>CM060942.1:485680647-490480647 GCA_030765085.1 Allium cepa
GTAATTATTGTATATTTTTTTTTTAATGTAAGATTTTGATTTAAAAACTTATTTTACTTATTTGAAATGATTAAATTTATTATTTAAATATAATCTTGATTTTTATATGAGTTATAATTCCAAAATTTTGTAAGTTGAATATTTGCCTGAAATGCTGATTTTGGTCAAAATAGTCAAACTGTGACTTTCAACTTAAAATTTTAAAAGTTTAAAAATTTTAATTTTTCTTTTATTATGTAAGTACATAAAATTATAAGAATACCACTTTTCATTTCGTGGAATTTGGATGTAAATTGTGAAAGTTATACCCTTTACAATATTGTGCGTGTATAGGGTTATTTAACAATGACTATTTTAAATTTTATAAGTTACTTCTTCTTTGTTATATTTTACTTTAATATGTGATAATATGTTATATTATGTATATTTTGACTTTTAAGTATTTTTAAAATGATAATATAATTTTTCTAATGTTCATTTGAATTTATTTCTAATTTTAAAGCCTAGTCTACAATTTTAAGCCATTTTCTTAATTTAATTATATATAATTAAAATTTATTTATTTATTTTATGCACTCACTTTTATTTGCTGTGTTTTACTTTATTTTATTCATTTTACATGTATTTAAATTAAAATAATTTCTCATGAAATAAATTTCCTAATATTTATTTCCACTGAAAACAACAAGCACAAAACTTTAGATTTTTAAAATAATTTAAAATATGTAACGCCCCACCTCTATATTCATGCTAGCCAAAGACACTACGAAGTAATGCCGTAAACTAGCGCGAAGAATAAGGCTGTTGAGGAGCAACCATCCGTGTAATTGCCTTGTGCGAGCAACGATATGTCAAATAGTATAATAAGAGGAAACCCGACACACCAATACAAACTCAAAGCATCTACACAGTGGCAATATACGATCTTTGGAAACAAATATAGAAATAATCATGACATAAATCAGTAATATATATCCATATCACAGAGACGGAAATAGATATGAATATAACACATAGAAGTGTTTATCAGAGTAGTGGTCAAACAAGATCCACGGTTTAACAAAAGAATAGATACAAGTGCTAGATAAAAGAATATGTATACATCAAGGAGTCTCTATCTCTAATGTATAACAACGAAAACTACCAATATAGTGTAGTTAGCCAAAAGTCAGGTAATACTCCCAAATGAGGAGTCAAGTAGAAGCACTTGTAAAATCTCGGTCTGACCCGAGTATTATTTAATAAGAAAATAATAAACAGATCAGTCTAGCTATAAATATCAGATAAAATGGGATGGAATAAGAGATATAACAAAAGGTATGATAATAATAATGCCATACAATGAAAAGTATGCATTTGACAACAACAAAAATCATACAATATCTCAAGAAATCTCATAACTTCAAAAAGAATGTCATATTCTTTACTCTATTCACCAAACCAAAAATATTGACATCATATCAATGCCAATCGTAAAAGTTGTTGGAACACAAATTCACAAAAGTTAGTGAAACACAAATTCACCAATGCACAAATATTGATAAAGCTTATCAATACAAATCATGAATTTTGGTGAAACACAAATTCTAGAAATCATCAATAGAAATCCAAAAATCACAAAAAAGGGGAGGCCTATCACAAACGGGAGCATGAAAACTCACCAACACATGCATCACAAACGGAACGCTATTCCATGGTTGCTAAGCATCAAATTAGGTCGAAGCTCCATAAATGGCCCGAAGACCATGGGTCGCTACCTCACCAATTTGAGTCGAAACTCCACAAAACGGGGTTTAGTCTCCCTCGCATACAAAGAGACATCGCACATCGCTAGTCAAAACCACAAAAATGATCCTCATCGATAATGAAGAAGTGTCAATTACACTAAGCTAGTAAATAAATGAGTTTAGCTTCATGTCCTATAACCTCTAGCTTAACTTAAGTATTTACGAACAAATTGTAGATCTCCACACATAAAAATTGTCACAAGAGTTTCAATCGAACGAGTCTAAGAATTAAACAACAAAGTAAACGCAAGCTTTTATATCACTTGTTTTGCAAAGTCGTTTAATTGGATTTCTCGAACGAATGAGGTAAAGGTTTGTATATACTAATAGATTGGAAAATGGTTTTATAAAGGACTTCGTATTAAAAATAGATTTGAAATCATTTTTGAGAAAGAGTTTGAATATTTACTACTAGTATAGAAACCTTTGCATTTTAAAGTGACAAACCATAAAGATGATTGTAAGAACAATCAATCACCAAAATTTCACGTTCAAAGACGTGAATTAAATCCAAAGAAATTGATTCCAAACCCATCAAAATGGATATACCCAAAAATTCCAAAATAGAGGTCATCAAGGTCGATAATAAATGATAACAACAAATCGGAAAACCACGATTCAATAGAAATTGGAATTTCAAACAAAATAGGCGAAATAGGCTGAATACAAGCAGGTAAGTCGACTGGCTCTTTGAGAACAGTCGACTGCACCAGACCCTAAAAAACAATCGGATTACAGGTCAGTCAACTGGACTCAGAGTGCCAGTCGACTGGTGCCTGTTACCCAGCATTTCCGGCCTATTCCCCAAAGGGGCAAGAATCCAAACGGAGCCAATCGATCGAGCAATTGCAACTATGGATTTATGCCACACGACAACCCAGTCCTATAGGCTCCTCGACATACTCTGAAAACATGTTCAAACATCAAAGTTTGGATTTTTAAAGATTTGACTTCAAAAAACCAAAAATTGGAATATTCACCAATTCAATCCAAACCAAAAGCAAATGCACATGAATAAGTGTTAGGAATTCATACCCAACAATCAAAGATAGTTATAGACATAGATGTGAGATAAAAACCTCACCTTTTGCACAAAACACAAGGAAGAAGAAGCTATAGAGCAAGGTAAAAACAATCACTCCCTAATTCCAACCCAAGAAGCTTGAATCTAAGCGTAAAAGAAAAGCATTTCCTAAGTTAGACTTTAGGAATTTATGAAATTGAAGGCATAATGAGTTGGAGAAGAGGAAAAGGATGCTTACCAATAGCTTCACTTTGAATTTGGAGTTAGAACTTGGATTTGCAATGGAACTAGGGCTTAGGAATTCTAATTCTCTTTCTATTCCCCCATTTTTATGAAATCTTGAAGGTATTAGGAAATGAAAGTGAATGAAGAGAAGTGGGGGTGGAGCTAGAGTTAATAGTTTAGGCTAACCCAAACCCAAAGTCCAAAGTGCATAGGTCAAATTTTAGTTAGCTCCAAACATGTAACAACCCGGATATTTTAACGATTTAAATTAATTTAATTAACTAAATTTATGTGAAATTTAATAAAAATAAAATAAAATTTTGAAATAAGAATTTGATATTTGGAATGCGTCTAGTTAAACATAGCAAAGTATAAATTTCCATCTGAAATTATGAAGTTTATTTTCGTGCGTAACTTTATTTCAATTTAATAAGTTAAAAATCGATGAAAATAAAACATTTTCGAAACCTAAATATTTTTACATAGAAAAATTCTAAATTATTTTCTGAGCAAGATGTCATTTTTCGTTTCCCAAATTCGGACTTTTTTAACTCAATCAATCTTATTTTTCTACTTTTTATTGCATTTTCCGCTAGTATAAAAATTCAAATTCTTATAATTCAATCATACCACAATTATCTGTGTACCATTGGAAGTGTCCTGTTGCGCTGATCAAAATGGTATATTCATTTGTGCAAATCGAAATCCGACGTAATCCGTTGCGTTAATTTAACCATTTCGGGCGAACCGGTTAAACCATAGTCAGCCCAAGCTAAAACAACTTGTACCCACTTAGAAATTTGGAAATGTATTCAACTACCGTGCATTAATTGGGTAGCTGGAAGATGGATGTTGGCTTGGAAATTGCGTGGCGTTTGGAAATGCGAAAAGAAGTTATTTCGAAAAAATTTGGCAGAGTCTCCTCTGCACGGAGGAGCTTTCGTGATATCGCGATACAGATAAATATATATACATTGACTCACACGGTCGGAAACCAAAATATATCACAAAATATATCATTTTCCAATTATAATTGCGTAGGCGTACCTTTTTTTTAGCAATTTTTAATAGCAAGCGGCTAATATAACATATATACGCGCTCCAACTCTCTCGAACGCCTCCCGTACCTGTACTTACTCAACAAACTCATCAGTTTTTAAAGATATGAACATTTTAACAACATTACCAATATAAATGTAAGCCAAACATTTCCATTTCTTAATCAAATCAACAATTTGCATGGTTTCATAAGTACACCATATTTTATAACATGCATAAAGTTTCCTTTTCTAATGTCAAATCCCACTTTATTCACACAAAGGATTTACATACAAGTTTCGCTATTTCAATACATACTCTACCCAATTTTCGAATTGATTCACCAAGAAAATTTCATTTCAATTAGTTACATTTGCATTTCTATTATGACTCTCTTACATTTATACTCAAATCCATTTATTAAGATTTTAGCCCATTCTACTTTCATCCAAACCAACTTCATTTCATTTCACTTGAATGATTTACATTCAAGTTTACTATATATCATTCATATTTATTACAACCAATTCATTTCTATTTCAAAATGATTTACATATGCCTTACTTGCATTTCTTTACTTTAACTTACACTCCCAATTTGATTTACAATCAAATTTTATTTTAAACTTGAAACATTTGCATTACTTTTATGATCCATTGCCATCCATATGCCAAAAATCACTTAATTAGATTGCATTTATCTCATTAATTTAAAACCATCTTTATTTGCTTCTTCAAATCAATTCACTTGCATCCGTATACAAACTCTTTGAATTTTATTCCAATCCATATCAATTTATTCAAAAATCAATTTCAATTGCTTGTTAAACAACTCAATTCCGAATACATGCAATTTTCATGTCATTCGAGCAAAATAACCACCACTTAAGCTTGTATCCATTAAAATTAATTCTACTTAGATTTATATTAATTTTATTCAGTTTTGCATGGCTTACAATCCAAGCATTCTTATTCCAATGCAATTGTTAAATTAAATTTTCCTTACATTTTTATTTCATTAACCAATTCAGGTTTATATTAATTTCATTCCATCCTGGATTATTTACAAACCATACATCCTTAATTTATCACAATAATTAATTAATACCATTTCATTTGCAATTCAATTTTATTATCTAAAAAATTTCATTCAAGAGTACGTAATAAAGCTTATTCGCAATCATTTTGTTTTTCTCTTTCAAGTTGCTTAAGTTCTTTCAATTTTCACAATATTTTCATTATCTTCTTATACCAAGTTTATTTTATTTTCATTTGATTCTCGTCCAAATTAATTCCAATCCATTTACAAACTTTAATGCACTTTTCGTATTCATTTAGTCCATTTCAGATTTATTTTATTAGCAAAGAAACCACTTTAAATTATTTCATTCCTTTCAATTTATTCACAATTCAAACTATAACCATTATAATCTAATTCCATTTTTCTTTCACACATCAATATTTGTTACCACCAATTTAAATCCCATGCCACAATTGGATCTTTATTTACTTTCCAAATTTTGACCAAACTATCAAAATTCTATTCATGCCAATACAAATTGCATTAAATTGTAATTCAATTTAGTCAATAACCTAATCCATATTAGGTTTTAATTCACTTCCTCAATTCGCTCTGAATTCTTTTATAATATGATAATTTTCCAATTATGTCAGTTAGTAAATTTAAATTTTTTTACCTTTCCTTTTCACTCCTTTAAATAGAATTAAAATTTCTTACAACATTATTTATTACACAACTGAAATTTAATTTCAATGTCATTATCAAAACAAATTTCATTTTCCCCATACATAAGTTCAAGACTTATTTGCTGACTTAAGAACATCCACCTTTATATTATCACTTTGCTTCACTGCACTTTACATTTCATTTTTGGTTAAGTTTTGAATTTGTCACACCATTCAACTCTTTCAATTAATGAATTAAAATTTCACTTCTATCCAAGAGTTTAGATTGCTTCTTAAGTCCATTTCCATTTTATAATCACAAGTTCAAATTATAACACTTAATGACTTAAGAATATGAATTTCTTTATGCAATTATAAGGAATTTACATTTCACCTTTATATCTAATTTTATTCCTCCATAAATAAGTTCAAAACTTATTTTCTAACTTAAGTTCTTTCACTTCTTTTACATCTCACTCTACCTTATCTCAATTCACATTTCATTTGTGATTAAGTTTGAATCCACCATACCATTCCACTATTCCCCACTTGTGATTATAATTTCCATTTCTTATTTATAAGTTCACCCAATTATTTACTTCAAAGTTTATATTACTCATTTTAATCCATTTAGATCTTATAATCACAATTCCAAATTCTATATATATATATATATATATATATATATATATATATATATATATATGTACGTATGTATGTATCACTGAATTCTTAAGGATACAAATTTTCTTTCAATCTAATTCTATGTAAAATTTCAAATCCACAATTCCAGATTATAGGTATAACACATAATAGCTTATGGGTACAATTTATTGTACAATAACCCATGATTACTAAGTTATTTACATTTCAATTTAATCCAAACCAATTTAATTCTAAGTTCAATTTATTTAACTTATCCCAAATTAAATTCAAAATCCACTTCAATATACTTTATTCACTTTTAATAACTCAAGTTAAAATTTTAATTCCAAGATTAAGATTTACATTTCCTTCTTATTAGCATCAACTTTACCAAAATAAGTTCATTAGTTGATGCATTTTACCTTCACACACCATTTAAATAGAATGTTCCAGAATTCAATTACCCGGTTTTATTCCAAAACCATTTTCGAAATAATAATCAATTCATACCCATTTGGTATATCAATCAAATCTCCAGATTTTCCAAAACAACTGGTTTATACCAAACAAATCGAAACAATATCATAACCAACCATTTTGATAGCAATACATCACTTTAGAAACTCGAAAATGAATTCTAATGATGTGGCCAACATCATTAGGATTATTTCCCAGCGACTGAAGTGAGTTCAATGCTTTCTTACTTTCCCAAATTCATTTCAAAACAGTTCCCATTCAAAAATACTTCCCAAAATAATATTCCATCATTGCCTTTAAACACTTGGGAAAATATTACTAAACATTTCCAAGATTTTAAATTTCCAAACCTTTGGTTTTATTACATTTAAAATCCTTTCCAAAATCCCCGGGATTTAAATTCTGGTTTAAATTTAAATTTAGTTATTCTTCTTTTATATAATTTATACTCATAGAATTTTATTTAATTATAACCGTTTCAAATTTTAGATCAAATTTTAGATTCCTATTTAATTATAGTATTAACTAACCAATCAACCAAATATATATATAATAATTTTAGAAAATTATTTCCTTTTATATCAAAATATAGTTTTGGGTAAAATTATTTCATTTACCCTTTTAAATACAATATATGTTGGTTTATCTTGTTTAAGAGTTTAGAAACCCTTATCGATACGGTTGTACTTCCCGTACCGACCAGAATTCATAAACACTCAACCGATAATTCAACACGGTATAAAAATAATTTTATATTCACTAACAAGTACGCTCTCATATCGATTACTATGCTCAACTCATTATAGAGTACTATTGACTCTGTTTAATGAGTAATTTCCTCACTAAACCCTAGGTTGTCGCCAACCTAAGCTCTGATACCAAGTGTGACAGCCCGCAAATCCGTACCCTTTGAATCAACACTATTCTACCTTTGTTAACTCAAGTGGTACAGAAATACGAACCATTTGGGTTTAAGAAGAAGAGATAGAAGAAGAAGAAGCTAAATAATGCCAGAATCTCACGGTCGCTACGGAATAAAATATAATAGTAAATATAGATCTTTACACAAAATGAAATTTATACCAATTTTATACATCACATCATCAGAGTATCTCATACATCAAATTACCAATCAGACAAATCCAAACAATCATAGCAGCGGAATATATATAAGTATACATAATACGTCACAGGCTCCAGTTCCTCTCCTGCTCCATAGCAACCTATCCTGAACATATAATACTCGGTCTGACCCGAGCATTATAATGAAATAACACCCGAGTCAGTCTGGAATACCAGCTGATAATAATGCATCCAAATTGATATTAAGGTTTTAAAATCCTTTTGAAAACAAAAGCATCTCGTAAGACCACGCCACAAATAAACATGTCGGGTTTTTACCTTACGATAGCTAAAACACTTTTTATAGAAATCCTCTGATATTATAATAGGGTCTATATACAAATACTTATAAAATAGCCGAAATTGTTACATCTATTAAATTCCAGCTACTAGCCACAAAAGTGGGTAATACAAACAAAACTCGTACAAGGCTCATAGGGAGAATGGATTTCCAACAATGACTAGGCACTGGGGTACTACCTGTCACAGTACAAGGCCTAGATCACCGTACCGAGGACCACGCCCGATCCCCTGCAACACAAGGCCGAACCCATCCCTTACTGGACAGTTCCGAATAAGATCACCCCACGGTTGGGATCAGCAACCGCCCACTAAGCCGAAATAAAAAGGGACATCCAGACAGGGATGACCTTACTCTCCAATGGGGGCTACCCATGAAGCCTTGCTGCATATCCCCTTATTTTCAGTCATTCCCATTTGATGAGGCTTGTGGCTAAGCGGTACCTTTTAGAACGTTTCACTTAGAATGCCCATCGCCCACCTGACGATGTTCCGAAAGCATTCGTCCATACAAGTCCGTCCCGGGTTCGAACGGAACCGAAGGCACTATTCCTACTACATCCATTTTGGAAATATCCTCAGGATTGGCAGCGACTAGCCCTTGCTCTTCACTGCTCCATCTTCGACTCCGAACACGTTTTTCGCACGAAACGTACAAACCTGATCGAAGTGGTTTTCGAGATAAATCTCGATCCCGGTCTCTTCGAAACGATCAACGCATTAGTCTAATATTGATAGTCGGTGATTTAACTATCAATTAATATTCATAAGCAACCATCACACAATAAATAATTTCCCACATTATTTATTTGCCTCAAATATCTTTAAAAGAAATATTTTCAATTTCCAAAACTCATTTGAAAACAATTTCCCAAAGTTCTTCCTTTACCCGATAAGTCCTTTACCATTTATTCCCATTGGAAATAACCAAGTTCAAACATTTAGATTTAAAATAGTTAAAACATTTCATACTGAAATATACTTTAAAAAATATGTAAATTTACTTCTAGGTATTACTCAAAATATAATTTCAAATATGTAAATTAAAACTATTATTTAAATCATAGATTTGTTAACTAAACTTAAAAGTAGTGGTTTAAAGAATAAGTACTAGTTTTCAAATAACTTAAATCATTCATTGTTTAAATAAATCCATTTATAAAATATAATTACTAGTAAACCTCTTAAATAATCATACTATAGCTAAATTTATTTCTTATTTTTAAAGAAGAATTTCTTAAAGCACTTCCTTGAAACAAATTTTACTTAACCTTTAAAACCTGATTTTATTCACGAACTCAGTTTTTCCTAGGAAAACATTTCCATTCAAACAATCCAAAGAATCTTCCATATAGATCCCGCTCGATCTATTCCTACTCATATTTACGTTAGTTATCGTAAATTTATTTCCAAGCTTAAAATAAACTCCTTTTTAAGTTTAAACATCCTTTTCCATTCCCGGAAATTCCATTTCAAAATATAGGTTTTAAACACTTTTAAATAAAATATTTGAGAATTTATTACCGAAAAATAATACTTATGAATTTCTTAACTAAATTCCAAGGGTGAAAAATGCATTCCAAAAATATTGATTTACATTTATAATTATTAATTTACTTTTAGAAGCTTCGTTGAAAACATATTTTACTTTTCTGGCAAACTCTATTTATTATCAACATAACCCATCAATATTTTAACACTTTATATCTTCTTATAAAATTTCTCACCCAAATCTATACTTTGCATTTATCGACTCATAATTTCCCACTTTATTTAAATTTCCCATTTATAAATTTAAGTTTTCATCCGAACTAAAACCAAATTTTAATCCCTTAAACTCTTCATATAACAATTTCTTTTATTTCTTAAATCCCAATAAAATCCATTTATAATTAAAATTCTGGATTTATATTTATTTAAACAATATCATAGTGCAGATAAATTTCAGATTTATCAACCACAACATACAAACAATTTGCATTATAAATGCTAAAAATAGTCACTATATTGTGAGGAATCCCGTTGGATCCCTCCAACCTGTTTTTCCTGCATCCACAAATATTAGCACATCACATATATAAGTATCAATCCAGACTGATAACAACCATTATATTCAATCAATCATACAGATATTTAAATATTAACTATTTAAATTAGCTAGCATCCAGATGTGAGTGAGAATAACTCACCTTGAGTTTCGGCGAGCGTTCGAAATTTAAATTAAATCGAACGATGTTCGATTTAACTCAAATTTCTACTTGCCCGGAATGATTCCCGAACTGCGTCATTGCGTAGTACGCATCTCTGCGATTTCGGCGCCGTAAATTTCTTCGAACTCTGATTACATATGAACAATATTCAAATTTAAAATTTGAATTTGAATTTAAACCAATTTCTTTAATTTTATTTTATTATTTTAGACCTTAACAAACCATATGTAACATCCCGCCTTTTCGCACGATTTAAACCGACACACGTGCCAATTCAAACCATACGGAAGGGCGGATTGTTATGGGGTAAATAAGAAAAAAACAGAGAAGAAAAAACTAAACAGAATCTCACAGCGGAAGGATAAAACATAATAATCAAATATACAGTTTATAAATCTGTTTACAAAACCATTTATATAATACATATCAGAGTTACACATACCAATAACAATGCAGCAGAACAGTGTGTAGTGCACTAGTATAAATAATAATATTATAAATCTTCGTCTTCATCCTCCAGAGCTAAATCTTGCAATCCTGAAACGCTCGGACTGACCTGAGCGAATTTGAAAAGAAAAAAACACTCGAGTCAGAACTAAAAGATCTTATGTGAGTTAAATTAACAGAAATAAATATGAGTGCAGTAACTCAAGAGATGCTCGGGATTTACATCTCCTAAGGATCCGTTAAACTATTTACTATGTAGTATATTGCGCTATTATAATAGTGTCTATTTATAAAATAAACTTACTTTTAAATAGCGTTAAGGCTTTACATTTTCCACCTTAACACATATATATATTCCCATAGTCTATACAGTACCGTAATCTCCCCCGTACTGGGCGTCGTCAGAGGGCACTCCATAGGTATGGTACAAAACATAACTCGTAGTAAAGGCTCGGTATGGTAGGTGACACGGCACAACAAGGCAATGCCAGGGTAGATATACCAATTGCGTACCCAGGCTGATGGAAACACGTAGCCGCAGTTACCGCCCACCTCGAACAAACTCCCCAAAATCAAATAAAAGTGGCCACTGAATCAATCCAAAGTCATAGTATAATATCGAAGAGGAGTGTCCAATCAGAGGAATGACCTCATTGGCCTAGGAATAGCTCCTGTTTTAGCCACCTTATGCCAACTCACGGGAGTTGGGTCCACGTATTTAACTTACAGGAAACGTCGCCACCACCTACTTCATTCTGGAATCTCCACCGCGTACACGGTTAGTCAAAGTGGTTTTCGGTATCGACAGAGAGTATGTCCATATCCGATCCCGGTCTCTTTGCCAACCCATCGTTATTATAACACCGCAGTCATTTAAAAATAGTTTGTACTTTAAAACCATAATAAACATTTCCATCTTAAAATTATGAACACGATATCATTTTAAAACCCAAAACAATATGATATCATTTATCCCAAATATAAATCTTTTCCAAAAATCATAATGCTTTAAAATTTATAACGTCTGAAAGCCAAGTATCTTTTCAAAGCATAATTTTTCGAAATTCATAATTTAAAACCATAACTTCTAGAACTTGAATGGTTTGGATATTCAACGGTATATGAATTAAATTGTTTAACTTTACTGTTACTTTGTAAAGAAAATAATTTACATGGTTTTACAAATATATTTCTTTATTTAAAGTCTAAACTTTAATTTAAATATCACTTCAAGTTCCAAAAACCATTTCAATTTCTATATATATATATAAATCCATTTGGAGTATTAATATTCAAAACTAAAGTTGGAATTTATTCTTTCAACAAATTAAATGTTTTATTATTTAGGTTTGAGTATTTACATAAAATCTATAAATAAAACTCCAATTTCTAGAAATTAAATATTTTCTTCAATTTAATTTATAAAAATATTCCATTTAAGTAAATCTTGGAAAATCCATTTATAAATATCATACCGTAAAATTTCCAAACTTAAACATATAAGATAAATTACCAAATTCCATTTTTCTCAAATTTTTATCATTTTATTCAACAGGATTATACACAGCTTAAATTTAAAATTTTAACTTCATATGTGTATATATCGAAGAATAATATTTTATAAAATATCAAAATTAAATTTTAATAAACCATATCCCATCCAAACCATAGAAATCACTTTTACAATAATTTATATATAGACCACGGTGCCTGTATATAATTTTCTATCCTATGGTCAAGTGATACGGATATTTATCATTTCAATCCGCAATTTAAAATAAAATTTTGCGGTTGTATATCATTTCAAACCACAATCCCGAATGAAATGAAATATGCATGATAACTTGCAGTTTAAATGATATAAAATAAAAACATCCATTCATCCACATCATCCACCATCCAAATCACAATCGTCATCCAAAATAAAACAATATCAATATATATCTGATAATAATATGCAGGTAATAACTGGCAGTAATATTCAAAATAATTTAACAACTATTAAACTAACAGTTTATATTCATTAATAAATTTTATAACTGTTAACTAGCAGTTTATAGGCGAATAAATAAATTCTAACTGTCAATTAATATGCAATACATAAACTAAATTAACAATTAAATTAAATAAATGCGAATTAACAGATATGCTGAATAAAACATGCCAAACAATCATAAATAAATTCCTACTCATATCTAAAATAAATTTAACAAACATAAAAACTTTTAGAAGCTGTGAGTGGGTTAAAACACTCACCTTTTTGAATTTAAATTGAATTCAAATCCAATTTAAACCCAAAATTTGGGCAGTCTCCAAATTCATCCAAACTAGTGCCAAAACGTCAGAAATTCCGATACGATCCCATCAAAACAAACCGCGCGAATCCGAGCTCGTATGCAAAAGTTATGAAAATTTGAAAAATGGAAAATTCTGGTCCTGGGTCGACTTCGGGTTCGACTTCGGTCCGCCGCCTCAATTCCCCGGTGCTTGCTTGGAGTTTTCGCCTAAACGACCCGGAGCGACCCGAGTCATTTTCTTTCTGACCCAAAGTTGCTCTAGGGTTTTCTCCCCCGAAACCCGAAGCGCGACCAGAAGCTGTTGCAGATCCGAATTTTTTTTTTTTTTGAAATTGAAATTATTATTTTTTGAAATTTGAGAATTAGGTTTTTTTTTCTGCCATTAGAATGAGGAGTTGAGAAGGAGATCTACGTATAGAAAAATGAAAATAAGGAGTGGCTAGGGTTTATAACAGGTTATATATAGACAAGGCTGAAAAATAATAGATGGCTCGGATTGGATCTAAACATAAATTTAAATTTAGGCATAAACATATATGTAATAAACTAGCATTAAATTTTGAAACGTGAATTGATTTAATTGGAAATAAATTACACAAATGTTCTTATTCCATCAAATTTTAGTTACTGAAGGTTGCATTTAATCTAATTTATACATCTTGCCCCTTTTGTCTTTAAATCAATAAATCTTATATGGTATATAGATTTATCATTAATTTTATCTATTCTTCCTTTTTAGGCAATGTTCTATATATTAGATTTCATTTAAATGCAATAAATCATACTATCGTAGTTATATCCAATTAAATAAATAAATGTTGATTCCTACTCTTTTTATCCAACAATTGTTTACGTTTTATTCCATAAATACTTCTACACACATCCTGGATTTTGTATAAATGGTTGTAACGTTAAATCTTGTCTACTTCCCATTTTATATTTAAGGTTCCTAAAACCGATTAATATTATTCCTTAGTCCAAACACCCTTTTGCCCAATTTATATTAACATATCCTTAAATTAGATTAATTCCTATTGATGTAATAGCTAAACATAAATTTCACTTATTTGAAATAAATCCACAATTTAATTTCAAATAAATCAATAAATTTTGGTTTATCACTTCTTAAATACCCAATCGTCATAATTTAATTAAAACTACATTTATCACATTTTATAGAATTCACCATCTTAAGTGACAAATCAAAACTACCCTAACTGCACAAATTTAGGGTAATCAATTTCAATTTCTTTCCCATTAAACTACATAAATTATCCAAATGAAACCTAAGTGAAATGTTTATTTATTTAAAAATCTTACTGTTTAAATGAATTTATCTTTTACGATATAATTTACATTTGACTTGATTTCTCATTTATTTTGCAAAACGGTAAATTCCAATTGCTACCAACATTATATTTAATATAAATTTGAATCCAAATAATTGGTATTGCACAACCTTATTGCGTACATTTACATATAGTTACAACTAAGTCAATACACTGATTTCATGAATTCACAAATTAATCCACAAATTTCCATTGACTCTTTATATTCAAAATCAATTGCAAAGGTTTAAAAGTTGCTAAATTTCGATTTCAGTAATTCCTTTAATTCCATTCAAAATCAGCAATTATCTATTAAATGTCCCAAAATTTCTATTAAATTAATCTAACGAATCTTTAATATAAATTAGATGAATTAAATATTGCATTCAAACTATTGCGTTAATATTTTCCGTTTCACTTTAAAGTAACTAAATTTGCCAATTATATATTTCAATTTCTTAAAATAACCCTTTATTTACATTGAACCCAATTTAATTAAGTTTCCAATTGATTAGATTCAATTTCAACATTTAACTACCCTTAAGTTTTAGGTTATAAACAATTTATATGTATTCTTTCTTAATTATTACTTTGCAACTTCTCGTATAAATTTCACAATCAAACATAAATTTTAAAGTAACGCTTAATAAATATGCTCCTATAATTTCTCAACTTTTAAACGAACGTTACTCCACTTTCAATTAGTGTAACATTCATTTAATTATTACCACCTATTACCGATCCTAATCCCATTAACACATAAGCAGGTAGATTTTTATGATAGGTGTTACAATTTTTTTTTTAAATAAATTACTATTCATTACTATTGCCTTAAATTCAGCATTAATTTCCTTGCATTAACATTTTATACTAAAATCTTTGTCCAATTATAATTTATACTCAAAAAAATTTCATTTACACCTTTCGTTGTTTCTTAATTACAATTAAGGCGCATCAACTATCTATATTGGTAAATGATTGAATTTTCTAGTAATCATACTATTTAATGTTTAGTATATTTGTATATTATTATTTACCCTTTTGTTCTCCATTATAAATATATGCACACATACAAATTAAGATTCTACATCTAATTAATCATTCCACCCAATATATAAATTACTAACCTTAAATTATTGCAATTGATTATCTAACATACAACTGAATCTATTTCTAAATTTTCATAATTCATTAACACCTTACAAAAGTTTACAAATATAGGGCTTGTATCAGATAAAACTTATTTTCATTGATGAATTCAATACTTGCCTTTATTTTATTTATTTCCAACTTAATATCCAATCGCAACAATTTCGACTATTACACTTATTAATTCCAATACATAATTCAATTTGTAAATTTTAATTACCCTTGATACATCTAATTTCAACATTCACTTTCATATAAATAAATAAGATTTCTGTTTCTTTCTAAATTAAAATAAAAATCCTATTAATTAAATTCATTTTAAACATCGTATTTACACGGGTCGTTACACTCTCCCCCACTCAAAACTTTTCGTCCCCGAAAAGGAAAAGAAAAGAGAAGGAAGAATTTAATAAACAGTACATCTTATTTCAGATATTAACTTATAAACAATAATTTACTAAATTTATTACCTTAAATAAAATATACCCGTTTTATAATCATTATATCTTTTTATACTTAGATAAATAAAGTTTGGAAAGCATTTTCAAATAATCTCTAAGTGGTTTCAATCACTAACAACAAATCAATCCAACAACCATCCATTTCAACAACCATCATACACAACAAATATAAACAACCATATAATCAACAAACAGATAGTTGCTCGGGTTCAAAGCTTGAAATGGTACGGAATGAACAATAACTATCCAGTGCATCATTTACTCAACAGTCTTAGATGAGATCGAATAGATTATTTATTCATCCAACTATTTCAAATTTCCTTACCCGACCAACCATAATCAAACAAAAACAATTCAAACCAACCAATCAAATTAACTTATATCAATTCATTACATACTTTAGTTATTTGATTTCCTTTCCAATTTATAGTTTACATATATTTCTAACAACTTCAAATTTTATTTTCTCGTTAGTGGTTGTATCCTTTATTTTTACTTATTGCTTACAATTTATTCACTTTTATTATTTATTTATTCCGGTCATGTAAGTTTCTTTTATTTGTATTATATTTAATACACTTCTCAATTTCAATCTTTTATTCCATGCTTACAATTCTATTACTTATTTATAGTAACCCTTTTTAATTCCCTTAAATTCTTAACCCTAAAATATCCATTCTTATAAGTAAAGGAATTTACAAATTTTTTAACTAGGGTTTGCAGTCATTTATTTATATTACCTACTTTCCATTATATTCAGCTAGTAGTATTTAATTCATACTTAAGTTAATAACCCTACACATCAATCCTTATTTATTAAAGAATTTCATTTTATTCACTTAAGTTTAAAATCACCTATTAATAATACTTATCTTTAATTTTAGTAAGATTTCAATTTATAACTTAAGTTTACAGCATTAAATTCTTATTTATAATAGCAAATTTATTGAATACTTCACTACCTACTTTTACTTGTACAAATTTCTATTACATCACTTTTTAACATTTCAACTTTTAAATGTTTGGTAAGTTATATATATGTTATATAAGGGTGAAATTTGGAAGTTATACAAGTTTTCTATTTACCTATGATTAATTAAATGTTCAATAATAATATTCTTTATTTCGTAGGTTCAAATTTCAAATTTCATTTAATACCATTTATAACCTATCATAAAATCTCTTATTTCCTACAGCGAGTGAAATTTATTAATTAGCTACGTTCCAATTCATTACAGTAATTGAAACTATTAATTAATTCATTGTTCCATAAGTTTTACAATTTCAGCTTACCTTTAATTTATTTAATGCTTCCATTCTATTGTTTTAATTATATTAACATTTTAATTAAACTTACATTTACATCTTTATAACATCAATTCTTATCAATAAAGAATTTCATTAATTCAATTTTTAAGGTTTACAACACTTATTTACCTTTTTCTTATCTATCTATTATATTAAATTTTTACTTCAATTAAGGGTTCCAATTATTTATTACTAACCCTTCATTTCACTACAATAATTGAAACAATTAATTAATGGAAATTAAAAATTAAATACCGGGTAAAATTTCAATTTATTTTAAAATAATAGATAAATTATTCTTATAACTTATATACCTCTAATTATATTTAAAGCAATTTAAAATTTATTTTTATTTTTTTCAAAAATGGATCTGCAGTAGAACAACTACAGTGGCCTTCCCCCTTCGAAACTCAAAAATGAAAGTCGATGATGCGGCCGCCATCACCGAAATTATTTTCCAGCGACAAAGAGGAAAGTACAAAACTTTTTCTTCAAAATCTTCTTTAAAACAATTTTTCCGAATTATAATGAAATATTTATATCGGAAAATACTTATAGACCAAATCATTATATTTCATAAATCCTTTGAAAGCAAATTTTCAAAAATCCCGGATTAAGTTCTAAAATTTCCAAATTTCAATGATTTTAATTGCAATCTTATTTCACCTATTATTTATAAATTTTATTCCTAACAACCAATCTATTGCAACCAAATATAGATATCATTTGAATTTTTTTATTTTATATATAGAAAGTATAATAGGCAAAATTATTTCATTTACCTATATTAAAACAAATATTATGTCGGTCTGTCCTATTAAGTGTTTAGAAATCCCTATTGATCACATAGCGTCCCATGCATCAACCAGAATTTATAAATACAAAACGGAACAGATTAACACAATATTAAAATCTTTTTATAACACTAACAAATACGCTCTCTCATATATATACACTCAGCGACTCCCATAGGGTATTACTACCCTATTAACAAAGAGTCAAACCCCACAAAGCCAAGGTTTATCGCCAAACCAAAGCTCTGATACCAACCGTAACATCCCGCCTTTTCGCACGATTTAAACCGACACACGTGCCAATTCAAACCATACGGAAGGGCGGATTGTTATGGGGTAAATAAGAAAAAAACAGAGAAGAAAAAACTAAACAGAATCTGACAGCGGAAGGATAAAATATAATAACAAATATACAGTTTATAAATCTGTTTACAAAACCATTTATATAATACATATCAGAGTTACACATACCAACAACAATGCAGCGGAACAGTGTGTAGTGCACTAGTATAAATAATAATATTAAAAATCTTCGTCTTCGTCCTCCAGAGCTAAATCTTGCAATCCTGAAACGCTCGGACTGACCCGAGCGAATTTGAAAAGACAAAAACACTCGAGTCAGAACTAAAAGATCTTATGTAACAACCCGCATATTTATCAAGTTTACATTTAAATATTTTTATTTAAATATTAAATCGTTAATCGGATTTTGGTCCGAAAAACTACTTTTTGCAAACGGTCCAATTAGGACTCGAGACCACTTCCATTGAGTTCGAAATGTCGTTTACAACTTTTTAAGTATAAACATCGATAGGTTTGGAGTTAGTGAAATTTCACTAACTTTTCCCGCTTTGGACTTTGGGTTAGTTTAGCCTATTAAGCCCAAGTTCCAACCCTCTTCTCCTCACTCTTCATAAATTTCCTAACTAACTCAAGCATTGGCATTAATGGTGAAGAGAATGGGAAATTAAAACTCCAAGCTCAAATTCAATTGCAACTCCATCATTCAACTCCAAATTCAAGTAGAAGATATTGGATTCAAGCTTTGGATTGCTTCTCCTTGCTTTCAAGCTTCATCTTCATAAATTTTAGTGCAAAGGTGAGATTTTTATCCCACAATTCTAGCCTATAACTATATTGGACTGTTGGGAATGATTCCCTATCATTTTTGCATGCATGTTAGCATTTGGTTTGGATTGGATTGGCAAAAAACTCCAATTTTTAGCGTTTTGTTGAATTTTCTGCACTTGAGTCGTTCTGGCCATTTTTAGGTCGTTCGGAGTTATGTCGTTCGTCCTTGAGTCGCTGAGTCGTTGGACCCTTGAGTCGCTGAGTCGTTCACCCTTGAGTCGCTGAGTCGTTCACCCTTGAGTCGCTGAGTCGTTCACCCTTGAGTCGCTGAGTCGTTCACCCTTGAGTCGCTGAGTCGTTCGACCCTTGAGTCGCTGAGTCGTTGGACCCTTGAGTCGTTGAGTCGTTCACCCTTGAGTCGCTGAGTCGTTCACCCTTGAGTCGCTGAGTCGTTCACCCTTGAGTCGCTGAGTCGTTCACCCTTGAGTCGCTGAGTCGTTGGACCCTTGAGTCGCTGAGTCGTTGGACCCTTGAGTCGCTGAGTCGTTCACCCTTGAGTCGCTGAGTCGTTGGACCCTTGAGTCGCTGAGTCGTTGGACCTTGAGTCGCTGAGTCGTTCACCCTTGAGTCGCTGAGTCGTTGGACCCTTGAGTCGCTGAGTCGTTGGACCCTTGAGTCGCTGAGTCGTTGGACCCTTGAGTCGCTGAGTCGTATGACCCTTGAGTCGTTAGGTCGTATGACCCTTGAGTCGTTAGGTCGTTAGACCCTTGAGTCGTTAGGTCGTATGACCCTTGAGTCGTTAGGTCGTTAGACCCTTGAGTCCTTAGGTCGTTAGACCTCATTTTATCTTCACTAGGTCGTACCGTTTTGGTCGGGGCGCTGCCCCGCACCCCGCCGGGGGCGCTGCCCCCTGGACCCCCACGACCTGACCGGGCAGGTCGAACCCCGTAAGCGGTGGCGTTGCCCCCGCACCCCCACCTTGGGGGGTTGCCACCCCCCCGGACCCCCCCTCCGTAGGGGATCTTATCTGAAAAACATTGAGCTGATTTCCTGGGATTTTATTCGCATCTCCGTATGCGATCTTTGTGACTGATTGTTTCTACACTTGCTTATGTGTTTTGTCACTTTATAATATAAAGGTTTCAATACTAGTAGTAAATATCAAAACTCTTTTAACAAACAATTTCAACTCTATTTTTAATAGCAAAGCTCTTTTCTTAAACCGTTTTCCAATCTATTAGTATATACAAGCCTTTACCTCACTCGGATGAGAAATCTAATTAAACGACTTAGTAAAACAAGTGGTATGAAACGCTTGCGTTCACTTCGTCGGTTAATTCTTGGACTTGTTCGATTGAACCTCTTGTAACAATTTTATTAGTGAAGATTTACAGTTTGTTCGTAAATATTTAAGTTAAGCAAGTGGTTATGGGACATGAAGCTAAACTTCTATATTTACTAGCTTAGTGTAATTGACACTTCTCGTTGATCTTGATGATCGCTTTATGAATTAGACTAGCAATTGCGCGATGTCTCTTTCATTGCAAGGTTAGACTAGACACCACTTGTGTGACTCCATTCACACATACCTTTCTGCTTTTTGGTTAGTCTTGACCTCAATCTGTGTGATTCCATTCACACATGCGGGGTAGCTCCCCTTGGTCTTCGGACCGTCATGTGATAGGCCTCTTTCCCTTTTTATGATTTCTGGATTTCTCGTGTTGATTTCTGGAATTTATGTCATTGACTTGTTATGAGTACAAGTTTAGGGTATGATGCCCCCTTCGAATCTTTGAGAAGATTCTTGTGATATTGATTATCTCTTATTGATTGATCTTCTGTTGATCATTATTTACATACTTATAGTGGTATGTCGTTATGGATGTTTATGTTTATGCCATATCTTTTATGTTATATCATGTCATCTGATATTTATAGCTAGACTGATCCGTTTATTATTTTCTCAAATAATACTCGGGTCAGACCGAGATGTTACAGGTGCTTCTGCTTGACTTCTTCCCAGGGATTCATCACTCTGACTTTTGGCTAACTGTTTAGATTAGCAGTTTTTGTTGTATACACTTGAGATATAGACTCATAGTTGTATTCTTTTGTATAGCACGTGTTGCTATTCTTTTGTATTATCGTGGATCTTATTGACCACTACTCTGATGTACACTTTCATGTGTTAGTTATATATTCATATCTTCTTCCGCCTTTGTGATATGGATATCTGTGACTGATTTGTGATATGATTATTTCTATGTTTGTTTCCGAAGATTATTTATAGCCACCGTGTGATAAGCAATTACATGGATGGTCACTCCTCAACAGCCTTATTCTCCGTGCTAGTTGACAGCACTACTCCGGAGTGTTCTTGGCTAGCGTGGGTATAGAGGTGGGGCGTCACAGCTTGGTATCGGAGCCAAACTTCGGAACAATGTAGAATAACTTAACAAGGATCATCGTCCTAGGTCTATCTTAGGAGTCATACCATAGGATTAATTTGAGTCTTCGTACCGACTCATCCTATTTCCTTTATGATTCCTTGTTTTATCTATCAAGATTGCTTGATGTTCATTGGTAAATAACCTTCTTCCTTCTCTTCTTTCTTTCTTTAAGGAAGAGAATGTCTAGACCAGGCCGTCCCAGAACTGGATCATCTGGTGCTGCTCCTCCGGATGGAGTTTTTATGACTGCTCAACAGCTTCTTGATTTAGTAACTAATGCTCAAGCAGCTGGAGCTAACCCGGAACCTACTCACCCAAAGTCGGGATTTGCACGCTTGTGCAGCGATTACACCAACTTGGGTGGGAAGCCCTTCAAAGGTTCGGAAAATATCATCGAGGTCCAGGCTTGGTTAAAATCATGCGATCGAATCTTTTCTCGCATGAACCTTATCGATCTCCACCGCGTTCAGGTGGCTTCCAGCATGCTCCAAGAGAGAGCATTGGACTGGTACGAACTCCTTATTTCAGAAATTAATGAAGCGGATCTCACCTGGGAGCAATTTCAGGGACGCTTCGAGTTAAAGTTTGTACCAGAAGCTGGGAAAGTAAGCTTGGCTCGACGTTTTTTAGACCTTGTTCAAGGTCAATCCTCTGTGACTGATTACGTCGCAGCCTTCGAGTCGCTTTCCAAATATGGGGTTGAATACATCAACACCCCATTGAAGAAGAACCAGAGGTTCGTTTATGGCTTAAATAAGAGTCTTAAGAAGCCACTGCTCCTGAAACTAGAGGTCGTATTTGACCAACTCGTCGATATCGCTCTTCGTCTTGAAGAGGCTGATAGAGAGAGTGATGTTGAAGTGGAAGGCGCTAAACCAAACTTCAACAACAAGAAGAGGCCAAACAAATTCAAGGGTCCTTATCCCAACAAAAAGGGTAAGCAGGCAACCCCTGCGGCAAAGTCTCCTTCTCCTAGTGGTGCGAGTTGCTTCAACTGTGGGTCTGGGGATCATTATGCGAATAAGTGCTCTAAGCCCAAATCTTGTCGCTATTGTAAGAGCCCAGATCACTTTATACATCAATGCCTCAAACGTAAAAGCAGGAATGAGGGAAAGTTAAATGTGGCTCAAGCCCCTGGCAACACATCTCGTGGCCAAGGTATTTCTCATTCCATTCTTGATGGTATTATTTTATTTCATGATCAACCTATTAGAGTTCTCTTTGATACGGGTGCATCCCATTCCTTTATATCAAAGGAACTGGTAGACACTTTTTCCTTAAGTGTTACTGCATTGATGACTTCTTTAAAAATTGCGAATCCTGTTGGTGGATCCGCAACTCTTAGTTTGCTTTGTAAAGATGTGGAGATTATTTTATGTGATTTTTCTTTCCTAGCCGATTTGCATGTCATGCGTTACTTAGGCTTTGGAATAATTTTGGGAATGGATTGGCTTAACTGTTATCAAGCCCATATCCTATGTCCTGAGCGGACTATTCATCTCCGACATCCACAATCTGTTAAACAGATTTCTGTTAATCTTAAAGATTCAGAATCATGTTTGGTGGCATCTTTATATTCTTTAAATCCTCATGATAACGATGATGATGATGAAGATGATATTATTTCTTGTATTCATGTTGTTCGTGAATTTTCCGACATATTCGAGCCCGTTTTAGGTTTACCACCTAAACGAGCAATTGAGTTCAGAATTAATCTTGTTTCTGGAGCTCAACCTATTACTCGTCCTCCTTATCGCATGTCCAATAAGGAAAATGAGGAGATGCGTAAACAATTATCTGAGTTGGAGACGAGGCAATTTATTCGCTCTAGTTCCTCGCCTTGGGGAGCTTCGGCTATTTTCGTAAAGAAATCCGATGGTACTCTGAGGCTCTGCGTTGATTATCGCAAGCTTAACGATCTTACTATTAAAAATAAATATCCTTTACCTCGGATTGATGATCTATTCGATCAGCTTAGTGGTGCTAAGGTCTTTTCACAATTGGACTTGGCTACCGGTTTCCATCAGCTTCGTATCGCTGAGGATAGCATTCCGTTGACATCATTCCGTACTCGATATGGATCTTATGAATGGCTTGTTATGCCATTTGGGTTAACGAATGCTCCAGCTTATTTCGTTGACCTCATGAATCGAGTTTTCAAAGATTTCCTCGATCGGTTTGTTCTCATATTCATTGATGATATTCTTGTGTATTCAAAAACCGAGGAGGAACATGAGAAACATCTTCGGATTGTATTGGAAACACTTAGGAGTAATCAATTAAAGGCGAAATTTTCTAAATGCCACTTTTGGCAATCTCGTGTGAAGTTTCTCGGTCATATTATTTCCGAATCCGGGATATCTGTGGATCCTTCAAAGATTGAAGCGATTCAAGATTGGAAGAGACCGGAGAGTGTGACAGAGATTCGTAGTTTTCTCGGATTGGCGGGCTATTACCGTCGTTTTATTAAAGACTTTTCTAAGATTTCCGTGCCTCTTACTGGCTTGACTAAGAAGGGAGTTAAATACATTTGGTCGGACAAATGTGAAGCCTCTTTTCAGAAATTGAAAGAACTCCTTTCCGATGCTCCTATTCTTGTTATTCCCGAGGGGAATCAAGATTTTGTTGTTTATACCGATGCTAGTCACGTTGGTTTGGGTGCCGTTCTTATGCAAAAAGAACGTGTTGTTGCTTATGCTTCTAGGCAATTGAAGCCGGCCGAGACTAGATATGCCACACATGATCTAGAGCTCGCGGCTATTGTTTTCGCCCTTCGAATGTGGCGTCATTATCTATTGGGAGAGAAATTTATTCTTTACACGGATCATAAGTCTTTGAAATATTTATTTTCTCAAAAAGAACTTAATTTACGTCAACAGCGTTGGCTCGAGTTCCTTGCACCTTATGATCTTGATATTCTTTATACCCCCGGTAAGGGTAATCGAGTCGCCGATGCTCTTAGCCGTAAGCAACAAGCAGTTGTTTCTATGATGATATCCGAATGGAACGATCTCGAGATCTTATCCACTTGTGAGATTCGAGAGCACGTATCCGATTTATGCTCATCGCTTGTTTTATGTAGCCTTGAGGCTCATCCTTCTCTTTTAGACCGCATTCTTGAAGCTCAAGGGCTAGATTCTGAATTGGCTCTTCTTGGCAAAAATGTTAAGGATAAAATTGATATTGAAGGTTTGAAAGACTATGATATTGATTCTCGTGGCGGCATTCGAAAATTTGGTAGACTTATCGTACCAAATATTGGAGATCTTCGTAAAGATATTTTAGAAGATTCCCATTGTTCTAAATTCACCATTCATCCCGGTAGTAGTAAAATGTACGCTGATATGAAGCGACTTTATTATTGGGAGGGAATGAAATCTGATATTGCTAACTTTGTTAAGTGTTGCATGACTTGCCAACTTGTCAAGGCCGAACATCAAAGGCCTGGTGGGTTATTGCAACCTTTAGAAATTCCAATTTGGAAGTGGGATCAAATTTCCATGGACTTTATAGATGGTCTTCCCCGTTCTCGTTCGGGTCATGATAGCTTATGGGTGATTGTTGATAGACTTACCAAATCCGCCCATTTTATTCCGGTTCGGTCTAACCGAACCGTTCCTCTTTTGGCCAAACTATTTGTCAAGGAAATTGTAAAATTTCATGGAGTCCCTACTTCTATTGTTAGCGATCGTGATCCATTGTTTACTAGTGGATTTTGGAAGAGTCTTCAAAAAGCTTTAGGAACGAAGCTTAATTTTAGCACCGCTTATCACCCCCAGTCCGATGGACAAACCGAGCGTGTGAATCAAACTCTTGAAGATCTTCTTCGTGCTTGTGTGCTTGATTTTGGTGGAAGTTGGGAAGATCATATTTCACTTGTTGAATTTTCCTATAATAATAGCTTCCAATCTAGTATTGGTATGGCACCTTTCGAGGCACTCTACGGAAGGCCATGCCGATCTCCTTCTTGTTGGCTCGAGGCCGGTGAGAAGCTGGTTTTAGGTCCAGACTTTATTCGTGATTCCACGGAAAAGATTGAACTTATTCGACATAGGATGAAAGAAGCCCAAAGTAGACAAAAATCCTATGCCGATAATCGAAGAAGGAAATTAGAATTTTCTGTTGGGGATCCTGTTTTTATTCGTGTTTCACCTATGAAGGGTGTTGTACGTTTCAGTCGATCGGGGAAGTTAGCGCCTCGATATATTGGGCCATTTCCTATCACTGAACGTATTGGTTCCATGGCTTATCGCCTTGCATTGCCAGCTCAGTTTTCTGCTATACATGATGTATTTCACGTTTCTCAATTACGAAAATGCCTTCGGGATTCCGATTCTATTCTTGAGCCTGCTGTTGTGGAAGAAATTGAAGTTTCGCCGAATTTAACTTATGAGCAGCATCCTATTCGAATTATAGCTTCTGAGGTTAAACGACTTCGAAATAAAGATGTTCCACTTGTAAAGGTTCAATGGTCCTCAAATCCTAAGGATTGTTCTTGGGAATCCAGAGAATTCATCGAGCGTACACATCCGGACTTGCTTACTCCTGCCCTTTGAGGTGAACTTCTTATTTCAAATTTCTCTTGTGTTAATATGCTTTCATGGTTGTTACTTTTTATTTCCACCTTATATATATATTGCGAGGACGCAATTTCTTTAAGGAGGGGAGTCTGTAACAACCCGCATATTTATCGAGTTTACATTTAAATATTTTTATTTAAATATTAAATCGTTAATCGGATTTTGGTCCGAAAAACTACTTTTTGCAAACGGTCAAATTAGGACTCGAGACCACTTCCAGTGAGTTCGAAATGTCGTTTACAACTTTTTAAGTATAAACATCGATAGGTTTGGAGTTAGTGAAATTTCACTAACTTTTCCCGCTTTGGACTTTGGGTTAGTTTAGCCTATTAAGCCCAAGTTCCAACCCTCTTCTCCTCACTCTTCATAAATTTCCTAACTAACTCAAGCTTTGGCATTAATGGTGAAGAGAATGGGAAATTAAAACTCCAAGCTCAAATTCAATTGCAACTCCATCATTCAACTCCAAATTCAAGTAGAAGATATTGGATTCAAGCTTTGGATTGCTTCTCCTTGCTTTCAAGCTTCATCTTCATAAATTTTAGTGCAAAGGTGAGATTTTTATCCCACAATTCTAGCCTATAACTATATTGGACTGTTGGGAATGATTCCCTATCATTTTTGCATGCATGTTAGCATTTGGTTTGGATTGGATTGGCAAAAAACTCCAATTTTTAGCGTTTTGTTGAATTTTCTGCACTTGAGTCGTTCTGGCCATTTTTAGGTCGTTCGGAGTTATGTCGTTCATCCTTGAGTCGCTGAGTCGTTCACCCTTGAGTCACTGAGTCGTTCACCCTTGAGTCGCTGAGTCGTTGGACCCTTGAGTCGCTGAGTCGTTCACCCTTGAGTCGCTGAGTCGTTCACCCTTGAGTCGCTGAGTCGTTCACCCTTGAGTCGCTGAGTCGTTCACCCTTGAGTCGCTGAGTCGTTGGACCCTTGAGTCGTTGAGTCGTTCACCCTTGAGTCGCTGAGTCGTTGGACCCTTGAGTCGTTGAGTCGTTCACCCTTGAGTCGCTGAGTCGTTCACCCTTGAGTCGCTGAGTCGTTCACCCTTGAGTCGCTGAGTCGTTCACCCTTGAGTCGCTGAGTCGTTGGACCCTTGAGTCGCTGAGTCGTTCACCCTTGAGTCGCTGAGTCGTTCACCCTTGAGTCGCTGAGTCGTTGGACCCTTGAGTCGTTGAGTCGTTCACCCTTGAGTCGCTGAGTCGTTCACCCTTGAGTCGCTGAGTCGTTGGACCCTTGAGTCGCTGAGTCGTTGGACCCTTGAGTCGCTGAGTCGTTGGACCCTTGAGTCGCTGAGTCGTATGACCCTTGAGTCGTTAGGTCGTATGACCCTTGAGTCGTTAGGTCGTTAGACCCTTGAGTCGTTAGGTCGTATGACCCTTGAGTCGTTAGGTCGTTAGACCCTTGAGTCCTTAGGTCGTTAGACCTCATTTTATCTTCACTAGGTCGTACCGTTTTGGTCGGGGCGCTGCCCCGCACCCCGCCGGGGGCGCTGCCCCCTGGACCCCCACGACCTGACCGGGCAGGTCGAACCCCGTAAGCGGTGGCGTTGCCCCCGCACCCCCACCTTGGGGGGTTTCCACCCCCCCGGACCCCCCCTCCGTAGGGGATCTTATCTGAAAAACATTGAGCTGATTTCCTGGGATTTTATTCGCATCTCCGTATGCGATCTTTGTGACTGATTGTTTCTACACTTGCTTATGTGTTTTGTCACTTTATAATATAAAGGTTTCAATACTAGTAGTAAATATCAAAACTCTTTTAACAAACAATTTCAACTCTATTTTTAATAGCAAAGCTCTTTTCTTAAACCGTTTTCCAATCTATTAGTATATACAAGCCTTTACCTCACTCTGATGAGAAATCTAATTAAACGACTTAGTAAAACAAGTGGTATGAAACGCTTGCGTTCACTTCGTCGGTTAATTCTTGGACTTGTTCGATTGAACCTCTTGTGACAATTTTATTAGTGAAGATTTACAGTTTGTTCGTAAATATTTAAGTTAAGCAAGTGGTTATGGGACATGAAGCTAAACTTCTATATTTACTAGCTTAGTGTAATTGACACTTCTCGTTGATCTTGATGATCGCTTTATGAATTAGACTAGCAATTGCGCGATGTCTCTTTCATTGCAAGGTTAGACTAGACACCACTTGTGTGACTCCATTCACACATACCTTTCTGCTTTTTGGTTAGTCTTGACCTCAATCTGTGTGATTCCATTCACACATGCGGGGTAGCTCCCCTTGGTCTTCGGACCGTCATGTGATAGGCCTCTTTCCCTTTTTATGATTTCTGGATTTCTCGTGTTGATTTCTGGAATTTATGTCATTGACTTGTTATGAGTACAAGTTTAGGGTATGATGCCCCCTTCGAATCTTTGAGAAGATTCTTGTGATATTGATTATCTCTTATCGATTGATCTTCTGTTGATCATTATTTACATACTTATAGTGGTATGTCGTTATGGATGTTTATGTTTATGCCATATCTTTTATGTTATATCATGTCATCTGATATTTATAGCTAGACTGATCCGTTTATTATTTTCTCAAATAATACTCGGGTCAGACCGAGATGTTACAGGTGCTTCTGCTTGACTTCTTCCCAGGGATTCATCACTCTGACTTTTGGCTAACTGTTTAGATTAGCAGTTTTTGTTGTATACACTTGAGATATAGACTCATAGTTGTATTCTTTTGTATAGCACGTGTTGCTATTCTTTTGTATTATCGTGGATCTTATTGACCACTACTCTGATGTACACTTTCATGTGTTAGTTATATATTCATATCTTCTTCCGCCTTTGTGATATGTATATCTGTGACTGATTTGTGATATGAGTATTTCTATGTTTGTTTCCGAAGATTATTTATAGCCACCGTGTGATAAGCAATTACATGGATGGTCGCTCCTCAACAGCCTTATTCTCCGTGCTAGTTGACAGCACTACTCCGGAGTGTTCTTGGCTAGCGTGGGTATAGAGGTGGGGCGTCACATCTTATGTGAGTTAAATTAACAGAAATAAATATGAGTGCAGTAACTCAAGAGATGCTCGGGATTTACATCTCCTAAGGATCCGTTAAACTATTTACTATGTAGTATATTGCGCTATTATAATAGTGTCTATTTATAAAATAAACTTACTTTTAAATAGCGTTAAGGATTTACATTTTCCACCTTAACACATATATATATTCCCATAGTCTATACAGTACCGTAATCTCCCCCGTACTGGGCGTCGTCAGAGGGCACTCCATAGGTATGGTACAAAACATAACTCGTAGTAAAGGCTCGGTATGGTAGGTGACACGGCACAACAAGGCAATGCCAGGGTAGAATACCAATTGCGTACCCAGGCTGATGGAAACGCGTAGCCGCAGTTACCGCCCACCTCGAACAAACTCCCCAAAATCAAATAAAAGTGGCCACTGAATCAATCCAAAGTCATAGTATAATATCGAAGAGGAGTGTCCGATCAGAGGAATGACCTCATTGGCCTGGGAATAGCTCCTGTTTTAGCCACCTTATGCCAACTCACGGGAGTTGGGTCCACGTATTTACCTTACAGGAAACGTCGCCACCACCTACTTCATTCTGGAATCTCCACCGCGTACACGGTTAGTCAAAGTGGTTTTCGGTATCGACATAGAGTATGTCCATATCCGATCCCGGTCTCTTGGCCAACCCATCGTTATTATAGCACCGCGGTCATTTAAAAATAGTTTGTACTTTAAAACCATAATAAACATTTCCATCTTAAAATTATGAATAGATATCATTTTAAAACCCAAAACAATATGATATCATTTATCCCAAATATAAATCTTTTCCAAAAATCATAATGCTTTAAAATTTATAACGTCTGAAAGCCAAATATCTTTTCAAAGCATAATTTTTCGAAATTCATAATTTAAAACCATAACTTCTAGAACTTGAATGGTTTGGATATTCAATGGTACATGAATTAAATGGTTTAACTTTACTGTTACTTTGTAAAGAAAATAATTTACATGGTTTTACAAATATATTTCTTTATTTAAAGTCTAAACTTTAATTTAAATATCACTTCAAGTTCCAAAAACCATTTCAATTTCTATATATATATATAAATCCATTTGGAGTATTAATTTCAAAACTAAAGTTGGAATTTATTCTTTCAACAAATTAAATGTTTTATTATTTAGGTTTGAGTATTTACATAAAATCTATAAATAAAACTCCAATTGCTAGAAATTAAATATTTTCTTCAATTTAATTTATAAAAATATTCCATTTAAGTAAATTTTGGAAAATCCATTTATAAATATCATACCTTAAAATTTCCAAACTTAAACATATAAGATAAATTACCAAATTCCATTTTTCTCCAATTTTTATCATTTTATTCAACAGGATTATACACAGCTTAAATTTAAAATTTTAACTTCATATGTGTATATATCGAAGAATAATATATTATAAAATATCAAAATTAAATTTTTATAAACCGTATCCCATCCAAACCATAGAAATCACTTTTACAATAATTTATATATAGACCACGGTGCCTGTATATAATTTTCTATCCTATGGTCAAGTGATACGGATATTTATCATTTCAATCCGCAATTTAAAATAAAATTTTGCGGTTGTATATCATTTCAAACCACAATCCCGAATGAAATGAAATATGCATGATAACTTGCAGTTTAAATGATATAAAATAAAAACATCCATTCATCCACATCATCCACCATCCAAATCACAATCATCATCCAAAATAAAACAATATCAATATATATCTGATAATAATATGCAGGTAATAACTGGCAGTTATATTCAAAATAATTTAACAACTATTAAACTAACAGTTTATATTCATTAATAAATTTTATAACTGTTAACTAGCAGTTTATAGGCGAATAAATAAATTCTAAATGTCAATTAATATGCAATACATAAACTAAATTAACAATTAAATTAAATAAATGCGAATTAACAGATATGCTGAATAAAACATGCCAAACATTCATAAATAAATTCCTACTCATATCTAAAATAAATTTAACAAACATAAAAACTTTTAGAAGTTGTGAGTGGGTTAAAACACTCACCTTTTTGAATTTAAATTGAATTCAAATCCAATTTAAAACCAAAATTTGGACAGTCTCCAAATTCATCCAAACTAGTGCCAAAACATCAGAAATTCCGATACGATCCCATCAAAACAAACCACGCGCGAATCCTAGCTCGTATGCAAAAGTTATGAAAATTTGAAAAATGGAAAATTCTGGTCCTGGGTCGACTTCGGGTTCGACTTCGGTGCGCCGCCTCAATTCCCCGGTGCTTGCTTGGAGTTTTCACCAAACGACCCGGAGCGACCCGAGTCATTTTCTTCCTGGCCCGAAGTTGCTCTAGGGTTTTCTCCCCTGAAACCCGAAGCGCGACCAGAAGCTGCTGTAGATCCGATTTTTTTTTTTTTGAAATTGAAATTATTATTTTTTGGAATTTGAGAATTAGGTTTTTTTTTCTGCCATTAGAATGAGGAGTTGAGAAGGAGATCTACGTATAGAAAAATGAAAATAAGGAGTGGCTAGGGTTTATAACAGGTTATATATAGACAAGGCTGAAAAATAATAGATGGCTCAGATTGGATCTAAACATAAGTTTAAATTTAGGCATAAACATATATGTAATAAACTAGCATTAAATTTTGAAACGTGAATTGATTTAATTGGAAATGAATTACCCAAATGTTCTTATTCCATCAAATTTTATTTACTGAAGGTTGCACTTAATCTAATTTATACATCTTGCCCCTTTTGTCTTTAAATCAATAAATCTTATATAGTATATAGATTTATCATTAATTTTATCTATTCTTCCTTTTTAGGCAATGTTCTATATATCAGATTTCATTTAAATGCAATAAATCATACTATCGTAGTTATATCCAATTAAATAAATAAATGTTGATTCCTACTCTTTTTATCCAACAATTGTTTACGTTTTATTCCATAGATACTTCTACACACATCCTGGATTTTGTATAAATGGTTGTAACGTTAAATCTTGTCTACTTCCCATTTTATATTTAAGGTTTCTAAAACCGATTAATATTATTCCCTAGTCCAAACACCCTTTTGCCCAATTTATGTTAACATATCCTTAAATTAGATTAATTCCTATTGACGTAATAGTTAAACATAAATTTCACTTATTTGAAATAAATCCACAATTTAATTTCAAATAAATCAATAAATTTTGGTTTATCACTTCTTAAATACCCAATCGTCATAATTTAATTAAAACTACATTTATCACATTTTATAGAATTTACCATCTTAAGTGACAAATCAAAACTACCCTAACTGCACAAATTTAGGGTAATCAATTTCAATTGCTTTCCCATTAAACTACATAAATTATCCAAATGAAACCTAAGTGAAACGTTTATTTATTTAAAAATCTTACTGTTTAAATGAATTTATCTTTTACGATATAATTTACATTTGACTTGATTTCTCATTTATTTTGCAAAACGGTAAATTCCAATTGCTACCAACATTATATTTAATATAAATTTGAATCTAAATAATTGGTATTGCACAACCTTATTGCGTACATTTACATATAGTTACAACTAAGTCAATACACTGATTTCATGAATTCATAAATTAATCCACAAATTTCCATTGACTCTTTATATTCAAAATCAATTGCAAAGGTTTAAAAGTTGCTAAATTTCGATTTCAGTAATTCCTTTAATTCCATTCAAAATCAGCAATTATCTATTAAATGTCCCAAAATTTCTATTAAATTAATCTAACGAATCTTTAATATAAATTAGATGAATTAAATATTGCATTCAAACTATTGCGTTAATATTTTCCGTTTCACTTTAAAGTAACTAAATTTGCCAATTATAATACTTATTTTAATTTCTTAAAATAACCCTTTATTTACATTGAACCCAATTTAATTAAGTTTCCAATTGATTAGATTCAATTTCAACATTTAACTACCCTTAAGTTTTAGGTTATAAACAATTTATATGTATTCTTTCTTAATTATTACTTTGCAACTTCTCGTATAAATTTCACAATCAAACATAAATTTTAAAGTAACGCTTAATAAATATGCTCCTATAATTTCTCAACTTTTAAACGAACGTTACTCCACTTTCAATTAGTTTAACATTCATTTAATTATTACCACCTATTACCGATCCTAATCCCATTAACAAATAAGCAGATAGATTTTTATGATAGGTGTTACAATTTTTTTTTTAAAATAAATTACTATTCATTACTATTGCCTTAAATTCAGCATTAATTTCCTTGCATTAGCATTTTATACTAAAATCTTTGTCCAATTATAATTTATACTCAAAAAAATTTCATTTACACCTTTCGTTGTTTCTTAATTACAATTAAGGCGCATCAACTATCTATATTGGTAAATGATTGAATTTTCTAGTAATCCTACTATTTAATGTTTAGTATATTTGTATATTATTATTTACCCTTTTGTTCTCCATTATAAATATATGCACACATACAAATTAAGATTCTACATCTAATTAATCATTCCACCCAATATATAAATTACTAACCTTAAATTATTGCAATTAATTATCTAACATACAACTGAATCTATTTCTAAATTTTCATAATTCATTAACACCTTACAAAAGTTTACAAATACAGGTCTTGTATCAGATAAAACTTATTTTCATTGATGAATTCAATACTTGCCTTTATTTTATTTATTTCCAACTTAATATCCAATCGCAACAATTTCCACTATTACACTTATTAATTTCAATACATAATTCAATTTGTAAATTTTAATTACCCTTGATACATCTAATTTCAACATTCACTTTCATATAAATAAATAAGATTTCTGTTTCTTTCTATATTAAAATAAAAATCCTATTAATTAAATTCATTTCAAACATCGTATTTACACGGGTCGTTACACCATAGCCGCACGATTACCATCCCAAAATCATGTAACGACCCTAGATTTTAATTTAATTTAAATTGATAATTTAAATGAATTTTTGAATTAAAATTTGTAAAATTGATTATAAATGATGCGAGTTTCCCCGAATCAAATAGAAAATATATTAAGTCATATGGGTTTGAAAATTTGTATATATGAGAATATATATGTATATATTGGATTTTAAATAAATTCTTAAATAAATGATTTTGAAAAATAAATAATATACTTCAGACACAAGTATAGAAATAAATAAATAAATTGATTTAAAAATTTATAAATGATGATAATTTGAGTTATATAAAATATATTTGTACATAGAGAAATGTAAAACAATAATTTTTAAAGCAGAATTTATGATAAATATTTAAACTAAAAATAGAGATAAATAAAAGTTAAGTATGGAACCAAACAAACATATTTAAACATCTATGTACAAACAAAGTTATAGAATAAATAAATAAAGACAATATAATCAATAAGTATTCAAACAAATAAAATAAGAAACAAAGCAAAAGAATAAATTCAAACAAATACAAATATAAGAGATATAACTAAGCTTGCTAACAAATATAAAAGAGATCAGTAATAAATAAACAAAGCTAAAATATATATGATGTTTCAGCCACCAAAAGTATGCAAAGTATAGACAAACATGTACAAAGCAATTAATGCAAATATACAAAGAAAGATCTGCAGCCACAACATTATCTTTAGCCATCAAGTAGACATATGTACTAAAAAGAATAGTATAAGATAAGTATGGACTGAAGCATGGCAAAAGATCAAAGGACCAAGGCAATCAATGCAATATTTTAGCCACCGAAACAAGGATCATCTCAGCCTATAAAACAAATATAAATATGATAAAATGAAAACTAAAGTACTAGGTAATTAATGCAACACAAGGAAAAGGATGCAGCCATGCCTATAACTTTATAATATGTACATAAAGAAAAAGGCAAACCAGGGTTATACAAATAGGAATAAAACCAGTAGATAAGCATGCAGGCAAGTGAAAATGTAAAACAAAGTAAAATTCAACTTTACAGCTATATATACAAAGTACTTGTGCATATTTTCTTCAAACTGGAAATCGAAAGCTAAGCAAATATGAAGACAATATAAACTCAGCACTTGATCAACAACAATCAACCTGGGACTTCAAAGCAAAGTTTCTGGAAAAAAAATAAAAAAATAAACAAATCAAGCAACCAAAGATCAAAGAAGATGTGCTCTGTGCCCTGTTCATTTTTCTGAAAACCAATGTGAGTAAACTCCTACCTAAACATACTCTATTTTGTTGTTTATTGATGCTGTGAGTAACCTTTGTTTATTTAAACTCAAATAGTATGATCTGTGCATATATCTTTGAATAAATATATTTACACACATATGTTTATATCTGAATGCTTTGTGAATATCTACATGATTGAAGTGTTGGTAGCAAGCTGTTGTTTTCATGTGTTCCCTGTCTCAGCTTATAAACAAGGACTTTAATTCAAAAATATTTTTTTTCGCACAATCCACCTATTGTTTGGATTTAATATCAAAACAACAACTGCTGGTTTTACCATAAACTAAATTTTTAAAAAATAAATTTAAATTAAAATCACTTGGTATCACCTCTGGAAAGAGATATTTTTGAGCACAACTTCAAATTGATCAAAATTTGAATCTTGAAATTTTCGAATTCAGAAACTTAGCTTGAATCTTCACTGGAAGACGTGAATTTTAAAGTTCATATCATAATTTTTAGCGATCTAGTTTGTGAGTAGTTTGGGTTCGTTCGAATTTTGCATTTCGAGTCGTCGAGGTCAGTCTAGTTGATCAGAGGGGTCGGGGCTTGGGCTGGAGGTGGAGGAGCGAACAGGAAGTGTGGGAAAAATGGTGGATGGGGGTGCAGTGCCTTGTGGAAGCGGCGGCGAGTGGATTGTTTCCAATGACCTAGTTTTGGAGGGTCGAGTATTTTCATCTCGTTCAACCCCTATGTGTGATCGAGTGTTGAGATACTTCGGGAAGTTGAAGTTCAGGTGTTGTCGATGACGAGGCCGGAGGTGGAAGTTCTCAGATGGTCGGAGTTGGGAGGAGGCAGTGTTGACAGGTTTGGTTGTGGTGAGGTCTCTGTGTTGCCAGATTTTGGGTCAAGCTTCTCGAATTTGATTTCGAGAAGTCTGGGTAGTTCAGGCGATCAGGATGGGTTGCGAGTTTGGATTGCGACTTACGGAGATGGTCGTTGATGGTCGGCGTCGGTCGTTGGAGCTGTGCAGGTGCACGTGCACCGTGCCCATTTCGGTGTTGAAGCATCAGTGGGTGGTGCGGGGTTTTTGGCTCGGGGAATACGTGAGTTATTCGAGTGGATGACTCGAAGTAAAGGAAGGAAGGTCTCGAAGTAAATTCTGGTTGTCTCGAGTCAGTGTTGTTCAGGCATTTGAACTTGTCTGTTCCAGGCTTTAAAACATAGTTCAAAATTCAAAACAGGATTTAAACTATGTTTTAAATGTAAATTTAGAGTATAGATTCAATTGAATTTTTGAATCTAGGGTTTTAAAATGAATTTGGATTTTAAATCAAGAATTTTAAATCAAGGTGTTAATAGCAAGTTTAAATCAAAGTTAAATTTATAGATTCAAGTTTTCATGAATTCGAATCTGAATAAATCAGTTTTTTTAAATCTGAATGTTTAAATTAAGTAGTTAGATTAAAAGCTTTTTCTTATATAAGTAATAAGTGTTATTTACATTTATTTTTAAGGATTTTTGATTGAATTGGATCAATGATTAAAAGAATGATCATTTTAAATTTAAATTCAAAATGTAATTTAAATTCAAATTCAAGAGTGTAATGTTTTACCACTTTAATGCTAATGAAATCATTATAAAGAAATGAATTATCTTAAAAATAATTAGAAAAAATATATATAGGATTTAACCAATAAGGAAATTAAAGAATGATTTATTTAATTTTACAAATAAATAATTAGATTAATTTATAATTAGAAATGATTAATAATAAATTAATCTAAGATAATTTCTTAAGAAAGTAATTTAAGAAATGTTATTAGAAAATGAAGATAAATAATTAAGGATTATTTCATAATTAATTAATGTGATAAACATTATGAATTAATTAGATTAATTCATTAAGATAATCATTGTAAATTGTTAAATGTAATTACTTAATGAAAGTAATTAAGGATTTATCACTTATTGTAATTAAATTTGGATATTTTGATTAATAAAGTGAATTAATTTAGTTTAATTAATTTAATAAAACCATTTGATAAATTAATTTATATCAAATGATTTGGAATTAATAAATCAGAATTGGATAACAAATTCATAAGTAATTAATTTAATTGGAGATAAATCGAATTAATTAGGATTAAACAATCCTGTTTATAAATGATTATTGAATGCTTGACCTTACTTATGAATGATATATTGTATGAAATGCCTTGAATTGATTATCCTATCTGATCTGTGATATTTTGTTCTGTGACTGTGTATAAATTATCCATTTATTTGCATCTGTATATTATCTGTGAATCTGTGAATGGACGATGAGCGTTATAGTTTATATCGCTTATCAACTATATTTCTATGTTTTAAATCTGTGATGATTGAAGGATGTTGCACTACTGTGTATAACCCCTGGACCACACCACACACATACAATTATGGATTTCACGAGGAAATTGGTTAAGTCACAGATTTTTGAAATAGTTTAAAATTTGAATTTTTAAATTCAAATGTTTTTGAAATGGAATTGGAATAGAAGTGAAAAGCTTTTGAAATGGAATTTCAAAGATGGAAATTTATTTTGAATAACTGGATTAAGTGTTGGAATTTAAATACTTTAATTTAAATTTGAATTCAATATTCAAATTGAATTCTGTAATTTGAAACTAGGGATTAATGATATTATACTAGTCATTATGAGTTAAATCATTTTTAAAGTATTATTTTTGGGAATTTGAATTTAACCCAAGGATTTCAACTCGTACAAATGAATCAGATTTCCAAAATGAAAACTGTTGTTTTCAAATGATAAACACTTTTAGATAAGAACTGAGATTCCAGTTAATTAAGGGAATTTCAAGATTGAATAGGGAAATGATTTTCCTAAGTTATGAATGAATTCTTTTTGAAAGCTATGAATTAAATCTGTTTATTTTTAACAGATTTAAATTGATGATTTGTTTAAATCAAATTGAAATGAAATTGTTTTGAAGGCTATAAGTTAAATCTTTGATTTAAAGATTTAACGAGTAAATCAAATTGAAATGAAAATTGATTTGGAAAATCTGTGAATGAATCTTTTGTTTAAAAGATTAAAATTGTGAAAATTGTTTAAAACCGTTAAAGGTTGTGAAAATGAATCTTTTTGTTTAAAGATTGAAAATGGTAATTTGTTAAGCCATTTGAAGAAAAGTTTTGGGTAATAAGTTGTGACTTAATCGAAATCCCATATCCATATGTTTTAAAAATATTTTCGTTCACTATTCGGTTTAGCCGGGAAAGGACCTTTGTGTCGTATAACCCATTCCGAATATGTGATACGTCGTTATGGATAGCATTTGAAGACCGGTGATGAAGACCGGGTATTTGCGAAAGCAATAGGATGACCTATCGATTGTTTCTGCACCGAGTCGCGCCGGTATAGAAACTCCCTAAGTGATGGGAAATCCGATCGGGATTGTGAATATCCGGATTGCAAGGACTTCTTTGTAAGTGCCTTCGGTTTTGTTCGATCCCGAAACAGACTTGTATGGATTGTATGTCTGACATTACAAATTGAGATGTAAAGCCGATTTCTTTCAAATATATTTCTGTTGGTGGCGGAGAATTTATTCTTTTAGCTTAACACCCTTCTCTGAGACGTACGAGCTCAGAGGTTATATAGTTGATGGTTATCAGCAATATATTCCCAATTCGGTAATGTGACATACTGAGTGTTGCTGTGAAATGATCATTGTGTTGATTATTTGTGATAGGATCATTTGTTTGATCGTCTATCCTGGTGATCATTTCTATGATCATTTGTTGACCCAAAGCACGGCTTTTGTATAAAGTGTGTTTTTGTGGACGTGACTTCGTCGAGCCTCGCACCTCGGGAATGGTCAAAACAGGAAAGAAGCAGCAAGGTTATGAGGGGTAGCGCCCTTTAGGATATGTGCATTTCCTTCTGGAAAAGGGTGGTATCATGGTATGGAGCCCAGATGCTTACTCATGTTGAAAACACTTTATGATTGTGTGAATTGATTACGAGCGCTCGGTTGAAAGGTCCCAAAGGACCGGGGGATGGCATATTCGGTCAGTTGTTACTCAGTTAGGGGTAACCCGGCCTTGTGTTGGTAGAGATCCGGTTTGGTTCTCGAGGATGTCCATCCAGAGGCATTCTCATGTGGCAATGGGAAGTTCCTTGGCCTGACCATTTGTTGGAAATCCAAAGAAACAATACGAACCTTGTACAGTATTAGTTGTAGAACCTGCCATGGAATGTGGCGGTAACCTGCTATTGAACATGGTTAGCTATAGTAGGCATACGATAATGGTCGTATGTTGGCTAAGATTTATATTCTAGTTTCGAAATGAATTTTTCCTACACTATGCACTAGTAATAATATCAAATGTTTCTTTTAATGCGTATCAAGCATCTTTGACTATCATAAGGAGAAATCTCCTCCGATTCTGCGTTTGCATTGTGTGTGTGTGCGGGAGGCCTTATGGTAGTCTCATTTTTTTTTAAAAAGCATTGCGAATTGACTTTGAAAATCTTTTGTTGAATGTTTTAAAAGATAAACTATTTTTGTTGCTCACACCTGTCCCACGATTGATCCGGAGTTTATTGTTTCTTTCCTAAACTCTGGGTGCTCATTATTTTCTACACGAGCAGTCTAGAGTTGGGTTTTTCAGATAGTTAGATATAGTGGATTATCTGGAGTTAGTTCAGTCTTTGGTTCGCACCAGTCTTGCTTAGCTTGGTGCATTGTTATGGGGAGTTCGAGCTATTGCTGGATTGATTCTTGGAGATGGAGTTGCAGTTCTCGGAGTTCTCTTTTGAAGACTATCTTAGAGTTATTTTGTTATGTTGCTAGATGTTGTCATCTATTTTCTTTTCCGCTGCTATTTTATTGTATCATATCTCTGATGTATATTGATATCTATTGGATCATCTGTTGTATCAGATATTGTATCAAAGCTATATATCAATGTATTATTCTTTTATTCCGCTGTGTTATTTACTTAATGTTGTTATAAGCTCCGGCGAATCGGATTTGAACGGTCGAATCTATGGCATTCGAATACGATTTAAAGTATGGATGTCGATTTTTGAGCGGGCAAAATTCGAGTCGTTACATTTGGTATCAGAGCTAAGGGTTGAACTTTAGCTCAGGAGTGTAACACATTAAGTAGCTCATTAGAGATAGGGTGAAGTATACCCTAGAATGAGTAATCCTTAAGATATCCGTTTGAATGCCTCAGTAAATTCTCTTACTATCTACTGATAGTGAGTATGAGTGCAAGAAGAAAACGAGATAGGGGACGGGAGAATACGACTATAAATGGTCGATACTCTGTAACAACAGTGGAAACATCTTTCTTATCAATTTCCTTTGATTCGTCTTTTCAATTCTTTTGATCGATTCATGACAGCTACAAGAAAAAGTTTCGGTGTGGTGATGCTCTACGAATCGTTGTAGGAAAATTCTTACTTCGTATCTTCATCGATTTCTTATCAGTTTTTCGTTTTAAACTTTAATGAATTTGAAATTTAGAATTAAAATTTTGAATAAATTAGAAATTTTAAATTGAGTTAACTTGATTAATAGAATATGAAGAATGATTAGAATTGTATCGATAAAATGATTTTGTTTAAAAACCAAAAATTGAAATTCTATCGTAATTTCTTGTATCTATTATTGATATTCTGATTTGAAAAGATATTGGTGAGCCAAATGCAGAATTGATATCCAATTTGATTTGAAAAGATATTTCTCTATCTTTAATCTATCCTTGTTGTTTTCGTGCCTGCGAATTTCGAGGACGAAATCCTTTTAAGGGGGAAGTTTGTAACGACCCTAGATTTTAATTTAATTTAAATTGATAATTTAAATGAATTTTTGAATTAAAATTTGTAAAATTGATTATAAATGATGCGAGTTTCCCCGAATCAAATAGAAAATATATTAAGTCATATGGGTTTGAAAATTTGTATATATGAGAATATATATGTATATATTGGATTTTAAATAAATTCTTAAATAAATGATTTTGAAAAATAAATAATATACTTTAGACACAAGTATAGAAATAAATAAATAAATTGATTTAAAAATTTATAAATGATGATAATTTGAGTTATATAAAATATATTTGTACATAGAGAAATGTAAAACAATAATTTTTAAAGTAGAATTTATGATAAATATTTAAACTAAAAATAGAGATAAATAAAAGTTAAGTATGGAACCAAACAAACATATTTAAACATCTATGTACAAACAAAGTTATAGAATAAATAAATAAAGACAATATAATCAATAAGTATTCAAACAAATAAAATAAGAAACACAGCAAAAGAATAAATTCAAACAAATACAAATATAAGAGATATAACTAAGCTTGCTAACAAATATAAAAGAGATCAGTAATAAATAAACAAAGCTAAAATATATATGATGTTTCAGCCACCAAAAGTATGAAAAGTATAGACAAACATGTACAAAGCAATTAATGCAAATATACAAAGAAAGATCTGCAGCCACAACATTATCTTTAGCCATCAAGTAGACATACGTACTAAAAAGAATAGTATAAGATAAGTATGGACTGAAGCATGGCAAAAGATCAAAGGACTAAGGCAATCAATGCAATATTTTAGCCACCGAAACAAGGATCATCTCAGCCTATAAAACAAATATAAATATGATAAAATGAAAACTAAAGTACTAGGTAATTAATGCAACACAAGAAAAAGGATGCAGCCATGCCTATAACTTTATAATATGTACATAAAGAAAAAGGCAAACCAGGGTTATACAAATAGGAATAAAACCTGTAGATAAGCATGCAGGCAATAAAACAAAGTAAAATTCAACTTTACATCTATATATACAAAGTACTTGTGCATATTTTCTCCAAACTGGAAATCGAAAGCTAAGCAAATATGAAGACAATATAAACTCAGCACTTGATCAACAACAATCAACCTGGGACTTCAAAGCAAAGTTTCTGGAAAAAAAATAAAAAAATAAACAAATCAAGCAACCAGAGATCAAAGAAGATGTGCTCTGTGCCCTGTTCATTTTTCTGAAAACCAATGTGAGTAAACTCCTACCTAAACATACTCTATTTTGTTGTTTATTGATGCTGTGAGTAACCTTTGTTTATTTAAACTCAAATAGTATGATCTGTGCATATATATATGAATAAATATATTTACACACATATGTTTATATCTGAATGCTTTGTGAATATCTACATGATTGAAGTATTGGTAGCAAGCTGTTGTTTTCATGTGTTCCCTGTCTCAGCTTATAAACAAGGACTTTAATTCAATTTTTTTTTTTTGCACAATCCACCTATTGTTTGGATTTAATATCAAAACAACAACTGCTGGTTTTACCATAAACTAAATTTTAAAAAAATAAATTAAAATTAAAATCACTTGGTATCACCTTTGGAAAGAGATATTTTTGAGCACAACTTCAAATTGATCAAAATTTGAATCTTGAAATTTTCGAATTCAGATACTTAGCTTGAATCTTCACTGGAAGACGTAAATTTTAAAGTTCATATCATAATTTTTAGCGATCTAGTTTGTGAGTAGTTTGGGTTCGTTCGAATTTTGCATTTCAAGTCGCCGAGGTCGGTCTAGTTGATCAGAGGGGTCGGGGCTTGGGCTGGAGGTGGAGGAGCGAACAGGAAGTGTGGGAAAAATGGTGGATGGGGGTGCAGTGCCTTGTGGAAGCGGCGGCGAGTGGATTGTTTCCGATGACCTAGTTTTGGAGGGTCGAGTATTTTCATTTCGTACAACCACTATGTGTGATCGAGTGTTGAGATACTTCGGGAAGTTGAAGTTCAGGTGTTGTCGATGACGAGGCCGGAGGTGGAAGCTCTCAGATGGTCGGAGTTGGGAGGAGGCAGTGTTGACAGGTTTGGTTGTGGTGAGGTCTCTGTGTTGCCAGATTTTGGGTCGAGCTCCTCGAATTTGATTTCGAGAAGTCTGGGTAGTTCAGGCGATTGGGATGGGTTGCGAGTCTGGATTGCGACTTACGGAGATGGTCGTTGATGGTCGGCGTCGGTCGTTGGAGCTGTGCAGGTGCACGTGCACCGTGCCCATTTCGGTGTTGAAGCATCAGTGGGTGGTGCGGGGTTTTTGGCTCGGGGAATACGCGAGTTATTCGAGTGGATGACTCGAAGTAAAGGAAGGAAGGACTCGAAGTAAATTCTGGTTGTCTCGAGTCAGTGTTGTTCAGGCATTTGAACTTGTCTGTTCCAGGCTTTAAAACTTAGTTCAAAATTCAAAACAGGATTTAAACTATGTTTTAAATGTAAAGTTAGAGTATAGATTCAATTGAATTTTTGAATCTAGGGTTTTAAAATGAATTTGGATTTTAAATCAATAATTTTAAATCAAGGTGTTAAAAGCAAGTTTAAATCAAAGTTAAATTTATAGATTCAAGTTTTCATGAATTCGAATCTGAATAAATCAGTTTTTTTAAATCTGAATGTTTAAATTAAGTAGTTAGATTAAAAGCTTTTTCTTATATAAGTAATAAGTGTTATTTACATTTATTTTTAAGGATTTTTGATTGAATTGGATCAATGATTAAAAGAATGATCATTTTAAATTTAAATTCAAATTCAAGAGTGTAATGTTTTACCACTTTAATGCTAATGAAATCATTATAAAGAAATGAATTATCTTAAAAATAATTAGAAAAAAAATATATAGGATTTAACCAATAAGGAAATTAAAGAATGATTTATTTAATTTTACAAATAAATAATTAGATTAATTTATAATTAGAAATGATTAATAATAAATTAATCTAAGATAATTTCTTAAGAAAGTAATTTGAGAAATGTTATTAGAAAATGAAGATAATTAATTAAGGATTATTTCATAATTAATTAATGTGATAAACATTATGAATTAATTAGATTAATTCATTAAGATAATCATTGTAAATTGTTAAATGTAATTACTTAATGAAAGTAATTAAGGATTTATCACTTATTGTAATTAAATTTGGATATTTTGATTAATAAAGTGAATTAATTTAGTTTAATTAATTTAATAAAACCATTTGATAAATTAATTTATATCAAATGATTTGGAATTAATAAATCAGAATTGGATAACAAATTCATAAGTAATTAATTTAATTGGAGATAAATCGCATTAATTAGGATTAAACAATCCTGTTTATAAATGATTATTGAATGCTTGACCTTACTTATGAATGATATATTGTATGAAATGCCTTGAATTGATTATCCTATCTGATCTGTGATATTTTGTTCTGTGACTGTGTATAAATTATCCATTTATTTGCATCTGTATATTATCTGTGAATCTGTGATTGGACGATGAGCGTTATAGTTTATATCGCTTATCAACTATATTTCTATGTTTTAAATCTGTGATGACTGAAGGATGTTGCACTACTGTGTATAACCCCTGGACCACACCATACACACACAATTATGGATTTCACGAGGAAATTGGTTAAGTCACAGATTTTTGAAATAGTTTAAAATTTGAATTTTTAAATTCAAATGTTTTGGAAATGGAATTGGAATAGAAGTGAAAAGCTTTTGAAATGGAATTTCAAAGATGGAAATTTATTTTGAATAACTGGATTAAGTGTTGGAATTTAAATACTTTAATTTAAATTTGAATTCAATATTCAAATTGAATTCTGTAATTTGAAACTAGGGATTAATGATATTATACTAGTCATTATGAGTTAAATCATTTTTAAAGTATTATTTTTGGGAATTTGAATTTAACCCAAGGATTTCAACTCGTATAAATGAATCAGGTTTCCAAAATGAAAACTGTTGTTTTCAAATGATAAACACTTCTAGATAAGAACTGAGATTCCAGTTAATTAAGGGAATTTCAAGATTGAATAGGGAAATGATTTTCCTAAGTTATGAATGAATTCTTTTTGAAAGCTATGAATTAAATCTGTTTATTTTTAACAGATTTAAATTGATGATTTGTTTAAATCAAATTGAAATGAAATTATTTTGAAGGCTATAAGTTAAATCTTTGATTTAAAGATTTAACGAGTAAATCAAATTGAAATGAAAATTGATTTGGAAAATTTGTGAATGAATCTTTTGTTTAAAAGATTAAAATTGTGAAAATTGTTTAAAACCGTTAAAGGTTGTGAAAATGAATCTTTTTGTTTAAAGATTGAAAATGGTAATTTGTTAAGTCATTTGAAGAAAAGTTTTGGGTAATAAGTTGTGACTTAATCGAAATCCCATATCCATATGTTTTAAAAATATTTTCGCTCACTATTCGGTTTAGCCGGGAAAGGACCTTTGTGTCGTATAACCCATTCCGAATATGTGATACGTCGTTATGGATAGCATTTGAAGACCGGTGATGAAGACCGGGTATTTGCGAAAGCGATAGGATGACCTATCGATTGTTTCTGCACCGAGTCGTGCCGGTATAGAAACTCCCTAAGTGATGGGAAATCCGATCGGGATTGTGAATATCCGGATTGCAAGGACTTCTTTGTAAGTGCCTTCGGTTTTGTTCGATCCCGGAACAGACTTGTATGGATTGTATGTCTGACATTACAAATTGAGATGTAAAGCCGATTTCTTTCAAATATATTTCTGTTGGTGGCGGAGAATTTATTCTTTTAGCTTAACACCCTTCTCTGAGACGTACGAGCTCAGAGGTTATATAGTTGATGGTTATCAGCAATATATTCCCAATTTGGTAATGTGACATACTGAGTGTTGCTGTGAAATGATCATTGTGTTGATTATTTGTGATAGGATCATTTGTTTGATCGTCTATCCTGGTGATCATTTCTATGATCATTTGTTGACCCAAAGCATGACTTTTGTATAAAGTGTGTTTTTGTGGACGTGACTTCGTCGAGCCTCGCACCTCGGGAATGGTCAAAACAGGAAAGAAGCAGCAAGGTTATGAGGGGTAGCGCCCTTTAGGATATGTGCATTTCCTTCTGGAAAAGGGTGGTATCATGGTATGGAGCCCAGATGCTTACTCATGTTGAAAACACTTTATGATTGTGTGAATTGATTACGAGCGCTCGGTTAAAAGGTCCCAAAGGACCGGGGGATGGCATATTCGGTCAGTTGTTACTCAGTTAGGGGTAACCAGGCCTTGTGTCGGTAGAGATCCGGTTTGGTTCTCGGGGATGTCCATCCAGAGGCATTCTCATGTGGCAATGGGAAGTTCCTTGGCCTGACCATTTGTTGGAAATCCAAAGAAACAATACGAACCTTGTACAGTATTAGTTGTAGAACCTGCCATGGAATGTGGCGGTAACCTGCTATTGAACATGGTTAGCTATAGTAGGCATACGATAATGGTCGTATGTTGGCTAAGATTTATATTCTACTTTCGAAATGAATTTTTCCTACACTATGCACTAGTAATAATATCAAATGTTTCTTTTAATGCGTATCAAGCATCTTTGACTATCATAAGGAGAAATCTCCTCCGATTCTGCGTTTGCATTGTGTGTGTGTGTGCGGGAGGCCTTATGGTAGTCTCATTTTTTTTAAAAAGCATTGCGAATTGACTTTGAAAATCTTTTGTTGAATGTTTTAAAAGATAAACTGTTTTTGTTGCTCACACCAGTCCCACGACTGATCCGGAGTTTATTGTTTCTTTCCTAAACTCTAGGTGCTCATTATTTTCTACACGAGCAGTCTAGAGTTGGGTTTTTCAGATAGTTAGATATAGTGGATTATCTGGAGTTAGTTCAGTCTTTGGTTCGCACCAGTCTTGCTTAGCTTGGTGCATTGTTATGGGGAGTTCGAGCTATTGCTGGATTGATTCTTGGAGATGGAGTTGCAGTTCTCGGAGTTCTCTTTTGAAGACTATCTTAGAGTTATTTTGTTATGTTGCTAGATGTTGTCATCTATTTTCTTTTCCGCTGCTATTTTATTGTATCATATCTCTGATGTATATTGATATCTATTGGATCATCTGTTGTATCAGATATTGTATCAAAGCTGTATATCAATGTATTATTCTTTTATTCCGCTGTGTTATTTACTTAATGTTGTTATAAGCTCCGGCGAATCGGATTTGAACGGTCGAATCTATGGCATTCGAATACGATTTGAAGTATGGATGTCGATTTTTGAGCGGGCAAAATTCGAGTCGTTACAAATCATGGCCTCGAGCTTCTTCTTCCTTCTCGCGTACGCCCCCAGTAAAATCGAACCCATTACGCCGAATTAGGGTTGACGACCGCGACCACCACGGAGAACACGACAACGATCCAACAACACCACTACGAAGCTCATCCCCCACTCTCCCTTCGGCTGAAGCAGCGCCGAGCTCGGTTCTTCCATCTCGACGAAACGCGCGAGCAAACATACAGCGAATGGAAACCAATTACTTCGCCATCGTCACACTAAAAGCCATCACGACCGTTAGAAGGGAAGAGATCGAGGTGATCTACAACTTCCTAGTTGGGAGTTTCTTCAATTGAAACGTGGATTGATCGATAAGTGAGGATGAAATTAGGAGGTTTTCGGCCATTGGTGGTATGAAGACGGCGGCTCTGAATATAGGGCTAGGGTTTAAGCAACAAATGGATATATATAATATTATTTAATATTAATTTAATCTCGTTCTCCAAATTTAACAACCTATGCAAACGAACTCTAATCCTCACGATCCAACAGGCGTTCCTAGGGTTTTTCCACGTTCCGGACACAATGGAACAAGTTTCGTAAGCTAATTCGGTCATATGTGCGAGTTACGGAATTAAACGATCAATTTAAAATTAAATCGGTTAAAACGATTTCTATGCGTTTCGAGCTGCTATGGTCAATCGACAACTCCGATTGCTACGAAAATCGAAATCCGATCATAACGAACTACTACGGATCCAAGGGAACTGGTTTCGTCGAATTCCGAGACTGTGCCCCGGAAGGCTATTTTACCTCGTCTATCAAATCGGGCGATTCTCAAAATTGTCAAAAACGCTTAAAATTTCACTTTAAAAATTTTAGTACCTTTATAATAAATCATATAAAATATATAATCACATTACAAATCATTCAGGCTCATTTCGGACCCAAAATCTGATTAATTGCATTTTTAATAATATTAAATTCATCTTCAAATTAATATAAAATCCCAAATATTAACTTATCAACTTAAAAATTCATCTAAAATTCCCACCATACTATTTACACTCAAATAACTCAACATAAATTTTTAAAACCATTCTTATCACTATTTACATTCAGATTTACCCTTTTATCTAAATCTTGAATATTTAATTATATTTTTCCATTATTCAAATTCAACCGGAATTACTATAATTAAAATTATAGCTTATTTCATTGATTGAACCCAAATCCATCCATTACAAAATCAATTAAGAATCCACATTAACATTTAAAATGAATTAAATGTTCAAATTCAATGGCTTAAAAATCCGGGATGTTACATTCCTTCCTCCTTATAAAAATTTCGTCCCCGAAATTTTCTAAGGTAGAAACTATGCTCAAACTCACTTACTCATCCAATTCGCTTAGTTAAAAGCTTATATTCGCTTTCCAAAATCCTTTAACTCAAATCCAAACTCAAATGCTTTATTTATACTCAAAAGCTTTCGTGGCAACATTATTTCAAGACAACTTCAATAGTTAATAAAATTTTTCAAAATTCCCAAAATTTTTCTAAATCCCAAAATTTTCGAAAATTTTTGGCAGAGTCTCCCCTACACGGAGGAGCTTTCGCGATATAGCGATACAGATAAATATATACACATTGACCCACACGGTCGGAAACCAAAATATATCACAAAATATATAATTTCCCAATTATAATTGAGTAGGCGTACCTTTTTTTAGCAATTTTTAATAGCAAGCGGCTAATATAACGTATATACGCGCTCCAACTCTCTCGAACGCCCCCCGTACCTGTACTTACTAAACAAACTCATCAGTTTTTAAAGATATGAACATTTAACAACATTTCCAATATAAATGTAAGCCAAACATATCCATTTCATAATCAAATCAACAATTTGCACGGTTTCATAAGTACAACATATTTTATAACATGCATAAAGTTTCCTTTTCTAATGCCAAATCCCACTTTATTCACACAAAGGATTTACATACAAGTTTCGCTATTTCAATTCATACTCTACCCAATTTTCGAATTGATTCACCAAGAAAAATTCATTTCAATTAGTTACATTTGCATTTCCATTATCACTCTCTTACATTTATACTCAAATCCATTTATTAAGATTTTAGCTCATTCTACTTTCATCCAAACCAACTTCATTTCATTTCACTTAAATGATTTACATTCAAGTTTACTATATATCATTCATATTTATTACAACCAATTCATTTATATTTCAAAATGATTTACATATGCCTTACTTGCATTTCTTTACTTTAACTTACACTCCCAATTTGATTTACAATCAAATTTTATTTTAAACTTGAAACATTTGCATTTCTTTTATGATCCATTGCCATCCATATGCCAAAAATCACTTAATTAGATTGCATTTATCTCATTAATTTAAAACCATCTTTATTGCTTCTTCAAATCAATTCACTTGCATCCATATACAAACTCTTTGAATTTTATTCCAATCCATATCAATTTATTCAAAAATCAATTTCAATTGCTTGTTAAACAACTCAATTCCGAATACATGCAATTTTCATGTCATTCGAGCAAAATAACCACCACTTAAGCTTATATCCATTAAAATTAATTCTACTTATATTTATATTAATTTTATTCAGTTTTGCATGGTTTACAATCCAAGCATTCTTATTCCAATTGTTAAATTAAATTTTCCTTACATTTTTATTTCATTAACCAATTCAGGTTTATATTAATTTCCTTCCATCTTGTATTATTTACAACCCATACATCCTTAATTTATCACAATAATTAATTAATAAAAATTTAATTTGCAATTCAATTTTATTATCTAACAAATTTCATTCAAGAGTACGTAATAAAGCTTATGCACAATCATTTTGTTTTTCTCTTTCAAGTTGCTTAAGTTCTTTCAATTTTCACAATATTTTCATTGTCTTCTTATACCAGTTTTATTTTATTTTCATTTGATTCTCGTCCAAATCAATTCCAATCCATTTACAAACTTTAATGCACTTTGCTTATTCATTCAGTCCATTTCAGATTTATTTTATTAGCAAAGAAACCACTTTAAATTATTTCATTCCTTTGAATTTATTCACAATTCAATCTATTACCATTATAATCTAATTCCATTTTTCATTCACACTTCAATATTTGTTACCACTAATTTAAATCCCTACCACCAATTTAAATCCCATGCCACAATTGGATTTTTATTTACTTTCCAAAATTTGACCAAACTATCAAAATTCTATTCACGCCAATACAAATTCCATTAAATTGTAATTCAATTTAGTCAATAATCTAATCCATATTAGGTTTTAATTCACTTCCTCAATTCACTCTGAATTCATTTGTAATATGACAATTTTCCTATTATGTCATTTAGTAAATTTAAATTTTTTTACCTTTCCTTTTCACTCCTTTAAATAGAATTTAAATTTCTTCCAACATTATTTATTACACAACTGAAATTTAATTTCAATGTCATTATCAAAACAAATTTCATTTTCCCCATACATAAGTTCAAGACTTATTTTGCTGACTTAAGAACATCCACCTTTATATTCTCACTTTGCTTCACTGCACTTTACATTTCATTTACGGTTAAGTTTCGAATTTCTCACACCATTCAACTCTTTCAATTGATGAATTAAAATTTAACTTCTATCCAAGAGTTTAGATTGCTTTTTAAGTCCATTTCCATTTTATAATCACAAGTTCAAATTGTAACACTTAATGACTTAAGAATATGAATTTCTTTATGCAATTATAAGCAATTTACATTTCATCTGTATATCCGATTTTATCCCTCCATAAATAAGTCCAAAACTTATTTTCTAACTTAAGTTCTTTCACTTCTTTTATATCTCACTCTACCTTATCTCAATTCACATTTCATTTGTGATTAAGTTTGAATCCACCATACCATTCCACTATTTTCCACTTGTGATTATAATTTACATTTCTTATTTATAAGTTCACCCAATTATTTACTTCAAAGTTTATATTACTCATTTTAATCCATTTACATCTTATAATCACAATTCCAAATTCTATATATATATATATATATATATGTATGTATGTATGTATGTATCACTGAATTCTTAAGGATACAAATTTTCTTTCAATCTAATTCTATGTAAAAATTTAAATCCACAATTCCAGATTATAGGTATAACACATAATAGCTTATGGGTACAATTTATTGTACAATAATCCATGATTACTAAGTTATTTACATTTCAATTTAATCCAAACCAATTTAATTCTAAGTTCAATTTATTTAACTTATCCCAAGTTAAATTCAAAATCCACTTCAATATGCTTTATTCACTTTTAATAACTCAAGTTAAAAATTTTAATTCCAAGATTAAGATTTACATTTCCTTCTTATTAGCATCAACTTTACCAAAATAAGTTCATTAGTTGATGCATTTTACCTTTACACACCATTTAAATAGAATGTTCCAGAATTCAATTACTCGGTTTTATTCCAAACCATTTTCGAAATAATAATCAATTCATACCCATTTGGTATATCAATCAAATCTCCAGATTTTCCAAAACAACTGGTTTATACCAAACAAATCCAAACAATATGATAACCAACCATTTTGGTAGCAATACATCACTTTAGAAACTCGAAAATGAATTCTAATGATGTGGCCAGCATCATCAGGATTATTTCCCAGCGACTGAAGTGAGTTCAATGCTTTCTTACTTTCCCAAATTCATTTCAAAACAGTTCCCATTCAAAAATACTTCCCAAAATAATATTCCATCATTGCCTTTAAACACTTGGGAAAATATTACCAAACATTTCCAAGATTTTAAATTTCCAAACCTTTGGTTTCATTACATTTAAAATCCTTTCCGAAATCCCCGGGATTTAAATTCTGGTTTAAATTTAAATTTAGTTATTCTTCTTTTATATAATTTATACTCATAGAATTTTATTTGATTATAACCGTTTCAAATTTTAGATTCCTATTTAATTATAGTATTAACTAACCAATCAACCAAATATATATAATAATTTCAAAATATTATTTCCTTTTATATCAAAATATAGTTTTGGGTAAAATTATTTCATTTACCCCTTTAAAAACAATATATGTCCGTTTATCTTGTTTAAGAGTTTAGAAACCCTGATCGATACGGTTGTACTTCCCGTACCGACCAGAATTCATAAACACTCAACCGATAAGTCAACGCAGTATAAAAATAATTTTATATTCACTAACAAGTACACTCTCATATCTATTACTACACTCAACTCATTATAGAGTACTATTGACTCTGTTTAATGAGTAATTTCCCCACCAAAGCCTAGGTTGTCGCCAACCTAAGCTCTGATACCAAGTGTGACAGCCCGTAAATCCGTACCCCTTGAATCAACACTATTCTACATCTGTTAACTCAAGTGGCACAGAAATACGAACCATTTGGGTTTAAGAAGAAGAGATAGAAGAAGAAGAAGCTAAACAATGTCAGAATATCACGGTCGCAGCGGAATAAAATATAATAGTAAATATAGATCTTTACACAAAATGAAATTTATACCATTTTTATACATCACATCATCAGAGTATCTCATACATCAAATTACCAATCAGACAAATCCATACAATCATAGCAGCGGAATATATATAAGTATACATAATACGTCACGGGCTCTAGTCCCTGTCCGCTCCATAGCAACCTATCCTGAACATGTAATACTCGGTCTGACCCGAGCATTATAAAGAAATAACACCCGAGTCAGTCTGGAACACCAGCTGATAATAATGCATCCAAATTGATTATTAAAGTTTTAAAATCCTTTTGAAAACAAAAGCATCTCGTAAGACCACGCAACAAATCAACATGTCGGGTTTTTACCTTACGATAGCTAAAACACTTTTTATAGAAATCCTCTGATATTATAATAGGGTCTATATACAAATACTTATAAATAGCCGAAATTGTTACATCTATTAAATTCCAGCTACTAGCCACAAAAGTGGGTAATACAAACAAAACTCGTACAAGGCTCGTAGGGAGAATGGATTTCCAATAATGACTAGGCACTGGGTACCACCTGTCACAGTACAGGGCCTAGATCACCGTACTGAGGACCACGCCCGATCCCCTGCAACACAAGGTCGGACCCATCCCTTACTGGACAGTTCCGAATAAGATCACCCTGCGGTTGGGATCAGCAACCGCCCACTAAGCCGAAATAAAAAGGAACATCTAGATAGGGATGACCTTACTCTCCAGTGGGGCCTACCCACGAAGCCTTGCTGCATATCCTCTGATTTTTAGTCATTCCCATTTGATGAGGCTTGAGGCTAAGCGTTACCTTTTAGAATGTTTCACTTAGAATACGCATCGCGCACCTGACGATGTTCCGAAAGCATTCGTCCATACAAGTCCGTCCCAGGTTCAAACGGAACCGAAGGCACTATTCCTACTACATCCATTTTGGAAATATCCTCAGGATCAGTAGCAACTAGCCCTTGCTCTTCACTGCTCCATCTTCGACTCCGAACACATTTTTCGCACAAAACGTACAAACCGGATCGAAGTGGTTTTCGAGATAAATCTCGGTCCTGGTCTCTTCGAAACGATCAACGCATTTGTCCAATATTAATAGTCGGTGATTTAACTATCATTAATATTCATAAGCAACCATCACACAATAAATAATTTCCCACATTATTTATTTGCCTCAAATATCTTTAAAAGATATATTTTCAAATTTCCAAAACTCATTTGAAAACAATTTCCCAAAGTTCTTCCTTTACCCGGTAAGTCCTTTACCATTTATTCCCATTGGAAATAACCAAGTTCAAACATTTAGATTTAAAACAGTTAAAACATTTCATACTGAAATATACTTTAAAAAATATGTAAATTTACTTCTAGGTATTACTCAAAATATAATTTCAAATATGTAAATTGAAACTATTATTTAAATCATAGATTTGTTAACTAAACTTAAAAGTAGTGGTTTAAAGAAGAAGTACTAGTTTTCAAATAACTTAAATCATTCACTCTTTAAATAAATCCGTTTATAAAATATAATTACTAATAAACTTCTTAAATAATCATACTATAGCTAAATTTATTTCTTATTTTTAAAGAAGAATTTCATAAAGCACTTCCTTGAAACAAATTTTACTTAACCTTTAAAACCTGGTTTTATTCACGAACTCGGTTTTTCCTAGGAAAACATTTCCATTCAAACAACCCAAAGAATCTTCCATATAGATCCCGCCCGATCTATTCCAACTCATATTTACGTTAGTTATCGTAAATTTATTTCCAAGCTTAAAATAAACTCCTTTTGAAGTTTAAACATCCTTTTCCATTCCCGAAAATTCCATTTCAAAGTATAGGTTTTAAACACTTTTAAATAAAATATTTGAGAATTTATTACCGGAAAATAATACTTATGAATTTCTAAACCAAATTCCAAGGGTGAAAAATTAATTCCAAAAATATTGATTTACATTTATAATTATTAATTTATATTTAGAAGCTTCGTTGAAAACGTATTTTACTTTTCTGGCAAACTCTATTCATTATCAATATAACCCATCAATATTTTAACACTTTATATCTTCTTATAAAATTTCTCACCCAAATCTATACTTTGCATTTATCGACTCATAATTTCCCTCTTTATTTAAATTTCCCATTTATAAATTTCATTTTTCATCCGAACTAAAACCAAATTTTATTCCCTTAAACACTTCATGTAATAATTTCTTTCATTTCTTAAATCCCAATTAAATCCATTTATAATTAAAATTATGGATTCATATTTATATCAACAATATCACAGTACAGATAAATTTCCGATTTATCAACCACAACATACAAACAATTTGCATTATAAATTCTGAAAATAATCACTATATTGTGAGGAATCCCGTTGGATCCCTCTAACTTATTTTTTCTGCATCCACAAATATTAGCACATCACATATATAAATATCAATCCAGACTGATAACAACCATTATATTCAATCAATCACACAGATATTTAAATATTAACTATTTAAATTAGCTAGCATCCAGATGTGAGTGAGAATAACTCACCTTGAGTTTCGGCGAGCGTTCGAAATTTAAATTAAATCGAACGACGTTCGATTTAACTCAAATTTCTACTTGCGTGGAATGATTCCCAAATTGCATCATTGCGTAGTATGCATCTTTGTGATTCCGGCGCCATAAATTTCGTCGAAATCTGATTACATATGAACAAGTTATTCAAATTTAAAGATTTGAATTTGAATTTAAACCAATTTCTTTAATTTTATTTTATTATTTTAGACCTTAACAAACCATTACCGCGCGATTACCATCCCAAAATCACGGCCTCGAGCTTCTTCTTCCTTCTCGCGTACGCCCCCAGTAAAATCGAACCCATCACCCCAAATTAGGGTTGACGACCGCGACCACCACGGCGAACACGGCAACGATCCAACACCACCACTACGAAGCTCATCCCCCACTCTCCCTTCGGCTGAAGCAACGCCGAGCTCGGCTCTTCCATCTCGACAAAACGCGCGCGCAAACATACAGCGAACGGAAACCAATTGCATCGCTATCGTCACACTAAAAGCCATCACGACCGTTAGATGGGAAGAGATCGAGGTGTTCTACAACTTCCTAGTTGGGAGTTTCTTCAATTGAAACGTGGATTGATCGATAAGTGAAGATGAAATTAGGAGGGTGCGACCATTGTTGGTATGAAGACGGCGGCTCTGAATATATGGCTAGGGTTTAAGCAACAAATGGATATATATAATATTATTTAATATTAATTTAATCTCGTTCTTCAAATTTTAACAACCTATGCAAACGAACTCTAATCCTCATGATCCAATAGGCGTTCCTAAGGTTTTTCAGCGTTCCGGACATAATGGAATAGGTTTCGTAAGCTAATTCGGTCGTATGTGCGAGTTACAGAATTAAACGATCTATTTAAAATTAAATCGGTTAAAACGATTTCTATGCGTTTCGAGCTGCTACGGTCAAACGACAACTCCGATTGCTATGAAAATCAAAATATGATTATAACGTACTATTACGGATCCAAGGGAACTGGTTTCGTCGAATTCCGAGACTGTGTCCCGGAAGGCTATTTTACCTCGTCTATTAAATTGGGCGTTCTTAAAATTGTCAAAAACGCTTAAAATTTCGCTTTTAAAATTTTAGTACCTTAATAATAAATCATATAAAATATATAATCACATTACAAATCATTCAGGCTCATTCCGGACCCAAAATCTGATTAATTGCATTTTTAATAATATTAAATTTATCTTTCAATTAATATAAAATCCCAAATATTAACTTATCAACTTAAAAATTCATCTAAAATTCCCACCATACTATTTACACTCAAATAACTCAACATAAATGTTTAAAACCATTCTTATCACTATTTACATCCAGATTTACCCTTTTATCTAAATCCTGAATATTTAATTATATTTTTCCATTATTCAAATTCAACCGGAATTACTATAATTAAAATTATAGCTTATTTCATTGATTGAACCCAAATCCGTCCATTACAAAATCAATTAAGAATCCACATTAACATTTAAAAAGAATTAAATTTTCAAATTCAACGGCTTAAAAATCTGGGATGTTACACTCTTCGTCTTCTTTGCTCTTCTTTATACTTTCTATCAAACAAATAAATGAAAAAAGTTGGTTGCCGTTCATCTCCACGGCCTGCACCTTCCACGGCTCGAGCTCCGGCTTCACAACATGTACTTCCCCGCCGCTGCAGTCTCGGCCTCATCACTGGAAGCCCACCCACCACTTGCCGCCTTATCTCTTACTCTCACCACCGTTTCCACCACCATCAACTCCACTGCCGGCCTTCACCCTCCCCACTGTGCTCCTACGCCTTGACTGTCATATCATCAAACTTGCTGAAGCAAGTAGCTTTCTCACCTATAGCCGAGCATCAACTGCCGTTCGCACACCCTCCAACGACCGAACACCCATGACCTGAATGCAACCCACGTCCCACCAGTTCGACCTCCACCCACCTTCCCTTCCGCCCACGGCGATGGCCGCATCCGCCCTTAGCTCCTTTAGCTTCGCGAGACCACGCCCTGACTTTCTTGTTATGGCGCGGTCCTTGGTTGCTGGTAGCCTACTTCCCTGCTTTTCTACTTCTATATGGATACAAGTTTATATTCTGCTTATATAAATTTATTAAGTACAATATGCTATGTTCCCTCGTCTGTATATAAGATTGCTACATATATGTAAGTTATACCCATTTATGCATTTACGATAGTTTACATAAGTTGGATCTTATGGGTTATATATATGTGCATGAACTATTATATATACATTACTACATATATAAATATATCATAACAGTTTGCATGCATATATGTGTATGTGTATCTGTGTTTGCATATATGTACATGCTGGGGATTTCTCCCGTGTATGTCTGCATCGTGGACTTTGCAAGCTATTGTGTACTCCACGTAATAAGTAATATTTTTCATTATTATTCTCATTATTTTTAAAACATGTGTGTAAATCTGGTTAAATTTGAATATATGTATTTATGTGGCTGCCTCTTTGTATAATTAACAGGTACTATATATAAACTTGATTGAAATTTTGTTTTGTTTGTCATGAGAGTATTGTAAAAGACATTATGTTTGTAAAAGTTAGTTGATTTAAAATCTTAAAATAGGCTAGTACATTCATATATGTTATATATCTTATTGTACAATAGTATTATATATATGGTATTTTAAAGTATTATATATATATATATATATATATATATATATATTGTTATGGAAGTTTTTGCTATAAGTAATATATATACTATGAAATATGACTTGGTTATAATATAAAGGTTGTTGTATATGATTTCTAAGTTATATAATATATTGGTGGTATATTTAGTTTACATCAGGGAATGAGACGTGTACATTAGATTTAAGAGACTAGTTAATATGTAAACTTATTGGCATAGAGAGTACGTCAGTGGTAAATAAGTGTCGTGTATACTCAACTTTGAAAATATGATAAGCATACAAGTTATATAAATAGCACTTAACATGGGGTCTATATATACACTGTTTTGAATGTGACACTTATGTCAGTTTTATATATAAATAAGTTATAGTGGTTAATTGTATATTTCAATATATATAATTGTTGACAAATAAAGTATATATTGGTTATATAAAATGGGTATACGATGTTTTTTTATTTTGTTTGAACCCATGGGTTTATATACAGACTTCTGTTTACAAGTTTTAGAAAGGTATGTTGCATGGTATATATATATATCTTATATATTAGTGATAGTTATATTGTTGATTTTTTTAAGTAGTTATTTTAAAATATGATGCTTATAGGTTGATTTTAATATATGTGTTTAATTAAAACAATGATTTTAATTGTATGTATATTATGTTAATATTTGTTTTAAATTAAGCATTGATTTCGTGGAATATTTATAGTATACATATATTTTATGCATATATCTAGCTGATTTTAATATGTTCTCATCAATTTCTATTATCAGCTTATCTGTCGAATTCATGCCAATTTTACCTTGCTTTGGAACTCATACTTGGATCCGTAACCCATTTCATTGTCTAAACTCCTCTAGCCTCGAAAGGTGAGCAATCACTCACGAGTAATGTTCTTTTATTTATTAAATTTGATTTCAATTGAAACGACAATTGAAATATGTTGCTATTAGTAATCTACACTGTTATTTATGCTATTACCTGTATATCAGTTCACCTGTGACATCTTACACTGTTATCTGTTAATTATAAAATGACATCTTACACTTTAGATAATTTAAATTTGATATATGTGTTGAATTCGATTAATTTGTATAATATGACCTCTTTAAATGTCTAATTACTTGACACGTAGAAATTTGGTTAAGTACACCTTGAACCATTGAATGTATGTTGTGAAAATTGATGTAGTATAATTTGAATAATGGACGTCAAGTGAAAAACCTTATAAATATTAGTGTAATAATCTTTAATCTACATAAATGATAGTGCAGATTCTAGGAATAATTATATTAATTTGCACAACTTCGGGGTTATTTGAATTAATAATTGGATTGATATTGATTGTTGTTATTGCTTGTTCATTTACTTTGACACTATCATAGTTATCACACTGCAATTTCCCTTTGCTATGCTTTGATTTTTGAATTAAAATGGAATCGGGTTGAAATGATAAATACCCAAATGAACTTGACCAAGGATATATAATTAAATATAAACCCGTTTGGTCAATAATTTGATTTAAAATAAAATAAAGATTTTATTTGGATAAATAAAGGGTTTTGAAATCAAGTTAGATTTTGAAATTTTAATGGAAGGAAAATGTTAATATTTAATAATATGAAACAAAAAATATGCAAAGTAATTGATGAAGGAACGTTGTTTAATTTAAGAAATGATTGAATTAAATTTGAAATTATTTAATAATTAAGTTTTGAGATTATTTAATAATTAAGTTTTGAAATTATTTAATAATTAATTTTTAAAATTATTTAATAATTAAGTTTTGAAATTACTTAATAATTGAATAAGATCGAATTATTTGATAATTAAATAAAAACTGAATTCTTTGATAAGTGAATTTGAACTTCGTTAATAAATGGAATTGAGTTTCTTTATTATTTGAGTTTGGGAAAATTATCTAAAGTAAATAAAAAGTGAAATTGAATTTCTTTAACAAGAAATAAAATGTGATTTATTGAAATTAATGTAAGACTTATAATTTAAAGAATTTGATTTGACGAATCTAATTTAATTCAATTTGAAGTTTTGATATAATGAAGTTGAATTTAAGTAATTGATTTAATGAATTGGAAATTTAAAAGAGATTTTTTTGAATGACGAATTTACTTAATGCGATCAATGAACTTAAATTGATTTGAATGTTAAATTAAATTAATTTAAATGATTTCGGAATGAAACTTATATACGAACTTGAATCAATATTTGAATTGTTTTAAATAAAAGTTGAAATTGAATTATAAGACTGTGAAATGGTATTTTGGAAGTTTTGAAACGTAAATTTTCGAAATTGTTTTGAAAAGACAAATGAAATGTTGAATTTCAAATTCTAATTGAAATTGAATTTAATTTGGTTTTGAAATTTATTAAACGACCAATCGATGGAATAATTTCGAAGTTATTAAAGAAACCAGGATCGGTTATGGACATACTCTCTGTCTGAACCGAAAACCACTTTAATAACTACACGCGGAGTGATGATCTAGAATGCAGTGGTTGGAATGATGTACGTGATGACTGAAGAAAGAGAACGATAATGGATAGTCTTGACACTTGTGTCAAATTGGAAATGACTAGAACAGGAGCCGTGCCAGGCCAAATGGGATTAGCCACCTCGAGCGAACATACTTCTTCGTAAACTACTCATTACTTGTCATTGATTTGTGCACCCTCGTACTTTTGGGAGTGTTGTTTCGCGGTGTTGCGATCGTTGCGGCGATGCGTTTTCGCTAGTCCGGGTAAGGAAAACGGTAGTTTCACTACCTTGGGTATTGCCTCATGTGCCTTGTCATACTTGTATCCCTATATACGCGACCACTACGAATTTGTTTTGGGTTATACCTATGGGGTACTCCCTGATATCCCACTAGTTTACGGTGGAGTTCACAGTGCTGTATAGACTATAACACTTATAAAAAATGTTTTAAAGGGGATAATGGTAACGCCTTAACACTATTTTGATACTGTACATTACTGATAGGCATTATCTATTAGCGTGTACTACTACATAGTATATAGTTTAACGGATCCTTAAAGGATGGTTATTCCAACGTCCTTTGAGTTACTTGTATTTCAATTGTTATTTCACTTGAGTTGGATTTATTGATATAAGAATGTTAATCCTGACTCCAGTGTTTTGTGCTTTGCTTTACGCTCGGGTCAGACCGAGTTGTTCAGCTTTTGAGACTCACCTTTGGAGTTGGAGCTTCGCCTGGAGATCCAGCTATCTATCCTCCTTTCAGATATTCAGTTGATTCCAGTAATGTATTCTGATTCTTGCATTTGACTATTGTATTCGAGACTTCTGTTGTACCTTATTTAACTCTGTTATATATATAGTAGCTTCATGAACTACTATCTTTTGTTTCCGCTGCATATTATTACTCTGTGTCTGTGATTCTGTGATTATTTATTTATTGCATATCCGAGTTTTGCAAAATTTTAAATTAACAATTTGGTATTTTGAATTATTCAAGTCCGACATATGCAGATGCGAATGGTCCAAAATAGTGGGTCGTTACAGTTGGTATCAGAGCTTTGGTAGCTCTAGGAAAAACTTAGCATATAGGATAAATGTATTTACGGAATCACTCTCATTCGAGTTTGAATCTCCTTCTTTTGACTCGATTCCTTCGAACTTTGGAACGTTCCCTGCGGTTTCAAAAATTCGTACGTGTCCCTCACTATTCGTCTTCTTTCAATTCTGGAGCATCCCATAACTCCACTTCGAATGATCTTTATAATGAATCGGCAGTCTCGCCAACCTTCAAATTATTTGTAAACGGGTGAAACTCCTTTACAATGGACATCGATTTACCGGAGATTTTGTATCCTCGGTTTACGATGCTATCTATTTCCTGCTATCCCTAAATTCTATTTCTTGAGATCGAATGTTGATTTGCCTCGGAATTCTACATCGATCTTATTCTTGATGTCACGGTCGACCTGGTTAAAGTTGCTCGCGATTTATATAAACCTATCAATCTCGCTATTTTGATTTTAATCATCTTATCTTTGTTTCGAACTTATCTTCGAATCAGAGTTCTCTTTAATTTGAGTCCATCAAATTGAATATTTATAATTGTTTTGAAATCCATCCTTGTATCGTCGAGCGAGGAAGTGTATTTGTAAATTTATATTAAAAATGTTTTATATCTTGTGTTGTTTAAGTTGTTGATATTGATTTGGGTTTTCGATCGATTCGTCTTGTAACAACCCGCATATTTATTGATTGTATATTTAAATATTTTATTTAAATATTTCACCGTTAGTCGGATTATAGTCTGAAAAACTACTTTTTGCAAACGGTCGAATTAGGACTCGACACCATTTCCGTTGAGTTCAAAATGTCATTTGCGACCTATTTAAGTATAAACTTCGATATGTTTGGAGCTAGCTAAAAATTTGACCTTTTTCACTTTGGGTTTGGGTTTGGGTTCGGCCCACTAGCCAACTTAATACCCCAAACTGAACGACTTCTCTTCATTCATTCCCTCTTCCTTATCTTTTCAGTTCTAAAGAGAATAATGGGGGAAAAGAAAAAGAATTAAAATCCTAAGCCCTTGTTTCCATTTGCAAATCAAGTTCTAGCTCCAAATTCAAAGAGAAGCATTGGTAAGTATCATCTCCTTCTTCTCCAACTCATTCGCACTTTGATTTCAGAAAATTCCTAAACCTAATTTGGGAAATGTTTCTCTTTTAAGCTTATATTCAAGCTTCTTGTGTTGAGATTGAAGTGTGGTTGATCTTCCCTTGTCTTCAAGCTTCTCATTCATTGTTTTTGGGTTCAAAGGTGAGATTTTTATCACACCTCTATGTCTATAACTATCTTCGATTGTTAGGTATGAATTCCTAACTCTTATTCATGTGCATTTGATTTTGTCTTGGATTGATTTGGTATATATTCCAACTTTTGGAGTTTTGAAAGCAAAATCTATGAAAACCCTATTATGGAGGTTTGAACGTGTTTTTGGTGATGCATCGAAGAGCCTATAGGGCCGGCTTGCCGATTGGCATAAATACCTAGCGCCATTGCTCGATCGGTCGCGAATTGGTTGGGTTTGCACGTCATTTGTATAGGCAGAAAAACTGCCTATGTTCTAGTCAGTCGACTGGACTTTGTATCCAGTCGATTGGCTGTAGCCCATTGGCGTACCAAAGGCAGAAAATAGAGACAGAGGTCTCTGTTTCCTGCAGTCAGTCGACTAAACTCATTGAGCCAGTCGACTGACCTGCCCTATTTTCCTATTTTGCCTATTTTCGATTATTTTGTTTGTGATTCCAACTTTTATCGATACGTTTTGATTCCTAGTTGATGTTATCAATTATTCGACTTTAATGAATTCTATTTTGGAATTTTTGGAAATATCCATTCTGATGGATTTGATATCGATTTCTTGGAATTAATTCACCTCTTCGAATATGAATTTTGGTGATTGATTGTTCTACAATCATTTTTGTGATTTGTCACTTTAAAATATAAAGGTTTCAATACTAGTTGTAAATATCAAAACTCTTTCATCAAAACGATTTCAAACATTAGTTTATTACAAAGCTCGTTTCTTAAACCGTTTTCCAATCTATTAGTATATACAAACCTTTACCTCACTCGTGCGAGAAATCTAATTAGACGGCTTAGTAAAACAAGTGGTATGAAACACTTGCGTTTACTTCATCGGTTAATTCTTGGGCTTGTTCGATTGAATCTCTTATGACAATTTTCGAGTGGAAATCTACAATCTGTTCGTAAATATTTAAGTTAAGCTAGTGGTTATAGGACATGAAGCTAAACTCATTTATTTACTAGCTTAGTGTAATTTACACTTATCGATCAATGATGATGATTTTGTGATTTAGACTAGCAATGTGCGATGTCACTTTGTCTGCAAGGGAGACTAAACCCCGTTTCTGTGGAGCTTCGGCTTGGTGGGGTAGCGACCTATGGTCTTCAGACCGTTTTGTGGAGTTTCGGCTCATAGGTCTTCGAGCTGTTTTGTGGAGCCTCGGCTCAAAATTAATGGCTAGCAACCATGGAATAGGTTTTCGTTTTGTGATACACGTGTTGGTGAGTTTTAATGCTCCCGTTCTGTGATAGGCCTCTTTCCCCCTTTTTGTGATTTCTGGATTTTCATTGATGATTTATAGAATTTTTGTTTCACCAATTTTCATGATTTTCATTGATATATGTTATCAATATTTGTGCATTGGTGAATTTGTGTGTCATTAACTTTTTGTGAATGAATATGTTGAGTATGACATTCCTTTTTATCTTTGAGAAGATTCTTGTGATATTGATTAATATCTTGTTGATTTTCAATTACATACTTATCACAGTATGGCTTTATAATTATCATATGTTATGTCATATCTCTTGTTCTATATCTTTTTATTTGACATTTGTAGCTAGACTGATCCGTTAATTATTTTCTTATTAAATGATAATCGGGTCAGACCGAGATGTTACAGGTACTTCTGCTTGACTTCACATCTGGGATTATCACCCTGACTTTTGGCTAACTACATAGATTAGTAGTTTTTGTTGTATACATTTGAGATATAGACTCATAGATGTATCCATATTCTTTTGTCTAGCACTTGTAGCTATTCTTTTGTGATATTGTGGATCTTGTTTGAGCACTACTCTGATATACACTTTAATGTGTTATATTCATATCTTTTTCCGCCTTTGTGATATGGATATCTGTGACTGATTTGTGTTATGTTTATTTTTATGTTTGTTTCCAAAGAATATATATAGCCACTGTGTAGTAGCTTTTGAGTTTGTATCGATGTGTCGGATTTGCATGTTGTACTATCTGATATATCGGTGCTCGCACAAAGCAATTACGCGGATGGTCGTTCCTCAAAAGCCTTATTCTCCACGTTAGTTGACGCCATTACCCCTTAGTGTCCTTGGCTAGCATGGGTATAGAGGTGGGGCGTCACAGCTTGGTATCAGAGCCAAACTTCGGAACAATGTTGAACAATCTAGCAAGAACCATCGTCCTAAGTCCTTCTTAGGAGTCGTGCCTTAGGATTTTATTCGAGTCATTGAACCCGTTCTATCCTAATTTTCTTTATGATTCCATGTTTTATCAATCATGACTGTTTGATATTCATTCTGAGAGTAACCTTTTTCCTCTTCTTTCTTTCTTTCTTAAAGAATAAGAAATGGTTAGTTCTGGCAGTCCTAGCACTGGTCAATCCAGTAGCCCTTCTCTAGATGGCATATTCATGTCTGCCCAACAACTTTTGGATCTTGTAAAGAATCAAGAGTTTATTTGTGCTTTGACTAAGAACCCTGAAAAGATTTTACTTTTGAAACTTGAAGTTCCTTTCAATCAGCTTGTGGATATCACTCTTCGACATGAAGAGGCTAATAAAGGAATTGATGGTGATATTGATATTTCCAAGAAGAGGCATATTAAGTTCAAAAGCCTTAATCGCAATAAGAAAGTGAAACAAACTGCTTCGGTAGCAAGGACTCCAATTCCTAATCGTGGAGAATGCTACAATTGTGGCTCTGAGGACCACTATACAAAGGAGTGTCCGGAACCACTCTTTTGTCGTTATTGCAAAAATACAGGTCATCATGTTTCTGTCTGCCCCATACTTCAAAGCAAGAAGAAAGTGGAACAAGAAACTTCGGTAGCCAAGACTCCTACCCCAAGTCGTAAACAATGCTACAATTGTGGTTCCACGGACCATTATGTAATTAAGTGCCGGAAACCCCTTTATTTCCGCTATTGCAAATGCTCGGGTCATTACTTATCTACTTGTCCTATACTTCCAAGCAAGAGAGAAGGAAAGCTGCAAACCCCTAGCAACTCTTCTCTTGGTCAAGGTATTCTTCATTCTATCCTTGATGGCATTATTGTGTTTCGTGATCATCCTATTAGAGTTCTTGTTGATATGGGTTTATCTCATTATTATTATTATTTTTATCAAAAGAACTTGTTGAATTCTTTTTCTTTAAAACAATTTGGGCTTGATGTCTTCTTTGAGAATTGCGAATCCGGATGGTGGATCCGCAACACTCAACTTGTTTCTTTTTATCGATGTCAAAATTATTTTATGAGATTTTTCTTTCCGAACCGATTTTTTTACTTATGCTTCGGAATTGACTTTTGTAAGGATTGGCTTAATAATTATGAAGCCATATCCTTTATCCCGTGTGGGCTATATATCTTCGACTTTTTCAATCTGTTAAGCAGATTTCTAATTTTTCCTTTGTGATTCTTATTCAAATTTAATGGCACCATTTTATTCTTTAAGCTCACATGATGAGGAAAGTGTTATTTCTCTCATCTAAATAGTTTGTGAAACTTTCCGGTATTTTTGAGTTTGTCTTAGGATTATCTCCTAAGCAATCTTTTGTGTGGTGTTAAGGTCTTTTTAGTTCGACCATGCCAACGATTTTTAATTGCTACGAGTTGCGGAAGTAAGCATTCCATTTACCGCATCCCGCACTCATTATGATTCTTATAAATGACTTATTATATCATTCAGTTTGTCCATCTTATTTCATCCATTTTATAAATCGAGTATTCTACAAATATCTCGATGACTCCATTCTTGTATTTATTGATTTTGGATGAAAACAACAATTAAAATTGTTGCAAAAATTTTTTTAGAAGATATTTTATAAGTATAGTTGGATTTTGTTCTTAAACGAGCAAGGAATATTCTTATAACTTTTTAAGAGATATTTTTATCATATAAAAGATGATTTTGTGATTGTATTGCCCGTTGAGTGCTTTAAGAATTCTAGTCGATGTGCTTGATCAACGTTATCGATAGGAATTTCATAAACGCTTTGATGAGACAGTCAGATACAATAAATTGACTTGTAAAGATGTAAATTTTTCTAGAAAGATGATTACATAAAGTTAATTATAATTTTTGGAAGTTTTAACTTTTCGGGAAAGAAGATCATTTAAAAGAAATTCGTTCTTATCGATACTCTTATTCTTGTGATTGCCGAAGGGAACAAAGACTTGATCTTTTGTACCAATGCTAATTGTATTGGTTTGGATTCCGTTCTCTTGCAAAAGAGAACGTGCTATCACTTGTGCTTCTAAATCATTAAAAGCCGATCGAGACTAGATATGCCACTCATGATCTAGTGCTCGTGGCTATTGTTTTTGCTTTTAGAGTTTGGCATCGTCATTTTTGGGGGAGAAATTTGTTCTCCACCTCGATCATAAATCTTTGGAATATTTATTTTCTCATAAGGAACTTCATGTTGGCTCGAGTTCCTGGCATTTTATGATCTTGATATTCTTTTTATTCCCGAAAGGGAAATCGTGTTGCCAATGCGTTTAGTCGTAAGCAACAAGTGGTTGATTCTTTAATGATGTCTGAATGGAATTATCTTTTTATCAAATTCATCGGAAATTCTGATATACTTCGTTTTATTAAGCTTTATCTCATTTCTTTTATGGACTAGCGTCCGATGTTCTTTTATGGTGTTTGGCTCATTGGACGTACCGTTTTTGTACTACGTCGGTGTTTCGAAATTATTCGAGCTTTGGTTCATCTGGCGTACCGTTATTGTATTATGCCGTTGTTCCAAATTATTCGAGTTTCTCGTTTCTCGGGCGTACCGATTTTGTACTACGCCGTTGCACCGACTCAATTTTCTGTCATTCTTGACGTTTTCCACGTCTTTTAACTATGGAAATGCTTTTAGGTTTCCGATTTTTTTTCTTGAGCCTGGTGTTATTGTAGGGATTGAAGTTTCACCAGATTTGATTTTTAAGCAACATTCTATTCACATCATTTCTTCGGGGGTTGAGCGCCTTCGAAATAAAGGTGTTCATTTTGTGAAAGTCCGATGGCTCTCAAATCCCAAGGATTTCTCTTGAGAATCTAGAGAATTCATCGAGCGAACATGTTCGGGCTAACACTTTCGTGCTCTTTATGGCGAACTTCTTATTTCAAATTTTCTTTTGTGTTGATATGCTTTTGTGGTTGTTACTATTTATTTTCTTCTTAAGTATTGCGGGGACGCAATTTCTTTAAGGAGGGGAGTCTGTAACAACCCGCATATTTATCGACTGTATATTTAAATATTTCACCGTTAGTCGGATTATAGTTCGAAAAGCTACTTTTTGCAAACGGTCGAATTAGGACTAGACACCAGTTCCATTGAGTTCAAAATGGCATTTGCGACCTTTTTAAGTATAAACTTCGATATGTTTGGAGCTAGCTAAAAATTTGACCTTTTTCACTTTGGGTTTGGGTTCGGCCACTAGCTAACTTAATACCCCAAACTGAACCACTTCTCTTTATTCATTCCCTCTTACTTATCTTTTCAGTTCTAAAGAGAATAATGGGGGAAAAGAAAAAGAATTAAAATCCTAAGCCCTAGTTTTCATTTGCAAATCAAGTTCTAGCTCTAAATTCAAAGAGAAGCATTGGTAAGTATCATCTCCTTCTTCTCCAACTCATTCTCTCTTTGATTTCAGAAAATTCCTAAACCTAATTTGGAAAATGTTTCTCTTTTAAGCTTAGATTCAAGCTTCTTGTGTTGAGATTGAAGTGTGGTTGATCTTCCCTTGTCTTCAAGCTTCTCATTCATTGTTTTTGGGTTCAAAGGTGAGATTTTTATCTAACCTCTATGTCTATAACTATGTTTGATTGTTAGGTACGAATTCCTAACTCTTATTCATGTGCATTCGATTTTGGCTTGGATTGATTTGGTATATATTCCAACTTTTGGTGTTTTGAAAGCAAAATCTATGAAAACCCTTTTATGGATGTTTGAACGTGTTTTTGGTGATGCATCGAAGAGCCTATAGAGTCGGATTGCCGATTGGCATAAATCCCTAGCGCCATTGTTCGATCCGTCGCGAATTGGCTGGGTTTGCACGTCATTTGTATAGGCAGAAAAACTGCCTATGTTCCAGTCAGTCGAGTGGACTTTGTATCCAGTTGACTGGCTGTAGCCTATTGGCGTACCAAAGGCAGAAAACAGAGATAGGGGTCTCTGTTTCCTGCAGTCAGTCGACTGAACTCATTGAGCCAGTCGACTGACCTGCTCCTATTTGCCTATTATGCCTATTTTTGCCTATTTTGTTTGTGATTCCAATTTTTATTGATTCTTTTTGATTCCTAGTTGATGCTATCAATTATTCGTCTTTAATGACTTCTATTTTGGATTTTTTTGGAAATATCTATTTTGATGGATTTGATATCAATTTCTTGGAATTAATTCACGTCTTCGAATGTGAATTTTGGTGATTGATTATTCTACAATCATTTTTGTGATTTTCCACTTTAAAATATAAATGTTTCAATACTAGTAGTAAATATCAAAACTCTTTCATCAAAACGATTTCAAACATTATTTTATTACAAAGCTCGTTTCTTAAACCGTTTTCCAATCTATTAGTAATACAAACCTTTAAATCACTCGTGCGAGAAATCTAATTAAACGGCTTAGTAAAACAAGTGGTATGAAACGCTTGCGTTTACTTCGTCGGTTAATTCTTGGACTTGTTCGATTGAATCTCTTATGACAATTTTTGAGTGGAAATCTAGAATCTGTTCGTAAATATTTAAGTTAAGCTAGTGGTTATGGGACATGAAGCTAAACTCGTTTATTTACTAGCTTAATGTAATTTACAGTTATTGATCAATGATGATCATTTTGTGATTTAGACTAGCAATGTGTGATGTCTCTTTGTCTGCGAGGGAGACTAAACCCTGTTTCTGTGGAGCTTCGGCTTGGTGGGGTAGCGACCCATGATCTTCGGACCGTTTTGTGGAGTTTTGGCTCATATGTTTTCGGGCCGTTTTGTGGAGCCTCGGCTCAAAATTAATGGTTAGCAACCATGGAATAGCTTTCCGTTTTGTGATACACGTGTTGGTGAGTTTTAATGCTCCCGTTCTGTGATAGGCCTCTTTCCCCCTTTTTGTGATTTCTGGATTTTCATTGATGATTTCTAGAATTTGTGTTTCACCAATTTTCGTGATTTTCATTGATAATATTTGTGCATTGGTGAATTTGTGTCTCATTAACTTTTTGTGAATGAAGATATTGAGTATGACATTCCTTTTTATCTTTGAGAAGATTCTTGTGATATTGATTAATCTCTTGTTGATTTTCAATTACATACTTATATTAGTATGGCTTTATAGTTATCATATGTTATGCCATATCTCTTATTCTATATCATTTTATCAGATATTTGTTGCTAGACTGATCCGTTTATTATTTTCTTATTAAATAATACTCGGGTCAGAACGAGATGTTACAGGTATTTCTGCTTGACTTCACATCTGGGATTATCACCCTGAATTTTGGCTAACTACTTAGATTAGTAGTTTTTGTTGTATTCATTTGAGATATAGACTCATAGATGTATCCATATTCTTTTGTCTAGCACTTGTAGCTATTCTTTTGTGATATTGTGGATCTTGTTTGACCACTACTCTGATGTACACTTTCATGTGTTATATTCATATCTTTTTCCGCCTTTGTGATATGGATATCTGTGACTAATTTGTGTTATGTTTATTTCTATGTTTGTTTCTGAAGAATATATTTAGCCACTATGTAGTAGCTTTGAGTTTGTATCGATGTGTTGGATTTGCATGCTGTACTATCTGACATATCGGTGCTCGCACAAAGCAATTACGTGGATGGTCGCTCCTCAACAGCCTTATTCTCCATGTTAGTTAACGGCATTGCCCCGTAGTGTCCTTGGCTAGCGTGGGTGTAGAGGTGGGGCGTCACATGTCTGACCAACGCTATCGATAGGATTTCCAAAACACTTGAACGGAGCAAACTGACACAATAGTATTTTCGAATTTGGTGAATAAAATAGTTTTGAATGATTATATTATATATAAGTATAAATTTTTCTGAAATTAAATTGTTGATCAATTTGTTGCCGGAAATAATAATTATTGATTTCATTTATGGATGTAAATAATTGACTATTGAATAATATGAATAAATAAATTTATAAAACTTGGTTAAAATTGGTTTGGAATCTAAATAGATTTAAACTAAAATTTGAGAATTTAATTTCCGAGAAATTCCAAACTAGGGTTTTAAAGTTTAAAATGTATATTATTTAAATATTTTCGAGTAGAAATGGTTTTCAAAGAATTTTAAATTATTAAATTAGAGCTCTTCTTGCTTGTCGCTGGAAAATAATTTCGGTGATGACGGCCCCATCATCGACATTCATTTTCGAGTTTCAAAGTGGAGAGACTTTTCTGTAGCCCTACTACACTTTTGTTTGGGGAAAAATAAATTGATTTGAATTTCTAAACATGACTTGATTTATAATATATATTGAAGACTTTAAATTTGATTTGATATATTATGTATATATATATATATATATTATCTCTAAGTTGTTTGAAGCTAATTGGAAATTAATTCTTCAAAAAAAATTGTTAAAGGATGATTTTCAATTATAAATGAAGCCAAATTTCTTTTATATAAATACTTAATTTGAAATAGCTAAATTGCCAAATTTATTTGTGTAATACTCAATTGCATTATATATAACTTACCTAAATTTTCAAAAGTTAACTATATAATTGAATATTATACAACATAAAATGATATCAAAGGAATTTTTAAATAAATTTGGGTAGTTATAATAAATGTAAATATACTTAATTTACATGTGATAAGATATATTAAGTAGAATAAATATAATGATAATTTGGAATAAAGAATTAAATCTGTCGAATAAAATATGATTATAATAATGGAATATTCAAATTTATGATCTTTGAAATCGTTAATTTAAAATAATTGGATAATACACAATATAAATTGTCTTTATAAATAAAATTTAAGTGCGTATAAAAATGTTATACACTTAAATTTTAATTTTAAAATGGTTAATAGAGATGAAAAGAATACTAGGTTAGTTAAGTAATAAATGGATTAGTAAAATAAATTGTTGTTCGAAAAAATTTTGTAACAAACAATGATAATTGAAAATAAACCAAGTTAATGAAATTCCTTGAGTTTAAAGTCAATTGTTGAATATAAATTAATTTAAATTGAAATTTATATGGTTTAAATTAATTGTTTTATTTTGAAATTCAAATCTATTTTCTTCTGGTTGTTTCTATTCTCCTACCTCCTTCCTTTTCGAGGACGAACAGTTTGAGTGGGGGAGAGTGTAACAACCCGAATATTTTAACGGTTTTAATTAATTTAATTAACTGAATTTGTGTGAAATTTAATAAAAATAAAATAAAATTTTGAAATAAGAATTTGATATTTGGAAGGCGTCTAGTTAAACAAAACAAACTGTAAATTTCCGTATGAAATTATGAAGTTTATTTTCGTGCGTATATTTATTTCAATTTAATCAGTTAAAAATCGATGGAAATAAAACGTTTTCAAAACCTAAATATTTTTACATAGAAAAACTATAAATCTTCTTCTGAGCAAGACGTCATTTTTCGTTTTCCAAATTTGGACTTCTTTAACTCAGTCGATCTTATTTTTCTGCGTTTTACTGCATTTTCCGCTTGTATAAAAATTCGAATTCTTTCAATCATACCACAATTATCTGTGTAGCGTTGGAAGTGTCCTGTTGCTTTCTGATCGAAATGGTATATTCATTTGTGCAAATCGAAATCCGACGTAAACCATTGCGTTAATTTAACCGTTTCGGACGAACCGGCTAAACCGTACTCAGCCCAAGCTAAAACAACTTGTACCCATTCAGAAATGTGAAAATGTATTCAACTGCCCTGCATTAATTGGGTAGTTGGAAGATGGATGTTGGCTTGGAAATTGCGTGGAGTTTGGAAACGTGAAAAGAATTTATTTCTATAGATTTTATAAAAAAAAATAGAAAGTGTGTCCATTCATTTTTCCAAGTATAGAAAATTTTGAAAGCTTCAGATACCTCTCTCCCCTCCTCCTCTTCGTTGCTCTTCTTTATACTTTCTGTCAAACAAATAAAAAAAAGTAGGATGTCGTTCATCTCCACCGCCCGCACCTTCCACGGCTCGAGCTCCACCTTCACACCATCTTCTTCCCCGCCGCAGCAGTCTCGGCCTCACCACTGGAAGCCGACCCACCACTTGCCGCCTCATCTCTTACTCTCACCACCGTTTCCACCGCCATCAACTCCACTGTCGGTCTTCACCCTCCCCACTGTGCTCCTCTACCTTGACTGTCATATCATCAAACTTGCCGAAGCAAGTAGATTTCTCACCTTTAGCCGAGCATCAACTACCGTTCGCACACCCTCCAACGACCGAGCACCCATGACCTGAACGCAACCCGCGTCCCACCAGTTGGACCACCATCCACCTTCCCTTCTGCCCATGGCGATAGCCGCATCCGCCTTCAGCTCCTTTAGCTTCACGTGACCACTCCCTAACTTTCTTGTTATGGCTCAGTCCTTGTTTTCTGGTAGCCTACTTCCCTGCTTTTCTACTTCCATATGGATACAAGTTTATATTCTGCTTATATAAATTTATTAAGTACAATATGCTCTGTTCCATCGTATGTATATAAGATTGCTACATATATGTAAGTTATACCCATTTATGCATTTACGTCAGTTTACATAAGTTGGATCTTATGGGTTATATATAGGTGCATGAACTATTATATATACATTACTATATATATATATTATAACAGTTTGCGTGCATATATGTGTATGTGTATCTGTGTTGGCACATATGTACATGCTGGGGATGTCAAATGTGTATGTCTGCATCATAGACTTTGCAAGCTGTTGTGTACTCCACGTAATATGTAATATTTATTATTATTATTATTATTTTTAAAACGGTTGTGTAGATCTGGTTAAATTTGAATATATGTATTTATATGGCTGCCTCTTTATATTAGAACAGGTACTATATATAAACTGGATTGAAATTTTGTTTTGTTTGTCATGAGACTTTTGTAAAAGACATTATGTTTGTAAAAGTTAGTTATTTTAAAATCTTAAAATAGGTTAGTACATTCATATATGTTATATATCTTATTGTACAATAGTATTATATATATGGTATTTTATAGTATTATATATATATATAAATATATATATGGTTATGGAAGTTTTTGCAGTAAGTAATATATATACTATATGAAATATGACTTGGTTATAATATAAAGGTTGTTGTATATGATTTCTAAGTTATATAATATATTGGTGGTATATTAAGTTTACATCAGGGAATGAGACGTGTACATTAGATTTAAGAGACTAGTTAATATGTAAGCTTATTGGCATAGACAGTACGTCAGTGGAAAATATGTGAAGTTTATACTCAATGCTTGTTTTGATACAAACATTTATGTTGTTTAAAATGATAAGCATACAAGTTATATAAATAGCACTTAACATGGGGTCTATATATACACTATTTTGAGTGTGACACTTATGTCAGTTTAATATATAAATAAGTTATAGTGGTTAATTGTATATTACAGTATATATAATTGTTGTTAAATAAAATATATATTGTTATATAAAATGGGTATACAATGATTTGTTATTTTGTTTGAACCCATGGGTTCATATACAGACTTCTGTTTATGACTTTTAGAAAGGTATGTTGCATGGTATGTATATATATCTTATATATTAGTGATAGTTATATTGTTGATTTTTTTTATAAGTAGTTATTTTAAAATATGATGCTTATAGGTTGATTTTAATATATGTGTTTAATTAAAACAATGATTTTAATTATATGTATATTATGTTAATATTTGTTTTAAATTAAGCATTGATTTCATGGAATATTTATAATATACATATATTTTATGCATATATCTAGCTGATTTTAATCTGTTCTCATCAATTTCTATTATCAGCTTATCTGTCGAATTCATGCCAATCTTACCTTGCTTTGGAACTCATACTTGGATCTGTAACCCATTTCATTGTCTAAACTCCTCTAGCCTCGAAAGGTGAGCAATCACTCACGAGTAATGTTCTTTTATTTATTAAATTTGATTTCAATTGAAACGACAATTGAAATATGCTGATGTTAGTAATCTACACTGTTACTTATGCTAGTACCTGTATCAGTTCACCTGTGACAGCTTACACTGTTATCTTTAATTATACAATGATAATCCAGTTTGGTTGATAAATGATTGATTGTTTGATGTTGACATTGGACGTTAAATTATTAGCTGTTTAAAGAGATAAATAATATGAAATTGAATTTGATGAAGGATAGTTAATAATTTAAATTTGATATATGTGTACAATTTGATTAATTTGTATAATATGACCCCTTTAAATGTCTAATTACTTGACACGTAGAAATTTGGTTAAGTACACCTTGAACCATTGAATGTATGTTGTGAAAATTGATGTAGTATAATTTGAATAATGGACATCAAGTGAAAAAACTTATAAATATTAGTGTAATAATATTTAATCTACATGAAATGATAGTGTAGATTCTATGAATAATTATATTAATTTGCACAACCAACAATGTAAATTAATACGATTATTTCGGGATTATTTGAATTAATTATTGGATTGATATTGATTGTTGTTATTGCTTGTTCATTTACTTTGACACTATCCTAGTTATCACATTGCAAGTTTCCTTTGCTATGCTTTGATTTTTGAATTGAAATGGAATCGGGTTGAAATGATAAATACCCAAATGAACTTGACGTAGGATAGATAATTAAATATAAACCAATTGGTCAATAATTTGATTTAAAATAAAATAAAGATTTTATTTGGATAAATAAAAGGGTTTTGAAATAAAGTTAGAATTTGAAATTTTAATGAAAGAAAAATGTTAATATTTAATAATCTGAAACAAAATATTAGCAAAGTAATTGATGAAGGAACGTTGTTTAATTTAAGAAATGATTGAATTAAGTTTTGAAATTATTTAATAATTAAGTTTTGAAACAATTTAATAAATAAGTTTTGAAATTACTCAATAATTAAGTTTTGAAATTATTTAATTATTAAGTTTTGAAATTATTTAATAATTAAGTTTTGAAATTATTTAATAATTGAATAAGATTGAATTATTTGATAATTAAATAAAAATTGAATTCTTTGATAAGTGAATTTGAACTTCGTTAATAAATGGAATTGAGTTTCTTTACTAGTTGAGTTTTGGGAAAATTATTTAAAGTACATAAAAAGTGAATTGAATTTCTTTAACAAGAAATAAAATGTGATTTATTGAAATTAATGTAAGACTTATAATTTAAAGAATTTGATTTGACGAATCTAATTTAATTCAATTTGAAGTTTTGATATAATGAAGTTGAACTTAAGTAATTGATTTAATGAATTGGAAATTTAATAGAGATTGTTTTGAATGACAAATTTACTTAATAAATATTGAATAAAATCGATCAATGAACTTGAATTGATTTGAATGTTAAATTAAATTAATTTAAATGATTTCGGAATGAAACTTATATACGAACTTGAATCAATATTTGAGTTGTTTTAAATAAAAGTTGAAATTGAATTATAAGATTGTGAAATGGTATTTTAGAAGTTTTAAAACGTAAATTCCGGAAATTGTTTTAAAAAGACAAATGAAATGTTGAATTTCAAATTCTAATTGAAATTGAATTTAATTTAAGTACAATATGCTCTGTTCCCTCATATGTATATAAGATTGCTACATATATGTAAGTTATACCCATATATGCATTTACGACAGTTTACATAAGTTGGATCTTATGGGTTATATATAGGTGCATGAACTATTATATATACATTACTATATATATATATATATATTATAACAGTTTACGTGCATATATGTGTATGTGTATCTGTGTTTGCATATATGTACATGTTGGGGATTTCTACCGTGTATGTCTGCATCATAGACTTTGCAAGCTGTTGTGTACTCCACGTAATAAGTAATATTTTTTATTATTATTCTTATTATTTTTAAAACATGTGCGTACATCTGGTTAAATTTGAATATATGTATTTATATGGCCGCCTCTTTATATTAGAACAGGTATTATATATAAAATGGATTGAAATTTTGTTTTGTTTGTCGTGAGACTATTGTAAAAGGCATTATATTTGTAAAAATTATTTGATTTAAAATCTTAAAATAGGTTAGTGCATTCATATATGTTATATATCTTATTGTACAATAGTATTATATATATGGTATTTTAAAGTACAATATATATATATATATATATATATATTGTTATGGAAGATTTTGCTGTAAGTAATATATTTACTATGAAATATGACTTGGTTATAATATAAAGGTTGTTGTATATGATTTCTATGTTATATAATATATTGGTGGTATATTTAGTTTACATCAGGGAATGAGGTGTGTACATTAGATTTAAGAGACTAGTTAATATGTAACTTATTGGCATAGATAGTACGTCAGTGGTAAATATGTGCAATGTATACTCAATGCTTGTTTCGATACAAACATATATGTTGTTTAAAATATGATAAGCATACAAGTTATATAAATAGCACTTAACATGGGGTCTATATATACACTGTTTTGAGTGTGACACTTATGTCAGTTTTATATATAAATAAGTTATAGTGGTTAATTGTATATTACAATATATATAATTGTTGATAAATAAAATATATATTGGTTATATAAAATGGGTATACGATGTTTTGTTATTTTGTTTGAACCCATGGGTTTATATACAGACTTCTGTTTACAAGTTTTAGAAAGGTATGTTGCATGGTATATATATCTATCTTATATGTTAGTGATAGTTATATTGTAGATTTTTTTATAAGTAGTTAATTTTAAAATATGATGCTTATAGGTTGATTTTAATATATGTGTTTAATTAAAACAATGATTTTAATTATATGTATATTATTTTAATATTTGTTTTAAATTAAGTATTGATTTCATGGAATATATATAATATACATATATTGTTGGGCGAGTTCTCACCACCGGACCAAGGTTTCTCCCCTACGTGCCGAACCATCCCATGCCGAACCAGCCCCTTTCCATACCTGCCGAACCAATCCATTTCCAACCACTCCCTAGCTCCTACCGGACCATGTCTCCACCAAGTCCCACCGGTCCAACATCTCACTGGACTGGTTACACAGAACCACACAATGCCGGTCCAAGCCTCCATCTCCAAGCAACACCGAACCACACAACACCGAACCAAACCACATACCACCTCCTACCAAACCAAGACGAGGAAGGCGTACCAGACTAGCACTACCAGGCCAGATTGCCTCAGCCCAGGCCCACCAGCAGCTATATACCTCCAAGACCCCTGCCCTCACTCTATAAATAGAGGGGCAGGGGTACAACAATGGCAGGCAAGTTTGAGAGCTCAAGCACGGATAGAACTTTCAAACAACTTTCAATTACTTGTAATCAAAGCTTTGTACTTGTAATCTGAAGAGAAAAGGAGAATAACATATAAAGTGGACGTAGGCACGTGCTGGCCGAACCACTATAAATCTGTGTGTCTTCTACAGTTTAGTCCTTGCTTTTTATATATTTGCGTAAATCACCCAAATCACTAGAAACAACATAAAATCAACTAATTCATACGACTTGGAGGTGTTTGCCCATTTTTTGTGCAAACATTTTTTGTGCTTTCACTAAGAACGGCATGAGCTCGAAGCCTCACCTTCCCCCACTTAACCCTTTTTCTATCAACATCGCTCATTGCTTAGAAAACATGCCTCCCGAACGGAAGAAAGATGCTAACAAAGGAAAGAACATTGCAATTAGCAGTATCCCAGATCCAGTAATCAGAGTTCAAGAAAATCGTCCAGTTCCAACAACAAATTTAAATTAGGCAGATCCGACAGCCCCTGCTACGGAACAACCAATTACAAGGGCAGATCTGGACAGGGTTGTAGCTGAAGTAACCAACCGCTTCGCATCTCAACAAGAAGCCTTAGTGGATCAACTCATGTCACGCTTAAGGGATGTCGAAGAAACCAACCGCAACACTGAATCATGGGGTGAGTCCCAGTCTGGAGGATCTAGGAGACGACAAAGGTCTTTCTTCTTCGAAGAGGCTAATAACAGAAACAACAATGGTAGGAGCCGAGCACAGACTCAGCCCGAATTCCGACCCGAGGAAACTCTTGGAGCCGAACCCAACAGGGGAGGTACCAGACAAGGGTCGGATGTAGCAGAGCCTGTCATGCTACTTAACCATGGAAACACCAGTAGACGGGGACGAGCTGGAGTCCAGCCCGAAGTTGGACCTGAGGAAGTGCTAAGAACAGAACCCAGCAGGGGAAGATCAAGGCAAGGGCCAACTGCGGCTAACCCCAGCATGCCCTCGGAAGACCAGAGGCAGCCATTGGAGAATGTTAGGAGTGATAGACGATACCATCCTTACAGGTCATCTGGACGGAATCAATCCCGCAGGGAAGAACCAAACTCATTTCTATCCGCTCCAAGTTCTGATGAAAGGATGGCGCGATTGTTCAGAGAATGTGTCCAACGGGAGCAAAGGGATCGGGGGATAGGTTCTAGGGTAACCAGCCCCTTTACCCGCAATATCGAAACTGCCATCACCCCTCAAGAATGGAGAATGCCAACAATGGAACCTTACAAGGGAACCTCTGACCCCATCGTACACTTACAGAGATACACCCAGCATATGCTCATGAGCGGAGCAACAGAGGGAGTGTTGTGTAAATGCTTCCCACTATTCTTGGCAGATCTAGCTACCTCCTTGTTCTGCCACCTACCCCAGGGGTCCATCAGCTCATGGGAAATGTTGAAAGAAAAGTTCATCAGCCAGTTCCGCATCCATGTGGAACAACCCAAGGACGCTTATTCCTTACCTAATATCAAACAGAAACATGGAGAGACAGTGCAGCAATATCTAACCTGATTCAACGCCGCGGCGGCCGCAGTCCAAGATGCCGACGAGAAATTTATCATAATGGCCCTCTGCAGTGGTCTACATCCGGATACTAAATTTTCTAGAAGGCTAACCACGGAAAAACCAGCTACTTTACCTAATTTCTTCCATGAAGCTGGAAAGTATTTGAGACTTGAAGACGCTGCCACTGAGAGGCAGTCAGGGCAACAGGCTAAGACAGCTCCAGACAGGGTTCCCGCTGCAGCAAAGGATGTTCGGAGAAGTGACTCTAGAGACAATGCTGGGGGCAAGAAGGGAGAAAATCGCTTATATCGACCAGGACCAAGATTTGACTCCTACACTCCTTGGAATGAAACAATCGAAAACATCTTCCCAGCCACTCAAGACGAAGTCAGATACAAGCGCCCCTCGCACAAGAAGGAGTCAGATAACGCACTCAAGTCTGGAAAGTTCTGCCGCTTCCACGAATCCCATGGACATGACACCAATGAATGCCACCATCTCCGGGACATAATTGAAGAACACATCAGAAGGAAGAGACTGGAATGCTATGTAAAAAGCCATAACAGGACTCCAGCTCCCGCCAATGAAAACCTAGGACTACCCCTCCCAGAAGTAGGCGGAGGAAATCGCAACACCAGCGGCTCTAGTCAAGAGAAGATAGTGGTCCATACCATATCAGGAGGACCACACATTGCCGACAGAAGCTGGGCAGATATGGAAAGATACGGTAAATCACTTAGGAACGATGAAGGCTACGTTAATTCTGTTATGGAAGAGCGCCACCCGAAATGGAATGATAATGACGACATCACATTCAGTAGGCGTGATCTAGAGGGAAGACAGTACCCACATATGGATCCTATGGTCATCTCTGCCTGGTTCGGTCCAGCCAAAGTTTTTCGAATTTTAGTAGACACTGGAAGCTCAGTAAATATCCTATTCAAGCATGCTTTCGACAAAATAAAGCTGTCAATGAAGGATGTGTCTCCCTGCAACAAGCCACTACATGGTTTCACTGGAGATGCGAAGATGCCCCTCGGGCAACTGGACCTTTTTGTTGAAGTAGGCAGTCATCCCCGCTCCGTTGTGCGAAAACAAACATTTGTACTAATAGAGAACCACTCGGCCTACAACGCCTTTTTGGGAAGACCAGCGTTGTCTGACTTCCAAATTGTCCTAGCCCCATGGTGCCTGAAGATGAAATTTCCAACAGATAACGGAATAGGAGAAATAGAGGGAGATCAAGACGCTGCTCGAGACTGCTATGTAACTGAATTTCGCAATAACCGTAGAAAAGATAAAGGGAAAAATGCAGAGACTACTCTCTGCATGAAAAACTTGGAAGCATAGCAACTAAAGAAAGCCCCTCCTTTTCGATATACCAGTGATCCTTTCAATGAATTAGACCCCAGGGACAAAGAGGAGGAGGCCACCGTCGAGCCTGCAGAGGCTATGGAATTCGTAGCTGTGGACAAACATGACTCAAGTAGACTATTGAAAATTGGATCTAAACTAAAAGAAGAATTAAAGGATCAACTCATTGATTTTCTTCGCCACAACATGGATTTATTTGCATGGACGCACGCTGACATGACAGGAATCTCCCCAGACGTAGCATGCCACGTACTGAACGTCGATCCCACCAAGGTGCCAGTAAAGTAGAAAAAGAGAAGCATGGGGGCAGAACGATCAGCAGCCCTCGAGGAAGAAGTAAAGAACCTACTTACCAATAACTTCATATGAGAAGCCATCTACCCAGAATGGATCGCCAACCCAGTGCTGGTAAAGAAGGCTAATGGGAAGTGGCGAACATGCATCGAATTCTCCAACTTAAATGACGCTTGTCCGAAGGACTGCTTCCCACTCCCCCGAATTGATCAGCTCGTGGACATCACAGCCGGACACGAACTCTTATCCTTTATGGACGCATACTCAGGATATAACCAGATCCCTATGCACGCCCCCGATCAAGACCACACTAGTTTCATCACTGACCGGGGATTGTACTGCTACAGAGTAATGCCTTTTGGACTTAAAAATGCCGGAGCTACTTATCAGCGCCTCGTCAACAAGATGTTTGCGAAACTAGTAGGACGAACTATGGAAGTTTATGTGGATGACATGCTGGTAAAATCGAGGAAAGCCAACGATCATATAAACCACCTGGAAGAAATGTTTCAAGTACTTCGCCAATATGGAATGAAGCTGAACCCCCTAAAGTGCTCCTTCGGAGTATTGTCGGGAAAGTTCTTGGGATTCATCGTCCATGCCAGGGGGATTGAAGCAAACCCCGAACAAATTCGGGCTTTGCAAGATATCAAGATACCATCCATTCGAAGAGAGATGCAAAGCCTAAACGGAAAAGTGGCCGCCCTAAGCAGGTTCATCTCTAAAGCAACCGACAAATGCATCCCTTTCTTTGAAGCTCTAAAGAAAGACAAAGGAAAGTTCGACTGAACTGACGAATGCTTGACAGCCTTCCTTAACTTAACCGAACACCTCTAGAGACCACCAGTATTCTCAACTCCAAATAAAGGCGAGGAACTATACCTATACCTTGCTGTATCGTCCAATGCTTTAAGCGCCGCTTTGGTGAGAGAAGACAATCGCGCACAACGGCCCGTATACTTTGTAAGCAAGAGATTTATAGAGGCAGAGGCCAGATACCCTAAACTTGAAAAGCTAGCATACTGTTTACTAATCACTACGCCCTAAGGTTGGAGTTCGCTGCCACCAACAATGATGCAGAATACGAAGCAGTGATAGCCGGACTAGAACTTGCCCTGGAGATTGGAGTCGGTTCTTTATGTCTCCATAGTGATTCTCAACTTATTGTAAATCGGATACTGGGAGAATTCCAAACTCGAGGAGATCGACTCACAGCATATCTAAAGAAGACCAAGATGCTGCTCAATTAATTGGATCACTATTTAATCTAACACATTCCTCGAGAAGAGAATCAAGAGGCCGACGAACTGGCAAAGCAAGCTAGCATGAAGGACGACACCGCTTCCCAAACAATAACCATCTCAAAGCAACTAGCCCCGAGTTACGAGCCAATGAATATGATAGCTGCAATCGAAGAGGAAACTTAGATGACTCCCATCCGGAAGTACTTACAAAGTAGCACAATGCCCGACGGGCGTAACAAAGCTAAGAAAATCTTAAGGAGAGCTTCCCGCTACAGATTACAAGAAGGCATCCTCTATCGGCGCGGTTTCTCTAATCCCTTATTAAGGTGTATCATTGGAAGTGAAGCCAGGGAAGTCTTCTCCAACATCCATCAAGGAAGTTGCGGAGATCACACCGGAGGGCAGACTCTAGCAAAGAAAATACTGCGATACGGATATTACTAGCCCACTTTAAACAAATACGCCTTAGACTTCGTCAAGAGATGTGACAGATGTCTGAAATTTGCTAAGATTCCTCGACTACCCACAAATGAGATTACTCAAATGACCATCCCTTGGCCCTTTGCAATATGGGGAATTGACTTGATTGGAGAACTGCCAATGGGCTGAGGCAGAGCCAAATATGCCATAGTGGCAGTTGACTATTTCACCAAATGGGTGGAAGCGGAGCCTCTAAATAAAATATCTTCGCAAAAGTTATTAACTTCTTGATCAAAAATGTTTTATGCAGGTACAGGGTTCCCCTCAAAATCATATCAGACAATGGACTTCAATTTGACACCGAGGAATTCACCAACTGGTGCCAAGAGCACGGAATTCATAAAAGCTTCTCATCTATGGCTTATCCCCAGGAAAACGGACAAGTCGAAGCTGTCAACAAAATCCTCAAAACTCTAGTTAAGAAGAAACTTGAAAAGTCAAAGGGCGCTTGGGTGGATGAGCTTCCTACGGCACTTTGGGCCTACCCACATCTTACAGAAAATCAACACGGCATACTCCTTTCTCTTTGGCATACCGATCGGAGGCCATGCTCCCAGTTGAAACTGTAGTGCCTTCCCACCATAGGATCTACTACAACCAAGAAGAGAACGAAGAACTCCTCCACATGTCTTTGGATCTAATTGAGGAGAGAAGAAATGATGCAGCACTCAAAGCAGCAGCTCACAAGCAAAAAGTAGCAGCACAATACAACTCCAAAGTCAAGCACCGCAGCTTACAAGAAGGAGATCTTGTCCTCAAGCGGATCTTCCTGCGCCTCGGAGCGCTAGATCCAATCTAGGACGGACCCTATGTAAGTCATAAAGATCTCCACAACGGAGCTTATATTTTGTCAACAGTGGACGGAGAGGTGCTCCAGAGGGCATGGAACATCCAACACCTCCGTCGATACTTTTCTTGACTTGTACTGCCCATATAAAGTGAATTAACAAAGAGAATCAGTGGACGTAGGCATTTTCGTGCGGAACCACATTAAAAATCTTGTCTCTTTTTAACTTGTTCCTTTATATCTTGGCTGCTATCCTTTTCTGTTGAACAAAGTCATGCATAACGACATTTCCATTTTGGACACTTCATGGCACAACCTCACCTGGACAAGACCCAATAGGTACTATGCGAATCTATGCACCCGCCAATGAGACACTTTTGCTCCAGCATCCCTCTGCTGTGGGTTAACTCATTGCTCGCGACTGCCCTAAAAGCTAACTGTAATGAGACGATTATAAGCCATCAAGAAGGCCGACTATAGCCGATGGCAGCTCATTACGACGTTCGGCCCGCCGGCAACTGTGAACCTACTTTAAGCCCCAACATAAAGTGTGGCCAGCCAGGGGTTCACGGTTGACGATCGGCACCCACGCTAGCCGGCCACAGTAAATCGAACAATACCCATGATTACGGGCCATAATGGCTCGGGTAGTTACTGTGCGCGATCTCGGCTCTGATATGTCTTAAGTGCGGCTGTGGTAAAAAAGAAAAACTTCCCGCGGAGGCGTAAGATGGGTGACAAATGTCTCCAAGACCCACAGCTAGGGAAAGTGACTACAAAACCCGTTTGCCACGAACTTAAGCATATCGACGGCCTTCCGTGATAGGAAGTTTTACAGTTTCTTATATTTCCATTTCATTTAAAAGCTTTTCTCCTATCCTATATAACGATCCCTTAAGTACAGGACACCAAATAGGAGACTCGCAAACTAGTTGACAAGACACTCAGCTGCATTCCATACTCAGTTACACAAGACATTCAAAGCTACCGTCTACAGCTAAAACTTGAAGGGCGGTACTTTCTTCTCTTATACACGAATATGTAACCATAATTTATTCGCACATCCCACAAACATTGCAAGATATGAAATTACATTCTAAGCAAGAACTTAGAATTAAACACAATTGAATCATTAGAACATGCACGGCTATATTTCTTACGCAACACATCGAAGTAACAAAAGCATTCAAATATAGCAGAATCAGTTTATGTTATGAAATTACATGTCAAAAATACAGCCGTTCATTACAAATGATATAATTACAACCCAAAAGTACATTAATGTTTTGGGACTAGTATATACAGGAATGCCAAGTAGGCCAAAAAATAATCAGCTGCAGCGGGGCTCCGCCTCTATCCTGGTCGCCCTTCGGGATCTACTTGACCGTAGGGTTAGAACTTCCAGCATGCTGGCCAGGGGTCCCACCTGTCCGATTCAGGAAAAGAATCCATCAGATAAATGATACGCAATCAAGTTAAGGAAAGATCGAGAGGGAAGACTTACCAGCATCTGCTCCCTGATCATCGTCACCTAGCTGCACGCCTACCTCATCCGCAGCGAGCCGCCGCATGCCCTCCTTAACCGCTACCTTCTCTTCCTTAGTAAATTGGGCCGTAACCACACCCATCCTGAAAGCCGCGCCACCTTCCTTATCCGCATCGGCCTTAGCTAACTCCAAAGCCCGAAGATATATCCTAGCCATGACCCGGGGATAGTCGTCCATCCAGGACAGGTTGCCCTGCTTCCAAGTTCGGAAATACATGTCCTGGAGCATCTCATCCATCATCCCCTTGTTCTCCCCAAACTCTTTCATCCGGGCCTCAGAAGCCAACAGCCGTGCGACAGTGGCATCTCTCTCTAATCGGTATCTCGAGCAGTCAGCCTGAAGGGATTTCCACATCGCTTCCATCTCCTCCTTTAGCTTGGCCTGGGCAAGCTCTACGGCCTCCAGCCTCCTAGATAACTCCTCTACCTGCTCAAGATCCGCTCTCCGAACCTCATCCACCGTTGCGATGGCCATGTCAATTCGTTCTTTGCAAACAGCCTCCATTTTTCGCAACTCAGCCTTGCTAGCCTCTTCCATAGTTTTCTTTAGTCGTCTGGAGGCCGCCTCATGCTGGGATATCTGGATAGCCTGATCGGCAAGCTGTTTGGCCTGATCAGAAACCCTTAGCCGCAACCGAATGTTAGCACTTTCGATTTCCTCTCCAGCCTTGGCCAGTCGAGCGTGATGCTCCATTAGCCTCTTGGTCTCTTCAGCCACCCGATCGATGTTTGCCTTGGCCTCATCCCCCATGGTCACAATCCGAGTAGTAAGCAAATCGTGGTCTAAGGACTTAGCCTCATCAAACACCCGTACCATGGGATTGCGGGGAAGAAGATGCTCACCCGTGGCCTCGTCAAAAGAAATGTCCTGAAAACTCGAGTCCAGATCCGGGTGGCCGGCAAATGGGTTGCGAATCAAACCAGGATGGTCTATCGGAGTGACGGTTGGATTTTCGGACGGATGTGGGGAAGGCATAAACTCAGTATCTTCCTCAGTAATATCATGGATAGGCTGGACTGGAGGCTTAGGGCCAGGTGGAGGTTCAAAAAAAGATTGGCCCCTCTTCCTCTTTTGCATATCTACTTCAATAACTCCGAGAAGAGGGCGATAGCCAACCACATCTCCGGGACGGCTAGTTGATGACTTCGATTTGGCGGAAGCTTTGAGTAGCTTATACTGTTCAAGGCGGTGCCGAATATCTGATTTCTTGGCCACCTTACCCGTTCCTGTAATAAAAACCAAGTGTTACAAGCATGCATGAAACTATGATCCGAGAAATATGTTAAGTTAAAAGGAGTAGGAAAACGTGTTTATTTTACAAACCCTGAGGGAGAGTAGGATACTGCAATAAGTCCCGAATCTCATTCCAGGACGGGAGCTGGCCATAAAATATTACTAAGTCCTTATCATAAAGGGAGTCTGCGGAAGTTAAGAATTCACCTTGATCCGCCGGAGTTGCTTTACCTGAAGTACTCTCAGAAGATAGACCGGCTCCCGTCCCGGCCTTATAAGACTTCTTCGATTTCTCTACCAAGGCCTGCCCTACCCCAACCCCTCGAAGGCTTGACGGAAGGCATCATCCGTCCACTCTTGAATCTCACCCGCTTTCCCAGAAATCAAGGCACCAACGCCACTACCACTCTGCCCTTCGCCACCGTTACCACCGTCACCTTCTCCATCACCTCTGCTCTCCTCCTCGCCTCTTTCTTCCTCTCCACTTTCCTCCTCCGGAACATCTGGGCATGTGCTGGGAGAGGGTCCATCGGATTTCTTAAGCTTCTTTCCCCCGACGATTGGAGGTACCGAGAAAGGTCTCCTCTTGGTACTCTTCGCAGTAGCCCCGTCTTTAGCTTTGGCAGCCCTCTCCTCGGCTGTATCTCTCTGCTTAACCACGAATTGGCATGGTAGAATCAAGTTGTGCTCCAGGAGAGTGGCATTCCTGATCAGGTAAGAAGCCGACCTATCCCTTCCTGAGATAGCCTCTATCTCCGTAGCCATTTGTACCAGGCGATCATTCTCCACGACCGCAAAGCCACCTATCGCTAGCAAGAAATAAAAGCATATAAGAAGAAGCATTGCAGTCGGGACAAAGAAATTACAAATGGAATTCAAATTACAACCAGAAGTGAAAAGGCGAAAAGAAACGGAGTCGTCCTTGACGAAGAACCATTCCTTCTTAAACATGGTGAATTTCGAGTATAAGTCCAGACTGGCTTGAAGGACACGGCCGACTCTAAACTAATGTACAGAGACCCCTTCTTGTAGCCCCTCAGATTATACAAATACCGGATCTCCCGGTTGGAAGGGGGACGCACATATTTCCTTTGAAAAATGATGAACAAGCACACCAGGATAGCATAGGAATTGGGCTGAAGTTGGAATGGAGCCACCTTCAAATAGGTAAGAAAGCTGACTATCCAGGCATTGATTGGGGGAATGGCCCCGCACATACAATGGTATCGGCTGTAAGCGAAATACCCTTCAGGAGGATCGTACGGCATCACACCCTCTCCCGACAACAGAATACTCGCCCTGTCAATCCCAACGGAGCGAGCGATGACATCCGTCCACTAATGACCTCGGGGCAGGTCCATGACGCGCTGGTCCCGGCTGGACTGGGGGCACGATGGAAGACTCACTTCTGTCCGTAGATTTTTTCTTTTCTGATCGGGTTTCCACTTTGTGAGACATTTATCTGCAAACACAAAAGCAAAAGCATGTTGTTAGAACAAGGAGTATGAAAATACAAAAAAGAAAGTATGTACAATCTAGAGTTTCATTCGTAGGTCGAAACATGAAAAGCTAGAGATTCATTAAGCATTCAGGGTCCCAGAGTTCAATCAATAGTTCAAACATAAGGATCATTCGGCATTCAAACTCTCAAGATCACTCGGTAAAGTAAATATAAAAGAACATTCGATGCTCGAAGCCTCCGGTTTCATCCGGTAATTCAAGTACATATGTACATTCGGTAGTTCAAAACCGAAAGTTCATTCGGCGCTAATGCTTCTCAAACCCATTCGGTGGCCCAAGGCACAAGACCCATTCGACACTTGAACTTCGCGGAGTTCATTCGACATTACAAATATGAAGGCTCATTCGGCAATCATACTCTCCACTTCATTCGGTACTCAGAACCCTCATGTTCATTCGGTAGAATGATATAAAAGATCATTCGGCGGCAAAGGGGTCCCACCTAGTTCGGCTAACACTTTGATTCGGCGAAAATAAGAGTTTGATTCGGCAAAAGGTTTGGCTCGGTTGGTAAGGAATAACGAAGGCACGTGCCCCATATTTATAAGCAAGCATCAATGATCGGACTAGGTGGCTCGGCGCTTAAAACCGAATGCGAAACAAAGCGTGACACATGCAGGCATATGCCCCACTTTGGGGGGCAAATGTTGGGCGAGTTCTCACCACCGGACCAAGGTTTTCCCCTACATGCCAAACCATCCCCTGCCGAACCAGCCCCTTTCCATACCCGCCGAACCAATCCATTTCCAACCACTCCCTAGCTCCTACCGGACCACGTCTCCACCAAGTCCCATCGGTCCAACATCTCACCGGACCGGTTACACCGAACCACACAATGCCGGTCCAAGCCTCCATCTCCAAGCAAAACCGAACCACACAACACCGAACCAAACCACATACCACCTCCTACCGAACCAACACGAGAAAGGCGTACCAGACTAGCACTACCAGGCCAGATTGCCTCAGCCCAGGCCCACCAGCAGCTATATACCTCCAGGACCCCTGCCCCCAGCCTCACTCTATAAATAGAGGGGCAGGGGTACAGCAATGGCAGACATGTTTGAGAGCTCAAGAACAGATAGAACTTTCAATCAACTTTCAATTACTTGTAATCAAAGCTTTGTACTTGTAATCTGAAGAGAAAAGGAGAATAACATATAAAGTGGACGTAGGCACATTCTGGCCGAACCACTATAAATCTGTGTGTCTTCAACAGTTTAGTCCTTGCTTTTTATATATTTGCGTAAATCACCCAAATCACTAGAAACAACAAAAATCAACTAATTCATACGACTTGGAGGTGTTTGCCCATTTTTTGTGCAAACATATATTTTATGCATATATCTAGCTAATTTTAATCTGTTCTCATCAATTTCTATTATCAGCTTATCTGCCGAATTCGTGCCAATCTTTCCTTGCTTTGGAACTCATACTTGGATCCGTAACCCATTTCATTGTCTAAACTCCTCTAGCCTCGAAAGGTGAGCAATCACTAACGATTAATTTTCTTTTATTTATTAAATTTGATTTCAATTGAAACGACAATTGAAATATGCTGCTGTTAGTAATCTACACCGTTATTTATGCTATTACCTGTATCAGTTCACCTGTGACATTTTACACTGTTATCTGTTAATTATACAATGATAATCCATTTTGGTTGATAAATGATTGATTGTTTGATATTGACATTGGACGTTAAATTGTTAACTGTTTAAAGAGATAAATAATATGAAATTGAATTTGATATAGGATAGTTAATAATTTAAATTTGATATATGTGTTGAATTTGATTAATTTTTATAATATGACCCCTTTAAATGTCTAATTACTTGACATGTAGAAATTTGGTCAAGTACACCTTGAACCATTGAATGTATGTTGTGAAAATTGATGTAGTATACTTTGAATAATGGACATCAAGTGAAAAACCTTATAAATATTAGTGTAATAATCTTTAATCTACATGAAATGATAGTGTAGATTCTAGGAATAATTATATTAATTTGCACAACCAACAATGTAAATTAATACGATTATTTCGGGATTATTTGAATTAATTATTGGATTGATATTGATTGTTGTTATTGCTTGTTCATTTACTTTGACACTATCATAGTTATCACACTGCAAGTTCCCTTTGCTATGCTTTGATTTTTGGATTGAACTAGAATCAGGTTGAAATGATAAATACCCAAATGAACTTGACCTAGGATAGATAATTAAATATAAACCCGATTGGTCAATAATTTGATTTAAAATAAAATAAAGATTTTATTTGGATAAATAAAAGGGTTTTGAAATAAAGTTAGAATTTGAAATTTTAATGAAAGGGAAATGTTAATATATAATAATCTGAAACAAAATATTAGAAAAGTAATTGATGAAGGAATGTTGTTTAATTTCAGAAATGATTGAGTTAAGTTTTGAAATTATTTAATAATTAAGTTTTGAAATTATTTAATAATTAAGTTTTGAAATTATTTAATAATTAAGGTTTAAAATTATTTAATAATTAAGTTTTGAAATTATTTAATAATTGAATAAGATTGAATTATTTGATAATTAAATAAAAATTGAATTCTTTGATAAGTGAATTTGAACTTCGTTAATAAATGGAATTGAGTTTCTTTATTAATTGAGTTTTGGGAAAATTGTTTAAAGTACATAAAAAGTGAAATTGAATTTCTTTAACAAGAAATAAAATGTGATTTATTGAAATTAATGTACGACTTATAATTTAAAGAATTTGATTTGATGAATCTAATTTAGTTCAATTTGAAGTTTTGATATAATGAAGTTGAACTTAAATAATTGATTTAATGAATTGGAAATTTAAAAGAGATTGTTTTGAATGAAAATTTTACTTAATGAATACTGAATAAAATCGATCAATGAACTTAAATTGATTTGAATGTTAAATTAAATTAATTTAAATGATTTCGGAATGAAACTTATATACGAACTTGAATCAATATTTGAATTGTTTTAAATAAAAGTTGAAATTGAATTATAAGACTGTGAAATGGTATTTTGGAAGTTTTGAAACGTAAATTTTCGAAATTGTTTTGAAAAGACAAATGAAATGTTGAATTTCAAATTCTAATTGAAATTGAATTTAATTTGGTTTTGAAATTTATTAAACGACCAATCGATGGAATAATTTCGAAGTTATTAAAGAAACCAGGATCGGTTATGGACATACTCTCTGTCTGAACCGAAAACCACTTTAATAACTACACGCGGAGTGATGATCTAGAATGCAGTGGTTGGAATGATGTACGTGATGACTGAAGAAAGAGAACGATAATGGATAGTCTTGACACTTGTGTCAAATTGGAAATGACTAGAACAGGAGCCGTGCCAGGCCAAATGGGATTAGCCACCTCGAGCGAACATACTTCTTCGTAAACTACTCATTACTTGTCATTGATTTGTGCACCCTCGTACTTTTGGGAGTGTTGTTTCGCGGTGTTGCGATCGTTGCGGCGATGCGTTTTCGCTAGTCCGGGTAAGGAAAACGGTAGTTTCACTACCTTGGGTATTGCCTCATGTGCCTTGTCATACTTGTATCCCTATATACGCGACCACTACGAATTTGTTTTGGGTTATACCTATGGGGTACTCCCTGATATCCCACTAGTTTACGGTGGAGTTCACAGTGCTGTATAGACTATAACACTTATAAAAAATGTTTTAAAGGGGATAATGGTAACGCCTTAACACTATTTTGATACTGTACATTACTGATAGGCATTATCTATTAGCGTGTACTACTACATAGTATATAGTTTAACGGATCCTTAAAGGATGGTTATTCCAACGTCCTTTGAGTTACTTGTATTTCAATTGTTATTTCACTTGAGTTGGATTTATTGATATAAGAATGTTAATCCTGACTCCAGTGTTTTGTGCTTTGCTTTACGCTCGGGTCAGACCGAGTTGTTCAGCTTTTGAGACTCACCTTTGGAGTTGGAGCTTCGTCTAGAGATCCAGCTATCTATCCAGCTTTCAGATATTCAGTTGATTCAAGTAATGTATTGTGATTCTTGTATTTGACTATTGTATTCGAGACTTCTGTTGTACCTTATTTAACTCTCTTATATATATAGTAGCTTCTTGAACTACTATCTTTTGTTTCCGCTGCATATTATTACTCTGTGTCTGTGATTCTGTCTGTATATCTAAGTTTTGCCAAATTTTAAATTAACAATTCGATATTTTGAATTATTCAAGTCCGACATGTGCGGATGGTCCAAAATAGCGGGTCGTTGCAGTTGGTATCAGAGCTTTGGTAACTCTAGGCAAAACTTAGCATATACGGTAAATGTATTTACAGAATCACTCTCATTCGAGTTTGAATCTTCTTTTTTTGACTCGATTCCTTCGAACTTTGGAACGTTCCCTGCGGTTTCAACAATTCGTTCGTGTCCCTCACTATTTGTCTTCTTTCAATTCTGGAGCATCCCATAACTCCACTTTGAATGATCTTTATAATGAATCGACGGTCTCTCCAATCTTCGAATTATTTATAAGCGGTTGAAACTCCTTTATAATGGACATCAATTTACCGGAGATTTTTTGTATCCTCGGTTTACGATGCTATCTATCTCCTGCTATCCCTGAATTCTATTTCGTGAGATCGAATGTTGATTTGCCTCATAATTCTACATCGATCTTATTCTTGAAGTCACGGTCGACCCGTTTAAAGTTGCCCGCGATTTATATAAACCTATCAATCTCCCTATTTTGATTTTAATCATCTTATCTTTGTTTCGAACTTATCTTTGAATCAGAATTCTCTTTAATTTGAGTCCATCAAATTGAATATTTATACTTGTTTTGAAATCCATCCTTGTATCGTCGAGCGAGGAAGTGTATTTGTAAATTTATATTAAAAATGTTTTATATCTTGTGTTGTTTGAGTTGTTGATGTTGATTTGGGTTTTCGATCGATTCGTCTGATCAACGCTATCGATAGGATTTCCAAAACACTTGAATAGAGCAAACCGACACAATAGTATTTTCGAATTTCGTGAATAAAATAGCTTTGAATGATTATATTATATATAAGTATAAATTTTTCTGAAATTAAATTGTTAATGAAATTGTTGCCAGAAACAATAATTTTTGAATTCATTTATGGTTGTAAATCATTTACTATTGAATAATATGAATAAATAAATTTATATTACTTGGTTAAAATTGATTTGGAATCTAAGTAGATTTAAACTAAAATTTGAGAATTTAATTTCCGATAAATTCCAAACTAGGGTTTTAAAGTTTGAAATGTATATTATTTAAATATTTTCGAATAGAAATGGTTTTCAAAGAATTTTAAATTATTAAATTAGGGCTCTTCTCTCTTGTCGCTGGAAAACAATTTCGGTGATGACGGCCCCATCATCGACATTCATTTTCGAGTTTCAAAGTGGAGAGACTATTCTGTAGCCCTGCTACACTTTTGTTTGGGGAAAAATAAATTGATTTGAATTTCTAAACATGACTTGATTTATAATATATATTGAAGATTTTAAATTTGATTTGATATATTATAAATATATATATATATATATATATATATATATATATATATTTATTTTATCTCTAAGTTGTTTGAAGCTAATTGGAAATTAATTCTTCAAAAATTTTGTTAAAGGATGATTTTCAATTATAAATGAAGCCAAATCCTTTTATATAAATACTTAATTTGAAATAACTAAATTGCAAAATTTATTTATGTAATACTCAATTGCATTACATATAACTTACGTAAATTTTCAAAAGTTAACTATGTAATTGAATATTATAAAACATAAAATGATATCAAAGGAATTTTTAAATAAATTTGAGTAGTTATAATAAATGTAAATATACTTAATTTACATGTAATAAGATATATTAATTAGAATATATTTGATGATAATTTGGAAAAAATAATTAAATCTGTCGAATAAATTATGATTATAATAATGGACTATTCAAATTTATGATCTTTGAAATTGTTAATTTAAGATAATTGGATAATACACAATATAAATTGTCTTTATAAATAAATTTTTAAGTGCGTATAAAAATGTTATACACTTAAATTTTAATTTTAAAATGGTTAATAGAGATGAAAAGAATACTAGGTTAGTTAAGTAATAAATGGATTAATAAATTAAATTGTTGTTCGAAAATTTTTTTGTAAAAAACAATGATAAATTGAAAATAAACCAAGTTAATGAAATTTCTTGAGGTTAAAGTCAATTGTCGAATATAAATTAATTTAAATTGAAATTTACATGGTTTAAATTAATTATTTTATTTTGGAATTCAAATCTATTTTCTTCAGGTTGTTTCTATTCTCCTACCTCCTTCCTTTTCGAGGACGAAAAGTTTGAGTGGGGGAGAGTGTAACAACCCGAATATTTTAACGGTTTTAATTAATTTAATTAACTGAATTTGTGTGAAATTTAATAAAAATAAAATAAAATTTTGAAATAAGAATTTGATATTTGGAATGCGTCTAGTTAAACAAAGCAAACTGTAAATTTCCATATGAAATTATGAAGTTTGTTTTCGTGCGTAAATTTATTTCAATTTAATCAGTTGAAAATCGATGAAAATAAAACGTTTTCGAAACCTAAATATTTTTACATAGAAAAATTCTAAATCATCTTCTGAGCAAGACGTCATTTTTCGTTTTCCAAATTTGGACTTCTTTAACTCAGTCGATCTTATTTTTCTGCGTTTTACTGCATTTTCCGCCTGTATAAAAATTGGAATTCTTATAATTCAATCATACCATAATTATCTGTGTAGCATTGGAAGTGTCCTGTTGCTTTCTGATCAAAATGGTATATTCATTTGTGCAAATCGAAATCCGACGTAATCCGTTGTGTTAATTTAACCGTTTCGGGCGAACCGGTTAAACCGTACTCAGCTCAAGCTAAAACAACTTGTACCCATTCAGAAATTTGAAAATGTATTCAACTGTCGTGCATTAATTGGGTAGTTGGAAGATGGATGTTGGCTTGGAAATTGCGCGGCGTTTGGAAATGCGAAAAGAAGTTATTTCTACAGATTTTATAAAAAAAATAGAAAGTGTGTCCGTTCATTTTTCCAAGTATAGAAAATTTTGAAAGCTTCATATACTTCTCTCCCCTCTTCCTCTCCTTTACTCTTCTTTATACTTTCCGTCAAACAAATAAAAAAAAGTTGGATGCCGTTCATCTCCACCGCCCGCACCTTCCACGGCTCGAGCTTCGCCTTCACACCATCTTCTTCCCCGCCGCAGCAGTCTCGGCCTCACCACTAGAAGCCGACCACAACTTGCCGCCTCATCTCTTACTCTCACCACCGTTTCCACCGCCATCAACTCCACTTCCGGCCTTCACCCTCCCCGCCGTGCTCCTCCACCTTGACTGTCATATCATCAAACTTGCCGAAGCAAGTAGCTTTCTCACCTATAGTCGAGCATCAACTACCTTCGCACATCCTCCAACGACCGAGCACCCATGACCTGAACGCAACCCGCGTCCCAGCAGTTCGACCTCCATCCACCTTCCCTTCTGCCCACGGCGATAGCCGCATCCGCCCTCAGCTCCTTTAGCTTCACGTGACCACTCCCTAACTTTCTTGTTATGGATCGGTCCTTGTTTTCTGGTAGCCTACTTCCCTGCTTTTCTACTTCTATATGGATACAAGTTTATATTCTTCTTATATAAATTTATTAAGTACAATATGCTCCGTTCCATCGTATGTATATAAGATTGCTACATATATGTAAGTTATACCCATTTATGCATTTACGTCAGTTTACATAAGTTGGATCTTATGGGTTATATATAGGAGCATGAACTATTATATATACATTACTATACATATACATATATATATATATATATTTTATAACAGTTTGCGTGCATATATGTGTATGTGTATCTGTGTTTGCATAAATGTACATGCTGGGGATTTCTAATGTGTATGTCTGCATTGTAGACTTTGCAAGCTGTTGTGTACTCCACGTAATAAGTAATATTTATTATTATTATTATTATTATTTTTAAAACGTATGTGCAGATCTGGTTAAATTTGAATATATGTATTTATATGGCCGCCTCTTTACATTAGAACAGGTACTATATATAAACTGGATTGAAATTTTGTTTTGTTTATCGTAAGACTATTGTAAAACACATTATGTTTGTAAAAGTTAGTTGTAGGTTAGTACATTCATATTTGTTATATAACTTATTGTACAATAGTACTATATATATGGTATTTTAAAGTATTATATATATTGTTATGGAAGTTTTTGCAGTAAGTAATATATATACTATATGAACCTATGTGTTTATATACAGACTTCTGTTTATGAGTTTTAGAAAGGTATGTTGCATGGTATATATATCTACCTTTTATATTAGTGATAGTTATATTGTTGATTTTTTTTATAAGTAATTATTTTAAAATATGATGCTTATAGGTTGATTTTAATATATGTATTTAATTAAAACAATGATTTTAATTATATTTATATTATTTTAATATTGGTTTTAAATTAAGTATTGATTTCATGAGATATTTATAATATACATATATTTTACGCATATATCTAGCTGATTTTAATCTGTTCTCATCAATTTCTACTATTATCAGCTTATCTGTCGAATTCATGCCAATCTTACCTTGCTTTGGAACTCATACTTGGATCCGTAACCCATTTCATTATCTAAACTCCTCTAGCCTCAAAAGGTGAGAAATCACTCACGAGTAATGTTCTTTTATTTATTAAATTTGATTTCAATTGAAACGACAATTGAAATATGCTGCTGTTAGTAATCTACACTGTTATTTATGCTATTACCTGTATTAGTTCACCTATGACACCTTACACTGTTATCTGTTAATTATACGATGATAATCCAGTTTGGTTGATAAATGATTGATTGTTTGATGTTGACATTGGATGTTAATTATTATCTGTTTAAAGAGATAAATAATATGAAATTGAATTTGATGTAGGATAGTTAATAATTTAAATTTGATATATGTGTTGAATTTGATTAATTTATATAATATGACCCCTTTAAATGTCTAATTACTTGACATGTAGAAATTTGGTTAAGTACACCTTGAACCATTGAATGTATGTTGTGAAAATTGATGTAGTATAATTTGAATAATGGACATCAAGTGAAAAAACTTATAAATATTAGTCTAATAATATTTAATCTACATGAAATGATAGTGTAGATTCTAGGAATGATTATATTAATTTGCACAACCAACAATGTAAATTAATACGATTATTTCGGGATTATTTGAATTAATTATTGGATTGATATTGATTGTGGTTATTGCTTGTTCATTTCCTTTGACACTATCCTAGTTATCACACTGCAAGTTCCCTTTGCTATGCTTTGATTTTTGAATTGAAATGGAATCGGGTTGAAATGATAAATACCCAAATGAACTTGACCTAGGATAGATAATTAAATATAAACCTGATTGGTCGGTAATTTGATTTAAAATAAAATAAAGATTTTATTTGGATAAATAAAAGGGTTTTGAAATAAAGTTCGAATTTGAAATTTGAATGAAAGGAAAATGTTAATATTTAATAATCTGAAGCAAAATATTAGCAAAGTAATTAATGAAGGAACGTTGTTTAATTTAAGAAATGATTGAATTAAGTTTTGAAATTATTTAATAGTTAAGTTTTGAAACAATTTAATAAATAAGTTTTGAAATTATTGAATAATTAGGTTTTGAAATTATTTAATTATTAAGTTTTGAAATTATTTAATAGTTAGGTTTTGAAATTATTTAATAATTGAATAAGATTGAATTATTTGATAATTAAATAAAAATTGAATTCTTTGATAAGTGAATTTGAACTTCGTTAATAAATGGAATTGAGTTTCTTTATTGAAAAGATGGGTGTGTAGCGTGACACTACACAGCCTGTTACTTAATATATATATGTAAAATTAGGCCGGTTAACACGCCGGACCGGTGGCGATACCATCAAGTTAAGGAGCATTAAAATCGTGCAACATAGAAGTAAGGTACATATCCAACAACAAGTAGCATAAGTAATTGTACAAAAAAGATAAAGAAGCAAGCCAAAAGATGAAACTTCAACAAGAGCCAGCACGTGAGAATGGCTAACCTAGCTAGGACTGAGGCGGAAATGCCGAGCTGCTGCCCACGGATTCAGAAGGGGAGGAGTCTCCACGTGGAAAGCGGAGTCTGAAAGGAGCTGAGAGGCTGAAACCTGAAATAGAGGAGAATAGATTAATAATGCGTCGACAAACACCTACAAATCTGGAGCACGGTTTGTTGAACACTAGGGCATTGCGTTCCTTCCAAAGGTACCAGCAGTAAATTGCAACAAAATTGTCTAGAGGATGATTCGGAGGATTATATTGCCAGTGGTCAAAAATGTTGGGCAGGTCTGGGATGTGACCGAGAAGATGAGCACAGATCGCTGCCCAAATCGAGAATGCGAAGTCGCAATCTCGGAATAGGTGGGTGATATTTTCTTGGTGAACGCCGCAAAATACGCAAGAAGGGTCGATCTGGTATCTAAGTCGGAGGAGCCTTGATTTGGTATTGATTCTATTGTGAGCAAGTCACCACTGAAAGAAGACTAAGCGTGGGGGAATATGGCATTTCCAGAGTCTGGGGAAGGTAAAGAGACGGCCAGGGTTGAGGAGATAGGAGTAGCATGAAGCAACAGTGAAGCCTTTATCTGGCACCAGAGCCCAAATTACACGATCTGGATTGGAGGAGAGGTGAAGAGAGAGGAGCAGGTTTGATGCTTCGATAAGGTCGGAGAAAACATCAGATTCAAAGAGGGCTGGGGGACAGAGGAGTTCTGGACCGAGACGGACACTGTCGCTGACCGAGGTCAAGGGGGAGTGAGTAAGAGAGGAGGTGTGGCAGGGATTTAGAAAGGGGAAACTGGTTGCGCCAAATATCTAACCAAAAAATACAATTTTTACCGTCTCCAAGAGCAAAGTGAAAAAGGATTTGACGCGAGAAAGGGATTTAAGCATACCAGCCCAAAATGGGGAAGGTCTAGACCTTGGAGGGAGGTGGAGGACTGAGTGGTTGTTGGAATCGTCAAGAAGTGAAAGGATCCATTCTTTTCAAATGAAGTTGTCTGGGGAGAGAATTTTCCAGATTCACTTGGAGAGAAGCGCGGTATTAAACGAACTGAGATTGGTAATACCAAGGCCTCCCTGATTCAGCGGTAGACAGGCAGTGTACCAGCTGACTAATCTTTTGGCACCACTGCCATTCCAGAGAAAAGAGCTTTTGATTTTATCGATACGGTTGATGACCCAAGATGGGAGTTTATGAAAAGACGTCCAATAAGATGGGATTGCTGATAGAACGGATTTGACTAGGACGAGACGACCAGCCGCAGAGAGGGAATGAGCTTTCCAACTAAGGAGCCTGGATTCAATCTTGGATATTAAGGGGGTCCAATCCGATCTGAGAAGCTTGGATGGACGGAGGGGAATTCCAAGGTAGATAAGAGGGAAATTAGAGAGGCTACAGTTAAGCACAGATGAAAAAAAAGGTCCTAGGTGGTTGGAATTACCCAGCATTATGACCAAGCTTTTGCTAAAGTTGATGGTGAGGCCGGAGATGAGCTCGAAGGAGTAAAGGGCTACTTTTAAGCAGTGTAAATGTTCAATCTGAGGGGTTGTGAATAGCAATGTATCGTCTGCAAACTGTAGGTTGGAGACCGAGGAAGAGGAATTCAGGAGTTTGATGCCAGAGAAAAAGGAGTTGGCTGAGGCTAATTTGATCATTCTGTTGAACACATCTGCTACCAGGACGAAAATGAGAGGGGAGAGTGGATCACCCTGTCTGAGTCCCCGGGATGACTTGATGTGACCACTCGAAGCGCCATTGATCGATAAGGAAGATAGGCTGCTGTGAAGAATGTGCGAGATCCATGTGCACCATTTAGAGGAAAAGCCTCTATGTTTCATGAGGTCGATAATGAAGTTCCAATTGATCGAAAGCTTTAGAAAAGTCGAGCTTTAACAAGACTCCGGGGGTCGATGACTGATGAAAATAAGAAATGATTTCCTGAGAGGATGCAACACAGTCCATGATGTTTTTGCCCTGAACAAATGCTGACTGCTCGATTCCGACCAGTGGAGATATTACAGATTGAAGGCGGTTGGCCAGAACTTTTGTGATAATTTTAAAGGTAGTGTTAAGTAGGCTGATGGGACAGAAGGAAGAAAGGGTGTTGGCGCCAGGAGATTTGGGGAGGAGTATAATATTGGCGTGGTTTAATCTGGAGATGGAAGCAGGGTCGGAATGAAATTCATCACAAAGTTCAAGTATGTCAGTTTTGATTGTTTCCCAAAAGTGCTTGAAAAAGAGTGGCCCGAAGCCATATGGGCCAGGTGCTTTGTCGTCAGCCATTCCTCTTAAGGCGGCCCAAATCTCTTCTTCGGAGAATGGATGGTCGATGGAGATGGGGGAGGGGGCTGGGAAAAGGTGGGACCAGTCAATGGCTGGGAGAGGGGGGATGGTTTGCCAAGAATGTTCTTGAAGTGATTAGTGAAACGGCGGAGGTTTAGGAAACTTTCTGAAACTGAAGGAAGAAACAGTTGGAGAAGAAGAAGAGAGGGCTTACCAATAGCTTCTCTTGGATTATGGAGCAAGAATTCGAGTTTGCAAGAGGAAACTTGGGCTTGGAATTTCTAATTCTTCTTTCTTTCCCCAATTTTCAGTTGTGTTGAGCTTGAGAAATGAAAATGAGTGAATGGAGAGAAGAGAGGGGCTGAGTTAGGGTATTAAGCTAAGCTAATGGGCTGAACCTAAACCCAAAACCCAAATAGAAAAAGTAGCAAAATTCTACTTACTCCAAACATATCAAACCTTATACTAAAAAAGATCGCAAACACCATTTTGAACTCAATGGAAGTGGTTTCGAGTCCTAATTTGGCCGTTTGCAAAAGTAACATTTAGGACCTAAATCCGACTAACGACGCTATATTTAATTAAAACATTTAAATATATAATCGTTAAATATGCGGGTTGTTACAGATCTCCCCTCCTAACAAAGTTGCGTCCACGCAATTCCTAGAGACAATATTTGTAACAACTACATACTACGATTCCAAAGGAAAAGGAAATAAGCTTGAGATGAAAAGACATTCTCACCGTTGCAAAGCAAAGATAGAAACCCGGATAAGATCGCTCGATAAACTCTCTGGTTTCCCAAGTACAGTCATTAGGATTTACGGAGCACTGAACTTTAATGAGCGGCACGTCCTTATTTCAAAGGTGTCGCACCTCCGTGGCAAGCACACGAATAGGTTGCTGTACGATAGATAAGTCCGGTGAGATCTCAAGCTCTTGCAAATAAGGAGAATCGATAACAGAACCTGACTCTCGAAGACACTTACGAAGTTGAGAGACGTGAAACACGTCGTGAATGCCAGATAAATGAGCAGGAAGTGAAACTCTATAAACCACAGGGCCAATACGTTCAGTAATAGAAAATGGTCCTGTAAAGCAAGGAGCCAATTTCCCAGTCGTACTGAAGCGCATAACCCCTTTCAAAGGAGAAACACGAATAAAAACAAGATCACTAATCAAGAATTTGAGAGGCTTCCTACGGTTGTCCACTTAGCATTTCTGGAGGGTTTGTGCCTCTTTCATTCTCAAGCGAATAAGATCAATCTTCTCGGAAGAATCACGAGCAGAATCTGGGCCAAGAACAAGCTTCTCTCCAGATTCCAACCAACAAGAAGGTGTTCGACATGGCCTTCCGTATAGGGCTTCGAAAGGAGCCATACCGATACTGGACTGAAAACTATTATTGTAGGAGAACTCTACAAGAGGTAGGTGATCCTCCCAACTAACACTAAAATCAAGAATGCAAATACGGAGGAGATCTTCCAAGATACGATTTACCCGTTCAGTCTGCCTTTCAGACAACAGATGATAAGCTGTGCTAAAATTAAGCTTTATTTCCAAAGCTTGCTGAAGACTCTACAAAAAATGACTTGTGAATAAAGGATCACGTCACTCACAATAGAACTAGGAACGCCGTGAAATCTCACGATTTCCTTGACATATAACTTAGCCAAATGAGAAGCAGTCCTATTAGACTTAATAGGAATAAAATGAGCGGACTTGGTGAGGCGATCAACAATAACCCAGATGCTAGAATGGCCTAACCTCGAACGAGGTAGGCCGTTAATGAAATCCGTAAAAATCTGATCCCATTTCCACAATGGAATCTCAAGAGGCTGAAGAAGTCCCGAAGGAAATTGATGTTCGGCCTTAATACGCTGACAAGTTATGCAATTACTCACATAACTCACCACATCTCGCTTCATGCCTTCCCAATAATAAAGGCGACGCATATCGACATACATCTTACTACTACCAGGATGAATAGTATACTTAAAAGGATGACCATCATCAAGAATGTCATGCCTAAGTGCAAAATCAGAAGGCACAAAAAGACGATTCTTCTTGCGAAGACACCCATGAGAATCAATGCTGAAATCCCGCAACGCCTTATCACGGGATTCAGACTCACAAACTTGAATAAGATGCAACAACTCTAGATCACGCTGCTGAACCTCGGTAATACAATCCAATAAAATGGGTCGAGCTCCCAAACTAAATAATAGAATAGGAGAATCAAAAGATGAAGCTAGATCATGAATTTCACAAAAAGACAAAGTCTCAAGAATATCCCATTCGACAAGCATCATAGAAATAACAGCCGAATGTTTGCAACTAAGCGCACCAGCAACACGATTACCCTTTCCAGGGGTATACTATAATCAAAGTCATAGGAAGCAAGAAATTCGAGCCAACGCTGTTGTCTCATACTGAGTTCCTTCTGAGTGAACAAATACTTCAAGGATTTATGATCGGTATAGAGAATGAAGCGCTCGCCCAATAAATATTGTCGCCAAATCTTCAAGGCGAAGACAATGGCAGCTAACTCAAGATCATGAGTAGCATAGAGAACTTCATTCGAAGGCAGTTGCCTAGAAGCATAAGAAACTACCCGATCCTTTTGCATAAGAACAGCACCGAGACCACTACCAAAAGCATCGGTGTAGACAACAAGATTATGATTCTCTTCGGGAACCACAAGAATAGGAGCATTAGTGAGAAGTTCCTTTAATGTCAGAAAGGAAGTTCACACTTGTTGGACCAAATATAACAAATGCCTTTCCGAGTAAGGCTGGTGAGAGGAAGCACAACATGGGAAAAATCCTTAATGACCCGACGGTAATAGCCCGCCAATCCAACGAAAATACGAATATCATGCACATTCTCAGGCCTCTTCCAATTCTGGATGGCTTCGATCTTTGAGGGATCGACTGAAATGCCGTCGGAAGATACCACATGGCCTAAGAACTTAACCTTATTCCCCCAAAAATGGCACTTGGAGAATTAGGCTCTAAGTTGTTGGTGACCGAGAGTACTCAAGACAATTCTCAAGTGATTGGCATGCTCTGCTTTAGACTTAGAATAAACAAGGATGTCGTCAATGAACACAAGGACGAACTTATCGAGATATTCCTAGAATACTCGATTCATTAGATCAACAAAAAAAGCACGAGCGTTCGTCAAATCGAACGGCATATCAAGCCACTCAAAAGAACCATATCGAGTGCAGAAAGCTGTAAGAGGTATGCTATCCTCCATGACTCGTAACTGATGAAAACCTGTGGCAAGCTCGAGCTGAGAAAAGACCTTAGCACTGCTCCATAGATCGAGCATATCATCGATCCTAGGCAATGGATACCTATTCCTGATGGTTAACTCGTTAAGCTTGCGATAGTCAATGCAAAGCCTAAGAGTTCCATTGGATTTCTTCACGAAGACGACCGCGGATCCCCACGGAGAAAAACTGCACTGAATCAACTGCTTGGACTCAAGCTCTAAAAGCTGCCTCTTGAGTTCCTCATTTTCCTTTGTAGACATCCTTTTGGGAGGACGACTAACTGGCTGCGCGCCTGGAATGAGATCGATGTGGGACTCAATTGCCCACTCGGGTGGCAAACCCAAAACAGGCTCAAAAACATCAGGAAAGTCACAAGCAATAGGAATACGAGATACATCATCATCATCTCACAAATTAAGAGAATGTAAAGCCATTTCAGAATTATCCACATTCCGAAGAACAAGTGATAGCTGAGTGGGCGAATCTGGATGTCGAAGATATAAAATCCTCTCCGAACAAATAATCCTGGCATCGTACCTCACTAGCCAGTCCATACCCAGAATCATATCAAACCCCAGATAAGAAATAACGTGCAGATTCGCACGAAAAGAAAAGCCACACAAAACAATCTCAACATCATCATAAAAAAGGCTAAGGGTCGCGGATCCTCCAATAGGACTCGCAATCCTCAATGAAGTAACCATACAAGAAACATCCAAAGATAAATCATCGACGAGCTTCTTCGATACGAAGGAATGTGAAGCACCCGTATCGAAAAGAACTCGAATACTATGGTCATGAAATAAAATAGAACCTTCCAAAATAGATGGAGGTACACCTTTGGGCTAAGAGGAACCTTCAAAAGCCTTAGCAGCATAAAGCTTGCTAGACTTGGCACCAGCGGGAACAGTAGGGCAGGTGGAAACATGATGACCTTCCTTCCTGCAATAGCGGCAGAAGAGAGGCTTAGAACAAGCTCGAATCATATGATCAAGAGAACCACAATTGAAACACTTTCGAATGGAAGATGTTCTGACAAATTGAGAGCCATAACCACCAGTCTTCTTCTTCTTGGAAGGAAAAGACCTGGACTTCTGAAATGGAAACTGCTTCTTGTTGGGGTTCTTGGGAACCTCAACATCATCACCACTATCACACTCCTTCTCGATAGTTTCGATATGAAGTGCAGAATCTACCAACTCCTCAAAAGAAAGCTTAAGCTGGAGCAGCAAAGACTTCTTAAGATATTTCTTAAGACCAGACACAAACTTCAGATTCTTCTTATAAGGTGTACTAATGAATTCAAGACCATACTTAGATAAAGCCGCGAATGATGCAACATAGTCAGAAACAGAAGATTTCCCTTGCTTCAACTCAAGGAAGCGATGGGTCAATAATTTTTTTTTAGATTTAGGTACGAACTTGAGTTCAAATCTCTCCCGAAATCGAGTCCAAGAAAGAGTAGACTCATCAATTTCGGCAATAAGAAGCTCGTACCAATCAAGGGCATGCTGTTGTAATAAGCTAGAAGTTACAAGAACTCTATCATGATCAGAAAGATCCATGCAAGAGAAGATACGCTCGCACGTACGAATTCAAGCTTGGACTTCAAGAATAGAATCATGGCCTTTAAACGGCTTTCCTCCAATATGAGAAAAATCACTGCATAAACGTGCAAAGGTAGACTTATGAGGTGGAGATACCCGAGTAGGAGTTGGAGGCTGAATGCTCCTAAACAACTCCATAAACTGATCGACAGACATATAAATGCCGTCCGAATGCGAGCCACTGGATTTCCCAGCACCAGAGCGTCATCCCCTGCCTCTCCTAGCCATAAGCTGAAAGTTAAGATAAGAATAAGATTATTCACACGGTAGACATCAATAATTCAAATGTGGAATACCCCAGAATAATAATGCATTCCAAATCGTATTCCCGCATTCTATCTACAACTAAAGGCACAAAGAAATATAGAGGCACGACGGTTCAAAGACTTGTAACACTTACACACTTTGATGTACCAGAATATGTGCATCTATTCTGTGTTTATCATATTTTTTTCTGAACTCAGCTCTGATACCAAGCTGTGACGCCCCACCTCTACACTCACGCTAGCTAAGGACACTATGGGGTAATGCTGTCAACTAATGCAGAGAATAAGGCTGGTTAGGAGCGACCATCTATAGCCTTGCTTTAACTATCTATTGAATACATCGACAATTGTCATACCAAGCAGAACGACATGTCCAATGAATACTTAAAACAAAACCATAGGTGGCTAGAGGATCTATCAGAACAGAATATAACAACTCAAACGTAATATACATCACAGAACAGTAAATCATCATATACACATATACGGATACATAACAGAGTATACAAACTGATACATGTCAAGTGGTATAGAAAACCACAATATACAGGCGAATTCAAAAGAATACATATCAGAGTTACAAATAAAAGGGACTACGCAAAAAGCTATAACAAAAAGGAGCAAGCTGAATAGTCCATGCGGAAGCAAAAGAGGTTAAGTCCAAAAGTACCTAACCTGAAACATCTCGGTCTGACCCGAGCAAAAATACACAGGTCAGTCTAGATAAACAAATCACTCTAGATAAACCGAACAACAATAAACCTGCAAGGTCATAAAGTATAAAAAATATCTCTAAAAGAGATAGCACAATCATCTAACAAAAGATGAATCATAACAAGACAAACCTCATATCATCGGCAACTCAAATAAACAAAGGATATGAATATCCCAAAACAAGCCAAAAAGGCAAATAACAAATACCAATGAAGGTAACACAAGTTCCGCAAGGTAATCGATATACATCGTGCGGCTCAAAAAGACCAACATCGAAGGGCGATACCTAGGGAATATACATATCAATGAAACAATAGAAAATTGCACGTGCTCAGTACTGTATAAACAAGGATCCATGAGCCCGAACGCTCCAAACCCAATATAACTCGAGCGGTGACAAATGACCAACTCCAAAAGCGATACAATAGGCCAACAAACCCGAAGGCACAAACCCAAAGGTACAATCCTGAAGGCAACATACCCGAAGGCAACATAACCAAAGGCGACAAAACCGAAGGAGACAGTCCGAAGATACTATCCCAAAGGAAACAAACCATGGTGGTGAAAGTCCGGAGGCCCAGTACTGGACACCACTAACTGGTAGAATATGTCACAACTCTCGAAAAGGAACCCGAAAAGCATTAACGTGAGTCCCTTAAGCACCCGTTCGCACTAAACGGTTTACTATCCGTTAGTCAATTTCACACTCAAAGCAGTACAAAGTTTACCTTATCTCATCGGTAAACCAGACCCAAAGGTCAAAACGATCAATCAAATAGGTCGGGGATTAATCAGAAAAATGAATGCGCGGATTCATGGTCCGTGTTTTACCTAACCATTTAATCTCCTTTCCACTTAACTCGAAGTGCTGAAGGGTGTATATTTTACTTAGAAAATAGTTGGAGAAGGCAGATTTTTAATCGTTTGAAAACCCTTTAGAAATAGCCTTTGAAATTCTCCTATTATGGAGTAATTAATTTAATATTTAAATTAATACTAAATAATAGTTGCAAAAGATAATTTGATGGAAATCACTTTAAGTGATTTATAAAATCCATGCAAGAAATCTAAAAAGAAGACATCAATATCAAAGATGAATGATAACAACAATCGAAACAACCAAAGCCGATAAAAATTGGAATTTCAATCCCGAAAACAAATTGGGCAAAAGACCGCAGATTCAGGCGTCTGGGGTACATGGTTTAGACGTTTGGATCTGGAAAATTAAAAGTTTTCCAGATCCTAATTCAGACGTCTGGCCCATATAATTCAGACGTATGAAAATGGCATTTTAAGCCTATTTTCTTTCTGGTTAAACGAACCAATTCAGACGTCTGGGATTCTCAGTTCAGACATCTGAAGACTGGGAAAAGAAAATTCCCAGTTTAATATTCAGACGTCTGGAAATGAGACTTCAAACGTCTGAAACCTGATGTTCAGGCATTTCCTGAAATTAGGCCATAGATGGCCAAAACAAATCAGACGCGATCGGATGAGTAATGATTACGGAGGCTTATGTCAAACGACTACCCAACCTTAACGACTCACCCAAACACTCCTAACAACATAAACATGAACCATGTAAGGATTTCATAGATTTGGCTTCAAAAATCATAAATTGGCAATTTCACCGAATCAATCCAAATCGAAGCAAATGAACATGCAAACATACTAGGAATTCATTCCTAAAAATCCAACATAGTTGTAAACATAGATGTGAGATAAAAATCTCACCTTTAACTCAAAAACAAGGATGAAAAGCTCGAATGCAAAGAAAAGACCAACCACTCTCCACTTCAACTCTACAAGCTTCAATGTAAGATCAAACAAGTATTTCCTAAGCTAGGTTTTGGAAACTTTCTGAAATTGAAGGAAGAAAGTGTAGGAGAAGATGAAGAGAGGGCTTACCAATAGCTTCTCTTGGATTATGGAGCAAAAATTCGAGTTTGCAAGAGGAAACTAGGGCTTGGAATTTCTAATTCTTCCTCCTTTCCCCCATTTTCAGTTGTGTTGAGCTTAAGAAATGAAAATGAGTGAATGGAGAGAAGAGAGGGGCTGAGTTAAGGTATTAAGCTAAGCTAATGGACTGAACCCAAACCCAAAACCCAAATAGAAAAAGTAGCAAAATTCTACTTACTCCAAACATATCAAAGCTTATACTCAAAAAGATCGCAAATGCCATTTTGAACTCAATGAAAGTAGTTTCGAGTCCTAATTCGGCCGTTTGCAAAAAGTAACATTTTGGACCTAAATCCGACTAACAACGCATATTTAAATAAAACATTTAAATATATAATCGTTAAATAAGCGAGTTGTTACACCATTTTTTTCGAATTTGATTTGGGGCTTTATCTTAAGATGGATTCGAAAAATTGGGGTACAGGAGAAGGAAGAAGTAAGTTCGGCCATTAAAACGATTTTGAACAGCCTTCGGCCATTATTATTTTGAAGCTACCTTTTCCTCATTTATTTATTTTCTTTCGGCTAAAGCTTGTGCAAAAGGAAAAAGGGCGAGAATAAATAAAAAAGGAAACGTGTTTGAATTCATTTGCGTGCTCGAAAAGGCTTGCTACCATGATTGATAAGAGGGGGAAAAATTTGGATGTGAAAGGAATTTTGACCAGAATATAAATAAAATATTAATTAAATTTGAATTGTCTCGATTTACACAGTCTGAAATTCCGACTATCGAGGAATGCCGCTAGGAGTTTATAATGTTATATCCCTATTTCGAATGCAATGGAAAAGGTTCTGAGTCCTGATTCGATCGTATGGAGAAGATAGCTTTTTGAACCAAGTTTTATATTAAATTTGGATATAAATTATCTACACGTTTACTAATCGCACGGCCAAGCAGTTACTCCAAACACTGCGAAAATTGAAATCCCATAATAATACAATATTACGGATCCAATGGAGCTGGTATGTCGAATTCCGAGACTGTGCCTCGGAAGGCTATTTTTTAAATATCGATTTAAACGATTTATTTTCAAAACCTAGCAAATCACCTTTAAATTCAATGTTAACACTTTTACTACTTTTAGTATTATCAATATAAATTTTACAAGCCTTCAAATTATTTTTTAACAGGCTCGAAACTCTAGATTAATTATTTTACTCAATCTTTAATTATTGAATTGAATAATTATTTTATCCAAAAAATTGCTGTGTCTACATTCTGAATGGATAAATCCAAGTTTTCCATATTCATAACCAATTTATAATTCAATTTCTATGTTTAAAAACATTTAAATATTCCAGGTTCAACGCTGAAAATTCAGTGTCGTTACACGATATCTGTCTCTGCATTGTTGTTTATGTATCCTGACTTCTATTGTATCTATTTTACTATGAGATTTTGTATATGTTTTGAGAGTATGTACATAGTAGCTTCATGAACTACTATGGTATTTTATTTCCTATGCGAGTATTCTAACATTTCTGTGTCTGTGATTCTATGAATGATTTTATTTGCTCCAAATTTCTTAACAATTCATTGTTTTGAAGTATTCAAGTATGACATGTGTGGATTATTTTCGATTTGAATGGTCCAAAATAGTGGGTCGTTGCATTTGGTATCAAAGATTTTGTTACAACCCGGATTTTCGATCCCAAAAATCCCAGATAGTTAGCGAAAAGAAAAAAAGAAAGAAGAAAGAAACAGAACACAACACATAATCGCACATTCGCAGCAGATCAAAATATAATATCAAATAAATAATAGTTATACAAAGGAAAACTGTATTTGTCAAATTACACTTTAATATATATATTAGAGTTACAACATATTTACAAACAAAGGACAGATAAACCATTCTGTTTCAGATACTATAATATATTACTACAGAAACTCTTCATACGTTCCTGCTTTCCAGCTCACCTTCTGAGCTCCATAACGTGCTTACCTGAAAATCTGTAATACTCGGTCTGACCCGAGCATTACATCAAAGTAACACCCAGGTCAGGCTAGAAACCAGCGTGAGTAAACCCATATAACAAGGAATACAAAAGCATACAACTTATATATAACCCGGGTAGCTTATATCAATTTACAACTTTACAAGTTGTTATAGACATCAACTAATCCACAAATCAATTTCTAAGTTCCAAAACTAAGATTAAATGGTTCAATTCACTTAAATCGTTCTACTTCATTCTATTGGTTTCACATATCAAATTATAAAGAATCGAAGTGATTTCGGGTATTCACTATACCCGACTCCGGTCACTTCGGATTCAATGCACCTCAACCCAAATCATTCAAGTGAAATTTAAATTCAACTATACTTCAAAATGTCACTTTTACATGGCAATTCATCATCGATAAATAACCATAATATCACTGTACACCTAAACATTACATATCACGCAACATTTCATCAGGTATATTAGCCAATTCAAGGCATTCAACATCATTCAATCATTCATATGCAAGATTCATCATTTTCAAAATTAATTTGATTAACAATAATTGAATTAAATCAGTTACCTTTAAATCTTGCTTATTAATTAATTACAAACCAATTAATTTATCACATAATAACTATCCATCTTAATTAACCCTCCTTGATTAATTATTCTTAATTGCTTTAAGTAATTAATCTTTAGTTAGTCACATAGATTAATTATACTTAACCATTCACATAAATTAACCTTTAATTAATTAATGACATTCATTAGTGATTCTTGATTAATTACTTCCATAAATCAACATTAATTAATCACATACAGTAATTAACTATCCTTCAATTATTTACATTAGTTAATCCTTTAGATTACTTACACTGAGTAATTAATCCTTAATTACTTCATTAATTTCTTCCAAATGTAGTTTATCCTCTTTAATTATATTCCACAATTATTCACTAATGAATTATACTAAGTATCCACTTAATTAACTATTCAATACCTAAATCATAACATAAGAGATTTATTCTTAATTAAGTAAATATTAAATTTAAATTAATTATCCCAACTAAATATTCTTAATTGATTATTTAATTAAAATCCATTATAATTCATTAATTTAATTAATAACATTAATCAAATAATCTTATTAATTTCATTTAATGATTAACCTTCCAAATTATTAATCTCTAGTCATTCATAATTTTTTTAGTAATAACTTTAATTTAGTTTAAATAATGAACTTTATCGTCCCTAAACATATAAAACAATTTTAAAAACAAATTGTAATTAACCTTCAATTTATCACATTTCATTAATTAACCAATCCCTTTAATTAATTGCCTTGATAAATCCATACTTTAATTAATTATACTAAATAATTAATTCTCAATTACTTCCATTAAGTAATTATCCAAACCAAAACCATTTTGAATAAGTAGGTGAATACTTTTACTTGTTTATAAACTTGATCCATGCCTTAAATTTGAAAAGACTTGTTTGAACTCTTGAAAAATTACTTTTACTTTGAACTTGCTTATTCCATTAACTAAATTTAAAACGAGAGGTCCAAAAGAATTCAGTTCCAATGCCTCATCTTACAATATACATTACTTCCTACCCTGGTCTAGCCCGGCCCGAAATCCTAATTTACTTTATTCCTAGATAAACACCTCTCGGCCCAAGAAATTGAATCCTATTATCTCGGCCCAAGAATTACTACGGCCCGCTACTCCTTATTCCTTTTCCTATTATTCCCATAATCTTAAAACCTGCAAATTTCCAAAATCCTACTCTCGATCACCCACTGTGCATGGAAAAGGTGCACATGCACGCCACATCGGAGCTCCTTCGACTGACGTCGAACTAATTACTCAGTCGCCACTAACATTTCTATCCATTCTGGAAACCCAATTTCCATGAAAAATGCACGAATCCCAAAAGTGACATTCACCATTACCAGGAAAAGAAACTCCAATTTATCCGCCTTATTAAGCCACCACCACACGCCATCTCCTACCAAACCTCACCGAGAGGTTCACCGCACCGTCCTCTTCCATCCATACCATAACCGCATCTCCCTACTGTTCCAGCTTCTATACCATTGACAAGAAACCGAAACCAACCCAAATCCCCTTGTTAAACCTTAAAACCGCCTCGATCGATCAACCCTCCCAATAGAAAAATGAAATGACATTTTTCCTGAGTTACTAACCTCGGCAGCTACCCGCAAATCAAACTCTACCATCTATTATCCAGTAGATCACCAGAAACCGATAATCCAATGATTTCCGTTCAACTTGCGATAACACAATACTCACAAGCCTAATTTTCTTGAAAGAGCTATCAAAATTCATTTTCCTTAAGTACGAATCTTGCTATAGCATCAAAACACGAAATTTAAATGGTTGATTTCAAACTTATATTGGATGATCACTGATATTCTTCTTCATGTAGTACCACTTGCCTATTGTAACTTCAGATTTTTTTTATAAAAAAAATGAAATCTGGTAAATACAACGGTTCCTTATTAAGGATATCAACACAATACTGTTTGTACAAGGAGATATGAGTATTTGAACTTGATTTAGTAGATTTAAAGTTAACAAAGGCCAGTTAAATCCATTTACAGACATGCACATGTATGTCTTTACAGTGATTCAGCTACACTACTACAGATTACAACTTTATAAACATTCTTCACAAAACTATTCTAAGCAATTTCACATGCACTAGAAATAAGCAGGTTAAACCTGGTAAAAATGGATGTTTTATTCACTTATAAGAAAAAAAACAGAGGATCGGGATTTTTTTTTAAAACCTGTTAACAAAAACTAAAACTTATTTCAGATTTACTCACTTGTGATGATGGTAGAGAGTTTGAAACAATTTGAACTTGATTTTCATCTTTGCCTTATGTTTTCATTTCATTTCATTTTTTTAAACATTTACTTACACAAATTAAACTTTAAGAAAAACAAATGTTGCCATTTGTTTCATGCATGCTAATTTAACTTACACATGTCAATACATGTTTTTATTACCTTACAAGTGTAAAAGAAAACATTTATTTATATTACTTTTATATTTTTTTCTATTATACTTATATTTCTTTTATGCTTAACACCTTTACATATATATAACTTATATATATTTAAATAAGGTATGAACCCCTATTAAACATCACTTAGCTCCATTTTATTTTAAATACCCTTTTTAAAAATCATTAGATTAAATTCAAACAAAGCTTCCTATTCACAATTTACATATATATATATATATGTATATCTATAAAAATTAGAAAAATTATCTTAAATCCAATTTATTTTGAGATATTATCTTTCAGATTTAAATTTTAACCCAAATTCAAATTCATTTTCAATTTAAAGTCCTATTTTGAAATCAACTCAAATATATGTATGCATTAAGCAACACAAATTAAATTTGTAATCAATAATTTTATTTGAAATCTATGCACATATATATAACACAATTACAAATATAAATATTTATCTGATCAGATTCATTCGTTCAATTTATAATTCAATATTCTATTAATTAACCCAGTTTGTTAATCAATTACAAATGACCAAAAATTCGGGTTATCACATTCCTCCCCGTTTGAATCTTTTCGTCCTCGAAAAGGAAAGAAGCCAGAATTTATTAAAATGCTTATTTTTAGACAAATTATTCTTTGAAACGCTTTAAAACACTTTTAAAATCTACATAATGTTATAAAATGGTAAAATACTTTTTATAACTCGATGTTTCAACACGTCCATCCTCGTTCTCATAGAAATTCGGTCATACGTTGATCAGGCGTAAGACTGAAAATCTACAAGTACTCGGTAAACCCGTTATCAACACCCAATGAAAATACTTGGAAAAATAATTTTATTGAAAATATAGAAAACATTTTTGAAAATAGAGGAAATATTTTTGGTGAGAATGCTCTGAAAATCATCACCCCCATCCATGGTCGCAGTTACATTCCAGGGTTACGTTGCCATCACAACAAAAGTCCATGTAACTGTAGGCTCTCTGCGGCCTCTTGATTACGCCTTGGATCCCATAACAGATCGCAGTTACATTCCAGGGTTACGTTGCGATCACAGCAAAAGTCCATGTAACAGCAGGCTCTCTACGGGCTCTGATTTTCCCTGTCGAAATGAAACTTCTCCACTCCTACATAGGTCGCAGTCTACCGATATAAAATCAAACGTAGACTGTTGGCTCTCAACAGGACACACGACTTCTGCTATGTTACCATAGGTCATAGTGTACCGATATAAAATCAAACGCAGACTGTTGGCTCTCAGCGGCACACACGACTTCCGCTATGGTACACTACTCATAATCCCTAGGAACTAGTTCTGTCCGGACTCCTCATAGGATCAACTTTAGAATCGCCCTTAGGGCTCAAGGCAGCACCACCCGGTGGCACTCCTGACTAGTTCATTTCAAGGGAGCGCATTTTCCCCCAGAGCCATCATCAAGACATTTTATACTATACACATATAGTATCTTCAAATAATACACCTAGTATGATTTCATATAAAGCTTCTTTACACAAATCGATTATTCCAAAATCGATAATTCTCAAATTAGGCTTCCCAAATTCTAATATTGATTTTACCCAAAAATTAAAAGTCTTTCCAAATCCAAAGGTTCCCAAACCTTTTCTAAAATCCTCATAAGACCATTTATATATATACAGATATATATAATTTTTTAAAAATTTGGATTATTTCAATTTTGTATAAAACTCCTTTTATACTTCAAACATTTTCAAAAACCCTTTTCTTCTGGCAAAAGATTCAACAAGGGGAGTTTCATTTCATAAAACAAAGATATTTAACTTTGTTTACTCAAAATCAAATATTTAAATTTGATTAATCTTTTCAATATCATTTTCATTCAAATCCGCATAATGTACACATAGCATCCGTACGCCATACCAATCTGATCGCTCATTCGACCACACAGTTTCACTTCCGAACTAATATTGTCCACCCGACTTCCTAGTGCGGACTCAGATCTGGTTTCATGATCAGAAACCGTCATTCTCCTTGCATAGCCATAACTATGATAGAGAATATCCAGAACGAATCAACAATCCATATCCAGGTTCGCCGTCGAAAATCGAGCGAAAAATCCCAACTCGGATCGACATACTATCTTGAAATTCTATGCTCGAATCAGGATCAAATCACTATGCGGATAGAATAATATACGTACATCCTACGTATTTAACTTCATTGGTTATTAGCCAAATCAATTCCATTTCTATTCATATTCACTTTGATTTTCATTCACTTACTCACAATTGCTTCAATCCATTTGGATTATCACCCCTATTCTTATCTCGATTGGGTATTTAACCAATAACAGTTTGAACTCCGACCAGTTTATTTAGAAAATAGCTTGAAAAATCTAAAAATAGATAAGTAGTTGGAAAATAATTACTAGTTTGTAAAATAGGTGTAAAATAGTTAGAAAATAGTTAAATAATTGTAGAAATTTTAGATAATTGCAAAATAGTAGTAAGATAGTAATTAGTTTTGTAAAATAGTTGAAATATAGTAATTAGTTTATAAAACAGTTGGAAAAATTGTTAAATAGTTCCAAACATAATTGTAAAACAAGTTTAAGATAGTTTGGTTTTTTTATTTTAAAGAAAGGTTGTATATAAAATAAACAGCTTGGAAAAAATATAGCTTTATATTAAAACAATTTATATTAGAAATAGTCCATAGTCAAAACTGTTCAAATCCCAGTTAATTCAATTTAAATTCCACTTCCATTTAAATTGACTTAACTCCAATTTAAATAACTTCCATTTTCATTGAAATTGATTTAACCCCAATTCAAGTTGAATTAACCTTAGTTTCATTCCAAATTTAATTTTTATTCAACCTTGATCTCAAATTCTACTAATTCACATAAATTTCAATTGAACTAGTTCCAATTTCAATTCATTTCAACTCCAGTTTGAATTAATCCCAATTTCAAACTCTGTTTCCAAATCAAATTGAATTATTCTTGATTTCCTCCCAAATTCAATTCAAATTCCATTTGAATTTAAAACTTTCAACTTTAATTACAATTCCAAATTATTCAAATAAATTTGGACTAATTTCAAATTGAATCCACTTTAATTTCAAATCATTTAAATTTCTATAAGAATTAATTCCAATTCCCATTTGAATTTTATACTTATACATCTTCAATCACAATTTCAATTAATTCAAATCAAATTCAATTTGAACTAATGGAACCTAAATTTCAATTTTGATTCAAAATTTAAACATTTGTCTCAAAATTCCATTTTAAATTATCTTTAAGTCCAGATAAGAGTCCAAAACAATTTTATCTTAAAAATCTAATTTATTACCCAATTTCACCTTCCAGTTTTGAAATCCGTTCTTAATCAAATTTAATTAACAAATTCAATTATTCAAATTTTTATTTCAAAGAAATTCCATATCCTTAATTTTAAATTTAAGTTAAATTTTATTTATCTCTACAATGGATATATTGCCACAATCCATTTCTTCATTTTATTTAAACAAATCAATTTACATTTCATAAACTATTTGTAACAATGGTATGATATCAGGATAAATAAACATCCAAATTTATCCAACACCAATTATTTTAATTTTTAGATTTCAAACCCATTTTGAGATCACACAAACTTCTTAATTCAAATCAACCATTTAACTTCCCAAGTTAAATCTTAATTTCATCTTGAAATTTCCAAATCAGGTTAATCATTCCAACTTATTTAACCTTTCCAAAGTTAAACTCAATTCACTTAATCCAGTCAACCTTACCCAGTTTGAACTTCCATTTCAAATTTTGAAATTTTCATAAATAATCTTCCCACTTATTAAGTTCAAAAACTTATCACTTGGGTATCATATCTCATTCCAAATTTAAACTCAATATTTAGAGTTTATTTCAGACCATCCACTTATGTATACATTTTACTTCTTGGCCCACCAAGCCAAATTTTAAAATTTAAACCACCCTTGGTTTTATTTCAAAACAAATTCCTTTAAATTTTCAAACAACTCTGGTTAGAAACAGGACCCAGATTTAAAACTTCACTATTTAGATCATCTTTAATTCCAATTTATAAGTCATACTTCCCTAAATGTTTTATTACCTTAAAACATTTCATATTGCTTACTCATTAATACACATTATATTACAACAATTATTTATGATAATAACCAAGATTATCATATCTAGAAACCAATTCATTATTATCTTATTCTGAAACACTTCTCCAATTTAAGGTTTCAATTTCAGTTCGAATCCTTTTCAAACTTGTCTTTATGTAATTTCAGTTTGGTTGTATTTCTAATACCACTTAATTTAATCCCAATTCCAGATTTCAATTTGGTTGTATTATATTACTTCTTAATTTAATTCCAAAAATTTAACAACTAATTCCCTTTATATTTATTAGAAAGAAATATTGCTTTATATATCAAAATATATTCTTATATAAAATCATTTAAAATCTTTATATAAGAAAATAACAAGTACGCTCTCATATATATACACTCAACTCATTATAGGGTACCACTTATCCTATCCTTAATGAGTAATCCCACCAGAGCCAAGGTTCTCGCTTAACCTTCAGCTCTGATACCAAATGTAACAACCCGAATTTTCGATCCCGAAAATCCCAGATAGTTATTGAAAAGAAGAAAGAGAAAGAAGAATGAAACAGAACACAACGCAGGATCTCATATTCGTAGTGGATCAAAATATAATATCAAATAAATAATAGTTATACAAAGGAAAACTGTACTTGTCAAACTACGCTTTAATATATATATCAGAGTTACAACATATTTACAAACACAGGACAGATAAATCAATCTGGTTCAGATACTATAATATATTACTGCAGAAACTCTCCATATGTTCCTGCTTTCCAGCTCACCTTCTGAGCTCCAGAACGTCCTTAGCTGAAAATCTGTAATACTCGGTCTGACCCGAGCATTACATCAAAGTAATACCCGGGTCAGGCTGGAAACCAGTGTGAGTAAACCCATATAACAAGGAATACAAAAGCATACAACTTATATAAACCCGGGTAGCTTATATCAATTTACAACTTTACAAGTTGTTGTAGACATCAACTAATCCACAAATCAATTTCTAAGTTCCAAAACATAGATTAAATGGTTCAATTCACTTAAATCGTTCTACTTCATTCTATCGGTTTCACGTATCAAATAATAAAGAATCGAAGTAGTTTCGGGTATACACTATACCCGACTCCGATCTCTTCCGATTCAATGCACCTCAACCCAAATCATTCAAGTGAAATTAAATTTCAACTATACTTCAAAATGTCACTTTTACATGATAATTCATCATCGATAAATAACCATAATATCACTGTACACCTAAACATAACATATCACGCAACATTTCATCAGGTATATTAGCCAATTCAAGGCATTCAACGTCATTCAATCATTCATATGCAAGATTCATCATTTTCAAAATTAATTTAATTAACCATAATTGAATTATATCAGTTACCTTTAAATCTTGCTTATTAATTAATTACAAACCAATTAATTTATCATACAATAACTATCCATCTTAATTAACTCTCCTTGATTAATTATTCTTAATTGCTTTAAGTAATTAATCTTTAATTAGTCACATAGATTAATTATCATTAACCATTCACATAAATTAACCTTTAATTAATTAATGACATTAATTAATGATTCTTGATTAATTACTTCCATAAATCAACATTAGTTAATCACATACAGTAATTGACTATCCTTCAATTATTTAGATTAAATTAATCCTTTAGATTACTTACACTGAGTAATTATCCTTAATTACTTCATTAATTTCATCCATAATGTATTTTATCCTCTTTAATTATATTCCAAAATTATTCATTAATGATTTATGCTAAGTATGCACTTAATTAAGTAATCAATACCTAATTCATAACATAAGAGATTTATTCTTAATTAAGTAAAAATTAAATTTAAATTAATTACCCCAAGTAAATATTCTTAATTGATTATTTAATTAAAATCCATTATAATTCATTAATTTAATTAATAACATTAATCAAATAATCTTATTAATTTCATTTAATGATTAACCTTTTAAATTAACCTTCCAAATTACTAATCTCTAGTCATTCATAAAAAAAAATTTAGTAATAACTTTAATTTAGTTTAAATAATGAATTTTATCGTCTCTAAACATATAAAACAATTTGAATAACAAATTGTACTTAACCTTTAATTTAACACGTTTTATTAATTAACCAATCCCTTTAATTAATTTCCTTGATAAATCCATACTTTAATTAATTATACTTAATAATTAATTCTCAATTACTTCCATTAAGTAATTACCCAAACCAAAATTGTTTTGATTAAGTAGGTGAATACTTTTACTTGTTTATAAACTTGATCCATGCCTTAAATTTGAAAAGACTGGTTTGAACTCTTGAAAAATTATTTTTACTTTGAGCTTGCTTATTCCATTAACTAAATTTAAAACGAGAGTTCCAAAAGAATTCAGTTTTGATGCCTCATCTTACAATATACATTACTTCCTACCCTGGTCTAGCCCGGCCCGAAATCCTAATGTACCTTATTCCCAGATAAACACCTCTCGGCCAAAGAAATTGAATCCTATTATCTCGGCCCAAGAATTACTACGGCCCGCTACTCCTTCTTCCTTTTCCTATTATTCTCATATTCTTAAAACCTGCAAATTTCCAAAATCCTACTCTCGATCACTCACTATGCACGGAAAACGTGCACATGCACGCCACATCGGAGCTCCTCCGACCGACGTCCAACTCACTACTCAGTCGCCACTAACTCTTCTATCCATTCTGGAAACCTAATTTCCACGAAAAACGCATGAATCCCAAAATCGACATTCACCATCACCAAGAAAAGAAACTCCAATTTATCCGCCTCAATGAGCCACCACCGGACGCCACCTCCTACCAAACCTCACTGAGAGGTTCACCACACCGTCCTCTTCCATCCCTACCATAACCGCATATCCCTACAGTTCCAGCTTCTATACCATTGACAAGAAACCGAAACCAACCCAAATCCCCTTGTTAAACCCTAAAATCGCCTTGATCGATCAACCCTCCAAATAGAAAAATGAAATGACATTTTTCCTGAGTTACTAACCTCGGCAGCTACCCTCAAATCAAACCCTACCATCTATTATCCAGTAGATCACCAGAAATCGACAATCCAATGATTTCCGTTCAACTTGCGATAAAACAATACTCATAAGCCTAATTTTCTTGAAAGTGCTATCAAAATTCATTTTCCTTAAGTACGAATCTTGCTATAGCTTCAAAACACGAAATTTAAATGGTTGATTTCAAACTTATATTGGATGATCACTGATATTCTTCTTCCTGTAGTACTACTTACCTATTGTAACTTCAGATTTTTTTTTTATAAAAAAAATGAAATCTGGTAAATACAACAGCTTCTTATTAAGGATATCAACACAATACTGTTTGTACAAGGAGATATGAGTATTTCAACTTGATTTAGTAGATTTAAAGTTAACAGAGGCCAGTTAAATCCATTTACAGACATGCACATGTATGTCTTTATAGTGATTCAGCTATACTACTATAGATTACAACTTTGTAAACATTCTTCACAAAACTATTCTAAGCAATTTCACATGCACTAGAAATAAATAGGTTAAACCTAGTAAAAATGGATGTTTTATTCACTTATAAGAAAAGAAAAAAACAGAGGATCGGGATTTTTTTTAAAAACCTGTTAACAAAAACTGAAACTTATTTCAGATTTACTCACTTGTGATGATGGCAGAGAGTTTGAAACAATTTGAACTTGATTTTCATCTTTGCCTTATGTTTTCATTTCATTTCATTTTTTTTAAACATTTACTTTCAGAAATTAAATTTAAGAAAAACAAATGTTGCCATTTGTTTCTTGCATGCTAATTTAACTTACACATGTCAATACATGTTTTTATTACCTTACAAGTGAAAAAGAAACCTTTATTTATATTACTTTTATATTTTTTTTCTATTATTTTTTTATTTTTTTTATGCATAACACCTTTATATATATATATATATAACTTATATATATTTAAATAAGGTATGAACCCCTATTAAACCTCACTTAGCTCTATTTTATTTTAAACAACCTTTTTAAAAAACATTAGATTAAATTCAAACAAAGCTTCCTATTCATAATTTACATATATACCTATAAAAAATAGAAACATTATCTTAAATCCAATTTATTTTGAGATATTATCTTTCAATTTTAAATTTTAACCCAAATTCAAATTCATTTTCAATTTAAAGTCCTATTTTGAAATCAACTCAAATATATGTATGTATTAAGCAACACAAATTAAATTTGTAATCAATAATTTTATTTGAAATCTATGCATATGTATATATATATATAACAAAATAGAAAATATAAATATTTATCTGATCAGATTCATTCGTTCAATTTATAATTCAGTATTCTATTAATTAACCCAGTTTGTTAATCAATTACAGATGACCAAAAATTGAAGTTATCACAGCTTTGGTTTTAGGCAAATCTTAGGCTGCGGAGCAAAAACTCATTAGAGATATGGTAGAAATACCCTAGAATGATTTAAGTCAATCTCAGAATCATTCCTTTGAGAGAGAACGTATTTCATATTATGAAATGATTTACAAGTGATTTTAGGGGATTTTAAAGATTATATTGGTATAAATTTTCTTTTTATGAAATCAAGATTTTCTAAACTTCATACCTTCTGTATCCACCTTGTTAGTCATGTCTTGGTTAGGATTCTTTTGGATTAGGATTCCTTGAACTTTGGAACGCTTCCATCTGTTTTGAAATCCATTTTTGTCTCCCTTATCTGTTTTCTTTTGATTTGGGGCATTCCATAACTTCGTTCGAATAACCTCTATAAAGATCGGCGATTCCGTAAATCTTTGAATCATTTGTAAAGGGGTGAAACTCCTTTACAATTGGCACAGATTCACCGGAGGTTTCTGTATTCTCGGTTTACGATGCTCTCTATCTTCTACTTTACCTGGATTCTATCTTTGGCGATCGAATGTCGATTTGCCTTAGATTTCCGCATTGATTATATTCCTGAAGTCACAGTTGACCCTGTTAAGGTCACCCGCGATTTATATATGCTTATCCATCTTATATTTGGTAATTAAATTTTCTCATCTTCATTCGAGCTTATCTTCGAACAGGAATACTATTTGATTAGAGTTCCTTTAAATTTGAATCTCTGTTTATTTGAAATCTATCCTTGAATCATCCTTTGGAAATTTGTGTTTGATTGTATTTTTGAAATTGTGCGTACATCGAAACTATTATTTTGATAAGGATGGCCACATTTTATATATCTAAGTTATTATTTTGATAAGTATGATTTTATCCAATATATAAAAGTGGAAATGTTTTCGATAAGGATTATATACCCTTTAGAAATTAGAATTTGAAATTTTGAAGATTGTAAAAGGAATTTGTTTTGTATAAAAAAGATTTATAACTAAAGGGTTTTGAATTTGAGTTTCGAGGAATTTTAATAATAATAATACGAATTAAAAGCATTTTCCAGATAAAAAATGTTTCGAATGAGTTTAAATGAATTCCAATGATTACGAAGAAATTTCAAATGTAGTTTTCAAAAAAATAGAAGTGCAGAACTCACTTATGTCGTTGGAAAATAATTTCGGTGATGAGTGCATGCATCGTCGACATTGATTTTCGAGTTTCAGAGTGGGGGAGAAGCCACTCTAGTAGCTTTGCTATGCGAATGATTTTGTGGAACCAATTTTGATTTCAGATTTCGAAGTATGATTTGGTTTTCGAAAGATGTATGTATCTATATTGGAAATTATTTGAAGTGAGCCCGGTGTTCAATCCTCGAGTTTCCGATTTGATTTAGTATAACTCTATTTATAAAAATTGATTTACTGATTTGTTGTTGATTTCCAACTCTTGGATTTGAAATTTGATTTCACCGACTATTTTGAAGGTTCGAACACTTCCAAATCAAGGTTTAATTTTTAAAGCTAAGATATTTCGAAGAGTATAAAATATTTAATAAAGTATATAAGTTTAGTTTTGTATGTTTAAAGTATGAAGAGTATGACTTAAATAAATTTGAAACTTTTGTTAAGTAAATAATGTGCAGAAGGTAAATTGGATCTTTTAAATTGAAATAAATAGTTTAAAAATTTTAAAGGGATAGTAATAAATTTGGAAACCATTTTTGGGTATAATTGATTTTGAAAAAATATTCGGTTTTGAAAATAGATTGGAATGTAAAACCTAGTATTTATATGATGATTTTAGAAATGAATTTGTTTGACTTAAATTATGTTAATATGGAAACTTGAGTTATTTTCTAAACCTATTATTTTTGGAAACTTTGAAATTAAAGATGTTTAATTTGGAAGAAATAACTTGGTGAAATCGTATATGATTTTGTAACTGAATTGAAATCGAAACGATTTGAAATTGAGAACCTTGTATTATTTAATACTTGATTTGGGAGTTGTTGAACTTATATAAAATGGATTTGTATAAGTGAATTTGATTTGAAAATTATTGATTTGAAAAGTACTCAATTTGAAAAGAGAAATCTTATATAATCGAAGTCTATATAAGTATGATTTGATATAATATTGATTTTGGAAAGTATTCGATTTGAAAATTGAATCTTATATATAATGGACTTTATGTAAGCACAATATTTGAAAGTGATTTGAAAAGGTACCATATGATATATATTTTCAAAGTAAAGATATGGGAAGTGTTGTCTGCTTGATATCCGCTCTATGGCCACATGTGGATTCATTCTATCGATATTATTCTCTTTGATTTTGGTTTTCCGGATGCGATACTCGAGTATCCCACCATGGCGACCTCTATGGTTTTTTCCTTTCGAGCGTGAGTGCATATCGCAATTCACCTGGTTGAGATGGCCTAGGAGTACGGATTGTTTCTTGAGGGATCCAGGCGTAATCATTGTGTATCATGTGAACTATGTAGGTCACATTAGTAGCGAAATCCACCTGGCTTAGAAGGCCTAAGGGTACGGATTATTTCCTGGGGATCCATGTGTAGTCATTGTGTATCCTGCGGTCTACTAGTCATCGTGGCGTAACTCGTAGGGCTGAGAAAGCTTACAGATATGGATTGCTTCCCGGGGGATCCAAGCGTAACCATTGTGTATCTGCGAACCATGGTTAGACAAAGGTTTTGGTTTGGTTGCTTTGTTTGTATTGTACTTTCCATATCTATTTTTAAAAGTTTTTCCAGTATTTTCACTGGGTGTTGAAATAAGTCTACTAAGTACCTGGAGAATTCTAGCTTTGCGCCTGATCAATTCACTGCCAGAGCCTGCAGGAACGCGGATAAACTTGTTAAGACATTAAGTTATAAAAGTATTTTGGCAAAGTATTTTATAAAGGATATTTTCATCATTTATTTTTCGCTTCCAAATAACTGAAATTTATATAGCTTTAAATAATGGTTCATCGTTGTCTTTCGACCTACTTTCCTTCCAAGATATTCCTATCATCCTATTTTTCCTCCCAGTTATTCCTATTCTACACCTTGATGAACTTACCTATAACAATAGTTATCAGGTATAATTTCAATCTTCTTGTCATCTTGTCTTAATTCTATTTCATTCTTTCTTTTTCTGTGTTTTCCCGTACCTCGTTCCTTTTCGAGGATGAAAAGATTTGAGTGGGGGAGAGTGTAACAACCCTATATTTTGTGATTATTTTAAAATTTTATTTTAATTGTTTTAACTGAAATTTCTGATTTAAAAACTTTATTTTATTTATTAAAATGGATAAATTTTGTTATTTTAAATATAAATTTTGTTTCCTATGTGAATTATAATTCCAAACATGAATAAATATAATATTTCCCAAAAAAGTGGATTTTGGTCAAAATGGTCAAACTTTTACTTTTAAATTTAAAATTTAAATATTTGAATTTTCGAATTTAATCTTTTATTATGGAAATAGATTTAATTTCAACAACACTACGTTTTGTTTCATTGAAATCGGATTAATAGTTTGAAAGTTATGCTTTTTACAATATTGTGTGTAAATTGTTTTATTTAACAAATTTGTTTATTTTAAATTTATGTAAATAATATCTTTGTTTGTAAAATCATGTTCTAATTTGTGTAACATGATATGTTATGCATATATTTGATGTAACAGCCCAAAATTTGAATAAATATTTTTGTTCATTTTATTTTAAAAAAACATTGGTGTTTAATTATTTAAAAGTTTGAATTTTAGAATTTCCCTGAATTGTTTATAAATCATTTGCCCAATTTTATTTAATATAAACAATTTCTAGAATTTTTGATTTTGGTTAAATGTTAACTCTAATTGAAACATTAAAATTTAAATTCTATCTTGCAATCTTTATTTAAATTGTATATATTTACAACATTTGTTCCGTTTTTCCATTTAATTCGGATATATACTTTGTGAATTAAGTAATAAACAATGTTGTAAAAAGCAACTAATCTATAAGTTTTATTGTATATGTTCTACATCCGATTCTTAGTTAAGTAATAAACAAATCTAATGGATATGTAATAAATCAAAAATTTGTAAGTTGAGTTATAAACAAAGTTGAAAATAGCAAATAAATTATACATTTTATTTGATACGTTTTATATTTGTTTCTTGTTTATTTCTTTGATATTTATTTATATGGTACATTAGTTACTAAATTATTCTTTAGCATATATTTTATTGAATAAATAGAAAACAAATCAATATAAGATACATTACTTTGTTATTTATTTTGGGCATATGTTTCAATTTATTTATTATCTTTATAATGCACATCCCTTTGATTCCATACTTTAGCCATTCAAATTAACAGGTGCCTATTTGCCTTGCAATTCACGTATAACATTTCAAATCATTCCATTTTTCCATTTGCTTCTCTTGATTTAATAGGAATAAAATCCTTAAATTTCTCTAACTTTTCAATTAATTATTTCCTGCCATTCTTCCCTCTAAATCAACGTGAAACTTCCCTGTTAAATACAAAATCACGTACAAATTTCTTTGCTGCATCTCATTTGATCATCTTCTCATGTGAAGCTTGCTCCTCTGTAAGTAATGGCTATATATATTTTTTTCCATTTTCTTTTTTTCTTCTTCCTTTTACCTCGTTTTGGCCATGATTTCTTCACATATTTGCATGCTCTCCACTCTAGTGCCTTGGCAATCACCTCCATCACCTCATTCTTCTCACCATCAAATACCTATCACATCCTCTTCCTTTAACCAGATCTGGCCATACCTTCACCATGACCAAAAACTCCACAGAAATGTTGCAAACTCCTTGAAACATGCCAAACCGAGCCTAGTCTTCATCACCATCACCTTGGATTGCCTTGGCCACCTCCCCATGCTCCACCACCACCATGATATGACCATTTACCCTCAGCCTTACCTCTTTCCAGATTTGAAACATGTCATGGCCGAGCCCTAGGACCATGCAGCCGAGCCCAAAGGTTGACAAAAACTCCACTATGTTGCCTTGTCTCCTCACATTCATGTGTTGTGACTCCTTTGCCACATCTAGCACATGTAGCCGTGCCTCCGTAGACTCAAACCTGACCCAAAACCACACCAAACCCGACCATATTCACCCCCTAGGCCGAGCAAGTAGATGTTGAAAGCGTGGCAAAAACTATTGTGTTCAATTTGCTTTAATTTCAAATTTGTTTCAAATTCAGTGTGTATTGAACTTATATTTATATTTGGTTTTGTATATGGGTTGTGACAAGATCATTAGCTTGGTTCTCTTCCACTTGAATATTTTGTCATGTCATCATGCCTTTTGGAATTAATTCATGTTGTTTGTTTTGCTAACTCCGGCATAAAAGGTGAGCAATTCACACATGACATCTGTATTTATATAATTAGTAAATTGACAACATGCGAATCTGTAGATTATATTATCATGTTATACCTACCTGTGTTATAAATTATATAATGTTAACCCTGTTTATTTATCTGTCATATCATCTGATACTGCAATATGTTGTTACTATTTAGTTTATTTTGATCATCACTACAAGTTCCCTGTTAGTATAGAAATCACTATGGGTTGAAATGATACATACCCGAACGGACTTTAGAATAGGAAAAAATCATTATGGGCTGAAACGATGGGCCTGAGTGATTTTTATTTATTTGTATTTGTCTTGCGATTGCGGGTTTGAAATAATCAAAACCTGGAAATTTTACTGATTTCGGATATAAATAATAATTTCCATATCATTTGATTTAGCTATAAAATATTATCCGGGCCCGTGGTTGATTTCAAAATATGATTTCTTATAAATTTCATGTATTGTAAATGAAAGGAAAAAATATGAAATTTGACTTATATTGGATTTAAAATGGTTAAGCAGTGATTTTCTAAAAGGTTAAATGTTATAAGTTAATAGATGGGTTGAGTGTAGTACGAAAGTTTGATTTAACTAAATAATGGGAATTTAAAGAGAAAAAAAGGAATTATAAGGTTAACTTGGCAATTAATATAATTGATGTATGAATTGGATAAATATAAAGTAAAAGAAAATATCAAGTTATTTGTAAATTAAAATTAAGCAACTTAGAGTGTATTTCGAATTTTGGTAATTTGTAACGTTCGAGATTTTTCGACGCTCGAGGGTCGGCATTAATACGTCCACTGTATCAACTGCCGAGTAATCGAATGCCGAAAAACCAAACCGTTAGGGTTAAAGAAGAGGTAGAAGATAGAAGAAGAAGAAAGAAGAAGCAACAGAAACAATATCAGAATCTCACAATCGCAACGGAACAACATATAATAGATAAATGAATATCTTTAAAACAAAGAACTATATCTGTTGATACATTACATCACTTCACATTACATTATCAGAGTGTACAACAACAAACAGCGGAAAAGAAATACTATATACTAGTCGATACGCCATGCCATCCAGCTTGCTCCTGATCTCCACAGGAACTCCTGAATTCCAGATTGACCTGATAACCTGACTCTAGACCGCCCGTGTTAAAATTGGTAGGCACCTAGAGTTTAGGAAGGAAACAATAAACTCCAGGTCAGTCATGGGACTGGTGTGAGAACTTAAACAGTTTATCTTTAAAAACAAACAAAGAAATATTTTTAAAATAGTGATAACTTAAAACATTTATTCTTTAAAAACAAACAATGCTTTTGGAAAATGTAACTACCATAAGGCCTCCTACCACACACACAATGCAAACGCAAAATTGGAGGAGATTTCTCCTTATGATAGTCAAACATGCTTGATACGCAAATTTCTTTTCAATATTATTATTATAAGTGCAAAGTGTGGAAAAACATTTCGAAAGTACAATATTAATCTTAGCCGGCATAGGTACCATTATAGTATGCCTACTATAGCTACCATATTAAATGGCAGGTTCTACAACTAAAACCGTACAAGGCTCGTATTGTTTCTTTGGATTTCCAAAAAATGGTCAGGCCAAGGAACTTCCCATTGTCACATGGAAACGCCTTTGGAAAGATGCCCCGAGAACCTAACCGGATCTCTGCCAACACAAGGCCGGGTGACCCCTAGCTGGGTAACTACTGACACGAATATGCCATCCCCCAGCCGTAACCGACCTAAATCCCGAGATTCACCAACAACCATAAAATAATAAGTTTGCAGCAACAACATAGGTTAAGTATCAGGGCTCCATACCATAATACCACCTCTATCCAGAAGGAATGACATACACTAAGGGGGCGCTATCTCCTAAAAACCTTGCTGCATCTTTCCTGTTTTGACCATTACCGGGGTGTGAGGTCCGACGAAATCTCATCCACAAAGCTATTCTTTATACAAAAGCCACGCTTTGATCAACAAATGTTCAGCGGCACTTCATATGCCACATTACCAATTTGGGAATATATCACTAGTAACCATCAACTACATAACCTCTGAGCTCGTACGTCTCAGAGAAGGGTGTCTTGCTAAGAGAATAAATTCTCCGCCACCAAAAGAAATATATTTGATAGAAACCAGCTTTACATCTCAAATTGTAATGTCAGATACACATCCATACAAGTCCATTCTGGGTTCGAACAGAACCGAAGGCACTTCCAAAGAAGCCATTGCAATCCAGATATTCACTAATCACGACCGGACTTTCCATCACAAAGGTTGATAAAATCTCTATATCGGAGATCAGCCGATGCAGAGACATTCGACGGTAATCCTTCCGTTTTCACAAACATCCGGTCTTCAAATGTTATCCATTACGACATATCATTATTCGGAATGGGATTTATGACACAAAGGTCCTCTCCCGGCTAAACCGAATAACGAGCGCTTATTTTTAAAATAAGTGTAGCATTCAAATTCAAGCAATCATAACAAATACCCATTTAAAGGTAAATAATGATAGTCGGTTATTTAACTATCAAGGCCAACAACCAAATATCCAACACCATAACAATCACTAGGCCCTTTTTATCAATCTTCCATAAACTAATAATTTGCCATATATTCACTTCAATTTATCTTTAAAAAGATATATTCTCTAAACCATTTCAACTTCATATTGTAAAACATTATAAATACTTATTCATCTTTATTTCCAAAAGGTTCATTTAAACCAATTAAATAAATCCTTACCGATTTACTTCAAATTTACATTCCAAATCCGTAATTTTATTTCCACACTTCAAAAATAAATCAATGCTTATTTTTAAACAAATTCCCCTTTCCTTTATAAATTCCATATGAATTTAAATTTCCAAATATCCATTGATATATGATTTTCAAATCGACTTCAAATATTCACTTTCAATTTATCTTTAAAAGATATAATCTTAAAACATTTCACTTTACATTGGAAAACATTTCCATACTTATTTAATAATAAGTAATTCACAAATCTATTTATTTTCAATACTTAGAAAATATTCAATATACTTAAATCACAGTTAAGTATATATTTTATTCTTTAAAGAAAACATTCTCTTAAACATATTCTTTTGAGTCAAAACGAATGTTGCGTAAAACATCGTTACGACAACTCCAAATCACAAGTATAGGGATTCGAAATTTAGATAGATATATAAACCCCAATACTATATAAAACATTTCCTTTCGAAAATCATTTACTATAACAAGTGTTATAGTCCACCATTTCCTTATTTCCCGAAAACGTATTTCAACAATGAATGTTGAAATCTATGGTTTCGATCCTTAACACATTTTAAAACAACTTCAAATCGTTTTAATTCTATTTAAAAGATCATTTCCAAAAACATTTCTTTAACATATCATTCACCGTCCAAAATCGTGAATATAGTTCGTTAACCAAATTCAACGCTTCTACACATTTTATTTTTTAAAGGACTATCCACTGTCCAAAATCGTGAATATACTTCGTTAACCAAATTCAACGTTTCTACACATTTTATTTTTTAAAGGATTATCCACTGTCAAAAATCGTGAATAATCTCCTTTAATAATCTAAAATATTTGACTTATCAAAATTAGTCGATTTCGGATTTATAAAACAACGTTTATAAATTCACATCTATCTAATTTTATAAAAACTTCAACTTATAAAATCCCTTAATTTACAAATTCTATTTAAATCTCATTTAAATGCCAAAATCCGACTTACAAGTTAATTACTTATAAATATTTTATTTTACAAAATCTATTAATTTTATAACTTCGTAATTTATAAATCTATAAATTTCATTCACTTATGAAATCCATTTATACTTCAATTTAACACTTATAAAACTCGTTTTATAATTCCAATATTTTAATTTATAAATATCAATTTTATAAATCTTTTATATAAACTGTTTATAATAATTTCAAAAATCTCAATTTAAACTATTCTATAAAATAAATCAACTACTTATTTCAAAAATCACATTTCGGTTATACTTCCCAAGAATCATAATTTTTATAACATAAAAATTATAACATTTATTTATTTAAAATGAATCAATTCCAAAATTCAATAACATGTATACTTTCAAAAATCACTTGAAAATCCTTTTAAATTCGAAATCATTACTTTAACATTTTTAAAACTCCAAAAATAGGCCCAGTGCTGCAACAACACTAAATATAACAATCACGGCATCCAAAACTTCATATATTATAAGATAACAGAATATATCACAATATCAGTAAATAAATCAATACGGGTGAGGAATCCAGTTGGATCCCTCGGACCTGTTTCCCTGTATCCACAGATGTTAGCACAATACCAACCCCGTTTCAAGACGGAATATCGTGGTACATGGGACTATAAAATATTATCCGCTATTTTGCGGCGCTATAAGGTCTCATCCGCTATATAATGCGGGAAAATCAACTCCAAGCACATATATAATACCAATTCCACTTCAAGATGAAATATCGCGGTATATGTTTTTAATAAATAACATCCGCTTAATATACGGCGTATAGGGTCTATTCAATACAATAGATAACAATTTATCATTCAAACATACTATCAAGCAATTTTAAATCTAACTATTTAAAATTTTAATCGAAATAATTTCTATTGAGTGAGAAGTTCTCACCTTGCTTTCAATAACAGTTTCAGCGTTTATTTCGAATAAAATTAAACGTGCGTTTAATTTTACCCAAAATTATCACTAATTCCAATCAAATTCAATCCAGTTCCATCTCGTAGTGTTCGTCCATACGAACCCAACGCAATTCGTTTCGTCAGTTTTCGGCCTCGTATGAACAAGTCATGAAGTTTTAAAGATTGAACGAATTAAATATATTGATATTTTCAATTTCTTTTTATTTTTAAACCTAGATCTCGGCCGTTGATTTCTTGACTGTATATCAGGGCCGCATGCACCACTTTCTTCCCCTCCAGTTACCTCACGCGCAAGATAACCCACGGCCGCCTCTTATGGTTAAAATTTCGTGACCAACACGAACAACCTGAAGACGATCGAGCACCTCCACTTGAATGCCCATCACGCGAGCTACCCATGTCCATAACATTAGGAAGCTCGGCCTCTCCATCATCGTGAAAAACGTGCATGAACACGGCGCGTTTCAGTCTCGATTTCTCCCTCCACGTTGCTCGAAACACGATCACTCCCGTTGGATAGCAAGATCTCAACGTGCTCTGCAACTTTGTAGTTGAAGCTTTCTTGAATTAACGTGTGGATCAGAAGATAATTGAAGAAGAAAATTGGAAATTTTTGGCCATTGATAGTGTAAGTAGCGGCTAGGGCTGAATGAATTAGGGTTTGATGCAAAAATGAAAATAAAGGGTCCTTTTATAGAAAAATCTCGCAACACTATTCACCCGAAATTTTTTCGAACTCCAAACGAAGCGTGCCACCTGGCGTTTATAATGTTTTACCCCGTTCCGAACACAATGGAATATATATCGGGAGCAATTTCGATCAAATTTGGAAGATACGATTTCGAATCATATTATTTAAATTCAAAATTCACTCGAATCAATTTCTACGTGTTTTAGCTTGCCTCGGACAAACCGTAAGTCCGATTGACACGAAATTTGAAACCATATAATAATAAAACATTGCGGATCCGATGAAATTGATTTCGTCGAAATCCGAGACTGTTTGAAAAATGGCTATTTTTACTCGTCAATTAAATATTAAAATATTCAATTTCCACAAATTAACTTTTAATTCAATTTTAAAAGTTCGATAACATCATTTTAAATCCAATATGATTTAATACAGCTTTATAAATCAAATTTAATCATTTTAAAACCAATTTCCAATCAATTCTGTAATTTCACATATTAAATTATCGATTTAATTATTCAATTAAATCGCTATATTCGAAATAAAAATTTATTCAACTTACAAATTTTACTTATTAATATTTAAAAGCAATTAAATATACGAATTTCAAATGACAGAAGTTCTGGGTCGTTACATAATTAGTTTAAAATGTTAAATAAATGGATAGTTAATGGGAAATTCCGGAATTTAACTTAACTTGGAAATGTGAAATTTCGTTTGAAATTAAAGGTTAAGTTAAGAAAATTAAAAATGAAATTTAATTTATATAAATAAAATGGAAATTAAGTTATATTTGGAAAATGGTAATAAAAATATAAGTGTAAAGTAATTTGTTAAATTGTGAAGAATAGGAAATTGTACACTTGAATTTATTAAGTGAATGATTGAAAATTTGATTTTATTTATAGGAAATTTATTTTATAAAAATCATAAGTTAAAGTATTTAATGAACTTTTTTGAGTGTTAAAATATGATTTTTAAAATGTTTAAAGGGTTAAAATCAAAGTTTACTTTGGCTGAAATTTCAATATTTAAAGTGTTTAACTAAATAAATGAACTCAGAATAGGCTAAATTTTTTGGAATTGAATATTTGATTTGAAGGAATAATGACTTCACTTTTTAATAGGTTAAATGAATGATTTTAATTCGGAATTATAAATCATTTTGAAATTTATAACCAAGGGTACATTGCTTTGTATGTCATGTGATTTCCTTGTGATTGTTTGATGCACACCCTTGATTTTAAGAGTGTGGCTAGAGGTGAGCGGTTAGTGCAGCTCTACGCTACCCTAGTCACAGTAACACTGTTATTTTCATTGTTTACTTTATCATGGATATTTCTAGGATAGTGTTTATTACTACTTAATTAATGGTTTGACTGATCCTTAAAGGATGGACGATCCCAAGCATCCTTTAAGTTATTGTACATTGTTATTACAGTTCACTTGAATTTGTTTACATTATATAAGTATGTATGTCCTGACTCGAGTGTTTGTGTTTTACTTTACGCTCGGTCATCCTGAGAATCACAGCTTTGGATTCACCTTTTGGAGCTTGAGATTTGCTGGAGCTCATATGTCTATCTATTCGTCTACTTCTTCCAGTTAGTTCCTATTCGATATCTGTCTCTGTATTATTGCTTATGTATCCTGACTTCTATTGTATCTATTTTACTATGAGATTTTGTATGTGTTTTGAGAGTATGTACATAGTAACTTCATGAACTACAATGGTATTTAATTTCCACTGCGAGTATTTTGATATTTCTGTGTCTGTGATTCTGTGAATGATTTTATTTGCTCCAAATTTCTTAACAATCCACTGTTTTGAAGTATTCAAGTCTGACATGTATGGATTGTTGTCGATTTGAATGGTCTAAAATAATGGGTCGTTACAGTGTGCGTAATTGGTATATCTACCCTGGCATTGCCTTGTGTGTCATGTCACCTACCATAGCGAGCTTTACTACAAGTTTGATTTGTGTCGTACCTATGGAGTATCTTCTCGTAGCCTCCCGATCTGGAGGTACGCAGGTACTGTGTAGTCTACTGGTACTATTACGTGTTAAGGGTTACATAGGTAACCCCTTAATGCTATTTTAAAGTATGTTTATTTTACTATTAGACATTATTATAATAGCGAGTATTACTACATAGTAAATAGTTTAATGGATCCTTAGAGGATGGGCGGTCCCAAGCATCCTTTAAGTTACCTGTACATTTATTGCAGTTCACTTGAGTTAGTTTACATTGTATAAGTATGTATGTCTTGACTCGAGTGTTTGTGTTTTATTTAAGCATGGGTTAGCCTGAGTATTCACAGCTTTGGATTTCTCTTTCTGGAGCTAGGAATTGCAGGAAATTCTGCTTATCTAGTTATTTATATATTTCAGTTTCAGTTGTTCTATTTTAGCTCTTGTATTAGTGGACTTCTATGTATTTAAGATTTCTATTATGTTTGTTTTAAGACTGATATTATGTATTTTTTTTGAGACTTTGTTATAGTAGCTTCATGAACTACTATGGTATTTTATTTTCCATTGCAAGATATTCTGATATTTCTGTGTCTGTGATTCTGTGACTGATTTCATTTGCTCCAAATTTTATAACAATCTATTATTTTGAATTATTCAAGTCTGATATGTGTGGATTATTGTCGATTTGAATGGTCCAAAATAGTGGGTCTTTACAAAAATTATACTTATCTAATTTCCTTTACTTACAATATTCCATAATCTTTTAGTTTTCATAAATTCCTTAGCTCCGAGTTAAGTATAATTCAGAAATTTTCGACTGTCAAAAATTGTTGAAAATCCCGCTTTATCTTATCAATTTGCGATCCCAATTTATCTTTGGTTTGAACACTTTTATAAAGATTGCTAATCAATTCATCCATTAATGACTCACATTATCTCTTCTAACTAAAGAAAATTATACAGATCGAGTAACTCTAAAACAATCCAAGGAACTGGGTACCACAAATAGTATCATATATCCTCTTAACAAGAAGAGTAATACTTAAGAGAAGTGCTTGCCATCCGAACACATCACTTGCCCATTTTTAGTTTATTTTTGAGCCAATCAAATTAGTTATCATAAAATACCTCTTTTTATTTGAAATAATACCATTTTCAAAATCCTTTAGAGATTACCTTTATAAAACCTATCTTATAAATTCATTTTATCTTATATTAATTAACTTCATTTAAATTACCGCAATTGTTACTCGAACTTAAATTCTCATTCCTTTTATATATAACTTTTACAAAATCATTTTATATTATTTAAATATATTTTCATCTTATAGGTTCATTCCTTAAACAAATCTTCTTATCAAACACCTTATGGTCAAATCGTGAAACTTAATTCACAATATATTCATACTAAAAATTTTAAATTAAATAATTGATCAATTTATGATAGTAACTTACATTATCATTTCTTAATTTATTATTTTGGAATAAGTACTAAAGATCTTAATTTCCTTGTCAGATTTCTCACTTATCGATTATCTTTATGAAACATCTTATAGTCAAACTGTGAAATTCCAATCACAAGAAGTTCATGCTTAAATTTCACAAATCCTGGTTTCTAACTATACGACTTTTCAAAATATATACTTTATATTCAAAATATAATCATAGGTAAAAAAATTCATCTACCAATTTTCTCAAAATCAGTGGGTCGGTTCGCCTTGTTCAATTATTTAAGAACCCTCATCGATAATGGTGATCAGACGCATCGACTTGAATACATAAATCACTCAATCGATAAGTCAACACAAAATAATTTATTAGTCACTAACAAATACGCTCTCATATATAATACTCTCAACTCATTCTAGGGTGTTACTAACCCTATCTATAATGAGTTACTCATCCTAGGTCATTACTAACCCTATCTCTGCTGAGTCTTTACCCCAACAAAGCCAAGGTTCATGCTTAACCTTCAGGTCTAATACCAAATGTAATGATCTAGGCTTTTCAACCATCAACAACGGCCACTTTAAGCCGTAGCTTAAATTGGTACCTCACGCTTTTCTTTTACGGCTAGCCTATCAACTGAAACCAATCCATCGATAGTCGATCTCAGGGACCTGTAGGAGTAAGAGTCACTCGTTCACTACCTAACAAGAAGCGAGAACCCCCTATCATGTACGAACCTCACTAAGAAAAGAGGATAATAGAATACGTCCATATGATGATAAGATTTCCAGCTCTCCTCTAGAAACTTCAACCTTCTTAAACTCAACCTGAAACTACATGGATCTGACCCGAGTATTTAAGGTACCTGGATCAGGCTTGATAAACCAGCGTGAGATACTCAAAATTCAAAATGTATAGATCATGACCTTATCAAAACCTTTGAAAAGAAGGGTATCTCATAAGACCACACCCACATATAAAAACAAACGGGTTTTACCTCAAGATAACCAAAACACTTAATACCAAAATTCGTTTGATATTATTTTTAATGATATTCTTTTGTAAACACTTTTCGAATAAACTTATTCAAATAAGTTATCAATATCTAGACTAAATCTAATGTAATATATCCGGACTAGGTCAATGGAATATATCGAACGGGATATATAATACCAGAAAGGGGGTAGCTGAAATGTTTGCAAGTCATTACAGCTATTTTGGGAATACAATCAAAACCGTAAATCTTGTATTAGGGTTGGATTTCCAATATGATAGGGAACTTGTGACCTTTTCACTTATCCTTGCATAACAAACATAGTTCTCACGGTGTCTTAATCACTTTTCTCAAACTAGCCACTTGGAACTATACTTGCTATACTACAACTGATAACCGGTAGTTCCCTGCTTTTCTCAAGCTAACCACTTTATCCACATGGGGCAATAAATGCCTTGAGGAACATATGCTCCAAAGGGCCAAATGTATTTGACACCACCATACACATTCACTTATTCTGAATTCGTATTTGTCTGACCACATAGTATCCCATCATAACCGAGGTGTGAGGCTCGCTAAGCTTTGACTAATTTCTTCAAAGGCACGTTCTTCATACAAAACCACGCTTTGATCATAACAGGTTCCACTTTGAATTCCACATTCCTTTTATCACTATTTGTAACAATCCTGTAATTTGTGATTATTTTAATTGTATATTTTAATTTTTTAATTGAATTTTCCCATTTAAAAACTTTATTTTATTTATTAAAATGAATATTTTTGTTATTTTGAATATAAAATTTGAATTTTATGTGAATTATAATTTCAAACATGAATAAATAAGATATTTTCCAAAAATGTGAATTTTGGTCAATATGGTCAAACTTTGACTTTTAAATATAAAATTTAAATATTTGAATTTTATCTTTTATTATAAAAATAAATTAAATTTCAAGAATATTGCTTCTTCTTTCGTTGAAATCGGATTAATATTGTGAAAGTTATGCTTTTTACAATATTGTATGTAAATTGATTTATTTAACAAAATTGTTTATTTTAATTTATATAAATAATATTTTTGTTTATTCTAATTTGTGTATAACTGTGTAATATGACATGTTATATATATTTTTTATTTTTAAAACATATTTTTAAAGTGTAGCTAAAATTTTCCAATGTTAATTGTATATTGCTTACAATTTTGAAATTCTAGTTTCAATTATTAAGCTATTTTCTTATTTATTTTCTATTTTTCCTTAAAATATTTATTTATTTTCTATTTCGCTTTATTTTTTTTCATTTTTAATTTTATTTACTGATTTATTTTATTTTATTTTGATTTAAAAAAATTGGAAATCAAAGTGACAAAAGCCCTTTCATTTTCTAGTGACTTTTCATTACTTGTCCTTTCATTTTCTATTGCCTTTTCGTTCCTAGCTTTTGGCCGTACCTTTTCTTCTGGTTGCCATGTATTCTCCTTTCTCTTTCATGTGAAATTATTTCTCACCATTTCTAAAACTCACGGCTATCATTCTTTGAAGAAAATTTTGTTAATGGCTTCATTTCCTTCTTCTTTTCACTATTCTTCAATGATTTTTACCTTGCCTCTTCTTCTAGTTTGCTCGGTCGCTACCTCTTCACCACCACATCACCACACCACCACCACCTACAGAAGCTCCACCCCCTTTCCTCTAACCAATACTGGCCGTGCACTATATGAAGCTTGCATCATAAAAATTTGCACAAAAACTCCACGAACATTGCCTAGCCGAGCCCATGCATCACCTTTCCTTCCATATTCACTTTGGCCACCCCCTTAGCTGCCACCAACAATGCCTACACCACCTCCAGCCATCACATCACCTCTGTCCAGAACTATACAAGCATGAGCCGAGCACAATTAACCCTTTGGCCGAGCCTTGTTTCCCCAAAACTCCACTTATTTTGCCTTCTCCCTATGTATGCTTCATGTTGCAACTTCTACCATCTACATCTTCGTGTTACCGTGCCATATTAGTTCCAAACCCGAGCCAAAGCACATCATGGCCGAGCATAGAGTCCCTTAGGCCAAGCATGTGGATGGTAAAGGCAAGGTCTTGTCTCTGTCGCTTTGTATTTCCATTGGTTTCTATAGTGTTTTTGTTGAATATTCATATGTATGTTGCCTTGTTTATTGGTTGTTTACAAGATAATCATCTTGGCCCTCTCTCTCATTTTAATCATATTTGTGTTGTGTAGTGCCATATCATGCTTTCTGGATTTGTTCTGTGTGTTTTGATTGGCTATCTCCAACTTAAAAAGGTGAGTATTCACTCATGACATCTATACTTATATAATCTGTGAATTGATAGCAAGTGAATCTGTAGAATTGTTATATCATATTATACCTGCCTGTGATATGAATTATATGTTGTTAACCCTGTTTATAAACTTGTCATATCATCTGTTACTGCTATATGTTGCTATATTGTTTATTTTATTCTGTTCTCACACTACAAGTTCCCTATAGAATAGAATCACTATGGACTGAAATGATACATGCCCGAACGAACTTTAGAATAGGGAAAAATCATTATGGGCTGAAATGATAGGGCATAGCGATCTTTATTTATTTTATTTAACTTGGGATTATGGGTTTGAAATGATAAAACCTGGATTTTTCTTTGTAAATTACGGATTGAAATGATATATTATCCGTATCACTTGACCTAGGTTAGAATATATTATACAGAACCGTGGTTATTATATATATTTCTATGGAAATTTAAAATTGTATTTTAAAATTGTATATTATGATATTTTGATTTAAATCGAATTAAAAATGATTTTTTTTAAAGTATTAATGATTTTTTCTATAAGTTAAATAAATGAATGGTAAAGTTGAATTTGAAAAATAAATAAATTTTGAAATTTGTGATTTTGTTAAAAATGGAGTTTAAGTATTTTAAAAATAAAATATGATGATTTGATTTAAATTTGAATATTTAAATGTAATATTTAATGACTTAATAAAGTGTTATTGATTTTAATTTGAATTAAAAAGGTTAAATAAATGAATGCTTTAAAGTGTAATTTGGAATATAAATTGACTTGGAAATGTGAAATTTGGTTTAAATATAAAAGTTAACTTAAGAAAATAAAAATGGAAATTAAGTTTATATTTTAAAATGGTAATTAAAACTTAATTTTTATGTTAATTTTTAAAAGGCAAAGAATAGAAAATTGTGCACTGGAATTTATTAATTGAATTATTAAGAAAATTTGATTTTGTGTATAAAATTTACTTTATAAAAATCAAAAGTTAAGGGGAAATTTAATGAACATTTTAAAGTGGAAAATATGAAAAATCATAAGTTAAAATTAAATTGAAGTTTAATTGTTGCTGAAATTATATTGAAAATCTAGAAATTAAATTTACAGCATTCAGAAATGCTATCATTTCTGAAGTTAAGTTAAAATCTATTGTAAAGGATGTTATAGCACTTTGTAAGTGTTGTGATTGATGCAAGTGAACTAAAAGGCTAAAATTAACTAAGGGCTATTGCGACACTTATTAAGTGCTGTTTTTGCAGAAACTAAATTAAAATCTAAAAACTAATAAAAGGGCTACAGTAGCACTTGTTAAGTGCTGTAGTTGGCTGAATTTAATTAAATCTTTTATTTTAACCCTGAATTATTACAGTAGTTTTGTAAATGCTGCCCTTTGCTGAATTGAACTATTTTTTCAACTAAAACTGAACTATTACAACATTTTTTAAATGCTGTCTTTTCTGAATTGAATTGTTTTCAACTGTAACTTACCGTAGCACTTTCTAAGTGCTGCGAAAGCTGAAATTTCACTGTTCTAAATGTTTTTTAGTGCATAAATGAACTCAGAATAGAGTAAATTTTTGGGAATTGAATATTTGATTATTAAGTATAATAACTTCACTTTTAAGTGGTTTAAATAATGTATTTTGATTTGAAATATAAACCATTTTGAAATGTGATATGGAATGGTATTTAAAATAATAATAAAATGAATGAGGTTTTGAAAAGATTTGATATCTTGATATTTTGAAAGAATATGATATTTGATATTTTGAAGGGATATAATATTATCATATTTGAATTTTGAAATGGTTTGGTGGGAACTGAATTTAATTGAAGCTGATGGTCTGAATTGAATTAAATTGGAAATTTGAAAATTTAGGTTCAATTGAATAAAGTTGAAAAATGTAAAAAATTACGGAAGGTACCATGATTTCAAATGTATGATTTCGAAATGTTATGATTTTCAAAGTGTAATGGTTTCAAGTATTTTGATTTCGAGAAGTTATAACTTTGAAAGTGCTATATTTTTGAAAGATGAATATATGATTAAAATGGGAATGATAAACTATTTGATTGAATATCGTTTTGGAGTAAAAATGGTTTTGGTTTTGAAAAATAACACTATTTTTGAAATTTATAACCATCGGTCATAATAACGATTGGTTGTTAAAGAGACAGGGATATGATATGGATATACTCTCTATCGACATCGAAAACCACTTTAACAACTGTGTACACGGTGGAGATTCCAAAACGAAGTAGGATGGTGGCGACGATCCTATTGAGGTATGAACGTGAACCCGACTCCCGTGAGTTGGCTTAAGGTGGCTAATACATGAGCGGTCTCGGGCCAAAAGGGGTAGCTCCCCTGGTCGGACGCACTTCTTCGATACTACACTCTTATTTGTGGTTGATTTGATTGTCATCCTCCGATTTCGATTGGGAGTGTGTTCCGAGGTAGGCGAGTGGCTGCTACGTTACCGCCAGCCCGTGTGCGTAATTGGTATATCTACCCTGGCAGTGCCTTGTGTGCTGTGTCACCTACCATAGCGAGCCTTACTACGAGTTTGTTTTTCTCCCGTAGCCCATGTATTATTTACGGTAGTCTCCCGATCTGGAGATACGCTGATACTGGATGGACTACTGGGACAATTATGTGTTAAGGGGAATACTAGGTCACTCCTTAATGACATTTTAAAGTAAGTTTATTTTACCATAGACATTATTATAATAGCGTAATATTACTACATAGTAAATATTTTAACGGATCCTTAGAGGATGGGCGATCCCAAGCGTCCTTTAAGTTACTTGCACTTTATTACAGTTAACTTGAGTTGGTTTACATTGCATAAGTATGTATGTCCTCACTCGAGTGTTTTGTGTTTTGCTTTACGCTCGAGTCAGCCTGAGTATTAACAGCTTAGCTTTGGATTTCTCTTTCTTGAGCTAGGAATCGCTGGAGATTTTGCTTATCTAGATATCTATCTATTTCAGTTTCAGTTGTTCTGTTTCAGCTCTAGTGTCAGTGATCTTCTATGTATTTGGGATTTCTATTGTATTTGTTTTCAGACTGATATTATGTATTTTGTTTTAAGATTTTGTTATAGTAGCTTCATGAACTACTATGGCATTAAAATTTCTGTTGCGTGTTATTCTCATATTTCTGTATCTGTGATTCTATGTGATTATTTTCATTTGCCCCAAATTTTTATTACGGTGCGGTTTTTTGAGCAATACAAATTCGACACGTGCAGATGCGAATGGCTAAAAATATCGGGTCGTTACAGTTGGTATCGGAGCTTTGGTGTTTAGGCAAACCGTAGCATGCGGAGCAAAAACTCATTACAGATTGGGTAGAAATACCCTAGAGTGAGTGAAATCAACCTCAGAATCATTTTCTTTGTGAGAGAACATATTTTCAAAGTATAAACTGATTTTTTTAAATGATTTTTCAAAAGGATTTTTCGAAGATTATTTTGATATAAACTTTTTTTGTTTTTAAGGAAATTTTTTCTAAACTTCCTTCCTTTCGTATCTACCTTGTTAGTATTTTTCTTCCTTTAGCATATTCATCCAACTGAATTTTATCTTACCTATCTTTGTCTTATTTTTACCTATGTCCTAGATCTATCTTTATCTTCTCCTTCTCTGAGGTGCCCTTAAGAGTACCTTTTCATTATTTTAGTATCCTATTTGTGTTTTATTTGATACTTGAGCTACCCAAAGTTTATTTCTGTTGACTTGTGTGATAAGTTCGAGCATCTCCTTTCTTTTGAGTATGTTTCCGTTCCTTTATGTGTTTCAAATCCAATTGGGTGTCCCGTAAACCATAATCAGATTTGTAAGCAAGTGAAACTTATCTATTTTGATCATTGCTTTAGTGGTGATTTCCTTGTTCTTGGCTTCGATATATTGCTTTTGACTCATTTCTTGGAACAGATTGGCTTGGTGGGTATGATGCCCATATCTCCTATAAGTCCGGTATGTTCATCATATTGATGATCAATGGAATCCTTTGATTATTCAATGCCGCATGTCTCAGGATTTTGCCGGCAATTTTATTTAATCTCTGGATTCTTTTCCTAGTGATTTCATTCAACCCACGTGGTCAGATTCTATCTCGATTATTTGGTGAAGTCACCGATTTACCTCCTAAGCGGGAAATTGATTTTCGTATTGATCTTATTCCTGAGCTCGACCTGCAGTTCTTCCTCCTAGAAGAATGGCACCCCACGAGAAGGTTGATTTGGGAAAGAAAATTGAGGACTTGTTCTCCAAAGGTCTGATCAGACCTAGCCATTCAGATTAGGGAGCATCGGTGGTTTTTGTCACCAAGTCCGACGGATCTTTGAGGATGTGTGTTGATTATAGGGAGCTGAAAAAGTTCACTATGAAAAACAGATATCCAATGCCTCGTATCAATGATAGGTTTGATCATCTTTTTGGTGCCTCTGTTTTCCCACAGCATGATCTTGCCTCAGGTTTCCACCAGCTCAGTGTTGTTGAGGAAAGTATTCCCAAGACTGCTTTCCACACTGAGAACGGGTTTTATGAATGGTTAGTCATGCCTTTTAGTTTGACTAATGCTTCTACTTTATTTGTTGATTTGATGTATCATTTTTTCGTGTCGTGCTTAATAATTTTGTTCTAGTTTTTGTTGATGATATCCTTGTCTTTTCTAAGACTAAGAAAGAACATGAGTCGCATTTGAAATCTGTTCTGGAATTCTTAGAATCATCAATTAAAGGCTAAATTTTCTAAATGCCATTTCTAGAAAGATGAAGTCGATTCCATGGACAGAGGGTTTCTGGTAATGGAGTTTCTGTTGATCTAGTCATGATTGCTGCGATCAGTGTAGTCTTTCTTTCTTTTTCCTTCGTCATTTAATTGTTCTATCTTTTCTGTTGTTCTTATTTCTCCCTATTCTGTTTCAGGATTGGAAAACTCCTAAGACTTCTTCTGAGATTTGTAGTTTTCTAGGCCTTGCCGGTTATTACCGGAGATTCTACGAGAATTTTGCTTGGATTGCTGCACCTCTCACTTCTTCGACTCATAAGAATGAGTTTATCTAGGTCATTGTGGATAGACTGACCAAGTCTTCTCATTTCATTCCGGTCAAGTCTACCCGTTCTGCTTCTAGCTTGTCTGAGATCTACATGAGAGAGATTGTTCGTCTCCATGGTGTTCTTCTCAGTACTGTTTGTGATCGTGATTCTATCTTCACTAGTCAGTTTTGAAAGCTTTTCAGGTATCTTTGGGTGCTCATCTGAATCTAAGCACTGCTTACCATCCACAGACCAACGGTCCAACGGAAAGAGTAAATCAAATTTCTAGAAGATCTTCTTCTTGTTTTTGATCATCTCCATTTTGATAAACTTACCTATAACAATAGTTATCAGGTATAATTTCAATCTTCTTGTCATCTTGTCTTAATCCTATTCATTCTAGTTTTTCTGTGTTTTCCTGCACCTTATTCCATTTCGAGGACGAAAAGTTTTGAGTAGGGAGAGTGTTGCAACCCTGTATTTTGTGATTATTTTAATTGTATATTTTAATTTTTTTAATTCAATTTCCTGATTTAAAATATTTATTTTATTAATTAAAATGAATAATTTTGTTATTTTAAATATAATTTTTGATTTTTGTTTGAATTATAATTTCAAACATGAATAAATAGAATATTTTCCAAAAATGTGAATTTTGGTCAATATGGTCAAACTTTGACTTTTAGATTTAAAATTTAAATATCTAATTTTTGAATTTTATCCTCTATTATGAAAATAAATTAAATTTCATGAATACTGCTTTTCATTTCGTTGAAATCTGATTAATATCGTGAAAGTTATGCTTTTTACAAAATTGTATGTAAATTGATTTATTTAACAAAATTGTTTATTTTAATTTATATAAATAATATTTTTGTTTGTTCTAATTTGTGTATATTTGTGTAATATGACATGTTATATATATATATATATATATATATATATATTATTTTCAAAACATTTCCTAAAACGCAGTTATAATTTTCCTACGTTAATTGTATATTGTTTACAATTTTTAAATTCTAGCTTCGATTATTAAGCTATTTTCTTATTTATTTTTTATTTCTCTTAAAATATTTATTTATTTTCCGTTTCACTTTATTTTTTTTCACTTTTATTTTTATTTACTAATTTATTTTAGTTTATTTTGACTTAAAAGAAATTGGAAATCAAAGAGACAAAAGCCCTTTCATTTTCTAGTGACTTTTCATTACTTGTCCTTTCATTTGCTATTGCCTTTTCATTCCTTGCTTTTACTCGTGCCTTTTCTTCTGGTTCCATGTATTCTCCTTTGAGTCTTCACATGAAATTCTTTCTCACCATTTCTAAAACTCACGACTATCATTCTTTGAAGAAAATTTTGTTAATGGCTTCATTTCCTTCTTCTTTTCACGATTCTTCAATGATTTTTGCCTTGCCTCTTCTTCTAGTTTGCTCGGCCACTACCTCTTCACCACCACATCACCACACCACCAACAGAATCTCCACCCCTTTCCTCTGACCTATCTGGCCATGCCACTATATGAAGCTTATATCACAAAAATTTGCACAAAAACTCCACACACATAGCCTAGCCGAGCTCATGCTTCACCTACCCTTCCATATTCACATTGGCCACCCCCATAGCCGCCGCCACCAGCACCTACACCACCTCCAGCCATCACATCACCTCTGGCTAGACCTGTACAAGCACGAGCCGAACCTAATTGACCCTTTGGCCGAGCCTTGTTTGCCCAAAACTCCATTTATTTTGCCTTGTCCCTATGTATGCTTCATGTTGCAACTTCTACCATCTACATCTACATGTTTCCATGCTATATTAGTACCAAACCCAAGCCAAAGCACATCATGGACGAGCATAGAGTCCTCTGGGCCAAGCATATGGATGGTAAAGGCAAGGTCTTGTCTTTGTTGCTTTGTATTTCCATTGGTTTCTATATTGGGTTGGTTGAATATTCATATGTATGTTGCTTTATTTATTGGTTGTAATCATCTTGGCTCTCTCTCTCTCTCATTTGAATCATAGTCATGCTGTGTCATGCCATATCGTACTTTCTGGATTTGTTCTGTGTGTTTTGATTGGCTATCTCTAGCTTAAAAAGTTGAGTATTCACTCATGACATCTATATTATATAATCTGTGAATTGATAGTAAGTGAATCTATAGAATTATTATATCATATTATACCTGCCTATGATATGGATTATATGATGTTAACTGTAGCAACCCGAGATTTTGGAGATTACTATAAATATTAAATTTGTAACGACCCGAAATTTTTGAACCCGAAAATTTCAGATAGTTATGAAAAAGAAGAAAGAGATAGAAGAAGAAGAAGATCAGAAACATCAACACCTCACATTCGCAGTGGATAAAATATAATAATAAATAATAACAGTTTACAAAAGAATACTATATCTATCGATTACATTTAATATATCAGAGTTACACAAATACACAGACATTGGATACATACAATTATCATGTCTCAGATTTACAAAAATATAAACACAGTGGAAATACTCTATACGTTCTTGCCATCCAGCTCGCCTCCTGAATTCCAGAACATCCCTACTAGAAAAACTGTAATACTCAGTCCGACCCAAGCATTACATCAAAGTAACACCCAGGTCAGGCTGGAAATCAGCGTGAGTAAACCCATCTAACATGGAATACAAAGCATACAACTTAAATAGAACCCGTGTAACTCGAATCAATTTACAAGTTCACAATATGTAATAGACATCACTTATTTCACACATAAGTTTTCTAAGTACCAAAGATTTAGATTTAAAATAGTCCAATTCACTTAAATCATTTCATCCCGGCATATAGATTTCACATATCAATCTATAAAAATTCGAAGTGGTTTCAGGTATTTCCTAATACCCGACCCCGGTCTCTTCGAATCCAATGTCATCTATACCCAAGTTATTCAAATGAGAAACAATTCAAACTTGTTTTAAAATACAGGATGCCACTTTACCCAGCAATGCATCTCGATAAATGACTACATTATCATTACTCAACCCAACACATCATAATACAGAAACATTCCAAATCAGTAATATCAACCATCATTCATAAGTCACCCATTTCTAATAAATCAAATTAATTATTTTAATCATTTTAATCCTGCTTACTTAACAATAATTAATTACAATCCATTAATTTATCATTCCCTAATTATCCATCTTACATATATCACTTAGTATAATTGTTTTAAAGGATAGTTAGTTATCTCTGATTTATCCCCTGATAAATTAACCTTCAATTACGTCTACTAAGTAATTATCCTTCTTATCAATTTCACCAAGTAATTTAAATCCAAATTACTTCCTTCTATTAACCATCCATTAATTTGTTACATTCAACAATTATCACTAGTTACTTCACCAAGTAATTATACTTTTATAAATTACATTAAGTAATTATACCTACCAAATTTCACAACTAATTATCCTTAATTAATTAATAAAATTAATTACCTTAAATTAATCACATTAATATATCATTTAAAACTCTTAACCAATGATCTTTCATTAGCTATATTCATTAACCAATCCTTTAATTACTTCTCTAAGTAATTAGCTTTAATTAATCACTTTAATTACAAATTAATTATAGATTATTTAATTTCTAATTACAATTAATTTCTAAATTTTAACTAAATTTATCTATTATTACCTGATTAACTAATTCCTAATCTTCGATTAACAATCCAAACTTATTTAATTAATAATTCTTAATTTCCATTTAATTTAACCCTAAATTAATAACTTAATCCAAATCATAAATTTAAAATCCATAATAACTTAATTAATTAATCCATATCATTAATTAATCAACTTATTTATTTAACCCTTTATTTACCTTACAATTTAATGAATTTCAAATCATTAAATTTTTAATTAACTTTAAGATAAAAACATCGTTTTTATAAATGAATTAATTATCATTCTCAAACACATTTAAAATGTTTACTTTCAAATTCATTTTTAAATTTCATTTCAAATTAAGATTCAGATTGAATACAATCTCCTCAGTAATAAAATAAACATTTAGAGTTCACCTCTAAATTTAAGACCCAAAACCGATATGCATATACATATACAGATCGAAGATTACTCACCTGTTTTCTGATTGCCACACACTTCATTCTCGATTAGTTCCACGATTTTCAGACCAAAGAAGCCCGACCCACAAAGCATCATCTTCCCCATATGCCTGTATCTTGTACAAGTGACACAATTTCCTCCAAATCGACCATGCACGCCACTGACACCGAGCACCACCGCTCGAAAACAAACTCCGACTTTGCCACTCTTTCTCTCTTGACGAACTTGACCTGACCGCACCCTCACATCCCTCTCCAACACCCCAGTTTCGAGTGCGATCAAACAAGCTCGAGCTTCTACAATATTTCACACGCGATCCCGAAAACAGCATCTCATACCCTCATCCTTACGCCGTAGATGCTACACTGCTTCCTCAACGCTATTCCAATTTCCATTTCTCGAGTTACGCCCTCGATTGTGTGCAATCGGCAACCTTAGTTTTGAAACCCATCTTGACTTTCACCGTCGACATCCCCAAACCCAAGCACACTATCCAAAAATCATCCCAGATCGAAGCCAGTGCAGAAGTATGAATTTAGGGACAAGTTTTGAAATTTTCTGTGGTGTAGATTTCGAGCATTCGATTTTTTTTGTATGAGTTCGGTTTTCTGCTTGAAGATTAGAGAGGGGACAGAGATAAATATAGATTTGGGGAAGCTTTATGAGTACGCATGTTTTGTTGATAAAAATATCTTTGACTATCTGGCTTTAAATTTTATTATATTATAAAACTTTCAAAACGTCTCGTTAATTGCCATTTAAAATTTTGAACTCCTCTTAAGGAATGCCGCTAGGTGATTATAAGGTTTTATCCGTGTTTCGAACACAACAGAGCGTGTTTCGAAATCTAATTCGATCATATGCGCGAGTTACGGAAGTAAACAATCAATTTTAAATTAAATTAATTAAAATAGTTTCTCTGCATTTTGAGCTGTCAGGGTCAAACGACAACTCCGATTGCTACGAAAATTGAAATCCGATAATAACTAACTATTACGGGTCCAATGGAACTGGTTTCGTCAAATTCCGAGACTGTGTCTCGGAAGCTTATTTTTAATTTCAAATTAAACAATAAAATTTAAAAACTTAACAAAAAAGTTCCGAATCAATTTTTAACACTTTTACTATCTTCAGTATTATCCATATAAATTTTACAAGCCTTTAAATTATTTTTAACAGGCTTAGAACTTCAGATTCAATAATTTACCCAATTTCAGTTTATTAAATCTAATAACTTAATTGCTATTAATAATAATATTTGAATTCAATTTAAAAATTAACATTTTAAATATTTACAATCAGTTAAATATTCCAATTTAAATTGTTAGAAATTATGGATCGTCACACTCCTCCCCCCTTAAAAGAATTTCGTCCCCGAAATTACTAATTAGGAAAAATGGTCTAATACCCATTTTCTTTTTCCAAAACCAAACAGTTATATCAACTTGCCATAACATATCTTTTACTAAAGACCCACTATTACTTCAACCAACTTTCCAAAACCTTCCACGATTTTCAAACAATACCCTTTTGCTCAATCATTTAAATTTCAATTTATAACCAAATTTTGAATTATCAAAATTTTCTCAAATTTTTTTTAACTCCCTAAATTTTCGAATTTTTTTGCCGGTGTCTCCTTTGCACGGCTAGCTCGATACAACTACAAAATGCCTCTACGTGCTCCCAAATTCCAAAAGAAAACAAAAGGCCAAGTGGCTAGATCAAAAATCCAATCAAATTTCATATAGAAATTTAATCACATTCCTTTTGCCGAGCAATTCAAAATTATCTCCTGAAATCAAATCCAATTTTCTTTCCCTTTATAATATCTGCATATCTTAGCTAGCAATAATATTCAACCATAGCCCTTTAAAATCATTTCACACATTTCCTTACAGAAGTTTTCATATCTACTTCTATTCAAATTATTTTTTCCTATTTCCTTATGAATTTAATTTATCTTCGATTCTGAATATTGAATTTTATCTTTCATTTGTAACTGATTCATATCATTATCTTAAATTAGTTTCATTCACTAATTTATTTCAATTTCCAATTTGAAATCGTTTTGTCGTTAACAAAAATTTCCCAAAAATTTTCAAAAATTTTCTGCTCCCAAAATTTTTAGAAAATTTTGCCCGAGTCTCCTTTGTACGGAGGAGCTTTTGCAAATTAACAAGAGATATAAATATATATACATCGACCCACCCGGTCGAAAAAGCAAACACAGTTCATATTTCCTATTTTTATTGCGTAGGCGTACCTTTATTTAGCATTTTAAGCAAGCGGCTTACTATTTTAGCAATTAGCGCAACCAAATCCAACCAAACGGCCTTTAGGTACTTGTACTTACTCAACATGTAAGCACTATATATATGAAGTTTACAAAACATTTCTCTTACTTAAATAACTACAACACATCAAATCTAAAAGAAATGCAATCTAAATGATTTCCACGAGCAATTGATATGATTTCAACACTAATTCAATTTCTTTCAACCAATTCATATACCATCTCGTTCAATTTTATTGGTTTACAACTCAATTGCTTACATTCAACTTATTTTTAAACCAAGCAAGCTCATATTCAATTCAATTGATCCTAACATCAATTTATTTAATCTCTATCAACTCATAAAATTTTAATTACTTTTTTACGGCAAACGACAACTTTTTTTATGCAAATTCGACGATATTTGCCTAATAGAGTATCTATTTTAGTTTATAACTAATTCAAATTAATTTCAACACATTCTATATTTTATTCCATTTAATTTCTAATTTATTCACCAACCATACAATGCATTTCATTTCATCTCCGTATTGGTTTCATTTAAAAACTATTTCATTGAGCTTGACAACATTCGATGCTTATATTAATATCCAATTTCCAAATAAATTTAACCCAACTTATATAATGGTCCTCCATTCTTACTTGAAACCAAGCTTTTATTGACTTAAGAAATTTTATTTCAAATTAATACGCCTCATAACATAAGTTCATTCTGATAACCCAATTCCAATTAAAACTTTGATTTAATTTCTATTCAATCAGACTTCATCCATTTATTTTTTAATTCCATTAACCCATTTATTCACACCATTTTAGATTTTTAATTCACCTACTTAATTCATTTTCGAATTTATTTTATTTATACAAAACAATTCTCAATTTATTTCTACTTACTTGGGTTTTGTTTGCAATTCAAATCATTTCAATTATAATACACTTTCATTTCATTCGACAACACTTCCCGTAAATATAATTTACTTGCAAATTACGTTAAATATTATTTATATCACACTTTTTGTAATTCAAACCATCACAATTTCGATTAAACTCTATTTTATCTTGACAACATCTCTACTTATTTTAATTCCTTATCAAACCTAAGTCGATTTCTATTTATAGTTCGATTTCATTTCCAAACTCCATTATTAACTTATAATCCATTTTATTTAACCGAATTAAATTTTATTAACATATTCTATTAAATAATTGTTTAGCTAATTAGCTTACTTCCCACTTTTAAATCAATATTCGATTTTTATTACAAAAAATAACTTCATTAAATTTTCCTGAATTCAATTTTTTTTATTTTTTTATACTTCCAGTTTAGATTTCTTTCATTTTCCAAAATTCCAACACTTTTATTTTAAAATTTTAGAGATGCTTTTAAATTCACATAATACTATTAAAATAGCTCTTTGTAAAAAATATTTCTTATAACTCGATGTCTCAACCAGTCCATCCTTGTTTTCACAGAAATTCAGTCATACGTTGATCAGGCGTAGGACTGAAAATCTACAAGTACTTGGCAGACCCATTCTCAACATGCAGTGAAAATACTTGGAAAATAATTTTATTGAAAATATCGAAAACAGTCTTGAAAATAGAGGAAATATATTTGGTGAAAATGCTTTGGAAATCATCACCCCCATCCATGGTCGCAGTTACATCCTGGGTAACGTTGCCATCGCAGCAAAAGTCCATGTAACTTTGGGCACTCCGCGCCCCTCGATTACGCCATGGAACCCACAATAGAATGCAGTTACATTCCAGGGTTACGTTGGCATCGCAGCAAAAGTCCATGCAAGTGTAGGTGTCAGCGCCCTCGATTTTCGCTGTCAAAATGAAACTTCTCCACTCCTATATAGGTCCCAGTCTACCAATGTAGAATCAAACGTGGACTGTTGGCTCTCAGCAGCACACACGACTTCCGCGATGTTACCATAAATCGCAGTGTACCGATATAAAATCAAAAGTAGACTGATGGCTCTCAGCAGCACACACGACTTCCACTATGGTACACACTACTCATAATCCTCAATAAATAGTTTTGTCCGGACTCCTCACAGGATCAACTTTAGAATCCCCCTTTGGGGATCAAGGCAGCACCACCCGATGGCACTCCTGAGAAGCTCATTTCAAGGGAGCGCCTTTATCTCCAGAGCCATTATCAAAACACTTTATACTATACACATATAGTATCTTTCAAATCATACGCCTAGTATGATCTCGTACAAAGCCCCTTTACACAAAAGCGATTATCCTAAAATCGATAATTTTCAAACTAGGCTTTCCAAATTTAAATAATGGTTTTACCCAAAAATCAAAAGCCTTTCCAAATCCAAAGGTTCCCAAAACCTTTTTCCAAAATCCTCATAAGATCTTATATATATATATATATATATATATATATATATATATATATAAAATTTTCTTTAAAAACTTTGGATCATTCAGTCTTGTATAAAACTCCTTTTATACTTCAAACATTTTCAAAATCCTTTCCTTCTGGCAATAGATTAAACAAGGGGAGATATATCTTATATAACAAAGATATTTAATTATTTATTCAAAATCAAATATTCAAATTTGATTACTCTTTCCAATATAAATTTCATTCAAATCTGTATGATGTACACTTATCATCCGTAAGCTACACCAATCTGATCACTCACTCGATCACACAATTTCACTTTCGAACTATTATCGTCCGCCCGCTTTCCTGGTGCGGACTCAGATCTGGTTTCTTGATCAGAAACCGTCATTCTCCTTGCATAGCTATAACTATGATAGAGAATATCCAGAACCAATCAACAATCCATGACCATGTTCGCCGTCGAAAATCGAGTGAAAAATCCCAACTTGGATCGATATAACTATCTCGAAATTCTTTGCTCGAATCTGGATCAAATCACTATGAGAATAGAATAATATACGTACGTCCTACGTATTTATTTTCATTGATTATTAGTCAAATCAATTTCCTTTCTATTCATTCTAACATTGAACTTTATTCACTTAATCACATTTGCCTTAATTCTCATTTGGATTATCACTTCAATTCTTATCTCAGTTGGGTATTTAATCAATAACAGTTTGAACTCCGACCAGTTTATATTTAGAAAATAGCTTGAAAATTTTAAAAATAGATAAGTAGTTGAAAAATAATTATTAGTTTACAAAATAGTTGTAAAATAGTTAACTAATTGTAAAATAGTTGGAAAATAGGTAAATAGTTATAGAGATTTTAGATAATTGCAAAATAGTTGTAAAATAGTAATTAATTTGTAAAATAGTTGAAAAATAATAATTAGTTTACAAAACAGTTGAAAAATGGTTAATAGTTCCAAAAATAATTGTAAAACAATTATAAAATAACTTGGCTTTAAGAAAAAAAGGTTGCATATATTAAATTGCTTGGGAAAAAATATAAGTTTATATTAAAATAATTTATATTAAAAATAGTCCAAAGTCAAAATTGTTCACTTCCCTATCAACTCAATTCAAATCTCCACTTCCATTTAAATTGACTCAATTCCAATCTGAAGAACTTCAATTCCCATCGAAATTTATTTAATCCCAATTCAAGTTGAATCAATCTTGTTTTCTTTCCCAGTCCAAATCAAGTTCCATTTGATTTTAATCCTGTTCAACTTTAATTATAATTTCAAATTATTCCAATCAATTTGGACTATATCAATTGAACCTGCTTTAATTTCAAACTCAATTTTAAACCATCTCGAATTATATAAATTCGAGTTAAATTCTCAAAGGTTGGTTTAACTTTTTAAACCAAATTAACCTTCATTTAAAGTTTTTAAACAATTTAATTTCTGAGTTCTAATTCTAGAATTTCATTTCAATTAATTTAATTTCATTTCTATATCGGAGATCAGCCGATGCAGAAACATTCGACGGTAATCCTTCCGTTTTCATAAATATCTGGTCTTCTACACCGGTCATCAAATGCAATCCATAACGACGTATCACATATTCGGAATGGGTTATACGACCCCAATGTCCTTTCCCCGCTAACCTGAATAGTGAGCGCTTATTTCAAAAATAAGTGTGGCATTCAAATTCAAGTAAATCACAACAAATACCTATTTAAAGGTAAATATTGGTAGTCGGTTATTTAACTATCAATAGAGATGCACAACATCACAAGATTCCAAATAATTTTCCAAATTATTTATTTTCCAAAAATATCTTTACTAGATATAAATTCTCCACACTTCAACCGTTTGAAAACAATTTTCAAATCACTTTTCACCTTTACCACTTTTGAAAAAAAAATTCAAACATTTTCCTTACGCGGAAATACTTTCATTTCAACATGGTTCATTTAAACCAATTAAATAAATCCTTAACGATTTACTTTGTATTTACGTTCCAAATCCGTAAATTGATTCCCACAGTTCAAAATTAAATCAACGTTTATTTTTAAACAAATTTCCCTTCCTTTTATAAATTCCATAGTGAATTTACAATTCCAAAATATCTATGAATATACGATTTCCAAATCAATTTCTAATATTCAATTTCAATTTATCTTTAAAAGATAAATCTCAAAATATTCACTTCATATTGGAAAACATTTCCATACTTATTTAATAAGTATGGAATTCACAAATCCATTTATTTTCAACACTTGAAAAATATTCAAGGTACTTAAATCGAAATTAAGTATATATTTCATTCTTTAAGGAAAACATTCACTTAAACACATTTATTTGGGCCAAAACGAATGTTGCGTAAAACATCGTTACGACAACCCAAAATCACTAGTATAGGGATTCAAACTTAAAATAGATATATAAATCCCAATACTATATAAAACATTTCCTTTCGGAAATCATTTACTATAACAACAGTGTTATAGTCTACCATTTCCTTCTATTTCTCGAAAACATCTATTTCAACAATGAATGTTGAAATCTATGGTTTCGACACTTAATGCATTTTAAAACAACCTCAAATCATTTTAAGTTCTATTTAAGACATCACTTCCCCAAAACATATCCATTTTATTTCATAATATATTCACGGTCCAAAAATCGTGAATATACTTTATTTTCCCAATTCAATGTTTCTACACATTTATTAAAAGATTATCCACCGTCCAAAATCATGGATAAAATTCCCAACCAAACTCTTATTATTACAACATTTAACTTTAAGGATAATTCGCTGTCCAAAATCGCAAATATATCTCCTTTAATAACTTTTATGTTTGATTTATCAAATTCAATTGATTTCGAATTTACAAATAATGTTTATAAATCCCATTTCTATTTATAAAACTTTGATTTATAAATCTCCTTTATTATCCAATTCAATTTATATCACTCAATTATATACCAGAAGTCCATATTATAAGTTAAGAATTTATAATCCATTTATTTACATAATCGTTCTTTTAAAACTTCACAAATTATAAATCTTATTACTTATAAGATTTTATTTATAACCTTATTTTCAACATTAACAGAACAACTTTTAGAATTCCATTATTTCGATTTATAAAATATATATTTTATAAATCTCATCTATAAACCATTTATCTTTATTCAAAAATCTCCATTAAAATGCCAAATCTGATTTATAAGTTAATTACTCATAATCTTTTATTTTACAACATCTATTCATTTTACAACTTCACAATTTAAAAGTTTATAAATTTCGTTCACTTATGAAATCCATTTTTTTCATTTTAACACTTATAAAAACTCGTTTTATAATTCCAGTATTCTTAATTTATAAAATATCAATTTTGTATATCTTTTATATAAATCGTTCATAATAATTCAAAAATCCCAATTTAAATAAACCAATCTTTTAATAATTTACAAAACGTTATTTAAAACTTATATAACTCTCAAAATCATACTTAAGTACTATTTTCCAAACATATAACTTTTATAACAATAAAATTATAATGCTTATTTATTTTAACAATTCAAAATTTATTAAAACGTATACTTTCAAAAATCACTTTAAATTTCTTTTTAAAATCAAAAATCATTATTTTAAAACTTCAAAAATGGATCCGATGATGCAACAACACCAAATAGTCAATCACGACAACAAAGACATCATATATCAGTATATGATAATCAACAAATATCACAATATCTGTAAATAAATCAATATTGTTGAGGAATCCAGTTGGAGCCCTCCAACCTGTTTCCATGCACCGAAAGATGTTAGCACAATACCAATATCGTTCCAATACGGAATCTCACGATATATGGGATTTATAAAATATTATCCACTATTATGCGGTGCAATAGGGTCTCATCCGCTATATAATGCGGGAAAATCAACTCCAAGTACATATATAGTACCAATTTCACTTTGCAGTGAAATATTCACGGTATAAGTTTTTAATAAATAACCTCCGCTTACTAACGGCGCATAATGTCTATTTTAACAATCAATAGATAACAATCATCATTCAAACATACAATCAAGAAATTTTACATATAACTATTTAAATTTAAATCGAAACAATTCGATTGAGTGAGAAGTTCTCACCTTGCTTTAAATTCAGTTTCAGCGTTTTATTTCGAATAAAATTAAACACGCGTTTAATTTTATCCGAAATTCTCACTAGCTCCAAAATACTCCAAGCCTGCTCCATTGTGTAGTTCTCGACAAAACGAACCCGTCGCAATTCGTTTCGTCAAAATCCGGCCTCATATCACAAAGTTATACTATTTTAAAGATTACACAAATTATTATATAATTAATTTACAATTTCTTCATTTATTTTAACCTTCGATTAATCTCGGCCGCACAATCACAAGCCCTAGATCAGAGCCGCTCCTCACTTCATCTTCCCCACGCGAAAGCTTCCAGGCATCACGCGACCAAAAATGAACCAAAGCTGCCCCAAAACCCCTAATCACGCGACCCAACCTGACCAGCTATAGGATGATCTAGCAACTCCGCTGCATAGCCCACCCCTCGCTCTACCTCCACCGCGACCATGGTCAAACTCGGTTTCCCATACATGAAGAAAAACGAACTCGAACCCGCCTAGAACGCGAGCAATTTCCTTCCACCACGTTGCATTTTACAGTGGTTCATCTGTATGGATTTAAAGATCTTGTCGAGCTCTATAATGTTGCAGTTGGAAGATTTTGTTAATTATTAGTGGATTGGACAGAAATCTAGGATGAAAAGAATAAGATGCCGGCCATTGATTATAAACAAGTGGCGACTGGCTTTAAAACCCTAGGCTCTTTTTGATTTGTGAAAAATGGCAAAATATAGGTCCTTTTATAGAAAATTGCCAGACACTATTCATCCAAAATTTTCCGAACTCCAAACGAAGCATGCCGGTTGGCGTTTCTAAGGTTTACCCCATGTTTCGAACATAATGGAATAGGTTTCGAAAGCTAATTCGATCATCTGTGCGAGTTATGGAAATAAACGATCAATTTTAAATTAAACCGATTAAACGATTTTCTATGCGTTTTGGCTTGCCCCGGGCAAACGATAAATCCGATTGACTTGAAATTTGAAATCTTACAATAATATAACATTACGGATCCGATGAAACTAGTTTCGTCGAAATCCGAGATTGTTTGAAAAATGGCTATTTTAACTCGTTAATTAAATATTAAATTATTCAATTTTCACAAATTAACTTTTAATTCGATGTTAAAAGTTCTATAATGTTATTCTAACTCCAATATGATATAATAAAATTTTACCAATCATTTTCAATCATATTAAACCCAATTTTCAATTATTTCTGTATTTTCACATATTAAATTATCGATTTAATTATCCAATTAAATCCAATTATTCGAAATAAAATTTATTCGACTGTTTAATTTCACTTATTAATATTTAAAGTGTAACAACCCGCAAATCCGTACCCCTTGAATTAACCCTATTCTACAACAATCAACTCAAATTGCACAGAAATACGAACCATTTGGGTTAAAGAAGAAGAGGTAGAAGAAGAGAAAACTAAAACAACATCAGAATCTAACCATCGCAGCGGAATAAAATATAATAGATAAATAATAATCTTACTCAAAATCAAATATATCTCTTTACATATATTACACCATCTGAGTACATCAATCACAGATCACATCAATAACATACAAGTGGATACATAGCAACCCAATACAGCGGAATATATATATAAACAAGTACGAGAGTACGTGTCGTCATCCAGCTCGTCTCCTGAGCTCCATAGCATCATCCTGTATCCTATAATACTCGGCCTGACCCGAGCATTACAGTTAAATAACACCCGAGTCAGTCTGGAATACCAGGGTGAGAAAATCACACCCAATTGATTATTAAAGTTTCAAAAATCCTTTGAAAACAAAAGCATCTCGTAAGACCACGCCACAAATAAACATGTCGGGTTTTTACCTTACGATAGCTAAAACAATTTTTATAGAAATCCTCTGATATTATAATAGTGTCTATAGAAAGTAAATAGAATCTAGCTGAAATGCTTGCATCTCACGTTTCAGCAATAGTTGGGCACAATCAAAACCGTACGGGCGCGTAGGGAAAATGGATTCCAACTAATGGCTAGGCACTGGGGTACCACCTGTCACAGTACCTGGTCTAGATCAGCGTACCGAGGAGCCACCCTAACTCCCCTGCAACACAAGACCGGAACCATCCCTTACTGGACAGTCCCGAGCAAGATCACCCCGCGGTTGGGATCAGCAACCGCCCACACAGCCGAAATAAAGGGACATCTTGACAGGGATGACCTCACCCTCCAGTGGGGGCTACCCACGAAGCCTTGCTGCATATCCCCTGATTTTCAGCCATTCCCATTTGATGAGGCTTGAGGCTAAGCGTTACCTTTTTAGCATATATTCCTTAGAATGCCCATCGTCCTCCTGACGATGTTTCGCAAGCATTCATCCATACAAGTCCGTCCCGGGTTCGAACGGAACCGAAGGCACTATTCCTACTACATCCATTTTGGAAATATCCTCAGGATTAGTAGCGACTAGCCCTTGCACTTCACTGCTCCATCTTCGAATCCAAAATCGTTTCACGAAACGTACAAACCGGATCGAAGTGGTTTTCGAGAATTAAATCTCGATCCCGGTCTCTTCGAAACGATCAGCGCATTGTCCAATATTGATAGTCGGTTGTTTAACTATCAATAAATATTTACAAACAACCATCCAACAATAAATAATTTTCCAAATTATCTATTTATCTCAAAATATCTTCACAAGATATACTTCTATTTTCAATCGTTTGAAAACAGTTTTCAAACCATCATTCTTTCTTTCCAGTATAAACTTTCCCAAGTATTTTCTATCTCCTCTGAAATCACCAAGCACAAAAATAGATTTTTAAAAATAATTTTAAATACTTTACTTTGAAATATATACTTTAAAACACTTAGGATAAAACTACTTAAATAATTTGTTAAAAATACACATTATATGAATTTGAGAAAATAAGGTTACTTTATAAAATATAAAATCAGGTTTCCACTTTTAAAACAAATACTAAGTCACCTTTAAATAATTAATGCTATAATATATTAAAAGGAAATATTTGCTTTAAAAATTAAATATTTGAAATAATAAAATTTTCAAAACATACCTTTTAAACATTTTTAAAACTATTAACTTATATTTAAAAACTTACTTTGAAACGTACTTGGTTATTCAGAAAGAAATTCCCAATCTCGATCACTTAAATCAATTTTCCAAATTGATTCCCAGTTCATTTCATTTAAAATAAATTTCTTTACTTATCAGTTCATTTCAAACTTCATTAATTGTGGACTTTATTTTATATTTCAATTTGATTTTTAACTCCTTTAACTGAAATATACAAATCTCAGGTTATTCCCAATTTCTTCTTTATTCTTCTTAAATAATTTAAATCCTCAATTTAAAATAAATGTTTGTTCTTTTAAACAATAACATTGAAATTTAGTTCCATGAACTCTCTGTTTATTTAAATTTCCTTCCCATACACAAGACTTATTTATTAGAATTTTAAAGTCACTTTATTTCCTTTCCAATTTATTTCATAAATTTATTCAACTTTGCTATAATTATTTTACTTACGCTTCCACTTCTTTTGTTTTCATTTCCCAAACTCAAATTATATATTTAGTAATTAATTATTGCCCGATTTAAAACAATCAAGCCATAGCATTCAATATTCCCACATAATCCATTACAGGATATCAAATAGTCAGAACAAAGAATATTAAATAATTAAATAAAGTTGAGGGGTCCAGTTGGATCCCTCCAACCTGTTCTCCCTGCATCCACAGATGTTAGCACAATATAAAATGTCAATTCCAATTATATACCTCACTACAGCACATCATCCAATTTTCACCCATTCAAACAAATATTTCAATTCAATTGCTTAAATTAAAATTTAAAACTAAATTAAACCGAGTGAGATTAACTCACCTTGCATTTGTTTGCAGTCCACATCAATTATGTCTTGGTTTCTTTCCCGGTTTATAACCTTACTGCCGAACTGAGCAAATCCCCAAATTGCGACCTCCTTCCTACATCTCGACCTCGCATGCATCAAATCGAGCAGAAAACCCTCGGCGAACTTCACTTGCATCGCCCACGATGCCATCAACTCGAACGCGATGCCAATTCGAGAGGCTCGGCCCCAAATTCCACTACCACTTTCCCCAAATTCGAAACCCTAACTGTCACTCGTGACTTCCCCCTTCGCCACTCCCAAACCACCTATGCCACCCTTGACGACGAGTTGCCTTCCCAAAGCCCCAGACTCCCCAAACTCGTCACCGATCGCAGCCAGAGTCGAACCCACCAAGTCGACCATGCTCCAGACTCGATTGAATTTCGACCGCCATGAATACGACGGCGGCATCGATGATCTTGATGCTCTACATCCATTTTAAGTCGCTATTTTTTTTTTAAAACGGGGACTCGATTTGAACAGAAGGAAGAAAACGGGTGAATAATGTTTTGAATAGAATGATACTCGATTGAATGCCATCTTTCTATGAATATTCGGCTGTGAGGTTTTTGAAGAGGTGTGAGAAAGGAAATGTGATGTTTTTAATAAGAGGGAAGCGTGTAAGGGAAGTTTAGCTATAGTGATCTGAGTAGATATATTTCAGCAGATGTGATAGAAAGGCAGCTGAAAATTAACTAGGGTATAAACATATATATTAACTCCAAATTCAAAGTTTTAAATTGTTTTGATATGAATTTCTACGCGTTTATCTATCGTACGCTCACACACCAACCCCAGACACTACGAAATTTGAAATCCGATAATAATACGATATTACGAATCCAATGGAACTGGTTTCCTCGAAATCCGAGACTGTGCCTCGGAAGGCTATTTTTAAATTCAATTTAAACGATATAAATTTAAAACTGAACCAATCACTGTTAATTTCAATTTTACGACCCTTATTATCCTCAGTATTATCAATATAAATTTTTCAAGCCTTCAAATTATTTTTAACAGACTTAAAATTCTAGATTCAACAGGTTACCCAACTTTGAATTATTTATTTCAATCGTTTAAATTATCAAATAAAAGGTGATATTCGAAATTCGAGTTAAAATTATTATATTAAATGTTTAAAATCAATTAAATATTCCGATTTTAAATGCTCGAAAATTCCGGGTCGTCACATTCCTCCCCCCTTAAAAGAATTTCGTCCCCGAAATTACTAGTTAGGAAGAATGATCTATATCCCGTTAACTATTTCCTCAACCCAAATAGGTTTTAACAACTTACCAAACAAATCTTTTTATCAAAAGACTTAGTAACCCTCTTCCTAACCTTTCCAACTTACCCATAAGCCTTAAACAAAATTACTTACTTATCAATTCACTTTTTTTTTAACTTAAAACCAAATTTGAATTATCAAAATTTTCTCAAAATTTTTCTAACACCTTAAATTTACGGAAAATTTCGCCAGCGTCTCCTTTGCGTGGCTAGCTCGGTACAACTACAAAATGGCTCTACGGCCTCCTAAATCCAAAAAGAAAACAAAAAGCCAAGTGGCTCAATCCAAATCCAAATCCAAATCAAATTCCATACCAAATTTAAATACATACCTTTTGTCGAGCATTTCAAATTTTATCTTTTCATATCAAACCCAAATTTCTTTTTCCCTTTATAATACCTGCATACCTGCTTAGCACCAATATCCAAACACAATATTCCACAACATTTTATCGACTTTCTCACAAAATGTCAACATCTATTCATTCCAATATTGACTTAAATTACATTGGTAGTATCAATTTCCATTTAAGACTTCACCATTCCTTCTTAAATTTAGTATAAGTATTTTATATACTTCTTTATTTATTTTCATCTTACCATTTTAGTTTATATCCATTTCTATCCACAACGATTCCTTCATTTCCATACGAATTCAATTTATTTTCAACTCTAAACTTTAAATTCTATTTTTCATTTATAACAAATTCACGTCATTATTTTAATTAGCTCCATTTACTAACTTATTTCAATTCTTAGTTTGAAATTGTTTTGTCGCTAATAAATGTTCCAAAAATTTTCAAAAATTTTCTAACTCCCAAAATTTCTGAATTTTTTTGGCAGAGTCTCCTTTGTACGGAGGAGCTTTTGCAATTTGACAAAAGAGATAAATATATATACATCGACCCACACGGTCGGAAAAACCAAAAACAGTTCATATTTCCTATTTTTTTATTGCGTAGGCTTACCTTATTTAGCATATTAAGCAAGCGGCTTATTATTTTTAGCGAATAGCACAACCAAATCCAGTCACACGGCTTCCAGGTACCTGTACTTACTCAATTTAAACATGTAAGTATCAAATATATGCAGTTTAACTATATTTCACTTATTTATAATAGCTAAAACATATGAATTCTTAAAAGAAACTCATACCAAACATTTTTCTGTAAGCAATTTATATAGTTTCCATGTTAATTCAACTGTTTCAATTTATTTATAACCATTTTCATTCAATTCGAATGATTTTCAATCCATTCGTATACATCTTCATCAAATTTGAATGGTTTAAAACACAATAGCTTATCTTTAATTTATTCTTAAGCAAACTGAACTCACATTTAATTAATTGCTTTCAAAATCAATTTATTTTACCCTTATCAACACATAGAATTTTAATTACTTCCATTTACATCCAAACGACAATTTATTCCATGCAATTTGACGAGATTTATGTGAATAATTAAGAACTTGAGTTTTATAATCAATTTAAATTGACTCCACTCAACTTACACTTAATTCTATTCCATTTCGGATTTATTCACAGTCCATATATTCTCAGTTTCATTGCATTTCAGATTTGAACACATCCACTTACATTTCCTTCTATTAACCATCCTTCATTGCAAAACTATTAACATCTTTGGTTCGTCTTCATTACCAATTTAAATTTCCCTTTATTTTAATCCATTTACAAGCGTTTATTTAGCTCGACTCACTTCATTTAAATTCCATTCACAATCCATTTATTTACATTTCATTCCATATTTGTTTATTCCAAACTATTTTATTTAGCTCGAAAACAATCCAAGCTATTTCATTCCATAACCATTTCTCAAGCTATTTAAACCAACACTTCATTTGATACTTATTTATTCCATCATTTATTTATTCAACATAATTAGTTTATCCACATTTACTTAAACCATTTCTAATAAACTCAAAACATTTTATTTTCTTAATGTCTCAAATTATTTCAATTCCTTAATAATTCAAATATTTTACAATTATTTATTCTAGAATTTCATTCCATTAATATTATTTATAACTCACCGAATTTTATTTCGGTTTAAAAATTTATTTTCACTTAATTTAAAATCAATCCAATATTATTAAACTTTGTTTAAGTTGAAATAAATTCAACTCTCTTCCATCTATTCAGCTTAAGTCAACTTACTTCAATTTATTCAAATTTTACACTTAAGCTCATTCTGATTTTCCAAACAAAGTTCTCTTTCAATTTATCTTGATTCTATTTTAATTCAATCTCATTTCCAACTACAAATTATTTGATCAATTATTATACATTTTAGCTTCTAGATTCAGCTCATTCAATTTATTACCTGGCTATTTCCAAATTATCTTCACTCATGGATTTTATTTCCACACTCAAATCATTGCTATTTTAATCCATTTACATTTTTATCCTATATACTTCAATTATCTTTAATTTATTAACACTTCAAGCTAAATTTTCAATTTATAACTCAAGTTATAAATCTATTATCCATTTACCATCCAATTTAATTAACTCACAATTCAACTTCATCCTCAATTACTTTCACTTCATCCACAATTTAAGTCAAATTTAATTTATAACTTGAGTTCATTTCCAAACTTCATCATAAACTCACCATTCAATTTCATTAACTAATTTATTATCTAATTAGTTCTTCCCTTATTTATAATCCAACACTTGAATTTTTATTCCAAATATCACTTCATTTTATTTTCTTAAGTTCAATATACTTTACAATTCAAGTTTGGGTTCTCTTTTCATTTTTCAATTCATCAAAATATTGATTTTGGGCATTGTATTCCATTTTCAATTTAATAAGTCACAACCTATTGTTTTATACAATTCCATTCATCATAAGCTTGAATATATTCATCCTTTATTTTTAACTCAAACCTTCTATTTATTTATAGCCCAAGCATATTTTTTATTTCATGGATTTCTAATTCTTTTACAAGTCATTCTGATTTATTTAACTTAATCTAATTCTTATCCAACTTATTTCCCAGTTATCTAGGTAAAAATTTAATTCCATCTAATAACTTAATTGAATTCTTATTCCAATTCAATTTTATTTTAACTCAGATTTATTTAACTCAATTCGATTTCAACTTAATTCGAATACAACTGGATATTATTTCAGCTTATTCAATTTATTTTAATCCAGTTAAATTTTATTCTCCAATCCAAGTTAATTTCATTTTTAACTTTTCTCTTTAAGTTTAAATTTCAACATTCAAAGCTTATTTATCCTTCCTGATTTAAAAGAACATCCTAACTTATAAGCTTATAACCCATCTTATCAGGATTTTTTTTTTTAAAATACCGGCTTTTTGTTTTCAAAACATTTTGAAATCTCCAACATCTCAAATCACACTTCTCAAAATTTAAATCAATCCTGGATTTATTCCCAGCAAATTTCCTTAGAAATTTTCAAAAACAACTAGCTTTCTGAACAAGTCAATTGGGTAGCAATCCGTCACTTAGGAATTCGAAAATGAATACTGATGATGCGGCCGTCATCATCGGAATTATTTTCCAATAATCCAAGTGATTTCAATGCTATATCACTTTCCAAAATCTCCGGGTTTTAAATTTCCAAATCCTGCTTAAATCAATTTTACTATAATTCATTTGCATATCTTATGCTCATACAAATTCTTATTTGATTATATTTCAATTTATAAATTTCATTTATGACTCATACTTACGAATTTCATTTTATAATGAATTTATTCCCTTCAACTTTGGTTATACTTTCAATTTCTAGTTAAATTCACTTAACAATGATAATACTTTAATATTATCATTTCTAACATCCAAGCAACCATATAATAGCTATATAGTTTTCCAAAAACTTTCTTTATATCAAAAATATATTTTTGAGTAAAATTATTTCATTTACCCATATTTAAAACAATACCGTGTCGATTGTTCTATTCAAGTGTTTAGAAACCCCTTCGATACAGTTGTCCAGACTGTGCCGACGAAGGTTCATATGCCACTCATTAAACCAATCAACACAATATTAAAACAATTTATATTCACTAACAAATACGCGCTCATATTTATTTATACGCTCAAACTCATTATAGAGTACTACGAACTCTATTTTAAATGAGTAATTTCCCACCAGAGCCAAGGTTATCGCCAACCTAAGCTCTGATACCAAGTGTAACAACCCGCAAATCCGTACCCCTTGAGTTAACCCTATTCTACAACAATCAACTCAAGTTGCACAGAAATACGAACCATTTGGGTTAAAGAAGAAGAGGTAGAAGAAGAGAAAACTAAAACAACATCAGAATCTAACCATCGCAGCGGAATAAAATATAATAGATAAATAATAATCTTACTCTAAATCAAATATATCTCTTTACATATATTACACCATCTGAGTACATCAATCACAGATCACATCAATAACATACAAGTGGATACATAGCAACCCAATACAGCGGAATATATATATAAACAAGTACGAGAGTACGTGTCGTCATCCAGCTCGTCTCCTGAGCTCCATAGCATCATCCTGTATCCTATAATACTCGGCCTGACCCGAGCATTACAGTTAAATAACACCCGAGTCAGTCTGGAATACCAGCGTGAGAAAATCACACCCAATTGATTATTAAAGTTTCAAAAATCCTTTGAAAACAAAAGCATCTCGTAAGACCACGCCACAAATAAACATGTCGGGTTTTTACCTTACGATAGCTAAAACAATTTTTATAGAAATCCTCTGATATTATAATAGTGTCTATAGAAAGTAAATAGAATCTAGCTGAAATGCTTGCATCTCACGTTTCAGCAATAGTTGGGCATAATCAAAACCGTACGGGCGCGTAGGGAAAATGGATTCCAACTAATGGCTAGGCACTGGGGTACCACCTGTCACAGTACCTGGTCTAGATCAGCGTACCGAGGAGCCACCCTAACTCCCCTGCAACACAAGACCGGAACCATCCCTTACTGGACAGTCCCGAGCAAGATCACCCCGCGGTTGGGATCAGCAACCGCCCACACAGCCGAAATAAAGGGACATCTAGACAGGGATGACCTCACCCTCCAGTGGGGGCTACCCACGAAGCCTTGCTGCATATCCCCTGATTTTCAGCCATTCCCATTTGATGAGGCTTGAGGCTAAGCGTTACCTTTTTAGCATATATTCCTTAGAATGCCCATCGTCCTCCTGACGATGTTTCGCAAGCATTCATCCATACAAGTCCGTCCCGGGTTCGAACGGAACCGAAGGCACTATTCCTACTACATCCATTTTGGAAATATCCTCAGGATTAGTAGCGACTAGCCCTTGCACTTCACTGCTCCATCTTCGAATCCAAAATCGTTTCACGAAACGTACAAACCGGATCGAAGTGGTTTTCGAGAATTAAATCTCGATCCCGGTCTCTTCGAAACGATCAGCGCATCGTCCAATATTGATAGTCGGTTGTTTAACTATCAATAAATATTTACAAACAACCATCCAACAATAAATAATTTTCCAAATTATCTATTTATCTCAAAATATCTTCACAAGATATACTTCTATTTTCAATCGTTTGAAAACAGTTTTCAAACCATCATTCTTTCTTTCCAGTATAAACTTTCCCAAGTATTTTCTATCTCCTCTGAAATCACCAAGCACAAAAATAGAATTTTAAAAATAATTTTAAATACTTTACTTTGAAATATATACTTTAAAACACTTAGGATAAAACTACTTAAATAATTTGTTAAAAATACACAGTATATGAATTTGAGAAAATAAGGTTACTTTATAAAATATAAAATCAGGTTTCCACTTTTAAAACAAATACTAAGTCACCTTTAAATAATTAATGCTATAATATATTAAAAGGAAATATTTGCTTTAAAAATTAAATATTTGAAATAATAAAATTTTCAAAACATACCTTTTAAACATTTTTAAAACTATTAACTTATATTTAAAAACTTACTTTGAAAATGTACTTGGTTATTCAGAAAGAAATTCCCAATCTCGATCACTTAAATCAATTTTCCAAATTGATTCCCAGTTCATTTCATTTAAAATAAATTTCTTTACTTATCAGTTCATTTCAAACTTCATTAATTGTGGACTTTATTTTATATTTCAATTTGATTTTTAACTCCTTTAACTGAAATATACAAATCTCGGGTTATTCCCAATTTCTTCTTTATTCTTCTTAAATAATTTAAATCCTCAATTTAAAATAAATGTTTGTTCTTTTAAACAATAACATTGAAATTTAGTTCCATGAACTCTCTGTTTATTTAAATTTCCTTCCCATACACAAGACTTATTTATTAGAATTTTAAAGTCACTTTATTTCCTTTCCAATTTATTTCATAAATTTATTCAACTTTGCTATAATTATTTTACTTACGCTTCCACTTCTTTTGTTTTCATTTCCCAAACTCAAATTGTATATTTAGTAATTAATTATTGCCCGATTTAAAACAATCAAGCCATAGCATTCAATATTCCCACATAATCCATTACAGGATATCAAATAGTCAGAACAAAGAATATTAAATAATTATATAAAGTTGAGGGGTCCAGTTGGATCCCTCCAACCTGTTCTCCCTGCATCCACAGATGTTAGCACAATATAAAATGTCAATTCCAATTATATACCTCACTACAGCACATCATCCAATTTTCACCCATTCAAACAAATATTTCAATTCAATTGCTTAAATTAAAATTTAAAACTAAATTAAACCGAGTGAGATTAACTCACCTTGCATTTGTTTGCAGTCCACATCAATTATGTCTTGGTTTCTTTCCCGGTTTATAACCTTACTGCCGAACTGAGCAAATCCCCAAATTGCGACCTCCTTCCTACATCTCGACCTCGCATGCATCAAATCGAGCAGAAAACCCTCGGCGAACTTCACTTGCGTCGCCCACGATGCCATCAACTCGAACGCGATGCCAATTCGAGAGGCTCGGCCCCAAATTCCACTACCACTTTCCCCAAATTCGAAACCCTAACTGTCACTCATGACTTCCCCCTTCGCCACTCCCAAACCACCTATGCCACCCTTGATGACGAGTTGCCTTCCCAAAGCCCCAGACTCCCCAAACTCGTCACCGATCGCAGCCAGAGTCGAACCCACCAAGTCGACCATGCTCCAGACTCGATTGAATTTCGACCGCCATGAATACGACGGCGGCATCGATGATCTTGATGCTCTACATCCATTTTAAGTCGCTATTTTTTTTTTTAAAAGGGAACTCGATTTGAACAGAAGGAAGAAAACGGGTGAATAATGTTTTGAATAGAATGATACTCGATTGAATGCCATCTTTCTATGAATATTCGGCTGCGAGGTTTTTGAAGAGGAGTGAGAAAGGAAACGTGATGTTTTTAATAAGAGGGAAGCGTGTTAGGGAAGTTTAGCTATAGTGATCTGAGTAGATATATTTCAGCAGATGTGATAGAAAGGCAGCTGAAAATTAACTAGGGTATAAACATATATATTAACTCCAAATTCAAAGTTTTAAATTGTTTTGATATGAATTTCTACGCGTTTATCTATCGTACGCTCACACACCAACCCCAGACACTACGAAATTTGAAATCCGATAATAATATGATATTACGAATCCAATGGAACTGGTTTCCTCGAAATCTGAGACTATGCCTCGGAAGGCTATTTTTAAATTCAATTTAAACGATATAAAATTTAAAACTGAACCAATCACTGTTAATTTCAATTTTACGACCTTTGTTATCCTCAGTATTATCAATATAAATTTTTCAAGCCTTCAAATTATTTTTAACAGACTTAAAATTCTAGATTCAACAGGTTACCCAACTTTGAATTATTTATTTCAATCGTTTAAATTATCAAATAAAAGGTGATATTCGAAATTCGAGTTAAAATTATTATATTGAATGTTTAAAATCAATTAAATATTCTGATTTTAAATGTTCAAAAATTCCGGGTCGTCACATAAAATCAATTAAATATACAAATTTTAATTAGTAGAAATTCTAGGTCGTTACATTAGTTAATAAATCTCTAAATTAATTACCTTAACAAGTAATTAATCCCACCATTAATTAACCTTAATTCTATAATTAATTAATTACTCTTTAATTAATAAACTTCAAATCAATTATATTAATTAATCCTTAAATTAATAACATCATGTGATTATCACTTAACCACTTTCACTCAATTGCTTCCATAAGTAATTTTCTCTAATTACTTCCATAAGTAATTTCTCTTCTTAATTACATTCAGTAATTATTCATTAATTACTTCATTAAGTGATTACACTTAATTAATTCATAATTAAGTGATTATTTCAAATTAGACAAACAATTAACTAATCATTTAAAATTAATCAAATAATTAGTTAACTTCTTACATTTAAAAATCCTAAATTAATTAAGAAAATCATTTATCTTAATTAAACTTTTACTTATTAACAAATCATATTAGTTAAGTATTCTTAAGTTCATGAAAATAATAAATTAACCTTATTTATCTTCACAAATTAATTATTTAAAGTAATCAAATCTTAATAATTTAAAAACAAACTTTAATTGGTTTACAAAATTATAATAATAACCTTATTTGAAAATAAAGCATTTAGAAATTAATTTGAAATTAAAAACAATTTAATCATCTAATTTGAACTTTAAAATCTTTGAGACTTTTCAAATCGTTTAATTTAGATTGTATAAATATTTATCTCTGGAAGCTTAATTATCCTATCTTAAAACTTATCCATTTCAATATAATTTGAAAACTTAGTTTTTAAAACATTACTTAAAATTTACTTAAAAACTATGATCTAATCTTTTAAATTGAAAACACCCCTTTTGAATTAAAATTCGAAATTTAATTAAGTTAATTACTTTCAAAAGCAATTATCTTAAATATTTTAAATTTGAAAATAAATTCAATTAACACTTTTGAAAGTTTGATTAACATTTATTTCAAAAGAACAAGTTTTAAATTCGTAAATTTATTTCCTTTTATAAAAACTTAAGCGTTTAATTAGCACAGGAAAACGTCTCGGGTCAAACCCGAGTCGAACACTCTAAAAACTCGAGCTAGCCTCGTGTCAAACACCGACAAAATAGCTTCGAGACCAGCCTTGCACTTGCACGAACCAAAACCCGAGCAAGCACCTTCTTCCCAAACTTCCTTACTTCTACCAGATATATCGTACATGCATGCATGATGTGCGGCGAACCATGCGACGCCGACACTTCCTCCGGCCTCCACCAAATCGCCAACGACCACGACGAGCCTTACGACCAACCAGATCCATAAAAACATTGCCTATTCGAAAATGAGCACCAAAGCCCAAAAACTGGAAACTTGACTCGAACGAAAACCCCCCAACGCTGACGAACCCGACACCGTTAGACCCCGCCGACCTCACCATTGAATCGCCTAAACCCCGAGCATCGATTCACCCAAACACGATCGTCCCCGATGATCCAGTGATGATGCAACCGTCGCATAAACAAAATCCCTCAAAATCTTAGTCGAAACACTACTCCATCAAAATCCAATCACCTCGGCCCATAAGAAAAATCACCATAATTTTCCTATACTCCCCATCATTCTACCACCTCCAGACCAAAAATCAAACAACTCCGCCATGCCGTTCATCGGCAATCGCCTAAAACTCCAAATTCGAACAACCCCTAAATTGCCATGAATTACCAAAACTAAAAATCATGATATGTATAATAAAAATCATAATTTTTAACCACTAATTCATTCATGAGATCCAAAATGGAAATTAAGTTTGTTGATTTTTAACATGCATTAATATTTTACTGTATTTCCTATTCTAAAAATTATTTGTAAATTCAAAATTCCAAAAACTATTTCTAAAATTACCATCATACATTAACAAAAAACTTCCATTTAATCATCAAAGCCAAATATTGATGCTATTGGGAGATTTGAATTTTTGAAAGTAAATCCTGGTCTGAAACAATAGATAACAGAGTGTTTATATATACAGACCTATTTACATATATATACATATCTAACAATTCAATAATATAAACACTGAAAGATTTTCATGCAACATCAATATCAATTCACAGATTATCACATGCATTAGAGACAATCACAACTTAAACTGTTTAAAAAAAAATTACTCACTATTAATTAGCAGAGAACAGAAACTTGTTTTCTAGGCTTGTATTGCTGAAGCTTTGAAAATAATTGATGTTGAAACTTAATGTTGAGCTTGCATGTTCGAAATCTTGAAACTGATGTTGAATTTCCATTTGAGTTTCAAGTTTGAAGCTGCAGTTGGTTTGGTTGCTAGAAAAACTTGTTTGCAAATTTGAATTTCAGGTTTTAGTTAAGAAAGAGAAGACAATGTTTGGGAAAGAAAAGAATTTGAACTGATGAAAATGTTTGTAAAAAAAAACTAGTTTCTTCTTTAAACATTTATTTAAAAATTATAATAAAGAAAAAAAATATTGCCACTTGTTGATTTAGATGATACATAAGTGACAAATGTATCTTACTTGAGTTCATTTATTAACAAATGTCTAAATCTTGACTTATGTGTTTACAAATGTTTAAACCATCTTTAAATTAATTACACAAGTATTCATGTTAATATATCATGTTTATATTAATTTATATTTAAGGCTTAAGCTTATATGTATATTTATAAACTATGTTCATGTGTTATTTAAAGAAAATTTTTAAAAGTAAAGAAACAAAATTTAAATCTTATTTTAACTCAAGCTAAAATATTTTTGATTCATATATATATATATATATTGGTTTTGAAAATATAGGATTTAATTTTAACTAGCTTTGAAAAATTATTAACTTGAATTTTGAAACAAAACATCAAATCTCAATATATATAAAGTTTAAAAAAACATACCCTTTATTAAAATCAAAGATTTCCTATTTACAATATATACATATGTATAATTACATTTTAAATAGAAAATATTTTTGACATTAGTTTTGAGAATTATTATATTAAATTTTAAAACAACTTCAAATCATGATATATACATACATATATATTACAATTTGAAACTACATCTTTTATTTAAAAGAAAAGATTTTCTATTTACAATATATATACCAATAAATATATATATACATTATAAATAGAATAAATTTTATTAGCTTTGAAAGATAAATCTTATCAAATTTAAATTGTTAGAAAAATATTGACCAATATTGTCAGATTAAATATTTATTAACCTTTAAAAGATTAAATTTACCTATTTAAATTAAAACTATAAAGGAAAATTATCAAATCAATTTAGTTATTAATACAAATTATTAAATTGATATTGCCTAAAATTCTGGGTCGTCACATACAACTTATATAGAACCCGGGTAACTCGGATCAATTTACAAGTTCACAATATGTAACAGACATCACTTATTTCGCACATAAGTTTTATAAGTACCAAAGACTTAGATTTAAAATAGTCCAATTCACTTAAATATTTCATCCCATCATATAGATTTCACATATCAATCTGTAAAAATTCGAAGTGGTTTCGGGTATTACCTAATACCCGACCCCGGTCTCTTCGAATCCAATGTCATCTAAGCCCAAGTTATTCAATTGAGAAACAATTCAAACTTTTTTTAAAATACAGGATACCATTTTACCAAGCAATGCATCTCGATAAATGAATACATTATCACTACTCAACCCAACACATCATAATACAGAAACGTTCCAAATCAGTAATATCAACCAATCATTCATAAGTCACCCATTTCTAATAAATCAAATTAATTATTTTAATCATTTTAATCTTGCTTACTTAACAATAATTAATTACAATCCATTAATTTATCATTCCCTAATTATCCATCTTACATTTATCACTTAGTGTAATTGTTTTAAAGGATAGTTAATTATCTCTAATTAATCCCCTGATAAATTAACCTTCAATTACATCTACTATGTAATTATCCTTCTTATCAATTTCACCAAGTAATTTAAATCCAAATTACTTCCTTTTATTAACCATCCATTAATTTATTAGATCCAACACTAATCACTAATTACTTCACCAAGTAATTGTACTTTTATAAATTACATCATTAAGTAATTATACCTACCAAATTTCACAATTGATTAACCATAATTAATTAATAAAATTAATTACCTTAAATTAATCACATTAATAAATCATTTAAAACTCTTAACCAATGATCTTTCATTAACTATATTCATTAACCAATCCTTTAATTAATTCTCTAAGTAATTAACTTTAATTAATCACTTTAATTACAAATTAATCACAAATTATTTAATTTCTAATTACATAATTAATTTCTAAATTTAGCTAAATTTATCTTTTATTACTCGATTAACTAATTCCTAATCATCGATTAACAATCCAAACTTATTTAATTAACAATTCTTAATTTCCATTTAATTTAACCTTAAATTAATAACCTTAATCCAAATCATAAATTTAAAAACCTTAATAACTTAATTAATTAATCCATATCATTAATTAATCAACTTATTTATTTAACCCTTTATTTACCTTACAATTTAATGAATTTCAAATCATTAAATTTTTAATTAACATTAAGATAAAAACATCGTTTTTATAAATGAATTAATTATCATTCACAAACACATTTAAAATGTTTACTTTCAAATTCATTTTTAAATTTCATTTCAAATTAAGGTTCAAATTGAATACAACCTCTTCAGTAATAAAATAAACATTTAGAGTTCACCTCTAATTTTAAGACCCAAAAACGATATGCATATACATATACAGATCGAAGATTACTCACCTGTTTTCTGATTTCCACACTCTTCATTCTCGATTAGTTCCATGATTTTCAGACCAAAGAAGCCCAGCCCACAAAGCGTCATCTTCCCCATATGCCTGTATCTTGTACAAGAGACATAGTTTCCTTCCAATCGACCATGCACGCCACTGACACCGAGCACCACCGCTCAAAAAGAAACTCCGACTTTGCCACTCTTTCTCTCTTGACGAACTCGACCTGACTGCACCTTCACATCCCTCTCCGACACCCCAGTTTCGAGCGCGATCAAACAAGCTCGAGCTGCTATAGTACTTCACACGTGATCTCCAAAACAACATCGCACACCCTCATCCTTGCGCCGTAGATGCAACACTCCTTCCTCGACGCTATTCCGATTTCCATTTCTCGAGTTACGCCCTCATTCGTGTGCAATCAGCAACTCTAGTTTTGAAACCCATCTTGACATTCACTGTCGACATCCCCAAACCCAAGCCGCATTATCCAAAAATCATCCTAGATCGAAGCCAGTGCAAAAGCATGTATTTAGGGACAAGTTTCGAATTTTTCTATGGTGTAGATTTCGAGCATTCAATTTATTTTATTTTGTATGAGTTCGGTTTTCTGCTTGAAGATTAGAGAGGGGATGGAGATAAATATAGATTTGGAGAAGCTTCTTGAGTACGCGTGTTTTGTTGATAAAAATATCTTTGACTATTTGGCTTTAAATTTTATTATATTATAAAACTTTCAAAACGTCTCGTTAATTGCCATTTAAAATTTTGAACTCCTCTGAAGGAATGCCACTAGGCGATTATAAGATTTTACCTGCGTTTCGAACATAATGGAACGTGTTTCGAAGGCTAATTCGATCATATGCGCGAGTTACGGAAGTAAACGATCAATTTTAAATTAAATCAATTAAAATAGTTTCTATGTATTTTGAGCTGCCAGGGTCAAACGACAAGTCTTATTGTCGAAAATTGAAATCCGATAATAACTAACTATTACAGATCCAATGGAACTGGTTTCGTCAAATTCCGAGACTGTGCCTCGGAAGGCTATTTTTAATTTCAAATTAAATGATAAAATTTCAAAACTTACCAAAACACTTCCGAATCTATATTTAACACTTTTACTATCTTCAGTATTATCCATATAAATTTACAAGCCTTTGAATTATTTTTAACAGGCTTAAAACTTCAGATTTAATAATTTACCCAATTTTAGTTTATTAAATCTAATAACTTTATTGCTATTAATAATAATATTTGAATTCAATTTAAAAATTAACTTTTTAAATATTTACAATCATTTAAATATTCATATTTAAATTGTTAGAAAATCCGGATCGTCACAAAATTATAATGCAAATTATAATTTAGTATCGTGTTTAAAAAAGAATTGGATAATAAAATGAGGGATTATATTGTTTATTTAAAAAAAACAATATCCGGATGAATATAATTTGAGATTTGAAATTTAAATAAGTCATATTATTTTATTTGAAGCCTATTTCAACGTTTGATGGTTGAAAAAAAAGTGTAAATGAATGTTATTTATGGATTTGGATTGAGAATAAATTATTATGATGGTTTAATTTTAGTTATTTAGTAATATTGAAAATTTATTCCAATGTTAGTCTTCTATTGTAAAATAAAATGAATAATATGAATAAAATAAAATTTAGAAGTATAATTAGGCTTGGAATTATGTATTAATGTTATAAAAATGTTAAAACATTTTAATACACTTCATTAGACTTAAAGATAAATTTTATTTGGTTGAAATGGATGAAAATAGTGATTTTCACTAAAAATGGGAATATTGGTAAATATTGTTAAAAAATTGTGTTATATAGGGAGAATAATATATGTAATTGGAAAAAAAATATTTTGATGAATAAAAACTGTTAAAATGATTTATTGCAATTTATTTGACATGAAAGAAGTTTTTGTTTAAGTTGTTGCATTACAAATAGCGCTTTTACACTAAAATGGTGCAATTTGTAAAATATTGTTAAAGATAGGGTTTTGTTTATAAAAATAACTTTTTATCATCGAAATAAATTTTATTTTTTTATATAATAACAATTTTATTGCAAACAATTTGTTGCAGATATTTTATTTGGTTAAAAATGAGAAAACTAGTGTATAAATTGATTAAATAGGTTAAATATGTGTATAACATAGGAATTTCTCTAAGTATATTAGTCTTGGGCTTATTTGGGTAAGGTTTGAATCCATTAACTCTCTCTAGAAACATCTAGAAAAGGGAAAATAGGTGTACGTACCTTTTTTTCTCATCTTTCTCCCCAAAACAAAAGACACAGTGTGACGCCCCACCTCTATACCCACACTAGCCAAGAACACTACGGTGCAGTGCTGTCAACTAGCATGGAGAATAAGGCTGTTGAGGAGCGACCATCCATGTAATTGCTTATCACACGGTGGCTATAAATAATCTTTGAAAACAAACATAGAAATAATCATAACACAAATCAGTCACAGATATCCATATCACAAAGGCAGAAGAAGATATGAATATATAACTAACACATGAAAGTGTACATCAGAGTAGTGGTCCGTAAGATCCACGATAATACAAAAGAATAGCAACACGTGCTATACAAAAGAATACAACTATGAGTCTATATCTCAAGTGTATACAACAAAAACTGCTAATCTAAACAGTTAGCCAAAAGTCAGAGTGATGAATCCCTGGGAAGAAGTCAAGCAGAAGCACCTGTAACACCTCGGTCTGACCCGAGTATTATTTAAGAAAATAATAAACGGGTCAGTCTAGCTATAAATATCAGATGACATGATATAACATAAAAGATATGGCATAAACATAAAATATCCATAATGTCATACCACCATAAGTATGTAAATAATGATCAACAGAAGATCAATCAATTAGAGATAATCAATATCACAAGAATCTTCTCAAAGATTCGGAAAGGGCATCATACCCCAAACTTGTACTCATAACAAGTCAATGACATAAATTCTAGAAATCAATGCAAGAAGTCCAGAAATCATAGAAAAGAGAAAGAGGCCTATCACATGACGGTCTGAAGACCAAGGGGAGCTACCCCACATGTGTGAATGGAATCACACAGATTAAGATCCAGACTAACCAAAAAGCAAAAAGGTATTTGTGAGTGGAATCACACAAGTGGTGTCTAGTCTAACCTCGCAACAAGAGACATCGCACAGTTGCTAGTCTAAATCATCAGAATGATCGTCATGATCAACGAGAAGTGTCAATTACACTAAGCTAGTAAATATAGAAGTTTAGCTTCATGTCCCATAACCACTTGCTTAACTTAAATATTTACGAACAAACTGTAAACCTTCACTAATAAAATTGTCACAAGAGGTTCAATCGAACAAGTCCAAGAATTAACCGACGAAATGAACGCAAGCGTTTCATACCACTTGTTTTACTAAGTCGTTTAATTAGATTTCTCATCCGAGTGAGCTAAAGGTTTGTATATACTAACAGATTGGAAAACGGTTTAAGAAAAGAGCTTTGTTATTAAAAATAGAGTTGAAATTGTTTGTTAAAAGATTTTTGATATTTACTACTAGTATTGAAACCTTTATATTATAAAGTGACAAAATACAGAAACAATTGTAGAAACAATCAGTCACAAAAATCGCATACGGAGATGTGAATAAAATCCAAGGAAATCAGCTCAATATTTTTCAGATAAGATCCCCTACGGTGGGGGTCCAAGGGGGGTGGCAACCCCCAAGGTGGGGGTGCGGGGGCAACGCCACCGCTTACGGGGTTCGACCTGCCCGGTCAGGTCGCGGGGGTCCAGGGGACAGCGCCCCCGGCGGGGTGCGGGGCAGCGTCCCGACCAAAACGGTACGACCTAGTGAAGACAATATGAGGTCTAACGACTTAAGGGTCTAAGGGGTCACGCGAACTATCGGGATAAGGTCCAACGACCTATGAGTTAAAGGTCCAACGACCTAAGGTATTCGCGACTTAACGGTTTATAGGCCTAACGACCTAACAGGGTTCACGACCTAAGGTATTCGCGACTTAACGGGTTATAGGCCTAACGACCTAACAGGGTTCACGACCTAAGGTATTCGCGACTTAACGGGTTATAGGCCTAACGACGTAACAGGGTTCACGACCTAAGGTATTCGCGAACGTCCTACTGCTTAAGGCTTAACTCGTGAGCGTCCTACTGCTTAAGGCTTAACTCGTGAGCGACATACGACTTAAGGCTTAACTCACGAACGACCTACGGCTTAAGGCCTAACTCATGAGCGACCTACGACTTAAGGCTTAACTCGCGAGCAACCTACGGCTTAAGGCCTAACTCGTGAGCGACCTACGACTTAAAGCTTAACTCGCGAGCGACCTAACTCCGAAGTGCCAATACTTCCAGAATGACCTAAAGCCCTGCGACCTATGGTACTAACTCGCGAGCGACCTAACGACTTAACTCATGACCGACCTAATTCCGAAGTGCCAATACTTCCAGAATGACCTAAAGCCCTGCGACCTATGGTACTAACTCGCGAGCGAACTAACGACTTAACTCGTGAGCGACCTAATTCCGAAGTGCCAATTCTTCCAGAACGACCTAAAGCCCTGCGACCTACGACCCAGTGACCTTGCGACCTATCACCGAATGAGTCAAGTGGCCAGAACGAGCTAAGTGCAGGAAATTTCCAAAAATGCTAAAAATTGGAGTTTTTCGCCATTCCAATCCAAACCAAAGGCAAATGTGCATGCAAAAGTGATAGGGAATCATTCCCAACAGTCCAATATAGTTACAGACTAGATTTGTGAGATAAAAATCTCACCTTTGCACCAAATATCAATGAAAATGAAGTTTTAAGCAAGCAAGAATCTATCCTTCTTCTATCTAAGCAAAAGAAGCTTGAATCCAATGTCTTCTTCTTGAATTTGGAGTAGAAAGATGGATTGCAATTGAATTTGATTTTTGGAATTTTAATTTCCCATTCCCTCCACCATTAATGCCAAAGCTTGATTAGTTAGGAAATTTATGAAGAGTGAGGGGAAGAGGGTTGGAACTTGGGCTTAATAGGCTAAACTAACCCAAAGTCCAAAGCGGGAAAAGTTAGTGAAATTTCACTAACTCCAAACCTATCGATGTTTATAGTTAAAAAAATTGTAAACGGCATTTCGAACTCAATGGAAGTGGTCTCGAGTCCTAATTTGACCGTTTGCAAAAAGTAGCTTTTCGGACCAAAATCCGATTAACGAGTTAATATTTAAATAAAATATTTAAATACAAACTCGATAAATATGCGGGTTGTTACAGACTCCCCTCCTTAAAGAAATTGCGTCCTTACAATATATATAAGATGGAAATAAAAAGTAACAACCATAAAAGCATATTAACATAAGAGGAATATTGAAATAAGAAGTTCACCTCAAGGAGCAGGAGTAAGCAAGTCCAGATGTGTACGCTCGATGAATTCTCTGGATTCCCAAGAACAATCCTTAGGATTTGAAGACCATTGAACCTTCACAAGCGGAACATCTTTATTTCGAAGTCGTTTAACCTCAGAAGCTATAATTCGAATAGGATGCTGCTCATAAGTTAAATTCGGCGAAACTTCAATTTCTTCCACAACAGCAGGCTCAAGAATAGAATCGGAATCCCGAAGGCATTTCCGTAATTGAGAAACATGAAATACATCATGCATAGTAGAAAACTGAGCCGGCAATGCAAGGCGATAAGCCATGGAACCAATACGTTCAGTGATAGGAAATGGCCCAATATATCGAGGCACTAACTTCCCCGATCGACTGAAACGTACAACACCCTTCATAGGTGAAACACGAATAAAAACAGGATCCCCAACAGAAAATTCTAATTTCCTTCTTCGATTATCGGCATAGGATTTTTGTCTACTCTGGGCTTCTTTCATCCTATGTCGAATAAGTTCAATCTTTTCCGTGGAATCACGAATAAAGTCTGGACCTAAAATCAGCTTCTCACCGGCCTCAAGCTAACAAGAAGGAGATCGGCATGGCCTTCCGTAGAGTGCCTCGAAAGGTGCCATACCAATACTAGATTGGAAGCTATTATTATAGGAAAATTCAACAAGTGAAATATGATCTTCCCAACTTCCACCAAAATCAAGCACACAAGCACGAAGAAGATCTTCAAGAGTTTGATTCACACGCTCGGTTTGTCCATCGGACTGGGGGTGATAAGCGGTGCTAAAATTAAGCTTCGTTCCTAAAGCTTTTTGAAGACTCTTCCAAAATCCACTAGTAAACAATGGATCACGATCGCTAACAATAGAAGTAGGAACTCCATGCAATTTTACAATTTCCTTGACAAATAGTTTGGCTAAAAGGGGAACGGTTCGGTTAGACCGAACCGGAATAAAATGGGCGGATTTAGTAAGTCTATCAACAATCACCCATAACCTATCATGACCCGAACGAGAACGGGGAAGGCCATCTATAAAATCCATGGAAATTTGGTCCCACTTCCAAATTGGAATTTCTAAAGATTGCAATAACCCACCAGGCCTCTGATGTTCAGCCTTGACAAGTTGGCAAGTCATGCAACACTTAACAAAGTTAGCAATATCAGATTTCATTCCCTCCCAATAATAAAGTCGCTTCATATCAGCGTACATTTTACTACTACCAGGATGAATGGTGAATTTAGAACGATGGGAATCTTCTAAAATATCTTTACGAAGATCACCAATATTTGGTACGATAAGTCTACCAAATTTTCGAATGCCGTAACGAGAATCAATACCAAAGTCTTTCAAACCTTCAATATCAATTCTATCCTTAATATTTTGGCCAAGAAGAACCAATTCAGGATCTAGCCTTTGAGCTTCAAGAATGCGGTCTAAGAGAGAAGGATGAGCCTCAAGGCTACATAAAACAAATGATGAGCATAAATCGGATACGCACTCTCGAATCTCACAAGTGGATAAGATCTCGAGATCGTTCCATTCGGATATCATCATAGAAACAACTGCTTGTTGCTTACGGCTAAGAGCATCGGCGACACGATTACCCTTACCGGGGGTATAAAGAATATCAAGATCATAAGGTGCAAGGAACTAGAGCCAACGCTGTTGACGTAAATTAAGTTCTTTTTGAGAAAATAAATATTTCAAAGACTTATGATCAGTGTAAAGAATAAATTTCTCTCCCAATAGATAATGACGCCAAATTCGAAGGGCGAAAACAATACCGCGAGCTCTAGATCATGTGTGGCATATCTAGTCTTGGTCGGCTTCAATTGCTTAGAAGCATAAGCAACAACACGTTCTTTTTGCATAAGAACGGCACCCAAAGCAACGTGACTAGCATCGGTATAAACAACAAAATCTTGATTCCCTTCGGGAATAACAAGAATGGGAGCATCGGAAAGGAATTCTTTGAATTTCTGAAAAGAGGCTTCACATTTGTCCGACCAAATGTATTTTACTCCCTTCTTAGTCAAGCCAGTAAGAGGCACGACAATCTTAGAAAAGTCTTTAATAAAATGACGGTAATAGCCCGCCAATCCGAGAAAGCTACGGATTTCAGTCACACTCTCAGGTCTTTTCCAATCTTGAATCGCTTCAATCTTTGAAGGATCCATGGAAATTCCGGATTCGGAAATAATATGACCGAGAAACTTCACACGAGATTGCCAAAATTGGCATTTAGAAAGTTTCGCCTTTAATTGATTACCCCTAAGAGTTTCCAATACAATCCGAAGATGTTCCTCATGTTCCTCCTCGGTTTTTGAATACACAAGAATATCATCAATGAATATGAGAACAAACCGATCGAGGAAATCTTTGAAAATTCGATTCATGAGGTCATCGAAATAAGCTGGAGCATTCGTTAACCCAAATGGCATAACAAGCCATTCATAAGATCCATGTCGAGTACGGAATGATGTCAAAGGAATGCTATCCTCTGCGATACGAAGCTGATGGAAACCGGTAGCCAAGTCCAATTGTGAAAAGACCTTAGCACCACTAAGCTGATCGAATAGGTCATCAATCCGAGGTAAAGGATATTTATTTTTAATAGTAAGATCGTTAAGCTTGCGATAGTCAACGCAAAGCCTAAGCGTACTGTCGGGTTTCTTCATGAAAATAGCTGAAGCTCCCCAAGGCGTGGAACTAGAGCGAATAAATTGCTTCGTCTCCAATTCAGACAACTATTTGCGCATCTCCTCATTTTCCTTATTGGACATGCGATAAGGAGGACGAGTAATAGGTTGAGCTCTAAAAACAAGATTAATTCTGAACTCAATTGCTCGTTTAGGTGGTAAACCTAAAACGGGCTCGAATATGTCGGAAAATTCACGAACAACGTGAATACGAGAAATAATATCATCTTCATCATCATCATCGTTATCACGAGGATTTAAAGAATATAAAGATGCCACCAAACAGGATTCTGAATCTTTAAGATTAACAGAAATCTGATTAACAGATAGTGGATGTCGGAGATGAATAGTCCGCTCAGGACGTAGGATATGAGCTTCATAACGATTAAGCCAATCCATTCCCAAAATCATTCCAAAGCCTAGGTAACGCATAACATGCAAATCGGCTAGGAATGGAAAATCACATAAAATAATCTCCACATTTTTACAAAGCAAACTAAGAGTTGCGGATCCACCAACAGGATTCGCAATTTTTAAAGAAGTCATCAATGCAGTAACACTTAAGGAAAAAGTGTCTACCAGTTTCTTTGATATAAAAGAATGGGATGCACCCGTATCAAAGAGAACTCTAATAGGTTGATCATGAAATAAAATAATACCATCAAGAATGGAATGAGAAATACCTTGGCCACGAGATGTGTTGCCAGGGGCTTGACCCACATTCAACTTTCCTTCCTTCTTGCCTTTACGCTTGAGGCATTGATGTATGTAATGATCCGGGATCTTACAATAGCGACAAGATTTGGGCTTAGAGCACTTATTCGCATAATGATCCCCAGAACCACAGTTGATGCAACTCGCACCACTAGGAGAAGGAGACTTTGCCGCAGGGGTTGCCTGCTTACCCTTTTTGTTGGGATAAGGACCCTTGAATTTGTTTGGCCTCTTTTTGTTGTTGAAGTTTGGTTTAGCACCTTCCACTTCAACGTCACTCTCTCTATCAGCCTCTTCATGACGAAGAGCGATATAGACGAGTTGATCAAATGCGACTTCTAGTTTCAGGAGTAGTGGCTTCTTAAGATTCTTATTTAAGCCATAAACAAACCTCTGGTTCTTCTTCAATGGGGTGTTGATGTATTCAACCCCATATTTGGAAAGCGACTCGAAGGCTGCGACGTAATCAGTCACATAGGATTGACCTTGAACAAGGTCAATAAAACGTCGAGCCAAGGTTACTTTCCCAGCTTCTGGTACAAACTTTAACTCGAAGCGCCCCTGAAATTGCTCCCAGGTGAGATCCGCTTCTTTAATTTCTGAAATAAGGAGTTCGTACCAGTCCAATGATCTCTCCTGGAGTATGCTGGAAGCCACCTGAACGCGGTGGAGATCGATAAGGTTCATGCGAGAAAAGATTCGATCGCATGATTTTAACCAAGCCTGGACCTTGATGATATTTTCCGAACCTTTGAAGGGCTTCCCACCCAAGTTGGTGAAATCGCTGCACAAGCATGCAAATCGCGACTTTGGGTGAGTAGGTTCTGGGTTAGCTCCAGCTGCTTGAGCATTAGTTACTAAATCAAGAAGCTGTTGAGCAGTCATAAAAACTCCATCCGGAGGAGCAGCACCAGATGATCTAGTTTTGTTACGGCCTGGTCTAGACATTCTCTTCCTTTAAGAAAGAAAGAAGAGAAGGAAGAAGGTTATTTACCAATGAACATCAAGCAATCTTGATAGATAAAATAAGGAATCATAAAGGAAATAGGATGAATCGGTACTAAGACTCAAATTAATCCTATAGTATGACTCCTAAGATAGACCTAGGACGATGATCCTTGTTAAGTTATTCTACATTGTTCCGAAGTTTGGCTCTGATACCAAGCTGTGACGCCCCACCTCTATACCCACACTAGCCAAGAACACTACGGTGTAGTGCTGTCAACTAGCATGGAGAATAAGGCTGTTGAGGAGCGACCATCCATGTAATTGCTTATCACACGGTGGCTATAAATAATCTTCGAAAACAAACATAGAAATAATCATAACACAAATCAGTCACAGATATCCATATCACAAAGGCGGAAGAAGATATGAATATATAACTAACACATGAAAGTGTACATCAGAGTAGTGGTCCGTAAGATCCACGATAATACAAAAGAATAGCAACACGTGCTATACAAAAGAATACAACTATGAGTCTATATCTCAAGTGCATACAACAAAAACTGCTAATCTAAACAGTTAGCCAAAAGTCAAAGTGATGAATCCCTGGGAAGAAGTCAAGCAGAAGCACCTGTAACACCTCAGTCTGACCCGAGTATTATTTAAGAAAATAATAAACGGGTCAGTCTAGCTGTAAATATCAGATGACATGATATAACATAAAAGATATGGCATAAACATAAAATATCCATAATGTCATACCACCATAAGTATGTAAATAATGATCAACATAAGATCAATCAATAAGAGATAATCAATATCACAAGAATCTTCTCAAAGATTCGGAAAGGGCATCATACCCTAAACTTGTACTCATAACAAGTCAATGACATAAATTCTAGAAATCAATGCAAGAAGTCCAGAAATCATAGAAAAGAGAAAGAGGCCTATCACATGACGGTACGAAGACCAAGGGGAGCTACCCCACATGTGTGAATGGAATCACACAGATTAAGGTCCAGACTAACCAAAAAGCAAAAAGGTATGTGTGAGTGGAATCACACAAGTGGTGTCTAGTCTAACCTCGCAACAAGAGACATCGCACAGTTGCTAGTCTAAATCATCAGAATGATCGTCATGATCAACGAGAAGTGTCAATTACACTAAGCTAGTAAATATAGAAGTTTAGCTTCATGTCCCATAACCACTTGCTTAACTTAAATATTTACGAACAAACTGTAAACCTTCACTAATAAAATTGTCACAAGAGGTTCAATCGAACAAGTCCAAGAATTAACCGACGAAGTGAACGCAAGCGTTTCATACCACTTGTTTTACTAAGTCGTTTAATTAGATTTCTCATCCGAGTGAGGTAAAGGTTTGTATATACTAACAGATTGGAAAACGGTTTAAGAAAAGAGCTTTGTTATTAAAAATAGAGTTGAAATTGTTTGTTAAAAGATTTTTGATATTTACTCCTAGTATTGAAACCTTTATATTATAAAGTGACAAAACACAGAAGCAATTGAAGAAACAATCAGTCACAAAAATCGCATACGGAGATGTGAATAAAATCCAAGGAAATCAGGTCAATATTTTCAGATAAGATCCCCTACGGAGGGGGGTCCAAGGGGGGTGGCAACCACCAAGGTGGGGGTGCGGGGGCAACGCCACCGCTTACGGGGTTCGACCTAAGGGTCTAAGGGGTCACGCGAACTATCGGGATAAGGTCCAACGACCTATGAGTTAAAGGTCCAACGACCTAAGGTATTCGCGACTTAACGGGTTATAGGCCTAACGACCTAACAGGGTTCACGACTTAAGGTATTCGCGACTTAACGGGTTATAGGCCTAACGACCTAACAGGGTTCACGACCTAAGGTATTCGCGACTTAACGGGTTATAGGCCTAACGACCTAACAGGGTTCACGACCTAAGGTATTCGCGAACGTCCTACTGCTTAAGGCTTAACTCGTGAGCGACCTACGACTTAAGGCTTAACTCGCGAGCGACCTACGGCTTAAGGCCTAACTCGTGAGCGACCTACGACTTAAGGCTTAACTCGTGAGCGACCTACGACTTAAGGCTTAACTCGCGAGCGACCTACGGCTTAAGGCCTAACTAGTGAGCGACCTATGACTTAAGGCTTAACTCGCGAGCGACCTAACTCCGAAGTGCCAATACTTCCAGAATGACCTAAAGCCCTGCGACCTATGGTACTAACTCGCGAGCGACCTAACGACTTAACTCGTGAGCGACCTAATTCCGAAGTGCCAATACTTCCAGAATGACCTAAAGCCCTGCGACCTATGGTACTAACTCGCGAGCGACCTAACGACTTAACTCGTGAGCGACCTAATTCCGAAGTGCCAATTCTTCCAGAACGACCTAAAGCCCTGCGACCTACGACCCAGTGACCTTGCGACCTATCACCGAACGAGTCAAGTGGCCAGAACGAGCTAAGTGCAGGAAATTTCCAAAAATGCTAAAAATTGGAGTTTTTCGCCAATCCAATCCAAACCAAAGGCAAATGTGCATGCAAAAGTGATAGGGAATCATTCCCAACAGTCCAATATAGTTATAGACTAGATTTGTGAGATAAAAATCTCACCTTTGCACCAAATATCAATGAAAATGAAGTTTTAAGCAAGCAAGAATCAATCCTTCTTCTATCTAAGCAAAAGAAGCTTGAATCCAATGTCTTCTTCTTGAATTTGGAGTAGAAAGATGGATTGCAATTGAATTTGAGTTTTGGAATTTTAATTTCCCATTCCCTCCACCATTAATGCCAAAGCTTGATTAGTTAGGAAATTTATGAAGAGTGAGGAGAAGAGGGTTGGAACTTGGGCTTAATAAGCTAAACTAACCCAAAGTCCAAAGCGGGAAAAGTTAGTGAAATTTCACTAACTCCAAACCTATCGATGTTTATACTTAAAAAAATTGTAAACGGCATTTCGAACTCAATGGAAGTGGTCTCGAGTCCTAATTTGACCATTTGCAAAAAGTAGCTTTTCGGACCAAAATCCGATTAACGAGTTAATATTTAAATAAAATATTTAAATACAAACTCGATAAATATGCGGGTTGTTACACACACTAAATAGAGAGAAAGAAAAACAATGGCTTTCCCTAATTAAATCTCAATTCCACTCAATTTCGTTGTTAATTCAAGAAGAACTTCACCAAAATAAGAATGAGAAAGGATTTCACCTTCAAGCTCCAGTCTTTCTTCACAAATTTGGGTGTTTGCTATCTAAAATCAAAGGTGAGTTTAAAACTCACATTTTCTAGCTTTGATTGAGTTTTCAAGGTAAGAAATCTCAATTTTGTTTGTTGCGTGTTTATTTGTGAAATTGCCATTAGTAAATTGGGCATATCTCTTTCGTTTTAAGTTGGAAATTGATAATTTTAGATGTTCTGGAAAGAATAGACATAGATCTACAAGTTTCGTGGTTGAGTTTTCTAAAATTTTGACGTTTCCTTGATCACAATCGTGCTTGTTTGTTGCTGTCCCGAGAGCAAATTGACAGCAGCAACAAGCACAGGCCAGAGAAGTGTTTTAGCCATAAGTTACTCGTTTCCTATCCAATTTAGGTCGAATTTTCTTCGCTGGAAACTACATTCAATAAGGAATAATTTCTCTTCAGGTTTCATTTTGATATTTCACTATTTATTTGACGTAAAATAGATTTGAACGCAGAGGTATAGTTATGTCTTTGATAGAATTTCCTGAGTTTGAATCTGATATTGTTTAAGCTATAAATTTCTCGTTTTTCATCGGAATTCGATAATTTTTAATATTCCAAAAAGCGAAATTCCTGTGCTACAACTTTTATTTATTGATTTTTTTGTAATTTTGAGTTAAGTTATGTAAAAATCGAATTTTTTTCACTGCTATCCCGAGAGCAAAACTATTATTTGCTCTGTGTTCGAAACTGAAACGAAATTAGCTTTAACTTCTTCGGTTCTTATCTGAATTTTATAATTTTGGATGTTTCGGAAAGATTAGGTCATGTGTTACATGTTTCATTCATTATATTTTCTAGAATTTTAAAGTTTGTTTGGTCGAAATTTTGGTTGTATGTTACTGTCCTAAGAGCAAACTAACAGCAACAACAATCATTGACCTTAGAATTTTATTAGCTCATTTTTGCTCTCATTCTCCTCGGTTTTGATGACGTTTTTGAGATATTTTGAATGCTATGATGCCTATCAATATGCTAGCCATATTTGGAGAATCCTAAATTCAAATTTAAATGGAATTTGAGCTGATTTTGGGTTAAATTTGAATTGAATTCGTATTGAATTCAAGTTATCGGTTTTGAGATATCCCTCTTAGTTTTCATTGCTTTTGTGAATGGTTTTCACTAAATCATTTATGAAATACATGGACATTTCAAATTATTATTATATAGCATTTTTTAAAATTATTTTTCTAAATAAAGACAGATTTATTTCCTATAATAAAGGAATTTCAGATATTGGTTTTAATAATCATTTTCGGAAAATCATTTAACAATTTTGCTTTCTCTAATCAAATTATTTTATAAATAAAATTACCCACTTTTATTCATTTCGAACGTACAAGAAAGACAATTAAATGGTAAAGTAAAACATGTGGTATGGGACACATGGATTTGCTTTATTGCTTAATATCGGACTTATACTGTTGAAACCCTTTTGATGAACTGTTTGAGATTATTTAAGATATCATTAATTTTGGGTAGATTATATGGTCCGAGAACTACAATTTAGGAGTACATTCGATGAAGGATCATTTTAAGACGTGTTTCTTAGTCGTCGATGAAATTAGATGAATTAAGAGCTAGAAATTGCTAATTGGAATTATGGTTATAGATAACCATCTAGATGTTATTTTTACTTGCCGATGAGATGAGATAAGCTTTTAAATGATGATTTTATGATGTTGAGATGTATTATGATAATTTTTACTTGTCGAAGAGATGAGACAAGTCACGATGTCACTAGTACTCATCAATGAGATGACACTAGCATGTTATTATATTTACTTGCTAATGAAATGAGGCTGAGTATATTTTCCTGATGTTTATGATGTTTTACTAGTGTGGTACCAAATAATGGCTAGTAAACCGTTAGGTGCGAATGTATGGTATGGAACGTGCGTTAACACCTATTGGGTTCCTATCCAAGAAGTTGAGACACATTCACGATGTCTACTAGTACTACAGACCATGAATACTCGATTAGAGTCATCACGATGTAGTTGCGACTCCGATCATCACGATGTTATTAACTCGGGTCTTTGTGACTGGAAGTAATTATGATGTTATAGACTATAGTCATTCACGATGTTCGCGATGTTAAGATGTTATTTGACTCCAGTCATCACGATGATTATGGTACCAAATAGTAGTACTAGTCACGATGAAGCGCACGTAGCATTGCTTCGGCATGCAATCGAGGATCTGGCCAATCCGGGATTTCTTTGAGTTTTGATGTTATAGACTTCGCTGTCTTTATATGATTATTATATTGATAGCCTAGTGCTGGATGAGATGTATACATATATGGTGAAATCATTTATGATGTTACTCTTCGATTGAGTTGTTTGCATTATGGATCAATGATTTGATGATTTTGTAGACTACTTGATGTTAAAATGGAGTTGAGATGTATCTATAAATTTATACCAATGAGATGAGGAATAAATGATTATGAAGAATATTTTATTATGAGTTTTAGTGATGGATTTGAGATGTATCTATATTCATACTGATGAGATGAGGTATGAATAAGTATAATGCTTCTTCTATGATTGGGTTTTATATTTCCTTGAATGATCCTTGGGATGTGCCAATGAGATGAGGCGCATCCATATGCGTTTTATTTTATGTATGAAGGATATGTACCATTGATGTATTTTTATATTGACAACCACTTCTAAAAAGATAGTTGAATCATTTGAAGTCATTATCCACATTCCTTTATATCGCCGATGATATGTGGAGAAAGCGATGTTCGTTAAGTCTTATCATTAAAACTTTGCTCGCTGATGTTTGTAACAATCTCGATTTTTTTTTTAAGTTTAAATGAACAATTAATTTAATTTTTGATAAAAAAATTGTGAAATTAATTGGTTAATCGAATTGAGTTTTTCCAAATTCAAATAAAATATGTTTTTTATTAATAAAGAGATAGTTTCTTTTATAAATTGTTTGAATTTAATAATGAGTTATTTTTAAACAATGTTTATAATGTAATGTCTTTACAAATAGATTTTTTTAATATAAATAGAAACTGTTATATAGATATTTTGGAAGAAATTATGATTTGTAAATTTGAAAAAAAGTCTTTCAAAATGTTTAAATTTAAAATAAACCATATCAATATTAATCATAAGTAAAAAAATAAATAATAATTAAATGTAGCATTTGATAGTCTAAGTTTAAAATAAAGAGAGGTAAAGTAAATATATGTACTTAGGCATAAGCAAGACCAGGCAAGAAATAAAAAAAAACAAAGTGTACAAGCAAAATATTAGTACAAAATACAAAAGAAAAGAAACAAAAAAATAATATATGTTCATAAAGTTGTAAACAAGTCAATTTTTTATGGAAATGTATAAGAAAAAAAAATCAAAGGACTTGAGTAATTAATGCAACATACCTCTAGCATATCAAAGCAAGATATCAGCTGAGTTAAAGGAATGCAAACATCTTCAGCCATGCCTAGTATTGTACAAACAAAGATTATATCACCTATTGTACAAGCAAATCAATATCACACAGTAAAACTCATTTTTTAAATATCAATCTCACCTACCTCAGTTCGTTCATCAACCCGAGGAAAAAAATGAAAATAAAATAGTAACCTGAAATCAACAGCACCTAAATCAATTCAAACAAGAAGACCAACAACAACCAGAGAGAAAAAAAAAGAGATTTAGCTGGCATTTCGGCAAGCCTGGTTTCAAAACAAGGAAGGCTCTGTCACTTTGCTAAAACACTGTGAGTAACATCACAATTAAATAGTTTAAGTGTATTATTTGTTATGTTACATGTTTCTCTCTGAAAATTCATTTTTGTTTGAGTATACTTTTGTATAGTATACGTCTGTGAATGTTTGAATATAGTGATAAGCATCTCTATGTATCTTTCTGACTTTAGTTCCAGGCTTAAGTACTCATCAAAATTCATTTGTTTTTGATCCAAGCTTTAACAAGACTTAAGTTTTGAACACAAAATGATTGTTATAACATAGGCTTGAGTCTAAAAAAATTTGTTAACGGAAAAAAACTGCTTGTGTTAGTTCTGGAAAATATAAAACAACAGTGGAAAACTTAAATAATTTAAAATTTAATTTTTATAATTCATGGATTCAGGCATATGAATCAAAAGCTAAAACTAAAACTTGATTTTTAAAACCAAAATTACTATTTTTAATCAAGCGTTGAGGTAGTAACTTGGGTTTGAACCGGAATGGGAATATTTTGTTTTTCTGGTGATCAAGTAGATCGGAGTGCTCGGGGTTCTCTGTGGTGATGGAGAGGTGATCACAGAGTTTGGGAAAAATTGTGGGTGGTGGTCTAGTTCATTATGGAAGCGGCGGCGAACGTTTAAAGTTTTTAACCCTAGTTTTAACGAGGGGTCTCATTTTTGATTCGTTCTTCCTCCATGATGTATCGAGTGTTACGAAACATTGGGAGGTGGATAAGGGGACGTAGGCGAGCGTGTGGCCGGAATTCCATACCTTCTGGTGATCGGGACGTTGAGTTCGACGTGATTTCCAGGTTTGGGGTTGGTTGCAGTTTCGAATTCCAGGTTCAGTTTGAATGCCTGGATTTTGATTTTTGAGGAGAAATCAAAGTGTGGTGATTGAGGTGGGATGCTTTGATGATTGGTGACTTGTAGAGATCGCCGTGGATGATTAGAGAGGGGTGGCTAGCCTGTGCATATACACAGTGCATATCTGATTTTGATGATGCCTGGGTAAAGTATGTTTGGTACTCGGGTTTTACTCGAGTGGTCCCAGGATTTTCTCGAAGTCTTTTGGTGATTGACTCGAGGTAGTTTTATGTTGGCTCGAGTTGTTTGCAATGTTACCATTTTATGCTTGTAACATTTTTAAATTTTGAACCTAGGTTTAAAATCGTAAGACAGAGATTTAAATAAGTTTAAATCCAAGTTAAAATTGGTTCAAGTTATTTTTGAATCTCAGTTTAAAAATAAATTAAGTTTTAAAAATTTAAATTATTTGTAACAACTTTAAGAAGGGTTAAATAGTTTGAATTTAAAAGTAAATTTTAAATAAAAATAGAGATTTAAATTTTATTTTAAATCTGGAATTAAATCTAAATTTGAATCTTAGTTTTGAAATAAAAGATGCTTTTGAATTTAAATTGTTCTAAATAATTTGAATGATTAAGTGTATTTTTAAATTAATTTGAATTTAAAAATGAAATTGGATTTTGAATTCTTTTGACACTTTTCTTATATAAGTTTCATATATAAGTAATGAATGTCCTTTGCATTGTTTAAAAGTTTTTTAAATGGAATTTAGATTTGGTAATGTTTAATTGGTTAATCATTTTGAATCTTAAATTCAAAATGGAATTTGAATTTGAATTTAAATGTGTAATGTTTTAAATACACTTTAATATTAATGAAGTCATTAATAAAGAAACGGATTACCTTAGAGCTAATTAAGGTAATTAAGTGATTTAACTAATGAGATAATAAAGGAATAATTTATTTAATTTATAAATTAATGATTTAGATTAATTTATAATTGGGGATTAATGAAAAAGTGATTAATGTTATTAGTTAATGAAGATAAATTAATTAAGGATTATTAAGTATTGATTAAGGTGATTAATTTTAATAATTTATTGGATTTATTAACTTAGGTAATCAATTATAAATTATTTAAATGTAATTACTTAATGAAAGTTATTAAGGATTAATCACTTATTACAGTTATTTTTGGATATTTTGATTAATTTAAGTTAATTAATTATGTAATTGGTAAAGGTTGATTTAATTAATATGATTAATTAAGAATAATTTAAATTAATTAAGGTGATTGATTTATATAATTTATATCAAATGATTTGTGATTAATAAATCAGGATTGGGTAAATAATTTATAAGTAATTAATTTAATTGGAAATAAATTGAATTAATTAGTGTTAAGCAATTAAGTTAATCTTGCTTATAAATGATTATTGGATACTGGACCTTACTCATGAATGATTGTATTTTTTGAGTTGCCTTGAATTGATTGTCCTATCTGATCTGTGATATTTTGTTCTGTGGATTGAGCTGAGTATTTTATTCATTTTTTGTGATACATCTGTATATTATCTGTGAATATGTGAATGAGCGATAAGCGTTATAGCGTATACCGCTTATCAACTATATTTCTGTGTTTTAATCTGTGATGATTGAATGATGTTGCACTATTGTGTTAAGCCCCTGGACCACACTTATACACACATAAATATGGATTTCACAAGGAAATCGATTAAGTCACAGATTTTGAAATAGTTTAAAAATTGAATATTTAAATCCAAATGGTTTTGGAAATGGATTAGTTTAAAAGTGAAAAGCTTTTCAAATGGAATTTCAAAGATAAAATTTATTTTGAATAACTTGGTTGAGTTTTGAAATTTTAAATAAATTGATTTAAACTTAAATTCAAGATTTGAAATTGAATTCTATGTTGGAAACTAGGGATTAATGATGTTATACTAGTTATATATGGGTTAAACCATTTTTTAGTATATTGATTTGAGAATTTGAATTTAATTCAAGGGCTTTAACTCGTGTAAATACAATTGGATCTTTTTGAAATAAAAACTTTTTGTTTTCAAGTAATAAAAGCTTTCACATAAGTAATGAACTTCCAAATTGTGTTAAAAGGGATTTCAAGTTAAAAATGAAAATGATTTTCCAAGTTATGGAAATAGTTTGAAAGCTATAAGTTAAATCTTTAATTTAAAGATTTAACGAGTTAATCCAATTAAAATGAGAATTGTTTTGAAATCCGTAACTGGATCTTTGTGAAACTGGGTGAACTTAGTGAAATGAATCTTTTTGTTTAAAAGATTTGAAATGGTAATTTGTTTAAACCATTTGGAAGAAATTTTTTGGGTAATAAGTTGTGACTTAACTGAGACCCCAATATCCATATGTTTCTTGTGAATATTGCGCTCACTATTCGGTTCAGACGGGAGAGGACCTTTGTGTCATATAGCCCGTTCCGAATATGTGATACGACGTTATAGATAGCATTTGAAGGCTGATGGTGAAGATCGGATATTTTCGAAAGCGAAAGGATAACTTGTCGAATGTCTTTGCATCGACTAGTCCCCGGTATAGAGACTCCATATGTGATGGGAAGTCCGGACGTGTTTAGGGATTATCCAGATTTGCAAGGGCTTCTTAGGAAGTGCCTTCGGTTCTGTTCGAACCCAGAACAGACTTGTATGGATTGTATATCTGACATTGCAATTTGAGATATAAAGCAGATTGCTTTCAAATACATTTCTGTTGGTGGCAGAGAATTTATTCTCTTAGCTTAACACCCTTCTCTGAGACGTACAAGCTCAGAGGTTACGTAGTTGAAGGTTATCATTAATATATTTCCAACTTGGTAATGTGGCATGCTGAGTGTTGCTGAGCATTTGTTGATCAAAGCGTGGCTTTTGTGAAAACCGTAGCTTTGTAGACGAGACTTCGTCGAACCTCACAACCCGGTAACAGTCAAAAAAGGAAGAATGCAGCAAGGTTATTTGGGGATAGCGCCCCCTGAGGGTATGTTCATTTCCTTCTGGATAGAAGTGGTATCATGGTATGGAGCCCAGATACTTAACTTATGTGGATATCACAGATATATATATATATATATATATATATATATATATATATATATATTACTTTGTGATTGTTGTTGGGGCCCCGGATAAAGGTTGGTTACAACCGGGGGATGGCATACTCGTGTTAGTAGTTACCTAGTTAAAGGTAACCCGGCCTTGTGTTGGCAGAGATCCGGTTGGGGCGTCCCTCCAGAAGCGTGCCCATATGGAAGTGGGATGTTCCTTGGCCTGACCATTTGTTGGAAATCCAAAAAAACAATACGAGCCTTGTATGGTTTTAGTTGTATAACCTGCCATGGAATGTGGCGGTAACCTGCTATCGAACATGGTAGCTATAGTAGGCATACGATAATGGTCGTACGTTGGCTAAGATTTATATTATACTTTCGAAATGTTTTCTGAACTTTGCACTTATAGTAATAATATCAAAGAAATTCGCGTATCAAGCATGTTTGACTATCATAAGAAGAAATCTCCTCCAATTCTATGTTTGCATTGTGTGTGTGGTGGGAGGTCTTATGGTAGTTTTCATTTTCCAAAAGTATATCGGATTCTCTTTTATAAACCTTGTTTTATTTAAAAGATAAACTATTTTTGTTACTCAAAAACACCAGTCCCATGACTGACCTGGAGTTTATTGTTCCTTTCCTAAACTCTGGGTGCCTAAAATTTTTCACACGGGCTGTCTAGAGTAGGGTTTTTTAGAAAGTCGAGTTTAGTAGACTATCTGGAGCTAGTTCAGTATTTGGATGAAGACGGGACTTGCTTGTCTTAGTTATCGAGAGTTCGAGCTATTTCTTGATTGGTGCTTTGGAGATGGACATTATCCGTTGCTGGTGTTATCTATTTTCTTTCCGATGCTATTTCTCGTATCATATCTCTGATGTATATGGATATCTATTATCAATTGTATCATTGTATTGTATTATATTGTATCTGGATATTGTATCAGATGTTGTTTATGATATTATTCATTTCTTTTTATTCCGCTGTGTTGTTATACTTAATGGTGTTATAAGCTCCGGCGACTTGGATTTGACGTTAGAATCTACGGCATTTGAATATGAGTGTCGTATTCAGTGCCGATTTTCGAAGGTCGGGTCAGAATCGCTACAATGTTCCATTTACTTAAGTGTAAGTTATGCCACTTAAGTATGACTTTATCATCATTATCTCTTCTACTTGCCAAGAAGAGATGTTGCCCTTTCTTATGATGTTGAAACCCTATTTAGGGCATGGCATCCTTTAAGAAAAAGGATACATAGCTTCCACCTACTTATATGTAACGTCCCGCCTTTTTGTACATTTTAAATCGAAGATAAACCACACGCGTTAGACTTAAACCATACAGAAGGGCGGATTATTATGGGGTAAATAAGAAAAAGAAGAGAAAAAAACAAAACAAAATCTTGCAGCAGAACAATAAAATATAATAATCAAATATATAGTTCATGAAGCTGTTTTACAAAATATTCGGTTATACTTATACAATGCATATCAGAGTTACACATACCAGAGAATAATAAATAATGCAGCAGAACAGTATGAATGTAGTGGAATACTATAATAACTAATAATAATAAATTTTCGTCTTTATCGTCCATAATATGGTCTTCCAAATCCTGAAATGCTCAGGCTGACCCGAGCGAATTGAGAGGACAAAACACTTGAATGAGTACTAAAAGATCTTATGTAAGTTAAATCAACCGCAAAAAAATATATGAGTGTAAACGGCGTCGGAGATGTTTACAGGATTTGACATCTCCTATCTAGTGTGTAACATGAGTGCAGTAACTTAAGAGATGCTCGGGATTCACATCTCCTAAGGTTCCGTTAAACTATTTACTATGTAGTAATATTTCGCTATTATAATAATGTCTATAGTAAAATAAACTTACTTTTAAATAGCATTAAGGTTTTACATTTTCAACCTTAACACGTAATAGTCCCAGTAGTCTATCCAGTATCATGGTCCCTCCTGATCGGGAATCCACCAGAGGATACCACATAGGCTACGGGAGAAAACCAAACTCGTACATTACACGCTAGGGTAGGTGACACGGTACAACTAGGCAATGCCATGGTAGATATACCAATTACGCTTCCGGGGCGGTGGTAACGCGTAGCACGCAGCTACCGCCCACCTCGAGCCACACCCCCAGATCAAAACAAATCAAAAGTGGCCATGGAATCAATCCAAAAGTCAGATTATAATATCGAAGGGATGTGTCCGATCAAAGGAGCTACATGTGATGCCCCACCTCTATACCCATGCTAGACAAGGACACTACAGGGTAATGCCGTCAACTAGCGCGGAGAATAAGGCTGTTGAGGAGCGACCATCCATGTAATTGCTTTGTGCGAGTACCGATGTGCCGGATTAAAAATATAATCTTTTCATCTCGAAAGGGAATCCGACATGCCGACACAAGCTCAAAGTTACTACACAGTGGCTGTATGTAATCTTCAGAAACAAATATAGAAATATCATAACACAAATCAGTCAAAGAAGTTCATATCACTAGACGAAAACATATATGAATATTACACATAATAGTGTATATCATAGTTGTGGTCTAACAAGATCCACAGCATCACAAAAGAATAGTTACAAGTGCTACACAAAAGAATAAGTACACATCATGGAGTCTATATCTCAAATGTATACAACAAAATAAACTACTAATCTATGTAGTTAGCCAAAAGTCAGATAATTCTCCCCGACTAGGAGTCAAACAAAAGCACCTGCAACATCTCGGTCTGACCCGAGAATTATTTAATAAGAAAATAATAAATGGATCGGTCTAATTATAAATATCAGATAAAATGATAAAGAATAGGAGATATGACAAAAACGTATGATAACCATAAAGCCATACTATGGTAAGTATGTAATTGAAAATCAGCCAGAGATTAATCAGTATCACAAGAATCTTCTCAACGACCAAAAGAATGTCATTCTTCTCTGAGTATTAGGAAAATCAACCAGAGATTAATTTCTCATTCCTCTCTCCATTGTTGCTAAAGCTTGAGTAGAAAATTATGAAGGATTGAAGAGAAGATGGGGTGAAGCTTGGGTCTAGTGGGCTGAAACCAAACCAAAGCCATAAGTGAAAAGTAGCGAAATTCCCCTAACTCCAAACATATCGAAATTTACACTCAAAAAGGTCTCAAATGTCATTTTGAACTCAATGCGGTGGTCTCGAGTCCTAATTCGACCGTTTGCAAAAAGTAGCTTTTCGGACTATAATCCGACTAACGATGTTATATTTAAATAAAATATTTAAATACACAATCGTAAAATATGCGGGTTGTTACAGAATCCCCTCTTTAAAGAAATTGCTTCCTCGCAATATTTAAGAAGAAAAATAAAAAGTAACACCCATAAAAGCATACTAACACAAAAGAAATTTGAAATAAAAATTCACCTCAAAGAGCACTAGAAAGTAAGTCCGGATATGTTCGCTCAATGAATTCTCTAGATTCCCAAGAGCAATCCTAAGTATTTGAGGACCATTGAACTTTCACATGAGGAACATCTTTATTTCGAAGGCGTTTTACCTCTGAAGTAATAATACGAATAGGATTTTGCTCATAAGTCAAATTAGGTGAAACTTCAATTTCTTCCGCAATACCGGGCTCAAGAATAGAATCAGAATCTCGAAGGCATTTCCGTAGTTGAGAAACGTGAAACACGTCATGAATAGCAGATAACTGAGCCAGTAATAAGAGGCAATAAGCCACGGAACCAATACGTTCAGTGATGGGAAATGGACCAATATATCGAGGTGCTAATTTTCCCGATCTACTAAAACGCACAACACCCTTGATAGGCGAAACACGAATAAACACAAAATCTCCCACAGAAAATTCCAATTTCCTTCTTCGTTATCGGCATATGATTTTTGTCTACTTTGGGCTTCTTTCATCCTATGACGAATAAGATCAATCTTTTTTGTGGAATCACGAATAAAATCTGGACCTAAAACCAGCTTCTCACCGGCCTCAAGCCAACAGAAGGAGATCGGCATGGCCTTCCTTAGAGTGCCTCGAAAGGTGCCATACCAATACAAGATTGGAAGCTATTATTGTTGGAAAACTCAACAAGAGAATTATGATCTTCCCAACTTCCACCAAAATCAAGAACACATGCACGAAGAAGATCTTCAAGAGTTTGATTCACATGCTCGGTTTGTCCATCGGACTGGGGGTGATAAGCGATGCTAAAATTAAGCTTCGTTCCCAAAGCTTTTTGAAGACTCTTCCAAAATCCACTAGTAAACAATGAATCACGATCGCTAACAATAGAAGTAGGAACTCCATGCAATTTAACAATTTCATTAATAAAGAGTTTGGCCAAAAGAGGAACGGTCCAATTAGACCGAACGGGAGTAAAATCGGCAGATTTAGTAAGTCTATCAACTATCACCCATAAGCTATCATGACCAAAATGAGAACGGGGAACGCCGTCGATAAAATCCATGGAAATATGATCCCACTTCCAAATTGGAATGTCTAACGGTTGCATTAACCCACCGGGCCTTTGATGCCCGGCCTTAATGAGTTGGCAAGTCATGCAATGCTTAACGAAGTCAGCGATATCAAATTTCATTCCCTCCGAATAATAAAGTCACTTCACATCCACATACATTTTACTACTAATGGGATGAATGGTAAATTTAGAACGATGGGAATCTTCTAAAATGTCTTTATGAAGATCACTAATATTTGGCACGATAAGTCTACCAAATTTCGAATGCCGCTATGAGAATCAATATCAAAGTCTTTCAAACCTTCAATATCAATTTTATCCCTAAAATTTTGTCCAAGAAGAGCCAATTCGAGATCTAGCTTTTGAACTTTAAGGATGCGGTCCAAAAGAGAAGGATGAGCCTCAAGGGTACATAAAACGAGAGATGAACATAAATTGGATTCACGATCTCGAATCTCACAAGTGGATATAGTCTCGAGATCATTCCATTCGAATATCATCATGGAAACAACCGCTTGTTTCTTACGACTAAGTGCATCGGCAACTCGATTCCCCTTTCCGAGAGTATAAAGAATATCAAGATCATATGATGCAAGGAACTCGAGCTAACGTTTTTGACGCAAATTAAGTTCCTTTTGAGAAAATAAATACTTCAAAGATTTATGATCGGTGTAAAGAATAAATTTTTCTCCCAAAAGATAATGACGCCAATTCCGAAGCAAGAAAACAATAGTCGCGAGCTCTAAATCATGAGTGGCATATCTATTCTCGGTTGGCTTCGATTACCTAGAAGTATAAGCAATAAAACGTTCTCTTTGCATGAGAACGGCTGCCAAACCAACACGACTAGCATCGGCATAAACAATAAAAATCTTGATACCCTTCGGGAAAAACAAGAATAGGAGCATCGGAAAGGAGTTCTTTTAATTTCTGAAAAGAAGCTTCACATTTGTCTGATCAATGTATTTAACTCCTTTCTTTGTTAAGCTAGTAAGAGGCACAGAAATTTTTGAAAAATCTTGTATAAAACGGTGGTAGCAGCCCGCCAATCCGAGAAAACTGCGGACTTCCGTAACACTCTCCGGTCTCTTCCAACTTTCAATCGCTTCAATCTTTGAAGGATCCACGAAAATTCTAGATTCGAAAATAATACGACCGAGAAACTTCACACGATATTGCCAAAAATGGCATTTAGAAAATTTTGCTTTTAATTGATTGCTACTAAGAGTTTCCAACACAATTCAAAGATGCTTTTCATGCTCTTCCTCGGTTTGAATACACAAAAATATCATCAATACAGACGAGAAAAAATCGATCGAGGAAATCTTTGAAAACTCGATTCATAAGGTCAACGAAATAAGCCCGAGCATTCATTAAACCAAATGGCATAACAAGCCATTCATACGATCCATAACGAGTACAGAATGATGTCAAAGGAATGCTATCTTCTGCAATACAAAGCTGATGAAAACCAGTTGCTAGGTCTAATTGTGAAAAGACTTTGGCGCCACTAAGTTGATAGAATAGATCATCAATCCGAGGTAAAGGATATTTATTCTTGATAGTAAGATCATTAAGCTTGCAGTAGTCAACACAAAGCCTAAGTGTACCATCGGATTTATTCACGAAAATAGTCGAAGCTCCCCAAGGCGAGGAACTAGAGCGAATAAATTGCTTCGTCTCCAATTCGGATAATTGTTTGCGCATCTCCTCATTCTCTTTATTGGACATTCAATAATGAGGACGAATAATAGGTAGAGCTCCAGAGATAAGATTAATTCTGAACTCAACTACTCACTTAGGTGGTAATCCTAAAACGGGCTCAAATATGTCGAAAAATTCACAAACAACATGAATAAGAGAAATGACATCTTCCTCATCATCATTATCGTCATCATGAGGATTTAAAGAATATAAAGATGCTGCCACGTTGGAATCCGAATCTTTAAGTACAATAGAAATCTGCTTAACAGATTGAGGATGTCAAAGATAAATAGTCCGCTTAGGACATAGGATATGAACTTCATAACGGTTAAGCCAATCCATTCCCAAAATAATTCCAAAGCCTTAGTAACACATTACATGCAAATCGGCTTGGAAAGAAAAATCACATAAAACAAAATCGACATCTTTACAAAGTAAACTGAGTGTTGCAGATCCACCAACCGGATTCGCGATTCTCAAAGAAGTCAATAATGCAACAACACTCAAAGAAAAAGTATCAACAAGTTCTTTTGATATAAAAGAATGGGACGCACCCGTATCAAAAAGAACTCTAATAGGTTGACCACGAAATAAAATAATGCCATCAAGGATAGAATGAGAAATACCTTATAACAACCCGAAATTTTCTAACCCGAAAATTCCAGATAGTTATAAAAAAGAAGAAAGAGATAAAAGAAGAAGAACAGAAACACCAAACATCTCAGATTCGCAGTGGATAAAATATAATAAATAATAACAGTTTACAGAAGAATACTATATCTATCGATTACATTTAATATACATCAGAGTTTCACATATATATACAGTCACTGAATATATAAAATTTTCAAGTCTCAGATTAACAATAATATAAATACAGCGGAATACTCTATACGATATTGCCATCCAGCTCGCCTCCTGAGCTCCAGAACGTCCTACCTGAAAATCTGTAATACTCGGTCTGACCTGAGCATTACACCAAAGTAACACCCGGGTCAGGCTGGAAACCAACGTGAGTAAATCCAACTAACATGGAATACCAAAGAAAACAACTTAAATAAAACCCGGGGTAACTCAAACCAATTTTACAAGTTCACAATATGTTTTAGACATAACTAATTTCACACATTCATTTCCTAAGTACCAAAGCTTAGATTTAAATAGTCCAATTCCTTTAAATCACTTCACTCCAGCATATAGATTTCACATATCAATTGATAAAAATATTCGAAGTGGTTTCGGGTATTTCCCAATACCCGATCCCGGCCTCTTCGAGTCTCACATCATCTTATTCCAATTTATCCATACAAAATACACAACATTTCATATTAGAGGTATCAACTCATTCAAGCATTCAATACCATTTAGTCATACATAAGCAATGCTTAATCACCTATAAATTAATTCAATTGATTCTAATTGAATTTCTAACCACATTCTTTTAGATTCCTTTCTTCAATATTAATTAATTTCAATTCAATTAATTCGTCATCCCTTCATTTTTCATCTTAATTAATCACCCTGGATTAATTACTTCAATCGCATTTAAGTAATTATCTTTATTTAATTTCATGATATTAATTATTCTTGACCAAATCAATGAGTAATTTTTAATTACTTCACAAATCAATGAATTATAATCAATTACACTAATTCTTAATTACTCATATTAATTAATTTCTCATGCGTCATTTATGATTAATTCATCTTAATTAATCAATCTTCAATTACATCGTTGATTACACAAATTAATGATTCCCGATTATGTTTTGATTTTTTCTAATCTAAATTTATTACTTTAATTCAACCCAGTATTAATCATTCTCGATTAATCTCAATCTGTAGTTAATTATTCTTTTATTTACTTCATTAATAAATTAATTATTTCTTAATTAATTATCTTAATTAATCTCTTGATTAATTTCACAAAGTAATTATATTTTATCAATTACATTAAGTGACTGCCCTTCAAACCATCCATTGATTAATCCAAATTAATCAAACTTAATTAATTAACTTAGTCCTTACTTAATTAATTCAAACCCTTAATTACTAAATTAATTAACCCAAATCTTAAATTAATTTAATTAATTAATTATCCATTTTATTTACCCTTCAAAATTGTTGAATCACAAATCATTAAACCCTTATTAATAATGAAAACGTTTTCTTATTTATAACTTAAGTTTAAAACAATTTAAAACCCCAATACTTCGAGTTAGTCAATAATTTAATCGAGAACCAACCAAACCAAAATCAACAGATCATCAATTCACAGTGCACATCAATTCAATTCAATCATTCAACCAATTATTTAAATTTAACTATTTAAATTTAAATAATACCAAACGAGTGAGATTTACTCACCTTGCTCCTCGACTACGCATACATCCGCAGAACGCGACCACCCCTGATTCTCCTCCATTACATTCGTCAGTTCGAACGTTACTCCCTAGCTGCCTCCACAACTTGATAGACGCGCAGCCTCTCCAAACAACATTACCACCCCTCAAAGAGTCGATTCCCCCTCTCAAGTGCACAAAATCGAGAAACCCTAGCTTGAACTGCCTTCGTGAATCCCTCAAGACGGCACGACCCCAACACCTGAACTCTAGCTACCCACATCCCTTCGACTTCACTGTCGACTCCCCCAAATCCAAGCCGCACCATCCAAAACTCATCCCAGAGCGAAGCCAGATCGAAATATGAATTTAGGGACGAGAGTCGAATTTCCGGTGATGAAGCTTTCGAGCCCTTTGATTTTTTATTTTAAAGTTTGCGTTCGTTTTCTGCTGAAGAAAAAAGAGAAGGGAACAGGCATGAGATATAGGGTAGGAACGGCTTTCTGTGTACGCTTGCTTACTAAAATATCTCTGACTAATAATGTATCTAGATTTATTTATATTATAAAATTTCCAGAACGCCTCGTTAATTTCCATTTAAAATTTCAAACTGTTCTCAGGGAATGCCGCTAGGTGATTATAGGGTTTTACCCGTGTTTCGAACACGATGGAACGCATTTCGGAGGCTAGTTTGATCTTATGCGTGAGTTACGGAAGTAAACGATCAAATTTCAATTAAATCGATTAAAATAATTTCTAAGCGTTTCGAGTTACCATGGTCAAATGACAACTCTGATTGCTACGAAAATTGAAATCTGATAATAACTAACTATTACGGATCCAATGGAACTGGTTTCGTCGAATTCCGAGACTGTGCCTCGGGATGCTATTTTTAAATTCAATTTAAACGATATATTATTAAAATTGAACAAATTACCTTTAAATTAAATTTCAACCATTCTATTATTTCCAGTATCATCATTATAACTTTTATAAGCCTTCAAATTATTTTAAATAGGCTTAGAATTTCAGATTCAACAATTTACCCAATTTTCTATTGTTAAATTCAATATTTAAACTATATAATACAATGATTTAATTATCAAGTAAATATTGATATCTTGAATTCAAGTTAAAATTAACCTTAAAATATTTTAAAAATAAATTTATTATTCCAATTTAAATTGTTAGAAATTTCGGGTTGTCACATTCCTTCGCCCTTAAAAGAATTTCGTCCCCGAAATTACTAGTTAGAAAGAATGGTCCAATACCCGTTTATTTATTATTATTTTTTTCCAAAACTCACAATTCAACATCCTACCAATATCTTTTATTAAAGACCCACTATTACCTTATCCAACTTCCCAAACCTTCTATAGTTTCAACCAATACCCCTTTTTGCTCAATCATCTAAATTTCAGTTTAAAACCAAAATTTTGAATTATCAAAATTTTCTCAAAAATTTTTCTAACTCTCTAAATTTCCGAAATTTTTTGCTAGCGTCTCCTTTGCGCGGCTAGCTCGGTACTACTACAAAAGGCCTCTATGGTTTCCAAATTCCAAAAGAAAACAAAAGCCAAGTGGCTACATCAAAAATCCAATCCAATCTCATCTAGAAATTTAAATACGTACCTTTTTGCTGGGCAATACAAATTTATCTTTTGGAATCAAATCCAATTTTCTTTTCCCCTTTTAATACCTGCATATCTTACTTAGCAACAATATTCAATCGTAACCTTTCAAATCATTTTATACATTTCCTTACAGAACTTTCACTTCTACTTTTATGCAAATTAGTTTTTCCCGTTTTCATACGCATTCAATTTATTTCAATTTTGAATATTAAAGTTTTATTTTCCATTTATAACTAAGTCTTATTAGTTCCATTTATTAGTCTATTTCAGTTTCATATTTAAAATCATTTAATTGCTTAACAAAAATTTCTCAAAAAATTTTCAAAAATTTTCTAACTCCCAAATTTTTCGGGAAATTTTGGTAAAGTCTCCTTTGTACGGAGGAGCTTTTGCAATTTGACAGAGATATAAATATGTATACATCGACCCACACGGTCGGAAAAAGCAAAAACAGTTCATATTTCCTATTTGTATTGCGTAGGCGTACCTTATTTAGCATTTTAAGCAAGCAGCTTATTAATTCAAGCAATTAGCGCAATCCAAACCAGCCAAACGGCCTTCAAGTACCTGTACTTACTAAATTTACATATGTAAGCACTATATATATGAAGTTTATAACATTTCTCTTACTTAAACAACTGAAACACTTCAATTCTAAAAGACATGTATTCAAAATAACTTCCACAAGCAATTTATATGTTTTCAAAACTAATTTAATTGCTTTCAACCAATTTATATACCATTTCATTCAATTTCAATGGTTCGAAACTCAGTTTCTTATATTCAATTGATTTTTAATCCAAACAAGCTCATATTCACTTCAAATGATTCAGAACCAATTTTATTTAATCTCTATCAACTCATAGCATTTTAATTACTTTCACTTACGCCGAACGACAACCTTTTTATGCAATTTCGATGATATTCGTTTAATAGAGTATCTATTTTAGTTTATAACTACTTTAAATTAATTTTCAACTCATTTTATATTTAATTTCATTTCTAATTTATTCACCCACCATTCATTAGCTCGACACATTCCATTCTTGTATACTACTAGCCATTCCCAAATTAATTCAATCCAAGCTTTATTTAATGGCTTTCACTCTTATTCGAAGCCAAGCTTTCATAAATTTTAAACTTAAGTTAATTTACTTTAATTTATTCCAACATCAAACTTAACTTTACTTCTATTTAATCCCCATTTAATCAACTTCCATTAAATTCAGTTAGCCCATCAATTTTAAATTTTAAATTCACCTTATCAATTTATCAAAATAATATCCAACCACATACTTATCTCATTTATACTTCAAATTAATACACCACCAAATTTAAGTTCAGTCTAATAATCTAATTCCAATCACAATTTTGATTTTTTTTATTCTATCAGACTTCCTCCATTTATTATTTAACTCAATTAACCCATTTCAATTTTTAATTCAATTACTTAATTCATTATCGAATTTATTTTATTAATACAAGGCTATTCTCAATTTATTTCGATTCACTTGGGTTTTGTTTTGCACTCAAACCATTTCTATCATAATCACTTCTCTTATATCCAATTTACTTGTAAATTTCATTAAATATTATTCAAATCACCCTTGAATTTTATTTGTAATTCAAACCATCACATTTCCAATCCAACTCAATTTTTATTTTTATTTTACAACATCTCTTCTTATTTAATTCATTATCAAATCTAAGTCAAATTCTATTTAAAATTTGGATTCATTCCCAAACCCATTATCAACTTACAATCCATTTATTTTCCCAAGTTAAATTTTATTAATATACTCAATATAATAATTATTTAGCCAATTAGTTTACTTTCGACTTCTAAGTCAATGTTCGATTTTAATTACAAACTCACTTCATTAAAATTCCAGTTTGGATTTCCTATTTATTTCCCCAAAATTCCAACATATTTATTTAAAAAAATTAGAAATGCTTTTAAATTTAGATAATACTATTTAAAACAGCCTTTAATAATATACTTTAATAACTCGATGCCTCAACCAGTCCATCCTCGTTCATAGAAATTCAGTCATACGTTGATCAGGCATAGGACTGAAAATCTATAAGTACTTGGCAAACTCGTTTTCAACAACCAGTGAAAATACTTTTGAAAAATAATTTTATTAAAAATATAGAAAACAGTTTTTGAAAATAGAGGAAATATCTTTGTGAGAATGCCCTGGAAATCATCACCCTCATCCATGGTCGCAGTTAACCCGATGGTTACGTTGCCATCCCGACAAAATCCATAGATAACTGTAGGCCTCCGCGCCCCTCGATTACACCATGGAACCCACGACAGATCGCATCTACAACTGGGGTTACGTAGCTATCACAGCAAAAACCCATATAACTGTAGGCATCACCGCCATCGAATTTCGCTGCCAAAAATGAAACTTCTCCACTCCACTTGACCATAGATCGCAGTCTACCGATGTTGCATTGCCTTCCCAGCAAAATCAAGTGTAGACTGTTGGCACTCATCCTCCACACGATTTCGCTATGGTCCCCACAGTAGATTGCAGCGACATCGAGTTACACTATCGTCACAGCATAACCCAAATGCCCCTGTAGGCATCAGCGCCCTCGACTTCCGCTACCCAATAATCCTCAGGAACTAGTTTTGTCCGGAATCCTCACATGATCAACTTTAGAACCCCCCTTGGGGCTCAAGGCAGCACCACCCAGTGGCAATCCTGAGAACTTCATTTCAAGGGAGCGCCTTTTCCCTAGAGCCATCATCAAAACATTTTATACTATACCCATATAGTATCTTCAAAACATACACCTAGTATGATCTCATACAAAGCTCCTTTACACAAAATCGATTATCCCAAAAACGATAATTCTCAAACTAGGCTCTCCAAATTCGATATTGATTTTACCCAAAAATCAAAAGCCTTTTCAAATCCAAAGGTTCCCAAAACCTTTTTCAAATCCTCATAAGATCCTTTATATATATATATATATATATATATATATTCAGATATATGTAATTTTTAAAAACTTTGGATCTTTTCAAACTTGTATAAAACTTCTTTTATACTTCAAACACTTTCAAAATCATTTTTCTTCTAGCTATAGATTTATCAAGGGGAGTTTTATGTCATATAACAAAGATATATTGCTTCATTTATTCAAAATCAAATATTTAAATTTGACTTCTCTTTCCAATATCAATTTCCTTTCTATTCACACTTCCTTAAATTTCCATTCACTTATTTACAATTGCCTTAATCCCCATTTGGATTATCACCTCAATTCTTATCTCGGTTGGGTATTAAATCCATAACAGTTTGAACTCCGACCAGTTTATATTTAGAAAATAGCTTGAAAATTTTGAAAAAATAATAGATAAGTAGTTGAAAAATAATTAATAGTTTGCAAAATAGCTTTAAAATAATTAACTAATTATAAAATAGTTGAAAATAGTTAAATAGTTTCAGGAATTTTTAAATAATTGCCAAATAGTTGTAAAATAGAAATTAGTTTGTGAAATAGTTGAAAAATAGTAATTAGTGTAGAAAACCGTTGACAAATGGTTAAATAGCTCCAAAAATAATTGTGAACCAAGTATAAAGTAATTTGGCTGTAAGAAAGAAAGGCTGTATATATATTTAATAGCTTAGAAAAATAAGTTTATATCAAAACAATTTATATTGAAAATAGTCAAGAGTCAACTGTTCACTTTCCCAACAATTCAATTTAAATCTCCATTTAAATTGACCCAATTCCAATTCAAATAACTCCAAATTCCATTGGACTTGATTAATCCCCAATTCAAGTTGAATCAATCTTGATGCCTCTCCCAATTTAAATCAAATTCTATTTGATTTTTATCCTGTTCAATTTTAATTATAATTTCATATTATTCCAATCAATTTGAGTTATTATCGATTTTAATTTTCAGTGTCCAATTCTCCAAATTCCATTTTAAATTATCTTTCTTATATATTTCAAGGTTCAACTAAGAATTCAACACAATTTTATTTTTAAAAGTTTAATTTATTACTCAATTTTATCTTCCAGTTTGAAGCCGGTTCTTAAACAAGTTTAATTTACAATTTAATTATTCAAATTTATTTTATTTATTCAATACCATTCTCAATTTAAAGATTTTTATTAACAATAGGGTGGTATCATCCAGTTTATTTCAAATCGTCCATCCCTTTCCAATTTCCAGATCTCAAACCCATTTTGAGATCACACAACCTACAGATTCAAATTAACCATTTAACTTTCCAAGTTAAATTCCAATTTCATCCTAAAATTTCCAATTCAAGTTGTTTATTCAAACTTATTTAACTTCTCCCAAGTTAAATTCAATTTACTTAATCCAATCAACCTCATTCAATCCTTAAACTTCACAATAATAATCTTCCCACTTAAAAACTTATCACTTTGGGTATCACACCCCATTCCAATTTTCAAACTCAACATTTAGAGTTTATTCCAAATTATCTTTAATATCATGTATATCCATACATATATATACATATTTATTTCTTGGCCCTCCCAGCCATGTTCTAAAATTTTAAACCACCTTTGGTTTTTAATTCAAATCAAATTTTCAAACAACCCATTGTTTGCAACAAGTCCCAGTTATTTAAATAATATTTATGTATTATTTCTCATTACTTTGAAACAAAAATTTCAAATTCTGGGCCCAGATTTATAGTTTTAATTTCAATCCATTAAATTTTAATTTGGTTGTATTTCTGTTTCTACTAAATTTAATTCCAATTCAAGGCTTCAATTTGGTTGTATTATATTGCTTCTTAATTTTACTTTCAATAATTTAACAACCAATCGCCTTAATATTTATTAGAATGAAATATTCCTTTATATATCAAAATATATTTTTATATAAAATCATTTAAAACCTTATATAAGAAAATAACAAGTACACGCTCGTATATATACACTCAACTCATTCCGGAGTACTTTGGACTCTATTAAATGAGTAATTCCCACCAGAGCCAAGGTTCTCGCTTAACCTTTCAGCTCTGATACCAAATGTAACGACCCCAAATTTTCTGACCCGAAAATTCCAGATAGTTATAAAAAAGAAGAAAGAGACAGAAGAAGAAGAACAGAAACACCAAACATCTCACATTCGCAGTGGATAAAATATAATAAATAATAACAGTTTACAAAAGAATACTATATCTATCGATTACATTTAATATACATCAGAATTTCACATATATATATACAGTCACTGAATATATACAATTTTCAAGTCTCAGATTAACAATAATATAAATACAGCGGAATACTCTATACGATATTTCCATCCAGCTCGCCTCCTGAGCTCCAGAACGTCCTACCTGAAAATCTGTAATACTCGGTCCGACCCGAGCATTACACCAAAGTAACACCCGGGTCAGGCTGGAAACCAGTGTGAGTAAATCCAACTAACATGGAATACCAAAGCAAACAACTTAAATAAAACCCGGGGTAACTCAAACCAATTTTACAAGTTCACAATATGTTTTAGACATAGCTAATTTCACACATCCATTTCCTAAGTACCAAAGCTTAGATTTAAATAGTCCAATTCCTTTAAATCACTTCACTCCAGCATATAGATTTCACATATCAATCCATAAAAATATTCTAAGCGGTTTCGGGTATTTCCCAATACCCGATCCCGGCCTCTTCGAGTCTCACATCATCTTATTCTAATTTATCCATACAAAATACACAACATTTCATATTAGAGGTATCAACTCATTCAAGCATCCAATACCATTTAGTCAACATAAGCAATGCTTGATCACCTATAAGTTAATTCAATTGATTCTAATTGAATTTCTAACCACATTCTCTTAGATTCCTTTCTTCAATATTAATTAATTTCAATTCAATTAATTCGTCATCCCTTCATTTTTCATCTTAATTAATCACCCTGGATTAATTACTTCAATCGCATTTAAGTAATTATCTTTATTTAATTTCATGATATTAATTATTCTTGACCAAATCAATGAGTAATTTTTAATTACTTCACAAATTAATGAATTATAATCAATTACACTAATTCTTAATTACTCATATTAATTAATTTCTCATGCGTCACTTATGATTAATTCATCTTAATTAATCAATCTTTAATTACATCGTTGATTACACAAATTAATGATTCTCGATTATGTTTTGATTTGTTCTAATCTAAATTTATTACTTTAATTCAACCCAATATTAATCATTCTCGATTAATCTCAATTTTTAGCTAATTATTCTTTTATTTACTTCATTAATAAATTAATTACTTCTTAATTAATTATCTTAATTAATCTCTTGATTAATTTCAAAAAGTAATTATATTTTATTAATTACATTAAATGACTGCCCTTCAAACCATCCATTGATTATTCCAAATTAATCAAACTTAATTAATTAACTTAGTCCTTACTTAATTAATTCAAACCCTTAATTACTAAATTAATTAACCCAAATATTAAATTAATTTAATTAATTAATTAATTATCCATCTTATTTACCCTTCTAAATTGTTGAATCACAAATCATTAAACCCTTATTAATAATGACAACATTTTCTTATTTATAACTTAAGTTTAAAACAATTTAAAACCCCCAATACTTCGAGTTAATCAACAATTTACTCGAGAACGAATCAAACCAAAATCAACAGATCATCAATTCACATAGCACATCAATTCAATTCAATCATTCAACCAATTATTTAAATTTAACTATTTAAATTTAAATAATACCAGATGAGTGAGATTTACTCACCTTTGTTTTGCTGTTTGCAATCCATTCCAACGAGCTAGTTTTCCCTTCCGATTTCAAACCGTAATTAGCTGCCAAATCATCCAATCCACCAAACCAATTATCATCATAACCTATAGTCATCACTACCTTTACGTCTGTCGCCAAGCAGCGCTTGCTTCCTTCGGAACCAGCAACTTCGAGCACCAAAGTTCACTGCTTAAAATCAGATTCGCCTAAAATCTTTGATCCTCGACTACGCATACATCCCCCAGAACGCGACCACCCCCGATTCTCCTCCATTAAATTCGTCAGTTCGAACGTTAATCCCTAGCTGCTCCACAACTTGATAGCCACGCAGCCTCTCCAAACAACATTACCACCCCTCAAAGAGTCGAGCCCCCCTCTCACGTGCACAAAATCGAGAAACCCTAGCTCGAACTGCCTTCGTGAATCCCTCAAGACGGCACGACCCCAACACCCAAACTCTAGCTACCCACATCCCTTCGACTTCACTATCGACTCCCCCAAATCCAAGCCGCACCGTCTAAAACTCATACCAGAGCAAAGCTAGATCAAAATATGAATTTAGGGACGTGAGTCAAATTTTCGGTGGTGACGCTTTCGAGCCCTTTGATTTTTTTTTAAAGTTTGCGTTTGTTTTCTGCTGAAGAAAAAAGAGAAGGGAACGGGCATGAGATATAGGGTAGGAACGGCTTTCTGTGTACGCTTGCTTATTAAAAATATCTCTGACTAATAATGTACCTAGATTTATTTATATTATAAAATTTCCAGAACGCCTCGTTAATTGCCATTTAAAATTTTGAACTATTCTTAGGGAATGCCGCTAGGTGATTATAGGGTTTTACCCGCATTTCGAACATGATGGAACGCATTTCGGAGGCTAGTTTGATTTATGCGTGAGTTACGGAAGTAAACGATCAAATTTCAATTAAATTGATTAAAATAATTTCTAAGCGTTTCAAGTTGCCATGGTCAAATGACAACTCTGATTGCTACGAAAATTGAAATCCGATAATAACTAATTATTACGGATCCAATGGAACTGGTTTCGTCAAATTCCGAGACAGTGCCTCGCGATGCTATTTTTAAATTCAATTTAAACGATATATTATTAAAATTGAACAAATTACCTTTAAATTAAATTTCAACCATTCTATTATTTCCAGTATCATCATTATAACTTTTTTAAGCCTTCAAAGTATTTTAAACAGGCTTAGAATTTCAGATTCAACAATTTACCCAATTTTCTATTATTAAATTCAATATTTAAACTATATAATTCAATGATTTAATTATCAAGTAAATATTGATATCTTGAATTCAAGTTAAAATTAACCTTTAAATATTTTAAAAATCAATTTATTATTCCAATTTAAATTGTTAGAAATTCCGAGTTGTCACATACCTTGACCACGAGAAGTGTTGCTAGGGCCTTGTGCAACATTTTACTTTCCCTCCTTCTTGCCTTGAAGTTTGGGACATGAAGATAAAAGATGACTCAAACTTTTGCAATAGCGACAAAAGAGAGGTTTCAGACATCTATTGGCATAATGGTCTTTAGAACCACAATTGTAGCATTGCCCATTACCAGGCATATGAGTCTTTGCTAGATAAGCTGCTTGTTTTCCTTTCTTGTTGATATTAGGGCCTTTGAATTTAATAGGCCTTTACTTGTTGTTGTCGAAGTTTGGTTTGGCACCCACAACTTCAACATCACTCTACCTATCCGCCTCTTCAAGACGAAGAGCGATATCAATGAGTTAATCAAAAGAAACTTCTAATTTTAGAAGTAATGGCTTCTTGAGATTTTTGTTCAAGCCATAGACAAATCTTTGGTACTTCTTCAATGGGGTGTTTATGTGTTCGACCCTGTATTTAGAAAGTGACTCGAAGGATGCGACATAATCTTCCATGGAGGATTCACCCTGAACAATGTCACTGAAACGACGAGCCAATGTCACCTTCTCAGCTTCTAGCACAAACTTTAATTTGATTCGTTCCCATAATTTCTCCCAAGTAAGATCCGCTTCATTTATTTCAGAAATCAGAAGCTCGTACCAGTCTAATGCTCTTTCTTGGAGCATACTAGAAGCCACTTGGACTCGGTGAAGATCAATAAGATTCATGCGAGAAAAGATGTGATCACATGTTCTAAGCCAAGCTTGCACTTGAATGACGCTTTCGGAACCCATAAATGGCTTCCCACCCAAGTTGGTATAGTCACTGCACAAGCGTGCAAATTCAGACTTAGGGTGAGAAGGCTCTGGAACGGGTCTGGCAGCCTGAGCATTCTTTACTAGATCTAGAAGTTGTTGTGCAGACATGAATACTCCATCCTGCGGAGTAGCACTAGATTGACTGGCGCTGGGACGGCCTGGTCTAACCATTTCTCTTCTTTAAGAAAGAAAGGAAGAAGAAGAAGTTATTCTCAGAATGACTATCAAACAATAATGATTGATAAAACTAGGCATCACAAAGAAAATAGGACAGAACGGGTCCAATGACTCGAATAAAATCCTAAGGCACGCCTCCTAAGATGGACTTAGGACGATGATCCTTGTTAAATTATTCTACATTGTTCCGAAGTTCGGCTCTGATATCAAGCTGTGACGCCCCACCTCTATACCCACGCTAGCCAAGGACACTACGGGGTAATGCCGTCAACCAGCGCAGAGAATAAGGCTGTTGAGGAGCGACCATCCGTGTAATTGCTTTGTGCGAGTACCGATGTGCCAGATTAAAAATATAATCTTTTCATCTCGAAAGGGAATTCGACATACCGACACAAGCCCAAAGCTACTACACAGTGGCTGTATGTAATCTTCGGAAACAAATATAGAAATATCATAACACAAATCAGTCACAAAATGTAACGACCCGCCGCTCTGACCGCCCCCAGTCGGTAATTAAACCAACTTGAGACGTTCAAAATGACGGATTGTTATTCAGTTTATAGAGTTTAAACAGAATCAGCCACAGAATCACAGAAATAATCATAATATTTCACATAAATGAATTTTTCTAACATATATCAAAGTTTATACAATGCATTTAAATTTTATACAGCGGAATATATCATTAAGTACAAAAATTCTTCGAAAAGCTAAAGTGAAGCAATTTCCCTCCCTCTCTAACTTCGCGGCCTGAAAATCTTCAAGCTGTAAAATTACTCGGTCTGACCCGAGTATTACATTCAAAAGAAAATAATACACAGGTCAGTCTAATTCAAACTCAGTTATTAATGCATAGAGGCAATAATAATCAACAATTAGATGACAGTCAAATATAAATTTACCTATCCGATCCTTAAACAAGAAATCAGATAACGGTAAATATAACACTTAACAGTGTTATACAATAACTCAGTAGATTCAGATTATCAATGAGGATAGATGAAAGGATTCTTAATGAAGATAATTTAGAAAACAATCAGAATTTGCCTAAACGGCAATTAACAACAAAATCATCAAAATCGATTCAAAATATATTGAATTGGCAACATAAAATAATTTTCATCAAAAAGAAAACATCAATTTAAACATTAAATTGGGTAGGGCTGCAGTACACACACGCGTATACGGCCTCGCCACATTTAAAATGTCAACTCTGTGTGGCCGCAGTTCACGCTTGCGTGCACCGCCTCGCCACTACCGTAATGAAATATGCAAAAGATCATAAATCAAAACAAAATAGTATATCAATAAAATCAAACCGTGTGGCTGCAGTTCACGCTTGCGTGCACTGCCTTGCCACTATCGTGATGACGTACTCAAGAAAATCAACGAACCAAAATCAATGAAGGTTCAAATATCGATTCAAAATGTCGATACTATGTGGCTGCAGTGCACGCACGCGTGCGCTGCCTCGCCACAACAACACGTAAAATAAAACAAGTTTCCAAACAACTTATTACTGCACATTTCAACAAGTGAAAAATTTTCATAAAAATGAAACTGCAGCCATTACTTGGACACAAGGGCAAATCTGCAATCAAAAATTTGCAGCCACCACAAGATCACAAAGCGCGAAGGCTCGAATGACCCAATGCGCAAAGGCAGGGGTTCAAACTACATGAAAACAGCAGAATGAGGTGAGAGCACTGAAATATGGCACCACAACACCCAACATTATAGGACACAAAGCATCAGTACCCAACAGTATGAAGGCAACTGGCAACAGGTATATAGATACATGTCATCAGCAATTACAAAATGCAATGGTCGAGTCACAACTATCATGACTCAACACAACTGCAGCAAATCAAGGGCAGACTGCAAACAAGACTGCAGCCTCCACTTGAATACAAGGGAGCCAGTACAAGGCACAACAAATCTAACTGCAAACGAAATCAGTGCATCACTGCAATGCAACCAAGGGAAAACATCACAACAAAAAAAACACTGCAGCCACCACAAACATTCAAGGGAAAAACTGCAACAGAAATGCAGCCACCACATGAACGCAAGGGCACGGCAAATATTCGAGCTCAAGTCAGAAAAATCCAAAAATGCAACGAAAAGGAACTGCCATTAAAGATAGTCAAAGCCACAAAATTTAACCCAGTGCAACTGTGATCAAATGAAGTATGACTTCAAATATTAAATGAAGGACTGCAGAACTGAAAGCAACCTAAATACAAATGGCAAGACCAAGCTGCAGCATACCACACTAATACCATCTCAATTGAAAGTGCTCAATTAATATAAAAAGGCAGTGGACAGGACAAGTGATTGCACAACTACATGTTCAAATTCAATTAAACTGGTCTTCAACAGGATCAAATACAAACAGAACTAGGGTAGTGGTAGAAACTACATGAAGTCAGATGCACAAACAGCATATGTGCACAAATGATCAAGTGGTCAAGTACTATGGGGATGACATGAATAGCGCACCGCATGCATGCAATCTACAAAAACTGGATTCAAGCAAGTTCAACAGGTCAAGGCAGAAGCATTCATTCTAACATAAATGCAAATTGAACGACTCAAGTGAAACAAATTATATGCTCTGTGCACGGTGAAATTCAAGTGATACAACTTGAAACAATGCACCATGTTTATACAACGACACAAGTGCATAGGGCAATAAAATGAAGACTGTACTCAGGTGGACCTATCAACATATGATCAATGGTATGCATACAAACATACAATGCAAAATTGAATAATAATAGGCTACAGTGAACACTAGATGAAGCTAGACAGCGCTAGTGTAAAACTTATGAATGCAAAGTGCTATACAGTGTAAACATGGATGCCAAATGCAACTACGACAATCAGTGCTAAAGCAAAAAAGAAAAGATATATTGCTTCTTCAAGACAAACTGTTGGACCATGCAAACAACAAATGTGCAAGCTACAACTTCAAATGAAACTGTCCTAAAGCAACAAGCAGCATTATGCAAAATGTTTAAAAGCACATATATGCAAGAGTCATATGCAAGCATCAGGTCGAGCACTAAGGAATGCAACAGTCGAGTGTCATGTCAATAATACAACATGACAATGCAGACTCAAATACACAAATAAAGACTAGTACACGTCCAGTTACAACAAAGAAAATGTAAGTCAAAGGCAACAGTGAAGAATGACCAGTTAAATTTCAACAGTATGGCCATAGTAAATTAACATCAAGCCAAAGCCGTGAGTCATTATCAAAATAGATCAAGTGACATGATGAGGCCGAGCAAAACCAAAAGAAGCTCAAATGCAAACATGACAGTGAAACAGAGTGACGCCAACATAAAATGCACTTGAATCAAACTATCTCTAAAAGTGAAATAGGCATGTGTACCCAAACTAAGGCAACTTAGTTACAAGTAAAAAAAAAAAGAACAATGACCATGAGCAATTATCAGTTTTGAACCAAGATAATTGCAGTTCAAATTAAGGTATGTCGAAGTCACAATAGAAATCGTCAAAAAAAATCAAAAGGAGGCCGAAGCCAACACAAAATCAAACAGTATTTTTTTTTCAAAATCGAACAATATCAAAGGCCGAAGCCAACACAAAATCAAGCAGTATATTTTTTTTCAAAATCGAACAATATCAAAGGCCGAAGCCAACACAGAATTCAACAATTTCATAGCCGCGAAAGGCAGTAAATCAAGCAACAAAATCATATGGAAAAAAAAAACAGTAACATGGAGTTCAAAATTAGATGTGAGTAACATGTTTCACTCACCTTTGCCTCGAAGCGGTCGCGAGAGAAGAGGAGGAATCAATCGAATTGAAGCCGCGAGCGAATCGAGCTGAAACCCTAATTTGGATCGAAGATGAAGGACGAACGATTTTTAGGCCGCCATTAATTTATTTTATTCGTTTTATTTTTTTTCGTATGATTTGAAATGGAGGAAAAGGGTTTCGAATATAAAAGAGAAAGAGAACGTGATTTTAGCGTGGTTGAAGGCGTGATGAAAGGCAAAATTTTAGGCGTGTTTGTAGCTGATGAAAGTAGAAGGCAGTGCACTCTTTTCATTTTTTTTATTTTATGTTATATTATTATTTTTTTTACATTTTTTTCATTATAAATTCAAATTTGTTTTGTATAAATTTTCTTTAGTAAATATAGAAACATTTTGCAGTTCAACTATCAATATCAATTTATAAATTTACATAAAAATAATTCGTAAATCCAAACTATTTTTTTCTATGTCATTAGTTCGAATTTAAAATACAAATTCAATATTCAATTTCAACTCCAAAGTCAAATTTAAATTTTATTCAACTTTAAATAGATTAAATTCTAAAATTTAATCGCCAAATTCATAGTTATATTGGGAATTTAATTTAAATTATCATTCAAATATTTAAAATTAATTAAATATTTTCAATTTAAATTGTTCTAAATTCTGGGTTGTTACAATCTTCCGTCCTTAAAAGAATTTCGTCCCGAAATTATAAGTTAGGAAAACGATTGCTAAAATCTCACCGATATTTATACCCTACACAATTTTACCAAGTTTCAAACTCATAAATAATTATAGGATTCATTTCTTTTATATTATCTCACTAGCTTTATTCATTGATTTCTATAATCAAGACGCAAAAGTCTTTTACCAAAATTTTCGACTTACCAAACTCAGATTTTTAAACCTGAAATTCTTCATGCTAGATATTTACATATCATATCTTTTCCAAAGCTGTGTGCTTTCAAGATATTTTAAAATTCTTCTTGCTTAATTCATTAAGTTAGAATTATGTAATTCTAATTTTAGACTATTGATTTTCTATTCAAAGTTTGAAAATACTTGCTAACTCGAAGTTTAACAAGTCCATCGTCGTTCTTACAGACATTAGGCATACGCTGGCCAGGCGCAGGACTAAAAATCTCCAAGTACTAAATATACTTGCTTCAACACCCAGTGAAAATACTTTTTAAAAATTCTTTTAAAAATGGTTATGGAAAGCACGTTCCCCCATGGATCACAGTTTACCCGGCGGTTACGCTACTATCCCAGTAGAATCGCTTGTAACTGTAGATTTCACATCTCTCTTGAATTTCGCCATGGTTGTTGCCATAGATCGCGGTTCACACGGCGGTTACGCTACTATCCCAGTAGAATCGCTCGTGACCGTAGGCATCTCGCCCCTCGAATTTCGCTTTGGTTTCTAGATCGCAGTTTACGCGGCGGTTGTGCCACTATCCCAGTGGAATCGCTTGTAACTGTAGGCATCACGCCCCACGAATTACGCCAGCATCAATTCACATAATCCCAACACGATGATCCATCGTGGGGGATTCCAGTCAGTCCCAATGGACATTCCACTAATGGAAATTCTACGTAGCTACGATTTCCAATGGACACTCCACCGAGTTCCAATCACCTTCACAAATAATAAATGGAAGGTACATTTCCATATCCTCAGTTTTTAGAAAACATATGTCATATACATATAGTACTTTATTTGACATTTCGTACATATCATACCTATGTAAACCTACACAGGATTTTCATAATAATGATTTTCCAAACTGATGGTTTTCGAATTATTACATTCACATATATAAGTTACGAAAACTCAATTCACATTCATAACAAATAGAGGATTCCAAAATTTTCCATTTCATTTAAAATTTTCCTCTAAATCGATTTGAAAATTTAAAGTTATCTCAAACCTAATTCACATTCATAATCCAATTCATTATCGACTTCACATTCGATTTGGATTTCACGTTACATCGTAAATTCTCAACACATAATTGATGTCTACCGATATATAACCTCTAAGCTCGTACGTCTCAGAGAAGGGTGTTAAGCTAAAAGAATAAATTCTCCGCCACCACAGATATATATTTAATAGAGATCAATTGCTATGTCATCAATTCACAATGCTAGACATACAATCCAAATCGACTATCCAAAATTCAAAGTTCAACTTATATTGTTTTTGATGTCAAAGTTAAACTCAATTTAACTCAAGATTCAATCCTTTTTTTTTTGAAAAATTTCCAAGTTGAACTAATCGTTCAAATTTCCCAAAAATATCTTTACAAGATATATAATTTTCCAACTTAACCATTTGAAACAGATTTCAAATATTCATTTTTTTTCAATTTATCTTTAAAAGATAAAATTTCAAACCTTTCATTTCATATTGGAAAACATTTCCATACTTATTTAATAATAAGTAATTCACAAATCCATTTATTTTCAACACTTGGAAAATATTCAATATACTTGAATCAAAATTAAGTATATATTCCATTCTTTAAAGAAGGCGTTCTTTTAAACACATATATTTGAGTGAAAACGAATATTGCATAAAACATCGTTACGACAACCCAAAATCACTACTATAGGGATTTGAAATTAAAATAGATATATAAATCCCAATACTATACAAAACATTATTTCCTTCCGGAAACCATTTACTATAACAATAGTGTTATAGTCCACCATTTCCTTATTTTTCTCTCGAAAATGTCTATTTCAACAATTGAATGTTGAAATCTATGTATTCGATACTTAATGCATTTTAAAACATCTTTAAAACCATTAACTTTTTCAATTTCAACTTTAACTTAATTCATAGTTTGAATTCCTCATACTTTTCATAATATTAGTTTTAAACCAATTTCAAACTTTTCAATATTAAGTTTTTCACTTAATTTAATTTTCCGCACGTTTAAATTCAAATTCATCACTGAATTTATTAAACCTATAACGGATTATCATATTGACAGCTTCAAATTTGAAATTTAAATTCTATTTGAACTTTGCATCTACCTTTCTATTTCAAAAATAATCAACTAGTTCTTTAGTAAGCCATTCATCAACTTGGTTCCATTAAATTTATATTTCCACATTAACCTCATTCATAATATCACTTCCCTAAAACATATCTGTTTTATTCAATAATATATTCAATGTCCGAAATCGTGAATATGCTTTGTCAACCAATTTCATCATTTCTACAACTTATTTTTATTTTTAAAGGATTACCCACTGTCCAAAATCGTGGATATAACTCCTTTAATAAGCTACAACAAATTACTTATCAAATTCAATTGATTTCGAATTTATAAACAATCTTCATAAATTCCTTTTCTATTTATAAAACTTCGATTTATAATCTTTTTATTAATTCAATTCAATTCAATTTATATAACTCAGTTATATACCAAAAGTTCATATTATAAGTTAAATACTTAAAATCCATTTATTTACTAAATCGTTCTTCAAAACATTGAAATCAATTTTTAAAAGAATTCAGAATCAAATTCCCAAGTTATAGTTTAATTATCCTCTTGGCTATAACTAAATTGAAATATCATTTTATTTCACAATTATTATTTTGTAGATATTCACAATATTTGATTCAAACCAATTCATTAATTCACTTCACTTATATTTTATTTTCCCTAAATCTCAATAAATTGATAATGAGTTTCCGAACGATTGAAACTCAAATCTAATGAGACCTCACCGAAGAGAACTATCGCAAACCTAAATTTAGAGAGGGGAATTTTCGAAAATGATTCTAATTTTCAAGATATCTTTATTTTTTCAAAGAAAACAATTTCACACTTCTTTAAATTTGAAAAACACTTTCTTTAAAGTGGTTCTAGTAACTATTCATATTAAACATCATAAACTGAGTTTTGTGTAAACCAAAGCTCTGATACCACTTTTGTAACGACCCGCCGCTCTGACCGCCCCCAGTCGGTAATTAAACCAACTTGAGACGTTCAAAATGACGGATTGTTATTAAGTTTATAGAGTTTAAACAGAATCAGCCACAGAATCACAGAAATAATCATAATATTTCACATAAATGAATTTTTCTTACATATATCAGAGTTTGTACAATGCATTTAAATTTTATACAGCGGAATATATCATTAAGTACAAAAATTCTTCGAAAAGCTAAAGTGAAGCAATTTCCCTCTCTCTCTAACTTCGTGGCGTGAAAATCTTCAATCTGTAAAATTACTCGGTCTGACCCGAGTATTACATTCAAAAGAAAATAATACACAGGTCAGTCTAATTCAAACTCAGTTATTAGTGCATAGAGGCAATAATAATCAACAATTAGATGACAGTCAAATATAAATTTACCTATCCGATCCTTAAAAAAGAAATCGGATAATGGTAAATATAACACTTAACAGTGTTATACAATAATTCAGTAGATTCAGATTATCAATGAGGATAGATGAAAGGATTCTTAATGAAGATAATTTAGAAAACAATCAGAATTTGCCTAAACGGCAATTAACAACAAAATCATCAAAATCGATTCAAAATATATTGAATTGGCAACATAAAATAATTTTCATCAAAAAGAAAACATCAATTTAAACATTAAATTGGGTAGGGTTGCAGTACACACACGCGTATACGGCCTCGCCACATTTAAAATGTCAACTCTGTGTGGCTGCACTTCACGCTTGCGTGCACCGCCTCGCCACTACCGTAATGAAATATGCAAAAGATCATAAATCAAAACAAAATAGTATATCAATAAAATCAAACCGTGTGGCTGCAATTCACGCTTGCGTGCACTGCCTTGCCACTATCGTGATGACGTACTCAAGAAAATCAACGAACCAAAATCAATGAAGGTTCAAATATCGATTCAAAATGTCGATACTACGTGGCTGCAGTGCATGCACGCGTGCGCTGCCTCGCCACAACAACACGTAAAATAAAACAAGTTTCCAAACAACTTATTACTGCACATTTCAACAAGTGAAAAATTTTCATAAAAATGAAACTGCAGCCATTACTTGGACACAAGGGCAAATCTGCAATCAAAAATTTGCAGCCACCACAAGATCACAAAGCGCGAAGGCTCGAATGACCCAATGCGCAAAGGCAGGGGTTCAAACTACATGAAAACAGCAGAATGAGGTGAGAGCACCGAAATATGGCACCACAACACCCAACATTATAGGACACAAAGCATCAGTACCCAACAGTATGAAGGCAACTGGCAACAGGTATATAGATACATGTCATCAGCAATTACAAAATGCAATGGTCGAGTCACAACTATCATGACTCAACACAACTGCAGCAAATCAAGGGCAGACTGCAAACAAGACTGCAGCCTCCACTTGAATACAAGGGAGCCAGTACAAGGCACAATAAATCTAACTGCAAACGAAATCAGTGCATCACTGCAATGCAACCAAGGGAAAAAATCACAACAAAAAAAACACTGCAGCCACCACAAACATTCAAGGGAAAAACTGCAACAGAAATGCAGCCACCACATGAACGCAAGGGCACGGCAAATATTCGAGCTCAAGTCAGAAAAATCCAAAAATGCAACGAAAAGGAACTGCCATTAAAGATAGTCAAAGCCACAAAATTTAACCCAGTGCAACTGTGATCAAATGAAGTATGACTTCAAATATTAAATGAAGGAGTGCAGAACTGAAAGCAACCTAAATACAAATGGCAAGACCAAGCTGCAGCATACCACACTAATACCATCTCAATTGAAAGTGCTCAATTAATATAAAAAGGCAGTGGACAGGACAAGTGATTGCACAACTACATGTTCAAATTCAATTAAACTGGTTTTCAACAGGATCAAATACAAACAGAACTAGGGTAGTGGTAGAAACTACATGAAGTCAGATGCACAAACAGCATATGTGCACAAATGATCAAGTGGTCAAGTACTATGGGGATGACATGAATAGCGCACCGCATGCATGCAATCTAAAAAAACTGGATTCAAGCAAGTTCAACAGGTCAAGGCAGAAGCATTCATTCTAACATAAATGCAAATTGAACGACTCAAGTGAAACAAATTACATGCTCTGTGCACGGTGAAATTCAAGTGATACAACTTGAAACAATGCACCATGTTTATACAACGACACAAGTGCATAGGGCAATAAAATGAAGACTGTACTCAGGTGGACCTATCAACATATGATCAATGGTATGCATACAAACATACAATGCAAAATTGAATAATAATAGGCTACAGTGAACACTAGATGAAGCTAGACAGCGCTAGTGTAAAACTTATGAATGCAAAGTGCTATACAGTGTAAACATGGATGCCAAATGCAACTACGACAATCAGTGCTGAAGCAAAAAAGAAAAGATATATTGCTTCTTCAAGACAAAATGTTGGACTATGCAAACAACAAATGTGCAAGCTACAACTTCAAATGAAACTGTCCCAAAGCAACAAGCAGCATTATGCAAAATGTTTAAAAGCACATATATGCAAGAGTCATATGCAAGCATCAGGTCGAGCACTAAGGAATGCAACAGTCGAGTGTCATGTCAATAATACAACATGACAATGCAGACTCAAATACACAAATAAAGACTAGTACACGTCCAGTTACAACAAAGAAAATGTAAGTCAAAGGTCACAGCGAAGAATGACCAGTTAAATTTCAACAGTATGGCCAAAGTAAATTAACATCAAGCCAAAGCCGTGAGTCATTATCAAAATAGATCAAGTGACATGATGAGGCCGAGCAAAACCCAAAGAAGCTCAAATGCAAACATGACAGTGAAACAGAGTGACGCCAACATAAAATGCACTTGAATCAAACTATCTCTAAAAGTGAAATAGGCATGTGTACCCAAACTAAGGCAACTTAGTTACAAGTAAAAAAAAAAAAGAACAATGACCATGAGCAATTATCAGTTTTGAACCAAGATAATTGCAGTTCAAATTAAGGTATGCCGAAGTCACAATAGAAATCGTCAAAACAAAATCAAAAGGAGGCCGAAGCCAACACAAAATCAAGCAGTATTTTTTTTTTCAAAATCGAACAATATCAAAGGACGAAGCCAACACAAAATCAAGCAGTATATTTTTTTTCAAAATCGAACAATATCAAAGGCCGAAGCCAACACAGAATTCAACAATTTCAAAGCCGCGAAAGGCAGTAAATCAAGCAACAAAATCATACGGAAAAAAAAAACAGTAACATGGAGTTCAAAATTAGATGTGAGTAACATGCGTCACTCACCTTTGCCTCGAAGCGGTCGCGAGAGAAGAGGAGGAATCAATCGAATTGAAGCCGCGAGCGAATCGAGCTGAAACCCTAATTTGGATCGAAGACGAAGGACGAACGATTTTTAGGCCGCCATTAATTTATTTTATTCGTTTTATTTTTTTTCGTATGATTTGAAATGGAGGAAAAGGGTTTTGAATATAAAAGAGAAAGAGAACGTGATTTTAGCCTGGTTGAAGGCGTGATGAAAGGCAAAATTTTAGGCGTGTTTGTAGCTGATGAAAGTATAAGGCAGTGTACTCTTTTCATTTTTTTAATTTTATGTTATATTATTATTATTTTTACATTTTTTTCATTATAAATTCAAATTTGTTTTGTATAAATTTTCTTTAGTAAATATAGAAATGTTTTGCAGTTCAACTATCAATATCAATTTATAAATTTACATAAAAATAATTCGTAAATCCAAACTATTTTTTTCTATGTCATTAGTTCGAATTTAAAATACAAATTCAATATTCAATTTCAACTCCAAAGTCAAATTTAAATTTTATTCAACTTTAAATAGATTAGATTCTAAAATTTAATCGCCAAATTCATAGTTATATTGGGAATTTAATTTAAATTATCATTCAAATATTTAAAATTAATTAAATATTTTCAATTTAAATTGTTCTAAATTCTGGGTTGTTACACAAAAGTTCATATCTCAAAGGCGGAAACAGATATGAATATTACACATAAAAGTGTATATCAGAGTAGTGGTCTAACAAGATCCACAACATCACCAAATAATAGTTACATGTGCTACGCAAAAGAATAAGTATACATCATGGAGTCTATATCCCAAATGTATACAACAAAATAAACTACTAATCTATATAGTTAGCCAAAAGTTAGATAAATCTCCCCGACAAGGAGTCAAACAGAAGCACCTGCAACAAGCCTTACTATTCTATTGGGCTACGCTCATTGGACTTTTAACATCTAGGTCTGACCCGAGTATTATTTGATAAAAATAATAAACGGATCAGTCTAACTATAAATATCAGATAAAATGATATAGAATAAGAGATATGACAAAAACATATGATAACCATAAAGCCATATATGGTAAGCATGTAATTGAAAATCAACCATAGATTAATCAATATCACAAGAATCTTCTCAAAGACCAAAAGAATGTCATACTGTTTAGTTTTATTCACCAAGTCACAAATATCGACATCATATCGATGCCAATCGTAAAAGCTGGTGGAAAACAAATTCTAGAAATCATCAATAGATCCGTAAATCACAAAAAGGGGGAGGCCTATCATAAAAGGGAGCATGAAAACTCACCAACACGTGTATCACAAACGGGACGCTGTCCCATGGTTGCTAACCATAGAGCCGATGCAACGACGAAGTACAATATCGGTACGCCCGAGGAACCTGAAACTCGAATAAGTCGGAACGTCAACGTAGTACAATGGTACGCCCAATGAACCGAACACCATAAAAGAATATGGGTCGCTAGCCCACAAAAATTGAGTCAAAACTCCAAAGAATGCATAGGTCGTAGCCTAAAAAGAAATGAGACGAAACTCAATGATACGAGGTACCGTCCCCTACGTGGACAAAATAACATAGCATATCGCTAGTTTAAATCACAAAAATGATCATCATCAATCATCAAGAAGTGTCAACTACACTCAGCTAGTAAATAGATGAGTTTAGCTTCATGTCCCATAACCACTAGCTTAACTTAAATATTTACGAACAAATTGTAGACCTCCACTTGAAAATTTTCACAAGTGTTTCAATCGAACAATTCCAAGAATTAACCGACGAACTAAACGCAAGCGTTTCATACCACTTGTTTTACTAAGCCGTTTAATTAGATTTCTCATACGAGTGAGGTACAGGTTTGTATATGCTAGTAGATTGGAAAACGGTTTAAGAAATGAACTTGGTAATAAAATAGTGTTGAAATCGTTTAGATGAAAGAGTTTTGATATTTACTACTAGTAATGAAACCTTTATATTTTTAAAGTGACAAATCAAAGAAATGATTATAGAAACAATCAATCACTAAAAATCCACATTCGAAGACGTGAATTAAATCCAAAGAAATCGATACCAAATCTATCAAAATGGATATTTCCAAAAGTTCCAACGGAGATGTCATCAAAGCCAACAAGGTGATAACAACTAGTCGGAGGACGAAGAATCGATTAAAAAGTGGAAACTCAAACCCAAAAGGCAAATTGGGAAAAAATAGTAAATTCAGTCGACTGGATCAGAGTGGTCAGTCGACTGACTCGGATCTTGAAAACTTTCTGTTTCCAGGTTAAGTCGACTGACTCAGAGTGGTCAGTCGACTGACTCACATCCTGTAAACTTTCTATTTCCAGGTTCAGTCGACTGACTCAGAGTGGTCAGTCGACTGACTCTTGCCTAGGAAATTTCCTGGGTTTGGTTCAGTCGACTGACCCTCTGGTTCAGTGGACCGAACTGAAAAATTCAATATTCTTAGCCTAGCCCCTAGGGAAAAATTCCAACTAATTGCAATCGGACGAGCATGGACGCTAGGGGTTTACGCCTGTCGGCAACCCAGCCCTATGGGCTCCTCGATTCATCACCAAAAACATGTTCAAACCTTAAAGGTAGGATTTTTTTAAAGATTTGACTCCAAAACACCAAAAATTGGAATATTCATAAAAACCAATTCAAATCAAAAGCAAATGATCATCAATAAGTGTTAGGAATTCATACCTAACAACAAAGATAGATATAGACATAGATGTGAGATAAAAATCTCACCTTTAAACCCAAAACAAATAAAGAAGAAGCTATAAAGCAATGGAAAGGACAATCACACTTCAATTCCACCGCAACAAGCTTGAATCTAAGGTTAAAAGAGAAACATTTCCTAAGTTAGGTTTAGGAATTTCTGAAATTGAAAAGAGAACGAGTTGGAGAAGATGAAAAGAAGGCTTACCAAAGCTTCTTCTATGAATTTAGAGCTAGAACTTGAATTTGCAAAAATGATTAGGGCTTGGAGTTTTAATTTCCCATTCCTCTCTCCATTGTTGCTAAAGCTTGAGTATTAGGAAAATTATTAAGGAATGAAGAGAAGAAGGGGTGAAGCTTGGTTCTAATGGGATGAAACCAAACCAAATCCCTAAGTGAAAAGGTAGCAAAATTCCTCTAACTCCAAACATATCGAAATTTATACTCAAAAAGGTTGCAAACGTCATTCTAAACTCGATGCGGGTGGTCTCGAGTTCTAATTCGACCGTTTGCAAAAAGTAGCTTTTCAGACTCTAATCCGACTAACGATGCTATATTTAAATAAAATATTTAAATACACAATCGTAAAATACACGGGTTGTTACACACCTCATTAGCCTGTTAATCGCTCCGGTTTTAGCCACCTTATGCCAACTCACGGGAGTCGGGTCCACGTATTTACCTCAAAGGAAACGCCACCACCATCGTACTTCATTCTGGAATCTCCACCGCGTACACGATTGTTAAAGTGGTTTTCGGAGTTGGCAGAGAGTATGTCAACTTCCAATCACGGTCTCTTCAACAACCAAACGTTATTATAACACCATGGTCATTTTAAAATAAATATACTTCAAAACCAGGATATAAAATTCATTTCAAAATCATAAAAATACGATATCATTTCTACTTTTAAAACCAAATCAGTATGATATCATTTTTATTTTAAATCAATATAATAGCATTTTTTCAATTATATCCCATTTCAAAATCAAAGCACTTTCAAATTATACACTTACAAACCAAACATTGAAATTTTAATACCTTTAAAACATAATGCTTTGAAATTCATAACTTCGAAGCACTTCAGTTTCGATAAAACATTTCAATTTCAATATTTTTCAAACTTTGAGTATTAAACAATTTCAAAACTAAGGTTAATAATTACGATTCAACAATTCAATGTGATATTATTTTGTGTTGAAATATTTTACATAATAACGCCATTATCACTTTAAACAAACTCAAATTACGAATAAATAAATCTTGCCTTCAATTCATTTATACTTGAAATAGTCATTTAATTCACTTAGACCCCAAAATCAAGTTATAATAATTATACCCTTTAAAATTTCAAATTTAATAAATACATCAACCCTATTTAAGTTTAATTCTCAAATAAATTCAATTTCATAAAATCTCACATTTATCTCAATTTCAAATCAAATTTATTTGAGTAAAATTCTTAAATAATTTGATTCAAATCAATTTCATATTTATCTTCCAACCTTAATTGTATTTAAGTCAATATAAACTCTATATACGATATAATTTAAATAAATACTTTAACAGTATCATACCTTAATAAAAACCTAACTTTATTATTAAACTTCTTTTATACCCAAAACAATTCTATACATAGCTTAAAACAAAGAATTTAACTATATATATAATAACATTTATACAATATCCAAATCAATATCTCATAAAACCATATATTTCTTTGCAAAACCATAGAAATCCTTTTAAAATATTTCTATATTTAGACCATAGTGTCTGTATATAATTTCTACCCTATGGTCAAGTGATACAGATATTTATCATTTCAATCCGTAATTTAAAATAAAAATACGGTTATATATAATTTCATACCGCACTCCCGAAAATAGTGACCAATCAATAAAGAACTTGCAGATTATGATGATATAAATAAACATCCATTCATCCATCATAAAATCATACATCCATCACACTCATCATCCAGAACAATCAATCAATATCAATATACAACTGATAATATATAACAGGTAATTAACAAGCAGTTATATTTAACAAACAGTCATAAATAAATCAAAATCACAACATATATTAAATTTAACAAACATAAGAAACTGTAGTAGTTGTGAGTGGGTTAAAACACTCACTTTTGAATTTAAATTGAATTTAAATCCAATTTACACCCAAAATTTGAACAGTCTCCAAATCCATCCAAACTCGCGCCAAAATGTGTAGAATTCAGATACGATTCTAACAAAAGAAACCGCACATAAAACCGATATTGTATGTAAAAGTTATACGCATTAGCAGATTTGAAACGAAAATAAAATAATTAAAACAATTACCAGCACACGTCATCAACTACAACATTTACACGCACAGTAAATCGCACGCGACCAAGCACCTCACCACCAAAATCCTAGCCTGCAGTCGCACGTACCACCCTGCACGAGCCGCGCCGCCGCTCCACCTGTGAACCCCCAGATGATGCGCCGAGCTCCCCTCGCCGCAATGGCACCCCGGAAAATCACGATATGCTACGAATCACGCGCGGCCGCCAGTTGCAATTTTAAACCCTAAACCGCCAATTTCGTCCACCCTCCATCACTATCGGTGATGCCACTACCACCAATCGACTCCACGCAGCATCCTCTACGAATCCCAGATTCAATTTTGCCGATTTCTTTTCGAATCAAAAACATCCAATTCGCAATTTAGGCTTTGTGATTTTGGCCTTTGACCACGATTTCCCAATGAATCGAGCAAAATTTTTGAAAACGAACAGTTGGCACAGATTGGTATCGTTGAGATCTTCGAATCTACATTTTCTTTCGAATTCACTACACCACAAAAGGCTTTTAACAGCGTTTGATAAACGCTGCAATATGATACAACAGCGTTATTAGAAACGCTGTATAACGACATGCTGTCGTATATACATAACTTACAACAGCGTTTCTATAAACGCTGTTGAAACATCTCTGTGACAGCGTTTATTACGAGCTGTCAATAATTTTTTTACAGCGTTTCAGACGTGCTGTATTATGTTTCAACAGCGTTTATAATTTAGTTGTCGAAGATGTTCAAATTCTACTTTAACTGTTTACAACAGCTTTTTCTAAACGCTGTTATTGAATCATCAACAATTTCGACAGCATGTTAAAAACGCCGTGATTGAATCATCAACTATTTCAACAGCATGTAAAAAACGCTGTTATTGACAATTTCAAGATAATTACAGCACGAAATAAACGCTGTTGTTTCTTCATTGACAGCATTAATCGAACGCTGTCTTCTATTTATATAACAGCTTTAATATTCCACTCTATTTTTGATTCCAAAACTATATTTTAAGCATATTCAAGCAACTAGTATATATAACAGGTTCTAATAACTATTAATTGGTTACATAAATTAGTTAAGAGAATATTAATAAACAAAAGACATCCATAAACCAAGTTTCAATAATATCCATAAACAAAATCCACTCAACTACACGACCAGACACCAAGCATTGTCATTACATTTACACCACCATTCATCTCTAAACCATCAATCCCACTCACTACCTCCTCACTGTAAAACTGCGCATCTGACTGCAGTAACTAAACCACTTGCATACAACAATCTCTAACCTCTGCCACTTACTTGCCTTCCCTTTGCTGTGCAACTTCATACAACATAACATTATCCACTTCCTTAACAACACACAAACCTCTCCAATTCCACCTGACTTGCCTTCCCTTCACATATACCACACAGTCCCTTGCCACTACCTACATATCAAATCACAAAACAAACTCGCCACTACTGCAAACCCCATCCCACTATTTACATTCGACAACCACCACAAAACCATCAAACTTCAATGCCTATGCATCCAACTTCACCACTGTGCCACTGTACAACCAGTACATACCCTGCCATTGCCTAACTCCTTCACTATTTCTCACTACATACCACCTGCATCAACCACCACCACCCTGTTTAACCATCGCTGCTGCAACACTACTGTTCACCATGTTACTCCTCTCATACCATCATCTACAACAAAGCACACCTATCTTCTGCACTGCCTTCACCATACATTTCCAGTGCCTCACCATTCATCAAACAATACTTCATCAAACTTCAACAATCCACTTCACAGTTGACAATTCCAAACCAGTTCAACCACCAGCTAGATCACAAAACCAACCTACTTCCTTGTTACATCCCTTTCAGTTCAACAACACACATTTCACCGACCATCCCACTAATCATCCATACCATCACAAGCTCCAACTCAACAGTGTCCATGACCTTCTGCAATTCCATCACAAGCTGGAAATTTATTACCGCAACTGTACATGCTCTGTCATGCTGAACAGGTCTTCTATTCCTTATGAACTAGAAGGAAGAATCTGCTAATACATGGAAAGCATATTTTATTTAAAACAATCTGGAAGTATTGATTGTCTAAGAGAAAGAAAGATAACGTTGAGTGAATGCATGAAATATTGAACTTTCCATGTACAATCTGCATATGTATTGTATGACCATAATAGCATTCTATACCTATCAATATAATCTTGGATATTACAGTTTATAATTGTTTATTGGATATTACAGTTTATATTCATGATTTCAATATACAGATTTTAAAAAAAATCATGAACAAACACATGTAGAGTAGTACAAAACTGCACTGCTGCAAATGCAGTAGTGTTGCACATGGTACAGTGCAAAACCGCACTGCTGCTTTAGACTGAGAAGTTACGATATCTTGAGCTATCTTGCATTTCTTAATCCTTAAAGCGGATTTCTAAGGCTTGCTTATTGTATATACATTCCTTGAAGCGGATTTCTAATTCTTCAATTCTCCCTATGGTGTCGCCAAATTCAACAGATACAAGTAATCTCTACAATTAACCTTAGCTAAACAAGTTTCTTAGAAAGTTATCTTCATGGGTTGAGACCATGAGTTCCCAGAAGATTGATTTCATAATCAACTATTTAAATTTTGATGTTAATCATACTCTTTTATATTTTATACAATAATAAGTTGGTATGGAATGTCCTAAAAAACCCTAAGAAGTCCAGGCATTTCCAATGGAAATTGTTAAGCTCTGAAAGGAAAAGTAGTCATTAAACCCAAAACAAAGAGATCAAGCATATACATAGAAAGGTATAAAGCATTGCTATTACCGAGACCCCAACTGTGATATTTTATAACCCGTTAGTACATTTACCACTAGACCACCTCCTAGGATTACCATTAATGTATGACATTTAAAAAAAAATATCATTCAGTGGTTTAACAGGATGAAATCCAAAAGGTGATCAATAACAAATGCTAACTGTCCATCGAGCGAGAAACCACCACTTTGGTGAAAGTAAGTCCTCCCAAAATAAAGATGAGGAAATTATACTGGAAATGAAAACTCATTCAATGGAAATTATGACAAAGTATGGACTATGGATGTACACCAGAATACAACACAAATTTTCACTTCAAATTTCATGGTCCTTGCTTGTTGAACAGGTCGAACTGGTTTTTGCTTTTTAGATATTTATTCAGTTGGAAGCATCTATCATCTCTTTCTTCGAATTTTGATAGGACTAAAATATTAGCCATCTCCATCAAAATAATAAATGTCTTTTGATGCAATAATAATGTTACAGTTATTATACTTTTGATAACAATCACTAAAACACTTATTATAAATATTTAAATTCATGGGATGGTTTTGCTTCATAAACTATTAGCACTTTTATGTGTATTTTTGATGTTTATATTTGGTTAATTTATTAATAAATATTTAAACATGATTGAAATACATGGTTTTAAATTTTCACTTATCATAAAGCACATATGAGTTCTCATTTCAGGCAAAGCTTTAATATTCCAAAAATGTTACAAAAAAATTCTTCATAAAAAGTATAGAAAACCACATATGGATTTGACATAAAGAACCTTCAATGTGTTAGCTCCTCAAATACAATATTATTAAGGTCAACAATGAATTGTGATTTCAAATTTTCAATTCAACTTATTGAAATACTAAATTGTCGTCCAATATTATGTTGAACTGTAATTCTTGATGGAAGCTTGATTTGCTTTCGCATTCCCATGTACAAAACTAATAGTTAGAAGTTGATATGTCAAAATGTTTAGAAAAATCCTATAGCCAAATGAATTGTACTTGCCCAAACATCTAACGAATATAATACGTCCTAATTGAATTGAAACATCCACTACTAGCATAAACAGGTACATTTGTCTGAGCATGAATGTTTGAGCTTGAATGCATCTCTCGTTAATAAATAATCCAAATATATATTTGATGTTGCTTATTGAGCTCTAAGAATCAAAGACGGACAAGTTTACAAGAAAATTCAATGCTAACCTTCTTCTTCCCTTACTTTGAAAGTCCATAAGTTGAGTAAGAACGTCTTAAAGCTATTTTGACAACTACCTATATGGAAAAAATACAATAATTAATAGAAAAACTTAAACATATACTAAGTTGATTTTACTTGAGCTCTAATAAACAGTTGACAGTATATGAACTCAGCTTCTAATGCAATCAATTAATGATAAAAGAAATAGGAATTCTTGTATAAAAAAATAATGTTCGTGACAATATATTTACATGGAAATTGACCGAAAGAATAAAGAGAGTATATTGAATTAAATATATACATTCTAAATATATAGACATCACACACACACACATATATTTATAATATATATCATGAATAGTTGTGGCAATACACATTCTTGTGAATATATTTTCCATTAACTTGCATCCTTTTAGTGGGCATGGCATAGTTGTCAAAGGAATAACATGTAACAACATGAAAGTTGCCATTAAGAAAGTCTTTCGTAATAGATGCAAAGAGAATGAAGTTGTTTGCAAAGGGAATGTATGTGCTACCTCTCAGAAACCACAAAAATGTGATTCAAATGTTTGATAATTGTCTAGGAGTAGGAGTTCCTATCTTAGTGTATGAATATATACCCAAGGATACATTGTACAAATGCATTAAGTCTAATGATCAAAATATGCCATTGACCAAACAATAGCTCTTACAAAACCAGCATATTAAATAAAGTGGCCGTTAATGTAGTTCAAATAAAAAAGGTCACACACAAAACACCCTTAAATGTGAAGTTAAGATAAAATATAATCATCAAATACCTAAATCTGTGCAGCCGTGTGTAACTAGAGCAGGCTGAAATGTGTAAGGTGAGACTGAAGTAGATGTTGTAAAATGAAGAAGTTCGAAGCGAGACTGGTGCAGCTGTAAACTTGAAGAAGCTTGTTGTGAAGGATAACATGCTGAATTATAGGTTGGAGTGCAAAACTAAATTGCAAGTGATGAGTGCATATTAAGTTGAGTAAATGCAAAACATGCATACAAGGAAGGTCATGCTTATAAGTTAACCCATTCAAAGTGTGGGAGCAGCATAACTCATAAATTCTAAAATTTTGGATTAGTATGCACTATGCAGGTTCATACAGTGCCTCTAAAATAAGCAAGCAGAAATGTTGGTTACCATTACTTTAAGAGAATATAGTCAGAATTATTCTTGCCGAATAAAAGATATCTTAACAGCATAACCCTTAGTGATAAGTAGAGAAATATGTCATGCATAAAGTACACGATTTATAAACTAAAAGTGACAGCAAACAATTTATGTATCCAACATGTGAAATGATATAGCAAGCTTGTGCTAAACTAAGAAGCTAAAGAAATAAACTGTGTATGAACTATTATCACCTGCTTCAATCCATCCATAATTAAACGAACAATAAGCATTTATCCATCATTTAACAATAAATATTAGCACTTAGTCCATGCAATTATGTAAGTAAACTGAAAATTTATAATATACACATCAATGAAAGTATATGTCACGCAAATAAACTAATAACAAATGAGCTAGCAGTAAGAAAATAAATTTTAAGAAAGATTCAATGAAACCTTAAATTGATCAATTATTGGAGTACTGTAGGTTACACCCAGAGGTGCAATAGCTTGGATGGAAGGACAACAAATCTACGATGGCTTGGGGAGAAAAAGATCCGATGCAAAAACAGAAAATTGGGCCACTGAAATAATGCCGGGAAATCAGATGAGTACCCAAATCAGGTGACGCGAGACAGTGGCGGCAAGGTCGATGAGGCGAGACAGTGGCGGCCGTGTAATCAGGTGATTAGATGAATTAGGTGATGCGAGACGGTGGCAGCGATGTCATTTACTTAGGATTGGAAATGAAGTATCGAGAGTTTACGTGGGAACTCGAAGAAACGAAATGAAACGCTGAAAATACAAAGGAACGCGGCCGCCAAAATAATTAGGTTCCCGCTTCAAAATTTTGTGATTTAGGCAGCGATCTGGTTTTAATGTTTTATTTTATAAACGTAAAATTGCATCTATAACAGCCTTTTTTATTAAAACGCTGTTATCTACGGTTGTCAAAAACAACTTTTCTTGTAGTGGAAGCATGCTATTTTAATCCATACGTATACACACTTGCATGAAATTAACAAAATATCATACAAGTACAACAAGGAAATCAGATGACATGATAATTTACAGTGTGCAATTTGGTGATGGTAAACTATTTCTATTCATAGCAATGAAAGAGTCAAGCAACTAGCCAAACTCCAATTAAAAATTCACATTCAGACAAGTATTCCCACATGAAATTAGATTTGGACAAGATGTAAAATTCACTCACCTGAATTTCCAAATTTGTTAGCTTATTGGAGAGGAGCTATTGCCTATTACTTTCAGCTGCCGCCAATACTAATTAATGCAAGGAAAGCATGACAACAACGAGGTCCAATCACTGAAATTCTAAGAAAAGAAATCCTATGAAAGATGAATAATGGTTTGAGATTCTATACCTGAAGTTTATAGCTTTATAATTTCTTTAATTACTTCTCTAGATTCTGAGGGGTTAGAGGTTTTGTATTTAAGGTTTGAGGTGGGGAGGAAGGAGATATAAGCTTCTAACAGTTAACTGAAGTGAGGAGGTTGGGAAAATGAACATACAGTTCGTTTACTTTAGGCTATCAAAAACCAAATGAGATTGCTAGTTGAGTTGCATAAAAATAAATCAGTTAAGCCAATTGAAGTAAGTTTTTGTTGTAGTGTAAACTTGTTTATGCATCGCATTGTACATGAATGTACTGAAAATAGAAGATGCAACAATTTGCCACTTTATTTCAAGTAGTGGCTAGTCTTTAGTTAAATGTAGTGTGGAGAGTTGACAAAGTAATAACTATGCTGAACGATCCAACTAATTATCTAAGAAGTCCTTATTTTTTCATTGTGTGTGTGGTGGGAGGTCTTATGGTAGTCTCATTTTTAAAAGCATTGCGAATTGAATTTAAAAATATTCCTCTATTTTGATTTTAAAGATAAATAAACTGTTTTGAGTTCTCACACCAGTCACATGACTGACTCGGAGTTTATTGTTTTCCTTCCTAAACTCTGGGTGCCCACCAATTTCCACACGGGCAGTTAAGAGTTAGGTTTATCAGGATATTCTGGACATTCAGGAGTTGCTGGAGGCAAGCTGGATGGCATGGCGTATTACTAGTTTATATAGTATTTCTTTTTCCGCTGCATTGTTTGTTGTTGTATGATGTTGTACACTCTGATGATATGATATGATGTAATGTAATATGATGAAATGTAATAACTGATATAGTTCTTTGTTTAAAGATTATTCATTTATTATTATATGTTGTTCCGCTGCGATTGTGAGATTCTGATGTTGTTCAGTTGTTTCCTTTCTTTCCGTTCTATTTTAAAATATCTATTTTCTATCTTCTTCTCTCTCTATTTTCTACTATCTTCTATCTTCTTCTACCTCTTTCTTTTTCTTAAACCATAACTATTCGGTTTTTCGGCAACGAAAAATCCATAATGTTACATCCACCCTCATACATTTAACTAGATCCAAAGTACACCTAAACTTAGCACAAGAAAGCAGTCACTTCTGATGATATATACAAATAAAAAGTGAGCTATCATAACTATATACATGGAGGTTCATCTACTAAAGAAATAAATCTGTAAAGTTAGAAGTCAAAAATATGAAACAAAAAAGCTACCATTCTATAGACCTATTCCATAAAGATGACCACTCATGTTTAATTAATCACCAAGTCAGTTTGCATGAAAGTGTATGCAGCTACAATATAGCTACTCTGATGATAATGATATTCCATGCCTACATGTTATTTTCCACTATCATTAGTCAGGGAAGGCTAGTTGTATTTCATTATGCTTTGTTTATATAATTAAAGCAACATTTCATGAGCCTTTATGAACATTCATGTCAACATTAAAGGTATTGGTTCAACAGTAACCACTCAAAAAAATTAATCTTGTGTCAAATCAGAATCGTCTTGATGACACATAAATCGAAAACCTGAGTAAATGGTTGCGATCAAGAAAAAAATACGGTACTTTATCATTCTTAGTGACTACTGCTTGAAATTTCCTGCTTGGATTAAATAAATCAGAACCATGCTACTGAAAATAAAAAGGGTATCATGTCAATAAGTTTATGTGTAAAAATAAATACTCGGTGTGTGAAAATGAACTATATAATGCCAAAAATTCAAATTTCTTTCTGAAGAAAAGGAGGCTGCTGATAAAAAATTCAAAATTAAACATTTAATCTGCAAGTTAATTCTAAGTTCTAATGCAACAACATAGGAGTGATATTAACACTGAAAACAAGAGTATCCTTATGTCATGAACCAAAAACACTGAAAACTTAAAAGGTAGAATAAAAACTTTACTGAAACAATTGAGTTCATTGGGGCTTTGTTTAGGTTGATAATTAAGATAGATGGATCCTGTTCATATCAACTATTGATTAGAAAATCCTTTCATCTTTATAATAGAGCAAAAATAACCGCACCATATTTTGGTCTCATTATCATTTCCACGGACACATAAAAGGCAAACCAGAACCAACCCTTCCTTACCTGTAAACTGGATTTTTATGATGTTCAATTCACTAAGTATATAGATCTATGACTACTTCAAATTAAATTTCAAACTGAGAAAATTTTACTGTAACTTTTTAAATTGTTGAATCAAGAAACAATACTAGTGAGAAGAAATAGCTAACCTGAAGCGGTGGATATGATATTAATTGATCGAGACGATGCTAAATGCTGACCTGCGAAAAAAAGGAATAACGATTAGGTTAGCTGATCAAAACTACTTGAAGCAAAAACAACATGGTCTACAAAAGCTGAAAGATTAACATTTATTAGGAAAGGAACTCTAACCTGAGAAAAGTCTAAGCATCCCAAAAATTTTGGTCATGGATTCAAGATTCTAAATTTAAAAAAGGATTAGAGTCCAAGTTGTTCGTTATAGCTAGAGTACCTGCGATTGACGAAGTGGATGCCGACATACCAATGCAAGCACCAAAGCATAGCGAAGCGACCATGGGGATCTCTTTCGTGATGGCATCGAGCGTAATATGGAGGCATCATTTTTAGGGATTTGAACAATGGAAGTATCACGGATTTAGATTTGGAGATGTAGGAATGGATGATTTGAGAATTAGGTTGTTATCATGGGCGAAAGGGGAAATATGTTTTAAGCGGTAAAATGAAAATAATAGAGGGAACTTTTGCTGGCTTTGGAAAAGACGTTAATACAGCGTTTTGTTCGGATGTCTTTGTATTTTTGTTCCACGTTTTCAGTATTTACATAAATGAAAGGATCGACAACTGCAGTTTGCATCCAAACGCTGTGCTATATTGCTGTTAAAAGCAACTTTTCTTGTAGTGATTTTTTCGAAGAGTTTGAATTTTTGAAGTTGTATTTTGAATTGCCATTGGATTTGGAATTTGAAATTTTGTCTACCATTGAGGAAGAGGAGGAACAGAATGAATTGTACATATAGACAAATGAAAAATAGAGGTAGGCTAGGGTTTATAACAGGGTATTTATAGGTAGGGTCGAAATAGAATAGATGGAGACGATTAGTTTACATGTTGCACGATAAAATGGCCCAAAATGCCCATTCTGACTCCGAAACGAAATTGGGTCAACCCATTATCAAAATAGATGTTTTAACATATTTTAAATCCAGTGGAACAAGTTTCAAGTCCAAATTCCATCGTATGAAGAAGTTATGCTAAAATCAATTTATTTCAAATTGATTTCTATTTCATTTATTCCAAGGCGTTTCGAGTCCGTACAGTCAAACGACAAGTCTGATCGCTACGAAACTTGAAATCCTACAATAATTCACTGTTACGGATCCGATGAAACTTGTTTCGTCGAAATCTGAGTCAGTGGCCACAATGGCTATTTTACATTAATTAAATAAATTTATAATAAATAAATTAAATTAATTCTTCACTTTAAATTTGATAATTGACAAATTTCACCATTTTTAATTCCTCAATCATTTACAATGATTTAAAAAAATTCAAATGTAAATTTAGAATTGATTTATTTATCAATCTCCGTATTAACCTTAATTTCATTTAATTCAAAATTATAAATTTAATTTCCCATAATTCTATTAAATGTTCTTTTTATTTTATTATTCAATTCAGTATTATCAAACGGATGAGATTAACATTGGATTCAAAATTCATTACATTATTCTCACATTTCATCTAACTTTCCATCTTCATTTCATTTAACATAATATTTAGAAATTTAAATTTCATTTAATTTCAATAACTCAATTACTATAATTTAAATTCAAATAAATTAATAGATCTTGTATTCCATTCTTTAAATCAGCCTATAGTCATATTATAGATGTAATTGACATTACATTCGAATATATCATAATTTACATTAACAATATTTTATATTTATTAAAATTTATTTCCCAATTTACTACGTAAAATCAATTACAATCTTGCAATTGTGCATTAACTATAATTTCCACTTATATTGAAATTTTGCCAAATATAACATTTGCATTACTTCCTTTATTACGATATCATTTCACATTAATGTAGCATTTATTTACATTTATTAAAATTAATTTTCGATTTCAAATAACATGCTAAATAAATAGGTAACATACAATAATCATTACCGTAACCTTTAGTCACATAAACAGGCTTTTATTACTTACAAACCAAAGTTATCATTTATTTTCATAATACTAATTTCATTCACTTATGATCAATCTATAGCCAAACATAACATTTAGATTTATTTTCATTAATTGGTATTCCCTTCAATACACAAATTTATTAACCTTGATTAGTATTGTTTACCTTGCATTTACTTAACACATTCTCATTCCCATTAATGTAGCCTTTAATTCTTTTTATTAGAATTTTATTTTCCATTTCAATTCAATCAACTATTAAACATGTAACTTACAATAATTGTTTACATGCCAAGGTTACATTTAAGTTTATCATACTTCAACCAAATTTCATAATTACATACATAATACCGAATTCATTCAATTACTATTAATGATATACAAATTCCTTTAGTTATACAACACTTACATTTATTTACTTATTTTATATTTTATATCCAAGTGCAACAATTTACACAATTTCATTTTCATTGTGATTTCACTTAAATTGTCAATAATTAGTTCTTAATAACCATGGTTACAGTTCATTATTAACATTTACTTCAATATAAATTATAAATTTTTTATTTCTTTCTAAATTTAATTAAAAAAATCTTATTAATTTAACCAATTTATTTATCAAAATTTACGGGTCATTACACTCTCCCCCACTCAAAACTTTTCGTCCCCGAAAAGGAAAAAGAAGGGAAAAGAAGAATAAGAAATCAATATATCTTACTTAAAATAATAAATTTATAAAAAAATAATTTACAAAATTTATTAATTTTAGATAAAATATACCAATTTCTACCCATTAAATCTTTTAATACTCAAATTAATAAAGTCTGGAAAACATTTTTCAAAATATTTTCTAAGTCCAAAATTTATAGAAAATTTCGGCAGAGTCTCCTTTGTACGGAGAGGCTCTAGAGAAAATATAATATCAAATATAACAATATACAACATATATTTTCCAAAATAATATATATCCCAACCTGGGAAAACAATATAATAGCGTTATAAAACCGTAATCCGAGAACGTACCTATTTGTCGGGCAACAACGCTTAATTATGAAACCAAAAGTAGTAGCAATTGATTCCATAACCTGTATTTCGCTTATATAATCCAAAAGAGTTAATAATTATATAAATGAATTTTTAAAGTTGTTTCAACCATAAACAAACAACACAATACAAACAACAACCACTTGCAACAAGGCATACAACCATCACATAAAAATCAATACAAATCAATCATTCATTCATATCAAACAAAACAAATAGTTGTTTGGGTTCAAAACTTTAAATTGTACGGAATGAAAAATAAACTACTAAGTGTACACTTCACTCAACGGTCTTAGGTGAAACTAAATAGATTATTCATTCATCCAAACAAATTTAACGTATCCTTGCCCAAACAACCATAAACCAAACACAAAAATTTCAAACAATAGTTCAAGTTCATTCTTTCAGTTTCATTTCACAATATCCGATGTTTGATTTCTTTTTCTTTCATATAATGATTTATCTTTTTAATTTACATTTGTTTCTTACAATTTTATTTACAAATAACTTCACTTATTTACTTAAGTTTGAAATTTCTTACTTACAATACCTTTCTTCTATTATATTTAATTAGTCGTCTTTCAATTATACTTAGGTTCATAACAACTACAACACCAAATTCTCATTTATTAAAGAATTTCATTAAATACTTTCATTATTTCAAATTTTTACTTGTATAATATTCTATTGCAATTTCTTATTAAACATTGTAACTTTTATTGTCGGGTAAGTTATATATATATGATTTTAAGGTTGTAATTGAAAATCATACTAGTTTATCCCATTTCTTTTAATTAATTCTTTGTTCACTAATTTTATCTTTTGTCTCATAAGTTACAATTTCAATGTTCTTTTTTTTTTCTTTATAACATAGCATTAACTATCTTATTTAGAGGTTTCAGTCATTAGTGAAATTCCATTTCACTACACAAATTGAAACTATTAATTAACAGAAATTTAAGAACCAAATACTGGGTTAAATTTCAAATCATTTTAAAATAATAGATAAATGTATACTTTATATATCCAATTATATTTAAAAAAATTAAAATTTATATTTGATTATCAAAATAAGTCTGCAGTAAGACTACTACAGTGCCCTTCCCACTTCGAAACTCGAAAATGAATGTCGATGATGCGTGCACTCATCACCGAAATTATTTTCCGACGACAGAGAGGGGAATACAAAACTTATTTCTTTCAAAACTTCTTTAAAACAATTCTTTCAAATCATATTGAAATATTTATATCAGAAAATACTTCTAATAATATTATTATTATATTTCAAAATCACTCAAAGAAATATTCAAAACCCGGAACTCAGATTCTAAATTTCCAATTTTCATTTACTTTTATTTCGAAACCTAATTTCAACTAATATCAAGAAATTTCACTACCAACAACCAATACCAATTAAAATCTTTATAAATTTTTTATTTTATACATAGAAAAAATAATAGGCCTATTAAGTGTTTAGAAATCCCTATTGATGTCATAGCGTCCCATGCACCAACCAGAATTTATAAATACAAAACGGAACAGATTAACATAATAATAAAACCTTTTTATAACACTAAAAAATACGCTCTCTCATACATATACTCTCAGTGACTCATCGTAGGGTATTACTACCCTACTGATAAAGAGTCAGACCCCACAAAGCTATGGTTTATTGCTAAACCAAAGCTCTGATACTAGATGTAACGTCCCATCTTTTTGTACGTTTTAAATCTACGATAAACCACACACGTCAGACATAAACCATACAGAAGGGCGGATTGTTATGGGGTAAATAAGAAAAAGCAGAGGAAAAAACAAAACATAATCTTGCAGCGGAATGATAAAATATAATAATAAAATATATAGTTCATGAAGCTATTTTACAAAATATTTGATTATACTTGTACAATGCATATCAGAGTTACACATACCAGAGAATAATAAATAATGCAGCGGAACAGTATGAATGTAGTGGAATACTATAATAAATAATAATAAATCTTCGTCGTCGTCCTCCAGAATACAGTCTTCCAAATCCTGAAATGCTCAGGCTGACCCGAGCAAATTGAAAGGACAAAACACTCGAGTCAGAACTAAAAGATCTTATGTAAGTTAAATCAACGGCAAAAAAAATATGAGTGTAAATGGCGTCGGAGATGTTTATGGGATTTGACATCTCCTATCCAGTGTCTAACATGAGTGCAGTAACTTAAGAGATGCTCGGGATTCACATCTCCCAAGGATCCGTTAAACTATTTACTATGTAGTAATATTTCACTATTATAATAATGTCTATATTAAAATAAACTTACTTTTAAATAGCATTAAGGCTTTACATTTTCCACCTTAACACGTAATAGTCCTAGTAGTCCATCCAATATCATGGCCACTCCTGATCGGGAAGCTACCAGAGGATACCACACGGGCTACGGGAGAAAACCAAACTCGTACAAGGCACGCCAACTAGGCAATGCCAAGGTAGATATGACAATTACGCTTCCGGGCCGGTGGTAACGCGTAGTGCTTGGCTACCGCCCACCTCGAGCCACACCCTAATATCGAAAAAAATCAAAAGTGGCCACCGAATTAATCAAAAAGTCAGAGCATAATATCGAAGGGATGGTCCGATCAAAGGAGCTACCTCATTAGCCCGTCAATCGCTCCTATTTTAGCCTCCTTGCGCCCACTCACGGGAGTCAGGTCCACGTATTTTCCTCAAAGGAAACGCCGCCACCATCCTACTTCATTGTGTAATCTCCACTGACTACACGGTTGTTAAAGTGGTTTTCTGAGTTGGCAGAGAGTACGACAACTTCTGATCCCGGTCTCTTCAACAACCAAACATTATTATAACACCACGGTCAATTTAAAATAAATATACTTCGAAACCAAGATATAATATTCATTTCAAAATCATAAAAATATAATATCATTTCCATCTTTAAAACTAAATAAATTTAATATCATTTTTATTTCAAATCAATATAATATCATTTTTTCAATTATATCCCTTTTCAAAATCAAAGCACTTCCAAATTATACACTTAGAAACCAAACATTGAAATTTTAATACCTTTAAGACATAATGCTTTGAAATTCCTAACTTCGAAGCACTTCAGTTTCGATCAATTTCAATATTTTTCAAACTTTGAGTATTAAACAATTTCAAAACTAAAGTTGATAATAACGATTCAACAATTCAATGTTATATTATTTAGTTTTGAAATATTTTACATAATAATGGCATTATCATTTTAAATAAACTCAAATTACGAATAACTAAATCTTGCCTTTAATTCATTTGTACTTGAAATTGTCATTTAATTCACCTAGACCTCAAAATCAAGTTATAATAATTATACCCTTTAAAATTCTAAATTTAGTAAATTTCACATCAACCCTTTTTGATTTTAATTCTCAAATAAATTCAACTTCATAAAATCTCACATTTATCTCAATTTCAAATCAAATTTTTTTGAGTAAAATTCTTAAATAATTTGATTCAAATTAATTTCATATTTACCTTCCAACCTTAATTGTATTTAAGTCAATATAAACCGTATATACGATATAATTTAAATAAATACTTAACCGTATTATATCTTAATAAAAATCAAACTTTATTATTAAACTTCTTTTATACTTAAAACAATTCTATACATAGCTTAAACAAAGAATTTAACTATGTACAAAATCACATTTATACAATATTTGAATCAATATCTCATAAAACCATATATTTCTATGCAAAACCATAGAAATCCTTTTCAAATATTTTTATATATAGACCACGGTGTCTATATATAATTTTCTACCCCATGGTCAAGTGATACAAATATTTATCATTTCAATCCGTAATTTAAAATAAAAATATGGCATATATCATTTCAAACCGCAATCCCGAAAATAGTGACAAATCAATAAAGAACTTGCAGATTATGGTGAATAGATAAACATCAATTCATCCATCATAAAATCATACATCCATCACAATCATGATCCAAAACAATCAATCAATATCGATATATAACTGATAACATATAACAGGTAATTAACAGGCAGTTATATTCGATAATAAATTAAATAACGATTTAATTTAAATAAATGCAATTAACTTAGAGGATGATTTAAAAATATACAAAGGGTCATAAATAAATTCAAAATCACAACATAATTAAATTTAACAGACATAAGAAATTTTAGAAGTTGTGAGTGGGTTAAAACACTCACCTTTTTAATTTAAATTGAATTTAAATCCAATTTAAACCCAAAATTTGAACAGTCTCCAAATCTGTCCAAACTAGCGCCAAAACGTCCGAAATTCAGATACGATCCTAACAATCATGACTACAATTCATTCTTAACATTTACTTCAATATAAATTATAAAAATATTATTTCTTTCTAAATTTAATTACAAAAACCTTATTAATTTAACCAATTTATTTATCAAAATTTACGGGTCGTTACATTATCCTTATCGATTATTTTGTTTAATTGATGATTTTAGCTAGCCTGACCCGTGTGTTTTCACTCGGGTCAGAACGAGTTGTTTCGGGTATCATCTATTGGTCTTAGCTTGAAGTTGATGTTGGATATCAGCTCTTCTTTCTCTTGAGTAGTTTATGTTTGTTTGCATAATCTAATGTAGTTATATTTGATTCGATGTATATAGTGTGGTCGAGTACCACCTTTATTGTATTCATATTGTATTGTACTAAACATGTATCAATGTATATGTATATATATGATGTTGATTATTGTTCTATGATGTGCTTTACATTTAGTTATTGTATTTTGTTCTGATAGATCCGTTAGCCATCTATAGTTTTAGATTAAGCATTTACTGGGTATGTCTATCTAATTTAGTTGAAAAGAAAAATTGTATTGCATTTATCGACGTATTCGGTAGATGTTTAAGACAAAATTATAGATGGCCATCCTTAACCAGCCCTTTTCTCCGCTTTAGTAGACGGAATCACATGTTAATTCTCTTTGCTAAGGTAGGTCTCTGGGTGGGGCGTTACTACTTGGTATCAGAGCTGTGGTCAGAACAAAGTAGAATAAACGCAGAACCGCATGTACATCATGATACATTGAAGTACAATACGGGTGAATCGTTGTCCTTTATTCAAGCTTGCTTTCGAATTGAGCTTTGATTCTTTTTCGAGTTTTGGGATTTTTGAGATGGAATATGTCTAGGAATATAGATATATTGTATTCCGTAGTATACCATAATAGAGTTTGATGTCATCTTATCTTATATAAAATTTCATTTGGTATTATTCTATTTTTTTGTCGATACAAGTGAGTTCGTATCGATGGACCTGATTGATTTCTTTGAACATTCTTGTTGCATTCTTTTGAGAGTTGTGAATCCTATTGAAGGGATCCACAACGATTGGTTCGTTGTGGGCATTCTGAGATTTTTATTAGATGTTGCTTTTGTGAGTATTTGTTTGTTACTCACAATCTTATGATGCATTTGATTTGAGATGGATTGATTTATTTGATATTAAGTCCAATCCTTTGTTTTATAGATCCTATTGTATATTTAGGTTTCCTATTTTGATTGGCTTATTATTTCTTCACTTTGGAATGTTAACGATGAGTCCAAAGTTTTTGATTTCACTCCTGAGTATCGATATGATGATGATCTATCTCAAATTCCAGTCATAGTGACTTCGTTGAGTTTTCGAGTCCGTTTGGATTTGACATCCAATCGAACAATCGAGCGTTGAGGTAACCTTATTCCTGGCTCTTAGCTCTGCGGTTATCCTTCCATGAGGACATCCACTGAGGAACGATGTGAGTTTCTAAATTGTTCGAGTTTGGTTGAGTTTATCATTCAGCTTTGTTTGAGTGTTCTTTCAAATACTCAATCAATTTTATCCTTTGCAGCATTACTCCATTTGAAGTAGCGATTCGTGGATTGTGTGCTTCTTCTCCTTCGAGAAGAATACCTTCTTATGCTGTATCTTGATGATTTTTAGGAGTGGCTCATGACATCGTAAGATTGACGAACACTCTATCTCCTTTTGATGATTTTGAGAATCGCATATTCTAGGAATATCTCGATGCATTCTCTTAATTGTCTTTGATTTGAGTTTTGAAGCTATATAAATATGAGTTTTAAAGAGAAATTTAAGCTTTGAGATATCTAAAAAAAATCAAAGAATATTTTGAGAATATATTTACATGAGTAGTATTCTTTTTATAGAAATAATTTGAGAATGTTGGGTTGTCCATCGAGTAGTTAAGAGTTCTGGTCGATATGCCTGATCAACGTTATCGAAAGGAATCTCCTAAATGCTATGATGAGGCAATCAGACACGATGGTTTGTGTTTTAAAAATTGAAAATTTGAAAATAATATTGTGAGATTAAATATTAAATTTATTTTTGAATGGAAATTGCAGCTGTTGATTTTAGAGACGAGTAATAAAGTGGCGAGGTAGTTTTGATCGTTTGGTCAACTCTGCATCCAGTAGATATATTTATTTGTTAGAGACTCAACGGCGAGGCAATTCCATTTATTTATTTTTAAATTATAAAGATGAGAATATAAATGAGATTATTTTTGAGCTATGCTTTATTGGAAGTATATTTTGAGATTTTAGAATCTATATTATATACATTGGATGTTTAAGGGAAGAGTTATAAGAGAATTTGAAGATTGTTTTTAAACTATTTAAGTGGTTTAATAAAAAGAGTAAAGACAATTTAAACCCTTAATTTATTTTGAGGAATATTATTATGGATTTACAAATTTCTTTGGAAACTAATTTTTAAGTAAGAGAAGAAATTTGGACTTTTAATTTGAGTTTTAAATAACTTACTAAGCAATATAGTAAAAAGTTTAAAAAATTTCAAATGTTGAAAATTGAGATTTAAAATTTAAAAGACGTTGAGTTTTAAAATTCTGTACATATCTTGGATTTAAAGATAATTTGAGCTTATTCCTTGTTTCTTGAGTATATTATACCCTTGAGTTAATATCAACAACATGCATTCCGCGGTCATTCGAGTTTCGTGGCCCTGTGAGAAGCCATTTCGTGATTCATTCATCTTGTCTATTATGTTTATCTTGTTGCGAGGATGTTCTTTTTGTATATTTAGGCAGAAAATCTTATTGATGATCTTCTTTATTACTTAGAGTTTGACTTTAAGTGAGTTTGATCCCGACTCTATTCGTAGAGTTTTGTGAAATCAATCATTTTTGATTGAGTAATCGTTGAGCATCTTATTGAGTTTTGATTCGAAGATGGGATATCTTCGAAATTCTTTCGAGTTACTTGGAAAATTCGATGGTTTTCTAATCACTATATTAGCATTTGATGGGCCATTAGATTAACCAAATGAGTTTTTCCTTGTTTCTCTCTACCGTTCTATGTTGAGAGTATGAATGCTTTGAGTTTCGAGCTTGTCTTTTATCCTTTGTCGATTGAATTTTTGTGTTGTTTACAACCATTTTCCACTAGAAATTGCGAGGACGCAATTTTGTTGAGGGGAGGAGCCTGTAACAACCCGAGATTTTGGAGATTACTGTTAATATTAAATTATAATGCAAATTATAATTTAATATTTTGTTTAAAAAAGAATTAGATAACAAAATGAGGGATTATATTGTCTATTTATATAAACAATATCCTGATGAATATAATTTAGGATTTCAGGTTTAACTAAGTCATATTATTTTATTTGAAGCCTATTTCAATATTTAATGGTTTAAAAAAGTGTAAATGAATGTTATTTATGGATTTAGATTGAAATTAATAATTATGATGGTTTAATTTTAGTTAATTAATAATATAGGAAATCTATTCAAATGTTAGTCTTCTATTGTAAAATAAAAGGAATAATATGAAGAAAATAAAATTTAGAAGTGCAATTAGGCTTGGAATGATGTATTAATTTTATAAAAATGTTAAAACATTTTAATAAACTTCATTAGACTTAAAAATAAATTTTTTTAGTTGAAATGGATGAAAATAGTGATTTTTCACTAAAAATGGGAATGTTGGCAAATATTGTTAAAAAATTGTGTTACATGGGGAAAATAATATTCTTAATTGGAAAAAAAAATTATGATTAAAAAGTGTTAGAATGATTTATTGAAATTTATTTGACACGAAAGAAGTTTTGTTTAAGTTATTGCATTAAAAATAGTGCTTTTACACTAAAATGGTGTAATTTATAAAATATTATCAAAGACAGGGTTTTTTTATAAAAAAATAACAACAATTTTTTTGCAAAAATTTTGTTGTAGATATTTTATTTGGTTAAAAATGAGAAAACTAGTGTATAAATTGATTAAATAGGTTAAATATGTATATAACATAGGAATTTCTCTAAGTATATTAGTCTTGGGCTTATTTGGGTAAGGTTTGAATCCATTAACTCTCTCTAAAACCTTCTAGAAAAGAGGAAATAGGTGTACGTACCTTTTTTTTCTCATCTTTCTCCGCAAAACAAAAGACACAGTAAATAAAGAGAAAGAAAAACAATGGCTTTCCCTAATTAAATTTCAGTTCCACTCAATTTTGCTGTTAATTCAAGAAGAACTTCATCGAAATAAGAATAGAGAAAGGATTTCACCTTCAAGCTCCAATATTTCTTCATAAATTTGGGTGTTTTCCATCTAAAATCAAAAGTGAGTTTAAAACTCACATTTTCTAGCTTTGATTGAGATTTCAAGGTAAGAAATCTCAATTTTGTTTGTTGCATGTTTATTTGTGAAATTTCCATTAGTAAATTAGGCATATCTCTTACGTTTCAAGTCGGAATTTGATAATTTTAGATGTTCTTGAAATCATGGACTTAGATCTACAAGTTTCATGTTTTGGGTTTTCTAAAATTTTGACGTTTCCTTGATCAAAATCGTGCTTGTTTGTTGCTGTCCTGAGAGCAAATTAACAGTAGCAACAATTACAGGCTAGAGAAGTGTTTTAGCCATAAGTTACTCGTTCCTTATCCAATTTACGTCAATTTTTTCGCTGGAAACTACATTCAATAAGGAATAATTTCTCTTCGAGTTGCATCTCGATATTTTACTATTTGTTTGACCTAAAATAGATTTGAATGCATAAGTATAGTTATGTCTTTTATAAAATTTCCTGAGTTTGAATCTGATATTGTTTATGCTATAACTTTCTCGTTTTTGATCTGAATTCGTTAATTTTTAATGTTCCAGAAAGCCAATTCGTATACTACAACTTTTATTCATTGAATTTTCTGTAATTTTGAGGTAAGTTATGTAAAAATCAAACTTCTTTTACTGCTATCCCGAGAGCAAAACTAATATTTGCTCTGTGTTTGAAACTGAAATGAAATTAGCTTTAACTTCTTCATTTCTTATCCGAATTTCATAATTTTAGATGTTTTGGAAAGATTAGGTCATGTGTTACATGTTTCATACATTATATTTTCGATAATTTAAAGTTTGCTTGGTCGAAATTATGGTTGTATATTGTTGTCCTAAGAGCAAAATGACATCAACAACAATCGTTGACCTTAGAATTGTATTAGCTCGTTTTTGCTCTCATTCTTTTTGGTTTTAATGATGTTTTTGAGATATTTTGAGAGCTATAATGCCTATCGGTAGGCTAGCCATATTTGGAGAATTTTAAATTCAAATTTAAAAGGATTTTGAATTGATATTGGGTTAAATTTGAATTGAATTCGTATTGAATTCAAGTTATCGGTTTTTAGATATCCCTCTTAGTTTACATTGCTTCTGGGAATGGCTTTCACTAAATTATTTTTGAAACACATGGACATTTCAGATTATTATTACGTAGCATTTTTTTAAATTATTTTTCTAAATAAAGACATATTTATTTCCTATAATAAAGGAATTTCAAATATTGGTTTTAATAATCGTTTTTGGAAAATCATTTTAAATTTATGTTTTCTCTAATAAAATTATTTATAAATAAAATATCCTATTTTCATGAATTTCGGACGTATAAGAAATACAATTAATCGGTAAAGTAAAACATGTGCTATGGGACACATGGATTTGCTTTATCGCTTATTATCCGACTTATATGGTTGAAACCCTTTCGATGAACTGTTTGAGATGATTTAAGATGTCAATCATTTTTGGGTAGATTATATTGTCCGAGAACTCCAATTTAGAAGTACATTCAATGAAGGATCATTTTAAGATGTGTTTCTTAATCACCGATGAAATGAGATGAATTAAGAGCTAGAAATTACTAATTGGAATTATGGATATGGATAACCATCTAGATGTTATTTTTACTTGCCGATGAGATCAAATAAGCTTTTTTATGATGATTTTACGATGTTGAGATGTATTATGATAATTTTTACTTGTCGAAGAGATGAGACAAGTCACGATGTCACTAGTACTCGTTAATGAGATGAGACTAGCATGGTATCGTATTTACTCGCCAATGAAATGAGGCTGAGTATATTTTCCTGATGTTTATGATGTTTTACTAGTAAGGTGCCAACTAACGGCTAGTAAACCGTTAGGTCTGAACGTATGGTATGGGACGTACGTTAACATCTATTGGGTTCCTATCCGAGAAGTTGAGGCACATTCACGATGCACTAGTACTACAGACCATGAGTACTCGATTGGAGTCATCACGATGTAGTTGCTACTCTGATCATCACGATGTTATTAACTCGGGTCTTTATGACTGGGATTCATTATGATGTTATAGACCATAGTCATTCATGATGTTAAGGTGTTATTTGAATCCGTTCATCACAATGTTTATGGTACCAAATAGTAGTACTAGTCACGACGAAGCGTGCGTAGCATTGCTTCGACATGCAATCGAGGATCTGGCCAATCCGAGATTTCTTTGAGTTTTGATGTTTTTGACTTCACTCTCTTTATATGATTATTATTATATGATGTTGCTCCTTGATTGAGTTATTTGCATTATGGATAAATGATTTGATGAGTTTATAGACTACTTGATGTTAAAAAGGAGTTGAGATGTATTTATAAATTTATACCTATGAGATGAGGTATAAATAATTATGAATAATCTTTTATGATGAGTTTTAGTGATGGATTTGAGATGTATCTACATTCATACCGATGAGATGAGGTATGAATAAGTATAATGCTTCTTTTATGATTGGGTTTTATATTTCCTTGAATGATCCTTGGGATGTACCAATTCGAAGAGGCACATCCATATGCGTTTTATTCTATGTATGAAGGATATGTAATTTTGATGTATTTTTATATTGACAACCACTTCTAAGAAGATAGTTGAATCATTTGAAGTCATTATCCATATTCCTTTGTATCGCTAATGATATGTGGAGAAAGCGATGTTTATTAAGTCTTATCTTCAAAACTTTGCTCGCCAATGTTCCATTTTGTAACATCCCGCCCTTATGACCGCCCCCGTTCGGTAATTAAACCAACTTGAAACGTTCAAAATGAAGGATTGTTATTTAGTTTATAGAGTTCAAGTAGAATCAGCCACAGAAACACAGAATAATAATATTTCACAAAAATGAATTTTTTTTTACATATATCAGAGTTTATACAATGAATTAACTTTATACAGCGGAATATTTCTTTAAGTACAAAATCCCTGAACTAAAGTGAGCATTTTCCCCCCTATCTCTATCTTTGCTGCCCGAAAATCTTCAAGCTGCAAAATACTCGGTCTGACCCAAGTATTACATTCAAAAGAAAATAATACACTGGTAAGTCTAATTCATACTCAGTTATTAATGCTCAGAAGCAATAATAATTAAATAACAATTAGACGACAGTCAAAATAAATTCACCTATCCGATCCTTTTTATAAAGAAATCGGATAACGGTAAATATAACACTTAACAGTGTTTAACAACAAATCAGTAGATTCAAATGATCAATGAAGATATATGAAAGGATTGTCAACGAAGATAATTTAGAAAATAACATAATTGCCTAAACGGCAATTAACAAAAAAATCATCAAATTTAAACCAAATCAAAATACGATTCAAAACATATTGAATTGGCAACATAAAACAATTCTAGCAATAGAAAACATCAATTAAAACATCAGATCTAGAAGGGCTGCAGTACACGCACGTGTGTACAGGCTCGCCACATTTAAAACCTTAAATCTGTGTGGCTGCAGTTCACGCACGCGTGCATTGCCTCACCACTACCGTAATGAAATACCCCAAAAGTTCAATAAATCAAAAGCACAAAGCTCCAACTTAAAATCAAAATGAAACTCAAGTGCAATAGCAAGGAATAGTGACATGCACAAGTGACTCGAACCAGTGAGTCAAGTACAAGCCAAGACAATGTACCCATATCCAGTGCAACTTCAGAATGAAGCATATGCACCAGCAATTTAGGCTACTACATATCACAACAAATAGGAACAGCAGAGGTTAAGTCAGTGCTATCGCGACTCAACGCAACAGCAAATAAAACTAATAGTGTAACAGGCTAGAAATTCAAGTGCAAATCCACTATCAGAAATGTAGACTGCAATTAAACATGCCCAAATCAAACGACAACAAAATGCAAAAGGTCAAGTCAGTGACTCAATGCAACTGCAAATAAAACTAATAGAAGGAGGGTGAGGGCACCAGAGGTATGGAACAAGTAAACTCAAAAGCTACAGGTTCGAAACCACCAGGAAGTGGCAACATAGAGTATACCAGAATGAAAGGAATATCACTGCAACATAAGAAACTGCAACCACCAATAAGTATTCAAGGGCAGAACTGCAACAAGAACTGCAGCCACCACAATATCACAAGGGCAAGGCTGCAACAAAAAAACTCAGATGCAAGCAAAAAACTTGAAATGATCTGAGCATAAGCAAGAACTCTCAAAGCTATGCAAAGAAACCAAAAGAACAAAATGAAACAGAAAAGGCACATGGATGTGCAGGCCAAGAAAAATGCAGTTTCAATAGTGCATCAATGGTGAACTACACATAACAAGTTTAGCAACAACATGAAAATATCATGAAAAAACAGTGAACGACAATGTAACTATCCTATAAATATATACATATGTGTACGCATATGTATATACATATACAGATAGTGCTAATAGGTACAACAGGCAACAGTACACATGCCATTGGCACACTAGAATAACCCGTGTACAATAAATGGAGATGCAACAGTGAAACTGGACAGTGCCAGCTTTCAAAAAAATATCAGGTTCGAGCACAAAAGAACGCAACTACCCTCGAATACCAGTGAACAACCAAACTGCTCAGACTCAAAAACCCAATACAATACATTTCAGTCCAATATGATATCGACAGTGGAAAATACAACACCAAGCTCAACAAATTCAAGTGCAAGCAACACAATTTCGAACATACATATATACATATATATGTATACACATACATATCTATATCAAATGAAACAGTGTGACAAACAGTCATATATATACAACATGAATGAATATATATATATATATATATATATATATATATATATATATATGAAGCTATGCCACAGTATGCCAAAGAGGTAATGGAACTGTAGTGGGTCGAGCATTGAAAATGTTTCAAAGCCAAAGCCCAAAAGAAATATGCATTTCAAAATCAAAGTCAGTGAACAGGAAGACGGTGTCAAAGAAACAAATCAATGCCGAAGTCAACTAAAACTAGTTCGAACAATTCAAGTGACCAAAGTCGACAAGAATCGAAATCGTGGTGGTCACAAACGAACTCAATATCGTCAAACCCAAAATCGAATAGTGATATCCACGAAAACGAACAGCTCAAAACAAATAAAGCTCAAAATAATATGCATTAACCAACTATAACAACAACCAACATTGGCAGCCACAACGTGTTCGAACAAAGCACAACGCATGGCAATACTACGAGTCGAGTATGCTACGGGATAAACACAAATGGCCAAAGTCGAGCACAACAAATTAACTTCAAATGGCCAAAATGAAATCAAACATGCCAACAAAACCACAACAGTAGCAAGTTCAACCACGACCGAAGTCAGGCATCATCACATATACACTGTCACAAGCCGAAGCCAAAAAAAGAACAGAATCAACATTAGCAAAACTCAAAACAAACCAAGAAATCACGACCGAATTCGAAACACCAAAAATTCAAGGCCGATAACACAAAATCACATATACATGAAATCGAATTAGATGTGAGTAATTTTAAAATTACTCACCTTATGTTGAGGAGCACGCGCTGAAGAATCGATCGAACGAGCTACTGCAGTCGAAGCCTTCGATTTAACCAAGCCCTAATTTTTTGCAGACGGACGAGATGTACGAGGCCGCCATTTTTAATTCTTCGTTTGTTTTTGTTTAGGGCTTCGAACGAAATGAATGGGGGTGAAGGAAAAATGAGTAGAGCGGAAAGGGATATCGGCCATGCTTCGAAATGAAGGTTGCGTGATTTTAGGCTTGAGTTAAGGCGTGATTTTAGGCTTAGCTGAAAAGATTATCATATTATTATTATTATTTTTATTTTAAATTCAATTTGTTATTGGACACAAATTTCAAAGTGTTTATGTGTCGTATGCTCACACAACAACTTCGATAAATACGAAATTTGAAATCCGGTAATAAATTAATATTGCGGATCCAATGGAACTAGTTTCGTCGAATTCCGAGACTGTGCCTCGGAAGGCTATTTTTTAAATTCAATTTAAACGATAAAATTTCAAAACTGAACAAATCACTTTCAAATTCAATTCTGAAGCTTCTGTTATCTTCAGTATTATCAATGTAAATTTTCTAAGCCTTTGAAATATTTGTAATCAGCTTAAAATTGAAGATTCAAATTTTTATTCAACTTTCAATAGATTAAATTCTAAAATTTAATCGCCAAATTCATAGTTATATTGAAAATTCAAACTAAACCATCATTCAAATATTTAAAATTAATTAAATATTTTTAATTTAAATTGTTCAAAATCCAGGGTCGTTACAGTCTTTCCCCTTAAAAGAATTTCGTCCCGAAATTATAAGTTAGGAAAAATGATTGTTAAAATCTCACCGATATTTATACACCAAGTTCAAAACTTATTAAAAATAAATATAGGATTCATTCCATTTGTTTTATCTCACTAGCTTTGTTCATTATCTCCTTTTGTTCATTGATTTCTACAATCAAGACCCAAAAGTCTCTTACCAAAATTTTCGACTTACAAAACTCAGATTTAAACTTGAAATTCTTCATGTTAGAGATTTGCATATTATATCTTTTCCAAAGCTGTGGACTTTCAAGACATTTTAAAGATCTTCTTCCTTAATTTATTAGGTTTATGTAATTCTAATTTCAGACTATTGATTTATTATCTAAAGTTTTGAAAATACTTACTAACTCAAAATTTAATAAGTCTATCATCGTTCTTACAGACATTAGGCATACGCTGGTCAGGCGCAGTAATAAGAATCTCCAAGTACTAAATATACTTGCTTTAACTCCCAGTGAAAATACTTAAAAATCTTTTTAAAAATGGATGTGGAAAGCACGTTCCCCCATGGATCACAGTTACCCGGCGGTTACGCTACTATCCCAGTAGAATCGCTTGTAATCTGTAGATTTCACATCTCTTGATTTTCGCCATGGTTGTTGCCATAGATCGTACTTCACACGACGGTTACGCTACTATCCCAGTAGAATCGCTTGTGACCGTAGGCATCTCACCCCTCGAATTTCGCTTTGGCATCTAGATCGTAGTTTACGCGGCGGTTGCGCCACTATCCTAGTAGAATCGCTTGTAACTGTAGGCATCACGCCCCTCAAATTACGCTAGCATACATAATCATCAATCAACATGATCCCATCAACATGATCCTATCACGAGGGATTCTAATCCAAATGGACGCTCCAACTTATGGAAATTCTACGTAGCTACGAATTTCAAATGGACACTCATACCGAGTTCCAACACCTTCACAAATTTTAAATGGAAGGTACTTTTTCATATCCTCAGTTTAGAAAACATAATGTCATATACATATAGTACTTTATTTCATATTTCATACATATCATACCTATGAAAACTTACATAGGATTTCCATAAAAATTACTTTCCAAACTGATGGTTTTTGAATTATTACATTCTCATATATAAGTTCCGAAAGCCACAATATCCATACCCATAACAAATAGAGGATTTCTAAATTTTCCATCTCGTTACCGATTTAAAATTTTCCTCTAAATCGATTTGGAAATTTAAGGTTATCTCAAACCCAATTCACATTCATAATTCAATTTATTATCGGCTTCACATTCGATTTGGATTTCACGTTACATCGTCAATTCTCAACACATAATCGATGTCTACCGATATATTACCTCTGAGCTCGTACGTCTCAGAGAAGGGTGTATATAGCTAAGAGAATAAATTCTCCGCTACCTCAGATATATATTTAATAAAGATCAATTGCTATGTCATCAATTTACAATGTTAGACATACAATCCAAATCGACTATCCGAAATTCAAAGCTCAACTTATATTGTTTTTGGTGTCGAGGTTAAACTCAATTTAACTCAAGATTCAATTTTTTTGAAAAATTTCAAGTTGAACTAATTGTTCAAATTTCCCATAAATATATTTACAAGATATATATAATTTTCCACACTTAACCATTTGAAACAAATTTCAAATATTCACTTTTCAATTTATCTTTAAAAGATAGAAGTTCAAACCTTTCATTTCATATTGGAAAGCATTTCCATACTTATTTAATAACAAGTAATTCACAAATCCAATTATTTTCAACTTCGACTTAATTTATAGTTTGAATTCCTCATACTTTTCACAATATTAGTTTTAAATCGACTTCAAACTTTCCAATATTAAGTTTTTCACTTAACTTAATTCTCTAATGTTCAAATTCATCACTGAATCTATTAAACCTATTATGGATTATCATGTTGACAAACTTCAAATTGAAATCTAAATTCCATTTGAACTTTGCATTTTCTTTCTATATCCAAAAATAATCAACTAGTTCTTTAGTAAGCCATTCATCGACTTGGCTCCATTAGATTTATATCTCCACATTAACTATTTTAGGCATTAGTTTAAACTTGAAATATAAGATTTACATCAAAACTAGTTTGATTCATACAGTTAAGTCGACAAATAGATTCCTTCCCAAGGCTCTATTTTACTAAAATACTTCATTTCGTACAAAACTATCGTAAACCTAAATTTAGAGAGGGTAATTTTCGAAAAGGATTTGAATTTTCAAAATAGCTTTTATTTTCAAAAAAAACAATTTTATACTTCTTTAGATTTGAAAAACGTTTTCTTTAAAGTGATCCTAGTGATTATTCATATTAAACATCATAAACTGAGCTTTGTAAAAACCAAAGCTCTAATACCACTTTTGTAACATCCCGCCCTTTTGACCGCCCCCAGTGGTAATTAAACCAACTTGAAACGTTCAAAACGACGGATTGTTATTTAGTTTATAGAGTTTAAACCGAATCAACCACAGAAACACAGAATAATAATATTTCACAAAAATGAATTTTTTTTACATATATCAGAGTTTATACAATGAATTAACTTTATACAGCGGAATATTTCTTTAAGTACAAAATCCCTGAACTAAAGTGAGCGTTTTCCCTCTCTCTCTCTATCTTCGCTACACGAAAATCTTCAAGCTGCAAAATACTCGGTCTGACCCGAGTATTACATTCAAAAGAAAATAATACACGGGTCAGTCTAATTCAAACTCAGTTACTAATGCTCAGAAGCAATAATAATTAAATAACAATTAGACGACAGTCAAAATAAATTCACTTATCCGATCCTTTTTATAAAGAAATCGGATAACAGTAAATATAACACTTAGCAGTGTTTAACAAAAAATCAGTAGATTCAAATGATCAACGAAGATATATGAAAGGATTGTCAATGAAGATAATTTAGAAAACAACATAATTGCCTAAACGGCAATTAACAACAAAATCATCAAATTTAAACCAAATCAAAGTGCGATTCAAAACATATTGAATTGGAACATAAAACAATTCTAGTAATAGAAAACATCAATTAAAACATCAGATCTAGTAGGGCTGCAGTACATGCACGCGTGTACGGCCTCGCCACATTTAAAACGTTAAATCTGCGTGGCTACAGTACATGCACGCGTGCACTGCCTCGCCACTACCGTAATGAAATACCCCAAAAGTTCAATAAATCAAAAGCACAAAGCTCCAACTCAAAATCAAAATGAAACTCAAGTGCAATAGGAAGGAATAGTGACATGCACAAGTGACTCGAACCAGTGAGTCAAGTACAAGTCAAGACAATGTACCCATATCCAGTGCAACTTCAGAATGAAGCGTATGCACCAGCAATTTAGGCTACTACATATCACAACAAATAGGAACGACAGAGGTCAAATCAGTGCTATCGCGACTCAACGCACGAGCAAATAAAAGTAATAGTGTAACAGGCTAGAAATTCAAGTGCAAATCCACTGTCAGAAATGTAGACTGCAATTAAACAGGCCCAAATCAAACGACAACAAAAATGCAAAAGGTCAAGTCAGTGGCTCAACGCAACTGCAAATAAAACTAATAGAAGGAGGGTGAGGGCACCAGAGGTATGGCACCACAGCACATAAATACATGAGAAAGTGATACAACAATTCAACGAACAAGTAAACTCAAAAGCTACAGGGAAACCACCAGGCAGTGGCAACATAGAGTATACCAGAATGAAAGGAATATCACTGCAACATAAGAAACTGCAACCACCACAAGTCTTCAATGGCAGAACTGCAACAAGAACTGCAGCCACCACAATATCACAAGGGCAAGGCTACAACAAAAAAACTCAGATGCAAGCACAAAACTCAAAATGATCTGAGCATAAGCAAGAAGGCTCAAAGCTATGCAATGAAACCAAAAGAACAAAATGAAACAGAAAAGGCACATGGATGTGCAGGCCGAAAAAAATGCAGTTTCAATAGTGCATCAATGGTGAACAGCACATAACAAGTTTAGCAACAACATGAAAATATCATGAAAAAATAGTGAACGACAATGTAACTATCCTATAAATATATACATATGTGCACGCATACGTATATACATGTACAGATAGTGCTAACAGGTACAACAGGCAACAGTACACATGCCATTGGCACACTAGAATAACCCGTGTACAATAAATGGAGATGCAACAGTGAAACTGGACAGTGCCAGCTTTAAAAAAAACATCAGGCTCGAGCACAAAAGAATGCAACTACCCTCGAATACCAGTGAACAACGAAACTGTTCAGACTCAAAAACCCAATACAATACATCTCAGTCCAATATGATATGGACAGTGGAAAATACAACACCAAGCTCAACAAATTCAAGTGCAAGCAACACAATTTCGAACATACATATATACATATATATGTATACGCATACATATCTATATCAAATGAAACAGTGTGACAAACAGTCATATAAATACAACATGAATGCATATATATATATATATACACATATATGAAGCTATGCCAAAGTATGCCACAGAGGTAATGGAACTGCAGTGGGCCGAGCATTGAAAATGTTTCAAAGCCAAAGCCAAAAAGAAATATGCAGTTCAAAATCAAAGTCAGTGAACAGGAAGACAGTGTCAAAGAAACAAATCAATGCCGAAGTCAACTAAAACTAGTTCGAACAATTCAAGTGACCAAAGTCGACAAGAATCGAAATTGTGGTGGTCACGAACGAACTCAATATCGTCAAACCCAAAATCGAATAGTGATATCCACGAAAACAAATAGCTCAAAATGAATAAAGCTCAAAATAATATGCATTGTCCAACTATAACAACAACCAACATCGGTAGCCACAACGTGTTCGAACAAAGCACAACGCGTGGCAATACTACGAGTCGAGTATGCTACGGGATAAACACAAATGGCCAAAGTCGAGCACAACAAATTAACTTCAAATGGCCAAAACGAAATCAAACATGCCAACAAAACCATAACAGTAGCAAGTTCAACCAGGACCGAAGTCAGGCATCATCACATATACAATATCACAAGCCGAAGCCAAAAAAATAACAGAATCAACATCAGCAAAACTCAAAACAAACCAAGAAATCACGACCGAAGTCGAAACACCAAAAATTCAAGGTCGATAACACAAAATCACATATACATGAAATCGAATTAGATGTGAGTAATTTTAAAATTACTCACCTTATGTTGATGAGTATGCGCCGAAGAATCGATCGAACGAGCTATTGCAGTCGAAGCCTTCGATTTAATCAAGCCCTAATTTTTTGGAGACGAACGAGATGTACGAGGCCGCCATTTTTAATTCTTCGTTTTTTTTGTGTTTTTTTAGGGCTTCGAACGAAATGAATGGGGGCGGAGGAAAAATGAGTAGAGAGGAAAGGGATATCGACCATGCTTTGAAATGAAGGTTGTGTGATTTTAGGCTTGAGTTAAGGCGTGATTTTAGGCTTAGCTGAAAAGATTATCCTATTATTATTATTATTATTTTATTTTGAATTCAATTTGTTTTTGACACAAATTTGAACGTGTTTATGTGTCGTAGCTCACACAAAAACTCCGATAAATACGAAATTTGAAATCTGGTAATAATTCAATATTCCGAATCCAATGGAACTGGTTTCGTCGAATTCCGAGACTGTGCCTCGGAAGGCTATTTTTTAAATTCAATTTAAACGATAAAATTTCAAAACTGAACAAATCACTTTCAAATTCAATTTTGAAGCTTCTATTATCTCCAGTATTATCAATGTGAATTTTATAAGCCTTTGAAATATTTTTAATCAGCTTAAAATTGAAGATTCAAATTTTTATTCAACTTTCGATAGATTAAATTCTAAAATTTAATCACCAAATTCATAGTTATATTGAAAATTCAAACTAAACCATCATTCAAATATTTAAAATTAATTAAATAGTTTTAATTTAAATTGTTCAAAACTCAGGGTCGTTACACATTTGCTTAAGTGTCAGTTATGCCACTTAAGTATGACTTTATCATCATTACCTCTTCTACTTGCCAAGAAGAGATTTTGCCCTTTCTTATGATGTTGAAACCCTATTTAGGGCATGGCATCTTTTAAGAAAAATGATACCGTAGCTTCCACCTACTTATCCTTATCGATTATTCTGTTTAACTGATGATATTAGCTAGCCTGACCCCTGTGTTTTCACTCGGGTCAGAACGAGTTGTTTCAGGTGTCATCTATTGGGCATAGCTTGAAGTTGATGTTGGATATCAGCTCTTCTTTATCTTGATTAGTTTATGTTCGTTTGCATACTCTGATGCAGTTATATTTGATTCGGTGTATATAGTGTGGTCGAGTACCACCTTTATTATATTCATATTGTATTGTACTAAACTTGTATCAGTCTATATGTATGTATATGATGTCGATTATTGTTCTGTATTGTGCTTTACATTTAGTTATTGCATTTTGTTCTGATAGATCTGTTAGCCATCTATAGTTTTGGATTAAGCATTTACTGGGTATGTCGATCCACTTTAGTTGAAAAGAAAAATTATATTGCATTTATTTACGTACTCGGTAGATGTTTAAGAAAAAATTATAGATAGTCCCTCTTAAGCAGCGCTATTCTCCGCTTTAGTAGTCGGAATCATTTGCTAATTCTCATTGCTAACGTGGGTCTCGGGATGGGGCGTTACATTAACCCTATTTATAAACCTGCCATATCACTCGTTGCTGCTATATGTTGCTATATTGTTTATATTATTATGTTCTCATACTGCAAGTTCCCTGTAGGACAGAATCACTATGGGTTGAAATTATACATACCTGAACGGACTCTAGAATAGGGAAAAATCGTTAAGGGCTGAAATGATAGGTCTGAGCGATTTTTATTTATTTTATTTAGCTTGGGATTGTAGGTTTGAAATGATAGAACCCGGATTTTTCATTCTAAATTACGGATTGAAATGATATATTATCTGTATCACTTGACCTAGGTTAGAAAATATTATACAAACTCGTGGTTATTATATATATATTTTTGGAATTTTAAAAAATTGTTTTAAAATTGTATATTATGATATTTTGATTTAAATCGAATTAAAAATGATTTTTTTAAAGTATTAATGATTTTTCTACAAGTTAAATAAGTTAAATAAATGAATGGTAAAGGTAAATTTGAAAAATAAATAAATATTGAAATTTGTAATGTTGTTAAAAATGGAGTTTAAGTATTTTAAAAATAAAATATGATGATTTGATTTAAATTTGAATATTTAAATTTAATATTTAATGACTTAACAAAGTGTTATTGATTTTTCTATGAATTAAAATGGTTAAATGAATGAATGCTTTAAAGTGTAATTTGGAATATAACTTGACTTGGAAATGTGAATTTGGTTTAAAATTAAAAGTTAAGTTAAGAAAATAAAAATGGAAATTAATTTTATATTTTGAAATGGTAATTAAAACTTAATTGTTAAGTTAATTTTTAAAATGCGAAGAATAGAAAATTGTGCACTAGAATTTAATAATTGAATTATTAAGAAAATTTGATTTTGTGTATAAAATTTACTTTATAAAAATCACAAGTTAAAGAGCAATTTAATGAACATTTTAAAGTGGAAAATATGAAAATCATAAGTTAAAATAGTTTAAATTGATGTTTAATTGTTGCTGAAATTATATTGAAAATCTAGAAATTAAATTTACAGCATTTAGAAATGCTATCATTTCTGAAGTTAACTTAAAATCTGCTGTAAAGGATATTACAGCACTTTGTAAGTGCTGTGGTTGGTGCAAGTGAACTAAAAGGCTAAAATTAACTAAGGGCTATTGTAGCACTAGTTATGTGCTGTAGTTGTAGAAACTAAATTAAAATCTAAAAACTAATAAAAGGGCTACAGTAGCACTTATTAAGTGGTGTCGTTTGCTGAACTGAATTAAATCTTTTAATTTGACCCTGAACTATTACACCAGTTTTGTAAATGCTGTCTTTGCTGAATTGAACTATTTTTTCAACTAAAACTGAACTATTATAGCAATTTTTAAATGCAGTCTTTTCACAATTGAATTGTTTTCAAACGTAACTTACCGTAGCATTTTCCAAGTGCTGCGAAAGCTGAAATTTCACTGTTCTAAATGATTTTTAAGTAAATAAATGTACTTAGAAAAGAGTAAATTCTTGAGAATTGAATATTTGATTATTAATTATAGTAAATTCACTTTTAAATGGTTTAAATGATGTATTTTGATTTGAAATATAAACCATTTTGAAATGTGATTTGGAATGGTATTTAAAATAAATATAAAATGAATGAGGCTTTGAAAAGATACGATATTTATTTTGATATTTTGAAAGAATATGATATTTGATATTTTAAAAGAATATAATGTTATGATATTTGAATTTTGAAATGGTTTGTTGGGAATCTAATAGAATTGAAGCTGATGGTTTGAATTGAACTAAATTGGAAATTTGAAAATTTGGGTTTAATTGAATAGATTTGAAAAATGTAAAAAATTAAGGAAGGTACCATGATTTCAAATGTATGATTTCGAAATGTTATGATTTTCAAAGTGTAATGATTTCGAATATTTTGGTTTCGAGAAGTTATAACTTTGAAAGTATTATGATTTTTGAAAGGTGAATATATGATTGAAATGGGAATGATAAACTATTTGATTGTATATAGTTTTAAAGTAAAAATGGTTTTGGTTTTGAAAAATAACACTATTTTTGAAATTTATAACCACCGGTTATAATAAGGATTGGTTGTTAAAGAGACCGTGTAACGACCTGCCTTTTCGCAAGCTCTAAACCGACGATAAACGATAGACGTCAGACTTAAACCATACAAAAGGGCGGATTGTTATGAGGTAAATAACAAAAAGTAAAGAAAGAAAAAAAAATAGAATCTTGAAGCGGAACGATAAATGTGACGCCCCACCTCTATACCCACGCTAGCCAAGGACACTACAGGGTAATGCCGTCAACTAACACGGAGAATAAGGCTGGTTAGGAGCGACCATCTATAGACTTTCTCTAACTATCTATTGAATACATCAACAATAAACATACCAAGCAGGTCGACATACCCAATTAATGCTTAAAACAAAACCATAGGTGGTTGAAGGATCTATCAGAACAGAATATAACAACTCGAATGTAATATACACCACAGAAAAGTAGATCATCATATACACATATAATAATACATAGCAGAGTATACAAAATAATACAAGTCAAGTGGTATAGCAAACCACAATATACAGACGATTCCAAATGAATACATATCAGAGTTACTACAAATATGGGACTACACAAAAAGCTATGACAAAAAGAAGCTAGCGGAGTAGTCCATGCGGAAGCAAAATAGGCTAAGTCCAAATGCACCTAACCTGAAACATCTCGGTTTGACCCGAGTATAAAATACACGGGTCAGTCTAGCTAAACAAATCAGTTAGATAAACTGAACAACAATAAACCTGCAAGGTTACAAAGTATAACAAATATCTCTAAACGAGATAACACAATCATCTAACAAAAGATGAATCATATGATAACAAGCCTCATATCATCGGCAACATATAGAAACAAAGGATAAGAATATCCCAAAGCAAGCCAAAAAGGCAAATAACAAATACCAATAAGGTATACAAGTTCCGCAAGGTAAACGCTACGCATCATGCAGCTCATAATGACCAACATCGAATGGCGATGCCTAGGGAATATACATATGAATGAAACATCAGAAAATTGCTCAAGCTCAGTACTGTATAAACAAAGATCCATGAGCCCAAAGACTCCAAACCCAATATCACCCATGCGGCTCATAACGACCAATATCGGAAGTGATACTAAAGGGCAACCCAATATCACCCATGCGGCTCATAACGACCAACATCGGAAGCGATACAATAGGGCAACAAACCCGAAGGTACAAACCCGAAGGCACATACCCAAAGGCAATAAACCGTAGTGGTGAAGGTCAGAGACCCAGTACTGGACACCACTAACTGGCGGAATGTGTCACAACTCTTGAAAAGGAATCCGAAAAGTGTTAACGTATGTCCCATAACCACTCGTTCGCACTAAATGGTTTACTATCCGCCAGTCACTTTCACACTCAAAGAAGTACAAAGTTTACCTCATATCATCGGTAAACCAAACCCGAAGGTCAAAATGATCAATTGAATAGGTCGGGGATTAATCAGAAGGATAAACGCACAGATTCATGGTCCGTGTTTTGCCCAACCATTTAATCACCCTTCCACTTCGCTCGAAGTGCGAAAGTGTGTGTTTTAAATAGAATTTATAAATTGGAGAAACGAGCTTTTAAATATGATTTAGAGGGATTATTTATGAAAACCCATGAATGAAGTTAAAAATAAGTTATCAAAATCAAAGATGCAATAACAACTACTAAAAAGCAACTTGAATTGATAAAATTAGGAAAACCAATTAAAATATGCAAAAATAGGCAAAACAGGCAAAACATGAGCAGGTCGGTCGACCGGTTGCAGGACTCGGTCGGCTGGCCAGATGCAGAAAGCAAAACATGGCTCGGGGCAGCAGGTCGGTCGACCGGCTACAGGGCTCGGTCAGCCGAACCAGATGATTTGCAATTCCTGCCCTTTTTCAATGAAATGCAAGTTCTTTCCAAATCCAAAACAATGGCACATGCATACTTGTTAGGAATTCATACCAACACCTATGATATCAAGAGAGGTAGATGTGAGTTCAAAACTCACCTTTAGCCCAAAACAAAGAAGATGGAGCTCAATAACAAGGAGAAGACCAACCAAACTCTACTTCAACTCAACAAGCTTCAATCTAAGAATAAAACACATATTTCCCAATTTAGGTTTAGGAAATTTTCTGAAATTGAAGAGGAGAATAGTTGGAGAAGATGAAGAGGAGCTTACCAATGGCTTCTCTATGATTTTGGAGCAAGAATTTGGAGTTTGCAAATGGAATTAGGGATTAGAGTTTCTATTTCCTCTTCCCTTCCACCATTTTCAGTTTTAGCTTAAGAAATGAAATGAAGATGAATGAAGAGAAGGGGTTGAGTTAGAGGGTTAAGTGGAGATTGGGGCAGAACCCAAACCCAAAACCTAATAGAAAAAGGAGTCAAAATTTCACAAACTCCAAACATATCAAAGATTATACTCAAAAAGATCGCAAACACCATTTTGGAACCAATGGAGGTAGTTTCGAGCTCCAATTCGACCGTTTGCAAAAAGTAACATTTCGGACCCAAATCCGACTAACGACCCTATATTTTAATAAAATATTTAAATATAAAAAACGTTAAATATGCGCGTTGTTACAGATCTCCCCTCCTTACAAAATTGCATCCCCGCAATTCTTAGAGACGACATTTGTAACAACTACATACATACAATATTCAAAAGAAAAAGGAAATAAGCTTGAGGTGAAAAGACATACTCACCGTTTCAAAGCGAAGAAAGAAAACCCGGATAAGATCGCTCAATAAATTCTCTGGTTTCCCAAGTACAATCATTGGGATTAGCGGACCATAGAACTTTAACGAGCGACACGTCCTTGTTTCGAAGGTGTCGCACCTCCATGTCAAGTACGCGAATAGGCTGGTGAACAATAGATAAGTCCGGTGAGATCTCAAGCTCTTGCAAATCAAGAGAAGTAATAACAAAATCCGACTCCCGAAGACACTTCCGAAGTTGCGAGACGTGGAACACGTCATGAATGCCAGATAAATGAGCTGGAAGTGAAACTCTATAAGCCTCAGGGCCAATACGTTCAGTAATAGAAAATGGTCCTATATAACGAGGAGCCAATTTCCCAGTCGTACTGAAACGCATAACCCCCTTCAAAAGAGAAACACGAATAAAAACAAGATCGCCAATCGAGAACTCGAGAGGCTTCCTATGGTTATCCGCGTAGGATTTCTGGCAACTCTGTGCCTCTTTCATTCTCAACCGAATAAGATCAATCTTCTCGGAAGAATCACGAACAAAATCTGGACCAAGAATAAGCTTCTCTCAAAATTCCAACCAAAATGAAGGTGATCGACATGGCCTTCGGTATAAGGCTTAGAAAGGAGCCATACCGATACTAGACTGAAAACTATTGTTGTAGGAGAATTCTACAAGAGGTAGATGATCCTCCCAACTTCCACCAAAATCAAAAATACAAATACGGAGAAGATCTTCCAAGATACGATTCACCCGCTCAGTCTGTCCGTCAGACTGCGGATGATAAGCTGTAGAAAAATTAAGCTTTGTTCCCAAAGCTTGCTGAAGACTCTTCCAAAAATGACTCGTGCATAAAGGATCACGATCACTCACAATAGAACTAGGAACACCGTGAAATCTCACGATTTCCTTAACATACAACTTAGCCAAATGCGAAGCAGTCCTATTAGACTTAATAGGGACAAAATGAGCAGACTTGGTAAGGTGATCAACAATAACCCAAATTCTAGAATGGCCTGATCTCGAACGAGGTAGGCCATCAATGAAATCCATAGATATCTGATCCCATTTCCACAATGGAATCTCAAGAGGTTGAAGAAGACCAGAAGGACGCTGATGTTCGGCCTTAACACGTTGACAAGTTATGCAATTACTCACATAACTCGCTACATCGCGCTTCATGCCTTCCCAATAATAAAGACGACGCATATCGGCATACATCTTACTACTACAAGGATGAATGGTATATTTAGAACGGTGACAATCATCAAGAATGTCATGCCTAAGTGCAAGATCAGAAGGCACAAAAAGACGGTTCTTCTTACGAAGACACCCATGAGAATCAATGCTAAAATCCCGCAATGCCTCATCACAGGATCCAGACTCACAAAGCTGAATAAGATGCAACAAATCAGGATCACGCCGCTGAGCATCGGCGATACGATCCAACAAAATAGGTCGAGCTCCCAAACTAAATAATAGGATAGGAGAATCAGAAGATGAACCTTGATCACGAATTTCACAAAAAGATAGAGTCTCAAGAATATTCCATTCGGCAAGCATCATAGAAACAATAGCCGAATGTCTGCGACTAAGCGCATCAGCAACCCGATTACCCTTACCAGGGGTATACTGGATATCAAAGTCATAGGAGGCAAGAAACTCGAGCCAACGTTGTTGTCTCATATTGAGTTCCTTCTGAGTAAACAAATACTTCAAGGATTTATGATCGGTATAGAGAATGAAGCGCTCGCCCAATAAATAGTGTCGCCAAATCTTCAAGGCAAAGACAATGGCGGCAAGCTCAAGATCATGAGTGGCATAGCGAACTTCATTCGGACGTAGTTGCCTAAAACCATAAGCAACTACCCGATCCTTCTGCATAAGAACAGCACCGAGACCACTACCACAAGCATCGGTGTAGACAACAAGATCATGATTCCCCTCGGGAACCATAAGAATAGGAGCATTAGTGAGAAGTTCCTTCAATGTCAGAAAGGAAGCTTCACACTTGTCGGACCAATAAAAACAAATGCCTTTCCGAGTAAGGCAAGAGAGAGGAAGCACAACACGGAAAAAATCCTTAATGAACCGACGGTAATAACCCACCAATCCAAGGAAACTACGAATCTCATGCACATTCTCAGGCCTCTTCCAATTCTGGATGGCTTCGATCTTTGAGGGATCGACAGAAATGCCATCGGAAGATATAACATGGCCTAAGAACTTAACCCTATTCTCCCAAAAGTGGCACTTGGAGAATTTGGCTCTAAGCTGATAATGACGGAAAGTACTCAAGACAATTCTCAAGTGATTAGCATGCTCGGCTTCAGACCTAGAATAAATAAGGATATCATCAATGAAGACAAGGACGAACTTATCGAGATATTCCCGGAATACTCGATTCATTAGATCTACAAAGAAAGCAGGAGAGTTCGTCAAGCCGAAAGGCATAACGAGCCACTCAAAAGAACCATATCGAGTGCGGAAAGCTGTAAGAGGTATGCTATCCTCCGCGAGTCGTAATTGGTGAAAACCTGTGGCAAGGTCAAGCTGAGAAAATACCTTAGCACCACTCAATAGATCGAACATATCATCGATCCTAGGCAATGGATACCTATTCCTGATGGTTAACTCGTTAATTTTGCGATAATCAATGCAAAGCCTAAGAGTTCCATCGGACTTCTTCACGAAGACGACCGCGGATCCCTACGGAGAAAAACTGGACCGAATCAACTGCTTGGACTCAAGCTCTAAAAGCCGCTTCTTGAGTTTCTCATTTTCCTTTGTAGACATCCTCGTGGGAGGACGACTAACTGGCTACACGCCTGGAATGAGATCAATGCGAAACTCAATTGCCCTCTTGGGTGGCAAACCCGATACAGGCTCAAAAACATCAGAAAAGTCACAAGCAATAGGAATACGAGATATATCATCATCATCTCGCGAATTAAGAGAATATAAAGCCATTTCGGAATTATCCACATCCCGAAGAATAAGAGATAGCTGAGTAGGCGAATCTGGATGTCGAAGATATATAATCCTCTCCGAACAAATAATCCTGGCATCATATCTCACTAGCCAGTCCATACAAAAAATCATATCAAATCCCAGACAAGAAATAACGTGTAGATTCGCACGAAAAGAAAAACCACATAAAACAATCTCAACATCATCACAAAGCAAACTAAGGGTCGCGTATCCCCCAATAGGATTCGCAACCCTTAAAGAAGTAACCACACAAGAAACATCCAAAGATGAATCTTCAATGAGCTTCTTCGATACGAAATAATGTGAAGCACCCGTATCGAAAAGAACTCGAATACTATGATCATGAAATAAAATAGAACCTTCCAAAATAGATGGAGATATACCTTTGGGCTGAGAGGGACCTTCAGAAGCCTTAGCAGCATAAAGCCTGCTAGACTTGGCACTAGCCGGAACAGTAGGGCAAGCTGAAACATGATGACCTTCCTTCTTGCAATAACGGCAGAAGAGAGGCTTAGGACAAGCTTGAATAATATGATCCGGAGAACCACAATTGAAACACTTTCGAGCGAAAGGTGTTTCGGAAGACTGAGGCTGAGAGCTAGGACCATCAGTCTTCTCCTTCTTAGAAGGAAAAGGCCTGGGCTTCTAAATTGGAAACGGCCTCTTGTTGGGGTTCCTGGAAACCTCAACATCAACATCACTATCACACTCCTTCTCGACGGTCTCGAGGTGAAGTGCCGAATCAACCAACTCCTCAAAAGAAAGTTTAAGTTGCAACAACAAAGATTTCTTAAGATACTTCTTAAGACCAGAAACAAACTTCAAATTCTTCTTATAAGAAGTGTCGATGAATTCAAGACCGTACTTAGGTAAAGCCTCGAATGATGCAACATACTCAGAAACAGAAGATTTCCCTTGCTTCAACTCAAGGAAGCGACGGGTCAATAAAACTTTTTCAGATTCAGGAACAAATTTGAGTTCAAATCGCTCCCGAAACTGAGTCCAAGAAAGAGTAGACTCATCAATCTCGGCTATAAGAAGCTCATACCAATCAAGGGCATGCTCTTGTAATAAGCTAGAAGTTACAAGAATTCTATCATGGTCAGAAAGATCCATACGGGAGAAGATACGCTCGCATGTGCGAAACCAATCTTGGACTTCAAGAACGGATTCAGAGCCTTTAAACGGCTTTCCTCCAAGATGAGAAAAATCACTGCACTGGCGTGCAAATGCAGACTTGCGAGGCAGAGACACTCAAGGAGGAACTGGAGGCTGAGTGCTCCTAAACAACTCGATAAACTGGTCGGCAGACATATAAACGCCATCCGGATGTGTGCCACTGGATTGCCCAGCATCCGAACGTTGTCTCCTGCCTCTTCCAGCCATACGCTGAAAGTAAGATAAGAACAAGATTATTCACAAGGTAGATATTGCAATATGGAATACTACGGAATAATATGCATTCCTAGACGTATTCCCAAACTCTATCTAACCTTGATGGAATAAAGAGACACAATGATTCAAAGATTTATATCACTTATACACTTTGATGTATCGTAATATGTGCTCTATTCTGTGTTTATCATATTTAGCTCTGAACTCAGCTCTAATACCATGCTATGACGCCCCACCTCTATACCCACACTAGCCAAGGACACTACAGGGTAATGCCGTCAACTAACACGGAGAATAAGGCTGGTTAGGAGCGACCATCGATAGCCTTGCTCTAACTATCTATTGAAAACATCGACAATAAACATACCAAGGAGGTCGACATACCCAATGAATACTTAAAACAAAACCATAGGTGGTTGAAGGATCTATCAGAACAGAATATAACAACTCGAATGTAATATACACCACAGAATAGTAGATCATCATATACACATATACTGATACATAGCAGAGTATACAAAATAATACATGTCAAGTGGTATAGCAAACCACAATATACAGACGATTCCAGATGAATACATATCAGAGTTACTACAAATATGGGACTACACAAAAAGCTAAGACAAAAAGAAGCTAGCGGAGTAGTCCATGCGGAAGCAAAATAGGCTAAGTCCAAAAGCACCTAACCTGAAACATCTCGGTCTGACCCGAGTATAAAATACACGGGTCAGTATAGCTAAACAAATCAGTTAGATAAACTGAACAACAATAAACCTACAAGGTTACAAAGTATAACAAATATCTCTAAAGGAGATAACACAATCATCTAACAAAAGATGAATCATATGATAACAAGCCTCATATCATCGGCAACATATAGAAACAAAGGATAAGAATATCCCAAAGCAAGCCAAAAAGGAAAATAACAAATACCAATAAGGTATACAAGTTCTAACAAAAGATGAATCATATGATAACAAGCCTCATATCATGCGGCTCATAATGACCAACATCGAAGGGCGATACCTAGGGAATATACATAAGAATGAAACATCAGAAAATTGCTCGAGCTCAGTACTGTATAAACAAGGATCCATGAGCCCGAAGACTCCAAACCCAATATCACCCATGCAGCTCATAACGACCAACATCGGAAGCGATACTAAAGGGCAACCCAATATTACCCATGCGGCTCATAACGACCAACATCGGAAGCGATACCATAGGGAAACAAACCCAAAGGCACAAACCCGAAGGCACATACCCGAAGCAACAAACCGTAGTGGTGAAGGTCAGAGACCCAGTACTGGACACTACTAACAGGCGGAATATGTCATAACTCTCGAAAAGGAATCCGAAAAGTGTTAACGTATGTCCCATAACCACTCGTTCGCACTAAACGGTTTACTATCCGTCAGTCACTTTCACACTCAATGTAGTACAAAGTTTACCTCATATCATCGGTAAACCAAACCCGAAGGTCAAAATGATCAATTGAATAGGTCGGGGATTAATCAGAAGGATAAACGCACAGATTCATGGTCCGTGTTTTTTCCAACCATTTAATCACCCTTCCACTTCGCTCGAAGTGCGAAAGTGTGTGTTTTAAATAGAATTTATAAATTAGAGAAACGAGCTTTTAAATATGATTTAGAGGGATTATTTATGAAAACCCATGAATGAAGTTAAAAATAAGTTATCAAAATCAAAGATGCAATAACAACTACTAAAAAGCAACTTGAATTGATAAAATTTGGAAAACCAATCAAAATAGGCAAAAATAGGCAAAACAGGAAAAACATGAGCAGGTCGGTCGACTGGTTGCAGGACTCGGTCGGCTAGCCAGATGCAGAAAGCAAAACATGGCTCGGGGCAGCAGGTCGGTCGACCGGCTACAGGGCTCGGTCGGCCGAACCTGATGATTTGCAATTCCTTCCCTTTTTCAATGAAATGCAAGTTCTTTCCAAATCCAAAACAATGGCACATGCATACTTGTTAGGAATTCATACCAACACCTATGATATCAAGAGAGGTAGATGTGAGTTCAAAACTCACCTTTAGCCCAAAACAAAGAAGATGGAGCTCAATAACAAGGAGATGACCAACCAAACTCTACTTCAACTCAACAAGCTTCAATCTAAGAATAAAACACATATTTCCCAATTTAGGTTTAGGAAATTTTCTGAAATTGAAGAGGAGAAGAGTTGGAGAAGATGAAGAGGAGGTTACCAATGGCTTCTCTATGATTTTGGAGCAAGAATTTGGAGTTTGCAAATGGAATTAGGGCTTAGAGTTTCTATTTCCTCTTCCCTTCCACCATTTTCAGTTTTAGCTTAAGAAATGAAATGAAATGAAGATGAATGAAGAGAAGGGTTTGAGTTAGAGGGTTAAGTGGTGATTGGGGCTGAACCCAAACCCAAAACCAAAACCCAATAGAAAAAGGGGTCAAAATTTCACAAACTACAAACATATCAAAGATTATACTCAAAAAGATCGCAAACGCCATTTTGGAACCAATGGAGGTGGTTTCGAGCTCCAATTCGGCCGTTTGCAAAAAGTAACATTTCAGACCCAAATCCGACTAACAATGCTATATTTAAATAAAATATTTAAATATAAAAAACGTTATATATGCGGGTTGTTACAATAAAGTATAATAATCAAATATACTGTAACGACCCGTAAAATACGGTTATTAAAATGAGTTAATTAATAAGATTTTAATTAAATTTAGAAAGATATAAAAATCTTATAATTTATATTGAAACAAATGTTAGAAATCAGATGTCGCAATTGAAATTAAAATTAACAATTTAAAATTTATATTACAATTAAATTGAAGTGATGTAAATTGTTATACTAGGCTAAGAATTGAATATAAGAAAAAAAGGTAAATAGTGAATTTATTTAATGGATTAATAATATTAAAGAGTAAATAAAACTAAATCAATGTCCTGTAGTAATTGAAATATTGTTTGCGAATGAAAACTTATAAAGGTAAGCATTTAATTTACAAATGAAATTACGGTATTAATTTATTTGTGACTGAACGTAAATTAATGTAATTATGTTAATGTAAGTTAATAAATAATTAATTTTGTGCAATCCCAATTAATTAAAATAACTGTAAGATCATAATTTGTTGTATCTAGTGAATTTGGAAATTTGATTCCAATTAATGCAATAAAATATTGGGAATGTGTATTGTTTTCATAAGATAGTATAAAGGAATGTAAATTTGTGATCTATGTATGAAATAATAACCTAAATAAGGGAAATAGTGTTAATGTAAGTAAAGTTGTAACAAATTGGTTATAGGGAAATAAATGTAGCATTTAATAAAGTAATGAATTTGCATTACAATAAATGATAATTGAATAAAAGTCAATGTTCTATAAGTAATCATATTATTTGCTTAAAAGTAGTAAACTTAAAGTTAATTAAATTTTAATGGTTACAAAAAATTATAAGTTGCCTATTTGTTTAGTTCATAAAAATTTAATTCGAATGTTGCTAAATTGATTGACAATATAAACCGTAATTAATGTACATATCTAGTAATTATAATAAAATGGAAATAGTAGTTAATACAAAGAAAGGCTGGATTTTTGAATATAGTAGGTTAATGAAAGACAAAAAATTCATTCCATCTAAATCCAAGTTATAATAAAGCGTAATTATTGCAGCAATTGGAATTAAATATTATGCTAGTTGAATACTAACTAATTTACTGCAATACCTATTAATGGAAACCAATTGTAAGGTTATATTTGATTGTAATTGGTAGATTAGGAAGTAAATTTAAAGTTATATTAACTTATGTAATAATAAGCAGTAAACTATAATTTGACGTTGTCCAAGTTAGGTAAGTAAATTTTATTATGGGTCATTCGATAATAGAATATGAATGGGAAACAATTAGGCAATTTGTGATATTTACTAATCGTTTACCTATTTATTGAATTTAGTGAATTAAATCTAAATCCATTGCAATTAAACATAATTAAGTACTACATTTATATGAATTTAGTTGATTACTGGAAAATATTAGGGAGATTGGATTTACAGTAAGGTTGAATTTACCCATAAGATAATGTAGGACTGAATAAAAAGAATGGAAATCAAGATTTATTACTTTTATTTTAATAAACTGGATTTATTGAAATTAAATGAAATATAATGTCTAAATTTTACGTTAATGGAAATAAAGAAGGAATGTGAGCATATCAATGTTATATATTTGGAATCCAATGATAATTTCATCCAGTTGATAGTAAGGAATTGAATAATAGAGTGAAAAGAAAATTTAATAGAATTATTGAAAGTTTAATTTAAATTTCTTAATATAATGAAATTGAAAGTTAATACTGAAATTGGTAAATTAATCAACTCTAAATTGACATTTAAATTTGGTTAAATTAGTGTAAATGGTTAAGAAAGTAAAAGTTTATGAAATTTGTTAATTATAGAGTTGAAATCAAAAAGTGATTTAATTAATTTATTTTCAATTTATTTAATTAATATAAAAATGGCCATTTTGGCCACTGACTCGGATTTCGATGAAACCAGTTTCATCAGATCCGTAAAGGTGAATTATTGTAGGATTTCAAGTTTCATAGCGATCGGGCTTGTCGTTTGATCGTACGAACTCGAAACGCCTTGAAATAAACGAAATTGAAATCAATTGAAATCAATTCGGAAATATATTGATTTTTGCATAACTTCTTCATACGATGCAATTTGAACCTGAAACTTTTTCCATCGTGTTTAAAATATTTTAAAACATCTATTTTGATATACTGGTTGACCAGATTTCGTTTCGGAGTCAGAATGAGCTTTTTGTGTCATTTTGGCGTTAGCGCGTAAATCTATCTTATCCATCCATTCAAACGTCAAACTCTGCCTATATATATCCTGCAATAAACCCTAGCAGCCTCTATTTCTCATTCCTATTCGTTCTATTCACCTCCTCACTTCAATGGCAGACAAACCCTAATTTCGATTGCAATCCCAAATCAAATCCAAAGATGAAAATTTAAACTCCTCAAAAAAATTCAGAATAAATATATATCGAAGCACTCGAAGAACGTAATCTTCTGGCGTGTTTTTTTTTCGATTTGAGTCTCCGGGTATCTAGAATTTAGTGAATAACTCCCAGCTGTTCATTGTTCATGGTCGGAGTTAACGGTGGATCGTCGATTTAACGATGATCCAGGAGCACTACAGGGGAGAGGGGGCTTAGGGAAGCCGATCCATTCGTTTGCAACATTAACTAGGCGTGCGTATTCACCACAACCGACGATTTTCTGCGTACGGCACGTATAACGATCCTGACTCGACCTTTGAAAATCGACACCGAATACAATACTCATATTCCAATGCCGTAGATCCAAACGTCGAGTATGGTTCGCCGGAGCTTATTACACCACTATGTACAAACACAGCGGAAGAAAAATAAATAATATCATACATACCTGATACAATATCCAGATACAATGATGATACAATAGAATGATACAACTGAATATAAATACTATCAGGGGTACAAGAAATAGCAGCGGTGGAAAGATAATGATAATATCAAAAGCGGAACAATATCTTCAATAGAATGCATCCCCAAATCCAATGCTTCAATCCAAAGCTAGCTCCGACCAACATCACGAGACACCTAGATAAGCAGGTCTTGTCCACATCCAAAGATTGGACTAACTCCAGATAATCTACTAACCCTGATTATATGAGAAACCCAACTCTAGATTGCCTGTGTGGAAAATTTGTGGGCACCCAGAGTTTAGGAAAGGAACAATAAACTCCGAGTCAGTCATGGGACTGGTATGAGTAACAAAAACAGTTGGTCTTTTAAAACAGACCACAAAAGAATTTAAAATAAATTCACAATGCTTTTTAGAAAATGAAACTACCATAAGGCCTCCCACCGCACACACCATGCAAACACAGAATTGGAGGAGAATTCTCCTTATGATAGTCAAACATGCTTGATACGAGAAAATTTCTTTGATATTATTATTATAAGTGCACAGTGTAGAAAACATTTTGAAAGTAGGATATAAATCTTAGCCAGCATAGACATTTCGAACTATGCCTAGTATAACTACCATCTAAATAGTGGTGACCACCATAAGTAAATGGCAGGTTCTACAACTAAAACTGTACAAGGCACGTATTGGATGAATGGATTTCCACAAATGGTCAGGCTAAGGAACGTCCTACTGCCACATGGGTACGCCTCTGGTGGGACGTCCCGAGAACCTAACCGGATCTCTGCCAACACAAGGACGGGTTACCTCTATAACTAGGTAACTACTTCTCGAGAATGCCACTCCCCGGTCCATTGGGACCTTTATCCGAGGCGCCTCTAAAGCAACAACCACAGTAAATGAGATAGGAGCCACCACATAAGTAAATATCTAGGCTTCATACCATGATGCCACCCTTTACCAGAAGGGAATGACACATCCTAAAGGGCACGACCCTTATAACATTGCCGCATCTTTCCTGTTTTGATCATTTCTGGGCTCTGAGGTCCTGATGCAGTCTCGTCCACAAAGCTACGCTTTACACTAAAGCCATGCTTTGATCACAAATGATCAACACACAGCAGCCCTCAGCATGCCACACTACCTAATTCGGAATATATCGCTGATAACCTTCAACTGCATAACCTCTGAGTTCGTACGTCTTAGAGAAGGGTGTTAAGCTAAGAGAATAAATTCTACACCACCAACAGATATGTATTTGAAAGAAATCTGCTTAATATCTCAAAGTGTAGTGTCAGACATACAACCATACAAGTCTGTTCCGGGTTCGAACAGAACCGAAGGCACTTCAAAAGAAGTCCTTGCAATTCGGGTACTCACAATCCCGACCGGACTTTCCATCACTTAGGGAATCCCTATATCGGCGCGATCCGGTGCAGAGACAATCGATAGGTTGTCCTATCATTTTCACAAATACCCGGTCTTCACCACCGGTCTTCAAATGCTATCCATACCGACATGTCATTTTTCCAAACGGGTTATATGGCACAAGGTCCTCTCCCGACTAAACCGAATAATGAGCGCAATATTTAAAATATATGGATATGGGATTTCAGTTAAGTCACAACTTAATAGAAAACCAAAACTATCTTTCAAATGGTTAAACAAATTTACCATTTCAAATCTTTAAACAAAAAGATTTATTTCACAAAGTTTCACCCAGTTCTATAAAGATTCATTTACACAGCTTTCCAAACGATTCCATTTCAAAATTGGATTAACTCATCCAATCTTTAAATCGAAGATTTAATTTATATCTTTAAAAACAATTTACAATTTAAATCTTTTATAATATAAAAGATTCACCCTTCAAAATTCTCTTCGATTTCAAAACAAAGTTCAATCATCTTCGCAAAGGTTAATTTATAGTCTTCCAACTATTTACATTTCCATTTCAAACTTGAAATTGTCTTAATACAAATTAGGAATTCATGCCTTATATGAAAGCTTTATTATTTGGAAACAAATAGTTTTTGTTTCTTTTGCAAAAACTGATTACAAATTAAAGCCATTCAAGTATAGAACTTGAATTCAAATTTACATTTCCAAAACCATACTATTTAAATGGTTAAGATCCCATATAAGCATCTTTTATGACTTGTATAATGTTTTAGACTAAAATTCCAAGTCATTGATAACATTGAATTCAAATTTAAATCAAATTATTTAAATTCCAAGTTTTTATCAAGTTATTTAAAATAACTTTTATTTTTGAAATTCATTTCAAAAGTTCTTAATTCAAAATTCAAAACTATTTTGGATTTAAGAATTCAATTTCCAAATTTAATACAAATCTGTGACTTAACCGATTTCCTCGTGAAATCAACATTTGTGTGTGTATGGTGTGGTCCAGGGGTTTAACCAACAATAGTGCAACAACATTCAATCATCACAGATCAAAATACAGAAATATAGTTGATAAGCGGTATAAACTATAATGCTTATCTTTTATTCACATATCACAGACCACAGATATATCAATTACAGATAATAAATTACATTCATCCCAGATAAATAAACTATATTACAGATTACACATATAAATCAGAATATATCACAAAGCATCACAGATTAGGAATATCATATAGTTAAATCATTCAGTCAAGTCCAAACATTCACAAGTAAATTTATTAATCAATGATTAATCTAGGTTAATTATCATAAGTTAATCTGAAAAATTTCCCTTTCATCATTTATTAGTTAATCTTTTATTATTAACTAATAAATTTTAATTAATGAACCAATTAACCTTTAATTATTTAATTTATCTTAATTGATCACAATTATTAATTAATTCTTTAATTAATAAATTTAATTAACCCCTTGATTAATAACAATATTTATACCCAAATTATTGATTGTCATTCATTTAATTACATCTGGTAATTATCTAATAATTAACTTTCTAAGTGATAATATTTTCCAAATTTTCAAATGATTATTTTGGATTAATTTAAACTTAAGTAATTAATCTTGAACAAATCCAATTAACTCAATTAATTGCACTGAATAATTAATTCCATAATTACTGTCATCAAGCAATTATACTTAATGATTCCACGATTGATTATTATTAATTTAATCAATCTTATTTGTTGTTAAAATTTATCACATTGATTAATTATTCAAATAAAAACTTACTTAATGACTTCATTGACTACTGTATTTCTTTAATTACCTTTCTAATGAAATTTACATATATTTATCATTATTGATTATAAATCGATTCACCATTAAGAACTCATTCGTTAATGAATTTGAAATCATTAATCTTGATTACTTAAAGTCACTCATTCATGATTTAATATGTTCTTTACAACATGTTAAAAACATTGTTTCAAATTTCCTTTTTTAATCCCTATTTAAATTAAAATTTGAAATAAATCCATAAATACTTTTAGTAAAGTTAAAAAACAAATTTTCCAACATTTTTAAATTTACATATAAAAATAACACTTGGTTATAAAGCAATTTTTTTAAAGAGTTTAAAGAAAAATCACTTTTCTTTTTAATTTTAGCATATTTAATTTCTTTTAAACACTTAAGTTCTGAAACTTAACTAAATTGCAAAATTTTAAATTCTGATTTGAAATTAATTCCAGGTTTAAACTTTTAATTTTAACTTGTTTAAATTTTTCATTTACAAATTTCGAAACTATTTTAAATTCAATTTTCTTCAAAAATTTAGTTGCTTTTGAGTTATTTAAACTAATTTGAATTTTTAAACTTTATTTATGTTCAAAACTTAATTTCAATTCAAACTTGAATTATATTTATATTTTGGTTTACAGCTCAATTCAAAACCTTGATTTATAAGTTTAAATTTGGTTTTAAATTTCAGAAAATAGGACCAGGCTCAAGTTGAAAAGGCTGGAACAACTTGAACCGAGACCCTATGTTTCTTGCTTCGAGTAAATGACTCGAGTTACTCAAGTCTCCTCTGTTCTTCCCAGGCAACAACATCCAGGTTATCACTCCAAGGCTCGTGCATGTGCACGTCGCCGTTGGCTAGCTCCGGTCATCGCCACACCCTCCAGCACTTCACCCTTCATCACCGCAACACACTTCGGCCATCAAACCATCAGCCTCGAATTCGAAATCAAGCAAAAAAACACAAAACCTGGAAAACAACATCAGCAACTTCGACCAAACCTGGCAACGCATTGAACTCGCCATCTCGACCACCAGAGGCTACCCAATTCCGGTCATAGCCTCGTCTACCTCCCCTCTACCTCCCCTTAAAACCGTGTGGCATTCGGTCCATCATAGGCTGAGATCGAACGAAAGAAACACGACACCTCAAAACTAGGTTACCAGACTTATACCCCTCGTCGCCGCTACCACAACCAACTGCACCACCATCCCCCATTTTCCCCTGAATCCACGATTATTCTTCCACCTCCAGGAAGAACCATGGCTCTTCCGATCAACATGATCGCCAGAGGCGACTCAAAACACTTAATTCGATCAAACTTAAACTGCACCTTGAATCCCAAACTAAAATTTTGATTTTAGTTTTAAAAAACATGTTTTAGTTTACAAATTCAAATCCTAATCCTGAATCAATGAATTACTAAGTTTGAGTTTCACTTATATACACACTTGCACTGTTGTTTTGGTTTACAGAGATAGGTGCAAGTTGTTTTAATTTAAATTGGTTTATAAAATTAAGTTCATAATCAAACAATCAACTTTTTTTATATTCTATGTTATATCAGTGAGTAGATCAAGAGATAAAGATTTGTCTTGTAAATCTGGGTATGGGAAAAATAAAAACAGAGGCAAATCAACAATTACAGGCATACACACCTTTACACATCAACATATGTACAAAGAGAAACATACGTATATATAACCATTCACAAACATACTTAATTTCAGAGATGAGCATGTAACCATATTAATATACTTAATATTTAAATTAATGATGTTACTCACCATTAAGAAAATGAACATAGAACAATCATGGAAGCTGCTACTGATTTACTTCCTAAATCTTTTTGCCTTTTGTTTGATGAAGTTGTATTGTTGTCTAAGTTTGAACTGACATTACTTTAGAGTTTTCTCAGTGTTTCGGAATGATCGAACTGGTGAGAAGCTGATGTATATAGATCGAGTTTACAGGAGATCATACTCTCTTTGCACAACACATGGTAATACTATTTTGTCTAGTACAATATCAGGTCAGATTTTTTTGTTGTTGGCTGAATTGATTTTTAAAAAATAATTCGAATTGACTAAATGTTGCTAACATTAAATGCTTAAGTCCTTTATGTCTTCATACATATCTCATTCGTACAAAGATATTTGCTGTCTTGTTTATAAACTTGCATATTATATTACTTATCAATTTTTTGTTTGTTTACTTTGTATTGACTAAAGAGATTTACTTTTCTACTTTGGATGGCCGCAGCTTTGTTTTGGTGGGGTGAAATGATTTGCATTTTGTGTGCTAAGACATGGCATTAATTGCTTTGACTTTCCATGTGCACAAAGATATGAATGTATATTTTTTTTTCTTTTACAAGCTACTTATACTAGTATTAATTATCCAGTTTTGCTTCAACCATTTGTTTGTTCATGCTTACCTTTATTTGTTGGGTCTAGATTTGAATATATACATATGGTTTTTTTTTAGTCTGTTTGTTTTGTTTTATAAAAATGCATTTCTATTTTTTTTTTCTTTTAATGTTTAACCATCTATATTTAATTTCTTTCTTATCATATATTTTGTTTTATTTACATAGTTTATTTGATTTATTTGTTTACTTTTATATTTTATAGTTTATCTTATATACATTCCCATTTCAATTTCTAACTTAAAGTTTATTTCTAACTTAAATATTCTATTGTCTACCTATATATGTTTTTATATTTTATTTTGCAAATACATTTTGTTTGTATTTTATTTTACTATTTTTGTAAGTATAGCTTGGTTGTATTTTATTTTACTTTATGTTATTTATTTTTATAGTTTATATACTTCTAGAAGTATTTAATATGTTCATTTCATATCTTATATAATTATAAATCTATTTGAAATGTTTTGTTTAACACCATATCCAAAATCCAAATACAAATTTATTTACTAAGATATTTAAATTTAAATCCCAATTTAATTTTCAATCTCGACTTTATATTCATTTAAATTACTTTAAACCAAATCAAGTTATAAGAATCATATCCATTTAAAATCTCCATTTTTATTTAAATTCCAGATCAAAATTTATTCAAGTACAATTCTTAAATAATTCAATTTAAACCAATTTCATATTTATCACCCAACTTAAATTTCATTTAAGTCAATTAAAAACTCTATATATACAATATCTCAAATAGGTACTAAACCATAGAATATAAAACAATCAAACTCCATTATTAAACTCATTTATTTATTAATAAATTTTATACATAGATTAAATTCAAGGATTTAACTATAAATATATATATAAAATAATATTTATATAACATCAAAATTTAATATTTATTAAACCGTATATTCCTTTCCAAAACCATAGAAAATCGTTTCAAAATGTTATATATAAATAGACTGCGGTGCCTGTATATAATTATCTATCCTATGCTCAAGTGATACGGATATTTATCATTTCAATCCATAATTTAAAATAAAATTAAAGTTGTATATCATTTCAAACCGCAATTCCGAATGAAATAAAAATGCACAATAACTTGTAGGTTAAAATTATCTATAATACAACATCCATTCATCCATCAACAGATTATGCATCCATCACAATCATCATCCAAAACAAACAATAAAATCAATAAATAACAATTAATTACAGGTAGTTTATTATTCAATAAATAAATAAATTTAACTGGTAGTTTATATACAATAATAAATTGAATAACAATTTAATTCAAATAAGTGCAATTTATTTGAGATGATGATTAAATATATGCCAAACTATCATAGACATTTTTTAAATCACATCAAAATTTACTTTAACAAACATAAGAAATCTTAGAAGTTGTGAGCGGGTTAAAAAACTAATCTTTTGAATTTAAATTGAATTTAAACCCAAAATTTGCACATTCTCCAAATCCATCCAAACTAGCGCCAAATTGTCTGGAATTCCAATATGAACTTAGCGGAGAAAACCCGCGTGAAATGGAATCTGTATGTGAAAGTTATTTAATTTAGAGCGATTGAAATTTAAATTTAAATCATAACAAAGGAAACAAAATAATTAAAACTTTAATTACCACGTCACTGCTACCCTCACGCATGCGAATTCCTCTTCCCAGTCAAAATACATGCACACACCTAACCCTAGCTGCCTCGTACAACCCACGCACACACGATCAACTCGAACCACCACCGCCTCCAGGAACCTCGGCCACCGTTGCACCTAGCTTGCAACGCCGCCGACCCCCACGCTCCGTCTCCCCCCCACTTGAACAAATCGCGTTCACTAGCAGCCGCCGAAAGAAAATGATGCCCTAACCAAATTTGACGTAGATCTAACCGTCAAAACGCCATATTAACCACATAGATCGACTCCCCTCAGTCCTCTCTACAATACCCAGAAAGGATTTGATGATCCGTCGCTGTGACGCCCCACCTCTATACCCACGCTAGCCAAGAACACTATGGTGTAATGTTGTCAACTAGCGCGGTGAATAAGGTTGTTGAGGAGCGGCCATCCGTAGTTTGGCCTTACACTATTATTGGTTATCTCGATAGGAGTGGTATATATATTCTTTCATTTTTCATCTCTGATTTATTTACTCCCATTGACATACCCCAATTCCAGTATAAAATGAATTACGACGGTTCATAATAGTTTAGGGCAGTAAATATAATAATAACACATATAATATAAATGCGGAACACAAATAAAACGGAAAGTCTCATATATACAATAAATGATGTCAGTTACAATACATGTGATACAATTCATATGATACAACTACATCTCTCGACTCTGGAAGTTACATATACAAGTAAATTATCGTGAATAATATACATGAACATACAACATCCTGTACTAAGACAACGACTACTCCAAAAAGTATGAAAAGACTTGATAGCTCTAGCAGCAACCCAAAGCAGGATATCTACAACCTGTAATAACTCGGTCTGACCCGAGTATTACATTCAAAAGAAAATAATACACGGGTCAGTCTAATTCAAACTAAGTTATTAGTGCACCGAAGCGATAATAATTAAGTAACAAATAAACGACAGTTACAATAAATCTCGTCTATCCGATCCTTAAATAAAGAAATCGGATAACGATAAATATAACACGTAACAGTGTTAAATAACAATCAGTAGATTCAAATCATCAACAAAGATAAGTAAAAAGAATATCAACTAATATAATTTGGAAAACATCAAATTTGCCAAAACGACAATTAACAACAAAATCTAACTATTAAATAAATAATTATAAACTCATAATCTAATTATCAAAACGATAATTAGATACCAACAAATTCATCAAATTAAACCAATTCAAAATACGATTTTAAAATATTGAATTGAACACATGTTTGCACAAAAAATGGACAAACACCTCCTAGTCGTATGATTTAGTTGATTATATGTTGATTTGGATGGTTTGGGTGATTTATGCAAATATATGAAATAGATGGACTAAACTGTAAAAGACACACAGATTTATAGTGGTTCGGCCTGAACGTGCCTACGTCCACTTTATATGTTATTCTCCTTTTTCTTTCAGACTACAAGTACAAAGCTTTGTATACAAGTATATGAAAGTTGTTCGAAAGTTCCTTCCGTGCTTGAGCTCTCAAACTTGTCTGCCATTGTTGTACCCCTGCCCCTCTATTTATAGAGTGAGGTTGGGGGCAGGGGTCCTGGATGTATATAGCAGCTGACGGGCCTGGGTTGTTGTAATCTGGCCCGGTAAAGTTGGTCCGGAATGCCTTGGTCCGGTAGAGCTTGGTTTGGTGGTGGTTGGTCCGGCTAGGACTTGGAGCTCAGTTGGCCCGGTAGTAGCAGGGAAGTGGATTTGGGCCGACAGTAGGTTGGTTCGGTCATGGGACCGGGTCGGTGTTGGATGAAGAGGCTTTGGACCGGTGACGGTGGGTTGGTCCGGCCTAGGTTGATTCGGTGGTGAGTGGACCGGCATAGGTTGGAGCGGTGGAGGTTGGTTTGGCATAGGTTGGAGCGGTGAGGGTTATTCTGGTTCGGCGAAGGCACACCCAACATTTGCCCCCCAAAGTGGGGCACGTGCTTGCATGTGTCGCGCTTTGTTTTCCCACGGTTCAGGTAGCTTCGTTCGGTCCTGGGTGTGCCGAACCAGTTGGTCCGGTTGATATGTTTCGCCTATAAATAGGGGCTTCAGGTTACTGTTATCCTTTATCGTTTTGAGATAGCCGAATCAACCTGAGTACCGAATCAACCTGAGTACCGAATCAATCTGAGTACCAAATCAACCTGAGTACCGAATCAACCGAGTACCGAAGCAGGTATGTTTTCTTTTGTCGAATAAGCTTATGCTAGCAGTACCGAATGAACTTGAAAACCTTCAACACCGAATGAATTCGGGAGTGTTTAAATGCCGAATGGTTCTTATGTTTGAACTATTGATCGAACTCTGGGACCCTGAATGCTTAATGAATCTCTAGCTTTTCATGTTTCGACCTATGAATGATACTCTAGATTGTACATACTTGCTTTTTTTATATTTTCATACTCCTTGGTCTAACAACATACTTTTGCTTTTGTGTTTGCAGATAAATGTCTCACAAAGTGGAAACCCGATCAGAAAAGAAAAAATCTTCGGACAGAAGTGAGTCTTCCGTCGTGCCTCCAGTCCAGCCGGGACCAGCGCGACATTGACCTGCCCCGAGGTCATTAGTGGACGGATATGGCCCTCAGGGGCTCTTGAATTCCCCGCCCGACTGTTTTCCTAGCTCCCTCAAAGAGGAGCAGCTTGATGTTATATCTCGTTCCTTTGGGATCGATAGAGCGCGCATGCTATTGCTAGGGGAAGGAGTGATGCCGTATGACCCCCCTGAAGGCTACTTTGCTTACAGCAGATATCATTGCATGTGTGGTGCTATCCCGCCTCTCAACGCCTGGATAGTCAGCTTCATCACATATCTGAAGGTGGCACCATTCCAGCTTCAGCCTAACTCCTACGCCATTCTGGTGAGTCTTTTCGTCATCTTTCAGAGGAGATACGGGCGTCCTCCTTCCAACCGGGAGATCCCGTATCTGTATAATCTGAGGGGCTACAAGAAGGGGTCTCCATACATCAGCTTGGAATCGGCCGTATCCTTCAAGCCCGTCCTGGACTTGTATTCGAAGTACAACATGTTTAAGAAGGAATGGTTTTTCGTCAGGGACGACTCCGTTTCTATCTGTCGCTTCACCTCCGGATGTAAGTCAAGGCTTTATTTATAATTTCCGTTCTGGTTGCAATGCTTCTACTTATGTGTTTTTATTTCTTGCTAGCGACAGGTGGCTTTGCGGTTATGGAGAATGATCGCCTGGTTCAGACGGCAGCGGAAATAGAAGCTATTTCGGGAAGAGATAGGTCGGCTGCTTACTTGATCAGGAACGCTACACTTTTGGGGCTCAACCTGATCCTGCCACATCAGTCCGTGGTCAAGCAGAGGGATACAGCGGAAGAGAGGGCTGCTCAAGCTAAAGGAGAAGCCACGGCGAAGAGTGGCAAGAGGAAGCCTTTCACAAAACCTCCAGTTGTCGGAGGTAAGAAGCTCAAGAAGTCCGATGGCCCTTCCCCTAGCACGTGCCCAATTACTCCGGGGGAGGAAGACGTGGAGGAGGATAGAGGTGAGGGAGAAGGAGGTGATGTAGGAGGAGAGGCAGAGAGTGGAGACGACAAAGAAGGTGATGGTGGTAACGGTGGCGAAGGTCAGGGTGGTAGTGGAGTTGGTGCCTTGACCCCTGGGCAAGCGGGTGAGATTCAAGAGTGGACGGATGATGCTTTCCGCCAAGCCTTTGAGGGGTTGGGGGAAGGCCCGGCCTTGGTGGAGAAGTCGAAGAAGTCTGATAAGGCCGGGACTGTTACCAGTCTATCTTCTGAGAGTATTTCAGCTAAGACAACTCCGCGGTTCAAGGTGAATTCTTAACTCCTTCTTTTAACTTCATATGTTTCTTGAATCATAGTTTCATGCATGCTTGTGACACTTGGTTTTTATTCCAGGAACGGGTAAGGTGGCCAAGACATCAGATATTCGGCACCGCCTTGAACAGTATAAGCTACTCAAAGCTTCTGCCAAACCAAAGCCATCAACTAGCCGTCCCGGAGATGTGGTTGGCTATCGCCCTCTTCTCGGAGTTATTGAGGGGGATATGCAAAAGAGGAAGAGGGGGCGATCTTCATTTGAACTTTCACCTGGCCCTCAGCCTCCAGTCCAGCCTATCCATGATATTACTAAGGAAGATACTGAGTTTATGCCTTCCCCACATCCGTCCGAAAATCCAACTGTCACCCCGATAGACCACCCTGGTTTGGTGCGCAACCCATTTGCCGGTCACCCGGATCTGGACCCGAGTTTTCAGGAAATCTCATTTGACGAGGCCACGGGTGAGCATCTTCTTCCCCGCAATCCCATGGTACGGGTGCTTGATGAGGCTAAGTCCTTAGACCTCGATTTTCTTACTACTTGGATTGTGACCATGGGGGATGAGGCTAAGGCAAACATCGATCGGGTGGCTGAAGAGACAAAGAGGCTAATGGAGCATCACGCTCGACTGGCCAAGGCTGGGGAGGAAATCGGAAGTGCCAACATTCGGTTGCGGCTAAAGATTTCTGATCAGGCCAAACAGCTTGTCGATCAGGCTATCCAGATATCCCAGCATGAGGCGGCCTCCAAACGACTAAAGAAAACCATGGAAGAGGCTAGCAAGGCTGAGTTGCAAAAAATGGAGGCTGTTTGCAAAGAGCGAATTGACATGGCCATCGCAACGGTGGACGAGGTTCGGAGAGCGGATCTTGAGTAGGTAGAGGAGTTATCTGGGAGGCTTGAGGCCGCAGAGCTTGCTCAGGCTAAGCTAAAGGAGGAGATGGAAGTGATGCGGAAGTCCCTTCAGGCTGACTGCTCAAGATACCGATTGGAGAGAGATGCTGCTGTCGCACGACTGTCGGCTTCTGAGGCCCGGATGAAAGAGTTTGAGGAGAACGAGGGGATGATGGACATGTATTTCCGTACTTGGAGGCAAGGCAACCTGTCCTGGTTGGTTCGGTCATGGGACCGCGTCGGTGTTGGATGGAGAGGCTTTGGACCGGTGATGGTGGGTTGGTCCGGCCTAGGTTGATTCAGTGGTGAGTGGACCGGCATAGGTTGGAGCGGTGGAGGTTGGTTCGGCATAGGTTGGAGCGGTGAGGGTTATTCTGGTTCGGCGAAGCCATGCCCAACAACACACAAAACAATTCAAGCAATTGAAATATCAATTAAAACGACAACCCGGGTAGGGCTGCAGTACACGCACGGGTGTACTGGCTCGCCACTACAGCATATGGAATATGCAGAAGATCAATAAATCAAAACAAAATAGAATATCGTCAAAACTATATCGTGTGGCTGCAGTTCAAGCTTGCGTGCACTACCTTGCCACAACAGTGATGATGTACCCAAAAGATCGACGAACCAACATCAATGAAGATTCAAATATCAATGCCACAGCGAACAATGGTTCAAAACAACATATCAAACAACCAGAATTCAAGCCATGCATAGCAGCGACCGAAGACAAAGCATAATCAATATGAACTACAAGCTAACAAATGCAAATGCAGTATGGAGCAGACAGTTTGCAAGTGAACGAAGTACACTTAAATGCATAGTGCAAACTTCTGCACCAATTCAATGGAAACACCTACAACAATGAAATTAAGTGGATGGCTAGCTCAAGCATCAGCAAGTGATAAATCAGAGTAGTAGAGAATGTATGCTGCAAATGAAAAATGCAGTTGCAACAGGTACAATGACAAAGACAGTGTGCATTTTCGACTGTACTCAATGCAACTAGAATTAATCAGTCCATCAAGCACAGTGTGAATCCAACAAATATATGCAGGCTTGAGAAAACAGTGTTCCAGATTGAAGCTAACAGTTCAACAATCTACAAATTCAAATGACACATAACAAAACTGACACCATGGAGTGTCATATACAAATCAATACCAAAGTATTGGTGAAGCAACAAAACCATAACAGAAAGTGATAGTGAGTGCACCTATGACAGTCTGGGCATCCATACTTGAAGCCAGAAACATTACAACTGCAGACTCAAGTGATACAAGAAGTAATTAAACATACACAGTGCGGCATGTTACAGTGAAGATTAACATGAAATGTAGTATATGAGTCAAAAGGTCAGAGGCAATGTAAATACAAACTGCACATAAGTGAAGACCACCTTAGCTCAATGCTTCCGTGAAACAAGTTCAAGAGAGGCGGCAACAAGTTCGAACAAAGCCAAAGCAATGTTCGACAAGGTCGAGTGTTGATATCAATGATGTCACAGGAGAAATTCATGGAATCAAAATACAGTTTAACAAGAGAAATCAAAACCTTGAGCATCAATTAGTTAAACATAGAAAAGCACGAACTAGAGCAAATCAGAAATCAAATGTCACAAAAATGCCAAGACAGATATCAAACAAGTTAGTGCCAAAGTCGAAACAAATCAACGTCAATAAAATCAAGTCGAAACCGAAGACAACAAAAACAGAATAAGCAAACAAGGCCGAACGATTTTCAGTTAGATGTGAGTAATAAAATTTACTCACCTTTGCCACAAATGGAGCCGTCGAGGTCGAGGCCGAAGCAATTGAAGAAAACGAACGAAATTAATCCCTAGCTGCTGAAGATTGAATCGAGCGGAGACTCCAAGTACCAGCGAAGTCGAATTTCATCGAATTGAAGAAGTCAGCATCTTCGAATTTGAACGCGCACTTGTTTTTGATCGAGCAAGCGACTTTGAAAAACCCTAATTATGGAGACGAACGAAGACGAGTACGAATGCCATTTATTTTAAAGCCCTAGCTTCGAAAGGGGGAAGAACGACAGAGGCCGCCATTATCGTTCGGTTGTTTTATTTGCGATGCGAAAATAAATGGAGCAGGAAAGAACGAAATCGAGAGCGGCCATTAATTTTTGTTCGTTTGTTTTTAGGGTTGAGAATGAAAAGGTTAAAGAGGAGGGAATGGTTTATTTGCTTTGCAAATTTTCACGATCCAAGCAAATGAAAATATGGGCCAAGAATTCAAAGCCCAAAAATCCTTTTAACCATTTATAAAAGAATTTTAACACAATTTAAAAACTTCAATTGGCAATTTGCAACAATATTTATCATTTAAATGTCGATTATTAATTGATGCGAAATACCAGGTTGTTACGGTATAAAAGAATTTTAACACAATTTAAAAAATTCAATTGGCAATTTGCAACAATATTTATCGTTTAAATGTCGATTATTAATTGATGCGAAATACCGGGTTGTTATAGACTCCCCTCCTTAAAGAAATTGCGTCATCGCAATCATAAGGAATAAACAAACAAACAGTAACAACCATAAAGAACATCAACATAAGATGAAGAAATTTGAAATAGGAAGTTCATCATAAAGAGCTTGAAAGAGTAAGCCTGAACGTGTTTGCTCGATGAATTCTCAGGATTCCTAAGTGCAATCCTTAGGATTTGAGAACCATTGAACTTCCGCAAGAAAAACATCTTTATTTCGAAGGTGCTACATCCCCGAAGCAATGATGTGAATAGAAGGTTTCTCAAAAGTCAAATAGGCAAAACTTCCATTTCTTCAATAACACTGGGATCAAGAATAAAAATCGGAAATCCCTAAGGCATTTCTGTAATTGGAAGACGTGGAAAACGTCATAAATAGCAGAAAATTGAGCCGTTACACCGGCGTAGTACAATATAAACACCAAAGAAATCTTTTAATTTCATAAAAGAAATTCACAAATTCTTTACAAAATTTAATTATCAAATAGATAAATAGAATACAGAAATCACAAAACAGCAATATCTAATCATCGATTCGATAATTAGAAGACAACAAAATCTAATTATCAACAAAGATAATTAGAAAACAAAAATCACAAGTCGCAATATTGCAAATATCTAATTACCAAAAACGATAACTAGAAATCTCAAATTAACAATATCCAATTATCCAATATGATAATCGGAAACAACAAATATTTAATTATCAAAAACGATAATCAAATATTAAATCATAAATATTTAATTATTACAAATTATAATCAAATCTCAATTCAACAAATATTTAATTATCAAAAACGATAATTAAATCTCAAATATCTAACTATCACAAGCGATAATCAGAAACAACAAATATTAGATTATCAAAAACGATAAATCAGAAATCACAAATATCCGATTATCAAAAACGATAATCAGAAATCACAAATATCCGATTATCAAAAACGATAATCAGAAATCAAAAATATCCGATTATCAAAAACGATAATCAGAAATCACAAATATTTAATTATCACAAATGACAATCAAATCTCAATTCAACAAATATTTAATTATCAAAAACGATAATTAAATCTCAAATATCTAACTATCACAAGCGATAATCAAAAACAACAAATATATGATTATCAAAAACGATAAATCAGAAATCGCAAATATCCGATTGTCAAAAACGATAATCAGAAATCGCAAATATCCGATTATCAAAAACGATAATTAGAAATCACAAATATCCGATTATCAAAAACGATAATCAGAAATCACAAATATTTAATTATCACAAATAATAATCAAATCTTAATCACAAATATTTCAATTAACGAGTCCGGAATTAACCGAAATAGCAAACGCACATGTCTCATAACCACGAGTTTTACTAAATCGTTTAATTCACTTCATCGTTTCCTTGAAAGTGCAAAATTGTGTATTCTAAAAATAACATTTCACATTCTCAAACAGACAAGTCCGGAATTAAGCGAATTAGTGAAAGAAAGGGGTCATAGTCCTCGATTTTTCTGAAACGTTTAAATCGCTTCCTCATTCTTTTGAAAGCGCAAAGTGCAAAACTTCTGAAAACAATTTTCATTTATTTTATAAAAATTAATAATTTACATTCTCAAACGAACAAGTCCGGAATTAAGCGAATCAGCAAAAGAAAGGGGTCACAGTCCTCGTTTTTACTGAAACATTTAATTCGCTTCCTCATTCTTTTGAAAGCGTAAACCGTAAAAATTTCGGAAACAATTTTTATTTTGAAACAAATTTTTTAAAACACGTGATTAAAACAGCAACATCAGTAGCAACTTCGACAAGGAAATTGCACTTCTCAAAATACCGTAAAAACGGACAACAAAATAAGCATCGCGGGATAACCGCTTGAAAATCCATTTTAAGATTGACGGTTACTGAAGTTAATACGTCAAAATCCCATCAAAATAATTGGCATCAAAATATAATACCAATGAATTTTCATTCATAAAAAATGTCACAAGAATCTTCTCAAAGATAGAAAGGGATATCATACCTAAACTTGTATTCATAACAAGTCAATGACACACGAATTCACCAATGCACAAAAATTGATAAAACTTATCAATAGAAATCATGAAAATTGGTGAAGCACAAATTCTAGAAATCATCACAAGAAATCCAGAAAACACAAATTCTAGAAATATACACAAGAAATCCAAAATCACAGAAAAAGGGAAAGAGGCCTATCACATGACAGTCCGAAGACCATGGGGAGCTACCCCATATGGGTGAGTCGGAATCGCCTAAATGAGGTCTAGGCTAACCAAAAAGCAAAAAGGTATGTGTGAGTGGAATCACACAAATGGTGTCTAGCCTAAACTCGCAAACAAAAGGGTATGTGTGAGTGGAATCACACAAATGGTGTCTAGACTTACCAAAAAGCAAAAAGGTATGTGTGAGTGGAGTCACACAAATGGTGTCTAGCCTAACCTCGCAAACAAAAAGGTATGTGTGAGCGGAATCACACAAATGGTGTCTAGCCTAACCTCGCAAACAAAAAGGTATGTGTGAGCAGATTCACACAAATGGTGTCTAGGCTAACCAAAAGCGAAAAGGTATGTGTGAGTGGAATCACACAAATTGTGTCTAGACTGAAATTTTTGAATTAGACCGCGCTACTTTAAAATCTGATGGTGTTTTTCGTAGTAGTCCAAGGGGTTGGTTCACTTTTGGGCATGCTTCGTTTGCTTTGCTTTTCTTTTTTTGGACATATTTGGCATGGCGCTAGAACCTTGTTTAGAGATGTTTTTGCTGGTATTGATCCAGATTTGGATGCTCAAGTGGAATTTGGAGCAGTCCAAAAACTTGGAGATCCAACTACAAAGAGACAAGTAGTTTGATACAAGACTGCTCTAGTATCTTTATCCTCTATGTCTTTTTTTTTCTCGGGTACCCGAGAAAAAAATAGAGACTTGAATCAACTTCTTTTCGTTGATTCTTTACCCTCTTTTTTTATGGTAAACGATCCCACTCAATCAAATGAATAGATGTGAAAGCTATAATTGTAAACCACGATCGTTGCGGACAAAGAGATATGTGTGAGTCGGAATCACACCCATGAGGTCTAGTCTAACCTTACAAACAAAGAGACGTCGCACAATTGCTAGTCTAAATCATAAAAGGGGAAGGCCTATCACAAAATGGGAGCATGAAAACTCACCAACCGGTATCAAAAAACGAGACGCTATCTCATGGTGGCCAACCATTAAATTTTGACATACGAATGGTCCGAAGACCGTGGGGCGCTACCCCACATATGTGATGGCGAAACATCACACAAATGCGATGGCGAAATATCACAAGAGCGGGGTCTAGTCTCCCTCGCAGACAAAGAGACATCGCACCGTTGCTAGTCTAAATCACAAAGATGATCGTCATGATCATTAAGAAGTGTCAATTACAATAGGTTAGTAAATATAAAAGTTTAGCTTCATGTCCCATAACCACTAGCTTAACTCAAATATTTAAGAACAAACTGTAGATCATCAATAGAAAATTGTCATAAGTGTTTTCAATCGAACAAGTCCAAGAGTTAACCGACGAAGCAAACACAAGCGTTTCATACCACTTGTTTTACTAAGCCGTTTAATTCGATTTCTCATCCGAGTGAAGTAAAGGCTTGTATATACTAGTAGATTGGAAAATGGTTTAAGTAAAGAGCTTTGTAATAAAATAGTTTTGAAATTGTTTGGAGAAAAGGGTTTTGATATTTACTACTAGTATAGAAAAACTTTATATTTTTAAAGTGACAAAGCATAAAAGTGATTGTAGAAACAATCAATCACAAGAATTCACATACAAAGATGTGAATAGAATCCAAAGAAATCGATACCGAATCCTTCAAAAGGTATGTTCACGAAAATCCCGAAGAAAATGTCACTAAAGTCGCTAATAAATGATAGCAACAAATCGGGGAATTAACATGAATCGATTAAATTTGGAAACCAAATCAATTCACTAAAATTCACATTCGAAGACGTGAATAAAATCCAAAGAATTCGATTCCAAATCCATCAAAGTAGAAATACCCAAAAATTCTAGAAATAGAAGTTATAACAACTAATCGGAAAAGAAGAATCGATTAACAATTGGAAAAACAAAGCAAAACGAGCATAAATGCATAAATGACTTCAACAGAAAAAAAATCAAGTCAATGCCGAAGTCAACAATTATTGGGCACAGCCGAGTACAAAACGAATCAGCATCCTCATCAAAGAATTCAACGGCAAACAAAGTCAAGAGCCTTGGAAATCAAGAAACTAGCAATTTCATGAAAACAAAGTCAAATGCACATGAATAAACGTTAGGAATTCATACCTAACAATCAAAGATAATCATAGGCAAAGATGAGAGATAAAACATCGACAATTAGTTGTAACACATGTTCCATCTAGCTATGTTTTATATTATGTCCATAAACCCCAGGCTTTGATACCAAGCTGTGACGCCCTACCTCTATACCCATGCTAGCCAAGAACACTACGGTGTGATGTTGTCAACTAGCGCGGAGAATAAGGCTGTTGAGGAGCGGCCATCCATAGTTAGGCCTTACACTAGTATTGGTTATCTCGATAGGAGTGGTATATATATTCTTTCATTTTTCATCTCTGATTTATTTACTCCCATCGACATACACCAATTCCAGTATAAAACGAACTACGATGGTTCATAATAGTTTAGGACAATAAATATAATAATAACACAGATAATATAAATGCAGAACACAGATAAAACGGAAAGTCTCATATATACAATAACTGATGTTAGTTACAATTCATGCGATACAATTCATATGATACAACTACATCTGTCGACTTTGGAAGTTACATATACAAGTACATTATCGTGAATAATATACATGAATATACAGCATCCTATAATAAGACAACGACTACTCCAAAAAGTATGAAAAGACTTCATAGCTCTAGCAATAACCCAAAGCAAGATATCTACAACCTGTAATAACTCGGTCTGACCTGAGTATTACATTCAAAAGAAAATAATACACGGGTCAGTCTAATTCAAACTCAGTTATTAGTGCACCGAAGCGATAATAATTAAGTAACAAATAGACGACAGTCACAATAAATCTCGTCTATCCGATCCTTAATAAAGAAATCGAATAACGATAAATATAACACGTAACAGTGTTGAACAACAATCAGCAGATTCAAATCATCAACAAAGATAAGTAAAAAGAATATCAACGAATATAATTTGGAAAACATCAAAATTGCCAAAACGACAATTAACAACAAAATCTAATTATTAAATAAACAATTATAAACTCATAATCTAATTATCAAAACGATAATTAGATACCAAAAAATTCATCAATTAAACCAATTCAAAATACGATTTTAAAATATTGAATTGAACACACAAAAAAATTCAAGCAATTGAAATATCAATTAAAACGATAATCCGGGTAGGGCTGCAGTACACGCACGGGTGTACTGCCTCGCCACTACAGCATATGGAATATGCAAAAGATCAATAAATCAAAACAAAATAGAATATCATAAAAACTATACCGTGTGGCTGCAGTTCACGCTTGCGTGCACTGCCTTGCCACAACAATGATGATGTACCCAAAAGAACCAACATCAATGAAGATTCAAATATCAATGCCACAACGAACAATGGTTCAAAACAACATATCAAACAACCAGACTTCAAGCCATGCACAGCAGCGACCGAAGATAAAGCATAATCAATGTGGACACATGAACTACAAGCTAACAAATGCAGTATGGAGCAGACAGTTTGCAAGTGAACGAAGTACACCTAAATGCATAGTGCAAACTTCTACAACAATTCAATGGCAACAACTACAACACTGAAGTGGATGGCTAACTCAAGCATCAGCAAGGGATAAATCAGAGTAGTAGAGAATGTATGCTGAAAATGAAAAATGCAGTTGCAACAGGTACAATGACAAAGACAGTGTGCATTTTCGACTGTACTCGATGCAACTAGAATTAATCAGTCCATCAAGCACAGTGTGAATCCAACAAATATATGCAGGCTTGAGAAAACAGTATTCCAGATTGAAGCTAACAGTTCAACAATCTACAAATTCAAATGACTCACATAACAAAACTGACACCACGGAGTGTCAAATCCAAATCAAGACCAAAGTATTGGTGAAGCAACAAAACCACAACAGCAAGTGATAGTGAGTGCACCTATGACAGTCTGGGCATCCATACTTGAAGCCAAAAACATTACAACTGCAGACTCAAGTGATACAATAAGCAATTAAACATACACGGTGCGGTATGTTACAGTTAAGATTAACATGAAATATAGTATATGTGTCAAAAGGTCAGAGGCAATGTAAATACAGACTGCACATAAGTGAAGACCACCTGAGCTCGATGCTTCCGTGAAACAAGTTCAAGAGAGGTGGCAACAAGTTCGAACGAAGCCAAAGCAATGTTCGACAAGGTCGAGTGTTGATATCAATGATGTCACAGGAGAAATTCACGGAATCAAAATACAGTTTAACAAGAGAAATCAAAACCGTGAGCATCAATTAGTTAACCATAGAAAAGCATGAACTAGAGCAAAGCAGAAATAAAATGTCACAAAAATGCGAAGACAGATATCAAACAAGTCAGTGCCAAAGTCGAAACAGATCAACGTCAATAAAATCAAGTCGAAACCGAAGACAACAAAAAATGAATAAGCAGACAAGGTCGAACGATTTTCAGTTAGATGTGAGTAATAAAATTTACTCACCTTTGCCACGAATGGAGCTGTCGAGGTCGAGGCCGAAGAAATCGAGAAAACGAACGAAGTTAAGCCCTAGTTGCTGAAGACTGAATCGAGCGGAGACTCCAAGGACCAACGAAGTCGAATTTGATTGAATTGAAGAAGTCAGCATCTTCGACATTGAACGCACCCTTGTTTTTGATCGAGCAAGCGACTTTGAAAAACCCTAATTCTGGAGACGAACGAAGACGAGGACGAACGCCATTTATTTTGAAGCCCTAGCTTCGAAAGGGGGAAGAACGAGAGAGGCCGCCATTATCAATCGCTTGTTTTATTTGCGGTGCGAAAATAAATGGAGGAGGAACGAACCAAATCGAGGGAAGCCATTAATTTACGTTCGTTTGTTTTTAGGGTTGAGAATGAAAAGGTTAAAGAGGAGGGAATGGTTTATTTGCTTTGCAAATTTTCACGATCCAAGCAAATGAAAATGTGGGCCGAGAATTCAAAGCCCAAATATACTTTTAACCATTTATGAAAGAATTTTAACACAATTTAAAAACGTCAATTGGCAATTTGCAATAATATTTATCGTTTAAATCTCGATTATTAATTGATGTGAAATATCGGGTTGTTACAGTATAAAAGAATTTTAACACAATTTAAAAACTTCAATTGGCAATTTTCAACAATATTTATCGTTTAAATGTCGATTATTAATTGATGAAAAATACCGGGTTGTTACAGTCGCAATTGATCGGAGCGCGACGGACGGCCGAAATTTCTTCCTAAATTTCTGGTCAAACGAAAAACCAGATCGAAAAAAGGACGGTAGATCGGACTTGCGCTCTTGGAGAGCTTTGAAATATTTTTTTTTCTGAATTTTTCTGAAGAGTATGGATTTTTGACTTTGATTTTTGAATTGAAAGTTGAATTGGATAAATTAGGGTTTACAACCATTGAGGAAGAGGAGCACAGAAGTTTCTATACGTATAAAAATGAGAAATAGAGGTTGCTTGGGTTTATAGCTGGATATGTATAGGCAGAATTGAAATTAGAATAGGTAGATCGGATTGAATATACGTGCTAACGACAAAGTGGCCCAAAAAGCCCGTTTCGACTCCGTAATGAAATTGGGTCAACCCATATATCAAAATAGATGTTTAAAAATATTTTAAACATAATGGAAAAGGTTTCAAGTCCAAATTCCATCGTATGATGAAGTTATGCTAAAATCAAAAAATTTCAAATTGATTTCAATTTCGTTAATTTCAAGGCGTTTCGAGTCCGTACGATCAAATGACAAGCCTGATCGCAACGAAACTTGAAATCCTACAATAATTCACTATTTCGGATCCGATGAAACTGGTTTTATTGAAAACCGAGTCAGTGGCTTTTCCATTAATTAAATAAATAATTAATTAATTAATTAAATCAAATTTCCAAATTAAATTCTAAAATTGACAATTCTTATCATTTCTACATTTCCAAATTATTCACACTAATTTAACAACTTAGATGTCCATTTAGAGCTAATTAATTTATCAAATTTCAATCTTACCTTCACTTTATTGAATTTAGAATCTATAAATAAAATTCCCAAGAAATCCAGTTGATTAAATCAATCAGTAATTATTTCATTCATTGTTGTCAAATAGTTGGCATTTACATTGGACTCAAAATCTATTCCATTAAATAATTTCACATTCCATCTTAAATTTCAAATAGCGTAGTAATTAATATCATTCACAATAAACTCAATTAATCAAAAAAATTCAAATAAATTAACTTGATTTACTTCAATCCTTTTTCTGTAACCAATTATTATTCGATAAACGAATATAACCTTTGTTTTTACCCTTTATTACATTAGTAATTTCAAATTTCCATCATTCCTTTATATTAACTACCCCATTTTCATTTTATTACATTTCTACCCATATTCATGCTAATTGCGATTAACATTCTAAATAAATTCATTCACTTGGGTTTATACTTTCCATTATATAGATTACTACATTATGAATGAATTTTCACTTCTAATTATTTCATTATTACAGTTACACCTTCCGTTACAAATTTTCATTAAAACATTAAAATTTTCTACTTTAATTTAGAAGGCCAATTAAATACATCAATCGTTACCATTAACTTTATAATACAATTAAGTTTATTAATTTCAACCAATTATTATGATTACTTGCGTAACACTGAATTCATCCAATTACCATTCATTATACTAATTCATTTATTTATACAACAAATGTTACTTATGTTCAAATAAATTAATAAACATTGGTTTAAAGTCTTTACATCAACCAATAGTCATATTATAAATAAAATTATCATTATTTCCAATTATTACTTAAATTTACAGTAATCAAACATTAAATTTAAATATGTTACAACTTATTACCAAAGTTTATTTAACACATTAAATAAACAAGCAACCTACATTAATTACTACATAATTGCCTTTAATTGCATTTATAAGTTCGTTACTTATCAATCCATATTATAATTCCATATGTAAAGCTAATTTCATTTCATTTCATTAATGTACACCTATATACGTCTTAATTTGAATAAGTATTATATTTCTAAATGTGTACTTCTAACAATTTAACACATTAATTAAGGTTTTAAACCAATTAATGAAATTTCCTTAATTCCATTCTTATGCCCGTTTATTACTTTACATACATTACATATTTATGCATCAAAATTAAATTTCAATTCCAATTAAATCACCAATTTCAACATGTAACTTATAATAATTGTTTACAAGTATGAATGGAATTAACATAAATTTCAAATATTATCCTACTTTACATTAACATAATAATTAATTACCTTTAATGAATTTTATTCCCCAATTTATTAAATGCAATCAATTTGACCTTACATATTTCAATATTCCCATTTTTATCTTAATTCCAATTTACTATAGTATCAAATCTCAATTTCTTGAAATAAACTCATCTTTATAAATTTGCATACCAATAAATTAGTTTCTAATAAATAGGATTGATTCAATTCAACCTTTTTAATTAAGTCTATATTAGTCAATATAATGTTTCATAGGTTAATTCTTAACATTTACTTCATTATAAATTATAAAAAATTTATTCCTTTATAAATTAAATTCCAAAATCTTATTAATACGACAAATTAATTAACGAAATTTACGGGTTGTTACACTCTCCCTCACTCAAAACTTTTCGTCCCTGAAAAGGAAAAGAAGGGAAAAGAAGAATTAAGAAATCAACATATCTTATTAAAAATGTTAACTTTATAAACAATTAAATTTACAAAATGATATACTTTAAATAAAATATATAAATTTATAACCATTAAACCTTTTTATACTTCAAACTAATAAAGTTTGGAAAACATTTTAAAATATTTTCTAAGTCCATAATTTACTGAAAATTTCGGCAGAATCTCCTTTGTACGGAGATGCTTGGAAGAAAATATAATATCAATATAATAATATACAACATATACTTTCCAAAATAATATATCCCAACTCGGGAAAATAATAATATAATAGCGTTATAAACCGTAATCCGAAAACGTACCTATATATCGGGGAAATAACGCTTATTTATGGAACCAAAAGCAGTAGCAATTGCTTCCATAACCTGTATTTCACTTATATAATCTGAAAAGAGACAATAATTATATAAAATGAAATATTAAGGTTGTTTTCAACCACCAACAAACAATCAATACATACAACAATCACTTGCAACCAGGTATACAACCATCACATACAAATCAACACAATCAAACATTCATTCATATCAAACAAACAAATAGTTGTTCGGGTTCAAAACTTTATATTGTATAGAATGAAAAATAAATTATCAAGTGCACCATTTTCTCAACATTCTTAGGTGAAGCTAAATAGATTATTCATTCATCTAAACAATTTTAATTTTCCTTGCACAAACAACCATAAACCAAATCAACAACAACGATTTCAAACAACAGATTAAGTTTATCCTTATTTATTCCATTCATATATTTGTTGTTTGCTTTCTCTTTCATTCATATACTGATTTATCTTTCTAATTTACATTTGCTTCTTACAATTTTATTTAGAAATAACTTCAACTAATTTACTTATGTTTGAAATTTCATTTTATTGTATTACATTCATTTATCCACTACTTAATATCATTTATTTAAAGCATTTATCTTTTCATTTATTTTATTATAAATAACTCCAACACTTTTTAAACCTATTTTCATTTCTTTATAACTTTTCTATTATATTTTATTATGGAACATTTCAAGTTCATAACCCCTATAACACAAAATTCTTATTTACTAAAGAAATTCATTGAACACTTTCATTTATAAGTTTACTTGTACAATTTCCACTATATTTTCTTATTAACATTTCAACTTTTTACATCTTTTGGTAAGTTATATATGTGTTAAAGAATGCAAATGAAAATTATACAAGTTTTTCTCCATTCTTTTAATTAATTAAATGTTCAGTAATACTATTCTTTGTTTTATATGTTACAAATTTAAATTTTCTTTATATTTAATTTATAACTTAGCATTAAATCTCTTATTTCCTTTAGAGGTTTCAATTATTGATTACCTACGTTCCAATTCACTCCAATAATTGAAACTATTAATTAATGGAAACTTAAGAATTAAATACCGGGTTTAAATTTCAAATCATTTTAAAATAATAGTTAAAGGTTTATACTTAAAACTTATATATCCAATTATACTTAAAATAATTTAAAATATATATTTGTTTACCAAAATAAATCTGCAGTAGAACTACTACAGTGGCCTTCCCACTTCAAAACTCGAAAATAAATATCGATGATGCGTGTACTCATCACTGAAATTATATTCCAATGACAGAGAGAGGAGTACAAAACTTATTTCCTTACAAAATTTGTTTTTAAAACATTTCTTTCAAATTATATTGAAATATGTATATCAAAAAATACTTCTAATAATATTATTATTATATTCCAAAATTATTCAAAAGAAATTTTCAAAACCCCGTAACTTAAGTTCTAACATTTCCAATTTTATTTATTTTATTTTCAAACTTATTTCAACTATTATTTATAAATTTCACTACCTAACAACCAATATATTGCAACCAAGTATATACATCATTTATAAAAATTTATTTTATATAAATAGAAAATGTAATAGGCAAAATTATTTTATTCACCTATATTCATACCAAATATTATTTTGGTCTGTCCTATTAAGTGTTTAGAAACCCCTATTGATGTCATAATGTCTCATGCATCAACCAAAATTTTTAAATACAAAATGGAACAAATTGACACAATATTAAAACCTTTTTATTACACTAACAAATACGCTCTCTCATATGTATACTCTCAGCGACTCATCATAGGGTATTACTACCCTATTAATAAAGAGTCAGACACCACAAAACTAAGGTTTATCGCTAAACCAAAGCTTTAATACCAGATGTAACGATCCGCCTTTTCGCATGCTTTAAACCGACGATAAACCACACACGTCAGACTTAAACCATACAAAAGGGCAGATTGTTATGGGGTAAATAAGAAAAATTAGACAAAGAAAAAACAAAATAGAATCTTGCAGCGGAATGATAAAATATAATAATCAAATATACAGTTCATGAAGCTGTTTTATAAACATTTGATTATATTTATACAATACATATCAGAGTTGCACATACCAACGAATAATAATCGATGCAGCGGAATATAGTATGAAGTGGACTAATATATAATGTATAATAGAAATAAAATGTTTGCCTTCATCCTCCAGAAGTAAGGTCTTCAAGTCCTGAAATGCTCGGACTGACCCGAGCGGATTGAAAAGACAAAACACTCGAGTCAGAACTAAAAGATCTTATGTAAGTTAAATCAACTGAAATAAATATGAGTGTAACGGCGTCGGAGATGTTTACGGGGTTTGACATCTCCTATCCAGTGTCTAACCTAAGTGCAGTAACTCAAGAGATACTCGGGATTCACATCTCCTAGGGATCCGTTAAACTATTTACTATGTAGTAATATTTCGCTATTATAGTAATGTCTACAGTAAAATAAACATACTTTTAAATAGCGTTAAGGAGTGACCCAATATTCCCCTTAACACGTAATAGTCCCAGTAGTCCATCCAATATCATAATCCCTCCTGATCGGGAAGCCACCAGAGGATACCACACGGGCTACAGGAGAAAACCAAACTCGTACAAGGCGCGATAGGGTAGGTGACACGACACAACTAGGTAATGCCAAGGTAGATATACCAATTACGCATCCGGGTTGGTGGTAACGTGTAGCAGCTACTACCACCCACCTCGAACAACACCCCCAAAATCAAAAATCAAAAGTGGCCACCGAATCAAATCCAAATCTCAGAGTATAATATTGAAGGAGTGCGTCCGATCAGAGGAATGACCTCGTTGGCCCGAGAATTGCTCCTGTTTTAGCCACCTTGTGCCAACACACGGGAGTCGGGTCCACGTATTTACCTCAAAGGAAACGCCGCCGCCATCCTACTTCATTCTGGAATCTCCACCGCGTACACGGTTGTTAAAGTGGTTTTCGGGGTTGGTAGAGAGTACGACAATTTCCGATCCTGGTCTCTTCAACAACCAAACGTTATTATAACACCACGGTCAATTTAAAATAATTATACTTCAAAATTAGAACAAATATTTCATTTTAAAACCCAAATCAATATGATGTCATTTTTATTTCAAATATATACTTTTTCTAAAATCATAGCACTTTCAAATCTATATACCTTGAAACCTATAGCTTTGAAACATAACTTCAATTACTTAAATTGTTTAAATATTAAATTACTTTATACAATAAAATAGCTTCTTTAATTTCATAAATAAATTCCAAATTCAAATTTTGAACCTCCAAATAAACTATTTCAAATTTCCATATATTTCAAAGCTTTAAATATTCCACCATTTCAAAACTAATTCTCTGATAATTCCATATATATCAAATTAAATTGCTATTATTTAGATCTGAAACGTTTACTTAATAAATCCCATATAATTTAATTAAAACTTTTAAATTCAAACAATTGGATATTCTTTCAATTTATTTAACTTGATAAATTCATTTATCTCAACTTTATATTCATTTAGATTACTTTAAACCAAATCAAGTTATAAGAATCATATCCATTTAAAATCTCCATTTTTATTTAAATTCCAGATCAAAATTTTTTCAAGTGCAATTCTTAAATAACTCAATTTAAACAAATTTCATATTTATCTCCCAACTTAAATTTCATTTACGTCAATTAAAAATTCTATATATACAATATCTCAAATAGGTACTAAAACATAGAATATAAAACAATCAAACTCCATTATTAAACTCATTTTTTTATTAATCAATTTTATACATAGCTTAAATTCAAGGATTTAACTATATATATAAAATAATATTTATATAACATCAAATTTAATATTTATTAAACTGTATATTCCTTTCCATAACCATTAAAAATCATTTCAAAATATTATATATAAATAGACCGCGGCGCCTGTATATAATTCTCTATCCTATGGTCAAGTGATACAGATATTTATCATTTCAATTCGTAATTTAAAATAAAATTATGGTTATATATTATTTCAAACCGCAATCTCGAATGAAATAAAAATGCATAATAACTTGCAGTTTAAAATAATATATAATGCAACATCCATTCATCCATCAACAGATCATACAACCATCACAATCATCATCCAAAACAAACAATAACATCAATAAATAACAATTAATTCCTGCCAGTTTATTATTCAATAATAAATAAATTTGACTAGCATCTTATATGCAATAATAAATTAAATAACAATTTGATTCAAATAAATGCAATTTAATTGAGATGACGATTAAATATATGCCAAACAATCATAGATAAATTTTAAATCACATCAAAATTTAATTTAACAAACATAAGAAATCTTAGAAGTTATGAGTGGATTGAAACACTCACCTTCTGAATTTAAATTGAATTTAAATTCAATTTAAACCCAAAATTTGCAAAGTCTCCAAATCCATCCAAACCTGTTTCAAAATGCCCGGAATTCCACTACGAACCTAGCGGAGAAAACCGCACATGAAACGGAATCCGTATGTGAAAGTTATTTAATTTAGAGCGATTGAAAATGAAATTTAAATCATAATAAAGAAAACAAAATAATTAAAAATTAAATTTCCACGTCACTGCATCCTCACGCACGCGAATTCCTCTTCCCAGTCAAAATAATACGCATGCACCTAACCCTAGCCGCCTCGTACAACCCAAGCACGCATAATCAACTCGAACCACAGCCGCACCTTGCTTGCAACGCCGTAGACCCCCACGCTCTATCTCCCCCACGCGAACAAGTCGAGTTCACTAGCAGCCGTCGAAAGAAAATGATGCCCTAGCCAAATTTGTCGTAGATCTAACTGTCGAAATGCCATACTAACCACATAGATCGACTCCCCTCTGTCCCCTCTGCAATACCCAGAAAGGATTTGATGATCCGTCGCAGTTGATCGAAGCACGACATACGGTCGAAAATTCTTCCTAAATTTCTGGTCATACAAAAACCAGATGGAAAAACGGACTGAAGTTCTGACTTGCGCTCTTCAAGAGCTTCGAAATATATTTTTTTGAATTTTTCTGAAGAGTTTGGATTTTTGACTTTGATTTTTGAATTGAAAGTTGAATTGGATAAATTATGGTTTACAGCCATTGAGGAAGAGGAGCACAGAAATTTCTATACGTACAAAAATAAGAAATAGAGGTTGCTAGGGTTTATAGCACGATATATATAGGCAGAATTGAAATTAGAATAGATAGATCGGATTGAATATATGTGTTAACGACAAAGTGGCACAAAAAGCCCGTTTCGACTCCGGAACGAAATTGGGTCAACCCATATATCAAAATAGATGTTTAAAAATACTTTAAACGCAATGGAAAAGGATTCAAGTCCAAATTCCATCGTATGAAGAAGTTATGCTAAAATCAAAAAATTTCAAATTGATTTCAATTTCGTTAATTTCAAGGCGTTTCGAGCCCGTACTATCAAACGACTAGCCCGATCACTATGAAACTTGAAATCCTATAATAATTCACCGTTTCCGATCCGATGAAACTGGTTTCGTCGAAAACCGAGTCAGTGGCCAAAATGGCTATTTTCCATTAATTAAATAAATAAATAATTAATTAATTAAATCAAATTTCCAAATTAAATTCTAAAATTGACAATTCTTATCATTTCAATATTTCAAAATTATTCACACTAATTTAACAACTTAGATGTCTATTTAAAGTTAATTAATTTATCAAATTTCAATCTTACCTTCACTTTATTGAATTTAGAATTTATAAATAAAATTCCCAAGAATTCCATTTGATTAAATAAATCAGTAATTATTTCATTCATTATTGTCAAATAGATGGCATTTATATTGGACTCAAAATCTATTCCATTAAATAATTTCACTTTCCATCTTAAATTTCAAATAGCGTGGTAATTAATTTCATTCACAATAAACTCAATTAATTAAAAAAAATTCAAATAAATTAACTTGATTTACTTCAATCCTTTTTCTCTAACCAATTATTATTCGATAAACAATAATAACCTTTGTTTTTACCCTTTATTACATTAGTAAGTTCAAATTTCCATTTTCCTTTGTATTAACTACCCCATTTCCATTTTATTACATTTCTACTCATACTCACGCTAATTGTGATTAATAAATAAATTCATTCACTTGGGTTCATACTTTCCATTATATCGGTTACTACATTATGAATGAATTTTCACTTCCAATTATTTAATTATTACATTCACACCTTCTGTTACAAATTTTCGTTAAAACATTAAAAAAAATTATTTTGATTTAAAAGGCCAATTAAATACAACAATCATTACCATTAACTTTATAATACAATTAAGTTTATTAATTTCAACCAATTATTATGATTACTTGCGTAACGCTGAATTCATCTAATTACCATTTATTATATTAATTTATTTATTTATACAACACCTGTTACTTATATTCAAATAAATTAATAAACCTTGATTTAAAATCTTTACATCAACCAATAGTCATATTATAAATAAAATTATCATTATTTCCAATTATTACTTAAATTTACAGTAATCAAACGTTAAATTTAGATATACAACAACTGATTACCAAAGTTTATTTAACACGTTAAATAAACAAGCAACCTACATTAATTACCACCTAATTGCTTTTAATTGCATTTATAAGTTCGTTACTTATCAATCCATATTATAATTCCATATATAAAGCTAATTTTATTTCATTTCATTAATGTACGCCTATTTACATCTTAATTTGAAGAACTATTATATTTCTAAATGTGTACTTCTAACAATTTAACACATTAATTAAGGTTTTAAAACCAATTAATGAAATTTCCATAATTCCATTCTTATACCCGTTTATTACTTTACGTACATTACGTATTTATTCATCAAAATCAAATTTCAATTGCAATTAAATCAACAATTTAAACATGCAACTTATAATAATTGTTTACAAGTATGCATGGAATTAACATAAATTTCGAATATTATCCTAATTTACATTAACATAATAATTAATTACCTTTAATGAATTTTATTCCGCAATTTATTAAATGCAATCAATTTGACCTTACATATTTCGATATTCCCATTTTAATCTTAATTCCAATTTACTATTGTATCAAATTTCAATTTCTTGAAATAAACTCGTTTATTATAAATTTGCATGCCAATAAATTAGTTTCCAATAAATAGGATTGATTCAATTCAACCTTTTTAATTAAGTCAATATTAGTCAGTATAATATTTCATAGGTTATTTCTTAACATTTACTTCATTATAAATTATAAAAAATTTATTCCTTTATAAATTAAATTCCAAAATCATATTAATATGACAAACTAATTAACGAAATTTATGGGTCGTTACAGACCGGGACCGGATATGGACATACTCTCTGTCGATACTGAAACCACTTTAACAACTATGTACGCGGTGGAGATTCCAAAACGAAGTAAATTGGCGGCGACGATCCTATTGAGGTATAAAAGTGGATATGACTCCTGTGAGTTGGCTTAAGGTGGCTAAAACAGGAGCGATCTCGGGCCAAAAGGGGTAGCTCCTCTGGTCGGACGCACTTCTTTGATACCATACTCTTACTTGCGGTTGATTTGATGGCCATCCTCCGATTTTGATCGGGAGTGTGTTCCGAGGTAGGCATAGTGGCTGCCGCCAGCCCGTGTGCGTAATTGGTATATCCACCCTAGCATTGCCTTGTGTGTTGTGTCAACTATTATAGCGAGCCTTACTACGAGTTTGTTTTTCTTCCGTAGCACGTGGAGTACTTAGAGTAGTCTCCTTATTTGGAGATACGCTGATACTGGATGGAGTGCTGGGACTATTATGTTTTAAGGGGAATATTGGTTCACTCCTTAATGCTATTTTAAAGTAAGTTTATTTTACTGTAGACATTATTATAGTAGCGCAATATTACTACATAGTAAATAGTTTAATGGATCCTTAGAGGATGAGCGTTTCCAAGCGTCCTTTAAGTTACTTGAACTTTATTACAGTTCACATGAGTTGGTTTACATTGCAAAAGTATGTATATCCTGACTCGAGTGTTTCGTGTTTTGCTTTACGCTCGGGTCAGCTTGAGTATTCACACCTTAGCTTTGGATTTCTCTTTCTGGAGCTAGGAATCGCTGGAGATTCTGGTATCTGGTTATCTATCTATTTCAATTGTTCTGTTTCAGCTCTTGTACTAGTGATTTTCTATGTATTTCGGATTTCTATTGTATTTGTTTTCAGACTGATATTATGTATTTTGTTTTGAGACTTTGTTATAGTAGCTTTAGGAACAACTATGGTTTTAAAATTTCTTCTGCGAGTTATTCTGATATTTCTATGTCTATGATTTTGTGTGATTGTTTTCATTTGCTCCAAATTTTTATTACAATGCTGAGCAATTCAAATCCGACATGTGCGGATGTGAATGGCTAAAAATATTGGCTTGTTACACTATTTAACTCCCACAAGCATACAAACTCTAAGCTCGAATGTCTCAGAGAAGGGTGCTAAGCTAAGAGAAGTTGCCTTCTCCGCCACCACATATGTACATTTATAAAAGTCAAACGTTGTGTCTCGAAAATGCAATGTCGGATGTTATCCCGCTTTTTGGCAAAGCCGTGATACCAAAAAATCGATCGAAAACTAAATTCGTCTCAAAGATTGGTTATACATTGCTTCGCTATGGATATTGATGAATTATGTCCAAGTCCTGATCGGGCCACAATTGACCAGACTGACAAGCAAGATCATAAAAGCCCGTGTTTCAAATTTCAGGTTAATCGGAGTTCGTATGAATGAGTTATGATCGACGCAAGTTGAAGGAAAAAACTCCATCCGTTCGTATCCATCCTAGAGCACTGTTTCATATCCTTCAGTAAGCTGCACTTCATATCGATGGACTTCGTATCCATCGACCGAGTTTACTTCATAACGATAGGCTCGTATCCATCACCACACCTCGGTTCGTATCCATCGGCTTCGTATCGATCGGAATGGCCAGGTCTTCACATACGTGAACTTCGTATCGGTCGACCAATGATTAGTTCGAATTGATGAACGAGGCGTTCATTCGAATCCATCAAGCAGCTTCAGTTCGTATCCATCAAAATCGTATCTTGAATGGAGACATCACCATCGATACGAACTAGGCCTCTTATCTCGATTCGAACTAGACGTTGAAAGTTGATACAAATGCACGGAGTTGATTGATTCAAACTGGATAACGATACTCGATACAAACGAGGCGAAATTCATGGATGCAAAGCGGTCAACTCGGCATAAGGAGTGGATCGATCCAAGCAGTGCACGCCACGTCGTCTCGAAAACACGTGCGCCCATTGATTCAAACACATGGATTCGAAGTAAGCGATTCGAAGAGAACAGCCAACAGAAACATTCCAACTCGTATCGATCATATCTCCAAAACAACAGATCCAAATGGTACAAAATTTTAACAGCATCTTGTATACAAGTTAAAGATTGTTCCTGCCAAGTTTCAGCTTGATTGGATCAATTTTGATGGATACAAAATCATTTCATATCGATCACAGATCGAATCGAAACTTGGTGGGGTCGGTCGCGTGGGCCCACTCACGTGTCAGAAGAAGTCTCTCGAAGTTTGAGCACGATCTCAGCCTCCTACGCCTATAAATAGCACCCTGAAGCCTTCAGAAAATGGATCTTTCGGCCATTGGACGTCCAGACTTTGTCGGATTCAATTCTACGCTTCACTACCGTTGTTGTAGTCAAACTTCGGAGCTATTATCAACTGTAATCCACTGTAATTGATTGAAATCATCAAATGAATCAATAAAGTCATAAACTTCATAGTGGACGTAGGCAAGATCGCCGAACCACTATAAATCCTGTGTTTTCGATTGTTATTTCTGAATTGTTGTGCTTGATATTGCTTAGATCTGAGATTTGTGTTGAATATTGCTGATTTGTATTCGTATACGGGTGCTTTCGCGATATTGGGGTTTGTGACCATTTTTGGTGCAAACACTTTGGTGGTTTCACTGAGAAGGCTGATTCAGGAGAAGATGAATTTGAAGATTTAAAAATTCAGATCTAAAGAGCTATAACGAGACAAAAAAGTAGAAGGCAGAGACAAAAAAGAAGTCAACACGAAGGAAGTCAAGAGGCTTCCTTAGGAGCGTATCAGGCATCGATCTTCATCACCAAGGATGAGATGGAGACGATAATGAAGAGGCAAGAAGAGTTGATCCAGAGTTTGTTTCAATAGATTGGGCAACTTGGAGAGCGGAATCGAGGAGCAGATGGAGTCCAAAACGGAGCGGGACCATCCGGCGTAGCACCTGGATTAGGGTGCACACACTTGGAGCATGTTGATCCAATCCCAGAGAGAGATAGGGGCATTCGAGCAACCTGGAGGTAGTAGATGGATGAACGCTCAACCAGGGGGCAGATTCCAGAAGGCTCTCATGGTCTCGGGGAGCAGGTCGACAACGATGAACGAGGATTGCATCTTGGAGACAATGATAGATTGGCGGAAATTGTCAGACGAGCCATGAGGGGTGGATTGGTGAACAGAGATCTTGAAGACGTGAATAGGAGTCCCTTTTCTCCTTCAATTAGGATTGCTAGGAACCCACCAGATTTCAAGTTACCATCAGTGGAGATGTACGATGGGAGGACGGACCCCGTGGTCCATCTGACGAGGTACATGAGGCATATGGAAGTGCTGGGGGCATCACATGAAGTTATGGCCCGGTGCTTTCCATTATATCTGACGGATATTGCAGCGTTATGGTTTAGGTAGCTGGAGAGTGGCTCCATAGGAACATGGGAAAATTTAACTGAGAGATTCATGAGGCAATTTAGGGTTCACATTGCAAGACCCAAGAATGTGATGAGTTTGGCAATTCTGAAGCAGAAAGCTGGGGAGTCTTTGAGGAGTTTTCTGACGCGATTCAACGCGGCAGCAGCGTCAGTGGATCGACCAGATCCATCTATGGTTATGATTGTAGCTATGTACGGAATAGCTGATGGCACAGAGTTCAAAAATTCGTTGACTAAAGATCCGCCTATGGATCTAGGAGAGTTCTATCACGAGGCAGAAAAGTTTTTGCGATTGTAAGATGCAAGTGGAGAAAGAGAAGAAGGAGAAGAGATCAATGTTTATGCGGTCAAAGATAGAAATCCCCCTGAGAAAGGTACAGAAACTAGCAAGGGAAAACGAAAGGCTGAGAATAAATACAACAGATCAATGCGACCACGAAAGGACCCAAGATTCACCACATACTAAGAGCTGAATGAGAATTTAGAGCGAATCTATCAGGATACCAGAGAGCAGGTTCCATATCGTAGACCAATGCGGAGGGATCCAACTGCCGATAAGAGGAAATCAGATAAATATTGCTTATTCCATGAACTGAACGGTCGTAACACTAATAATTGTAGACATCTGAAGGATGAGGTGGAAGGGCATAACAGGAACGATATGCTGCTTCAGTATGTGAGGAGGCGAGCTCCCGCGGTGGAGCCAGAGCGACCACCGTCTACATCAGGTAGAGGTGACCCTGAACCGGGACAACGTTTGGTTATAAATTGATTGAAATAACGATGAACAAGTTGTAAACCTCTCACTAACACGGTTAAATCATTTACACATGTAAGAGATCGCACACGATACATAGGCATGCTCTGAATGACTACTAACCGCACCATAGTAAGAGTTTACGCTTTGACATCCTCATCTTGCTTTTTGCTTTGATTTTGATTTGAACATTTGGACTTAGTTTGTTTAGAAAATTCTGTTATGGAATTCGTATGATCATTGCTTTGATATTTGCAATTCTGTGAAAGAATTTACTTGTATGCCCGTTGGATCGCGAAGGTCCACGAGCACCTCTTGCATGGCGAAGAACCGCCAAAGTCTTTGATTCAGAATCCCCCAAAACGTGAAATCTGGCATCGATAATACTAAGTCCCCCCACCCCCGGGCACACCAATTCGCCTCAAACGACACCCGACCTCGAACGGTCACAGTTCGTCTCGAACGACATACTATCGCGAACGATCACAATTTGCCTCGAACGGCACCCGACCGCAAACGGTCATGATTCACTTAGTATGATATCAGATCACGAACGATCACATTCTGCCTCGTGCGGCACCCGACCGCGAACGGTCGCAACTCACCTTATATGGCAATCGATCGCGAATGGTCACAACTCGCCTCGAATGCCACCCGACCTTGGACGGTCACAATTCGCTTGAACGGCACCCAATCGCGAACGATCACCATTTTCCACGAACGACATCCGACCACGAACGGTCCCATTGCATCATCTGCCACGAACGGCATCCGACCGCGAGTGGTCCCGTATCACCATTTGCCGCGAACGGCATCCGACAGCGAACGGTCCCGTTTCTCCATCCACCACGAACGGTCCCATGTCATCATTTGCCATGAATGGCATAGACCGCGAACAGTCTCGTCTCATCATTCGCCGCCAACGGCGTCGACCGCGAACAGTCCCGATTCACCTTAAATGGCATGCAATCCCGAACGATGGTCATCCGAGGTCATTTGGAACTATCGAATTTTTTACAGGTTGTTGACAGGATATGAACATCCGGCTTATGGCATTACAAAACACACCTTCCTACCTCAAGGCATGTTTTGGGGGGCAAAATGTTATCCCGCTTTTTGGCAAAGCCGTGATACCAAAAAATTGATCGAAAACCAAAGATAGTTCGTCTCAAATATTGGTTATACATTGCTTCGCTATGGATATCAATGAATTTTGTCCGAGTCCGGATCGGACCACAGTTGACCAAACATGACAAGCAAGATCATAAAAGCTAGTGTTTCAAATTTCAGGTTAATCGGAGTTCGTGTGAATGAGTTATGATCGATGCAAATTGAAGGAAATAACTCCATCCGTTCTATCCATCCTAGAGCACTGTTTCGTATCCATCAGTAGGCTACACTTCGTATCGATGGACTTCGTATCCATCAATCGAGTTTACTTCGTATCGATAGGCTTGTATCCATCACCACACCTCAGTTCATATCCATCGGCTTCGTATCGATCAGAATGGCCAGGTCTTCGCATCCGTGAACTTCGTATCGGTCAACCAATGATTAGTTCGAATCGATGAACGAGGCGTTCATTCGAATCCATCAAGCAGCTTCGGTTCATATCCATCAAAATCGTATCCATTGAATGGAGACATCACCATCGAAATGAACTAGGCCGCTTATCTCGATTTGAACTAGACGTTGAAAGTTGATACGAAATGCACGGAGTTGATTAATTAAAACTGGATAACAGTACTCGATACAAACGAGGTGAAATTCATGGATGCGAAGCGGTCAACTCGGCATAAGGAGTGGATCGATCTAAGAAGTGCGTGCCACGTCGTCTCGAAAACACGTGCGCCCATCGATTCGAATACATGGATTCGAAGTAATCGATTCGAAGAGAATAGCCAACCGAAACACTCCAACTCTTATCGATCATATCTCCCAAACCGCAGATCCAAATGCTACGAAATTTTTACAGCTTGCATACAAGGTAAAGACCGTTCCTGCCAAGTTTCAGCTCGATTGGATCAATTTTTGATGGATACGAAATCATTTCGTATCGATCACAGACCGAGTCGAAACTTGGTGGGGTCGGTCGCATGGGCCCACTCACGTGTCAGAAGAAGTCTCCCAAAGTTTGAGCGCGATCTCAGCCTCCTACGCCTATAAATAGCACCCTGAAGTCTTCAGAAAAGGGATCTTTCAGCCATTGGACATCCAGACTCTACCGGATTCAATTCTACGCTTCACTACAGCTATTGTAATCAAACTTCAGAGCTATTATCAACCGTAATCTGCTGTAATTGATTGAAATCATCAAGTTAATCAATAAAGTCATAAACTTCAGAGTGGACGTAGGCAAGATCGTCGAACCACTATAAATCCTGTGTTTCTGATTGTTATTTCTGAATTGCTGTGCTTGATATTGCTTAGATCTGAGATTTGTGTTGAATATTGCTGATTTGTATTCATATACGGGTGCTTTCACGATATTGGAGTTTGTGACCATTTTTGGTGCAAACATCGGACATTCGTCCATATAAGTTTTTTCTGCGACTGAACGAGACCAAAAGCACTCTCCTACTGTAGCGAGTAGTCCTTGCAATCCGAAAAAATCTCCGTAATAGGAAGATCACTACTATAAATAACTCTATAATGGGAGCTACCCAGAGCATGTTCAACAAGTAGTCCTCAAGCTATGAAGATCCATTGTCTTTAAAAATCATCATCTTCAACATGTCTTCAATTTCGAACTTATACATTGGTTTGAGGTGGTTTTCGGATAATAATTACCCAAATATGACTCCAATTCCTTTAAAGCCAATCATCGATTTAAAAGATATTAAGTTCATACGTGGGTATCAATCATCAATCAATTACTTCATCTTTTGTTTAAATGAAATATCTTTCTTAGATATATTCTTTTTCAAGTTATTCCATTTTCTTTTCAAGAGTATATGGAATCATTAAGCCTCATTTATCAAATCATTTGATTTATTAGAACCTTTCTTAAATCCGATAATAATTCCAAATCATTTTCTCTTTTACTTAGGAAAACCTTTCCAAATCATTCATTAAATCTTAATTAAAGATTTCTTATATTCAAGGTATAACTTTTAACTTAGGGAAAATATTCCCATATCATTTATCAAATCTTAATCAAAGATTTTTTTTCTTAACTTCAAATCATATTCTTGCAAATCGAAAATTTTCATAACATAGTACTACTGCCACCTTGGATATGGTAAATTTCACCTCCAAGGTCTAATGGTAAGTTTCACCTCCAGAGACTAATGGAAAGTAATCTTATATCGTGAAGATCTTTGTCTGTCTTTAATATGCTTTATTTCAAAAATTAGTTTAAAGGGATTTTTGGATTGGAATCACCCAAATCCGATCCTTGTTCCTTTGTATTAATCATCAATAAAAAGATGTTAAGTTGTTTATTAACATTCAAAGAATTTATTTCTTTTATTTAGGAAAAACTTAAATATGATCTTTTTAGAGAATCCGGGCTTTCCTTTCGTTCTATTCCACCTGTAACAGGCCGCGCCAGTGGGGTAACGCCCACCATAGCATACATTGGTACCCGTGTTCTGCCTTTATGGCCAGCCTCTCGACTGCACCACCAACCCCCGCGGGGACATGTAGGAGTAAGAGTCAACCGTTCGCTACCAAACCAGGAAGCAAGAACCCCTATCATGCTGCACCCTCCAAGTGCAATGGCAGTGTCTGCCATTGCACTTGGAGGTGCAGCATGATAGGGGTTCTCGCTTCCTGGTTTGATAGCAAACGTTGACTCTTACTCCTACATGTCCCCGCGGGGGTTGGTGGTAGGCTGGCCGTAAAGGCAGAACACAGGTACCAATGTATGCTACGGTGGGCGTTACCCCACTGGCGTGGCCTTTTACATCTGGTATCAAAGCTTTGATTTAGCGATAAACCTTAACTTTGTGGGGTTTGACTCTTTATTAATAGGGTAGTAATACCCTATGATGAGTCACTGAGTGTATATATGAAAGAGCGTCCTTGTTATTGTTATAAATTTTTTTAATATTCTGTTAATCTGTTCCGTTTTGTTTTTAAAAATTCTAGTTGGTGCATGGGACACTATGACATCAATAGGGATTTCTAAACACTTAATAAGACAGACCGACATAATATTTGTTTTAATATTGGTGAATGTAATAATTTTGCCTATTATATTTTCTATATATATATAATAAATTTTATAAAAGATATATATATTTGGTTGTAGTATATTGGTTGTTAGGTAGTGTAATTTATAAATAATAGTTGAAATAAGATTGAAAATAAAATAAATAAAAATTGGAAATTTAGAACTTAAGTTCCGGGATTTTGAAAATTTCTTTCGAATAATTTTGGAATATAATAATATTGTTTATAAGTATTTTTTGATATATATATATATATATATATATATATATATATATTTCAATATAATTTGAAAGAAATGTTTTAGAAGAAATTTGGAAAAGAAATAAGTTATGTTCTCCCCTCTCTGTCGTTGGAAAATAATTTCAGTGATGGCGGCCGCATCATCCACATTCATTTTCAACTTTCGAAGTGGGAAGGTTATGTAGTAGTTTTACTACATATTTATTTTGATAAACAAATAAATATTTTAAATTGTTTTAAATATAATTGGATATATAAATTGCAAGCATATGTTTATCTGTTATTTTGAAATGATTTTTGAATAAAATCAGGTATTTAATTCTTAAGTTTCTATTAATTAATAGTTTCAATTAAGTGTAGTAAATTGGAATATAACTAATTTATAAATTGGAACCTTTAATTAAAATAAGTGATTTAATGCTAAGTCATAAATGAGATTAAAAGAAGTTGAAAATTGTAATCTTATAAAACGAAAGATATAATTATTGAGCATATAATTAATTGAAAGAATTGAGAAAAACTTTTGTGATTTTCAATTACATTCTTAAAAAGAATATATATAACTTACCAAATTTTAAAAGTTGAAATGTTTAATAAGAAAATGTAATGGAAATTGTACAAGTAAAAGTATGTAATGAAGTGTTCAATAAATTTCTTTTATTTATAAGAATTGATGTTATAAAGTCATAAACTTAAGTTGTAATTGAAATGCTACTAGTTTGATAGAAATGTAAGTACTATAAATAAATGATAATAAACTTAAGTAAACGGTTGAAAATTTTATAAATAAAATAAGTACAAAAGATGAATGCATTAAATATATGATTGTAGACTAAACTAATGCATTAAGATGCTAAGTAAACGAAATTGAGAAATGAATGCATGAAATGCAAATAAATAAATAAATGAAACTGTAAGAAATAAATGAAAATAAGGAAAAACCATTATATAAATAAAAAGGAATCAAACAACAAATATTATGAAATGAAATTGATTAAAATTGACTGGATCTATTGCAATTGTTGTTTGTTTGGTTTATGGTTGTTTGGACAAGGATACTTTAAGATTGTGGGATGTATGAATAATCTATTTCGTTTCGTCTAAGACTGTTGAGTAAAAGATGCACTTAGTACTTTATTCTTCATTCTATAAAATTTAAAGTTTTGAACCCGAACAACTACCTATTTTATTTGATATGGATGGATAGTTGAATTGTGTTGATTCAGTATGATGGGTGTATGCTGTTTGTTGCAATTGATTGTCGTTTGGGGTTGAAACAACCTTAAATATTTCATTTTATATAATTGTTAACCTTTTGAATTATATAAGTGAAATACAGGTTATTGAAGCAATTGCTACTGCTTTTGGTTTCATAATTAAGCGTAAATTTCCCGACAAATAGGTACGTTTTCGGATAACGATTTATAGTGTTATTATATTTTTCCCGTGTTGGGATTTATATTATTATGGAAAATATATGTTTTATATTATTATAACTGATATTATATTTTCTCTAGAGCCTCCTCGTACAAAGGAGACTCTGCCGAAATTTTAATTTTAGACTTAGAAAATATTTTGAAATTGTTTTCCAAACCTTATTAATTTGAATATAAAAGATTCAATTGTTTATAAATCTATATATTTTATCTAAATTTATCCAATTATGTAAACTTATTGATATGAATATAATGTTTTGAATCATATATATTGATTTATAATTCTTCTTTTCCCTTCTTTTCCTTTTCGGGGACGAAAAGTTTTGAGTGGGGGAGAGTGTAACGATCCGTAAAATTCGATGCTAAAATGAATTAAATTAATAATATTTTTAATTAAATTTTGAAAGAAATAAAAATCTTATAATTTATATGGGAGCGAATGTAGAAATTAGATGTATCAATTGTAATTAAAATTAACAATTTAAAATTTATATTGCAATTAATTGAAATAGTGTAAATTGTCGTACTTGGTTATAAGTTTAATATAAGAAACAAATGGCAATGTTGAATTAGTGAATTATTAATAAAAATATTAAATATAATGGAATTCAAATTAATATAATAATGGAAAGTGTAAATTGTTGCATTTGGGTATGAAATTAAAATGTAAGTAAATATAAGTAGGCATTTAATTTACCAATGGAATAATACGTTGATTAATAGTGATTGAATGTAAATTAAGGCGATTATGTTAATGTAAGTTAATAAATAATTAATTTAGTGCTAGCCTAAATAATTAAAAACAATGTAAGAGCATATAACTGGTAATAAATAAATATAAGAAAATAAATGTAAAGGTTGAATTAATCAATGAACTAATGATGAAAAAACGGTGATGGAATAAAATTAGTGTTATATATATGTAGAATAATAACCAGGATTAATAGGCAACAAACTTTTAAATGCAAATAGAAGGAAATAGGTGACAATTAATATAAGCTGTTATTGATTTAATATGTCAAATAAACTTTGGTAACCAATTACAATAAATCTTAAATTTAACTTTTGTTAATGTAAATTTAAAGTAACACTAAATGTAATAAAGTACTAGAAATGTATATTGTTTTCATAAGATAGTATAAAGGAATGTTAACTTGTGATCTACGTATGAAATATTAACCAAAATAAGGGAATTAGTGTTAATGTAAATAAAGTTGTAACAAATTGGTTTACTAAATCAAATTTGGATATCAATTATGTAATGGTTATGAGAATTAATGCAAGGACTGAAGGTACGTATGTAATCAATAAATAGAAACGTGAAATTTTTCATAAGTAATAAATTGGAAAAAAAGGAATGGAACTAAGGTTTCATTTTAAAACCTTAATTCATGTGTGTAATTAACAAGATTCACATTTGAAACATAGCCATTAATACAAATAAAGATAATTAGGGGTATATAGTGTAATGGAATATAAAACCAATAGTAATTGAGTGTATGGATTAATAATAAACTTAATAATGTTGTTGAATTCAATCAATCAATTTTATTTGGAATTAGTTAATTGGTATTCAAATTTATATTAAATGGGTTTATTGCCAGAAATTGAAACTAGATACTACGGTAAACTGGAATTAAGATGAAGTTGAGAATATTAATGTAATAGTCTGAATCCAATGTTAAACTTTTTCCATTTGATAGCAATGAAGTGAATAGCATAATGAAAAGTCAATTAAATAGAATTATTGGAAATTTAATTTATAATTATGAATATAATGGAATTAAAAATTTGACACTGCAATTGATAGATTAATCAACTTTAAATTGACATCAAAACTTGCTTAAAATTATTGTAGATGATTAAGAAGTATAAAAGTGATAAAATTGTCAATTATAGAAGTGAAATTAAAAATTGGATTTAATTGATTGATTTTTTATTTATTTAATTAATATAAAAATAGCCACTTTGGCCATCGACTCGGATTTCGATGAAACAAGATTCGTTGGATCCATAACGGTGAATTATTGTAGGATTTCAAGTATCGATCGGACTAGTCGTTCGATCGTATAGGCTAGAAACGCCTTGAAATCGATTAATCGAAATCAATTGAAATCAATTTGAAAAATATTGATCTGAGCATAACTTCTTCATACGATGGAGTTTGGACTTAAAACTTGTTCCATTCGTTTAAAATATTTATAAACATCTATTTTGCTATATGGGTTGACCCAATTTCATTCCGGAGTCGAAACGGGCTTTATGGACCACTTTGGCGTTAGCACGTAAATCTATCTTATCCATTTATTCAAATGTCAACCCTGCCTATATATATCCATCTATTAAACCTAACAGCCTCTATTCCTCATCTCTATACGTACAAAAACTTCTGTGCTTCTCTTCCTTAATGGGTGTAAACCCTAATTTACCCAATCCAAATTTCAATTCAAAAATCAATTTCAAAAATTCAAACTTATCAGAAAAATTTGGAAAAATGTATATATAAAAGCTCTCGACAAGTGCATCTTAGATCCATGATTCGTTTTTCATTTTGTTTTATTGTCTGATCTGTAAAAATTGAAGAAATCTTGGCCTTTCATCTTGTCGAAATCAACTACAACGGATCTTCGATTCGTTGATACAGAATGGTCGTGAGGACGGCGTGCAGTTCATCGGCGGTGTTCATTCAAAGTTTTGATGGTTGGATCGAGGGGAATAGATCGATTAGGGTTACGGAACTTATAAGGCGGATGTGTTTTATTGGCCGATGGTGGTCACCGCGGCGTCGTGGGCCATGAGGGGTGTGTCGGCCCGAGTTAGGGGAGGGCTTCGACCTTGGTCGGCGCCGTAGAGGAGCAGTGGTCATCGCGATTATGGGGGGAAGGTCGTCCGTGTTTTCAAAGAGCTTCAGGTCGCTGGGTTAATTCGAATGGGAGAGGAAGCACATGTGGCCCGCATGGTAAACATTTTATTTGTTTTATTTTGTTTATTTTTTTTAATTTCAATTGTTCTAACTGTCGTATCTGTTACATACGAACTCGGTTTTTCTTGCGGTTTGATCCGTTGGGATTGTATCAGGATTTGGGACATTTTGACGCTAGTTTGGACTAATTTGGAGACTGTTGAAATTTTGGGTTTAAATTGGATCTAAATTCAATTTAAATTCAAAAGGTGAGTGTTTTAACTCATTCACAACTTCTAAAATTTTTTATGTTTCTTAAATTAAATTTTGTTGTGATCATGCATTTATTTATGACTTTTTGTATATTTTAAATCATCATCTCAGTTAAATTGCATTTATTTAATTAAATTTTTATTTAATTATTCATGGCATATAAACTGCCAGTTAAATTGTTATTTATTTATTATTGCAAATAAACTGATAGTTAAACAGTTATTTAATTTATTATTGAAACTAAACTCCTAATTAATACCTGTTGTTTATTATCCGTTCTATATTGATGCTATTGTTTGAATTGGATGATGATTGTGATAAATGGTTGGTGGTTGACATTGGATAAATGGATGTTGTATTTTATACTGTTATAAACTGCAAGTTAATATGCACTTTCATTTCATTCGGGATTGCAGTTTGAAATGATATATAGTCGTAACTTTTATTTTAAACTACGGATTGAAATGATAGATATCTGTATCACATGACCATAGAATAGAAAATTTTATACAGACACCGCGATCTATATATAAAAATATTTTGATTTAATTTTCTATGGTTTTGTAAAGAAATATTCAGTTTTATGAGATATTGATTTGGACATTATAAATGTTAATTTATATATAATTTATTTTTTTGTTTAAGCTATGTATAAACTTGTTTAAAGTATAAAAGGAGTTAAAAAAATATAAATGTTTGAGTCTATTAAGATATAATACGGTTAAGTATTTATTTAAATTATTTATAGAATTATAATGACTTAAATAAATTCAAGGTTAGAAGATAAATATGAATTTGATTTGAATTAAAGTATTTAAGAATTATCCTCGGATAAAATTGATTTGGAATTTAAATAAAGTAGAGATTTTAAAAGGTATGATTTTATAACTGGATTTTGGCTTAGAGGATTTAAATGAATATTAAGTCGATTTAAATGAATATTATCAAGTTAAATTAACTTGTAAGTATATCCTGTTATTTGAAGTTTAAAGGTTTTACTTAAATGATATTTGATTTATTAATAAATATTTTAAATCGAAATAAGAGTAATGGAATTTGATATATATGAAATTATCAAAGAATTCGTGTGAAATGGTGTAATATTGAAAGCTTTGAAATATATGGTAATTGAAATGGTTTATTTGGGAATTTAAATATTTAATTGGGATTGATTTGTGTAGGTGAAGAAACTATTTTATTTTACAGCGTAACTTAATATTTAAACCATTAAATTGGTGTAGTACATTTCAAAGTTATGAAATTCAAAGTTTTATGTTTTGAAAGGCTATATCTCAAGTTTTGGTTTTGAAATATTATAACTTCGAAAATGTTATGGTTTTAGAAAAGGGATATGTTTGAAAATGATATTATACTGATTTGGTTTTATAAAGGGGAAATGATATCGTAATTATATAGTTTTGGAATGGATATTTTATTTTGGTTTTAAAAGTATAATTATTTTAAAATGACCGCGGTGTTATAATAACGTTTGGTTGTTAAAGAGACCGGGATCGAAAGTTGTCATACTCTCTACCAACCCCGAAAACCACTTTAACAACCGTGTACGCGGTGGAGATTCCAGAATGAAGTAGGATGGTGGCGGCGTCTCCTTTAAGGTAAATACGTGGTCCCAACTCCTGTGAGTTGGCATAAGGTGGCTAAAATAGGGGCGATCGACGGGTTAATGAGGTAGCACCTTTGATCGGACAAAACCCTTCGATAGTATACTTTGACTTTTGGATTGATTCGGTGGCCACTTTTGATTTTTCTTTATTTAGGGGTGTGGCTCGAGGTGGGCGGTAGCTGCGAGCTACGTGTTACCACCGATCCGGTAGCGTAATTGGTATATCTACCCTGGCATTGCCTAGTTGTGCCGTGTCACCTACCCTATCGCGCCTTGTACGAGTTTGGTTTTCTCTCGTAGCCCGTGTCGTATCCTCTGGTAGCTTCCCGATCCGAAGGGATTATGATATTTGACGGACTATAGGGACTATTACGTGTTAAGGGGAATATTGGGTCACTCCTTAACGCTATTAAAAAGTAAGTTTATTTTACTATAGACATTATTATAATAGCGAAATATTACTACATAGTAAATAGTTTAACGGATCCTTAGGAGATGTGAATCCCGAGCATCTCTTAAGTTACTGCACTCATATTTATTTCTGTTGATTTAACACACATAAGATATTTCAGTTCTTACTCGAGTGTTTTGTCTTTTCAATTCGCTCGGGTTAGCCTGAGCATTTCAGGATTTGAAGGCCTAAATTCTGGAGGACGAAGATGAAGAATTTTATTATTATATATTATACTGTTCAGCTTCACACTGTATTCCGCTGCATCGATTATTATTCACTGGTATGTGCAACTCTGATATGTATGGTATAAATATAATCAAATGTTTATAAAACAGCTTCATGAACTGTATTATATTTTATCGTTCCGCTGCAAGATTCTATTTTGTTTTTTCTTTTCCTGCGTTTTCTTATGTACCCTATAACAATCCTCTCTTCCGCATGGTTTGAATTGGCATGTGTGTCGATTTAAAGCATGCGAAATCGACACACATGCTAATTCAAACCATACTGAAGAGCGGATTGTAATGGGGTAAAAAAGAAAAAGCAGGGAAAGGAAAAAAAAATAGAATCTTGCAGCGGAACGATAAAATATAGTAATCAAATATACAGTTCATGAAGCTGTTTTATAAACATTTGATTATATTTATACCATACATATCAGAGCTGCACATACCAGTGAATAATAATCGATGCAGTGGAATACAGTGTGAAGTGGAACAATATAATATATAATAATAATAAAATTATTCGTCTTTGTCCTCCAGAATTTAGGCCTTCAAATCCTGAAATGCTCAGGCTGACCCGAGCGAATTGAAAACTCTCGAGTCAGAACTAAAATATCTTATGTGAGTTAAATCAACAGAAATAAATATGAGTGTAGTAACTTAAGGGATGCTCAGGATTCATATCTCCTAAGGATCCGTTAAACTATTTACTTTGTAACATCCCGCCTTTTCGCACGATTTAAACCGACACACATGCCGATTCAAACCATACAGAAGGGCGGATTTGTTATGGGGTAAATAAGAAAAAAAAACAGAGAAGAAATAAACAAATAGAATCTCACAGCGGAAGGATAAAATATAATAAGAAAATATACAGTTTATAAAAAAAACTGTTTACAAACATTTATATAATACATATCAGAGTTACACATACCAATAACAATGCAGCGGAATAGAAAGAGTGTGGTGCAATACTATATGTAAAATAATACTGATTCTTCGTCTTCGTCCTCCAATGCTAAAATCTGCTATCCTGAAACGCTCGGACTGACCCGAGCGAATTTGAAAAGACAAAAACACTCGAGTCAGAACTAAAAGATCTTATGTGAGTTAAATTAACAGAAATAAATATGAGTGCAATAACTCAAAAGATGTTCGGGATTTACATCTCTTAAGGATCCGTTAAACTATTTACTATGTAGTATATTTCGCTATTATAATAGTGTCTATTTATAAAATAAACATACTTTTAAATAGCATTAAGGCTTTACATTTTCCACCTTAACACGTAATAGTCCCAGTAGTCCATCCAATATCATAGTCCCTCCTGATCGGGAAGCCACCAGAGGATACCACACGGGCTACGGGAGAAATCTAAACTCGTACAAGGCTCGGTATGGTAGGTGACACGGCACAACTAGGCAATGCCAGGGTAGATATACCAATTACGCTTCCGGGCCGATGGTAACGCGTAGCCGCAGCTACCGCCCACCTCGGACAATCTCCCCCAAAATCAAAGTAAAAGTGGCCACTGAATCAATCCAAAGTCAAAGTATAATATCGAAGAGGAGTGTCCGATCAGAGGAATGACCTCATTAACCCGTCAATCGCTCCTGTTTTAGCCACCTTATGCCAACTCACGGGAGTTGGGTCCACGTATTTACCTTACAGGAAACGTCGCCACCAACCTACTTCATTCTGGAATCTCCACCGCGTACACGGTTAGTCAAAGTGGTTTTCGGTATCGACAGAGAGTATGTCCATATCCGATCCCGGTCTCTTTGCCAACCCATCGTTATTATAACACCGCGGTCATTTAAAAATAGTTTATACTTTAAAACCAGAATATAATCCATTTCAAAACTATAATATTACGATATCATTTCTTCTTTAAAACCCAAAAAGATTCATTTTGATATTATTTTTATAAAACCCAAATCAATGATATCATTTCCCAAATATAAATCTTTTCCAAAAATTATGCCACTTTTAAAATTTATAATTCCTTGTAACCAAATATTTGAATATTAACTTTCAACATAATACTTCGAAATCCATAGTTTTTAAAACCATTACTTTCAAAAACTAAATGGTTTGGATATTCAACAATATATAAAATAAGTGATTTAACTTTATGGTTACTTTGTACGGAAAATAATTTACATGGCTTTGTGAATATTTCTTTACTCAATGTTAAAACCATAATCCAAAATATTATTTCAAGTCCCAACCATTTCAATTTTATATATATTTATATCCATCTTGAGTGTTAATATTTCAACTAAAGTTGGATTTTTATTCTTTCAACAAATCAAATGTTCTTTAATTAGTTTTGAACATTCACATAAAATCCATAAATAATAAGACTTCAATTTCTAGTAATAAATTATATATATTTTCCAATTCAAATTATACTAGAATATTCATTTCAATTTATTTTGGAAAAAATCCAATTGTAAATATACTATCTTAAAATTTCCAACTTAACATTTAAACATAGGATATAAATTATCAAACTCCATTTTCTAAATTTTCTTCCATTTTAATAAAGAGATTTATACATCTTTTTATTTCAAATTATTCAACTTCATATGTATATAAATATGGAAGAAAACATTTATTCAGTATAAAATTTAAGATTTTTATAAACCGTATTCCATCCAAACCATAGAAATCACATTAAAAATAGTTATATATAGACCGCGGTGCCTGTATATAGTTTTCTATCCTATGGTCAAGTGATACTGATATTTATCATTTCAATCCGCAATTTAAAAAAATAAAACTGCGGTTGTATATCATTTCAAACCGCAATCCCGAATGAAATGTAAATGCATACTAACTTGCAGTTTAATGATATCCAAATAAAACATTCATTCAGCAACACATCCATCATCCAATCACAACATCGATCAATATCAATCAATAACAATTATATATATGATCATATATACAGGTGATAACTGGCAGTTTATTCAAATTAAATTTATCAACTATTAATCTAACAGTTTATTCAGTAATAATTTATACAACTGTTAACTAGCAATTCATATTCAACAATAATTTCCAACAGTCAATTAATACGCAATAAATCAATTAAATTAACAGTTAAATTTAATAAAAATGCAATTCAACAGATATGAATGAAATAAACATGCCAAATACTCATAAATAAATTTCTATTCATTTCTAAAATTTATTTAACAAACATAAAAGCTTCTAGTAGTTGTGAGTGGGTTAAAACACTCACCTTTTGAATTTAAATCGAATTTAAACCCGATTTAAACCCAAAAATTCGCCCGTCTCAGAATTCGTCCAAACCAGCGTCATCAAGTCCGGAATTAAATTACGATCCTAACAAAAGAAATTTCGCGTGAATCCGAATTCGTATGAGAAAGATATAGCGAAAACTGCGCTTGCATCCAATTAAAAGAAAAGAAAGAAATGGAACACTTTTCACCTTATGCCACGTCATCAAGCAAAAATGAGTCCGCTACAGGAACCCTTCACGCAACCGTCTCCAAACTTCGAACGCACGCACCAGACAGAACCCATCTCCACGTCCCTTTTGACCGTCCTTTGACCATCACTTACGCACGCCCCCGTCCACCTGTGATGACCACACCACCATCCATCTGAAGCTCCAGCCTAGCCGCTCCCCATGGACCACCTGCGGCCACCCAGAACCGCCGCCGCCGCCGGTTAGTTTTTTCGAAACCCTAGTCGCGATTTGGCGACGATCTAACCATTGAAACGACAAACGAATTATATAGATGCGCTCCACTCGGTCCTCTCCACAATACCCAGAAACCGTTTCTCGATCCGATGAAGTTTTGTGCGATGATGATGAACGGTTTTGGGGCTGTTTGAATTTATTCTGGATGAACGACAGCTCCAATTGAAAAACGAATTTCACCATGAGATTACGTGCATCGAGAACTATGATATATATTTTTTTGAGATTTTTAGGAGGACTTTATTTTTCACTTTGTTTTTGAACTGACTGGATCTAGGGTTAGCCCCCATTGAAGAAGAAGAGAAACTTGAAGAAGATGAACGTACAACAAATAGATAATAGAGACTAGGGTTTATAGCTGTATATATATAGGTATGCTAGCGATAGGGTAGATAATAGGCTATAGAATGAACGTGCGTGACAAACTATGGCCCAAAAAGCCCGCTATGCCTCCGGAGTCGAACTTTTTTAAATCTATATATCCAGATAGGTGTTTTAAAATATTCTGAACGCGATGGAAAAAGTTTCACGACCAAATTCGATCATATGAAGTAGTTATGCTGAAAACAAGATTTCCAAATTGATTTCAAATTGATTTTTAATAAAATTGATTTCAAGGCGTTTCGCGTCCGTACGATCAAACGACAAGTCCGATCGATACGAAACTTGAAATCCTATAATAATTCACCGATACGGATCCGATGAAACTGGTTTCGTCGAAATCCGAGTCCGTGACAAAAATGGCTATTTTTAATATTTATTAAATAAATTAAAATCAATTATAAATCCAATTTTTATATTTCAACTTCTAATATTGGCCAAATTTTATTACTTATATAATTCAATCAATTCCAAATGATTTAACAAGCTTGGATGTGGATTAAAATCTATAAGTATATCAATTTTGCAGTGTTAATTTCTGCACTTCTTATTATTTGGAATTATAATTTTTTATTCTCAAAACCCAATTATTAATTCTTATACTCCTATACTCTCAACTTGAATCCAATTAGATAAATAGTTTTGATTTCCATTCCAACTCATTTGATTGCAAATAAACTTTTTACCATACATTAAATTCCAAATTATTAATAAACTTTTATTCCCATTTCCTTTACACACAATCATCGTATTATAAAGGTATCTACACTATTCTCCATTGATTTGCCTTAACTTATTTAAGGTAACCTTACATTAATATCTATTGCTATGTTTTCAAATTATTATTCCCTCATTTTTCTTAACTATTATTAATTCCAATCTTAATGAATTCAACATTATAAGTTTGGAAAATTTATTAAATTCACTCAATTGTTTACAAATTTCATTTTAAAACCAATAACGTAATATTTTACGTTTTAATTCCCTTTTACTTGTAGTAAATACCCTTTGTTGGATTTAATATTCAAATTATAGATAAAATCTTGCTTTCTAAAGTTAGATCAACAATGTCCAACAAAATTTGAATTTGCTTTAACTTTATTCTATGGAATTAACTATTGCAATAAATCCAAATTACCATAAATTACATCCAAATAAATAAAGCTTGATTTCTATTATTCAACTCAAAATATATCAATTATTCCCAACTATATAGTTAACGTTTCTTTTATATATCACTGTAGTAATATTTCAAAATGTTCATCTTTTGTTTGCATAAATTACTGTATTTAGATAAAATTGTAATTTTGGTAACTTATCACATAAATAAACTTAAAACCTCAACTAATACATTCTATCTTGGTTTCATCTTATTCATTCACTCGCCAATATTCCGTACTAACTAAAAAATTTAGTGTATTAATTTAAATTGATCAAAATAAGACTTATCAACTAATAGAAAGATTTACGTACAAATTTATTGTCATACATCTAATTTACAAGCCTATACTTAATTATTACCCTACAATACGTTTACGTTACTATAATATCCACTCTTCCGTTACTACGTTTCTATAAATTTATTCATTTATAATTTATTGTCTGAAAGTTCTCCTTTTATTGACTAGACACAACAATAACCAAAAAAATTAATTAGATTCATTTATATACATTAGATAAATGGGTACACTTCTGCAATAATCCTATAAATGAAAATATTTTGGTGCATAAATTTCTACTTACTTAGTGCATTCATTTATTAAATTACAAATTTCCTCAATCCACGTAAATCACCCATTTACATATTTAAATTTAGCATTATTTAAATCTTCGTTTATACATTTAGAGTTTCTACTAAATTGAATTACACAACTTATGAACTTTAACAAATTTAGTTCACTAAATAAATTTTCTAATGTTTATTAAATTGCAATCCAATCCAGTTATCATTTCATTAATACCATTTAATCAGCTAATTATAACTAATAGCCACCCACCAATTTACGTTAATTCAATCCATGCCATATAAGTATTTAATTGTCAACATTAAATTACAATCACTATATCAATTTCTACATTTATTCTTAAACAAATTAAAAATTTATATCAAATTAATTTATTAAATATTATTAATTCCCGGGTCGTTACACTCTCCCCCACTCAAAACTTTTCGTCCCCGAAAAGGAAAAGAAGGGAGAAGGAAGAATAAACAGTACATCTTATTTCTAATATTAACTTATAAACAATATTTTACTGGATTAATTTCCTTTAATGAAATACACTTGTTTTATAAACATTATGTCTTTTAATACTTGAATTATTAAAGTTGGAAAAATATTTTTAACAAAATTCTAAGTCCAAAATTTACGGAATTTTTTTTTTTTTTTTTTTGCAGAGTCTCCTTTGTACGGAGGGACTCTGGAGAAAATATAATATCCAAATATCCAAATATATTACATATATTATCCAAAATAAAATATCCTAACACGGGAAAATATATAAAATAGCGCTTTAAACGTAATCCGAAAACGTACCTATTTGTCGGGCAATACGCTTATATTTTTATGGAACCAAGCAGTAGTAGTGGCTTCCATCACCTGTATTCACTTATAAAACCTAAAAGGTTAAATATTTATTTATAGTGAAATGTTTGGGTGGATTCAATCATTCATATCCAATCAATTGCAACAACCATACATTTTAACAAACAGCACACACCACAACAAACAGTCGTTCAATCCAACAAACAATCAGTTGTTCGGGTTCAAATTTTTGAAATCATACATCAACCAAACAATTCAAACCAACATCAAGATAGCTTATTATACATTTATTTCATAATTCAGTGGTTAAATTTTCTTTCCTTCATTTATGAGGGATTTCTTTGTTTCTTACAATTTTCATTTTCCATTTGTTACAAAATTCATTACATTTGTACTCCAATTTATTGACTAAAGTTTATATCATCTATTTATACTACTTACCTTTATCTATATAGTAAAATTTCCAATTTAACTTAAGTTTATACAATTAATTCTCATTAATAACAACAAATTTATTGAATACCTTAATTACCTCAAGCTTCACTTGTAAGATTTTCCTTTATATTTTCTTACTAACATTTTAACTTTTATAATATGGTAAGTTATGTATGTTTTAAGAATGTAAGTGAAAATTTACAAGTTTCTTCTCAATTCCTTTCTATTAATTAAAGGTTCAATAAATTATATATTCGTTTTATAAATTTCAATTTCAACTTACCTTTATTTCATTCCTTTATTAAATGTTTACGTTTCTATTATTTTTAATTGCAGTAACCCTTTTAATTTCACTTAAATTATTAACCTTAAAATCTCCATTCTTATAAATAAAGGATTTTATTAATTTATTACTTAGGATTTACAGTCATTTACTTATATTACCTACTTTTATTGTATTAAAGTAGTAGTGTTTCAACCATACTTAAGTTAATAACCCTACACATCAATCTTGATAATTTAAAGAATTTTACTTTATATACTTAAGTTTAAAATCAACTATTAATAATACTTACCTTTAATTATAGTAAAATTTCAATTATAACTTAAGTCTATACCATTAAACTCTTATTTATAACAGTAATTTATTTAATTCATTTATTATTCAATAAATCTTTACCCTTTTCTTATAAGTTAGGATTTTAACTTCCTTTATAACTTAGCATAAATTCTCTTACCTAATTAGAGGTTTCAATTCATTTATTACTTAATTTTTATTTCACTAACAAATTTTAAACAATTAATTAACGGAAAAATTTAGAATTAAATACCGGGTTAAATTTCAATTTATTTCAAAATAATAGATAATTAATTTCTTGCAACTTTTATATCTCTAATTATCTTTAAATAATTAAAATTTCAAATAAATTCAAAACAAATCTGTAGTAGAATTTACTACAGTGGCCTTTCCCCTTCGAAACTCGAAAATGAAAGTCGATGATGCGGCCGTCATCACCGAATTTATTTTCCAGTGATAGAGAGGAAAGTACAGAATTTAATTTTTCCCAAAATCTTCTTTAAAAAAATTCTTCCAAATTATACGAAATATTTATATAAGAAAATACTTATAAACCGAATCATTTTTTTCATAAATCCTTTGAAACCGATTTGGAAAAATCCCGGACTTAAGTTCTAAAATCTCCAATTTGATTTATTACAATTTCAACTTAGCTTCAATTATTATAAATATTTTATTTCCTAACACCCAATCTATAGCAACCAAATATATATATATATATCTTTATAAAATATTTTTATATATAGAAAATATAATAGGAAAAATTCTTTCATTCACCTATATTAAAACAAATATTATGTCGGTCTGTCCTATTAAGTGTTTAGAAATCCCTATTGATGACATAGCGTCCCATGCATCAACCAGAATTTATAAATACAAAGCGGAACAGATTAACACAATATAAAAATCTTTTTATTAATACTAACAAATACGCTCTCTCATATATATACACTCAGCGACTCCCATAGGATATTTCTACCCTATTAACAAAGAGTCAAACCACACAAAGCCAAGGTTTATCGTTAAACCAAAGCTCCGATACCAGATGTAACATCCCGCCTTTTCGCACGATTTAAACCGACACACATGCCAATTCAAACCATACGGAAGGGCGGATTTGTTATGGGGTAAATAAGAAAAAAAAACAGAGAAGAAATAAACAAATAGAATCTCACAGCGGAAGGATAAAATATAATAAGAAAATATACAGTTTATAAAAAAAACTGTTTACAAACATTTATATAATACATATCAGAGTTACACATACCAATAACAATGCAGCGGAATAGAAAGAGTGTGGTGCAATACTATATGTAAAATAATACTGATTCTTCGTCTTCGTCCTCCAATGCTAAAATCTGCTATCCTGAAACGCTCGGACTGACCCGAGCGAATTTGAAAAGACAAAAACACTCGAGTCAGAACTAAAAGATCTTATGTGAGTTAAATTAACAGAAATAAATATGAGTGCAATAACTCAAAAGATGTTCGGGATTTACATCTCTTAAGGATCCGTTAAACTATTTACTATGTAGTATATTTTGCTATTATAATAGTGTCTATTTATAAAATAAACATACTTTTAAATAGCATTAAGGCTTTACATTTTCCACCTTAACACGTAATAGTCCCAGTAGTCCATCCAATATCATAGTCCCTCCTGATTGGGAAGCCACCAGAGGATACCACACGGGCTACGGGAGAAATCTAAACTCGTACAAGGCTCGGTATGGTAGGTGACACGGCACAACTAGGCAATGCCAGGGTAGATATACCAATTACGCTTCCGGGCCGATGGTAACGCGTAGCCGCAGCTACCACCCACCTCGGACAATCTCCCCCAAAATCAAAGTAAAAGTGGCCACTGAATCAATCCAAAGTCAAAGTATAATATCAAAGAGGAGTGTCCGATCAGAGGAATGACCTCATTAACCCGTCAATCGCTCCTGTTTTAGCCACCTTATGCCAACTCACGGGAGTTGGGTCGACGTATTTACCTTACAGGAAACGTCGCCACCAACCTACTTCATTCTGGAATCTCCACCGCGTACACGGTTAGTCAAAGTGGTTTTCGGTATCGACAGAGAGTATGTCCATATCCGATCCCGGTCTCTTTGCCAACCCATCGTTATTATAACACCGCGGTCATTTAAAAATAGTTTATACTTTAAAACCAGAATATAATCCATTTCAAAACCATAATATTACGATATCATTTCTTCTTTAAAACCCAAAAAGATTCATTTTGATATTATTTTTATAAAACCCAAATCAATGATATAATTTCCCAAATATAAATCTTTTCCAAAAATTATGCCACTTTTAAAATTTATAATTCCTTGTAACCAAATATTTGAATATTAACTTTCAACATAATACTTCGAAATCCATAGTTTTTAAAACCATTACTTTCAAAAACTAAATGGTTTGGATATTCAACAATATATAAAATAAGTGATTTAACTTTATGGTTACTTTGTACGGAAAATAATTTACATGGCTTTGTGAATATTTCTTTACTCAATGTTAAAACCATAATCCAAAATATTATTTCAAGTCCCAACCATTTCAATTTTATATATATTTATATCCATCTTGAGTGTTAATATTTCAACTAAAGTTGGATTTTTATTCTTTCAACAAATCAAATGTTCTATTAATTAGTTTTGAACATTCACATAAAATCCATAAATAATAAGACTTCAATTTCTAGTAATAAATTATATATATTTTCCAATTCAAATTATACTAGAATATTCATTTCAATTTATTTTGGAAAAAATCCAATTGTAAATATACTATCTTAAAATTTCCAACTTAACATTTAAACATAGGATATAAATTATCAAACTCCATTTTCTAAATTTTCTTCCATTTTAATAAAGAGATTTATACATCTTTTTATTTCAAAATTTTCAACTTCATATGTATATAAATATGGAAGAAAACATTTATTCAGTATAAAATTTAAGATTTTTATAAACCGTATTCCATCCAAACCATAGAAATCACATTAAAAATAGTTATATATAGACCGCGGTGCCTGTATATAGTTTTCTATCCTATGGTCAAGTGATACGGATATTTATCATTTCAATCCGCAATTTAACAAAATAAAACTGCGGTTGTATATCATTTCAAACCGCAATCCCGAATGAAATGTAAATGCATACTAACTTGCAGTTTAATGATATCCAAATAAAACATTCATTCAGCAACACATCCATCATCCAATCACAACATCGATCAATATCAATCAATAACAATTATATATATGATCATATATACAGGTGATAACTGGCAGTTTATTCAAATTAAATTTATCAACTATTAATCTAACAGTTTATTCAGTAATAATTTATACAACTGTTAACTAGCAATTCATATTCAACAATAATTTCCAACAGTCAATTAATACGCAATAAATCAATTAAATTAACAGTTAAATTTAATAAAATGCAATTCAACAGATATGAATGAAATAAACATGCCAAATACTCATAAATAAATTTCTATTCATTTCTAAAATTTATTTAACAAACATAAAAGCTTCTAGTAGTTGTGAGTGGGTTAAAACACTCACCTTTTGAATTAAAATCGAATTTAAACCCGATTTAAACCCAAAAATTCGCCCGTCTCAGAATTCGTCCAAACCAGTGTCATCAAGTCCGGAATTAAATTACGATCCTAACAAAAGAAATTTCGCGTGAATCCGAATTCGTATGAGAAAGATATAGCGAAAACTGCGCTTGCATCCAATTAAAAGAAAAGAAAGAAATGGAACACTTTTCACCTTATGCCACGTCATCAAGCAAAAATGAGTCCGCTACAGGAACCCTTCACGCAACCGTCTCCAAACTTCGAACGCACGCACCAGACAGAACCCATCTCCACGTCCCTTTTGACCGTCCTTTGACCATCACTTACGCACGCCCCCGTCCACCTGTGATGACCACACCACCATCCATCTGAAGCTCCAGCCTAGCCGCTCCCCATGGACCACCTGCGGCCACCCAGAACCGCCGCCGCCGCCGGTTAGTTTTTTCGAAACCCTAGTCGGGATTTGGCGACGATCTAACCATTGAAACGACAAACGAATTATATAGATGCGCTCCACTCGGTCCTCTCCACAATACCCAGAAACCGTTTCTCGATCCGATGAAGTTTTGTGCGATGATGATGAACGGTTTTGGGGCTGTTTGAATTTATTCTGGATGAACGACAGCTCCAATTGAAAAACGAATTTCACCATGAGATTACGTGCATCGAGAACTATGATATATATTTTTTCGAGATTTTTAGGAGGACTTTAAATTTTCACTTTGTTTTTGAACTGACTGGATCTAGGGTTAGCCCCCATTGAAGAAGAAGAGAAACTTGAAGAAGATGAACGTACAACAAATAGATAATAGAGACTAGGGTTTATAGCTGTATATATACAGGTATGCTAGCGATAGGGTAGATAATAGGCTATAGAATGAACGTGCGTGATAAACTATGGCCCAAAAAGCCCGCTATGCCTCCGGAGTCGAATTTTTTTAAATCTATATATCCAGATAGGTATTTTAAAATATTCTGAACGCGATGGAAAAAGTTTCACGACCAAATTCGATCGTATGAAGCAGTTATGCTGAAAACAAGATTTCCAAATTGATTTAAAATTGATTTTTAATAAAATTGATTTCAAGGCGTTTCGCGTCCGTACGATCAAACGACAAGTCCGATCGATACGAAACTTGAGATCCTATAATAATTCACCGATACGGATCCGATGAAACTGGTTTCGTCGAAATCCGAGTCCGTGACAAAAATGGCTATTTTTAATATTTATTAAATAAATTAAAATAAATTATAAATCCAATTTTTATATTTCAACTTCTAATATTTGCCAAATTTTATTACTTATATAATTCAATCAATTCCAAATGATTTAACAAGCTTGGATGTGGATTAAAATCTATAAGTATATCAATTTTGCAGTGTTAATTTCTGCACTTCTTATTATTTGGAATTATAATTTTTTATTCTCAAAACCCAATTATTAATTCTTATACTCCTATACTCTCAACTTGAATCCAATTAGATAAATAGTTTTGATTTCCATTCCAACTCATTTGATTGGAAATAAACTTTTTACCATACATTAAATTCCAAATTATTAATAAACTTTTATTCCCATTTCCTTTACACACAATCATCGTATTATAAAGGTATCTACACTATTCTCCATTGATTTGCCTTAACTTATTTAAGGTAACCTTACATTAATATCTATCGCTATGTTTTCAAATTATTATTCCCTCATTTTTCTTAACTATTATTAATTCCAATCTTAATGAATTCAACATTATAAGTTTGGAAAATTTATTAAATTCACTCAATTGTTTACAAATTTCATTTTAAAACCAATAACGTAATATTTTACGTTTTAATTCCCTTTTACTTGTATTAATACCCTTTGTTGGATTTAATATTCAAATTATAGATAAAATCTTGCTTTCTAAAGTTAGATCAACAATGTCCAACAAAATTTGAATTTGCTTTAACTTTATTCTATGGAATTAACTATTGCAATAAATCCAAATTACCATAAATTACATCCAAATAAATAAAGCTTGATTTCTATTATTCAACTCAAAATATATCAATTATTCCCAACTATATAGTTAACGTTTCTTTTATATATCACTGTAGTAATATTTCAAAATGTTCATCTTTTGTTTGCATAAATTACTGTATTTAGATAAAATTGTAATTTTGGTAACTTATCACATAAATAAACTTAAAACCTCAACTAATACATTCTACCTTGGTTTCATCTTATTCATTCACTCGCCAATATTCCGTACTAACTACAAAATTTAGTGTATTAATTTAAATTGATCAAAATAAGACTTATCAACTAATAGAAAGATTTACGTACAAATTTATTGTCATACATCTAATTTACAAGCCTATACTTAATTATTACCCTACAATACGTTTACGTTACTATAATATCCACTCTTCCGTTACTACGTTTCTATAAATTTATTCATTTATAATTTATTGTCTGAAAGTTCTCCTTTTATTGACTAGACACAACAATAACCAAAAAAATTAATTAGATTCATTTATATACATTAGATAAATGGGTACACTTCTGCAATAATCCTATAAATGAAAATATTTTGGTGCATAAATTTCTACTTACTTAGTGCATTCATTTATTAAATTACAAATTTCCTCAATCCACGTAAATCACCCATTTACATATTTAAATTTAGCGTTATTTAAATCTTCGTTTATACATTTAGAGTTTATACTAAATTGAATTACACAACTTATGAACTTTAACAAATTTAGTTCACTAAATAAATTTTCTAATGTTTATTAAATTGCAATCCAATCCAGTTATCATTTCATTAATACCATTTAATCAGCTAATTATAACTAATAGCCACCCACAAATTTACGTTAATTCAATCCATGCCATATAAGTATTTAATTGTCAACATTAAATTACAATCACTATATCAATTTCTACATTTATTCTTAAACAAATTAAAAATTTATATCAAATTAATTTATTAAATATTATTAATTCCCGGGTCGTTACACTCTCCCCCACTCAAAACTTTTCGTCCCCGAAAAGGAAAAGAAGGGAGAAGGAAGAATAAACAGTACATCTTATTTCTAATATTAACTTATAAACAATATTTTACTGGATTAATTTCCTTTAATGAAATACACTTGTTTTATAATCATTATGTCTTTTAATACTTGAATTATTAAAGTTGGAAAAATATTTTTAACAAAATTCTAAGTCCAAAATTTACGGAATTTTTTTTTTTTTTTTTGCAGAGTCTCCTTTGTACGGAGGGACTCTGGAGAAAATATAATATCCAAATATACAAATATATTACATATATTATCCAAAATAAAATATCCCAACACGGGAAAATATATAAAATAGCGCTTTAAACGTAATCCGAAAACGTACCTATTTGTCGGGCAATACGCTTATATTTTTATGGAACCAAGCAGTAGTAGTGGCTTCCATCACCTGTATTCACTTATAAAACCTAAAAGGTTAAATATTTATTTATAGTGAAATGTTTGGGTGGATTCAATCATTCATATCCAATCAATTGCAACAACCATACATTTTAACAAACAGCACACACCACAACAAACAGTCGTTCAATCCAACAAACAATCAGTTGTTCGGGTTCAAATTTTTGAAATCATACATCAACCAAACAATTCAAACCAACATCAAGATAGCTTATTATACATTTATTTCATAATTCAGTGGTTAAATTTTCTTTCCTTCATTTATGAGGGATTTCTTTGTTTCTTACAATTTTCATTTTCCATTTGTTACAAAATTCATTACATTTGTACTCCAATTTATTGACTAAAGTTTATATCATCTATTTATACTACTTACCTTTATCTATATAGTAAAATTTCCAATTTAACTTAAGTTTATACAATTAATTCTCATTAATAACAGCAAATTTATTGAATACCTTAATTACCTCAAGCTTCACTTGTTTAGATGTCAATTTAAAGTTGATTAATCTATCAATTGCAGCGTCAATTTTTCAATTCCATTATATTCATAATTATAAATTAAATTTCCAATAATTCTATTTAACTGACTATTCATTATGTTATTCACTTTATTGCTATCAAATGGAAATTTTTTAACATTGGATTCAGACTTTTACATTAATATTCTCAACATCATCTTAATTCTAGTTTACCGTAATATCTAATTTCCAATTCTTACAATAAACCCATTTACTATAAATTTGAATACCAATTAATTAGTTCCAAATAAAATTGATTGATTCAATTCAACTATTTTATTAAGTTTATTATTAATATATACACTCAGTTACTGTTGGTTTTATATTCCATTGCACTATATACCCCTAATTATCTTTAATTATTTGTATTAATGGCTATGTTTCAAATGTGAAATCTTGTTAATTACACACCTAAATTAAGGTTATAAAACCAAACCTTAGTTCCATTCCTTTTTTTTCCAAATTATTACTTATGAAAAATTTCACGTTTCTATTTATTGATTACATACCTACCTTCGCCCCTTGCATTAATTCTCATAACCATCACATAATTGATATCCAAATTTGATTTAGTAAACCAATTTGTTACAAATTTACTTACATTAACTCTATTTCCCTTATTTTGGTTATTATTCCATACGTAGATCACAAGTTTACATTCCTTTATACTATCTTATGAAAACAATATACATTTCTAATACTTTACTACATTTATTGTTACTTTAAATTTACATTAACAAAACGTTTAATTTAAGATTTATTGTAATTGGTTACCAAAGTTTATTCGACACATTAAATAAATAACAACTTATGTTAATTATCACCTATTTGCTTCTCTTCGAATTTAAATGTTTGTTACGTATCAACCCAGGTTATTATTCTACATATATAACACTAATTTTATTCCATCACCATTTTTTCATCATTAATTCATTGATTAATTCAAACTTTACATTTATTTTCTTATATTAATTTATTACCAATTATATCCTCTTACATTGTTTTTAATTATTTAGGCTAGCACTAAATTAATTATTTATTAACTTACATTAACAATCGCCTTAATTTACATTCAATTACTGTTAATCAACGTATTATTCTATTGGTAAATTAAATACCCACTTATATTTACTTATATTTTAATTTCATACCCAAATGCAACAATTTACACTTTCCATTATCACATTAATTTGTATTCCATTCTAGTTAATATTTTTATTGATAATTCACTAATTCAACATTCCCATTTGTTTCTTATATTAAACTTATAACCGAGTATGACAATTTACAGTATTTCAATTAATTGCAATATAAATTTTAAATTGTTAATTTTGATTACAATTGGTACAGCTAATTTCTACATTCGCTCCCATATAAATTATAATATTTATTTCTTTCTACATTTAATAAAAATCTTATTAATTTATTTTATTTTAACATCGAATTTTACGGGTCGTTACACCACTCCTCGCCTAAAAATATAAAATATAGGCCAGGTAACTTCAGGGCACTAGTTGCTCCATCCCTAACCTTAGTTAAACAACTGATTTTATTTTTCCAGATCTCACAGGCGGGACAAATGTACTAATCATTTCTGCAAACTCAGTTTGTTATTATATTCAATCTTCTTCACTTTTTTGTTTAAGTGGTATAAACAATTCCTCTTAACCATTTATTCAAACTCTTATTAAAACTTATAAATCATCTCTACATTACTTAATTATTCCTTTAGATAATTCACAAAATATTTAGGAAAGAATTGTTAAGTTTAAATCTTCTTTTAAAAATTCGTAGCAACGGTAGCAGAAAAGTGCCATGGAAAGTACTTTATAAGCTTATTTCATTTAAACAACTTTTTAATATTGGAAAATTTATATTTGCCATTCCAAATGTCTTTTAAACTTTTTTAATAGATTTATCAAATTTATTTCATATTTTAATCTATTTAAAAATATCATTTATAAATAAATCCCTTTTTGGATTCCGAACTGCCAAACCGCGACGTTTTAGAAAATTGTTTCGGACATATTTCAAAATCTACATGATGAAATATTGGTTTTCTTTCTTCGTTTTAAAATTTTTACCATTGTGAACCAAAAAAATTTTATTTCGAAGAAATCTGATTTATAAATCATTCTCTACGTTAGTTTGAAGTTATGGGTCAAAATTTACGAGCTGCTGTTACGCGACTAGCTCTATTTTGATTAATTTTTTGAATTGCTTCGGAACTTGTCCGGAACACCTCAAATTTGTTTTAAACCATATTTAAACTATTTTTAAGTCATTTAAAATCATTAAAAGGCTACATAACTTCCATACACATATTTGTATGGATTTAATTCTTATTCAATTAACTATGGTTAATTACTAATCTTTTCTCTTATTATTTATCAAACAAGTTATCAACCACATAATCAACTAATTTGCAACCAAGTTATCAAACATTCATTCAACTTGTTAAAACTTCCAAATCATTATACTTGAAATAATTTATGGATTTATTAATAAATAAGAGTACTCACCTTTAACTTAACCAATTCTTCCTACCAACATTCATATGCAACAACACTTCACTTAAGCTTCAAATAATCAACTTCTTGTAACAACCCGCATATTTTACGATTGAATATTTAAATATTTTATCGTTAGTCGGATTTTAGTCCGAAAAGTTACTTTTTGCATACGGTCGAATTAGGACTCGGGACTACTTCCATTGGGTCCAAAACACCATTTACGATCTTTTTGAGTATAAATTTTGATATGTTTGGAGTTAGTGGAATTTTGCAACTTTTTCACTTTGGGCTTTGGGTTTGGTTTAGCCCATTAGCCTAAACTATTAACTCTAGCTCAACCCCCTTCCCTTCATAACTTTACTTTCATTTCCTAACACTCAAGCTTCATCAAAAATGGAGGAAGGAATGGAAAATTAAAACTCCAAGCCCTAGTTCATTTGCAAATCCAACATCTAACTCCAAATTCAAAGAGAAGCCATTGATTCAAGCTTCTTGTGTAGAGATTCAAGTGTGGTTGATTCTTCCTTTGCTTTCAAGCTTCTCCTTCATTGATTTTGTGAAAAGGTGAGATTTTTATCTCACATCTTTGTCTATAACTATCTTTGATTGTTGGGTATGAATTCCTAACACTTATTCATATGCATTTGCTCTTGGTTTGGATTGAATTGGTGAAAATCCCCATTTTTAGTGTTTTGGGTTCAAATCCTTAAAAATCCTAACTTTGATGATTGAACACGTTTTTGGTGATGCATCGAGGAGCCAATAGGACCGGGAAGCCGATGGACGTAATCCCCTAGCGTCCGTGCTCGATCGGTTGCAAATTGAGAGAGTTTTTGGCCTTTTTGTTGCTTAGGTCGTTCGGCCTGCACGTATGATTCTCGGCCTGCAGTTTGGTTGGCCTGCCTTAGGTCGCAACCCATAGGTCGCTTGCATCTTAGGTCGTTAGGTCGCTCGGCCTTCTTTTACCTCTTAGGTCATTAGGTCGCTTGGCCTTCTTTTACCTCTTAGGTCGTTTCACCCTTAGGTCGCTCGGCCATGTTAAGCCGCTAGCTCCTTAGGTCGCAACCCCTTAGGTCACTCGGCCATATTATGCTGCTTGCTCTGTTACGCCGTGCGCTCGGCCATTAGGTCTTTCCACCCCACAAGTCGCTCAACCATCTTAAGTCGCACCTGCTATCTCGCAACCATGTTAGGTCGCTTGCTTTCTTAGGTCGCGCCATTTGTCCACTTAAGTAGCCTGGCCTTCTTACTTAAGTCTCTCGCCTTGGGTCGCTGTCCACATAGGTCGCTCGGCCATGATAGGTCACGCCATGCCCTAAGTCGTGCCATGTAAGTTGCACAGTTAGGCCGCATGCAATTTCTTAAGTCACTGATTTCTTGTGTTGACTTACGTTAGGTCGTAAGCCGTGGCTGTTAAGTCGCAAGGGTATTTCCACTTTGATGGATTTTGAAACGAATTCTTTAGATTTTTATTCACGTCTTCGAATGTGAATTTTTGTGATTTATTGTTTCAGCAATCCTTTTTGTGATTTGTCACTTTATCTCACTTGTACGAGAAATCTAACTAAACGGCTTAGTAAAACAAGTGGTATGAAACGTTTGTGTTTACTTCGCCGGTTAATTCTTGGACTTGTTCGATTGAATCTCTTGTGACAATTTTCAAGTGGAGATCTGTAATTTGTTCGTAAATATTTAAGTTAAGCTAGTGGTTATGGGACATGAAGCTAAGCTTAAATATTTACTAGCTTACTGTAATTGACACTTCTTCATGATCGTTGATGATCATTTTTGTGATTTATACTAGCAAATGTGCGATGTCTCTTTGTCTACGATGGAGACTAAACCCCGTTTCTGTAGAGCTTCGGCTCAATTTGGTGGGGTAGCGACCCATGGTCTTCGGGCCGTTTTGTGGAGCTTCGGCTCAAAATTAATGGTTAGCAACCATGGAATAGCGTTCCATTTTGTGATACACGTGTTGGTGAGTTTTCATGCTCCCGTTTTGTGATAGGCCTCCACCTTTTAGTGATTTCTGTATATCCATTGATAATTTCTAGAATTTGTGTTTCACCAATTTTCGTAATTTACATTGATATGTTTTATCAATATTTGTGCATTGGTGAATTTACGTGTCATTAACTTTTGTGATTGACATTGATATAATTGTCAATACTTATGGTTTTAGTGAATAAAAATAAAGAGTATGACATTCTTTTTGATCTTTGAGAAGATTCTTGTGTTGTTGATTAATCTCTTGTTGATTTTCAATTACATACTTATCACAGTATGGCTTTATGGTTATCATATGTTTATGTCATATCTCTTATTCTATATTATTTTATCTGATATTTACAGCTAGACTGATCCATTTATTATTTTTTTATTAAATAATACTCAGGTCAGACCGAGTGTTACAGGTGCTTTTGCTTGACTTCACATCTGGGATTGTCACCCTGACTTTTTGGCTAACTACTTAGATTAGTAGTTTTTGTTGCATACATTTTAGATATAAACTCATTGATGTATCCATATTCTTTTGTCTAGCACTTGTAGCTATTCTTTTGTGATATTGTGGATCTTGTCTGACCACTACTCTGATGTACACTTTTATGTGTTATATATTCATATCTATTTCCGCCTTTGTGATATGGATGTCTGTGACTGATTTGTGTTATGCTTATTTCTATATTTCTTTCCGAAGAATATATATAACCACTGGGTAGTAGCTTTGAGTTTGTATCGGCATGTCGGATTCCCATTTGTACTATCTGACATATGGGGGCTCGGACAAAGCATTACGCGGATCGTCGCTCCTCAACAGCCTTATTCTCCGCGCTAGTTGACGGCATTAACCCGTAGTGTCCTTGCCTAGCGTGGGTATAGAGGTGGGGCGTCATAGCTTGGTATCTGAGCTAATCTTCGGAACAACGTAGAATAATCTAGCAAGGATTATCGTCCTACGTCCATCTTAGGAGTCGTTCTTTAGGATTTAATTCGAGTCTTCGTACCGATTCATCCTATTTTCTTTATGATTCCTTGTTTATCTATCAACATTACTTGATGTTGATTTGGTGAATAACCTTACCCTTCTTATTTCTTTCTTTCAAAAGGAAGAGAAATGGTTAGACCTGGCCGTCCCAGCGCCAGTCAATCTAGCGCTACTCCCCAAGTTGGAGTTTTAAGTCTGCCCAGCAGCTTCTTGATTTAGTAAGGAATGCTCAAGCAGTCGGATCTAATCCGGAGTCTTCTCACCCTAAGTCTAGATTCGCACGTTTGTGCAGCGATTATACCAATTTGGGTGGAAAGCCATTCAAAGGATCTGAAACTATTATTGAAGTCCAGGCTTCGCTGAGAACGTGCGATCGAATCTTTTCTCGCATGAATCTTGTTGATCTTCACCGTGTTCAGGTGGGCTCTAGTATGCTCCAAGAATGAGCATTAGATTGGTATGAGCTTCTTATTTCTGAAATAGTTGAAGCGGATCTTACTTGGGAGAAATTCCAGGAACGCTTCGAATTAAAATTTGTGCCAGAAGCTGAGAAGGTGACTTTGGCTCACCGTTTCATTGACCTTGTTCAAGGTGAATCCTCTGTGGCAGACTATGTCGCATCATTCGAGTCACTTTCTAAATATGGGGTCGAGTACATAAACACCCCATTGAAGAAGAACCAAAGAATTGTCTATGGCTTGAATAAAAATCTTAAGAAGTCAATACTTCTAAAGTTAGAAGTTTCTTTTGATCAACTCGTTGATATCGCTCTTCGTTTTGAAGATGTAGATAGGGAGAGGGATGTTGAAGTTATGGGTGCCAAACCAAACTTCAACAACAAGAAACGGCCCAATAAGTTCATGGGTCCTTATCCCAATAAGAAAGGGAAGCAAGCAACTTCGGTGGCAAAGACTTCTACCTCTAGTGGTGGGCAATGCTACAACTGTGGTTCTAAGGACCATTATGCGAACAAGTGCTCAAAGCCTCGTGCTTGTCGCTATTGCAAAAGCCCGGACCATTATATATCTTCGTGTCCCAAACTTCAAAACAGGAAGGAGGGATAGCTTAATGTTGCTCAACCCCTTGGCAAAACATCTTGTGGTCAAGGTATTTCTCATTCTATCCTTGATGGCATATTTTATTTCGTGGTCATCCTATTCGAGTTCTTTTTGATACGGGTGCGTTCCACTCTTTCATTTCAAAAGAACTCGTTGATACTTTTTTTTGGATGTTTTGTGTTTAATGACTTCTTTGAGAATTGCGAATCCGGTTGGTGGATCCACAACAATCAGTTTATTGTGTAAAGATGTCGAGATTATTTTGTGTGATTTTTTTTTCCGAGCCGATTTGCATGTTATGCGCTACTTAGGCTTTGGAATGATTTTGGGAATGGATTGGCTTAACCGCTATGAATCCCAAATCCTATGTCTTGAGCGGACTATTCATCTTCGACATCCTCAATCTGTTAAGCAGATTTCTATTGACCTTAAAGATTCGGATTCCAACCTGGTTGCATCTTTATATTCTTTAAATCCTCATGATGACGATAATGATGATGAGGAAGATATTATTTCTCTTATTCACATTTTTCATGAATTTTTCGACATATTTGAGCATGTTTTAGGATTACCACCTAAGCGAGCAATTGTGTTCAGAATTAATCTCATTCCTGGAGCTCAACCTATCACTCGTCCTTATCGTTTGTTCAATAAAGAAAATGAGGAGATGCGCAAACAATTATACGAATTGGAGGCGAAGCAATTTATTCGCTCTAGTTCCTCGCCTTGGGGAGCTTCAGCTATTTTTGTGAAGAAATCTGATGATACACTTAGGCTTTGCGTTGACTACCGCAAGCTTAATGATCTTACTATCAAGAATAAATATCCTTTACCTCGGATTGACGATCTATTCGATCCACTTAGTGGTGCTAGAGTCTTTTCACAATTAGACTTAGCTACCGGTTTTCATCAGCTTCGCATTGCAGAGGATAGCATTCCTTTGACCTCGTTCCGTACTCGTTATGGATCTTTTGAATGGCTTGTTATGCCATTTGGTCTGACGAATGCTCCGGCTTATTTCGTTGACCTTATGAATCAAGTTTTCAAAAATTTCCTCAATCGATTTGTTCTCATCTTCATTGACGATATTCTTGTGTATCCAAAAACCGAGGAGGAGCATGAAAACTATCTTCGGATTGTGTTACAAACTCTTAGGAGAAATCAATTGAAAGCAAAATTTTCTAAATGCCACTTTTGGCAATCTCGTGTGAAGTTTCTCGGTCATATTATTTCCGAGTCCGAATTTCCGTGGATCCTTACAAGATTGAAGCGATTCAAAATTGGAAGAGACCGGAGAGTGTGACGGAGATCCGTAGTTTTCTTGGATTGGTGGGTTATTACCTTCATTTTATTAAAGACTTTTCTGAAATTGTCGTGCCTCTTACTAGCTTGACAAAGAAAGGTGTTAAATACATTTGGTCAGACAAATATGAAGCTTCTTTTTGGAAATTAAAAGAAATCCTTTCCGATGCTCCTATTCTTGTGATTCTCGAGGGAAACCAAGATTTTATTGTTTATACCGATGCTAGTCGTGTTGGTTTGGGTGCCGTTCTTTTGCAAAGAGAACGTGTTATTTATTACGCTTCTAGGCAATTAAAGCCTGCCGAGACTAGATATGCCAATCATGATTTAGAACTCCCAGCTATTGTTTTCGCCCTTCGTATTTGGCGTCATTATCTTTCGGAAGAAAAATTTATTCTGTACACCGATCACAAATCTTTGAAGGGTCTATTTTCTCAAAAGGAACTTAATTTGCGTCAACAACGTTGGCTCGAATTTCTTGCAGCTTATGATCTTGATATTCTTTTACCCTCAAAAAGGGAAATCGTGTTGCGGTTGCACTTTGTCGTAAGCAACAAGCGGTTGTTTCTATGATGATATCTGAATGGAATATTCTGGGAATTCTATCCTCTTGTTAGATTCGAGATCGTGTTTCCGATTTATGTTCATCTCTTGTTTTATATAGTCTTGAGGATCATCCTTCTCTTTTAGACCGCATTCTTGAAGCTCAAAAGCTAGATCCAGAATTGGCTCTTCTTGGCCAAAATTTTAGGGATAAATGGTTTGAAAGACTTTGATATTGATTCTCGTGGTGGTATTCGAAAATTTGGTAGACTTATCGTGCCAAATATTAATAATCTACGTAAAGACATTTTAGAAGATTCTCATTGTTCTAAATTTACCATTCATCCCGGTAGTAGTAAAATGTACGCGGACATGAAGCGACTTTATTATTGGGAGGGAATGAAGTCTGATATTACTAACTTTCTTAAGTGTTTCATGACATGCCAACTTGTCAAGGCTGAACATCAAAGGCCCGGTGGGTTATTGCAACCTTTAGAAATTCCAATTTGGAAGTGGGATCAAATTTCCATGGATTTTATTGACGGCTTTCCCCGTTCTCGTTCGGGTTATGTTAGCTTATGGGTGATAGTCGATAGGCTCACTAAATCCGTCCTTTTTATTCCCGTTCGATCCAATCGAACCGTTCCTCTCTTGGCCAAACTCTTTATTAAAGAAATTGTAAAATTGCATGGAGTTCCTACTTCTATTGTTAGTAATCGTGATCCATTGTTTACTAGTGGATTTTGGAAGAGTCTTAAAAAAGCTTTGGGAATGAAGCTTAATTTTAGCACTGCTTATCATCCCCAGTCCGATGGACAGACCGAGCGTATGAATCAAACTCCTGAAGATCTTCTTCGTGCATGTGTTCTTGATTTTGGTGTAAGTTGGGAAGATCATATTTCTCTTGTTGAGTTTTCCTATAATAATAGCTTCCAGTCTAGTATTGGTATGGCATCTTTCGAGGCACTCTATGGAAGGCTATGCCGATCTCCTTCTTGTTGGCTTAAGGCTGGTGAGAAGCTGGTTTTAGGTCCAGATTTTATTCATGATTCCACAGAGAAGATTGTCCTTATTCGTCATAGGATGAAAGAAGCCCAGAGTAGACAAAAATCCTATGTCGATAACCGGAGAAGGAAATTAGAATTTTCTATGGGAGATCTTTTGTTTATTCGTGTTTCACCTATGAAGGGTGTTGTACGTTTCAGTCGATCGGGAAAGTTAGCATCTCGATATATTGGTCCATTTCCCATCACCGAACGTATTGGTTCCGTGGCTTATCGCCTTTTATTACCGGCTCAGTTTTCTGCTATTCATGACGTGTTTCACGTTTCTCAATTACGGAAATGTCTTCGAGATTCCGATTCTATTCTTGAGCCCGGTGTTGTGGAAGAAATTGAAGTTTCACCTAATTTAACTTATGAGCAACATCCTATTCGTATTATTGCTTCGGAGGTCAAACGCCTTCGAAAGAAAGATGTTCCGCTTGTTAAAGTTAAATGGTCCTCGAATCCTAAGGATTGCTCTTGGGAATCTAGAGAATTCATCGAGCGAGCACATCCGGACTTACTTTCTCATGCTCTTTGAGGTGAATTTCTTATTTCAAATTCCTTTTGTGTTGATATGCTTTCATAGTTGTTACCTTATATCTTCTTCTTAAATATTGCGAGGACGCAATTTCTTTAAGGAGGGGAGTCTGTAACAACCCACATATTTTACGATTGAATATTTAAATATTTTATTTTAATATTTATCGTTAGTCGGATTTTAGTCCGAAAAATTACTTTTTTCATACGGTCGAATTAGGACTCGGGACCACTTCCATTGGGTCAAAAATGCCGTTTGCGATCTTTTTGAGTATAAACTTTGATATGTTTGGAGTTATTGGAATTTTGCCACTTTTTCACTTTGGGCTTTGGGTTTGGTTTAGCCCATTAGCCTAAACTATTAACTCTAGCTCAACCCCCTTCCCTTCATAACTTTACTTTCATTTCCTAACACTCAAGCTTCATCAAAATTGGAGGGAGGAATGGGAAATTAAAACTCCAAGCCTTAGTTCATTTGCAAATCCAACATCTAACTCCAAATTCAAAGAGAAGCCATTGATTCAAGCTTCTTATGTAGAGATTCAAGTGTCGTTGATTCTTCCTTTGCTTTCAAGCTTCTCCTTCATTGATTTTGTGAAAAGATGAGATTTTTATCTCACATCTTTGTCTATAGCTATCTTTGATTGTTGGGTAAGAATTCCTAACACTTATTCATATGCATTTGCTCTTGGTTTGGATTAAATTGGTGGAAATCCCCATTTTTAGTGTTTTGGGTTCAAATCCTTAAAAATCCTAACTTTATGATTGAACACGTTTTTCGTGATGCATTGAGGAGCCAACAGGACCGGGAAGCCGATGGGCGTAATCCCCTAGCGTCCGTGCTCGATCAGTTGCAAATTGAGAGAGTTTTTGACATTTTTGTTGCTTAGGCTGTTCGGCCTGCACGTATGATTCTCGGCCTGCAATTAGGTCGGCCTGCCTTAGGTCGCAACCCATAGGTCGCTTGCAACTTAGGCTGTTAGGTCGCTCGGCCTTCTTTTACCTCTTAGGTCGTTAAGTCGCTCGACCTTCTTTCACCTCTTAGGTCGTTAGGCCGCTCGGCCTTCTTTTACCTCTTAGATCGTGTCACCCTTAGGTCGCTCGGCCTTGTTAAGCCGCTAGCTCCTTAGGTCGCAACCCCTTAGGTCGCAACCCCTTAGGTCGCTCAGCCATGTTATGTTGCTTGCTCTGTTAGGTCGCGCGCTCGGCCATTAGATCGTTCCACCCCATAGGTCGCACAACCATGTTAAGTCGTACTTTCTATCTCGCAACCATGTTAGGTCGCTTGCTCTCTTAGCACGCGCCATTTGTCCACTTAAGCCGCCCGGCCTTCTTGCTTAAGTCGCTCGCCTTAGGTCGCTGGCCACATAGGTCGCTCGGCCAAGATAGGTCGCGCCATGCGCTAAGTCGTACCATGTAATTCGCACAGTTAGGCCACATGCTATTTCCTAAGTCGCTGATTTCTTGTGCTGACTTATGTTAGGTTGTAAGCCATGGCTTTTAAGTCGCATGGGTATTTCCACTTTGATGGATTTGGAAACGAATTCTTTCGATTTTTATTCACGTCTTCGAATGTGAATTTTTGTGATTTATTGTTTCTACAATCATTTTTGTGATTTGTCACCTTATCTCACTCATACGAGAAATCTAATTAAATGGCTTAATAAAACAAGTGGTATGAAACGCTTGTGTTTATTTGTCGGTTAATTCTTGGACTTGTTCGATTGAATCTCTTGTGACAATTTTCAAGTGGAGATCTACAATTTGTTGGTAAATATTTAAGTCAAGCTAGTGGTTATGGGACATGAAGCTAAGCTTAAATATTTACTAGCTTACTGTAATTGACAATTCTTGATGATCATTGATGATCATTTTTGTGATTTAGACTAGCAAATGTACGATGTCCCTTCGTCTACGAGGGAGACTAAACCCCGTTTCTGTGGAGCTTCGGCTCAATTTGGTAGGTAGGGACCCATGGTCTTTGGGCCGTTTTGTGGAGCTTCGGCTTAAAATTAATGGTTAGAAACCATGGTATAGCGTTCCATTTTGTGATACACGTGTTGGTGAGTTTTCATGCTCCCGTTTTGTGATAGGCGTCCCCCTTTTAGTGATTTCTGGATTTCCATTGATGATTTCTAGAATTTGTGTTTCACCAATTTTCGTGATTTACATTGATATGTTTTATCAATATTTGTGCATTGGTGAATTTGTATGTCATTAACTTTTGTGATTGACATTGATATAATTGTCAATACTTATGGTTTTAGTGAATAAAAATAAAGAGTATGACATTATTTTTTATCTTTGAGAAGATTCTTGTGATATTGATTAATCTCTTGTTGATTTTCAATAACATACTTATCACAATATGGCTTTATGGTTATCATATGTTTATGTCATATCTCTTATTCTATATCATTTTATCCGATATTTATAGCTGGACTGATCTGTTTATTATTTTCTTATTAAATAATACTTGGGTCAGACTGAGATGTTATAGGTGCTTCTGCTTGACTTCACATCTGGGATTATCACCCTGACATTTTGGCTAACTACTTAGATTAGTAGTTTTTGCTACATACATTTGAGATATAGACTCATTGATGTATCCATTGTAACAACCCGCGTATTTAACGATTATATATTTAAATGTTTTATTTAAATATAGCATCGTTAGCCGGATTTTTGGGTCCGAAATGTTACTTTTTGCAAACGGCCGAATTCGGGCTTGATACCACTTCCATTGAGTCCAAAATGGCATTTGCGATATTTTTGAGTATAAACTTTGATATGTTTGGAGTAAGTTGAATTTTGCTACTTTTTCTAATTGGGTTTTGGGTTTGGGTTCAGCCCATTTGCTAGTTTAATAACCTAACTCAGTCCCACTCTTCCCCATTCACTCATTTTCACTTCTAAACTCAAGCTAAAATTGAAAATGGGGGAAAGGAAGAGGAATTAGAAATTCCAAGCCCTACTTCTTTGCAAACTTGAATTCTTGCTCCAAAATCAAAGAGAAGCTAGTGGTATGCCTCCTCTTCATCTTCTCCAACTCTTTTCCTCTTCAATTTCAGAAAGTTTCCTAAACCTAACTTAGGAAATACTTGTTTTGATCTTAGATTGAAGCTTGTTGGGTTGAGGTAGAGATTGGTTGGTCTTCTCCTTGTGTTTGAGCCCCTTCTTCTTTGTTTTGGGTTAAAGGTGAGATTTTCATCTCACATCTATGACTATAATCATCTTTGGTTGTTAGGTATCAATTCCTAACACTTATTCACGTGCATTTGCTTTTGGTTTGGGTTGAATTGGTTAATATTCCAATTTCTAGTGTTTTGGGTTCAAATCTTTGAAATCCTAACTTTGATGTTTTGATCATGTTTTGGTGATGCATCGAGGAGCATATAGGGTCGGGTTGCCAATTGGCATAAACCCTTAGAGCCAATGTTCATACGGTCGCATTTTGGAAGAGTTTGCTCTTCATTTGAATAGGCTAAAAAAACAGCCCAGGCATGATTCAGTCGACTGAATTCTCTGTTTAGTCGACTGAATCTAGGACCGAAAGTTTCCAGGCATGGTTTAGTCGACTGAATTCTCTGTTGAGTCGACTGAATCTGGAAACAGAAAGTTCCCAGGCATGGTTTAGTCGACTGAATTCTCTGTTCAGTCGACTGAACCTGGAAATAGAAAGTTTCTAGGCAGAATTCAGTCAACTGAAAATCTCTGTTCAATCAACTGAATTTGCTGTTTAGTCAACTGAATTCTCTGTTTAGTCAACTGAATTTGCTATTTCAGCCCACTTTGCCTTTTGGGATTGAATTTCCAATTTGAATCGATTCGTGATGATCCTATTTGTTGTCATCATTTATTTTGACTTTGATGATTCCTTTTTAATTTCAATCCACGGGTTTTTATAAAATAATCTTTTAGATTGTATTAAAAGCTTGCTTCTCTAATTTATAAATTCTATTTAAGCACACACACACAATTTCGCACTTCGAGCGGAGTGGAAAGGAGATTAAATGGTTAAGTAAAACACAGACCATGAATCCGTGCGTTTATGTTTCTGATTAATCCCCGACCTATTCGATTGATTGTTTTGACCTTTTGGTCTTGTTTACCAATGAGATGAGGTGAACTTGGTACTGCTTTGAGTGTGAAATTAACTGACGGATAGTAAACCGTTAAGTGCGAAAGATTGGTTATGGGACTCACGTTACCACTTTTCAGATTCCTTTTCGAGAGTTGTGACACATTCTGCCAGTTAGTGGTGTCCAGTGCTGGTCCTTCGGACCTTCACCACTACGGTTTGTTGCCTTTGGGCTAGCGTCTTCGGACTCTCCTTCAGGTTTGTTGCCTTCGAGTATGTTGTCTTCGGGTTTGTACCTTCGGGTTTGTTGCCCTATTGTATCGCTTTCGGAGTTAGGTCTTTATGAGCCGCTCGAGTGATATTTGGGTTTGGAGTCTTCGGGCTCATGGATCCTTGTTTATACAGTACTGAGCATGTGCAAATTTTATGATGTTTTCATTGATATGTATATTCCCTCGGTATTACCCTTCGGCGTTGGTCTTTTTGAGCCGCACGATAGGTAGCGATTACCTTGTGGAACTTGTGTTACCTTCATTGGTATTTGTTATTTGCTTTATGGCTTATCTTGGGATATTCCTATCCTTTGTTTCTATGAGATGCCGATGATATGAGGCTTTCCTTATTATGATTCATCTTTTGTTAGATGATGGTGTTATCTCTTTTAGAGATATTTGTTATACTTTGTGACATTGCAGGTTATTGTTGTTCAGTTTATCTAACTGATTTGTTTAGCTAGACTGACCCGTGTATTTCATACTCGGGTCAGACCGAGTTGTTTTAGGTTAGGTGCATTTGGACTTAGCCTATTTTGCTTCCGCATGGACTATTCAGCTTGTTCCTTTTTGTTATAGCTTTTGTGTATTCCTATTTTGTAGTAACTCTGATATGTATTCTTTGGATTCATCTGTATATTGTGGTTTGCTATACCACTTGACGTGTATCGGTTTGTAAACTCTGCTATGTATCAATATATGTGTATATGATGATCTACTGTTCTGTGATGTATTTTACATTTGAGTTGTTATATTATGTTCTGATAGATCCTACAACCACCTATGGTTTTATTTTATGTATTCATTGGATATGTCGACCTGCTTGGTATGACTATTGTCGATGTATTCAATAGATAGTTAGAGCAAGGCTATACATGGTCGCTCCTAACCAGCCTTATTCTCCACGTTGGTCGACGGCATTACCTCATAGTGTCCTTGGCTAGCGTGGGTATAGAGGTGGGGCGTCACAGCTTGGTATCAGAGCTGAGTTCAGAACAAAATATGATAAACACAGAATATAAGCACATATTACAATACATCAAAGTGTATAAGTGATACAAATCTTTGAATCATCGTGTCTCTCTATTCCTTCTACCATCGAAGGTTAGATAGAATGTGGGAATACGTCTAGGAATGTATTTTGTTCCGTAGTATTCCACAATTGTATTAATGACATCTACCTTGTGAATAATCCTGTTCTTATCTTAACTTTCAGCGTATGGCTGGAAGAGGCAGGGGACGACGTTCGGATGCTGGGCAATCCAGTGGCTCACATCTAGATGGCTTTTATATGTCTGTCGATAAGTTTTTGGAATTGTTTAGGAGCACTCAGCCTCCAGTTCCTCCTCGATTATCTCCACCTCGCAAGTCCGCCTTTGCACGTCAGTGCAGTGATTTTTCTCACCTTGGGGGATAGCCGTTTAAGGGCTCTGATTCTGTTCTTGAAGTCCAAGCTTGGCTTTGCACGTGCGAGCGTATCTTATCTCGCATGGATCTTTCTGACCATGATAGAGTTCTTGTAACTTCTAGCTTATTGCAAGAGTGTGCTCTTGATTGGTATGAGCATCTTGTAGCCGAAATTGATGAGTCTACTCTTTCTTGGACTAAGTTTCGGGGACGATTCGAACTCAAGTTCGTTCCTGGATCTGAAAAAGTTTTATTGACCTGTCGCTTCCTTGAGTTGAAGCAAGGGAAATCTTCTGTTTCTGAGTATGTTGCATCATTCGAGGCTTTATCTCGGTATGGTCTTGAATTCATTAGCACTTCTTATAAGAGGAATCTGAAGTTTGTCTCTGGTCTTAAGAAATATCTTGAGAAGTCTTTGTTGCTCCAGCTTAAGCTCTCTTTTGAGGAGTTGGTTGACTCCGCACTTCATCTTGAAACCGTCGAGAAGGAGTGTGATAGTGGTTAGGATGTTGAGGTTTCCAAGAAGCAGTTTCCATTTCAGAAGTCCAGGTCTTTTCCTTCTAAGAAGAAGAAGACTGGTGGTACTAATTCTCAACCTCAGTCTGCTGGAACACCTTTCGTTCGGAAGTGTTTCAATTATGGTTCTCCTGATCATATGATTCGAGCTTGTTCCAAGCCTCTCTTCTGTCGCTATTGCAAGAAGGAAGGTCATCATGTTTCCACTTGCCCTACTGTTACGGCTGGTGTCAAGTCTAGCAAGCTTTATGCCGCTAAGGCTTCTGAAGGTCCTTCTCAGCCCAAAGGTATATCTCCATCTATTTTGGAAGGTTCTATTTTATTTCATGATCACAGTATATGAGTTCTTTTCGATACGGGTGCTTCACATTCTTTCGTATCGAAGAAGCTCGTCGATAATTTATCTTTGGATGTTTCTTGTATGATTACTTCATTGAGGATTGCGAATCCAATTGGAGGATCCGCGACCCTTAGTTTGCTTTGTGATGATGTTGAGGTTGTTTTATGTGGCTTTGCTTTTCGTGCGAATCTGCACGTTATTTCTTGTCTGGGATTTGATATGATTTTGGGAATGGACTGGCTAGTGAGATATGATGCCAAGATTATTTGTTTGAGAGGATTTTATATCTTCGACATCCGGATTCGCCTACTCAGTTATTACTTGTTCTTCGAAATGTGGATAATTCCGAAATGGCTTTACATTCTCTTGATTTGCGAGATGGTGATGATATATCTCGTATTCCTGTTGCTTGTGACTTTTCTGATGTTTTTGAACCTGTTTCGGGTTTGCCACCCAAACGGGCAATTGAGTTCCGCATTGATCTCATTCCAGGCACACAACTAGTTAGTCGTCCTCCTATGAGGATGTCTACAAAGGAAATGAGGAACTTAAGAAGCAGCTTTTAGAGCTTGAGTCTAAGCAGTTGATTCAGTCCAGTTTTTCTCTGTGGGGATCCGCGGTCGTCTTCGTGAAGAAGTCTGATGGAAATCATAGGCTTTGTATTGACTATCGTAAACTTAACGAGTTAACCATTAGGAATAGCTATCCATTGCCTAGGATCGATGATATGTTCGATCTATTGAGTGGTGCTAAGGTCTTTTCTCAGCTTGACCTCGCAATAGGTTTTCATCAGTTGCGAGTCGCGAAGGATAGCATACCGCTTTCCAAACTCATTATGGTTCTTTTGAGTGGCTCATTATGCCATTCGATTTGACAAACGCTCCTGCTTTCTTTGTTGATCTCATGAATCGAGTATTCCGGGAATATCACGATAAGTTCGTCCTTGTGTTCATTGATGATATCCTTATTTATTCTAAGTCTGAAGCTGAGCATGCTAATCACTTGAGAATCGTCTTGAGTACCCTCCGTCATCAGCAGCTTAGAGCTAAATTCTCCAAGTTCCATTTTTGGGAGAATAAGGTTAAGTTCTTAGGCCATGTTGTATCTTTCGATGGCATTTCTGTCGATCCCTCAAAGATCGAAGCCATCCAGAATTGGAAGAGGCCTGAGAATGTGCATGATATTCATAGTTTCCTTGGATTAGTGGGTTATTACCGTCGGTTCATTAAAGATTTTTCCCGTGTTGTGCTTCCTCTCACCAGCCTTACTCGAAAAGGCATTCGTTTTATTTGGTCCGGCAAGTGTGAAGCTTCCTTTCTGTCATTAAAGGAACTTCTCACTAATGCTCCTATTTTGGTGGTTCCCGAGGGGAATCATGATCTTGTTGTCTACACCGATGCGTGTGGTAGTGATCTTGATGCTGTTCTTCTGCAGAAGGATCGGGTAGTTGCTTATGCTTCTAGGCAACTACGTCCGAATGAAGTTCGCTATGCCACTCATGATCTTGAGTTAGCCGCCATTGTCTTTGCCTTGAAGATTTGGAGACACTCTTTATTGGGCGAGCGCTCCATTCTTTATATCGATCATAAATCCTTGAAGTATTTGTTCACTCAGAAGGAACTCAATATGAGGCAACAGTGTTGGCTCGAGTTTCTTGCCTCTTATGACTTTGATATCCAGTATACCCCTGGAAAGGGTAACCGTGTTGCTGATGCGCTTAGTCGCAAACATTCGGCTGTTGTTTCTATGATGCTTGCCGAATGGAATATTCTTGAGACTCTATCTTTTTGTGAAATTCGTGATCGAGGTTCATCTTCTGATACTCCTATGCTATTATTTAGTCTGAGAGCTCGACCCATTCTGTTGGATCGTATTGCCGATGCTCAACAGCGTGATCCTGATTTGTTGCATCTTATTCAGCTTTGTGAGTCTGGATCCTGCGATGAGGCATTGCGGGATTTCAGCATTGATTCTCATGGTGTCTTCGCAAAAAGAACCGTCTTTTTGTGCCTTCTAATTTTGCGCTTAGGCATGACATTCGTGATGATTGTCAACGTTCTAAGTATAACATTCATCCTGGCAGTAGTAAGATGTATGCCGATATGCATGGTCTTTATTATTAGAAAGGCATGAAACGCGATGTGGCGAGTTATGTGAGTAATTGCATAACTTGTCAGCGTATTAAGGCCGAACATCAGCGTCCTTCGGGTCTTCTTCAGCCTCTAGAGATTCCATCATGGAAATGGGATCAGATTTCTATGGATTTCATTGATGTCCTACCTCGTTCGAGATCGGGCCATTCTAGTATCTGGGTTATTGTTGATCGCCTCACTAAATCTGCTCATTTTGTTCCTATTAAGTCTAATAGGACTACTTTGCATTTGGCTAAGTTGTATGTCAAGAAAATCATGAAACTTCATGGTGTTCCTAGTTCTATTGTGAGTGACCGTGATCCTTTATTCACGAGTCATTTTTGGCAGAGTCTTCAGCAAGCTTTGGGGAAAAAGCTTAATTTTAGCACAGCTTATCATCCGCAGTCTGACGGATAGACTGAACGGGTGAACCATATCTTGAAAGATCTTCTCCGTATTTGTATTTTTGATTTTGGTGGAAGTTGGGAGGATCACCTACCTCTTGTAGAGTTCTTCTACAACAATAGTTTTCAGTCTAGTATCGGTATGGCTTCTTTCAAAGCTTTATACGGAAGCCATGTCGATCACCTTCTTGTTGGTTGGAATCTGGGGAGAAGCTTATTCTTGGTCCAGATTTTGTTCGTGACTCTTCTGAAAAGATTGATCTTACTTGTTTGAGAATGAAAGAGGCACAGAGCCGCCAGAAATCATACACGGACAACTGTAGGAAGCCTCTCGAATTCTCGATTGGTGATCTTGTCTTTATTCGTATTTCTCCTTTGAAGGGGGTTATGCGTTTCAGTACGACTCGAAAATTGGCTCCTCGCTTTATAGGACCATTTTCTATTACTGAACGTATTGGCCCTGTGGCTTATAGAGTTTCACTTCCAACTCATTTATCTGGCATTCATGACGTGTTCCACGTCTCTCAACTTCGGAAGTGTCTTCGAGAGTCGGATTCTGTGATCGATTCTCCTGATTTGTAAGAACTTGAGATCTCACCGGACTTATCTATTGTACAACAGCCTATTCATGTACTTGACACGGAGGTGCGACACCTTCGGAACAAGGATGTGCCGCTCATTAAAGTTCAATGGTCTGCTAACCCCAATGACTGTACTTGGAAAACTAGAGAGTTTATCGAGCGATCTTATCCGGGTTTTCTTTCTTTGCTTGGCAATGGTGAGAATATCTTTTCATCTTTTCTTTTTGGGATGATGTATGTATGTAGTTGTTACAAATATCGTCTCTGGGAATTACGGGGACGCAATTTTGTTAGGAGGGGAGATCTGTAACAACCCGCATATTTAACGATTATATATTTAAATGTTTCATTTAAATATAGCCTCGTTAGTCGGATTTGTAGGTCCGAATTGGGGCTTGATACCACTTCCATTGTGTCCAAAATGGCATTTGCGATCTTTTTGAGTATAAACTTTGATATGTTTGGAGTAAGCTGAATTTTGCTACTTTTTCTAATTGGGTTTTGGGTTTGGGTTCAGCACATTTGCTAGTTTAATAACCTAACTCGATCCCTCTCTTCCCCATTCACTCATTTTCACTTCTAAACTCAAGCTAAAACCGAAAATGGGGGAAAGGAAGAGGAATTAGAAATTCCAAGCCCTAGTTCTTCTTTGCAAACTTGAATTCTTGCTCCAAAATCAAAGAGAAGCTAGTAGTAAGCATCTCTTCATCTTCTCCAACTCTTTTCCTCTTCAATTTCTGAAAGTTTCCTAAACCTAACTTAGGAAATACTTGTTTTGATCTTAGATTGAAGCTTGTTGGGTTGAAGTAGAGATTAGTTGGTCTTCTCCTTGTGTTTGAGCTTCTTCTTCTTTGTTTTGGGTTAAAGGTGAGATTTTTATCTCACATCTATGACTATAATCATCTTTGGTTGTTAGGTATGAATTCCTAACACTTATTCATGTGCATTTGCTTTTGGTTTGGGTTGAATTGGTGAATATTCCAATTTCTAGTGTTTTGGGTTCAAATCTTTGAAATCCTAACTTTGATGTTTTGATCATGTTTTGGTGATGCATCGAGGAGCATATTGGTTCGGGTTGCCTATTGGCATAAACCCTTAGAGCCAATGTTCTTCCGGTTGCATTTTGGAAGAGTTTGTTCTTCATTTGAATAGGCTAAAAAAACATCCCAAGCATAATTCAGTCGACTGAATTCTCTGTTTAGTCGACTGAATCTGGGACCCAAAAGTTTCCAGGCATGGTTTAATCGACTGAATTCTCTATTCAGTCGATTGAACCTGGAAACAGAAAGTTCCCAGGCATGGTTTAGCCTACTGAATTCTCTGTTCAATCGGCTGAACCTGGAAACAGAAAGTTTGCAGGTAGTATTCAGTCAACTGAAAATCTCTGTTCAGTCAACTGAATTTGCTGTTTAGTCAACTGAATTCTCTGTTTAGTCAACTGAATTTGCTATTTCAGCCCACTTTGCCTTTTGGGATTGAATTTCCAATTTGAATCGATTCGTGATGATCCTATTTGTTGTCATTATTTATTTTGACTTTGATGATTCCTTTTTAATTTCAATCCACGGGTTTATAAAATAATCTTTTAAATTGTATTAAAAGCTTTCTTCTCTAATTTATAAATTCTATTTAAACGCACACACACAATTTCGCACTTCGAGCGGAGTAGAAAGGAGATTAAATGGTTAAGTAAAACATGGACCATGAATCCGTGCGTTTATCTTTCTGATTAATCCCCGACCTATTCGATAGATTGTTTTGACCTTTTGGTCTGGTTTACCAATGAGATGAGGTGAACTATGTACTGCTTTGAGTGTGAAATTAACTAATGGATAGTAAACCATTTAGTGCGAACGAGTGGTTATGGGACACACGTTACCACTTTTCGGATTCCTTTTCGAGATTTGTGACACATTCTGCCAGTTAGTGGTGTCCAGTACTGGGCCTTCGGACCTTCAACACTACAGCTTGTTGCCTTTGGGGTAGTGTCTTTGGACTCTCCTTCAGGTTTGTTGCCTTCGGGTATGTTTCCTTCGGGTTTGTACCTTCCGGTTTGTTGCCCTATTGTATCGCTTTTGGAGTTAGGTCTTTATGAGCCGCTCGAGTGATATTTGGGTTTGGAGTCCTCGGGCTCACGGATCCTTGTTTATACAGTACTGAGCACGTGCAAATTTTATGATGTTTTCATTGATATGTATATTCCCTCGGTATTGCCCTTCGGTGTTGGTCTTTTTGAGCCACATGATAGGTAGCGATTACCTTGTGGAACTTGTGTTACCTTTATTGGTATTTGTTATTTGCTTTATGGCTTGTTTTGGGATATTCCTATCCTTTCTTTCTATGAGATGCCGTGATATGAGGCTTGCCTTATTATGATTCATCTTTTATTAGATGATGGTGTTATCTCTTTTAGAGATATTTGTTATACTTTGTGGCATTGCAAGTTATTGTTGTTCAGTTTATCTAACTGATTTGTTTAGCTAGACTGACCCGTGTATTTCATACACGGTTCATACGGAGTTGTTTCAGGTTAGGTACATTTGGACTTAGCCTATTTTGCTTCCTCATGGACTATTCAGCTTGTTCCTTTTTGTTATAGCTTTTGTGTAGTCCTATTTTGTTGTAACTCTGATATGTATTCTTTGGATTCATTTGTATATTGTGGTTTGCTATACCACTTGATGTGTATCAGTTTGTAAACTCTGTTATGTATCAATATATGTTTATATGATGATCTACTGTTCTGTGATGTATTTTACATTTGAGTTGTTATATTCTGTTCTGATAGATGCTCCAACCACCTATGGTTTTGTTTTAAGTATTCATTGGATATGTCGACCTGCTTGGTATGACTATTGTCGATGTATTCAATAGATAGTTAGAGCAAGGCTATAGATGGTCGCTCCTAACCAGCCTTATTCTCCGCGTTGGTCGACGGCATTACCCCGTAGTGTCCTTGGCTAGCGTGGGTATAGAGGTAGGGCGTCACATCCATATTCTTTTGTCTAGCACTTGTAGCTATTCTTTTGTGATATTGTGGATCTTGCGTGACCACTACTCTGATGTGCACTTTTATGTGTTATATATTCATATCTATTTCCGCCTTTGTGATATGGATGTCTGCGACTGATTTGTGTTATGCTTATTTCTATTTGTTTCCGAAAAATATATATAGCCACGGGGTAGTAGCTTTGAGTTTGTATCGGTATGTGGGATTCCCATTTGTACTATCTGACATATGGGTGCTCGCATAAAGCAATTACGCCGATGGTCGCTCCTCAACAGCCTTATTCTCCGCGATAGTTGACGAAATTACCCCGTAGTGTCCTTGGCTAGCGTGGGTATAGAGGTGGGGCGTCACACTTCTTCTCCATTTATTTTTCTTTATGCCATCGACCTCTTCTTTCAAACTCTCGAAAAATTTGCCAGAGCTTGCGTAGCACCTTGAATTTGCTCCTAGCTCCTTGGAATGAAATCGATGGCACCTCCTTCTCTTTTTCTTGCTTCGGAGCTTTACGAACATGCTCCTCCTTCTTGATAGGTTCATCCACACCTATCTCATCCCCTTCCTCCATCATTTCTTCACTTCTTAGATATTAAACCATGTTTTAATGGTATTCTAAGGTCTTTGGCAAAGTTTAATGGTATTTGGAGCTGATTTGATACGGTTTTGAAAAAGTTAATAAGGAAATGGAAGAGAAGAAGAAGCCATTCAAGAGAGCATCAACGAAGAAGAATAAGAAGGTAGAAAATGGTTCGAAAAAAATTGAGAAAGTGGTTGGTATTTATAGAAAAAGTTTCGGATTAAAATAATATTTTGAAAAAAGACCAAAATACCCTTACTTGCTTATAAAGTAATCTTATTTTTTTTCAAAATTTAACATCACATTTCAAGTCATCACTTTATGTCATTTTCAGTTAGATATTAAGTAAAGAAAGTAATAATTATGTTTCTTTGATTTGATGTTTTAACTTTTTGCTTTGAAATGACATTTTTATCCTTTTGTGCTTACTTTTTCTTAATTGTTTTCTAGAAGTTTCTAACCTTATTTAGTAAAAGAGAACTTGATTAGTGAATTAATTAATACTTACACTATTTAAATATATGTTCCTATATAAGAAAATAAAGGTGTTACGACGTTGCGACAACTTTTAATCTGCAAAACGTTGGTTTTCAATAAAATGTTTTATGGGCACATTTTCACGCTTTAGTTAAAATATTTATTTATGTATACCAAATTTAAAAATGAAATTTTTACTTATTTAAATAAATTAAAACATGTCTCTTTATATTTTAAAATAATATTTAAATAATATCAAGGTCTCTAATTTTATAGTGTATGTAAAACTGATAAAATGCGACAAAATTTGGTTATTTTAGTAAAACGATTATATCATACTTTTAAATATTTTAATATACTTTTATTGTCTTTATCATGTGTTTTCAATAAGATTTATCTTTTTAAATAAATATTTAAACCTATTTATTTAAGCATTTATTTATTTTCAACAAAATTTAACTTTTGTTGATTTGATCTAAAACCCAAATTTATACTTTTTAAATTATCAACTTTAAGAATAAATAATTTCTTTATTATTGTCTATTATATTTAACTTATTTTCTTAACTTTTAAACCTTTTTAAATCTAAAATAAACGAAACCTCTCATTTTCAAAGTAGCGAAATTACGGATCGTTACAACGATACTTTGATGAAATGCATAAATTCAAACTAGTATTAACAAAATTTCTTAAAAATGATATTTTTACCTTTTCATGTTTCAGATTATGAAAACTATGAAAACATATGCACTGATACCAATTGAAAGGGTGTGTGGATTAAGGATCTTAAGGCTAATTTAACACTAGAGAGGGGGTGAATAGCGATGAATGGATTCTAAGACTTATATGGTGTAAATTAAAATTATGTCATAAAAAAATGCAGAACGTAATCACAGAACAATCACAGAATCAAGCACAGATGCAGAAAGTAGATAAAAATCAGTAAAAGGAAAAAACACATTAGATTTTATACTGGTTCAGAGTTACCCTACGTCCAGTCCTGCACCAAGGCAAACACCTCGTACAAATTTTTATTATACCAATTTCGAGATTACAGTCCTCAATTTATAAAGGCTTTGAGATACCCTCCTGTCTTCGAGTTCGGCGCAAACTCTCTCTTGATTTACGAGACACAAGATCACCCAACTGATTTCTAGGCACAACCACAACTTATAGAGAGACTCGATAAACTTTTGTTTACAAATTGATCCTATAACTTTGAATAGCACTTTGAGCTTTGAGAGTGGGCGGAGAATCAAATAAGAATGGGATTCTAATTTGATTCACTTGAGAATTCGATAGAATTTCGGCACGATCTTAAAAAGATGAAAATTTTAGAACATGTACTTGTGGAGAAGGAGTGAAGAACATAAGAAAATAGTTAGTTAAAAAATTTTTTTGTGAAGGCAATTTATAGACCAGTAACGGTCACAACAATTCGCGAAGAGATTTAAATGAATAGACACTTCTTTTGAAAATTAAAATTTTTGAATTTAACGTCCACCATGTCGACATGCGGTATCCCATGATGTTGACATCCCATAGTTAAAAATAATGTTAAAATCTGTTTTGAAAATGGTGTTGAAAGGAAAACAAGACGAAATTATTCTGGAGTAAAATAAACTAACTTTCCTATGTTTTAAAATAAGGAAGAGTTGAAAAATATATTTTTAGAATGTATATATAAATTTGATTTTAAATCAGAAGATAGTTTTAAAAACAAATGAAGTTTAAAACAAGAGTTTATTTAAAACCAAAAACAAAGAATATTTTAAGTCTAAAGCATCTTTTTGAAAATCATTTGAAACGATAATTTTTAAAGCTTAAACATTTAGAAAAGCAGTTTTGAAAATCATTTTGAAAAACCATTTTGATGTAGATTTGCAAGCTTCTTCCAGCAGAATATTTCATCACATTAGGACTCGAGAACTTGTACAAAACCAAGATGTTCGTGGGTTTGTAAGTGTGACGACGCGCCTTTCTACTCCTAGAAAGACGCATCATCAATAAGAAAAGAAAGGGATAGAAATAGAAAAGAATAGAAAGAAAGAACAACAATATCAGAATCTCACAGCAGAATGGAACAAAGTATAATACATCACATAAATATTACATAGTTTTTACATATATCAAAGTTATACAACACAATACACATGACAGTCATAAATACATCTGTCAATACATACATCCCAAAGATACAACATACACTAGCTAACACAGCGGAACTAGGTAGATATATATACACGTCTGGAACTCCTGCTCCAAGCTCCTCCAGAACTCAACAATCCAAAACCTATCACTTCACTACTCATAAAAATTTGAGTACCCAAGAGTTTATGAAAAACAAAATATAAACTCCGGGTCAGACATGGGTCTGGTATGAGTAAACGGTTTAAAGTTGTTTAACTTTGAAAAACATTTGAAAGTAAAGGTATCACGTAAGACTCCCCATAAATAAATACGGATAAATTTTACCTTACGCTAACCAAAACATTTTATAGGAAATCCTATGATATTATAATAGTGTTTAGGGCTTTCAAGCAAATAGAAAATAGCCGAAATTGTTACATTCATTAAACTCCAGCTACTAGCCATGAAAGTGGGTAATACAAATCAAAACCGTAGGGTCTCATAGGGAAAATGTGTTTCCTTCAATGGCAGGGCTACTGGGGTACCGCCCGTCACAATACGAGGCCTAGATCACTGTACCGAGGATCACTCCCGACCCCCTACAACACAAGGCCGGAACCATTCCTTACTGAACAGTCCCGATCAAGATAACTCCACGGTTATAGCTAGCAACCGCCCACACAGCCGAAATAAAAAGGGGCATCTAGACAGGGGTATATCTCATAATGCTTGGGCATGACCCACCTAACCTTGCTGCACATCCACTGTTTTAGCCATTCTCGGGTCATGAGGCTTGATGCTGCGATTACATTTACAGAACATATATCTTAGAATGCTCATCATCCGCATGACGATGTGCTGAAAGCATTCAATCCATACAAGTTCGTTCCGGGTTTGAACGAAACCGAAGGCATTATCTCGTTACACTCATTTTGGAATCACCCTTAGAGTCAACGATGATAACCCTTGCATTCCGAAAACACCATCTCGATCTTCACTTGAGATGCCACGACCTAACATTTAATTTGGATCGATGCGGTTTTTGGATAATCAAATTGACACCCGGTCCCCGTCTCATCGAAATCCAAACGCCATTTTAAAGGCCAAGTTGTTTAATTAATTTTAAACAGTTTAATTAAACAATTGAATTCACACAGCATTTATCATAGACTAATCATAAACAATCATCATAGATATATCAAGAGCACATCACAGAAACATCATAGAATATCATCAAATAAATGTCACAAATCAGATATTCCACATACACAACAATCCATAAGCAATCATCTTGAGTCTTATTGTAATTAATTCAATTAAAATCAATTACTTGAGAATTAATATCTTAACCCTGTTTAGTTAATCATTAATTATCAATTAATTACTTATTCCATTTCAAATTATTTAATTAATAAATCATTTCTTAATCAATTATTAGTCTTAATTATGTAATTACTTAATTATTTTATTCACATTATTTAATTAATTACTTCCTAATCAATTTGTTTAACCTTAATTAACTATTCCTTAATCATTAATTAATAACCTTAATTATTAATTAATAAATCTTAATTATCCATTTATTAACCATTAATTACTTAGTTAATCAATTATTAATTCTTAATTAAATTCCTTAATTTGTTAACTATTAATCATTCATTAATTAACTTAAGTAGTTAATTGCAATTTATTTATCACTTAATCATTAGTTTATCAATCTATAATTACAATTATAAAGTAATTATTATTAATTACTTTCTACAAATAATTTAATTTAATTTTAATTATTCAACTTAGTCAACATTTTAAAGTCCTCTTTAAATTTTGAAAATCAATTATATTACTAACTACAAACTCAATTGTTGATTAACTTTATACTTAACTAAACTAATTACCTAATTAAAATATTAACTAAGAGTTAAACATTTTAAAGTATTAACTAAATAATTAAAACTTGTATTAAGGACTTAACTCAAATTGTTAATCATTTAATAAGTTTACAGTGTCTAAGACTTGTTTGAAAAACAAACTGCTTAACTTATTTTATTTATACTGCAGTTGAAAAAGGAAGCACACGAGAATCTCATGCCTTAACTCGAGTAGCACTTCGAGTTACCCACCCAAATCACCCGAAACGTTCACCTGTACGCTACCCTCTTCTTCTTCTTCTTTTTCTGTAGTTTAAGTTTTAACTAAGTTATAAATTCACGCATTAGGCTACTCACTCGAACTCGAATACAACCCGAAGCAATCGACTCGACCAATTCTTGTATTTAAAAAATTATTCATCAATTTTCCCAACCTCATAGATATTCAAACTTGCTTCAAAACAAATTTCAATGTTTATTATTGGATTAATAATCTGTAATTGGTAAAAATGCCATTTTTGTTCAAATTCAAACTGCTCTGAGAATACTAAACAAAAAATCCTCGTTTTTGTTTTAAAAATCATGTTTGTAGTAAGAATTCATAAGTATGAACTTGAAATAATATTTTAGATCAATCAATTTTATCCAATTTTCTACTTACTTACCTGTAAAATAAAGTTCAGTGTATATTTTACGATCAGGGTTTAAATCAGCCTTTAAAAAAATCTTAATAAAGATTTAAACTTCTTGTCTAACTGAAAACTTAAAGATTACAATGATTAGTTGAAAGCAGATTCAAATTTGAATGATAATCGACCCTGTAACCCATAGAGAAAACCAATATACAGAGTAATCTATATATGCACAGAATGATATTCAAAGATCAACAGATACAATACCATATAATAAATGAATAATCTTTACTGATTTTAATTAACCTCTAAATTTTAAAACTTGATGTTTACTCACCTATAAAATCTTTGAGCAGAGAATACTTTGACGTTTGAGAAAACCTGTAGTTGAACTGTCTTGAATCTGTTTTGAGTGCTTTCTGTTTTGGATATAAATTTGAGTTTAAGCTTTGAAAAATGAAGATGTTTATTCTTGTTTTCAGGTTAACTAATTTTTTTACTAAACGAACTAAATAGCAAGATAGACACACCTATATATAAAAGAAACATGATGTATAAGGAAGGTTCTAACTGGTCAAGCTATTTTCTTATCTTTGTTTTATTTGACCAGATTTTTCTTCTACAAAGTAAAGATTTGTAAATATTTGCTTTTGAACAAAATATTGGCTGAATTAATGGAAATTAAATGATTTATTTCTTAACATGTTTACATGCTATAATTATGTTGTATATAGATATTTGTATGTAACTGTAGACTTTGCACGTAGACTTGGCTTGTAAATGAAGATAATTTTGTATGCAAACATTTTGTTTTATTACTTCTAGTTTAAATAGTTTATACACATATGTTTTGTGTCAGGTTTTACTTTATACATTTGGCTTTGTTTATGAAGGTATTTTTGTATAAAACATTTGTTTTGTTATTTTCTAGCTTGAATTATAATATACATATTTTGTCTGGTTTACTTTTCTACTTTGTTCTTATTTTATACTTTGTTTACAAACTTATCCATTTGGCCTTTATTTTCATTTTTATTTTGTTTTTCAGCCATCAACATTTAAATTATATTTCATAAGTTACTTACTTATATTTATATTTTATATTCTAACTATCAATATTTAAATTACATTCATATGTTTGACTTATATTTTATAATTATATTTATATTGATAGACTTTGATTTTATTTTAAACATTATTATCCATATGTATATTTACCAAATGTAAACAAAGTAAAGTATTTTAGTTTAATTATACAGATAATTTTATTATAAATAATATTAAGAGATTTTATTTAAATTTGTAGAATCAAATTTCCTTTTTAAAATACAAATCCATACAAATAAATGGCAATTATTTCAAAAGTAATATTCATTTGAAAATGATAAGTTCACTTTTTATTTAATTAGATTAAATATTTATTAAAATAAATAGGGCCAAAATCCAGGGTCGTTATAATAGGCCACTTGTCATAGATTTGTAAGCCACTTGTCGTAGTTCTCTAAGCTAGTTGTCGTTTGTTCATAAGCCACTAAGAAGGTTGAAATGGATTCTATCCCAAATGAAATTTGGAATGAAGATTTCCGTGCTATTATGAAGTTTTAACAAAACTAGACACTTATCTTGAAATCTTGATCTTGATACTCACGAGTCTTCAATCTTGATTCCTTTATTCTTGATCTTTATACTGTACAGTGTTCAATAATCAGTATCTTTCTTATGTATATCCTGCATAATAACATTCATATTTATCTAGACAATAGTATTAATATATAAGTTATAATAAAATAAGTTACAAAGGTTGTTGTTATCAAAATAACTATCTCCAGTTCCTAACAATCTTCCTTTCCAACATTCGATCGTTCGGCAAGTTATACAATGGGCGTATCTATGTCGATTTTCAAGGGTCGAAATGGCAGGTCATGACAACATATGTGTCCATAATATATCTTAATCAAATTCTAAGAGCCAAACTTTGGTTTTCATTTCAAATCATTCCAAAAAATTATATTTCTATTCCTTCTATACCAAATCAGACTTTACAATATTAAATTAAAAACCATTTTACTCAAAAAAATTGTAGCATAGCTACTATACTAGCCTCCCTACTTTGAAAATTGAATATAAATACTATTGATGCTGCAGTCATCACCAGAATCATTTTCTAGGGACAAAAGTACATTCGTTGCTTCTATTTCATGCCTTTTTGACCTATTCAAAATCATTTCTTAAAACAGTAACAAATATTTCGTAATATTACTAAGTACAATGTATCAATTTCATAAACAATCTCTCAATTGTTTACTGTTAAACATACTACTATTATTTTACAAAATCTACGAAAATCAATTTTTTAAACACCGGGATTCAAGTTCCCAAGTTTAGTTAAATCCTTTTTATTTATATACTACATTTGTAAATCATGTTTAGATAAGTCGCATTCTTATATACAATTATTACTGTAGGGTTTAGCTCATGTATTCAAAATCAACAAACAATAATCCTCACTCATAAATAGGCCGCTCATAAATTATAAACAATAAATGAGACAAACTAGATATTATCTTTCCGTAACAACAAAAACATCACATATAATAATACTAGTTATAAATATTATTCCTTTATATATAAAATATAATCTTAGGAAAAAATATTCTCACCCTAAAACAATATAAAACATTTTAATAACACTAACAAGTACACTCTCTAATATATGTACTCTCAAACTGATTCTAGGGTACTACTAACCCTATCTCTAATGAGTTTACTCAACCAGGCTTAGATTAGATATTTGCTAAACGGGACCGGATACCAACTGTGACAACACGCCATTTTGGACAATTCAAGTCAATAATAAATCAGACATGTCTGACTCGACAGCCTAAAAGAATAGATTATCAATAGGGTTTATTTTAAAGAATTAAGACACAGAAGAAAATAATTATAGAATTTCGTAGTGAAATGAAAAATAATAATTACACAGACATTTCATAAAGCTATTTAACAATATACCATAATTTCAATTCACTATTTCATCAGAGTTATACATTTAACAGATATGACGAAGTAGTGCAGTGGAATAATACTAATAAATACGGTCTGCAAACTCCATCTTCATCTTCAAGAAATAATATCTTCGAACATTGAAATACTCAAGCTGACTCGAGCGTAAAGGAAAATCATATACTCGAGTCAGAATCAAAATTCTTATGCAAACTAAATCAAAATCAATGAAATATGGAATGCAGGTAACTACATTGTTAAAGCGCCGAATTCTCTAGAATTTTTATTATTTTCATATTCAAAATACAACAAGTTTCACAATAGATCCATTCTAATGACTTACAAATTTATAAAAAAATTCCAAATTAAAATTTAGAATTCAAGAGATTTGATTTATGAAAATTTTCCAAAGTTTCATAATTGAGTTTATGAAAACTTCCTAATCAAGTATACATAATTTATCACTATATGACATGGTTTAACTTGCAATAGAATTTTAGCATTTCATGAGTGAATTTAAACACTCACATTTTATATAACATCTCGCCTTTTTGTACATTTTAAATCGACGATAAACCACACACGTCAGACACAAACTGTACAGAAGGGCGGATAGTTATTGGGGTGAGTAAGAAAAAGCAAAGAGAGAAAAAAACAAAACTGAATCTTGCAGCGGAATGACAAAATATAATAATCAAATAACAATTCTTGAAGCTATTTACAAAACATTTGACTATACTAATACAATATAGAATCAGAGTTGCACATACCAGAGAATAGTAATTAACAATGCAGCAGGAACAGTATGAATGTAGGGGGATAATGTAAATGAATAATAGTAATACAATCTTCGTCTTTGTCTGCCAGAAATAAAGTCTTCAAATCCTGAAATGCTAATTCTGACCCGAGCGAATTGAAAAGACAAAACACTTGATTCATAACTAAACGATCTTATATAAGTTAAATCAATGGTAAATAACATGAGTGGAACGACGTCAGAGATATTTACAGGATTTGACATCTCCTATCCAGTGTCTAACGTGAGTGCAGTAACTTAAGAGATGCTTGGGATTCACATCTCCTAAGGATCCGTTAAACTATTCACTATTTAGTAATATACGCTATTATAATAATGCCTAATAGTAAAATAAAATTACTTTAAAATAGCGTTAAGGGGTGACCCAATATTCCCCTTAACACATAAATAGTCCTACTAGTCCATCTAGTATCAGCGCATCTTCGGATTGGGAGACTACCCTAAATACTCCGTGGGCTAGGGAGAAAATCAAACTCGTACAAGGTGCGCTAGGGTAGGTGAGGCAATGCCAGGGTAGATATACTAATTACGCATCCGGACTAATGGTGACGCATAGCGCACAGCTCCCGCCCACCTCGAGCCATACCCCCAAAAATCAAAAGGGCCCCAATCAATCATAAAGTAATTGAATGGTATCGAAGGAGTGTGTCCGATAAGACGGGCTACCTCACTAGCCCGTAAGCGCTCCTATTTTAGCCATCTTATGCCAACTCACGGGAGTCGGGTCCACGTATATACCTCGAGGGAACGCCGCCACCATCCTAGTTTGTAACGACCCGAAATTCTCGATCCCGAAAATTTCAGATAGTTAGGAAAAAGAAGAAAGAGATAGAAGAATAAGAAGAACAGAATCACCAACATCTCACATTCGCAACGGATAAAATATAATAACAAATGATAAAAGTTATACAAAGGAATTCTGTATCTGTCAAATACATTTATAATTCATCAGAGTTACACAAATATACAGACACTAGATATACACAATCATCAAGTTTCAGATATACAACAATATAATACAGCGGAAACACTCCATAAGTTCTTGCCGTCCAGCTTGCCTCCTGAGCTCCAGAACGTCCTTACCTGAAAATGTATAATACTCGGTCTGACCCGAGCATTACATCAAAATAACACCCGAGTCAGGCTGGAGACCAGCGTGAGTAAACCCATCTAGCATGAACTACAAAATCATATAACTTATATATAACCCGGGGTAACTTGTATCAGGTTACAACTTCACAAGTTGTTATAAACATCACTTATATCACACATCAATTTCTAAGTACCAAAACATAGATTAAATAGTCCAATTCAAATAAATCATTCCATTTCAACCTACTAATTTCACATATCAATTTATAAAGAATCAAAGTGGTTTCATATATTTACTAATATCCGACCCCGGTCTCTTCGAATTTAATACCATCTTAACCCAAGTTATTCAAGTGACCACAATTGTGAAGCCCCACCTCTATACCCACGCTAGCCAAGAACACTACGATGTAATGCTGTCAACTAGCACAGAGAATAAGGCTGTTGAGGAGCGACCATCCATGTAATTGCTTTGAGCGAGCACCGATATGTCAGATAGTACAACATGCATTTTATTTCAAGCGAGGAAATCCGACATACCGATACAAACTCAAAACTACTACACAGTGGCTATATAAATCCTTCGGAAACAAATATAGAAATAAGCATAACATAAATCAGTCACAGATAATTCACATCACAAAGGCGGAAGAAGATGTGAATGAATAACTAACACATGAAAGTGTAAATCAGAGTAGCGGTCTAAAAAGATCCGCGATAACACAAAAGAATAGTTACAAGAACTACACTAAAGAATAAGTATACATTATGTAGTCTATATCTCATTTGTATACAATCCAAAAACTACTAATCTATGTAGTTAACCAAAAGTCAGAGAAATCAATCCCAAGTGAGAAGTCAAGCTGAAGCACCTGTAACATCTCGGTCTGACCCGAGTATTATTTAATAAGAAAATAATAAACGGATCAGTCTAACTATAAGTATCAGATGAAACGATATAGAATAAGAGATATGACTGAACGCATAATAATCACAATGCCAAGCTGTGATATATATAAGTAATTGAAAATCAACAAGTGATTAATCAATATCACCAAATCTACACAAGAATCAAAGGAAATGTCATACTCCTTATTTCGTTCACCAAACCATAAATATTGACGATTATATCAATGTCAATCACAAAAGTCAATGACACACGAAATCACCAATGCACACATATTGATAAAACTTATCAATGGAAATCACGAAAATTGGTGAAGCATAAATTCTAGAAATCATCTCAAGAAATCCAGTCAATGACACACGAATTCACCTATGCACAAAAATTGATAAATCATATCAATAGAAATCACAAAAACAGGTGAAAAAGAAAGTTCCAGAATTCGACACACGAAATCCAGAAATCACACAAAATAAGGGGGAGGCCTATCACAAACGGGAGCATAAAGCTCACCAACGCGTGTATCACAAACGGAACACTAATTCCATGGTTGCTAACCATCAAAAATTGAGCCGAAGCTCCACAAACGGCCCGAAGACCATGGGTTGCTACCCCACCAATTTGAGTCGAAACTCCACAAAACGGGGTTTAGTCTCCGTCGCAAATAAAGAGACATCGCACATTGCTAGTCTAAATCACAAAGATGATCGTCATGATCAACGAGAAGTGTCAATTACACTAAGCTAGTAAATATATGAGTTTAGCTTCATGTCCCATAACCACTTTCTTAACTTAAATATTTACGAACAAACTGTAGATTTCCACTAAAAAATTGTCACAAGAGATTCAATCGAACAAGTCCAAGAATTAACCGACGAAGTAAACGCAAGCGTTTCATACCACTCGTTTTACTAAGTCGTTTAATTAGATTTCTCATACGGGTGAGGTAAAGGTTTGTATATACTAATAGATTGGAAATAGGTTTGAGAAAATGAGCTTTGTACTGAAATAGTGTTGAAATCATTTGAAGAAAGAGTTTTGATATTTACTACTAGTATAGAAACCTTTATATTTTTAAAGTGACAAATCACGAAGAAGATTGTAGGAACAACCAATCACTAAAATTCACATACGAAGATGTGAATAAAAATCCAACGAAACCGATAAAGAATCCACCGAAATGGATATTCAAAAATCCCTAAAAAGGAGTCATCAAAGTCATAATAAATGATAACAACAAACAGGAAACAACACGAATCGATTAAAGTTGGAAATTCAAGCAACTAGGCGAAATAGGCTAAATTGCATCAGGTTTGGTCGGCCTGCTATAGAGCTCGGTCGACCGGACCAAAAAAAACAGAAGTTCTCGGAGTAGCAGGTCGGTCGGCCGATGTGACGCCCCACCTCTATTCCCGCGCTAGCAAAGAGTATTAATAGATAATACCGTCTGCTAACACGGAGAATAAGGCTGTTTAGGAGCGACCATCTATGGCCTTGCTTTAATTATCTATTGAATACATCGACAATTTCCTTACCAAGCAGATCGACATATCCAATGAATACTTAAAACAAAACCATAGGTGGCTAGAGGATCTATCAGAACAGAATATAACAACTCAAATGCAATATACATCACAGAACAGTAAACCATCATATACACACATATACTGATACAAAGCAGAGTATACAAAATAATACATGTCAAGCGGTATAGCAAACCACAATATACAGACGAGTTCACTAGAATACATATCAGAGTTACAACAGATAAGGACTACACAAAAGCTAAGACAAAAGAAACTAGCGGAATAGTAAACCGTTTAGTGCGAACGGGTGGTTATGGGACTCACGTTACCACTTTTCGGATTCCTTTCTGGGAGTTTGTGACACATGCTGCCTTTGGGATAGTGTCTTCAGACTGTCTCCTCTAGCTTGTTGCCTTTAATATCGCTTTTGGAGTTGGTCCTTCGCCCCGACTCGAGAGATATTTGGGATTTGTCGATTACCTTTAGTATTGCTATTGGAGTGGTTTCTTCACCACCGCTCAAGAGATATTGGAGTGATTTCTTCACCACCGCTCAAGAGATATTGGAGTGGTTTCTTCACCACCGCTCAAGAGATATTGGAGTGATTTCTTCACCACCGCTCAAGAGATATTGGAGTGGTTTCTTCACCACCGCTCATTATGTTTCATTGATATTATATTCCCTTGGTATCGCCCCTCGGTGTAGGTCTTTTTGAACCACACGATATGTAGTGATCACCTTGTGAACTTGTATGCCATATTGGTATTTGTTATTTGCCTTTTGGCTTGTTTTGGGATATTCCTATCCTTTGTTTCTATGAGTTGCCGATGATATGAGGCTTGTTTGTTATGATATGATTCATCTTATGTTAGATGATTGTGTTATCTCTTTTAGAGATATTTGATTTATATTGTGACCTTGCAGGTTTATTGTTGTTCAGTTTATCTAACTGATTTGTTTAGCTAGACTGACCCGTGTATTTTATACTCGGGTCAGACCGAATTGTTTCATGTTAGGTGCTTTTGGACTTAGCCTCTTTTGCTTCCGCACGGACTATTCCGCTAGTTTCTTTTGTCTTAGCTTTTGTGTAGTCCTTATCTGTTGTAACTCTGATATGTATTCTAGTGAACTCGTCTGTATGTTGTGGTTTGCTATACCGCTTGACATGTATTATTTTGTATACTCTGCTTTGTATTAGTATATGTGTGTATATGATGGTTTACTGTTCTGTGATGTATATTGCATTTGAGTTGTTATATTCTGTTCTGATAGATCCTCTAGCCACCTATGGTTTTGTTTTAAGTATTCATTGGATATGTCGATCTGCTTGGTAAGGCAATTGTCGATGTATTCAATAGATAATTAAAGCAAGGCCATAGATGGTCGCTCCTAAACAGCCTTATTCTCCGTGTTAGCAGACGGTATTATCTATTAATACTCTTTGCTAGCGTGGGTATAGAGGTGGGGCGTCACAGCTTGGTATCAGAGCTGAGGTTCAGAACAAAGCATGATAAACACAGAATAGACACACATATTACGATACATCAAAGTGTAATAAGTGATACGAAACTTTGAATCATCGTGTCTCTCTCTATTCCTTCTTTGTCTTTGATGTTAGATAGAATTTGGGAATACGTCTAGGAATGTATTTTATTCCGTAATATTCCGTATTGAAATATCTACTTTGAGATTAATCTTTATCTTCTTTAACTTTCAACTTATGGCTGGAAGAGGCAGAGGACGACATTCGGATGCTGGGAAATCTAGTGGCTCACATCCGGATGGCGTTTATATGTCAGTCGATCAGTTTATGGAGTTTTTTAGGAGCATTCAGCCTCCAGCTCCTGCTCGTGTATCTCCACCTCGCAAGTCTACCTTTGCACGCCTGTGCAGTGATTTTTCTCATCTTGGAGGAAAGCCTTTTAAAGACTCTGAATCCGTTCTTGAAGTCCAAGCTTGGATTCGCATGTGTGAGCGTATCTTCTCTAGAATGGATCTTTCTGACCATGATAGAGTTCTTGTGACTTCTAGTTTGTTACAAGAGCGTGCTCTTGATTGGTATGAGCTTCTTGTAGCTGAGATTGATGAGTCTGCTCTTTCTTGGACTCGGTTTCGGGAACGATTCGAACTCACATTCGTTCCTGAATCTGAGAAAGCTTTGTTGGCCCGGCGCTTCCTTGAATTAAAGCAAGGGGAGTCTTCCGTTTCTAAATATGTTGCATCTTTCGAGGCCTTATCTAAGTATGGTCTTGAATTCATTAGCACTTCTTATAAGAAGAATTTGAAGTTTGTTTCTGGTCTTAAGAAATATCTTAAGGAGTCTTTGTTGCTCCAGCTTAAACTTTCTTTTGAGGAGTTGGTTGATTCTGCGCTTTATCTCGAGACCGTCGAGAAGGAGTGTGATAGTGGTAATGAGGTTGAGGTTCGTAAGAACCCCAACAAAAAGCAGTCTCCTTTGTATGAGCGGGAATTTTTCCCTTCCAAGAAGAAAAAGCCCGTTGAATCTGATTTTCAGTCTCTGTCTGCTGGAACACCTTCCATTCGGAAGTGTTTCAATTGTGGTTCTCCTGATCATATGATTCGAGAGTGTCCTAAGCCTCTCTTCTGCCGCTATTGCAAGAAGGAAGGTCATCGTAGTTCCACTTGTCCCATTGCTCCAAATAATTCTCCAGCTGGCAAGTTAAATACAGCTGGTGCTTTTGGAGGTTCTTCTCAGGGATAAGGTATGTCTCTATTTATTTCGGGAAGTTTCTATTTTCTTGGTGATTTTGATTCCAATTTGATGGCATCATTTTATTCTTTAGCCCTCATGATGAGGAAAGTGTTGTTTCTCTAATTCTTGTAGTTGAGAGTTTTCCGGTATTTTTGATCTTGTCTTATGGTTATTTCCTAAGAAATCTTTTAAGTAGTGTTAAGGTCTTTTTAACTCGACCTTACCACCGGTTTTCATTTGGCTACGAGTTGCGGAAGTTAGGATTCCACTTACTACATTCCGCACTCGTTGTGATTCTTATGAATGATTTGTTATGTCATTCAGTTGTCTAGCTCATTTCATCCATTTCATGAATCGAGTATTCTGCGAATATCTCGATGATTCCATTTTAGTATTTTATTGGTTTTGGATGGAAATTAGCAATTTAAAATTTTTGCAAATCTTTTTCATAAGAGTTATTTATAAGTATAAATGGGATTTTGTTCTTAAACGAACAAAGTGAATTTTTAAAAGTTTTTAGAAACATGTTTATCTTACAAAAGATGGTTTTGTGATTGTATTGCCCATTGAGTGCTTTAAGAATTCTGGTCGATGCGCTTGATCAACGTTATCGATAGGAATCTCCTAAACGCTTTGATGAGACAATTTGACACAATAAATTGATTTGAGATAAGAAAAAAATTTCTCGAAATATGATTTCATGAAGGTAATTAAAATTTTGAAGCTTTAGCTTTTTGGTAAAGAATTTTATTTGGAAGTTTTAGCTTTTAAGAAAGTAGATTATTTGAAAGGACTCTTTTTCGATACTCTTATCTTGGGATTCCCGAAGGGAACCAAGATTTTATCTTTTTACCAATACTAGTCGTGTTGGTTTGAATGCCGTTCTCTTGCAAAAGAAAACGTGCTATCACTTGTGCTTCTAAATCATTAAAGCTGATAGAGACTAGGTATGCCACTCATGATCTAGTGCTCACGGCTATTGTTTTCGCTCTTTATATTTGGCATCATTATTTTTGGGAAAGGAATTTTGTTCTCCTCACCAATCATAATTTTTGAATGTTTAATTTCTCATAAGGAACTTAGTGTTAGCTCGAGTTCCTTGCATCTTATGATCTTGATATTATTTTTATTCCCGAAAAGGGGAATCGTGTTGCCAATGCATTTAGTTGTAAGCAACAAGTGATTGTTTCTTTGTTGATGTCCGAATGGAATGACCTTTTTACCAAGTTCATCGGACGTTTTGTTGCACTTCTTTTGTTGAGCTTTGGATCATTTGATGTATTGTTTGTACCACGTCAGTGTTCCGAATTATTTTGAGCTTAGGAATCCATAGAATTCTTTGAGCAAGCAAGTTCAGGCTTATCTTTTCGTGCACTTTAGGGTGAACTTCTTATTCTGTTATTCTTATATGTTGATATGTTTTGGTTGTTACTCTTTATTTTCTTCTTAAGAATTGCGAGGACGCAATTTCTTTAAGGAGGGGAGTCTGTAACAACCCGCATATTTATCGGTGGTATATTTAAATATTTTATTTAAATATGACGTCGTTTGTCGGATTATGGTCCGAAAAGCTACTTTCTACAAACGGTCGAATTGGGACTCGAAACCATTTCCATTGAGTCCAAAATGTCGTTTGCGATCTTTTTGAGTATAATCTTTGATATGTTTGGAGTAAGTTGAATTTTGCTACTTTTTCTATAGGGTTTAGGGTTTGGGTTCAGCCCACTAGCTTAACTAATACCCTAACTCAGCCCTCTCCTCTCCATTCTCTCATTCCACTCTTCTAAACTCAAGCTCCAACTGAAATGGTGGAAGGGAAAAGGAAATAGAAATTCCAAACCTTAGTTCTTCTTGCTAGCTCATATTCTTGCTCCAAATTCAAAGAGAAGCAATAGGTAAGCTTCATCTTCATCTTCTCCATCTCTTCTCCTCTTCAATTTCAGTAATTTCCTAACCCTAACTTAGGAAATACTTGCTTTTATTTTAGATTGAAGCTTGTAGTGTTGAAGTGGAGTGTATTTGGTTGATTCCTTGCATTTGTGCTTCTTCATCTTCTTTGTTTTGTGTAAAAAGGTGAGTTTTTAACTCACATCTACCTCTCTTGCTATCATTGATGTTGGGTATGATTTCCTAACAAATATTCATGTGCTATTGCTTTGATTTGAAAAGGATTTGGAATTCATTTGATAAGGGTAGGAAGTGCTGGAAAACAGCCTTCGGCCGACCGAGCGCCCTGGGCTGGTCGACCGACCTGCTGCCCCGAGCCATATTTTGTTTCCTGCATCTGGCCGGCCGACCGAGCCCTGTAGTCCGGTCGACCGACCTGCTCTGTTCTTCCTGTTTTGCCTATTTTGCATATTTGATTGATTTTTCCGGATTTTATCGATTCAAGTTGGTTTTTAGTGTTTGTTATTGCATCTTTGATTTTGATAACTTATTTTTGACTTCATTCATGGGTTTTATAAATAATTCCTCTAAATCGTATTAAAAGCTTCCGTCTCCAATTTATAAATTCCATTTATAATGCACACACACGATTTCGTACTTCGAGCGAAGTGGAAGGAAGATTAAATGGTTAGGTAAAACACGGACCATGAATCTGTGCATTTATCTTTTCGATTAACCACCGACCTATTCAATTGATCGTTTTGACCTTCGGGTCTGGTTTACCGATGAAATGAGGTAAACTTTGTACTGCTTTGAGTGTGAAATTAACTAACGGATAGTAAACCGTTTAGTGCGAATGGGTGGTTATAGAACTCACGTTACCACTTTTCGGATTCCTTTCTGGGAGTTTGTGACACATGTGCCTTTGGGATAGTGTCTTCAGACTGTCTCCTCTGGCTTGTTGCCTTTAATATCGCTTTTGGAGTTGGTCCTTTGCCCCGACTCGTGAGATATTTAGGATTTGTCGGTTACCTTTAGTATTGCTATTGGAGTGGTTTCTTCACCACCGCTCAAGAGATATTGGAGTGGTTTCTTCACCACCGCTCATTATGTTTCATTGATATTATATTCCCTTGGTATCGCCCCTCGGTATAGGTCTTTTTGAACCACACGATATGTAGTGATCACCTTGTGAACTTGTATGCCATATTGGTATTTGTTATTTGCCTTTTGGCTTGTTTTGGGATATTCCTATCCATTGTTTCTATGAGTTGCCGATGATATGAGGCTTGTTTGTTATGATATGATTCATCTTATGTTAGATGATTGTGTTATCTCTTTTAGAGATATTTGATATATATTGTGACCTTGCAGGTTTATTGTTGTTCAGTTTATCTAACCGATTTGTTTAGCTAGACTGACTCGTGTATTTTATACTCGGTTCAGACCGAGTTGATTCAGGTTAGGTGCTTTTGGACTTAGCCTCTTTTGCTTCCGCACGGACTATTCCGCTAGTTTCTTTTGTCTTAGCTTTTGTGTAGTCCTTATCTGTTGTAACTCTGATATGTATTCTAGTGAATTCGTCTGTATATTGTGGTTTTCTATACCGCTTGATATGTATTATTTTGTATACTCTGCTTTGTATCAGTATATGTGTGTATATGATGGTTTACTGTTCTGTGATGTATATTGCATTTGAGTTGTTATATTCTGTTCTGATAGATACTCTAGCCACCTATGGTTTTGTTCTAAGTATTCATTGGATATGTCGATCTGCTTGGTAAGGCAATTGTCGATGTATTCAATAGATAATTAAAGCAAGGCCATAGATGGTCGCTCCTAAACAGTCTTATTCTCCGTGTTAGCAGACGGTATTATCTATTAATACTCTTTGCTAGCGTGGGTATAGAGGTGGGGCGTCACAGCTGAACCCTGTAGTCGGTCGACCGGACCCTAAAACAGAAAGTGCTTTTGCACTAGGAAGCAGGTCGGTCGGCCGGCAGCAGGGCTCGGTCGGCCGGACCTGTCCCTTCCCAGCCCATCCAAATGAGGTCCAACCTCGACCAAACTGCAATCTCTCGAGAAACGGCGCTAAGGGTTTGTGCCAATCGGCTACCCGACCCTATAAGCTCTTCGATGCATAACCAAAACACATTTAAACACCAAAGTTTAGGATTTTTAAAGATTTGAACCCAAAACACTAAAAAATGGAATATTCACCAATTCAATCCAAACCAAAAGCAATTGCACAAGAATAAGTGTTAGGAATTCATACCTAACAATCGAAGATAATTATAAGCATAGATGTGAGATAAAAATCTCACATTTGAACCCAAATCAATGAAGGAGAAGCTTTAAAAACAAGCAAAGATCAATTCCTCTTCAATAACAACTCAAGAAGCTTCAATCTAAGCTTAAAAGAGAAACATTTCCTAAATTAGGTTTAGGAAATTTCTGAAATCAAAGAGAGAATGAGTTGGAGAAGAAGAAGAAAGAGCTTACCAATGAGTTCACTTGAGTTTGGAGCAAGAAGATGGATTTGCTAATGGAAACTAGGGCTTAGGATTTCCTAATTCTTTTTCTCTTCCCCTATTTTTGATGAAGCTTGAATGTATTAGGAAATTATGAAGTAATAAAGAGGAGAGGAGATTGGAACTGAGCTAGTGTAACAACCCTGTATTTTGTAATTATTTTACTATATATTTTAATTCTTTTTAATGTAAGATTTTGACTTAAAAACTTATTTTACTTATTTGAAATGATTAAATTTATTATTTAAATATAATCTTGATCTTTATATGAGTTATAATTCCAAACTTGTGTAAGTTGAATATTTGCATGAAATGCTGATTTTGGTCAAGTTAGTCAAACTGTGACTTTCAACTTAAAATTTTAAAAGTTTAAAAATTTAATTTTTTTCTTTTATTATGAAAGTACATAAAATTCTAAGAACACCACTTTTTGTTTCGTTGAAATTGGATGTAAATTGTGAAAGTTATACCCTTTACAATATTGTGCGTATATAGGGTTATTTAACAACGACTATTTTAAATTGTATAAATTACTTCTTCTTAGTTATATTTTATTTTAATATGTGATAATATGTTTTACTATGTATATTTTGACTTTTAAATATTTTTAAATGATAATAGAATTTTTCCAAAATTTACTGTATTTATTTCCTATTTTTAAAGGCTGTTTTCTAATTTTCTACCATTTTCTTCATATAAATTATATTTAATAATTTTTTTTTTGTGAATGCTCTTTTATTTTTTTGTTATTTTATTTGTGATAAATATTTTACAAATCCATGAAGATTTTCTAAAGTTCATTTGGATTTATTTCTAATTTTAAAGCCTAGTCTACAATTTTAAGCCATTTTCTTATTTTAATTATATATAATTAAAATTTATTTATGTATATTATGCACTCACTTTTATTTGCTGTGTTTTACTTTATTTTATTCATTTTACAAGTATTTAATTTAAAGTAAATTTTTCCAAAGTGTATTGAAGTTATTTCTAATTCTTAAGTCTAGTTTGCATTTTTCTGTGCTATTTTTCTTATTTAATCATATCTAATTAATATTTAATTTTTAATATTTTGTTTATCTGTTATATTTTCGAATTTTAACTGAGATTTTAATTATTTTCAGTTATTTGGATGTATATAAATATATATGAGAAATTTGAAAGGGTTAAGAGCTAAGAAACGGAAAAACGTTTTATCCGTTTCTTTTGCAGTTTCTTCTGTCATTAATACATCAATCCATCTTAGCCATTCCTTTCCCCATCCTTTGTAGCCGACTTCCTCTTGTCATTCACGAATTTTTGAAGCCCCAAAATCCTAAAAATCACGGCCTCCACCTTGAAGAAAAAAATTAGGTAAATCCCTCTCTTCTTTCTACTTTTCTTACTTTTCTATGCAATTTTGCCTTGTTTCTCTTCTAAGTTTGGATCGGCCTCTTCTCCATAGCCGCAGCCACAAACTCCTACATCTCTTCCATGCCTCCAATACCATCTACTCCACCAACCATGACCATGTACGAGCCATCTATGGTGGCCAAACCCTTCAAATTGCAACCTACATGCCTAAAAACAATGTTTTTGACCATTGTTGCCTCATTCCCTTCATCTCCACTTGTTGCCTTGCCTATATGATGTTAAACCTGACTTATATGATGTCATATCTGAGCCAAAGCATCATCATAGCCAAGCATAAGTGTCCCTTAGGCCAAGCATTGAAGTGGTTGAAGCAAGGTCCAATCAATCTTGTTCATTTCGCTCTGTATTTCAAATTGTTTCAATGTTATTTTATGTTGAATGTTTATATATTGTCTGGTTTGTTTTGTTTTGGGTTGTTGATACAAAATCATATCTTGGCTATCTTTCAACTCAAATCAAAAGTCGTGAAATTGTGCTTATCGTGCCTTTGGAGTCGTGCTTGTATGTTGTTTTGGTCTCTAGCTTTGAAAAAGGTGAGTCTTTCTCACTCTGACATATATACTTATGAAAAGTGGATTGATGACAAGTATTTAGTGATGTAAAATGTTTATGCAAGTTAATGATGATCATATGATATGCTATGTCGTGTTATTACCATGTTATTACCATGTTAAAACTGTTAATTTTCACCTGACATCTGATACATGACTGTATATTGTGATATTGACACTGTTTATATTATTTCTGTATATGATCACACTGCAAGTTCCCTGTTAGGATAAAAATCATTATGGGCTGAAATGATAGGCCTGAGTTATTTTATTTATTTATTTAAACCTGGGATGGCGGGTTTGAAATGATAGAACCCGGATTTTTACCTTTTAAACTGCGGATTGAAATGATACATATCCGTATCACTTGACCTAGGTTAGAAAACTATATACAGACCCGTGGTTATTCTATAAAGTGCTTTGAATATTTTAAGTATTTTAAAAATATAAAATTATGAAATTTGATTTAAATAGATTTTTAAAGGTTTTAAAATAAATAAATTATGATTTTTCTATGTGTTAAAATGTAATTTATGAATGGATTAACTGGATTTTGAAAATATAACTTATGTTTGAAATTTGGAATTTTGACTAAAAATGATATTTAAGTTACATGAATAAAATGGACTTTAATTTTATTTGGAAAATGGTAAATATGATAAATTGATTTATATTTGAATTTAAGTGATTTATTAAAGAATTATTGATTTTCTATAAATTTAAGTCGTTGAATAAATGACTGTTGAAAATGAAATTTTAAAATATAACTTGACTTGAAAATGTGAAATTAGAGTTTTAACTAAAGATGTTCAAATTAATTAAATAAACTGGAAGTTTAGTTAAATTTGTGAAATGGTAATATAAATCTGAAATGTTAGGTTTTAATTTATGAAAGAAACGTATAGGTTTTAATTTATGAAAGAAACGTATAGGTTTTAATTTATGAATGAAACGTATAGGTTTTAATTAATGAAAGAAACGTATAGGTTTTAATTAATGAAAGAAACGTATAAGTTTTAATTAATGAGAGAAACGTATAGGTTTTAATTTATGAAAGAAACGTATAGGTTTTAATTTATGAAAGAAACGTATAGGTTTTAATTTATGAAAGAAACGTATAGGTTTTAATTTATGAAAGAAACGTATAGGTTTTAATTTATGAAAGAAACGTATAGGTTTTAATTAATGAAAGAACGTATGGTGTTCTAATTAATGATAGGAACATGTAAATTCCTAATTAATGAAAGAAATGTATAAGTTTTAAGTAATAAAAGAAACGTATAAGTTTTTAATTAATGAAAGAAACGTGTAAAGTCCTAATTAATCAGAGAACATGAAAGTTTTAATTAATGCAAAAACATGTAAAGTTTTAATTAAGAAAGAAACATGTAAAGTTTTAAGTAGTGTGGTATTGATTTAATTAATAAATGTTCATTATTGTATTAGGAATATAAAATTTAAAACGTACATTTGACACGTAGATTTTAATCAATGTAATGGTGTATTTTAAATTGATTAAAATGATAAATGTTACTTGCTGTAATAATAAAATGTAAGTTGATAACGTACATTTGATAAGCAAGTTTTAATTTATGTGAATGGCATAATTTAAATGATTAAAATAATAAAGTTTCTTTATTGTAATAATAATGTAAGTTAATAAGGTGCTTTTAACTTAACATAACAATTTCGGTTTAAATTGTATATTACAGTAAGAAAGTTTATTTAACTATAAGGCTATGATAAATTGACATGTTAAAATTTTTAAGCTTATCAATACTTTGAATTATATACAATGTAAAGTGGAAAGTAGTACATTCCAAAAATGCTATGATTCCTTAAGGTAACATTTCCAAAATGCTATGATAATTTAAAGGAATATTTCAAGTTTAATAAATTTAAAGAAATATTCAATGATTTGAAAATTTGGGTTTTATTTGAATGATATAATATTGAATTATTTTTGAAATGGAAATGATACAATTGTGATATTGTTTTGAAATGAGTATGATATTTTGGTCTTGAAAGTATAAATTATTTGAAATAAATATCCATGGGTTATAATAACGATTGGTTGTTAAAGAGACCGAGATCGGATATTGTCTTATAGCCGGACAATACCGAAAACCACTTTAACAACTGTGTACACGGTGGAGATTCCAGAATGAAGTTGGATGGTGGCGACGTTCTCGAGGTATGTTACGTGGACCCAACTCTCGTGAGTTGGCATATATGACTAAAACAGGAGCAATACCGGGCTACACAAAGGGTCACACCCTTTCATCGAGCATGCTTCATCGGAAACTATTCTATTACTATTGTGATTCGATTCGGTGGCGCCACTTTGATTCGGGGGTATTGTTTGAGGTGGGCGAAAGCTGCTGGCTTGCCGTCACCACCGGTCCGGGAGTGCAAACGGTGTATCCACCCTGGCATTTCCTTGCGTGCCGTGTCATATCCTTATATCGAGCCCACTACGATTTTGGTTTTAAAGATCCGACCGTGTTAAGGTTCACCATCCCCTTAACGCTATTTTCTATATGATTATACTTTACTGATTAGACACTACCGTATATAGCGTATATTACTACATAGTAAATAGTTTAACGGATCCTTAGAGGATGGGCGGTCCCAAGCATCCTTTAAGTTACTGATGCATTTTGTTACTGTTCACTTGAGTTGATTTACAGTTTATAAGTATTTATGTCCTGGCTCGAGGGTTTTGTGTTTTGCTTTACGCTTGGGTCAGACTGATTGAGTTAGCATTCAAGATCCACCTTCGGCGTTGGAGCTTTCCTTGAAGATCCAGCCATCTATTTGTTTCAGTATCCATTGGTTCAGTGATGCATCTGATTTGTACCTGATGTATCCTGTTACTCTTCTGTTGTATCTTATTTAACTCTGATGTATCTTATAATTTATATAGTAGCTTCATGAACTAGTATCTCCTCTTTTACTTCCGCTGCATTATTATATACTCTGTGTCTGTGATCTGTGATTTTATTTACTGTATATTTTGAGGTTTGCCAAAATTTTATTTACAACGCGGTATTTTGAGCAATTCAATTCTGGCATGAGTGTCTACCTATGCACTTATAATGGATGCTAATGGTTGAAAATACCTGGTTGTTAGAGTTGGTATCAGAGCTTTGGTAGCTCTAGGCAAAACTCAGCATATGGAGTAGATGTAATTACAGAATCACTTTCATTCGAGTTGAATCTTTTTCTTTTGACTCGATTCCTTTGAATTTTGGAACGTTCCCTACAGTTCCAAAATCCATTCGTATCCCTCACTATTCATCTTCTTTTGACTCTGGAGTATTCCATAACTCCGCTTCGAATGATCTTTATAGTGAGTCGGTGGTTACGTCAATTTCAAATTGAATTGAAAAAAGGGGAAAACTCCTTTACAATTAGCATCGATTCACCAGAGATTCTTATCTATCCTTGGTTTAGATGCTAATATCTTTTGTTATTTCAAACTCTAACTCTTGAGGTCGAATGCAGATTTACCCTAGAAAAATCAACATTGATCTTATTCTTTAAGTCACGGTTGAACCGGTTAAGGTTGCCCGTGATTTATATAAGCTTATCCATCTTCCTATTCTGTTATTTAATCATGTCATCCTTGTTTCCAACTTATTTTTAAATCATAATCTCCTTTGATTTGTGTTAATCAAAAAAAAATAAAAAAATTTGAATCTCTATCCTTCTTTGAAAATCTATTCATGTATAGTGTATTTGTAAACTAGTATTTAAAATTTAAAATGTTTTATATATTGTGTTGTTTGAGTTGTGGATGTTGAGTTGGGTTTCTGATCGATACGTCTGATCAGCGCTATCGATAAGATTTCCAAAACACTTTGACAGAACAAACGGACAAAATATATTTAAAAAAAAATTTGGTTAATGAAATAAATTTTGATATATAAGTAAATTTATGGAACTTAATGAAATGAATTTAAAACAAGAATTTGAGGATTTAAATCCCGATTATTTCGAACTTTGTTTTAAAGTTTTAAAAGGTTATATTATTTAAAGTATTTTGAATAGAATTTGTTTCAAAGAATTTTTAAAGGTTTAAAATTAGTGCTTTTCTCTTTGTCGCTGGAAAATAACTTCGGTGATGATCGCGACATCATCGACGTTCATTTTCGAGTTTCGAAGTTAGGAGACTATTCTGTAGTCTTGCTACAGCTTTGTTTTAGGAAATTAAATTGATTTGAATTTCTAAAATATGAATTGATTTATAATATATATATATATATATATATATATATATATGATTGAAATTTTATTTGACATATTATATATGTATATATATTATTACTTATCTCTAAATGGTTTGAAGAAATCGGAAATTTAATTCTTAAATTTTATTTCAAAGAATAATTGCAAAAAAAAAAAATCAATCTATCAAAATTTTGGATGAATATCAAGCATGAAATGATTTAATTGGAAGGCTTATTTGTATAATACAATTGCATTCAAATATAACTTACCAAAATTTCAGAAGTTAAAAATGTAATTGGATAATATACAATATAAAAAAGATGTATAAATAAAATTTGAGTGGTTATATTAAATGCTATACACTTAAATTTTAAGTTATAAAATGATTAACAGAGTTAAAGAATAATAAAGGGTAATTGAATAACTTACAATAAAACAATGTTAGAAGAACTAAGAATAAAATAAAGCAGTTATAATAAGTGTAAGTATGTTTAACATCAGTGATGAATATATTGAGAGGAATAAATTTAAGTTTAATTAGGAATAAAGAAGAATTAAACTTATTAAGTACAATGTGAGTGTAATAAATGATTATTTTTCAAACTCATGGTTTTAAAAATTGTTAATTTAAGATGATTGGATAATAAGATAATGAAATTTGGTGTAGTTAAGATTTATTTAACTTGTGTAAAGATTTATTCTCTATTTAAGTTGAAATTTCCATGCTTTCAAATCTAATTCCTTATTTTGTTTTCCAAACTATCTTTTGGTTGTCCTTATCATCCTTATCTTGCTATAGATTGGTATGGGCATCTTTCTATAATCTTTGATAGATCTTTGGTAATCATTTTGAATCCACCTTTTCGTGCTTGTGTTCTTAATTTTGGAGAATCTTGGAAAGATCACCTCCACCTCGTAAAAATTACCTATCACAACAGTTATCAGGTATAACTTCAATCTTCTTGTCATCTTATCTTAATCCTATTTCACTCTATCTTTTCTTTGCCCTTCCATACCTCATTCCTTTTCGAGGACGAAAAGTTTTGAGTGGGGGAGAGTGTAACAACCCTGTATTTTGTAATTATTTTATTGTATATTTTAATTATTTTTAATGTAAGATTTTGATTTAAAAACTTATTTTACTTATTTGAAATGATTAAATTTATTATTTAAATATAATCTTGATCTTTATATGAGTTATAACTCCAAACTTGTGTAAGTTGAATATTTGCATGAAATGCTGATTTTGGTCAGGTTAGTCAAACTGTGACTTTCAACTTAGAATTTTAAAAGTTTAAAATTTCAATTTTTTTCTTTTATTATGAAAGTACATAAAATTCTAAGAACACCACTTTTCGTTTCGTTGAAATTGGATGTAAATTGTGAAAGTTATACCCTTTACAATATTGTGCGTATATAGGGTTATTTAACAATGACTATTTTAAATTGTATAAATTACTTCTTCTTGGTTATATTTTATTTTAATATGTGATAATATGTTTTACTATGTATATTTTGACTTTTAAATATTTTTAAATGATAATAGAATTTTTCCAAAATTTACTGTATTTATTTCCTATTTTTAAAGGCTGTTTTCTAATTTTCTGCCATTTTCTTCATATAAATTATATTTAATAATTTTTTTTTTGTGAATGCACTTTTATTTTTTTTGTTATTTTATTTGTTATAAATATTTTACAAATCCATGAAGATTTTATAAAGTTCATTTGGATTTATATCTAATTTTAAAGCCTAGTCTACAATTTTAAGCCATTTTCTTTTTATGCACTCACTTTTATTTGCTGTGTTTTACTTTATTTTATTCATTTTACATGTATTTAAATTAAAGTAAATTTTTCCAAAGTGTATTGAAGTTATTTCTAATTCTTAAGTCTAGTTTGCATTTTTCTGTGCTATTTTTCTTATTTAATCATATCTAATTAATATTTAATTTTTAATATTTTGTTTATCTGTTATATTTTCCAATTTTAACTGAGATTTTAATTATTTTCAGTTATTTGGATGTATATAAATATATATGAGAAATTTGAAAAGGTTAAGAGCTAAGAAACGGAAAAACGTTTTATCCGTTTCTTTTGCAGTTTCTTCTGTCATTAATACATCAATCCATCTTAGCCATTCCTTTCCCCATCCTTTGAAGCCGACTTCCTCTTGTCATTCGCGAATTTTTGAAGCCTCAAAATCCTAAAAATCATGGCCTCCACCTTGAAGAAAAAAATTAGGTAAATCCCCCTCTTCTTTCTACTTTTCTTACTTTTCTATGCAATTTTGCCTTGTTTCTCTTCTAAGTTTGGATCGGCCTCTTCTCCATAGCCGCAGCCACAAACTCCTACATCTCTTCCATGCCTCTAACACCATCTACTCCACCAACCATGACCATGGCCGAGCCATCTATGGTGGCCAAACCCTTCAAATTGCAACCTACATGCCTAAAAACAATGTTTTTGACCATTGTTGCCTCATTCCCTTCATCTCCACTTGTTGCCTTGCCTATATGATGTTAAACCTGACCTATATGATGTCATACCTGAGCCAAAGCATCATCATAGCCAAGTATAAGTGTCCCTTAGGCCAAGCATTGAAGTGGTTGAAGCAAGGTCCAATCTATCTTGTTCATTTCGCTTTGTATTTCAAAATTGTTTCAGTGTTATTTTATGTTGAATGTTTATATATTGTCTGGTTTGTTTTGTTTTGGATTGTTGATACAAAATCATATCTTGGCTATCTTTCAACTCAAATCAAAAGTCGTGAAATTGTGCTTGTCGTGCCTTTGGAGTCGTGCTAGTATGTTGTTTTGGTCTCTAGCTTTGAAAAAGGTGAGTCTTTCTCACGCTGACATATATACTTATGAAAAGTGGATTGATGACAAATGTTTAGTAATGTAAAATGTTTATGCAAGTTAATGATGATCATATGATATGCTATGTCGTGTTATTACCATGTTATTACCATGTTAAAACTGTTAATTTTCACCTGACATCTGATACATGACTGTATATTGTGATATTGACACTGTTTATATTATTTCTGTATATGATTACACTGCAAGTTCCCTATTAGGATAAAAATCATTATGGGCTGAAATGATAGGCCTGAGTTATTTTATTTATTTATTTAAACTTGGGATTGCAGGTTTGAAACGATAGAACCCGGATTTTTACCTTTTAAACTGCGGATTGAAATGATACATATCCGTATCACTTGACCTAGGTTAGAAAACTATATACAGACCCGTGGTTATTCTATAAAGTGCTTTGAATATTTTAAGTATTTTAAAAATATAAAATTATGAAATTTGATTTAAATAGATTTTGAAAGGTTTTAAAATAAACAAATTATGATTTTTCTATGTGTTAAAATGTAATTTATGAATGGATTAACCGGATTTTGAAAATATAACTTATGTTTGAAATTTGGAATTTTGACTAAAAATGATATTTAAGTTACATGAATAAAATGGACTTTAATTTTATTTGGAAAATGGTAAATATGATAAATTGATTTATATTTGAATTTAAGTGATTTATTAAATAATTATTGATTTTCTATAAATTTAAGTGGTTGAATAAATGACTGTTGAAAATGAAATTTTAAAATATAACTTGACTTGAAAATGTGAAATTTGAGTTTTAACTAAAGATGTTAAAATTAATTAAATAAACTGGAAGTTTAGTTAAATTTGTGAAATGGTAATATAAATCTGAAATGTTAGGTTTTAATTTATGAAAGAAACGTATAGGTTTTAATTTATGAAAGAAACGTATAGGTTTAAATTTATGAAAGAAACGTATAGGTTTTAATTAATGAAAGAAACGTATAGGTTTTAATTAATGAAAGAAACATATAGGTTTTAATTAATGAAAGAAACGTATAGGTTTTAATTTATGAAAGAAACGTATAGGTTTAAATTTATGAAAGAAACGTGTAGGTTTTAATTTATGAAAGAAACGTATAGGTTTTAATTTATGAAAGAAACGTATAGGTTTTAATTAATGAAAGAACGTATGGTGTTCTAATTAATGATAGGAACATGTAAATTCCTAATTAATGAAAGAAAGATATAAGTTTTAATTAATAAAAGAAACGTATAAGTTTTAATTAATGAAAGAAACGTGTAAAGTCCTAATTAATGAGAGAACATGAAAGTTTTAATTAATGCAAGAACATGTAAAGTTTAATTTAAGAAAGAAACATGTAAAGTTTTAAGTAGTGTGGTATTGATTTAATTAATAAATGTTCATTATTGTAATAGGAATGTAAAATTTAAAATGTACATTTGACACGTAGATTTTAATCAATGTAATGGTGTATTTTAAATTGATTAAAATGATAAATGTTACTTACTGTAATAATAAAATATAAGTTGATAACGTACATTTGATAAGCAAGTTTTAATTTATGTGAATGGCATACTTTAAATGATTAAAATAATAAAGTTTCTTTATTGTAATAATAATGTAAGTTAATAAGGTGCTTTTAACTTAACATAAGAATTTCGGTTTAAATTGTATATTACAGTAAGAAAGTTTATTTAACTATAAGGCTATGATAAATTGACATGTTAAAATTTTAAGCTTATCAATACTTTGAATTATATACAATGTAAAGTGGAAAGTAGTACGTTCCAAAAATGCTATGATTCCTTAAGGTAACATTTCCCAAATGCTATGACAATTTAAAGGAATATTTCAAGTTTAATAAATTTAAAGAAATATTCAATGATTTGAAAATTTGGGTTTTATTTGAATGATATAATATTGAATTATTTTTGAAATGGAAATGATACAATTGTGATATTGTTTTGAAATGGGTATGATATTTTGGTCTTGAAAGTATAAATTATTTGAAATAAATATCCATGGGTTATAATAACGATTGGTTGTTAAAGAGACCGAGATCGGATATTGTCTTATAGCCGGACAATACCGAAAACCACTTTAACAACTGTGTACGCGGTGGAGATTTCAGAATGAAGTAAGATGGTGGCGACGTTCTCGAGGTATGTTACATGGACCCAACTCCCGTGAGTTGGCATATATGACTGAAATATGAGCTATACCGGGCTACACAAAGGGTCACACCCTTTCATCGAGCATGCTCCATCGGAAACTATTCTATTACTGTTGTGATTCGATTCGGTGGCGCCACTTTTATTCGGGGGTATTGTTCGAGGTGGGCGGAAGTTGCTGGCTTGCCGTCACCACCGGTCCAGGAGTGCAAACGGTGTATCCACCCAGGCATTTCCTTGCGTGTCGTGTCATATCCTTATATCGAGCCCACTACGATTTTGGTTTTAAAGATCCGACCGCGTTAAGGTTCACCATCCCCTTAACACTATTTTCTATATGATTATACTTTACTGTTAGACACTACCGTATATAGCGTATATTACTACATAGTAAATAGTTTAACGGATCCTTAGAGGATGGGCGGTCCCAAGCATCCTTTAAGTTACTGATGCATTTTGTTACTGTTCACTTGAGTTGATTTACAGTTTATAAGTATTTATGTCCTGACTCAAGGGTTTTGTGTTTTGCTTTGCACTCGGGTCAGACTGATTGAGTTAGCATTCAAGATTCACCTTCAGCGTTGGAGCTTTCCATGAAGATCCAGCCATCTATTTGTTTCAGTATCCAGTGGTTCAGTGATGCATCTGATTTGTACCTGATGTATCCTGTTACTCTTCTGTTGTATCTTATTTAACTCTGATGTATCTTATAATTTATATAGTAGCTTCAGAACTACTATCTCCTCTTTTACTTCCGCTGCATTATTATATACTCTGTGTCTATGATCTGTGATTTTATTTACTATATATTCTGAGGTTTGCCAAAATTTTATTTACAACGCGGTATTTTGAGCAATTCAATTCTGGCATGAGTGTCTACCTGTGCACTTATAATGGATGCGAATGGTTGAAAATGCCTGGTTGTTAGAGCTAGTAAGTGGGGTTATTAGGCTCAGCCCTAAGCAAAAAGTAGCAAAATTCAACTTTCTCCAAACTTATCGAAGCTTATACTCAAAAAGGTCGCAAACGGCATTTTAAACTCAATGAGAGTGGTCCTGAGTCCTAATTCGACCGTATGCAAAAAGTAGCTTTTCGGACAAAATTCCGAGTATCGATAAAATATTTAAATAAAATATTTAAATATAAAAATCAACAAATATGCGGGTTGTTACAGACTCCCTTCCTTAAAGAAATTGCGTCCTCGCAATATTTAAGAAGAAGATATATAGTAACGACCATAAAAGCATATTCAACACAAAAGAAGTTTGAAATAAGAAGTTCACCTCAAAGAGCACGAGAAAGTAAGTCCGGATGTGTTCGCTCGATGAACTCTCTAGATTCCCAAGAACAATTCTTAGGATTTGAAGACCATTGAACTTTCACAAGCGGGACATCTTTATTTCGAAGGCGTTGGACCTCCGAAGCAATAATTCGAATAGGATGCTGCTCATAAGTTAAATTAGGCGAAACTTCAATTTCTTCCACAACGCCGGGCTCAAGAATAGAATCGGAATCTCGAAGACACTTCCGAAGTTGAGAAACGTGAAACACGTCATGGATAGCAGAAAATTGAGCCGGTAATAAAAGGCAATAAGCCACGGAACCAATACGTTCGGTGATAGGAAATGGCCCAATATATCGAGGCGCTAACTTTCCCGATCGACTGAAACGTACAACACCCTTCATAGGCGAAACACGAATGAACACAAGATCTCCCACAGAAAATTCTAACGTCCTTCTTCGGTTATCGGCATAGGATTTTTGTCTACTCTGGGCTTCTTTCATCCTATGTCGAATAAGTTCAATCTTTTCTGTGGAATCACGAATAAAATCTAGACCTAAAACCAGCTTCTCTCCAGCCTCAAGCCAACAAGGAGGAGATTGGCATGGCCTTCCATAGAGTGCCTCGAAAGGTGCCATACCAATACTAGATTGGAAGCTATTATTATAGGAAAATTCAACAAGTGAAATATGATCTTCCCAACTTCCACCAAAATCAAGCACACAAGAACGAAGAAGATCTTTAAGAGTTTGATTCACACGCTCAGTTTGTCCATCGGACTGGGGATGATAAGCGGTGCTAAAATTAAGCTTCATTCCGAAAGCTTTTTGAAGACTCTTCCAAAATCCACTAGTAAAAAATGGATCACGGTCGCTAATAATAGAAGTAGGAACTCCATGTAATTTAACAATCTCTTTGATAAAGAGTTTGGCCAAAAGAGGAACGGTTTGGTTAGATCGAACGAGAATAAAATGGGCGGATTTAGTAAGCCTATCAACGATCACCCATAAACTATCATGACCCGAACGAGAACGGGGAAGGCCGTCTATAAAATCCATGGAAATTTGGTCCCACTTCCAAATTGGAATTTCTGAAGGTTGCAATAACCCACCAGGCGTATGATGTTCGGCCTTGACAAGTTGGCAAGTCATGCAACACTTAACAAAGTTAGCAATATCAGATTTCATTCCCTCCCAATAATAAAGTCGCCTCATATCAACGTACATTTTACTACTACCGGGATGAATGGTGAATTTAGAACGATGGGAATCTTCTAAAATATCTTTACGAAGATCACCAATATTTGGTACGATAAGTCTACCAAATTTTCGAATGCCGCCAGAAGAATCAATATCAAAGTCTTTCAAACTTTCAATATCAATCTTACCCTTAGTATTTTGGCCAAGAAGAGCCAATTCGGGATCTAGCCTTTGAGGTTCAAGAATGCGGTCTAAAAGAGAAGGATGAGCCTCAAGTCTACATAAAACAAGAGATGAACATAAATCGGAAACACGGTCTCGAATTTCGCAAGTGGATAAAATCTCGAGATCGTTCCATTCAGATATCATCATAGAAACAACAGCTTGTTGTTTACGGCTAAGGGCATCGGCGACACGATTACCCTTACCGGGAGTATAAAGAATATCAAGATCATATGGTGCAAGAAATTCGAGCCAACGCTGTTGACGCAAATTAAGTTCCTTTTGAGAGAATAAATACTTCAAGGATTTATGATCAGTATAAAGAACAAATTTCTCTCATAAAAGATAATGACGCCAAATCCGAAGAGCAAAAACAATAGCCGCGAGCTCTAAATCATGAGTGGCATATCTAGTCTCAACAGGCTTCAATTGCCTAGGAGCATAAGCAATAACATGTTCTCTTTGCATAAGAACGGCAACCAAACCAACGCGACTAACATCGGTATAAACAACGAAATCTTGATTCCCCTCGGGAATAACAAGAATAGGAGCATTAGAAAGAAGTTCTTTTAATTTCTGAAAAGAAGCTTCACATTTGTCCGACCAAATGTATTTAACACCTTTCTTTGTTAAGCCAGTAAGAGGGACGGAAATTCTAGAAAAGTCTTTAATGAACCGACGGTAATAACCCGCCAATATGAGAAAACTACGAATCTCTGTCACATTCTCCGGTCTCTTCCAATCTTGAATCGCTTCAATCTTTGAAGGATCTACTGAAATTCCGGATTCGGATATAATATGACCGAGAAACTTCACACGAGATTGCCAAAAGTGGCATTTAGAAAATTTTGCTTTCAATTGATTACTCCTAAGAGTTTCCAACACAATCCGAAGGTGTTTTTCATGCTCCTCCTCGGTTTTAGAATGCACAAGAATATCATCAATAAAGATGAGAACAAACCGGTCGAGAAAATCTTTGAAAGCTCAATTCATAAGGTCAACGAAATAAGCCGGAGCATTCGTTAGATCAAATGGCATAACAAGCCATTCATAAGATCCATAACGAGTACGGAACGATGTCATAGGAATGCTATCCTCTGCAATACGAAGCTGATGAAATCCAGTAGCTAAGTCTAATTGTGAAAAGACTCTAGCACCACTAAGTTGATCGAATAGATCATCAATCGGAGGTAAAGGATATTTATTTTTGATAGTAAGATCATTAAGCTTGCGGTAGTCAACGCAAAGCCTAAGTGTTCCATCGGATTTCTTCACAAAAATAGCTGAAGCTCCCCAAGGCGAGGAACTAGAGCGAATAAATTGCTTCGTCTCCAATTCGGATAATTGTTTACGCATCTCCTCATTTTCTTTATTGGACATACGATAAGGAGGGCGAGTGATAGGTTGAGCTCCAGGAATGAGATTAATTCTGAACTCAATTGCTCGCTTAGGTGGTAATCCTAGAACGGGCTCGAATATGTCGGAAAATTCACGAACGACGTGAATAAGAGAAATAATATCACCCTCATCATCATCATCGTCATCATGAGGATTTAAAGAATATAAAGATGCAACCAAACTGGAATCTGAATCTTTAAGATTAACAGAAACCTGATTAACAGATTGAGGATGTCGAAGATGAACAGTCCGCTCAGGACATAGGATATGAACTTCATAACGGTTAAGCCAATCCATTCCCAAAATCATTCCAAAGCCTAAATAACGCATGACATGCAAATCGGCTAGGAAAGGAAAATCACACAAAATAATCTCGACATCTTTACACAATAAACTGATTGTTGCGGATCCACCAACCGGATTCGCAATTCTCAAAGAAGTCATCAAACACAAAACATCCAAAGAAAAAGCATCAACAAGTTCCTTTGATATAAAAGAGTGGGATGCACCCGTATCAAAAAGAACTCGAATGGGTTGATCACGAAACATAATAATGCCATCAAGGATAGAATGAGGCATACCTTGACCACGAGATGTGTTGCCAGGGGCTTGAGCAACATTTAACTTTTCCTCCTTCTTGCCCTGAAGCTTGGGGCATGAAGATATAACATGACCGGGAACCTTGCAGCAGCGACAAGAGAGAGACTTTGGGCACTTGTTCGGATAATGGTCCTTCGAACCACAACTATAGCATTCCCCACGACCAAAAGAAGAAGTCTTTGCCACAGAGGTTGCTTGCTTACCTTTCTTATTGGGATAAGGGCCTTTGAATTTGTTTGGCCTTTTCTTGTTGTTGAAGTTTGGTTTGGAACCCACCACTTCAACATCATTCTCCCTATCCGCCTCTTCAAGACGAAGAGCGATATCAATGATTTGGTCGAAAGAAACTTCTAATTTTAGAAGTAATGGCTTCTTGAGATTTTTGTTTAAGCCATAGACGAACCTCTGGTTCTTCTTTAAAGGGGTGTTGATGTATTCAACCCCATATTTGGAAAGCGACTCGTAGGAGGCGACATAATCTATCACATAAGAATCACCTTGAACAAGGTCTATAAATCATCGAGCCAATGTCACTTTCTCTGCTTCTGGTAAAAATTTCAACTCGAAGCATTCCCGGAATTGCTCCCAGGTGAGATCCGCTTCATTAATTTCAGAAATAAGAAGTTCGTACCAGTCCAATGCTCTTTCTCGGAGCATACTAGAGGCCACCTGAACTCGGTGAAGGTCAATAAGATTCATGCGAGAAAAGATTCGATCGCATGACCTTAGCCAAGCCTGTACTTCAGTAATAGTTTCGGAACCTTTGAATGGCTCCCCACCCAAATGAGTGTAATCGCTGCACAAGCGTGCAAATCCCGACTGTAACGCCCCACCTCTATACCCACGCTAGCCAAGAACACTACGGAGTAGTGCTGTCAACTAGCACGGAGAATAAGGCTGTTGAGGAGCGACCATCCATGTAATTGCTTATCACATGGTGGCTACAAATAATCTTCGGAAACAAACATAGAAATAAGCATAACGCAAATCAGTCACAGACATCCATATTACAAAGGCGGAAGAAGATATGAATATATAACTAACACATGAAAGTGTACATCAGAGTAGTGGTCAAAAGATCCACAATAATACAAAAGAATAGCAACACGTGCTATACAAAAGAATACAACTATGAGTCTATATCTCAAGTGTATACAACAAAAACTGCTAATCTAAACAGTTAGCCAAAAGTTAGAGTGATGAATCCCTGGGAAGAAGTCAAGCAGAAGCACCTGTAACATCTCGGTCTGACCCGAGTATTATTTAAGAAAATAATAAATGGGTCAGTCTAGCTATAAATATCAGATGACATGATATAACATAAAAGATATGGCATAAACATAAAATATCCATAATGACATACCACTATAAGTATGTAAATAATGATCAACAGAAGATCAATCAATAAGAGATAATCAATATCACAAGAATCTTCTCAAAGATTCGGAAAGGGCATCATACCCCAAACTTGTACTCATAACAAGTCAATGACATAAATTCTAGTAATCAATGCAAGAAGTCCAAAAATCATAGAAAAAAGAAAGAGGCCTATCACATGACGGTCCGAAGACCAAGGGGAGCTACCCCACATGTGTGAATGGAATCACACAGATTAAGGTCCAGACTAACCAAAAAGAAAAAAGGGATGTGTGAGTGGAATCACACAAGTGGTGTCTAGTCTAACCTCGCAACAAGAGACATCGCACAGTTGCTAGTCTAAAGCATCAGAATGATCGTCATGATCAACGAGAAGTGTCAATTACACTAAGCTAGTAAATATAGAAGTTTAGCTTCATGTCCCATAACCACTTGCTTAACTTAAATATTTACGAACAAACTGTAAATCTTCACTAATAAAATTGTCACAAGAGGTTCAATCGAACAAGTCCAAGGATTAACCGACGAAGTGAACGCAAGCGTTTCATACCACTTGTTTTACTAAGTCGTTTAATTAGATTTCTCATCCGAGTGAGGTAAAGGTTTGTATATACTAATAGATTGGAAAACGGTTTAAGAAAAGAGCTTTGTTATTAAAAATAGAGTTGAAATTGTTTGTTAAAAGAGTTTTGATATTTACTACTAGTATTGAAACCTTTATATTATAAAATGACAAAACATAGAAGCAATTATATAAACAATCAATCACAAAGATCGCATACGGAGATGTGAATAAGATCCAAGGAAATCAGCTCAATGTTTTTCAGATAAGATCCCCTACGGAGGGGGGGTGCAGGGGGGTGGCAACCCCCCAAGGTGGGGGTGCGGGGGCAACGCCACCCCTTACGGGGTCAAGCGCCCCGTCTAAAACGGTACGACCTAGTGAAGACAAAAAGGGGGTCTAACGACCTAAGAGGGATAGGGTCGAGCGACCTAACAGTTGCGACCTAGGGGTCTAAGGGGTCAAGCGACTTAGTGGTTGCGACCCAGAGGTGTTCGCGACCTAACGATGACTCACGACCCAACATGGCCGACTTAACAGAGGTCGCGACCTAACAGGATAACTCGTGACCGACTTAAGAGTTGCGTGACTGAAGGGTTGCACGACTTAAGGGTTGCACGACTTAAGGGTTAGGCCAGCAGCGACCTAACGAGATAAGGTCCAACGACCTACGAGTTAAGGGTCCAACGACCTATCGGGATAACTCGTAACCGACTTAAGAGTTGCGTGACTGAAGGGCTGCACGACTTAAGGGTTGCACGACTTAAGGGTTGCACGACTTAAGGGTTAGGCCAGGAGCGACCTAACGAGATAAGGTCCAACAACCTACGAGTTAAGGGTCCAACGACCTATCGGGATAACTCGTAACCGACTTAAGAGTTGCGTGACTGAAGGGCTGCACGACTTAAGGGTTGCACGACTTAAGGGTTAGGCCAGGAGCGACCTAACGAGATAAGGTCCAACGACCTATCGGGATAACTCGTAACCGACTTAAGAGTTGCATGACTGAAGGGTTGCACGACTTAAGGGTTAACTCGTAAACGACTCACGACCTATGGATGAACGACTTAACTCCGAATGAGCTAAAAATGGGCAGAACGACCTAGGGTTAATTCGTAAACGACTCACGACCTATGGACGAACGACTTAACTCCGAACGAGCTAAAAATGGCCAGAACGACCTAAGTGCAGAAAATTCACCAAAACGCTAAAGATTGGAGTTTTTCACCAATCCAATCCAAACCAAATGCTAACATGCATGCAAAAATGATAGGGAATCATTCCCAACAGTCCAATATAGTTATAGGCTAGAATTGTGAGATAAAAATCTCACCTTTGCACAAATTCAATGAAGAAGTAGCTTGAAACAATGGAGTGGCAACTACAAGCTAGAATCCAATGTCTTCACTTTGATTTTGGAGTAGAATGATGGATTTAAAGTTGAAACCTAAGCTTGGAGTTTTAATTTCCTCTTCCACTCACCATTAATGCAAAAGCTTGGTTGTTAGGAAATTTATGAAGAGTGAGAAGAAGGAAGGGGGTTTGGGCTTGAGTTATAATGGCAATCTAACCCAAAGTACAAAGCGGGAAAAGTTAGTGAAATTACACTAACTCCAAACCTACCAATGTTTATACTTAAAAAAATTGTAAACGGCATTTCGAACTCAGTGGAAGGGGTCTCGAGTCCTAATTTGACCATTTGCAAAAACTAGCTTTTCGGACCAATATCCGATTAACGACAAAATATTTAAATATAAAATCGATAAATATGCGGGTTGTTACACCGACTTTGGGTGAGTAGGTTCCGGGTTAGCTCCAGTTGAGCATTTGTCACTAAATCAAGAAGCTGTTGAACAGTCATAAAAACTCCATCCTGGGGCGGAGTGCTAGATGGTACGGCTTTGGGGCGGCTTGGTCTAGACATTTCTCTTCTTTTAGAAAGAAAGAAAGAAGAAGAAGAAGAAGAAAAAGGTTATTCACAAAATGAATATCAAGCAATCTTGATAGATAAAACAAGGAATCATAAGGAAAATAGGATGAATCGGTACGAAGACTCGAATTAAATCCTAAAGCACGACTCCTAAGATGGACTTAGGACGATGATCCTTGTTATAATATTCCATATTGTTCCGAAGTTTGGCTCTGATACCAAGCTGTGATGCCCCACCTCTATACCCACGCTAGCCAAGAACACTACGATGTAATGCTGTTAACTAGCACGGAGAATAAGGCTGTTGAGGAGCGACCATCCATGTAATTGCTTTGAGCGAGCACCGATATGTCAGATAGTACAACATGCATTTTATTTCAAGAGAGGAAATCTGACATACCGATACAAACTCAAAACAACTACACAGTGGCTATATAAATCCTTCGGAAACAAATATAGAAATAAGCATAACATAAATCAGTCACAGATAATTCACATCATAATGGCGGAAGAAGATGTGAATGAATAACTAATACATGAAAGTGTAAATCAGAGTAGCGGTCTAAAAAGATCCGCAATAACACAAAAGAATAGTTACAAGAACTACACAAACGAATAAGTATACATTATGGAGTCTATATCTCATTTGTATACAATCCAAAAACTACTAATCTAAGTAGTTAACCAAAAGTCAGAGAAATCAATCCCAAGTGAGAAGTCAAGCTGAAGCACCTGTAACATCTCGGTCTGACCCGAGTATTATTTAATAAGAAAATAATAAACGGATCAGTCTAACTATAAATATCAGATGAAATGATATAGAATAAGAGATATGACTGAACGCATAATAATCACAATGCCAAGCTGTGATATATATAATTAATTGAAAATCAACAAGAGATTAATCAGTATCACCAAATCTACACAAGAATCAAAAGAAATGTCATACTCCTTATTCCGTTCACCAAACCATAAATATTGACGATTATATCAATGTCAATCACAAAAGTCAATGACACACGAAATCACCAATGCACACATATTGATAAAACTTATCAATGGAAATCACGAAAATTGGTGAAGCGTAAATTCTAGAAATCATCTCAAGAAATCCAGTCAATGACACACGAATTCACCTATGCACAAAAATTGATAAATCATATCAATAGAAATCACAAAAATAGGCGAAAAAGAAAGTTCCAGAATTGGACACACGAAATCCAAAAATCACACAAAATAGGGGGGAGGCCTATCATAAACGGGAGCATAAAGCTCACCAACACGTGTATCACAAACGGAACGCTAATTCCATGGTTGCTAACCATCACAAATTGAGCCGAAGTGACGCACCGGATAATTCTAAACAAACTTCAATCGATGGAATGTAGCAATCGGTGAGTTGAGAATACTGCAAGGCCCAAATCCGTTGATCCAAAGATACCGGATTCTAGCTATCTTCGTCTCGTTGATCGCGCACGATACCGAGAAAGAAGATCTACGATTCTTCGTACGTTGATCTAGCGCACTAGATACCGTGAATCGGCTTCTGCGATCGTTGAATCGAGCGCACTCGATTAACCGAAAGAGGAGATAGGAGATCACACTCAACTACCAATTTGTATGAAAGCACAAAGCTAACAAAGAGAATTTTTATTCAAAAATCAACCACCAAAAAAAAAAATTACAACACACTCGCTATTTATAGCATTTACAACACACGCCAACATCACACTCTTAAGTCGTTTGCGACCTACGACCTATACCAGGTCGTTGCCGACCTAACACACAACATATACACACGTATATACGACACAGCGACCTACACAAGGTCGTACGCGACCTAAAAGATGTGACTTAACGGACTCAGAACAAACAGATGCGACCTACGACCTATGTAAGGTCGTTAACGACTCAAGACACAGCATAGCTCACTTCCAGAATTGCATGGGAGGTTAGGTCGTTGGAAAGGAATAGGTCGCAAGGTTTTAGATTGGGAAGGAATTAGGTCGGTAAGAAGTTAGGTCGGGTAAGAAATTAGGTCGTGGAGTTTAGGTTGTAAAGAAGTTAGGTCGTTGAGGGTTTCTTTAGGTCGTAACTCTGCTTCACTTGGCCAGTTAGGTCGAAGGTTACTACTGTTAGGTCGTTCACGACCTAGACTTACTTCTTTAGGTCGGAGACGACCCACTACTTCTTTGTTAGGTCGTAACTTTGCTTTGTTAGCTCGGAAACAACTCAATCTCAATTCGTTAGGTCGCGCTGCATCATTGTTAGGTCGTGAGCGACCTATTTCTTCCTTTTTAGGTCGTGAGCGACCTAATACTTTCATTTCCACGATACGGAATTAAATGTTTAACATTGAAAACATCAGAAGTGTATACATCCTCCGGCAGCTTCAACTTATAAGCATTCTCATTGATTTTCTTTAAAATTTCAATCGGACCAATTTTCCGCGCTTTCAACTTATTATACGTTCCAACCGGGAAACGGTCTTTTGTCAGTACTGCATAAACCAAATCACCTTCATTAAATTCAACACTTCGTCTCTTCAAATCAGCAGCTTGCTTATACTTCTCATTCGGCTTTTCCAATCGTTCCCGAACGATCTTATGACACTCCGTCAATTCTTCAATAAAATCAACAGCTCGTTTAACCGTCCCCTTTGGTTGTGGTACCACCGCTAAATCCAACGGTCCCCTGGGCAAATTTGAATATACAATTTGAAATGGACTGAATCCTGTGCTTCGATTCACTGCATGATTATGTGCAAACTCTGCCTGGCATAACTTCATGTCCCAACTTTTCAGATTGTCCTTCACCAAACATCGCAACAAGTTTCCCAACGATCTATTCACCACCTCTGTTTGCCCATCTGTTTGCGGATGATACGCACTACTAAATTTCAGCTTCGTTCCCACCATCTTCCACAAACTAAGCCAAAAATAACTCAAAAATCTAGTATCCCTGTCAGAAACGATAGATTCTGGCAATCCATGAAGTCTGTAGATTTCCTTGAAAAATAGTTGAGCAACACGAACAGCATCCGTCGTCTTCTTGCAAGCAATAAAATGTGCCATTTTAGAAAATCTGTCAACTACAACAAATATCGAATCATTACCACGCTGTGTTCTCGGCAATCCCAATACAAAGTCCATACTCATATCAACCCATGGTCTAGCCGGTACAGGCAATGGCATGTACAAACCAGCATTGGTCGCGGTTCCTTTCGAAACTTGGCAAATATGACATCGCTCCACAAACCTTCCCACTTCTTTCCTCATCGACGGCCAAAAGTAAGACTGTGAAATCAACTGCAAAGTACGATCACGGCCCACATGCCCTTCTTCATGCAACTCTTTTACAATCTTCATTCTAAAACTACAGTCTGGAATGCATAATTGATTTCCTTTGAACAAGAATCCATCAACTATCACAAATTCATCCGAACTTCCATCCTTAACTTTCTCAACAAACTTTGCAAAGTAAGGATCCTTCCCAAACAGTTCTGGCAACATTTCAAACCCTGTCACTTCAACCTTCATTGTCGTTAATAAATGACTCCTCCTACTCAAAGCATCAGCTACCCGATTCGTCACCCCTGATTTGTGCTTAACGACAAAAGTAAACTGCTGTAAATATGCAATCCATGATGCATGTCTCGCTGAAATCTTATCCTGCCCCTGTAAATGCTTCAAAGCTTCATGATCAGTGTACAAAACAAATTCTTTCTGAAATAGATAATGTCTCCAATGTTTAATCGTTTGTACCACAGCATAGAATTCAACGTCATATGTATTGTATCTCATCTTTGCCCCTGATAACTTTTCACTAAAATATGCAATAGGTCTCCCCTGCTGACTCAACACTCCTCCAATCCCCACCTTTGATGCATCAGTGTGTAGCTCAAACAACAACTGAAAATTAGGTAAAACAAGAATTGGCGCTGTCGTCAACAGTTCTTTGATTCGTTCAAAAGCAATCCCGGCTTCCTCTGACCATACAAACTGTTTTCCTTTCATGCAATCGGTAACTGGTGCCATCACACTACTGAAGTGTGGAATGAACCTTCGGTAGAATGATGCCAATCCATGAAAACTTCTAACTTCAGTGATAGTTCTCGGCTGTGGCCAATTTCTAATAGCTTCAACTTTACTCTGGTCCACTTGGATTCCCTTCTCAGACACAACATATCCCAAAAATAACACACTTCTCGTCATGAACACACATTTCTTCGTGGCTGCATAAAATTGTTCCTCACGAAGAATAATCAACACTTCCCTCAAATGTAGAACATGCTCCTCCATACTCCTGCTATATATCAGAATATCATCGAAATAAACCACCACGAACTTCCCAATGAATGGTCTAAAGATTTGATTCATCACCCGCATGAATGTACTAGGTGCATTTGACAAACCAAATGGCATAACCAACCATTCGTATAACCCTTCTCTCGTCTTGAAGGCTGTCTTCCATTCGTCACCTGGTCTAATTCGAATCTGGTGATAACCACTCTTCAAATCAATCTTCGAAAAGATAGTTGCCCCACTCAACTGGTCTAACAAATCATCCAACCTCGGCATAGGAAATCTTTAACGAACAGTAATCTTGTTCAAAGCTCTACTATCTGTACACATTCTCCATGTTCCATCCTTCTTCGGCACCAACAAAGCTGGTACTGCACAAGGACTCAAGCTTTCCTGAACACGTCTCTGTTCTAATAACTCTTCCACCTGCCTTCGTAACTCTTCATGTTCCTTCGGACTCATTCGGTAATGTGGTCTATGTGGTAACACTGCTCCCGGAACAAGATCGATTTGATGTTGAATGTCTCTCAATGGTGGCAACTCCTTAGGCAACTCTTCTGGAAATACATCTTCAAACTCTTTCAAAACTGGCTTTGCTTCTTCAGGAATTTCAACCTCTTCACTGCTCTCACGCCCAATCAACACGTATACTTCAGGCTCCTCTTCAACTTCTTTAACAAACTCCTTCAAGGATAATAAAGTTTTCAATTCCTCAATCTCCTCCAGCTTGCTCTCCTTCTGTTGTTGCTTCTTGGGAACCAAAGTAATTTTAGTACCCTCGAACATGAAACTGTAGCTATTGGCACGACCATCATGTTGAACTGATCTATCAAACTGCCACGGTCTGCCCAACAACAGATGACATACGTCCATGTCTACAACGTCACACCAAATTTCATCTTTGTATTTTTTCCCAATAGAAAAATTAACACAAGCCCTTCGACACACCTTCACTTCACCACCCTTCCTTAACCATGCTAGCTTGTACGGTTTAGGATGTTTCTCAGTCTTCAAGTTCAACTTCTTTACTGCTTCTGTAGAAATAATATTATCGCAACTTCCAGCATCAATAACGAACTTGCAAACTTTTCCCAGAATAGTACATGTTGACTGAAAAATATTGCTTCTCAACCAACTACAATCCTCCTCTTGCTTTGGTGTGAGACATGACCTCCTCAACATAAGATTACAACCTTCATCTCCAAACAATTCTTCCTCCTCCTCAACATAAGGTGTATTTGAACATTCTGCCTCCTCATCATCATCCTCCTCAACTTCTGCAACCATGGTTCTCTTCTTCGGCTTCGGACATTCGTTGCTTTTGTGACCCAACTCCTGACAGTTATAACATTTGAACCCACTGCTAACCTTCGCCTTCTCAGCCTCCTTTACCACTGGCTTTGTAACAGGTTTAGGAACATTAGAACTTCCACCAACACCCTTCACTTGATTATTGGAATTAGTAAACACACCACCTCCACGCCTTCCTTGCTTCTCCCAAGCTAACGCTTTCTGATGTGCCTCTGCAACTGATCTAGGATCGAACATATTAACCATATCCTGGATCTGCATTCTCAATCCCCCGATGAATCTAGCAGTTAGCTGTTCTTCCGTTTCCATAATATCATTTCTGGCAATGAGTTGGTAAAATTCATCAGCATAATCACTAATAGACTTCGTCCCTTGCCTCAGATTCTGCAACCTCTGGTATATAAGTGATTGATAGATGTAAGGTAAGAAAGTAGACCTCATCAACTTCTTCATCTTATCCCACGATTCTATCTTTGACTTCCCCATTCTCTCCCTTGTAAGTTTAGTTTGCTGCCACCATGCCAAAGCTCTCCCCCTCAACCTAGTAGCAACCAACTTCACCCTTCTATGCTCAGGAACCTCCTTGAAATCAAAGATCTCTTCAACATTAGATAACCAATCAAGAAATTCTTCAGCTACCATTCCTCCCTTAAACTCCGGAATCTCCATCTTCATTCCTGATTCCCAACGTCGATCATCATCAATAACCCGATACGAACGTTGTCCTTGATCTCTATCCCGAAAATGAACACTTCCTCTTTCACCGTCAAACTCTTCATCAAAGTCTAATGCATATCGTTGTCTTTCACGCCCTCCAACATCTCTACCACCACTCCTACTTCCCATATCTCTTCGATCACGATCATCATCATTCCTCCTACTCCGATTGTCAACACTCCGATGATCTTGACTCTCTCTCCTTTCCCGATCCGAATGATGTGAAACTCTACTTCCTCCACGGATGGATTCAGGTGAATTTCTTCTTCTACTTTGATTCATGTCTATCATAAGCTTCTCCAACCTTCCTATGCCTTCATCAATTTTCTCGTGCATACGTTGTTCCATTTGATCGGCCTCTTCTCTGCGATATAAAGCTTCAACATTTTGATGGCGGTTAGCTCTCCTTGGTGGCATGATCGGAAAACTTCACAAATTCAACAATTCACAAATAACAAGTCACGGCTTAAACTTCAAGACCCTTCACTAGGCTCGGCTACTTCACAAGTATACACGGCCTAACTTCGATTTCAAACACTTTCAACACTTTGATCCAAAATAGAATGGATCGAAAGTTCTCCCTCTTGTTGCAACTTCAATAAGAACACAAAGAACTCCAACTTCAAACTTCAACACTTGGCTCCAAGAATCAACTTAGCTATGATTGGCTAAGTATGGCTCTGATACCAAAAAACTGACGCAGCGGATAATTCTAAACAAACTTCAATCGATGGAATGTAGCAATCGGTGAGTTGAGAATACTGCAAGGCCCAAATCCGTTGATCCAAAGATACCGGATTCTAGCTATCTTCGTCTCGTTGATTGCGCACGATACCGAGAAAGAAGATCTACGATTCTTCGTACGTTGATCTAGCGCACTAGATACCGTGAATCGGCTTCTGCGATCGTTGAATCGAGCGCACTCGATTAACCGAAAGAGGAGATAGGAGATCACACTCAACTACCAATTTGTATGAAAGCACAAAGCTAACAAAGAGAATTTTTATTCAAAAATCAACCACCAAAAAAAAAAATTACAACACACTCGCTATTTATAGCATTTACAACACACGCCAACATCACACTCTTAAGTCGTTTGCGACCTACGACCTATACCAGGTCGTTGCCGACCTAACACACAACATATACACACGTATATACGACACAGCAACCTACACAAGGTCGTACGCGACCTAAAAGATGTGACTTAACGGACTCAGAACAAACAGATGCGACCTACGACCTATGTAAGGTCGTTAACGACTCAAGACACAGCATAGCTCACTTCCAGAATTGCATGGGAGGTTAGGTCGTTGGAAAGGAATAGGTCGCAAGGTTTTAGATTGGGAAGGAATTAGGTCGGTAAGAAGTTAGGTCGGGTAAGAAATTAGGTCGTGGAGTTTAGGTTGTAAAGAAGTTAGGTCGTTGAGGGTTTCTTTAGGTCGTAACTCTGCTTCACTTGGCCAGTTAGGTCGAAGGTTACTACTGTTAGGTCGTTCACGACCTAGACTTACTTCTTTAGGTCGGAGACGACCCACTACTTCTTTGTTAGGTCGTAACTTTGCTTTGTTAGCTCGGAAACAACTCAATCTCAATTCGTTAGGTCGCGCTGCATCATTGTTAGGTCGTGAGCGACCTATTTCTTCCTTTTTAGGTCGTGAGCGACCTAATACTTGCATTTCTTCCGACTGCACTGCATCACGAAGCTCCACAAATGGCCCGAAGACCATGGGTTGCTACCCCACCAATTTGAGTCGAAACTCCACAAAACGGGGTTTAGTCTCCCTCGTAGAAAAGAGACATCGCACATTGCTAGTCTAAATCACAAAGATGATCGTCATGATCAACGAGAAGTGTCAATTACACTAAGCTAGTAAATATATGAGTTTAGCTTCATGTCCCATAACCACTTTATTAACTTAAATATTTACGAACAAACTGTAGATTTCCACTAGAAAATTGTCACAAGAGAATCAATCGAACAAGTCCCAGAATTAACCGACGAAGTAAACACAAGCGTTTCATACCACTCATTTTACTAAGTCGTTTAATTAGATTTCTCATACGAGTGAGGTAAAGGTTTGTATATACTAATAGATTGGAAATCGGTTTGAGAAAACGAGCTTTGTACTGAAATAGTGTTGAAATCATTTGAAGAAAGAGTTTTGATATTTACTACTAGTATAGAAACCTTTATATTTTTAAAGTGACAAATCACGAAGAAGATTGTAGGAACAATCAATCACTAAAATTCACATACGAAGATGTGAATAAAAATCCAACGAAACCGATAAATAATCCACCGAAATGGATATTCAAAAATCCCTAAAAAGGAGTCATCAAAGTCATAATAAATGATAATAACAAATAGGAAACAACACGAATCGATTAAAGTTGGAAATTCAAGCAACTAGGCGAAATAGGCTAAATTGCATCAGGTTCGGTCGGCCGGCTACAGAGCTCGGTCGACCGGACCAAAAAAAACAGAAGTTCTCGGAGTAGCAGGTCAGTCGGCCGAACCCTGTAGTTGGTCGACCGGACCCTAAAACAGAAAGTGCTTATGCACTTGGAAGCAGGTCGGTTGGCCGGCAGCAGGGCTCGGTCGGCCGGACCTGTTTCCTGTCCCTTCCTAGCCCATCCAAATGAGGTCCAACCTCGACCAAATTGCATTCTCTCGGGCAACGGCGCTAAGTGTTTGTGCCAATCGACTACCCGGCCCTATAAGCTCTTCGATGCATAACCAAAACACATTTAAAAACCAAAGTTTAGGATTTTTAAAGATTTGAACCCAAAACACTAAAAATTGGAATATTCACCAATTCAATCCAAACCAAAAGCAATTGCACAAGAATAAGTGTTAGGAATTCATACCTAACAATCGAAGATAATTATAAGCATAGATGTGAGATAAAAATCTCACCTTTGAACCCAAATCAATGAAGGAGAAGCTTTAAAAACAAGCAAAGATCAATTCCTCTTCAATAACAACTCAAGAAGCTTCAATCTAAGCTTAAAAGAGAAACATTTCCTAAATTAGGTTTAGGAAATTTCTGAAATCAAAGAGAGAATGAGTTGGAGAAGAAGAAGAAAGAGCTTGCCAATAGGTTCACTTGAGTTTGGAGCAAGAAGATGGATTTGCTAATGGAAACTAGGGCTTAGGATTTCCTAATTCTTTTTCTCTTCCCCCATTTTTTGATGAAGCTTGAATGTATTAGGAAATTATGAAGTAATGAAGAGGAGAGGAGATTGGAACTGAGCTAGTAAGTGGGGTTATTGGGCTCAGCCCAAACCAAAGCCCTAAGCAAAAAGTAGCAAAATTCAACTTTCTCTAAACTTATCGAAGCTTACACTCAAAAAGGTCGCAAACGGCATTTTAAACTCAATAGGAGTGGTCCCGAGTCCTAATTCGACCGTATGCAAAAAGTTTCTTTTCGGACAAAATTCCGAGCATCGATAAAATATTTAAATAAAATATTTAAATATAAAAATCAACAAATATGCGGGTTGTTACAAAAATTCATCCTTTAAATACAAGATGTCACTTTTTATACATCAATTCATCATTAATAGGTAACTATAATATCATAGTTCACCCAAGCATATCATATCACAAAACATTTCATATCAGAGATCTCAACCAGTTCAAGGCATTTAACATCATTAAACCATCATAAGCAAAATTTGATCACTTCCAAAATTAATTTAATTAATCTCTAATTAAATTAATTACTAATCTTTAATCCACTTAGACTATCCTTACTTAACCTTGACTAATTACAAACAAATTAATTAATCGTTTTTAATTAACCATCATAATTAATAATACTTGATTAATTATAATTTAATTACAATAAGTAATTAACTGTCAATTAATTACAAAAATTAATTAACCTTCACCCATTCTCATTAATTACTCAAATTAATTATCCTTTAATCATGTAACAACCCGATATTTTCAACCATCCGCATCCGCATATGTCAGACTTGAATTGCTCAAAATACCACGCTGTAAATAAAATTTGGCGAATCTCAGAACATACAATAAATAATAATCACATAATACAGACACAGAATAAGAAATGCAGCGGATGTAAAAGAGATAGAAGTTCATGAAGCTACTATGTAAATATACCAGAGTTACATAAGATACAATAGAAGAAATAAAGTACAACAGAAGTCTAAGTATGATAACCAAGTACGAGCTGAATACAATACTGGAATCAACAGGATAACTGGAGTGAAATAGAGAAACAAGACAAGCAGATAATCTCTAGCAATTCCAATCTCCAGGAAGTGGAAATCCAAATCTGTGAATATTCAGGCTGACCCGAGCGTAAATAAAAATACAAACACTCGAGTCAGGAAAATATATACTTATATAATGTAAACCAGCTTAAGTGAGTTGTAATAAGGTACAAGTAACTTAAAGGATGCCCGGGACCGCCCATCCTCTAAGGATCCGTAAACTATTTACTATATAGTAATATTGCGCTACTATAATAATGTCTACAGTAAAATAAACTTACTTTTAAATAGCGTTCCGGGCTACCCATATCACCCTTCGCACATAATAGTCCCAGTAGTCCATCGAATATCATGATATCTCCAGATCGGGTAACTATCAGAGGATACCACACGGGCTACGGGAGAAAAACAAATTCGTAGTAAAGGCTCGGTATGGTAGGTGACATGGCACACAAGGCAATGCCTGGGTAGATATACAAACTACGCACATGGGCAAGTGGTAAGGCAGCAGCCACATACGCCCACCTCGAAACACACTCCCATATCAAAATCGGAGGATGGCCATCTAATCAATCACAAATAGAAGTATAGTATCGAAGGAATGTGTCCGACCAGAGGAGCTACCCCTTTTGGCCGGAGATCGCTCCTGTTTTAGCCACCTTATGCCAACTCATGGGAGTTGGGTCTGCGTAATATACCTCAAGAACGTCGCCACCATCCTACTTTATTCTGGAATATCTATCGCGTACACGGTTGTCAAAGTGGTTTTCGGTATCGACAGAGGGTATGCCAGATATCTGATCCCGGTCTCTTTGCCAACCAATCGTTATTATAACCCGCAGTTATAATTTTAAAATAATATTTATACTTCAAAATACAATATCATTTCAAATCCAAATCTTTATCAAAATAAAGATTAAATTAATTCCAAACCATTTCAAAAACATCATATCTTTCCAAAACTTCCTGTCAAATCATTTCAATATATATCAAAGTATCATATCTTTACAAAACTTCATTTCCAATCATTTTAATATATCAAAATATCATATCTTTACAAAACTTCATTTCCAATCATTTGAATATATCAAAATATCATATCTTTACAAAACTTCGTTTCCAATCATTTGAATATATCAAAATATCATATCTTTACAAAACTTCGTTTCCAATCATTTCAATATATCAAAATATCATATCTTTCCAAAACATCATTTCCAATCATTTTAATATATCAAAATATCATATATTTACAAAAGTTCATTTCCAATCATTCTAATATATCAAAATATCATTTCAATTCACATTTCAAAACTGTTTACATTTCAAAAATCATTTTAAATCATTAAAAATAAAGTTATTATAATTAATAATTAAATTATTATATTGTCTAAATTTTCAACTTTCAAAGTTCATTTATTCACTTAAGTTTATCAAAACAGTGAAAATTCACTTTTCGCAGCATTAGAAAATGCTACGGAAAGTTACATTCAAAAAAGTTCAATTTAACAAAAGACAGCATTTTAAAATGCTGTAATAGGGTTTACTTAAATTTCAAATAAACTTAGTTTAATTCAACAATTATAGCACTTGCATAAATTGCTATAATAGCCTTTAATTCAATTTAGCTTTTTAGTTCATTATCATCAACTACAGCATTTACAAATGCTATAATATCATTTACATTTCAATTAATAGCATTTCAAAAATGCAGTTAAATAACTTCAAATATTCAATATAATTTCACAACCAATTATATTTTTATTTAAAACATTTTTAACTTGTAAAATCATATATTTTCACATTTATAAACATCATTTAATTTTCCTTATGTTCATGATTTTATGAAGTTAAATTTCCATTCAAAAATCAAGATTTAATAATAATTCACTTTTTAAATTTCAACATTCAATTTTAAATTCATTGAATTAAATCTCAACTTAAAACTTAAGTTTAAAATTTCAAAACATATCTTAATTTCAATTTTATTTGTTTAACTTAAAATTCACTTTTAAGCCAAATTCACAAATTCCCATTTTGGTTATATTTCAAAATTTCAACATAAATAATCATTCAATCCACATTTTAACTTTGTTCAAAAATCATTAATATATTATAACATCACTTCAAATTAATTTTTAAATTCAAATTATAATAAATTTATCATAATTTCATATTTAATTTAATTTCCAATTATAATTAAATCAAAATTTCCAAAATAACTTACATTCAAATTTTCTAACTTTTCCATAATTTATTGAACTTATAAATTTCCAAAAAATCAATAATAATTTACAAAAACTATTTTTAATTTAGTTTAAATCAAAATATAGTAATATTTACATTTCTAAAATATTTTTAAAAATTTTAGAAATCACATTTTAATAACGGGTCTGTATATAATTTTCTAGCCTAGGTAAAGTGATACGGGTTATATATAATTTCAACCCGTAATTAACAAAGAAAATCCGGCTTTTATCATTTCAAACCCGCAGTCCCAAGTAAATGAAATAAACTGAAAATTTCTCAGTCCTGTCATTTCAGCACATAATGATTTTTCCCTATTTTAAAGTCCGTTTGGGTATGTATCATTTCAACCCATAGTGATTCTAATCTAAAGGGAACTTGCAGTGTGATAAACTGATAAAAATAACAAAACAGCATAATACAACAGTAACATATGATATAATAGGCGTTTAAGCATGGGTGAACATCATATAATCATAACATAGCATATGTGATATGGTTATGCATTTTTACAGATTCAAAAGTGGTCAATTTACTATTTATATATGTACATATTGTCAGGTGAGAATAACTCACTTGTTTAAGCTGGAGATGACAACCAAAACACACAACACAGAATCTTTGAAGGCACAAAAACACGAATATGATTTGAGTGGGAGAGCCAAAGATAAATCTCCGTGGATACATGAGACAAACAAATATATGAAACATAAGTTTCAAAATAAGATATACTTAAACAATGTTAGAAATGGATTGAATAAAACAAAACCAAAACTATTGCACTTGCTTTCTACCACCTATGCTTCAGCTCCAGACTGAAATGGCATGGCTAAAGGCATGGTTTGGATCTGGTTTAGGATCCTAAAGGTTGGTATAGCATGGGAAAATGATGGAGCAAAGTATGGTAGAGAGATATGAGCATGAACAAACAACTATATGGCAACACACAATGTTTTCAAGGCACTAAAGGTCACGACCAAGGCACTCCAAGTCATGGCCAGTATTCAGGTGGTTAACTACAGGTGTGACAGAGGTGTATGGGTCAGGAAAAGGCTGGTGGTAGTGGAATAGGTGGCGGCCAAGGGGTGGAAGATGATGGTGGAAGCAATAGGTGTTAGGCTATGGTGCATATAGGTGAAGTTTGTGTTGATTTAGGTGGAGTTTTATCAACTATTGGGCACGACCAGTGGCTTGGGGCTGGAGAGGAGGAGGTGGGTGGTTTAGGTGGTGGAGGAGGCGGCTATGGTGACTGGAGTGGTGGGGCTGAACCTGAAGTAGAAGAGAAGGCAAGTAAAAATCAACATAAACAAGTAGAAAGGCAAAAAGAAAAACAATGGAAAAAGAAACAAAATTTACCAAACTCTTGGAGATGATGGAGGTCGAAATTTTTTTCAGATGGGAAGAAAAATATTTTATGTGAATGAGAAAAAAAATAGACGGCTGAAGAAATGAGGAGATGTGACCAATTGAATGAAAAGTAAGGTTGAAATGTGAAAAGGTAGGAAATAAAGAGCCATTGGAAACCAAAAGTCAAAACCTTTTCACATTACCTTTAATTTATTTATATAAGTTTAAATTACTGAGAATAAATAATTATTTCAGTAAAAATTTCGAAAATGCAACAAAATATAAAATATAAATAAATGATTATTAATTATATAAGGTAAAAATAAGAAAATAGCTCAGAAAATGCAAACTGGTCAAGCAAATTTGACAATAAAGAGAATAAATTTTGGAAAAATTATATGGACTTGGAAAATATTAAAAATAAAGATAATAACACAAAATAAACATTCCTTAACAAAATAAATAAATAAATTTTAATTAAATATAATTTAATGAAGTAAATAGCAAAGAAAATAGAAACTAGGCTTTAAAATAGAAAATAAATTCAATAAGCTTCGGAAAAATTCGAACATCACTTTAAAAATATTTAAAAGTCAAAGTATACATAATATAACATAAATATGAAAATTAGAATAATATATATCAAGTAAAAATATCATTTATATAAATTAAAACAAAGAATATTGTTAAATAACCCTATATACACACAATATTGTAAAGGGCACAACTTTCACAATTTAAATCCAATTTCTACGAAACAAAAAGCAGTATTCATAATATTAAATCTATTTTCATAATAAAGGATAAAATTAAAGAATTCAAATATTTAAGTTTAAAATTTAAAAGTCAAAGTTTGACTAGTTTTGACCACCAATCCATTTTTTGGGAAAATATTCAATTTATACCGGTTTGTATTTATAATTCATATAATAATCAAAAATATATATTTAAAAATGAAATGTTTGAAATAAAAAAAGTTTAAAATAATTTTAAAATAAAATAAAGTCAAATTTAAATTATATGCAAAAAAACTAGTGTTGTTACACTCCCCCTCACTAAAAACATTTCGTCCCCGAAAAGGAATGAGGTACGGGAAAGCACATAAAAAAGATAAAGTGAAATAACATTAAGACAAGATGACAAGGAGATTGAAATTATACCCGATAACTATTGTTATAGGTAAGTTTAACAAGGTGTAGATTTTCAAAGATTATAGAAAGATTTCTAAACAGATAAGCTATAGAAAAATGCCTACACCAGGCTGAAGCAAGATAAGGAAAATAAGGACAACCAAAAGATAGTTTGAAAAACAAAATAAGATAATAAGTTACAAACCAAAATTTCAAATTAAATAAATAAATAATTTTTACACAAGTTAAATAAATCTTAACTATCTCAAATTTTATTATTTTATCTTCTAATCATCTTAAATCAACAATTTCTAAGATCATGGATTTGAAAAATTATCATTCATTATACTCATAATGTACTTAATAAATTTTATTCTTCTTTATTCCTACTTAAAGTTAAGTTTATTCCTCTCAATATATTTTATCATCAATGCCATTATACTTACTCTTATTATAACTACTTTAATTTATTGTTAGTTCCATTAACATCATTTTATATTGTAAATTACTCAATTAACCTTTATTCTATTTACTCCTGTTAATCATTTTACAACTAAAATTTAAGTGTATAACATTTACTTTAACCATTCAAATTTTATTTATAATATCTTTTTATATTGTATATCATCCAATTACATTGTTAACTTTTGTATAATTTGGGTAAGTATATTTAAATGCAATTGAGTATTATACAAATAAAACTTTCTACCCTCATCTCAAGTTTGAATCATTTATCTAAAATTTTGATTTTCTTTTTATGATTGAAATTATTCTTTAAGATAAAGTTTAAGAATAAAATTTCCGATTCCTTCAAACCATTTAAAGATAAATAAATATATATATATATATATAATATGTCAAATCAAATCTAAATCATATATCTATATATATTATAAATCCAGTCTTATTTTAGAAATCCAAATCAATTAAATTTCCCAAAACAAAGCTGTAGCAAGACTACAGAACTGTCTCTTCACTTCGAAACTCGAAAATGAACGTCGATTATGCTGCGCTCATCAGCGAAGTTATTTTCCAGCGACAATGAGAAGAGCACTAATTTTAAACTTTAAAATTTCTTGGAAACAAATTTATATTACAAAATACTTTAAATAACATACCCCTTTTAAAACTTTAAACACAAGGTTTGAAACCATCGAAAATTAAATTCTCAAGTTTCTTGTTTTAAACTCATTTCAGTTCCCAAATCAATTTATAAAGAGCTATTTATAAATTCATTTATAGAACAACAAATGATAAATCAAGTATTATCATTTCAAATGATTAATTTAAATCAATTAATTAAGTTCCATAAATTTACATATGTCATAAATTTTTTAATTAATCAAATTTTAAAATAATATTGTGTCAGTTTGTTCTGTGAAATTGTTTTAGAAATCCTATCGATAGCGTTGATCGGGCGAATCAATCAGAAACCCAAATCAACATCAACAACTCAAACAACACAATATAAAACAAAACATTAATATTGATTTACAAGTACAATTCAAAATGTTTGGAAGATAGATGGGAAACAAAAGACAAGATGATTGAATAACAAAATAGGAAGGTGGATAAGCTTAATTAAGTCGTCGGCAACCTTAACCGGGTCAACCGTGACTTAAAGAATAAGATCGATGTGGATTTTCTAGGGTAAATCTACGTTCGATCCGAATAGATAGAGTTTGGAATAAAAAAGATATTATCATCTAAACCAAGGATAGATATAAATCTCTGGTGAATCGATGCTAATTGTAAAGGAGTTTCCCCCTCTACAAATGAATTCTTGAGATTGGCGAGACCGCCAATTCACTATAAAGCTCATTCGAAGTGGAGTTATGGAATACTCCAGAATCAAAAGGAGATGAATAGTGAGGCACACGAATGAATTTTGGAACCGTAGGGAACGTTCCAAAGTTCAAATGGAATTTGAATCAAAGAGGAAGAGATTCAAGTTTGGATGAAAGTGATTCTACAACCAAATTTACCATACATTCTAAGTTTTGTCTCAAAGCCAAAGCTCTGGTACCACCTGTAACAACCCGATATTTTCAACCATTCACATCCGCACATGTCAGACTTGACTTGCTCAAAATACCGCGTTGTAAATAAAATTTGGCAAATCTCAGAACATGCAGTAAATAATAATCACAGAACACAGACATAGAGTAAGAAATGCAGTAGAAGTAAAAGAGATAGTAGTTCATGAAGCTACTATGTAAATATATCAGAGTTACATAAGATACAACATAAGAAATAAAGTACAATAGAAGTTTAAGTATGTTAACCAAGTACAAGCTGAATATAATACTGGAATCAATAGGATAACTGGGAGTGAAATAGAGAAACAAGACAAGCAGATATTCTCCAGCAATTCCAATCTTTAGGAAGTGTAAATCCAAATCTGTAAATACTCAGGCTGATCCGAGCATAAATAAAAATACTAACACTCGAGCCAGGACAATATATACTTATATAATGTAAACCAACTCAAGTGAGCTGTAATAAGGTACAAGTAACTTAAAGGATGTCTGGGACTGCCCATCCTCTAAGGATCCGTTAAACAATTTACTATATAGTAATATTGCGCTATTATAATAATGTCTACAGTAAAATAAACTTACTTTTAAATAGCATTCCGGGCTACCCATATCACCCTTCACACATAATAGTACAAGTAGTCCATGGAATATCATGATATCTCCAGATCGGGAAACTATCAGAGGATACCACACGGGCTAAGGGAGAAAAAAAAATTCGTAGAAAAGGCTTGGAATGGTAGGTGACATGGCACATAAGGCAATGCCAGGGTAGATATAACAATTACGCACACGGGCTGGTGGTAACGCAGTAGCCACATACGCCCAACTCGGAACACACTCCTATATCAAAATCGGAGGATGGCGATCTAATCAATCACAAATAAGAGCATAGTATCGAAGGAATGTGTCCGACCAGAGGAGCTACCCCTTTTGGCCCGAGATCGCTCCTGTTTTAGCCACCTTATGCCAACTCACGGGAGTTGGATCCACGTAATATAGCTCAAGAACGTCACCACCATCCTACTTCATTCTGGAATCTCCACCGCGTACACGGTTGTCAAAGTGGTTTTCGGTATCGACAGAGAGTATGCCAGATATCCGATCCCGGTCTCTTTGCCAACCAATCGTTATTATAACCCGTGGTTATAACTTTTAAAATAATATTTATACGTCCGAATAGAATAATATTTTAAATCCAAATCTTTATCAAAATAAAGATTAAATTAATTCCAAACCATTTCAAAAACATCATATCTTTCCAAAACTTCCTGTCAAATCATTTCAATAAATATCAAAATATCCTATCTTTACAAAACTGCATTTCCAATCATTTCAATATATCAAAATATCATATCTTTACAAAACTTCATTTCCAATCATTTCAATATATCAAAATATCATATCTTTACATAACTTCATTTCCAATCATTTTAATATATCAAAATATCGTATCTTTACAAAACTTCATTTCCAATCATTTCAATATATCAAAATATCATATCTTTACAAAACTTCATTTCCAATCATTTTAATATATCAAAATATCATATCTTTCCAAAACTTCATTTCCAATCATTTCAATATATAAAAACCATATCTTTACAAAACTTCATTTCCAATCATTTTAATATATCAAAATATCATATCTTTCCAAAACTTCATTTCTAATCATTTTAATATATCAAAATATCATTTCAATTCACAGTTCAAAACAGCTTATATTTCGAAAATCATTTTAAATCATTAAAAATGAAGTTATTATATTTAATAATTAAATTAGTAAATTTCCAGATTTTCAACTTTCAAAGTTTATCTATTCACTTAAGTTTATCAAAACAGTGAAAATTCACTTTCCGCGGCATTTAGAAAATGCTACGGAAAGTTATATAGGATCTAGATTAACCCTAGAGGGGGGGTGAATAGGGTTATAGCAAATTTTCTCGATTTAAACACAGAAACAAACTGTAGAAATAAATATGCTGAAAAGTAAATCACATACAAAATTTACCCAGCTTCGGTAACCCCTGCCTACTGCTGCATTCCCATATTTCTATTAGAATTAAACAGTCTCCCGCTCACAAACACTCTAACAGACTCGCAAACTCTGCTCCCGCTTATAAACACTCTAATAGACTCGTACCCCCGCTCCCGCCTATAGAGTTTTGCAAACTCGCAAACCCTTGCTCCCACCTATAGTTTTGCAAACTCGCACACTGAACTAATTCTAACTAGACAATCTGACACTACCTACAACCTAGGTGGTGATTTATCAAGATTTGATTCGAAAAGTAAAAAAAACAAATAAAAAACAATTAAAACCAAAAACACTAATAACCAAAGCCTTTAAAATATAACCGGCCCAAAGTATTATCACTCAAGAAAAACTGCGACCATGTTATCTTCTTTTATCAATGTCGGCTCTCTATTCTTGTTCGTTCCTCTTCAACAATTAGGGTTTTGTGCTATCGAAGAACCCGATTGATTGTTGATCTATTACAATTGATCTTCTGAATTGCGGCGGCAATCGACCGTCTCTTCGCTTTGCTCACGGTTCCTTCGATGATCGAGTTCGACCTTGCTCCGGTATGTAATTTGTGCTTTTGCTTCTTCTGATTTTTCGTACTTGAACTCGATCGTTCTTTTTGCACAAGGTGTCGATGATGAATTTGGATTTTAATACTTCGACTTGGTACCAATTGCCGATGATGACGTTTGGGTTTATATTTGGATTTGATTGAATTTTCTACACCCTTACTAATGATGAACTTGGGTGATGTATTTATTTGAATTCGATACTTTCCTATTTCTCGATTTCCTGACTTGATGCGCACGGCTTTATCTTGAGAACGTTCGATTTTTCTTGTGTCAAACGGCAGAAACTTTCCTCTTTATTCGTTTTGTCTTTTCCAAAAATTGCATACACTTGATTTTTGACTTGGTTAACATCTGCTTTGACAAGGCTTCGGCCATCTTTGTGTTCATCCCTGTGGGCTTCATCTCTGATCCTTGTTACATTTAGTTCTGGCCATTCTCTGGTTATTTCATATTCATTTGAGCATTTGTCTGCACTGTGCATCGAGCACTTTGGTTTCATGATACATGCATTGCTGTTGGGTTTTTTGGTTGAAGTTGTAGCTACTGTTGTTGCACAGATGTTTGTAGCTTGCCACTGACTTGTGTTCCATTTGTGATCATTGCTGTATTGCCTGGATTGTGTATATTTGTGCATTTGCTGTCCTTTGTCTGATCATCCCTTCTGTTTGCTTTGGCTTCATTGACTTCGGCCATGTGTTCATCTGAGTACTGTTGCATTTATGTCTACTGTCATTACTATATTGAGATCACTGTAGTTGCATTCCATTTCTTCTGGCTTCACTGTTGCACTCAAGTTTTGTTCATCCAATTCGTTGATCCATGTAGCTTTTTGTATGAATTTTGTATTTGGTATCTTTACCGTGTTGAGGCTGGTGTATGTATTGTTTGGGTCTGCTCATGTTACTTGTATCACTGGTCCTCTGCACATGGTGTATGTATTGTTTCATTGCTACACTGACTTGTTGTTGTGAAGTTGTGCACTTGCCCGACCATTTAAACTGCACTTGTACTTCTGTTTCTTTTTTTTGGTCTGGTCATTGTTGGCACTGGTCTGCATACATGTGCTTTGATGCTCTGTTGTTTTCTGTTGCATTCATGTTGGTTTAGTCGTGCACTTGGTCTTTGTTGTAACTGGACATGTTGCTTGAGTCACTTGCATTGGTGCATTGCCTTACTGAACTTGATTTTCTAGTTGGTGCATTGCCATATAGTACATATGAACTTGGTCTCTGATCCTTTGGTGTTTCTGTGTTCATGCTTGTGACATTCATGTTGCAGCCGGTCTTTGCATCCATTCATGTTGATTTTTGAAATTTCACTTGAGTTGAATCTAGTTTCAAAACTCGTGTTTGACCTTGTGCTCGTGTCGTGATTTTAAATATATTGCGCGTGAGTTGAACCCGGCTTTTCATTTGGGTTTGACCTGTGCTCACCTGTCCCTGTAGCATTATCAAGTGTATATCGATGTGCACGGCCTTGTGGCATGTACAGTGATATATTTGTGCATGTGACATTGTTCGTGTATGATGAATTCAAATATGAATGATGACGAACAACCCAATTAACTGAGGCAAATCATATTTTCAAAAGTCATATTTCATTTTATATTGCAAAAATATTTCTTTTTCAATTTTACTGCGTTAGTGAACATTTTTGCAGATTTCTCAGATGCTGGATTGTAACTGAAATGAACTTGAAGATAAACTACGAGTGTGAGTGATATGTAGTGAGGAAATTATGTAAACTGAATTGTGATGTAATTAGAATCAAAATTGTATATGTATAGTGAGAGCTTGAATTTGTACTATTCAAAATTGTAATAAATATTTGTTTGAATAAAATTTCTGTTTGAATTCAAATTCTGTGTAAATTATTTTATTCAACAAATATTTATTTATATGAAAAATAAAATAATTGTCACGATCCAAATTCCAGCGTTGGAAAATCGACATCCGTACTCCACCGTACTTGAATGCCGGAGATTCAAACGTTGAAATTCGAGTCGCGCCGGAGCTTATAACACATTAAGTAAATAACACAGCGGAAGAAATGAATAGCATATATCAATATACAACATTTGATACAATAACTGATACAACATGAATGATACAACAGAATGGTACAATAGATATCAACATTATCAGAGATACAAAGAATAGCAACGGAAATATAATAATAACACTAGCAGCGGAACAAATCTCCAAAATAGTCTTCAAGAAAGAACTCCAGTATCAGCAATCTCCATCTCCAAAGCACCAATCCAGAAATAGCTCGAACTCCAAATCAAGATGAAGAGAAACAACTCGATCCAAAATGCGATTGCCAAATCCTAAAGCTGAAAGCTATCGAATCTACACCTACTATAGATTATCTGAAAATCCAAACTCTAGACTGCCCGTGTGGGAAAATAGTGGGCACCCAGAGTTTAGAAAAGGAATAATAAACTCCAGGTCAGTCATGGGACTGGTATGAGCAAACAAAAACATTTGGTCTTTTAAAAACAAACAAGAGATTTTTAAATTTGAAATCCGCAATGCTTTTTGGAAAATGAAACTACCATAAGGCCTCCCGGCACACACACAATGCAAACGCACACATGGGGGAGATTTCTCCTTATGATAGTCAAACATGCTTACTACGAGAAAAATTCTTTGATATTATTACTAGTGCATAGTGGAAAATCTTTCGAAAGTATAATATAAATCCTAGCCAGCATAGGTACCATGATATTATGCCTACTATAGCTGCCATGTTAAATGGCAGGTTCTACAACTAAAACCGTACATGGCACGTAATTGAAGAATGGATTTCCAACAAATGGTCAGGCTAAGGAACTTCCTATTGCCACATGGGAACGCCTCTGGCGGGACGCCCCGAGAACTAACGTTACGGTTAGATCTCTGCCAACACAAGGCCGGGTTACCTCTATAACTAGGTAACTACTACACGAATATGCCATCCCCCGGTCCTTTGGGACCTTTATCCGAGAGCTCTCCAACAACAACATCACACAGTAATAATATAGTGTGTCCACATGAGTAAGTATCTGGGCTCCATACCATGATACCACCCTTTTCCAGAAGGGAATGACATACCCTAAAGGGCGCGACCCTCATAACCTTGCCGCATATTCCTGTTTCGACCATTTCCGGGGAGTGAGGTCCTGATGAAGTCTCGTCCACAAAGCTACGCTTTGTGCAACAAAGCCATGCTTTGGGTCCACAGATGACCAAAGCAAAGATCACAAGGATAAATGATTAACAAATGATCATATCACAAACAATCAACCAATGATCATCACACAGCAGCACTCAGCATGTCACATTACCAAATTGGGAATATGTCACTGATAAATATCAACTACATAACCTCTGAGCTCGTACGTCTCAAAGAAGGGTGTTAAGCTAAGAGAATAAATTCTCCGCCACCAAGCAGAAATGTATTTGATAGAGATCAGTTAATATCTCAAAGTGTAATGTCGGACATACAACCATACAAGTCTGTTCCGGGTTCGAACAGAACCGAAGGCACTTCCGAAGAAGCCCTTGCAAATCCGGATAATCCCTAATCACGTCCGGACTTCCCATCACATATGGAGATCTCTATACCGGGGATCGGCCAGTGCAGAGACAATCGACGAGTTATCCTTTCGTTTTCGGAAATAACCGGTCTTCACCACCGGTCTTCAATTGCTATCCATAACGTCGTATCACTATTCGGAATGGGCTATATGACACAAGGTCCTCTCCCGGCTGAACCGAATAATGAGCGCCATATTTTAAAACGTATGGGTATGGGATTTTAGTTAAGTCACAATTTATAAAAATCCAAAACTTTTCTTTCAATGGTTAAACAAAATACCATTCTAAATCTTTAAACCAAAAAGATTTATTCACAAAGTTTCACCTAGTTTCACAAAGATCTATTCATAGATTTCAAAAAAACAACTTCCATTTCAATTTGATTAACCCAATAAATCTTTAAATTAAAGATTTAATTTACAGCTTTCAAAACACGTTCCAAAGATTAATTAATAACTCGGAAAAACCATTTTCCATTTTCAAAACTTGAATCCCTTTTTAACACACATTAGAAATCCATTTCTTATATGAAAGCTTCTATTATTTGAAAACAACAGTTTTCGTTTCCAAAATCCAATTCTATAATTTGAAACTTGGGTTAATTTTAAATTCCAAAATATCACCTTTTAAATTGGTTTAAAAACCATATAAATCCATTTATAAGTTGAATAACCTTTTAAACCTTAGTTTCCACATTATAGAATTCAATCTCAAATATTGAATTCAAATTTAAATTAAATTATTTAAATTTCAAACTCAATCAAGTTATTCAAAATACCCATTTTCAAAAGCTTCAATTCCAAAACTATTTTGGATTCAAAAGGTTAAAATTTAAAGAAACAATTTCAAAATCTGTGACTTAACAAATTTCCACGTGCAACCCATACTTGTGTGTGTATGAGTGTGGTCCAGGGGTTTTACACAATAGTGCAACATCATCAAATATCACAGATTCAATTATTACGATTCGATGTGGGTTTCGGATAACTAAATGGAATCCGACTCCCTGTCGCATCGAAATTCAAATGTCGTTCTACGGGTCAGGGTTTGCATAACAATATATACATCATAGAAATAACAGCTTAGCACAAAACATCACATAGCATCGCATCACATATCAAATATATCAATCCATCACACAACATCAATAACAATCAAACATCTTTAATTAAGATGAATAGCCCGTGTGGTTAAAATTTTATTACTCACATAATTACCTTTGTTAGTAATTTTAATCAATGATTAATTTTAATTGATTGAGTCTTAACCACCTTCATTAACTAATCACTTCCTTAATTAATTATCTTAATTAATTAATCCTTAGTTGTAATTAATAAAATCTTAATCACTTTTATAAATGGGCCTTAATTAATTAATCTCAAGACTTAATTAAAATTGTTAATTATTTAATCAATCATCCATATTCCTAATTAACTAAATAGTTAATTATCCCACTTAATTATTTTAAAAAATTAATGAACCCAATCATTGAATTTTATTTATCTTTTAGATAAATATTTCTTACTTAATTAAAGAATTTAAATTTCACTTTTAAGTTTCATTTTAAACTTAAGATAAAAATTATCTTAAACAAGGTTTTAATACAATTCAAAAACCTTTATCTCATATTTTAAAAGAAACACATGCTTAACAAAAATTGGTTTTAAAGGTTTTAAATATCAATTCAATTTAAATTCAAACTTATTTTAAAAACTGAAATAAAAGTTTAATTCCAGATTTAAACTCACTTTTAAATTTCTGATTTAAAATTTTAAACTTCCAATTCAATTTCAAAACACATATATGCTTTTACACTTTTTAAAATCTAATTTAAATTTGAAAATATGAATTATTTCAAATCTCAGACAAACAAATTTGAATTCTTATTCAACTTTAGATTTTTCAAACTCAGTTTATATTCAACTTGCATTATAAACTTTACATTTAAAATTAAGAAACAAGTTTTTTGTGTTTTTATTTAAAAACCTAAACTAAGATTTAAAAATTCAAATGATTTCAAAACCTAGATTTAACTGTTGAATCCATATTTAATTTCAGGTTCAAAAACTTAGTTCAGATTTTAGATTTCAGATTCAACTTGTTTTAAAGCCTATATTTATAAATCTAAACTTCCAGATTTAATATTTGAAACCAATATTCTTTTATGCCTAAAAGTTGATTCAACCCAACTCTAACTTCAAAATTTAAATTATTTCAAATTTAGATTTCAAACTTCCTAAATTCAGATTCAATCTCAGGTTCAAACTTAGTTTAAATTTCTAATTTACATTTTTTTGAAACTTGCTTTGATATTTTAAGAACAGAACAGGTTTCTGTTTTAAACCAGAAAAAATGTTATTATAATTTTTTTTTTTTTTTTTAATTTACTTCGAGTCAGATGTTACTTTACTTCGAGTCAGACACCTAAGAACTTCGAGTCACTCACGAAATCGACTCTAGAAGAAAACTTAAAACATTTTTCCCTCTGCTTCAATCAAACACTGATACAACCCAATACCATGTGCACGTGCACCACCACCAGAACCCCCTCCGGCCTCCGATCACCTCACTGGCACATCAGCAACCCATGCAGCTACTCAACTAAATCATCAACTGGTGCTACCATCATCAGGAATCAAGAATGATACCCAATGCCAAAACCTGGAAATGAAACCAAGTCCCCCTTCAAAATCTGTCATCGCCTCGCATCCGCCCCTCCGACCACCGTGACCCCTGAGACTCCGGTGATGACTTCAACCACGTCCAAGCTTCAACTGAGCGAAACCCCGTGCAACTCGATCAATTACATTAGCCGATAGGTTGAATTTTGTCAAACCCAGTAAAACTAGGGTTCAAAAATTCAAATCAAAATCGCAATTACAAAAACGAATTGCAACACAATCTAATATTTTTCCCCTCGTCCCTGATGTCTCCTCCACCTCCAGAAGCGATCACGACATCTCCAATCGATTGTGGAGATCGAAATACCCCAAAATGTATGATACAGTCAAAATAGAAGTGCTCTTGGAATATAGCATTTAAAATCATAATTTTTCTTGGAAAAATCATAGTTTTGTATGGAGATTGGATCTATAATCCTGAAACTTCAAATTATTATACTTGAGATTTCACTAATTTTTTTATTTATCTTCAGTACATACATTCCAGTGATATTCCTATATTTTTTCAACTTATATAGAATTTTAAACTGAAGTTCTAATTTAAACAGGCAAGTTTAATTTAAATCTTAACCTTAAACAAATCAAAGGGTTTTTGAATTTAAATTTGCCTAGCAACTGAGAGATGTGCAGAGAACCATACATGGTCATGTATACAGCAGCTATTCATGTCACACACATTCATTTTTCTCATTTTTATTAGCATGCAACCCATATTTGTATTTAATTCTTAAAAATGAGATTACTCACAGGTAACAAAACAAAGAATCTCTGGTCTTAAAAATAAAATAAATTTGTTCACCTGGATTCCAAGATGAACAGAGACCAGATTGGTTTTCTTTTTTTTAGTTTTAATTAAGTTTGGGCATTTTGTTCTCCCTGTTACACCCTACTTTGTTTAATCACTAAGTATCTTCTTCTGAGTTTATCTTAGGAATGACCTTATAATATCATGCCCCTATTTTCAGTACTCAGGCTTGAATTTGTTTTTAAAATAAGAAGATATATGTTCTTTTCTCATGTTTTCAAAACTGCAACCCAAAAACAATATACTTGTTCAAACAAACACATGCAGCCTTCCAAAATCAACAAACAAGCATCACAAAGCAATTCACAAGTTCATGAATATCAGATTCAAAGAGAAAGTTTTCAAGTTGCTCACAAGCATCAAAACATAAAAAAAAAAACAGAGGTGAAAGTTTTGCTCACAAGCATGGAAACAGGGAAGTAACTAACAACAGAGTTTAATATATGCATCATATAAAAGAGGGTGAAGGATTTGCTCACAAGTTCATGTTGTTTTGCTCAAATCTGTATAGACAGATTTTGTTCCAGATTTGATTTTGAATCCCTTTGCATTGCTTAAATCTTTAGATTGTTTTCCAGAGAGCTTGCATTTGCACTAGCATTTTCTTCTGGATTCCCAGATTAACATTTTGTTTGTTTTGAGTAGGCTTGATTACTTTCAGATTATCATTCCCAGGCTTTTTTTTTTCTTCTTCTAAACTTGCAACTTTGTTTTGATTTTCTTTCAGATTGGAAACCTTTGCATTCTTAAATTTTTAAACTGCCATTTCTTCTTCTGTTTTCAGGTTGAATCATTGATTTGTGAAATGCTTTTGAGTTGATTTGCTTTTGAATTCTGAACTTGTTGAACTTGAAACAATTTGATCCATCTGTATATATATTTTTCCAGAATTGCTCCAAGATCTTGATCTTTAACTAGCTTCTTCCTCTACAAACTCAAGCTTGAGTTGAACTAGAAGTTGTCAATCTGGTTGCTCAATCCAGACATGGGTTTCCAGATTTCTTTTTTTTTTCTTTTGCTTTGTTTTCGAACTGAACTTAAATTTGAATTGTATACATTCCTTTGGTGTTTAGATTGAAATGCCAAATCTTTGATTACTGATTTGTTCAGATTTTGTGAGATGTTTAATATGATTGCATATGGGAAAATGAAGAGTTTTTGTAATTTTTTTATCTTATTATTTTATTTAAATAATAATGTTGAATGCCATTTGTACAAAATATCAAAATCTCTAGATCTTGTTAATTATCTTACTCCAAACCCATGTGCAAGTGTATCTCTTTACTTCCTTATGTATATTTACATTTGTAATTTCACAAGACAAAGGTTTTTTTTTTATAAATTTTTATATCATATCTATTTTATAAATAAATGTGCTTTTTCTCTATTTACACAAACAAAAATTATATTCCCATTAATCTCTTGTATTAAATTTTTTTTTGTTTGTTCAACATGTTTATACACTAATATATTTATACAATTTACATTCTTACATTTTTTTTTGTTTTGTACAAAAAAATATTTATACAATTTACATTCTTACATTTTTTTTTTTTTTTGTACAAAAAAATATTTTATAAAAAGAAAAGAATGACTTTTAAATACTTTGATTTTTATATTAACAATAGTTACATTTATTTATTTAAGGGAATTTGACTTAAGAAAAAATATTTTAAAAATGAGTACACTAATTTTTTTCTTTTATTGCCACTTCCAAAAATTAATAAAATTAAAAATTTTAGAAACAACTATCATTATCTTTTTATTAATCTTAAGCTTTTAAATTTAAATTTTATTTTTAATACATTTTATTTTGAATTTTATACTTTGGTACATTTACAAATAATATTCTCAATTTATTTCCAAAAATAAATTTAATTGCCAAATTAAACTTAATAAATTTTCGGGGATGTTACAGATTTCCCCCCTTAAAAGAATTTCGTCCTCGAAATTGCAAGGAAGACGAGAAAGAATAGATAATAGATAAAGAAATGATTGATCAGATCATAATCGAGATATTTATTCTGTATTTGGTTTACCAAATCAGAATATCGATAATATGAGAACAAACTCATACAATATTACACAAGATATTTAGGTTCACCTGTCTACGAATATGTAAGGGCATTGATTAGTTCGAAGAGACAACTAATCGTTCGTAGAATATGTTGGATCCCAGAGAATAGATAGATGGATCAAATCTTCATATTAGTTAACCGTTTTAACTTAATTTAAAATTTCCCATTTATTCAAATTTAAATTCTCAAATTCATTAGAGTTTAGATCGAAAAGCTGATAAGAATTCGATGAAGATACGAAGTAAGAATTTTCTACAACGATTCGTAGGGCCATCATCACACCGAAACTTCTTTCTGGAGCAGCTACGAAACAATCAAAAGAATTCGAAATCGAATCAAAGGAGATTGATAGAGAAATGTTGTTTCCGCTATTTCAGGGTATTGACCATTTGTAGTGGTATTTCCCTGTCCCCTATCTCGTTGTCGTCTCGCACTCATACTCACTATCAGTGAATAGTAAGAGAATTTACAGAGGCATTCGAACGGATATCTTAGGGATATACTCATTCTAGGGTATACTTCACCCTATCTCTAATGAGCTACTTAATCTGTTATACTCCTGAGCTATGGTTTTAACCATCAGCTCTGATACCAAAATGTCACGATCCAAATTCCAGCGTTGGAAAATCGACATCCGTACTCCACCGTACTTGAATGCCGGAGATTCAAACGTTGAAATTCGAGTCGCGCCGGAGCTTATAACACATTAAGTAAATAACACAGCGGAAGAAATGAATAGCATATATCAATATACAACATTTGATACAATAACTGATACAACATGAATGATACAACAGAATGGTACAATAGATATCAACATTATCAGAGATACAAAGAATAGCAACGGAAATATAATAATAACACTAGCAGCGGAACAAATCTCCAAAATAGTCTTCAAGAAAGAACTCCAGTATCAGCAATCTCCATCTCCAAAGCACCAATCCAGAAATAGCTCGAACTCCAAATCAAGATGAAGAGAAACAACTCGATCCAAAATGCGATTGCCAAATCCTAAAGCTGAAAGCTATCGAATCTACACCTACTATAGATTATCTGAAAATCCAAACTCTAGACTGCCCGTGTGGGAAAATAGTGGGCACCCAGAGTTTAGAAAAGGAATAATAAACTCCAGGTCAGTCATGGGACTGGTATGAGCAAACAAAAACATTTGGTCTTTTAAAAACAAACAAGAGATTTTTAAATTTGAAATCCGCAATGCTTTTTGGAAAATGAAACTACCATAAGGCCTCCCGGCACACACACAATGCAAACGCACACATGGGGGAGATTTCTCCTTATGATAGTCAAACATGCTTACTACGAGAAAAATTCTTTGATATTATTACTAGTGCATAGTGGAAAATCTTTCGAAAGTATAATATAAATCCTAGCCAGCATAGGTACCATGATATTATGCCTACTATAGCTGCCATGTTAAATGGCAGGTTCTACAACTAAAACCGTACATGGCACGTAATTGAAGAATGGATTTCCAACAAATGGTCAGGCTAAGGAACTTCCTATTGCCACATGGGAACGCCTCTGGCGGGACGCCCCGAGAACTAACGTTACGGTTAGATCTCTGCCAACACAAGGCCGGGTTACCTCTATAACTAGGTAACTACTACACGAATATGCCATCCCCCGGTCCTTTGGGACCTTTATCCGAGAGCTCTCCAACAACAACATCACACAGTAATAATATAGTGTGTCCACATGAGTAAGTATCTGGGCTCCATACCATGATACCACCCTTTTCCAGAAGGGAATGACATACCCTAAAGGGCGCGACCCTCATAACCTTGCCGCATATTCCTGTTTCGACCATTTCCGGGGAGTGAGGTCCTGATGAAGTCTCGTCCACAAAGCTACGCTTTGTGCAACAAAGCCATGCTTTGGGTCCACAGATGACCAAAGCAAAGATCACAAGGATAAATGATTAACAAATGATCATATCACAAACAATCAACCAATGATCATCACACAGCAGCACTCAGCATGTCACATTACCAAATTGGGAATATGTCACTGATAAATATCAACTACATAACCTCTGAGCTCGTACGTCTCAAAGAAGGGTGTTAAGCTAAGAGAATAAATTCTCCGCCACCAAGCAGAAATGTATTTGATAGAGATCAGTTAATATCTCAAAGTGTAATGTCGGACATACAACCATACAAGTCTGTTCCGGGTTCGAACAGAACCGAAGGCACTTCCGAAGAAGCCCTTGCAAATCCGGATAATCCCTAATCACGTCCGGACTTCCCATCACATATGGAGATCTCTATACCGGGGATCGGCCAGTGCAGAGACAATCGACGAGTTATCCTTTCGTTTTCGGAAATAACCGGTCTTCACCACCGGTCTTCAATTGCTATCCATAACGTCGTATCACTATTCGGAATGGGCTATATGACACAAGGTCCTCTCCCGGCTGAACCGAATAATGAGCGCCATATTTTAAAACGTATGGGTATGGGATTTTAGTTAAGTCACAATTTATAAAAATCCAAAACTTTTCTTTCAATGGTTAAACAAAATACCATTCTAAATCTTTAAACCAAAAAGATTTATTCACAAAGTTTCACCTAGTTTCACAAAGATCTATTCATAGATTTCAAAAAAACAACTTCCATTTCAATTTGATTAACCCAATAAATCTTTAAATTAAGGATTTAATTTACAGCTTTCAAAACACGTTCCAAAGATTAATTAATAACTCGGAAAAACCATTTTCCATTTTCAAAACTTGAATCCCTTTTTAACACACATTAGAAATCCATTTCTTATATGAAAGCTTCTATTATTTGAAAACAACAGTTTTCGTTTCCAAAATCCAATTCTATAATTTGAAACTTGGGTTAATTTTAAATTCCAAAATATCACCTTTTAAATTGGTTTAAAAACCATATAAATCCATTTATAAGTTGAATAACCTTTTAAACCTTAGTTTCCACATTATAGAATTCAATCTCAAATATTGAATTCAAATTTAAATTAAATTATTTAAATTTCAAACTCAATCAAGTTATTCAAAATACCCATTTTCAAAAGCTTCAATTCCAAAACTATTTTGGATTCAAAAGGTTAAAATTTAAAGAAACAATTTCAAAATCTGTGACTTAACAAATTTCCACGTGCAACCCATACTTGTGTGTGTATGAGTGTGGTCCAGGGGTTTTACACAATAGTGCAACATCATCAAATATCACAGATTCAATTATTACGATTCGATGTGGGTTTCGGATAACTAAATGGAATCCGACTCCCTGTCGCATCGAAATTCAAATGTCGTTCTACGGGTCAGGGTTTGCATAACAATATATACATCATAGAAATAACAGCTTAGCACAAAACATCACATAGCATCGCATCACATATCAAATATATCAATCCATCACACAACATCAATAACAATCAAACATCTTTAATTAAGATGAATAGCCCGTGTGGTTAAAATTTTATTACTCACATAATTACCTTTGTTAGTAATTTTAATCAATGATTAATTTTAATTGATTGAGTCTTAACCACCTTCATTAACTAATCACTTCCTTAATTAATTATCTTAATTAATTAATCCTTAGTTGTAATTAATAAAATCTTAATCACTTTTATAAATGGGCCTTAATTAATTAATCTCAAGACTTAATTAAAATTGTTAATTATTTAATCAATCATCCATATTCCTAATTAACTAAATAGTTAATTATCCCACTTAATTATTTTAAAAAATTAATGAACCCAATCATTGAATTTTATTTATCTTTTAGATAAATATTTCTTACTTAATTAAAGAATTTAAATTTCACTTTTAAGTTTCATTTTAAACTTAAGATAAAAATTATCTTAAACAAGGTTTTAATACAATTCAAAAACCTTTATCTCATATTTTAAAAGAAACACATGCTTAACAAAAATTGGTTTTAAAGGTTTTAAATATCAATTCAATTTAAATTCAAACTTATTTTAAAAACTGAAATAAAAGTTTAATTCCAGATTTAAACTCACTTTTAAATTTCTGATTTAAAATTTTAAACTTCCAATTCAATTTCAAAACACATATATGCTTTTACACTTTTTAAAATCTAATTTAAATTTGAAAATATGAATTATTTCAAATCTCAGACAAACAAATTTGAATTCTTATTCAACTTTAGATTTTTCAAACTCAGTTTATATTCAACTTGCATTATAAACTTTACATTTAAAATTAAGAAACAAGTTTTTTGTGTTTTTATTTAAAAACCTAAACTAAGATTTAAAAATTCAAATGATTTCAAAACCTAGATTTAACTGTTGAATCCATATTTAATTTCAGGTTCAAAAACTTAGTTCAGATTTTAGATTTCAGATTCAACTTGTTTTAAAGCCTATATTTATAAATCTAAACTTCCAGATTTAATATTTGAAACCAATATTCTTTTATGCCTAAAAGTTGATTCAACCCAACTCTAACTTCAAAATTTAAATTATTTCAAATTTAGATTTCAAACTTCCTAAATTCAGATTCAATCTCAGGTTCAAACTTAGTTTAAATTTCTAATTTACATTTTTTTGAAACTTGCTTTGATATTTTAAGAACAGAACAGGTTTCTGTTTTAAACCAGAAAAAATGTTATTATAATTTTTTTTTTTTTTTTAATTTACTTCGAGTCAGATGTTACTTTACTTCGAGTCAGACACCTAAGAACTTCGAGTCACTCACGAAATCGACTCTAGAAGAAAACTTAAAACATTTTTCCCTCTGCTTCAATCAAACACTGATACAACCCAATACCATGTGCACGTGCACCACCACCAGAACCCCCTCCGGCCTCCGATCACCTCACTGGCACATCAGCAACCCATGCAGCTACTCAACTAAATCATCAACTGGTGCTACCATCATCAGGAATCAAGAATGATACCCAATGCCAAAACCTGGAAATGAAACCAAGTCCCCCTTCAAAATCTGTCATCGCCTCGCATCCGCCCCTCCGACCACCGTGACCCCTGAGACTCCGGTGATGACTTCAACCACGTCCAAGCTTCAACTGAGCGAAACCCCGTGCAACTCGATCAATTACATTAGCCGATAGGTTGAATTTTGTCAAACCCAGTAAAACTAGGGTTCAAAAATTCAAATCAAAATCGCAATTACAAAAACGAATTGCAACACAATCTAATATTTTTCCCCTCGTCCCTGATGTCTCCTCCACCTCCAGAAGCGATCACGACATCTCCAATCGATTGTGGAGATCGAAATACCCCAAAATGTATGATACAGTCAAAATAGAAGTGCTCTTGGAATATAGCATTTAAAATCATAATTTTTCTTGGAAAAATCATAGTTTTGTATGGAGATTGGATCTATAATCCTGAAACTTCAAATTATTATACTTGAGATTTCACTAATTTTTTTATTTATCTTCAGTACATACATTCCAGTGATATTCCTATATTTTTTCAACTTATATAGAATTTTAAACTGAAGTTCTAATTTAAACAGGCAAGTTTAATTTAAATCTTAACCTTAAACAAATCAAAGGGTTTTTGAATTTAAATTTGCCTAGCAACTGAGAGATGTGCAGAGAACCATACATGGTCATGTATACAGCAGCTATTCATGTCACACACATTCATTTTTCTCATTTTTATTAGCATGCAACCCATATTTGTATTTAATTCTTAAAAATGAGATTACTCACAGGTAACAAAACAAAGAATCTCTGGTCTTAAAAATAAAATAAATTTGTTCACCTGGATTCCAAGATGAACAGAGACCAGATTGGTTTTCTTTTTTTTTAGTTTTAATTAAGTTTGGGCATTTTGTTCTCCCTGTTACACCCTACTTTGTTTAATCACTAAGTATCTTCTTCTGAGTTTATCTTAGGAATGACCTTATAATATCATGCCCCTATTTTCAGTACTCAGGCTTGAATTTGTTTTTAAAATAAGAAGATATATGTTCTTTTCTCATGTTTTCAAAACTGCAACCCAAAAACAATATACTTGTTCAAACAAACACATGCAGCCTTCCAAAATCAACAAACAAGCATCACAAAGCAATTCACAAGTTCATGAATATCAGATTCAAAGAGAAAGTTTTCAAGTTGCTCACAAGCATCAAAACATAAAAAAAAAACAGAGGTGAAAGTTTTGCTCACAAGCATGGAAACAGGGAAGTAACTAACAACAGAGTTTAATATATGCATCATATAAAAGAGGGTGAAGGATTTGCTCACAAGTTCATGTTGTTTTGCTCAAATCTGTATAGACAGATTTTGTTCCAGATTTGATTTTGAATCCCTTTGCATTGCTTAAATCTTTAGATTGTTTTCCAGAGAGCTTGCATTTGCACTAGCATTTTCTTCTGGATTCCCAGATTAACATTTTGTTTGTTTTGAGTAGGCTTGATTACTTTCAGATTATCATTCCCAGGCTTTTTTTTTTCTTCTTCTAAACTTGCAACTTTGTTTTGATTTTCTTTCAGATTGGAAACCTTTGCATTCTTAAATTTTTAAACTGCCATTTCTTCTTCTGTTTTCAGGTTGAATCATTGATTTGTGAAATGCTTTTGAGTTGATTTGCTTTTGAATTCTGAACTTGTTGAACTTGAAACAATTTGATCCATCTGTATATATATTTTTCCAGAATTGCTCCAAGATCTTGATCTTTAACTAGCTTCTTCCTCTACAAACTCAAGCTTGAGTTGAACTAGAAGTTGTCAATCTGGTTGCTCAATCCAGACATGGGTTTCCAGATTTCTTTTTTTTTCTTTTGCTTTGTTTTCGAACTGAACTTAAATTTGAATTGTATACATTCCTTTGGTGTTTAGATTGAAATGCCAAATCTTTGATTACTGATTTGTTCAGATTTTGTGAGATGTTTAATATGATTGCATATGGGAAAATGAAGAGTTTTTGTAATTTTTTTATCTTATTATTTTATTTAAATAATAATGTTGAATGCCATTTGTACAAAATATCAAAATCTCTAGATCTTGTTAATTATCTTACTCCAAACCCATGTGCAAGTGTATCTCTTTACTTCCTTATGTATATTTACATTTGTAATTTCACAAGACAAAGGTTTTTTTTTTATAAATTTTTATATCATATCTATTTTATAAATAAATGTGCTTTTTCTCTATTTACACAAACAAAAATTATATTCCCATTAATCTCTTGTATTAAATTTTTTTTTTGTTTGTTCAACATGTTTATACACTAATATATTTATACAATTTACATTCTTACATTTTTTTTTGTTTTGTACAAAAAAATATTTATACAATTTACATTCTTACATTTTTTTTTTTTGTACAAAAAAATATTTTATAAAAAGAAAAGAATGACTTTTAAATACTTTGATTTTTATATTAACAATAGTTACATTTATTTATTTAAGGGAATTTGACTTAAGAAAAAATATTTTAAAAATGAGTACACTAATTTTTTTCTTTTATTGCCACTTCCAAAAATTAATAAAATTAAAAATTTTAGAAACAACTATCATTATCTTTTTATTAATCTTAAGCTTTTAAATTTAAATTTTATTTTTAATACATTTTATTTTGAATTTTATACTTTGGTACATTTACAAATAATATTCTCAATTTATTTCCAAAAATAAATTTAATTGCCAAATTAAACTTAATAAATTTTCGGGGATGTTACAATAATACATTAACAAATACATTTAAACGAATGTATATGTTTATTATCATCAAACAAAAATCATATAAGCGCATAGCGCATATTCAACAATCTCCCCCTTTTGATGATAACAAACATATATTTAAGATTTTGATTTTGTTAAATGTATTTGATCAATGATATACTCTAATTGCTCCCCTATTTAAATGCTTCCTCTCTACATGATGCTCCCCCTACATATATGCATACAAATAGAAATATACAAATGAGCCTAGATGCAAATGGAAAATTATTTGCCCTTTGCTTGATTTTATTTGATAAAATCTTAACTTTTCTCTCTTCCTTTTGTTATCAGCAAAAGAATAATAGTGTTAGAGAAAATAAAGCTAAAGTGATCGATATTAGTCCAACATTAAACTCAAATTGAATATAAATATTAAACTTCAGTAAAAATCAAATAAAAATCATAATTACCCTTGTTAGGCGCATATTCCACTTTTAGAATGATGGAAATGATGTTCTCATATAAAATTGTACAATTGTGTCAACTTGTGGTACATTTATATCAGGAATTTGAATATCTACTGATCATGCATAACCGTTAGTACTTTTAAATGAGATTAGTAGTATTCCAATTTAAATTTAAAAAAAACTGAAATCAAGTATCTTCTAACCACGCATGACCGTGGGGACTTTTAAATGGGATTAGAATCAACATGTCTATTTAATCAATTAATTTTGATATGCGTTCCATACATGCATAACCGTAAGGGCTTTTAAATGAGCATGGAAGCACATAACCAAAAATCCAAGTAATTCACCCATGCATAACCGTGAGGACTTTTAAATGAGAGCGAATACTTTGGATATTTATTTATTTTTACAAAAAAATGTGACATGAAAAACAAATGATTCCTGATTATAGTACCACATATCGACAAACTATATTTAAGATTTGATAAACAATGGTCGATAGAAATATGACAGATATAGAAATGGTCATGGAATCTTTACCCAACAAAAAGTTTTTTAAATCTTGTTTGAATTTGTAAAGAAATTTTCCAAATATACTCTCTTGAGTAATGTATGTTAAACATCAACACTTATCACCTTTTCAATCACTATTTATGTTTTTTATAATTAGTAGGGAGTCGGATTAGTCAAAATTTGTCATTTAAAATCAATTAAAAATGACTAATCTGAAAAAATGGTCAAAAATGATTTTCTCGAAGGGATTATATGAGAAAAAATTTCTGCTATTTGAAAATTATTTTAAGTGAAAAATATGCAGATATTTTCTTTGAAAAACGATGCAGCAAATGAATGTTTCAAAAATTAATCACGTTCCACTAGTAAATTTTCTATCAACTATATTACCAGTGTAATCTGCATCTGAATTTCTCTTTCACTCCAAAATATCACTAACTAAATTTGATAGACCAGACCATGAAGTGTGCACAAAAAACTCAAACTTAATTTTTACAGCATTCTTGAATTTGAATTGAAGTCTTGTAAATAATCAGAAACTGTGAATATAGAGTTAGCCAAAAATAACCAAAAATATTATCATCCAGCAAAACACTATGTTTAATCCAAACGTATATGTATGAAGTAATTCAAAGAATAGTGTTTTTGGCATAAATGTAATTGGCCAACTATGTTGAACAAGTCAGAATCAAAATCATCATCTTTACAACATCTCAATATTGGCTGATTTCATTCAGAATATGCTACAGATTATCACATTTAATATATCGATCAAATAAATATATCTTCACCTGTTTTACCTTTACGATAATTTTTCGTGATTGCCCGTTGTGATTCTGTCACCTTTATACTAGGCTAAGGAACTTTGCTTTGTTGCCCATTGTGTTTCTGGAACAGCCAAAATCCAGAAAACATTGTTGTTGTTCCTTAGCCTGCCACCATACCTACACGATGAAAGATTTTTGTGACCTATTTGTTTTTATAGGTCCATGATTGTTAGTGGATGAAGCATTGTGAATAAACAAACCCTTTGGAACCCAAACTTGTTTAGTCCTTTCATTCTTGTTCCAATAGACATGAAATTTGTTTGTAGAATTCTTAGGAACCCAAACTTGTATAAATTTGTGTTCTTGTTCCGATGACTACAATTTTCAGCACGATGTCCAATTATTTCACATCTATCAAAGACACTCTTACCTTTTGCATTACCATCAACTTGTGTTTTCCCAAAACCTAGTCCTTTTCTGTTGTTAGCAAAATTTGATTTCCCAATAACATGTTGAATGATTTTTCTCCTCTTGAAAAGTTATTCAGAGATTTCTCAAGATTTTGGACTTTGGTTTTTAGTGTTGTGTTTTCAGTGACAAGTGAGGTCAATCTATTTATAAAATCCTTTTTCCTAGTGTCAATGATTTCCTTAAGACTCAAGTTTTCTTTTTCAAGATTTTCAGAGCTACTCTTAAGTCTTGATAATTCTGAATCTAAAATTATACATTTTTTACATTATAGGTTTTGAATATTTTCAAGTTCAGTTTCTAACCTAAAATTTTCACGAGCAAGTTCTCTCCTATCAGATCTCAGTTTTTCAATTTTAGATTCAAGAGTATCAACTACTTTAGTAAGATCAAGACACATAAAAACAAGATCTTTATAAGAATAGTCACCTACCTCACTAGATTCCTCTGAGCTTGCTTCTGAATCTGATTTTGACACAAGACACAAGTTAGCATCCTCTGAGCTATTATTCGAATCTTCCTCTCCTTCTTCATTATCCCAAGTCGCTGCAAAGGCCTTCTTTTTCTTTTTCTTTCCTTTGTCGTTTTTGAGAAGTGGGCATTCTTGTTTGAAGTGGCCAGGCTTGTTGCGGTTAAAGCACGTCGATTCACTATCGGAATTGTCAGAATCTTTTGACCTATTACCATTTGTCTTCTTCTTGCGTGGCTTGAATCTTGACCATTTTCTAAGATTATTGACAGCCATTGCAAGCTCTTCAATTGGATCTTCTTCTTCATCGCTCTCTTCTTTGCTCTTTAAGGCAATCGTCTTCTTCTTTGATTCGGAGTCGTTGCGTTCTTCCTTTGCTTTTAGATCAAGCTCATATGTCATCAAGTTGCCAATCAACTCCTCCATGCTTAGTTTACTCAGATCTTTCGATTCTTGTATTGCCGTGACTTTTGCCTCAAAGTTCATTGGTAAAACTCGTAGCACCTTCCTCACAAGCTCTACCTCAGTGAATACCTTCCCAAGCGCTCTAGCGTTGTACACCAAAGTTGAAAAGCATCCAAACATGTCCTTTATACTCTCGCCTTTGTCCATTGCAAAGTTCTCGTATTCATTGCTGAATAGGGCTAGACGAGACTCCTTGACTTGAGAAGTTCCTTCATGTGTCACCTCCAAGGTATGCCAAATTTCCTGTGCAGTGTTACAGTGAGAAATTCTATTAAATTCATTCTTATCAAGAGCACAGATCAAAGCATTCATGGCTTTAGCATTTGTAGTTTTTAATCTCTTATCGTTAGCATCCCACCTATCCTTAGGTTTAGGAATCTCAGTATCACCAACAATTATAGTGGGAGATTTATAGCCAGTTTCAATAATATCCCAAACATCATAATCAACAGAACTAAGATAAATACCCATCCTAACTTTCCAATAAGCATAATCATTCCCATTAAACATGGGTGGCCTAACAATAGATTGCCCTCAAAAAAAGCATTATTTGGTGGATTCATGACTCTAGAGTTAAAGAAAAATACCGTGCTCTTATACCACTTGTAGGATCTAGATTAACCCTAGAGGGGGGGTGAATAGGGTTATAGCAAATTTTCTCCATTTAAACACAGAAACAAACTGCAGAAATAAATATGCTGAAAAGTAAATCACACACAAAATTTACCCAGCTTCGGAAACCCCTGCCTACTGCTGCATTCCCAGATTTCTATTAGAATTAAACAGTCTCCTGCTTACAAACACTCTAACAGACTCGCAAACCCTTCTCCCGCTTACAAACACTCTAGTAGACTCGCACCCCTGCTCCCGCCTATAGAGTTTTGCAAACTCACAAACCCTTGCTCCCGCCTATAGAGTTTTGCAAACTCGCACACTGAACTAATTCTAACTAGACAATCTGACACTACCTACAACCTAGGTGGTGATTTATCAAGATTTGATTCGAAAAGTAAAAACAACAAATAATAAACAATTAAAACCAAAAACCCTAATAACCAAAGCCTTTAAAATATAACCCGCCCAACGTATTATCACTTAAGAAAAATTGCGGCCCTGTTATCTTTTATCAATGTCGGCTCTCTATTCTTGTTCGTTACTCTTCAACAATTAGGGTTTTGTGCTATCGAAGAACCCGGTTGATTGTTGATCGATTACAATTGATCTTCTGAATTGCGGCGGCAATCGACCGTCTCTTCGCTTTGCTCACGGTTCCTTTGATGATCGAGTTCGACCTTGCTCCGGTATGTAATTTGTGCTTTTGCTTCTTCTGATTTTTCATACTTGAACTCGATCGTTCTTTTTGCACACGATGTCGATGATGAATTTGGATTTTAATACTTCAACTTGGTACCAATTGCCGATGATGACGTTTGGGTTTATATTTGGATTTGATTGAATTTTCTACACCCTTACTAATGATGAACTTGGGTGATGTATTTATATGAATTCGATACTTTCCTATTTCTCGATTTCCTGACTTGATGCGCATGGCTTTATCTTGAGAACGTTCGATTTTTCTTGTGTCAAACGGCAGAAACTTTCCTCTTTTATTTGTTTTGACTTTTTCAAAAATTGCACACACTTGATTTTTGACTTGGTTAACATCTGCTTTGACACGGCTTCGGCCATCTTTGTGTTCATCCCTGTGAGCATCATCTCTGATCCTTGTTACATTTAGTTCTGGCCATTCTCTGGTTATTTCATATTCATTTGAGCATTTGTCTGCACTGTGCATCGAGCACTTTGGTTTCATGATACATGCATTGATGTTGGGTTTTGTGGTTGAAGTTGTAGCTACTGCACTTGTTATTGATACTGTTGTTGCATAGATGTTTGTAGCTTGCCACTGACTTGTGTTCCATTTGTGATCATTGCTGTATTGCCTGGATTGTGTATATTTATGCACTTGTTGTCCTGTGTCTGATCATCCCTTCTGTTTGCTTTGGCTTCATTGACTTCGGCCATGTGTTCATCTGAGTATTGTTGCATTTATGTCTGCTGTCATTACTATATTGAGATCACTGTACTTGCATTCCATTTCTTCTGGCTTCACTGTTGCACTCGTGTTTTGTTCATCCAATTCGTTGATCCATGTAGCTTTCTGTATGAATTTTGTATTTGGTATCTTCACTGTGTTGAGGCTAGTGTATGTATTGTTTGGGTATGCTCATGTTATTTGTATCACTGGACCTCTGCACATGGTGTATGTATTGTTTCATTGCTACACTGACTTGTTTGTTGTGAAGTTGTGCACTTGCCCGGCCATTTAAACTACACTTGTACTTCTGGTTCTTTGTTTGGTCTGGTCATTGTTAGCACTGGACTGCGTACATGTGCTTTGATGCTCTGTTGTTTTCTGTTGCATTCATGTTGGTTTAGTCATGCACTTGGTCTTTGTTGTAACTGGACATGTTGCTTGAGTCACTTGCATTGGTGCATTGCCTTACTGAACTTGATTTTCTGGTTGGTGCATTGCCATATAGTACATATGAACTTGGTCTCTGATCCTTTGGTGTTTCTGTGTTCATGCTTGTGACATTCATGTTGCAGCTGGTCTTTGCATCCATTCATGTTGATTTTTGAAATTTCACTTGAGTTGAATCCTGTTTCAAAACTCGAGTTTGACCTTGTGCTCGTGTCGTGATTTTAAATATATTGCACGTGAGTTGAACCTGGCTTTTCATTTGGGTTTGACCTGTGCTCACTTGTCCCTGTAGCATTATCAAGTGTATATCGATGTGCACGGCCTTGTGGCATGTACAGTGATACACTGTGCATGTGACATTGTTCGTGTATGATGAATTCAAATATGAATGATGACGAACAACCCAAATAACTGAGGCAAATCATATTTTCAAAAATCATATTTCATTTTATATTGCAAAAATATTTCTTTTTCAATTTAACTGTGTTAGTGAACATTTTTGCAGATTTCTGAGATGCTGGATTATAACTGGAATGAACTTGAAGATAAACTACGAGTGTGAGTGATATGTAGTGAGGAAATTATGTAAACTGAATTGTGATGTAATTAGAATCAAAATTGTATATGTATAGTGAGAGCTTGAATTTGTACTATTCAAAATTGTAATAAATATTTGTTTGAATAAAATTTCTGTTTGAATTCAAATTCTGTGTAAATTATTTTATTCAACAAATATTTATTTAATCTATGAAAAATAAAATAGTACATTAACAAATACATTTAAACGAATGTATATGTTTATTATCATCAAACAAAAATCATATAAGCGCATAGCACATATTCAACAAGTTACATTCAAAATAGTTCAATTCAACAAAAGACAGCATTTTAAAAATGCTGTAATAGGGTTTACTTAAATTTCAAATAAACTTAGTTAAATTTAACAATTATAGCACCTACATAAATTGCTATAATAGCCTTTAATTCAATTTAGTTTTTTAGTTCATTATCATCAACTACAGCATTTACAAATGTTGTAATATCATTTATATTGCAATTAATAGCATTACAAAAATGCAGTTAACTAACTTCAAATATTCAATGTAATTCCACAGCCAATTATATTTTTATTTAAAACATTTTTAACTTATAAAATCATACATTTTCACATTTATAAACATCATTTAATTTTCCTTAAGTTCATGATTTTATAAAGTTGAATTTCCATTCAAAAATCAAGATTTAATAATAATTCACTTATTAAATTTCAACATTCAATTTTAAATTCATTGAATTAAATTTCAAGTTAACACTTAATTTTAAAATTTCAAAATATAAATTAATATCAATTTTATCTATTTAACTTAAAATTCCCTTTTAAGCCAAATTCACAAATTCCCATTTTGGTTATATTTCAAATTTTCAACTTAAATAATCATTAATTCCACATTTTAACTTTATTCAAAAATCATTAATATATTATAAAATCACTTTAAATTCAAATTATCATAAATTTATTATAATTTCATATTTAATTTAGTGTCCAATTATAATTAAATCAAAATTTCCAAAATAACTTACATTCAAGTTTTCTAACTTTTCCATAATTCATTTAACTTATAAATTTCTAGAAAATCAATAATACCTTACAAAAAATATTTTTAATTAAGTTTAACTCAAAAAATAGTAATATTTAAATTTCTAAAATATTTTTAAAAATTTTAGAAAACATATTTTAACTACGGGTTTGTATATAATTTTCTAGCCTAGGTAAAGTGATACGGGTAATATATCATTTCAACCGGTAATTTACAAAGAAAATCCGGATTTTATCATTTCAAACCCGCAGTCCCAAGTAAATGAAATAAACTGAAAATCGCTTAGGCCTATCATTTCAGCCCATAATGATTTTCCCCAATTCTAAAGTCTGTTCGGGTACGTATCATCTCAACACATAGTGATTCTAATCTAAAGGGAACTTGTAGTGTGATAAACTGATAAAAATAACATAACAGCATGATATAACAGTAACATATGATATAATAGGTGTTTAAGCATGGGTGAACATCATATAATCATAACATAGCAGATGTGATATGTTCATGCATTTTTACAGATTCAAAAGGGGTCAATTTACTAGTTATATATGTACATATTGTCATGTGAGAATAACTCACTTGTTTAAGCTGGAGATGACAACAAAAACACATAACGCAGAATCTTTAAAACACGACAACACGAATATAATTTGAGTGGGAGAGCCAAAGATAAATCTCCATGGATACATGAGACAAACAAATATATAAAACATAAGTTTCAAAACAAGATATACTTAAACAATGTTAGAAATGGATTGAATAAAACAAAACCAAAACTATTGCACTTGCTTTCTACCACCAATGCTTCAGCTCCAGATCTGAAATGGAACGGCTAAAGGCATGGTTTGGATCTGGTTTGGGTTTCTAGAGGTGGGCCTAGCATGGGAAAATGATGGAGCGAAGTATGGTAGAGAGATATGAGCATGAACACAACTATAAGGCAACACACACACGGACAAGCACTCCAAGTCACGGCCCGTCTTCAGGTGGTCAACTATAGGTGTGGCAGAGGTGTATGGGCCAGGAAAAGGCTGGTGGTGGTGGAATAGGTGGCGGCCAAGGGGTGGAAGATGATGGTGGAAACAATAGGTGTTAGGCTATGGTGCATATAGGTAAATTTTTGTGTAGATTTAGGTGGAGTTTGATCAACTATTGGGCATGGCCAGTGGATTGGAGGTGAAGAGGAGGTGCTAGGTGGTTCAGGTGGTGGAGGAGGCGGCCATGGTGGCTGGAGTGGTGGGGCCGAACCTGAAGTAGAAGAGAAGGCAAGTAAAAATCAACATAAACAAGTAGAAAAAGAAGAAGAAAAACAATGGAAAAGGAAATAAAATTTATCAAACTCTTAGAGATGATGGAGGCCGAAATTTTATTCAGATGGGAAGAAAAATGTATCACGTGAATGAGGAAAAAAAATAGACGGCCTGAAGAAATGAGGAGATGTGGCCAATTGAATGTAAAGTAAGGTTGAAATGTGAAAAGGTGGGAGATAAAGAGCCATTGGAAAGCAAAAGTCAAAACCTTTTCACATTACCTTTAATTTATTTATATAAGTTTAAACTACTGAGAATAATAATAATTTCAGTAAAAATTTCGAAAATGCAACAAAATACATAATATAAATAAATAATTATTAATTATATAATGTAAAGTAAGAAAATAGCTCAGAAAATGCAAACTAGTCAAGCAAATTTGAAAATAAACAGAATAAATTTTGGAAAAATTATATGGACTTGGAAAATATTAAAAATAAAGGTAAGAAAACAAAATAAACATTCCTTCACAAAATAAATAAATAAATTTTAATTAAATATAATTTAAATGAAGAAAATAGCAAAGAAAATAGAAACTTGGCTTTAAAATGGAAAATAAATTCAATAAGCTTCGAAAAATTCAAACATCGCTTTAAAAATATTTAAAAGTCAAAATATACATAATATAACATAAATATAAAAATTAGAATAAGATATATCAAGTAAAAATATTATTTATATAAATTAAAACAAATAATATTGTTAAATAACCCTATATACACACAATATTATAAAGGGTATAACTTTCACAATTTAAATCCAATTTCAACGAAACGAAAACCAGTATTCGTGATATTAAATATATTTTCATAATAAAAGATAAAATTAAAGAATTCAAATACTTAAATTTAAAATTTAAAATTCAAAGTTTGACCTATTTTGACCACCAATCCGTTTTTCGGGAAAATATTCAATTTATACCTGTTTGTATTTATAATTCATATAATAATCAAAATTTATATTTAAAAATGAAATGTTTGAAATAAAACAACTTTAAAATAATTTCAAAATAAAATAAAGTTAAATTTAATTATATGCCAAAAATCTAGGGTTGTTACAAATCACTTCCATTGATTACTTATCCTACAATAAATCACACTCATGCTTAATTAACCCTTAATAAATTGTCTTATTTAATCCATACTTTAATTAATTACACATAGAAATTAATTCTCAGTTACTTTTATTAATTAATTTATCATTTAAGTAATTAACTGAACTCTAATTATCAAGTAATTATTCTTTAATTAATTACTTTCCCTTAATTAATTAATTCTCAATCATTAATCAATTCCTCTTTAATAACTTATAAATTAAGTTTCAAAACAACTTAAGAATTTACTTTATTAATTAAAGTTAAAATAAATTACCTAATTTTAAACAATTGCTATTCAGAATAATAGCTAGGGTAATTTAAACTTGATTTTGGTTAACCATTAAACTTGACGCCCTCTTATCATTTAACTCGAGTAAAACCCGACCAATTCTACACTCAAACCGGAGCCTTCCTCTTTTAAATTCAAAACCAATTTTAATTTAACCACCTTAAAATAAATCATCCTTGCATTTTAATTTGAAATTATATTAAAATAAAATACCGTTAAAATTTTGAATTCCATTTGTTTTGAATACTTGTTTTAAAAATTTAGAACTTGATTTCTTATTACAAACTTTACTTAAACTTGGTTTTTTTTTTTACAAAACATTAGTTTGCTTTACCCAGATTTGCACAACTGAATAAAACCCGAGTCAACCCTTCAGCAACCCCATGCTTTCCTCAAGACAACTTACTCACACAAAAACTTCGAGTTATCTCCTCACATGCACGAGCTCCTACCCGAGCTAACATTAAAGCCTAACGACCCAAACATGACGTGCACGTTCACCAGCGACTTCGACCTCCGGTGGTCATCGCAGCGTCACGCTACGGTCACTTGATCCCATGCAAGCTTACATTCGAACCCAGATCAAATGAAAACCAAGCGAATCGAAAATGAGGTACCTTGACCAAACAGGAAAAACATAATGGCCAAAAATTCTCGTCTTCCCAACGCCTCCGACCACGAGACCACTGGCACACTTCACCCAAGCTACATCACATTTTCCAGCAGCCATTCCGACCATTGCGATCCTCTCCGATCACGTCACGATTTCGAAATCTTCGCTGAAACCACGGTGACAAAACCTAGAACAAAACTCTACTTAAACAATTTCCCATCGCCATAGTAAACTAAAAATTCTAAGACAATTTTGGCCGACGTCGACCATCACCACACTTGCTTCGCCCCAAAATTCGCTACTCCAAAATTCTCCGATCAACAGAAAACACTTGAAACCCATTTTCTGTTCAACATGGCATAGCTCATGATTTAGAAGTCTAAAAATCTTGATTAAGATTTTAAAAATCCTAATCTTCAATGACAAAATAGATAACACACTTGAACCAACCCCTTATTGTGATCGAGATTTTGATATGGTTAAAATATTACTGTTCTTCTTCTTTGTTTTTAAATTTGCTTCAGAATTTACTTTGAATTTTTTTTTAAAAATTTGCACTATCCCATAACAAACAAAATTTGTTTATACTTTTATGTTTAAATGAATTAGAGAAAGAGATATTTGAATTTAAATCAGGTTTGAAATCTGGATAACAAGAATAGAGCCAAAGTTCTGTATACACACAAGCACATCCATATATCCAGAGATATATTTACAGTTCATATCTAAAAATCATGCAAACAGTTTACACACTTTACTTTCAAATTTTTATTGCATGCATCAGATTTTAACAAATTTATATTTTAAAAATAAACTGTTTACTCACCTTGTGTTTTGAACATAGAGCAGCTTTTGTTTTTGGAAAGCTGTAGTTTGATCTTCCTGTAAATCCTTTTTGTTTTTTTTTGTTTAGTTGAATGTATTTGAGTTTGTAAATATAGTGATGTTTACTTTTTTTTTCTTTCAGGCTTGCTAAGTTATGAACGAATTAGATTAAGATGCATTGCATATATAGAAACAGTTTTACAGGGTAGGAGCTTCTGGTACAAGCTGTTTCTTTGTTTTCTAATATTTGGTCAAAGATTTGTTTCTGAAATTTGAAATGATTATTTACAAATTTTAAATGACTTTATTTTGGTGCTGAGATGATAGTATTAAATGTATATGTTCCCTATAAGCTTACAGCCTTATCTCATTCCTTGTATGCACATAGATTTTGTTTGTAGATAATTTTTTTATTATTTTCTAGCCTTGCACATACAAACTCACAGCAAACATACTTTCATCCTTGTCTGGTTTTATTTTATACCCTTGTGCTTAATATAAAATTATTATAGTTATTGATATGTATTTATCTTATGTTGCGATATAACCATATAATTTATTACTAACATAAATCCTTAATTTTATTTCTATTTAAAGTTTAACTATCAAACATTTAATTTATAACATATATTTTATTTTATACTTATATTTAATATTGATAAGATAAATGTTATTTTAAACATCATTACCTATATTACATCCATATATATGATACAAATGTTAATAATGTAGAACATTTTTATCTAATTCAACGTGAATAAGATAAATTTATTTTAAATATTTTTGAAAAATTCTATTTTAAATTTTCAAATCAATATTTCTTCCAAAATACATACATACATACATACATACATACATACATACATACATATATATATATATATATATAAATCAATGGTAAATGGCCAAAAGTCTTATTTATTTATAAAATGAAAAGCTTGTATTCTATTTAACTACATTAAATGCGTATTAAAATAATATTTCCAAAATCCCGGGTGGTCACATTCCTCCCCCTTTGAATCTTTTCGTCCTTGAAAAGGATCGATGCCAAAATTATTAAAATTCTTAAAATCAGATAAATTTTCTTTGATCATTTTTAAACTACCTTTAAAAAAAAGTCTATATAATATTACTAAAATACTTCTATAAAAATACTTTTATAACTTGATGTTTCGACAAGTCCATCCTTGTTCTCACAGAAATTCGGTCATACGTTGATCAGGCGTAGGACTGAAAATTATAAGTACTTGGTAAACCCATTTCAACACCCAATGAAAATACTTGGGAAAATAATTTTATTGAAAATATTGAAAACAGTTTTTGAAAATAGAGGATATATCTTTGGTGAAATTCTTTGGAAATCATCACCCCATCCATGGTCGCAGTTACATCTTGGGTTACGTTGCCATCGTAGCAAAAGTCCACATAACTGTAGGCACTCCGCGCCCCTCGATTACGCCATGGAACCCACAATAGATCGCAGTTACATTCTAGGGTTACGTTGCCGTCACAGCAAAAGACCATGTAACTATAGGCATCAGAGCCATCGATTTTCGCTGTCAAAATGAAACTTCTCCACTCCTATATAGGTCGCAGTCTACCGGTGTAAAATCAAACGCAGACTGTTGGCTCTCAGCGGAACACATGACTTTCGCTATGTTACCATAGATCGTAGTCTACCGATGTAAAATCAAACGCAGACTATTGGCTCTCGGCGGCACACACGACTTTCGCTATGGTCTGTAGTATCTCGTAGTGACATCGAGTTACACTTTCGTCACATCATAACCCAAATGCCTCTGTAGGTATCAGCGCCCTCGACTTTCACTGCATACAACTCATAATCCTCAGGAACTAGTTTTGTCCGGACTCCTCACAGGATCAACTTTAGAAGCCCCCTTAGGGTTCAAGGCAGTACCACCGTGTGGTACTCCTGAGAAGTTCATTTCAAGGGAGCGCCTTTTTCTCCAGAGCCATTATCAAAACACTTTATACTATACACATATAGTATCTTCCAAATCATACACCTAGTACGAATCTCATATAAATCTCCTTTTCCCAAAATCGATTTTCCCAAAATCGATTTTTTCAAAATTGATAATTTTCAAACTAGGCTTTCAAAATTCCAATATTAATTTTACCCAAAAATCAAAAGCCTTTCCAAATCCCAAGGTTCCCAAAACCTTTTTCCAAAATCCTCATAAGATCCTTTATATATATATATATATATATATATATATATATATATTGCAATTTTTTTTGATCATTTCAAACTTGTATAAAACTCCTTTTATACTTCAACCACTTTCAAAATCCTTCCCTTCTAGTAATAGATTCAACAAGGGAAGATTTATCTTATATAACAATGATATATAACTTTGTTTATTCAAAATCAAATACTCAAATTCGATTACTCTTTTTTTTAAAGTTTTTTCCATCTTACTTATCATCACAAAAATATTCAATTTTCACTTTTATCCATTGTATATTTCACAAAATATACTTTCATTTCAAAAGAAATCATTTCACCTTCTTATCCAAAATTTTCAATATCAATTTCATTTAAACCCGTACGATGTACACATATCATCCGTACACTATACCAATCTGATTGCTCACTCAATCACACAATTTCACTTCCGAAATAGTATCGTCCACCTGACTTCCTAGTGCGGACACAAATCTGGTTTCTTGATCAGAAACCGTCATTCTCCTTGCATAGCCATAACTATGATAGAGAATATCCAAAACCAATCAACAATCCATATCCAGGTTCGCCATCGAAAACGGAGTGAAAAATCCCAACTCGGATCGATAAACTCTCTCGAAATTCTGTGCTCGAATCTGGATCAAATCACTATGTGAATAGAATAATATACGTACATCCTATGTATTTATTTTCATTGATTATTAACTAAATCAATTTCTCTTTCTATTCACATTTCCTTTAATTTATATCCACATAATCTCATTTGTTTTAATTCCATTGGATTATCACTTTAATCCTTATCCCAAATGGATATTCAATCATAAACAATTTAAACTTTGTCCAGCTTAAATTTAGAAAATAGCTTGAAAAGTTTATAATAGATAAGTCGTTGAAAAATAATTATTATTTTGCAAAATAGCTGTAATATAGTTAAGTAATTATAAAATAGTTGGAAAATAGTTAAACAGTTTTAGAATTTTAGATAATTGCAAAATAGTTGTAAAATAGTAATTAATTTGTAAAATAGTTGAAAAAAAGTGATTAGTTTATAAAACAGTTGAAAATGTGTTAAATAGCTCCAAAAATAATTGTCAATAAATATAAAATAATTTGGCTTTAAAAGAAAGGTTGTATATATTAAATAGCTTGGAAAAATAAGTTATATTAAAGCAATTTATATTGAAAATAGTCCAGAGGAAAAACTGTTCGCTTCCCCATCAATTCAAGTTAAATTTCCACTTTAATTTCAAATCATCTCAATTCCTTTTTGAATTAATCCCAATTCCCATACGAATTTGAACACATTCAACTTCAATTTCATTTCAATTAATCCAATTCAAATTTTCCATTTAAATTTCATACTTATCCATCTTCAGTTCTAATTAATTCAAACTAAAGTCAGTTTGAACCAATGAAATCTAAATCTAAACTTTAATCCATCTCGAATTATATAAATCGAGTTAAATTTCCAAATTATTCGAATCAATTTCAATTTCAACTAATTCATTTCAAATTTCAAATTTAAATCATCTCGAATTATATAAATTCGAGTTAAATCTTAAAATGTTGGTTTAATCCCTTAAATCAAATTAACCTTTAATTTTAAAGTCTTTAAGCAATTTAATTTTGAGTCCAAATTTCAAAGTTCAATTTTAAATTATCTTTACCTACTTATTTCAAAGTTCTAATAATAGCTCAAATTCTTTTAAACAATTTAATCTTTGAGATCCATTTTACTACCCAAATTCAACTTTGAAACCAAATTTCAGCAATCTCACTTGCATTTATCTTAAACATTCAAATCTCCAATTCAGAGTAGTTCCATATCCTTAATTTCAACTTAAGTTTAATTTCCTTTTTAACTCAATAATGGAAATATTGTCACGCTTCATTTCTTCATTCACTTAAACAAATCCAATTCGCAATTTAAAGATTTTTAATAACAATAGGATGATATCATCCTATTTATTTTTAAACATCCATCAATTTTCAATTTCCATATCTCAAACCCATTTTGAGATCACACAAGCTCCAATTCAAATTAACCATTTAACTTTCCAAGTTAAATCCCAATTTTATTTTGAAATTTCCAGTTCAGGTTGCTTGTTAACTTATTTAACTTTCCCAAAGTTAAATTCAATTCATTCCTGCAGTCAACCTTACTCAAATTTGAATTCCTACTTTAAATTTTAAACTGCACATTAATAATCTTATAAGTTCAAAAACTTATCACCTTGTATATCACATCTCATTCCAAATTTTAAAACTCAACATTTAGAGTTTATTTCAAACCATTTTTGATACTATGTATATTCCATACATATACATATTATTTTCTTTATGCACTAAGTTATCCTTAAATTTTAAACCACCTTTGGTTTTTAATTCAAAAAAAATCTTCAAACAACCTTGTTTGTAACAAGTCCCTTTTATTCAAATAATACTTATTTCTTTTAGCACTTTGAAACAAATTCCAAATTTTCTGGCTTACATTTAAAACTTCACAATCTAGATCATCTTCAGTTCCAATTTATAAGTCATACTTATCTAAAACATTTCACTTTGCTTACTCATTAATACACATCTTATTATTAAACGCAGCAACCATTTATAATAATAACCAAGATTATCATATCCGGAAACCAATTTGTTATTATCTTCTTCTGAAACTTTTTCCAAATTCCAGATTTAATTTCAGTTTAAATCTATTCCAAACTTACCATTATTCAATTTCAATTTGGTTGTATTTCTATTACCTCTTAATTTAATTCCAATAATTTAACAACCAATTACCTTACCATTTATAAGTAAGAAATATTGCTCCATATATATCAAAATATATTCTTATGTAAATTCATTTAAAATCTTTATATAAGAAAATAACAAGTACGCTCTCATATGTATATACACTCACTCATTCTAGGGTACTATTGACCCTATCCTTAATGAGTAATCCTACCAGAGCCAAGGTTCTCGCCTAACATTCTGCTCTGCTACCAACTGTAACGACCCGAAATTCTCAATCTCAAAAATTTTAGATAGTTAGGAAAAAGAAGAAAGAGATAGAAGAACAAGAATAATAGAATCACCAACATATCACATTCGCAGTGGATAAATATAATAACAAATAATAACAATTATACAAAGGGATTCTGTATCTGTCAAATACATTTATAATTCATCAGAGTTACACAATTATACAGACACTAGATATACACAATCATCAAGTGTCAGATATACAACAATATAATACAGCGGAAACACTCCATACGTTCTTGTCGTCCAGCTCGCCTCCTGAGCTCCAGAACGTCCTTACCTGAAAATCTGTAATACTCAGTCTTACCCGAGCATTACTGAGACGACCCGACTTTCCCACCGTAGAAAATCGCATCATCTTGATGAAAGAAAGGGATAGAAAAGAGAAAAGAAAGAGAAGAAACAACATCAGAATCTCAATAGCGAAACAAATAAATTATATTAATAACATAAATATTACATAGTTTACAACCATTATCAGAGTTACGCAGATTACACATCACATACTAGACAGTTATAAAAATCTGTCTAGTTATACAACTCAATGCAATACAAGGAAACAACTCAGAGAAATCAACATAGTGGAACACTATATATCTACACGCTGAAGCCTCTTGCTCCATTGCTTCTCCATAATTCGTCAAAGCTAACCTGAATCCCTTGGCTACTCGTAAAATTTTGAGTACCCAAGAGTTTAAGAAAACAGAAAATAAACTCCGGGTCAGACATGGGTCTGGTGTGAGTAACAGGTTAAGGTTGCTTAACTTTCAAAAACCTTTTGAAAAGAAAGGTATCACATAATACTTCCCACACATAAACATGGAAAAGTTTTTATCTTACGCTAACCAAAACATTTGATAGGAAATCTAGTGATATTATAATAGGTCTAGGGCTTTCAAGTAAATATCAAATAGCCGAAATTGTTACACGATTAAATTCTAGCTATTAGCCACAAAAGAGGGTAATACAATCAAAACCGAGGGCACTTATTGGATTTTGGATTCTATACAATGGCAGGGCTACCGGGGTACCGCCCATCACAGTACGTGGCCTAGATCAATGTACGAAGGAGCCACCCTAACTCCCCTGCAACACAAGGCCGAAACCATCCCTTACTGGACAGTCCCGAATAAGACAACCCCAGCAGTTGGAGCTCAACAACTGCCCACACAACCGAAACAAAAGGGACCTCTAGATAGGGGAAAATCTCGTCCTACTTGGGCATGACCTACTTAGCCTTGCTGCACCTTCCCTGTTTTAGCCATTCCCGGTTGATGAGGCTTGAGGCTACGATTACCTTTACAGAACACATCACTTAGAAAGCTCATCGTCCACCTGACGATGTGTTGAAAGCATTCAACCCATACAAGTTCGTTCCGGATTCGAACGAAACCGAAGGCATTATCTCGTTACACTCATTTTGGAATCACCCTCAGTGTTAAGGACGATAACCCTTGCACTCTGAATCTTCGTCTTCAGTTAAGATTCACGGCCTATCGTTAGTTTGGATCAATGTGGTTTTTGGATATCCAAATCTGGAAACCCGATCCCGGTCTCATCGAAATCCAAAACGTGTCTTTTAAGGCCAAGTTGTTTTAAAGTTTAAAACAATTCAATTCAATTATCTATATACACAAAGATAGATAACTCATAAATCACAGCAGATAATAAACATTATCATAATAAACAGGTGATCCATATTATCGTTATAAATAGATAATCCATACTATCTTCGAAATAGATAATTCATATTATCATTACAATGTAACCAAAGCGTTCATACCACATAGCATTACTTATCTAATTTCTGAGATCATAAAGCATTCAAGGCAATCAATATCATTCATTCATTCATAAGCAAAGATTTACTTAATCACATCATCTATAATTAATTTAAAATGAATTAAATTAATTACTTCCATCTCTAATTAATTTAAAGTGAATTAAATTAATTACTTCATCTTTAATTAATTAAAAATAAAATAAATTAATTATTTCATCATTTTAAATCTTGCTTATCTAACCATTAATTAAGTCAATTAATTAAGCATTCAAATTAATCACCTCAATTTATCACTCTTGATTAATTATCCTTTAATTACATTCATGTAATTATCCTTTAATTAATTTCACAAATTAATTATCCTTAACCAGAACAGTAATTAACCTTTAATTACTTCATTAATTAATTAACAAAAATCAATTGCATTAATTCTTAATTAATTCCATTAATTAATTACCTTTAATCACTTATCATTGATTAATTGATTTTAATTAATTAATCTTAATTACATCATTAATTATGTTAATTAATGATCCCTAATTATATTCTAATTAATTACTTTATTTAAATTAATTACCTTAAGTAATTAATCTTAATCAAACCATAATTATTAATCCCTCTTGATTAACCACATCCAGAAATTAACTACCTTAATTACTTCATTAAATAAATTAATTATTCCTTAATTAATTATCCTTAATTAATCCCTTGATTAATTACTAAGTAGTTATTCTCAAATTACTTCCATTCTTAAATCATCTTTAAATAATTACATTCTATAATTATTAATTAATTACTTCACTAGGTAATTCCAATCCACTAATTACAAATAAGTAATTATTATTAAATCATTCAGTGTTTAAAATTAGTTAAACTTAATTAATTAATTTAAACTAATCCCATAAACTCAATTAATTACATTAAGTAATTAATTCCTTAATTACTTCCTAAGTGATTACACTTAAACAATTCACAAATGATTATCATTAAATTAATTAATCTAATTGATTATTAAAATTAACCACATTAATTAATTATTAATTAATCCTAGTTAATGGCCTTCATTAACCATTCTTTAATTACTTTCATTAAGTAATTAACTTAGATTAACCATTATTAATTACAAATTAATTTATCTTTAATAATCCATTAATTAATCTCTAATTATTTAATTAATTAAGTGTTAATTGCAACTTGATTAATCCTAATTACTTTCATTAATTAACCTTGATTATAACTTAATTGCTTAAGTAATAAATCTTTAATCATTAATTAATAATCTTTAATTATCTAATTAATGATCTTAATTACCAATTGATTAACCCTTAATCAATTATTTATTAATCCCTTATCCTTAATTAATTAAATTAACTAATTATTCCTTAATTACCTTATTAATTTAATTAATTTAAAATAATGGAATCTTAATTAAATTTTAAGATAAAACATTCTTAATTATGATTAAATTGTCATTAACAAATTTATTTGAAAACAAATTTACTTTTGAACTTACTTTAAAATTTCATTTCAAATATGAGATTTAAAATGAATAGCATTTAACTTAAACAAAGTTTAAATAATTTAAAAACCCTTTTAAATTACATAGTAAAGAAATGCTTATCTTATACAAGAAATTTATAGGAGTTTAATCCAAATTCATCTTTAAATTCAAATAATTTAAATATACACTTAACATACAAAGTCGTTTAAATCTTCAAATTTAAAACTTCTTTTTTTAACAAAACTAAAATACAAATTTAAATATTTGATTTACAGAATTAAACTTAACTTTAAAACTTACTCATATTTAAAACTTCATTTTGAAAAATTTAAACTACTTAACCATTTTAAAAGTGGTTAAAATTCAAGTTTAAAACTTTATTTTTATTTTTTTATTAATTAAAACTGAGACTGAAAACTAAACTTGAATTCTAGAATTTCAAATTTTGACTTAAAAACTTAGTTAAAACTCTAGCTTTCATTTAAAAACTTCAGTTTTAAAATTTTTAAAAACAGATATTATAGGTTTTCTCAAAACCTATAAACAAGGAAATACCCGAGACACCCCTAATTTACTTCGAGTACACAACCTAACCTCCCCGAGCATACTACCCCACAGCTTCGAGTCAAACAGAGATTTATTCGAGTACAAAACTCCGGCCAACCAAACATCACCAGACACCAGTGCACCGTGCACATGCATGATTCCTCCAGTCATCTCCGATCATCGGCGATGATCTTCCCATATCCTCAAACATTCAATCACCCATCTCGATCATCAGATCAAACACAAATTCTCGAAATTGAATTCGAGTACTAAATCCCAAACCAGGGAACACTGGAACAACAACACCCCAAACCTGGAAATGCTTCGCCGTTTATCCTCCGACCACAAGAAGTACTACCTCTCTGGCCATGACCTTGTATATGTCCAAGCTTCCATCTCCCTAAACCCTGAAGTACTCGATCCATTGAAACAACTAGTAGTGATCGATTCATCATTTCTAGTTAAAACTATGGTTCCAGAAGTGATTTCATTGCCGCAACTTCCACCATGAAATTCAACACCAACCAGTATTTTTCCTAGCATCTCTAATCTCCCCTCCTTCATCAGAAAGAAATCCATCCCCTTCAGATACATGATTGCCATAAAATCCTAGAAATTCATATTCGGTTCAAACAAGAATTGTACATTCATCCCTAAATCATAAGCTATGATTATTGATTTAAAAATCATGTTTTAGTTGGTGTTTTAGACTTATAATACTGAATAGATAAATTACACAGTTTGAATTTTTGATTTATATCAATATACACTGATGTTTAATACTTCCAGAGGCCATCAAGTTTTAATTTAACTTGATTAAAAATTTTAAACAATAATGTTAGTTAAATTAATCAACATTAGTTAAATAATCAGATCATATGAATAACCAAATTAAATGGTAAGGGATTTTAAATCAGAATGTGAGCCTGGGAATAAAGCCAGAGCACCATATATATATATATATACAGTATACACAAAATCAAACATTCACATCAGATTTTTTTCCAATACACATGCAATACTTATTTGTATTCAACCATACTAACATGCAACCTAATTATGTTTTAAATTTTAAAAGTTACTCGCAAATTTCTGAAGAAGACAGAGCCTCCATTTGAAATGCTTTTGATACTTTAAAACTGCATTGCCCCCTTTGATTTAGAAACCGCTTGCATGCTTCCGGACTTCAGAATAGATTTCAAATTTGCTTTTGTTTGAAATGTATAGGCAACTGATTTGGAAAGATGTTACAGGGATTTGTATTGCTTTAGTTTCCAGGTTGCATGCAGAGCCTTCCAGATTCAAGAAGAAAAAACGCAGATTTGCCTTCCTTAAAAACTGGTGCTTGAAAATGAAGTTTGCTTTGAAAATGCAGGCTACAGATTTGAATTTGCAGGGATTTAGATTTTGATATAAAAAGTTTGTAAACGGATTTTTTTTTTGGTTTTGAAGATGTTTACTGGAATTTGGATTTTGATCTGAAGAGTTGTTAACATATTTTGTATTGAATTTTTTTTTCAGGAAATTGTTTTCTAGTTTAATTTTGAATTTGAAAATGGTTTGTATGTTTTTAGATTTGTTTTGAGTTCATGCCTTAAATTTCTTAACTTTGACTAGAAAATAAGAAAAGGAAATAAGAAATGAAGAATGTATATTTATATAGGCTAATTTTCTGATTTTACAAAACAAAAGAAAAACAAATTTAAAGAGGTCCCTTGAAAATCATTTCTAAATTTGTCACATTGGAATGTTTATCTATTAACATTTGTTATATGAAGCTTAGGAAAACAACACTTGTCTTAATAAAGTAGTTAGTATTTAATTTAAATGTTAATATATAGTTATGCCTAATTGATTAGTTAATTAGTATTTTAAATGTGTATAAATTTTTAAAGAAATAAAAACAAATTATGCTTATAAATAAAAGTTTATGCATATAAAAATCAAAACAATTAAAAATATATGCTTTGGATTCCAAAACTTTATATTCAAATTCAAATCAAATTCAAAAGTCTAATATTTAAAAATCAAGTTATATATACAAATTAAATTTGAGATAACAACACTATTTTTATTCAAAATCTATTTGTAAAGCAATACATTATTAATATTGTCTTTAGAAATAACTCATTATCAAATTAAAATAATTATAAAAGAAATTATTTCTTTATTAATAATTACTTATTTTATTTAAGCCATATTTTAAAAAGAAAACGAAACTAACCTTTTTGTTAATTAATTTAAATTTAAAACTTAAGCCAAAATCATTTTAAACCTTTAAACATCTGTCTTAATAATTTAAAATCATATACTTATTTATTAAATAGCTTTGAAAAACTTAATATTTAATTAAATCAAAATTTCCAAGTTATTAATATATACATTAGAATTTGAAATCAAGATTCATTTATTAAATTTTAAACCAAGATTATTTATTTAATAATTTGAAAAGCTTTATATTAAATAAAAAACAAATTTCCAAATTACTAAAAATATTAGAATTAGAAAATATGCTTTATTTATTAAATTTAAAACAAAGCTAATCTATTTACAATATAAACCATATATTTATATTATAAATAGAAACCAATTTATTAGTTTTAAAAGATAAAATCTTCTAATTAAATATTTATTAAAGAAGATTTTTAAATCAATTCAAATTTTATTAACAAAAATTGTCAAATCAATTTAATTTTTATACAGATTATTAAACTGATATTGTCAAAAATTCCGGGATATCACAATCCTTCCCCCTTAAAAGAATTTCGTCCCCGAAGTTTAAAACATAGGTAATTTAATAATCTCATTAAAGATTTGAATTTTAAAACACAAGCATATATCAAACATATGCTAACAACCATAACAACCAATTCATCCAATCAAACAAATCTAACTATCCAGGCAAAATTTTGGATAGAATTTCCTCGAGTTTCCCAAGTATGTATGCATGTATGTATGTATGTATGTATACACACACTCACCGCGATACTCGCGCTACAGAATCCAAATAATCAAAACTACTAAGCTACAGAGCTCCTATTCATCTATATCTGCAACACTAGACAGGATATCAGACTACAGACGAGTGTGACTCAACACCCAAAACTCCCGAACTGCTAGTTCCAAAATCATAGATAGATCATACACGTACTCCCTCAGAGATACGTGAGACACATCAAATCCCAGTTACCCAAACTGGCAATTCAATTTTGTAGATCAATCACTTATTCTCATAAGAACACAAATAAGATCCAAAACACTTCAGAGCTAGCTTCCCAGCCTTACCCAATCATATAGCTCCCTGTTTGGAGGAAAATTTGTCCAAAATCAAATCTCCGACCTTAGATCTAAATTCTTCATCTCTAATCCACAAAAATCTTCGGACGTTCCTGGGCTGCCTACATCCTTACTGATCAGCTCAACTCTTGCTGATGCCTCTAGAAACAAACAAAACCAATCAACTCAACAAAATGATCTCCTCAAGGTTAACCAAGATCCAAGAACACCAACTCTACTCCTCAAACATCAGAAGACTAAACTCACTTCTCCTGTTCAGAAAAGAAAAACAAAAGCACTCCCAAATTGCTTCCACTGCACAACTCTGATCCGAAGTAGATAAGAATGCTGAAGAGGAACACGAGCATAAACTGGACAACACATCCCAGAAATGTGGTTCATCTGATCCATAAGAAAACTCATAAACTCCATCAAATCCTGTGCTTCTTCACCACTTTATCTCTAAGAACTATCCTTCTACTAAGCTGAACCACGGGTACCAATCCTGAATTCTAGTCGATAAGAAAACTCAATCTCCAGATGCGGACAATCCTCTGACTCTCCTGAAGACATCCGAAAAAAAATTCTGATAGACCAAGAGAACACTCAACTATCGCAAGTCACTTTTGCGATCAACTCAGACTAATTCCAAAGAAAAACTGTTCTCACTTTACCAAACAAAACAGCTTACACTTAACTAGCCAATCCATCAAAGAAATGGGTCCACTATGTTGCTTATGAACTCCTCCTTTGGAAAAACTACTCAGCCAGAAAACTTCCAGCCAACACAGAATACTCCGAGCTGCACTGTTGCCACAGGTGCCAAAGACTTCCTAATCTAAAGTTCTTCGAGAAACTCGGACCTCAAATTAAAAAGAAACACCATGCTGAACACAACCACAACACCGATGTAGACCTACTTCCTTAAATTTGTTCCAAAGAAATATCTTTGGAAACATGCATAGTCATTGCATTTCATCATGCAGCTACTACTCCCTGAGGTATCAAGATACCATCACTCACTTCTACCTAACCGATAGATCCAAACTCTACTCACCAAACTCTGCACTTCAAAGATGGACTCTGAACCCTTTAATGGTTTCCTTCAAAGATTGATGAAATCCGTATACTACTGCCAAACTCACTTGAGACGTTATTAGGTCTACAATCTCGACAGATACACTTCCAACCTCAAACATCAAACTCCAACCAATGGTAGTTGTTGTGTTACACATACCACTACCCAATCTACCTTTATAACTTATATTAGAAAACCTGAACAGATAACCCAACAAATAGGTAGAATAGATAAATATATTTATATATATTGAAAATTACGAATACACTCTCTCAAGAAAGAAATTATTCCAAAGCCTAGGTATTCACTCAACCTAGTGCTCTGATACCAAATGAGCTCACCGCAGAAAATCGCATCATCTTGAAGAAAGAAAGGGATAGAAAAGAGAAAAGAAAGAGAAGAAAGAAGAAACAACATCAGAATCTCAACAACGGAACGAATAAATTATATTAATAACATAAATATTACATAGTTTACAACCATTATCAGAGTTACACTGATTACACATCACATACTAGACAGTTATAAACATCTGTCTAGTTATACAACTCAATGCAATACAAGAAAACTACTCAGAGAAACCAACACAGCGGAACACTATATATCTACACACTGAAGACTCCTGCTCCATTGCTTCTCCATAATTCGTCAAAGCTAACCTGAATCCCTTGGCTACTCGTAAAAATTTGAGTACCCAAGAGTTTAAGAAAACAGAAGATAAACTCCGGGTCAGACATGGGCCTGGTGTAAGTAACAAGTTAAGGTTGCTTAACTTTCAAAAACCTTTTGAAAAGAAAGGTATCACGTAAGACTTCCCACACATAAACATGGAAAAGTTTTTACCTTACGCTAACCCAAGCATTTGATAGGAAATCCGGTGATATTATAACAGGTCTAGGGCAAGTAAATATGAAATAGCCGAAATTGTTGCATGATTAAATTTCAACTACTAGCCACAAAAGTGGGTAATACGATCAAAACCGGGGGCACTTATTGGATTTTGGATTCCATACAATGGCAGGGCTACCTGGGCACCGCCCGTCACAGTACGTGGCCTAGAACAACGTACGAGGAGCCACCCTAACTCCCCTGCAACACAAGGCCGGAACCATCCCTTACAGGACAGTCCCGAACAAGACAACCCCAGTAGTTGGAGCTCAACAACTACCCACACAGCCGAAATAAAAGGGACCTCTAGACATGGGAAAATCTCGTCCTACTTGGGCATGACCCACTTAGCCTTGCTGCACCTCCCCTGTTTTAGCCATTCCCGGTTGATGAGGCTTGAGGCTACGATTACCTTTACAGAACACATCACTTAGAACGCTCATCATCCACCTGACGATGTGTTGAAAGCATTCAATCCATACAAGTTCGTTCCGGGTTCGAACGAAACCGAAGGCATTATCTCGTTACACTCATTTTGGAATCACCCTCAGAGTTAACGACGATAACCGTTGCACTCTGAATCTTCGTCTTCACTTGAGATTCATGACCTATCGTTAATTTGGATCGATGTGGTTTTCAGATATCCAAATCTGGAAACCCGATCCTGGTCTCATCAAAATCCAAAATATGTCTTTTAAGGCCAAGTTGTTCTAAAGTTTAAAACAATTCAGTTCAATTATCTATATACACACGGATAGATAACTCACAAATCACAATAGATAATAAACATTATCATAATAAACAGGTGATCCACATTATCATTATAAACAGATAATCCATACTATAATCAAAATAGTTAATCCATATTACCATCACAATGCAATCAAAGCATTCATACCACATAGCATTACTTGTCTCATTTTTGAGATCACAAAGCATTCAAGGCAATCAATATCATTCATTCATTCATAAGCAAAGATTTACTTAATCACATCATCTATAATTAATTTAAAATGAATTAAATTACTTACTTCAATCTCTAATTAATTTAAAGTGAATTAAATTAATTACTTCATCTTTAATTAATTTAAAATAAATTAAATTAATTACTTCATCATTATAAATCTTGCTTATCTAACCATTAATTAAGTCAATTGATTAAGCATTCAAATTAATCATCTCAATTAATCATCCTTGATTAATTATCCTTTAATTACATTCATGTAATTATCCTTTAATTAATTTCATAAATTAATTATCCTTAACCAAAAACAGTAATTAATATTTAATTACTTCATTAATTAATTAATTAAAATCAATTACATTAATCCCTAATTAATTACATTAATTAATACCTATAATCACTTATCACTGATTAATTAATTTTAATTAATTAATCTTAATTACATCATTAATTATGTTAATTAATGATCCCCAATTATATTCTAATTAATTACTTTATTTAAATTAGTTACCTTAAGGAATTAATCTTAATCAAACTATAATTATTAATCCCTCTTGATTAACCACATCCAGAAATTAACTACCTGAATTACTTCATTAAATAAATAAATTATTCCTTAATTAATTATCCTTAATTAATCCCTTGATTAATTACTAAGTAATTATTCTCAAATTACTTCCATTCTTAAATCATCTTTAAATAATTACATCCTGTAATTATTAATTATTTACTTCACTAGGTAATCCCAATCAATTAATTACAATTAAGTAATTATCATTAAATCAGTCAGTGTTTAAAATTAATTAAACTTAATTAATTATTTCAAACTAATCCCATTAAACTCAATTAATTATATTAGGTAATTAATTCCTTAATTACTTCCATTAAGTGATTACACTTAAACAATTCACAAATGATTATCATTAAATTAATTAATCTAATTAATTATTAAAATTAATCACATTGCTTAATTATTAAATAATCCTAGTTAATGACCTTCATTAACCATTATTTAATTACTTTCATTAAATAACTAAATTAGATTAACCATTATTAATTACAAATTAATTTATCTTTAATAATCCATTAATTAATCTGTAATTATTTAATTAATTAAGTGTTAATTGTAACTTAATTAATCCTAATTACTTTCCTTAATTAGCCTTGATTATAACTTAATTGCTTAATTAATAAATCTTTAATCATTAATTAATAATCTTTAATTATCTACTTATTGATCTTAATTACCAATTGATTAACCCTTAATCAATTATTTATTAATCCCTAATCCTTAATTAATTAAATTAACTAATTATTCCTTAATTACCTTATTAATTTAATTAATTTCAAATCATTGAATCTTAATTAAATTTAAGAGAAAAACATTCTTAATTATGATTAAATTGTCATTAACAAATTTATTTGAAAACAAATTTACTTTTGAACTTACTTTAAAATTTCATTTCAAATATAAGATTTAAAATGAATAGCATTTAACTTAAACAAAGTTTAAATAATTTAAAAACCCTTTTAAATTACATAGTAAAGAAATGCTTATCTTATACAAGAAATTTATAAGAGTTTAATCCAAATTCATTTTTATATTCAAATAATTTAAATACACACTTAACATACAAAGTTGTTTAAATCTTCAAATTTAAAACTTCTTTTTTTCAAAAACTGAAATACAAATTTAAATCTTTGATATACAGAATTAAACTTAACTTTAAAACTTACTCATATTTAAAACTTCATTTTTAAAAATTTAAACTACTTGACCATTTTAAATGTAGTTAACAATTCAAGTTTAAAACTTTATTTTTATTTATTTTATTAATTAAAACTGAGATTTAAAACTAAACTTGAATTCTAGAATTTCAAATTTTGATTTAAAAAATTAGTTAAAACTCTAGCTTTCACTTAAAAACTACAGTTTTAAAAATTTTTAAAACAAATATTACAGGTTTTCTCAAAACCTGTAAACAATGAAATACCCAAGACACCCCCAATTTACTTCGAGTACACAACCTAACCTCCCCGAGCATACTACCCCATAGCTTCGAGTCAAATAGAGATTTACTCGAGTACAAAACTCCGGCCAATTCAACATCACCAGACCCCAGTGCACCGTGCATATGCACTATGCCTCCGGTCATCTCCGATCATCGGCGATGATCTTCCCATATTCACAAACACTCAATCACCCCATCTCGATCATCAGATCGAACACAAATTCTCGAATTTGAATTCGAGTACTAATTCACAAACCTGGGAACACTGGAACAACAAAACCCCAAACCTGGAAATGCTTTGCCGTTTATCCTCCGACCACCAGAAGTACTGCCTCTCCGCTCATGACCTTGTATATGTCCAAGCTTCAATCTCCCAAAATCCTGAAGCACTCGATCCACCGAAACAACACGTAGTGATCGATTCATCATTTCTAGTTAAAACTAGGGTTCCAGAAGTGATTTCACTGCCACAACTTCCACCATGAAATTCAAAACCAACCAATATTTTTCCTAGTATCTCTGATCTCCCCTCCTTCATCAAAAAGAAATCCATCCCCTTCAGATACATAGATTACCATAAAATCCCAGAAATTCATATGCAATTCAAACAAGAACTGTACATTCATCCCTAAATTATAAGCTATGATTCTTGATTTAAAAATCATGTTTTAGTTGGTGTTTTAGATTTATAATACTGAATTGATAAATTACACAGTTTGAATTTTTTATTTATATCAATATACACTGATGTTTAATACTTCCAGAGGCCATCATGTTTTAATTTAACTTGATTAAATTTTTTAAACAATAATCTAAGTTAAATCAATCAACATTAGTTAAATAATCAGATCCTATCAATAACTAAATTAAGTGGTAAGGATTTTAAATGAGAATGTGAGCCTGGGAACAAAGCTAGAGCACCATATATATATATATATATATATATATATATATATATATATATATATATATATATATATATATATATACATACATAGTATGCACAAAATAAGACATTCACATCAGATTTTTACCAATACACATGAAATACTTATTTATATTCAACCATACTAACATGCAACCTAATTATGTTTTAAATTTTAAAAGTTACTCACAAATTTTTGAAGAAGATAGAGCCTCCATTTGAAATGCTTTGATACTTTAAAACTACATTGCCCCTTTTGATTTAAAAACTCCTTGAATGCTTCCAGACTTGACAATAGATTTCAAATTTGCTTTTGTTTGAAATGTATAGGCTACTGATTTGGAAAGATGTTACAGGGATTTGTATTGCTTTAGTTTCCAGGTTGCATGCAGAGCCCATTTCCAGATTTAAGAAGAAAAAATGCAGATTTTCCTTCCTTAAAAACTTGTGCTTGAAAATGAAGTTTGCTTTGAAAATGCAGGCTACGGATTTGAATTTGCAGGGATTAAGTTTTTGATATAAAGAGTTTGTAAACTGATTTTTTTTTTGTTTTAAAGATGTTTACTGGAATTTGGATTTTGATCTGAAGAGTTGTTTACAAATTTTGTTTTGAATTTTTTTCTTCAGGAAATTGATTTCTAGTTTGATTTTGAATCTGAAAATGGTTTGTATGTTTTAAGATTTGTTTTGAGTTCATGCCTTAAATTTCTTAACTTTGATTAGAAAATGAGAAAAAGAAAAAAGAAATGAAGAATGTATACTTATATAGGCTAATTTTCTGATTTTATAAAATAAAAGAAAAACAAATTTAAAAGGGCCACTTGTAAATCATTTCAACATTTATCACACTGGAATGTTTATCTTTTAACATTTGTTATATGAAGCTTAGGAAAACAACACTTGTCTTAATAAAGTAGTTAGTATTTAATTTAAATGTTAATATATAGATTATGCCTAATTGATTAGTTAATTAGTATTTTAAATGTATATAAATTTTTAAAAGAAATAGAAATAAATTATGCTTATAAATAAAAGCTTATGCATATAAAAATCAAAACAGTTAAAAATTTATACTTTGGATTCTAAAACTTTATATTCAAATTCAAATCAAATTCTTAAATCTAATATTTAAAAATCAAGTTATATATACAAATTAAATTTGAAATAATAAATGCTATTTTTATTCAAAATCTATTTGTAAAACAATACATTATTAGTATTGTTTTTAGAAATAACTCATTATCAAATTAAAATAATTATAAAAGAAATTAATTCTTTATTAATAAATTACTTATTTTATTTAAGCCATATTTTAAAAAGAAAACAAAAATAACCTTTTTGTTAATTAATTTAAATTTAAAACTTAAGCCAAAATCATTTTAAACCTTTAAACATCTATCTTAACAATTTAAAATCATATACTTATTTATTAAATAGCTTTGAAAAACTTAATATTAAATTAAATCAAAATTTCCAAATTATTAATATATACATTTGAATTTGAAACCAAGATTCATTTTTAAATTTTAAACCAAGATTATTTATTTAATAACTTTGAAAAGCTTTATATTAAATAAACAAACAAATTTCCAAATTACTAAAAATATTAGAATTAGAAAATATGCTTTATTTATTAAATTTAAAACAAAGCTAATCTATTTACAATATAAACTATATATTTATATTATAAACAGAAACCAATTTATTAGTTTTAAAAGATAAAATCTTCTAATTAAATATTTATTAAAGAAGATTTTTAAATCAATTCAAATTTTATTAACAAAAATCATCAAATCAATTTAATTTTTATGCAGATTATTAAATTGATATTATCAAAAATTCTAGGATATCTTAATTACATCAAAGTAACACCCGAATCAGGATGGAGACCAGCGTGAGTAAACCCATCTAGCATGTACTACAAAAGCATATAACTTATATATAACCCAGTGTAACTTGTATCAGGTTACAACTTCACAAGTTGTTATAAATATCACTTATTTCACACATCAATTTCTAAGCACCAAAACTTAGATTAAATAGTCCAATTCACATAAATCATTTCACTTCAACCTATTAATTTCACATATCAATTTATAAAGAATCGAAGTGGTTTCGGATATTTACTAGTACCCGACCCCGATCTCTTCGAATTTAATACCATCTTAAACCAAGTTATTCAAGTGAACACAATTCATCCTTTAAATACAAGATGTCACTTTTTATACAGCAATTCATCATCAATAGATAACTATAGTATCATAGTTCACCCAAGCATATCATATCACAAAAAATTTCATATCAGAGATCTCAACCAGTTCAAGGCATTTAACATCATTAAATCATCATAAGCAAAAATTGATCACTTCCAAAATTAATTTAATTAATATCTAATTAAATTAATTACTAATATTTAATCCACTTAGATTATCCTTACTTAAACTTAACTAATTACAAAGAAATTAATTAATCATTTCTAATTATCCATCTTAATTAATCATCCTTGATTAATTATAATTTAATTACAATAAGTAATTATTTCTCAATTAATTATAAAAATTAATTAACGTTCACCCATTCTCATTAATTAATCAAATTTATTATCCTTCACTCACTTCCATTGATTTCTTATCCTACAATAAATCACACTCATGCTTAATTAACCCTTAATAAATTATATTATTTAATCCATACTTTAATTAATTACACAAAGAAATTAATTCTCAATTACTTTTATTAAGTAATTTATCATTTAAGTAATTAACTGATCTCTAATTACCAAGTAATTATTCTTTAATTAATTATATTCCTTAATTAATTAATTCTCAATCATTAATTAATTAATTAATTCCTCTTTAATCACTTATAAATTAAGTTTTAAAAACAACTTAAAAAATTTACTTTATTAATTAAATTTAAAATAAATACCCAATTTTAAACAATTACTATTTAGAGTAATAGTTAGTGTAATCTAAACTTGATTTTGGTTAACCGTTAAACTTGACACCCTCTTATCTTTTAACTTGAGTTAAACCCGACCAATTCCACACTCAAACCCAAGCCTTCTTCTTTTAAATTCAAAACCAATTTTAATTTAACCACCTTAAAAAAATCATCCTTACATTTGAATTTGAAATTATATTAAAATAAAATACCATTAAAATTTTGAATTCCATTTGTTTTGAATACTTGTTTTAAAAATTTAGAACTTGATTTCTTATTACAGACTTTGCTCAAACTTGATTTCTTCTTTTACGCAACATTAGTTCGCTTAACCCAGATTTACACAATTGAACGAAACCCGAGTCAACCCTTCAACAACCCCATGCTTTCCACGAGACAACCAACTCACATAAAAACTTCGAGTCATCTCCTCACACGTACGAGCTCCCACCCGAGCTAACACTAAAGCCTAACGACCCAAACACGACGTGTACACGGTGCACATTCATCAGCGACTTCTACCTTTGGTGGTCATCGCGGCGTCACGCTACAGTCACTCGAACCCATGCAAACTCACATTCGAACCCAGATCGAACGAAAACCAAGCGAATCCTAAATGAGGCATCTCAACCAAACAGGAAAACCACCATGGCCAGAAATTCTCGTCTTCCCAACGCCTCCGACCACGAGACCGCTGGCCCACTTCACCCAAGCTACATCACATCTTCCAACAGCCATTCCCACAATTGCGATCCTCTCCGATCATGTCACGATGTCGAAATCTTCGCTGAAACCACAACGACAAAACCTAGAACAAAACCCTACTTAAATGATTTCCCATCGCCACAGTAAACTAAAAATTCTAAGACCATTTTTGCCGACATCGACCATCACTAGACTTGCTTCGCCCCAAAATTCGCTACTCCATAATTCTCCGATCAATAGAATACACTCGAAACCCATTTTATGTTCGCATTGGCATAAATCATGATTTAAAAGTCTAGAAATCTTGATTAAGATTTTAAAAATCCTAATCTTCAATGACAAAACAGATAATACACCTAAACCAACCCCTTATTGTGATCGAGATTTTTATATGGTTAAAATATTACTGTTCTTCTTCTTTGTTTTGAAATCTGCTTCAGAATTTACTCTGAATTTTTTTTAAAATTTGCACTATGCTATAACAAACAAAATTTGTTTATACTTTTATGTTTAAATGAATTAGAGAAAGAGATATTTGAATTTAAATCAGGTTTGAATCCTAGATAACAAGAACAGAGCCAAAGTTCTGTATACACAAAAGCACATCCATATATCCAGAGATATATTTACAGTTCATATCTAAAAATCATACAAATAGTTTACACACTTTACATTCAGATTTTTATTGCATGCATTAGATTTCAATAAATTTGTATTTTAAAAATAAACGTTTCACTCACCTTGTGTTTTGAACAGAGAGCAGTTTTTGTTTTTGGAAAGCTGTAGTTTGATCTTCCTGTAAATCCTTTCTGTTCTGTTTTTGTTTAGTTTAATGAATTTTAGTTTGTAAATATAGTGATGTTTACTTTTTTTTCTTTCAGGCTTGCTAAGTTATGAACGAACTAGATTAAGATGCATTGCATACATAGAAACAGTTTTATAGGGTAGGAGCTTCTGGTACAAGCTGTTTCTTTGTTTTCTAATATTTGGTCAAAGATTTGTTTCTGAAATTTGAAATGATTATTTACACATTTGAAATGACTTTATTTTGGTGCTGAAATGATAGTATTAAATGTATATGTTTCCCTATAAGCTTACAGCCTTATCCCATTCCTTGTATGTACATAGATTTTGTTTGTAGATAATTTTTTTATTATTTTCTTGCCTTGCCCATACAAACTCACAACAAACATACTTTCATCCTTGTCTGGTTTTATTTTATACCTTGTGCTTAATTTAAAATTGTTATAGGTATTGATATGTATTTATCTTTTGTTGACATATAACCATATAATTTATTAGTAACATAAATCCTTAATTTTTTTTCTTTTTAAAGTTTAACTATCAAACATTTAATTTATAACATATATTTTATTATATACAAATATTTAGTATTGATAAGATAAATTTTATTTTAAATTTTATTGCCTATATTACATCCATATATATGTATATATATTATATCAAATGTTAATAATGTAGAACATTTTAATTTAATTCAATGTGAATATGATAAATTTATTTTAAATATTTTTGAAAGATTCTATTTTAAATTTTCAAATCAAACTTTCTTCAAAAATACATACATACATATATATATATAAATGGTAGATGGCTAAAAGTCTTATTTATTTATAAAATGAAAAGCTTGTATTTTATTTAATTAGATTAAATGCGTATTAAAATAATATTGCCAAAATCTCGGTCGTCACATAGTTCATTCTGGAATCTCCACCGCGCACACGGTTGTTAAAGTGGTTTTCGAAGTTGGTAGAGAGTATGACAACTTCCGATCCCGGTCTGTTTAACAACCAAACGTTATTATCACACTGCGGTGATTTCAAAATAATTTATACTTCAAAACCAGAATATAATATCCGTTTCAAAACCATATAAATACGATATCATTTCCATTTCAAAACCCAAACCAATATGATATCATTTTTATTAAAACCCAAATTAATATAATATTGTTTTTATTCCAAATATATCCTTTCCAAAAATCATAGCACTTTCTGTGACGCCCCACCTCTATACCCACGCTAGCCAAGGACACTACAGGGTAATGCCGTCAACTAACACGGAGAATAAGGCTGGTTAGGAGCGACCATCTATAGCCTTGCTCTAACTATCTATTGAATACATCGACAATAACATACCAAGCAGGTCTACATACCCAATGAATACTTAAAACAAAACCATAGGTGGTTGAAGGATCTATCAGAACAGAATATAACAACTCAAATGTAATATACATCACAGAACAGTAAATCATCATATACACATATACAGATACATAACAGAGTATACAAAATAATACGTGTCAAGTGGTATAGCAAACCACAATATACTGACGAGTCAATAGAATACATATCAGAGTTGCAAATAAAAGGGACTACACAAAAAGTTATGACAAAAAGAAGCTAGCGGAGTAGTCCATGCAGAAGCAATAGGCTAAGTCCAAATGTACCTAACCTAAAACATCTCGGTCTGACCCGAGTATAAAATACACGGATCAGTCTTGCTAAATAAATCAGTTAGATAAATTGAACAATAAAAAAAAACCTGTAAGGTTACAAGGTATAACAAATATCTCTAAAGGAGATAACACAATCATCTAACAAAAGATGAATCATATAGAACAAGCCTCATATCATCGGCAACATAGATAAACAAAGGATAAGAATATCCCAAAACAAGCCATAAGGCAATAACAAATACCAATAAGGTATACAAGTTCCACAAGGTAATCGCTACATATCATGCGGCTCAAAATGACCAACATCGAAGGGCGATACCAAGGGAATATACATATCAATGAAACATCATAAAATTGCTCGAGCTCAGTACTGTACAAAGAAGGATCCATGAGCCCGAAGACTCCAAACCCAATATCACCCATGCGGCTCATAACGACCAACATCGGAAGCGATACTAAAGGGCAACCCAATATCACCCATGCGGCCCATAACGACGAACATCGGAAGCGATACTAAAGTGCAACAAACCCGAAGGCACAAACCCAAAGGCACATACCCGAAGGCAACAAACCGTAGTGGTGAAGGTCAGAGACCCAGTACTGGACACCACTAACTGGCGGAATTTGTCACAACTCTCGAAAAGGAATCCAAAAAGTGTTAATGTATCTCCCATAACCACTCGTTCGCATTAAACGATTTACTATCCATCAGTCACTTTCACACTCAAAGCAGTACAAAGTTTACCTCATTTCATCGATAAACCAAACCAGAAGGTCAAAACGATCAATCGAATAGGTCGGGGACTAATCGTGAAGACAAACGCATAGATTTATGGTCCGTGTTTTACCAAACCATTTAATCTTCCTTCCACTTCGCTCGAAGTGCAAAAGTGTGTGTTTTAAATAGAATTTATAAATTGGAGAAACGAGCTTTTAAATGTGATTCGAGAGATAATTTTACAAAAACCCATGGATGAAGTCAAGAATAAGTTATCAAAGTCAAAGATGCAATAAAAACTACTAAAAAGCAACTTGAATCGATAAAATTTGGAAAACCAATCAAAATATGCAAAAATAGGCAAAACAGGCAAAACATGAGCAGGTCGGTCGACCGGATACAGGGCTCGGTCGGCTGACCAGATGCAGGAAATAAAAAAAACTCGGGATAGCAGGTCGGTCGACCGGCTACAGGGCTCGGTCGGCCGAACCTGATGATTTGCAGTTCCTGCCCTTTTTCAATGAAATGCAAGTTCTTCAAAAATGCGACCGTTCGAGCAATGGAGTTGAGGAGCCTTAGCCAATAGATACCCTAGCTCCATTAACTCTCCGATTCGCCACCAAAAACATGTTCAAATATCAAAGTTAGGATCTTTAAAGAATTGAACCCAAACACTAAAAAATTGGATATTCACCAATTCAATCCAAACCAAAAGCAAGTGCATATGAACAAGGTGTTAGGAATTCATATCCAACATCAATGAAATCAAGAGAAGTAGATGTGAGTTCAAAACTCACCTTTTTCCAAAAACAAAGAAGATGAAGCTCAATAACAAGGAGAAGACCAACCAAACTCTACTTCAACTCAACAAGCTTCAATCTAAGAATAAACACATATTTCCCAATTTAGGTTTAGGAAATTTTCTGAAATTGAAGAGGAGAAGAGTTGGAGAAGATGAAGAGGAGCTTACCAATGGCTTCTCTATGATTTTCAAGCAAGAATTTGGAGTTTGCAAATGGAATTAGGGCTTACAATTTCTATTTCCTCTTCCCTTCCACCATTTTCACTTTTAGCTTAAGAAATGAAAATGAATGAAGATGAATGAAGAGAAGGGGTTGAGTTAGAGTATTAGTTAAGCTAGTGGGCTGAACCCAAACCCAAAACCCAATAGAAAAAGGGTAAAAATTTCACAAACTCCAAACATATCAAAGATTATACTCAAAAAGATCGCAAACGCCAATTTGGAACCAATGGAGGTGGTTACAAGCTCCAATTCGGCCATTTGCAAAAGGTAACATTTCAGACCTAAATCCGACTAACGACGCTATATTTAAATAAAACATTTAAATATAAAATCGTTAAATATGCGGGTTGTTACAGATCTCCCCTCTTTACAAAATTGCGTCCCCACAATTCATAGAGACGATATCTGTAACAACTACATACATACAACATTCAAAAGAAAAAGGAAATAAGCTTGAGATGAAAAGTCATACTCACCGTTTACAAGCTAAGATAGAAACCCCGGATAAGATCGCTCGATAAAATCTCTGGTTTCCCAAGTACAGTCATTGGGATTAGCGGACCATTGAACTTTAACGAGCGGCACGTCCTTGTGTCGAAGGTGTCGCACCTCCGTGTCAAGTACGCAAATAGGTTGCTGTACAATAGATAAGTCCGGTGAGATCTCAAGCTCTAGCAAATCAGGAGAAGTAATAACAGAATCCGACTCCCGAAGACACTTTCGAAGTTGCGAGACGTGAAACACGTCATGAATGCCAGATAAATGTGCTGGAAGTGAAACTCTATAAGCCACAGGGCCAATACGTTCAGTAATAGAAAATGGTCCTATAAAGAGAGGAGCCAATTTCCTAGTCGTACCGAAACGCATAACCCCCTTCAAAGGAGAGACACGAATAAAAACAAGATCGCCGATCGAGAACTCGAGAGGCTTCCTACGGCTGTCCGCGTAGGATTTCTGGCGACTCTGTGCCTCTTTCATTCTTAACCAAATAAGATCAATCTTCTCAGAAGAATGACGAACAAAATCCGGGCCAAGAATAAGCTTCTCTTCAGATTCCAACCAACAAGAAGGAGATCGACATGGTCTTCCGTATAAAGCTTCGAAAGGAGCCATACTGATACTAGACTGAAAACTATTGTTATAGGAGAACTCTACAAGAGGTAGGTGATCCTCCCAACTTCCACCAAAATCAAAAATACAAATACAGAGAAGATCTTCCAAGATACGATTCACCTGTTCAGTCTGTCCGTCAGACTGCGGATGATAAGCTGTGCTAAAATTAAGCTTTGTTCCCAAAGCTTGCTGAAGACTCTTCCAAAAATGACTCGTGAATAAAGGATCACGATCACTCCCAATAGAACTAGGAACACCATGAAGTCTCACAATTTCCTTGACATATAATTTAGCCAAATGCGAAGCAGTCCTATTAGACTTAATAGGGACAAAATGAGCAGACTTAGTTAGGCGATCAACAATAACCCAGATACTAGAATGGCCTGATCTCGAACGAGGTAGGCCGTCAATGAAATCCATAGAAATCTTATCCCATTTCCACAATGGAATCTCTAGAGGCTGAAGAAGACCAGAAGGACGCTGATGTTCGGCCTTAAAATGCTGACAAGTTATGCAATTACTCACATAACTCGCCACATCACGTTTAATGCCTTCCCAATAATAAAGACGACGCATATCGGCATACATCTTACTACTACCAAGATGAATGGTATACTTAGAACGGTGACAATCATCAAGAATGTCATGCCTAAGTGCAAAATCAGAAGGCACAAAATGTCGGTTCTTCTTGCGAAGACACCCATGAGAATCAATGCTGAAATCCCGCAACGCCTCATCACAGGATCCAGACTCACAAAGCTGAATAAGATGCAACAAATCAGGATCACGCCGCTGAGCATCGGTAATACGATCCAACAAAATAGGTCGAGCTCCCAAACTAAATAATGGAATAGGAGAATCAGAAGATGAACCTCGATCACGAATTTCACAAAAAGATAGAGTCTCAAGAACATCCCATTCGGCAAGCATCATAGAAACAACAGCCGAATGTTTGCGACTAAGCGCATATGCAACACGATTACCCTTACCCGGGGTATACTGGATATCAAAGTCATAGGAGGCAAGAAACTCGAGCCAACGTTGTTGTCTCATATTGAGTTCCTTCTGAGTAAACAAATACTTCAAAGATTTATGATCGGTATAGAGAATTAAGCGCTCGCCTAATAAGTAGTGTCGCCAAATCTTCAAGGCGAAGACAATGGCGGCTAACTCAAGATCATGAGTGGCATAGCGAACTTCATTCGGACGCAGTTGCCTAGAAGCATACGCAACTACCCGATCCTTCTGCATAAGAACAACACCGAGACCACTACCACAAGCATCGGTGTAGACAACAAAATCATGATTCCCTTCGGGAACCACAAGAATAGGAGCATTAGCGAGAAGTTCCTTCAATGTCAGAAAGGAAGCTTCACACTTTTTGGACCAATCAAAACGAATGCCTTTCCGAGTAAGGCAAGTGAGAGGAAGCACAACACAGGAAAAGTCCTTAATGAACCGACGATAATAACCCGCCAATCCAAGGAAACTACGAATCTCATGCACATTCTCAGGCCTCTTCCAATTCTGGATGGCTTCGATCTTTGAGGGATCGACAGAAATGCCATCGGAAGATACAACATGGCCTAAGAACTTAACCCTATTCTCCCAAAAATGGCACTTGGAGAATTTGGCTCTAAGCTGATGATGACGGAGAGTACTCAAGACAATACGCAAGTGATTAGCATGCTCGACTTTAGACTTAGAATAAATAAGGATATCATCAATGAAGACAAGGACGAACTTATCGAGATATTCCCGGAATACTCGATTCATGAGATCAACAAAGAAAGCAGGAGCGTTCGTCAAACCGAACGGCATAACAAGCCACTCAAAAGAACCATAACGAGTGCGGAAAGCGGTAAGGGGTATGCTATCCTCCGCGACTCGTAACTGATGAAAACCCGTGGCAAGGTCAAGCTGAGAAAAGACCTTAGCACCACTCAATAGATCGAACATATCATCGATCCTAGGCAATGGATACCTATTCCTGATGGTTAACTCGTTAAGTTTGCGGTAATCAATGCAAAGCCTAAGAGTTCCATCAGACTTCTTCACAAAGACGACCGTAGATCCCCACGGAGAAAAACTGGACTGAATCAACTGCTTGGACTCAAGCTCTAAAAGCTGCTTTTTGAGTTCCTCATTTTCCTTTGTAGACATCCTTGTAGGAGGGCGACTAACTGGCTGCACGCCTGGAATGAGATCAATGCTGAACTCAATTGCCCGCTTGGGTGGCAAACCCGATACAGGTTCAAAAACATCAGAAAAGTAACAAGCAATAGGAATACGAGATATATCATCATCATCTCGCGAGTCAAGAGAATATAAAGCCATCTCGGAATTATCCACATCCCGAAGAATAAGAGATAGCTGAGTAGGCGAATCTGGATGTCGAAGATATATAATTCTCTCCGAACAAATAATCCTGGCATCATATCTCACTAGCCAGTCCATACCCAGAATCATATCAAATCCCGGACAAGAAATAACGTGCAGATTCGCACGAAAAGAAAAGCCACATAAAACAATCTCAACATCATCACAAAGCAAGCTAAGGGTCGCGGATCCCCCAGTAGGATTCACAATCCTTAAAGAAGTAACCTAACTAGAAACATCCAAAGACAAATCATCAACGAGCTTCTTCGATACGAAAGAATGTGAAGCACCCGTATCGAAAAGAACTCGAATACTATGATCATGAAATAAAACAGAACCTTCCAAAATAAATGGAGATATACCTTTGGGCTGAGAAGGACCTTCAGAAGCCTTAGCAGCGTAAAGCCTGCTAGACTTGGCACTAGCGGGAACAGTAGGGCAAGCTGAAACATGATGACCTTCCTTCTTGCAATAACGGCAGAAGAGAGGCTTAGGACAAGCTCGAATAATATGATCAGGAGAACCACAATTGAAACACTTTCGAATGAAAGATGTTCCGGAAGACTAAGGCTGGGAGCTAGAACCACCTGTCTTCTTCTTCTTAGAAGGAAAAGGCCTGGACTTCTGAATTGGAAACGGCCTCTTCTTGGGGTTCTTGGAAACCTCAATATCAACATCACTATCACACACCCTCTCAACAGTTTCAAGATGAAGTGCCGAATCAACCAACTCCTCAAAAGAAAGCTTGAGCTGAAGCAATAAAGACTTCTTAAGATATTTCTTAAGACCAGAAACAAACTTCAAATTCTTCTTATAAGAAGTGCTAATGAATTCAAGACCATACTTAGATAAAGCCTCGAATGATGCAACATACTCAGAAACAGAAGATTTCCCTTGCTTGAACTCAAGGAAGCGACGGGTCAATAAAACGTTTTCAGATTCAGGAATGAACTTGATTTCAAATCGCTCCCGAAACTGAGTACAAGAAAGAGTAGACTCATGAATCTCGGCTACAAGAAGCTCATACCAATCAAGGGCACGCTCTTGTAATAAACTAGAAGTTACAAGAACTCTATCATGGTCAGAAAGATCCATGCGAGAGAAGATACGCTCGCACGTGCGAAACCAAGCTTGGACTTCAAGAACGGATTCAGAGCCTTTAAACGGCTTTCCTCCAAGATGAGAAAAATCACTGCACTGACATGCAAAGGCAGACTTGAGAGGTGGAGACACTCGAGGAGGAACTGGAGGCTGAGTGCTCCTAAACAACTCCATAAACTGATCGGCAGACATATAAACGCCATCCGGATGTGTGCCACTGGATTGCCCAGCATCCGAACATCGTCCCCTGCCTCTTCCAGCCATACGCTGAAAGTTAGATAAGAGCAAGATTATTCACAAGGTAGATATTGCAATATGAAATACTACGAAATAAAACGCATTCCTAGACGTATTCCCAATTTCTATCTAACCTTGATGGAATAAAGAGACACAATGATTCAAAGATTTGTATCACTTGTACACTTTGATGTACCGTAATATGTGCCCAATTCTGTGTTTATCATATTTTGTTCTGAACCTGGCTCTGATAGAACTGGAGGCTGAGTGCTCCTAAACAACTCCATAAACTGATCGGCAGACATATAAACGCCATCCGGATGTGTGCCACTGGATTGCCCAGCATCCGAACATCGTCCCCTGCCTCTTCCAGCCATACGCTGAAAGTTAGATAAGAACAAGATTATTCACAAGTTAGATATTGCAATATGAAATACTACGAAATAAAACGCATTCCTAGACGTATTCCCAATTTCTATCTAACCTTGATGGAATAAAGAGACACAATGATTCAAAGATTTGTATCACTTGTACACTTTGATGTACCGTAATATGTGCCCAATTCTGTGTTTATCATATTTTGTTCTGAACCTGGCTCTGATACCACGCTGTGACGCCCCACCTCTATACCCACGCTAGCCAAGGACACTACAGGGTAATGCCGTCAACTAACACGGAGAATAAGGCTGGTTAGGAGCGACCATCTATAGCCTTGCTCTAACTATCTATTGAATACATCGACAATAAGCATACCAAGCAGGTCGACATACCCAATGAATACTTAAAACAAAACCATAGGTGGTTGAATGATCTATCAGAACAAAATATAACAACTCAAATGTAATATACATCACTGAACAGTAAATCATCATATACACATATACAGATACATAACAGAGTATACAAAATAATACGTGTCAAGTGGTATAGCAAACCACAATATACTGACGAGTCAATAGAATACATATCAGAGTTGAAAATAAAAGGGACTACACAAAAAGCTATGACAAAAAGAAGCTAGCGGAGTAGTCCATGCGGAAGCAAAATAGGCTAAGTCTAAATGTACCTTACCTGAAACATCTCGGTCTGACCCGAGTATAAAATACACGGGTCAGTCTAGCTAAACAAATCAGTTAGATAAACTGAACAATAAAAAAAAACCTACAAGGTTACAAGGTATAACAATATCTCTAGAGGAGATAACACAATCATCTAACAAAAGATGAATCATATAGAACAAGCCTCATATCATCGACAACATGGATAAACAAAGGATAAGAATATCCCAAAACAAGCCATAAGGCAATAACAAATACCAATAAGGTATACAAGTTCCACAAGGTAATCGCCACATATCATACGGCACAAAATGACCAACATCGAAGGGCGATACCAAAGGAATATACATATCAATGAAACATCATAAAATTGCTCGAGCTCGGTACTGTACAAACAAGGATCCATGAGCCCGAAGACTCCAAACCCAATATCACCCATGCCGCTCATAACGACCAACATCTGAAGTGTAATATCCCGGAATTTTGGGCAATTTAAATTTAATAATCTGAGTTTAAATTTAAATTGAATTGATATTTTTGTTAATAAATTTGGTTTGATTTAATAATCTTCTTTATTTAAATACTTAATTTGTGAATTTATTTTTAATAAACTAATAAAATTGTTTTCTATTTAATAATGTATATGTATTTATATATATTTTAAATAGATAAGTTGTTAAATTAGTTTTAATGTTTTGAAAATAGGAATTGTGATTTATTTGTAATATTAAGCTTTTCAAAAATATTTAATAAAATACTCTATGATTTTAAATATGTAAGATAAATGTTTTAATTGGTTTAAAATTCATTTTTACTTAAATTGTACATTTAAAATAAGTTACAAAATGTTTGTGTCAATTCTTTTAAATGTTGATTGATAATTTTGATCTGTAAATGTAATTTGAAATTTAAAATGTGAACATGTATTCATATAAGTTATAACATCTCTCACAAATTTATTTTAATTGTCTAAAAGTATAAGAACTAATTAATTTAATCTAAACATTCATTAACCTTAATTAAAATAACAAAACATTTACAAATACATGTGTAAACTTATCATCATTTTAAAGTGACAAATGTAATAGCTTGAGACAAGTGTCATATTGTATTTTTGTTTTTCTTTAATTTTAATTAAATCATAAACTAGCTTTTTAAAGTTGCATATATTCATTCCTTTATTCTTTCTCATTTTTTTCAATTCTTAAAAAAAAAAAAAAAAACATTTTCCTCCTTCAATAAAATGAAAGTAAAATCTGTAACATTTCAGTTTTTAAAAATCAAACTCCTCACATTCAAATTGCATATCAATTCCTGTAAACAAATATGCAAGCCTGCATTCACTTTCTTTAAAATCTGGGAAATAAATAAAACACTTGCATACAAATTCTTCAAAACTCAAATCTGCATCCTCCAAAAATAAATGTCTGCATTTTAATTTTTATCAAGTAAAGCCTGCATTTTTGTTTCCTACAATCTACAACTTGGAGGAATTTGCTATCTGCATGTTCTTGCTGAAACAAAGGCCTGCATATATAAATTTTTCAAAGTCGATAGCATTTGAAATCAAGGAAGTCTGCATTCATTAATTTCTTACAAATCTGGAACCTGCAAATTAAATTTGGGCTCTGCATTTATATCAGGTGAATAACTTTATTTATGAAAAAGAATCTTTATAAAATCAGGTTGCATGTTTATTGTATGTAATGAATATTTTTGGGAATGTTTAATTGATGAATGCTCTTATGCATGTTGTATACATGACTGTGGAATCTATATGTCCCCTCTGTTCAAAATGTTTTAACTCCCTGTTTAATTTTAAATTCAAAACTTTCAGTTTTGTCTGTGGTACAACTCAAGACTTAAAGTATATTCATTTGTTTTATCACATACTTTAGACTAAAGTTTTTACTTAAGATAAAAATTTGTGAACTGTTTCTAAAATTTGAAAGAAACAAGCAAGTTTGAAAATAAACAAAACTCTAACATTTATAACTTAATGTTACAGGATTATAAATTGAATCATAATGCAAAAGCATGATTTTAAAAAAAAAAAATTCAACATTTAGAGTTAAGGATAGAATGCAATTTTAACTTGACTGTATTTTACAATTTTGGTCAAGTTCAGATGATGCATGCAATTAAATTGATTGTATTTGATTCTGAAGATAGTATAGCTATCATAGGTTATGGGAAAATTATTGGATTGAGTTGAAATTGATGTTGAAATTTGGGTTTCCAGGTTTAGAACCCTAGTTTACTGGGTTTAAGAAAATTTGGTGTTGTGGTTTCAAAATTTGATCGGGTTGAAAGCTCTTTTGAGTATGGATAGGGAATGTTGATGGAGTTGTCGCCGGAGTTTGGGTGGAGATGGTGGCCGGAGGCGCGTAGGGTCGCTGTTGACAGGTTTGAGGGGGAAGAACTGTGTTTGTTTACAGGGTAGGGGTTTATGAGTGTTGTAGTGGTTGCAGGGTTTTTGTACTCGGGTTAGTCTCGGGTAAATGGGAAGGGAAACTCGAAGCCAGTATGTTGTTTCCCCGAAGTAAATTTGTGGAAGCTCGGGTCTCAGTGCTTCAGGTTTTGGCATTTTAACAGAGCATGTTTTCCCAGTTTTTTTTTTAAATTTTTTTTTTAAGGTAAGAATTTAAATATAAACACAAACCTGAACTAAGTATAAGTTGAAATGGAATTTAAATATGAATTCAAAGTTTGAATTCTGGGTTTTTATAATAATTTGAGTTCTTTTTAAAAAAAAGAGGGTAAGTATTTCAGGTTTTAGAAAAATTAATAGAACGTGTTTTAATTTTCTGTTAAGAAGCAAGTTTAAATGCAAATTAAAACCTGAACTAAGCATTAAATTTAAACTGAATATAAATATGAATTCAAGAGTTTGAATTCTGTTTATTTTGAAGTAATTTGAGTTTTTAAAAATGTAAATACTGCAGTTTTTTTAAAGTTGCTGAAACCTGTTTTTCTAGGTTTATTAAAAATTTACAGTGAGGGTAAGATGCAATCAAAAATCTGGATTAAGCCTTGAATCTGAAGTTGAATTTGTATTCAATAAGTTTTTATTTTAAATCTTTGAATCAAATTTGAAATGTTTTTTAAAATCCAAGTTTGGTTCTAAACTTAAAACAGAAACTGTTTTCTGTTTTGAAAATTTAAAAGAAGAGTTTAAACTTAAAGATGAAGTTCAATCTGAAATGTTTAAATCTGAAACTTAAGTATGAAATCAAATATTTAAATCTTGGATTTTCAATCATTTTTGAATTCAAACTTAAGTGGTTAAACTAAACATGAAACTGTTTTTCTGTTTTCTGTTTTAAATTGAAAAGTAAGTTTTTAAATGGCAACTGAAATTTTAAATAAGTTTAAATGTGGAAAACTGAACTTTTGAGTTAATGAACCTGAGTTTGAATTTAAAACTGGAAATTTAAATTTAGATTTTAAACTTTACAGTATTAAGGAACCTTGGTTTTGAGTTTGAACTATAAGTTTTAAATTTATGAAATAAGGTTTAAATAAGTTTAAATTCAGCTTTGAAAATCTGGAATTTGACTTTAAGTCATTTTTTAAAATTTAAATATGTTTTTAAATTTAAATTTGATTTAACTATTTAGAAAGTTTAAATAAATTTGAATTTGAAAATGAAAATGGAGATGTAAGTAAAGTTTTAAATCTTTAAGTTTGAATCTCAAATAAAAATTTAATTTGTAATTCAGTTTGAAATTTAAAAATAAATTTTAAATTGTATTTTTGTTTTGAAATAAAGTGTTTAAAATACTTTTGTATTAAGAAGAATGTTCTTAATTTAGAATTCAATAAATTGGTTTCATTTAAATTATTAAGTTAACTTAAATGGAATATTAATTATTTAATTAATTAATAATGTGGATGTTTAATTAAGTAGTTAATATTATTTTTAAGTTAATTAATTAAGATTTGAGATCGATTAATTAAGGTTAATTAATCTATAATCAAGGATGGTTAATTAAATTTTAATTATTGATTAAGATTTATTTAATCAAGTGATTAATGATAATTAAGATTTTAATTAACACTTAATTAATTAATAATTAGAGATTAATTAAATGATAATTAAAGATTAATTAATTGATAATTAATAATGATTAATTGAAGTTAATTCTTAATTATGTAATTAAGAAATGTTAATGAAGATCATTAACTTAAGATTATTTTAACAATTAATTAATGTGATTAATTTTAATAATTAATTAGATTAATTAATTAATAATAATCAATTATTTAATTACTTAATGAAGTAATTAATGAATTAATTACTTGAGGCAATTAATTTAATTAAATGTGATTAGTTTAAATTAATTAAGTTTAATTAATTTAAACATTTACGGATTATTGATAATTACTTATGTAATTAATGAATTTATAATTACTTAAGGAAGTAATTAAATAATAATTACAGAATGTAATTAAGATAATTATTAAAGAAGTAATTTGGATTTAAATTACTTTGAAAATTTATCAAGTGATTAATGAAGATAATTAATTAAGGGTAATTAATTATGGGATGAGTAATTAGAGTAGTAAATTACTGATTATTAATCATGGGTAATTAATATATATGTTGTTTAAATTGAAGAATAATTACTTATGTGTTAACGCTCAAATTTAAACGCTAACACCCTGGTGTATAGGATGTGATTGTGAAAGCACCACCCGTTCGTACGGGAAACAGAAATAAGCAGAAAGTATGCAGAAAAACAGTAAGAGACACAGTATTTATAGTGGTTCGGCTTATAATCCAGCCTACGTCCACTTTAATCTTTTTATCACTAGTTTGATTACAATCCCTTTACAAGATCTTTCAATTACAACACACTTCAAGTTATAGGATATGTAAAACAAGTAGCTCAAGCTTTGACGTTGACAATCATCTTCAAATCCATGGTGAATGTGGATGATTCCTTCATGGAGTTCCTTTAGAAGTTTGTTGGATCTAAAAAGCTTTGAAGTAGTCTGGAATTCGGCAGAGTAATGGCCCTTGAAAATTGATCAACCAAAAGTCCTTTTAATGTTGAAGGTAGGGTGGTATTTATAGGCAAAGATTTTTGGACTTAGGCTCGGTCTTAACTCCTCACCGACCCAGTTAAGTCGCAGCCGGCTTATAGGAGCCGTTATATGATCAAGCTGTGTTGATCTTCCTTCGTTGAATTTGCACAAGTCCAAAGTCGTTACCGGGTCAAGCTAGGTCGCGACCGACTTATCTTATCCCTTCGCCGATCTAACGAGTCAAGCCCTACGACTTAATGGAAACAAGCTAGGTCGCTACCGAGTTAGTATGTCACATGCTAAACTGCCCCGCTACTCCATCCTTTACACCCTTAGATCGGTTACGACTTACTATAAGTCGGTAAAGTCCTCGAGTTGCTAGATCGGAACATACACTAGGTCGGCTTCCATACTAGGTCGGAACTTTCCTTAGGTCGGCATAGCCTCGTTAGACCGGCATCCCTTCAAGCCTTAGGTCGGAATTTCTTCATGCCTTAGGTCGGTATTTCTTCATGCCTTAGGTCGGTATCTATGGGAAAGCATTGGATCGGCGCGTTTCTTAACTAATTAGGTCGGCACCGAACTAAGTCGGCCACCTTGTTAATTGGTTAGGTCGGCATCGAATTAAGTCCTGAGCTGTTAGATCGGCAAAGTCTTTGGGTTGTTAGGGCGGCAACTCTTCTGAGTCGGCATCTCTTGAGTCGGCGCCATCTCCACGTACTAGACCTGCTGAGTCGTAACCGAGATAGGGTTAACATTTGCCCCTCGAAGTATACGCCTTAGGCTTAAGTCGTGTGCTTCGAAACATCTCTTATCTCGGCCCTTCACTGAGTCGGCACGTTATTAGATCGGGCACGGTCCAAAAGTTAAGCCGGCGAATTGCCGCTTCAGTTCCTTTCACTACGAGGTATAAATCATATCCCCTTCTTCTTTCTCATTACCTGCTCTCTTAACTCCGCCATTAAAATTCTCTTGAGTTCTTTAAGGCGATTCCATCCTACCTGATCACCAGCAATTCCTACTATTCAGAGCGTAAGTGAATCCGTCCCCTTCTCGATCATAGATTGCTATTGGTTCATGAATTCTGTCACTTGAATACGAATTGTCTCTTCGCGCAACGTTCCATCACGAATCTCACTATACCTGTAGTCGATGAAGTTTAGGTTACTCGATTTTGGCTTCAGATGATCGTTGAGATGATGAAGAAGGTTTTATCACTCAGGTTCAATGATCTCTGAAGGCAGAGCAACGGACTTATGCGATTTGGAGCTGTTTTATTGGATGATCCGATAGCTTGAATGAAGGCTGCTGTTGAAGAAATGGCTATTGGGTTATCGGGTTTAATGCTATGGGATGTTGGCTCGAAGGCGAGTTAGTGGGTTTAGGTGGCTTAGCCTTCGACCGATCTAGCTCTTACACGACCTTAAATCGTGGTTGAGATAATGCTTGAAAGAATCTCGCCGACCTAAACATTAAAGCTTAGATCGTGACCGAGTTAAGACTTGGAGGAATTCCTGCCTTTCGACTTGGAGCTTGCCTTCTTATCTCCCCCATGTGAACTAGAGGAAATGAGTCGCCAAGCTGAACCACCTAGATTTTGACCCGTTACCGACTCAGTCTTATCTCGCATGAGAATTTTTGAATCGTAGCCGAGCTAACACTTGGGCTCTGGACGTATTGACACTTAGAAACATAGGCCTTCTTCAAGTATTTTAACCCGGACTACCGAACTAAATTGAATAAACCTTGAACAGGGATTAAGATTTGAAATGCCCCAACTTTAAATTTGTTTGAATGTCATTGTGTCACTTCACATATCATTCTCACTTTTGAGCTGTAAACCTGTTGATAATAACATACAAACAAAGAAAACCAAGGCGCACATACTGCCATTGACTGCCCATATCAAATGACAGATTAGTTAAGACAAGATAAGAGATATGAACATATTGCATGAAATGTTGTAAATTAATTGACTAAAGTAGAATATTAATGCAAAGTATCAACAATTTGAACTGATTTGTTTGCATCAACATTGTATTTGCATATTCAAACTCAAAACAAAGATTCCTGGTTTTTATAACTAACAAATGTTTGCTAGGTTTTATTCCAGTTACCTTTGCTTATTGTTTGATTGATACTTGTACAACACTTCACACACTTTAGGAAACGTGCACCTTCATGTTTGAATATCCAATTGCTTGTGTAGAATGACTTCCCATCAAGGAGAAGAAGCAGCAAGTCAAGAAGAAGAAACTTTCCCGATAGCTGTTCCTATAGAGAATCCTCCGGAAAGAACTTCGACTATTCTATCTTCGAGAACATTTATTCAGTTGCGTACTCAATTCGGCTTTGCTGAAGATGATGTCATATTTCCTGGACCGAATGATACTGCTGACAGACCTCCCTATGGTTTTGTCGCGGTTAATCGTCAAATGTGCTTAAGTGGGGCGATCCCACCTTTCAATGACTTTCTTCGAATTCTTCTTCTTCGGATGTCAATTTCTCCGTTCCAACTTCATCCTAATGGTTACGCTATCTTGATGGGGTTGGGTGTTTTGTTCAGAAGAAATCTTGACCGACTGCCGAGCTTCGAAGAAATTCGCTACTTATGCTCGTTTGCAAAGAGCAAAGACCATCCTTCTCTTATCATTGTGAGAAGTGCAAGAAACCGCAAGCTCATTCTTGATCTTACTGAAAGTGTCCATGGATTTTTAAACCAATTTTTCTTTGCCCGCAGTCCCCCAGAGTTTTATGCTTCTTGGAGAGTAGGAAGTAAGATCATTTATTTCCGTCTTTCCACTTTCTTTTTTAACTCTTTTCGGGGTCCAAATTGCTAATCTCATTCTTTGCTTTTTTCAGCACTTCCCCTTCCCTCTAGAGATCCGATACATAGGCAGACTTTTGATAGACTGAGCGCTGTAGCCGCAGAAGAGAGAAGTATCAAGTTTCTACTAAGCGACGAATTTCTACATCAATACGGACTTCTCCACCCTTCTCGCTATACTCAGCTTTGTGAAGCTCCGACTGAAGTTCCCGATTCCCCGACTGAAGCATCGGATGCCCCCGTTACTATCGAACAACCCTCATCAAAAGAGTCTAACATCGAAGCTTCATTGGTGAAATGTTCCACCCCTACCGACATTATGGGGTCATCTAGTAAGACGGCACTTGCCCCGATTGAGGAAGAAGAAGAACCTTCACAGCCTCTCGGGGGATTAGCTGATGTAGGAACTGAGAAAACAAGTCTCACCGAGCATGATGGTGACGATGTTTATGATGGGTTGAGCGACATAATAGTGACCTCACAGGAGCTTTTTAGAGATGACGTGTCTAAAACTATCTCTCCTATAATTGAGGCGACGTCCCTTCTTCGACTAACACCAACACAAACACCAACTCCTCATACCCAAGCTATCATCACCTCTACACCAATGAGTGGTTTGTAGCTTAATGCGCGTAGCTTGCACATCACACAACACTTAGGATTTTTTGGCATTTGTTCACATTTAACTTCTTTTCTCCGGAAGTTTCTAAGACTTGCTATTTTTGCCTTTTCAGATTCCTCTATGGGGCGCAGCGGCAGCGGTTCTTATTACAAAGACTTTCGACGCTATGGAGGGCGTGGCAGCTATGATTACAAGCAATACTATACCGATCCCAGAGAGACCAATGAGCAGAGAGCTGCGCGAAAAGCTGAAGAGAGGAGAAGGTATGAAGAACGTCATGAGGGAGCGGGCACGCGACATGAATCCTTCCCAAGGGATGATGATTCCCATAAACGTAAAACGCACGATGATAGGGGGAAGAGCCATATTGAGGATTCGAGAAAGCGGACCAAACTTGGCGAGGAGCACGTGCCCGTGACATCTGAGAGACCTGGCGCCTCAGTTTCTATTGACATCCCTTCCAAATCTCCTGCTCTTGAAGGAAGTGCCATCCAAACACTTCTCAACAGGCCTTCATACCATGTTGAAAGGGGCCCCCCGACTTTGCAGAGCCGATTCCCGAACTGGTGTTTGAGGGGGGTACGCTTCGACCTTGATTTGGTCCCCATCGACAAAGAAGCTATGTACAGAAATCTCGATGCTGTCAAGCTTGATATCGATAGAATGTCTGGATGGCAAAAGCTGGTTGATGAACTTCAAAGAGTTAATCGGGCTAACATCGAAGCAATGCTGACCATGGAAAATGACAAATCAGAATGGCAGAAGATTCTTGATCAACACAACGCTGAGATGAAGGAGATAGCCGAATACAATGAAAAACTCGAAGCTGAAGTAAAGCAGCTCAAAGATGATCTTGCCTCTTCTACTAATACTTACACCCAAAGAGAAGAGGTATTGCAAAAACAAGTGCGAGATGCGCACGCCAGCCAGAGGGACGCTGAAGCTAAAGCTGAGAGGTTAGAACAAGCTGTAGAGAACCACCGCACTGATGTCACCCAGTTGCAGAATAAACTGAGCGCCCGGGACATGGAGATAGAAGCGCTAAAAGCCCAACTTGCTCAGACCGAAAAAGATCGAGATGAGGCCATGGCTGGCAAAATTGCAGCCGAAGAAACTGCTCAGACCATGGAAACCGATATCAATTCGACTTTATTCGATTTTTATTTACACTGTGTCTTGGGACGCGGCAGCCTCTCTTTTCTTGGTCCCAAGTATGAAATCACCCTGGCCGAGGTGTGGGAAGCTGCTCTTAACATGTTTAAAGACGCCGGGTATGGCGATGGAGATTTTGAGGCGCGTTACCTGGATGAGGAAGCTCGCGCTGCTCTTGCGAAGGGGCGAGAACAACTTGCCAGGATGAGAACTGGAATGGCGGAAGAGGAACGTTCTGGAAAGGAATTAACGCTTACTTCCTCTATCCAACCTCCAGTTTCTCCTGTGGTTGACATCACGGGTTCTAGCTCCTATACTCCGCCTGCAACTAAGACAGTAACTGAAACTACAAGTGCACAAGGCGGGGATGAAGGTGGTGAAAGCAACGAAGCACAGCGATATGAAATCAGCCTCAGAGATCCAACTGCCCCAGGTAAACTTGACACCGGACCAGCCCAAGTGGTGAACTGCTCGTTCGCTCCTTGTGAGCTTGACGATCTTCTTGATTATTTTTCAAATGTCAATGAATTCCCGACTTTTGATTATTCCTCAAATGTCAATGAATTCCCGACTTTTGACGAGCCGTCATCCCCTCTCTTTTCGAAAGATACTGATATTTTAAGTTTTTTCTCCTTTGTAGAGAAAGCACCGAGCCAAACTCAAGCTTCTTCTCCCCCGGTGATCCTTCCTCCATCTCTTCAAGTGGCGCCTCCTTCTGCCTCGCAACCTGGGTCACAAGAAGAACAAATAGAGGCTCTTCACGGCTTGGATGATCCCATTGCTTCACAAGAGCAGAAAGATGAAAGGCCTGAGGGAGGTGACACATCTTCAGAGCGAACTCCCTCTGACGAGATTGTTCTATCTAAACTTGTCACTCCCGGGAGTGAGTCTTCCTCAAAAAGAAGAAAAAAGAAGCGTGGGACACCAAAGAGGAGGGGGAAGATAGTCACCACCACTGAAGAGGAGCTGAAAGCTGGACCGGTTGCGCCTTCCTCTCCCACTTCCCTTATGCCCACCGACCGCCCTGATAAGCTGATCATTCGGCCGGGTAAAGGGTCTAAAGGCAGCAAAAAGAAGTGAAGATCTTCAGTTTCTAGTTTTTTGTGTTTTGCATGTACTGGCCGAGAATTGTGCGGGTACCGGCCCCCGCTTTTCTTTATTTTGAAACCTGTACCTGCATTGTAATTGAATAAAATGATTCCTCGTTTGTACAAACTTTTGTTTGAATTAAAGAATACATTTGTTATTCGTTTTGGCATGAGTTTATTTGATACTGCAGCGAGCTTATGGTATGTTACTTGAGCGTTACCTTTTGCTGGTTTAGTTATACCATATCGTGTGTAATTATACTATATTGCCCCCATTCCATAAGTATGCTGCAATATTCTATACCTCGAGGGGACTTGCACTCTTATTTGCTAAAGAATAATTATTTTATTTTTATTTTAAAAAGAATTCTTGTAGAGTGCAACCCCCTTCACATGAGTTTCTACGCGCTTTGTCCTTTGAAGAAATCACTTCTTTCTTTTTTGCTTAAGTACATTTTCTTTTTTACCGAGTGATTTCTTTTATGTAGCAAAGCGGACCTCTGAAGGGTACTTTAACTTCTTTTCTCTTCTTCTTCTTCCTTTTTTTTTTTTTTTTTTTAAAAGAAGATCATTTTCCAGAATAGGTAAATTACTCTTCCTTTGTGAGTTAAAGCATGCCCCTGATGAGGATTTTTCTTTTTTGTATATGGAAAGTTGTACCTCTACGGAGGGATTTTTTCACGTTTCAACACTTGGAAGTTTTATTTCAATCTCGGCCAAACCTGTACCTCCAAAGAGTTTTGCCTTAGAAAGCTTTTCCACGTTTCAACACTTGGAAGTTTTATTTCAATCTCGGCGAAACGTGGGCTTCCGAAGAGGTCTTTCTTCTTGATTGTGCCTCCGAAGAGGTCCTTATTTTGCTTGTCTTTCAACTCCGGTGAAGTGAAATTCCGAAGAGCGGCTGTTACACTTCAACTCCTGGTGAAATATGCCTCCGAAGAGGTCTTTATTTTATTTGCATTTCAACTTTGGTGAAGTGAAACTCTGAAGAGTAACTACCCCAACTCTTGGTGAAATGTGCCCCTGAAGAGGTCTTTATTTTGTTTGCATTTCAACTTTGGTGAAGTGAAACTCCGAAGAGCAACTACTTCGACTCCTGGTGAAATGTGCCCCTGAAGAGGTCTTTATTTTGTTTGCATTTCAACTTTGGTGAAGTGAAACTCCGAAGAGCAACTACTTCGACTCCTGGTGAAATGTGCCCCTGAAGAGGTCTTTATTTTGTTTGCATTTCAACTTTGGTGAAGTGAAACTCTGAAGAGTAACTACCCCAACTCTTGGTGAAATGTGCCCCTGAAGAGGTCTTTATTTTGTTTGCATTTCAACTTTGGTGAAGTGAAACTCCGAAGAGCAACTACTTCGACTCCTGGTGAAATGTGCCCCTGAAGAGGTCTTTATTTTGTTTGCATTTCAACTTTGGTGAAGTGAAACTCCGAAGAGCAACTACTTCGACTCCTGGTGAAATGTGCCCCTGAAGAGGTCTTTATTTTGTTTGCATTTCAACTTTGGTGAAGTGAAACTCTGAAGAGTAACTACCCCAACTCTTGGTGAAATGTGCCCCTGAAGAGGTCTTTATTTTGTTTGCATTTCAACTTTGGTGAAGTGAAACTCCGAAGAGCAACTACTTCGACTCCTGGTGAAATGTGCCTCAGAGAGGGTTTTCATCGCCTGGAAGTTGCTCTCTCATGGTTGGAGGGTCATGACTCCTCCAATCTTTTTTGTTGAGTAGAGAACTTTCTTTTTTGTGGCATATGACCCATTAGAGGTCTTTTATCCTCCGAAGAGTTGTGCCTCTGAAGAGGACTTGTGTTGCTGATGATGGATTTTGGTTGTTTCCTCGTCTTCTTGCTTATGCCCTTCAATTCCTCTATTTTTCCTTTCCAAGTCGTCATTTCCCCTTTTTTGCAAGTAGCTGGTTTAATCCAAGGAAGTATACTTCATTGACAGGCAAGTTCGTGAGAACGGGCACTAGCTTCCTAATTGGATGTTTGTTTGTTCAAACAATCTCAATTTATTAGCAAGGGCTCGTTTTTACGAAATCATTAGCCGTTCAATTGAAATATTTCCTATCTAGGATTTGAATTCGGGTTTTTTATGACTTGAAATTTGTTTGTTGAATGATGGAGTGAATTGCTCGGTCTTATTATGTGCAAGTTTTACTTCCATTGTCTGCAAAAATTTAAATCGACATTTTAGCAATACATTCTATGTACTTTTTATATCGAAAATAAAGCAAACATGTAGTAAAAGTAAGGAACACAAGATTTATAGTGGTTCGGCCAAAAATCTGGGCCTACATCCACTTTATATTCATTCATCATTCACTTTCATCAGTTTTACAATTGCTTTCAATTACAAGAATCATACATTCACAATTCTTTTTACAATATTTCAACAAGAATTTCAAGTAAAATATGGACGCAAATGATTGCCGTTCCATGCCCTTGGAATTTGATCTGCTTCAACAGTAGTGAGTTTGAATGTGCCGTCAAGAAGCTTCTGACCTATCACATACGGTCCTTCCCAATTGGGCCCAAACACACCTGTCGCGGTCATAATTCTTTTCAGGACTAGATCTCCGATTTCAAAGCTGCGTTGGCGAACTTTAGAATTGAAATGTCTGGCTATTCTTTGTTGATGAGCTGCAACTCTGAGTTCTGCTTCTTCTCTTTTCTCATCAAGAAGATCTAGTGCTTCAGATTGCAACTTTTCATTTTCCATTTGACTGAAGTGGATTCTTCTATGTGAAGGGATCTCTGTTTCTACCGGAATCATTGCTTCCGACCCGTATGCTAATGAAAACGGAGTATGCCCGGTTGCAGTTTTGTGGGTAGTTCTATATGCCCATAGTGCTAGTGGTAGCTTATCGACCCAACCACCCTTAGCTCTTTCAAGTTGCTTTTTGATGGTTGACTTGATAATTTTATTTACTGCTTCCACTTGCCCGTTTGCCTGCGGATGAGCTACTGCTGAGAAGCTTTTCAGGATTTTGAATCGTTTACAAAAATCTTGGAATTCTTCACTTTCAAATTGAGTACCATTATCTGTAATTATCTTTTGAGGCACACCGTATCTGCAAATGATATTCTTAGTCACAAAATTTATCATCTTTTTGGAGGTGATGGTTGCCAATGGTTCAGCTTCAGCCCATTTAGTGAAATAATCTACAGCAACAATGGCATATTTGATTCCAGATTTGGCGGTTGGTAAAGGTCCGATCAAATCTATTCCCCAAATTGCAAACGGCCACGGACTGGTCATTTGTGTGAGTTCAGTAGAAGGTGCTCTAGGAATTTTGGCAAATCTTTGACATCTGTCACATTTTCGAGAGTAATCTGCAGCATCTCGATTAATTTCTGGCCAAAAATATCCATATCGGAGAATTTTCTTTGCTAAAGTTTGACCACCTGAATGATCCCCACATTCTCCTCCATGTACCTCTGATAGGATTATTTTGGCTTCTTCTTTGGATACACATCGAAGTAGTGGCATTGAGAATCCTCGTCTGTATAATTGACCATCCTGGATTATATATCGAGAAGCTTTTCTCAGTAGCTTTTGTCGTTCTTTAGAGTTTTCTGGTAAAGAGCCATTGAGTAGATACTTTGTTATTGGAGTCATCCATGATTCTTGCTCTTGCGACATACTCATAACCCAATCGATATCCATTTCATCAATGCTTGGATTTGACAAAACTTCCACTGGAACTAACCCTAAGGATTGGGCTTCGCCAGAACTTGAGTATTTTGCGAGAGAATCTGCTTTCATGTTTTCTTCTCGAGGAATATGACTTATCGTGTAATGGTCGAATTCACATAAAAGTTCCCAAGCCTTTGACACATAAGCGGGCAGATTTCCTCCTTTCGTTTGAAACTCCTTCTTGACTTGGCATACTATAAGCTGAGAATCACTGAAGATCTGTAACGCTCGAATGTTTAGTTCTTTAGCAATTTTCAAACCAGCAATCAGAGCTTCATATTCTGCTTCATTGTTTGTTGAAGGAAATTCTAATCTTAGCGCATAGCATAATGACCGGCCTTCAGGAGTTTCAAGAACAATTCCAGCACCTGAACAGTAATCATTTCTTGCGCCATCTACAAATAACTTCCATTGGATTGGGGAGTTCTCGATTGTTTCTTCCTCGCTGTTACCCTTGTCTGTAAATTCTGCAATAAAATCTGCCAAAGCTTGTCCGTTGATCGCTTTTCTAGGATGATAAGTGATGTCATATTGGCTCAATTCAATATTCCACTTTAAAAGGCGGCCCGAAGTCTCGGGGCGAAACAAGACTTGCTTTAAAGGTTGATCAGTGAGGACTTTGATAGGATGAGCCTGGAAATATTGCCTCAACTTTCTTGAGGCAATCAATAGACAATAGGCGAGTTTTTCCAACTTGGAGTAATTCATTTCTGCCCCAGTGAGTCTTTTGCTGATATAGTAAACTGGATGTTGAATCCTTTTGTCTTCCCGTACCAGCGCTGCACTTAAAGCATGAGATGAAACTGCCAAATATATAAGAAGATCCTCGCCATCGCCGGGCCTAGAAAGTATTGGAGGCTTTTCCATATGTTGAATCAATTCTTCAAAAGCTTTCTGGCATTCGGGAGTCCAGTCAAAGTTTTTCTTTCCTTTCTTTAGAGCGTCGAAGAATGGAATGCATTTATCAGTAGCTTTGGATATGAACCGACTTAAGGCGGCAATTTTTCCATTGAGACTTTGCAATTCCCTCTTTGTTTTAGGAGCTTTGACTTCTTTTAAAGCAGTGATTTGAGCTGGACTAGCTTCAATGCCCCTAGCGCTCACGATGAAACCCAAGAACTTTCCAGATTCTACCCCGAAAGAACATTTTAAAGGGTTAAGCTTCATTCCGTATCTTCGGAGGATTGCGAACATTTCTGCTAAGTGTTCGATGTGATCCACTGCTTTCTTAGATTTTACTAGCATGTCATCAACGTAAACTTCCATAGTCTTTCCCAACTGCGGTTTGAACATAGCATTGACCAGTCTTTGGTATGTTGCCCCCGCATTCTTCAACCCAAAGGGCATAACTCTGTAACAGTAAAGACCGACATCGGTGATAAAGCTTGTGTCCTCCTGATCTGGCTCATGCATCATGATCTGATTATATCCGGAGTAGGCATCCATAAAAGACAACAATTCATGACCCGCTGTTCCATCTACCAGTTGATCGATCCTGGGTAATGGGAAGCAGTCTTTGGGACAGGCCTTGTTTAGATCTGAAAAGTCGATGCACACTCTCCATTTACCATTGGCTTTCTTAACCAGCACTGGATTTGAAACCCAATTTGGATAGGTAGATTCTCTGACGAAATTATTCTCCATGAGCCGGTCAACTTCCTCTTTCAATGCTGTCGACCTTTCTGGACCTTGGATTCTTCTTTTCTGCTTTACTGGCGTGAACTTTGGGTCAATATTCAGAGCATGTACCGCAACTTCTGGGGATATTCCGCACATATCGGCATGGGTCCAAGCAAAAACATCCAGGTTTGCTTTCAAAAAAGATATCAAGGCATTCTGAACTGACACATTAAGTTGTGAACCCACATTCAGCACCTTGTTTGGGTCCTTCAGATCAACGGGCACCGGTATCGTTGTTTCTGCTGGTACCACCCTACTCTCCCCCGCACTGGCCTTTCTAGGATCCATCACTTTTCGTGCCCCGCTATGCTCGCCAGTGCAGGGTCCGCCCTGTAGTTGCTATAGGGTTGGTGTTTTGATGCGGATTGGGGTTGCCGCATCTTTTCCCATTTCTCTCTTCCTTGTTTCTCGCAGCTCTGTCATATAACATTCTCGCCCAGCGTTCTGGTCTCCTTTAATAACTCCTACCCCATTGTCTGTAGGGAATTTAATAGTAAGACACCATGGGGCAAGGACAGCTTTGAATGCAGCAAGAATAGGTCGACCAAAGAAAGCATTATAAGCAGAAAATTCATCTACTATCACAAAAGTCTGCTTGCGAACTACTTTTCTTTCTCCTTCTCCGAGTTCCACAAGCAAGTCAATGGTTCCTACTGGTTGCTTTGGCTCCCCTGCGAAGCCAGCAATTTTTTGCAATGATGCCTGCACTTCAACCATAGGAATCTTCATCTGGTCGAAGGTTTTCTTAAAGAGGATATTACAGGATGCGCCGCTGTCGATAAGAATCCTTCTGACGATGGCTGGCCCAATGCCAGCCGAGATGACCAAAGGATCCAAGGTTGGGGCTTCAATACCGATGGAATCCCTGGTTTTGAATACAATGTCATCATTGAATGTTTTTCGTTGCTTCAAAGGCGTGGTGTCTTCTAGAACAAAAACATTTTCTTCCTCCGGTGCATATTTCAGGGCCCGGGAATACCTTTCCATCTCACCCCAGCTTCTGCCCGCTGGGTGAGGTCCGCCTGTAATGATATTGATAACAGGCCTTCCAGACTCAAAACCTGCATCTTCACCATTAGTCCCAGATTGATGAGCAGGAGTTTGCTGTCCTTGGTTCGACGAAGCAGGATTATTATTATCATTCTTCTTCACAAATTGTTGTAGTTTATTTTCCCTTAACAATTCTTCAATTAGATTCTTCAATTGACGGCAGTCATCAGTATCATGACCGGGCTGATTATGGAAGCGACAGAACCTCCCACTTTGCACAGCTTTTTTCCCGGTTCTCAAGACTGGGGGTTTAGGATAATTGACAGAATCTTTGGTAGCCAGGTAGATTCGTTCTGGAGTATCTGACAAAGGTGTGTATTCTTATGGCTTGAAGGATCTATGCTTCTTCTGATTATTCTGTTGTTTTCCATTGTTGTTCTCCCTCTTCTGTCCCACAGACTCATTTTTGCGTGGAGCATTGGTGTTAGCTTCAACCTTTTCCAATGCTGCTTTTGTCGATACAGGGCGGCTCTCCAGACGCATGAACTCGTCTGCTTTCTTGTAGAACTTTTCGAGAGAGCTTGGTTCCTTCATATTCAACCATCTTCCAAACTCACTAGATTTATCTATGGCCCTCATCAAATAGGTCAAGACCATGCGGGGTTCTGCATTATCCACCTCAGCTAACGCTATATTAAAGCGATTTAAGAAAGACTTGATAGTTTCCCCCGGATTCTGCTCCAAACCGGATAATGACATGATGTCTTTGGCCTTTGAAGCATATAGCCTAAATTGCTCTTTAAATTTCCTGGTTAGGTCTGAAAACTGATCGATGGACCGGACAGGTAGCTTTGTGAACCAGAGCAGAGCTACGCCTTCCAGATATACGGGGAAATATCTGCATTTTACTTCATCTGAGGCTCGGGCACCTGTCATATGCCAATCATATTTGTACAGGAATTCGTTTGGATCACTTGTCCCCCTATAAGCTGGGATAGTTGGAGGAGCGAATTTTCGCGGGAATTCAGCCTTTAGAATTTTTTCAGTAAATGGAGTCTTGCTTGGAGCGAAGCCCCACTCTTTCTCATCTTCGACTCTTTGCATGCTCTCCTTCATAATTTGGCGAACCATTCCAGAGATATATTCTTCATCATTGCGAGCCCTAGATCCGCCTACCTCAGGAAGTATTTGCTCAGCGGGGTTAGTGTCCCTTTCGGAAACATTCCTTTCTTCAGTTTCATGAATATTACCAGCAAAATTCCTTTCATTGGCTGTTGATTGACGGTTTGCCCCGAGCAAATCGTTCAACTTATTCAGGATTAAGGCGTTTTGGGCATTCTGGGCTTCCATTTGCACATTTTGAGCATGTATCTGTCTGTTCAACCCCAAAATTGCGGCATCCAACTCTGCTTTCGTAACCCCAAGAGTTGGAGTGGCTTGATTTGGTGTTGGGGAAGCGGAGGTTCCCTCTTGAACGTTTGCAGATCTCACAGATTTACTTTTCCTTCCAGGAGCCATGATTTCGGATAGACTTCTGGTTCTTAAAGAAACTTTTTCTACAAATCTTTCTGAAGCAATGATGATAGTTGTCCTGAGTTCAATTCTCAGTGAAAGCACCAAAATGTTAACGCTCAAATTTAAACGCTAACACCCTGGTGTATAGGATGTGATTGTGAAAGCACCACCCGTTCGTACGGGAAACAGAAATAAGCAGAAAGTATGCAGAAAAACAGTAAGAGACACAGTATTTATAGTGGTTCGGCTTATAATCCAGCCTACGTCCACTTTAATCTTTTTATCACTAGTTTGATTACAATCCCTTTACAAGATCTTTCAATTACAACACACTTCAAGTTATAGGATATGTAAAACAAGTAGCTCAAGCTTTGACGTTGACAATCATCTTCAAATCCATGGTGAATGTGGATGATTCCTTCATGGAGTTCCTTTAGAAGTTTGTTGGATCTAAAAAGCTTTGAAGTAGTCTGGAATTCGGCAGAGTAATGGCCCTTGAAAATTGATCAACCAAAAGTCCTTTTAATGTTGAAGGTAGGGTGGTATTTATAGGCAAAGATTTTTGGACTTAGGCTCGGTCTTAACTCCTCACCGACCCAGTTAAGTCGCAGCCGGCTTATAGGAGCCCTTATATGATCAAGCTGTGTTGATCTTCCTTCGTTGAATTTGCACAAGTCCAAAGTCGTTACCGGGTCAAGCTAGGTCGCGACCGACTTATCTTATCCCTTCGCCGATCTAACGAGTCAAGCCCTACGACTTAATGGAAACAAGCTAGGTCGCTACCGAGTTAGTATGTCACATGCTAAACTGCCCCGCTACTCCATCCTTTACACCCTTAGATCGGTTACGACTTACTATAAGTCGGTAAAGTCCTCGAGTTGCTAGATCGGAACATACACTAGGTCGGCTTCCATACTAGGTCGGAACTTTCCTTAGGTCGGCATAGCCTCGTTAGACCGGCATCCCTTCAAGCCTTAGGTCGGAATTTCTTCATGCCTTAGGTCGGTATTTCTTCATGCCTTAGGTCGGTATCTATGGGAAAGCATTGGATCGGCGCGTTTCTTAACTAATTAGGTCGGCACCGAACTAAGTCGGCCACCTTGTTAATTGGTTAGGTCGGCATCGAATTAAGTCCTGAGCTGTTAGATCGGCAAAGTCTTTGGGTTGTTAGGGCGGCAACTCTTCTGAGTCGGCATCTCTTGAGTCGGCGCCATCTCCACGTACTAGACCTGCTGAGTCGTAACCGAGATATTATTTTTAAGTTAATTAATTAAGATTTGAGATCGATTAATTAAGGTTAATTAATCTATAATCAAGGATGGTTAATTAAATTTTAATTATTGATTAAGATTTATTTAATCAAGTGATTAATGATAATTAAGATTTTAATTAACACTTAATTAATTAATAATTAGAGATTAATTAAATGATAATTAAAGATTAATTAATTGATAATTAATAATGATTAATTGAAGTTAATTCTTAATTATGTAATTAAGAAATGTTAATGAAGATCATTAACTTAAGATTATTTTAACAATTAATTAATGTGATTAATTTTAATAATTAATTAGATTAATTAATTAATAATAATCAATTATTTAATTACTTAATGAAGTAATTAATGAATTAATTACTTGAGGTAATTAATTTAATTAAATGTGATTAGTTTAAATTAATTAAGTTTAATTAATTTAAACATTTACGGATTATTGATAATTACTTATGTAATTAATGAATTTATAATTACTTAAGGAAGTAATTAAATAATAATTACAGAATGTAATTAAGATAATTATTAAAGAAGTAATTTGGATTTAAATTACTTTGAAAATTTATCAAGTGATTAATGAAGATAATTAATTAAGGGTAATTAATTATGGGATGAGTAATTAGAGTAGTAAATTACTGATTATTAATCATGGGTAATTAATATATATGTTGTTTAAATTGAAGAATAATTACTTATGTAATTAATTTATTTTGAGAAATTGATTAATTAATGATGTAATTTGGAATTTATTAATTATGGTATAATTAAAATTAAATGCTAATTACTTATTGTAATTGGAAATAGTTAATCAATAATGGTTAATTGAAATGAATATTGAAAAGATGATTTATAAATTGATTTATAATCAATTGATGGTTAAGATAAGCAGAATTTTAATGATGAAGTAATTAATTTAATTTATTTTAAATTAATTAGAGATTAAGTAATTAGTTTAATTCATTTTAAATTAATTATGAATTTTGTGATCATTAGATAGTTGCTTATGTTTGATGATTGGTATTGGTTGCCTGGTATGGTTGGTAATCTCAGTTATGGGATGAGTTGTGTATGTGATATGGATGCATTGGTTGCTTTTGGATGATAATATGGATTATCTGATTATGATATGAAGTATCTGTTGATAATGAAAAGGTTGATTATCTATCTGTGTATATTTAGATAATGAATTGAATTGTTTTAAAATTAAAACAACTTGGACCCTAAAAGACACGCTTTGGATTTCGATGAGACCGGGATCGGGTTTCCATATTTGGATATCCGAAAACCACATCGATTCCAAATAACGTTAGGTCGTTAATCCAAGTGGAGCGAGTGAAGACTCGAGGTGTAAGGGTTATACGTCAGTATAACTCTGTGGGTGATTCCGTAATGAGTTTGACGGAATTGTACTTATAGATTCGAGATGGTGATTTAGAGTGCAAGGGTTATTGTCGTTAACTCTGAGGGTGATTCCAATACGAGTGTAACGAGATAATGCCTTCGGTTTCGTTCGAACCGGGAATGAACTTGTATGGATTGAATGCTTTCAGAACATCGTCAGGTGGACGATGAGCATTCTAAGTGATATGTCCTATTAAGGTAATCGTAGCCTCAAGCCTCATCAACCGGGAATGGCTAAAACAGGGGAGGTGCAGCAAAGCTTCGTGGGTAGCACCCACTTGAGAGCAAGATTTATCCCTGTCTACAGGTCCCTTTATATTTTCGGCTTAGTGGTGCGGTTGCTGATCACAACTGCTGGGTTGTCTTGTTTGGAACTGTTCAGTAAGAAACGGGTCCGGCTTTGTGTTGCAGGGGATGAAGGGAGTAATCCTCGGTACGGTGATCAAGGCCACATACTGTGACGGGCGGTACCCCAGTAGCCCAGCCATTGATGGAATTCAAAAATCCAATAAGTGCCAACGGTTTTGACTGTATTACCCACTTTTGTGGCTAGTAGCTGGAATTTAATCATGTAACAATTTCGGCTATTTCTTATTTACTTGAAAACCCTAGACACTATTATAATATCATCGGATTTCCTATCAAATGTTTTGGTTAGCGTAAGGTAAAAACTTTTCCATGTTTATGTGTGGGAAGTCTTACGTGATACCTTTTCTTTTCAAATTTTTTTTTCAAAGTTAAACAACTTTAACCTGTTACTCACACCAGACCCATGTCTGACCCGGAGTAATTTCTGTTTTTCTATAACTCTTGGGTAGTCAAATTTTTACGAGTAGCCAAGGGAATTCAGGTTAGGATTCAGGATAGCTTTGACGTATTGAGGAGAAGCAAATGGAGCAGGAGGCTTCCGCGTATAGTTATATAGTTTTCCGCTGTGTTGGTATCTCTGAGTTGTGTATGTATTGAGTTGTAATAACTAGACAGGTGTTTATAACTGTCTAGTATGTGTTGTATATGCCTGTGTACTCTGATATTTGATGTATACTATGTAATACTTATGTTATTAATATAATTTATTCGTTCCGCTGTTGAGATTCTTGTGTTATTTTCTTCTTTCTCTTCTTTCTTTTCTCTTTTCTATCCCTTTCTTTCTTAAAGATGATGCGATTTTCCGGGAGTGGAAAGTAGGGTCGTCACACTTGGTATCAGAGCATTAGGTTGAGTGAATACCTAGGCTCTGTAGTGGTGTCTTTCTTGAGAGAGCATATTTGTATTTTTAATATATATATATATATATATATAATTGGTTCTACCTATTTGTTGGATTACATGTTCGGGTTTTTCCCATGTAAGTTATAAAGGTAGATGAGGTAGAAGTGTGTGTAACACGACTACCATTAGTATGAGTTTGATGGATGAGGTTGGAACTGTATTTGTCGAGACTGTAGACCTAATACCGTCTCGAGAAGTTTTGTTTGGTGTAAGTACTTCATCGATCTCTGAAGGAAACCTGTTAAGGTTCGGAGTTCCTCTTTGAAGTGCCGAATTGAGTTTGGATCTGTCGGTAGGGCAGAAGCAAGCAAGCGAGTGATGATATTTTGATATCTCAGGAAGTTGTAGCTGCGTGTTGAGATGCAGTGACTATGGATATTTCCGAAGATGTTTCTGTGGAACAAGAGTAAGAAGTGAGTCTGCTCGGTGTTGTGGCTGAGTTTAGCAGATGTTCTGAGTTGGTAAGGAGTCTTCTGGCTGAGTAGTTTTTCTGAAGTGGAGTTCAGAAGCAGCAGAGAGGATCTTTTTCTCTAGTAAGTTGGCTAAGCTAGCATAAGCTGTTCTGTTTGGTTAAGAGAGAGCAGTTTTCTTTGGATTTAGCCTGAGTTGATCGCAAAAGTGACTTGCGATAGTATGTTCTTTTGGATTATAGGAGATTGTCCGAATTTTCTTTCAGGAAGTCAGAGTTTGTCTGCATCTGGAGATTGAGTTTTCTTTCCAGGAATGGAACTGGTGGTTCAGTTAGTAGATGGATGGTTCCATGAGATAGAAGTTGGTGAAGCAACCCATGTTTGGGAGGAACATCTGAGTTTTCTTATGGATATGTGGAGCCATATTTCTGTGTTGGGTTGTCTGGCCTGTGCTTGTGCTCTTCTTCAGCATTTTCTTCTGTTTTGGATCAGAGTTGTGCAGCGGAAGCAGTTTGGGGGTGTTTATGTTTTATTTTCCGGAGAAGAAGTTGTTCTATCTTCTGTTGTTGAGAAGTTGAGTGTGTATTCTTGGTTTTTGAGTGATCTTGAGGAGATCATTGGATTGTTTTGATCCAGTCTGTTTCTAGTGGAATTAGCAAGAGTTAAGCTGATCAGGTGGGTGTTGGTAGCCAGGATCGTCCGAAGAGTTTTTATGGATAAGAGACGAAGCGATTTGGATTCTGGAATCGGAGGTTGGATTTTAGGATAAGTTTTCTCTGATTCAAGGAGCTATAAGTTTGAGAAGCTAGCTCCGTAGTGTTTTGGTTTCTTCTGTGTTTTGGGTTAGATCGGTGTTGGTTTTCTAGAGTTGAATTGCCAGTTTGGATAACTGGGATTCAGAGTGTTTCACGTTCTCTGAGGGAGTACGTGTTTGATATTTCTGGTTGTAGAACCACCAGTTTAGGAGGATTGGTTGTTGAGTCAAACTCGTTGTAGTCTGATATTCTGTATAGAATTGTTGTTAGGAGCTCTATAGCTTAGTAGCATTGATTGATTGTATTCTATAGAGCGAGTATCCCGATATATATATATATATATATATATATATATATATATATATATATATATATATATATACCGGGGAAACTCGTGAAAGTTTTATCCAAAATTCTTCGGGATAATTAGATCTGTTCTGATTATGAGAATTGGTTGTTATGGTTGTAAGCATATGATTATCATATGCTGTGTCTTTTTTTTAAAATAAAATCTGTAAATAGATTATTAAATTACCTTTGTTTTAAATTTCGGGGACGAAATTCTTTTAAGGGGGAAGGATTGTAATATCCCGGAATTTTTGGCAATTTAAATTTAATAATCTGAGTTTAAATTTAAATTGAATTGATATTTTTGTTAATAAATTTGATTTGATTTAATAATCTTCTTTATTTAAATACTTAATTTGTGAATTTATTTTTAATAAACTAATAAAATTGTTTTCTAGTTAATAATGTATATGTATTTATATATATTTTAAATAGATAAGTTGTTAAATTAGTTTTAATGTTTTGAAAATAGGAATTGTGATTTATTTGTGATATTAAGCTTTTCAAAAATATTTAATAAAATACTCTATGATTTTAAATATGTAAGAGAAATGTTTTAATTGGTTTAAAATTCATTTTTACTTAAATTGTACATTTAAAATAATTTACAAAATGTTTGTGTTAATTCTTTTTAAATGTGGATTGATAATTTTGATTTGTAAATGTAATTTGAAATTTAAAATGTGAACATGTATTCATATAAGTTATAACATCTCTCACAAATTTATTTTAATTGTTTAAAAGTATAAGAACTGATTAATTTAATCTAAACATTCATTAACCTTAATTAAAATAACTAAACATTTACAAATACATGTGTAAACTTATCATCATTTTAAAGTGACAAATGTAATAGCTTGAGACAAGTGTCATATTGTATTTTTGTTTTTCTTTAATTTTAATTAAATCATAAACTAGCTTTTTAAACTTGCATATATTCATTTCTTTATTCTTTCTCATTTTTTTTTCAATTCTTAAAAAAAAAGAAAACATTTTCCTCCTTCAATAAAATGAAAGTAAAATCTGTAACATTTCAGATTTTAAAAATCAAACTCCTCATTTTCAAATTGCATATCAATTCCTGTAAACAAATATGAAAGCCTGCATTCACTTTCTCTAAAATCTGGGAAATAAATCAAACACTTGCATACAAATTCTTCAAAACTCAAATCTGCATCCTCCAAAAATAAATGCCTGCATTTCAATTTTTATCAAGTAAAGCCTGCATTTTTTTTTCCTGCAATGTACAACTTGGAGGAATTTGCTATCTGCATGTTCTTGCTGAAACAAAGGCCTGCATACATAAATTTTTCAAAGCCGATAGCATTTGAAATCAAGGAAGTCTGCATTCATTAATTTCATACAAATCTGGAACCTGCAAATTAAATTTGGGCTCTGCATTTATTTCAGGTGAGTAACTTTATTTATAAAAAAGAATCTTTATAAAATCGGGTTGCATGTTTATTGTATGTAATGAATATTTTTGGGAATGTTTAATTGATGAATGCTCTTATGCATGCTGTATACATGACTGTGGAATCTGTATGTCCCCTCTGTTCAAAATGTTTTAACTCCCTGTTTAATTTTAATTCAAAACTTTCAGTTTTGTCTGTGGTACAACTCAAGACTTAAAGTATATTCATTTGTTTTATCACATACTTTAGACTAAAGTTTTTACTTAAGATAAAAATTTGTGAACTGTTTCTAAAATTTGAAAGAAACAAGCAAGTTTGAAAATAAACAAAACTCTAACATTTATAACTTAATGTTACTGGATTATAAATTGAATCATAATGCAAAAGCATGATTTAAAAAAAAATTCAACTTTTAGAGTTAAGGACAGAATGCAATTTTAACTTGACTGTATTTTGCAATTTTGGTCAAGTTCAGATGATGCATGCAATTAAATTGATTGTATTTGATTCTAAAGATAGTATAGCTATCATAGGTTATGGGAAAATTATTGGACTGAGTTGAAATTGGGTTTTGATGTTGAAATTTGGGTTTCCAGGTTTAGAACCCTAGTTTACTGGGTTTAAGAAAATTTGGTGCCGTGGTTTCAAAATTTGATCGGGTTCAAAGATCTTTTGAGTATGGATAGGGAATGTGTTAATGGAGTTGTCGTCGGAGTTTGGGTGGAGATGGTGGCCGGAGGCGCGTAGGGTCGCTGTTGACAGGTTTGAGGGGGAAGAACTGTGTTTGTTTACAGGGTAGGGGTTTATGAGTGTTGTGGTGGTTGCAGGTTTTTGTACTCGGGTTAGTCTCGGGTAAATGGGAAGGGAAACTCGAAGCCAGTATGTTGTTTCCCCGAAGTAAATTTGTGGAAGCTCGGGTCTTAGTGCTTCAGGTTTTGGCATTTTAACAGAGCCTGTTTTCCCTTTTTTTTAAAAAAAAAATTTTAAGGTAAGAATTTAAATATAAACACAAACCTGAACTAAGTATAAGTTGAAATGGAATTTAAATATGAATTCAAAGTTAGAATTCTGGGTTTTTATAATAATTTGAGTTTTTTTTTAAAAAAAGGGTAAGTATTTCAGGTTTTACAAAAATTAATAGAACCTGTTTTAATTTTCTGTTAAGAAGCAAGTTTAAATGCAAATTAAAACCTGAACTAAGCATTAAATTTAAACTGAATATAAATATGAATTCAAGAGTTTGAATTCTGTTTATTTTGAAGTAATTTGAGTTTTTAAAAATGAAAATACTGCAGTTTTTTAAACTTGCTCAAACCTATTTTTCTAGGTTTATTAAAAATTTACAGTGAGGGTAAGATGCAATCAAAATCTGGATTAAGCCTTGAATCTGAAGTTGAATTTGTATTCAATAAGTTTTAAATTTTAAATCTTTGAATTAAATTTGAAATGTTTTTTAAAAATCCAAGTTTGGTTTTAAACTTAAAACAGAAACTGTTTTTCTGTTTTGAAAATTTAAAAGAAGAGTTTAAACTTAAAGATGAAGTTCAATCTGAAATGTTTAAATTTGAAACTTAAGTATGAAATCAAATATTTAAATCTTGGATTTTTAATCATTTTTGAATTCAAACTTAAGTGGTTAAACTAAACATGAAACCGTTTTTCTGTTTTCTGTTTCAAAATGAAAAGTAAATTTTTAAATGGCAACTGAAATTTTAAATAAGTTTAAATCTGGAAAACTGAACTTTTGAGTTAATGAACCTGAGTTTGAATTTAAAACTGGAAATTTAAATTTAGATTTTAAACTTTACAGTATTAAGGGACCTTGGTTTTGAGTTTGAACTATAAGTTTTAAATTTATGAAATAAGGTTTAAATAAGTTTAAATTCAGTTTTGAAAATCTGAAATTTGACTGTAAGGACCCGATTCTTTGACTTTCAAAAATTCAACATCCATACTCACTTTATCGACTGCCGAGCAATCGAACGACGGAAAACCGAACACTTAGGGTTTTAAGAAAAAGAAAAAGACAGAAAAGAAAGAAAATAGAGAGGAAAGAAAATAGAAAATAGAACGGAAAGAAAACAATAGATCAACGTCAGAATCTCACAATTCGCAGCGGAACAACATATAATAATAAATGAATAATCTTTAAACAAAGAACTATATCAGTTATTACATTTTATACATTACATTTCATTACATCATATCATCATCAGAGTGTACAACAACAAACAGTGTAGCGGAAAAAGAAATACTATATACTAGTAATACGCCATGCCATCCATCTTGCCTCCAGCAATTCCAGAATATCCAGAATATCCTGATAAACCTTAACTCTTGACTGTCAGTGTGGAAATTGGTGGGCACCCAGAGTTTAGGAAGGAAAACAATAAACTCCGAGTCAGTCATGTGACTGGTGTGAGAACTCAAAACAGTTTATTTATCTTTAAAATCAAAATAGAGGAATATTTTTAAAGTCAATTCGCAATGCTTTTAAAAATGAGACTACCATAAGGCCTCCCGCACACACACACAATGCAAACGCAGAATCGGAGGAGATTTCTCCTTATGATAGCCAAAGATGCTTGATACGTATTAAAAAGACATTTGATATTATGACTAGTGCATAGTGTAGGAAAAATTCATTTCGAAAGTAGAATATAAATCTTAGCCAGCATAGACATTCCGAACTATGCCTACTATAGCTACCATCCAAACACGTAGGGAATCTCTATACCAGGAGCTACCCAGTGCAGAGACAATAGATAGGTCATCCTATCGCTTTCGCAAATACGCGGTCTTCAACACCGGTCATCAATGCTATCCATTACGTCGTATCACTGTTCGGAATGGGTAATCCGAATAACGAGCGCAATAATTTAAAAATAAGTGTAGAATTCAAATTCAGTAAATCACAACAAATACCTTTCAAAGGTAAATATTGATAGTCGGTTATTGAACTATCAATGGATATGCACACATCACCAATTTCCAAATAATTTTCCAAATTATTTATTTCCCAAAAATATCTTTAAAAGATATATAATTTCAATACTTCAAAAATAAATCAATATTTATTTTTAAACAAATTCCCCTTTCTTTTATAAATTCCATAGTGAATTTACATTCCAAAATATCCATGCATATACGATTTCAATTATTCATTTCAATTTATCTTCAAAAAGATAGATTCTTAAGATATTCACTTTATATTGGAAAACATTTCCATACTTACTTATTCATAAGTAATTCACAAATTTTATTTATTTTCAACCTTTGGAAAATATTCAATATACTTAAATCGAAATTAAGTATATATTTCATTCTTTAAGGAAATCATTCTCTTAAACGTATTTATTTGGGCCAAAACGGATTTTACGTAAAACATCGTTACGACAACCCAAAATCACTAGTATAGGGATTCGAAATTAAAATAGATATATAAATCACAATACTATACAAAACATTTCCTTTCGGAAATCATTTACTATAACAACAGTGTTATAGTCCACCATTTCCTTTTATTTCTCGAAAATGTCTATTTCAACAATAATGTTGAAATCTATGGTTTCGAATCTCAATACATTTAAAACATCATTAGATAGTTTTAATTCAATTTAAAACATCACATTCAAAACAATTTCTTTAACATATTATTCACTATTCAAAAACGTGAATATACTACGTTAACCAATTTCATCATTTCTATACATTTCATTTTAAAGAATTATTCACTGTCTAAAACGTGAATATAACTTCATAAATAAGTTATAAAAATTAACTTATCAAAATAAGTCGTTTGCGAATTTATAAAACAACGTTTATAAACTCCATTTCTATTTATTTTATAACAACTTCCTTTTATAAATTCCTTTATTAACCTATTCGATTTATAACTCAATTATAAACTAAAGGTTCATATTATAAGTCAAATACTTATAATTTATTTGTTTACAAAATCGTTCCTTTAAACTTCACAATTATAAATCTTATAATTTATAAGATTCAATTATTTATCCAAATCTATTCTTTCAATAACTTTATAAATTTTATAAGCCTACTGCTTATAAAATTCCATTCCCTTATGCAATCCATTTTCACTTCATTCAAACACTTATAAAAACTCGTTTTATAATTCAAATATTTTCATTTATAAATTACCAATTTATAAATCTTTTTATATAAATCAATTTATATTATTCTTTTAAAACATCTTTAATCTCCTTTATAATTTCATCATTCTGATTTATAAAATAATTAAATTTTATAAATCCTATATTTTCAACTTTTCATAATAAATTCAAAAATCCCGATTAAACTATTTTATAAAATCATTAACCTCATATTTTCAAAAATCAACCTTTAACTATATTTCTCAAAAATCATAATTTTTATAACATTAAAAATTATACGTTTATTTATTTAAAATGGATAAATTCCGAAAAATATTTTATAAACGTATACTTCCAAAAATCACTTTGAAATCCCTTTTTAAAATTCCAAAATTTGGTCCAATGATGCTACATACCAAATAGTCAATCACGACAACAACGATATCATATATCGATATGATAATCCATCAAATATCAAAATATCTGAAATCAAAAATAAATATTGTTGAGGAATCCAGTTGGATCCCCCCAACCTGTTTTCCTGCATCCACAAACATTAGCACAATACCAATTCCGCTCCAGTACGAAATTATCGCGGTATATGGGATTTAAAATATTATCCGCTTAATAGACGGCGCAATACATCCGCTATACAAATGCGGGAAATCAATAACTGCAATATATACATATGCCAATATATATATATATATATTGTTATTATATATAATACCAATTTCACTGTTTATGAAATATTCGCGGTATATGTTTTTAATAAATAACATCTGCTTACTAACGGCGCATAATGTCTATTTTAACAATCAATAGATATCAATCATCATTCAAACATGCATTCAAATATTTTAAATCTAACTATTTAAAATAAAAATCGAAACTGATTCGATTGAGTGAGAAGTTCTCACCTTGATTTCAATTTCGCTTTAGCGATTTATTTCGAATAAAATTAAACAGACGTTTAATTTTACCCAAAATTCTCACTAACTCCAAACGACTCCAATCCAATTCCATCGCGTAGTGCTCGTCCATATGATTCCAACGCAACTGGTTTCGCGCGTTTTCGACCTCGTATGAAAAAGTTATGCATTTTTAAACTTACACGAATTTATTTATATAAATTACAACATTTTCTTTATAATTTTTTTACCCTTACTCCTTTACAGCCGTGAGATCTTTGCCCTCCCAACGTCAAAACCGTCCACTACTTCTCCTCCAACACACGCATACCCTACAAGAAATCACGCAATCCACCATCGCATGAACTCCACGATCATCGAGCCTCCACCCACCACTAGAATGTGATCAGAGACCACCAATCGATAGCCCAACCCCTACTCCATCAACGCCCCCTCTATGGTCGAGCTTGGTCGCCTATTGTGCACACAGTTCGAGGCCGAACGGCCTGCATTTGAACACAAATTCTCGTTGATTCGTGAAGCTATTCGCGATCTTGACCGTTGATATTAAAGATCTCATCGAGCTCTTCAATACTCTAGTTGAAAGTTTGTTGTAATATTGAGTGGATTAAGAGATTTGGGGGAAGAAAGATCGTGAGTTTTCAGCCCTTGAATCCTTGGTGGCGGCTGTGCATTCTTAGGGTTTTGTAATTTTTTTTTATTTGTGAATGGAGATGGTCTATTTATAGGAATTCATCGAACACTATTCATTCCGGGATTTCCAAACTCCGATTTACGCACCGTAACTATAACGACCCGTATTTTTACGGATCGATAGATCGTAGAATTATTAGGTCGTTAGTGTTGTTTATGTTGTCTCTGGACTGAGTCGTATAGGAAGTTAACTCGTGTGTTAAGTGTTGAGTTGTTAACGAGTTAACTAGTGGACCGAGTTGAGAATTTGACCGACTCATACAGGTAGCGACCTATAGGTTTGGCCGAGTTAGTGAGTTGCCGAGTTAAGGTAGTGGCCGACTCATAGGGTCAACGAGTTATAGGGTTTGGCCGACTTAGGTGTTGCCGACTTAAGAGGGCGACCGACTCAAGGGGTGAACGGCTTATAGGATTAGCGACCTATAGAAGGACCGACTTAAGGCTTAGCCGAGGGTTAATGAGTCGGTGAGGCCATGGGTCGTGAGTTATTTTGTGTGTTAGGATGAGTCGTTTGACCGAGTTAAGGATAGGTCGAGTCGGTTAGCTGGTGGCCCTGTACTTTGTTAGAAGCTTGAGTCGTGTGTGTAGTTGAGTCGTCATACGACTTAGGACTTAGGAGTGTTAGCGGCATGAAGTGTTAGGCCGGTTACTTGATGAGTCGTGAGTCGTGAGACGATGAGTCGGCAGCTAGTTAAGTCGTAACCGGTTTAGGTTGAGTTGGCATGTGTTATGTGTTAAGTCGCGCGCATGCATGAGTCATAAGTCGTGACTCGGGGTTGAATTAGGCCCGTGTTTGAGTTGCGTATTGGTTGAGTCGTGAACTATGTTGAGTCGTTAGGCAGTTAACCCGCGTGTGTGTGTTGTGTCGTGTTGGCTTGAGTCGGCAGAGGCTTGTTGAGTCTTGAGTCGTGGGCATATAAGTCACGAGCGACTTAAGGTTAAGTCGTTAAGTCACGAACGACTTAGGGATGAGTCGGCGGCCGACTTAAGGGGGTTTTTCAGCCTATAAATAGAGGGGTTTGGCTCACTTTTTGGCACCGGTTTTTGAAGCGACGAAGTGCTGCTATTTTGAGAGCTCGACTACAACATTTCTTCATCTCCTTTTCTCCATTTCAATCTAGTTCTAACATCCATCCAAGATCGAAGATCCAAGAGCCAAAGTTGAAGATCTTCATCCAACCAAGCTAGATTTCATCGTTTCAAGCGGGATTTCGACGAATCAAGCTTGAATCCTTGCTGTCCAAATCTGAAGTTGATAGTTTTTGAAGTGTTTGGGTGATTCGGTGAGTGGTGGTTATCTCTCACGCGGACCCAAAGGAGTATATTGGATTGGTGGTTTGTTGAAGTGTTGTAGATAGTGATTTTATGCATATTTCTTTAGATCCAAGTGTAGATCCATTACTTATGAAGAAGTTTACTTATGCAAGTTCATTCACCAAGTTGTAGAGATAAAAACCCATGATTTATATTTGTTAGATCTATGCTAAAAACCCTTGATTCAGGTATGTTAGATCCATGCTCATTTATTTACGAAATTGCCATTTTAGTTATAAATGCCTATTTAGATCTTGATTGACTACTTGTTGTTTGGATTAATGTTTGCCTTGTTTGATTGTTGTGAATGAGTTATCTAGTTGATAGATTTGGACAAGTATGGTCAAAGACGATTCAAAAGCTACGGAAGAGGCTCTTGAATGGCGAAAGTTGCTCAAGGAATATGTAGTGGATGTTGAAGCTCATATGTATGGATTGGATGATGTTGAGATGGAATTTTTCCTTGATGCGATGAGACAAACCATGATGTTAAGATGAGCCTTTGCTATAATGAAGATGAGGCAAAGAATGATGAGATGTAACCTTGGTATAATCGAGAAGGATTACTCCAAGCATGTTGACAACTTGAAGGGTAGTTCGAGTTGATTGGTAATGGATGGCTCAAGAGGTAGTTTGGGCTAGGTTGAGAATAGTCGTCAAGGGGGATGACTAGAAGGCTTGGATTTCATCGTTGTTGAAGGTTCTAGCAGACTCAAAGCAAGAGTGCAAGGGTTGCCCTAAAGACTACAGGTAGGTGGTCTGGATACCCTAAAGACTACAGGTAGGTGGTCGAGTACTCTGGGTAGTTGCGAAAATTTTTAGGCACGGGTCATGATGACGTGCGGAGTTATGTCTAGAACCGGGGTTACCATTATCCCTTGATAGATGGCTCAGGAAGGAGTCGGTCATTCAATTAACGGTGATTTCGAAGCAAGGTTAACAGTGATAGCCAGAGTCATGGATGTTTGGACGTTTGGTTGTATCGTCATTCGGTCTCAAGAGCGGTGTTTTCTGGGTGCTTATCTGATCTTGGTTTAGGCCTTGGGGGTTTGTATTTGGAAAACATCGACTTTGACTCGAGTGATTATTGCTTTACTTTAATTGCCTGCTATGTTATGCTTGCTTCTCCTTAATGTGTGTCTGGGAGCTATCACTGTAGAAAGAGGTGGAGTGGGATGGTTTGGTTCCTATTCCTTTTATCCCTTATACTCTTTTGGTATGTTTGATAGTTGATTTACTGCTCACTAAGACTTTGTCTGACTCAAGGTTTTATGTCTCCTCTTATTACCTTGGGCTGTTCATCCATGTTGGGATGGGCAGACTAGGTAGCAGGTGACAGGTGTTGTTCTTGGAGATCTACGTTGATGATGACGAAGACGAGCAGGAGGCTTTTGCATATTATTTCATATTATGTACTGGGTTTTTCCGCTGTATATACTTTGAGTGCTTTGTAGTGAGGTTTTGATGTATTGACTGTTCTGATGATTGTATCAAACTTCTAAGATGCTTATTTGATGATATTCTGTTATGAAGCTTCACTGTACATATATTTCTCTATTGTATTTTATCCATGCGCTGTGAGTTATGCGATAGATTCTGCGATGTTTATTCTACCCTTGACGGTCACCCATGGCTGCTTGGCACGCCTTTCAGCGCATTATTTCCTTGTCAAGGTGCGGGAGTCATGGGCGGTCGTCACATTTGGTATCAGAGCTTTGGTTAATCGATTTTAGCCAACGCTCGCTGATGTAACTACGTAAGAGAGACGTAATTGTATTTTGATGAATGATTACTATATATAATATAGTAGTTTAGAAGGATTTGAACTCCTTATGCAGTTGTTTCTCAAGGTGTCCTAAGTCATTCCTTTTTGTAGATATTAAGGATGAGTCGAAGGGGGAGACCAGCTGCTAGGGAAGACCGTGCTGCTAGGGAAGCTGTTGATTATGCTCCTATGTTTGAGGCCATGATGACTTCGATCATGAGGAGGATACCAGCTTCGGGGTCATCAGTAGATGTTGGAGTTCAAGTTCAAGCTCCAAGATCGGTGGATTTTACTAAGCTTTGTATGGACTATACTTCTCTTGGAGGAAAGGTTTTCTTGGGAACGGAATCAACTATTGAAGTGCAGAGATGGATTGATGCTTGTAGGAGGATCTTTGGTGATTTGGGAATCGAGGATGCAACTAAGAGGAAGCTTGCATCAAGGCAACTTCAAGGGAGAGCTTCGGATTGGTGGAATTCTATCACCATTGATACTCCGGAGGAGGAGATTACTTGGGAGCAATTCCAAGTCAGATTTGAAGCTAAGTTCATCTCTACGGCTCAGAAATCTGTCTTGTTTAAGAAGTTTGTGGAACTCAAGCAAGGTGGAAGATCAGTTCTTGAGTATGTTTCTGAGTTTGAAGCTTTGTCCAAGTATGCCAGATCGTATATTGATTCTCCCTATCAGAAGAATGAGAAGTTTGTGACCGGTTTGGACACTTATCTTGGGAGACAGTTGGTGGATCATCTAGACGATCCGTTTGAGAAGCTTGTGGAGAAAGCTCTCAGGCATGAGAGTTTGTTTCCTAGGGAGAGTTCTGTTGTTGCTGTAACCAAGGAAGGATCTAAACCACAGCAAGGTGGCAACAAGAAGAGGAAGCAGCAGCAACAGAAGGGTAAGGATGGCCAGAAGAAGCCGAAGGGTGAAGTGACCTGCTACAACTGTCAGCAGAAGGGCCATCTCTTCAGAGATTGCAAGAATCCCAAGGTGCCGGGAAAGTGTTACAACTGTGATAAGCTGGGACATATCAAGAAGGATTGCCTAGAACCAAGGAAAGATAGGCAGATTGTACAAGCTTATGCTATGAAAGCAGTGCCGTCGTCTTCAAAAGCTCCTACTGCTGAAGAGAAGGGGAAGAGTGTGGTGGTTCAAGGTAATCTTTCCATTTGTGGTGTTCCAGTTAGAGTGTTGTTTGATACTGGAGCGTCGCATTCTTTTATTTGTGATGATCTTGTAGGCCGGTTAGGCTTGGAACCGGATATTGTTGATAGGCCTTTGGTTGTGACTAATCCAGTTGGGGGTTCGTCTTGTTTGTGTATGATATGCCGTGGTCTAGTTGTGTCGAGTCATGATTGCTCTTTTGTTTGTGATTGCTTTGTTCTGAACTTTGCGGGGTTCGGAATTATTTTGGGTATGGACTGGCTTAGAAAGTATGCGGCAAGGATTGATTGTGAGAGGCTGGAGGTGACAGTCGGGAATGTGGAAGGGCGAAAGGTTGTGATACGATGTAAGCATGAAGAAGGCGTCTTCATGAGCTTCATGTATTCGCTGGTTGTTCCACGGGATGGACTGTCATCGGTGCCTATTGTGAATGGATTTAAGGATGTCTTTGATGAAGTCAAAGGGTTACCGCCGCATAGGGAGATCGAGTTTTGTATCGATCTAGTTGAGGGAGCCAGACCTGTTGTGATGCCTCTTAGGCGGATGGCGCCTAGGGAACAACAAGAGTTGAAGGTGCAAGTTGATGACCTTTTGCAGAAAGGATTCATTCGGCGTAGTGTGTCCGAATGGGGTACACCAGTTGTGTTCGCAACCAAAGCGGATGGATCGTTGAGGTTGTGTGTGGATTATCGTGAGCTGAATAAGGTGACTAAGAAGAACAAGTATCCATTGCCGAGAATAGATGACTTGTTTGATCAGCTTCACGAGGCGAGGGTGTTTTCTCAGATGGATTTGGCAACGGGATTTCACCAGTTGAGAGTGGCTAAGGATAGTGTGCCGAAGACTGCTTTTAGGACACCATCCGGGTTTTATGAGTGGCTGGTAATGCCGTTTGGTTTGACTAACGCACCAGCATATTTTGTGGATCTTATGAATAGAGTATTTAGAGATCAGTTGAACAAGTTCGTACTTGTGTTCGTGGATGATATTCTGATTTATTCCAGAACTGAAGAAGAGCACAAGGTGCACTTGCGTATTGTTTTGGAAATCTTACGGAAACATCAGCTGAAGGATAAGTTTTCGAAGTGTCACTTCTGGAAGAGTGAAGTGAGATTCCTAGGCCATGTTATCTCTGGAAATGGAATAGCGGTTGATCCCGCTAAGGTGGCAGCGATCCAGGATTGGATTAGACCTAAGAATGCATCTGATGTGAGAAGTTTTCTTGGATTAGCAGGATATTATCGTCGGTTTATCAAAGACTTTTCCAAGATAGCTGCACCATTAACAGGATTGACGAAGAAGAACCAAGTGTTCTGTTGGGATGCTAAGTGTGAGCAAGCTTTTGGAATCCTGAAAGAGCGACTGACAAGTGCTCCTGTTTTGACTATTCCAAGTGGGAATGATGAGATGGTGGTTTACACCGATGCCTGTGGTACTGGACTTGGAGCAGTGCTGATGCAGAAGGATAAAGTTGTTGCGTATGCTAGTCGACAACTGAAGCCGCATGAAAGGAATTACCCGACTCATGATTTGGAGTTAGCAGCGATTGTTTTTGCTTTGAAGATGTGGAGACATTACCTATTGGGAGTTCGATTCGAGTTGTTTACGGATCATAAGTCGTTGAAGTATCTATTCTCCCAAAAGGATTTGAATCTCCGACAGCAACGGTGGCTAGAGTTCTTGGCATCGTATGATTTTGGTATAGCCTATACTCCGGGAAAAGGTAACGCAGTGGCAGATGCGTTGAGTCGAAGACATGCAGGATTGGGAGCCATGTTTTCGGAATGGAAGAGTCTTGAGTATTTGGCTGGATTTGATTTCAGGCCTAGATGTGAGTTGGAACCTGAGATGTTGGCAAACTTATCGATAAGACCTACTCTTGTGGAAAGAATTGGCGAGAGCCAAAAGCGAGACGATAAGCTTGTCAAGATTATCCGTGATTTGGAATCTGGATTGGAACCAGAAAAGGATAAAGGATTCGAGGTCGATCGAGAGGGTTGGCTTCGAAAGCAAGGACGGCTAGTTGTTCCCGATATAGATGGATTGAGAGATGAAGTTCTGAGGGAAAGTCATCACTCGAAGTTGACAATTCATCCAGGTGGTAATAAGATGTATCGGGATATGAAGAGAACATATTACTAGGAAGGTATGAAGAAGGATGTCGGAAATTTTATTTCCAGATGTATGAACTGCCAGTTGGTGAAAGCTGAGCAGAAGAAGCCCAGTGGATTACTTCAGCCATTAGAGGTTCCTACATGGAAGTGGGAGCAAGTGTCAATGGATTTTATCGATGGTCTACCTAGAACAAGAGCGGGGAATGAAGGGATTTGGGTCATCGTAGATCGGTTGACCAAGAGTGCAAGGTTCATTCCTGTTCGATCGACTAGGACTGCATCGAAGTTGGCTGAGTTGTATGTGAAGTGGATTGTTCGATTCCATGGTATTCCGAAGGGTATAGTGAGCGATCGAGACCCATTGTTCACTAGTGGATTTTGGAAGAGCTTCCAGGAAGTTTTGGGAACCGAGTTGTGTTTAAGTACAGCTTATCACCCTCAAATAGATGGTCAGACTGAGAGAGTCAACCGAGTTTTGGAAGATCTTCTTAGAGCATGTGTTTTGGACTTCGGAGGATCATGGGAAGATCACCTTCATTTGGTGGAATTTGCTTATAATAACAGTTATCAGTCGAGCATTGGTATGGCACCATATGAGGCATTATATGGAAGACCGTGTAACTCTCCGACATGTTGGTTGGAAACTGGAGAAAAGCCAATGCTTGGGCCATAGATGATTCGATAGACTTCGGATTGTATAGGGATCATTCGGCAACGAATGAAGGCAGCCCAAGATCGTCAGAAAAGTTATGCCAATAATCGTCGTAAGGATTTGGAATTCGACATAGGCGATATGGTTTTTGTGAAGATTTCTTCTCTGAAGAATGTTATTCGATTTGGAAAGAAAGGAAAGTTAACTCCGAGATTTGTTGGACCATTCCCGATTATCGAGCGAATTGGAAAGCTCGCTTATAGATTGGAGTTACCGGGGAAGATGGCGGGTGTGCACAATGTTTTTCACGTATCGTATCTACGGAAGTGTGTGCATGACCCAAGTACTGTGGTTTCTGCTGATAGCTGTGAAGATTTAGAGGTTGATCCAGTGGTTAGAAGACCTCGTAAGCCGCTTCGTGTTGTTGAGACCGACACGAAACAGCTTAGGAGGAAGACGATTACGTTGCTCAAGGTACAATGGAGTGATGATGTTAACGACTGTACGTGGGAGGAGGAAGAGAGGATGAAGGCAGCTCATCCCGAACTCTTCGAGGTATGGCCCTAAAGTGTCGTGACATCTCATGAATTTGTAGGTTGTTCTAAGTCTTAGAATTCTGCATGCTAGGTTAGAATTGGATGCATGATTTGTTGATTGCTATGGATGGTAGGCATGCGGAATATCTTTTATTGCTGTTATTTGCTTGGAATTTCGGGGGCGAAATTCCTAAGGGTGAGAGAATGTAACGACCCGTATTTTTACGGATCGATAGATCGTAGAATTATTAGGTCGTTAGTGTTGTTTATGTTGTCTCTGGACTGAGTCGTATAGGAAGTTAACTCGTGTGTTAAGTGTTGAGTCGTTAACGAGTTAACTAGTGGACCGAGTTGAGAATTTGACCGACTCATACAGGTAGCGACCTATAGGTTTGGCCGAGTTAGTGAGTTGCCGAGTTAAGGTAGTGGCCGACACATAGGGTCAACGAGTTATAGGGTTTGGCCGACTTAGGTGTTGCCGACTTAAGAGGGCGACCGACTCAAGGGGTGAACGACTTATAGGATTAGCGACCTATAGAAGGACCGACTTAAGGCTTAGCCGGGGGTTAATGAGTCGGTGAGGCCATGGGTCGTGAGTTATTTTGTGTGTTAGGATGAGTCGTTTGACCGAGTTAAGGATAGGTCGAGTCGGTTAGCTGGTGGCCCTGTACTTTGTTAGAAGCTTGAGTCGTGTGTGTAGTTGAGTCGTCATACGACTTAGGACTTAGGAGTGTTAGCGGCATGAAGTGTTAGGCCGGTTACTTGATGAGTCGTGAGTCGTGAGACGATGAGTCGGCAGCTAGTTAAGTCGTAACCGGTTTAGGTTGAGTTGGCATGTGTTATGTGTTAAGTCGCGCGCATGCATGAGTCGTAAGTCGTGACTCGGGGTTGAATTAGGCCCGTGTTTGAGTTGCGTATTGGTTGAGTCGTGAACTATGTTGAGTCGTTAGGCAGTTAACCCGCGTGTGTGTGTTGTGTCGTGTTGGCTTGAGTCGGCAGAGGCTTGTTGAGTCTTGAGTCGTGGGCATATAAGTCACGAGCGACTTAAGGTTAAGTCGTTAAGTCGCGAACGACTTAGGGATGAGTCGGCGGCCGACTTAAGGGGGTTTTTCAGCCTATAAATAGAGGGGTTTGGCTCACTTTTTGGCACCGGTTTTTGAAGCGACGAAGTGCTGCTATTTTGAGAGCTCGACTACAACATTTCTTCATCTCCTTTTCTCCATTTCAATCTAGTTCTAACATCCATCCAAGATCGAAGATCCAAGAGCCAAAGTTGAAGATCTTCATCCAACCAAGCTAGCTTTCATCGTTTCAAGCGGGATTTCGACGAATCAAGCTTGAATCCTTGCTGTCCAGATCTGAAGTTGATAGTTTTTGAAGTGTTTGGGTGATTCGGTGAGTGGTGGTTATCTCTCACGCGGACCCAAAGGAGTATATTGGATTGGTGGTTTGTTGAAGTGTTGTAGATAGTGATTTTATGCATATTTCTTTAGATCCAAGTGTAGATCCATTACTTATGAAGAAGTTTACTTATGCAAGTTCATTCACCAAGTTGTAGAGATAAAAACCCATGATTTATATTTGTTAGATCTATGCTAAAAACCCTTGATTCAGGTATGTTAGATCCATGCTCATTTATTTACGAAATTGCCATTTTAGTTATAAATGCCTATTTAGATCTTGATTGACTACTTGTTGTTTGGATTAATGTTTGCCTTGTTTGATTGTTGTGAATGAGTTATCTAGTTGATAGATTTGGACAAGTATGGTCAAAGACGATTCAAAAGCTACGGAAGAGGCTCTTGAATGGCGAAAGTTGCTCAAGGCATATGTAGTGGATGTTGAAGCTCATATGTATGGATTGGATGATGTTGAGATGGAATTTTGCCTTGATGCGATGAGACAAACCATGATGTTAAGATGAGCCTTTGCTATAATGAAGATGAGGCAAAGAATGATGAGATGTAACCTTGGTATAATCGAGAAGGATTACTCCAAGCATGTTGACAACTTGAAGGGTAGTTCGAGTTGATTGGTAATGGATGGCTCAAGAGGTAGTTTGGGCTAGGTTGAGAATAGTCGTCAAGGGGGATGACTAGAAGGCTTGGATTTCATCGTTGTTGAAGGTTCTAGCAGACTCAAAGCAAGAGTGCAAGGGTTGCCCTAAAGACTATAGGTAGGTGGTCTGGACACCCTAAAGACTACAGGTAGGTGGTCGAGTACTCTGGTTAGTTGCGAAAATTCCTAGGCACGGGTCATGATGACGTGCGGAGTTATGTCTAGAACCGGGGTTACCATTAGCCCTTGATAGATGGCTCAGGAAGGAGTCGGTCATTCAATTAACGGTGATTTCGAAGCAAGGTTAACAGTGATAGCCAGAGTCATGGATGTTTGGACGTTTGGTTGTATCGTCATTCGGTCTCAAGAGCGGTGTTTTCTGGGTGCTTATCTGATCTTGGTTTAGGCCTTGGGGGTTTGTATTTGGAAAACATCGACTTTGACTCGAGTGATTATTGCTTTACTTTAATTGCCTGCTATGTTATGCTTGCTTCTCCTTAATGTGTGTCAGGGAGCTATCACTGTAGAAAGAGGTGGAGTGGGATGGTTTGGTTCCTATTCCTTTTATCCCTTATACTCTTTTGGTATGTTTGATAGTTGATTTACTGCTCACTAAGACTTTGTCTGACTCAAGGTTTTATGTCTCCTCTTATTACCTTGGGCTGTTCATCCATGTTGGGATGGGCAGACTAGGTAGCAGGTGACAGGTGTTGTTCTTGGAGATCTACGTTGATGATGACGAAGACGAGCAGGAGGCTTTTGCATATTATTTCATATTATGTACTGGGTTTTTCCGCTGTATATACTTTGAGTGCTTTGTAGTGAGGTTTTGATGTATTGACTGTTCTGATGATTGTATCAAACTTCTAAGATGCTTATTTGATGATATTCTGTTATGAAGCTTCACTGTACATATATTTCTCTATTGTATTTTATCCATGCGCTGTGAGTTATGCGATAGATTCTGCGATGTTTATTCTACCCTTGACGGTCACCCATGGCTGCTTGGCACGCCTTTCAGCGCATTATTTCCTTGTCAAGGTGCGGGAGTCATGGGCGGTCGTCACAGTAACCAGCGTTTCTAGGGTTTACCCCGCGTTTCGGACACAATGGAACAGGTTTCGGAAGTTAATTCGGACATCTGTGCGAGTTATGGCAATAAACGTTCAATTTAAATTAAACCGATTTAAACGATTTTCTAGGCGTTTTAATTTGTACCGGACAAACGGTAAATCCAATTGACACGAAATTTGAAACCATACAAAAATATCACATTACGGATCCGATGAAACTAGTTTCGTCGAAATCCGAGACTGTTTGAAAAATGGCTATTTTAACTCGCCAAATTAATATTAAAAATAATTTCGATGCGTTTCGAGCTGCCACAATCAAACGATAACTCCGTTTGCTACGAAAATTGAAATCCGGTAATAACTAACTATTACGGATCCAATGGAACTGGTCTCGTCCAATTCTGAGACTGTTCAAAAATTGACTATTTTCACTAGCCGATTTTAATATTAAAATATTCAATTTTCACAAATTAACTCTTAATTCGATTTTAAAAGTTCTAAAATATCATTCTAACTTCAATATGATAAAATAAAATTTTACAAATCATTTTCAATCATATTTAACCCAATTTTCAATTATTTCTACATTTAACATATTACATTATCGATTTGATTATTCAATTAAATCCAATTATTCAAAATAAAATTTATTCGACTTATAAATTCACTTATTAATATTTAAAATTAATTAAATATTCAAATTTTCATTACTTAAAATCCTGGGTCGTTACATTGACTTTAAGTCAGTTTTTAAAATTTAAATAAGTTTTTAAATTTAAATTTGATTTAACTATTTAGAAAGTTTAAATAAATTTGAATTTGAAAATGAAAATAGAGATGTAAGTAAAGTTTTAAATCTTTAAGTTTGAATCTAAAATAGAAATTTAATTTGTAATTCAGTTTGAAATTTAAAAAGAAATTTTAAATTGAATTTTTGTTTTGAAATAAAGTGTTTAAAATACTTTTGTATTAAGAAGAATGTTCTTAATTTAGAATTCAAGAAATTGGTTTCATTTAAATTATTAAGTTAACTTAAATGGAATATTAATTAATTAATTAATTAATAATGTGGATGCTTAATTAAGTAATTAATATTATTTTTAAGTTAATTAATTAAGATTTGAGATTAATTAATTAAGGTTAATTAATCTATAATCAAGGATGGTTAATTAAATTTTAATTAATGCTTAAGATTTATTAAATCAAGTGATTAATGATAATTAAGATTTTAATTAACACTTAATTAATTAATAATTAGAGATTAATTAAATGATAATTAAAGATTAATTAATTTATAATTAATAATGATTAATCAAAGTTAATTCTTAATTATGTAATTAAGAAATGTTAATGAAGACCATTAACTTAAGATTATTTTAACAATTAGTTAATGTGATTAATTTTAATAATTAATTAGATTAATTAATTAATAATAATCAATTATTTAATTACTTAATGAAGTAATTAATGAATTAATTACTTGGTGTAATTAATTTAATTAAATGTGATTAGTTTAGATTAATTAAGTTTAATTAATTTAAACATTTATGGATTATTGATAATTACTTATGTAATTAATGAATTTATAATTACTTAAGGAAGTAATTAAATAATAATTACAGAATGTAATTAAGATAATTATTAAAGAAGTAATTTGGATTTAAATTACTTTGAAAATTTATCAAGTGATTAATGAAGATAATTAATTAAGGGTAATTAATTATGGGATGAGTAATTAGAGTAGTAAATTACTGATTATTAATCATGGGTGATTAATGTATATGTTGTTTAAATTGAAGATTAATTACTTATGTAATTAATTTATTTTGAGAAATTGTTTAATTAATGATGTAATTTGGAATTGATTAATTAAGGTATAATTAAAATTAAATGCTAATTACTTATTGTAATTAGAAATAGTTAATCAATAATGGTTGATTGAATTGAATATTGAAAAGATGATTTATAAATTGATTTATAATCAATTGATGGTTAAGATAAGCATAATTTTAATGATGAAGTAATTAGTTTAATTTATTTTAAATTAATTAGAGATTAAGTAATTAATTTAATTCATTTTAAATTAATTATGAATAGTGTGATCATTAGATAGTTGCTTATGTTAGATGATTGGTATTGGTTGCCTGGTATGGTTGGTAATCTCAGTTATGAGATGAGTTGTGTATGTGATATGGATACATTGGTTGCATTTGGATGATAATATGGATTATCTGATTATGGTATGAAGTACCTGTTGATAATGAAAAGGTTGATTATCTATTGTGATGAGAATTATCTATCCGTGTATATTTAGATAATGAATTGAATTGTTTTAAACTTAAAACAACTTGGACCCTAAAAGACACGCTTTGGATTTCGATGAGACCGGGATCGGGTTTCCATATTTGGATATCCGAAAACCACATCGATTCCAAATAACGTTAGGTCGTTAATCCAAGTGGAGGGAGTAAAGACTCGAGGTGTAAGGGCTATACGTCAGTATAACTCTATGGGTGATTCCGTAATGAGTTTGACGGAATAGTACTTATAGATTCGAGATGGTGATTTAGAGTGCAAGGGTTATTGTCGTTAACTCTGAGGGTGATTCCAATACGAGTGTAACGAGATAATGCCTTCGGTTTCGTTCGAACCCGGAACGAACTTGTATGGATTGAATGCTTTCAGAACATCGTCAGGTGGACGATGAGCATTCTAAGTGATATGTCCTATTAAGGTAATCGTAGCCTCAAGCCTCATCAACTGGGAATGGCTAAAACAGGGGAGGTGCAGCAAAGCTTCGTGGGTAGCACCCACTTGAGAGCAAGATTTATCCCTGTCTAGAGGTCCCTTTATATTTTCAGCTTAGTGGTGCGGTTGCTGATCACAACTGCGGGGTTGTCTTGTTTGGAACTGTTCAGTAAGGAACGGGTCCGGCTTTGTGTTGCAGGGGATGAAGGGAGTAATCCTCGGTACGGTGATCTAGGCCACGTACTGTGACGGGCGGTACCCCAGTAGCCCAGCCATTGATGGAATTCAAAAATCCAATAAGTGCCAACGGTTTTGATTGTATTACCCACTTTTGTGGCTAGTAGCTGGAATTTAATCGTGTAACAATTTCGGCTATTTCTTATTTACTTGAAAACCCTAGACACTATTATAATATCATCGGATTTCCTATCAAATGTTTTGGTTAGCGTAAGGTAAAAACTTTTCCATGTTTATATGTGGGAAGTCTTACGTGATACCTTTTCTTTTCAAAAGTTTTTTTAAAAGTTAAACAACTTTAACCTGTTACTCACACCAGACCCATGTCTGACCCGGAGTTATTTCTGTTTTTCTATAACTCTTGGTACTCAAATTTTTACGAGTAGCCAAGGGAATTCAGGTTAGGATTCAGGATAGCTTTGACGTATTGAGGAGGAGAAAATGGAGCAGGAGGCTTCCGCGTATAGTTATATAGTTTTCCGCTGTGTTGGTATCTCTGAGTTGTGTATGTATTGAGTTGTAATAACTAGACAGGTGTTTATAACTGTCTAGTATGTGTTGTATATGTCTGTGTACTCTGATATTTGATGTATACTATGTAATACTTATGTTATTAATATAATTTATTCGTTCCGCTGTTGAGATTCTTGTATTGTTTTCTTCTTTATCTTCTTTCTTTTCTCTTTTCTATCCCTTTCTTTCTTAAAGATGATGCGATTTTCCGGGAGTGGAAAGTCGGGTCGTCACAGGAAGCGATACTAAAGGGAAACCCAATATCACCCATGCGGCTCATAACGACCAACATCGGAAGCGATACTAAAGGGCAACAAACCCGAAGGTACATACCCGAAGGCAACAAACCGTAGCGGTGAAGGTCGGAGACCCAGTACTGGACACCACTAACTGGCGGAATGTGTCACAACTCTCGAAAAGGAATCTGAAAAGTGTTAACGTATGTCCCATAACCACTCGTTCACACAAAACGATTTACTATCCGTCAGTCACTTTCACACTCAAAGCAGTACAAAGTTTACCTCATGTCATCGATAAACCAAACCCGAAGGTCAAAACGATCAATCGAATAGGTCGGGGACTAATCGGGAAGACAAACGCACAGATTCATGGTCCGTGTTTTACCTAACCATTTAACCTTCCTTCCACTTCGCTCGAAGTGCGAAAGTGTGTGTTTTAAATAGAATTTATAAATTGGAGAAACGAGCTTTTAAATGTGATTCGACAGAGTATTTTATAAAAACCCGTGGATGAATTCAAGAATAAGTTATCAAAGTCAAAGATGAAATAACAACTACTAAAAAGCAACTTGAATCGATAAAGTTTGGAAAACCAATCAAAATATGCAAAAATAGGCAAAACAGGCAAAACATGAGCAGGTCGGTCGACCGGATACATGGCTCGGTCGGCTAGCCAGATGCAGGAAATAAAAAAAACTCGGGATAGCAGGTCGGTCGACCGGCTACAGGGCTCGGTCGGCCGAACCTGATGATTTGCAGTTCCTGCCCTTTTTCAATGAAATGCAAGTTCTTCAAAAACGCGACCGTTCAAGCAATGGAGTTAAGGAGCCTTAGCCAATAGATACCCCAGCTCCATTAACTCTCCGATTCGCCACCAAAAACATGTTCAAATATCAAAGTTAGGATCTTTAAAGAATTGAACCCAAACACTAAAAATTTGGATATTCACCAATTCAATCCAAACCAAAAGCAAGTGCATATGAGCAAGGTGTTAGGAATTCAAACCCAACATCAATGAAATCAAGAGAAGTAGATGTGAGTTCAAAACTCACCTTTTTCCAAAAACAAAGAAGATGAAGCTCAATAACAAGGAGAAGACCAACCAATCTCTACTTCAACTCAACAAGCTTCAATCTAAGAATAAAACACACATTTCCCAATTTAGGTTTAGGAAATTTTCTGAAATTGAAGAGGAGAAGAGTTGGAGAAGATGAAGAGGAGCTTACCAATGGCTTCTCTATGATTTTCAAGCAAGAATTTGGAGTTTGCAAATGGAATTAGGGCTTACAATTTCTATTTCCTCTTCCCTTCCACCATTTTCAGTTTTAGCTTAAGAAATGAAAATGAATGAAGATGAATGAAGAGAAGGGGTTGAGTTAGAGTATTAGTTAAGCTAGTGGCCTGAACCCAAACCCAAAACCCATTAGAAAAAGGGTCAAAATTTCACAAACTCCAAACATATCAAAGATTATACTCAAAAAGATCGCAAACGCCATTTTGGAACCAATGGAGGCGGTTACAAGCTCCAATTCGGTCGTTTGCAAAAGGTAACATTTCGGACCTAAATCCGACTAACGACGCTATATTTAAATAAAACATTTAAATATAAAATCGTTAAATATGCGGGTTGTTACACTTTCAACGTTATAACACTTCGAAATCAAAACACTTGAAATATAACACTTTCAAATCATAATCCTTTGAAACTCAAACTTTGAAACATAACTTCCACCACTTAAATTGTTACAATATTAAAATACTTTATATAATAAACTAGCTTCTTAAATTTCACAAATCAATTCCAAACCTACTCGAATTTATAAATTTTAAATTTAACCAAATTCCAAATCATAAATTTCTATAGGATTTAGTTTCATATAAACTATTCCAATTTATGTCGATTTCAAATCAGATTTGAGCCATAGAATAAACCATTTCAAATTCAATATATTTCAAACTTTAAGTATTCAACAATTTCAAAACTAAGTTTGGTAATTACGGTTCAACAATTCAGTGTTCTATTATTTAGTTTTGAAATATTTTACATCGTAAATCCATTATCATTTAAACAAAACCAAATTACAAATAACTGAATATTTGCATTAATTTATTTATACTAGAAATATTCATTTAATTCATCTTAAACAAATATCAAGTTATAAAATCATAACTTCTAAAATTTCAAATTTAATAAATTTCACATCAAGCTTATTTTAGTTTAATTCTTAAATAAATTCAATTTCAAATAAATCTCAAATTTATCTCCCAACCTTAATTCTATTTAAATCATTATAAACTCTACATCAAAATATAAGTTAAATACTTTGCCATGTTATCTTCAATAAAAATCAGACTTATTATTAAGTTTATTCTATATTAAAAAAAATTATTTATAGCTTAAAATCAAGGATAAAATATCATTTATATAATATCTAAAATCAATATTTTCCCAAAATCATATATTTCTTTATAGATCCATAGAAATTATTTCAAAATATTTATATGTATATAGATCACAGTGTCTGTATATAATTTTCTATCCTATGGTCAAGTGATATGGACATTTATCATTTCAATCCGTAATTTAAAATATAAATACGGTTATATATCATTTCAAACCACAATCCTGAATGAAATAAAAATCCATAACAAGTTGTAGTTTATACCAATATAAAATACAACATCCATTCATCCAATATCAATCATCAAACTTTTGTCATAATCATCATCCAATGCAATTAATTGCATCAATAGAGAACAGATAATAAATAACTGGTATTTACTGGCATCTTAGATTCAATAATAAACTAAACAACTATTTATCCATTAAATTCAAATGAACTGAGACGATGATTAAAAATATGTTAAACAGCCATAAATAAATTTCTAATCACATTATAAATAAAGTTAACAAACATAAGAAATTTTAAAAGTTATGAGTGGGCTAAAACACTCACCTTTTGAATTTAAATTGAATTTAAATCCAATCTAACTCAAAACTCAAACAGCCTCAAATCCACCCAAACTAATGGCAAAATTTCAGAAATTCCAATATGATTTTGATTAAGAAAAACGCACGTGAAACGGACCTCGTATGTAAAAGTTGGGTCGTTAGAACATATACGACTTAAATTAAATAAATAGAATAATAAATTTAATAGAACACGGTACCCTACGCAACAGAAAATCCTAACCGGATCTCTTTCGAACAAAGTCGCCAAAGACAAAAACGTAGACCAGCAATCGCGAGCGCCATCGATCATCTAAACGTGTCGCGCCTCCGCCACGAGCTCGCCATGCCAAGCCGCACCCAACGATCCAAGTCCGATCACCTAAAACCACTTCTAGCCACCACCATATACGAACCCTAATCGAATTTTGTCGCCAAATCCAGCCGTTGATTCGACGCATAAACCACATAGATGAAGTCCCCTCGGTCCACTCTACAATACCCACAAATAGATTCGAAGATCGTGCAAGTTTGGTCGAGGCATGATGAACGACCATGAACAGTTCATCGATTTCCGGCCAGAGCAAAATCTAGATTGAAAAATGAATCGTATATTTGACTTTCTCTCATCGAGAGCTTCAAATTCGTATATAATTCGATATAGTTTGTGGATTTTGTTTTTGAAGTTGTATTTTGAATTGAAATTGGATTGGGAAGATTAGGGTTTCCAGCCATTGAGGAAGAGGAGCAACAGAAGTATTTGTACGTACAGGAATGAGAAATAGAAAGGCCGCTAGAGTTTATAACCGGATATATATAGGTAGAGCTGAAAATAGAGAAATGGATATGATTAGTTTGGATAGTTGAACGATACTGGCCAAAAGCCCATTTCGACTCTGGAACGAAACAGGATCAACCCATATATCAAAATAGATGGTTTAAAACATTTTAAAATCAATGGAATAGGTTTCAAGTCCAAATTCCATCATATGAAAAAGTTATGCTAAAATCAAGTTATCTCAAATTGATTTCAATTGATTGTAATTTCATTTATTTCTAAGCGTTTCGAGCTCGTACGATCAAACGACAAGTCTGATCGCTGCGAAACTTGAAATCCTACAATAATTCACCGTTACAGATCCGATGAAACTAGTTTCGTGAAAATCCAAGTTAGTGGCCAAAATGGCAATTTTCAAGTTAATTAAATAATTTAATATTAAATTAATTAATCACTTCTTCAATTCAAATTAATTATTTACAATTTTTATCATTTTTGATTACAAATAAACTTCTAATTCATTAACCAAAATTTCCATATCAATCAAATAAGGATTTATTGCAAAATTTATAGTGTTTACCTTCAATTTAAGTAAATTCAAATAAATTACATTTTTAATTTCATTTAAATTAATAAAATTTGTATTCAGTCTCTTTATTCAATCAATCATCATCTTATGGATAAATTTAACATTAGTATATATCCAATTACCCTAATATTTTTACAGTCATTAACTTAATTCATATTAACGTAGTTTTTAATTACATTTGATTGCAACGGATTTAGATCTAATTCAATAGATTAAATAAATGGGTAAACAATTAATGTTTATCACCATTTGCCTAATTTAATCCCATTCATACTTTATTATCAAATAACAATTATTTAATTATTTATCTAACATTGATTCTATCAAATTACAATTTACTGCATATTATTTCATCAATTAATATAACTTTGAATTTATTTCCCAATTTACTAATTATAATCAATTATAATCTTGCCATTGGTTTCAGTTGATTGGGATTGCACTAAATTAATTATTTATTAACTTGCATTAACAGTTTTACTTTATTTTACATTCAATTATAGTTAACAATGTGTTATTTCATTAATTTATACAATACTTACTTTTATTTTTTGATGTTCAATTTATAACGTATAACACTTTCACTACTTCATTTATTAGAATTTTTTTCAAATTGTTAATAATTAATTTCGATTATCATTGCTACATTTCACTTCCAACATTCGCTTCATTATAAATTATAAAGTTTTTATTTCTTTCTAAATTTAATTACAAAAATTTTATTAAATTAACCAATTTAATTATCGAAATTTACGGTTCGTTACACTCTCCCCCACTCAAAACTTATCGTCCTCGAAAAGGAAAAGAAGGGAAAAGAAAGAATTAAGTAAACAATACATCTTATTCAAAAATACTAACTTTATAAACAAATAAATTCATAAAATTTATTACTTTGAATAAAATATACCAATTTATGACCATTGAATCGTTTTATGCACAAATTAATAATGTTTGGAAAACATTTTAAAAAATTTCTATGTCCAAATTTTACGAAAAATTTCGGCAGAGTCTCCTTTGTAAGAAGAGGCTTGGAAGAAAATATAATATCAAATATAATAATATATATCACAATATCTCAAAATAATATAACCCAACAGCGGGAAAAATAATTGAATAACGCAATAAAATCGAAATCCGAGAACGTACCTATTTGTCGGGCAATTAACGCTGAAACTAAAAGCAGTAGCTATTGCTTCCATAACTTGTATTTCACTTATATAATCTAAAAAGAGTTAATAATTATATAGAATGAAATGTTTAAAGTTGTTTCAACCACTAACAAACAAACCAATATAAAAAACAATCACTTGCAACCAGTATACAAACATTATATAAACCAACACAACCAATATATCCATAGCAAAAAAAACAAATAGTTGTTCAAGTTTAAAACTTTAAGTTGTATGGAGTGAAAAATAAACTACTAAGTGCACCATTTACTCAACAGTCTTTGATGAAACTAAATAGATTATTCATACCTTCAATTAATTTTAAAGCATCCTTGCCCAAACAACCATAAACCAACAAACAACAATTTCAAACAATAGATCAAGTTTATTCTTATTAATTTCATTTTATAACATTTGTTGTTTGATTTCCTTTTCATTCATATAATGATTCATCCTTTAGTTTACATTCATTTTTAATAGTGTTCATGTTCAATTCAATTACTTAGCGTTTCAATTCATTAACTTAAGTTTATAATCATTTATTTATAACAATCACCTTTCAATTATACTTAACTTTATAACAACTACAACATTAAATTCTTATTTACTAGAGAATTTCATTGAATACTTTCATTATTTCAAATTTTTACTTGTATAATATTCTATTACATTTTCTTATTAAACATTAGAACTTTTAATGGTTGGTAAGTTATATATTGCTGTAAGAATGCAATTGAAATTTATACTAGTTTATCTCATTTATTTTAAACTAATTTAATGTTCAAAAATCATATCCTTTGCTTTTTATAGATTACAATTTCAAGTTTCTTGTTATTTCATTTATAACCTAGCAGTTAATCTCTTATTTTAATTAGAAGTTCTAATTATTAATAAGTTACATTCCATTTCACTACAATAACTGAAACTATTAATTAGCAGAAACTTTAATAATTAAATACCGGGTTAAATTTAGATCGTTTAAAAATAATAGATAGGTGTATGCACTTACAATTTATATATCCTATTATATTTAAAACAATTTGAAATTTATATTTGTTTATCAAATAAATCTGTTATAAAACTACTACAATGGCCTTCCCACTTAGAAACTCGAAAGTGAAAGTCGATGATGCATGCACTCATCACCGAAGTCATTTTCCAGTGACAGAGAGTGGAGTACATAACTTTTTTCCTTTCAAAATTTCTTTAAAACAATTCTTTCAAATTATATTGAAATATTTATATCAGGAAATACTTTTAACTAATACTATTATTATATTCCAAAATCATTCGAAAGAAATTTTCAAAACCCCGGAACTTAAAGTTCTAAATTTCCAGTTTTCATTTATTTTATTATAGAATCTTATTTCCAACCAATATTTGTAAATTTCACTTCCTAACAACCATTATATTACAACCAAATATATATCATTTTCAAAAAAATTATTTTATATACAGAAAATATAATAGGCGAAATTATTTCATTCACCTGTATTTAAAACAAATATTGTGTCGGTCTATCCTATTAAGTGTTTCAAAATCTCGATTGATGTCATAGCGTCCTATGCACCAACGAGAATTTATAAATACAAAATGGAACAAATTAACACAATATCGAAACCTTTTATAACACCAACAAATACGCTCTCTCATGTACATACGCTCAGCGAATCATCATAGGGTATTACTACCCTATTAGTAAAGAGTTAAACCCCACAAAGCTAAGGTTTTTCGCTAAACCAAATCTATGATACCAAATGTAACATCCTGCCATTTTATACGTTTTAAATCGACGATAAACCATACGTTTCAGACTCAAACTATACAGAACGGCGGATTGTTATTGGGATGAGTAAGAAAACGCAGAGAAAGAAAAAAAACAAAACAGAATCTTACAGTGGAAAGACAAAATATAACAATCAAATAATAGTTCATGAAGCTGTTTACAAAACATTTGATTATACTAATACAATATAGAATCAGAGTTACACATGCCAAAGAATAATAATTTACAATGCGGCAGAACAGTATGAATGTAGTGGGATAATATAAATGAATAATAGTAATACAATCTTCGTCTTCGTCTTCCAGAAATAAAGTCTTTAAATCCTAAAATGCTCAGTCTGACCCGAGCGAATTGAAAAGACAAAACATTCGAGTCAGAACTAAAAGATCTTATGTAAGTTAAATCAATGGTAAATAATACGAGTGGAACGGTGTCAGAGATGTTTACGGGATTTGACATCTCCTATCCAGTGTCTAACGTGAGTGTAGTAACTTAAGAGATGCTCGCGATTCACATCTCCTAAGGATCCGTTAAACTATTTACTATGTAGTAATATACGCTATTATAATAATGTCTAATAGTAAAATAAACTTATTTTAAAATAGCGTTAAGGAGTGACCCAATATTCCCCTTAACACATAAATAGTCCCAGTAGTCCGTCCAGTATCAACGCATCTCCTGATCGGGAGACTACCCTAAATACTCCACGAGCTGCGGAAGAAAACCAAACTCGTACAAGGCGTGTTAGGGTAGGTGACACGGCACAACTAGGCAATGCCAGGGTAGATATACCAATTACGCATCCGGAATGATGGTGACGCATAGCACACAGCTACCGCCAACCTCGAGCCCACCCCCAAAAATCAAAAGGGCCCTAATCAATCACGAAGTAATAGAATGGTATCGAAGGAGTGTCCGATAAGAGGGGCTACCTCACTGGCCCGTAAGGACTCCTGTTTTAGCCACCTTATGCCAACTTATGGGAGTCGGGTCCACGTATATACCTCAAGGGAACGCCGCCACCATCCTACTTCATTCTAGAACTTCCACCGCATACACGGTTATTAAAGTTGTTTTCGGAGTTGGCAGAGAGTATGACAACTTCCGATCCCGGTCCCTTTAACAACCAAATGTTATTCTAAAACCGGGGCCATTTCCAAATTATTTATACTACAAAACCAGAATATAATATCCATTTCCAAACCATATAAATATGATATATTTTCCATTTCAAAACCCAAACCAGTATGATATCTATTTATTAAAACCCAAATTAATATAGTATCATTTTTATTCCAAATATATCCTTTCCAAAAATCATAGCACTTACAACGTTATAACAATTCGAAATCAATGCACTTGAAATATAACACTTTCAAATCATAAAACTTTGAAACTCAAATTTGAAACATAACTTCCACCACTTAAATGTTTAAAATATTAAAATACTTTATATATAAACTAGCTTCTTTAATTTCACAAATCAATTCCAAAACAACTCGAATTTATAAATTTTAAATTTAATCAAATCCCAAATCATAAACTTCATACGATTCAGTTTCCAAATAAACTATTCCAATTTATATTGATTTCAAATCAGATTTGATCCACAGAATAAACCATTTCAAATTCAATATATTTCAAATTTTAAGTATTCAATAATTTCAAAATTAAGTTTGGCAATTACGGTTCAACGATTCAGTGTTCTATTATTTGGTTTTGAAATATTTTACATAATAAATCCATTATCATTTAAATAAACTCAAATTACAAATAATTGAATGTTTCTTTCAATTTATTTATACTAGAAATATTCATTTAATTCAACTTGAATACCTTCTAAAATTTCAAATGTAATAAATTTCACATCAAGCTTATTTGAGTTTAGTTCTTATATAAATTCAATTTCAAACAAATCTCAAATTTATCTTCCAACCTTAAGTTTTTTTAAATCATTATAAACCCTATATTAAAAAATAATTTAAACACTTAACCATATTATCTTCAATAAAAATCAAATTTATTATTATAATTATTCTATATTAAAACAAATTATTCATAGCTTAAAATTAAGGATAAAATAACATTTATATCATATCTAAAATCAATATTAATCCAAAACCATATATTTCTTTACAAAACCATAGAAATCATTTCAAAATATTTTTATATATATAGACCATGGTGTCTATATATAATTTTCTATCCTATGGTCAGGTGATACGGATATTTATCATTTCAATCCGTAATTTAAAACATAAATGTGGTTATATATCATTTCAAACCACAATTCCAAATGAAATAAAAATCCAAAACAACTTGTAGTTTATAACAATATTAAATACAACATCCATTCATCCAATATCAATCATCAAACATTTATCACAATCTTCATCAAATTCAATCAACAACATCAATATAGAACATATAATAAATAATAGGTATTTACTAGCAGTTTATATTCAATAATAAATTAAACAACTATTTATCCAATTAATTCAATAAACTGAGATGATGATTCAAAATATGCCATACAGTCATAAATAAATTTCTAATCACATCATAAATCAATTTAACAAACATAAGAAATTTTAGAAGTTGTGAGTGGGCTAAAACACTCACCTTTTGAACTTAAATTGAATTCAAATCCAATTTGAACTTAAAATTTAAACAGTCTCAGAATCTATCCAAACAAGTGCCAAAATGTCACAAATTCTAATACTATTCTAACAGAGAAAACTGCACGTGAAATGGACCTCGTATGTAAAAGTTATGGACGTTAGAACATATACGATTTCAATTAAATAAATAGAATAATAAATTTAATAAAACACGGTACCCTACACGTCAGCTACAACAAACCCTAACCCGATCTCATTCGAACGAAGCCATCAAAGTCCAAAACTTTGACCAGTAATCACGAGCGCCACCGATCATTTGATCATGCCGCGCCCCCGCCACGAGCTCGCCACGCCAAGCCGCACCCAATGACCCAAATCCGGTCACCTAAAACCACTTCCGGTCGCCACCATATTTGAACCCTAATCGAATTTTGTCGCCAAATCCAGCCATTGATTCGACGCATAAATCACATGGATGAAGTCTCCTCGGTCCACTCTATAATACCTATAAATAGATTCGAAGATCAAATAAGTTTGATCGAGGCGCGATGAACGGTCGAGAACAGTTTATCAATTTCCGGCCACACCGAAACTCAGATTAAAAAACGAATCATATATTTGACTTGCGCTCGTCAAGAGCTTCAAATCCATGCATAATTCGATACAGTTTGTGTAGTTTGATTTATGAAGTTGTATTTTGAACTGAAATTGGATTGGGAAGATTAGGATTTTCAGCCATTGAGGAAGAGGAGCGAAAGAAGTTTTTGTACGTATAGGAATGAAAAATAGAAAGGCTGCTAAGGTTTATAACTGAATATATGTATGTAGAGCTGAAAATAGAGGAATGGATACAATTGGTTTGGATAGTTAAACGATACTAGCCCAAAAGCCCGTTTCGACTCCGGAACAAAAATGGATTAACCAATATATCAAAATAGGTGTTTTAAAATATTTCAAAATCAATGGAACAGATCTCAACTCCAAATTCCATCGTATGAAGACGTTATGCCAAAATCAAGTTATTTCAAATTGATTTCAATTGATTGCGATTTCATTGATTTCTAGGCGTTTCGAGCTCGTACGATCAAACGACAAGTCCGATCGCTACGAAACTTGAAATCCTACAATAATTCACCGTTAAGGATCCGATAAAACTAGTTTCGTCGAAATTCGAGTCAGTGGCCAAAATGGCTATTTTCTAGTTAATTAAATAGTTTAATATTAAATCAATAATCACTTCTTCAATTCAAATTTAATTATTTACCATTTCTATCATTTCTAATTACAAATAAACTTCTATTTCATTAACCAAAATTTCCATATTAATCAAATAAGGATTATTACAAAATTTATATTGTTTGCCTTCAATTTAAGTAAATTCAAATGAATTATATTTTTAATTTCAATTAAATTAATAAAATTTGTATTCAATCTCTTTATTCAATCAATCATCATCTTATGGATAAATTTAACAATAGTACATATCTAATTACCTTAATATTTTTACATTCATTAACTAAATTCATATTAACGTAGTTTTTAATTACGTTTGATTGCAATGGATTTAGATCTAATTCAATAGATTAAATAAATGGGTAAACAATTAATGATTATCACCATTAGCCAAATTAATCCCGTTCATACTTCATTATCAAATAACAAATGTTATAATTTCTCATCCAACATTTATTTTATCAAATTACAATTTATTACTTATTATTTCATCAATTAATATAACTTTGGATTTATTTCCCAATTTACTAATTACAATCAATTATACATTACCATTGGTTTCAGTTAATTGGGATTGCACTGAATTAATTATTTATTAACTTGCATTAACACTATTACCTTATTTTACATTCAATTACTGTTAATAATGTGTTATTTCATTAATTTATTCAATACTTACTTTTATATTCTCATGTTCAATTTATAACCAGGTATGACACTTTCACTACTTCACTTATTAGAATTTTATTCAAATTATTAATAATTAGTTTTAATTATCATTTCTACATTTCACTTCTAACATTCGCTTCATTATAAATTATTAAGTATTTATTTCTTTCTAAATTTAATTTCAAAAATCTTATTAAATTAACCAATTTAATTATCGAAATTCACGGGTTGTTACACTTTAGCTTACCTTTTCTAGTTAGATTTTGATCCGCTATTACTTTCTCCTTTTGTTTTGTAGCCTTGCTATCTTAAACTTTTTTAGGAAGTTTTGGAAGAGATAGAGAAGTTTGTATTGATCTAGATTTGAAGAAAAAGACTTGCAAAGAAGAAGAAGGTTTGAAGCAGAAGAAGAAAATTTAAAAAGAAGAAGAATTGAAAATGAAAAAGAAACTTTGACAACGAAGAAGAAGATTTGAATATAAGAATAAAAAAGAAAAAGAAAAGAAAAGGAAGCTTTGAAAGAAAAGAGAGAAGGAGATTTTAAGAAGAAAAATGAAAAAGAAGGAAGGAGGAAGATGAAGAGAGGAAAAAAATATAAAATAAAAGTTTTATTTGGAAAAATGAAGCTATAGAAGATGATATTTGAAAAATGAAATGAGACTATAGGACTAGAGATGGAAAGAAGTGAAAAGCTAATAAAGTTAATATAAGTAAACTAGGAATTGAAATAAAGTAAAAATGTGGACAGCCTTAAGAAAAGGTAGGTATTACCAAATGTGAAGTAAAGGAATAAAAATATGAACGAAGATAAAAATAAATCTCTTGTTTTTGAATTTGAAGCTTTGGGAGAATAAATTGCCAACGAAAGAAAGCTACAAAAACTAATAAATAAAATGAACATCATAAATGGAGAATAGTAAAATGTAGTGATCCTGACTCGACCTTCGAAATCGGCACCGAATACGACACTCGTATTCAAATGCCGTAGATCCAAACGTCGAATCTGGTTCACTAGAGCTTATAACACATTAAGTATAACAACACAATGGAAGAAAAAGAATATATATCAATATACAACATTGATACAATAACAGATACAACCGAATGATAAAATAGATATCAATATACAATAGAGATATGATACAAGACAATAGCAGCGGAAAAAAATCTCCAATATGGTCTTCATGAGAGAACTCCAACATCGGAAATCTCCTTCTCCAAGGAACCAATCCATAAATAGCTTGAACTCCCAATAACGATGCATAAAGATAAGCAAGTGCAGTACAGATCCAAAGACTGAACTAGCCCTAGATAATCTACTAAACCTTACTATCTGAAAACCCAACTCTAGACTGCCCGTATGGAAAAATTGTGGGCATCCAGAGTTTAGGAAAGGAATAATGAACTCCAGGTCAGTCGTGGGACTGGTATGAGCAAAAAAATAGTTGGTCTTCAAAACAAACAAAAGAATTTAAATTTGAAATCCGCAATGGTTTTTTGAAAATGAAACTACCATAAGGCCTCCCGGCACACACACAATGTAATCACACACTTGGGGGAGATTTCCCCTTATGATAGTCAAATATGCTTAATACGAGAAAAATACTTTGATATTATTACTAGTGCATAGTGGAAAACATTTCGAAAGTATAATATAAATCCTAGCCAGCATACGACCAGTACCGTATGCCTATTATAGCCACCATGTTCAATAGCAGATTACCGCCACATCCCATTGTAGGTTATACAACTAAAACCATACAGGGCACGTATTGTTTTGATTGGATTTCCAACAAATGGTCAGGCTAAGGAACTTCTTACTGTCCATGGGCACGACTCTAGCAGGACGTCCCGAGAACCTAACTGGATCTCTACCAACAAAAGACCGGCTTACCTCTGTAACTAGGTAACTACTACTCGAACATGCCATCCCCCGGTCCTTTGGGACCTTTATCCGAGGAGCCTCACAACCAAAAAGCAATCACAAAGTAATAGATCTGTAGTGTCCACATGAGTTAGTATCTAGGCTCCATACCATGATACCGCCCTTTTCCAGAAGGGAATGACACACCCAAAAGGGCACGACCCTCATAACATTGCCGTATCTTTCCTGTTTCGACCATTTCCGGGGTGTGAGGTCCTGATGCAGTCTCGTCCATAAAGCTACGCTTTATACAAAAGCCATGCTTTGATCAACAAATGATACACAGTAGCACTCAGCATGCCACGCTACCAAATTAGGAGCATATCACTGATAAATATCAACTACATAACCTCTGAGCTCGTACGTCTCAGAGAAGGGTGTTAAGCTAGGAGAATAAATTCTCAGCCACCAAGCAGAAATGTATTTGATAGAGATCAGTTTAATATCTCAAAGTGTAATGTCGGACATACAACCATACAAGTCTGTTCCGGGTTTGAACAGAACCGAAGGCACTTCCAAAGAAGCCCTTGCAATCTGGGCATCCACAATTACGATCGGACTTCCCATCACATATGGAGAACTCTATACCGGAGCAACTCAGTGTAGAGTCAATCGACAGGTTATCCTACATTCTTGAAGACACCCAATCTTCAACACCTGTCACGACCCGAAATCCAACGTTCGAAAATTGACATCAAATACCTCACTTATATTCGACTGCCAAAAATTCAAACATCGGACTCCAGTCGGATGGAGCTTATAACAACATTAGATGAATATAAAACAGAGGAAATAAAATGAATATCATGCATTACATCACAGATACAACATCATAATAATATCCGTTACAACATCAGAGTATCATAATACATGAATCACAACTCCAAATAAAATTCATAATAGAACTACAAAAGATCATATGCCAAAAGTCTTCAAAAAAAGAGAATAATAGTGAACTCCAAACTAAGCACCTCGAGATCCAAAAGCTTCCAAAATGTCTTTATGGTAAAAAATCCCAAAAAACAGATAATCTCCAAACCAAAATACTCCAAAATATAACTAGAGCCAAAATACGAAAAACCTGCTACTAGGCTGCCTGTGTAGAAATGGTAGGCACCCAAAGTTTAAAAAGGAAACAATAAACTTTGTGTAAGTCGTGGTACTGGTATGAGTAAAAAAATAGTTGTTTTTAAATAGAACAGATTTATACAAGAAAAATCGGTAAGCCTTCGAAAAATGAAACTACCATAAGACCTTCCGCCACACACACAATGCAATCGTAAAATTGGAGGAGATTTCTTCTTAGAATAGTCAAATGAGATTGATACGGGAATTTTTTTTGATATTATTACTAGTGCATAGTGTAGAGCCATTTCGAAAGTATAATATCAATCCTAGCCAACATACGACCAGTATCGTATGCCAACTATAGCTACGATCTAAACAGTGGGGCGCCACCATAAGTAAATGGCAGGTTACACAACTAAAACCGTACTGGGTTCGTATTGGGAATTGGATTTCCAACAGATGGTCAGGCTAAGGAACTTCCTATGCCACATGGGTATGCCTCTAGCGGGATGTCCCGAGAACCTACCCGGCTCTCTGCCAACACAAGGCTGGGTTACCTCTGTAACTAGGTAACTACTACTCGAGTATGCCATTCCCCAGTCCTTTGGGACCTTTATCCGAGGGCCCTCCATCACAAAGCAAAAACCACACAGTAAATGAGATTGAAGCAACCATATAGGTAAGTATATGGGCTCCATACCATGACACTACCTTCTTCTAGAAGGAAATGACATACCCTAAAGGACGCGACCCTCATAACCTTGCCGCATCTTTCCTGTTTCGACCATTTCCGGGGTGTGAGGTCCGATGAGGTCTCGTCCACAAAGCTACGCTTTACACGAAAGCCATGCTTTGATCACAAATGATCATCAACACGCAGCAGCACTTAGCATGCCACGCCACCAAATTGGGAGTATATCGCTGATAACCTTCAACTACATAACCTCTGAGCTTGTACATCTCAGAGGAGGGTGTTAAGCTAAGAGAATAAATTCTCTGCCACCAACAGATATGTATATAAAAGAAATGGGCTTTATATCTCAAAGTGTAGTGTCAGACACACGACCATACAAGTCTTTTCCGGGTTCGAACATAAACGAAGGCACTTCGTCCAATAAAGGAAGAAGCCCTTGCAAATCTGGGCGTCCACAATCACGATCGGACTTCCCATCACTTGGGCAATCCCTATACTGGAGCAACTCGGTGCGGAGACAATCGATAGGTTATCCTATCATTTTCGAAGACATCCGGTCTTCACTACCGTCTTCAATTGCTATCCATTCGTCGAATCACTATTCGGAATGGGTTATATGTTCACAAAGGTCCTCACCTGGCTAATCTGAATAGTGAACGCTCAATTTTAAAACATGTGGGTGTATCAATTACAAGGATTCACATTCAAGGTTCGATGTGGTTTTCGGATAACAAACTGAAATTCGACTCCATGTCGTATCGAAGTTTAAATGCCGTTTTACGAGAAAAAAGGGGTTTTCACATACATATAGGAACAGATCACAAATCACAGTGCATCACAAAGCAATCACAGTATCACAACAGAAATATCAATCCAGTACAGAATATTTGATGATAATCAATCATCTTTGATTAAGGTGATTGTGATTAAAGTGAATTAACCGTATAATTATCCTTATTAATTATTTTAAATCAATGTTTAATTTTTACTTAATTATGATTAATTTAATTGGCTTAATTAATTAATTATTCTTCAATTTATATTTTTAATTTATTATTTCTTGGTTGTTAACTAATTAAGTTTAATTACTTTTATTAATTGACAATTCTTTAATTAATTAATTATAAATTATAAAATCATTACAAAACATTAATTATTAATTACTACTTCATCATGATAAATTGGATTTAAAATTTACATTTGAATATTTGATTTATTTTTAAACTTTTTATTAAGCTAAACTTTAAAACAACTTTTTGTTTAAAGGAAAATGTACAATTTGAAATATTTTTGAACTCATAAATTTTAAAAAATTGATTCAATACATTTACTTAATATTCCATTAACAATTATCATTAATTTAAAAAGAGTTATTTAGAAAAAAAATTAATTAACTTGAGTTTCAAAATTTAGTTAAAACTGGGTTTGTTGCATTTGTTGACCAACCCGGGGCTTGCTTCGAGTTGTTCCTGAGGGAACCATCCCTTTGCTTCGGGTTTTAACCAAAATTTACCTGTGTACCCTTTTTTTTGAAATTTTGTTTAAGTTTAAAAAATGTCCCGATACAACGTCCAAACAACTCGAGCTCATCTTCGAGTTTTCTCCTTAACCCCCCCGCGTACTACTTCGAGCTACCACCTTTCTTCCCCAACCCAAACTGATACTCATGTTTTTCTGATGATCTCGTACCTTCAATCTTACTGCCACAACGAGCTTGACACCGATAATTTCATTGATCACCAGAAATTGACGAAATTGCATTTTCCTGATTAACCCCAAATTCTCGGTGAAAATTCAATGAAAAATTTTGATTTTAGTTTCAAAAATCATCATTTTTAGAGGGGATTCACATGGTATTATTGAAATTAAAATTTATAAAGTTCGGAATTCTTGAAATTTTTGAATGGTGACTACATTGCATAGTTTCCAGGAAAAACTACATATATATTTTGCTTTAAATTCATTACTGAAGTAAAATACATGTTTAAACAATAATTTTAACTTGTTTACATTTCTTTTCAGAAGTAAAGAGGAAGGGATTAGATTTTTTTGATGTGGTTTAACCCGAACACATAACTTAGGTGAAACTGTGTTTTCATAGTTTCCAGTAAAAAGGAAATTTCAATACTTGCTTTGATTCATTACTGAAAAACATAGTATCAGTTTAAACAAAAACTCCAACTTGTTTTCAATTTACTTTCAGAATAAATGAAGGAGAGAAGATTGGGATTTTGAAATGGTTCACTTTGTTAAACTTGATACTTAAAAGTAATTCTATTTCCAGCAAAAGAAAATCTCAAAAACTCGCTTTGAGTTATTTCTAGAACATGGTGCAAGTTTAAGCACAAAATTCGAACTTGTTAACAGAAACATAAAGCATGACCAACCATAGTTTAGCATACAGATCAAATAGAGACAGAGGGAGAGAAGGGGTTTGACAGGTTTTGTTTTCCTAAAGCTAAAACAGGGATTGCATTCTTGTATAATCATGCACAAGCCAAAAATTCAATCATATACCAAGATTCTTGCAAGCCAAACCAAGTTTAAATTTCCTAATCATTCAAGCATCCACACAGCAACAATTGATTAAAAGAAAACAGGGGTTTACTCACCTATTTTCAGAAGTTCTGAAAGTTTTTTCAAAAGGAAGAGTGTAACGACCCAGATTTTAATTAATTTAAATTTGGATATTTAATTAATTTTAAATATTAATAAGTAAATTTATAAGTCGAATAAATTTTTATTTGAATTTTTGGATTTAATTGAATAATTAAATCGATAATTTAATATGTTAAATTATGGAAATAATTGAAAATTGAGTTAAATATGATTGAAAATGATTTGTAAAATTTTATTTTATCATGTTAGAGTTAGAAAGATATTTTAGAACTTTTAAAATCGAATTAAAAGTTAATTTGTAAAAATTGAATATTTTAATATTTAAATCGACTAGTGAAAATAGTCAATTTTTGAACAGTCTCAGAATTGAACGAAACAAGTTCCATTGGATCCGTAATAGTTAGTTATTACCGGATTTTAATTTTCGTGTCAATCGGAGCTATCGTTTGATCGTGGCAGCTCGAAACGCACCGAATTATTTTTAATTTTAATTTAGCGAGTTAAAATAGCCATTTTTCAAAAAGTCTCGGATTTCGACGAAACCAGTTTCATCGGATCCGTAATGTGATATTATTGTAAGGTTTCAAATTTCGTGTCAATTGGATTTACCGTTTGTCCGGTACAAATTAAAACGCCTAGAAATCGATTTAAATCGTTTTAATTTAAATTGAACGTTTACTGCCATAACTCGCACAGATGTCCGAATTAGCTTCCGAAACCAGTTCCATTGTGTCCGGAACGCGGGGTAAACCCTAGAAACGCTGGTTACGGCGCGTAAATCGGAGTTCGGAAATTCCGGATGAATAGTGTTCGATTTTTTTCTATAAATAGGCCTTAAAATTCACAAAAATAAAAATAAATAAAACTAAACCCTAGCAAAACTGCAGCCGCCTCCTACTATCTTCAATGGCCAGAAACAAGCGACGTTACTCCCTCGATTACTCCAAATCCGTCGACAATTAGGCTAAACTTCCTGAAGCAAAATCGAAGAGCATAGTGAGATCTTGGAGTTCAACGGATATGATCGCATATGGAGTTGTATTTCGTGAGATAGAAGGCCGCGTCCTCTATGACATGCACACGCAAATTCACGCACATGATGAGGCCGAGCTTCAGGTGGTTGGGGCCGAGCATGGACGTGGGTGAGGGCTTCGCGATGGCGCATCTTGATCGAGCTAGAAGTCGCTGTGGTGATCGAGCTTTTAAACCCTAATTGATTGAGTTGGGTTCGGCCTCTATCTGTAGCCGTGCTCACGAAGAAGGAAGAGGGGGGGGTGCGTTCTACGGTCAGGATGATGGAATGCAGGATCCAAGGGCTAGGATTAAATATAGGTTATAAAATTTTAAATTACGCTGTATTTGTGTATATAAATACGAGCAAACTTTAAAAATGCATAACTTTTTCATACGAGGTCGAAAACGCGCGAAACCAGTTGCGTTGGAATCGTATGGACGAGCACTACGCGATGAAATTGGATTGGAGTCGTTTGGAGTTAGTGAGAATTTTGGGTAAAATTAAACGTCCGTTTAATTTTATTCGAAATAAATCGCTAAAACGGATTTAAAACGAAGGTGAGAACTTCTCACTCAATCGAATCAGTTTCGATTTTATTTTAAATAGTTAGATTTAAAATATTTGAATGCATGTTTGAATGTTGATTAATATCTATTGATTGTTAAAATAGACATTATATGCCGTTAGTAAGCGGATGTTATTTATTAAAACCATATACCGCGAATATTTCATAAACAGTGAAATTGGTATTATATATAATAGCAATATATATATATTGGCATATGTATATATTGGAGTTATTGATTTCCCGCATTTATTTGTTTAGCGGATGAGACCCTTTTGCGCCGTCTATTAAGCGGATAATATTTTAAATCCCATATACCGCGATAATTTCGTACTGGAGCGAAATTGGTATTGTGCTAATGTTTGTGGATGCAGGAAAACAGGTTGGAGGGATCCAACTGGATTCCTCAACAGTTTTTATTTGATTTCAGATATTTTGATATTTGATGGATTATCATATCGATATATGATATCGTTGTTGTCGTGATTGACTATTTGGTGTGTAGCATCACTAGACCAAATTTGGAACTTTAAAAATGATTTTTAAAGTGATTTTTGAAAATATACTGTATGTTTGGAAATTGATCCATTTTAAATAAATAAACGTTATAATTTTTAAAGTTATAAAAATTATGATTTTGAGAAATACGGTTAAAGACTGATTTTTGAAAATATGATGCTAATGATTTTATAAAATAATTTAACCGGAATTTTAGAATTTATTGTGAAAAGTTTAAATATAGGATTTATAAAATTTAATTATTTTATGAATCAAAATGGTGAAATAATGAAGGAGATTAAAGACGTTTTAAAGAATAATATAAATTGGTTTATATTAAGAGATTTATAAATGGCTATTTATAAATTGGAATATTGACATTATAAAACGAGTTTTTATAAGTGTTTGAATGAAGTGAAGATAGATTTTATAAGTGAATGGAATTTATAAATTATAAGTGGTGAAGTTATAAATGAAATTTATAAATAGTAAGATTTATAAATTTTGTGAAGTTATTAAAAGAATAGATTTGGTTAAATAAATGAATCTTATAAGTTATAAGATTTGTAAATTGGAAAGTCTTAAAAGAACGATTTTGTAAAATAATCGTTTTATAAGCATTTAATTTATAATGTGAACCTTTGGTATATAATTGAGTTATAAATCGAATAGGTTAATAAAGGAATTTATAAAAGGAAGTTGTTATAAATAAATAGAAATGGAATTTATAAACGTTGTTTTATAAATTCACAAACGACTTATTTTGATAAGTAAATTGTTATGATTTATTTATGGAGTTATATTCACGTTTTTGACTGTGAATAAACCTTTGAAATAAAATGAATAAAAGGATGAAATTGATTAACGTAGTATATTCACGTTTTAAATTGTGAATAATATGTTAAAGAAATTGTTTTGAATGTGATATTTCAAATAGAATTAAAACGATCTAACGATGTTTTAAAATGTGTTGAGATTCAAAACCATAGATTTCAACATTCATTGTTGAAATAGACGTTTTCGAGAAATAGAAGGAAATGGTGGACTATAACACTGTTGTTATAGTAAATGATTTCCGAAAGGAAATGTTTTGTATAGTATTGGGATTTATATATCTATTTTAATTTCGAATCCCTATACTAGTGATTTTGGGACGTCGTAACGATGTTTTACGCAACATTCGTTTTGGCCCAAATAAATATGTTTAAGAGAATGATTTCCTTAAAGAATGAAATATATACTTAATCTCGATTTAAGTATATTGAGTATTTTCCAAGTGTTGAAAATAAATAAAATTTGTGAATTACTTATGAATAAATAAGTATGGAAAAGTTTTTCCAATATAAAGTGAATATTAGAGAATTTATCTTTTTTGAAGATAAATTGAAAATGAATATTGTAAATCGAATTGATGTCGTATATTCATTAATACTTTGGAATGTAAATTCACTATTGAATTTATAAAAGAAAGTAGAATTTGTTTAAAAATAAATATTGATTTATTTTTGAAGTGTGAAATAATATATCTTTTAAAGATATTTTGGAAAATAGATTTTTGGAAAATTATTTGGAAACTAGTGATGTGTGCATATCCATTGATAGTTCAATAACCGACTATCAATATTTACCTTTGAATGGGTATTTGATGTGTTTTGTTTGAATGTGAATGCCACACTTATTTTTGAATAAGCGCTCACTATTCGGGTTAACCGGGAAAGGACCATGGGGTCGTATAACCCATTCCGAATATGTGATACGTCGTTATGAATAGCATTGAAGATCGGTGTTGAAGACCCGGTATTTGCGAGAACGATGGGATGACCTGTCAATTGACTCTGCACCGAGTTGCTCCGGTATAGAGTTCTCCATATGTGATGGTGAATCCGATCAGGATTGTGAATATTCGGATTGCAAGGACTACTTTGTAAGTGCCTTCGGTTTTGTTCGAGCCCGGAACAGACTTGTATGGATTGTATGTCTGACGTTACAAGTTGAGATATAAAGCCGATTTCTTTCAAATATATTTCTGTTGCTGGCGGAGAATTTATTCTTTTAGCTTAACACCCTTCTCTGAGACGTACGAGCTCAGAGGTTATGTAGTTGAATGTTATCAGCGATATATTCCCAATTTGGTAATGTGACATGCTGAGTGTTGCCGTAAATGATCATTGTGTTGATTATTTGTGATAGGATCGTTTATTTGATCGTCTATCCTGGTGATCATTTCTATGATCATTTGTTGACCCAAAGCATGGCTTTTGTATAAAGTATGTTTTGTGGACGTGACTTCGTCGAGCCTCACACCCCATGAACGGTCAAAACAGGAAAGAAGCAGCAAGGTTATGAGGGGTAGCGCCCTTTAGGATGTGTGCATTTCCTTCTGGAAAAGGGTGGTATCATGGTATGGAGCCCAGATACTTACTCATGTTGAAAACACTTTGTTATGATTGTGTGAATTGATTTCGAGCGCTCGGTGAAAGGTCCCAAAGGACCGGGGGATGGCATATTCGGTCAGTTGTTACTCAGTTAGGGGTAACCCGGCCTTGTGTTGGTAGAGATCCGGTTTGGTTCTCGGGGATGTCCATCCAGAGGCATTCTCATGTGGCAATGGGAAGTTCCTTGGCCTGATCATTCGTTGGAAATCCAAAGAAACAATACGTGACTTGTACGGTATTAGTTGTAGAACCTATCATTCACTTATGGTGGCGCCCCACTGTTTGGATGGTAGCTATAGTAGGCATACGATAATGGTCGTATGTTGGCTAAGATTTATACTCTACTTTCGAAATGAATTTTTCCTACACTATACACTAATAATAATATCAAATGTTATTTTAAATGCGTATCAAGCATCTTTGACTATCATAAGGAGAAATCTCCTCCGATTCTGCGTTTGCATTGTGTGTGTGTGCGGGAGGCCTTATGGTAGTCTCATTTTTAAAAGCATTGCGAATTGATTTAAAAATATTCCTCTATTTTGATTTTAAAGATAAATAAACTGTTTTGAGTTCTCACACCAGTCACATGACTGACTTGGAGTTTATTGTTTTCCTTCCTAAACTCTGGGTGCCCACCAATTTCTACACGGGCAGTCAAGAGTTAGGTTTATCAGGATATTCTGGATATTCTGGAGTTGCTGGAGGCAAGCTGGATGGCATGGCGTATTACTAGTTTATATAGTATTTCTTTTCCGCTGCACCGTTTGATGTATGTGGTTGTTGTATACTCTGATGATATGATGTAATGAAATGAAATGTATAAAATGTAATAACTGATATAGTTCTTTGTTTAAAGATTATTCATTTATTATTATATGTTGTTCCGCTGCGAATTGTGAGATTCTGATGTTGTTCTATTGTTTTCTTTCCGTTCTATTTTCTATTTTCTTTCTCTTCCCTCTATTATCTTCTTTTCTTCTCTTCTTTTCTCTTCTCTTTTCTTAATTCTTTTTCTAAAACCCATAACTATTCGGTTTTTCGGCAACGAAAAATCGAAAACGTTACATTTGGTATCAGAGCTTATGGTTAAGCGACAACCATGGTTCTGTTGGGTATTATTCATTAGAGATAGAGTCAGTAGTACTCTAGAATGAGTTTGAGTGTAATAATAGCTATGAGAGCGTATTTGTTAGTGAATATAAATTTTTTTGTATTGTGTTGACTTATCGGTTGATTGTTTATAGATTTCGGTCGATGTAGTCTAGCTAACTATCGTAGAAAGGGGTTTCTAAACTCTTAAACAAGATAAACCGACACGATATTGTTTTAAATTGGGTAAATGAAATAATTTTACCTTGATTATATTTTGTATATAAAAGAAATAATTTTTCAGAATTATTAAAGTGTATATAAGTTGATTGTTAGGTTGTTTGAATAATCTAAATAAAGAATAATTGTATAAGTATAATGAATTATAAGAATTGAATTATAATTAAAGTGATTTACAATTGTGAAATAAACTTATATATATAAGAAGTGAAACTAATGAATAAATTTATGAATATGAGTTGCAAATAGAAAATGAATTTTAAAGTTAAATGGAATTCAACTGTAGAAATTGAATTGAATGAATGGATTGAATATTAATCAATTGAATGTAAGTGTAAGTGTTAATTCATTAAAATCTAATGTTATTGGAATTTGAATAATTGAATGAGAATCAATTTAATTAAACCAATTGATAAGCAAAGGAATTTGGTTGCAATTAATATACATTGATTGTTATATGATTGTTAGTTGATTGTATGTAATTCATTAAATGTTAATGAAATTGGAAGCTAAAGTAATTGAAATCCAATTGGAAGTTAAATGAATCTTAATAGAATTGAATTTGATTTGGAAGTGAACCAACTTGAATATGAATTAGTGAATATAAACTAATTGAAAATGAATGTTAGAAAAAAAAAACATCCAATGTTAATGAATCAAATGTGATTAAATTGAAAACGTATTTCATTGAATATTAATGAGAATATGAATGAATATTTATTGGTTATGAATGATAGTTGGTTGATGTTTGAACATATTGCTTTTACTACATTCGCTATGTTGGCATATATAGTTATTATGTTACTATATGTTGTATATCGATACTATGGTCTATATACATGTTCTCATGTTGTTTGTTGAGTGTTTAGTTGGTGCGGATCGCGTTTGCTTCGCATTTGGAGCTCGTTTTCGCGCTATATTAGCCGTATATGCTTGCTAATAAAATATAAGGTACATATCTCGGATTACATACCGTACTTTTACATTTTTTCCCTTCGGGATGCCTCATTACTTGATGAGATGTATATTTGTGATATATATACTGTCATTTTTTTTTCGGATCGAGCCGCGCAAAAGAGACTATGGCGAATTTTTCCGGAAATTTAAGGCGTTAGAATTTTTTTTGAGAAAATAGGAAAATTTTGAAAACTTTAACTTTGATTTGGAATTGAAAGTTAAACATTAGTAGTTGTTTTTGAAAAGATAACTAAGTATGATTTGAAAACTTAGTAAAGTATTATAAGAAGTTTGACTAGGGATTTTGAAAAATTAATAAATTCTGTAACTTTTCTTACTTGTTAATTTCGAGGACGAAATTCTTTTAAGTGGGGAAGATTGTAACGACCCAGAATTTTAACTAATTTAAATTTGGATATTTAATTAATTTTAAATATTAATAAGTAAATTTATAAGTCGAATAAATTTTTATTTGAATTTTTGGATTTAATTGAATAATTAAATCGATAATTTAATATGTTAAATTATGGAAATAATTGAAAATTGAGTTAAATATGATTGAAAATGATTTGTAAAATTTTATTTTATCATGTTAGAGTTAGAAAGATATTTTAGAACTTTTAAAATCGAATTAAAAGTTAATTTGAGAAAATTGAATATTTTAATATTTAAATCGACTAGTGAAAATAGTCAATTTTTGAACAGTCTCAGAATTGAATGAAACCAGTTCCATTGGATCCGTAATAGTTAGTTATTACCGGATTTCAATTTTCGTGTCAATCGGAGCTATCGTTTGATCGTGGCAGCTCGAAACGCATCGAATTATTTTTAATTTTAATTTAGCGAGTTAAAATAGCCATTTTTCCAAAAGTCTCGGATTTCGACGAAACCAGTTTCATCAGATCCATAATGTGATATTATTGTAAGGTTTCAAATCTCGTGTCAATTGGATTTACCGTTTGTCCGGTACAAATTAAAACGCCTAGAAATCGATTTAAATCGGTTTAATTTAAATTGAACGTTTATTGCCATAACTCGCACAGATGTCCGAATTAGCTTCCGAAACCTGTTCCATTGTGTCCGGAACGCGGGGTAAACCCTAGAAACGCTGGTTACGGCGCGTAAATCGGAGTTCGGAATTTCCGGATGAATAGTGTTCGATTTTTTTCTATAAATAGTCCTTAAAATTCACAAAAATAAAAATAAATAAAACTAAACCCTAGCAAAACTGCAGCCGCCTCCTACTATCTTCAATGGCCAGAAACAAGCGACGTTCCTCCCTCGATTACTCCAAATCCGTCGACAATTAGGCTAAACTTCCTGAAGCAAAATCGAAGAGCATAGTGAGATCTTGGAGTTCAACGGATATGATCGCATATGGAGTTGTATTTCGTGAGATAGAGGGCCGCGTCCTCTATGACTTGCGCACGCAAATTCACGCACATGATGAGGCCGAGCTTCAGGTAGTTGGGGCCGAGCATGGACGTGGGTGAGGGCTTCGCGATGGCGCATCTTGATCGAGCTAGAAGTCGCTGTGGTGATCGAGCTTTTAAACCCTAATTGATTGAGTTGGGTTCGGCCTCTATCTGTAGCCGTGCGCACGAAGAAGGAAGAGGGGGGGGGGTTGCGTTCTACGGTCAGGATGATGGAATGTAGGATCCAAGGGCTAGGATTAAATATAGGTTATAAAATTTTAAATTATGTTGTATTTGTGTATATAAATACGAGCAAACTTTAAAAATGCATAACTTTTTCATACGAGGTCGAAAACGCGCGAAACCAGTTGCGTTGGAATCGTATGGACGAGCACTTCGCGATGAAATTGGATTGGAGTCGTTTGGAGTTAGTGAGAATTTTGGATAAAATTAAACGTCCATTTAATTTTATTCGAAATAAATCGCTAAAACGGATTTAAAACCAAGGTGAGAACTTCTCACTCAATCGAATCAGTTTCGATTTTATTTTAAATAGTTAGATTTAAAATATTTGAATGCACGCTTGAATGTTGATTAATATCTATTGATTGTTAAAATAGACATTATAAGCCGTTAGTAAGCGGATGTTATTTATTAAAAACATATACCGCGAATATTTCATAAACAGTGAAATTGGTATTATATATAATAGCAATATATATATATTGGCATATGTATATATTGGAGTTATTGATTTTCCGCATTTATTTGTTTAGCGGATGAGACCCTATTGCGCCGTCTATTAAGCGGATAATATTTTAAATCCCATATACCGCGATAATTTCGTACTGGAGCGAAATTGGTATTGTGCTAATGTTTGTGGATGCAGGAAAACGGGTTGGAGGGATCCAACTGGATTCCTCAACAGTTTTTATTTGATTTCAGATATTTTGATATTTGATGGATTATCATATCGATATATGATATCGTTGTTGTCGTGATTGACTATTTGGTGTGTAGCATCACTAGACCAAATTTGGAACTTTAAAAATGATTTTTAAAGTGATTTTTGAAAATATACTGTATGTTTGGAAATTGATCCATTTTAAATAAATAAACGTTATAATTTTTAAAGTTATAAAAATTATGATTTTGAGAAATACGGTTAAAGACTGATTTTTGAAAATATGATGCTAATGATTTTATAAAATAATTTAACCGGAATTTTAGAATTTATTGTGAAAAGTTTAAATATAGGATTTGTAAAATTTAATTATTTTATGAATCAAAATGGTGAAATAATGAAGGAGATTAAAGACGTTTTAAAGAATAATATAAATTGGTTTATATTAAGAGATTTATAAATGGATATTTATAAATTGGAATATTGACATTATAAAACGAGTTTTTATAAGTGTTTGAATGAAGTGAAGATAGATTTTATAAGTGAATGGAATTTATAAATTATAAATGGTGAAGTTATAAATGAAATTTATAAATATAAGATTTATAAATTTTGTGAAGTTATTAAAAGAATAGATTTGGTTAAATAAATGAATCTTATAAGTTACAAGATTTGTAAATTGGAAAGTCTTTAAAAGAACGATTTTGTAAAATAATCGTTTTATAAGCATTTAATTTATAATGTGAACCTTTGGTATATAATTGAGTTATAAATCGAATAGGTTAATAAAGGAATTTATAAAAGGAAGTTGTTATAAATAAATAGAAATGGAATTTATAAACGTTGTTTTATAAATTCACAAACGACTTATTTTGATAAGTAAATTGTTATGATTTATTTATGGAGTTATATTCACGTTTTTGACTGTGAATAAACCTTTGAAATAAAATGAATAAAAGGATGAAATTGATTAACGTAGTATATTCACGTTTTAAATAGTGAATAATATGTTAAAGAAATTGTTTTGAATGTGATATTTCAAATAGAATTAAAACGATCTAACGATGTTTTAAAATGTGTTGAGATTCGAAACCATAGATTTCAACATTCATTGTTGAAATAGACGTTTTCGAGAAATAGAAGGAAATGGTGGACTATAACACTGTTGTTATAGTAAATGATTTCCGAAAGGAAATGTTTTGTATAGTATTGGGATTTATATATCTATTTTAATTTCGAATCCCTATACTAGTGATTTTGGGACGTCGTAACGATGTTTTACGCAACATTCGTTTTGGCCCAAATAAATATGTTTAAGAGAATGATTTCCTTAAAGAATGAAATATATACTTAATCTCGATTTAAGTATATTGAGTATTTTCCAAGTGTTGAAAATAAATAAAATTTGTGAATTACTTATGAATAAATAAGTATGGAAAAGTTTTTCCAATATAAAGTGAATATTAGAGAATTTATATTTTTTGAAGATAAATTGAAAATGAATATTGTAAATCGAATTGAAGTCGTATATTCATTAATACTTTGGAATGTAAATTCACTATTGAATTTATAAAAGAAAGTAGAATTTGTTTAAAAATAAATATTGATTTATTTTTGAAGTGTGAAATAATATATCTTGTAAAGATATTTTGGAAAATAGATTTTTGGAAAATTATTTGGAAACTAGTGATGTGTGCATATCCATTGATAGTTCAATAACCGACTATCAATATTTACCTTTGAATGGGTATTTGATGTGTTTTGTTTGAATGTGAATGCCACACTTATTTTTGAATAAGCGCTCACTATTCAGGTTAACCGGGAAAGGACCATGGGGTCGTATAACCCATTCCGAATATGTGATACGTCGTTATGAATAGCATTGAAGATCGGTGTTGAAGACCCGGTATTTGCGAGAACGATGGGATGACCTGTCGATTGACTCTGCACCGAGTTGCTCCGGTATAGAGTTCTCCATATGTGATGGTGAATCCGATCAGGATTGTGAATATCTGGATTGCAAGGACTACTTTGTAAGTGCCTTCGGTTTTGTTCGAGCCCGGAACAGACTTGTATGGATTGTATGTCTGACGTTACAAGTTGAGATAAAAAGCCGATTTCTTTCAAATATATTTCTGTTGCTGGCGGAGAATTTATTCTTTTAGCTTAACACCCTTCTCTGAGACGTACGAGCTCAGAGGTTATGTAGTTGAATGTTATCAGCGATATATTCCCAATTTGGTAATGTGACATGCTGAGTGTTGCTGTAAATGATCATTGTGTTGATTATTTGTGATAGGATCGTTTATTTGATCGTCTATCCTGGTGATCATTTCTATGATCATTTGTTGACCAAAAGCATGGCTTTTGTATAAAGTATGTTTTGTGGACGTGACTTCGTCGAGCCTCACACCCCGTGAATGGTCAAAACAGGAAAGAAGCAGCAAGGTTATGAGGGGTAGCGCCCTTTAGGATGTGTGCATTTCCTTCTGGAAAAGGGTGGTATCATGGTATGGAGCCCAGATACTTACTCATGTTGAAAACACTTTGTTATGATTGTGTGAATTGATTTCGAGCGCTCGGTGAAAGGTCCCAAAGGACCGAGGGATGGCATATTCGGTCAGTTGTTACTCAGTTAGGGGTAACCCGGCCTTGTGTTGGTAGAGATCCGGTTTGGTTCTCGGGGATGTCCATCCAGAGGCATTCTCATGTGGCAATGGGAAGTTCCTTGGCCTGATCATTCGTTGGAAATCCAAAGAAACAATACGTGACTTGTACGGTATTAGTTGTAGAACCTATCATTCACTTATGGTGGCGCCCCACTGTTTGGATGGTAGCTATAGTAGGCATACGATAATGGTCGTATGTTGGCTAAGATTTATACTCTACTTTCGAAATGAATTTTTCCTACACTATACACTAATAATAATATCAAATGTTATTTTAAATGCGTATCAAGCATCTTTGACTATCATAAGGAGAAATCTCCTCCGATTCTGCGTTTGCATTGTGTGTGTGCGGGAGGCCTTATGGTAGTCTCATTTTTAAAAGCATTGCGAATTGATTTAAAAATATTCCTCTATTTTGATTTTAAAGATAAATAAACTGTTTTGAGTTCTCACACCAGTCACATGACTGACTTGGAGTTTATTGTTTTCCTTCCTAAACTCTGGGTGCCCACCAATTTCTACACGGGCAGTCAAGAGTTAGGTTTATCAGGATATTCTGGATATTCTGGAGTTGCTGGAGGCAAGCTGGATGGCATGGCGTATTACTAGTTTATATAGTATTTCTTTTCCGCTGCACCGTTTGATGTATGTGGTTGTTGTATACTCTGATGATATGATGTAATGAAATGAAATGTATAAAATGTAATAACTGATATAGTTCTTTGTTTAAAGATTATTCATTTATTATTATATGTTGTTCCGCTGCGAATTGTGAGATTCTGATGTTGTTCTATTGTTTTCTTTCCGTTCTATTTTCTATTTTCTTTCTCTTCCCTCTATTATCTTCTTTTCTTCTCTTCTTTTCTCTTCTCTTTTCTTAATTCTTTTTCTAAAACCCATAACTATTCGGTTTTTCGGCAACGAAAAATCGAAAACGTTACATTTGGTATCAGAGCTTATGGTTAAGCGACAACCATGGTTCTGTTGGGTATTATTCATTAGAGATAGAGTCAGTAGTACTCTAGAATGAGTTTGAGTGTAATAATAGCTATGAGAGCGTATTTGTTAGTGAATATAAATTTTTTTGTATTGTGTTGACTTATCGGTTGATTGTTTATAGATTTCGGTCGATGTAGTCTAGCTAACTATCGTAGAAAGGGGTTTCTAAACTCTTAAACAAGATAAACCGACACGATATTGTTTTAAATTGGGTAAATGAAATAATTTTACCTTGATTATATTTTGTATATAAAAGAAATAATTTTTCAGAATTATTAAAGTGTATATAAGTTGATTGTTAGGTTGTTTGAATAATCTAAATAAAGAATAATTGTATAAGTATAATGAATTATAAGAATTGAATTATAATTAAAGTGATTTACAATTGTGAAATAAACTTATATATATAAGAAGTGAAACTAATGAATAAATTTATGAATATGAGTTGCAAATAGAAAATGAATTTTAAAGTTAAATGGAATTCAACTGTAGAAATTGAATTGAATGAATGGATTGAATATTAATCAATTGAATGTAAGTGTAAGTGTTAATTCATTAAAATCTAATGTTATTGGAATTTGAATAATTGAATGAGAATCAATTTAATTAAACCAATTGATAAGCAAAGGAATTTGGTTGCAATTAATATACATTGATTGTTATATGATTGTTAGTTGATTGTATGTAATTCATTAAATGTTAATGAAATTGGAAGCTAAAGTAATTGAAATCCAATTGGAAGTTAAATGAATCTTAATAGAATTGAATTTGATTTGGAAGTGAACCAACTTGAATATGAATTAGTGAATATAAACTAATTGAAAATGAATGTTAGAAAAAAAAAACATCCAATGTTAATGAATCAAATGTGATTAAATTGAAAACGTATTTCATTGAATATTAATGAGAATATGAATGAATATTTATTGGTTATGAATGATAGTTGGTTGATGTTTGAATATATTGCTTTTACTACATTCGCTATGTTGGCATATATAGTTATTATGTTACTATATGTTGTATATCGATACTATGGTCTATATACGTGTTCTCATGTTGTTTGTTGAGTGTTTAGTAGGTGCGGATCGCGTTTGCTTCGCATTTGGAGCTCGCTTCCGCGCTATATTAGCCGTATATGCTTGCTAATAAAATATAAGGTACATATCTCGGATTACATACCGTACTTTTACATTTTTTCCCTTCGGGATGCCTCATTACTTGATGAGATGTATATTTGTGATATATATACTGTCATTTTTTTTCGGATCGAGCCGCACAAAGGAGACTATGGCGAATTTTTCTGGAAATTTAAGGCGTTAGAATTTTTTTTGAGAAAATGGGAAAATTTTGAAAACTTTAACTTTGATTTGGAATTGAAAGTTAAACATTAGTAGTTGTTTTTGAAAAGATAACTAAGTATGATTTGAAAACTTAGTAAAGTATTATAAGAAGTTTGACTAGGGATTTTGAAAAATTAATAAATTCTGTAACTTTTCTTACTTGTTAATTTCGAGGACGAAATTCTTTTAAGTGGGGAATATTGTAACGACCCAGAATTTTAATTAATTTAAATTTGGATATTTAATTAATTTTAAATATTAATAAGTAAATTTATAAGTCGAATAAATTTTTATTTGAATTTTTGGATTTAATTGAATAATTAAATCGATAATTTAATATGTTAAATTATGGAAATAATTGAAAATTGAGTTAAATATGATTGAAAATGATTTGTAAAATTTTATTTTATCATGTTAGAGTTAGAAAGATATTTTAGAACTTTTAAAATCGAATTAAAAGTTAATTTGAGAAAATTGAATATTTTAATATTTAAATCGACTAGTGAAAATAGTCAATTTTTGAACAGTCTCAGAATTGAACGAAACCAGTTCCATTGGATCCGTAATAGTTAGTTATTACCGGATTTCAATTTTCGTGTCAATCGGAGCTATCGTTTGATCGTGGCAGCTCGAAACGCATCGAATTATTTTTAATTTTAATTTAGCGAGTTAAAATAGCCATTTTTCAAAAAGTCTCGGATTTCGACGAAACCAGTTTCATCAGATCCGTAATGTGATATTATTGTAAGGTTTCAAATTTCGTGTCAATTGGATTTACCGTTTGTCCGGTACAAATTAAAACGCCTAGAAATCGATTTAAATCGGTTTAATTTAAATTGAACGTTTATTACCATAACTCGCACAGATGTCCGAATTAGCTTCCGAAACCTATTCCATTGTGTCCGGAACGTGGGGTAAACCCTAGAAACGCTGGTTACGGCGCGTAAATCGGAGTTCGGAATTTCCGGATGAATAGTGTTCGATTTTTTTCTATAAATAGGCCTTAAAATTCACAAAAATAAAAATAAATAAAAGTAAACCCTAGCAAAACTGCAGCCGCCTCCTACTATCTTCAATGGCCAGAAACAAGCGACGTTCCTCCCTCGATTACTCCAAATCCGTCGACAATTAGGCTAAACTTCCTGAAGCAAAATCGAAGAGCATAGTGAGATCTTGGAGTTCAACGGATATGATCGCATATGGAGTTGTATTTCGTGAGATAGAGGGCCGCGTCCTCTATGACTTGCGCACGCAAATTCACGCACATGATGAGGCCGAGCTTCAGGTGGTTGGGGCCGAGCATGGACGTGGGTGAGGGCTTCGCGATGGCGCATCTTGATCGAGCTAGAAGTCGCTGTGGTGATCGAGCTTTTAAACCCTAATTGATTGAGTTGGGTTCGGCCTCTATCTGTAGCCGTGCGCACGAAGAAGGAAGAGGGGGGGGTGCGTTCTACGGTCAGGATGATGGAATGCAGGATCCAAGGGCTAGGATTAAATATAGGTTATAAAATTTTAAATTATGTTGTATTTGTGTATATAAATACGAGCAAACTTTAAAAATGCATAACTTTTTCATACGAGGTCGCAAACGCGCGAAACCAGTTGCGTTGGAATCGTATGGACGAGCACTACGCGATGAAATTGGATTGGAGTCGTTTGGAGTTAGTGAGAATTTTGGGTAAAATTAAACGTCCGTTTAATTTTATTCGAAATAAATCGCTAAAACGGATTTAAAACCAAGGTGAGAACTTCTCACTCAATCGAATCAGTTTCGATTTTATTTTAAATAGTTAGATTTAAAATATTTGAATGCATGTTTGAATGTTGATTAATATCTATTGATTGTTAAAATAGACATTATATGCCGTTAGTAAGCGGATGTTATTTATTAAAACCATATACCGCGAATATTTCATAAACAGTGAAATTGGTATTATATATAATAGCAATATATATATATTGGCATATGTATATATTGGAGTTATTGATTTCCCGCATTTATTTGTTTAGCGGATGAGACCCTATTGCGCCGTCTATTAAGCGGATAATATTTTAAATCGCATATACCGCGATAATTTCGTACTGGAGCGAAATTGGTATTGTGCTAATGTTTGTGGATGCAGGAAAACAGGTTGGAGGGATCCAACTGGATTCCTCAACAGTTTTTATTTGATTTCAGATATTTTGATATTTGATGGATTATCATATCGATATATGATATCGTTGTTGTCGTGATTGACTATTTGGTGTGTAGCATCACTAGACCAAATTTGGAAATTTAAAAATGATTTTTAAAGTGATTTTTGAAAATATACTGTATGTTTGGAAATCGATCCATTTTAAATAAATAAACGTTATAATTTTTAAAGTTATAAAAATTATGATTTTGAGAAATACGGTTAAAGACTGATTTTTGAAAATATGATGCTAATGATTTTATAAAATAATTTAACCGGAATTTTAGAATTTATTGTGAAAAGTTTAAATATAGGATTTTTAAAATTTAATTATTTTATGAATCAAAATGGTGAAATAATGAAGGAGATTAAAGACGTTTTAAAGAATAATATAAATTGGTTTATATTAAGAGATTTATAAATGGATATTTATAAATTGGAATATTGACATTATAAAACGAGTTTTTATAAGTGTTTGAATGAAGTGAAGATAGATTTTATAAGTGAATGGAATTTATAAATTATAAATGGTGAAGTTATAAATGAAATTTATAAATAGTAAGATTTATAAATTTTGTGAAGTTATTAAAAGAATAGATTTGGTTAAATAAATGAATCTTATAAGTTATAAGATTTGTAAATTGGAAAGTCTTTAAAAGAACGATTTTGTCAAATAATCGTTTTATAAGCATTTAATTTATAATGTGAACCTTTGGTATATAATTGAGTTATAAATCGAATAGGTTAATAAAGGAATTTATAAAAGAAGTTGTTATAAATAAATAGAAATGGAATTTATAAACATTGTTTTATAAATTCACAAATGACTTATTTTGATAAGTAAATTGTTATGATTTATTTATGGAGTTATATTCACGTTTTTGACTGTGAATAAACCTTTGAAATAAAATGAATAAAAGGATGAAATTGATTAACGTAGTATATTCACGTTTTAAATAGTGAATAATATGTTAAAGAAAATGTTTTGAATGTGATATTTCAAATAGAATTAAAACGATCTAACGATGTTTTAAAATGTGTTGAGATTCGAAACCATAGATTTCAACATTCATTGTTGAAATAGACGTTTTCGAGAAATAGAAGGAAATGGTGGACTATAACACTGTTGTTATAGTAAATGATTTCCGAAAGGAAATGTTTTGTATAGTATTGGGATTTATATATCTATTTTAATTTCGAATCCCTATACTAGTGATTTTGGGACGTTGTAACGATGTTTTACGCAACATTCGTTTTGGCACAAATAAATATGTTTAAGAGAATGATTTCCTTAAAGAATGAAATATATACTTAATCTCGATTTAAGTATATTGAGTATTTTCCAAGTGTTGAAAATAAATAAAATTTGTGAATTACTTATGAATAAATAAGTATGGAAAAGTTTTTCCAATATAAAGTGAATATTAGAGAATTTATCTTTTTTGAAGATAAATTGAAAATGAATATTGTAAATCGAATTGAAGTCGTATATTCATTAATACTTTGGAATGTAAATTCACTATTGAATTTATAAAAGAAAGTAGAATTTGTTTAAAAATAAATATTGATTTATTTTTGAAGTGTGAAATAATATATCTTGTAAGGATATTTTGGAAAATAGATTTTTGGAAAATTATTTGGAAACTAGTGATGTGTGCATATCCATTGATAGTTCAATAACCGACTATCAATATTTCCCTCTGAATGGGTATTTGATGTGATTTGTTTGAATGTGAATGCCACACTTATTTTTGAATAAGCGCTCACTATTCGGGTTAACCGGGAAAGGACCATGGGGTCGTATAACCCATTCCGAATATGTGATACGTCGTTATGAATAGCATTGAAGATCGGTGTTGAAGACCCGGTATTTGCGAGAACGATAGGATGACCTGTCGATTGACTCTGCACTGAGTTGCTCCGGTATAGAGTTCTCCATATGTGATGGTGAATCCGATCAGGATTGTGAATATCCGGATTGTAAGGACTTCTTTGTAAGTGCCTTCGGTTTTGTTCGAGCCCGGAACAGACTTGTATGGATTGTATGTCTGACGTTACAAGTTGAGATATAAAGCCGATTTCTTTCAAATATATTTCTGTTGGTGGCGGAGAATTTATTCTTTTAGCTTAACACCCTTCTCTGAGACGTACGAGCTCAGAGGTTATGTAGTTGAATGTTATCAGCGATATATTCCCAATTTGGTAATGTGACATGCTGAGTGTTGGTGTAAATGATCATTGTGTTGATTATTTGTGATAGGATCGTTTATTTGATCGTCTATCCTGGTGATCATTTCTATGATCATTTGTTGACCCAAAGCATGGCTTTTGTATAAAGTATGTTTTGTGGACGTGACTTCGTCGAGCCTCACACCCCGTGAATGGTCAAAACAGGAAAGAAGCAGCAAGGTTATGAGGGGTAGCGCCCTTTAGGATGTGTGCATTTCCTTCTGGAAAAGGGTGGTATCATGGTATGGAGCCCAGATACTTACTCATGTTGAAAACACTTTGTTATGATTGTGTGAATTGATTTCAAGCGCTCGGTGAAAGGTCCCAAAGGACCGGGGGATGGCATATTCGGTCAGTTGTTACTCAGTTAGGGGTAACCCGGCCTTGTGTTGGTAGAGATCCGGTTTGGTTCTCGGGGATGTCCATCCAGAGGCATTCTCATGTGGCAATGGGAAGTTCCTTGGCCTGATCATTCGTTGGAAATCCAAAGAAACAATACGTGACTTGTACGGTATTAGTTGTAGAACCTATCATTCACTTATGGTGGCGCCCCACTGTTTGGATGGTAGCTATAGTAGGCATACGATAATGGTCGTATGTTGGCTAAGATTTATACTCTACTTTCGAAATGAATTTTTCCTACACTATACACTAATAATAATATCAAATGTTATTTTAAATGCGTATCAAGCATCTTTGACTATCATAAGGAAAAATCTCCTCCGATTCTGCGTTTGCATTGTGTGTGTGTGCGGGAGGCCTTATGGTAGTCTCATTTTTAAAAGCATTGCGAATTGATTTAAAAATATTCCTCTATTTTGATTTTAAAGATAAATAAACTGTTTTGAGTTCTCACACCAGTCACATGACTGACTTGGAGTTTATTGTTTTCCTTCCTAAACTCTGGGTGCCCACCAATTTCTACACGGGCAGTCAAGAGTTAGGTTTATCAGGATATTCTGGATATTCTGGAGTTGCTGGAGGCAAGCTGGATGGCATGGCGTATTACTAGTTTATATAGTATTTCTTTTCCGCTGCACCGTTTGATGTTTGTGGTTGTTGTATACTCTGATGATATGATGTAATGAAATGAAATGTATAAAATGTAATAACTGATATAGTTCTTTGTTTAAAGATTATTCATTTATTATTATATGTTGTTCCGCTGCGAATTGTGAGATTCTGATGTTGTTCTATTGTTTTCTTTCCGTTCTATTTTCTATTTTCTTTCTCTTCCCTCTATTATCTTCTTTTCTTCTCTTCTTTTCTCTTCTCTTTTCTTATATTCTTTTTCTAAAACCCATAACTATTCGGTTTTTCGGCAACGAAAAATCGAAAACGTTACAAAGAGGAATGCCTGCAACTCTCTTTCTTTATCTACTTTAAAGTTTGGGATTTTAGATCTGAAAATTTTAAACACAGATCTGTGATTACACTTGGATGTATTTATGGATTTAATTAATCAATAACAACAATTTTTTATTTACTTACATTTAGGATTTTAACAGAGAAGCCCTTTGTAACGACCCTGGATTTTGGCCCCGGTTATTTTAAAAAATACTTCATCTAAATTTAATAAAATGTAATTGATCGTATTAAAATAAATATGATTTGGAAATACTGCCATTTATTTATATAAACTGTATTTTAAAAAGGAAATTGATTTTGGATTTGAAATAAGTATTTCAAATAATATTCACAATAAAAATCTATCCTATATAATTAATTAAAATACTTTACCTTATTTCTATTCAGTATAAAAAAGATACATATAGATAATAATGATTGAAAATTTTAAAATAAAAGATTCTTAACAATATCTTGATAGAATTTACCTTACAGAACTAAATTAAAGTATTTTACATTGTTAACATTTGAGAAACAAATACAAATAGATGATAATGTTCAACATAAATTATTAATATTTATGTAAGTCAAATTATAAATATAAATAAACAAGTGACCACAAGAATCTAAGATTAATGTTTTACGAATGGAAATAAATGTGAAGTATAACTATAAATATAAATATAAACGGGGGTTAAGTGAAACATTAAGTATAAATCATAATTATGAACATAAGCATACAATACAAATATACTTATGCAACTGTACATAAATATAAATATGTAACTATAAACTATTTCAACTAGAAGATACTAAAGCAATTTTATAATAAGTACGTAAAGTTGAAAAGCAAAGTAAAGTAAAAAGAATAAGTAGCATTCAAATAACAAGGACATAAGTATATCAGACAAGTAAATATGAATAAAAAGTAGTTATGTAAAGCAAACAAAACAAAGTATATGCACATATAATATCTCTGAACAAAGTAAAAACATACGTAGACAAGTAAATAAAATACGTTGTAGCTGAAAAAAAAAGTATACAGGCAAGATAAGATTTTAAAATATAATACATCTATGTACATAAAGAACTTAAAACATTAAATGCTAGCACACATAAGTCAATTCGAATTTGTTTTCAAAATCCTTTCAGCCTCCTTATGGGAAAAATCACTGACCAAACAAATAAAAATCTTTGTACAACACATAAGAGTATCAGCAAAACATTAAATACTTGTTATCATAATTAAGGGCATAAGCATTAACTAGCTCAACATATTGTTAAACAAGTACTATAGCCGGAATTCTTGTAATAATCTTCCTTCTGTAGAATATTACTTAGCCAATAAAAAGAAAATGACAATACAAATACCCTGTCTAGATACAACCTATTCAGTACTTTTATATATATTCACCCATATCTTTATATTTGTTTATAAAACTGGACTAAACCTAAAAACATATCTGAGAAAACTGGAGATAAGAAAAGGGGTAAACTCCAAACAACAGCAGGGATGAACATAAGCAGTTTCAACTGCAGATTCAAACAATTCATGTTCCAGATGATCAACTTCAACTTATTCTTTATTCAGAAATGTATAGGTGAGTAAACAAAGTTTTAGTTTTAAAGTTTAAGTTAATTAAATAGTCATGATACTTTAACCAATATAGTTTATATATGGTTTTGTGTTTGAATATGAATCTGTATATGTTATACTGCATACTTATTTCCTCTGTTATGTGTATTGGTGGTTACAGTTAATTATTCTTGTTTAAAATTCAAGCTGTTATCATCAATATAGAAATCTGTAATTATTTCAACTCAACAAGATGTTAAAACTGAATTAAGGTTTGATTTTTAAAGCAAATTTTAAATATGTTGAAGGGGGTACCTTTCTGTCACAGGTTATACAGGTAATGCACATATTACTTGATAAATTCAAATGTTTAAATTTGTTAGTTTGGATTCAAATCTTGAATAAACATTACGAAGTGGGATTTTTAAAACAAAGATTAAAATTTAAAATTTTATATTCAAGAAGCAGTTTGGGTTTAAAGAAAATTTGCATTTTTGCTTAATTCAAGAGATTGAGTTATTTTTAATTAATGAAACTTGGAGTGAAGCAAGTTTATACATCTATAAACTTGGGAAAAATGTAAATTAATTTTTCTATTGTTTGAAGTTGGAATAGGAGACTTTATTAGGGCTTTTACTGGGAGTTTATTTCTTCTCGGGTAATCATCGAGTTCGTCATCATTTCGAGACCGAGCTGCACGAGATTAGGGGAATTGATGGTTTAGTGTGTCGTGGTCGTGTGGGCGAAGCGGCGGCAACTCCAGTGGCTTGTTCGATGATCGCGAATGAAATTGCCGAGGGACTTGTTTGCAGTGCTTTCGTAAAAACTATAAATTTTTAGTTTCGACCTTATTTTGAATCTTTGGGTGTCGATTATGGTTGAGAGGGGAAAATTTGGTTTGTTGACGCTGGTGACTGCCGCTGGAGGTGCGGCTACCCACCGTGCACGTGCACGGTGGCATTCGAGTGGGGTGGCATATATGAGACGAACTAGAATGATCACCATGTGTCGCGCTTGAGAGTTACTGATAGTTGCTTCGAGTTTCGGTTGTATGCTAGTTTTTACATTATGATGTTTGCTTATATTTAAGTTTTACAAAGCTTACTGTAAAAAAAAAGGGAAGAAGATAAGAAACAGGGAAGGGAAAAGAAGGGGAATGGGAGAGAGAGAGACGCGGGAAGCAAGGGGAATAACTCGAGAGTTTCTTGAGTAAATGAAGGTGCGGTCTCGGGTACCCTTCTTATGATCGAGCATAGTTTTGGTTTAAGTATTTTTGTTATAATTGAACTAACTTAATAATTAGTTAGTTAGGCTAATCTTTGTTTTAAAGTTTTAGTAGGGTAAGTATGTAAAGATAGGTGATTAAACAAGTAATTAGAATGTTAATAAATTTATACTTGAGATTTAAATTGATTTTGTAATTAGAATTAAATCATATGTTAAAACAATTTTAAATCGTAGCTAATTACTTAGAAGTTAATTCATAATTAATTTAAGAGGTTAGTTAAAGATTATGTAGTTAATAAAATTGATGATAGATGGTTAGTTTAAATAAATTTGTGATATCTGAGTCACTAATTAATCTATAATAAGTAAGTTATAAATTAATGATTAATAATTAATAATTAGGAGTCAACTAATTAACTAAGAAATTAAGTAATAATAAATGAACAAATAGTTGGTTAATAAAATAATTTTAATTATGAATCGATAGTTAATTAATTAAGTAGCTTGATTAAGAATTAATTGTTGATTGATTAAGTAATTAGCAGTTAATAAAAGGGTAATTAAGTTTTATTAATAAATAATTAAAGTTATTAATTAATGATCAGGTAATAGTTAATTATGTAATTAAAGTTAAATCACTTGATTTAGGAAGTAAATGATTTAAATGTGAAATAAAGTAATTATGTATTAAGACTAAAATAATTAATTAAGAAATCATTAATTAAACAATTTGAAATGAAATAAGTAATTGATTTTTAATTAATGATTAATTAAACAGAGTTAGGTGGTTAACTCTCAGGTAATTGATTCTAAATTGAATCAATTGTAAATAAGACTTAAAGGTGATTGCTTATGGACTGTTATGATTGAATATCTGATTGTGATATCTATTGATGGTGTTCTGTGATTCTCTGTGACATGTTATGTTATATCTATGATGCTTGTATATCTTTTATCTGTGATAAATGCTATGTTAATTTAACTGTTAGATTTAAATTATTTAAACTGTTAAGTTAAATAGACAACTTGGCCCTTAAAATGTCGTTTGGATTCGATGAGACCGGGATCGGAAAAAATCAATTTTGATTCTCCGAAAACCACATCGATCCAATTTAAACATTAGGTCATGAATCCTGAAATGAAGATCGAGATGGTGTTTTCAGAATGCAAGGGTTATCGTCGTTAACTCTGAGGGTGATTCCAAAATGAGTGTAACGAGATAATGCCTTCGGTTTCGTTCGAACCCGGAACGAACTTGTATGGATTGAATGCTTTCAGCACATCGTCGGGCGGACGATGAGCATTCTGAGAATAATGTTCAATAAAGGTAATCACAGCCTCAAGCCTCATCAACCGGGAATGGCTAAAACAAGGGAGATGTAGAAAGGTTAGGTGGGTCATGCCCAAGCAGGACAACATATTTCCCCTGTCTAGATGTCCCTTTTTATTTCGGCTGTGTGGGTGGTTGCTAGCTAGAACCGCGAGGCTTATCTTGTTCGGGACTGTTCAGTAAGGAATGGTTCCGGCCTTGTGTTGCAGGGGGTCGGGAGTGATCCTCGGTACGGTGATCTAGGCCTCGTACTGTCACGGGCGGTACCCCAGTAGCCCTGCCATTGTTGGAAATCCATTTTCCCTACGAGACCCTACGCTTTTGATTTGTATTACCCACTTTTGTGGCTAGTAGCCGGAATTTAATCATGTAACAATTTCGGCTATTTTCTATTTACTTGAAAACCCTAGACACTATTATAATATCACTGGATTTTCTATGAAATGTTTTGGTCAGCGTAAGGTAAAAACTTACCCGTATTTATTTGTGGGGAGTCTTACGTGATACCTTTATTTTCAAATGTTTTCAAAGTTAAACAATTTAAACCGTTTACTCATACCAGACCCATGTCTGACCCGGAGTTTATATTTTGTTTTTCATAAACTCTTGGGTACTCAAATTTTTATGAGTAGCCAAGTGATAGGTTATGGACTTTGGTTTCTAGAGGAGCTTGGAGTAGGAGTTTCCAGACGTATGTAGCTATCTATCTAGTGCCGCTGTGTTAGTTGATATGTACTGTACCTCTGATGTATATAGTGATAGATGTATGTATGGATGTCATATGTATTGATATTGTATAACTCTGATATATGTAAAACTATGAAATATTTATGTGATATATTATATTTTTTTCGTTCCGTTGTGAGATTCTGATGTTGTTGTTCTTTCTTTCCCTTTCTTTTCTATTTTCTATCCCTTTCTTTCTTAATGATGATACGTCTTTCTGGTAGCAGAAGGGCGGGTCGTCACACCCTTTTATTTTCTGCAACTTGAAACTAGAAGTAGATTAAAGCTCTTAAGTCTTGATTGTTCCTGCAACATATTGGATATTGTTGTATTAAATTCCTTGTTGTATTATAGATTATAACTTCAAATTCAAAATTAAAAAGTTACCTGCCTATAAAATTCTTTCCAGAGAAAAAACTGCACTGCCTAAAACCTGAAGCCTTGTTTTAATGAAAATCTGCAGTTTAAACTTTGCTTGTGTTAAAACTTGGTTTTAAAAATCAAAATTTTATAAACTATAAAGTTTAAAACAAAACTAACCTGAAGGATGAATGTATCACTACAGTTTGATGCTTAAGAAAACACTTCAGATTTTAGTTTGAATTGAAGAAGGCAGTTTTCTCTCTTTTTTCTTTTCTTTCTGATTTTCTTTCTTTCTTGAATGTTGAAGGGAAGACTGCAAAATCTCTTTTGGTTACTGAACTTCAGAGATTTGGAGGTTTAAAATTTTGAATTGGGAAGGTGAAAAGTTTTTTGAAAATTTTCATTTGATTATTTTATTAAAGTAATGATGGTTTGTTCCATTTTAAAAAGAAAATCATAAGCTTTAGATTTTTGTTGATCATTCTACTCCATTGTGAATGTATGTTCAGCCTTTTTTCTTACAAGGCAAAAGAAAGTTTTATATATTTTATTTTCTATATTATATACACTTTTATAAATAAATATATATATCTTTATTCATTTGTGTGTGTGTATATATATGTACAATGTTGAAAGAATTTAACTAATATTACACTACATATATTATATCTTAATAATATATGTAACGATCCCGGATTTTAAATTAGTTTAAATTGATAATTAAATTAATTTTTTATTTAAAAATTGTGTAATAATCGATAATTTATATCAAATGTTAGTTAAATTTTAATAATCAAGAATAAATTTGAATATTTGAAAATAAATTATCAAACGGTATCGGGTTAAACTTTAAAAAAGAAATAGAGTTTGTGTCAATGTTAAACAAATATTCAAATAAATTTACAGTTATATAAAATGTGAAACAAAAGAAATATGTTCAAATATGTACAAACAAAACATAGTAAATAAATAGAAATGTGTAGGCTTGCAAAAGAAAAGAAACAATATGCATTCAAATATGATTTGAAATGTATTCATATGACAAGTGATAAAACAAAAGAAGAAAATAAGCACATGTGTTGGGATTAAACATAAGTACATAAGCTAAAAATTCACAACAAATATTAAAACAAAGTACTCAAAGCAAAGTAGAAGTAAAATAAATATGCAAGAATAAAACAAAGCACCAAAAAAATAAAATAAGAAATCATCTCAACATAAACAATCCCGTCTCAGCTGAAACAAATCCGCATAGCATCTATAAAATCTTGATGGCCAGATTATAAAAAGAAACAAAGAAGTACAAGAGAAGACAATAATAACCATGTAGCCTGTAAGTAGCATGTAAAGTAAGGCAAGTATGGATATATATGGAAGTAGCTTGCAAAATCAAGTATCAGGGTATAAAAGTAATAAGGCAAAAGAATGTTGCCTGTAAAAATGCAAAGCAAAATCAAATACATCCAAGTGAATTAACAAAAGAAAATAGTGCAAACATATTTATATCTATAAACAAGACATATGATAGTCAATGCTACTACCTCTAGTACACTATAACATTTCATATATCAGCCGAAATGCAAAGCATGGAAATAAAGTACCAAAGCATTTAATAAAAACATCTCAGCCACCATAACATAGCATATCACCCATACCTATGTATAAACAAAGATATCATCCCTATACAACTCATTTTCTTATATACCCTGCCTTCCTCAATCTCATTTTGTCCATCTTCAAAACTAAATAAGAAAAAAAAAACTGAAGCAAATATCCTTTCAAACTAAAACAAAACTTCAACAACACTATACAAACAATTCAAACCAGAGGATCAAATTTAAAAGCTTCAGCTAACAACTCAAGACAGTTTCAAAATAGTGAGTAATTCAACCCAGTTTTCTATGTTAATCGAAATGCCTGTGAGTAACATATGTGTTTTATTTATTTATCTAAAAGTTGAATTTTTTACATATATATGTTTGTTTTTACATGCATATAAATCCTCTGAATACATTTGAAAAACTGGAAGTACAAGTTATTGTGATACAGGTTTTCTGTTCTAAGATTGTAAGATACCAGATTTTGATTTAAAATTTATTTTCACCTAATCTACTTGATGCTTGGGTTTAGTGTTAATACAAGAATTGATTGTTATAGTGTATATTCAAGATTTAAATTTTATTTAAGTTGAATCAACTTAGAATTTTCTGTGGGAAGCAACAATTCGAATACAACTTCCAATAAGTCAAAATTTAAAATTTCTAAATTTCGAATTCAGGTACGCAGTCTGAATTCGTATGCTATAATATGATTTTCAAAACAAAGATTATAATTTTCCAATCAAAGGTTTAGGAGCAGTTCGGGGTTAAAAGAATTTATTTGTTTTCATGATTCCTGATGATCCTCTGAGTTGTAGAGGTCGAGATCGTGCGTGGAGGTGAAGGAGTCTACGACGCTGCTAGGAAAAATAGGGAGATGATCGGTAGGTGGTCGTGGCGGCAGTGGCGGACGTTTAAAATTTCTAAACCTAGTTTAGCAAAGGGTTTGAATTTTTGATTCGCTCGTCCTCTACGATGGACCGAGTGCGAAGCGCCTTCGGGAGATGGTGGTAGGGTCGATGACGAAGTAGTGTGTAACGACCCGCTATTTTGGACCATTCAAATCGACACTAAAACCGTACATGTACGACTTGAATAATTCAAAATACCGAATTGTTAATTTAATTTGGCAAAACCTAAAATATACAGTAAATAAACCAATCACAGATCACAGACACAGAGTAATATAATGCAGCGGAATAGAAAAATAGTAGTTCATGAAGCTACTATATGCATCAGAGTTTAAAATAAAATACATCAGAATCTCTGGAATACAGAAAAGTCTTCAGTACGAGCCGATGACTTCTCTGAACCAGTCAATCTAGAAAACTGAAAGCTGAAACGATAGTTGGATCTCCAAATGAAGCTCCAATCTCCAAAGGTGAGTCTCTAAAGCTGTATTACTCGGTCTGACCCGAGCGTAAAGCAAAACACAAAACACTCGAGTCAGGATTAACATTCGTATATCAATAAATCCAACTCAAGTGAAATATCAACTGAAATACAAATAACTTAAAGGATGTTTGGGATGACCATCCTCTAAGGGTCCATAGAACTATCTACAGGGTAGAAATATACACTATTACATCGTGGTCATTCACTTAATTTATACTTCAAACCCAAATGTCAAATTCACTTCGAATAATTATATTTCCCAAATAGTATTTATATATATTAAATGCTGTATATGGTAAAGCACTTGCAATTTCCTTAACTTAACAAATCGTTCACATCAACCTGACCTTTCCATTTAAATTAAATTCAATCTCAATTATAAATCTCAAATCTGGATTTGATATCCTAATTACCCTTTCCATTTCAATATGTTTCCATACTTTAAGTATTTAATATTTCCCCTAAATTTCCCAATCTAGTTCTCTAAATACAAATTTCCAGACTTCGTTCAACCTCAATTTCCATTAAATTCAATTAGTTATCTACATAACAAATTCAACTATCTTGGTCCCAAATACATACCAAATTTCTAAACCATTTAATTTCAATACAGTTCATGGCTTAAATACTTAGATGTTAAATTTAACAGTTTCATATAGATTCTTGGTTTTTACATCATTATTATTTAGTTTGAACCTTCCCTTATTCAATACCATTTTAGTGACTTTAAATTACATCTTTCTCAAGATTTCTCAAATTTTATTAAACGTGAAATATCTCATTCGATAAATTTCAAATTGATTTAAATAAATCCTTATCTAAACATCATTTTACAATAACCCAAATTTATTTCTCAACCTTAATTTTTCAATATTATTGCAACATTTATCCGAATAAAATTTACATAAATTATTTATCATAATTTATGTATTTAATCAAATCTTGATTAACTAGATATAATTAACTCTATATTTATCATTACCCTTTATAGATGTATTTAAGAATTTACATTTAATAAGACCATAGATTTTTTTTTTCATATGGTCAAAGTGTTATGGCTATTATCATTTCAATACGTACACTAAATGTATACGGGTGGATAGCATTTCAACCCGTAATCCCAAATTTAATTAAACGAAACCCGCTTGGGCCTATTTTTCAACCCATTTTAATTCAAAAATCAAACATAACAAAGGGAACTTGCAGTGTGATGACAGGGATAGTGTCAAAGTAAGTAAACAAGCAATAACAACAATCAATAACAATTCAATAGATTAAATCAAATAACTCCGAAATGGTCTTATTAATTCGCATTGTTATTTTTATAATTATTTCTAAAATCTACACTATCATTTCATGTAGATTACAGATTATTACATTTCAGTTTTTCAATTGTCGTTCCATTTCAATTTCAGTTTAGTATTACAACAGTTAATCCAAACTATGTTCAAAGCTTTAAAGTATAACTTATCAATTCCTACGACAATTAATGGGTCAAATTAAACTAATCAAATTTACATATGGCGGGGTCAGGTTTAATCAATCAAGGTCCATCGTATATAATCCGTTTTCTTTGTAAACTATACCACCTCAAATCTTACTAGCAAACTAGTTATCATTTAACAATAGTAATTAACATCCAATTTAAACGACAATCAATCAATCAGTAAATTTTCAACCAATCTGTATTATTATCACATAAATAATTAACCGATAATGGTGTCAGGTGTCATAGGTGAACAGATACAGATGATAGCAGTCGTAACAGTAAACAACTAACAGCAGCATATTTCAATTGACGTTTCAATTGAATCAAATTTAATAAATAAAAGAACGTTAATCGTGAGTGATTGCTCACCTTTCAAGGCTAGAGATGAACGAGAATACAGAAGGTGATACGGATATGCACACTGCTACGGATACTGAAATTAAATTTCAAATCCAAGCAAAACAAAATCGGCACGAATTCGATCAAAGCTAATTGAAACGGATCAGATCAGAACTGAAACGATGAAGATAAATGGTATAAGCGAACTTTTATAATTCATGTACTGAACAAATCTGATATGCAGACACGACCTAAATACTTAATAACTTAAGGACATATTCTATAAAATGTAACTCAATGTATATACACAAATACACTTACAGTAACCTAACTTATTATAACATCAACCATATTATATTACTTATTGTTATACCATATATGAACTAACAGCCGATACTCACACATATAAACTAATGTAAACTTAGTTTATAAAATATGTATTTATACAAAATACTTACAATTTTAAAAATACTTACATTTTTTTAAAAAAATACTTACATACGTAAATAACATATTTATAAAAAAAAACTATATAACAACTTATAAAATAATCCATAAAATTTTGTTATTATAATGCACTGCAAGTCTGTACTCCACCTATATGAACATACTTAAATTATATGCGTACTAACAAAATAGACACAGACTTCTTCAAATGAACACATGTACTGTCCTTTCCTCCATTTTTAAAAACTGTGACATATATAAACGGCAAAACAATATATTATAAATAAATAAATCACCTTTACTAACCATGCGTATAAACAGACCATACCACTTTTAAAATTTTATATGCGTAAATAAAGTCATATATATATAACTTAACTTATACATCTTAAAACCTATAAATTACGTGAACATCAACATGTATAAAATTTAATCAGAACGAAAATTTACTAAAAAAAAAAAAAAAAAAATCTATATAAAATACCACTTTAAAATATAACAGCTGTGCGTATATGTATAATGTATACTTTAAAACTTACGTAGACGTACATCTCATAAAGCTCATATACATATACTTTTGTCTATAACTAACCTATATATATATATATCTTTGAAGGAAAAACAATTTGATACTTTAAAATTATTTAAGTAAAATATGCAAACAATTTACTACACAAATATATGCAGACATTCTATACTCATATATATAAGACTAACGTGACCTAAACCCAAACTAATCATATGTTATCCTAACTAAGCACGCATACGTTCAAATAATTGCATTTAAAAAAAATTGTGCATACAAATAAAGGTGGCTACTCACCAGTTGAAGTGGGAGATGCAGTGGTACCCGAGGCGGAGGTGAGAGTGCGGAGGTGATGAACGAGAGAGGATAGAGGGATGGAAGGCGGCTGCTGCCTGTTATTTTATGCGTTTCTTATGTGTGTGTGTGTTTTTTTTTTTTGTAGGAGAAGAACAGATCTGAGAGGCTTCAGGTAAGGGAAAAATATGTTTATAGAATGAAGAAAGAAAGTAGGAATGTAGAGATGCTGTGATATATATATATATATATATATTTTTTTTTTTTTTTTTTTTTGCAGAAGTCTTTAGAATCATGATGGAAGAAAGAAATTAAGGAGAGAAAAGTGCAGCTTATCAAATTATATAAGAAACATAGTGAAACGTACATAAATAAATGTCCTGTAGTGGTGTAAAGTAACGCACTAAAATTAAGGGAATAACAAAGGGAAGGACATTTTGAAAGCAAGAAAATGAACAGAGAAAGGAATAAATAAATTATATAGACACATACGTTTCTGACAAAGTTATAAATAGAAATAAAGAAGAGAGAGAGAAAAAGAAATGAAGAGTTATATTAAAACAGAGAAGGAAAGGTGCGTGAATCCATAGAGTTATATATATATAGGTCGAGTAATAAATGGATTTGTTTGCATGGGAGAGTTCTGGAAAGAAGATGGTGGAAATTTGAGAGCAAAATAAAAGGAGGCGGAAGGAAAAAATATATGAACAGATCTAGAAAGATGATGGTAGATTTTTACACATGCAAAAGAAACGGTTTCTCCCGAAATAAATGGTCACTCGTTTGAAACCAGATAAACAAATAAAGTAATCTATTGTTTCTTGCAAGTTATACGTTTTCTTAATTTTATTTATTTCCTAGGTCCCAATTCGTAGGCAATTATACTATGGAGAGTAATTATTATCAAACGTTACAAAATTCAAAAGCAAAAGAAACGTTTCGATTTCTAAATGATAAAAGCAAAAGATTAGAACGTATGCCATAAATTAAGCAACAAACGTTGATTCTAAATTTACTAATAATTAGGAGTAGAAACGTTTGATGATGAAATCAGGATACAAATACTAATAGCAAAACGGCGATGAGTTGAATGAACAGAGAATTCAAAAGTTCAATTGAGCTGTTTGAAATAAAGCACATAACGTTAGCATTGAATTGGGAGTTATAAAACAATGTATTATAAATAGGAAATTATAAAAGTAACGTATGCTATTGGAAATAGAAGCCAAAAGAGAAATGAACTTAGAGCTACCGGAAACGTATCTCTTAAGTGAAATGAATGTAAGAGAAACGGTCAAATAATGTTTATAGCTGTAAATTTAAAGTAATAAATTTATATTGGGTAGCACGGTTTAAATCGAAACGAAATAAGGAGAAGCTAAGGAGGCACAATTTATGGTGTCATTAAAACGAACAAATTTATTGCTTCCGTTGTACACCGGGTTCCGAAATACAGAAATAAATATACTTTTGAGATCAGCACGACGAGGCGCTCACAATGGTATACAGTTATCAGTGGTATGATTGAGTTATAAAAATTCGAATTTTTCACTAGTAGAAAAAAAATGCAGTAGAATGCAGAAAATAAGAACGACGAAGCTATAGAAGTCCGGATTTTGAAAAACTAAAGATGACGCCTTTCTCAGATGAGGATTTAGAATTTTTCTATGTAAAATATTCTGCATTAGAAATTTTTTTTTTTATTATCAACAATTATTAGCTAGCTTGAATTTAATAGAATTACATAATAAATAAATTTTCATAAAATAAATTGAAATTTTGCCATCTGCTATGTTTAATTGGACGTAATCCATATATTAACTTTTTATTTGCAAATTAATTTATTTAAAAATTTCACCATAATCCAATTAAATACGTTAATAAAACGATAAAGTTTATTAAAATCTTACAGGTCGTTACACTCTCCCCCACTCAAAACTTTTCGTCCCCGAAAAGGAAGGAGGTAGGAGAATAAAACAGCCGGAAATTTATAGATTGAAAGATAAGATAAACAACAAATTTTTAAAACTACCCAAATTTATTTGAAATCTTTATTTGAAACTTCATTTGAAATTCAAATTTTCTATAATACTATAATACTTTCAACTCTTATGAAAACAATTACCTGCACTATCCCTTATTTTTACAAAGTTTATTGAAAATATTAAATCCGAAATTAATAACTTCAAACTATTCATAACACTTAAAATTTTATATTAAACAATGTAGTATATAATTAGACAAAATTTTCAAAGGATAAATCCAACAAGGAAGGAAGGTAGATTTTGAAAACAAAATCAAGATGAACAAATAAGCTGAGCAGATAAGGTAGATTCAAAAGAAAGAATCGGGTCCGAATAATTTATTTCAAACCATAAGAATTTAAATTTCAAATATTAATACAAAATTTCTTTGTTGGCAATACCTTTATAATAAAATTCTTTTATATCAAAACCAATTTTTCTTTCGAAAATACTTTTATAACTCAATGTTTTAACAAGTTTATCCTCGTTCTTGCAGACTCTGGCCATGCGTTGATCAGGCGCAAAGCTAGAATTCTTCAAGTACTTAGTAGACTTGTTTCAACACCCAGTGAAAATACTTGAAAAACCTTTTAAAATAGATATGGAAAGTACGATCCAAACAAAACAATCAAACCAAAACCTTTGTCCGATCATGGTTCGCAGATACACAATGGTTACGCCTGGTTCCCCCAGGAAACAATCCATATCCGTAAGCTTTCACAGCCCTGCGAGTTACGCCATGATGACTAGTAGAGTGCAGGATACACAATGGTTACGCCTGGATCCCCCAGGAAACAATCCGTACCCCCAGGCAAGACTCAGCCAGGCACTTGCGCTACTATTCGCGACCTACACAGATTGCAGGATACACAATGGTTACGCCTGGTTCCCCCAGGAAACAATCCGTACCCCTAGGCAAGACTCAGCCAGGCAATTTCGCTGTGCATTCACGAGAGAAAAAGAAACCGTGGGACACGTCACGGTGGGAACACTCGAGTATTACATCCGGAAAACCAAAATCAGAGAGAATAATAACGATAGAATGAATCCACGCTGTGGCCACAAAGCGGATATCAAGCAGAAGGCACTTTCCATATCTTTATTTGGAAAATATATATCATATAGTACCTTTTTCAAATCACTTTCAAATATTGTACTTATATAAAGTCCATATATATAGGATTCCATTTTCAAACGAATACTTTCCAAATCAATAGTATATCAAATCATACTTATATAGACTTCGATTATATAAAATCTCTTTCCAAATTGAGTAACTTTCAAATCAATAGATTTCAAATCAACTTCATACTTATACAAATCCATTTTATATAAGTTCGACCACTCCCAAATCAAGTACTTAATAATCTAAGATTCTCAATTTCAAATTATTTCACTATCAATTCAGTTTCAAAATCATATATGATTTCACCAATTTTCTTCCAAATTAAATATCTAAAGTCAAACAAATACATTTCCAAAATCACCATATAAGTACTGGTTTTTAATTCCAATTTAATTTCAAAACCAAATATTTTCCTCAAAATCAATTACTCAAAATGGTTTCCAAATTTATAATTTATCCCTTTAAACTTTTAAACTATCTATTTCTATTTGAAATATTCAATTTACCTTTCTGAAAACCATTATTCAAAACTATTTTTTTTTTCAAAACATTTCAAACTAAATTTATATTCTTTATCAAACATTTTATACTCTTCGAAATTTCTTAGTTTTTAAAACTTTAGACCTTGACTTGGAAGTGTTCGAACCTTCAAAATAATTAGGGAAATCAAATTTTCAATTCAAGAGTTGAAAATCAACAATAAATCAATAAACCAATTATTAAATCCGAAACTCGAGGACTGAATACCGGTCTCATTTTAAATTGTTTCAAATATATACTTATATCTTTCTAAAATATCAAATTATACTTCGGAATTTGAAATCAAAATCGGTTTTACAAAACACTTGCATAGCGAAGCTATTAAAGTGGCCTCTCCCTCACTCTGAAACTCGAAAATCAATGTCGATGATGCGTGCACTCATCACCGAAATTATTTTCAAGCGACATAAGTGAGTTCTGGACTTCTATTTTCTTGGAAACTTCTTTGAAATTTCTTTAAAATTATTGGAATTCATTTGAGCTTATTTGAAACATTTCTTATTCAAAAATAATAATTTTAAATCGTATTATTTATATATATTTTCCAAAATCTTAAAACCAATTTCAAAATACCGGAATTCAATTCTCGAATTTCAAATTTAACACTTCAGTTATAAATCATTTTTATATAAATCAGTTTCTTATAATTTTTCAAAATTTCAAATCCTTTCAAAACCTTTTTTTTTATATATAGAATAACATTTCTTATTTGTTTTGTATATAGGTATATAATCCTTATGGAAAACATTTTCACTTTTATATATAGAATAAAATCATAGTTATCAAAATAATAATTTCGATATTTAAAACAAATTTCAAAATGCAAACATACCCGATTTTCAAAGGATAATTTTAAGAATGGATTTCAAAACAAAGATAGAGATTTGAATTAGAGGAACTCCAATCCATAGAATTCTGATTCGAAGATAGACTCGATCGAAGATGAGATAATTAAATTACAAAATAGAAGATGGATATACTTCTATAAATCGCGGGCGACCTTAACCGGGTCAATCGTGATTTCAGGAATATGATTGATGCGGAATTCTAAGGCAAATCGACATTCGATCGCCCGATATAGAATTCGGCATAACTAGATATAGCAGCATTGTAAACCGAGGATACATGAATCTTCGGTGAATCAATGCCAACTGAAAAGGAGATTCACCCCTTTTACAAATCATTCAGTGAAGTTATGGAATACTCCAGAATCGAACGAATATAAATAGGGAGAGACAAGAATGAATTTCGAAACTGAGGGACATTCCAAAATTCAAAGGAAATCGAGTCAAAAAGGAAGAGATTCAACTCGAATGAAAGTGATTCTGCAATAAATTTACCATATATGCTAAGTTTTGACTTGAGCCAAAGCTCTGATACCAACTGTAACGACCCGCTATTTTGGACCATTCAAATCGACACTAAAACCGTACATGTACGACTTGAATAATTCAAAATACCGAATTGTTAATTTAATTTGGCAAAACCTAAAATATACAGTAAATAAACCAATCACAGATCACAGACACAGAGTAATATAATGCAGCGGAATAGAAAAATAGTAGTTCATGAAGCTACTATATGCATCAGAGTTTAAAATAAAATACATCAGAATCTCTGGAATACAGAAAAGTCTTCAGTACGAGCCGATGACTTCTCTGAACCAGTCAATCTAGAAAACTGAAAGCTGAAACGATAGTTGGATCTCCAAATGAAGCTCCAATCTCCAAAGGTGAGTCTCTAAAGCTGTATTACTCGGTCTGACCCGAGCGTAAAGCAAAACACAAAACACTCGAGTCAGGATTAACATTCGTATATCAATAAATCCAACTCAAGTGAAATATCAACTGAAATACAAATAACTTAAAGGATGTTTGGGATGACCATCCTCTAAGGGTCCATAGAACTATCTACAGGGTAGAAATATACACTATTACATCGTGGTCATTCACTTAATTTATACTTCAAACCCAAATGTCAAATTCACTTCGAATAATTATATTTCCCAAATAGTATTTATATATATTAAATGCTGTATATGGTAAAGCACTTGCAATTTCCTTAACTTAACAAATCGTTCACATCAACCTGACCTTTCCATTTAAATTAAATTCAATCTCAATTATAAATCTCAAATCTGGATTTGATATCCTAATTACCCTTTCCATTTCAATATGTTTCCATACTTTAAGTATTTAATATTTCCCCTAAATTTCCCAATCTAGTTCTCTAAATACAAATTTCCAGACTTCGTTCAACCTCAATTTCCATTAAATTCAATTAGTTATCTACATAACAAATTCAACTATCTTGGTCCCAAATACATACCAAATTTCTAAACCATTTAATTTCAATACAGTTCATGGCTTAAATACTTAGATGTTAAATTTAACAGTTTCATATAGATTCTTGGTTTTTACATCATTATTATTTAGTTTGAACCTTCCCTTATTCAATACCATTTTAGTGACTTTAAATTACATCTTTCTCAAGATTTCTCAAATTTTATTAAACGTGAAATATCTCATTCGATAAATTTCAAATTGATTTAAATAAATCCTTATCTAAACATCATTTTACAATAACCCAAATTTATTTCTCAACCTTAATTTTTCAATATTATTGCAACATTTATCCGAATAAAATTTACATAAATTATTTATCATAATTTATGTATTTAATCAAATCTTGATTAACTAGATATAATTAACTCTATATTTATCATTACCCTTTATAGATGTATTTAAGAATTTACATTTAATAAGACCATAGATTTTTTTTTTCATATGGTCAAAGTGTTATGGCTATTATCATTTCAATACGTACACTAAATGTATACGGGTGGATAGCATTTCAACCCGTAATCCCAAATTTAATTAAACGAAACCCGCTTGGGCCTATTTTTCAACCCATTTTAATTCAAAAATCAAACATAACAAAGGGAACTTGCAGTGTGATGACAGGGATAGTGTCAAAGTAAGTAAACAAGCAATAACAACAATCAATAACAATTCAATAGATTAAATCAAATAACTCCGAAATGGTCTTATTAATTCGCATTGTTATTTTTATAATTATTTCTAAAATCTACACTATCATTTCATGTAGATTACAGATTATTACATTTCAGTTTTTCAATTGTCGTTCCATTTCAATTTCAGTTTAGTATTACAACAGTTAATCCAAACTATGTTCAAAGCTTTAAAGTATAACTTATCAATTCCTACGACAATTAATGGGTCAAATTAAACTAATCAAATTTACATATGGCGGGGTCAGGTTTAATCAATCAAGGTCCATCGTATATAATCCGTTTTCTTTGTAAACTATACCACCTCAAATCTTACTAGCAAACTAGTTATCATTTAACAATAGTAATTAACATCCAATTTAAACGACAATCAATCAATCAGTAAATTTTCAACCAATCTGTATTATTATCACATAAATAATTAACCGATAATGGTGTCAGGTGTCATAGGTGAACAGATACAGATGATAGCAGTCGTAACAGTAAACAACTAACAGCAGCATATTTCAATTGACGTTTCAATTGAATCAAATTTAATAAATAAAAGAACGTTAATCGTGAGTGATTGCTCACCTTTCAAGGCTAGAGATGAACGAGAATACAGAAGGTGATACGGATATGCACACTGCTACGGATACTGAAATTAAATTTCAAATCCAAGCAAAACAAAATCGGCACGAATTCGATCAAAGCTAATTGAAACGGATCAGATCAGAACTGAAACGATGAAGATAAATGGTATAAGCGAACTTTTATAATTCATGTACTGAACAAATCTGATATGCAGACACGACCTAAATACTTAATAACTTAAGGACATATTCTATAAAATGTAACTCAATGTATATACACAAATACACTTACAGTAACCTAACTTATTATAACATCAACCATATTATATTACTTATTGTTATACCATATATGAACTAACAGCCGATACTCACACATATAAACTAATGTAAACTTAGTTTATAAAATATGTATTTATACAAAATACTTACAATTTTAAAAATACTTACATTTTTTTAAAAAAATACTTACATACGTAAATAACATATTTATAAAAAAAAACTATATAACAACTTATAAAATAATCCATAAAATTTTGTTATTATAATGCACTGCAAGTCTGTACTCCACCTATATGAACATACTTAAATTATATGCGTACTAACAAAATAGACACAGACTTCTTCAAATGAACACATGTACTGTCCTTTCCTCCATTTTTAAAAACTGTGACATATATAAACGGCAAAACAATATATTATAAATAAATAAATCACCTTTACTAACCATGCGTATAAACAGACCATACCACTTTTAAAATTTTATATGCGTAAATAAAGTCATATATATATAACTTAACTTATACATCTTAAAACCTATAAATTACGTGAACATCAACATGTATAAAATTTAATCAGAACGAAAATTTACTAAAAAAAAAAAAAAAAAAAAATCTATATAAAATACCACTTTAAAATATAACAGCTGTGCGTATATGTATAATGTATACTTTAAAACTTACGTAGACGTACATCTCATAAAGCTCATATACATATACTTTTGTCTATAACTAACCTATATATATATATATCTTTGAAGGAAAAACAATTTGATACTTTAAAATTATTTAAGTAAAATATGCAAACAATTTACTACACAAATATATGCAGACATTCTATACTCATATATATAAGACTAACGTGACCTAAACCCAAACTAATCATATGTTATCCTAACTAAGCACGCATACGTTCAAATAATTGCATTTAAAAAAAATTGTGCATACAAATAAAGGTGGCTACTCACCAGTTGAAGTGGGAGATGCAGTGGTACCCGAGGCGGAGGTGAGAGTGCGGAGGTGATGAACGAGAGAGGATAGAGGGATGGAAGGCGGCTGCTGCCTGTTATTTTATGCGTTTCTTATGTGTGTGTGTGTTTTTTTTTTTTGTAGGAGAAGAACAGATCTGAGAGGCTTCAGGTAAGGGAAAAATATGTTTATAGAATGAAGAAAGAAAGTAGGAATGTAGAGATGCTGTGATATATATATATATATATATATATATATATATATATATATTTTTTTTTTTTTTTTGCAGAAGTCTTTAGAATCATGATGGAAGAAAGAAATTAAGGAGAGAAAAGTGCAGCTTATCAAATTATATAAGAAACATAGTGAAACGTACATAAATAAATGTCCTGTAGTGGTGTAAAGTAACGCACTAAAATTAAGGGAATAACAAAGGGAAGGACATTTTGAAAGCAAGAAAATGAACAGAGAAAGGAATAAATAAATTATATAGACACATACGTTTCTGACAAAGTTATAAATAGAAATAAAGAAGAGAGAGAGAAAAAGAAATGAAGAGTTATATTAAAACAGAGAAGGAAAGGTGCGTGAATCCATAGAGTTATATATATATAGGTCGAGTAATAAATGGATTTGTTTGCATGGGAGAGTTCTGGAAAGAAGATGGTGGAAATTTGAGAGCAAAATAAAAGGAGGCGGAAGGAAAAAATATATGAACAGATCTAGAAAGATGATGGTAGATTTTTACACATGCAAAAGAAACGGTTTCTCCCGAAATAAATGGTCACTCGTTTGAAACCAGATAAACAAATAAAGTAATCTATTGTTTCTTGCAAGTTATACGTTTTCTTAATTTTATTTATTTCCTAGGTCCCAATACGTAGGCAATTATACTATGGAGAGTAATTATTATCAAACGTTACAAAATTCAAAAGCAAAAGAAACGTTTCGATTTCTAAATGATAAAAGCAAAAGATTAGAACGTATGCCATAAATTAAGCAACAAACGTTGATTCTAAATTTACTAATAATTAGGAGTAGAAACGTTTGATGATGAAATCAGGAAACAAATACTAATAGCAAAACGGCGATGAGTTGAATGAACAGAGAATTCAAAAGTTCAATTGAGCTGTTTGAAATAAAGCACATAACGTTAGCATTGAATTGGGAGTTATAAAACAATGTATTATAAATAGGAAATTATAAAAGTAACGTATGCTATTGGAAATAGAAGCCAAAAGAGAAATGAACTTAGAGCTACCGGAAACGTATCTCTTAAGTGAAATGAATGTAAGAGAAACGGTCAAATAATGTTTATAGCTGTAAATTTAAAGTAATAAATTTATATTGGGTAGCACGGTTTAAATCGAAACGAAATAAGGAGAAGCTAAGGAGGCACAATTTATGGTGTCATTAAAACGAACAAATTTATTGCTTCCGTTGTACACCGGGTTCCGAAATACAGAAATAAATATACTTTTGAGATCAGCACGACGAGGCGCTCACAATGGTATACAGTTATCAGTGGTATGATTGAGTTATAAAAATTCGAATTTTTCACTAGTAGAAAAAAAATGCAGTAGAATGCAGAAAATAAGAACGACGAAGCTATAGAAGTCCGGATTTTGAAAAACTAAAGATGACGCCTTTCTCAGATGAGGATTTAGAATTTTTCTATGTAAAATATTCTGCATTAGAAATTTTTTTTTTTATTATCAACAATTATTAGCTAGCTTGAATTTAATAGAATTACATAATAAATAAATTTTCATAAAATAAATTGAAATTTTGCCATCTGCTATGTTTAATTGGACGTAATCCATATATTAACTTTTTATTTGCAAATTAATTTATTTAAAAATTTCACCATAATCCAATTAAATACGTTAATAAAACGATAAAGTTTATTAAAATCTTACAGGTCGTTACATAGTGGCCGGTGGTTCTGGTGCTCCGGTGGTCGGAGGAGTGGATGCGACATGTTGACAGATTTGGGTTTTTGTGTTTTGTGCGTTTCCAGGTTTGGGTGATGCCTGGATTTTGATTTTGATTTTGAGGACGAATCAAGTTTGGGGTGATTGAGATAGATACATTGGTGATCGATGACTTGTCTAAGTCATCAGAGTTGATCGGAGTTGGAGGATGGACCGTGCATGTGCATGGTGCACTGCTAGTTGTCAGGGGATGTTGTTTTGGTTTCAGGGATTTTGTTCTCAAGCAAGTTGATAATGTGACTCGAAGATTTTTGGTTTTGGACTCGGGGAAATGTTAGCTTGTCTCGAGTAAAGTTAGGTTATAGGTTTCAAGGTTTTGAATCCTGTCAGTGTGTAGTTTTGAAATTTAAAACTAAATTTAAATAAAGAAGCAAAGCAAGTTTAAAACAAAAAGTTTGAAACAAGTTTAAAATAAGTTTATAAAAATGAAATGTTTCTAACCACTTTAAATTGTTTAAGTATTTTTATAAACTGTTTAAAAAAAATCTGAAAAATGAAATTTAAATAGGATTTTTAAAATTTAACTTTAAATTTAGATCTGAATTCAAATTTGAATTTGAATCTTAGGTTTGAAAAGAAAATAAAAGTTATAAATTTAAAATGTTGTAATTAAGTATGAATGATAAAGTATTTTATAAGTGGTTTTAAATAGTAATAAATTTTGGTAATGTGATTAATTTAAGTTAATTAATTAATTTAGTTTAATTAACTTAAGAAAATCATTTGATAATTTGATAAGAGTAATTACTTAGTGAAATTAAGAGAGATAATTACTTAGGGAAGTAATAAATAATAATTACTGGGAGGCAATTAGTGAATAGGATTTATAAATGATGTAAATTGGGTAATTACTTTTGTTATTCATCAAAGATGATTAATAATTATGTTTAATTAAATAAATTTAAATAAAGTAATTTAATTTAAATATAATCAGAGATCATTAATTAATAAAATTAATGATGTAATTTATAATGAAATAATTAATAATAAGGTGATTGATTTATTTATATCAAATAATTTGTAATTAATTAATCAGAATTTGATAATTAATTCATAAGCAATTAATTTACTTGGAAATAAATTGAATTGATTAGGATTAAAACAATTAATTAATCCTGCTTATAAATGATTATTAAATGCTTGACCTTGCTTATGAATGATTGTACTGTATGAAATGCCTTGAATTGATTGTCCTGTCTGATCTGTGATATTTTGTTCTGGGGATTGTGCTATATAAAATTTATTCATTTATTAATGATACATCTGTATATTATCTATGAATCTGTGAATGAAAGATAAGCGTTATAGTTTATATCGCTTATCAACTATATTTCTATGTTTTAATCTGTGATGATTGAATGATGTTGCACTATTGTGTTAAACCTCTGGACCACACTTATACACACACAATGATGGATTTCCCGAGGAAATCGGTTAAGTCATAGATTTTGAAATAGTTTAAAATTTGAATTTTTAAATTCAAATGTTTTGGAAATGGAATCGGAATAAATGTGAAAAGCTTTTGGAATGGAATTTCAAAATAAAAATTTATTTTTAATTTACTTAATTAAGTTTTAGAATTTAAAAACTTTGATTTAAATTTGAATTCAATATTGAAATTGAATTTTGTAATTTGAAACTAGGGATTAACGATGTTATACTAGTCATTATAAGTTAAACCATTTTTTAAAGTATTATTTTTGAAAATTTGAATTAACCCAAAGATTGTAACTTGTACAAATGAAATCGGGTTTTTCGAAATAAGACTGTTGTTTCTAAATAATAAAATGCTTTCATAGGAGAAACGAATTTCAAATTATATAAAAGGGATTTCCAGTTTAAACTGAAATAGTTTACCAAGTTATTGATAAATATTTGGAAATGAATTTTGAAAGTGAATATTTGGGAACGGTTTGAAAGCTATAAGATAAATCTTTAATTCAAATATTTTAAACGAGTTAATCCAAATGAAATGGAAATTGTTTTGAAATCCGTAAATGAAATTTTGTGAAATAAATCTTTTGTTTAAAAGATTTGAAATGGTAATTGGTTTAAACCATTTGAAAAGAAATCGTGAATTATTAAGTTGTGACTTAATTGAAATCCCATATCCATATGTTTTAAAAAAAAAAATTCGCTCACTATTCGGTTTACCCGAGAAAGGACCTTTGTGTCATATAACCCACTCCGAATATGTGATTCGACGTTATGGATAGCATTTTAAGACCGGTGTTGAAGACCAGGTATTTGCGAGAGCGATAGGATGACCTATCGATTGTCTCTGCACTGAGTCGCGCCGGTATAGAGATTCTTTAAGTGATGGGAAATCCGATCGGGATTGTGAATACCCGGATTGCAAGGACTTATTCGGAAGTGCCTTCGGTTCTGTTCGAACCCGGAACAGACTTGTATGGTTACATGTCTAACATTACACTTTGAGATATAAAGCTGATTTCTTTCAAATATATTTCTGTTGGTGGCGGAGAATTTATTCTCTTAGCTTAGCACCCTTCTCTGAGACGTACGAGCTCAAAGGTTATGTAGTTGATGGTTACCAGCGATATATTCCCATCTTGTTAATGTGGCATGCTGAGTGTTGCTTTGAAATGATCATTGTTTGATCATTTGTGATATGATCATTTGTTTGATCATTTATCTTTGTGATCATTACTTTGATCATTTGTTGACCCAAAGCATGGCTTTGTACCAAAGCATGGCTTTGTGGAAGAGACTTCGTCGAACCTCACACCCCGAAATGGTCAAAACAGGAAAGATGCGGCAAGGTTATTGGGGGTAGCGCCCCTTAGGGTATGTGCATTTCCTTCTGGATAGAGGTGGTATCATGGTATGGAGCCCAGATATTTAACCTATGTGGTTACTGCGAATTTATTACTTTGTGGTTGTTGGTTATCGGGATCCCGAGAAAAGGTCGTTTACGATATGGGGATGACATACTCGTGTCAGTAGTTACCCAGTTAGGGGTAACCCGGCTTTGTGTTGGCAGAGATCCGGTTAGGTTCTCGGGGACGTCCTTCCAGAGGCGTTCTCAGGTGGCAATGGGAAGTTCCTTCGCCTGACCATTTGTTGGAAATCCAAAGAAACAATACGAATCCTGTACGGTTTTAGTTGTATGACCTACCATGGAATGTGGCGGTAACCTGCTATTGAACATGGTAGCTATAGTAGGCATAAGTGCGAAATGTCTATGCTGGCTAAGATTTATATCTTTACTTTCGAAATGAATTTTTCCTACACTATGCACTAGTAATATTATCAAATGTTTCTTTTAATGTGTATCAAGCATCTTTGACTATCATAAGGAGAAATCTCCTCCGATTCTGCATTTGCATTGTGTGTGTGTGGGAGGCCTTATGGTATTCTCATTTCTAAAAAGCATTGCGAATTGATTTTAAAATATTTCGTTGTTGTTTTTAAAGATAAACTGTTTTTGTTGCTCACACCAGTCCCATGACTGATCCGGAGTTTATCGTTTCTTTCCTAAACTATGGGTGCTCAAAATTTTCTACACGGGCAGTCTAGAGTTGGGTTTTTCAGATAGTCAGATTTGTTGGTTATTTGGAGCTAGTTCAGTCGTTGGATGTGGACGAGACTTGCTTGTCTTGGTGAATCGAGATATTGGTTCGTGCTGCTGCTGGAGTTCTTCCTTGAAGACTATCTTAGAGTTATTTGTTCCGCTGCTAGTGTTATCATTTTCTTTTCCGCTGCTATTTTATTGTATCATATCTCTAGTGTATATTGATATCTGTTGGATCATCTGTTGTATCAGATATTGTATCAAAGCTTTATATCAATATATTATTCTTTTATTCCGCTGTGTTGTTTACTTAATGTTGTTATAAGCTCCGGCGAATCGGATTAGAACGGTCAAATCTACGACATTCGAATACGATATGAAGTACGGATGTCGATTTTCGAGCGGGCAAAATTCGCAACGTCACATTTGGTATCAGAGCTAAGGTAAAACTTTAGCTCAGGAGTATAACACATTAAGTAGCTCATTAAAGATAGGGAGAAGTAAACCCTAGAATGAGTGTATCCCTAAGATATCTGTTCGAATGCCTTAGTAAATTCACTTGCTATTTACTGATAGTAAGTATGAGTGCAAGAAGAGAACGAGATAGGGGACAGGGAAATACGACTATAAATGGTCGATACTCTGTAACAACAGTGGAAACAACTTTCTTATCAATTTTTTTGATTCATTTCCAAATTTCTTTTGATTTCTTCGTGACAGCTCCAGAAGAAGTTTTGGTGTGATGGCCCTACGAATCGTTGTTGGAAATTCTTACTTCGTATCTTCATCGGTTTCTTATCAGTTTTGATTTAAACCTTAATGAATACGAATTGGAAATTTTGAATAAATTGGAAATTTAAATTGAGTTAACTTGATTAATAGAATATGAAGGATAAATTGAATTGAATCAATTGAACGATATTGTTTAAAACCAAATTTGAAATTCTATTGCAATTTCTCGTGAATACCAAAGTCCGAAGAGGGACAAATTGGTATGTATTCTGAGATATTCCGATTTGAGTTTGGAATTCATATCTTAAGTTTGAGGAATTATAGGAGATCGAATCTGTCTATCTATCTCTGTGTTGTTTTCGTGCCTACGAATTTCGAGGACAAAATTCTTTTTAAGGGGGGAAGTCTGTAACGATCCTGGATTTTAATTTAGTTTAAATTGATAATTAAATTAATTTTTGATTTAAAAATTGTGTAATAATCTGTAATTTATATCAAATGTTAGTTAAATTTTAATAATCAAGAATAAATTTGAATATTTGAAAATAAATTATCAAACAGTATCGGGTTAAACTTTAAAAAAGAAATAGAGTTTGTGTCAATGTTAAACAAATATTCAAATAAATTTATAGTTATACAAAATGTGAAACAAAAGAAATATGTTCAAATATGTACAAAGAAAACATAGTAAATAAATAGAAATGTGTAGGCTTGCATAAGAAAAGAAACAATATGCATTCAAATATGATTTGAAATGTATTCATATGACAAGTGATAAAACAAAAGAAGAAAATAAGCACATGTGTTGGGATTAAACATAAGTACATAAGCTAAAAATTCACAACAAATATTAAAACAAAGTACTCAAAGCAAAGTAGAAGTAAAATAAATATGCAAGAATAAAACAAAGCACCAAAAAATAATAATAAGAAGAAATCATCTCAACCTAAACAATCCCATCTCAGCTGAAACAAATCCGCATAGCCTCCACAAAATCTTGATGGCCAGATTATAAAAAGAAACAAAGAAGTACAAGAGAAGACAATAATAAACATGTAGCCTGTAAGTAGCATGTAAAGTAAGGCAAGTATGGATATATATGGATGTAGCTTGCAAAATCAAGTATCAGGGTATAAAAGTAATAAGGCAAAAGAATGTTGCCTGTAAAAACGCAAAGCAAAATCAAATACATCAAAGTGAATTAACAAAAGAAAACAGTGAAAACATATTTATATCTATAAACAAGACATATGATAGTCAATGCTACTACCTCTAGTACACTATAACATTTCATATATCAACCGAAATGCGAAGCATGGAAATAAAGTACCAAAGCATTTAATAAAAACATCTCAGCCACCATAACATAGCATATCACCCATACCTATGTATAAACAAAGATATCATCCCTGTACAACTCATTTTCTTATATACCCAGCCTTCCTCAATCTCATTTTGTCCATCTTCAAAACTAAACAAGAAAAAAAAACTGAAGCAAATATCCTTTCAAACTAAAACAAAACTTCAACAACACTATACAAACAATTCAAACCAAAGGATCAAATTTAAAAGCTTCAGCTAACAACTCAAGACAGTTTCAAAATAGTGAGTAATTCAACCCAGTTTTCTATGTTAATCGAAATGCCTGTGAATAACATATGAGTTTTATTTATTTATTTAAAAGTTGAATTTTTTACATATATATGTCTGTTTTTACATACATATAAACCCTCTGAATACATTTGAAAAACTGGAAGTACAAGTTATTGTTATACAGGTTTTCTGTTCTAAGATTGTAAGATACCAGATTTTCATTTAAAATTCATTTTCACCTAATCTACTTGATGCTTGGGTTTAGTGTTAATACAAGAATTGATTGTTATAGTGTATAATCAAGATTTAAATTTTATTTAAGTTGAATCAACTTAGGATTTTCTCTGGGAAGCAAGAAATTCGAATACAACTTCCAATAAGTCAAAATTTAAACTTTTTAAATTTCTAATTCAGGTACGCAGTCTGAATTCGTATGCTATAAAATGATTTTCAAAACAAAGATTATAATTTTCCAATCAAAGGTTTAGGAGCTGTTCGGGGTTAAAAGAATTTCTTTGTTTTCATGATTCCTGATGATCCTCTGAGTTGTAGAGGTCGAGACCGTGCGTGGAGGTGAAGGAGTCTACGACGCTGCTATGAAAAATTGGGAGATGATCGGTAGGTGGTCGTGGCGGCAGCGGCGGACGTTTAAAATTTCTAAACCTAGTTTAGCAAAGGGTTCGAATTTTTGATTCGCTCGTCCTCTACGATGGACCGAGTGCGAAGCGCCTTCGGGAGATGGTGGTAGGGTCGATGACGAAGTGGTGGCCGGTGGTTCTGGTGCTCCGGTGGTCGGAGGAGTGGATGCGACGTGTTGACAGGTTTGGGTTTTTGTGTTTTGTGCGTTTCCATGTTTGGGTGCTGCCTGGATTTTGATTTTGATTTTGAGGAGGAATCAAGTGTGGGGTGATTGAGATAAGATACATTGGTGATCGATGACTTGTCTAAGTCATCAGAGTTGATCGGAGTTGGAGGATGGACAGTGCATGTGCACGGTGCACTGCTAGTTGTAAGGAGATGTTGTTTTGATTTCAGGGATTTTTCTCCTCAAGCAAGTTGATAATGTGACTCGAAGATTTTTGGTTTTGGACTCGGGGAAATGTTAGCTTGTCTCGAGTAAAGTTAGGTTACTGGTTTCAGGGTTTTGAATCCTGTCAGTGTGTAGTTTTGAAATTTAAAACTAAATTTAAATAAAGAAGCAAAGCAAGTTTAAAACAAAAAGTTTGAAACAAGTTTAAAATAAGTTTGTAAAAATGAAATGTTTCTAACCACTTTAAATTGTTTAATTATTTTTATAAACTGTTTAAAAAAAATCTTAAAAATGAAATTTAAATAGGATTTTTAAAATTTAAGTTTAAATTTAGATCTGAATTAAAATTTGAATTTGAATCTTAGGTTTGAAAAGAAAATAAAAGTTAAATTTAAAATTTTGTAATTAAGTATGAATGATAAAGTATTTTATAAGTGGTTTTAAATAGTAATAATTTTTGGTAATGTGATTAATTTAAGTTAACTAATTAATTATTTTAATTAACTTAAGAAAATCATTTGATAATTTGATAAGTGTAATTACTTAGTGAAATTAAGAGAGATAATTACTTAGGGAAGTAATAAATGATAATTACTAGGAGGCAATTAGTGAATATGATTTATAAATGAAGTGAATTGGGTAATTACTTTTGTTATTCATCAAAGATGATTAATAATTATGTTTAATTAAATAAATTTAAATAAAGTAATTTAATTTAAATATAACCAGAGATCATTAATTAATAAAATTAATGATGTAATTTATAATGAAATAATTAATAATAAGGTGATTGATTTATTTATATCAAATAATTTGTAATTAATTAATCATAATTTGATAATTAATTCATAAGCAATTAATTTACTTGGAAATAAATTGAATTGATTAGGATTAAAACAATTAATTAATCCTGCTTATAAATGATTATTAAATGCTTGACCTTACTTATGAATGATTGTATTGTATGAAATGCCTTGAATTGATTGTCCTGTCTGATCTGTGATATTTTGTTCTGTGGATTGTGCTATATAAAATTTATTCATTTATTGATGATACATCTGTATATTATCTATGAATCTGTGAATGAAAGATAAGCGTTATAGTTTATATCGCTTATCAACTATATTTCTATGTTTTAATCTGTGATGATTGAATGATGTTGCACTATTGTGTTAAACCCCTGGACCACACTTATACACACACAATGATGGATTTCACGAAGAAATCGGTTAAGTCACAGATTTTGAAATAGTTTAAAATTTGAATTTTTAAATTCAAATATTTTGGAAATGGAATCGGAATAAATGTGAAAAGCTTTTAGAATGGAATTTCAAATTAAAAATTTATTTTTAAATTACTTGATTAAGTTTTAGAATTTAAAAACTTTGATTTAAATTTGAATTCAATATTGAAATTGAATTCTGTAATTTGAAACTAGGGATTAACGATGTTATACTAGTCATTATAAGTTAAACCATTTTTTAAAGTATTATTTTTGAAAATTTGAACTAACCCAAAGATTGTAACTTGTACAAATGAAATCGGGTTTTTCGAAATAAGACTGTTGTTTCTAAATAATAAAAAGCTTTCATAGGAGAAACGAATTTCAAATTATATAAAAGGGATTTCAAGTTTAAACTGAAATAGTTTACCAAGTTATTGATAAATATTTGGAAATGAATTTTAAAAGTGAATATTTGGGAACGGTTTGAAAGGTATAAGATAAATCTTTAATTTAAAGATTTTAAACGAGTTAATCCAAATGAAATGGAAATTGTTTTGAAATCCGTAAATGAAATTTTGTGAAATAAATCTTTTGTTTAAAATATTTGAAATGGTAATTGGTTTAAACCATTTGAAAAGAAAGCGTGAATTATTAAGTTGTGACTTAATTGAAATCCCATATCCATATGTTTTAAAAATATTTTTGCTCACTATTCGGTTTAGCCGGGAAAGGACCTTTGTGTCATATAACCCACTCCGAATATGTGATTCGACGTTATGGATAGCATTTGAAGACCGGTGTTGAAGACCGGGTATTTGCGAGAGCGATAGGATGACCTATCGATTGTCTCTGCACTGAGTCGCGCCGGTATAGAGACTCTTTAAGTGATGGGAAATCCAATCGGGATTGTGAATACCCGGATTTCAAGGACTTCTTCGGAAGTGTCTTCGGTTCTGTTCGAACCCGTAACAGACTTGTATGTTTACGTGTCTAACATTACACTTTGAGATATAAAGCTGATTTCTTTCAAATATATTTCTGTTGGTAGCGGAGAATTTATTCTCTTAGCTTAGCACCCTTCTCTAAGACGTACGAGCTCAGAGGTTGTGTAGTTGATGGTTATCAGCGATATATTCCCATCTTGGTAATGTGACATGCTGAGTGTTGCTGTGAAATGATCAATGTTTGATCATTTGTGATATGATCATTTGTTTGATCATTTATCTTTGTGATCATTACTTTGATCATTTGTTAACCCAAAGCATGGCTTTGTACCAAAGCATGGCTTTGTGGACGAGACTTCGTCGAACCTCACACCTCGAAATGGTCAAACAGGAAAGATGCGGCAAGGTTATTGGGGGTAGCGCCCCTTAGGGTATGCGCATTTCCTTCTGGATAGAGGTGGTATCATGGTATGGAGCCCAGATATTTAACCTATGTGGTTACTGCGAATTTATTACTTTGTGGTTGTTGGTTATCGGGATCCCGAGAAAAGGTCGTTTACGATCGGGAGATGACATACTCGTGTCAGTAGTTACCCAGTTAGGGGTAACCCGGCCTTGTGTTGGCAGAGATCCGGTTAAGTTCTCGGGGACGTCCTTCCAGAGGCGTTCTCATGTGGCAATGGGAAGTTCCTTGGCCTGACCATTTGTTGGAAATCCAAAGAAACAATACGAATCCTGTACGGTTTTAGTTGTATAACCTGCCATGGAATGTGGCGGTAACCTGCTATTGAACATGGTAGCTATAGTAGGCATAAGTGCGAAATGTCTATGCTGGCTAAGATTTATATCTTTACTTTCGAAATGAATTTTTCCAACACTATGCACTAGTAATATTATCAAATGTTTCTTTTAATGTGTATCAAGCATCTTTGACTATCATAAGGAGAAATCTCCTCTGATTCTGCGTTTGCATTGTGTGTGTGTGCGGGAGGCCTTATGGTAGTCTCATTTCTAAAAAGCATTGCGAATTGATTTTAAAATATTTCGTTGTTTTTTTTAAAGATAAACTGTTTTTGTTGCTCACACTAGTCCCATGACTGATCCGGAGTTTATTGTTTCTTTCCTAAACTCTGGGTGCTCAAAATTTTCTACACGGGCAGTCTAGAGTTGGGTTTTTCAGATAGTCGGATTTGTAGGTTATTTGTAGCTAGTTCAGTCATTGGATGTGGACGAGACTTGCATGTCTTGGTGAATCCAGATATTGGTTCGTGCTGCTGCTGGAGTTCTTCCTTGAAGACTATCTTAGAGTTATTTGTTCCGCTGCTAGTATTATCATTTTCTTTTCCGCTGCTATTTTATTGTATCATATCTCTGGTGTATATTGATATCTGTTGGATCATCTGTTGTATCAGATATTGTATCAAAGCTGTTTATCAATATATTATTCTTTTATTCCACTGTGTTGTTTACTTAATGTTGTTATAAGCTCCGGCGAATCGGATTTGAACGGTCGAATCTACGACATTCGAATACGATATGGAGTATAGATGTCGATTTTCGAGCGGGCAAAATTCGCAACGTCACAATTTTTAAATGCTACTTACTTTTAAAACATTTACTTTAAATTTAAATTCAAACTTCACTTTAAACTTGAACTATAAACTCTCATGTCCATTTATATATTCACACTCGCCTTGAAAAATTTAAATTAAATTTTAATATGTATTCAATTTTTGCTCATATATGTAAAGTGCATATGTATAAGATTTTAAATTTATACGACATTTTAAAAATTCATTATTTCATTATTTTCAACTTAAAATAAAATTGGAATTTATTTATATATTATTATCTTTTATTTTATTCATTTAAGATTTTTTTCCATTTATTTTTCAATTTAAATCCCTAGAATTTAAATATATTATTTATTTATATTGATAAATTTTAGGATGTTACAGATATCCCCTCCTAAAGAAAATTTCATCCTCGAAATTGAAAGAGAGAGAAAAACAAACAAAGAATATACGAATTCAGAAAGAATAAGGAAATGGCTTACCGGCTAAGCCGAGATATCCACTCTGCAATTGGGACATGATTTCTGCATATTATCTTCAGTTTCCCAAGTGCAGTCCTTTGGATCGCCACTCTACTGAACTTTAACTAGCTTCACAACTTTGTTCCTCAATCGTTTTTCTTCACGATCCACAATCTTTATCGGTTCTCTTTTGACTGTTCAATTGGAAGTGATGTCGAGATCCTGTTGAGTAGCTTCTTCAATAATACTATCCGGATCGTGCATAAACTTTGAAGGCTAGAAATGTGGAATACATCATGTATACCCGATAACTAGCTAGGAAACTGCACTCGGTAGGCTAGAGAACTAATCCTCTCCAGAATAGGAAAAGGACCAATATATCGTGGTGCTAGCTTACCGGTCATCCCAAACCTCAATACACATCGCATAGGATATACTTTAAGAAAGACAGAGTCCCCAATCAGGAATTCCAAATCCCGTCTTCTACGATCATAACAACTCTTTTGACGACTCTGAGTTGTCTTCAATTTCTTTCGAATAGAATCAACTTTTTTTATGGCTTCTTTAATCATATCTGGTCCAAGAACGAGTCTATCACCAGTCTGAATCCATCTTGTCGGTGATCGACACGGTCGACTATATAAAGCCTCAAAAGGTGTCATTTCTATACTGGTCTGATAACGGTTGTTATAAGAGAACTCGACCTGTGACGACTCGGAATTTTGAAGCAATTTAAATCGGAATATTTAATCGATTTTGAATATTTAAAAGTTAATTTTTACTTGAATTCCAAATATCACTATTTATTCGATAATTAAATTATTGAATTAAATAATTTGAAATTTGATAAAATATGAAATCTGAGATTTTAAGCCTGTTAAAATAAATTTAAAGGCATGTAAAATTTATATTGATAAAATTGAAGATAACAGAAGTGTTAAATTTGAATCTGACACTGAATTGTTCAGTGTTGAAATTTAATATCGTTTAAATTGAATTTAAAAATAGCCATACGAGACACAGTCTCGGATTTCGACGAAACTAGTTCCGCTGGGTCCGTAATATTGAATTATTCAGATTTCAAATTTCATATTGATCGGAGTTGTTGTGTGAGCGTACGAGATATAAACGCGCTGAGATTTATACCGAAAATTCATTATAATAACTGATCCAAAAGCTATTTTCTCCATACGATCGAATTAGGACTCGGAATCTTTTCCATTGCGTCCGGAATTGGGGTTTAACATTATAAACGCCTAGCGGCACGCTGCGATAAGAAGTGGAGATTTTAGGTTTGGTAATTCGAGTCAATTTTAAATTTAAATCAAATTTTATGCATTATTTTTAAACAGTCAAATTTATATCATGTCAAAACTTCCTGTCATTTCATATTCAGTGTAGCCTACCTTCTCGAATACGCCATTTTACAATCTCACGCAATCTCTTCTTCTCCTTTTATAAACCGAGCCTTCACTTCTTTTCCAGAGCAAACAAAAGAAAAAAATAAATAAAAATAAAATAAGTAATGGTCGACACACAAATTCTTCTCTAATTTGAACTCATCTTCATGTCTTGTACATAGAATGTGTGCACTCGCGTAGGGGGCGGCGTCTATTCGATCGCTGTTGGCTTGGGATTTGTGCGCGCTCGCGTTCGCGTGGGATGAAGAAATTTTGCGATTCGATGCCGGAGCTCGAGATTCGTTCGAATTCACATCGACAGAAGGGAGTCGATTGAGCGTGGCTTCGTCTCGCATGGAAGGGGAAGGGGATTCGCGGTGACTTGAGAAGTGAGTAGAGCCAAGGTCATGGAGGTCGTGGAGGGAGGCTAGGGTTGGTTCGCGATGGTGTCAGAAATCTGGTGCGTGGTTGTAGGTATAACAGTTGTTTTAAATTTCATTTCCTATAAATATCTAGATTAAAGAAATACACACACACACACACATATCCAGTGAAATATATATACAGATTTTTCAAATTCATATATATACACACACACACACACACACAATAACAGTAAAGTATAAAACGATTTATTATTTCAATTTAAGCTTATATATATATATATATATATATATATATATATATGAATATAGGAATGTGTAAAAGTGAAATATGTTTCAGTAAGGTATATAATTAAATTTATTTACATAGGTGAGATTTCTGAAAATAGAGGTGTATTTAAAATTGGATTTTTGAGTTTATATAAAATCATTTTTTATGCATGCAAGCAACTTACTATTTATATATATATATATATATATATATATATATACACCGTAATATTTTGAAGTTATATAGGAATTTTAAGAAAAAAAAATATTTGAAGGTCTATATAAATTATAACTTTTATGAATTTCATATAGCTTATTTTTATAAAATATATATATATGTAGTTCCAAAAGTGAAAAGAAATAAGATAAATATTTTCAATCACTAGTCTATTTTAAATAATTAATTATGGAAATTAATTTGTTCTTAGTCACTTAAAGAAAATTTATAAAATGGAAATAAATTGTTCAAGTTATTTCAAAGAGTAAAAAATCGTATGGTTGTTATACAAGGTCTAGAATCGTGAAGGAAACTAGCTGGGTTTGGTTGGATTTGCGAACAAAAATCAAAGATGAGTTAATCTCACTCAGTTAATTTTAATTTTAATTTAAATGATTAAATTTAAATAATTGTTTGAATGGTTGAAATTGATTGATGTGCTATAGTATGGTATATTCTGGAATTGGCATATTATTGTGCTAACATCTGTGGATGTAGGGAAAACAGGTTAGAGGGATCCAACTGGACCCCTCAACATTTAACATTTAATAATCTCTGTTGTGATTACTTGATATTCTTTCATGAATATATTGGAATATTGAATGTTTTGATTTGATTGGATATATTTGGGTATAATGAATTACCAAAAATATATAAACTGGATTTTGGGAAGGAAATAAAAGAAGTAAATTTGTAAACGAAATAATCTTAGAGAATTTAATAAATTGAGAATGAATTGAGAAATAAATGGAAGTATGTTAAATACTAATAAATAACTTCGAATATGAAAAAAAAAAGGATTTGAATAAACAGTAATTAATGAATTGTAAAATTATGTGATTTAATTTAAAGGAATAAAGAATTATTTTAAAACTTAAAGTTTTAAATTTATTTAAAGGAATAAGAAGTAAATTGAGAAATCTATATTGGTATTTCAATTAAAAGTATTTTAAATCATAATTAAGGAATAAAATCTGAAATTAAAGGATTTTTGAATGAATGAAGTAAATTGGAAATCAATTTGGAATTGATTTAAATGTTGAAATTGGATATTTGGAAGAATAAATTCCGGTGGAAATTTATTAAAGGAATGAGAAAAATTGTATAAAAATAAATAGTGATTTATTTTTTAAAGGTTGTGAAGAGAAGTATATTTCTCTGGATAGCCAAGTACGTTTTAAGTAAATTTTTAAATATAAGACAAAAGTTTAAGGTTGTTTTAAAAAACCATGTTTTAGAAAATTTATTATTTCTGAATGATTAAAATTCTTAAGTAATTTTTTTTTCAAATTTATTATTGTAATAATTATTTAAAGGTGACTTAGTATTTTGTTTGAAAAAGTGAAAACTAGTTTTATATTTATAAAGTAAACGTTATTTTCAAATATTCATATAGTATGTATTTTTAACAAATTTTTGAAATAGTTTTTAACTTAAAGGTTTTAAAGTATATTTCAATAAAGTGTTTTTAGATTATTTTAAAAATCTAAAGTTTTGTGCTTGGTGATTCCAGCGGAAATAGAAATACTTGGAATTTATTCTGAGAAAGGCAGATAGTTTTGAAAACTGTTTTCAAGGAATTTGAAAAGTGAAATTATATCTTGTGAAGATATTTTTGAGATAAATAAATAATTTAGGGAAATTATTTATTGTTTGATGGATGTTGTAAATATTAATTGATAGTTAAATCACCGACTATCAATATTGGGCAAATGCGTTGATCGTTTCGAAGAGACCGGCATCGGGATTTATTTCTCGAAAACCACTTCGATCTGGTTTGTACGTTTCATGGAAAACGAGTTTGGATTCGAAGATGGAGCAGTGAAGTGCAAGGTCTAGTCGCTACTAATCCTGAGGATATTTCCAAAATGGACGTAGTAGGAGTAGTGCCTTCGGTTCCGTTCGAACTCGGGACAGACTTGTATGGATGCATGCTTGCGAAAACATCGTCAGATGGACGATGGGCATTCTAAGGGATATATTCTACAAAGGTAACGCTTAGCCTCAAGCCTCATCAAATGGGAATGACTGAAAATCAGGGGTTATGCAGCAAGGCTAGGTGGGTAGCACCCAAGCAGGGTGAGGTCATTCCTGTCTAGATGTCCCTTTTTATTTCGGCTAAGTGGGCGGTTGCTGATCCCAACCGCGGGACGATCTCACTCGGGATTTGTAACGACCCGGATTTTTGAACGACTAATTTATAATATCGAATTTGATTTAAATATTTAATTTGAACTTTAATTTGATTTTAACATGAACAGTTTGGTTTTATATGATAGAAAGGATTCAAAATTTAAATATAACGACCTGTTGAATTAATTAATTGTTAATATAGTTATTGAATATCGGGTAAAATATTAAACTGGGGGTAGTAAGCTTTTTTAAAATATTGTTAAGGCTTACAAAACTTATATTAATAATACTGAAAGTAATAGATGGATTAAAATTGAATTTAACCATGGTTTGTGCGATTTTGAAATTTCATCGTTTACATTAAAAATTAAAAATAGCCTTCCGAGGCACAGTCTCAGAATTCGACGAAACTAGTGCCGTTGGATCCGTAATATTGAATTATTATCGAACTTCAATTTTCGTAGCATTCGGAGTCATCGTGTGATCGTACGAGGTAAAAACGCTTCGAAAATAATTAATCATTTAATTAAAATATCCTACATCTTTTCATTGGTTAAAATTCTTTTCACATCAGCCGAAATCTTTCCCATCAGCTACTTTTCCATTCCATCAAACACTGTGGCCTTTTGTCTTCAACACGCTACCGTCACATTCAAAAATCACGTCTCTTTTCCTTTTCATTTTGATTCCTTCAAATCGAAAGCCAGAAAAAATATATTCATTGCAGAGCAAAAATTCCTTCTCTCACCTTCGATTCTTTTTCCTTCGCTGAGCCTTTGACCTCCTCTCTTCAATTCAAATTCGTTCGTTTCTAAAGAAATAAACCCTAACTCAAATCAATCGATAGAGGGGCAACGAGCGAATTGGAATCGATCTCCAGGCTCGAGTGGGCGGCCGGGGGCGCTCGTTTGGGGGGGGGGGGGGCGGCGTGATTTTTGGAGTGGTGAGTGAGAAGGGGTTTAGGTCAGGTCTAAGCTCGCGATGTTGGAAGTCCTCATGTCGAGCTTCTCGAGACGACGGAGGCGCCGCGTAGGGTTTAGCATGATAGGTGTTGTTGAGGTTGCAAACTGCTCGCGTGTGATGAAGTTGGTTCGGCCGCGACTCGGTGAGGGCGGAGGCAGACTCGGCGATGTCGATGGTCGGGATGTACGATTGGCTGAAGTCAAGGTCACCGACAAGATTTATCTCTGGTCGAGCTTGATCTTGGGTAGGTTGAGCAGCGTGGTAAGTTATTCTGCTTTGTTTAAAAATTTTCATATCTTTATAAATATATATACATAGAAAAACAATAATAATAATAATAACAGGAATTTTAAAGGTTTGAAGTTATATATATATTTTAAGATCTATAGCTTATTTTTATAAGTAATATATAGCTTCAAAAATAATAATAAGTATATGGATTGGAAGAATAGTTTGTTTAATAAACTTATTTAATGTATTTTAATTACTAAAAGATTTTTAAAGGGAGAATTAGTTTCAAAATTTATTTATTTGCTTAAATTTCACGACCGGTTAAAATTAAATAATTAGAGTTAAAGAATAAATTTATTTAAACGGTACTAATTATTCGATTTGTTCGAATATTAATAAAACTATATAATTGTTTATATAAGGTCAAAAGTTGAGAAATCGGGTCGACATTGGAAAGGATTGCAATCTAAAAGCAAAGGTGAGACTTTCTCACTCATTTGGACGCCCTAGATTAAATTTAAATGTTAAATCTAAATCATTGGATGTGTTTGGATGATTTATAATAGTTTATCCACTGAATGATATTATAAACTCATATACCGTGATATCCCACTTTGAAAGTGGAATTGATATGTTATTGTGCTAACATTTGTGGATGCAGGGAAAAACAGGTTGGAGGGATCCAACAGGATTCCTCAAAAGATATTTATTTATTATATATATATGTTGTCATATGACAGGATGAATGAATTGATATGGAATTGCATGCGAATTGAATTATATAGTGTTAAATAACATGGAAATTGGAATTTACTAATTTTTGAAATGATATAAATAATTTAATTGAAGGAAGTTAAATGAAATTTAAATTAAAATAATATTTCTTTAAGAGTTGAATTTACTTCTATTGAGACTAAAGAAAAATTAAAAGAATATTTATTACTTGGTTATACTTAAATTAGTTAAAGTTGAGTTTGGAAAAAATTAAATTATGTACAAAGACTCTAAGAAATATTGTAATCGATAAATGAATTTGAAGTAAAGCAAAACTTTATTAAGGAATAAGGTAAAAAGGAACTTTATTAAGAAATAAAATAAAAAGAACCTTATGAAGAAATGAAATTTTGTTGAAGAACAAATATGGGATTTTATTAAAGAATAAAATTATATAAAAAAAGGATTTTTGAATAAGTTGTTTTTATAAATAAATGAAAAAGAAAACTCAGGGAGTTATAAATTTATAAACGGAGTTTAAAAATGAGATAGAAAGTATCAGTGAATACGTAATGAGATAAGTCATGGCAAGAACTTAATTTGAGTTATGAAAATTGGTTTTGGAAGGGAATAGTTGAATATTTCCGAAAGTAAGAAATGAGAACATGATCAAGAGGAATTTATGAGTGAATATGGGGATTTCTAAAAATATAAATTAGTTTTAAAGGAATATTTTCAAAACTTACTATACTATATAATTTGTAAAGAACTATTATCTAGATTTGGAATATTTTGGAAAAGTTATTTTAATGCTTAGTATTTATTATAATAAATAATATTTTTCTAAACTAGCTTTGAAAATTTATTAATAACTGGATATGAATTAAATTTTTACCTTAAACCATAATTTGAAATAAAACCATTGTTCTTACTTTATAAGTCAAGATGTTTTCAAAAATGTTTTGAAGATCCAATTATAAATCCTCTTGAAGTAAAGCAAGTGTAATTAATTTAAATAAGATCTTTAGAGAAAATTTTATAGAGGGTTATGAGAACTTGAATAAATCCCAATTTTAAGATTAGTGAATTTCGAGGTGAGATAGAATTCTCAAGAATAGCAGGAATGAAACCTGAAGTATTATTAAGCTAAATGGCTTTGGAAATTTTACAAATAAGACTGTAAATGATTTTTGAGGAAAGAAAAAAGAGATAAAGAAATATTTTCCAAGTTTTGAGAACTATTGAAGTGAGAAAATATTATAAATGATTGGCAAAGTCTTAAATGGTTTCACGAGAAATAGGGTGAATTGAATCTAATTTCAAGGTGTTGAAATATGAAGATAATATCGTAGGTAGATATTCGAGATAAATAATTTGTGGAAATTATTTGATGGTTGCTTGTGTATGATTAATTAATAGTTAAATAACCGACTATCAATATTGGACAATGCGCTGATCATTTCGAAGAGTCCAGGATCGGATTAAATTATTCGAAAACCACTTCGATCCGGTTTGAACGATTACGAATGAAGACCGTGAAGAGTTGAAGACGGCGATTCAGTTTGTCCAGACCCAGGACAACTTGTATGGATTGAATGCTTTCAGAATATCGTCAGGTGGACGATGAGCATTCTAAGTGGGACGCGTTCTTGAAAGGTAATGCTTAACCTCAGGCCTCTTCAACCGGGAATGGCTAAATCAGGGGAGGTGTTGCAAGACTTCGTGGGTAGCCCCCACTGGAGAGTGAGGTTTCCCCTGTCTAGATGTCCCTTTTATTTCGTCTTAGTGGGTGGTTGGTCGCGCCAACCACGGGTTGATCTTGCTTGGGACTGTCCAGTAAGGGATGGTTCTGGTCTTGTGTTGCAGGGGAGTTAGGGTGGCTCCTCGGTACTCTGATCTTGACCAGGTACTATGACGGGCGGTACCCCAGTAGCCCTGCCATTGTTTGGAATCCAATCTCCAATTAACGCCTGTACATTTTTGATTGTGCCCAACTATTGCTGAAACGTGAGATGCATGCATTTCAGCTAGATTCTATTTTACTTTCTATAGACACTATTATAATATCAGACGAATTTAATAAAAATGTTTTAGCTATCGTATGGTAAAAACCCGACATGTTTATTTGTGGCGTTTTCTTACGAGATGCTTTTGTTTTCAAAGGACTTTTGAAAATATAATAATCCAATTGAGTGTGATTTTCTCACGCTGGTATTCCAGACTGACTCGAGTGTTGTTTTATATGATGCTCGGGTCAGACCGAGTTAAATAGGATTAGGTTAAAAGCCAAGGAGCTCAGGAGACGAGCTGATGACAGAGCATACTACCGTATTTGACTATTATTTCTGTTGTGTATGGACAATTATTAGTTGTCTCTGTATGGATGTTGATGTACTCTGATGATGGTATGTATGTACATATATTTATACAGTACAGATTCTTGTATTTAAAACTGTATTCTATATATTATATTTTATTCCGCTGTGATGTGAGATTCTGATGTTGTTTTTATTTCTTCTTCTTCTACCTCTTTCTTCTTTTACCCGAAGACTCGTACTTTTGTGCCACTTTGGACTGATCTGTTGTGGAATTTTGTTAGTTCAAAGGGGTATGGATTTGTGGGCCTTTACACTTGGTATCAGAGCTGAAAGGTTAAGCGAGAACCTTGGCTTTGGTGGGAATTTACTCATTAGAAAATATAGTCAATGGTACTCTAGAATGAGTTTGAGCATATTAATAGATATGAGTGCGTATTTGTTAGTGAATATAAAATGGTTTTATATTGTGTTGACTAATTTATTGAGTGGTATACGAACCTTCGTCGGCACAACCTCGAAAACTGTATCGAAGGGGTTTCTAAGCACTTAAATAGAGAAATTCGACACAATATTAATTTTCAAAAGTGGGTGAATGAAATAATTTCATCCAAAATATATTTTGGTATAAAAGGAATATTCTGTGAATTATTATAACCTGGATGTTTGGATTGTAATATTTTTGACAAATGAGATAATAAAATTTAAAATAGTTATCTAATCAAGGAAAACATTAAATGTTGAATTTTGGAAATAAATTTAAAGTGAAGATTTAAAGATGGAAATTTAACTTGGATTAAAATTTAAAACTTTAAATTTTATTAATGATCCGGAAGGGATTAATTAGTAGATTTTAAATGAAGTTGAAATGAGAAATAAAACTTAAAATGGATTGAAATTAATTTAAGTTATGTGAATGGAAATAAATTGAATTAAACTGAAAATAAAATTCAGTTGTATTTGAATTAAATTGTAATTTGAATTAAAAATGGGATTAGGTGATGAAACCCGAGTTATAAATAGAAATTCCTTTGAAATGGTAAGTCAAATTAAATGTGAATCTCAATTATTATGAATTGGATTAAAGTAAAGATAGTTTGAATTTACAAATAAAATCCAAATCAAATATGGATGGAATAAATTGGCCTTGGATATTATCTTAACAAATTTAGAATGGCTAATTAAATCATATAGGATTTGATCTAGATAAGTATCAAATAAATTGGAAATGAATTTAAGTAAGAAGTTACAATAAATAAATTAACTTAAAATTTAGAATTTATGGAAAGGTGATTTCGAAGAAAGTGAAAGTTCATTGAATAAAATAGATTGGTAAAGTACCTTAAACTTTGGATGTGATTGGGTGGTAAATAGCAAATTTAATTAGATTGAGAACTTTGATTGAACTGGAATTATCTTAAGCTAAGTTAATGTGTGAATTTGAATGAAGATGAATTAAATTGAGATGTAGATGATATTGTAATAAAACTCTCACTAGGGTAAAATTCATAATAATTAAACGAGGTTGAATTTAATGTAAGCTGAGTTAAGTGAAACTTGAATTTGAATAAATAAGACTTCGATAGCTTATAAAACAATTGAGAGGCATTGAAATAGAAATATATCCTTAGCTAAGTAAAAATGTATAAACCCGTATTAAAATAAAAATGGGGATGCGGTTAACTGTAAATGAATGGAAGTGTGAAGATAAATAAGAAGTGGGACTTATAAACTTAAGGTGGAATAAATAAGTCAAATAGAATTGTTTGAATTTGGGAAATGAATAGAAATCCGAACCTGAATTACAAAATAGAATTGAAGCAAAGAAATTTGAATGAAGAGATTTTTGAAGTTAAAAATCAAGTATTGAATTATAAATTGGGAGTAAAGTAATTTGGGATAAATTAGTAACTTGAATATGTGGATAAACTTTGAATTGGTTAAAGAAAAGTTGAATGGTAAATTAATAAAAGTGGAGAGTGAATTAAAGTGAAAGGGAGGAAGAGACCTTGAATTATAAATATAAAATTCAACTTGGATTGGTCAGCAAATAAAATGAAATTGGATTAAATATAATGGTTAGAAGTGCAAACAAAATCCAATTGTGTATAAATAAAGTGAAATGGTCTTGTAATAAGTTAAATAAGTTCGAGAATGAATCGAACATGGGAATTGAAATTTTTAAATGAAATAATTAATTGAGCAAAGAAGTAAATGAAAGAGATTTGATTTAAATAAAATCAAATTAAATTGGGAAAAGAATTTATGGGCAAATGAAATAAACTTAATTACGAAAATTAAAAAATTTGAAGTAAATCGACTTAAGTCTAAAATACAATGAAGCATGACTTATATAAATTTGGGACATGATTGTTAAATTTTAAGCATTGAGGTTGTCGATCTTAATAAAAATGGTTTTGATTAAAATCAATGCGAAAATGCATTCAATGCAAAGATATGGTTTAAAAATAAATTAGAATGGAATGAAATTCCATATAACTTGAGTTGGAATCAATTTTAAAACAGTTATAAAACTAAAGAAATTTTTTATTTGAATGAATATTGTCGAATTTGCATGAAATAATTGTTGTTGTTGTAAACATGATTAAATAAAGTTCTATGGAATAATAGAAGTAAATAAACTTGATTTTCGAATAAATTGCCATGAATACAAAATAGTTCGGATTAAGAATGAATTGAATAAAAGAATGAAGTGAAAATCATTCCGAATTGGATAGGATGATATAAATCAAGTAAAAGCAACTGAATTAATCTGGAAACCTTATTACTTGTTTATAAAACTTGATTCGCGTATAATTGCTTATAAAATATGGTTTTGAATTGTTAAGAAGCAGAAATTGATTTTTGAAATCAATTAAATGGAAAATGGGTTTGTTTGAACATAATTATGAATTGGAGTTAAGTAAATGTGTTGTAACCCACTTAAAGTTGAATGCAAACGGTATTTGTGCCAGTTATAAACAAATGGAATTAGTTTGGAAACTATATAAATTTGTTATGAAGTTATTTATATTGCATCGCTTATGTTATTGATGTGTTGTAGTTGCTTAAATGAATGAAATGTTATAAATTTCATAAATTTGTTACTTATGTGTTTAAATTGAGTAAGTACAGGTACTGGAAGACCGTTTAGCGAGATTTTGGACGCGCATATGCTAAATTAAATAAGCCGCTTGCTTAAAATGCTAAATAAGGTATGCATACGCAATAAAAATAGGAAATATGAACTGTTTTCGGTTTTTCCGACCGTGTGGGTCAATGTATATATATTTATATCTATTGTCAAATTGCAAAAGCTCCTCCGTACAAAGGGGACTCTGCCAAAATTATTCGAAAATTTTGGGTGTTAGAATTTTTTTGAAATTTTAGAAAATTTTGTTAACGACAAACGTTTTCAAATTGGAAATTGAATAAATTAGTATATGAAACTAATTTAAAATAATGACATGAATTTGTTATAAATGAAAAATAGAATTTAAATATTCAGAGTTGAAGATAAATTGAATTCATATGAAAACGAAAGAATCAATTTGAATAAGAATAGATACAATCTAAAGTACTAAGATGAAAATAAATATAAGAAACACATAAAATGCTTATACTAACTTAAGTAAGGAATGATGCATTCTCAATTGGGAATTGATATTTCAAATATAATCTAAAATAATATTTGAATGAATAGGTATTGATATTTGTAAGAAAGTCGATAAAATGTTTTTGAATATTGTGATTGGACATATTGCTGTGTAAGATATGCAGGTAATATAGAGGTAAAGAGAATTGATTTTGATTTCAGAAGATAAATAAGAAATGCTCGACAAAAAGGTATGTGTTTAAATTCCTATATGGAAATTGATTGGGATTTTGATCGAGCCACTTGGCCTTTTGTTTTCTTTTGGGTTTTTGAGAGGCCGTAGAGCCATTTTGTAGTTGTACCGAGCTAGCCGCGCAAAGGAGACGCTGGCAAAAATTTTCGGGAATTTAGGGAGTTAGAAAAATTTTGAGAAAATTTTGATAATTCAAAATTTAGTTTTAAATTGAAACTTGAATGGTTAAACAAATAGTGTAGTTTGAAACTATGGAAAAGTTTGGAAAGTTAATAAGAAGGGTAATGCGACTTTTATTAAAAAGATAGTTGGTAGGATGTTGAATTATTGATTTTGAAAAATAGTAACGGGTATTGGACCATTCTACCTAACTTGTAATTTTGGGAACGAAATTCTTTTAAGGGGGGAGGATTGTAACGACCCGGATTTTTGAACAGCTAATTTATAATATTTAAATTGGATTTAAATATTTAATTTGAATTTTAATTTGATTTTAATATGAATGGTTTGGTTTTATATGATAGAAAGGATTCAGAATTTAAATATAACGACCTGCTGAATTAATTAATTGTTAAAATAGTTATTGAATATCGGGTAAAATATTAAAATCGGGGGTTGTAAGCTTGTTTAAAATATTTTAAAGGCTTACAAAAATTATATTAATAATACTGAAAGTAATAGATGGATTAAAATTTAATTTAACCGTGGTTTGTGCGATTTTGAAATTTCATCGTTTACACTGAAAATTAAAAATAGCCTTCCGAGGCACAGTCTCGGAATTCGACGAAACCAGTGCCGTTGGATCCGTAATATTGAATTATTATCGGATAACAATTTTCGTAGCATTCGGAGTCATCGTGTGATCGTACGAGGTAAAAACGCTTCGAAAATAATTAATCATTTAATTAAAATATCCTACATCTTTTCACCGGTCAAAATTCTTTTCACATCAGCCGAAATCTTTCCCATAAGCTACTTTTCCGTTCCATCAAACACTGTGGCCTTTGTCTTCAACACGCTACCATCACTTTCAAAAATCACGCCTCTTTTCCTTTTCATTTTGATTCCTTCAAATCGAAATCCAGAGAAAATATATTCATGGCCGAGCAAAAATTCCTTCTCTCACCATCGATTCTTTTTCCTTCGTTGAGCCTTTGACCTCCTCTCGAATTCGTTCGTTTCTAAGAAAAAACCTAACTCAAATCAATTGATAGAGGGGCGACGAGCGAATAGGAATCGATCTCCAGGCTCGAGTGGGCGACCGGGGGCACTCGTTGGGGAGTGGGGGCGGCGTGATTTTTGGAGTGGTGCGTGAGAAGGGGTTTAGGTCGGGTCTAAGCTCGCGATGGTGGAAGTCCTCATGTCGAGCTTCTCGAGACGACGGAGGCGCCGCGTAGGGTTGAGCATGATGGGTGTTGTTGAGGTTGCAAACTGCTCGCGTGTGATGAAGTTGGTTTGACCACGACTCGGTGAGGGAGGAAGCAGACTCAGCGATGTCGATGGTCGGGATGTACGATTGGCCGAAGTCAAGATCACGGACGAGATTTATCTCTGGTCGAGCTTGATTTTGGGTAGGTTGAGCAGCGTGGTAAGGTATTCAGCTTTGTTTAAAAAATTTCATATCTTTATAAATATATATACAAACAAAATAATAATAATAATAATAATAACAGGAATTTTAAAGGTTTGAAGTTATATTTTTTTTAAGATCTATAACTTATTTTTATAAGTAATATATAGCTTCAAAAATAATAATAAGTATATGGCTTGGAAGAATAGTTTGTTTAATAAACTTATTTAATCTATTTTAATTACTAAAAGATTTTTGAAGGGAGAATTAGTTTAAAAATTTTCTTATTTGCTTAAATTTCACCACCAGTTAAAATTAAATAATTAGAGTTAAAGAATAAATTTATTTAAATAGTACTAATTATTCAATTTGTTCGAATATTTATAAAATTATATAATTGTTTATATAAGGTTAAAAATTGAGAAATCGGGTCGACATTGGAAAGGATTGAAATTTAAAAGCAAAGTTGAGAATTTCTCACTCATTTGGATGCCCTAGATTAAATTTAAATGTTTAATTTAAATCATTGGATGTGTTTGGATGATTTATAATAGTATATCCACTGAATGATGTTATAAACTCATATACCGTGATAGCCCACTTTGAAAGTGGAATTGATATGTTATTGTGCTAACATTTGTGGATGCAGGGAAAAACAGGTTGGAGGGATCCAACAGGATTCCTCAAAAGATATTTATTTATTATATATATATGTGTTGTCATATGACATGATGAATGAATTGATATGGAATTGCATGCGAATTGAATTATATAGTGTTAAATAACATAGAAATTGGAATTTACTAATTTTTAAAATGCTATAAATAATTTAATTGAAGGAAGTTAAATGAAATTTAAATTAAAAGAATATTTCTTTAAGAGTTTAATTTACTTCTATTGAGACTAAAGAAAAATTAAAAAAATATTTATTACTTGGTTATACTTAAATTAGTTAAAGTTGAGTTTGGGAAAAAATAAATTATGTACAAAGACTCTAAGAAATATTGTAATCGATAAATGAATTTGAAGTAAAGTAAAACTTTATTAAGGAATAAGGTAAAAAGGAACTTTATTAAGAAATAAAATAAAAGGAACCTTATGAAGAAACTAAATTTTGTTGAAGAACAAATATGGGATTTTATTAAAGAATAAAATTATAAAAAAAATAGGATTTTTGAATAAATTGTTTTTATAAATAAATGAAAAAGAAAACTCAGGGAGTTATAAATTTATAAACGGAGTTTATAAATGAGATAGAAAGTATCAGTGAATACGTAATGATATAAGTCATGGCAAGAACTTAATTTGAGTTATGAAAATTGGTTTTGGAAGGAAATAGTTGAATATTTCCGAAAGTAAGAAATGAGAACATGATCAAGAGGAATTTATGAGTGAATATGGGATTTTCTAAAAATATAAATTATTTTTAAAGGAATATTTTCAAAAATTACTATACTATATAATTTGTAAAGAACTATTATCTAGATTTGGAATATTTCGGAAAAGTTATTTTAATGCTTAGTATTTATTATAATAAATTATAGTTTTCTAAACCAGCTTTGAAAATTTATTAATAACTGGATATGAATTAAATTTTTACCTTAACCATAATTTTAAATAAAACCATTGTTCTTGCTTTATAAGTCAAGATGTTTTCAAAAATGTTTTGAAGATCCAATTATAAATCCTCTTGAAGTAAAGCAAGTGTAATTAATTTAAATAAGATCTTTAGAGAAATTTTTATAGAGGGTTATGAGAACTTGAATAAATCCCAAGTTTAAGACTAGTGAATTTCGAGGTGAGATAGAATTCTCAAGAATAGCAGGAATGAAATCTAAAGTATTATTAAGCAAAATGGCTTTTGAAAATTTACAAATGAGACTGTAAATGATTTTTGAGGAAAGAAATAAGAGATAAAGGAATATTTTCCAATTTTTTAGAACTATTGAAGTGAGAAAATGTTATAAATGATTGGCAAAAACTTAAATGGTTTCACGAGAAATAGGGTGAGTTGAATCTAGTTTCAAGGTGTTGAAATATGAAGATAATATCTTAAGTAGATATTCGAGATAAATAATTTGTGGAAATTATTTGGTGGTTGCTTATGTATGATTAATTGATAGTTAAATAACCGACTATTAATATTGGACAATGCGTTGATCGTTTCGAAGAGTCCGGGATCGGATTTAATTATCCGAAAACCACTTCGATCCGGTTTGAACGATTAAGAATAATGGAGACCGTGAAGAGTTGAAGACGGCGATTCGGTTTGTCCAGACCCAGGACAACTTGTATGGATTGAATGCTTTCGGAACATCGTCAGGTGGACGATGAGCATTCTAAGTGGGACGCGTTCTTGAAAGGTAACGCTTAACCTCGGGCCTCATCAACCGGGAATGGCTAAAACAGAGGAGGTGCAGCAAGAATTCGTGGGTAGCCTCCACTGGAGAGTGAGGTTTCCCCTATCTAGATGTCCCTTTTATTTCGGCTTAGTGGGTGGTTGGTCGCGCCAATCACGGGGTGATCTTGCTTGGGACTGTCCAGTAAGGGATGGTTCTGGCCTTGTGTTGCAGGGGAGTTAGGATGGCTCCTCAGTACTCTGATCTAGACCAGGTACTATGACGGGCGGTGCCCCAGTAGCCCCGCCATTGTTTGGAATCCAATCTCCAATAAACGCCTGTACGGTTTTGATTGTGCCCAACTATTGCTGAAACGTGAGATGCAAGCATTTCAGCTAGATTCTATTTTACTTTCTATAGACACTATTATAATATCAGACGAATTTAATAAAAATGTTTTAGCTATCGTAAGGTAAAAACCCGACATGTTTATTTGTGGCGTGGTCTTACGAGATGCTTTTGTTTTCAAAGGACTTTTGGAAATATAATAATCCAATTGAGTGTGATTTTCTCACGCTGGTATTCCAGACTGACTCGGGTGTTGTTTTATATGATGCTCGGGTCAGACCGAGTTAAACCGGATCAGGTTAAAAGCTAAGGAGCTTAGGAGACGAGCTGATGACACAGCGTACTGCCGTATTTGACTATTATTTCTGCCGTGTATGGACAATTATTAGTTGTCTCTGTATGGATGTTGATGTACTCTGATGATGGTATGTATGTATATATATGTATACAATACAGATTTCTTGTATTTAAAACTGTATTCTATATATTATATTTTATTCCGCTGTGATGTGAGATTCTGATGTTATTTTTATTTCTTCTTCTTCCACCTCTTTCTTCTTTTACCCAAAGACTCATACTTTTGTGCCACTTTGGACTGATCTGTTGTGGAATTTTGTTAGTTCAAAGGGGTACGGATTTGCGGGCCATTACAGGATTATCCCGTAAGGGGCAGTCCGGGTCTTGTGTTGCAGGGGAGCGGGCGTACTCCTCGGTAAGGTTATCTAGGCCCCATACCGTGACAGGTGGTACCCCAGTGCCTAGTCATTAGTTGGAAATTCATTCTCCTTACGAGCCTTGTACGAGTTTTGTTTGTATTACCCACTTTGTGGCTAGTAGCTGGAATTTAATGAATGTAACAATTTCGGCTATTTTAAAAGTATTTGTAAATAGACCCTATTATAATGTCAGAGGATTTTTATAAAAAAAATTTTTTAGCTATCGTATGGTAAAAACTCGACATGTTTATTTGTGGCGTGGTCTTACGAGATGCTTTTGTTTTCAAAGAATTTTTGAAACTTTAGTAATCAATTGAGTATGATTTTCTCACGCTGGTATTCCAGACTTACTCGGGTGTTATTTAACTGTAATGCTCGGGTCAGACCGAGTATTATAGAATACAGGATATGATGCTGTGGAGCTCAGGAGTCGAGCAAGGTGACGTATGTACTTCCGTACTTGTTTATATATATTCCGCTGTGTTGAGTTGTTGTGTATCCATTTTTATGATACTGATGTTGAGCTGTGATTGATGTAATCTGATGATGCAATATATAAACAGAGATATTTGATTTTTGTGTGAAGATCATTTATTTTCTACTATATTTTATTCCGCTGCGATGGTTAGATTTTGTTGTTGCTTTCTATTTTCTTCTTCTACCTCTTCTTCTTCAACCCAAATGGTTCGTATTTCTGTATAACTTGAGTTGATTGTTGTAGAATAGTGTTAACTCAAGGGTACGGATTTGCGGGTCGTTTCACTTGGTATCAGAGCTTAGGTTGGTGATAACCTTGGCTTTGGTGGGAATTACTCATAAAATAGAGCCTATGGTACTCTAGAATGAGTTTGAGCATATTAATAGATATGAGCGCGTATTTTTAGTGAATATAAAATTTTTTTATATTGTGTTGATTTATTGATTGAGTGTTTATGGATTCTGGTCGATATATGGGACGCCATGTTGTCGATAGGGATTTCTAACCTCTTAAACAAGATAAATCGACACAATATTGTTTCAAATGGGGTAAATTGAATAATTTTACCCAAAATTAATTTTGTATATAAAAGAAATAATTTTTCGTAAATTTTGATCATTATATACGGATGTTTGGATGGTAGAAAGTGATAATATTTAATTATTGTCATTGTATGATAATTGAATAAGATATTGGAACCATAATTAAAAACTAAGAAACAATTTGTATACAAATGAAACTTGTAAAGATAAACTAAATGTGAATTATAGTGTGTTTAATAATTAAAATAAGATAAAATTCCAAAGTAATGTTTGAATATAAATTTAAAGAGTTTGGAATTTGAAGATTTGGAAATTTGGAAATTTAAATTCCTTTGAATTTGGAAGTGTTTCTCAAAAGTTGAGAAGGCAATATATATTGAGAAATATTTTGAATCGGATGTGAAGTCTAGAGAGATTTGGAATTTTTAAAAAATATTTGAAGGGTTTTAAAAGAGATAAAAGAATTGAACTCTTATGGTCGCTGGAAAATAATTTCGGTGATGACTGCAGCATCATCGATGTTTATCTCCGCATTTCCAAAAGAGGAATTGCTACCAGGATGTTTTGGATTAATGTTTGTTGGAGGAATTGGTTGATTTTGAAATTGCGAAGGAATAATTTGGTGAGATATATAAATGTTTTCAAAATTAAATGAATAAATGAATCAAATATTGAACTGATAAAGTAAAGTTGATATTAATAAGAAGGAATTGAAAATTTTAATCCGACAATTAAAATTTAACTTACGTGAATAAAAGTGAAGAAAATATATTTGAATTTAACTTGAGATAAGTTAAATAAAATTTAAATTTAAATTGAATTAAAGTGGATTATAATTGGAAGTGTTGTTGAATGAATTATATTAAAATGGATATGATGTGAAATATAAACAAATCCAATTCAAGCATAAATTGAATGGCCTTATTATTAATAAATCCAACAGTGAATTGTTAATGTACTTAAATTTAAAATGGATAAAAGAAGAAACTAATCGAATTAATTAGTGAAATGGTTGGGGATTTGATTAAAGGAAAATCAAATCAAAGATTGTGAATATGTAATAGAGTTTGGGAATAAAGCTTGAGTTGTATGGAATTGGATTAAAATAAAAATGATTTGTGATGAAATAAATCCAATTCAAGTATGAATAAATTAAAACGGGAATGAACTTAAGTCATGAAATAGTGGTGAATTGAAGTAAATTAACTTAAGTTTAAAGCTAGTTTGAATTTTCAAATGAATCCAATTCGAGAAAGGATGAATTAAATAGGGCCTTGGGTATAATTCTAACAAAATTTAAATGGATGTATGAGCATGGCTAATTAAAGTAAATGGAATTTGATTACATGAGTATCAAATAAATTAGAAATGAAATTTAGCATGAAGTTGAAATAAATAAATTAACATAAGATTAAAAATTATGGAAGGGTGATTTCGAGGGAAGTGGAAAATTTATTAAATAAAAGCTTGAATAATTTAAGTTGAATGAAATAAAATCCTTATTCGAATAGAAATAATTAGATAAGGATTAAAATTGAATAAATAAACTTTGATTGCTTATCAAAAGAAATTTAAATGCTTGAAATGAAAGTATATTTGGCTTAATAAAGGTAAGACCTTGAGTTAAAGGTGAAAGATAAATGTGATTGGGTGTAGATGAATGGAAGCGGGGGAAAATAAATGAGTATGTGACTTATAAAATTTTAAAAGTGGAATAAATAAGTCAAAATAAAATATTTTATCTTGGAAATGAAATAGAAATCCAAACTTGAATTATAAAATTAGAATTGAACTCAAAAAAAATATAATGAATTGATTTTGTGATAAAAATCAATATCTAATTGAAAATGGAAGTAAACTAATTTGGGATAACTTAATGAGTTGAATTGAGAGTTAATAAACTTTGATTATGACATAGAATTGAGTTATAAATAATATTCATGCATATTGTCGGTAAACTAAATTGAAGTATTGTCGAATGAAAGAGTTAGATTATGGATTGAATTACAAATAAATTCAAGGGAGTGGAAATAAATTTTTGAATTGGCCTTATAATTAAATAAATAGATTCGAAAATGAACTATGAATGTGAACTAAAAATTTTCAAATGAATACATGAATAAACAAAGTGAGTTAAGATGGTAAGTGAAATGGGTTTAGTAAATAAAAATCAAATCAAGAATATAAATTGGAGATTGTTTATAAAAAATATATATACATAAATAAATATAAATTTGGGTTATAAAGCTAGAAAAAAAATAAGTAACTTAAGCAAATAATTTAATGGAAGTTCGGCTTAAATAAATATGTTGAATGGTTGCTTAAGGGAGTGTTTTCAAGCCAAATAAAATGGTTTGAATGAATGAAACCATGGTAAATATGAAATAAAATGCAAATCTATAGTTTGTAAATAAGAATTGGAATGGAATTAAATAAATTGAGTAGGAATCAATTTTAAAATGATTATAAAATTAAAGGAATTGTTTATTTAAATAAATATCGTCGAGGTTGCTTAACTTCGCCATTCGATGTAAACGAAGGAAAATAAAATTCCATGGATTAATAAAAGTAAATAAAATTGATTTTTGAATCAAATATAATAAATATGAGCTGTTTAGACATAAATATGAATTGAAGATAAGTAAATGAGTTGTAACTCACTTGTGATGAATGAAAATTGTATATGAATCGGTTAAAAGCAAATTGAACTAGTATGGAAACTATACAAATTGCTTATGAAAGTATTCATAATGCATTACTTATGTTGTTGATATGTTGTAGCAGTTTAAATGAATGAAATGTTATAAATTTCATATATATGTTACTGATGTGTTCAAATTGAGTAAGTACAGGTACCGGGAAGCCGTTTGACTGGATTTTGGTCATGCTAGATGCTAAGAATATAAGCTGTTTGCTTTTAAATGCTAAATAAGATACGCCTATGCAATAAAAATAGGAAATATGAACTGTTTTTGGTTTATCCGACTGTGTGGGTCGATGTATATATATTTATTTCTTTCGTCAAATTGCAAAAGCTCCTCCGTACAAAGGAGACTCTGCCAAAAAAATTCAGAAATTTTGGGAGTTAGAAATTTTTTGAAGATTTTTGGAAAATTTTGTTAACGACAAACGTTTTTAAAATTGGGAATTGAAATAAATTTGTAAATGAACTAATTAAAAATAATGACATGAATTAGTAATAAATGACAAATAAAATTTAAATATTCAGAGTTAAAGATAAATTGAATTCATATGGAAATGAAAGAATCAATTTGAATAGAATTAGATATAAACTGAAGTGGTAAGATGAAAATAAATATAAGAAGGCATATAAAATGCTTATACTAAAATTAAGAAAGGAATGGTAAATTCTTAATTGGAAGTTGAATATTGCAAATATATTCTAAGTTAATATTTGGATGAATAAATATTGAAATTTTGTAAGAAAGGCAATAAAATGTTTTGAATATTGTGATTGGATATTATTGCTAAGCAGGATATGCAGGTATTATAAAGAGAAAGGAAAATTGGTTTTGATTTCAGACGATAAAAATTGAATTTCCCGACCAAAGAGGTATGTGTTTAAATTTCTGTTTGAAATTTGATTGAGTTTTCGATCGAGCCACTTGGCCTTTTTGTTTTCTTTTGGGATTTGGGAGCCCGCAGAGGCCTCTTGTAGTTGTACCGAGCTAGCCGCGCAAAGGAGACGCTGGCAAAAAATTTCATAAATTTAGAGAGTTAGAAATTTTTTGATAAATTTTGAAAATTTTAAACTTGGTTTTGAATTATAATTTGAATAGTTGGATATGTAGAGTTATTTAGGAACTATGAGAAAGCTTGGAAAGTTAATAAGAACAATAATGGGTCTTTTATAAAAAAGATAGTTGGTAAGATGTTGAAATATTAGAAACTGTATGGATTTGGGAAAAGTAAATGGGTATTGGATCATTCTTCCTAACAAGTAATTTCGGGAACGAAATTCTTTTAAGGGGGGAGGAATGTGACGACCCGGAATTTTTAAGCAATTTAAATCGGAATATTTAATCGATTTTAAATATTTAAAAGTTAATTTTTACTTGAATTCCAAATATCACTATTTATTCGATAATTAAATTATTGAATTAAATAATTTAAAATTGGACAAAATATGAAATCTGAGATTTTAAGCCTGTTAAAATAAATTTAAAGGCCTGTAAAATTTATATTGATAAATTGAAGATAATAGAAGTGTTAAATTTGAATCTAACACTGAATTGTTAAGTGTTGAAATTTGATATCGTTTAAATTGAATTTAAAATTAGCCATACGAGACACAGTCTCGGAATTCGACGAAAACAGTTCCATTGGATCCATAATATTGAATTATTATCGGATTTCAAATTTCATATTGATCAGAGTAGTTGTGTGAGCGTACGAGATATAAACGCGCTGAAATTTATATCGAAAATTCAATATAATAACTGATCCAAAAGCTATTTTCTCCATACGATCAAATTAGGACTCGGAATCTTTTCCATTGCGTCCGGAATAGGGGTTTAACATTATAAACGCCTAGCGGCACGCTGCAATAGGAAGTGGAGATTTTAGGTTGGGTAATTCGAGTCAATTTTAAATTTAAATTTACATCAAATTTTATACATTATTTTTAAACAGTCAAATTTATATCATGTCAAAACTCTTTCCTGTCATTTCATATTCAATGTAGCCTACCTTCTCGAATACGCCATTTTACAATCTCACGCAATCTCTTCTTCTCCTTTTATAAACCGAGCCTTCGTTTCTTTTTCAGAACAAACAAAAGAAAAAATAAATAAAAATAAAATAAGTAATGGCCAACACCCACATTCTTCTCCAATTCGAATTCATCTCCACGTCTTGTACATAGAGTCGAGCTTCTGAAGTTCGCGTGTGTGCTCGCGTAGGGGGCGGCGTCAATTCGATCGCGGCCGGCTTGGGATTTGCGCGCGCTCGCGCTCGCGTGGGATGAAGGGATTTCGCGATTCTATGCCGGAGCTCGAGATTCGTTCGAATTGACATCGACAGAAGGGAGTCGATCGAGCCTGGCTTCGTCTCGCGTGGAAGGGGAAAGGGATTCGCGGTGACTTGAGAAGTGAGTGGAGCCGAGGTCATGGAGGTCGTAGAGGGAGGCTAGGGTTGGTTCGCGATGGGGTCAGAAATATGGTGCGTGGCTGTAGGTATAATAGTTGTTTTAAATTACATTTCATATAAATATCTAGATTAAGGAAATACACACACACACGCATATCCAGTGAAATATATATATAGATTTTTCAAATTCATATATATATATATATATACAATAACAGTAAAGTATAAAACGATTTATTATTTCAATTTAAGCTTTTATATATATATATATGAATATAGGAATGTGTAAAAGTGAAATATGTTTCAGTAAGGTACATAGTTAAATTTATTTACATAGGTGAGATTTATGAAAATAGAGTTGTATTTAAAATTGGATTTTTGAGTTTATATAAAATCATTTTTTATGCATGCAAGTAACTTACTATTTAATTATATATATATATATATATATATTCCGTAATATTTTGAAGTTATATAGGAATTTTAAGAAAAATAATATTTGAAGGTCTATATAAATTATAATTTTTATGAAATTTATATAGCTTATTTTTATAAAATATATATATATGTAGTTCCAAAAGTGAAAAGAAATAAGATATGTATTTTCAATCACTAGTCTATTTTAAATAATGAATTATGGAAATTAATTTGTTCTTAGTCACTTAAAGAAAATTTATAAAATGGAAATAAATTGTTCAAGTTATTTCGAAGAGTAATAAATCGTATGGTTGTTATACAAGGTCTAGAACCGTGAAGGAAACTAGCTGGGTTTGGTTGGATTTGAAAACAAAAATCAAAGGTGAGTTAATCTCACTCAGTTAATTTAAATTTAAATTTAAATGATTAAATTTAAATAATTGTTTGAATGGTTGAAATTGATTGATGTGCTATAGCATGGTATATTCTGGAATTGGCATATTATTGTGCTAACATCTGTGGATGTAGGGAAAACAGGTTGGAGGGATCCAACTGGACCCCTCAACATTTAATATTTAATATTCTCTGTTGTGATTACTTGATATTCTATGATGAATATATTGGAATATTGAATGTTTTGATTTGATTGGATATATTTGGGTATAATGAATTACCAAAAATATATAAATTGGATTTTGGGAAGGAAATAAAGGAAGTAAATTTGTAAACGAAATAATCTTAGAGAATTTAATAAATTAAGAATGAATTGAGAAAGAGACGGAAGTATGTGAAATACTAATAAATAACTTCGAATATGAAAAGAAAAGGATTTGAATAAACAGTAATTAATGAATTGTAAAATTATGTGATATTAATTTAAAGGAATAAAGAATTATTTTAAAACTAAAATTTTTAAATTTATTTAAAGGAATAAGAAGTAAATTGAGAAATCAATATTGGTGTTTCAATTAAAAGTATTTTAAATCATAATTAAGGAATAAAATCTGAAATTAAAGGATTTTTGAATGAATGAAGCAAATTGGAAACCAATTTGGAATTGATTTAAGTGTTGAAATTGGATATTTGGAAGAATAAATTCAGGTGGAAATTTATTAAAGGAATGAGAAAAATTGTTTAAAAATAAATAGTGATTTATTTTTTAAAGGTTGTAAAGAGAAGTATATTTCTTTGGATAGCCAAGTACGTTTTAAGTAAATTTTCAAATATAAGATAAAAGTTTAAGGTTGTTTTAAAAAAACATGTTTTAGAAAATTTATTATTTCTGAATGATTAAAATTCTTAAGTAAATTTTTTTTTAAAAATCTATTATTGTAATAATTATTTAAAGGTGACTTAGTATTTTGTTTTAAAAAGTGAAAACTAGTTTTATATTTATAAAGTAAACATTATTTTGAAATATTCATATAGTATGTATTTTTAACAAATTTTTGAAATAGTTTTTAACATAAAGGTTTTAAATTATATTTAAATTAAGTTTTTTTAAATTATTTTAAAAATCTAAAGTTTTGTGCTTGGTGATTCCAGCGGAAATAGAAATACCTGGAATTTATTCTGAGAAAAGCAGATAGTTTTGAAAACTGTTTTCAAGGAATTTGAAAAGTGAAATTATATCCTGTGAAGATATTTTTGAGATAAATAAATAATTTGTGGAAATTATTTATTGTTTGATGGATGTTGTAAATATTAATTGATAGTTAAATCACCGACTATCAATATTGGACAAATGCGTTGATCGTTTCGAAGAGACCGGGATCGAGATTTATTTCTCGAAAACCACTTCGATCCGGTTTGTACGTTTCATGGAAAACGAGTTTGGATTCGAAGAAGTAGCAGTGAAGTGCAAGGGCTAGTCGCTACTAATCCTGAGGATATTTCCAAAATGGATGTAGTAGGAGTAGTGCCTTCGGTTCCGTTCGAACCCGGGACGGACTTGTATGGATGAATGCTTGCGAAAACATCGTCAGATGGATGATGGGCATTCTAAGGGATATGTTCTACAAAGGTAACGTTTAGCCTCAAGCCTCATCAAATGGGAATGACTGAAAATCAGGGGTTATGCAGCAAGGCTAGGTGGGTAGCACCCAAGCAGGGTGAGGTCATTCCTGTCTAGATGTCCCTTTTTATTTCGGCTTAGTGGGCGGTTGCTGATCCCAACCGCGGGATGATCTCACTCGGGATTATCCAGTAAGGGGTAGTCCCAGTCTTGTGTTGTAGGGGAGCGGGCGTACTCCTCGATACGGTGATCTAGGCCCCGTACTGTTACAGGTGGTATCCCAGTGCCTAGTCATTAGTTGGAAATCCATTCTCTTTACGAGCCTTGTACGAGTTTTGTTTGTATTACCCACTTTGTGGCTAGTAGCTGGAATTTAATGAATGTAACAATTTCGGCTATTTTAAAAGTATTTGTAAATAGACCCTATTATAATATCAGAGGATTTCTATAAAAAAATGTTGTAGCTATCGCAAGGTAAAAACCCGACATGTTTATTTGTGGCGTGGTCTTACAAGATGCTTTTGTTTTCAAAGAATTTTTGAAACTTTAATAATCAATTGAGTATGATTTTCTCACGCTGGTATTCCAGACTGACTCGGGTGTTATTTAACTGTAATGCTCGGGTCAGACCGAGTATTATGGACTACAGGATATGATGCTGTGGAGCTCAGGAGTCGAGCAAGGTGACGATATGTACTTCCGTACTTGTTTATATATATATATATATATATATATATTCCGTTGTGTTGAGTTGTTGTGTATCCATTTGTATGATATTGATGTTGAGCTGTGATTGATGTACTCTGATGATGTAATATATAAACAGAGATATTTTACTTTTGAGTAAAGATCATTTATTTTCTATTATATTTTATTCCGCTGCGATGGTTAGATTCTGTTGTTACTTTCTATTTTCTTCTTCTACCTCTTCTTCTTCAACCCAAATGGTTCGTATTTCTGTACAACTTGAGTTGATTGTTGTAGAATAGTGTTAACTCAAGGGTACGGATTTGCGGGTCATTTCACGACCAGTTGTAAATGGTCCTCCCAAGAACCACCAAAATCAAGCATACAAGCTCGCAATAGGTCCTCCAAGATTCGGTTGATCCTCTCAGTCTGCCCATCAGACTGTCGGTGATAAGCAATGCTGAAATTCATCTTGGTTCCCAATGCGTCTTGAAATGTCTCCCAAAATCTACTAGTGAAGATTGGATCGCAATCACTCACTATGCTGCTAGGAATGCCATCGAGACGGACAATTTCTTTCACATATAATTCGGCTAAACCCCTGACGTGCGGGTAGCTTTCATTGGCAAGAAGTGGGCAGTCTTAGTCAAACGGTCCACAATGACCCAAATTGCTTCATTGCCTTTACGAGTACGAGGAAAACTATCGATGAAATCCATCGATACCTGGTCCCATTTCCACTTGGGTACCTCTAAAGGCTGAAGTAAACCCGCCATTTTCTTTTGGTTGCTTTTGATTTGTTGGCATGTAGCACAGCGACTCACATATATAAATATATTCCTTTTCATCGTCTTCCACCAGAAAGTTCTTTTGATTTCTCTACACATCTTGTTAACTCCTGGATGGATACTGAATTTAGATTTGTGACATTCATCTAACACTTCTCGTTTCAAATCAGGGATATCGGGGACACAAATCATGCCTTTCATCTTTATAACTTCATTATCGTCAATCTCAAAATTGGAATTCTCCCCTCGACATATTCTTCTATGGATTTCCTGAAGAAATTTGTCTTCTATCTGCTGTCTTGCAATCCTCTTAAGAAGAGTGGGAGCGATAACAAGATATGCGAGAACATCATGTCTTTTGCTTAAAGCATCGGCAACTACATTGGCTTTTCCGGGTGTATATAGAATGTCTAGGTCATAAAATGCTAGAAATTCCAACTCGCAAATTCAGATCTTTCTGGGTGAAGAGATATTTCAAAAATATGTGGTCGGTGAATAATTTGAATTTTTCACCTAGAATGAAGAAAGTTCAATAAGTATATTTGTTAAGTTAAATAAAATTCGTAGATTGTTAAGAAAGCTGAAGAGATTCTTACCTAGAAGACAATGTCCCCATATTTTCAAAGCCAAGATAACAACTAGAAGCTCCAAATCATGGGTTGGATAATTTCTTTCATGAGGATGTAATTGTCTACTCGCGTAGGCAATTACCTTCCCGTTCTGCATCAATACTGCACCCAAGCCTTCACCGCAAGCATTGGTATAAACAGATAATCCCTGATTCTTATTGATAATAGCGAGAACATGAGCGGTGGTTAATCTGTTCTTCAACTCCTCAAAAGCTTCATCACATTTTGGAGTGCAAATGAATTTTGCATTCTTCATCGTTAGCTTGGTTAATGGACTAGCTAACTTCGAAAAGTCCTGGACAAACTTCCGATAATAACCTACTAAACCCAAAAAGCTTCGGACTTCCTTTGTGGTAGTAGGTCTCCTCCAATCAAGAATGGAGGAAATTTTGCTAGGATCAACAGAAAATTCCTTCTTCATTAACAATATGGCCAAGAAATTTGACTTCTTTGACCCAGAAATGGCATTTGGAAAATTTTGCATATAGAATATTTCTCCTCAATATCTCCAAAACGATTCTAAGGTGTTCGATATGCTCCTCTTCGGTCATGGAATAGACCAAAATATCATCAATGAATACGAGCACAAATTCAATACATCCCCAAACACACGAGTCATAAGGTCCACGAAGTATGCTGGGGCATTGGTTAGCCCGAAAGGCATGACTAACCATTCTAGAACATATTGGGACCCCTGAAAGCTGTCAAATGAACACAGTCTTCGACAATTCGTAGTTGATGGAACCCTTCGACTAGATCCATCTTCGAAAAGAAAAAAGCGCCGTGCAACTGATCAAATAAATCATCAATTCTTGGCAATGGGAATTTATTCTTGAGAGTCTGCTTATTGAGATCACGGTAATCTACACACAACCTTAAAGATCCGTCTGATTTAGCAATAAATACGACTGTTGAGCCCCATTCAGAAAAACTGGGTCGAATCAACCCTTTCTCTAGTAAATCCCTAGTTTGCTCAACTAATTCATCCCTTTCCCTAGGTGCCATCCTGCGACTTGCATGAACGACAGGACGAGCATTGGGTACAAGGTCGATTCTGAATTCTATTTCTCGGTGTGGAGGTAGAGATTTCACTTCTTCAAATACATCTGGAAAATCTATAACGATAGGAATGGACTCCAAACTAGGTTCAAGATAACCAAAATTATACATCAACCCTTCCCTTTTAGGACTAGGGTCCTCACAAGAAATCTCGATGGAATCTCCAAATTTGGTTTTGATTGAAATCAATCGATTATTGCAATCCAACTTGGCTTCATATTTTGCTAGCCAATCCATCCCGAGTAAGACTTCAAACTCATTGAAATCAAGAACAAAGAGACCAATAGGAAATTGGTAGCTAGAATATGAGATAGGAACATCTCTACGTCGAAGAAAAAGATTCGCGGGACCTCCAACTGGATTCTTTACGCATATAGGCTCATCAACAAAATCAGGTTCAAGAATCAATTCATTAATAGCTTGTTGAGAGATAAAACTGTGTGTGGCACCAGTGTAAAAAAGAACTCTAACAATGCTGTCATAAATAGTAAGGTTGCCTTCCAGAACTCCCTTCCCTTTTTCTGCTTTGGAAGATGTGGGCTTGTGTTTGACGGTGTACACCTTGGCTGTCTGAGCTTCCTTCATAACTGGGTAGTCTTTGACTTCATGTCCCACCTTTTGACAATAATAGCACTTCCTGGGTTTTGCTTGAACGGATTGATTTCTCTTTGGCTTCTTGCAGCTATTAGAATTGTGGCCCTTCTCCAAGCAATTATAGAAAGTAACATTCTCTGCAGTGCTTCCTTGATTTCTCTTCCTTTTCTCTTTACCGTGCCATGGTTTCTTGCCTCCAAATTTCCTCTTCTTCCAATTCTGATTGCTCGAATTTCCTTTCTCCACCTGGGCTTCTTGCATGTCAAGTGTAGCATAACAGCATCCCATATCAACCAAATCTGAGAAGGATTCTTTGACCTGGCCTGTCATCCTTTCGTGGAACTTCTTATTCATCCCACGAATAAACCTCTCATTCTTCTTCAAAGGTGTATTCACTAATTCTGGACTGAAGAGAGACAATAAATTGAATTTGTTAATCCTCGAATGACAAACTCCCTTGCTTTAATCCATGAATTCCTGGTACATACGAGAAATCCCAACTGGTGGCATATAACGCTTCTCAAATACTTCTTTGAATCTTCCCCAAGTGAACTCGTCTTCGGGCTCATCAATAGTGACTGTCTCCCACCATGCTAAAGCTTCATCTTGAAGTTGCCAAGTAGCTTTGAGACGCATCTGATCATCTTACAACTTAAGCCCTTTAAAGATTTTCTCACATGATCTAATGCATGCTTGGGCCTCAACAATCGACTCCTTGCCGGTGAACGGCTTACCACCAAGCCTTGAGAAGTTCTTATATAAATCGGCCAGATTCGGTTGATGCTAAATAGGTGAGGCTTCTTTTGCTGTAGGGGGAACTTGGCTAGGTGTTGTGGCATTTCCTTGCCCCCAGCTCTTCGTCTTCGTCCGCTCATCCTTGCTATCTGTAATTAGTAAGAAAAATTGATTTAGATAATTGGACGAGAAATCTTAAGGCATATCATTAGCTTAATGGAAACAGGCTAAGAAAATTTGAGGTTTCGGTCTCAATTATACTCATTCTAGGGTATACTTCACCCTATCTCTAATGAGCCATCTAATGTGTTATACTCTGTAGCTAAAGTTCTTACTCAACCTTTAGCTCTGATACTACATGTCAACGACCCGAAATCCAACGTTTGAAAATTGACATCAAATACCTCACTTGTATTCGACTGCCAAAAATTCAAACATCGAACTCCAGTCGGATGGAGCTTATAACAACATTAGATGAATATAAAACAACGGAAATAAAATGAATATCATGCATTACATCACAGATACAACATCATAATAATATCTGTTACAACATCAAAGTATCATAATACATGAATCACAACTCCAAATAGAATATCATAATAGAACTACAAGAGATCATATGCCAAAAGTCTTCAAAGAAAGAGAATGATAGTGAACTCCAAACTAAGCACCTAGAGATCCAAAAGCTTCCAAAATGTCTCTAAGGTAAAAGCTCCCAAAAAACCGATAATCTCCAAACCAAAATACTCCAAAATATAGCTAGAGCCAAAATACAGAAAACCTGCTACCAGGCTGCCCGTGTAGAAAAGGTGGTGTAACAACCCTGTATTTCGTGTCGATTTATAATCGACGATTATAATCGACATTAAACGATTAATATTTTCGCTTATTGCCAATTTAAGTTTTAAATTTGAATTAAAATTCTTTTATAAATTTTTAAAAGGGTTTTTGGGCTTTGAATTCTCGGCCCACATTTTCATTTGTTTATGGGCCGTGATTATTTTCAAACCCATTCCTCTCTCTCGTTTCATTTTTTTTTTCTTTCTTTCACCCGTTCCCCTTTTTATTTTTTAAAAAAAAACCCTAGTACCAAATAAAAGAAAATTAATGGCGGCCCGCCCCTTTCCTTTTTTCGTTCTTGGCTTTGCGCGTCTCTAAGATGCCTCATTTCGTCGACAAGGTGAGTAACACTCACGTCTATTTCATCCTTCAGTCGTTCGATTTTGTTGTCTCGATATCGTTGATTTATGACTCGGTATTGATATCTGACTCAGTTTGATTTCTTGTTTTCGATAGTTTTATTTTCACGACACTGTTTAATTTTAGTTCGTCTGGAATTTCTTGAATTTGCCGAGTGCTTTTGATTCGATGTTTTATTAATTTCAGTTGCTGATGATGTTACTAAATATATAGGGATTGAACTCATGCATATCTCGGCCGTATGAATTATCTTAATACTTGGAGTGATTTCTGATTATGGTTAGAATCTGTACCATAGAATTTAGTTGAAGTTGTTGATTTCTTTTGTGACTTCGAACTCAATTGATCATGGGTTCGATTTGTTTACCATCTGATTTTCGGCATTGCTTTGATTTGGTGAAATCTGCTACTTCGATTATTTTAAAAATGCAATTTTATCACTCTGGCTGTCTTGTGTTCATCCCTGATAGCATTTTCGAACTTGTTGCTGGTATCACGTTTCATTTGTCTTGGATATTGTTGCTTCCATTCTTCACTTTTGATAATTGCAGTCTTCATTTTTAAAGCCACTTTTGATGCATGTTTAGAACTGGACTGACCATTTGTACATTCTTGAAATACTTGCATTTAAATTGACTCCTACTGCATTCATGGTCAGTGGTGCATAATCACTTGTTTCATTCATGTGCTCGACTTTGACCATTTATTACATTGAACTTGGTGGCCTCTGTTGCTCTTCTTCATGTCATACTTGTTGATGTCTTTGTAGTTGTTACCAGTCAGCACTTCACTGCCTTTGTGTCATTCATGTTGCAGTGAGCTTTGTGCTTGTTACTGGGTTACCTTATCTTGGGCACACATGTTTGCTCCACTTGGATTTGTGTTCGCATTGCATATGTATGTGTTAGTGCGGTACACATTTTTCTGATTCTATATGAAATCATATCTGTGAACTTGTTGGTGCACTGAACTCTGTAGACATATGCATTGACCATGCTTTTGACTTGATGTTTGATCCTTTGTAGTTGCTATAGTGTTGAAGTCTTCGACTTGCTTTGCACTTGAAGCTACCAGATCGATACTTACAGTTCACTGAACTGTTGTATCACTATTTCACATATTTATGAGCTGTTGGTCGTTGGTTGAGTCATGTGTTCTTTGTGCTCGACTCTGACCTGTTGTGTTCTTCCCTGTAGCTTGACTTGATTGAGCTTCAGGCTAGACTTGTCTTTCTGTTCGATTTTTTTTTCCTCGCCTTGAGCATATGTATACTGCTGCAGTTTCGAATGATGCATGCTATACCCTGTTTTTTTAACTTGCACGATACTGTCTCACTGCGCGTTGGTGTTGCACATGTGCTTGTTGACAGTGGTAATCTTTTTGATTTGTGAATTTGGTCATTGACATTATGTCGTCATTTGTACATATATATGTCTTTCCATTATCATGTATATATATATGCATTCAGGTATGTATATATATATGATTGTTGTTGCTCCTGGAATTTCATTGTGTACACACATCTCTGTAGCATTGTTCCTTGTCATCTGGATGCATTGCATTTGATGTTAAACTGCAGTAGTTCTCTTGATACCACACTTTTACATGACTCTGGTGCTTGAGTTTTCCTTTAATAATTTGGAATCAGTATTTGATTGCTAGTTGTGTTTGCACCACTTTCTGTGTCCTTTGGTCCAGTTTGCATTTGAGGTGGGCATTCACAGTTTTACTGCATCATATATTGGTTGTTGTCATTGTACCATGCGAGGCAGTTGGCGTTTTGTTCCGAGTATTCATCGAGAAGTTGAGTTATACACATGTTTGTATATGCAGACACTTAAGTATATTTTTATTGTTTTATTTCAACTTTTGTATTGCATACTTAATATGCAGATACTTGGTCATTTTACAACCTGTAGCATTGCATTGACTCATACACCTCTGGTTCATTTTGTCCATGTGCAGATTGTTATGTACATTCTCTTGTGTACATACTGCATATTCACTTTGTTGGAGCCTTTTCACTACTGTCACTTGCTTATGGCATTTGTTTGGACTGTGAATTCTTGTGCATTGGCTTTTGTGCCTTGTTGCTATTTCTGTATATGCCGTTGTGGCGAGGCAGTGTACGCGTGCGTGCACTGCAGCCACACGGTATTGAGTTTTTGAGTACGACATTACTATAGTGGCAAGGCAGTGCACGCAAGCGTGAACTGCAGCCACACGGTATGGCGTGTATGATAATCTATGTGTTTTGACTTATGGATCTTTTTGCGTATTCCATATTCCGTAGTGGCGAGGCAGTGCACGCGTGCGTGTACTGCAGCCCTACTTGAATTAATATTTTAATTGATATTTCAATGGTTTGAACTGTTTGTTCATTTCAATTCAATATTCTGAATTGCATTCTGATTTGGTTTAATTACTGTCGTCTATTCATTATTTAATTATTATTGCTTCTGTGCACTAATAACTGAGTTTGAATTAGACTGACCCGAGTATTATTTTCTTTTGAATTTAATACTCGGGTCAGACCGAGTATTTCAGGTTGTAGATATTCTGCTTTGGGTTGCTGCTAGAGCTATGAAGTTCTTTCATATGTTTTGGAGTAGTCGTCGTTATTTGTAGTAGTCTGTATGATTGTATAGGAAGATATGTATTCATGTATATTATATACGTTAATGTACTTGTATATGTAACTTCCTGAGTCGACTGTTGTAGTTGTATCATATGTACTGTGTCAAATGTATTGTAACTGACATCAGTTATTGTATATATGAGAATTTCTGTTTTATCTGTGTTTCGCATTTATATTTATCTGTGTTATTATTTTATATTTACTGTTCTAAACTATTATGAACCATCGTAGTTAGTTTTATACTGGAATTGGGGTATTTCGATGGGAGAAAATAAATCAGAGATGAAAAATGAAAGAATATATATATATATATATATCACTCCTATCGAGATAACCAATACTAGTGTAAGGCCGACTATTGATGGCCGCTCCTCAACAGCCTTATTCTCCGTGCTAGTTGACAGCACTACACCGTAGTGTTCTTGTCTAGCGTGGGTATAGAGGTGGGGCGTCACAGCTTGGTATCAGAGCCTGGGGTTTAGAACAAATATAAAACATAACTTAGATAGTACATGTGTTACAACTATTTGTCGATGTTTTATCTCTCATATTTTCATATGACTGTCTTTGATTGTTAGGTATGAATTCCTAACGCTTATTCATAAGCATTTGATTTTGATTCTTGTGTTTTCGGCTTTGATTAGATTTAGCCGATGATTGATTTTGGTTCGAATCTCAGCGATTCTGAACTTGATATTTTATGTTTTCTTCGGCTTGATTTCCATTCGACTTCGGTCACTTTGTTTTTGAGAAATTTCTAAATTCTTGATTTCCAAGACTCTGACTTGGTTTGCCATTGAGTTCTTTGATGATGATGTTGAATCGTTTTGTACTCGATTATGGCCATTAATTGTTGACTTCGACATTGACTTGATTTTTATTTTTGTTGAAGTCATTTATGCATTTATGCTCGTTCTGCTTTGTTTTTCCAATTGTTAATCGATTCTTGTTAATTCCCCGATTTGTTGCTATCATTTATTAGCAACTTTGATGACCATTTCTTCAGGATTTTTGTGAACATACCCTTCGATGAATTCGGTATCGATTTCTTTGGATTCTATTCACGTCTTCGTATGTGAATTCTTGTGATTGATTGTTTCTACAATCATTTTTGTGATTTGTCACTTTAAAAATATAAATGTTTCAATACTAGTAGTAAATATCAAAACTCTTTTATCAAAATGTTTTCAACTCTATTTTCAATATCAAAATCTTTTCCTAAACCGTTTTCCAATCTATTAGTATATACAAACCTTTATTTCACTCGTATGAGAAATCTAATTAAACGGCTTAGCAAAACAAGTGGTATGAAACGCTTGCGTTTACTTCGTCGGTTAATTTTTGGACTTGTTCGATTGAACCACTTGTGACATTTTCTAGTGCAGATCTACAATTTGTTCGTAAATATTTAAGTTAAGCTAGTGGTTATGGGACATGAAGCTAAACTTTTATATTCACTAGCTTAGTGTAATTGACACTTCTCGTTGATCTTGATGATCGCTTTATGAATTAGACTAGCAATTGCGCGATGTCTCTTTCATTGCAAGGTTAGACTAGACACCACTTGTGTGATTCCACTCACGCATACCTTTTTGCTTTTTGGTTAGTCTTGACCTCAATCTGTGTGATTACATTCACACATGCTTAGTGTAATTGACACTCCTCGTTGATCATGATGATCGTTCTGATGGTCAGACTAGACACCACTTGTGTGATTCCATTCACACCTACCTTTCTGCTTTTTGGTTAGTCTTGACCTCAATCTTTGTGATTCCATTCACACATGTGGGGTAGCTCCCCTTGGTCTTCGGACCGTCATGTGATAGGCCTCTTTCCCTTTTTCTGTGATTTCTAGATTCCTTATGTTGATTTCTGGAAATTTTATGCTTCACCTATTTTTGTGCATTGGTGAATTCATATGTTATTGTTTTGTCATGAGTACAAATTTGGGGTATGATACCTCTTTGGATCTTTGAGAAGATTCTTGTGATATTGATTATCTCTTATCGGTTGATCTCCTGTTGATCATTATTTGCATACTTATAGTTGTATGTCAGTATGGGTATTTCATATTTATGCCATACCTCTTATCGGTTGATCTCCTGTTGATCATTATTTACATACTTATAGTAGTATGTTATTATGGATATTTTATGCTATGCCATATCGTTTATTGTAAGTCATACTCTCCTTCGAGTTTTCATACTCCCGTCCGAGTTTTCATACTCCGTCCGAGTTTTCATACTCCGTTCGAGTTTTCATACTCCCGTTCGAGTTCTCATACTCTTATCTTGTGATTTCTGGATTTCTTGTGTAGATTTCTAGAATTTGTGCTTCACCAATGTTCGTGATTTCTATTGATAAGCTTTATCAATTCTTGTGCATTGGTGAATTCGTGTGTTATTGACTTGTTATGAATACAAGTTTAGGGTATGATATCCCTTTCTATCTTTGAGAAGATTCTTGTGACATTTTTGATGAACGAAAATTCATTGGTATTATATTTTGATGCCAATTATTTCGATGAAATTTTGACGTATGTCGAAGTTGCTACTGACATTGCTATTTTAATCACGTGTTTTAAAAATTTGTTATTCTTCAAAATATTTCAAAATATAAATCAAAATTGTTTTCAAAATTTTTACGATTTGCGCTTTCAAAAGAATGAGGAAGCGAATTAAACGTTTCAGAAAAATCGAGGACTATGACCCCTTTCTTTTACCGATTCGCTTAATTCCGGACTTGTCCGTTTGAGAACGTAAAATGTTATTTATTTAAAATACACAATTTTGCACTTTCAAGGAAACGATGAAGTGAATTAAACGATTTAGTAAAACTCGTGGTTATCGGTCATGTGCGTTTGCTATTTCGGTTAATTTCGGACTCGTTAATTGAAAATTTGTGATTTCTGATTATCGTTTGTGATAATCAGATATTTGCTGTTTCTGATTATCGCTTGTGATAATCAGATATTTGAGATTTAATTATCGTTTGTGATAATTAAACATTTGCGATTTGAGATTTGATTATCAATTGTGATAATTAAATATTTGTGATTTGAAATTTGATTACCGTTGTGGTAATTTCTAATTATCGTTTTGATAATTGGATGTTTATGATTTCTGATTTATCGTTTTTGATAATCAGATATTTATTGTTTCTAATTATCGTTTGTGATAATTAGATATTTGAGATTTAATTATCGTTTGTGATAATTAAATATTTACGATTTAAAATTTGATTATCGGTTGTGATAATTAAATATTCGTTGATTTGTGATTTCTGATTATCGTTTTTGATAATCAGATAATTATTGTTTCTGATTATCACTTGTGATAATTAGATATTTGAGATTTAATTATCGTTTGTGATAATTAAATATTGGTGATTTAAGATTTGATTATCGTTTTGATAATTGAATATTTGCTGATTTGAAATTTGATTACCGTTGTGGCAATTCCTGATTATCGTATCGATAATTAGATATTGCTGTTTCGTGATTTCTGTATTCTGATTATCTATTTGATAACCAAATTTTGTTAAGAATTTGTGAATTTCTTTTATGAAATTAAAAGATTTCTTTGGCGTTTATATTGTACTACGCTAATGTACCGGCTCAATTTTCTGCTATGTATGACGTTTTCCACGTCCTCCAATTACGGAAATGCCTTTGGGATTTCCGATCCTTATTCTTATTCTCGAGCCACCTTCTATTCACATCATTGCTTCGGAGGTTCAGCATCCTCGAAATAAAGATGTTTATCTCGTGAAAGCTCAGTGGTTCTCAAATCCTATGGATTTCACTTTGGAATCCAGAGAATTCATCGAGCAAACACGTTCAAGCTTACTCTTTCATGCTCTTACGGTTGTTACCTTTTGTCCATTTATTCCTTATGATTGCGAGGACACAATTTCTTTAAGGAGGGGAGTCTGTAACAACCCTGTATTTCGTGTCGATTTATAATCGACGATTTATAATCGACATTAAACGATTAATATTTTCGCTTATTGCCAATTTAAGTTTTAAATTTGAATTAAAATTCTTTTATAAATTTTTAAAAGGGTTTTTGGGCTTTGAATTCTCGGCCCACATTTTCATTTGTTTATGGGCCGTGATTATTTTCAAACCCATTCCTCTCTCTCGTTTCATTTTTTTTTTCTTTCACCCGTTCCCCTTTTTATTTTATTTTAAAAAAAAAACCCTAGTACCAAATAAAAGAAAATTAATGGCGGCCCGCCCCTTTCCTTTGTTCGTTCTTGGCTTTGCGCGTCTCTAAGATGCCTCATTTCGTCGACAAGGTGAGTAACACTCACATCTATTTCATCCTTCAGTCGTTCGATTTTGTTGTCTCGATATCGTTGATTTATGACTCGGTATTGATATCTGACTCAGTTTGATTTCTTGTTTTCGATAGTTTTATTTTCACGACACTGTTTAATTTTAGTTCGTCTGGAATTTCTTGAATTTGCCGAGTGCTTTTTATTCGATGTTTTATTAATTTCAGTTGCTGATGATGTTACTAAATATATAGGGATTGAACTCATGCATATCTCGACCGTATGAATTATCTTAATACTTGGAGTGATTTCTGATTATGGTTAGAATCTGTACCATAGAATTTAGTTGAAGTTGTTGATTTCTTTTGTGACTTCGAACTCAATTGATCATGGGTTCGATTTGTTTACCATCTGATTTTCGGCATTGCTTTGATTTGGTGAAATCTGCTACTTCGATTATTTTAAAAATGCAATTTTATCACTCTGGCTGTCTTGTGTTCATCCCTGATAGCATTTTCGAACTTGTTGCTGGTATCACGTTTCATTTGTCTTGGGTATTGTTGCTTCCATTCTTCACTTTTGATAATTGCAGTCTTCATTTTTAAAGCCACTTTTGATGCATGTTTAGAACTGGACTGACCATTTGTACATTCTTGAAATACTTGCATTTAAATTGACTCCTACTGCATTCATGGTCAGTGGTGCATAATCACTTGTTTCATTCATGTGCTCGACTTTGACCATTTATTACATTGAACTTGGTTGCCTCTGTTGCTCTTCTTCATGTCATACTTGTTGATGTCTTTGTAGTTGTTACCAGTCAGCACTTCACTGCCTTTGTGTCATTCATGTTGCAGTGAGCTTTGTGCTTGTTACTGGGTTACCTTATCTTGGGCACACATGTTTGCTCCACTTGGATTTGTGTTCGCATTGCATATGTATGTGTTAGTGCGGTACACATTTTTCTGATTCTATATGAAATCATATCTGTGAACTTGTTGGTGCACTGAACTCTGTAGACATATGCATTGACCATGCTTTTGACTTGATGTTTGATCCTTTGTAGTTGCTATAGTGTTGAAGTCTTCGACTTGCTTTGCACTTGAAGCTACCGGATCGATACTTACAGTTCACTGAACTGTTGTATCACTATTTCACATATTTATGAGCTGTTGGTCGTTGGTTGAGTCATGTGTTCTTTGTGCTCGACTCTGACCTGTTGTGTTCTTCCCTGTAGCTTGACTTGATTGAGCTTCAGGCTAGACTTGTCTTTCTGTTCGATTTTTTTTCCTCGCCTTGAGCATATGTATACTGCTGCAGTTTCGAATGATGCATGTTATACCCTGTTTTTTTAACTTGCACGATACTGTCTCACTACGCGTTGGTGTTGCACATGTGCTTGTTGACAGTGGTAATCTTTTTGATTTGTGAATTTGGTCATTGACATTGTGTCGTCATTTGTACATATATATGTCTTTCCATTATCATGTATATATATATGCATTCAGGTATGTATATATATATGATTGGTGTTCCTCCTGGAATTTCATTGTGTACACACATCTCTGTTGTTAACTCCGCCTTGACCATGACTCACCGATCTAGTGCATCAAGAGGTTCCGACCTAACAGTTAGAAGCTTTCCGACCTAAGGCTCAACAGGGGGTGCCGACCTAAGGCCTAAGGGTTATGCCGACTTAACACTTCAACAAGGCTACCGACTCAACATAAATACCGACCCAACAGCCTTAGCTCATTGCCGACCTAAGATGAATGGTGACTCAATGGTTACCGACTTAATGACTCAGAAGGGACAGCGACTCAAGGGAGGCCGACTTAAGATTCAAAGGGTTACCGACCTAGTAGGATTGAGAGGCATACCGACTTGAGAAATACCGAGTCAAAGCTAAAACAGTTACCGACCTAACGTGGGTACTGGCTTAAGACTCAGAAGATACCGACTCAGTGACTTGACCGAGTTACCGATCTAAGGCCCTACCAAGCTGGCGACCTAGAATAGTTGCCGACCCAAGTCACAACCGATCCAGCTCCCCAGTTATCTCGTTCAGACCGTGACTTGCGACTTACCAAGTTAACTCGTCCACGACCTAATATAAGCCCGATTCCATGTTACTAAGAAGAGGTGGTGTTGACTCGAAGGCGACCTTAGACCGGTCACGACTCACCTTAAGTCGGCTGCGTCTTAACTTGAGTCGGCCGCGGTTTAGGACTTGGCAAATTTCAGAATCAGAACTCTCTATAAATAGGCACCCATCTCCAACATTCAAAGGACTTTTGGAGCACATTCTCTTCATACACCGTTACCTTGCTGCATTAAGAACTTCATCAACACTTAGAGCTTTCAAGATTAGAGGAATACATCAAAGAAATTCACGAAGAAACCACACATCTTCAACATGAATCTAAGGACTTTAATCGACATTGAAGCTTAAAACTTGTTCCAAATCACTTGTAACTTGAAGTATATTGTACTTGAGAAGAATTGTATCAGCTTGTAACGGGATTATTAATAAAAGTACTTAGAGTGGACGTAGGCCATACCCTTAAGCCGAACCACTATAAAATCGTTGTTGTTTACTGCTTTTCTGCTATTACTTGCTTGTAATTCTTTCCCGATCTATCGGGTGGTGCTTTCACAACTACACTTCACACATCGGGGTGTTAGCGTTCACATTTTAGCGTTAACATTTTTGGTGCTTTCACTGAGAATTGAACTCAGGAAAACTGTCATCATTGCTTCGCAGAGATTTGAAGAAAGAATTTCTTTAAAAACCAGAAGTCTATCTGAGATTATGGCTCCTGGAAGGAAAAGTAGATCTATCAGATCTGGAAACATTCAAGAGGGAACCTCCGCTTCCCCTGTACCTAATCAACCCACTCCGTCTGTTGGAGTTACGAAAGCGGAGTTGGATGCTGTGATTCTAGGGCTAAACCAGCAGATAAACGCCCAAAATGCACAATTAGAGGCTCAAAGTGCCCAGAATGCTCTGATTCTGAATAAGTTGAACGATTTACTTGGGGCAAACAATCAACCAGCTGGTAATGAAAGGAACTATGCTGGCAACATTCATGATGTTAGTGAGAGGAATGCTCCTGAAAGGGCTACTAGTCCCTTTGAGCAGGCAGTTCCTGAGGCTGGTGGATCTAGAACTCGGCATGATGAGGAATATCTTTCTGGAATGGTCCGGCAGATCATGAAAGAAAGTATGCAAAGGGTTGAAGATGAGAAGGAATGGGGTTTCGCCCCAAGTAAAACTCCGTTTACTGAAAAAATCTTGAAGGCGGAATTTCCAAGGAAGTTTGTCCCTCCGACTATTCCAGTTACAAAGGGACAAGTGATCCGAATGAGTTCTTGTATAAATATGATTGGCACATGACAGGTGCCAGGGCCTCTGACGAAATAAAGTGTCGATATTTCCCCGTATACCTGGAAGGTGTGGCTTTACTATGGTTCACCAAGTTGCCAGTCCGATCTATCGATCAGTTTTCAGACTTGACCAGAAAATTCAAGGAGCAGTTTAGACTATATGCTTCGAAGGCCAAGGACATTATGTCACTATCGAGTTTAGAGCAGAATCCTGGTGAGTCTATCAGATCCTTCTTGAACCGCTTTAATATAGCGCTGGCTGAGGTGGACAATGCTGAACCACGAATGATATTGACTTATCTGATGAGGGCTATTGATAAGTCAAGCGAATTTGGGAAATGGTTAAATATGAAGGAGCCAACCTCTCTCGAAAAGTTCTACAAAAAAGCAGATGAATTCATTCGCTTGGAAAGCCGTCCTTTACCAGTAAAGACAGTGTTGGAGAAAGCAGAAGACAACACTGTCGCTCCACACAAGAATGAATCGGTGGGGCAAAAAAGGGAGAATAATAATGGGAAGAAACAGGGTAATTTGAAGAAGCCCCGATCCTTCAAGCCATCAGAATATACTCCATATCACATACACCGGAGCACATCTACCTGGCCACTAAAGATTCCGTCGATTTCCCTAAACCTATCCCTTTGAGAACCGGGAAAAAAGCCATACAGAGTGGGAAATTCTGCCGCTTCCACAATCAACCCGGTCATGAGACTGATGAATGCCGCCAGTTGAAAAATCTGATTGAAGAGTTGCTAAGAGAAAACAAACTGCAGCAATTCGTGAAGAAAAATAGCAACAATCCTGCATCGTCAAGTCAGGGGCAACAGGTTCCTGTTCATCAGCCTAGGACAGGTGAGAAAGCTACGGGACATGAATCTGGAAGGCCCGTTATCAATGTCATTACAGGAGGGCCTCACCCAGCTGGCAAGAGCTGGGGTGAGATGGAGAGATATTCCAGGGCTTTGAAATATGCTCCAGCCGAAGAAGACGTCTTTGTTTTAGAAGACACTACGCCCCTGAAACAACAGAAAACTTTCAGCGATGATATTGTTTTCAGAGCCAGAGATTCCACAGGTATAGAAGCTCCTACCCTAGATCCCTTGGTCATCTCGGCCGGTATTGGACCGGCCATTGTCAAAAGAGTCCTCATCGACTGCGGGGCATCATGTAATATCCTCTTCAAGAAGACATTTGACCAGATGAAAATCCCTATGATCGATGTACAGGCCTCATCACAGAAGATCGCTGGCTTCACTGGGGAGCCAAAGCAACCAATTGGGACCATCGATCTGCTTGTAGAACTTGGGGAAGCAGAAAGGAAAGTGGTCCGCAAGCAAACATTTATGATTGTCGATGAGTTTTCTGCTTATAATGCTTTTCTTGGCCGTCCAACACTCGCAGCATTCAAAGCTATCCTAGCCCCGTGGTGCCTCACTATTAAATTCCCTACTGACAATGGAGTAGGAGTTATAAAAGGGGATCAAAATGCTGCGCGAGAGTGCTATTTGACAGAGCTGCGAGAGTCAAGAAAAAGAGAAATGGGAAAGGATGCGGCAACCCCAGTCCGCATCAAGGAACCAGCCTTGTAGCAATTACGGGGCGGACCCTGCACTGGAGAGCACAGCGGGGCACGGAGAGAAATGGATCCCAGAAAAGCCAGTGCAGGGGAGAATAGAGTGGCACCGGTGGAAACGACAGTTCCGGTACCTGTTGACCCGAAGGACCCAAATAAGGTGTTGAATGTGGGTTCACAGCTTAATGTGTCAATTCAGAATGTCTTAATATCTTTCCTGAAAGCAAATCTGGATGTCTTTGCTTGGACTCATGCCGATATGTGTGGAATATCTCCTGAAGTTGCAGTACACGCTCTGAATATTGACCCAAAGTTTACGCCAGTTAAACAGAAAAGAAGAACCCAAGGTCCAGAAAGGTCAGCAGCATTAAAAGAAGAAGTCGATCGACTCATGGAAAATAACTTCATCAAAGAATCTACATATCCGAATTGGGTTTCAAATCCTGTGCTGGTCAAGAAAGCTAATGGAAAATGGAGAGTGTGCATCGATTTTTCTGATCTAAACAAGGCTTGCCCAAAAGATTGCTTCCCGTTACCCAGGATCGATCAACTGGTAGACGGAACTGCGGGACATGAATTGTTATCTTTCATGGATGCCTACTCCGGTTACAACCAAATCATGATGCACGAGCCGGATCAGGAGGATACAAGCTTTATCACAGATGTTGGACTTTATTGCTACAGAGTTATGCCCTTCGGATTGAAAAATGCAGGGGCAACCTACCAAAGACTGGTTAATGCTATGTTCAAACCGCAATTGGGCAAAACTATGGAAGTCTACATCGACGACATGTTAGTGAAGTCCAAGAAAGCAGCAGATCACATTGAACACTTAGAAGAAATGTTCGCAGTCCTTCGGAAATACAGAATGAAACTTAACCCTCTGAAATGTACATTTGGGGTCGAGTCCGGAAAGTTCTTAGGTTTCATCGTCAGTGCTAGGGGCATTGAGGCTAGTCCAGCTCAAATTACTGCCTTGAAAGAAGTTAAAGCTCCTAGAACGAAGAAGGAATTGCAGAGTCTCAACGGAAAGGTCGCCGCCCTGAGTCGGTTCATTTCCAAAGCCACTGATAAATGCATCCCATTCTTTGACGCCCTGAAGAAAGGAAAGAAGAATTTTGAATGGACTTCCGAATGCCAAAAAGCCTTCGATGAGTTGATCTGTCATATGGAAACGCCTCCAATACTTTCTAGGCCAGGCAATGGTGAGGATCTTCTTATATACTTGGCAGTATCATCTCATGCTCTAAGTGCAGCGCTGATACGGGAAGACAAAAGGATTCAACATCCGGTTTACTATATCAGCAAAAGACTCACTGGGGCAGAGATGAACTACTCCAAGTTGGAAAAACTCGCCTATTGCCTACTAGTTGCATCAAGGAAACTGAGGCAATATTTCCAAGCTCATCCTATCAGAGTACTCACTGATCAACCCCTAAAGCAAGTCCTATTTCGCCCTGAAACTTCGGGTCGCCTTCTAAAATGGAACATTGAACTCAGTCAATATGACATCACCTATCACCCCCGAAAAGCAATCAACGGACAAGCTTTAGCTGATTTCATTGCAGAATTCACAGAGAAAGATAATGGTGAGGAAGAAACGATCAATGATTCCCCAATCCAGTGGAAGATGTATGTTGATGGCGCAAGAAATGACTACTGTTCTGGAGCCGGAGTGGTACTTGAAACTCCTGAAGGTCAATCATTATGTTATGCACTAAGATTGGAATTTCCTTCAACAAACAATGAAGCAGAATATGAAGCTCTTATTGCAGGTCTGAAAATCGCTAAAGAGCTAAACATTCGAGCATTACAAATCTTCAGTGATTCTCAGCTTATTGTATGCCAAGTCAAGAAGGAATTTCAAGCAAAAGGTGGAAACCTGCCTTCCTACTTGTCAAAGGCTTGGGAACTCCTATGTGAACTCGATCACTATTCAATAAGCCACATTCCTCGGGAAGAGAATATGAAGGCAGATTCCCTCGCAAAGTATTCAAGTTCTGGTGAAGCTCAACTATTGGGATTGGTCCCTGTAGAAGTCCTTTCAGCACCAAGTATAGACGAGATGGATATAGACTGGATTATGAATGTATCTCGAGAACAAGAGTCATGGATGACTCCAATACTGGACTACCTACTCAGAGGTTCTCTGCCAGAAAATTCGATAGAAAGACGAAAGCTACTAAGGAAAGCCTCTCGCTATGTAATTCAGGATGGCCGATTGTACAGACGGGGATTCTCAATGCCATTGCTTCGATGTGTATCCCGGGAAGAGTCCAAAACAATCCTAGCTGAGGTGCATAGAGGAGAATGTGGTGATCATTCAGGTGGTCAAACATTAGCAAAGAAAATTCTCCGATACGGATATTTTTGGCCAGAAATTAATCGAGATGCTGCAGATTACTCCCGAAAATGTGACAGATGCCAAAGATTTGCCAAAATTCCTAGAGCACCTTCTACCGAACTCACACAGATGGTCAGTCCATGGCCGTTTGCGATTTGGGGAGTGGATCTCGTTGGGCCGCTACCAACTGCCAAATCAGGGATTAAATATGCTATTGTTGCAGTTGATTACTTTACTAAATGGGCTGAAGCCGAACCATTGGCTACTATCACTTCTAAGAAAATGATAAGCTTCGTGACCAAGAATATCATTTGCAGATACGGTGTGCCTCAGAAAATAATCACAGACAATGGTACTCAGTTTGAAAGCGAGGAATTCCAGGGTTTTTGCAAATGATTCAAAATCCAGAAAAGCTTTTCGGCAGTAGCTCATCCACAGGCAAACGGGCAAGTGGAAGCAGTGAACAAGATCATCAAATCAACCATCAAAAAGCAACTCGAAAGAGCAAAAGGTGGTTGGGTCGATAAACTACCACTTGCACTATGGGCATACAGAACTACTCACAAAACTGCAACTGGGCATACTCCTTTTTCGTTAGCATACGGATCGGAAGAAATGATCCCGGTTGAAACAGAGGTCCCTTCACACAGAAGAATCCATTTCAATCAAGCAGAAAATGAGAAGCTACAACTTGAAGCGCTGGATCTCCTTGATGAAAAAAGAGATGAAGCTAACCTCGGAGTTGCAGCTCATCAGCAAAGGATAGCCAGACATTTCAATTCCAAAGTTCGTCAACGCAGCTTTGAAATTGGACATCTAGTCCTGAAAAGAATTATGACCGCGACAGGTGTGTTTGGGCCAAATTGGGAAGGACCGTATGTAATAGGTCAGAAGCTTCTTGACGGCACATTCAAACTCACCACTGTTGATGGAGATCAAATTCCAAGGGCATGGAACAGCAACCATTTGCGTCCATACTTTACTTGAAAATTTTGTTGAAACATTGTAAAAAGAATTATGAATGCATGATTCTTGTAATTGAAAGCAATTGTAAAACTGATGCAAGTAAATAATGAAAGAATATAAAGTGGATGTAGGCCCAATTTCATGGCCGAACCACTATAAATCTTGTGTTCCTTATTATTATTATATGTTTGCTTTATTTTCGATATAAAAATACATAAAATGTATTGCTGAAATGTCGATTTAAATTTTTGCAGACAATGGAAATAAAACTTGCTCATAATAAGACCGAGTGATTCTCACCATCATTCAACAAACAAATTTCAAGTCATAAAGGCCCCGAATTCAAATCCTAGATAGGAAATACTTCAATTGAATGGCTTATGATTTCGATAGGAACGAGCCCTTGCTAATAAATTGAGATTGTTTGAACAAACAAACATCCAATTAAAAAGCTAGTGCCCGTTCTCACGAACTTGCCTGTCAATGAAGTACACTTCCTTGGATTAAACAAGCTACTTGCGAGAAAAGGGGAATGAAAACTTGAAAAGGAAAAAAGAGGATCGCTGAAAAGGCATAAGCAAGAAGACAAGAATACAACCAAAAACCATCATTGGCGGCACAAGTCCTCTTCGGAGGCACAACTCTTTGGAGGATAAAGACCTCTAATGGGTCATATGCCACAAAAAAGAAAGTTCTCTACTCAACAAAAAAGATTGGAGGAGTCATGACCCTCCAACCATGAGAGAGTAACTTCCAGGCAATGAAAACCCTCTTTGAGGCACATTTCACCAGGAGTTGAAGTGTAACAGCCGCTCTTCGGAATTTCACTTCACCAGAGTTGAAATGCAAACAAAAGAAAGACCTCTTCGGAGACACATTTCACCAGGAGTTGAAGTGTAACAGCCGCTCTTCGGAATTCCACTTCACCAGAGTTGAAATGCAAACAAAAGAAAGACCTCTTCGGAGGCACATTTCACCAGGAGTTGAAGTGTAACAGCCGCTCTTCGGAATTCCACTTCACCAGAGTTGAAATGCAAACAAAAGAAAGACCTCTTCGGAGGCACATTTCACCAGGAGTTGAAGTGTAACAGCCGCTCTTCGGAATTTCACTTCACCAGAGTTGAAATGCAAACAAAATAATGACCTCTTCGGAGGCGCAATTAAGAAGAAAGACCTCTTCGGAAACCTACGTTTCACCGAGATTGAAATAAAACTTCCAAGTGTTGAAACGTGAAAAGGATTTCTAAGGCATAACTCTTTGGAGGTACACGTTTCACCGAGATTGAAATAAAACTTCCAAGTGTTGAAACGTGAAAAATCCCTCCTCAGAGGTACAACTTTCTATATATATATATATATATATATATATATATATATATATATAAAAAGGGGGGGGGGGGTTAAAGTACATTCAGAGGTCCGCTTTGCCACATAGAAGAATTCACTTGGCAAAATATATACATACGCAAAAAGAGAAAGTGATTTCTTCGAAGGACAAAGCGTAGAAACTTATATGAAGGAAGTTGCACTCTACGAAAATTCTTCTCGAGAATGAAGTAATTATTCTTTAGAAAACGAGAGTGCAAGTCCCCTTAAAGTATACGATATTGCAGTAAGCTCATGGTATAGGGGCAACATGGTATAGTTACATACAAAGCGGTATAACTATGTCGGTAAAGTACGCTCAAACAACATACCACAAGCTCACCGCAACATCGTATAAATAAAACTTGTGCAAAAAAAAAAAGAACTTGTGCAAAAATGAATAATAAATGCATTCTCAAATTCAAACAAAAGTCTGTACAAATAAAGAATCATTTTATTCAATTGCAGATATTGCAGATACAGGTTTCAAAATAAGAAGCAGGGGCCGGTGCCTGCACAACATCCGACCATTACACAAAAAAGGAATCAAAAAGCTCAACTCTTCATTTCTTCTTGCCGCCTTTAGATCCTTTACCCGGCCGAGTGGTTAGCTTTTCGGGTCTTCCAGGTTGGTCTGAAGGCATAAGGGAAGAAGGGGAGGGAGGTACAACTGGCGCAATTTCCGGTTCCTCTTCAGTGGTGATAATTTTCTTCCCCCTCCTCTTCGATGTCCCATGCTTCTTTCTTCTCTGCGAAGAAGACTCACTCCCCGGAGTAACGAGAGCGGACAAAACTACGTCGTCAGAAGGAGTCCGCTCCGGAGAGATCTCGCCTCCTTCGAGTCCCTCATCTTTTTGCTCCTGCGAGGCAACAGGGTCATCCAAACCATGAAGAGCCTCAATTTTCTCCTCTTGTGACCCAGGTTGTGAAGCAGAAGGAGGAGTCACCTGAAGAGATGGAGGAGGAATAACCAGAGAAGGCGAAGTCTGCACGGCGCTTGTTGTTTCAACTGCAGAAGAAGAAAAATTGAAAATGTTAGTATCTTCCCGAAAGAAGGGAGATATGGGTTCATCGAGATTCAAGAGGTAATCGAGAAGCTCATCAAATTTTTGAGGAATAAGCAAGCAATCCACCTGAATCGGACCAATGTCGAAATTACCTGAAGATATTGGCTTTGTCAGTTCAATCTCATAATTCTGAGCCCCAATGTCCTCCAAAGCCTCTTCATCAGTAGGGGTGATTACCCCAGTTCTTGTAGGAGGCGGCAAATGAGCACTAGGGCCTGTAATGTCCACCTCGGGAGAAACTAGAGGACGTTCGGAGATGGTAGGCGGTACTTCTTTTTCAGAACGCTCCTCTTCCGCCATCCCGGCCCGCGCTCTGGCAAGCTGCTCCTTACCCTTGGCAAGAGCGGCACGGGCTTCGTCATCAAGATAATGCTCTTCAAGGGCTGACTCAGCATATCCAGCACCTTTACCACCGAGCATATCAAGTGCTGTCTCCCAAACTTCAGCCAGTGTGATTTCATACTTGGGGCCTAGAAAGGCAAGGCTTCCACGCCCCAAGACGCTGTGCAAGTAGAAGTCGAATAATGTTGAGCTGATGCTGTTTTTGGTTGCCTCATGAGATTCTTCAGCTGCGATTCTGCCGGCGACAGCCTCATCACGCTCCCTTTCAGTTTTGGCAAGATGAAGCTTAAGCATTTGTATCTCCGCCTCCTGGGAGTTGTTTTTCTTTCGGAGCTCAGCAATATCAGTAGCGTAGCCTTCACTGATTCTTTTTTGTACTTCTAGCCTGTCTTCGACATCCCTTTGGCTAGCGTGAGCGTCTCTCACTTGTTTCAGGAGCACTTCTTCTTTTTGAGAATAGGAAGTAGAGGAAGCAGCAAGCTCATGTTTCAATTCCTCGACTTTTGCTTCAAGCTCCTCATTGTAAGAAGCAATGTTCCTCATCTCGGGGTCGTGTTGCTCAACGACCTTTTGCCATTCGGCCTTATCGTTTTCCATAGTAAGCATGGCCTCTATGTTGGCACGGTTAACTCTTTGAAGCTCATCGACAAGCTTCTGCCAGTTTGACATCCTCTCGATATCAAGTTTGACGGCGTCAAGATTGCGCAACATGGCAGACTTGTCGATGGGGACCAAGTCTAGGTCGAACCTCACTCCCTTAAGGCACCATTGAGGAAACCGGCTCTGCAGAGTAGCAGGACCCGGTCCAACTTGAAATTTGGGCCTGCTAATTATCGTTTGAATATCTGATTTCCCAAGAGCGGGAGAGTCAGAAGGAATGTCGAGCGAGGCAGGAGTAGTAACTTTCTCAGGAGTAGTAGAGGCCTGCTTTTCACTGTGACGGGCTCGTTTGCTTAAGTCTTCACCCATGTGACCTTTTCCTCGATCGTCATGAGATTTTCTCTTGTGGGAGTCATCGCCTTTTTGCCAAGAATCATGGCGCTCTTCTCTCTCCCTTCTTTCACGATGTTCTTCTTCAATCCTCCTTTCATGAGCCTTTCGGGCAGCCCTCTCTTCATCCGACTCTCTATAAGAAGGAAGGTAACGCCTGTAATCATACTGGCTACGCCTCCCGTAGCGCTGGAAATCGTCGTAGTACGAGCCGCTGCGCCCCATAGGAGAATCTGGAATTAAAATAATAAGCTTTAGAAATCTTTAAAGTACAAGAAGATAAGTGCATAGAAGTGATGAGAAATTCTAAGTGTGTGTGTTGTGCAAACTACGCGCATTAATCTACGAACCACTCTTTATTTGGGGAGTGGTTGTGGGTGTAATAGTTAACGTCAACTCTTGAGTCGACGACGACTGTTGCAAAATAGAAGTAGCTTCAACTACTGAAGAAGAAATCCTGGTAGTAGTAGGGTCATCTTTGAAGATCTCTTGTGAAGTAGCGAAGAGGTCGCTCAATCCTTCGAAGGTATCGTCCCTGCTTTGCTTGACAGGACTGGATTTCTTAGCCTTTTCACCAGATTCTTGTGAATGGTGAGAGGATCCCTGAGGCTCTTCTTCCTCGATAACTGGGGCAAGTTTACCAGATGGCCCCGCAACATCAACAGAAGTGGAGCACTTCACCAGCGAAGATTCAGGAGTCTTTATCGGAGAATCGGGGACTTCCGTTGGAACTTCATGAGCATGCATAGAGCGAGAAGTGTGTAGAAGCCCATGTTGATGTAAAAATTCATCCCTCAACAGAAATTTTATGCTCCTCTCTTCTGTGGCCACGGCACTCAACCTCTCAAAAACTTGCTTGTGAATTGGGTCTCTAGAAGGGAGAGGAAGTGCTGAAAGTGACAAAGAATGAAATTAGCAACTGAAAGTTCGGATCTCGAAAAAGTTTCAAAACGGAAAAAATAGAAACACTAATCTTACTTCCTACTCTCCAAATGGCATAAAACCCTGAGGGACAGCAGGCAAAGAAAAACTGGTTCAAAAATCCATGAACGCTTTCAGTAAGATCGGAAATGAGCTTGCGGTTTCTGGCACTTCTCACAATAATGAGGGAAGGATGATCTTTACTCTTTGCAAACGAGCACAGATAACGAATTTCTTCAAAACTCGGTAGGCGATCAAGGGTTCTTCTAAACAAAACACATAACCCCGTCAAGATGGCATAGCCATTGGGATGAAGTTGAAACGGAGAGATTGTCAACCGAAGGAGAAGAGTTCGAAGGAAGTCGTTAAAAGGAGGAATCGCCCCACTTAAGCACATTTGGCGATTGACTGCAACAAAACCATAGGGAGGATTGTCAGCAGTATCACTTGGCCCAGGGAGAAGAACATCACTTTCAGCAAAGCCAAATTGAGTGCGCAGCTGGACAAACGCTCTCGAAGTTAGAATAGTCGAGGTTCTCTCCGGAGGATTCTCTATGGGAACAACTATCGGAAAAGTTTCTTCCTCTTGAGTTACCACTTCTTCTTCTCGGTGGGAAGTCATTCTACATAAACAACTGGGTATTCAAACATGAAGGTGCACGTTTCCTAAAGTGTGTGAAGTGTTGTGTAAAATCAATCAAGCAGTGAACAAATATAACTGGAATGAAAACTAGCAAGCATTTGTTAGTTATGAAATTCAGGGACTATTGTTTTAAGCCTAAATATGCAAGTAAGATGTTGATGCAGATAAATCAGTTCAGATTATTGATACTTTGCATTAATGTTTAACTTTAATTGATTGATTCACAAACATTTCATGCAGTGTAATTAAGTTGCTTGTCCTGTCTTGACTAATCTGTCATCTGACATGGGCAGTCAATGGCAGTATTTTCGCCTTGGTTTTCTTTGTTTGTTATTTTCAGCAGGTTAGCAGCTTATAAGTTAATGCGATCTGTGAAATAATACACTGAGATTCAAGCAAATTTAAAGTTGGGGCAGTTCAAAATTTAGGCAACTTAGTTTGGCAGTTCAAGTTAGAAACTCAAAGTGGATCTATGCTCTCAAAAAGTCAGCATGCCCAAAGCTTAAGTGTTAACTCGGCAGCGGTTTAAGAGCCAACTCGGTCACGGTTTAAGGGCTTAGCTCGGTCACGACTTAGGGGTTAACTTGGCTGCGGTTCAAGGTTAAATCAGTAGAAGGTTAAATCGGCAGATTTCCCCAAGGATTAACTCGGCCACGGTTTAAGGCTTAGATCGGCAGAAGAATAGGTTGGCAGATTTCCCCCAAGTGCTAACACGGCCACGATTTAAGGATTGGGTCGGCCAAAAGCTAAGTCACTTCAAATCACCGGGTCGCATCCAAATCAATACCTCGCCCCACTCAACCCGTTAACCTGTTAGCCACTCCCTCAACCAAAAAACCTTCATCTCGTTCATACTACCGGATCATCCCATAAACTGGTTCAAAACCACCACGAATCCAACGCCTTACAATCCTAACGCGAATCAAAATTGGCCACGCCTAAAGCAGTAACCCATCGGCATCATTTCATCGATAGCCTAAAGCCAGATCAAACTAACTAAGAATCATCAACTATAGATATAACGGGATTCGTGATAAAGCATCGTACAAAGAGGCAGTTTAAATTTGATTGGTAAAATTCATGAATCAACGGTAATCTTGGATTGAGGAGGAAGCAAGTTTACTTACGATGGATGGCAAAGGTTATCAGTGATTGACTAGAGTGAAATCGCCTTTGGGAGCTCTGGGAAATTTTAATGGCAGAATTGAGCAAGGGAGTAAGTAATGAAAAGGAAGAAGAAGATGGATGTCTTATACCCTGCAGTGGAAAATTTGGAGCGACACATACGGTCTAACTGTTAGGTCGCATACGACCTACCGACCTAAGAGGGGACGGGTCAAGGGCTATCGAAGCACACGACCTAATATTTAGGCGTATACTTCGAGGGGCAAATGTTAACTCCGCCTTGACCATGACTCACCGATCTAGTGCATCAAGAGGTTCCGACCTAACAGTTAGAAGCTTGCCGACCTAAGGCTCAACAGGGGGTGCCGACCTAAGGCCTAAGGGTTATGCCGACTTAACACTTCAACAAGGCTACCGACTCAACATAAATACCGACCCAACAGCCTTAGCTCATTGCCGACCTAAGATGAATTGTGACTCAATGGTTACCGACTTAATGACTCAGAAGGGACAGCGACTCAAGGGAGGCCGACTTAAGATTCAAAGGTTTACCGACCTAGTAGGATTGAGAGGCATACCGACTTGAGAAATACCGAGTCAAAGCTAAAACAGTTACCGACCTAACGTGGGTACTGGCTTAAGACTCAGAAGATACCGACTCAGTGACTTGACCGAGTTACCGATCTAAGGCCCTACCAAGCTGGCGACCTAGAATAGTTGCCGACCCAAGTCACAACCGATCCAACTCCCCAGTTACCTCGTTCAGACCGTGACTTGCGACTTACCAAGTTAACTCGTCCACGACCTAATATAAGCCCGATGCCATGTTACTAAGAAGAGGTGGTGTTGACTCGGAGGCGACCTTAGACCGGTCACGACTCACCTTAAGTCGGCTGCGTCTTAACTTGAGTCGGCCGCGGTTTAGGACTTGGCAAATTTCAGAATCAGAACTCTCTATAAATAGGCACCCATCTCCAACATTCAAAGGACTTTTGGAGCACATTCTCTTCATACACCGTTACCTTGCTGCATTAAGAACTTCATCAACACTTAGAGCTTTCAAGATTAGAGGAATACATCAAAGAAATTCACGAAGAAACCACACATCTTCAACATGAATCTAAGGACTTTAATCGACATTGAAGCTTAAAACTTGTTCCAAATCACTTGTAACTTGAAGTATATTGTACTTGAGAAGAATTGTATCAGCTTGTAACGGGATTATTAATAAAAGTACTTAGAGTGGACGTAGGCCATACCCTTAAGCCGAACCACTATAAAATCGTTGTTGTTTACTGCTTTTCTGCTATTACTTGCTTGTAATTCTTTCCCGATCTATCGGGTGGTGCTTTCACAACTACACTTCACACACCGGGGTGTTAGCGTTCACATTTTAGCGTTAACATCTGTAGCATTGTTCCTTGTCATCAGGATGCATTGCATTTGATGTTAAACTGCAGTAGTTCTCTTGATACCACACTTTTACATGACTCTGGTGCTTGAGTTTTCCTTTGATAATTTGGAATCAGCATTTGATTGCTAGTTGTGTTTGCACCACTTTCTGTGTCCTTTGGTCCAGTTTGCATTTGAGGTGGGCATTCACAGTTTTACTGCATCATATATTGGTTGTTGTCGTTGTACCATGCGAGGCAGTTGGCGTTTTATTCCGAGTATTCATCGAGAAGTTGAGTTATACACATGTTTGTATATGCAGACACTTAAGTATATTTTTGTTGTTTTATTTCAACTTTTGTATTGCATACTTAATATGCAGATACTTGGTCATTTTACAACCTGTAGCATTGCATTGACTCATACACCTCTGGTTCATTTTGTCCATGTGCAGATTGTTATGTACATTCTCTTGTGTACATACTGCATATTCACTTTGTTGGAGCCTTTTCACTACTGTCACTTGCTTATGGCATTTGTTTGGACTGTGAATTCTTGTGCATTGGCCTTTGTGCCTTGTTGCTATTTCTGTATATGCCGTTGTGGCGAGGCAGTGTACGCATGCGTGCACTGCAGCCACACGGTATTGAGTTTTTGAGTACGACATTACTATAGTGGCAAGGCAGTGCACGCAAGCGTGAACTGCAGCCACACGGTATGGGGTGTATGATAATCTATGTGTTTTGACTTATGGATCTTTTTGCGTATTCCATATTCCGTAGTGGCGAGGCAGTGCACGCGTGCGTGTACTGCAGCCCTACTTGAATTAATATTTTAATTGATATTTCAATGGTTTGAACTGTTTGTTCATTTCAATTCAATATTCTGAATTGCATTCTGATTTGGTTTAATTACTGTCGTCTATTCATTATTTAATTATTATTGCTTCTGTGCACTAATAACTGAGTCTGAATTAGACTGACCCGAGTATTATTTTCTTTTGAATTTAATACTCGGGTCAGACCGAGTATTTCAGGTTGTAGATATTCTGCTTTGGGTTGCTGCTAGAGCTATGAAGTTCTTTCATATCTTTTGGAGTAGTCGTCGTTATTTGTAGTAGTCTGTATGATTGTATAGGAAGATATGTATTCATGTATATTATATACGTTAATGTACTTGTATATGTAACTTCCTGAGTCGACTGTTGTAGTTGTATCATATGTACTGTGTCAAATGTATTGTAACTGACATCAGTTATTGTATATATGAGAATTTCTGTTTTATCTGTGTTCCGCATTTATATTTATCTGTGTTATTATTTTATATTTACTGTTCTAAACTATTATGAACCATCGTAGTTAGTTTTATACTGGAATTGGGGTATTTCGATGGGAGAAAATAAATCAGAGATGAAAAATGAAAGAATATATATATATATATATATATATCACTCCTATCGAGATAACCAATACTAGTGTAAGGCCAACTATTGATGGCCGCTCCTCAACAGCCTTATTCTCCGTGCTAGTTGACAGCACTACACCGTAGTGTTCTTGTCTAGCGTGGGTATAGAGGTGGGGCGTCACAGGTGGGCACCTAGAGTTTAGAAAGGAAACAATAAACTCCGGGCCAGTCGTGGGACTGGTATGAGTAAACAAAAATAGTTTTTTTTAAATAGAACATATTTATACAAGAAAAACCGGTATGCCTTTGGAAAATGAAACTACCATAAGACCTCCCACCACACACACAATGCAATCGCAGAATTGGAGGAGATTTCTTCTTATGATAGTCAAATATGCTTGATACGGGGAAATTCTTCGATATTATTACTAGTGCATAGTGTAGAAAGCCATTTCGAAAGTATAATATCAATCCTAGCCAGCATACGACCAGTATCGCATGCCTACTATAACTACCATCTAAACAATGGGGCGCCACCATAAGTAAATGGCAGGTTATATAACTAAAACCGTACTGGGTTCGTATTGTGAATTGGATTTCCAACAAATGGTCAGGCTAAGGAATTTCCTCAGCCAAATGGGTATGCCTCTGGCGAGACGTCCCGAGAATCTACCCGACTTTCTGCCAACACAAGGCCGGGTTACCTCTGTAACTAGGTAACTACTACTCGAGTATGCCATTCCTCGGTCCTTTGGGACCTTTATCCGAGGGCCCTCCGTCTCAAAGCAACAACCACATAGTAAATGAGATTGAAGCAACCACATAGGTAAGTATCTGGGCTCCATAATATGACACTACCTTTTTCCAGAAGGAAATGACATACCCTAAAGGGTGCGACCCTTATAAACTTGTCGCATCATTCCTGTTTTTACCATTTCCGGGATGTGAGTTCTGATGAGGTCTTGTCCACAAAGCTACACTTTGCACGAAAGCCATGCTTTGATCACAAATGACCAACAAATGATATCAACACACAGTAGCACTCAGCATGCCACACTACCAAATTGGGAGTATATCGCTGATAACCTTTAACTACATAACCTCTGAGCTCGTACGTCTCAGAGAAGGGTGTTAAGCTAAGAGAATAAATTCTCCACCACCAACAGATTTGTATTTGAAAGAAATCGGCTTTATATCTCAAAGTGTAGTGTTAGACACATGACCATACAAGTCTGTTCCGGGTTCGAACAGAATAGAAGGAACTTCGTCCAATAAAGGAAGAAGCCATTGCAAATCTGGGCTTCCACAATCCCGATCGGACTTCCCATCACTTAGGGAATCCCTATACCAGAGCGACTCGGTGCAGAGACAATCGATAGGTTATCCTATTGTTTTCGAAGATACTTGGTCTTTACCATCGTCTTCAATTTCTATCCATTCATTGAATCACTATTCGAAATGGGTTATATGACACAAAGGTCCTCTCCCGGCTAATCTAAATAGTGAACGCTCAATTTTAAAACATGTGGGTGTATCAATTGCAAGGATTCACATTCAAGGTTTGATGTAGGTTTCGGATAAAAACTGAAATCCGACTCCCTGTCGCATCGAAGTTTAAATGCCGTTTTATGGGCAAAAAGGGGTTTCCACATACACATGGGAACAGATCATAAATCACAGTGCATCACAAAGAAATCACGCTATCACAGCAGAAATATCAATACAGTACAGAATATTTGATGATGGTCAATCATCTTTGATTAAGGTGATTGTGATTAAAGTGAATTAACCGTATAATTATCCTTATTAATTATTTTAAATCAATGTTTAATTTTTGCTTAATTATGAATTAGTTCAATTGGCATAATTAATTAATTATTCTTTAATTTATATTTTTAATTTATTAATTCTTGGTTGTTAACTAATTAAGTTTAATTAATTTTATTAATTGACTATTCTTTAATTAATTAATTATAAATTATAAAGTCATTACAAAAAATTAATTGTTAATTACTACTTCATCATGATAAGTTGGGTTTAGAATTTACATTTGAATATTTGATTTATTTTTAAACTTTTTATTAAGTTAAAATTTAGAACAACTTTTTGTTTAAAGGAAAATATACAATTTGAAATATTTTTGAACTCATAAATTTTAAATAATTGATTCAATATCATTTACTTCATATTCCATTAACAATTATCATTAATTTAAAAAGAGTTGATTTAGAAAAAATTTACTTAACTTGAGTTTTAAAATTTAGTTAAATCTGGGTTTGCTGTTTTTGTTGACCAACCCAGGGCTTGCTTCGAGTTGTTCCCGAGGGACCATCCCCATGCTTCGAGTTTAACCAAAATTTACCCGTGTACCATTTTTTTTTGAAATTTTGTTTAAGTTTAAAAAATGTCTCGATACAACGTCCAAACAACTCGAGCTCATCTTCTAGTTTTCTCCTTAATCGCCCCGCGTACTACTTCGAGCTACCACCTTTCTTCCCCAACCCAACACAACTGACACCAACTCCTCCACGTACACATGCACGGCCAGTTTCGTCGTCGTTGGTCGGAGCTGCAGCCACCAACGAGTCGACCACCATCCTCCAAGACTTCACGAACGCCCAGAATTTGGAAAAGAGTCGAAAACATGAATCGAGACCCTTCGACCCCAAAACCCATCAAAAACGTCATCGAAAAATTGCCTCGCGCCTGCTCTGACCATTAGCAACCATGAAACTTTGCCTCAAGCTTCAACATCGTGTGACGCATCGATTTGCACCAGAGGCACACAGTTCGATCACGTATTTATGGCACGGCAACAACATTTAAATCGTGAGCAGAATTGGGTTCTTAAACCCTAGTTTGATCTCAAATCACAAATCTAAGGATTTAAAATTTATACTTGTATTTTTCTAATGATCTCGTACCTTCAATCTTGCTGCCACAACGAACTCGATGCCTATAATTTCATAGATCACCATAATTTGATGAAATTGCATTTTTCTGATTAACCCCAAATTCTTAGTGAAAATGCAATGAAAATTTTGATTTTAGTTTCAAAAATCATCATTTTTAGGGCGGATTCACATGGTATTAATGAAATTAAAATTTATGAAGTTTGGAATTCTTGGAATTTTTGAATGGTGACTGCATTACATAGTTTCCAGGAAAAACTACATATACTATTTGCTTTAAATTCATTACTTAAGTAAAATACTGGTTCAAACAATAATTTTAACTTGTTTACATTTCTTTTCAGAAGTAAAGAGGAAGAGATTAGATTTTTGATGTGGTTTAACCTGTAACTAAGAACTTAGGTGAAACTGTGTTTTCATAGTTTACAGTAAAAAGGAAATTTCAAAACTTGCTTTGATTCATTACTGAAAAACATAATATCAGTTTAAACAAAAACTCCAACTTGTTTTCAATTTACTTTCAGAAGAAATGAAGGAGAGAAGATTGGGATTTTGAAATGGTTTACTTTGTTAAACCTGATACTTAAATGTAATTCTGTCTCCAGTAAAAGAATATCACAAAAACTTGCTTTGAGTTGTTACTGGAACATGGTGCAAGTTTAAACACAAAATCCTAACTTGTTAACTGAAACATAAAGAATGACCAACCATAGTTTAGCATACAGATCAAATAGAGACAGAGGGAGAGAAGGGGTTTGACAGCTTTTGTTTTCCTGAAGCTAAAACAGGGATTGCATTCTTGTACAATCATGCACAAGCCAAAAATTCAATCATATACCAAGATTCTTGCAAGACAAACCAAGTTTAAATTTTCCTAATCATTCAAGCATCCACAAAACAACAATTGATTAAAAGAAAACAGGGGTTTACTCACCTATTTTCAAAAGTTTTGACAGATTTTTCAAAAGGAAGATGAATGCCTGCAACTCTCTTTCTTTTTCTACTTTAAAGTTTGGGATTTTAAATCTGAAAATTTTAAACACGGATCTGCGATTAGTCTTGGTTGTATTTATGGACTTAATTAATCTATAACAACAACTTTTTATTTACTTACAGTTAGGATTTTAATAGAGAAGCCCTTTTATTCAACAACTTTTTATTTACTTACAGTTAGGATTTTAACAGAGAAGCCCTTTTATTTTCTGTAACTTGAAACTAGAAGTAGATTAAAGCTCTTAAGTATTGATTCTTCCTACAACAGATTGGATATTGTTGTATTAAATTCCTTGTTGTATTATAGATTATAACTTCAAATTCAAAATTAAAAAGGTTACTTGCCTCTAAAATTCTTTCCAGAGGAAAAATTGCATTGCCTAAAACCTAAGCCTTGTTTTAAAGAAAATCTGCAGTTTAAACTTTTCTTGTGTTAAAACTTGGTTTTAAAAATCATAATTTTATAAACTATAAAGTTTCAAACAAAACTTACCTGAAAGAAGAAGTATCACTATAGTTTGATGCTTAAGAAAACACATCAGATTTTAGTTTGAATTGAAGAAGGCAGTTTTCTCTTTTTTTTTCTTTTCTTTCTGATTTTCTTTCTTTCTTGAATGTTGAAGTGATGATTGCAAAATATCTTTTGGTTACTGAACTTCAGAGATTTGGAGGTTTAAAAATTTGAATTGGGAAGGTGAAAAGTTTTTTGAAATTTTTTATTTGATTATTTTATTAAAGTAATGAAGGTTTGTGCCATTTGTAAAAAGAAAATCATAAGCTTTAGATTTTTTTTGATCATTCTACTCCATTGTGAATGTATGTTCAGCCTTTTGATTTTTACAAGGCAAAAGAAAGTTTTATATATTTTATTTTCTATATTACGTACACTTTTATAAATAAATATATATCTTTATTCATTTGTATGTATATGTATATATATATGTCTACAATGTTGAAAGAATTTAACTAATATTACACTACATATATTATATCTTAATAATTTTTAAATGCTATTTACTTTTAAAACATTTACTTTAAATTTAAATTCAACTTCACTTTGAATTTGAAATATAAGCTCTCATGTCCATTTATATATTCACACTCACCTTGAAAAAATTTAATTAAATTTTAATATGTATTCAATTTTTACTCATATATGCAAAGTACATATGTATAAGATTTTGAATTTAAATGACATTTTAAACATTCATTATTTCAATATTTTCAACTCAAAATAAAATTGTTATTTATTTATATATTATTATCACTTATTTTATTTATTTAAGATTTTTTTCCATTTATTTTTCAAATTAAATCCCAAGAGTTTAAATATATTATTTATTTATATTGACAAATTTTAGGATGTTACAACACTGGTCTTCAAATGCAATCCATAACATCGTATCCCTACTCGGAATGGGTTATATGGCACGAGGTCCTCTCCCGGCTAAACCCAATAGTGAGCGCAATATTTAAAAATTATATGGATAAGGGATTTTCAGTTAATACACAACTTAAAAATCCAAAGCTTTTCTTTTCAAATGGTTAAACAAATTACCATTTAAATCTTTAAACAAAAAGATTCATTTCACAAAGTTCATCTAGTTTCGCAAAGATCAACTCATAGATTTCCAAAACAATATCCATTTAAATTGGATCAACTCAATAAATCTTTAAATCAAAGATTTAACTTATAGCTTTCAAAACACGTTTCCAAAGATTTGTTCATAACTTGGAAAATTATCTTTCATTTTAGACTTGAATCCCTTTTAACACAAATTGGATGTTCATTTCTTATGTGAAAGCTTTTATTATTTGAAAACAAATAGTTTTCGTTTTGGAAAAATCCTATTTCATTTATACAAGTTAAATCTTTGGGTTAAATTCAAATTCCCAAAACAACACTTTTAAAATGGTTTAAAACCCATTTGAACCCATTTATAAGTTGAACAACCATTTTAAACCCTAGTTCCCAAATCATAAAATTCAATTTCAAATATTGAATTCAAATTTAAATCAAATTATTTAAATTTCAAAACTCAATCAAGTAATTCAAAAATAAATTTTATCTTTGAAATTCCTTTTCAAAAGCTTTTTATTTTAAACCAAATCCATTTCCAAAACAATTTGTATTCAAAATTCAAATTTAAACTATTTCAAAAATATGTGACTTAACCCATTTCCATGTGCAATCTATATCTGTGTGTGTATAGGTGTGGTCCAGGGGTTTTACACAATAGTGCAACATCATCAATGATCACAGATTCAATCACATCTATCACGATAAGCGGTATAACCCATAACGCTTATCTTTATTCACAGATTCATAGATAAAATAAATTTATCAGTCACAAAGATTTACCATTACGATTCGATGTGGGTTTCGGATAACCAACTGGAATCCGACTCCCTGTCGCATCGAAATTCAGATGTCGTTTTACGGGCCAAGGGGTTTTCGTATACATACAACCATATATTCATCACCAATATAGCAGCTCGGCACAAAGCATCACATAGCATCACATCACATATCAAATATATCAATCCATCACACAACATTCAATAACAATCAAACATCTTTGATTAAGTTGAATAAATCGTGTGGTTTTAAATTTATTACTCACATAATCACTTAAATTAGAATTTTTTATCAATGATTAATTATTATTAATTCCAATTGATTAAGTCTTAATCGCCTTCATTAATTAATCATTCCTTTGTTATCTTAATTAATTAACCCTTAATTGTAATTAACTAAATCTTAATAAATTATTCCCTAATTTATTACTTAAATTAATAAACCCTTAATTGCTGATTAATTAAATCTTAATTATAATTAATTATCCTTTAATTAATTATTCCTTAATTAATTATTCTTAATTTAGTTACCCTAATTAATTAACCACATTAATTAATTCTGCTTTAAGTTTAATATTTGATTTATTAATCTTTAATCTTTATTATCTATTGTTAATTGCTCTCACTAAGTAATTATTATTTTTCTTTAATCATTCATTAATTACTTGATTTATTAACTTGAATTATTAATTGAGTTTTTAATTACTTTATTTACCTTCATTAAGTAATTTACCTTTATGTTAATTACCATTTAATTAATCCTTAATTAATTATCATAAGTGATTATCCTTAATCACTTTTATTAATTAATAAATGACATTGAGTAATTATCGTTTAATCGCTTGATTACTTAATCTTTAATAATTAATCAATTACTTTTAACTAAGTAATTATCTGTGATATCCCAGAATTTTTGGCAATATCAATTTAATAATCTTTATTTAAAATTACATTGATTTGATAATATTGATTAATAAAATATGAATTGGTTTAATAATCTGATTAAATAAATATTTAATTTGTGATTTTTTTCTTTTAAAAGCTGAATAAATGTTTTTAATTATAATGTATGAATATATTTGTATATATATTATAGATGATCTTTGTTTTGGAATTTAATAAATAAATGAATTTTTTTTTCAAATTCTAATAATATATTTAGTAATTAGGAAATTATGTTTTAAATAAATTTTAAGTTTCTCAAAGTTATTTAAATTAATAACTATATGGGTTGTAAACATTTAAAATAAATGTTAAATTGTTTAAAGTTATACCTTAGCTTAATTTTTAAATTTAAATAAAAGTTTTTTTTATTTCTTTTTAAATATTACTTGATATAAATATGATTCGGAAATTTTGTATATAAATTTAAAATACAATGTAAAATTTGGTTTTAATTCATTTAATAATATTAAAAGTGATTTATAATCTCTTCATAAATCATTTAAAATTTGTTAAATTGGTTATTTTTAAGCCATATTTATAATGTATTATTTTTCAATAAATATAAAAAGAATTAAAACAAGAAAATAGAATTTTCATTTTAAATTAAATAAGTTGATTTTAATTTGGATTTCAAAAGTTTAATTTGAATTTGGAATTGATTTTGAGATTCAAATAATAGATTCTTAAAAATATTTGAATAAGTTTAAATTTATAATTTGTTTTATTTACATTTTCTTTAAATAAGAAATTCATATATATTTATACAGGTATAAAATAAATTAAAGAAAAATCCATTATTAACATTTAAAATATAATAAATTAAAATAAGAGACATGTGTTAACTTATGAAATAATCAAATTACAAGTGTTAACACAATTAAGTAATCTAAATAACATGTGTTAGCTAATAAATTTAACAGCATGACAAGTTTCATTGTATTTTGATCTTTTTCTTTATTTTGATTAAATCAAATTTCAGCCCTTAAACCGTATTCTTTTCCCTTTCATTCTCTTTTTTCTATCTTTTATTCTAATCAAAGTGTTTGCACAAAAAATGTGCAAACACCTCCAAGTCGTATAATTTAGTTGACTATATGTTGTTCTTAATGATTTGGATGATTTATGCAAATATATAAAATAGATGGACTAAACTGCAAAAGACACACAGATTTATAGTGGTTCGGCCAGAATGTGCCTACGTCCACTTTATATGTTATTCTCCTTTTCTGTTCAAATTACAAGTACAAAGCTTTGATTACAAGAATCTGAAAGTTGTTTGAAAGTTCTATCCGTGCTTGAGCTCTCAAAACTTGTCTGCCATTATTGTACCCCTGCCCCTCTATTTATAGAGTGAGGCTGTGGGTAGGGGTCTTGGATGTATATAGTTGCTGGTGGGCCTAGGCTGAAGCAATCTGGCCTGGCAGAGTTGGTCCGGTCGTGTCCTCCCTTGCTTCTGGTTCGGCAGCGTGTGGAGGTGGGTTGGTTCGGTGGGACATGGTCCGGTGATGTGTGGAGGTAGGTTGGTTCGGTGGGACATGGTCCGGTGGTGAGTGGATGGAGCCTGGTTCGGCTATGCTTTGGTTCGGTAGTTGTTGGAGGTGGGTTGGTCCGGTAGGTGTTTGGTTTGGCAGGGAAGTGGTCCGGTGTCGAATTCCTTTCCTTTGGTTCGGTGGGGGTGGAGACGCCCCCAACATTTGCCCCCCAAAGTGGGGCATATGTCAGTATATGTCGCGCTTTGTTTTAGCTTGGGGGATTCTCGCCCGGTCTTGTATGCCGAGCCAGTTGGTCCGGTTGTTGATTTTTGCCTATAAGTATTGGCCTTAGGCTTCCTTCATTCCTTACCCACCGAATTGATTATAGTGCCGAACAAATTATAGTACTGAATCAGTCTCGTTTGCCAAACTATTTAAAGTGCCGAATCAATTCTGATTGCCGAACCAGGTGAGAATTCTTTAGCGAATGAACTTGTGCTTGAATTACCGAATGAGGACGGGGGAAGTATGGTTGCCGAATGAACCTTGAGTTGGAACCACCGAACGAATTTTGGGAGTGTGAGTTCCGAATGGGGTCTCGGACTCGTACCACCGAATGAAATCTGGTGTTTTGAATTATGGGTGAATTTCCAGGATGCACGTACTTGCTTGCTTATGTCTCTATATTCCTTGTTTTAACAGTATGTTTTTCTAGTATCACCGATAATGTCTCACAAAGTGGAAACTCCATCAGAAAAGAGAAAATCTACGGACAGAAGAGTGTCCCCTATGGTGCCCCGCCCAGCCAGGACCGGGACGACAGGGACCTACCCCGAGATCACTAGTGGACGGATATGGTCCTTAAGAGCTTCTGAACTCTCCTCCTGATTGCTTTCCGAGCTCTCTCAGAGAGAAGCAGCTTGATGTTATCTCCCGCTCCTTTGGGATTGATAGATCACGCATGCTATTTCCAGGGAAGGGGTCATGCCATATAATCCCCCTGAAGGATACTTCGCTTACAGTAGGTTCCACTGCATGTGTGGGGCCATTCCTCCAATCAATGCTTGGATAGTTAGCTTCGTCACCTATTTGAAGGTGGCCCCTTTCCAGCTCCAGCCCAACTCCTACGCTATCTTGGTGCGCCTATTTGTGATTTTCCAAAGAAAGTACGGGCGCCCCCTTCCAACCGGGAGATTCGGTACCTATACAACTTGAGAGTTTACAAGAAGGGGTCTCCATACATCAGCTTGGAATCAACCGTGTCCTTCAAGCCGGTCTTGGACTTGTATTCAAAGTTCATCATGTTTAAGAAGGAATGGTTCTTCATCCAGGATGACACCGTTTCGATCCACCGCTTCACCTCTGGCTGTAAGTTGAAGCTCATTTATAATTTCTGTTTTGACTGAGATGCTTCTTCTTATGTGCTTTTATTTCTTGCTAGCGACAGGTGGCTTTGCGGTTGTAGAGAATGATCACCTGGTTCAGATGGCCGCGGAGATAGAGGCCATTTCGGGAAGGGATAGGTCAGCTTCTTACCTAATCAGGAATGCCACTCTCCTGGGACAGAACTTGATTCTAACACATCAGTGTGTGGTCAAGCAGAGGGATACGGCTGAGGAAAGAGCTGCCAAAGCCAAAGGAGGGGCCACGACAAAGAGCAGCAAGAGGAAACCCTTCTCGATACCTCTAGTCATCGAGGGGAAGAAGCTCAAGAAATCTGATGGACCCTCTCCCAGCACATGCCCATATGTTCCGGAGGAGGAGAGTGGAGAGGAGGAATGAGGCGAGGAGGTGAGAGGAGGTGATAGAGAAGGCGATGGTGGTAATGGTGGCGAAGGACAGAGTGGTAGTGGCGTTGGTGCCTTAACCTCTGGGCAAGCAGGTGAGATTCAAGAGTGGACGGATGATGCTTTCTGCCAAGCCTTTGAGGGGTTGGAGGAAGGGTCGGCCTTGGTGGAGAAACCGAAGAAATCTGATAAGGCTGGGACTAGTGCCAGTCCATCTTCTGAGAGCATTTCAGCTAGGGCAACTCCGGCGGTTCAAGGTGAATTTTTGACTCCTCTTTTAACTTCACATGTTTCATGGATTATAGTCTCATTCATGCTTGTAACACTTGGTTTTTATTCCAGGAACGGGTAAGGAGGCCAAGACATCAGACATTCGGTACTGCCTCGAGCAATTCAAACTCCTCAAAGCTTCTGCTAAACCGAAGCCCTCGACTGACCGTTCCGGGGGCGTAGTCGTCTACCGTCTCTCCTCGGAGTCATTGAAGAGGATATTCAAAAGAGAAAGAGGAGGCATTTCATGTTCGAAACTTCACTTGGACCTCATCCACCAACCCAGCCTATTCATGACATCACGGGGGAAGATACTGAGTCCATACCATCTCCGCATCCATCAGAGAATCCTACCGTTACTCATGTTGATCGTCCCGACTTGGCTCGTAACCCATTTGCGGGTCATCCACATCTGGACCCGAGTTCTCATGATATTTCCTTCGATGAGGTTACCGGTGAGCACCTCCTACCCCGCAATCCTACGGTAAGGGTGCTTGACGAGGCTAAGTCTTTGGATCTCGACTTGTTGCCCACTCGGATTGTGACTATAGGGGATGAGGCCAAGTCATACATCGATCGGGTGGCTGAGGAGACCAAGAAGTTGATGGGGCATCACGCCCGACTGGTCAAGGCTGGAGAGGAAATCGGAAGTGCTAACATTCGGTTGCGGCTAATGGTTTCCAATCAGGCCAAACAGCTTGCCGATCAGGCCATTCAGATCTTCCAACATGAGGCGGCCTCTAGACGACTAAAGAAAACCATGGAAGATGCTAGCAAGGCAGAATTGCGAAAGATAGAGGCTGCTTGCAAGAAACGAATTGACACGGCCATCGCAACGGTGGATGAGGTTCGAAGAGCGGATCTCGAGCAGGTAGAGGAGTTATCTGGAAGGCTCGAAGCCGCATGGCTTGCTCAGGCCAAGCTAAAGGAGAAGATGGAGGCGATGAGGAGATCCCTTCAAGCTGACTGCTCGAGATACCGATTGGAGAGGGATGCTGCCGTTGCAAAGTTTTTGGTTTCTAAGGCCCGTATGAGGGAGTTTGAGGAGAACGAGGAGATGATGGATGATATACTGCAGGATATGTATTTTCGTACTTGGAAGCAGGGCAACCTATCCTGGATGGACGATTACCCCCGAGTCATAGCTAGGATATATCTCCGGGCTTTGGAGGAGGCCAAGGCTGATGCGGATAAAGAGGGTGGCGTGGCCTTCAGAATGGATGTGGTTACCGCTCAGTTCACCAAGGAGGAGAAGGTGGCGGTGAAGGAGGGCATGCGGCTGCTTACCGCCGCGGAAGTGGGTGTGCAGTTGGAGGATGATGATCAGGGAGCAGACGCTGGTAAGTCTTCCCTTTTAATCTTTTCTTAACTTGATTGCTTATCGTTTGTCTAATAGATTCATCTCCTGAATTGGACAGGTGCGACCTCTGGTCAGCATGCTGGGAGTTCTGATCCTGCTGTCAAGTAGATCTTGGGGGGTTGGAAGGATAGAGATGAAGTTCTGATGCTGCCGACTATTTTGACTTGATCCGAGCATTTTTGGTTTTACTTGACATTTCTGTATATACTAGTTCCAAAATATTAATGTACTTTCAGGTTGTAATTATGTCATTGCAACGAACGACTTTTTTTTTACATGTAATTTTATAACATAAGCTGATTCTGTCATATTTGGATGCTGTCATTATTTTGATGTGTTGCATAAGAAATATAGTTGTGCATGTGCTAGTGATTCAATTGCTTTTTGATGTCAAGTTCTCGCTTGAAATATAATTTCATGTCTTGCAATGTTAATGTGATGTGTGAATATATCAGAACTACTTATTTGTATACAAGAGAAGAGAGTACCGCCCTTCAAATTTTTGCTGTAGACGGTAGCTTTGAATGCCTTGTGCAATCGAATATGCAATGCAGCTGAGTGACCCACCATCCAGTTGTGAGTTCTTATTCCCATTAGTGAGTGTCTCCTATTTTGCATCCTGTACTTTAAGGATCGTTATAGAGGATAGGAGGAGAGTTTTTATAAATAAAATGGAAATATAAGAAATAGTAAAACTTCCAATCACGGAAGGCCTTCGATGTGCTTAAGTTCGTGGCAAACGGGTTTTGTAGTCACTTTACCTAGCTGTGGGTCTTGGAGACATTCGTCACCCATTTTATGCCTCCGCGGGGAGTTTTCTTTTTTACCACAGCCGTACTTAAGACACATCGGAGCCGAGATCACGCACAGTAACTACCCGGGCCATTATGGCCCGTAATCGTGGGTATTATTCAATTTACTGTGGCCGGCTAGCGTAGGTGCCGATCGTCAACTGTGAACTGTCCCTGGCTGGCCACACCTTATGTTGGGGCTTATAATCGGTTCACAGTCGCCGGCGAGCCGAAAGCCGTAATGAGCTGCCTCGGCTATAGTCGGCCTTCTCGGTGGCTTATGATCGGCTCATTACAGTTGGCTTTGAGGGCCGTCGTGAGCAATGAGTTAACCCGCAACAGAGGGATGCTGGAGCAAAAGTGTCTCATTGACGAGGGCATAGATTCGTATAGTACCTGTTAGGTCTTGTCCAGGTGAGGTTGTGCCGTGAAGTGTCTAGAATGGAAATGCCGTTATACGGGATTTTGTTCAACAGAAAAGGATAAAGCTTAACAAGAAGCCAAGATATAAGGAACAAGTTAAAAAGAGACAAGATTTTTAAAGTGGTTCGGCACGAAAATGCCTACGTCCATTGATTCTCTTTGTTAATTCACTTCATACGGGCAGTAAAAGTTAAGAAAAGTATCGACGATGGTGTTAGATGTTCCATGCCCTCTGGAAAACCTCTCTGTCCACTGTTGACAAAATATAAGCTCCGTTGTGGAGATCTTTATGAATTACATAGGGTCTTTCCAAGATTGGATCTAGCTCTCCAGGGTGCGGGAAGATCCGTTTGAGAACAAGATCTCCTTCTCGTAAGCTGCGGTGCCTGACCTTGGAGTTGTATCGTGCTGCCACTTTTTGCTTGTGAGCTGCCGCTTTAACTGTTGCATCATTTCTTCTTTCTTTAATTAGGTCCAAAGACATGTGTAGGAGTTCTTCATTCTCTTTTGGGTTGTAGTGGATCCTACGGTGGGAGGGCACTACAGTTTCAACTGGGAGCATGGCCTCCGATCCGTATGCCAAAGAGAAGGGAGTATGCCCTGTTGATGTTCTGAAAGACGTGCGGTAGACCCAAAGTGCCGTAGGAAGTTCATCCACTCAAGCGCCTTTTGACTTTTCAAGCTTCTTCTTGATCAGAGTTTTGAGAATTTTGTTGACAGCTTCGACTTGTCCATTTTCCTGGGGATAAGCGACAGATGAGAAGCTTTTGTGAATTATGTGCTCTTCGCACCAGTCGGTGAACTCCTCGCTGTCAAACTGAAGTCCATTGTCCGATATGATTTTGAGCGGAACCCCGTACCTGCATAGAACATTTTTGATCAAGAAGATAATAGCTTTTGCCGAAGAAATTTTATTTAAAGGTTCCTCTTCCACCCATTTGGTTAAATAGTCGACTGCCACTATAGCATATTTGGCTCCGCCTCGGTCTATTGGCAGTTCGCCAATCAAATCAATTCCCCATACCGCAAAGGGCCAAGGACTGGTCATTTGAGTAATCTCATTTGTTGGTAGTCGAGGAATCTTAGCAAATTTCTAGCATCTATCACATCTTTGGACGAAGTTTAAGGCATCTTTGTTTAAAGTGGGCCAGTAATACCCATATCGGAGTATTTTCTTTGCTAGAGTCTGCCCTCCAGTGTGATCTCCGCAACTTCCTTGATGGATGTTGGACAGGACTTCTTTGGCTTCTCTTCCAGCGACACACCTTAATAAGGGGTTAGAGAAGCCGCGCCGATAGAGGATTGCTTCTTGTATTGTGTAGCAGGAAGCTTTCCTCAAGATTTTCTTGACTTCGTTGCGCCCATCGGGCAGTGTGCCACTTTGTAAGTACTTTCGGATGGGAGTCATCCAAGTTTCCTCTTCGATTGCAGCTATCCGATTCACTTGCTCGAAACTCGGGGCTAGTTGCTTTGAGATGGTTATTGTTCCGAAAGTGGCGCCATCCTTCATGCTAGCTTGCTTTGCCAGTTCGTCGGCCTCCTGATTCTCTCCTCGAGGAATGTGTTTGATTAAATAGTGATCCACTTGATTGAGCAGCAGCTTTGGTCTTATTTAGATATGATGTGAGTCGTTCTCCTCGAGTCTGGAATTCTCCCAGTATTTGATTTACAATAAGTTGAGAATCACTATGGAGACATAAAGAACCGACTCCAATCTCTAGGGCAAGTTCTAATCCGGCTATCACTGCTTCGTATTCTGCATCGTTGTAGGTGGCAGTGAATTCTAACCTTAGGGCATAGTGTAGCTTCCTTCCCCTGGGAGTGATTATTACAATACCTGCCCCTGAGCCTTGTTCGTTTGATGCTCCATCTACAAAGAGATTCCACATGATGTCTTCTGCTATTTCAGATGGCTCCTTTCCTTCGTTGGTAGTGAATTCGGTAATGAAGTCAGCCATGGCTTGTCCCTTGATGGCGATGCGAGGGTGGTAGGTGATATCATATTGACTTAGCTCAATGCACCATTTAAGCAGTCGCCCGGAGGTGTCGGGACGATGGAGTACCTGCCTCAGCGGTTGATCGGTTAGAACTCGGATGGAATGGGATTGGAAATAGTGTCGCAATTTTCGTGACGTGATCCGTAAACAATATGCTAACTTCTCAAGTTTAGGATATCTGGCTTCTACCCCCGTGAACCTCTTGCTTACAATGTATACTGGCCGCTACGCGCGGTTGTCTTCTCTTACCAAAGCGGCGCTTAGAGCATGAGATGACACAACAAGGTATAGGTATAGCTCTTCGCCTTCACTTAGAGTTGAGGGTACTGGTGGTCTCTGGAGGTGTTCCATTAGGTTGTGGAAGGCTGTTACGCATTCGTCAGTCCACTCGAACTTTCGCTTGTCTTTCTTTATAGCTTCGAAGAAGGGGACACATTTGTCAGTTGCTTTAGAGATGAATCTGCTCAGCGCGGCCACTTTCCCATTTAGGCTTTGCATTTCTCTTCGAGTGGAAGGTATCCTGATTTCTTTCAGAGCCTGGACTTGTTCAGGGTTCGCTTCAATTCCTCTGGCATGGACGATGAATCCTAAGAACTTTCCCGATGATACTCCGAAGGAGCACTTTAGAGGATTCAGCATCATTCCATATCGACGAAGTACTTGAAACATCCCGTCCAGGTGGCTTACGTGATCGTTGGCTTTTCTTGACTTTACTAGCATGTCGTCCACATAAACTTCCATGGTTCGTCCTATTAGTTCCGCAAACATCTTGTTGACGAGGCGTTGATAAGTAGCCCCGGCGTTTTTAAACCCAAAAGGCATTACTCTATAGCAGTACAATCCCCGATCAGTGATGAAACTAGTGTGGTCTTGATCGGTGGCGTGCATAGGAATTTGGTAATATCCTGAGTATGCGTCCATAAAAGATAATAGTTCGTGCCCGGCTGTGCTGTCCACAAGCTGATCGATCCGAGGGAGTGGGAAGCAATCCTTTAGGCAAGCGTCATTTAAGTTGAAGAAGTCAATGCATGTTCGCCACTTCCCATTAGCCTTCTTTACTAGTTACCGGGTTAGCGATCTATTCTGGGTAGATGGCTTCCCGTATGAAGTTATTGGCAAGTAGGTTCTTTACTTCTTCATCGAGGGCTGCTGATCGTTCTGCCCCCATGCTTCTCTTTTTCTGTTTTACCGACACCTCGGTAGGATCGATGTTTAGTATGTGGCATGCTACATCTGGGGAGATTACAGTCATGTCAGCGTGCGTCCATTCAAACACATCCAAGTTGTGGGGGAGAAAATCAATGAGTTGACTCTTTAATTCTGCCTTTAGCTGAGATTCGATTTTCAATAGTCTACTCGAGTCGTGTTTGTCTACAGATACAAATTCCATAGCCTCTGCAGGCTCGACGGTAGCCTCCTCCTCCCTGTTCCTGGGGTCTAGTTCATTGAAAGGATCACTGGTATACCGAAGAGGAGGGGCTTTCTTTAGTTGCTTTGCTTCCAGGTTTTTTGTGCAGAGAGTAGTCTCTACATGCTTCCCTTTATCCTTCCTGCGGTTATTGCGAAGTTCAGTCACATAGCAATCTCGAGCGGCGTCTTGATCTCCCTCTATTTCTCCTACTCCATTATGTGTTGGGAATTTCATCTTCAGGCACCACGGGGCTAGGACAATTTGGAAGTCAGACAAGGCTGGTCTTCCCAAAAAGGCGTTGTAGGCCGAGTGGTTTTCTATTAGCACAAATGTTTGTTTTCGCACAACGGAGCGGGGATGACTTCCTATTTCGACAAAGAGGTCCAGTTGCCCGAGGGGCATCTTCGCATCTCCAGTGAAACCATGTAGCGGTTTGCTGCAGGGAGACACATCCTTCATTGACAGCTTCATTTTGTCGAAAACATGCTTGAATAGGATATTTACTGAGCTTCTAGTGTCTACTAGAATTCGAAAAACCTTGGTTGGACCGAACCAGGCAGAGATGACCATAGGATCCATGTGAGGGTACTGCCTTCCTTCTAGATCACGCCTACTGAATGTGATGTCATCATTCTCTTTTTGTTTCGGGTGGCGTTCTTCTGTAACAGAAGTAACGTAGCCTTCACCGTTTCTAAGTGACTTACCGTATCTTTCCATCTCTGCCCAGCTTCCGTCGGCTATGTGTGGCCCTCCTGATATGGTAAGGACCACTATCTTCTCTTGACTGGAGCCGCTGGTGTTTCGATTTCCTCCGCCTACTTCCGGGAGGGGTAGCCCTGGGTTCTCATTAGAAGGAGTTAAAGTCCTGTTCTGACCTTTCACATAGCGCTCCAGTCTCTTCCTTCTGATGTGTTCTTCAATCAAGTCCCGGAGATAATGGCATTCATTGGTGTCATGCCCATGAGATTCATGGAAGTGGCAGAACTTTCCAGACTTAATTGCATTATCTGATTCTTTCTTGTGTGGGGGGCGCTTGTATCTAACTTCGTCTTGGGTAGCCAAGAAGATGTTTTCGATTGTTTCATTTAAAGGAGTGTAAGAGTCAAATCTCGGTCCTGGCCTATATAAGCGCTTTTCTCCATTCCTGCCCCCAGCATTGTCTTTGGAGTCATTTCTTCGAACGTCTTTTGCTGCAACGGGAACCCTGTCTAGAGTTGCCTTAGTCTGTTGCCCTGACTGCCTCTCAGTGGCAGTGTCTTCAAGCCTCATATACTTCCCGGCTTCATGGAAGAAATCAGGTAAGGTAGCTAGTTTTTCTTTCGTTAATCTCCTAGGAAATTTAATATCTGGATGCACACCACTACAGAGGGCCATTAGGATAAGTTTCTCATCGGCATCTTGGATTGCGGCAGCTGCGGCGTTGAATCGGGTTAGATATTGTTGCACTGTCTCTCCGGGTTTCTATTTGATGTTAGATAGGGAATAAGCGTCCTTGGGTTGTTCCACATGAATGCGAAACTGGCTGACGAACTTTTCTTTCAACATTTCCCATGAGCTGATGGACCCTTGGGGTAGATGGCAGAATCAAGAGGTAGCTAGATCTGCCAAGAATAGTAGGAAGCATTTACACAACACTCCCTCTGTTGCTCCGCTCATGAGCATATGCTGTGTGTATCTCTGCAAGTGTACAACGGGGTCAGAGGTTCCCTTATAAGGTTCCATTGTTGGCATTTTCCATTCTCGGGGGGTGATGGCGATTTCGATATTGCGGGTGAAGGGGCTGGTTACCCTAGCGCCTATCCCTCGATCTCTTTGGTCCCGTCGGATGCACTCTCTGAACAATTGCGCCATCCTTTCATCAGAACTTGGAGCGGATAGAAATGAGTTTGGTTCTTCCCTACGGGGTTGATTCCGTCCGGATGACCTATAGGGATGTTATCGTCTATCACTCCTAACATTCTCCAATGGTTGCCTCTGGTCTACCGAGGGCACGCTGGGGTCAGCCACAGTTGGCCCTTGCCTTGATCTTCCCTTGCTAGGTTTTGTCCTTAGTACTTCCTCAGGGCCAACTTCGGGCTGGACTCCAGCTCGGCCCCGTCCATTGGCGTTTCCATAGTTATGTAGCATGGCGGGCTCAGCTACATCCGACCCCTGCCTGGTACCTCCCTTGTTGGGTTCGGTTCCAAGTGTTTCCTCGGGTCGGAATTCAGGCTCGGCTCCTACCATAGCAGTTTCTGTTGTTAGCTTCTTCGAAGAAGAAAGACCTTTGTCGTCTCCTAGATCCTCCAGACCGGGACTCACCCCATGATTCAGTGTTGCGGTTAGATTCTTCAGCATCCCTTAAGCGTGACATGAGTTGGTCCACCAAGGCTTCTTGTTGAGATGCAAGGCGGTTAGTTAATTCAGCCACAACCCTGTCCAGATCCGTCCTTGTAATTGGTTGTTCCGTAGCAGGGCCTGTCGGATTTGCATGATTTCCATTTGCTGTTGGAACCGGACGATTGTCTTGATCTCCGATCACTGGATCTGGGATATTGCTAGTTGCGATGTTCTTTCCTTTATTAGCATCTTTCTTCCGTCCGGGAGGCATGTTTTCCAAGCAATGAACGATGCTGATAGGTAAAGGGTTAAGTGGGAGAAGCTGAAGCTTCAAGCTCCTGTTCTCAATGAAAGCACCAAAAATGTTTGCACAAAAAATGGGCAAACACCTCCAAGTCGTATAATTTAGTTGATTATATCTTGTTCTTAATGATTTGGATGATTTATGCAAATATATAAAATAGATGGACTAAACTGCAAAAGACACACAGATTTATAGTGGTTCGGCCAGAATGTGCCTACGTCCACTTTATATGTTATCCTCCTTTTCTTTTCATATTACAAGTACAAAGCTTTGATTACAAGAATCTGAAAGTTGTTTGAAAGTTCTATCCGTGCTTGAGCTCTCAAACTTGTCTTCCATTGTTGTACCCCTGCCCCACTATTTATAGAGTGAGGCTGGGGGTAGGGGTCTTGGATGTATATAGCTGCTAGTGGGCCTGGGCTGAAGCAATCTGGCCTGGCAGAGTTGGTCCGGTCGTGTCCTCCCTTGCTTCTGGTTCGGCAGCATGTGGAGGGGGTTGGTTCGATGGGACATGGTCCGGTGATGTGTGGAGGTAGGTTGGTTTGGTGGGACATGGTCCGGTGGTGAATGGATGGAGCCTGGTTCGGCTATGCTTTGGTCCGGTAGTTGTTGGAGGTGGGTTGGTCCGGTAGGTGTTTGGTTCGGCAGGGAAGTGGTCCGGTGTCAAATTCCTTTCCTTTGATTCGGTGGGGGTGGAGACGCCCCCAACACAAAGAAAAACCAAATTCGTAATCTCATTTCTATTTTCAAAAACCAAATCTGAAAAATCAATCTATTCAAACCAATTCTTCCAAATACATCCAGAAATTAGCAAGCAAACCTGTATTTGTACAACCTGTAGATCAAAGCCTGCATACAACTGTATTTCTTCAGGAAATCATCAGCATTTTCAACCTGGAATCAATTCTTGCAAGATCTATAGTCTGCATTTTTCAAAATTTAAGGACTCAAGCCTATATGCATGAACTGTTAACAGGATTCAAAAAACTTTTCAAAATCGTAGAGGCTCTGTTTTTCTAAAGAAGACAGGTGAGTAACTTTTTTTAAAAAATTTAAACATAATTTGGTTGCATTTTAATATATTTGAAATGAATAGATATGCATGAATATACAAGTGAAATCTAATATGACTATTTACAGAATGTATGATGTGTACATATATGTACTTTATTCTGCATTGTTCCTAGGCTATGAATGTGATTTAAATCCCTTATTTACTTAATCTTGTTTTTGATAAGATTTGATTATCAAACAAAAGTTGTGATTCAACATGGATTAATGTTTAAAATTTTAAGTAAGATAAAATGAAGCATGTTTGTTTCTGCAACTATAAGACATCAGTACATTTTAAAATGAAGCAAAACTCAAACTGTTTAAATTTTAAATTTAGTATTGTAAACTAGATACATAAGTAAAAACATGATTTTTGAAACTAGTATCACAATTTTTAGTTTGGGATTTAGGAAGCAGTTCTGTGATGAACTAAAAAGGTGAATTTGGGAAATTCTTATGAAGTTGGGATTCTGGATGGTCAGGGTGGTTACTGGAGGAAGTGGGGCGTATGGTGAGGCCGAGAAAATTGTCAGGATGATGACCTATGAGTTGTGGTGGCTGCGGCGGCCAATTTTTGGTTTTAACCCTAGTTTTAAACAAGTTAGGAAATTATATCGATTCTGTCTCTCTGTTTGATCGAGTGTGAAGAGGATTTGAGGGATGGTAGCTGGGTCCATGACAAGTGTATGGCCGGAATTTCAGCACTTACGATGGCCGGAGGACGGTGATTGGGCCGTTGACAGGTTTGAGTTTTGAGGAGCTCTGTGCTTCTTGGTTTTTGGATTGAGGCTGGTTTTTGATTTCAGGTGGGTGGAGTCGATCTGGTGATCGTAGATTGGAGCGTGGGTGGTTGCTGATGAGATGAAGCAGGGTGAGAGGCCGGAGTTGATCGGCGTCACGGTGCACGTGCACCGTGCATTTGTATTTTCTGGTGAAGGATTTTGGATGGGTGAGTTGTTCTAGTGAAATGCTCGAGTCACTTGAGTGTTTTACCCGAAGCGAAGAGAAGTATGACTCGAAGTAATTTAGATTCTGGCTCGGGTGGTTTTTTTTTTGTTTCAGGTTTTGTTTCAAAAACCTGACAGTTTCCTGTTTTTAAAATTTAAACTAAATTTAAAAAGGAAGCAAAGTAAGATTTAAACAAAAGTTTAAAAAAGTTTAAAATATGACTTCAAAATGAATCTGAATTCTAGTTTTCAAATAAATAAATTTTATAAAAAAATGAAATGTTTAACTAAAAATTTGTTACAGTATTTTATAATGAGGTTTTAAAAATCTAAAAAATGAGAATTAAAACAAGATTATAAATTTAAGTTTAAAATATGAATTGTAAATCAGAACTCAAATTTGAATTTGAATCTTATGTTTTGAAAAGAAAATAAAGGTTATAAATTCTAATGTTGTAAATAAGTTGAATATTAAAGTAGTTTATAACATATTTCAAAATCTAAAAATAGAAGATTTTAAACAAAGTGTTCAAAATCTAAGTTTAGAATCTGGAATTCAAAAATGAATTTGAATCCTGGGTTTAAATAAAATAAGATTTTGAATTTAAATGTTTTAAAAACAACTTTGAATGTTTTAATTATGGTTTAAGTTTAAAATTGAATTTGGTTTTAAATTCTTTTAAATTTCCTTATAAAACAAATAGATTATTTAACATATAATTAAAAAGGTTTTGAATTGTTTTAAGAGTTTTCTTAATGTTAAGAATTATTTCCATTTTTAAATCTTAGTTTAAAATGCAATTCAAAGGTAAATTTAAAAACAAGTTATTTTTTTAAAATACTTTGCTAATGATGATTTAATCATTAATAAGATTTATGTTTATGTTAAGTTAACTAGAACTTAATAATTTATAATTCATTAAATGATTAAGGTATTTAAGTTTTGTAATTAATTAATTTAATAAATTAATAATTTGGGTTAATTAATTAAATAATTAAGGGTTTTATTTAATTAATAAAAGGATTAAGTATGTTAACTAAGATTTATTAAATTGTAATTAAGAAATCATTAAGATTTGATATTAAATTAACGATTTGAAAATTTATTAATCAAGTAATTAAAAATTAATTAAGTTATAGATTAACACTTGATTTATTAAATAATTAGAGATTAATTAATGGGTTTTATAGATAAGTAAATTTGTAATTAATATTGATTAATCTCAGTTAATTACTTTAGAGAAGTAATTAAAGATTTGTTATTGGTTAATGAAGGTCTTTAACTTAGGATTATTTAATAATTAATTAATGTGATTAATTTTAATGATTAATTGAATTAATTAATTTAAAGATAATCATTTGAGAATTGTTTAAGTGTAATTACTTAATGAAAGTAATTAAGAAAATTAATTACTAATTATAATTGATTAAGTTTATTTTGATTAGTTAAGTTAATTAATTAAGTTCAATTAATTTAAAATAATCACTGGTTAATTTGAGAAGTAATTACCCAATGTAATTAATAGTGAATAATTACTTAGTGAAGTAATTAAGAAGATAAATTTCTTGATGTAAATTAAATTGAAGGATAATTGGGTAATGAAGGAGTTTTGGAAATTGATTACTTTGTGTAATTAATATGGAATTAGTATGCAGAATAATTACTTAAAGGAAGTAATTAATAATTAATTACTTAGTGTGATTAATTTAGGATTTGTTAATTGAGTTATTTAAAGATAATAAAGAGATATAATGAATTAAATGTAATTAATTACTTAATGTGATTAATCAAGAGTGATTAATCAATATGGATAATTGATAATTAATTGCTTAATTTAAATAGGGTAATTATTAATAGATATAATTAGGGATCATTAATTTATATGATTAATGATGTAATTACGGATGGATTAATTAAGAACAATTAATAAATGAAGGAATTAATTAACGTAATTAATTAAGGGTTAATGTAGTTAATTATAATTAATTAATGAAGTAATTACAGGTTAATTACTGAATTTGGTTTGGAATAATTAACTTGTGAAATTAATTAAAGGCTAATTACTTGAATGTAATTAAAAGATAATTAATCAAGGATGATTAATTAGGGTAATTTGTTGAGGATAATTAATTGATTGATTTGTAATTAATTAATGGTAATGTAAGCAAGATTTATATGGATGAGTGATTAATTTAATTTATTTTAAATTAATTAGGGAAGAAGTAACTAATTTAATTCATTTTAAATTAATTATAGAATGGTGATTAATAAGTCATTGCTTGTGAATGTTGATTAATATTGATTACCCTGAATAGTTGAGATCTCAGATATGATATAAGTCATGTTGTGTGATTTGGATGTTATAGTTGCATTTGAGTTGATAATATGAATTATCTATTTGGGATGATAATATGGATTATCTATTGTGATGATAATGTTGATTCTCTATTGTGATGTTGTGTATTATCTATCTGTGTGTATACTGATAATATTGAATTGAATTGTTTTAAAACTTTAAAACAGCAATTTTAATTATACTTTTGTTTTATAAGGAAATTTAAAAGAATTTAAAACCCAAATTAAATTTTAAACTTAAACCATACTTTGAATGTTTAACATATAAATTCTTTAATACCCATAATATTGAATCTAATTGTTCCTTATAAAACAAATAGATTCTTTAACATATAATTCTTTTAAATTTCCTTATAAAACTTTGAATGTTTTAAATTCTTTAACATTAATCCAAATTAACGATAGGTCGTGAATCTCAATTGAAGATGAAGATTCAGAGTGTAAAGGGTTATCGTCGTTAACTCTGAGGGTGATTCAAAAATGAGTGTAACGAGATAATGCCTTCGGTTTCGTTCGAACCCGAAACAAACTTATATAGATTGAATGCTTTCATAATATCATCAGGTGGACGATGAGCATTCTCAGTGATGTGTCCTATAAAGGTAATCGTAGCCTCAAGCCTCATCAACCGGGAATGGCTAAAACAGGGGAGGTGCAGCAAGGTTAAGTGGGTCGTGCCCAAGTAGGACGAGATTTTCCCCTATCTAGAGGTCCCTTTATATTCGGCTGTGTGGGGCAGTTGATTGCAACAACTTCCGGGGTTGTCTTGTTCGGGACTGTTCAGTAAGGAATGGTTCCGGCCTTGTGTTGCTGGGGATTGGGAGTGATCCTCGGTACGGTGATATAGGCCACGTACTATGACGGGCGGTACCCCAGTAGCCCTGCCATTGTATGGAATCCAAAATCAAATAAGTGCCGTACGTATTAGTTGTACCCAACTATGTTGGAACGTGAGATGTAAGCATTCCGGCTATTTCTGTATTTTACTTGAAAACCCTAGACACTATTATAATATCATCGGATTTCCCATAAAATGTTTCGGTTAGCGTAAGGTAAAAACTTTTCCATGTTTATGAGTGGGAAGTCTTACGTGATACCTTTCTTTCCAAAGGTTTTTAAAGTTAAGCAACGTTAACTTGTTACTCACACCAGACCCATGTCTGATCCGGAGTTTATTTTTTGTTTTCTTAAACTATTGGGTACTCAAATTTTTACGAGTAGCCAAGGGATTCAGGTTAGCTTTGACGAATGCTAGAGGAACAATGGAGCAGGAGGCTTTGGCGTTCTAGATATATAGTTTCCGCTGTGTGTTCTCTGTGTTGGTACCTCTTGTTGAGTTGTATTGAGTTGTAATGACTAGACATGCGTTTATAACTGTCTAGTATGTGTTGTTTATGCTGTGTAACTCTGATTGATGTTGTATATTACGTAAAAACTTATGTTATTAATATAATTTATTCATTCCACTTTTGAGATTCTAGTGTTGTTTCTTCTTTCTTTTCTCTTTTCTATCCCTTTATTTCTTAAAGATGATACGACTTTTTGTGGAGAAAAAGTCGGATCGTCACATTATCTTTAATTACTTACATTTATAAACCATTAATTACTTAAGATCTTTAAAAGATAAACATTTTATCTTTAAAATCTAAATCATGTGCTTTTAAGTTTTAAAAATAACATTTACTTTAACAAAATTTGGTTAAACCAGTTATAACTTCTTAAATCAACTCCTTTAAAGCATTATCACTAAATCTAGTTGAAGTTTAAAACTTGCTTTTATAAAACTATTTAGAACAGTTTAAAAACTGGCTTCGGGTCCAACTCAATTCCCACTCTAATCATGACCAGAGTAAATCTACTTTTCATTTCAAAACTAAGTTTTTCTGGTTTCTTGATCAAAAATCGTCATTCTCCTTGCATAGCTATAGCTATGATAGAGAATATCCAAAACCAATCGACAATCCATATCTAGGTTCGCCGTCGAAAATCGAGTGAAAAATCCCAACTCGGATCGATATAACCATCTCGAAATTCTATGCTCGAATCTGGATCAAATCACTATGCGAATAGAATAATATACATACATCCTACGTATTTAACTTCATTAATTATTAGCCAAATCAATTTCCTTTCTATTCACATTCACTTAAGTTTTCATTCACTTATTTACAATCGCCTCAATTCCATTGGATTATCACTTCAATCCTTATCTCAATTGGGTATTTAATCAATAACAGTTTGAACTCCGACCATTTTATATTTAGAAAATAGATTGAAAATTTTAAAAATAGACTAGTGGCTGAAAAATAATTATTAGTTTGCAAAATAGCCGTAAAATAGTTAACTAATTGTAAAATAGTTGGAAAATAGTTGAATAGTTTCAGAAATTTTAGATAATTGCAAAATAGTTGAAAAATAGTAATTAGTTATAAGGTAGTTGAAGATAGTAATTAGTTTATAAAATAGTTGTAAAAATAGTTAAATAGTTCCAAAAATAATCGTAAAACAAATATAAAATAATTTGGCTTTAAAAAGAAAGGTTGATATATTAAATAGCTTGGAAAAATAAGTTTATATTAAAACAATTTATTTTGAAAATATCCAGAGTCAAACAGTTCAATTCCCAACCTCCAATCCCATCAATTCAATTTAAATTTCCACTTCCATTTAAATTGACTCAATTCTAATTTGAATAACTTCAATTTCCCTTGAACTTAATTTATTCTCAATTCAAGTTAAATCAACTTCAATTTCTTTTCAAATTCAAATCAAATTCCATTTGATTTTAAACATATTCACTTTAACTACAATTCCAAATTATTCAAATTAATTTAGACTACTTTCCAATTGAATCCGCTTCAATTTCAAATCATTTCAATTTCTATATAAGAGTTAATCCCAATTCTCGTTTGAATTCCATACTTATCCTTCTTCAATTCTAATTATTTCAAACTAAATTCAATTTGAACTAGGGAAATCTAAATCTCAACCTTAAACCATCTCGAATTATATAAATTCGAATTAAATCTCCAAATGTTGATTTAACCCATTAAATCAAATTAAGCTTTATTTATAAATCAATAACCCAAATTTTCAAACAATATAATTCCGAGTCCAATTCTCAAAATTCAATTTTAAATTATCTTTGCTTACTTATTTCAAAGTTCTAATAATAGCTCAAATTCTGTTAAACAATGTAATATTTGAGATCCACTTTACTACCCAAATTCAACCTTGAAACCAAATTTCAGCAATCTCACTTCCAATTTATCTTAAACATTCAAATCTCCAATTCAAAGTAATTCCATATCCTTAATTTCAACTTAAGTTTAATTTCCTTTTTAACTCAATAATGGATATATTACCATACTTCATTTCTCATTTATTTAAACAAATCTGATCCACAATTTAAAGATTTTTAAGAATAATAGGATGATAGCATCCAAAACATCTATCCATTTTCAATTTCCAGATCTCAAACGCATTTTGAGATCACACAAACTTCCAATTCGAATTAACCATTTAACTTTCCAAGTTAAATTCCAATTCCATCTTGAAATTTCCAATTCAAGTTGTTCATTCAAACTTATTTAACTTATCCCAAGTTAAATTCAATTTACTTAATCCAGTCAACCTTACTCAATTTGAATTCCCAATTAAATTTTAAACTTTACATTAATAATCTTATAAGTTCAAAACTTATCACCTTGAATATCACATCTCATTTCAACTTTAAAACTCAACATTTAGAGTTTATTTCAAACCATTTTATGATATTATGTATATTGCTCATATATACATATTATTTCCTTTACACACTAAGTTATCCTTAAATTTTAAATCACCTTTGGTTTTTAATTCAAAAAAAATCCTTTAAATTTTCAAACAATACTTGTTTGAAATATGACCCTTTTATTTAGATACATTTATTATTTCTTTATCACTTTGAAACAATTTTCAAATCCTGGACCCAGATTTAAAATTTCACAATTTAGGTCATCTCCGGTTCAAATTTATAAGTCATATCTACCTAAATGTTTTACTTCCCTAAAACATTTCATTTTGCTTACTCACTAATACACATCTTATTATTGAACACAACAATCATTTATGATAATAACCAAGATTATCATATCTATAACCATTCATTATTATCTTATTCTGAAAATACTTCTACAATTTCAGGATTTTAAACTTTCAGTTTGAATCCATTTCCAACTTATCTTTATTCAATTTCAATTCGGTGGTATTTCTATAATCACTTAATTGTTTCATTTAATTCCAATTATTTAACAACCAATTACCTTAATATTTATTAGAGAGATATACTGCTTTATATATCAAAATATATTCTTATATAAAAAAATTTACCTTTAAAATCATTTGAAATCTTTATATAAGAAAATAACAAGTACACTCTCATATATATATATATATATATATATATATATATATAGACACACACACACACTCAACTCATTCTAGGGCACTATTGACGCTATCCTTAATGAGTAATCCCATCAGAGCCAAGGTTCTCGCTTAACCTGGCTCTGATACCAACTGTAACGACCCGGAATTTCGAACCCGAAAATTCTAGGTAGCTAGGAAAAAGAAAAAAGAGATAAAAGAAGAAGAAGATCAGAAACATCAACATCTCTCATTCGCACCGGATAAAATATAATAATAAATAATAACAGTATACAAAAGAATACTATATCTGTCGATTACATTTAATACATCATAGTTAAACATATATACAGACACTGGATATGCACAATTATCATGTCTCAGATTTACAATAATATAATATAGCGTAAATAATCTATACGTTCTTGCCATCCAGCTCGACTCCTGAGCTCCAGAACGTCCTTACTTGAAACTCTGTAATACACGGTCTGACCCGAGCATTATATCAAAGTAACACCCGGGTCAGGCTAGAAACCAGCATGAGTAGACCCATTTAACATGAAATACAAAGCATACAACTTATATAGAACCCGGGGTAACTCGAATCAATTCACAAGTTCACAATTATGTTATAGACATCACTTATTTCACACACATAAGTTTTCTAAGCACCAAAGATTTAGATTTAAATAGTCCAAATCCTTAAAATCACTTCACTCCAGCCTATAGATTTCACGTATCCATCTACAAAAATTCAAAGTGGTTTCGGGTATTAACTAATACCCGACTCCGGTCTCTTCGAATTTAGTTCATCTTAACGCATGTTATTGAAGTGAATGCAATTCAACATTAAATAAAAGATGTCACCTTTTTATCTAGCAATTCATCACTGATAGATAATCACATTATCATTGTCCATCCAAACGCATCATATCACGAACCATTTTATATCAGAGGTATCAATCAATTCAGGGCATTTAATCATCATTAATCATACATAAGCAAGATAAATCAATCACACCTACTCGAATAAATCTAATTAACCATAATTGAATTAAATCAATTACCATTAAGTCCTGCTTATTAATTAATTACAAATCAATTATTATCGATTAATTAATCTTAATCCTTAACTAATTAACATAAATTCTTAATTATTAAATTAATTATCCATTTTAATTACCTGAATAATTTAATAAATCTCAAATCCTACTTAATTTTCAGATAAAACTTATTCTTACTCATGATTGAGTTATCATTAACAAAGTATAAAAATAATTATGAATTATCCACAAATCTGTAATCTTCTTATGATACCACAATGTCATAAATTCCCAAAATCGATAATCTCCTCTTCATTATCTTTAAATCAATTTATTAATCTAAATTAATTATCAATTAAGGACCTTAATTATTAATCAATAAAACTTAATTACCCATTTATTATTCACTAATTACTTATTTAATTATTTAATTTATCCATTATTAAATTTTAATTAAATTTCTAATTAGTTAACTATTGATCATAAATTCATTAACTTTAATTAGTTACTTTAAATCTTTTAGTCACAAATTTATCAACCACTTAATTAATAATACCAATCTTTAATTGCAAAATTGATAAACCTTAAATTACTTAGTTGATTTCAATTATAAGCTAATTAACATTTTAAATTAACTTACAATATGAAAAATTATTTATCTTACGTTTTAAAATCTTCTATAATAACTTTAAACCAAATTAGTTACTAACTTAAAAGTTTTAATGTTAATTAAAGTTAAACCTCTATTTATAAATTTACCATTTTAATTAAGACTAATACTAACTGGTTCCCAAAATGATTAACTTTAAACTTAATTTATTAGGCTAAGCTTTAATAAAACATACTCGAGAAAATCCCAGGTGAACTCGAATTCAATCCCGAGTGGTTTGCTTATTTCCCCGAGTGCTCTTTCTTCCTCATCCTTTTTTTTTTATAAGATTAAGTTTAAGTTTTAAACTTTACACACTAGGAAGCAAGCTCACGAGTCTCGCGACCTAACCCGAAGCAACATCTTCATTTACTCGTGCATCCCCTCAAGGACCCAAACCCAGATCATCAACCGTGCACGCAACCCACCGTGCACTTACACGCGCCGCTGACACACCTCCGACGCCTGAGATGATCACCCACACGTCGACAATCGATCACTCTTTCGATCGAACCAACCAAATCCCTGAACGAGCTCGAGAATGAAAATTTGACCAATTCGAGCTTCCAGACATTAAAAGCTCCGCCCCCAATTGCCTCGCTCAGGCGATGCCAACCTCCAGAAGCCACGAAACTCCGGCCACACCCCTAGCCTCCACGCTATCATTTTTCCCAGCCATGTGTCGCTCGATGCCCTAACGTAGCCGCGGTGATCGAAAATCTGACCATGTTCAAATTCAAGAGTTAAACCCTACTCACTCTAATTTCTGACACCATAATGAACTGGAGTGACTTCGACTATTTTTCCCGACGTCAGTAGATGCTCCTCCACCCTCGGTCGTGGGACTGGTATGAGCAAACAAAACAGTTGGTCTTTAAAATAAAAAAAAGAATTTAAATTTGAAATCCGCAAAGCTTTTTGGAAAATGAAACTACCATAAGTGATGCAACGCAAACTACGAAATCAATAAGTTTAAATTTGTTCAAAGCCTTTAAGTCGTTTGGAGAAAGTTACATTTTTAAGTCGTCCGGGAATTATAAGACGCTCACTACCTAATTCAAGCGGGTACGACCTAATAGAATGTGGCTGAAGGAAGAGGCATCACTTGAGCTAGTCACTAAGTCGCTAACGGGTTACGACTTAACAAGTCACGACCTAAAGCCTCAGGTCAGAGAAGAAAATAAGCAACCAAAATTTCTTCAAGTGATAAGTCGTCCACGACTTAAAGTGGAAGCTATAGGTCGTTCACGACCTAAGGAGTCGCGTAAGGAGGAACAACGAGTTAATGAAGCAACGTTAGGACGGCCACGACCTATTGAATCACAGAGAATTGGGTCGCTCGGAGATGAGTCGTTCGGAGTTAAGTCGCCTGGAGATGAATCGTTCGGGGATAAGTTGTTTGGGAAGATAAGTCGCTCGGGTTTAGTTCGTTGGACCTTGGGTGGTGATGCATACGAGATGAGTCGCTTGATCCATGAGTCGTTGAGCCTTTGTGCTGAAAGGTTAAGTCGTGACTATCTTAAGTCGTAAGTCGTCTAGGGTCATTGTGTCTTAAGTCGTTGATGTTGAGTCGCCATTTGTTATGTTGCTTGTAAATTGTTAGGTCGGCAAGGAGTTAAACCGTGAGTCGTTTGTAACTTGTTCAGATCATTGAGTCGTATCATTTTAAGTCGTGTACCGCTAGGTTTTTAAGACGTTTGAGTTTAAGTCCTTTTCTTTGTGTGCCGCTGTTTTGAGCCTTGCGTGTTGAGCCGGCAGCGACCTAGTTGAGTCGTGAGTCATGAGTCGGCCGCGACTTAAGGGTCAGGGGTTGGAAACTTCTATAAATAGGGAGTGAGTTGTAACTTTTTGGAGGTTGATTTTTGAATAAAATTTCTTGTTGATTGCTGTGTGCTTTCATCTTAAATTGGTAGTTGAGTGTAATCTCCTATCTCCACTTTCGGTTATTCGAGTGCGCTCGAATCAACGATTGTTGAAGCCGATTCGCAAAATCAAGTGCGCTTGATCAACGCTTGAAGAATTGAAGATCTTCTTTCACGGTATCGTGCGCGATCAACGTGTTAGAGATAGCTAGAATTCGGTATCTTCGGATCAACGAATTTGGGCATTTTGGTATTCATCAATCCACTGATTGCTACTTTCATCGTTATATCGATTTTCTGTTAATCCGCTGCGTCAGTTTTGGTATCAGAGCTAGACTTAGCCAATCATAGCTAAGCCGAGACTTGGAACCAATTTTTGAAGTTGAAGTTTGAAGTTGTTGTTCATCGTGTTCATCTTGAAGTTGCAACGAGTTTGAAGATTTTGATCCATTTCATTTTGGATCTAGAGTTGAAAAGGTGTTTGAAGTATTGAGGCCGAGCTAGTGATTGGAGCCGTGCCTTGTTGTTGTTTGAGTTGAAGGGTTGCAAGTGAGGCCGAGTCAATTTGCAAGTGAGCCGAGCTTGTTTGTCATGTGTTGAAGCTTTGTTGGAGAATTTTGAAGTATTTGTTGAAGTGTTGTGAAATTTAATCATGCCACCAAGGAGAGCTAATCGTCATCAATTGAAGCGTTGTATAGAAGAGAAGAAGCCGAGCTTATGGAACAACGTATTAATGAGGAGTTACGAAGGCAAGTGGAAGAGTTGTTAGAACAGGGACGTGTTCAGGAAAGCTTGAGTCCTAGAGCAGTACCAGCGTTGTTGGTGCCGAAGAAGGATGGAACATGGAGAATGTGTACCGATAGTAGAGCTTTGAACAAGATTACTGTTCGCTACAAATTTCCTATGCCGAGGTTGGATGACTTGCTAGATCAGTTGAGTGGGGCTACTATCTTTTCGAAGATTGATTTGAAGAGTGGCTATCATCAGATTCGAACTAGACCGGGAGACGAATGGAAGACCGCATTCAAGACGAGGGAAGGTTTATATGAATGGCTAGTTACGCCGTTTGGTCTATCGAATGCACCGAGTACATTTATGAGGGTGATGAATCAAATTTTCAGACCATACATTGGGAAGTTTGTTGTAGTTTACTTTGATGATATTCTAATCTATAGTGCGAGCAAAGAGGAGCATGTAGAGCATTTGAGAAAGGTGTTAATTATTCTTCGTGAGGAACAATTTTATGCAGCTACGAAGAAATGTGTGTTCATGAATCGAAGTGTATTATTTTTGGGATATGTTGTATCTGAGAAGGGAATCCAGGTTGACAAGAGTAAAGTTGAAGCTATTAGAAATTGGCCACAGCCGAGAACTATCACTGAAGTTAGAAGTTTTCATGGATTGGCATCATTCTACCGAAGATTCATTCCACACTTCAGTAGCGTGATGGCACCAGTTACTGATTGCATGAAGGGGAAACAATTTTCTTGGACAGAGGAAGCTAGGATTGCTTTTGAGAAGATCAAGGAAATGTTGATAACAGCACCAATTCTTGTATTACCAGATTTTCAGTTATTGTTTGAGCTACACACTGATGCATCAAAGATTGGGATTGGAGGAGTGTTGAGTCAGAGTGGAAGACCTATTGCATATTTCAATGAGAAGTTATCAGGGGCAAAGATGAGATATAGTACATACGATGTTGAGTTTTATGCTGTTGTGCAAGCTGTTAAACATTGGAGGCATTATCTATTTCAGAAAGAGTTTTTTCTTTACACTGATCATGAGGCGTTGAAGCATTTGCAGGGGAAGGATAAGGTTTCAGCGAGACATGCATCATGGATTGCTTATTTACAACAGTTTACTTTTATCGTGAAACATAAATCTGGGGTAACGGATCGTGTGGCTGATGCTTTGAGTAGGAGGAGTCATTTGTTGACTACAATGAAAGTTGAGGTGATGGGGTTTGAATTATTGCCAGAGTTGATTGACGAAGATCCTTACTTTGCAAAGTTTGTTGAGAAAGTTAAGGATGGAGATACTGTTGAATTTATGTCGGTTGATGGATTCTTGTTTAAAGGAAATCGATTATGTATTCCAAAGAGCAGTTTGAGATTGAAGATTATCAAATAATTACACGAAGAAGGCCATGTGGGTAGAGATCGTACTTTGCAGTTAATTTCTCAATCTTATTTTTGGCCATCAATGAGGAAAGAGGTTGAAAAGTTTGTGGAGAAATGTCATATATGTCAGGTTTCGAAGGGAATAGCGACAAATGCGGGATTGTATAGGCCGTTACCTATGCCGACTAAACCATGGGTTGATATCAGCATGGATTTCGTTTTGGGTTTGCCTAGAACTCAAAGGGGAAATGATTCTATATTTGTTGTGGTGGACAGGTTTTCGAAAATGGCACACTTTATTGCTTGTAAGAAGACGGCGGATGCTGTTCGTGTTGCTCAGTTGTTCTTTAAAGAAATCTATCGTTTACATGGGTTGCCAGAGTCTATTGTTTCGGACAGGGATACCAGATTTTTGAGTCACTTTTGGCTAAGTTTGTGGAAGATGGTGGGAACAAAGCTGAAATTTAGTAGTTCTTATCATCCGCAAACAGATGGACAGACAGAAGTTGTTAACAGATCGTTGGGAAATTTGTTACTATGTCTTGTACAGGACAATCTGAAGAGTTGGGACATGAAGTTATGCCAGGCAGAGTTTGCTCATAATCCAGCAGTGAATCGTAGTACGGGATTCAGTCCATTTCAGATCGTATATTCAAGTTTGTCATGGGGACCGTTGGATTTGGCAGTAGTACCACAACCGAAGGGGACGGTTAAACGAGCTGTCGATTTTGTTGATGTATTGACTGAATGTCATAAAATCGTTCAGGAACGATTGGAGAGAGCAAATGAGAAATATAAGCAGACTGCAGACTTGAAGCGACGAAATGTTGAATTTAACGAAGAAGATTTGGTTTACGCTGTGTTAACGAAGGATCGTCTTCCAGTAGGTGCTTATAACAAGTTGAAAGCAGAAAAATTGGTCCAGTAGAAGTTGTGAAACAGATCAATGAGAATGCTTATAAGTTGAAGCTGCCGGAGAATGTGTACACTTCTGACGTGTTCAACGTTAAGCATCTTGTACCATATTATGGAGATGAACAATCTGATGAAGGAGAATGTATAAATTCGAGGTCGAATTTTTCTAAACCAGGGGAGGATGATGCAAAGCAAACTACGAAATCAATAAGTTTAAATTGTTCAAAGCCTTTAAGTCGTTTGGAGAAAGTTACATTTTTAAGTCGTCCGGGAATTATAAGACGCTCACTACCTACTTCAAGCGGGATACGACCTAATAGAATGTGGTTGAAGGAAGAGGCATCACTTGAGCTAGTCACTAAGTCGCTAACGGGTTACGACTTAACAAGTCACGACCTAAAGCCTCAGGTTAGAGAAGAAAATAAGCAACCAAAATTTCTTCAAGTGATAAGTCGTCCACGACTTAAAGTGGAAGCTATAGGTCGTTCACGACCTAAGGAGTCGCGTAAGGGGGAACAACGAGTTAATGAAGCAACGTTAAGATGGCCACGACCTAGTGAATCATAGAGAATTGGGTCGCTCGGAGATGAGTCGTTCGGAGTTAAGTCGCCTGGAGATGAATCGTTCGGGGATAAGTTGTTTGGGATGATAAGTCGCTCGGGTTTAGGTCGTTGGACCTTGGGTGGTGATGCATACGAGATGAGTCGCTTGATCCATGAGTCGTTGAGTCTTTGTGCTGAAAGGTTAAGTCGTAACTATCTTAAGTCGTAAGTTGTCCAGGGTCATTGTGTCTTAAGTCGTTGATGTTGAGTCGCCATTTGTTATGTTGCTTGTAAATTGTTAAGTCGGCAAGGAGTTAAACCGTGAGTCGTTTGTAACTTGTTCAGATCATTGAGTCGTATCATTTTAAGTCATGTACCGCTAGGTTTTTAAGACGTTTGAGTTTAATTCCTTTTCTTTGTGTGTCGCTGTTTTGAGTCGTGCGTGTTGAGTCGGCAGCGACCTAGTTGAGTCGTGAGTCATGAGTCGGCCGCGACTTAAGGGTCAGCGGTTGGGAACTTCTGTAAATAGGGAGTGAGTTGTAACTTTTTGGAGGTTGATTTTTGAATAAAATTTCTTGTTGATTGTTGTGTGCTTTCATCTTAAATTGGTAGTTGAGTGTAATCTCCTATCTCCACTTTCGGTTATTCGAGTGCGCTCGAATCAACGATTGTTGAAGCCGATTCGCGGAATCAAATGCGCTTGATCAACGCTTGAAGAATTGAAGATCTTCTTTCACGGTATCGTGCGCGATCAACGTGTTAGAGATAGCTAGAATTCGGTATCTTCGGATCAACGAATTTAGGCATTTTGGTATTCATCAATCCACCGATTGCTACTTTCATCGTTATATCAATTTTCTGTTAATCCGCTGCGTCAATAAGGCCTCCCGGCACACACGCAATGCAATCGCACACTTGGGGGAGATTTCCCCTTATGATAGTTAAATATGCTTAACACGAGAAAAATTCTTTGATATTATTACTATTGCGTAGTGAAAAACCTTTCGAAAGTATAATATAAATCCTAGCCAGCATACGACCAATATCATATGCCTACTGTAGCTACCATGTTCAATTGCAAGGTATCGCCACATCCCATGGCTGGTTATACAACTAAAATCATACAGGGCGCGTATTGTTTTGATTGGATTTCCAACCAATGATCAGGCTAAGGAACTTCCTATTGTCTGTGGGTACGCCTCTAGCGGGACGTCCCGAGAACCTAATCGGATCTCTGCCAACACAAGGCCGGGTTACATCTATAACCCGGTAACTACTACTCGAGCATGCCATCCCCCGGTCCTTTGGGACCTTTATCCGAGGCGACTCACAACTACAAAGCAATCACAAAATAATAGATCAGTAGTGTCCACTTGAGTAAGTATCTGGGCTCCATACCATGACACCACCCTTTTCCAAAAGGGTTGACACACTCTAAAGGGCGCGACCCTCACAAACTTGCCGCATCTTTCCTGTTTCGACCATTTTCGGGGTGTGCGGTCCTAATGCAGTCTCGTCCACAAAGCTACACTTTATACAAAAGCCATGCTTTGATCAACAAATGATACACAGCAGCACTCAGCATGCCACACTACCAAATTGGGAGCATATCACTGAAAAATATCAATTACATAACCTCTGAGCTCGTACGTCTCAGAAAAGGGTGTTAAGCTAAGAGAATAAATTCTCCGCCACCAAGCAGAAATGTATTTGATAGAGATCAGTTTAGTATCTCAAAGTGTAATGTCGGACATACAACTATACAAGTCTGTTCCGGGTTCGAACAAAACCGATGGCACTTCCGAAGAAGCCCTTGCAATCCTGGCATCCACAATTACGATCCGACTTCCCATCACATATGGAGAACTCTATAACTCAGTACAGAGTCAATCGACAGGTTATCCTATAATTCTTGAAGACACCCGGTCTTCAAATGCAATCCATAATGTCGTATAACTACTCAGAATGGGTTATATGGCACAAGATCCTCTCCCGGCTAAACCGAATAGTGAGAGCAATATTTAAAAATATATGGATATGGGATTTTCAGTTAAGTCACAACTTAAAAATTCAAGGCTTTTCTTTTCAAATGGTTAAACAAATTACCATTTAAATCTTTAAACTAAAAGATTCATTTCACAAACTTCACCCAATTTCACAAAGATCTACACATAGATTCCAAAACAATTTCCATTTAAATTGGATCAACTCATTAAATCTTTAAATCAAAGATTTAACTTAAAGCTTTCAAGACACGTTTCCAAAGATTTATTCATAACTTGGAAAATTATCTTTCATTTTAGACTTGAATCCCTTTTAACATAAATTGGAAGTTCATTTCTTATGTGAAAGCTTTTATTATTCGAAAACAAATAGTTTTCGTTACGAAAAAATCGGATTTCATTTATACAAGTTAAAATCTTTGGTTTAAATTCAAATTCCCAAAACAACACTTTCAAAATGGTTCAAAACCCATATGAACCCATTTATAAGTTGAATAACATTTTTAAACCCTAGTTCCCAAATCATAGAATTCAATTTCAAATACTGAATTCAAATTTAAATCAAATTATTTAAATTTCAAAACTCAATCAAGTTATTCAAAATTAAATTTTATCTTTGAAATTCCTTTTCAAAAGATTTTTATTTTAAACCAAATCCATTTCCAAAACCATTTGGATTCAAAATTCAAATTTTAAACTATTTCAAAAATCTGCGACTTAACCCATTTCCACGTGCAATCCATATTTGTGTGTGTATAGGTGTGGTCCAGGGGTTTTACACAATAGTGCAACATAATCAATCATCACAGATTCAATCATATCAATCACGATAAGCGGTATAACCCATAACGCTTATCTTTATTCACAGATTCATAGATAAAATAAATTTATCAGTCACAAAGATTTACCATTATGATTCGATGTGGCTTTCGGACAACCAACTGGAATCCGACTCCCTGTCGCATCGAAATTCAGATGTCGTTTTATGGGCCAAGGGGTTTTCATATACATACAACAGTATATTCATCAAAAATATAGCAGCTCGGCATAAAGCATCACATAGCATCACATCACATATCAAATATATCAATCCATCACACAGCATTCAATAACAATCAAACATCTTTGATTAAGGTGAATAAATCGTGTGGTTTTAAATTTATTACTCACATAATCACTTTCATTAGAATTTTTTATCAATGATCAATTACAATTAATTTCAATTGATTAAATCTTAATCGCCTTCATTAATTAATCAGTCCTTAGTTATCTTAATTAATTAACCCTTAATTGTAATTAACTAAATCTTAATAAATTATTCCCTACTTAATTACTTTAATTAATAAACCCTTAATTGCTGATTAATTAAATCTTAATTATAATTAATTATCCTTTATTTAATTATTCCTTAATTAATTATTCTTAATTTAATTACCCTAATTAATTAACCACATCAATTAATTATTCTTTAAGTAGTTAACCCTTAATATTTGATTTATCAATCTTTAATCTTTAATTATCTACTCTCAATTACTCCCACTAAGTAATTATTATTTTTCTTTAATCATTCTTTAATTACTTGATTTATTAACTTGAATTATTAATTGATTTCTTTAATTACTTTAATTGCCTTCATTAAGTAATTTACCTTTAAGTTAATTACCATTTAATTAATCCTTAATTAATTATCATAAGTGATTATCCTTAATCACTTTTATTAATTAATAAATGGCATTGAGTAATTATCGTTTAATCCCTTGATTACTTATCTTTAATCATTAATTATTACTTTTAATTAAGTAAATATCCTCAATTATTTACATTTATAAACCATTAATTACTTAAGATCTATAAAAGATAAACATTTTATCTTTAAAATCTAAATCATGTGCTTTTAGGTTTTAAAAATAACATTTACTTTAACAAAATTTGGTTAAAGCAGTTATAACTTCTTAAATCAACTCCTTTAAAACATTATCACTAAATCTAATTGAAGTTTAAAACTTGCTTTTATAAAACTATTTAGAACAGTTTAAAAACTGGCTTCGAGTCCAACTCGATTCCCACTCTAATCATGACCCGAGTAAATCTACTTCATTTCAAAACTAAGTTTTTGTTAAAGTTTAAAACCTGGAAAACATATTAATCACTCGCGTACTATTTCGAAGATGAACCCTAGCCAAACCTTCAATTCTTCGCGCTCGAACTCGAGAAAGATGCTTCTTCCCCAAATAAACAAAATTCCAGATCCAACGTCATGGTCGTGCACATGCACATTTCGCCTGAGCAACGACGATCGTTGCCATAGCCTCCCACACGTCGCTGGCGATCCCTTCAACAACACACATCACCCAAATCGATGCAAGCAACGATCGAACGAAATTGAACCCATTGATCCAAAATCTGGAACTCAGTTTGATTGGAAAAATCACCCACCATCGACGACCACAACCATTTAGGCCATGCCGCCACGTCCAAGGCTCCACCATATGACGACAGAACTAACCCTCCAGGTCCGATGCCCTTGAATTCTCTATCGATGCCGCAGTAATCACCTAAACTCAACCAACCCCAAAAGTGAACCGAACCCTACTTCGACGTTCAACCACCGCCATGGCAATAAATAAAATTAGTGACAGTTTTTCACCACATCCCCATACCTTCAGCCTCCTCCAGCACCGACCATGTCTTCCATAGCTTCGCCGTTCATCAAATATTGACAGAATTTCATTTTCTGTTCAACACAACAATGCTCAACCATTTTAAGCTTAAAATTTTTGAAGCCTTCACCTAAAATCATAATTTTGTAATACAAACACGATTATGCAACCAGGTCTTTAAAATTAAGATGTTCGTTTTGCTGATTCAAATTGATTTTACTGTAAATTGTCATTTTTTAGAATATTTATTTAATACTTCTTTTTACCTAATATTATTTTTAAAAATAACCTTACCTTGTTATCAAGAACTTCCTTTCAGGAATCATACTCTAAATTTTTTTAAATATGAAGATATGATTGTTTTTCTCTGATGGATTTTGGGTTTGTTACACAAAGTATATACATATATACATTCACTGGCATTCACAACATAATACATACCATATATCATCATTTTTCATAGAAACCAAATCACAATCATAAACATATACTCAAATTCAAACTAGAATAGGTCAGTTTGCTCAACATGGAGTTGCAGCAGAGACAGAGAGCAGAGTACAGAATGAAGGCAGAGAAGAATTTTGAGCCTGTACATTTTTTCTTTAATTAATTTTTTTTTGAACCTTAGACCTGCCATGTTTTGTAAGTACATGTCTTTAATCACTCTTTGTTGTACTTAATTCATTAAACACAAACAATTTTCCATTACTTACAGTTTGAATCTCTATTATACGCAGAGAAGTCTTTTCCTGCAGTTGAAACCAGAAATTATTTAAGCCTTTAAACTTGATTTGTTTTCCTGCAATTGATTGACAAAGTTTTTTAAATTCTTGCTTTAATGCTGTCTAGCAACTTCAAATTCAAAATTCCTTAAAAGATTTATACTTGACTTAATCTACCTGAGTTGACCCTGATTTTGTTTTGTCTCAGGTCTTTAAATTAAGTTGAGACGATTTCCAGGTTTTTCTATATCTTGATCTGCCTAGTTAAACTTGATTTGCTTGATCTTTTGCATTAATCTGAATTTGCTTTGAAATTGCATGCTTTCATATTGTAGTTTGATTGCTTTATTTCTTTCCTTCCTGGCTTTGATATTGAACAATTTTGCTTTGAATTTCAGGTTGCCTTTCCTTCTTTTTTTTCTGATTTTTTTTCTTTGGCGTTGAGATTTGAAATGCTAGATCTTTGTTACTGTATTTTTCAGATTTTCTAAGAGTAAATATTATTTGGTTATGGGGAGATGAAAAGTTTTTTTAATTTTTAATTTTATTATTTTATTTAAACAATGATGTTGAATGCCATTTGTAAGAAATCATCATGATATTCCCATGTAATGTTTACTTCTTTGATCCACCTCCTTGTGTATGCTTATCATTTGTAATCTTCAAAGACAAAAGAAATTTTTATTTTTATTTTTAAAACAATATTTTAATCATATTTACTTTATAAATGGATACACCTCTTTATCATTTGTATGTGTACATATACAATGTTAAAAGAATAATTGTTTTTAACTAATCTTTATACTATATAAATTTCACCTCAATGATTTTAAAAGCCAAATACTTCTTTTAAAACATTTATTTTAAGTTTAAATTCAAATTTCAATTCAACTTGAATTAGAATTCTTTTATGTCTATTTATATATATTCATACATACACTTGTACAATTTTATATTCAATTCCAATATATACTCTTATATGCAATATACATACATGTATAAAATTTAAATTTACTTGACTTTTTAAAACACTCATTATTTCAAAATTTTAAACTCAAAATAAATTGAAATTTATTTATATATTGTATATTACTTATTTTATTTTTTTGTGATTTCTCAATATATTTTCAAATTAAATTCCAAAAGTTAAAAAAAATATTATTAATTTTAATTGATAAGTTTTGGATGTTACTTTTTTTATTTATAAGATATTAAATATACAATTTCAAAGCCTCGATTAAATATTAAAATCAATGTCCAAACAAACAAATATCCTATTTAATTTGAAAAATTCAAATTAATTTACAATTTTATTCAAAAATTTATTTTAATTATCAATTTAAATTTAATTAAAAATCGGGAAAGTGCTAATAATGTGGCATGAATATTAATTTTGATGTTCACATTAAAAATGAAAAAAGAATTTCAAGTAAAGCACATGAAAAGGAGCAAACGAAACAAATGAGAAACAAATCAAAAGAATGCGGCAATTATTAATTAGAAATAAATCAAATGAGGCAACTATTAATTAATAAGAAACAAACGAGTAGCCTAATAATGAAATGATGCCCAAGTGGAACCTATATGGAGAACCTGAATACGAAAAAAAAGAGAATGTGGATATAAAAATAAATATAAAGCAAATGAAGAGACCTTTTATATACTATAACCAAAATTTAGATTCCAAATTCCAAAACTTGTATCGATTAATTAATTTCAATGAATCCAAATATACACATATTTATAACATTTAATTCTTTATTAAAACATTTGTTTTATGTTATTATATTTGGACATTCCATTAACTCAATCAATATTCAATCTATATATTTATTTATGTTACTCAAACCAATTTTATTAATTCATGAACATATGTCTATCTATGCACTATAAAAATGGTTTACTTTAATTTTTTAATCACTGTAATGGTCACATTATTGCAACCAATTTACATGTTTTAACCGTATATAAAATGGAGAAATAAATATATGTGAACATTACAACTGTTAATATAAGGTAATTTCTAATATATTCTACAACATTTATACAACCACGAACCCACCGATATATTTTCAAATTTAAATGTTAATAAATGTTTTTGATTATTCTAAATTCAATTTGTGTTTCTTTTATAAAATTATACATATACAAAATTGAAGTTTTATTTTATACATCACAAAACATGCATTTATTTTAATTAAAATGTTCATATTTTTTTAAACAAAAATGCAGGTTCCTATATTAACTCATTCGTTACAATTTTTTTTCCTATTTCCTCTTAATTGAAACATTTGAACTAATCTAATTACAAATAATTTCATTACTAATTTCAAACGAATTCTTATTATAAAACTTTCTTTTATTTTCATTTATACTATTTTAAACATGTTTTATAAAGTTTCATATACAACAAGGTTTATACACTATTTACAAAGTAAATGTTTTATCTTATCAAAAAACAACTTCTCCAAGGTATATTTCAAATAAAAACTTATGTTATTCTTTCATTAAAAGATCCACATAATTCTTTATTTAAATTCAACATTTGTTATTCCAATTTCTGTTATTAATTTAACATAAACAAATATAGCAAATTTAAACTCTAATGCGAGTTACAAATTTTGTCTTATTGCAATTGGTTGTCATTTAAAATTAAATTGATATTACAACTTACCTTCAATATATTTTCAAAATAAAAATCATAAAATTTTGTTTCCAACCATTTTTATTCAACAATTTTTTAATCACTTCAATATTTTTAACTGTTAATAATGCAGGTCGTTACATATTAATTGCTCCTAAAAAACTGGGCGGTTACATAACAATTTTGTTGCTAAAAGAAATAAGTAAAAAATAAAATAAAGGTCGAAGATCGAATGTTCTAGTTGAATTATGATAAATACATGAAAATGTAAATTTTTATGCTTATATTCATCTTTGTTTCATATGAAATAAATATTGCACAAGGTATTTTTGAGTGTTTTCATAACTTTGCAAAATAAAGTAGTCTTCATTTAAAAGTAAAATATTTCAACTCCTCCTCCAAGGATTTTAAAACAACGCTAAATTCTAAATCAGGTGTGAAGAAAAGCTCACCAAAAAGGATCTATTTTTCTTAACATAATATAAAGGTGTGTAGCTCAACTAGTATTTTGCAAATATATATAACATGAGTTTATAATGCATAAGATAATTTTGTTGGCGTATTCTATTTCAACACATATATTACTTAGTAGCCCCCTTAAAATAAATCAAATTTTAAAGACAAAAATACCCTTAGAAAACTGCATACTTTCTTTCATCTCAATTCCATTATCCTCTTACGTCATTTTCTTACTGCCTAAACCATCGCTTCATGAAAAACCGATTTTTTGGATCAGCGAAGAAGAAATTCCATTTTTCAGTACTAAGTCATTTTTTGAGTTTATAAAAAAATTTAGTTGTCGTTCGGAAGAAAATATGAATTAGGTTTCTAAATTAGTGAAGAAAAAATTTCAACTATTCATTACTAAGTTATTTTCTGGATTTACAGACTTTACTAAGAAAAAATTCGATTTTTCACTACAAAGTTTCTAACTCAGTTAAGGAAAAATTCTAATCCTAATTTCTAAATCAATGAAGAAGAAAAAATCAATTTTTCATGTTTTGCGTGATGGGAAGGGTAGTTTTGGAAATGGTAGGGGGCTATTAGGCTATTTTTGGGTTTATAGACTTTTTTAAATTTTTAGGGGCTACTAGGTAAATACTCAGGTTGAAATAGAATCCGCCAATTTTATTTTGCTAACTCTTGGAATGAATCTGCCCAATTTTCTTAACGAAATTCGTAGTGGCGAACGAAGACAAAATTCTTAATTAGGTTCACTACTTTTTACTTGCATAAATTTTAGGATAGATGAAGCAATAAAACACCTATAAATACGCATATATATGCTTACTCAAAGGCAGTTCCAATTCTATTATATTTTCTATTCTTCTTTTTCATGCCATTAGGCTTTAGTTTCTTGTATTCTGCCCCCAATATTAATAAAATTCACATTTTATGATGTTTATTTTTATTATGATTTTTATTCATTGGTAATTAATCCCTTACAATCTAGGGGGTGATGAAGATATGATAATTTTTACGAATTAAAATCGAATTCTCGGACTTCTTTTGAGTTATTTTTGCTTAGATCTAGATAATATTAAGTTTTTATTGAATTTAACAACTTATATTAATAATCTCAAACCAGTTATTATTATTTTAATAATCCTTAACTTTAAATCCACATCTTAAAGAATCAAAATAAATGTCTGATTTAGAACTCAAGTTGTTAGCCTACTTTTCCCAATTGTTAATTGTAAAAAGGTAGTAGGTGTACCAACTTCAATATAATAAATTAATTATTTATATGGATTTTAGTATGAAACTCTTTTAAGAAATAAATATTTCAAAATTTGAAAGTACACTAACTATGTAGTGAATTCTACCCTTGAATTGCTCTTTTTTCTGTTAATAAGATAATTTTGTAGTTCTGACTCAGGAATTGAATCTGCCCGACCATCTTATCGAAATTCGTAGTGACGAATTAAGACAAAGTTCTTAACTTGATTAACTAGTTTGTATTGGATAAATCTTAGGATAGATTAAGCACATGAACACCTGTAAGTAACCATATATATGCTTTTTCAAAGGCAGATCTAATTCTACTCTATTGTATATTCTTCTTTTTCATACCATTAGGCATTTGTTTCTTGTACTTTGTCTCCAATATTAATAAAATCCATTTTTCATGATGTTTATTTTTGTTATGTTTTCATTATTATGGATAACTTATCCTTTACAATCTAAGAGGTGACGAAGCTATAATAGTTTAGATGAATTGAAATTGCATTCTTTGATTTCTTCTGAGTTACTTTTTCATACATCTAGATAATATTAATTTTTTTTGAATTTAATAGCTTTTATTAAAAATCTCAAACGAGTTATGCTTGTGTCAACAATTTCCAACTTTAAATCCATATTTAAAACAATTAAAATTAACGTTTGATGGGGAATCGAAGTTTATAGCCTAACTTTCCTAAATGTTAATTGTAAATAAGCTGTACCTATACCAACTTTCAGTACAATAGATTAATTATTTATGTGGATTCCATTATAAATCCTTTTAGGAAATCAATATTTCAAAATTTTAAATTATATAAACTATTATATTAATTGTGTAGTGAATTTTACTCCAAAACGTTTCTTTATTCTTATATATTTCTATCCAGTTTCTTTATATTTTTGTTTGTTCAACCTTAAAATTTGGGTTTAATCCAAATTATTGATTCTTTATTAATGTTCTCCTTATGGATCGATCCGTACTTGCAAAGTAAAAAAACAATACGCTATGCACTTACAGTAATTCTATTACACTAATAACGATTTTCATATTAAAACTAAATTGCTCTATTAAGCTTTTCATTCCTTTGCTGAGGAAAATGGTTAATTTTTGTTTGATCTTAGGATTATTATTTTCATTGAATTCTTAACTATTTAGTGGTAGGTCAATTGTAGCGGTATTAGACATAGCCATATTTAGTTAAGGAATACAAACAAAATCATTTTATTTATTTTCCATTTTCCCTTTTTTCAAAAGCGAAATATTTTACCATTCATCAACACTTTTATGGATGTTTATTTTGTTTCTTTTCGAAAAAACCTCTGGTTTTTTATTCTTTTCCTTACTTCTCTGGCTTTCATTTTTTTAATGTTTTCAAGCCTTCTTCTTAGGTTGCAAATTGAAGAAAAGCAAAGAAGTTTGGAATTGCATTCTCAAGTTTTGTGTACATCACCTTGCTTAAAAATTTGCTGTAATAACTCTCCAATTGCTTTATTATCCCCTTTTATTATCGTATTTTTCATTCTTGGTTTCTTGCATTTACTATTAAAAAAGAAAAATATCATTTGTAGTTGCATTTCTAATATACATTTACCTTCCATTTGGCAAAATTTTGTTTTGTTTAGGGCTCCCACCCATATTCATATAAGATGAGGATATCGTCACCCTTCCTTATCTAAAATTCTACATACATTGCATAATATGTTGCGTTAAATTAAAGAAATAGATGTTGGATTTAAAGATGTCACAAGCTCACGCTGGGTGATATTGTATATTTTGGCTTTGGTTCAATTTGAAAAAAATTATCTATTGGCTTCTAAGGTAACTTTAAGCTCTTGACACTTATAATTATCACAAAAATCACAATAATTTTCGAAAATATATATTTGACCTTTTCTCTGAAGGTACCAAAACCTTCAATGGCACTATTACGATGATTCATGGTGCATTTTTGAATCTTATTCATATCTAGCCAAGAATTATTTTGTTAACTGTGTCAAATGGTCATTTTGCAATTTTTTTGAAGCCATTTAGAATAAAATTTGCAATTAACCCTTATGTTCATTTATTTGCATAAGTTCATACATGTGCAAAAATAAAAACAAAAATAATTTTGTCCTTTCTTTTCTTCACTCTTCATATTGTCTTCTTCCTTTAGTACATGAATGTTGGACTCATGATTATTATTTAGTTGGAACAAATATTTAATCCAAGGCGGATGAAGAAAATGTTCCATGTGATAGAATCTTTCTCGGCTGAGGTTTTGTCCCTTCTTGTAACTCCTTATCCGCTTCTTGGGTAACCTCATTGAAATCCATTCACGTCACATAAATACACTTACAAAGTTTATCAATCCTAAACATGACAATCTTTGCATACTTTTAATAATATTTAAACAATTATATGCAACCAACTTTAACAATTATGTAACAATGGAATAAAACTTGGGTTAATTCTGTTCACACTCACCTACTATGTCGAATTTTTTTACATAGCTTGCCTCCAATTCAATTAAAACTTAGGAAGCATTTGGAAAAGTTTTCTTAGAATTTTTTTTAACTCTTAGAAAAATAAATACAAATTCAAAATGAAATTGTAAATTTTCATCGGTTTGAGGGTGGATCTTTTAGAAATTACTTTGAAAGATTTATGGAACTTCTGATAAAATTTCCACGCTGCAATTTTGAGAAATGAACACTTTGTATTAATTTAGATAATAGACTTGAAAACACTTCTTAAATAATTTTTCAAGTAAACATTTTAGTGCAACCTCATAACAAGAGAAAAAATTATAGCAGAACAGAAAAGTGAAGTTCATATCAATCCATAGTTTTCAAAGAAACCACCTAAACTTATGTATATTTGTTATATATGATACATGTATAGAAAAATGAACTCACATAACAAAAGAAAATCTAAATGGTGGGTGCAATAACATATATAATTAAGTGGTGATGCAAGAAAGCATTCAGTAAAATCAATAAAGATACTGCAAGGAATATGTTTTTTATAGCATAATTCATAGCATTTCCGCCTCTACTGCTATTAAAACTACTTAGGAACAAAAATATATTTTATTAAATGATATGTAATGTGCTTTGTTGGGAAATTTATTTCCATTTTCCCAAATATAAAATACACATGCTCTTCATCATTCCTACTTTTGCTTCTCTCGTCTTTTTAGGCTCATCATCATTTTCTTGACAACTTCATGATCAAATCTTCAAAAAAAATTCTTAACATCCTAAATCTACCACTATATTCAATTAGCTTGAACCATAAATCAGTCAAATTCTCTACGTACTAATCATTAGATTAGTGATCATCTCTTCGGATTTAGGTAAAACTTTTCCTCTTGGATTATTTAAAATTTACAGTTCATTCTCAATAATGATTGATTGTATTTCAAGGTAGATGAATTTTTTGGTAACCCAATTTCTTTTAAGCCCTATTTCATTCGATTATTGACTACTAATTTTGAAAAAGAGTAATTATTGTTTCAAATATGGATTTTAATATAGACCCTTTTTCTAAAACACAATTTTAATCATTTTATATTTTGTTTTTTCTTAAAAACACAACTTTTTTGGTTCTTCTTTTTTGTGCAAATTTTGATATTCTTGTTAGAAAGAAAATTGCCACCATTCTTTGAATTATTTTCATACAAATTCATGTTTGAATTCTTTTCTTTTTACGATATAGTTTTGATGTATAACATTTTATTTCATCATAATATCAACATTTCATGCTTGTTCGTATTCCTCTTTAATAAAGAAAGGCTAACTTTAAATAATTCATTATTAGTACTAAATACTGTTAACATGACTTAATCAACTAAAACTTGACTTGTTAAAAACGTAAATATTATCATTATAGATAGATAAATTAAAATATGTACATTTTAGCAACAAATCAGAAGAATTCCTAAGTTGCCAAATTATACTGCAAACTAAATCTAATAGTGCTCTATCAACAAGTTTGGTAATATCACACTTTATGTTTTTGTAGCAATGGTAGTTAGGATATGCAATGCATGGGAAGAAAACATCTAACATTTCCATATGACGGGGGTGATTAGTTGACAAAGATTTAATAAAGCAATAATAACAATCGTCACCAAAGACAACGTTGTTTAGCGAACCTTGAACAATTGTAGAAGGCAATTATACAATGTAGTTCACTAGATTTTTGGAATTCATAAAATCGACAGTCAAATTACCTCTCTCAAAATACTCCGCATAAGGTTGAAGGTCTTGGTTATCAAGGTAGATTAAAACATCAAAGATGGAAAAGCTATTATTTGTTTCATTATATGATTGATAGAGATTTCAAGATCATCAAGATTACCCAAGTGAAATCCAAGTCTTCGCCTTGAATAGAATTCTCCAATAGAAGAGCTGAAACTAGCATCCACCACTTAGATATGCGATGAAAATTTCCTTGACTATGGGTACCACGAAAAAAAATCTATCAAAAAAGGAAGGTGGCAACTTACACTATAAGGAAGATAACTCTCGAGCTCTAGAACTCTCACAACTTCAAACTGTTCTTGCATGTGTTTTAGCACAAACACTTAAGGTTGAATCAAAGGAGAATTTTTAACATGGTGCACACTCTTCATTCCCCTATCTTTTTCAGCCATAACCTGTGAAGCTCAAACATATTTGCAAGAACATTTTGAAGTTGATGAGAGTTCTAAGACCCATGGGATTTATCTTCCTTGCAATGTAATTTGCCACTTTCCTTTCGATGAAACTTTTCATGGATCCCTTACTTAAAAAAATTTCGTCATGTATCTAAGTTGCAAATGCTAGGTTTAGCTCTTCGATTGAAGAATCCAATTCAAGATGCAAACTTAGATTTTTTTTTTAATCGGCAATTTCGGCGACCTTGACAGCTTCATCAATAATCTAATGGAATTAGATAATGGCTTTTCATTTCTGAAATTTTAAACTACCTAAATAATTAAGTGTTTCAACTATATATAGCGTATGTTGATGGAGAATATTTGACTTCTAATAATATGGCTTTTGAACATCAAGTGAATTTTATGGGAAAATCATCCCTTTCTAATGATCAAGGTTCGCTAAAAACGTAACCTTTCTTGATGATTGTTATGACTGATTTGTCAATTCTTTGTTAACAAATTATCCCCAACATATGGAAATGTAAGATGTTTTCTTCCAATGCATTACATAACCTGACTACTAATGTTAAAACAACATATAGTGTGATATCACCACACTATTTGATATGGATCAGTTAAATTTTGATTTTTGTATAATTTGGCATCTTACGAATTCTTATGGTTGGTGGCCAAATGTGATGTCCCACCTCTATACTCACGCTAGCCAAGGACACTACTAGGTAATGTTGTTAACTAGCACAGAGAATAAGCTATTAAGGAGCGACCATCCGTGTAATTGCTTTGTGCGAGAACCGATATGCCCGATAAAATATTACTTTTCATTTCGTGTGAAAATCCGACGTACTGATACAAACTCAATACTACTACACGGTGGCTATGTGGTCTTCGAAAACAAATATAGAAATAAGCATAACACAAATCAGTCATAGATATCCATATCACAAAGACGGAAACAGATATGAATATATCACCTAAAAGTGTACATCAAATTAGTGGTCACAAGATCCACTACACCACAAAAGAATAGGTACAAGTGCTTGACAAAAGAATATGTATACATCTAGGAGTCTCTATCTCAAATGTATACAACAAAAACTACTAGGCTAAGTAGTTAGCCAAAAGTCAGATGACGAACCAAGATAAGAAGCCAAGCAGAAGCACCTGAACTACCTCGGTCTGACCCGAGTATTATTTATGAAGAAAATAATAATGGATTAGTCTAGCTATAAATATCATATAAAATGAGATAGGATAAGAGATATGATAAAAACGTATGATAGCAAAAATGCCATACTGTGACAAGTATACATTAAATAACATCAAAAATCATACAATATCTCAAAATCTCAAACACCAAAAAGAATGTCATATTCTTTAAATTATTCACCAAAACAGAAATATTAATGAAACTTATCAAAGCCAATCGTAAAAATTGGTGAAACATAAATTCTAGAAATCAGCAACTAGAAATCCAGAAATCACATAAAGGGGAAGGCCTAACAGAAACGGGAGCATGAAAACTCACCAACATGTGTATCACAAACGGAATGCTATTCCATAAACTGAACATTGATGCACCTAGAAATATATGCCCCATGCACAGTCAAACATCGACGCACCCAAAAAGATACGCCCCATGCATAAACAAACATCGACGAACCAAGAAAGATATGCCCCATGCATAAACAAACGTCGACGCACCTAGAAAGATACGCCACATGCATAAACAAACATCGATGCACCAAGAAAGATACGTCCCATGCATAAACAAACATCGACGCACCTAGAAAGATACGCCCCATGCTCTGACTTATCGAGCCGATTGCTCCATGAACGGTCTAAAGACCATGGGTCGCTAGTTCATAAAAATGATACGAAGCCCCATATAATGAGGTATAGTCTCCCATGTGGACAAAGAGATGTCGCAAATTGCGAAGCCTAAATCACAAAATGATCATCATTGATCGATAAGTGTGAATTACACTAAGCTAGTAAATAAATGAGTCTAGCTACATGTATCAGAACCACTAGCTTAACTTAAATATTTATGAACAATTATAGATTTTCACTCGAAGATTGTCACAAGATTTTCAATCGAACACGTCTAAAAATTAAGCGACGAAGTAAACGCAGGCATTTCATACCACTTGTTTTGCTATGCCATTTAAGTAGATTTCTCATACGAATAAGGTAAAGGTTTGTATATATTAATAGGTTGGAAAACGGTTTTATAAACGAGTTACGTATTAAAAATAGAGTTAAAATCATCTTTGTGAAAGAGTTGGAATCATTACTGCTAGTATAGATATCTTTGTATTTTAAAGTGACAAACCATAGAAACGATTGTAGAAACAATCAATCACCAAAAATTCACATTCGAAGACGTGACCAAATCCATAGAAATCGATACCAAATCCATCAAAATGGATATTCCCAAAAATCCAAAATAAATTATTGAAGTTAACAAAAGTGATGACAACTAATTGGATCAACGAAAATCGATTTAAAAATTGAGAATCAATTTAAAATTTGGAAATCCACACAAAAACGGAAAAATTGGCTGAGTTAAGCATATTCAGTCGACCGAACACTGCAGTCTGTCGACTGATTCTATGCCTAGAAACGTACGATTACCAGGTTCAGTCGACTGAACCCAGAGTTCAGTCGACTGAATCTATGCCTGGAAACTTTCTGTTTCCAGGTCCAGTCGACTGAACTTTGTAGTCAGTCGACTGACATAGGGACATGAATTTTTTGTAACGATCCTGGATTTTAACTAAATTTAAATTAATAATTAATTTAATTTTTGAATAAAAATTGTGAAGTTAATTGGTAAATTGATTTGAGTTTCTCCAAATTCAAATAAAATATGTGTTAACTCATCGAAATTGAAATCTTATATATATGTGTTTAAATTTCAAAACATCCTCTTTTGAATAATATGTATTAATACAAACAAAATATATTTACAAAAATAACAAACAAATAAATATTAAGCTAAAAATAGAAAAACAAAGTATATAAGATAGATTATAAAATATAAGTAAACACATTAACTAAAATTTAACAACACATTAAAAAAAATAGAAATGTATTTATATGTATGCATAAAATAATAAGACAAGCAAAAGAAAAGATAAAAATATATTCAAGTTGATTAACAAAAACAAGACAAGAAATAACATACATTTAAAGTAGAAAGAAGTAAATATATTCAAGTATTCAAAGAAGAAAAGGAAACAGCAAATGATATTCAAGTAGAAAAATCTTTAGTCAAAATTCAAAGAACAAGTTGGATAAGTATGAAGACAACAGTATATATTCAAGTATGAATACTTGAAAAAGAAATGACAACAACAATTAATGCAGCCACCAAAGCAAGATATCAGCCACCGAAAAAAAAATCTTTAGTCAAATAAGCATGCAAGAAGAAAATATCTCTAGTTAAGTGGTACAAAAATATAATCACCTGTACAAAAACATATCCCTGTAAACTTGTTTTCTTTTTATCTACCAAGCTTCTTCATTTTATCAGTTTTTCCATCCAAGCTGAAGAAATCTGAAGCAAATATCATTTTCATCTCAAACAACATTCAGTTATAATATCAAAACAAATAACTCAGCTAAACTCAGAGATCAACAAGAGGATTAAAGGCCAAAAAGGTTTCAGCTTGCATTTTTACAACCTGTTCAACATGAAGCAGGCTCTGTTCTTCTTCTGGAAATTTGTGAGTAACTTTTGTTTTTATTTAACTTAAAAGTATAATCTGTTGCATACATCTGTGAATGAGTATATTTACACAGGTATATATATAAATGTTCTATGTATACTTGAATGATGAACTATGAGTAGGCTATTATTCATTTCTGTTCTCTGTCTACGATTCTAACACAAGATTGTAGTTTCAAAAAATATCAGTTCCTCTTGATCTACATATTGTTTGAGCTTAAGATTAAAAAAAAGTTTCTTGTTACAGTACGTATTAAGTTTTAAAATTTAATTTAAGTTAAAATAACCTATCAAAGTTGTTGGAAATCAATATAACTGAGCACCACTTAAAATTTTGTTAAAATTCAAACCTTTCAGTTTACAAATTCAGGTATATAGATCGAATTCGTAAGCTTAAACATGATTTTTAAAGCAAGAATTATAATTTTTAGATCACGAATCAAAGAGCAGTTTGGGTTCATTCGAATTTCATTGTTTGGCGATTTCTGATGATCTATTGAGTAGTGGTGGTCGGGAACTTGCCAGGTGGTGGAGGAGTGATCGATGATGGAGGGGAAAATAGTGAGATGGTCGGGAGTTGAACGTAGTGGCGATGGCGAGAGTTTAAACTTTCTAAACCTAGTTTTAGCGAAGGGTCGTATTTGGAATCGTTCGTCCTCTGTGATGCGTCAAGTTCAACGTGCCTTTGAGTGATGGTAGTTGGGTCATAGGCGAGAGCATGGCCGAAGTTGTAGAGGTTACAGAGGTCATGGTTGTGAGAACGAGGCGTTGATAGGTGACGGTGGGTTACAGTTCATTTCCTGGTTGCGGCTTTGAACTCTCAATTTCAATTTCGACGCGATGTTGAAGTTCGAGTGATCGAACATTGATTCATGGATGGACTTTGACTTGCTCAACGACGTGACATCGACCGGAGGCAAATGGCGGTGCTGTGCACGTGCGCGACACAGTTTTGTTTCCTGATGAAGACGAATGGAGCAGGGGACGTGTACTCGAGTATTTACTCGAGTTAGTTCATGAATTTCTCGAAGCATTTTGTAGTTTTGCTCAAGACAGTGGGGTGTTGAACTCAAAGCACTAGTGAACTGTAATTTGCATAGCTGGGTGGAAGCAGGGATGAACTCGAGTTGACTCGAGAAATTCGAGTAGTTTACTCGGAGAAGTTAAGCGCTTGGCTCGAAGCCAATATAGCCTGGCTCGGGTAGTATGTTGTACAGGTTTAAAACCTGTTTGTTTGCAATTCAGAAATTTTAATTTTAATTTACAAAAAAGGTAAAAATATTTTTTAAATCAGAATTTAATTAGAACTCAAGTTAGTTTAAACTTAATTTGGAAATAAATAAAGTTTTTAAATTAAATTGTTTAATAACTTAAAAAGTTTTAAGCCGCTAAGTGGATTTAAAAGAATTGAATTTAAAATGGATTTTGAAATTGTAAGGAAGAATTTAAACAAAATTAAATTTGAAATCTTGACTTTAAATCTAAATTCAATTCCTGGATTTTGAAATGAAATTAAGTTTTATATAATTTAAATTGTTAAATATAATTTTAACTTTGTATAAGATAAATTGATATTCCATTTATATTTTAACATTAAGATGAAATTTAAGCAGTAAATTTGAAAAGAATGATTTCTAACGTATTTGTGAGCGCTAGATAAAATCATTTATAAGAATGAGTTTATCTTAAAGTTGATTCACGATTAAGGATTAACTATTCAAGAAATCAACTACGAATTAATAATTGATTAATTAAGTAATTAGGGATAGTTACTTATTATGATTAATTAAGGATAATAAATTGAAATGGTACTTAATTAACAATTAATTAATAAATGTGATTAATTAAGATTAATTGAATAATTTAAAGGTTAATTCAATAATAAGGGTTAATTGATTCATTAATTAAGGATGATGAGTTAATAATTAAAAGTTAACTAGTAAATGATTAAAGGACAATTAATTAGATGATTTGAAATCAATTAGAGTTAATTAACCGTGATTGATGACCCATCAGATTTAAATAAATTAGATAATTTTTGAGTTCACTTATGGATGTTTTGAATCCTATTGACCATTGAACTGTCTGATATTTCTGATATGTTGTGCTTTGTGCCGTGAATTATTTTGGTGTGATCTGTGATGAATGTGATTTATTTATCTATGATGAATTTATTTATCTATGAATCTGTGAATAAGCGTTATGGATTATACCGCTTATCAATATCGATGTGCTTAAATATGTGATGTGATGATTTCTAATGTTGCACTATTGTGTTGAACCCCTGGACCACACTTATACACACACCAATAGGGATTGCACGTGGAAATTGGTTAACTCGTAGATTTTTGAAATAGTTTGAAATTGAATTTTCAAATTCAAATATTTTTGGAAATAGATTGGGATTAAAGTAAAAAGCTTTTGAAATGAAATTTGAAAGTTAAAACTTATTTTTGAATAATTTTATTACGCCTTGAAGCTTAAATAATTTGATTTAAATTTAAATTCAAAATTTGAAACTGAATCCTATGATTGGAAACTAGGGATTAAAGATGTTATACAAGTTATATATGGGTTAAACCATTTCAAACGTATTGATTTGGGAATTTGATTTAAAATTCAAAGGCTTTAACTCGTGCAATTATAATCGGATTCTTCCGAAATGAAAACTATTTATTTTCAAATAATAAAAGATTTCATATAAGAAATGACTTCCAAATTGTGTTAAAAGGATTTCAAGTCTAAAATGAAAATGTATTTCCTAGTTATGAATAATCTTTGGAAACGGTTTGAAAGCTATAAGTTAAACCTTGATTTAAAGATTTAACGAGTTAATCCTATTAAAATGGAAATTGTTTTGAAATCCGTAAATGGATCTTTGTGAAACTGTGTGAACTTTGTGAAATAAATCTTTTTGTTTAAAAAATTTGAAATGGTAATTTGTTAACCGTTCAAAAAGAAAGGTTTTGGGTTTCTTTGAAGTTGTGACTTAACTGAAATCCCATATCCATATGTTTTTAAATGTTGCGCTCATTATTCGGTTTAGCCAGGAGAGGACCTTGTGTCATATAACCCATTCCGAATAATGATACATCGATATGGGTAGCTTTTGAAGACCGGTGGTGAAGACCGTGTATTTGTGAGAACGATAGGATAACCTATCGATTGTCTCTGCACCGAGTCGCATCGGTATAGAGATTCCATAAGTGATGGGAAGTCGGATCGGGATTGTGAATACCGGATTTGCAAGGGCTTCTTCGAAAGTGCCTTCGGTTCTATTTGAACCTGGGACAGACTTGTATGGTTATATGTCCGAAACTAAACTTTGAAATATAAAGCCGATTTCTTTCAAATACATATCTGTTGGTGGAGGAAAATTTATTCTCTTTGCTTAACACCCTTCTCTGAGACGTACGAGCTCAGATGTCATGTAGTTAAAGGTTATCAGCGATATATTCCCAATTTGGTAGTGTTGCGTGCTGAGTGCTGCTGTGTGTTGATGATCATTTGTTGATCATTTGTGATCAAAGTATGGCATTTGTATAAAGCATAGCTTTGTGGACGAGACTGCATCAGGACCTCACACATCTGAAATGGTCGAAACAGGAAAGATGCAGCAAGGTTATGAGGGTCGCGCCCTTTAGGGTGTGTCATTCCCTTCTGGTAAAGGGTGGTATCATGGTATGGAGCCCAGATATTTACCTATGTGGTGGGCTTCAATCTCATTTACTGTGTGGTTGTTGCTTTGTGGTTTAGAGGCGCCTCGGATAAAGGTCCCAAAGGACCAGGGGGTGGCATTCTCGAGTAGTAGTTACCTAGTTATAGAGGTAACGCGACCTTGTGTTGGCAGAAATCCGTTTAAGTTCTCGAGACGTCCCGTCAGAGGTGTACCCACGGACAGTGGGAAGTTCCTTAGCCCGACCATTTGTCGGAAATCCAATCAAAACAATACGCGTCCTGTACGGTTTTAGTTGTATAACCTGCCATGGAATGTAGCGGTTACCTGCTATTGAACATGGTAGCTATAGTAGCATACAATAATGGTTATATGTTGGCTAAGATTAATATTATACTTTCGAAATGTTTTCTGCATTATTCACTAATAATAATAATATTAAAATATTTTGTGTAGTAAGCATGTTTGACTATCATAAGGAGAAATCTCCTCCAATTCTTCGTTTGCATTGTGTGTGTGGCGGGAGGCCTTCTGGTAGTTTCATTTTCCAAAAAGCAATGCGGATTTATTTTAAAATTCTATTGTTGTTTGTTTTTAAAGATAAACTATTTTTGTTACTCACACTAGTCCCATGACTGACCTGGAGTTTATTGTTCCTTTCCTAAACTCTGGGTGCCCATAATTTTTCCACACGGGCGGTCTAGGGTTGGGTTTTTCAGATAGTCAGGTTTAGTAGATTATCTAGAGTTGGTTCAGTCTTTGGATTTGGACGAGACTTGCTTATCTAGGTGAAACTAATGTTGTTTCAAAGCTAGCTTTGGATTAGAGATTGGATTTGGGGATGCATTCTATTGAAGATATTCTTTCTGTTGTTGATGTTATCATATCTTTCCTCTACTATTTCTTGTATCTCTGATAGTATTGATATCTATTGTATCATTCTATGGTATCATATTATATCAGATATTGTATCTGCCATTGTATCAATGCGATACATGTATTATTCATTTCTTCCGATTTGTTGTGTACTTAATGGTGTTATAAGCTCCGGCGAACCAGATTCGACGTTTGAATCTGCGGCATTTGAATATGAGTGTCTTATTCGGTGCCGATTTTCGAAGGTCGAGTCTGGATCAGTACATTTGGTATTAGAGCTGAGGGGTAAAACTTTAGCTCAGGAGTATAACACATTAAGTAGCTCATTAGAGATAGGGTGAAGTAAACCCTAGAATGAGTATATCCCAAAGATATCCGTCTTTATGCCTCAGTAAAATTCTCTTACTACTCACTGATAGTGAGTATGAATGCAAGAAGAGGATGAGATAGGGGACAAGGAAATACCACTATAAATGTTCAATACCCTGTAACAACAAGGAAACGATCTTTTCTCTATCAGTCTCTTTTGTTCAGCATTTTTCTCAATTATTTGATAGTTCCTGGTAGATCCAGGAAGAAGATTCGATATATTAATATGGGACATAAACTCCAAATAGGTCAGAACTGTTGTTTGGATGAATTGGTTGCTTTGATTGCTATGGTTGATAAGTATACATTGGTTTTTAAACAAAAAGTTTTGAAATTGTATCCATATATCTATCTATCTTTGGGTTCGGATATGTTCTACGAATGGTTAGTTATCCCTTCGAACTGACCAATGCCACTACCTATTTCGTAGATCTGAATAACCCGAGTATCTTGTGAAGTTTTAAATAGATTCGTTCTTGTATCTACTGTGATATTCTAATTTGGTAAGCCAAATGCATAATAGATGTTCAGTTGATTTGATGAAACATTCTGCATCTATCTTTGTGTCTCCCTGGCAAATTTTGGGGATGAAATTTCTTAAGTGGGAAATCTGTAGCGATCCGGATTTTAACTAAATTTAAATTAATAATTAATTTAATTCTTGAATACAAATTGTGAAGTTAACTGGTAAATTGATTTGAGTTTCTCCAAATTCAAATAAAATATGTGTTAACTCATCGAAATTGAAATCTTATATATACGTGTTTAAATTGCAAAACATCCTCTTTTGAATAATATGTATTAATACAAACAAAATGTATTTACAAAAATAATAAACAAATAAATATTAAGCTAAAAATAGAAATAAAAATATATGAAATAGATTATAAAATATAAGTAAACAAATTAACTAAAATTTAACAACATATTAAAAAAAATTAGAAATGTATATGTATATATATGCATGAAGTAATAAGAAAAGTAAAAGAAAAGATAAAAATATATTCAAGTTGATTAACAAAAACAAGACAAGAAATAACATACATTTAAAGTAGAAAGAAGCAAATATATTCAAGTATTCAAAAGAAGAAAAGGAAACAACAAATGATATTCAAGTAGAAAAATCTTTTGTCAAAATGCAAAGAACAACTTGGATAAGTATGAAACAAGACAACAATATTTATTCAAGTATGAACACTTGAAAAAGAAATGACAACAACAATTAATGCAGCCACTAAAGCAAGATATCAGCCAACGAAGAAAAAAAATATTTAGTCAAATAAGCATGCAAGAAGAAAATATCTCTGGTTAAGTGGTACAAAAATGTAATCACCTGTACAAAAACATATCCCTGTAAACTTGTTTTCTTTTTATCTACCAAGCTTCTTCATTTTATTAGTTCGTCCATCCAAGCTGAAGAAATCTGAAGAAAATATCATTTTCATCTCAAACAACATTCAGCTAAATATCAAAACAAATAACTCAACTAAACTCAGATATCAACAAGAGGATTAAAGGCCAAAAAGGTTTCATCTTGCATTTTTACAACCTGTTCAACATGAAGCTGGCTCTATTCTTCTTATGGAAATCTGTGGGTAACTTTTGTTTTTATTTAACTTAAAAGTATAATCAGTTGCATACATCTATGAATGAGTATATTTACACAGGTATATATATATATAAATCTTCTGTGTATACTTGAATGATGAACCATGGCAGGCTATTGTTCATTTCTGTTCTCTGTCCACCATTCTAGCACAAGATTGTAGTTTCAAAAAAAATCAGCTCCTCTTGATCAACTTATTGTTTGAGCTTAAGATTAAAACAAGAGTAGCTTGTTACAGTACGTATTAAGTTTTAAAATTTAATTTAAGTTAAAATAATTTATCAAAGTTGTTGGAAATCAATATAACTGAGCACCACTTAAAATTTTATTAAAATTCAAACCTTTCAATTTACAAATTCAGGTATATACATCGAATTCGTAAGCTTAAACTTGATTTTTAAAGCAAGAATTATAATTTTTAGATCATGAATCAAAGAGCAGTTTGGGTTCATTCGAATTTCATCGTTTGACGATTTTTGATGATCTATTGAGTAGTGGTGGTCGGGAACTTGCCAGGTGGTGGTGGAGTGATCGGTGATGGAGGGAAATATAGTGACATGGTCGGCAGTTGAACGTGGTTGCGGCGGCGAGCGTTTAAACTTTCTAAACCTAGTTTTGGCGGGGGGTCGCATTTTGATTCGTACGTCCTCTATGATGCGTCGAGTTCAACGTGCCTTTCGGTGATGGTAGTTGGGTCACAGGCGAGTGCATGGCTGAAGTTGTAGAGGTTACGGTGGTCGTGGTTGTGAGAACGAGGCGTTGACAGGTGACAGTGGGTTGCAATTAATTTCCTGGTTGCGGCTTCAAACTCTAGATTTCGATTTCGACACGATGGTGAAGTTCAAGTGATCGAAGATTGATTCATGGATGGACTTTGACTTGCTCAACGACGTGATGTCGACCGAAGGCGAATGGTGGTGCCATGCATGTGCACGGCACAGTTTTGTTTCCTTATGAAGTTGAATGGAGCAGGGGACTAGTACTCGAGTATTTACTCGAGTTAGTTCATGAATTTCTCGAAGCATTTTGAGTTTTACTCGAGACAGTGGGGTGTTGAACTCAAAGCACTAGTGAACTGTAATTTGCATAGTTGGGTGGAAGTAGGGATGAACTCGAGTTGACGCGAGAAATTCGAGTAGTTTACTCGAAGAAGTTTAGCGCTTGGCTCGTAGCCAATATAGCCTGGCTCGGGTAGCATGTTGTACAGGTTTAAAACCTGTTTGTTTGCAATTCAGAAATTTAAATTTAAATTTATAAAAGAAAGTTAACATAAGTTTTTAAATCAGAATTTAATTAGAACTCAAGTTAGTTTAAACTTAATTTGGAAATAAATAAAGTTCTTAAATTAAATTGTTTAATAACTTAAAAAGTTTTAAGCCACTAAGTGGATTTAAAAGGATTGAATTGAAAATGGATTTTGAAATTGTAATGAAGAATTTAAACAAAATTAAATTTGAAATCTGGACTTTAAATCTAAATTCGAATCTTGGATTTTAAAATGAAATTAAGTTTTATATAATTTAAATTGTTAAATCTAATTTTGACTTTGTATAAGATAAATTGATATTCCGTTTATATTTTTACACTAAAAGGAAATTTAAGCAGTAAATTTGAAAGGAATGATTTCTAACATATTTGTGAGCGCTAGATAAAATCATTTATAAGAATGAGTTTATTTTAAAGTTGATTCGTGATTAAGGATTAACTATTCAAGAAATCAATTACGAACAAATAATTGATTAATTAAGTAATTAGGGATAGTTACTTATTATGATTAATTAAGGATAATAAATTCAAATGGTACTTAATTAAGAATTAATTAATAAATGTGATTAATTAAGACTAATTGGATAATTTAAAGGTTAATTGAATAATAAGGGTTAATTGATTCATTAATTAAGGATGATGAGTTAGTAATTAAAAGTTAACTAATAAATGATTAAAGGACAATTAATTAGATGATTTGAAATCAATTAGAGTTCATTAACCATGATTGATGACCTATCTGATTTAAATAAATCAGATAATTTATTGAGTTCACCTATGGATGTTTTGAATCCTATCGACTATTGAACTGTCTGATATTTCTGATATGTTGTGTTTTGTGCTGTGAATTGTTTTGGTGTGATCTATGATGAATGTGATTTAATTATCTGTGATAAATTTATTCATCTGTGAATCTGTGAATGAACGATAAGCGTTATGGATTATGCCGCTTATCAATATCGATATGCTTAAATATGTGATGTGATGATTTATGATGTTGCACTATTGTGTTGAGCCCCTACACTACACTTACACACACACCAATATAGATTGCACGTGGCAATTGGTCAAGTCGCAGATTTTTGAAATAGTTTAAAATTGAATTTTCAAATTCAAATATTTTTGGAAGTAGATTGGGATTAAAGTAAAAAGCTTTTGAAATGAAATTTCAAAGTTAAAATTTATTTTTGAATAACTTGATTACGCATTGAAGTTTAAATATTTTGATTTAAATTTAAATTCAAAATTTGAAACTGAATCCTATGATTTGAAACTAGGGATTAAAGATGTTATACAAGTAATATATGGGTTAAACCATTTCAAACGTATTGATTTGGGAATTTGAATTTAAAATTCAAAGGCTTTAACTCGTGCAATTATAATCGGATTCTTCCGAAACGAAAACTATTTGTTTTCAAATGATAAAACCTTTCATATAAGAAATGAACTTCCGAATTGTGTTAAAAGGATTTCAAGTCTAAGATGAAAATGGTTTTCCTAGTTATTTATAAATCTTTGGAAATGGTTTGAAAGCTATAAGTTAAACCTTGATTTAAAGATTTAACGAGTTAATCCAATTGAAATGGAAATTTTTTTGAAATCCGTAAATGGATCTTTGTGAAACTGTGTGAACTTTGTGAAATAAATCTTTTTGTTTAAAAGATTTGAAATGGTAATTTGTTAACCATTCAAAAAGAAAGGTTTTGGGTTTCTTTGAAGTTATGACTTAACTGAAATCCCATATCCATATGTTTTTAAATATTGCGCTCATTATTTGGTTTAGCCGGGAGAGGACCTTGTGTCATATAACCTATTCCGAATAATGATACGTCGATATGGATAACATTTGAAGACTGATGGTGAAGACCGGTATTTTGTGAGAACGATAGGATAACCTATCGATTGTCTCTGCACCGAGTTGCGCCGGTATAGAGATTCCTTAACTGATGGGAAGTCCGATCGAGATTGTGAATAACCGGATTTGCAAGGGCTTCTTCGAAAGCGCCTTCGGTTCTGTTCGAACCCGGGACAGACATGTATGGTTGTATGTCCGACACTACACTTTGAAATATAAAGCATGTTTCTTTCAAATATATATCTGTTGGTGGTGGAGAATTTATTCTCTTAGCTTAACACCCTTCTCTGAGACGTACGAGCTCAGAGGTTATGTAGTCGAAGGTTATGAGCGATATATTCCCAATTTGGTAGTGTGGCATGCTGAGTGCTGCTATGTGTTGATGATCATTTATTGATCATTTGTGATCAAAGCATGGTTTTTGTATAAAGCGTAGCTTTGTGGACGAGACTGCATCACGACCTCAAACCCCGAAAATGGTTGAAACAGGAAAGATGCGGCAATGTTATGAGGGTCGCGCCTTTTAGGGTGTGTCATTCCCTTCTGGTAAAGGGTGGTATCATGGTATGGAGCCCAGATATCTACCTATGTGATGGGCTTCAATCTCATTTACTGTGTGGTTGTTGCTTTGTGCTTTAGAGGCGCCTCGGATAAAGGTCCCAAAGGACCGGGGGGTGGCATGCTCGAGTAGTAGTTACCTAGTTACAGAGGTAACCCAGCCTTGTGTTGGCAGAGATCCGTTTAGTTTCTCGGGACGTCCCACTAGAGGCGTACCTATGGACAGTGGGAAGTTCCTTAGCCCGACCATTTGTTGGAAATCCAATCAAAACAATACGCGCCCTGTACGGTTTTAGTTGTATAATCTGCCATGGAATGTGGCGGTAACCTGCTATTGAACATGGTAGCTATAGTAGGCATACAATAATGGTTGTATGTTCGCTAAGATTAATATTATACTTTCGAAATGTTTTCTTCACTATGCACTAATAATAATAATATCAAAAGATTTTGCGTAGTAAGCATGTTTGACTATCATAAGCAGATATCTCCTCCAATTCTGCATTTGCATTGTGTGTGTGGCGGGAGGCCTTATGGTAGTTACGTTTTCCAAAAAGCATTGCAGATTTATTTTACAATTCTCTTGTTATTCCTTTTTAAAGATAAACTATTTTTGTTACTCACACCAGTTCCATGACTGACCTGGAGTTTATTGTTCCTTTCCTAAACTCTGGGTGCCCATAATTTTTCCATACATGCAGTCTAGAGTTGGATTTTTCAAATATTCAGGTTTAGTAGATTATCTTGAGTTGTTTCAGTCTTTGGATTTGGACGAGACTTGCTTATCTAGGTGAAACATGATGTTGTTTCGAGCTAGCTTTGGATTAGAGATTGGATTTGGGGATGCATTCTATTGAAGATATTCTTTCTGTTGTTGGTGTTATCATATCTTTTCGCTGCTATTTCTTGTATCTCTGATAGTATTGGTATATATTGTATCATTCCGTTGTATCACATTATATCATATATTGTATCTGTCATTGTATCAATGTGATTTATATATATATGTACTATTCATTTCTTCCGCTGTGCTGTGTACTTAATGGTGTTATAAGCTCCGGCGAACCAGATTCCACGTTTGAATCTGCGGCATTTGAATACGAGTGTCATATTTGGTGCCAATTTTCGAAGGTCGAGTCCGGATCATTACATTTTTGTCCCCCAGATTCAGTCGTTTAAACATACAGTTCAATCGACTGAATTGCAATTTGCAGTATTCTCAGCCTAACCCTAAGAAGGGAAAAATCCTACCGGAAACGATCAAGCGAGCAACAGAGACTAGGGATTTATACCAAACAACAACGCAGCGTTATAGGCTCTTCTATACAACCCCAAAAAAATGTTCAAACATTAAAGATAGGATTTTTAAATATTTGACTTCAAAACACCAAAAATTGGAATATTCACCAAATCAATTGAAATAAAAAGCAAATGAACATGAATAGATGTTAGGAATTCATACCTAACAACAACGAAAGCTATAGACATAGATGCGAGTTCAAGAACTCACCTTCTACTCAAAATCACAAGTGAGAAGCTTTAAAACAAGCAAAGATCGATCTCTCTACAACACCTCTAGAATCTTCAATGTATTATCAAAGGTGAAGTTTTTCCTAAGTTAGGTTATAGGAATTTCTGAAAATTGAAGAGGGATTGAGATGGAGAAGATGAAGAGGATGCTTACCTAAGCTTCTCTTTGATTAATAGCTTGAAGTTGAATTTCCTAGAGCTTAGGAATTTCTAATCTCCTTTCCTTTCCCCGATTATTCTAGAGCTTGAAGTGTTAGGCAATATTATGAAGGAATAAAGATGAGTGGAGTGGAGTTGGGTTATTTGTTACATTAGTGGGCTGAATCCCAAACCTAAAGCCCTAAATGAAAAAAACAAAATTTTAATCAACTCCAAATATATCGATGTTTATACTCAAAATGGTTGCAAATGCCGTTTTGAACTCAACGGAAGTGGTTTCGAGTCCAAATTCGGCTGTTTCCAAAAAGTAGCATTTCAGACAATAATCAGCCTAACGATGCTATATTTAAATAAAATATTTAAATATATAATCGTAACATATGTGGATTTTTACAGACTTCACTCCCTAAACAAATTGCATCCACGCAATACTCAAGAAGAAAATAAAGAGTAACAACCATAAAAGCATATCAACATAAAAGAAAAATTGAAATAATAAGTTCGCCAAAAAGAGCACGAAAGAGTAAGTCCAAACATGTTCGCTCGATGAATTCTCTGTATTCCCAAGAGCAATCCTTAGGATTCAAGGACCATTGAATTTTCACAAGAGGAACATCATTATTTCGAAGGCGCTCAACCTCTGAAACAATGATGCGAATAGGATGTTGCTCATAAGTCAAATTTGGCGAAACTTCAATTTCTTCAATAACACCGAGCTCAAGAATAGAATTGGAATCCCTATGGCATTTCCATAGTTGAGAGATGAGGAAAACATCATGAACAGTAGAAAAATAGAGCCGGTGCAATGACGTAGTACAATAATGTTACGCTCGAGAAACTAAAACTCGAATAATTTGGAACATCGACGTAGTACAATAACGGTACGCCGGATGAACCTGTTAAAATAATCATTCCATTCGGACGTCATCATAGAGACAACCATTTGTTGCTTACGACTAAGGGCATCGAAAACACGATTTCCCCTTTCCGGGAGTATAAAGAACATCAAGATCATAAGATGCAAGGAACTCGAGCCAACGTTTCGTTTTGAGAAAATAAATATTTCAGAGATTTATGATCGATGTGGAGAACAAATTTCTCTCCCAAAAGATAATGTTGCCAAATTCTAAAAGCGAAAACAATAGCCACGAGCACTAGATCATGAGTAGCATACCTAGTCTCAATAGGCTTTAATTGTGTAGAAACATAAGTGATAGCACATTCCCTTTTTGAAAGAGAACGACACCCAAACCAATATGACTAGCATCGCTACAAAGAGTGAAGTCTTGGTTCCCTTCGAGAATCACAAGAATAGGAGTATCGAAAAAGAGTTCTTTTAATTTATCCTCTTTCTCGAAAAGCTAAAACTTTCAAAATTACAATTAAGTTTATGTAATAATCTTTCTAGAAATTTTACTTATTCCAAGTTAATTTACCATGTCAGATTGTCTCATTATAGTGTTTAGGAGAATCCTATCGATAATGTTGATCAGGCGCATCGACCGAATTTCTCAAAGTACTCAACAGGCAAAACAACACAAAATTATCTTCTATATGATAAACATGTCTCTTAAAATTTTTGAAGAATATTCTTTGCTCGTTTTAAGAACAAAATACAATTATACTTATAAATATCTTATGAAAAGATTTGCAAATTTTAAATTGTTGTTTTCATCCAAAATCAATGAATACAAGGATGGTCTCATCGAAATATTCATAGAATACTCGATTCATTAAATGGATGAAATAAGCTAGACAAATCGAATGACATCGCAAGTCATTCATAAGAATCATAACGAGTTCGGAATGCGGTAAGGGTAATGCTATACTCCGGAACTCGTGGTTGATGAAAACTGGTGGCAAGGTCGAGCAAAAGACCTTAGCACCACTTACTAGATCGCATAGGTGGTAATCCTAAGACAAGCTCAAAAATACTAGAAAATTCATAAACTACCCAAATGGGAGAAATAACATTTTCCTCATCATGTGGGTTTAAAGAATAAAATGATGCCATCAAATTAGAATTGAAATCATTAAGAAACATAGAAATCTGCTTAGCAGATTGAGAAAGTCGAAGATGAATAGCCCACTCGGGACATAGGATATGGCTTCATAATGATTAAGCCAATCCGTTCCCAAAAATCAATTCCGAAGTCTAAGTAACTCATAACATGCAAATCGAATTTAAAAGAATAATCGCATAAAATAATCTCGACATCTTTAAAAGAAACAAACTGAGTGTTGCAGATCCACCAACCGGATTCGCAATTCTCAAAGAAGTCATCAAGCCTAAATATTTAGAGAAAATGAATCAACAAGTTCTTTTGATATAAAATAATAAGATGAACCCATATCAAAAAGAATTTGAATAGGATAATCACAAAACAAATGTCATCATGGATTGAACGAGAAATACCTTGACCAAGAGAAGTGTCACTAGGAGCTTGCACAACATTTAGCTATCCCTCCTTCTTATTTTGAAGTATGGAACATGCAGATATATGGTGTCCCAAATTTTTGCAATAACGACAATAGAGAGGTTTCAGACACTTATTCGCATAGTGGTCGGTAAAACCACAATTATAGAATTGTCCACCACTAGACGTAGGAGTCTTTGCTACCGAAGTTTCTTGCTTCCCTTTCTTATTGAGATTGGGCCTTTAAACATAATAGGACTCTTCATGTTATTGTTGAAGTTCTGTTTGGCACCCACAGCTTCAACATTACTCTCTTTATCGGCCTCTTCAAGACTAAGAGCGATATCAACAAGCTGATCGAAAGAAACTTCTAGTTTCAGAAGTAAAGGCTTCTTGAGATTCTTATTCAACACATAGACAAACCTTTGATATTTATTTAGTGGGGTATTGATATACTTGACCCTATATTTAGAGAGAGATTCAAAAGATGCGACATAATCCATCATAGACAAGTCACCTTGAACAAGGTCGACAAAGAGCCGGGCCAAAGTTACTTTTTCAGCTTCCGGCACAAATTTCAATTCGAATCTTTCTCGGAATTGCCCCTAAGTAAGATCCACTTCAACAGTTTCAGAAACCAAAAGCTCACACCAATCTAATGTCCTTTCTTGGAGCATGCTAGAAGCCACTTGGACTGGATGTAGATCAACGAGATTCATGGGAGAAAAGATACAGTCGCATGATCTAAGCCAAGCTCGGATTTCTATAACACTTTTGGATCCCTTGAATGGCCTTCCACCAAAATCGGTATAATCTCTGCGCAAGCGTGCAAACCCGGATCTAGAATGAGTAGGCTCTGGAATGGGTCCGACGGCTTGAGCATTCCTTACAGGATCCAAAAGCTGCTGGGCAGACATGAATACTCCGTCCGGAGGAGTAGCACTAGATTGACCGACATAGGGACGGCCTGGTCTAACCATTTCTCTTCTTTAAGAAAGAAAGAAAAAGGAGGAAAAAGTTATTCCCCGAAAGAATATCAAACAATCATGATTGATAAAACAAGGCATCATAAAAGATAATAGGATAGAACGGGTCCAATGACTCGAATTAAATCCTAAGGAACGATTCCAAAGAGGGACTTAGGACAATGATCCTTGCTATAATATTCTATATTGTTTCGAAGTTTGGCACCAATACTGTTAACTCCACTTTTTCAGCAAGGCCGTGATATCAAAAATCGACCGAGAAGCCAATGATAGTTCGTCTCGAAGGATGGTCAATTTAACCTCCCAATAAAGCAAGTTCTGTTGAATGAATTTTCAGATAAGATCCCCTACGGAGGGGGGGTCCAGGGGGGGTGCCAACCCCCCAAGGTGGGGGTGCGGGGGCAACGCCACCGCCTACGGTGTTCGACCTGACCGGTCAGGTCGCAGGGGTCCAGGGGGCAGCGCCCCCGGCGGGGTGCGGGGCAGCGCCCCGACCAAAACGGTATACGACTTAAAGAGTGAAGTAAGTCAGCGACCTAACCAATGAAGCGACCTACCGGCTCAAGAAAGACACGACTCAACTTATCTGGTTGCCGACTCAACGTCCTTGAAGGGTTACGACTTAACGACTCAGGAGGGATAACGACTCACCGGGTTATAACCTTAGCGACTTAAAGGTGCTGGCCGACTCAACGGGTTAACGACTCATGGAGTTAGCGACTCATGGGGCTGACCGACCTAAGGATCTCAACGACTCAAGGTTTGTAACGACTCAGTGGATCAACGACTCAACTGCTATGCGACTTATGGGTGTTACCGACTCAGCGACTCAGAGCTTACAACGACTCATGGTTCAACGACTCAACAGGTTCGCGACTCATCTTATGAAACGACTCAGGGGAAGTGACGACATAAGAAAGTGGATCCCTGTGCCGCTTCGTTTATATACCGTCACCTGATAAGTCGTTAACGTCTTAACGACTCACAACTAATGACTCGTTCAAGACTCAGAGCCATTGAGTCGTAATCCATTGCCATAGTGCCTGTGCCAAGGGAGGTTGACTCGTAAGCGACTCAAGACTTGGCGTATAATCCAGCAGAAGAATGAACCGTGGAGCAATCAAGGGTTGGTTCAATGAGTCGGCCACGACCTAATTTGACTCGGCCACGAGTCAAGCATGAGTCGGGTACGACTCATGACTCAAGGCTGAAAAATCCTATAAATACACGGCCACCTCCAACATTCAAGGGACTTTTGGCTCATTTTCTTCAAGCACCGATACTCTGCTGCATTCCAAACCAATCCAACACTCGAAGCTCTCAAGACACAAAGAACGCTACAAACAACTTCAAGAAGAGATCACATACATCCAACATGGATTCGAAGACTCTCATCTCCATTGAAGTTTAAGCTACTCGTTCTAAGTCTCTTGTAATTCAAAGTGTATTATTCTTGGAAAGAATTGTATCAGCTTGTAACGAGATCATCAATAAAAGTACTTAAAGTGGACGTAGGCTATACCCTTAAGCCGAACCACTATAAAACTGCTGCTGTTTACTGCTTTTCTGCTATTATCTGCTTATAATCTGTTCCCGAGTAATCGGGTGGTGCTTTCACAACTACACTTCACACACCGGGGTGTTAGCGTTCAAATTTTTAGCGTTAACATTTTTGGTGCTTTCACTGAGAATTGAACTCAGGAGAATACTTTCACCATTGCTTCGCGAAAGTTTGTTGAAAGAATCTCTCTAAAGACTAGAAGTTTATCCGAGATAATGGCTACTGGAAGACAGCTTAGATCAGATAGATCCGGTGATGCTCATGAGAATACTACCACTTCTCTTGCTCCAAATGAAGCAGCTCCGAGTGTTGGAATTACACGAGCAGAATTGGACGCCGTAGTTTGGGGATTGAATCAGCAATTGAATGCTCAGAATGCTCAGTTGGAAGCCCAGAATGCCCAGAATGCCTTGATTATGGATAGGTTAAACGCCCTACTTGAGGCAAATCACCAACGACAGGATAATGAAACAATCTATGCTGAAGATGCTCGTGACCCCCAAGAGAAAGGTATTCCTCAAAAAGCAGACAACACCACTGCAAGGGGACCTTCCCAAGCTGAAGGTTCAAGGCCGCAACCAACTGTTCGCGAAGATTTGCCCAGGCAAACTTCCGAAAGAACAGCGGACGCAGACGTCTGCCCGGCAAGACCTCTGAACGATGAGGAGTACCTATCAGGGATGGTTCGCTCGATTATGAAAGAAAGCATGCAAAGGCAAGAGGATGAAAATGATTGGGGGTTTGCTCCAAGTAAGACACCGTTCACCGAAAAAATCTTGAAGGCAGAGTTTCCAAAGAAATTTGTACCTCCTACCATCCCAGCTTATCGAGGGACAAGTGACCCTAACCAATTCCTGTACAAGTATGGTTGGCATATGACCGGGGCAAGAGCAATAGATGAGATCAAGTGTCGTTACTTTCCGGTATACTTAGAGGGAATGGCCTTACTTTGGTTCACAAAGCTGCCAGTTAGATCCGTGGATCAATTCTCTGACTTAACACGAAAGTTCAAGGATCAGTTCAGGCTATATGCTACAAAAGCCAAGGATATAATGTCTCTCTCTAGTCTAGAACAAAACCCCGGAGAATCTACCAGATCATTCTTAAATCGTTTCAATATAGCCCTAGCTGAAGTCGAGAACGCAGAGCCAAGGATGGTTTTGACTTATCTAATGCGGGCTATCGATAAATCGAGTGAATTCGGTAAATGGCTAAAAATGAAGGAGCCAAACTCACTTGAGAAATTCTATAAGAAGGCTGATGAATTTATGCGTTTGGAAAGCTTTCCTGCGACATCAAGAGCAATCGAGGCCGAAATTTTGAATGTCGGTGATACTTCTGATAAAAGAGAATCTAGAGGACAGAAGAGGAAGAACGATGGTGGAAAAAAGCAGAGAGACTTGAAGAAAGCTCGCCGCTTTAAACCTTCAAACTTTACTCTCTTAACTGATACTCTGGAGAACATCTTTCTCGCAACCAAGGATGCTTTTGATTATCCTAAGCCACCTGAGTTGAAGGTTGGGAAAAATGCTATGCATAATGGGAGGTTCTGTCAGTTCCACAACCAACCTGGTCATGACACCAACGAATGTCGTCATTTAAGGAATTTGATTGAAGAACTATTGAGACAGAATAAACTCCAGCAATATGTCAAAAGAGACAGGAATGACCCATCCTCATCCACTCAGGGGAGCCCCTCACCCGGCAGACAGGAATCATGATAAGATGGAAGGATACACTCATGCTCTAAGAAAAGCCCCGAAGGGAGAGAATGTTCCTGTTCTCACACCGGAGATTCGATCCCGAGAAGCTTGGGACAGCAATGACTTGCATCCATGTTTTACTTTAAGGCTTTGTTACAAATTTGTAAAAGAATAATGGATTTATCATTCTCATATTAAAAGTTGTTGTAAAAACATTGCAAATGAAATATAGGAACTATAAATCTTGTGTTTTCTATTACTATAAAAGACCTGTTTCATTTCGATATGCCAAATATCTTGAATATATTGCTAAAATGTCGATTTAATATTGCAGGCAATCAAAGCAAAGCTTACCTAGTCAGCACATCGCAAAGCAAAGCGATTCCTATAAGTCATTGAGCGAATAAATGTCAAGACAAAAAAGGTTCCAAATTGAATTCCTGCATAAGAAATGTTCCTCGCGAACAGTTGATATAACCAAAAGGGCACCTTCCCAACGCGAAGGTTTCAGGACCTCGCTAACCGACGAAGATCGTTTGTGCAAACAGACATCTAGTCGGGTAGTTTGGGTCTGCCTTATGGATTTACTTAATAATGAGGAGCATTTCTCTGGAAAAGAGACAAATAACTGGCAAAGAAAAGAACATGGTTGTGTAAATGATAACGAGGAATCGTGCGGATGGTGAAGAGGCATGGGCAAGCAGAAAGAAAACACACAAGCCCTCTTCGGAGGCAAAAGTCCTCCAATGAGGCACGCTTCCCATGTTTGAAGCGCAAACTAAAGTCCTCCAATGAGGCACACTTCCCAAGTTTGAAGTGCAAACTAAAGTCCTCCAATGAGGCACGCTTCCCATGTTTGAAGCGCAAACTAAAGTCCTCCAATGAGGCACGCTTCCCATGTTTGAAGCACAAACTAAAGTCCTCCAATGAGGCACGCTTCCCATGTTTGAAGCGCAAACTAAAGTCCTCCAATGAGGCACGCTTCCCATGTTTGAAGCGCAAACTTAAGTCCTGCAATGAGGCACGCTTCCCATGTTTGAAGCGCAAACTAAAGTCCTCCAATGAGGCACGCTTCCCATGTTTGAAGCGCAAACTAAAGTCCTCCAATGAGGCACGCTTCCCATGTTTGAAGCGCAAACTAAAGTCCTCCAATGAGGCACGCTTCCCATGTTTGAAGCGCAAACTAAAGTCCTCCAATGAGGCACGCTTCCCATGTTTGAAGCGCAAACTAAAGTCCTCCAATGAGGCACGCTTCCCATGTTTGAAGCGCAAACTAAAGTCCTCCAATGAGGCACGCTTCCCATGTTTGAAGCGCAAACTAAAGTCCTCCAATGAGGCACGCTTCCCATGTTTGAAGCGCAAACAAAAGTCCTCCAATGAGGCACCCTTCCCAAGTTTGAAGGGCAAACTAAAGTCCTCCAATGAGGCACGCTTCCCATGTTTGAGCTTAAACTAAAGCCCTCCAATGAGGCACGCTTCCCATGTTTGAAGCTTAAGCTAAAGCCCTGCTCAAAGGCACAACCCTTTAGAGGATAAAGACCTCTTCGGGGGAACATTTCACCAGAGTTGAAGTGCAAACTCTTCGGAGGCCCACTTCTCCAGAGATGAAGTGCCAAATAAAGACCTCTTCGGAGGCACATTTCACCGGAGCTGAAGTGCAATCTCTGTGGATGCCTACTCCTCCAGAGTTGAAATGTCAAATCAAAGCCCTCTAGCGAGGCGCAACAAAAAAAAAAGGGGAAAAAAGGCTTCTCCAATACAAGGCGCACTCTGCCAGAGCAAGAATAATATTTCCTCAAAAATGGAAAATTATTCTCTAAAGAAAGGGTGCATGCCTTCTCAAAATGGAAGAGTTATTCTCTAAAGTGAGAGTACAAGTCTTCTAAAAACAGAAGAATTGTTCTCCAAAAAATCTCCTCAAAATGGAGAATATTACAATGAGCTGTGGTATGGGGCAATATAATATTGCTACATTAATAAAAGCAGAACCCAAGCAACGTACCACAAGCTCACTGTAATATCTTGCAAAGAGAATAAAGAAACTTGTATGAAAATGTGGAATAAATACATTCTCAAATACAGACAAAAGTTTCTATAAAATTTGTTATGCATGTGCAGGTTTCAAAAGGAAAAACAAGAAGGATGACGCCACACCGTCAAATGGAGTAAAACATTACACCAATAAGGCTTCCGCAATAGGTTCCATTGATGCAAGTTCCTTTGCGAAAGCTGGGGCATCTGAAGTTTCTGCTTGAAAACCAGGGGCATCGTGAAGCTAGGTCGACCAAAAAGAGTGCAAAAATCCGAATTAGTGCAAAAATTCATCGTTCAGCAAAAAATTTAATGCTCCTCTCCTTAACCGTCACGGCACTTAATCTTTTAAAAATTGACTTGTGACTGGAATATTCGGAAAGAGGATGGGAGTGCTGCAAAAGTAAAGGATGAAATTAGTACCGGACAACTCGGATTTTCAAAATCCCAGAAATGGAAAGATCCAGTTTGCCCCACTACTCTTCTTATCGAAAAGACATTCTATATGAAGAACTGAATATTAAAAAGTAAAGGTGCATGTTTTCTAAAAAGCGTGTGAAGTGTTGTGCAAAGCTACTAAAATAACAAGTAATTAAAGCGATACTTGAAATAATACTGGTTGGCATATGTCAATTCAGAAAAATTCGAGGCTTGTTATTTGAAAGTAAGTGCGGTGTCAATGCAGATAGCAGTTATAACTGTGTAAACTTTGTGTTGATACTTCATTCAAGAAAGTTGATTCGCAACACTTCATCAAGACCGTACTAATTTGCTTACAGTAAAATACCAGTTCTTTGATCTAATCCATCACTCGATATGGGCAATCGGTGATGAGCATATTCGCCCTATTTTTCTGCAAATGTTGCGTTTAACAGGTTGTTAAAATAATCTGTAAAGAGATGCAGCAAGTTCAGGTCAAAGTTCCATTGAATCGCATTGGTCAAGTTTAAAAGGCTTCAGGTCGAAACAAAGCAAAGTTGCCTAAGAACAAGCTCAGCAGCTCAGTAAAGCACGAGTTAAGAAGAATCGAAGCACACGACCTAGTCCCTAGGCGTATACTTCGAGGGGCAAGTGTTAACTCCACTTTTTCAGCAAGGCCGTGATATCAAAAATCGACCGAGAAGCCAATGATAGTTCGTCTCGAAGGATGGTCAATTTAACCTCCCAATAAAGCAAGTTCTGTTGAATGAATTTTCAGATAAGATCCCCTACGGAGGGGGGGTCCAGGGGGGGTGCCAACCCCCCAAGGTGGGGGTGCGGGGGCAACGCCACCGCCTACGGTGTTCGACCTGACCGGTCAGGTCGCAGGGGTCCAGGGGGCAGCGCCCCCGGCGGGGTGCGGGGCAGCGCCCCGACCAAAACGGTATACGACTTAAAGAGTGAAGTAAGTCAGCGACCTAACCAATGAAGCGACCTACCGGCTCAAGAAAGACACGACTCAACTTATCTGGTTGCCGACTCAACGTCCTTGAAGGGTTACGACTTAACGACTCAGGAGGGATAACGACTCACCGGGTTATAACCTTAGCGACTTAAAGGTGCTGGCCGACTCAACGGGTTAACGACTCATGGAGTTAGCGACTCATGGGGCTGACCGACCTAAGGATCTCAACGACTCAAGGTTTGTAACGACTCAGTGGATCAACGACTCAACTGCTATGCGACTTATGGGTGTTACCGACTCAGCGACTCAGAGCTTACAACGACTCATGGTTCAACGACTCAACAGGTTCGCGACTCATCTTATGAAACGACTCAGGGGAAGTGACGACATAAGAAAGTGGATCCCTGTGCCGCTTCGTTTATATACCGTCACCTGATAAGTCGTTAACGTCTTAACGACTCACAACTAATGACTCGTTCAAGACTCAGAGCCATTGAGTCGTAATCCATTGCCATAGTGCCTGTGCCAAGGGAGGTTGACTCGTAAGCGACTCAAGACTTGGCGTATAATCCAGCAGAAGAACGAACCGTGGAGCAATCAAGGGTTGGTTCAATGAGTCGGCCACGACCTAATTTGACTCGGCCACGAGTCAAGCATGAGTCGGGTACGACTCATGACTCAAGGCTGAAAAATCCTATAAATACACGGCCACCTCCAACATTCAAGGGACTTTTGGCTCATTTTCTTCAAGCACCGATACTCTGCTGCATTCCAAACCAATCCAACACTCGAAGCTCTCAAGACACAAAGAACGCTACAAACAACTTCAAGAAGAGATCACATACATCCAACATGGATTCGAAGACTCTCATCTCCATTGAAGTTTAAGCTACTCGTTCTAAGTCTCTTGTAATTCAAAGTGTATTATTCTTGGAAAGAATTGTATCAGCTTGTAACGAGATCATCAATAAAAGTACTTAAAGTGGACGTAGGCTATACCCTTAAGCCGAACCACTATAAAACTGCTGCTGTTTACTGCTTTTCTGCTATTATCTGCTTATAATCTGTTCCCGAGTAATCGGGTGGTGCTTTCACAACTACACTTCACACACCGGGGTGTTAGCGTTCAAATTTTTAGCGTTAACAAATACCAAGCTATGATGCCCCACCTTTGTACTCACGCTAGCCAAGGACACTACTGGGTAATACCGTCCACTAGCACGAAGAATAAGGCTATTGAGGAGAGACCATCCATGTAATTACTTTGTGAGAGAACCAATATGCCAGAATATTGCTTTTCATTTCGAGAGAAAATATGACATACTGATACAAACTCAAAGCTACTACACGGTGGCTATGTGGTCTTTGGAAACAAATATAGAAATAAGTGTAACACAAATCAATCGCAGACATCCATATCACAAAGGCGGAAACAGATATGAATATATCACCTAAAAGTATACATCGAAGTAGTGGTCATAGAAGATCCACTACACCACAAAGGAATAGGTTCAAGTGCTAGACAAAAGAATATGTATACATCAAGGAGTCTCTGTCTCAAATGTATACAACAAAAACTACTAGGCTAAGTAGTTTGCCAAAAGTCAGATGACGGACCCAAATACGAAGTCAAGCAGAAGCACCTGAAATACCTCAGTCTGACTTGATTATTATTTAAGAAGAAAATAATAAACATATCAGTCTAGCTATAAATATCATATGAAATGAGATAGGATAAGAGATATGATAAAAACGTATGGTAACAAAAATGCCACACTTTGACAAGTATGCATTAAATAACAACAAAAATCATACAATATCTCAAAAATCTCAAACACCAAAAAGAATGTCATATTCTTTAAATTGTTCACCAAAATAGAAATATTGACAAAACTTATCAAAGCCAACCGTAAAAATTGGTGAAACATAAATTCTAGAAATCATCAACTATAAATCTAGAAATCACAAAAAGGGGAAGGCCTATCACAAACGGAAGCATGAAAACTCACTAACACGTGTAACACAAACGGAATGCTATTCCATGAACCGAACATTGACATGCCTAGAAAGGTATGCCCCATGCACAGTTAAACATCGACGCACCTAGAAAGATGCGCCCCATGCATAAACAAACATCGATGCACCGAGAAAGATACGCCTCATGCATAAACAAACATCGACGCACCCTGAAAGATATGCCCCATGCATAAACAAACATCGACACACCCAGAAAGATATGCCCCATGCATAAACAAACATCGACGCACCGAGAAAGATACGCTCCATGCATAAACAAACATCGACGAACCTAGAAAGATACGCCCCATGCATAAACAAACATTGATGCACCTAGAAAGATACATCCCATGCATAAACAAACATTGACGCCCCTAGAAAGATATGCCCCATTCTTCGACTTATCGAGCCGATTGCTCTACGAACGGTCCAAATACCATGGGTCGCAAGCCCATAAAAATGAGCAGAAGCTCCATAAAACGAGTTATTGTCCCCCACGTGGACAAAGAGACGTCGCACATCGCTGGTCTAAATCACAAAATGATCATTACTGATCAATAAGTGTAAATTACACTATGCTAGTAAATAAATGAGTTTATCTTCATGTTCCATAACCACTAACTTGAATTAAAAATTTACGAACAAATTGTATATTTCCACTCGAAGTTGTCATAAGATTTTCAATCGAAAAAGTGTAAAAATTAACCGACGAAGAAAACGCAAGCATTTCATACCAATTGTTTTGCTAAGCTGTTTAATTAGATTTCTCATAAGAATGATGTAAAGGTTTGTATATACTAATAGGTTGGAAAACTGTTTTATAAACGAGCTTCGTATTAAAAATAGAGTTGAAATCATCTTTGTGAAAGAGTTGGAATATTTACTACTATTATAGAAACCTCTGTATTTTAAAGTGACAAAGCATAGAAATGATTGTAGAGACAATCAATCACCAAAAATTCACATTCGGAGACGTGAACCAAATCCATAGAAATCGATACCAAGTCCATCAAAAGGGATATTGCCAAAAATCCTGAAAAAGAAATTACCAAAGTTAACAAAAGTGATAACAACTAATTGGATCAACGATGATCGATTTAAAAATTGGTAATCCACACAAAACGGAAAAATTGGCTGAGTTAAAAAGATTCAATCGACTTAACCCTGTAGTCAATCGACTGATTCCATGCCTATAAACTTTCAGTTTCCAGGTTCAGTCGACTGAACCTAGAGGTCGTCTATGTTCAATCGACTGAATCTATGCCTGGAAACTTCTGTTTCCAAGTTCAGTCAACTGAACTCTATAGTCAGTCGACTGACATAGGGACAGGAATTTTCTTTCCCCCAGATTCAGTCGACTGAACGGTAGTTTGTAGTATTCTCATCCTAGCCCCAAAAAGGGCAAAATCCTACTGAAAATGATTGAGCGAGCAATGGAGACTAGGGATTTATGCAAAGCAACAACCCAGCCTTATAGGCTCTTCGATACACCCCAAAAACAAGTTCAAACATTAGAGATAGGATTTTTAACGATTTGACTTCAAAACACCAAAAAATGGAATATTCACCAAATCAAAGGCAAATGAGCATGAATAGATGGTAGGAATTCAAACCTAACAACAATGATAGCTATAGACGTAGATGTGAGTTCAAGAACTCACCTTTTACTCAAAAACACAAGTGAGAAGCTCTAAAACAAGCAAAGGTTGAACTCTCTTCAACAACACCTCTAGAATCTTCAATCTAATATCAAAGGTGAAGTTTTTCCTAAGTTAATTTATATGAATTTCTGGAAATTGAAGAGGGATTGAGATGGAGAAGATGAAGAGGATGCTTAGCTAAGCTTCTCTTTGATTTTATAACTTGAAGTTGAATTTCCTAATAATATTAGAGCTTAGGAATTTCTAATCTCTTTTCTTTTCCCCCATTTTTCTAGGGCTTGAAGACTTAGGAAATATTATAACGGAATGAAGAGGGGTGGAGTGGAGTTTGGTTATTTGTTAGGTTAGTGGGCTGAAACCCAAACCCAAAGCCCTAAATGAAAACATCAAAATTTTAATCAACTCCAAACATATCGATGTTTATACTCAAAATGGTCGCAAATGTCGTTTTGAACTCAATGGAAGTGGTCTCGAGTCCTAATTCGACTGTTTGCAAAAAGTAGCATTCCGGACTATAATCCGCCTAACGATGCCATATTTGAATAAAATATTAAACTATATAATTGTAAATTATGCGGGTTGTTACACTAAACGCATGTATTTTAATTGGACAACCAATAATAATTATTTTCTCCCCGTTACAGTTTTGTGTGATTAAGTTATGTAACAATATTTAGTCCTAATGCAAAATTATTTGATATTTTCCCTTCTTTATTAAGAAAAGGAAATAAGAAAAAGCATGACATATTGACATAATGATGTAATAAGATGTCAAACAATGTTATACTCGGAAACTATATCATTAAAAGAAAAGAATTCAAACATAAATTTATATCCAAATCCTTCAAAATTCAAAATTGAAAGAATGGTGGCATTTTTTTGTAATAGTCAATTCAAAATTTATGCTAGCAAAGAAGAACCTAAAAACCATGGCAATTTCTTTGAGAAAAACGTAAATTGAAAAAACAAAATTATGACCTTAAAAGGAGTTTTGGTTAAAATCTTGGTTTGAAACAATATTTACTCAATTTAGAATCTAATATTCAATAATCAACTGTAATAAAGCTTAATAAAAATTAGGTTATCTATAAATCATCTAACTTTAAAAGGAATGAATCATCATTGGGAATTAATTGCAAATTTGGGAATAACCCAAAGGGAATAGTTTTTCCTAAATTAGAAGAGATGATTGCATTTGTAAAGATTGACAAATAGAGAATTTGATGGATTTAAGATTTACTTTGGCTAAATATACTGTAGATTTTAGGTGCTAAGTGTTTTTTTGAAGATTTAGGGATTTTAATGTTTTTGATCAAATGAAGATAAGTGGGGAAAGAGTAAAAGTTGGAATGAAGAAGAGCACATGTACGTCACATTTTAAGGAAACAAAAATAAATTTTTATCTAAAGCACGTTATATATTGTTCAATTATATACTTTTTCGATCTTGAGTAGTTTTAGTTAAACTATAGGTAGAAACGCTATGAATGATTACTATAATAACATATTTTGTTTTAATGATACCACGGTTCTATGTAAAGCCAAAACTCGACTTTTGCATTCGGTATGCTTACCATATTTTTGATGTTTTTATCTTTTAAATGTTTAAAATTTACGCATATATACTGAAATATAGAAAATTACTCATATGTGCATTACAGTTTAACCAGAAGTCCAACTTAGAATAATTATGTCATTTTTCATGTTTTTTGAACTATGAATAATACAAGTAATCCATATATTTATAGTATCCAAGTTGAATGTCATAACAAAATTTAATGAAATGTTTTTAATACCATGTTTCTTTAGAAAATAACTAGAAAATTTAATTGAAATAAAAGTTAAAATGAAGAAATTATGAACGTTTGAGGTTTCCGAATTTAAAATAATTCAGACTAGTTTAAATTTCAAAATATCAATATTTGAATTTGTAAACTTCGAATATAAACAATAAACTATACTATTGTAATTAATGTTTAAGGAAACATTTCAGTTAGCATCATAATTTAATGGTAATGTATAGGTTAAAATGAGTAATAAATAATAAGAAAAATGGAACAAATAAATTAAGCTATTTTGGCTTTAAGAGGTCGAATGCCCTTGGACATAGGGTTTATTAGAGGGTCGACCTCTGAAGTAAAAAACTGGCCGCTTTGAGTGGCTTGAACGACCCAAATTTTATTATTTTAATCTGACCATTCTTGTTTCTTCTCGTATCTATAGAGGCCAAGACCCCTACTTTTCTTCATAAAATTTTGGTATCTTCAATGAAGCTTTGTCAAATCATTCATTTTAGGTTTTTGGAAATAGTAAACTTTTCTATAATGTAATATATATATATATATAATTTATTTTCTTTATATGCAAAAATCGAAAGATCTAACAAAGAATTAGAAGCGGTGTGAACCAAATCTCATCTTCTTATTGTTCCATAGGTTGCAAAATCGGTTAGGGTTTCCAAATAAGAGGTTTAGATGTCTAAGTATTTTGATTTCTTATTCTATTCCTCTCTGATTTCTGATTCTAATATAATTTCTATTTACAATTCACTCTTCCATATATTCCAAAAGAGGAAAATCTGAAAGGAATTTAGGCATGGTGGAATAAAATCAGTTAGGAAGCAAAAAATTCTTTATGAGTACAAATATCAAGTTTTTTCACATTTTTGTAATTGAATATGATTTATTTGAATTTGATTTATGCCTTGAAAATTTTTAGTAAATGAAAACATAACATTTGAAAACCACCAGAATTTCCTTAAATAAATATTAATCTTTGAATATGTTGGAATTTCAATTTTTGTATTAATATAGTCGAATCAGTTCTACGTTCAAACTTAAGCAAATTATAATCTGTCCCACTTCATCTCTTTTGATATCTCTTGTAATGTTAAAGAATTCTAAAAATAAATAAAGTTAGAAATGTGCAAAGTATGAATTTTGATTATTGGTAATTTGCATCGCATATTTCTGTAAATTAAAATAAGATAAATCCCTATTTCAGTCCATGGTGGTAATTGCTAATGCTGGATAGAAAATATAAGGTTTTAATTTTAAAGCATGTTTCTTGGATAGTGGAGTTAACTCCATTATATTAATATGAGATAAGTTTGGTATTATTCATTTTTATCTATAAGTCAAGTTATTGGTAAAGGATCTTATCTATTCTTTTGTTTGGAGTTTAGGACTTGTATGAGTTTGACATTTAAATTAATAAGTATTTACTTTGCATGTGATTGGAAATACTTCATCGAAATCTCATGCATATAAATATATAACATTTACATATTGATTATTAAAGTTGATAATTATGTAATACTTATAGCATATTGATTATATTATTAGAATTAATAAGGCGGTGAATAATATTAATTTCTTAGGAAGGTGGTTAACGATAAATATTAGAATTCATCCATAATTAAGGTGTAATAAGGGGATGCTCTATATGGCCATAATTATTATTTCTGTGGGATGATGTATGTATTAAATTTGTATACATATGAAGTATGGCTAAGTTACAAGGATGCGAGGCCGGTCTAAAGTTACAACGAAATATGCGTAGTTAAATTTGGCTGCCAATGGTGTAGCTTTGCAGACTAATGTAGGACATTACCTATAATAAATAACCCTTGAAGAAGTGTGGTTAGTCCTAGTTCTATAGATTATGTCTAACCAGTCAATCTATCTACCAATATGTAACGGGCCAGTATCTTCAACCCTTCGCATCCGCTCATGTCGGACTTGAAGTGTTCAAGGTACTGCGTTGTAGAATAAATTTGGCAAAACTCAGAATATGCAGTAAATAAAATCACAGAATCACATACACAGATATCAGAACTTACAGCGGAAATAAAATTTCAGTGGTTCATGAAGCCACTACAAAACTTTGATCAACAGAATTTACATAGTTTAGAATCTGCAATACAGCTTTAGACATACATAGGAACAGAGTCTTCCAAAGCCTTGCTTGCAAAAAGATAAAGACTGAAAAGGCTTCCAGCAGCACGAATGATCTACGGGATGTCCTAGCTCCAGATAGAACTGAAAACCGCAACTCAGGCTGACCCGAGCGTAAAATAAAACATAACACTCGAGTCAGGACATACATACTTATATAATGTAAGCTAATTCAAGTGTACTGTAATATAGAGCAAGTAACTTAAAGGATGCTTGGGACCGCCCATCCTCTAAGGATCCGTTAAACTATTTACTATGTAGTATATTGCGCTATTATAATAGTGTCTATTTATAAAATAAACATACTTTTTTCTTAGCATTAAGGGGTTACCCATATAGCCCTTAACACGTAATAGTCCCAGTAGTCCATCCAATATCATAGCTCCTCCTGATCGGGAAACAACTAGAGGATACCACACGGGCTACGGGAGAAATCTAAACTCGTACAAGGCTCGGTATGGTAGATGACACGGCACAACTAGGCAATGCCAGGGTAGATATACCAATTGCTATCCAGGCTGGTGGAAACGCGTAGCCGCAGTTACCGCCCACCTCGGACTAACTCCCCAAAATCAAAATATAGAGGTGGCCACCGAATCAATCCAAAATCATAGTATAATATCGAAGAGGAGCGTCCGATCAGAGGAATGACCTCATTGGCCTGGAATTGCTCCTGTTTTAGCCACCTTATGCCAACTCACGGGAGTCGGGTCCACGTATTTACCTTACAGGAAACGCCACCACCGACCTACTTCATTCTGGAATCTCCGCCGCGTACACGGTTGGTCAAAGTGGTTTTCGGTATCGACAGAGAGTATGTCCATATCCGATCCCGGTCTCTTTGCCAACCCATCGTTATTATAACCCGTGGTCATTTAAAAACAATTTTATACTTTAAAACCAAAATAAACATTTCCATTTCAAAACTATAAATACGATATCATTTTAAAACCCAAAACAATATGATATCGTTATATTCAAATATAATTCTTTCCAAAAACCATACTGCTTAAAATTTATAATATCTGGAAGCCAAATATTTGAAATATATCTTCAAAACATAATATTTGGAATTTTTACTTTAAACCATAACTCCCAACACACAAATGGTTTGGATATTCAACGGTATATAGAATAAATGGTTTAACTTTATGGTTACTTTGTGAAGAAGATAATTTATATAGTTTTACAAATATATTTCTTTATTTAAAGTTTAAACCATAATTTAAATATCACTTTATGTCCCCAAATCCGTTACAATTCCTATATATATATATATACCCAATTGGAGTATTTCCTATTCAAAACTAAGTTTGGATTTTATTCTTTCAACAAATCAATGTTTTATTATTTAGTCTTGAATATTCCCATAAATTCCATAAATAAACTCCCAATGTTAGTCATTTAATATCTTCAAAATTCACTTAATACTAGAATATTCATCTTAAATTTATTAAGGAAAATCCAGTTATAAATATCATATCTTAAGATTTTCCAAAACTTAACATAAAATAAAATTTCTCAAATTCCATGAGTTTTAAAACAATCAATTCTAGATTCTGTAGCACTTAGGAAATGCTACCTAAAGTTACGGGTAAAACTAGTCCAATTTCAAAAAGACCGCATTTCTAAAAATGCTGTAGCAGATTGATTAACTAAATAAATATTTCCAAATATAACTTATTTATCTATTTATTTATTAACATTTATAACTCATTCAAAAATTAAAATAAAATCCTTTAAAGATATTAAATCAAATATTTAACTTCCAAAATAATTTTTTTAAATATTTCAGAAAATATTATAAGAACCACGGGCCTGTATATAGTTCTCTAGCCTAGGTCAAGTGATACGGATTTATATCATTTCAACCCGTAATTTACAAAACCCCGGGTTCTATCATTTCAAACCCGCAATCCCAAGTTATCAGTTAAGCAGTTAACAGACTAGTTTAACAATAATCATTATTTCAGCCCATAACAATCCAACTTTAACAGGGAACTTGCAGTGGTGATTTAAGCAGTAAATAACAATTAATAATATAACTGCAGAAATAATATAACAGATAAATAACTGATGAGATGTCAATTTAAATGGGTTCATCATTCTACATCATACTACAGACAGATAATATCTAAATAGAATGTTTACACATACACTTGCGATAATTTACACAATATATGTACATATGTCTGGTGAGAAAAACTCACCTGAAAGTTGCAGAAAATTTGAATACAAAACGACGATTCACCGATAAAGCACGACAGAGAATAACGATCAAATTCTTCTGACGTAGATTCAAATCTAGAACAAAATTTCAATTATGGAATACGTGACTTAAAAATTTACGATCAAAGAAAATGAGAATAGAACGGGGTTTGTTTGCTTTGCTCGACCACTCCACCGTGTACCGTGACCAAAACATACCCTAAACGAGAACCGGGTAACACTAAACTACGACAAAATTTCTAAAGGCTGACTGACAGAAGGTGAAGTTTTCCTACTCTATACTTTGTACATGTGCACACTCGTATCCCATGCAAACTCACGCCATGAATAGAACATAACACTTCCCTGTGTCCAAAATTTTTACCCTGAGAAAAACTCAACTGCTTCGGGCCAAGCAAGTCGTTGCTTCGAGTCAGCACCTATATTGCTTCGAGTTAAATATGTCAAATCTACGGGTCATATGCAAAACTGGTGAACACTTATCCCTATTTCTCTGTTATCCGAATACTTACAGATGCCCATGTTTGTGTTGCCCAACTATCTTCTAACTCATATTTACTTCTAGAATTCAGCTTCACCATCAGATTTTTTTTTTTCTTTTTTTTTTTTTTTTTTCTCTTTTTTTTTTTCTTTTTCTTTTTTTTTTTTTAAAACCTAGTTGTTCCCCATTTCTACCCAGGCTGATACTAACTAAATATGCAGGCATGTATTACTAAATATGCAGACATGCACAACAGGGATGAAGTACTAACAGTACATAAAATGGAGATGAAGACTTCAACACCCAGGAAAACAATGACCAGACCAAAGTGCAACATTATGGATGCAATATAGATATGAAACTGAAACATATTAGATAATGTAAACTGGAATGGATATGAAGACTGAACATATCAAAAATTTTGAAAATACAAAGTTTCAAAATGAACCCAATAGGCTACAGTTACAAAACTCAAGTGAAGCAAATAATGCAACAGTAGCAGGTATATATGAATACAACCTCAATGCAGACAAGCAGACACACTATCTACATACATATATAACATCAAGCTATGATTCAAACAACAAGATAACATATGGTTTCAAGGGTCTGTTCATATTGTAAGAGCAGAGATATGGGATGCAGACAACTAAAGCATGGTACGAAGCAACATGTAACATTTCACATTTTATCAAAGTAATATAAGACAGTAGTGTGCAACTTGACATGCAAACTGCCACAAGACCAATTCAAGTGAAAATACCCAACTCAAATAAACCAACTAATGCAGACTGTCAAAAAAAAATGGATCAATAATGCAACCAGGTTATAAGGGACAAGCTATTAATACCTGTACAAGACTGCAACAATTCGAATGAGGGTGAACTCAAATGCATACAACAATTCAAAGTGCAAAGTGAGGATCATCATGCATGGACAGTGCAATGTGACTGAATACAAGTCAATGCCAAGAAAATGCAATACAAATAGGCAAACAAAATGGAAATGAAGACTGGAGCAACATGAGGCATGCAATACTCAGTACATATCTTTATTACAAGAACAATTATGCACTTCAACTACTTAGTTAAACAAAATATTTTAGTAGCATCTGCACTTACCAACTTATCAATTTAAAAACAAAAACTTGGTGCAGCTGTTCTTATCAGTTTAAATCAAAAATTGATATCATTTGTTCTTAACAGTTTAAACAAAAAAAAAATCAAATAGTATCTGTTCTTATTAGAATTAAAACAAAACCAAGTAGTATCTGTTCTTGACAATTTTAAAACAACCCAAATAGTATCTGTTATTATCAATTTAAAAAGAACAAAGTTATGAAAGTATTAGTGGTTATCAATTTAAAACAAATCGCAATTACTGTCTGTTCCTACCAGTTTAAAACTTAAAACTAATAACATCTATATCATAATCATATGCAGACTTGCCAAACTTCCTAGCCTAGACAACAAGTCACAGATCTACACACAATAATTATGGACATAACTCGTACAACATGGGGAGGCCGAGCAAGGTGATGAAGAAAAACAGAAAATGAAGAAGAAGCAAATCTGGACGAAAGGAAAAAATGCTATTACCTGATAGATCTCGGGCTCAAGAAGGAGGCAAGGCAGAGCGAATAGTGGAAGGGAAAAAGAGCTGGTGTAAATATAGATGATGTTTGTGAAGTTCCATGGGGATCATAAGTGTAGATAACGCATCAGTTTTTAAAGAGCTTTTTCATGTGTGATTGTACTTTTGATATGTATGTAGGCTATGAATAGGTGCATAGTTCGAACGTTATATAGTAAAACTTAATTTTTGAGGCATCAGTTTCTTTTACTTACGTGATTTAAGGAATGGGATAGATATATAGTGGTTTGAATGTAACTGATGAGCTACATCAGTGGAGGAGATAAATCAATAGTTATAATTTATGCGAGATGCCAGAATTGCAAGCCTTGATTTGTTGATAAATAGTGGTTTAAATCTTTGTATGAAAATATGTGTGAATGCAAAAGTCAGTGAGTTACATGGCTGAAAGGAAGGAGTGCATCAGTTATTCTTTAAAAATAGGTAAGAGGTTCGAACGTTTCTAGTAGAAAACTTGATTTTTATACTGACAAATATTTGGACCATGCATTTGATTCGTCTCAGTTTTATTTGTTTTCTTAAGTATCAGTTTTATTTTTAACTGTGTAAATATGAATACGTGTGTGATGATTCATTTATTTTTAAATAAATTTTGATTTGTATTAAATATGTTTACAAATGTATTTGGACGTTGCAAAATTGGAAAAATATGATCTGTGGCAAGATCAGAGGAAGAGCAATCAGTGGTTTATGACATCAGTTACAAAAGGAATGAAATAAAGGGAGGGACCGAGAGTTACACCACATATAAAGTTTAAAAATATGTAAATATGAATGCGTGATTTCAGCATGCTTTAAATCCCTTATTTAGTTTGATTAAAATAAATGAAATGGCCAGACTTAAGAATTAATTTATGAAAGAAAACTGACATGCGGAGGCAAGTGTAAATGAGTATATTACGTGATTAAGGAAACCCCTGATTTAGCATGTCACATAAGAATGGTAAATGTTAACCGTTTCAAATAATTAACAATTTCTAACCTTGCACTTGAATGTTTTAAACTGTTGCACGGTCAAAGGGAGAGAGAGCTATTAGTTTATAGGAAGGTAAATGTGTTATATGCGTGATTTAAGGTAGAGCCATTTGCAAGCAGAAAATGGGAAAGGTTGGAATTTGCTTCCAATAATATGTCTTGGCTGTAACGCAAAAGCTTGGTTTAAGGCATACGTTGATTTATCTTTAGACATGCAAACTTTTAATATCCCATTTGTTGCAAACTAAACAGTGTGATATAAGATTTAGGCAGTTACACAACTGGATTTAATGTATGCGTGATTTAAGTTTGATGGCTGATATAAGTGCAAAGGAAAAATATCAGAGAGGGATTTGAACGTTACTTAAAAATCAAAACTGAAACGGAAATTTAAAAGAGGGAGAGTTGATTTTCTTAGATGTGAACGGTAACAAAAAGATTTGTACACAGGGGTTGATTTTGCACTGATGTAGGGATGAACGTATGTAATACAATTTATTTTATCAATCGGTCAGTTAACGAATAATAAAATAATGTTTGGTATAAAATCACTGACTGATGTTTCTCTCCAAAATATTTGGAAACACGATTTTTACACTACGTTAAACAGACGCAGTCAAAATATCAAAAATTTCTGTAAAATAACATTTTAAAAACACACGTTTTATTACGTTGCTTTATACCCTAAAATTTGACGCGTCTTTTAAACGCGAAATTTTACAGTTTAAACATAGCTTAAATTTTTTACAGTTAATATTAAATTATATTGACATATACAATTTTATAAAATATATCTTCAAATTAAATAATTAACTATATTGTTAAACACAATTTATATAAATACATTTTTAAAATTAAATAATTAATAATAAAATAAATATCTAAAAACTAGGGCTGTTACACTCTCCCCCACTTAAGAACTTTTCGTCCTCGAAAAGGAACGAAAGAAGAGAAACAAAGAAGATAAGCTAGATAGACAAGAATCTTAAACGGATAGTTCCGGATTTGAAGCACGAAGAAGGTTCTCTAGAATTGGTTTTACCCCTTCAGTTTGACTGTCAGTCTATGGGTGCTCAGCGGTGCTCAGGTCCCGATGAGTAACAAAGATCTCAAAGATTATAGAAAGATTTCTAAATAGACTGGTATAAGCGATAGCATCCCAATCCGTAGCAGATAAGGAACCAAGGACATTTAAAGATAGTTCAAAACAAAATAAGATAATAAATTTGAGATCATAATATTTTGGAAATCATTACGATTTATAGATATTATCATTTGGAAATCATACTACTAAAATCATAACCCTTTTAAAATAATCTTCATTTATTCAATTATAAATTTTCAAACATTATATTTTTAGAATAGCAGCACTTATAATATGTTATAGTAGATATGATAGTATTCCTAATCAGTTTATTATTTTCTTAACTCTAAATTCTTAACAAATATCCTAACCACTTTATTTGAAATACCTATTTTAAAAAATAAGATATTCCTTCAATAAAATTTTTTTATCCGAAACCCAAAATCTCAATTATCAAATTTAGCAATATTAGAATATGTCCTAACTATTTAAATCATAATTATTCACTTAGGGAATAACTTTAATTAGAATTTCTTAGTTAGATTTAAGGTTCCATGTTAAATCAACTTTGATTATTAGGTTCCTTTGAATAAATTTCTTAAATTCCTTTTTCTATATCTACCTCTATTTATCTTTTACAACTAAAATTTTAGTGTATAACATTTATTATAACCACCTAAATTTTAATTATAAAATCCCCTTTTTATAATGTATATTATCCAATTACATTGTTAACTTTTGAAACTCAAGGTAAGTTATATTGAATGGAATTGAGTATTATACAACTAAACTTTCAAATTCAATTATTTCCTGTTGGAATTTCTTATTCAAATTTATTTTTATTAAATTATTCCTCAAGATAAAACTTAAGAATTAAATTTCTGATTCTTCTTCAAACCATTTAGAGATAAATAAATATATATACATAATATGTCAAATAAAATATAAATTATATATATTAAGTCATACTTTAGAAATTCAAATCAAAAATCTCAAGGTACACTGTAGCCGGACTACAGGGTGGTCCCTTCACTTCGAAACTCGAAAATGAAAGTCGATGATGCTGCAGTCATCACCGAAATTATTTTCCAGCGACAAAGAGAAAAGCACTAGATTTAAAAATTTTCGGAAACAAATTTCTATTCGAAAATACTTATTATATCCTTTTAAACTTTAAATACAAGGTTTGAAATCATCGGAAGTTTAATTCTCAAGTTCTAGTTTTAACTTCATTTCTATTTGTAACCATTGTTTTATAGTTCAATTATTTATATATGACAAAACACATGGCTTACAAACTCATATAAAAACTATTATCTCTTGACAACTAGTCAAATTAATTATAGAGTTCTGAAAATTATACTTATATATATATTAGATTTTATTTTCAAATACAGAAATAAAACTTTCAAGTCAAGGATAGTGATTCAAATTTTTGATGAACTCAAATCAAATAGAATTCAAGATGAGTTGAAATCAGAAAATCCGGTGATTAAAAATCAGAATAAGGAAACTGGGTAAGTCTATATAATCGCGGACAACCTTGACCGGGTCAACCGTGACTTAAAGAATCGGATCGATGTGGTTGGGGTAAATCTACATTTGATCCGAAGAGGTAGAGTTCGGAATAACCAAAGATACTAGCATATAAACCAATGATAAATATAAATCTCCGGTGAATAAATGCTAATTGTAAAGGAGTTTCACCCCTTTATTAGAATGATGGCGAGACCGCAAATTTACTATGAAGATCATTCGAAGTGGAGTTATGGAATACTCCAGAATTTAAGGAAGATGAAAAGTGAGGGACACGAATGAACTTTGGAACCGTAGGGGACGTTCCAGAACTCGAAAAGAGAATGGTTCAATCTCTAATGAAGGTGATTCTGTAAATCCAATTTACCATATATTCTAAGTTTTGCCTAGAACCAAAGCTCTGATACCAAATGTAACGGGCCAGTATCTTCAACCCTTCGCATCCGCTCATGTCGGACTTGAAGTGTTCAAGGTACTGCGTTGTAGAATAAATTTGGCAAAACTCAGAATATGCAGTAAATAAAATCACAGAATCACATACACAGATATCAGAACTTACAGCGGAAATAAAATTTCAGTGGTTCATGAAGCCACTACAAAACTTTGATCAACAGAATTTACATAGTTTAGAATCTGCAATACAGCTTTAGACATACATAGGAACAGAGTCTTCCAAAGCCTTGCTTGCAAAAAGATAAAGACTGAAAAGGCTTCCAGCAGCACGAATGATCTACGGGATGTCCTAGCTCCAGATAGAACTGAAAACCGCAACTCAGGCTGACCCGAGCGTAAAATAAAACATAACACTCGAGTCAGGACATACATACTTATATAATGTAAGCTAATTCAAGTGTACTGTAATATAGAGCAAGTAACTTAAAGGATGCTTGGGACCGCCCATCCTCTAAGGATCCGTTAAACTATTTACTATGTAGTATATTGCGCTATTATAATAGTGTCTATTTATAAAATAAACATACTTTTTTCTTAGCATTAAGGGGTTACCCATATAGCCCTTAACACGTAATAGTCCCAGTAGTCCATCCAATATCATAGCTCCTCCTGATCGGGAAACAACTAGAGGATACCACACGGGCTACGGGAGAAATCTAAACTCGTACAAGGCTCGGTATGGTAGATGACACGGCACAACTAGGCAATGCCAGGGTAGATATACCAATTGCTATCCAGGCTGGTGGAAACGCGTAGCCGCAGTTACCGCCCACCTCGGACTAACTCCCCAAAATCAAAATATAGAGGTGGCCACCGAATCAATCCAAAATCATAGTATAATATCGAAGAGGAGCGTCCGATCAGAGGAATGACCTCATTGGCCTGGAATTGCTCCTGTTTTAGCCACCTTATGCCAACTCACGGGAGTCGGGTCCACGTATTTACCTTACAGGAAACGCCACCACCGACCTACTTCATTCTGGAATCTCCGCCGCGTACACGGTTGGTCAAAGTGGTTTTCGGTATCGACAGAGAGTATGTCCATATCCGATCCCGGTCTCTTTGCCAACCCATCGTTATTATAACCCGTGGTCATTTAAAAACAATTTTATACTTTAAAACCAAAATAAACATTTCCATTTCAAAACTATAAATACGATATCATTTTAAAACCCAAAACAATATGATATCGTTATATTCAAATATAATTCTTTCCAAAAACCATACTGCTTAAAATTTATAATATCTGGAAGCCAAATATTTGAAATATATCTTCAAAACATAATATTTGGAATTTTTACTTTAAACCATAACTCCCAACACACAAATGGTTTGGATATTCAACGGTATATAGAATAAATGGTTTAACTTTATGGTTACTTTGTGAAGAAGATAATTTATATAGTTTTACAAATATATTTCTTTATTTAAAGTTTAAACCATAATTTAAATATCACTTTATGTCCCCAAATCCGTTACAATTCCTATATATATATATATACCCAATTGGAGTATTTCCTATTCAAAACTAAGTTTGGATTTTATTCTTTCAACAAATCAATGTTTTATTATTTAGTCTTGAATATTCCCATAAATTCCATAAATAAACTCCCAATGTTAGTCATTTAATATCTTCAAAATTCACTTAATACTAGAATATTCATCTTAAATTTATTAAGGAAAATCCAGTTATAAATATCATATCTTAAGATTTTCCAAAACTTAACATAAAATAAAATTTCTCAAATTCCATGAGTTTTAAAACAATCAATTCTAGATTCTGTAGCACTTAGGAAATGCTACCTAAAGTTACGGGTAAAACTAGTCCAATTTCAAAAAGACCGCATTTCTAAAAATGCTGTAGCAGATTGATTAACTAAATAAATATTTCCAAATATAACTTATTTATCTATTTATTTATTAACATTTATAACTCATTCAAAAATTAAAATAAAATCCTTTAAAGATATTAAATCAAATATTTAACTTCCAAAATAATTTTTTTAAATATTTCAGAAAATATTATAAGAACCACGGGCCTGTATATAGTTCTCTAGCCTAGGTCAAGTGATACGGATTTATATCATTTCAACCCGTAATTTACAAAACCCCGGGTTCTATCATTTCAAACCCGCAATCCCAAGTTATCAGTTAAGCAGTTAACAGACTAGTTTAACAATAATCATTATTTCAGCCCATAACAATCCAACTTTAACAGGGAACTTGCAGTGGTGATTTAAGCAGTAAATAACAATTAATAATATAACTGCAGAAATAATATAACAGATAAATAACTGATGAGATGTCAATTTAAATGGGTTCATCATTCTACATCATACTACAGACAGATAATATCTAAATAGAATGTTTACACATACACTTGCGATAATTTACACAATATATGTACATATGTCTGGTGAGAAAAACTCACCTGAAAGTTGCAGAAAATTTGAATACAAAACGACGATTCACCGATAAAGCACGACAGAGAATAACGATCAAATTCTTCTGACGTAGATTCAAATCTAGAACAAAATTTCAATTATGGAATACGTGACTTAAAAATTTACGATCAAAGAAAATGAGAATAGAACGGGGTTTGTTTGCTTTGCTCGACCACTCCACCGTGTACCGTGACCAAAACATACCCTAAACGAGAACCGGGTAACACTAAACTACGACAAAATTTCTAAAGGCTGACTGACAGAAGGTGAAGTTTTCCTACTCTATACTTTGTACATGTGCACACTCGTATCCCATGCAAACTCACGCCATGAATAGAACATAACACTTCCCTGTGTCCAAAATTTTTACCCTGAGAAAAACTCAACTGCTTCGGGCCAAGCAAGTCGTTGCTTCGAGTCAGCACCTATATTGCTTCGAGTTAAATATGTCAAATCTACGGGTCATATGCAAAACTGGTGAACACTTATCCCTATTTCTCTGTTATCCGAATACTTACAGATGCCCATGTTTGTGTTGCCCAACTATCTTCTAACTCATATTTACTTCTAGAATTCAGCTTCACCATCAGATTTTTTTTTTTCTTTTTTTTTTTTTTTTTTCTCTTTTTTTTTTTCTTTTTCTTTTTTTTTTTTTAAAACCTAGTTGTTCCCCATTTCTACCCAGGCTGATACTAACTAAATATGCAGGCATGTATTACTAAATATGCAGACATGCACAACAGGGATGAAGTACTAACAGTACATAAAATGGAGATGAAGACTTCAACACCCAGGAAAACAATGACCAGACCAAAGTGCAACATTATGGATGCAATATAGATATGAAACTGAAACATATTAGATAATGTAAACTGGAATGGATATGAAGACTGAACATATCAAAAATTTTGAAAATACAAAGTTTCAAAATGAACCCAATAGGCTACAGTTACAAAACTCAAGTGAAGCAAATAATGCAACAGTAGCAGGTATATATGAATACAACCTCAATGCAGACAAGCAGACACACTATCTACATACATATATAACATCAAGCTATGATTCAAACAACAAGATAACATATGGTTTCAAGGGTCTGTTCATATTGTAAGAGCAGAGATATGGGATGCAGACAACTAAAGCATGGTACGAAGCAACATGTAACATTTCACATTTTATCAAAGTAATATAAGACAGTAGTGTGCAACTTGACATGCAAACTGCCACAAGACCAATTCAAGTGAAAATACCCAACTCAAATAAACCAACTAATGCAGACTGTCAAAAAAAAATGGATCAATAATGCAACCAGGTTATAAGGGACAAGCTATTAATACCTGTACAAGACTGCAACAATTCGAATGAGGGTGAACTCAAATGCATACAACAATTCAAAGTGCAAAGTGAGGATCATCATGCATGGACAGTGCAATGTGACTGAATACAAGTCAATGCCAAGAAAATGCAATACAAATAGGCAAACAAAATGGAAATGAAGACTGGAGCAACATGAGGCATGCAATACTCAGTACATATCTTTATTACAAGAACAATTATGCACTTCAACTACTTAGTTAAACAAAATATTTTAGTAGCATCTGCACTTACCAACTTATCAATTTAAAAACAAAAACTTGGTGCAGCTGTTCTTATCAGTTTAAATCAAAAATTGATATCATTTGTTCTTAACAGTTTAAACAAAAAAAAAATCAAATAGTATCTGTTCTTATTAGAATTAAAACAAAACCAAGTAGTATCTGTTCTTGACAATTTTAAAACAACCCAAATAGTATCTGTTATTATCAATTTAAAAAGAACAAAGTTATGAAAGTATTAGTGGTTATCAATTTAAAACAAATCGCAATTACTGTCTGTTCCTACCAGTTTAAAACTTAAAACTAATAACATCTATATCATAATCATATGCAGACTTGCCAAACTTCCTAGCCTAGACAACAAGTCACAGATCTACACACAATAATTATGGACATAACTCGTACAACATGGGGAGGCCGAGCAAGGTGATGAAGAAAAACAGAAAATGAAGAAGAAGCAAATCTGGACGAAAGGAAAAAATGCTATTACCTGATAGATCTCGGGCTCAAGAAGGAGGCAAGGCAGAGCGAATAGTGGAAGGGAAAAAGAGCTGGTGTAAATATAGATGATGTTTGTGAAGTTCCATGGGGATCATAAGTGTAGATAACGCATCAGTTTTTAAAGAGCTTTTTCATGTGTGATTGTACTTTTGATATGTATGTAGGCTATGAATAGGTGCATAGTTCGAACGTTATATAGTAAAACTTAATTTTTGAGGCATCAGTTTCTTTTACTTACGTGATTTAAGGAATGGGATAGATATATAGTGGTTTGAATGTAACTGATGAGCTACATCAGTGGAGGAGATAAATCAATAGTTATAATTTATGCGAGATGCCAGAATTGCAAGCCTTGATTTGTTGATAAATAGTGGTTTAAATCTTTGTATGAAAATATGTGTGAATGCAAAAGTCAGTGAGTTACATGGCTGAAAGGAAGGAGTGCATCAGTTATTCTTTAAAAATAGGTAAGAGGTTCGAACGTTTCTAGTAGAAAACTTGATTTTTATACTGACAAATATTTGGACCATGCATTTGATTCGTCTCAGTTTTATTTGTTTTCTTAAGTATCAGTTTTATTTTTAACTGTGTAAATATGAATACGTGTGTGATGATTCATTTATTTTTAAATAAATTTTGATTTGTATTAAATATGTTTACAAATGTATTTGGACGTTGCAAAATTGGAAAAATATGATCTGTGGCAAGATCAGAGGAAGAGCAATCAGTGGTTTATGACATCAGTTACAAAAGGAATGAAATAAAGGGAGGGACCGAGAGTTACACCACATATAAAGTTTAAAAATATGTAAATATGAATGCGTGATTTCAGCATGCTTTAAATCCCTTATTTAGTTTGATTAAAATAAATGAAATGGCCAGACTTAAGAATTAATTTATGAAAGAAAACTGACATGCGGAGGCAAGTGTAAATGAGTATATTACGTGATTAAGGAAACCCCTGATTTAGCATGTCACATAAGAATGGTAAATGTTAACCGTTTCAAATAATTAACAATTTCTAACCTTGCACTTGAATGTTTTAAACTGTTGCACGGTCAAAGGGAGAGAGAGCTATTAGTTTATAGGAAGGTAAATGTGTTATATGCGTGATTTAAGGTAGAGCCATTTGCAAGCAGAAAATGGGAAAGGTTGGAATTTGCTTCCAATAATATGTCTTGGCTGTAACGCAAAAGCTTGGTTTAAGGCATACGTTGATTTATCTTTAGACATGCAAACTTTTAATATCCCATTTGTTGCAAACTAAACAGTGTGATATAAGATTTAGGCAGTTACACAACTGGATTTAATGTATGCGTGATTTAAGTTTGATGGCTGATATAAGTGCAAAGGAAAAATATCAGAGAGGGATTTGAACGTTACTTAAAAATCAAAACTGAAACGGAAATTTAAAAGAGGGAGAGTTGATTTTCTTAGATGTGAACGGTAACAAAAAGATTTGTACACAGGGGTTGATTTTGCACTGATGTAGGGATGAACGTATGTAATACAATTTATTTTATCAATCGGTCAGTTAACGAATAATAAAATAATGTTTGGTATAAAATCACTGACTGATGTTTCTCTCCAAAATATTTGGAAACACGATTTTTACACTACGTTAAACAGACGCAGTCAAAATATCAAAAATTTCTGTAAAATAACATTTTAAAAACACACGTTTTATTACGTTGCTTTATACCCTAAAATTTGACGCGTCTTTTAAACGCGAAATTTTACAGTTTAAACATAGCTTAAATTTTTTACAGTTAATATTAAATTATATTGACATATACAATTTTATAAAATATATCTTCAAATTAAATAATTAACTATATTGTTAAACACAATTTATATAAATACATTTTTAAAATTAAATAATTAATAATAAAATAAATATCTAAAAACTAGGGCTGTTACACAATAGCTATGAATAGTCGGACTAATGTGAGATGTCATGAGTGGGTTATAGGTCATAATCACATTACTGATATCGTAGGTGAAATTACTTGAAGGGGTCCACTTTGAATTTGAGGTATTAACGGGCTATGGTAGGGTCCACCTCTTTTCTTTAGGAGAAGCATTAAGTGACCTAATGGGATTTCTTAATATGTCAACTAGTGTTAACAATGTAGGAACCCGCCTTAGTTTAGGTCTTAAATGGCAAGGACCAACCTATTTCAGAGGCCCTGAATGGTAAAAGTCCACCTAATCCCTAATGAAAAGTATTAAGTGGTTTGGAGGTTCTCTCTCACATCATTAAAATACTTGCATCGAAATTGGAAGTTGGTTAGGTATTAAATGTAAAGGACTTGTATATTTTATAGGTATTAAATGGTTAGAGTCTGCTAGTTTTTGATGGAGATGAAAGCCGGTGGAAGTTATCTATAAATTTATGCCTTTTAAATATTTTTATTGTATCTAATTCAGATAATTACGTTATTTTGGAATATTGTAATATGGAATTTTCTATAGACATGTAGGAAAACTTAACATGTTATGTTTCTGAAATGATTTTCTTCAATGAAATGGGTACTTGTTTCTGATATCATATTTTATCTATTCCACTATGAGATTCTGAAAATATAGATAGATAGCTCTACGTACCGTGTATTGTTTTGTTGCGCGAGTTTGAAACGCATAGAAATCAATTAGAGGAATTTAATGTAAAATAATTTATTTTAATAAGCCATCTTCTAAATATGATGGAATTGGCTCCCGGTATATATTCCCTTGTATTCGAAATAAGGGTATAACAATTAGAATGCTAGGCGACACGTTTCGTTTGGAGTTCGAAATTTTCATGGATAAATAGTATTTGGAAATTTTTTTCATAAATAGCTTTCAACTTCCTTCAATTGCAAACCCTAAATCTAGAATAATTTTCAACCGCTATTAAAATGCTCGATCCAACCGCCATCATTTCACGGCGAGCTGGGAGCAAAATTAGACAAAATGTCCAACATAAAAGTTGGAGAGCTTGAATCAACAAGCAAATCAATGCGGTCAGATCATTGAATCATTGCTCGACAAGGATGAAATCATACTACTTTCGAACTATTATTTGTGGGTTCATTGCGTGATTACATGCGTGCGCGCGAGGCGAGCATGGAGGCTGCCCGAGCATGGTGGTAATGGTGTGCGAGCCTAGGTGGGCAGTGGTGGCAGGAGGTGCGGCGTTTGATTGTGGAAAATTAAAAAAATAACTGCATTCGGTTGGAAGAAAATGTCTGCCTGAAGTGAGAAAGCAAAAGGTTTATAAGTTTAATGTTCTATTTTAATAAGTTAATTAAATTTTAAATTCCATGAATGTCTATAAATTAATAACTTGTTCGTGCGAGGTCCAAATCGGGCGCGACAAGTTGCGTTGCGTTCGCATCAGCGATTACCACGCTATAGAGTTAGACTGGTAAAATTCGATGCTAGTAGGAATTTTGAGTTAAATTGAACGACCATTCAATTTTAGTTCAAACCGAACCGCTTTGTCGACTTCAAAAATCTTTGTGACTAAACTGTAACGATACCAATTTTGAATTAATTTTAAACTAATAGTTAATGTAAATTTTAGAATTAATTTGAATTTGAAATATATATGTATATGCATATATGAGTAAATTTGAATTTGACTTGAGAATTTGAATTTGAATATTGAGTTTGTATTTAAATTTAAACTTAAATAAATGACTTAGAGAAATGATTTGGGTTTAAAAATATTACTTATATAAATTATTTATGGGTAGCTAGTTTTAAAAACATTTTCTCTAAAATAATGTGTATATAATAATGATTAAGAAGACGTATAAGAAAAATGCAATATAAAATTTATTTAAAAGCTTTTTATTGATGAGAATTACAAGTCATTTAACAAGTGTAAAAAGTATGTAAGATAATAAAAAATAAAAACCTAAGAATATATGAAGTATGATATTAACAAATGTTTGCCGTAAATTCATACGCAATACAGGATAAAACAAAAAAATCTATGTACATACAAGGAAAATGATAAGTATGTAGGCTTGGGAAATAAGACAATGATAATTAATGCAATCTCATTTCAGCCGAAATAACAACTTCATCAGCCACCAAAGTAGAAAAAAAATCTTTAGTTAAACATAAAACGAGAAAATAAATCTCTGACCCTTGTACAAACAAATTATATCAACCTGTAACTTGTTTTATAAATGTCAACTTCTTTATTTTAGTTCGTTCATTCAAAGTTAAGTAGCATCTGAAGCAATACCATCTACAACCTTAATCAAAAATTCAACCTAAATAAGACAGTTTAACCAAACCAGAAATCAAAAGGTTTCAGCTTGCAAATTTTCATAGCCTATTTCAACAAAGCAGTTCTCTATTCATTTCTTAATCAAGGTGAGTAACATCACATTAAACAATTTAAAAGTATAAATTTGTTGCAATTTATATCTGTGAACAAGTATGTTTGTGTACATTCATGGATTCTCTGAGTATTTGAAAGATGGAAATATTTTGTACAGGTTGTTGTTTATATATTTCCTCTATCTTAGATGCTAACCAAGATATTTGATTCAAAAAGAAAAATCATTTCTTCTTAATCGACTTGCTCTTTGGGTTTAATGTTAAAACAGAAATGGTTTTTTATAGCAGGTACTCAAGATTAAAAATTTATTAAAGTTAAAACCACTTGTTAATAGCTCTGGAAACCAAGATAGCTGAACCAAACTTTAAATAAGTCAAATTTCAAATTCGTAATTCATGGCTTCAAGTATGTAAACTGAATTCATACACTAAACATGATTTTTAAAGTTAAAATCATAATTTTTAGATGAAGGGATGAAGAGAAGTTTGGGTTTATTCAAATCGTGTATTTTTGGTCGTCCCAGTTGATCTCGTTGATCAGAGAGGTCGAGCTTCCTCCTGGAGGTGGAGGAGCGATCATTGTTGATGGGAAAATTTCCAGATGTTCGTGCATATCATTGTGGAGGTGGGGATTGATGTTTGAAGTCTGGTAACGTAGTTTTTGTCGAGGGTTAATGTTTTGTTCGTTTGACCTCCCTAGTTGATCGAGTGCAATAACACTCATGGGATTGGAAGTAGATGAGTTGACGATGGGGTGACTGGAAGTGCTGACGTTCTGATGATTAGAGCTTCGAGGACGAGGCGTTTTTGTTTGGCGTGATCAAGTGATAGTTTCGAACGAGAGCCAAAATTTTGATTTCGAATTTTAGGCGTCGAATCGAGCTTTGCAATCGAGTGTAGCGTTACTATGCGACTTGCTGGTGGTGGCGGCGAAGTTCGATAGAACGGCGGCAACGCATCGTGCACGTGGCGTGTAGTTTTGTTTCCTGTGAAGACGAGTTGAGCAGTGGACTTGTACTCACGTATTTACTCGAGTTGTTTTGTGGATTTCAGGAAGCACAAGGATGATTTGGCTCGGGGTTTTGATATTACGGCTCGAGTAAATTGTTTGTTACCGGTTTTGTTTAAAACCTGACGAAGTTTGAGTTTTAAACTTAAACAAAATTTAAAAGTGTAAAGCAAGTTTAAAACAAAGGCTTCGAAACAAATCTAAAATCTGAATTTAAAATGAGTTTGAATTCCAGTTTTTGTAAATAAGTTTTATAAAGAAAAAAAATGAAATGTTTTAATAGCTTTAAATTGTTAAAGTATTTTATAAAGTGACTAAAGATTTAAATAGAATTTTAACTCGAGGAAATGAGTAGGAAATCTCAAGTGTTACTCGAGTAAACCCGGAGGCATTCTTGGTTGGTTTTCAAAACTGTAAAATTATAAAAAAATGGGTTAAGCGAATTTTTCTTTAAAATAAAATTAAGTATTGTCGACTTAATTAATTTTTGATAATGTTAAGTTAAGACTTTATTACAAGTTTTCATTAATTTAGTTTGGAATGTTTTGAAATCCAATTAATACTTTAATTAAGAAGTTAATTTAAAATAAGTGTTAAAGTTAATTAATATTAAAGTTTTCAAATTAGTAATAATTTGTTTTCAAAGTTTAAGGAATTTTTTAAAATGTTAATTAAGATAATAATTATTATTAATTAATTATTTTGGAAAGTAATTAAGAATGATTAATTCCCAATTGTAAGTAAAGATTGGTTAATTAATTTATAATTGTAATTGAAATTAATTAGGGGTTTATCAATTTTTAATTAATTGGTAAATTAATAATTAAGTGTCTAATTTATTTGTAATTAGGAATTATTAATGTTAATTAATTACAAAGATGGTTAATTAAAGATTTTTAATAAGTTAATTGAATTAATTAAAGGGTAATTAGATAATTAAAAGCCAATTATTTAATAGTAAAAGGTTGATTAATTTAATTTAATTAAAATGATTAAAGAACAATTAATCAAATGATTTGGAATTAGTTAATGTTAATTAACCATGATTGATTACTTATCTGATTTAAATTGAGCTTACTTATAGATGTTTGAATTCCATTGATTGTCGAACTGTTTGATGTTTCTGATATGTTATGCTTTGTGCTATGAATTGTTTCGATGTGATCTGTGAGGAATGAAAATTATTTATCTGTGATAAATTTATATTATTTATTTGTGAATCTGTAAATGAACGATAAGCGTTATAGATTATAACGCTTATCAATATCGATGTGCTTAAATATGTGATGTGATGATTTATGATGTTGCACTATTGTGTGAAACCCCTGGACTACACCATACACACACAAATATGGATTGCACGAGGAAATCGGCTAAGTCACATATTTTTAATAATTTTAAAGATTGAATCCTTGAATCCAAAATAGTTTTGGAATTGGAATTGAAAGCTTTTGAAAATGAGTTTTCAAAAATAAAAGTTATTTTAAATAACTTAATTAAACTTCAAATTTAAATAATTTGATTTAAATATGAATTCAATAATTGAAATTGAATTAATGATTTGGAAATTATGGTCCAAAATATTATACAGGTTATAAAGATGTTTATATGGGTTTTTAACCATTTAAAAAAGTATGGTTTTGTAAATTTAAATTTAAATCCAGGTTTTATACTTGGATGGCTTTAACTTATGAAATTGTAATCAGTTTTTCACAGAACGAAAACTATTTGTTTCAAATAATAATAGCTTTCATAAAAAGAAAGGATTCCAAATTTGTGTCGAAAGATTTTAAGTTTGAAATTTTAAATAGTTTGGAAAAACTATGAATTAACCTTTGCGAAGACGAATAATGCTTGTTTGAAATACAAGATAATTTCAAATGGTGTATCCTTTATATACCAGATTTGAATTGGAGTTGGTTCGAAAGTTACGAATTTAATCTTTAATTTAAAGATTGGATAATTAATCCAATTTGAAATGGAATTGTTTGGAAAGTCGTAAACAAATCTTTGTGAAAGCTGGGTGAACTTTGTGAATTAAATCTTTTCATTTCAAAAGATTTGAAATGGTAATTTGGTCAAACCATTTGAGAGAAAAGTTTTGTATATCAAGTTGTGACCTAACTGAAATCCCATTATCCATATGTTTTTAAATATTACGCTCATTATTTAGTTTAGCCGGGAGAGGACCTTTGTGTCATATAACTCATTCCGAATAATGATACGTCGATATGGATAGCATTTGAAGACCGGTGGTAAAGACTGGGTATTTTCGAAAAAGAAAGGATAACCCGTCGATTATCTTTGCATTGAGTCGCGGCGGTATGGAGATTTCCTAAGTGATGGGAAGTCCGATCGGGATTGTGAATACCTGGATTTGCAAGGGCTTCTTTGAAAGTGCCCTCGGTTCTGTTCGAACCCGGAACAAACTTATATGGATATGTGTCTGACATTATACTTTGAGATGCAAAGATGGTTTCTATCAAATACATTTCTGTTGGTGGCGGAGATTTATTCTCTTAGCTTAACACCTTTCTCCGAGACGTACGAGCTTAGAGGTTATGTAGTTGATGGTTACTAGTGATACATTCCCAATTTGGTAATATGGCATGCTAAGTGCTGCTGTGTGTTGATGATCATTTGTTGATCATTTGTGATAAAAAACATTGCTTTCGTGTAAAGCGTAGCTTTGTGGACGAGACCTCATCGAGCCTTACAAACCGGTAACGGTCAAAACAAGAAAGATGCGGCAAGGTTTCAGGGGTAGCTCCCCTAGGGTGTGACTATTCCTTCTGGAAAAGGGTAGTATCATGGTATGGAGCCCAAATACTTACTCATTTGGGCACTGTAGTATATTTATTACTGTGTGATGTTGTTGGTGTTGAGTGCTCTCGTATAAAGGTCCCAAAGGACCGGGGGTGGCTTATCTTTAGGTAATACTACCGGGCAGGGAGGAAACTGGCCTTGTGTTGGTAGAGAGCCGGGTAGGTTCTCGGGACGTCCCACCAGAGGTGTTCCCATGTGGCAATAGGAAGTTCCTTAGCCTGACCATTTGTTGGAAAATCCAAACAAAACAATACGAGCTTTGTACGGTTTTGGTTGTAGAACCTGTAATTTAAAATGGCAGCTATAGCTGGCATAATATAATGGTACCTATGCTGGCTAAGATCAATATTATACTTTCGAAATATTTTCCACTATGCACTAATAATAATATAAAAGAAGAATTTTGCGTAGTAAGCATATTTGACTATCATAAGGAGAAATCTCCCTCATGTGTGCGATTGCATTGTGTGTGTGCCGGGAGGCCTTATGGTAGTTTCATTTTCCAAAGGCATTTCGGATTTCAATTTAAATTCTTTTGTTGTTTGTTTTGAAAGAAAAAACTGTTTCGGTTACTAATACCAGTCCCATGACTGACGTGGAATTTATTGTTCCTTTCCTAAACTCTGGGTGCCCACTATTTTCCACACGGGCAGTCTAGAGTTGGGTTTTTCAGATAGTCGAATAGTAGGAATCGATTCGATAGCCTTCGAAGCCTTTAGGATTTTCTGATCGCATTTCTACACTTCAGCATTCACGGCTGACCTTGCTTATCTTGGTGCAACTTGATGATGGTTCGAGCTAGCTTTGGACTGAAGATGGAGTTTTGGAGTTGGAATTGAAGACATTATCTTTTCGCTGCTATTCCTTGTATCTCTGATAGTATGATATTCAGTTGTATCATTCCATTGTATCATCATTGTATTTGGATATTGTATCAAATGTTGTGTGTGATATCATTCATTATCTTCCGCTGTGTTGTAATTAATGTATTATAAGCTCTGGCGAACCAGAGTCGACGTTTGGATCTGCGACATTTGAATATGAGTGTCGTATTTGGTGCCGATTTTCGAAGGTCGAGTCGGGATCGTTATAATTGGTATAAGAGCTGAAGGTTGAAACTTTAGCTCAGTAGTATAACGCATTAAGTAGCTCATTAGAGATAGGGTGAAGTATACCCTAGAATGAGTAATCTCTAAGACATTTGTTTGAATGCCTTAGTAAATTCTCTTACTATCCCATGATAGTGAGTATTAGTGCAAGAAGAGGATGAGATAGGGGACAGGGGAATACCGGTACAAATGATCAATACCCTGCAACAACGGAAACAATCTTTCTCTATCAATCTCCTTTGATTCGTCTTCTTTGATTGCTTCGTGGCAGCTGCAAGGAGTAGCTTCGATGGGATGGTGGCCTTATGAATCGTGTAGATAAGCTTCTATTTCATATTCTCTTCGTTAAATTTCTATTAGCTTTTCGTTTTACCTTAATGAATTTGAAATTCTATTTTAAACAAATTGGTAAATTAAATATAAAGTTGAATATGAAGATTTGTATCGATAAAACAATTTCGATTAAAACCAAATTCGAAATTCTTTTGTAATTTCTAATGAGTATCAAAGTCCGAAGAGGGAGTTATATATACTTTGGGGTATTCTGACTTGAGTTTGGAATCCCTATCTAGTGTTTGAGAATTGTGTAAGATTAAATGCATTTATCTATTGTTTGGGTCTCGATATATTCTACGAACGGTTAGTTGTCCTTCGAACTAACCAGTGCCTTGCATATTTCGTATATTTGATGATCCGAATATCCTGTGTAGTATTGAGTGAGTTTGTTCTCATATTAGTTATATTCTGATTTGGTGAGCCAAATAAAGAATTGATATCCATTTTGACTTGGGAAAACTGTTAGTCTATCTTTGTGTATCTATCTTTTCCGTGCCTGCAAATTTCGAGGACGAAATTTTTTTAAGGGGGGAAACTGTAACGAACCCAGTTTTGAATTAATTTTAAATTAATAGTTAATGTAAATTTTGGAATAAATTTTGGAACTAATTTGAATTTGAAATATATATGTATATGTATTATGAGTAAATTTGAATTTGACTTTAGAATTTGAATTTGAATATTGAGTTTGTATTTAAATTCAAACTTAAATAAATGACTTAGCGAAATGATTTCGGTTTAAAAATATTTCTTATATAAATTATTTATGGGTAGCTAGTTTTAAAAACATTTTCTTTAAAATAATGTGTATATAATAATGATTAAGAAGATGTATAAGAAAGATGCAATATAAAATTTATTTAAAAGCTTTTAATTGATGAGAAATACAAGTCATTTAGCAAGTTTAAAAAGTATGTAAGATAATAAAAAAAATAAAAACCTAAGAATATATGAAGTATGATATTAACAAATGTTTGCTGTAAATTCATACGCAATGTAGGATAAAACAAAAAAAATCCAAGTACATACAAGGAAAAGGATAAGTATGTAGGCTTGGGAAATAAGACAATGATAATTAATGCAATCTCATTTCAGCCGAAATAACAACATCATCAGCCACCAAAATAGGAAAAAAATCATTAGTCAAACACAAAACGAGAAGAAAAATCTCTTACCCTTGTACAAACAAATTATATCAACCTGTAACTTGTTTTATAAATATCAACTTCTTTATTTTAGTTTGTTCATTCGTAGTTGAGTAGCATCTGAAGCAATACCATCTACGACCTTAAACAAAAATTCTACCTAAACAAGACAATTTAACTCAAACCAGAAATCAAAAGGTTTCAGCTTGCAAATTTTCATTGCATGTTTCGACAAAGAAGTTCTCTGTTCATTTCTTAATCAAGGTGAGTAACATCATTTTAAACAATTTAAAAGTATAAATTTGTTGCACGCTATATCGATGAACAAGTATGTTTTTATACATTCATGGATTCTCTGAGTATTTGAAAGATGGAAATATTTTGTATAGGTTGTTGTTTATATATTTCCTCCGTCTTCGATGCGAACCAAGATTTTTGATTCAAAAAGAAAAATCATTTCTTCTTAATCTACTTGCTCTTTGAGTTTAATGTTAAAACAGAAATGGTTTGTTATAGCAGATACTCAAGATTAAAAATTTATTCAAGTCAAAATAACTTGTTAATAGCTCTGGAAACCGATAGCTGAACCAAACTTTAAATAAGTCAAATTTCAAACATCGTAATTCATGGATTCAAGTATGTAAACTGAATTCATACAATAAAACATGATTTTCAAAGTTAAAATCATAATTTTTAGATGAAGGGATGAAGAGCAGTTTGGGTTTAGTCAAATCGTATATATTTGGTCGTCCCGGTTGATCTTTTTGATCAGAGAGGTCAAGCTTCCTCCTGGAGGTGGAGGAGCAATCAGTGTTAATGGGAAAATTTCCAGATTTTCGTGCATATCAGTGTGGATGCAGGGATTGAAGTTTGAAGTTTGGTAACCTAGTTTTTGACGAGGGTTAATGTTTTGTTTGTTCGACCTCCCCAGTTGATCGAGTGCAATACGACCCTGGGGATTGGAAGTAGATGGATTGGCGATGGGGTGACTGGAAGTGCTGATGTTCTAATGATCGGAGCTTCGAGGATGAGGCGTTTTCGTTCGGCGTGATCAAGTGACGATTTCGAACGAGGGGCAAAATTTTGATTTCAAATTTTTGGCGTCAAATCGAGCTTTGCAATCCAGTGTAGCGTTAGTGCGCGACTTGCTGGTGGTGGCGAAGTTCGACAGAACGGCGGCGACGCGTCATGCACATGCACGGTGCAGTTTTGTCTCCTGGTAGAGACGAGTTGAGTAGTGGACTTTCGAGTATTTACTCGAGTTGTTTCGTGGATATCTTGAAGCACAGGGGTGATTTGGCTTGGGGTTTTGATATTAGGGGTCGAGTAAATTGTTTGTTACAGGTTTTGTTTAAAACCTGATAGAGTTTGAGTTTTAAACTTAAACAAAATTTAAAAGTATAAAGCAAGTTTAAAACAAAGGCTTTGAAACAAATCTAAAATATGAATTTAAAATGAGTTTGAATTCCAGATTTTATAAATAAGTTTTATAAAGAAAAAAAATGAAATGTTTCAATAGCTTTAAATTGTTGATGTATTTTATAAAGTGATTAAAGATTTAAATTGAATTTAACTCGGGGAAATGAGTAGGAAATCTCCAGTGTTACTCGAGTAAACACGGAGGCATTCTCGTGTTGGTTTTCAAAACTGTAAAATTATAAAAAAATGGGTTAAGCGAATTTTTCTTTAAAACAATCTTAAGTATTGTCGACTTAATTAATGTTTGATAATGTTAAGTTAAGAATTTATTGTGAATTTTAATTATTTTAGTTTAGAATATTTTAAAATCCAATTAATACTTTAATTAAGTAGTTAATTTAAAATAAGTGTTAAAGTTAATTAGTATTAAAGTTTTCAAATTATTAATAATTTGTTTTCAAAGTTTAAGGAAGTTTTAAAATGTAAAATAAGATAATTATTATTATTAATTAATTATTTTGGAAAGTAATTAAGAATGACTAATTCCTAATTGTAAATAAAGATTGGTTAATTAATATATAATTATAATTGAAATTAATTAGGGGTTTGTCAATTTTTAATTAATTGGTAAATTAATAATTAAGTGTCTAATTTATTTGTAATTAGGCATTGTTAATGATAATTAATTAAAAAGATGGTTAATTAAAGATTTTTAATAAGTTAAGTGAATTAATTAAAGGGTAACTGAATAATTAAAAGCTAATTATTTAATAATTAAAGGTTGATTAATTTAATTTAATTAATAAATGATTAAAGGACAATTAATCAAATGATTTGGAATTAATTAATGTTAATTAACCATGATTGATTACTTATCTGATTTAAATGGAGCTTACTTATGGATGTTTGAATTCCATTGATTGTCGAACTGTTTGATGTTTCTAATATGTTATGCTTTGTGCTATAAATTGTTTCGATGTGATCTATGATGAATGGAAATTATCTATCTGTGATAAATTTATATTATTTATCTATAAATTTTTAAATGAACGATAAGCGTTATAGATTATACCGCTTATCAATATCGATGTGCTTAAATATGTGATGTGATGATTTATGATGTTGCACTATCGTGTGAAACCCCTGGACTGCACCATACATACACAAATATGGATTGCACGAGGAAATCGGCTAAGTCGCATATTTTTAATAATTTTAAAGATTAAATTCTTGAATCCGAAATAGTTTTGGAATTGGAATTGAAAGCTTTTGAAAATGAGTTTTCAAAAATAAAAGTTATTTTAAATAACTTAATTAAATTTCAAATTTAAATAATTTGTTTTAAATATGAATTCAATAATTGAAATTGAATTCAATGATTTGGAAATTATGGTCCAAAAGATTATACAAGTTATAAAGATGTTTATATGGGTTTTTAACCATTTAAAAAAGTATGGTTTTGGAAATTTAAATTAAATCTAGGTTTTATACTTGGATGGCTTTAACTTATGAAATTGTAATCAGTTTTTCCCAGAACGAAAACTATTTGTTTCAAATAACAATAGCTTTCATAAAAAGAAAGGATTGCAAATTTTTGTCGAAATATTTTAAGTTTGAAATTGTAAATAGTTTGGAAAAACTATGATTTAACCTTTGTGAAGACGAATAAATCGTGTTTGAAATCGAAGAGAATTTCAATTGGTGCAACCTTTATACCAGATTTGAATTGGAATTGGTTTGAAAGTTACGTATTTAATCTTTAATTGAAAGATTAGATAATTAATCCAATTTGAAATGGAATTGTTTGGAAAGTCGTAAATAAATCTTTGTGAAAGCTAGGTTAACTTTTTGAATTAAATCTTTTTATTTTAAAAGATTTGAAATGGTAATTTGTTTAAACCATTTGAAAGAAAAGTTTTGGATATTAAGTTGTGACTTAACTGAAATCCCATTATCCATATGTTTTTAAATATTACACTCATTATTCGATTTAGCCGGGAGAGGACCTTTGTGTCATATAACCCATTCCGAAAAATAATACGTCGATATGGATAACATTTGAAGACCGGTAGTGAAGACAGAGTATTTTCGAAAACGAAAGGTTACCCGTCGATTGTCTCTGCACTGAGTCATGCCGGTGTAGAGATTTCCTAAGTGATGGGAAGTCGGATATGGATTGTGAATACCCGGATTTCCAAAGGATTCTTCGGAAGTGCCTTCGGTTCTGTTCGAACCCGGAACAGACTTGTATGGATGTGTGTCTGACATTACACTTTGAGATGTAAAGCTGGTTTCTATCAAATACATTTCTGTTGGTGGAGGAGATTTATTCTCTTAGCTTAAAAACCTTCACTGAGACGTACGAGCTCAGAGGTTATGTAGTTGATGGTTGCTAGTGATACATTCCCAATTTGGTAATGTGGCATGCTAAGTGCTGCTGTGTGTTGATGATCATTTGTTGATCATTTGTGATCAAAAGCATGGCTTTCGTGTAAAGCGTAGCTTTGTGGACGAGACCTCATCGAGCCTCACAAACCGGTAATGGTCAAAACAGGAAAGATGTGGCAAGGTTTCAAGGGTAGCTCCCCTAGGGTGTGACCATTCCTTCTGGAAAAGGGTAGCATCATGGTATGGAGCCTAGATACTTACACATGTGGGCATTGTAGTATATTTATTACTGTGTGATGTTGTTGGTGTTGAGAGCTCTTGTATAAAGGTCCCAAAGGACCAGGGGTGGCATATCTTTAGGTATTACTCCCGGGTAGGGAGGAAACCGACCTTGTATTGGCAGAGACCCGGGTAGGTTCTCGAGGCATCCCTCCAGAGGTGTTACCATATGGAAATAGGAAGTTCCTTAGCCTGACCATTTGTTGGAAAATCCGAACAAAACAATACGATCTTTGTACTGTTTTAGTTGTAGAACCGGTCATTTAAAATGGCAGTTATAACTGGCATAATATAATGGTACCTATTGTTAACGCAAAAATTGAACACTAACACCCCGGTATGAATAGAGATAAAGTGAAAGCACCATCCGTCAATACGGGAATCAGAAGTAAGTAGAAAAGTCACAGAAAAAACAGTAAAGAGACAACAGTTTTATAGTTGTTCGGCTTCAAGTTAAGCCTACGTCCACTTTAAAATCCTTTATTGCTGATTTGATTACAACTTATACAACAATCTTTTATTACAACACCACTTAGACAAATAGCTAGAACTCCGATGTAGGAGAATTCTTCAAATTCATGTTGAATGTATTAGATCTCTTCTTAAAGTTCGTTGAAGTGTCTTTCGTGTTTGAAGTGTCGAATGAGTCGAGAAATCAGCAAAGTATAGGCGTTCCAGAAATGAGCCAAATGTCCCCTCTTCGCTGGTATAGGCATGGTATTTATAGGAAATTTCTGGACAAGGCATAGGTCGTGAGCGACCTAGGGTAGGTCGTAGGTCGTGAGCGACCTAGGGGTCAGATTGGCCATTTTCTTGGTCGTGGGCGACCTAGGTAGTACCAGGAGAGGGATTGGCGACCTAAGGCACTACGGCATAAAGAGGGTTGCCTTGGTCTGCTTAGGTCGTGCGCAACCTAATGGAGGATGAGGGATGTAGCTTAGGTTGGGAATGACCTAATGGAAGATGAGGGACGTATCTTAGGTCGGAGGCGACCTAATGGAAGAGGTCATGTTTGCTAGTAGAAGGTACTAGGTCGCAACTTGTTAAGTCTCTAACTCATTAGCTCGCTGACTCGCTTCATGCTTTAGGTCGCTAGGTCGCTTAATGCTTTAGGTCGCTAGGTCGCTTAATGCTTTAGGTCGTTGGGTCGCTTAATGCTTTAGATCGCTAGGTCGCTTAATGCCTTGGGTCGCTAGGTCATCATTTGTTGTAGGTCGTTGAGTCCTGCTCCCTTAGGTCGCTGGGTTCTTTAAACTATTAGGTCGCTAAGTGAAAAATATTAACGCAAAAATTGAACGCTAACACCTCGGCGTGAATAGAGATAAATGAAAGCACCACACGTCAATACAGGAATTAGAAGTAAGTAGAAAAGTCATAGAAAAAACAGTAAAGAGACAACAGTTTTATAGTGGTTCGGCTTCAAGTTAAGCCTACGTCCACATTAAACTCCTTTATTATTGATTTGATTATAATTTATACAACAATCTTCGATTACAACACCACCTAGACAAATAACTAGAACTCCGATGTAGGAGAATTCTTCAAATTCATGTTGAATGTATTAGATCTCTTCTTGAAGTTCGTTGAAGTGTCTTTCATGTTTGAAGTGTCGAATGAGTCGAGAAATCAGCAGAGTACAGGTGTTCCAAAAATGAGCCAAAAGTCCCCTCTTCGGTGGTGTAGGCATGGTATTTATAGGAAATTTCTGGACAAGGCATATTTCTTGAGCGACCTAGGGTATATCGTAGGTCGTGAGTGACCTAGGGGTCAGATTGGCCATGTTCTATGTCGTGGCAGACCTATGTAGTAGCAGGAGAGGGAGTGGCGACCTAAGGCACTACAACATAAAGAGGGTTGCCTTGGTCTGCATAGGTCGTGCGCGACCTAATGGCGGATGAGGGATGTAGCTTAGGTTGGTAGCGACCTAATGGAAGATGAGGTATGTAGCTTAGGTCGGGGGCGACCTAATGGAAGAGGTCATGTTTCCTAGTAGAAGGTACTAGGTCGCAACTTGTTAAGTCACTAACTCATTAGCTCGCTGACTCGCTTCATGCTTTTGGTCGCATGGTCGCTTAATGCTTTAGGTCACTAGGTCGCTTAATGCTTTAGGTCACTAGGTCTCTTAATGCTTTAGTTCGCTAGGTCGCTTAATGCTTTAGGTCGCTAGGTCGTCATTTGCTGTAGGTCGTTGAGTCCTGCTCCCTTAGGTTGCTCGGTTCTTTAAACTGTTAGGTCGCTAAGTGAAAAATGTTAACGCAAAAATTGAACGCTAACACCCCGATGTGAATAGAGATAAAGTGAAAGCACCACCCGTCAATACGGGAATTAGAAGTAAGTAGAAAAGTCACAGAAAAAACAGTAAAGAGACAACAGTTTTATAGTTGTTCGGCTTCAAGTTAAGCCTACGTCCACTTTAAACTCCTTTATTACTGATTTGATTACAACTTATACAATAATCTTCGATTACAACACCACTTAGACAAATAACTAGAACTCCGATGTAGGAGAATTCTTTAAATTCATGTTGAATGTATTAGATCTCTTCTTGAAGTTCGTTGAAGTGTCTTTCGTGTTTGAAGTGTCGAATGAGTCGAGAAATCAGCAGAGTATAGGCATTCCAGAAATGAGCCAAAAGTCCCCTCTTCGGAGGTGTAGGCATGGTATTTATAGGAATTTTCTGTACAAGGCATAGGTCGTGAGCGACCTAGGGTAAGTCGTAGGTCATGAGCGACCTAGGGGTCAGATTGGCTATGTTCTAGGTCGTGGGCGACCTAAGTAGTAGCAGGAAGGGAGTGGCGACCTAAGGCACTATGGCATAAAGAAGGTTGCCTTGGTCTGCTTAGGTCGTGCGCGACCTAATGGAGGATGAGGGATGTAGCTTAGGTCGGGAGCGACCTAATGGAAGATGAGGGATGTAGCTTAGGTCAGGGGCGACCTAATGCAAGAGGTCATGTTTGCTAGTAGAAGGTACTAGGACGCAACTTGTTAAGTCGCTAACTCATTGGCTCGCTGACTCACTTCTTGCTTTAGGTCGCTGGGTCGCTTAATGCTTTAGGTCGCTGGGTCGCTTAATGCTTTAGGTCGATTAATGCTTTAGGTCACTAGGTCGTCATTTGTTGTAGGACGTTGAGTCCTGCTCCCTTAGGTCGCTGGGTTCTTTAAACTGTTAGGTCGCTAAGTCATGGAAAAAAAGGAGTTAACACTTGCCCCTCGAAGCATACGCATAGAGACTAGATCATATGCTTCGATACTTCTTAACTCGTTCCTTACTAAGTTGTTAGGTCATGCGCGACCTACTGAAGAAGTTAAGTCGTATGCACCGATTTAGATTCCATTGCCCAATATATAGGTCGCGCACTGCCCCTTCCTCTCTTTACTGGCTCCAACTCTCAAAACCGCCATTGACGAACCTCCTGAGCTTTCAAAGGCGAACTCGAACTTAACCGGTCACCGATCAACTTCATCATCACATCACTTATGTGGATTCACTCATTACCCAATCTCTGATCACCATCGAATCTCAAAACCCCCATCTTCCGCCCCTAAACTAATTTATACGCTGCGATTTACCATGAATCATGTTATAATCGATCCTTGATTGCCTTTGGTCATTGTAATTTTCGAAAACGCGGCAGCATATTGATTTTGTGATGGATTTGAGATGATTTGAATCAGTTTTGGGTGATTTTTGATGATGCGAAGAGGAGATGATGGGTTATAGTGTCTCAAGTTGACCGGTTTTGCAAGTTTGGAGGAGATCGTTAACGGGTTAATGGGTTTCAGGTTTAGTCGCGATGCTTCAAGCGACGCAATGGTTGGTGGACACGTGGCATAGTGTAATGGGGGAACAGGGTATAGCAGTTTAATGGAAGATGGCTGCGTTACTTCAGAAACGACCTAGTGAATCTGAGCGACCTAAAGACCTTCATGACCTAACAGATTTGGCCGACCTAGTTACCTTTGCGACCTAACTTCTCATGGCATTACCCTTTGCAACTTAACTCTTAGTGACTTAATCTTTAGGTCATGTAAGCGACTTAGTACTTAAACAACTTTTCACTGCCGAGTGGGTTCTTGCGACCTAAACCATTTTCGACCTAACTTTTTAGGTCGCGAGCGACCTAGGACTTTGCCAGATTCGCACTGCCTTGACCTGAAGCTTTAACCTATGTAATAACATACTTCTGAACTTCTTGACTTGAACAATGCGACTTAAGAAAGCTTTTATGCTAAGACACTTGAACTTGACTCCTTGTAAAAATATGACAACATTTAACTTGAATCCTCAACCTGAACTATCGAGATAACTTGCTTGAACTCGTTGCATTTCTTTACAGATTATATTAACTCTAACGCTAATAACCTGTTAAACACAACGTTTGCAGGAAAATGGGACGAATATACTCATCATCGACCGCCCACATCGAGTGATGGATTAGATTAAAGAACTCTTTATTTTACTTAAGTAAAATAGTATGAAACTGGCTAAAGATGAAATGATGTGAATCAACTGATTAAATGAAGCATCAACGCAAAATGCACATAGTTATAACTAATTTTGCTAAACATCATCTGCATTGATACTACATTTAACTTCTGATTTAATAACAAGCCTCGAAATTTTCTGAATTGACACGCATCAATCAGTTTTATTTCAAGTTTTATTTTATTCACTTGTTATTTCAGTAGCTTTGCACAACACTTCACACTCTTTTAGGAAACATGCACCTTCATATTTGAATATCCAGTTCCTTGTGTAGAATGACTTCTCAACAAGAAGAAACAGTAGGGTAAACTGGAGAGGTCTTCCCGATAGCCAATCCATTGGATAATCCCCCGAAAAGAACTTCAACTACCCTGAATCAACGGGCGTTCAACCAACTACGCATTCAGTTTGGCATTGCTGAAGCAGATGCTTTACTTCCTAGGCCAAACGATACTGCTGAAAGGTCACCTCTCGGTTTTGTCGCGGTTAATCGTCAGATGTGCCTGTGTGGTGCTATTCCTCCTTTTAATGATTTTCTTCAACGGCTCCTTCTCCGATTAACTATCTCTCCATTCCAGTTGCATCCCAATGGCTATGCCATCCTAATGGGACTGTGTGTGCTGTCAAGGAGGACACTTGATCGTGTTTCGAGCTTTGAAGAAATTTGCTACTTGTGCATGTTTACAAAGAATAAAGATCATCCTTCTATAATACTTGTGAGAAGTGCAGGAACCGTAAACTGGTCACTGATCTTTCTGAAAGTGCTCACGGGTTTTTGAACCACTTTTTCTTCGTTCGTTGCCCCCCAGGATTTTATGGCATATGGAGAGTAGGAAGTAAGATTGCTTACCTCCGTTCTTTCCATTTTTGAGCTTTTTCGAGATCTGAGTTGTCATGTGCTAACTTCATTCTTTACTTTTTCAGCACTTCCTCCTCTTTCTATAGACTCTAGCCATAAGCCAACTTTTGAAAGATTAATTTCCGTGGCGGTTGAGGAAAGAAGTATTAAATTTCTGCTAAAAGACGAGTTTCTACACCGATTGCACTCTTCCCGTTCTACTCAGCCTCATGAAGTCCCTGATTCTCCAGTAGAGACATCAGATGCCCTAGTTTCTGCAGAAAAAATCACATTGAAAGAACCTGCTGTAGAAGCCTCAATAGTGAAATGTTCCACTCCTACTGATATCGTGGAGTCATCTGGCAAGCTTACGCTTTTTTCGGTTATTGAAGAAGAGGAACCTCCGCAGTACTCCGAGAAGGCTACTGATGAAGGAGCCGAGAGAAAGAGTCCCGCTAAGCGCGGTGGTGACGATATTTTTGAGGGAATGAGCGACCTGAAGGTTACTTCACAGGAGCTCTTTAAAGACGATACCACTACTTCTAAAGTAGTTTCTCCATCAGTTGAAGTGACATCTGTCTTGCAACAATCATTGTCAGCTCAAGAACTGATACCTTCTGTAAAACCCGCCATCACCCCCCAAATAAAGATTGGTTCGTAGCTTGACGCGCATAGTTCACATGCCACACACTTAGAGTTTTTGGCAATTTTGTGCAATTAACTTCTTCACTTTGAAGATTTATGAACTTGTTTCTTCTTCATTTTCAGGTTCTCCAATGGGACGTAGCGGTTTTTATTATGATGATTTTCAGCGTTGCAGGAGACGCGACTCTTATGATCCCAGGCGGTACCCTCCTGCCCCTAGGGATACCGACGAAGAAAGAGCCGCAAGAAAAGCTCGCGAGAGACGGGCCTATGAAGAGCGCTATGGGAGAAGGCATGAACGACATGATTTTTCCCAGAGAGGTGATGATTCTCACAAAAGAAAATCCCATGATGACAAGGGGAAAAGTCACATCGCTGAAGACCCAAGTAAACGGGCCAAACTTAGCGAAAGGTCGGAATCTAAAATTTCTGCAAGGCCCGCTGCTCCCATCTCTTTAGAAATCCCTTCCAGCTCTCATGCCCTTCAAAGAGCTGATATTCAAACAATCATCAGTAGGCCGCCGTATCAAGTTGGATAGGGTCCGGCTACTCTTCAAAGCCGGTTTCCGTACTGGTGCTTAAAAGGTGTGCGTTTTGATCTTGATTTGGTCCCAATCGACAAGCAAACTATGTTGCGAAATCTTGAAGCCGTCAAACTCGATATTGAGAGAATGTTTGGTTGGCAAAAACTTGTTGACGAGCTTCAAAGAGTAAACCGCGCAAATCTCAAAGCCATGCTGACTATGGAAAACGATAAATCCAAGTGGCAAAAAACTCTCGATCAGCATGATGCAGAGATGAAGAGAATTGCTGCTTACAATGAGAAGCTTGAAGCGGAAATTGAGAAACTCAAAGAAGAGCTTGCCACATCTTCCACTTCATATTCTCAAAAAGAAGAAGTGCTTCAAAAGCAAGTGAGGGATGCTCATGCCGGGCAAAGAGACGCTGAAGCTAAATTTGAAGCGCAGCAAAAAATTATAGAAAGCTACCGAACTGACGTTGCTCAGTTGCGAGAAAAAACCAGCTCTCAGGACATGGGAATTGCAATGTTAAAAGCTCGACTTTCTAAAGTTGAAAAAGAGCGTGATGAAGCTATTCCCGGCAAAGCAGCAGCCGAAGAATCTCATAAAGCAACCAAGGCCAATATCAGCTCTACCTTATTCGAGTTTTATATACACTGTGTTTTGGGGCGCGGTAGCCTTTTGTTTTTGTGTCCGAAGTACGAAATCACTTTGGCCGAAGTGTGGGAAGCCGCACTTGATATGCTTGGAGGCGCTGGATATGCTGAAGCAGATATTGAGGCACACTATCTAGATGATGATGCATGTGCCTCCCTTGCCAAGGAGAAGGAACAACTTGCTAAACAGCGAGCCGGAACGGTGGAAGGTGAACCTTTAGGGAAGGCACATTCGACCGATCCGACTCTTCCTTCGGTTTCGGCCGACATTGATATCATCGGCTCCAGTTCCCATTCCTCGCCTCCTACCAAAGTTGACATTGAAATTGCAACTGCTCATACTGGAGATGAAGCTCAAGAAAGTACTGAAGCACAAGGATTTGAAGTTGACATTATAAAGCCAACTTCTCCAGGTAACTTCAACGTTGATTTACCTCAAGTGGATTGCTTGTTCACTTCACATGAACGTGACGAACTTTCTGATTATTAAAGTCTAGACGCGCCACTATCTCCTCTCTTTGCGAGGAATATTGACTTTAACTTCTCTTCTTCTCTAGTGAAAACGCCAAGTGCCACGCAGACTTCTCATCTTCCAGTTGTTCCACCTCCGTCTCTTCAAATTACTCCTCCTTCTACTTCTCAACCGGGATCGCAAAAGGAATTGATAGAAGCTCTTCAAGGCTTGGACGACCCGGCTGCTTCGCAAGAGCAGAAGGCTGAGGAACTTGAAGAAAGTGAAAAGACTCCGGAGCCATTTCATGATGACACAAAACTGTCTGCACTTATCACTCCAGGCAGTGAGTCTTCTTCAAAGAAGAATGGGAAGCGTGCAATTTCAAGGAGGAGAAGGAAAAGCACTTCTGCTGGCGAAGAGAAGGCAGGTGTAGACCCATTTGTAACTCTATCTCCTTCTTCCCTGACTCAACCAAGCCGACTCCCAAAGTTTACCATTAGGCCAGGCGAGGGCTCTAAAGGTGGCGGGAAGACGAAATAATGGGTCTCGCTCTACTCTTCTTGTTTTTCTTTTTGCTTGTACATAAAGGCTTGTATTGACCGAAATTTGTGCGGGCACCGGTCCCCGCTTTTTTGAAACCTACACATGTATAAAAAATTTATAGTATGGAATGAAATGATTCTTTTTACTTGTACAATCTTTGACTGTATTTATGAATGCATTTATTCCTTATTTTCGCATAAGTTTCTTCACTGTGATATTGCAATAAGTTTGTGGTATGTTGCTTGAGCATTGCTTTTATTAATATAGCTATGTTGTATTGTACTGCCCCCATACCATGGCTTATTTCAATTTCTTTCATTTGATAAAACTTTAGAGAACAGTTCTTTTGAGAAGACTTGTATTCTTTAAGTTGGAGAACAATTCTTCTGTTTCGAGAAGATTTGCACTCTTAAGTTAGAGAACACTTCTTCCATTTTGAGAAGGCTTGCACTCTTTCTTTAGAGAATAATTTTTCCGTTTTGAGGAAATGTTATTCTGCTTTAGTAGAGTGTGACTTGTATTGGAGAAGTCTTCTCCCTCTTTTGTTTGAAAAAGTTTTTACACTTCACTTTCAGAGATAGTCACTTTTATTTTTTTTCGATAAGTGTACTCTCCTACGCGGTGAAGCGAATTTCCAAAAAAGGCTTTGAATTGGCACTACAACTTCTGCGGAAGAATATTTTTCAAGCTGGGAAAATTGATCTTCCTTTGTTAGCTGTAGTGTGCCTTCGAAGAGGGCTTTTTTGCTTTATTCGCTTGAAAGTACTTTTCTTGGGACGTGCCTCCGAAGAGGTCTTTATCCTCAGAAGAGTTGTGCCTCCAAAGAGGGCTTGTGCCTCCGTAGAGGTCTTTTGCCACCGAAGAGGTCTTATGCCTCCAAAGAGGTCTTGTGGTGCCTCGGGAGAGGGCATCTGCCTCCGAAGAGGGCAGGTGTGTGCCTTTGGTGAAGGCGATGCCTTCGAAGAGGGCTTGTGGTGCCTCGGGAGAGGGCTTCTGCCTTCGAAGAGGGCAGGTGTGTGCCTTTGGTGAAGGCGATGCCTTCGAAGAGGGCTTGTGCCTCCGAAGAGGTCTTTTGCCACCGAAGAGGTCTTATGCCTCCGAAGAGGTCTTGTGGTGCCTCGGGAGAGGGCATCTGCCTCCGAAGAGGGCAGGTGTGTGCCTTTGGTGAAGGCGATGCCTCCGAAGAGGGCTTGTGGTGCCCCGGGAGAGGGCTTCTGCCTTCGAAGAGGGCAGGTATGTGCCTTTGGTGAAGGCGATGCCTCCGAAGAGGGCTTGTGCCTCCGAAGAGGACTTTATTTGATTGCTTGGAAGTTACTCTCTCATGGTTGAATGGATTCACAGTGCAGACGCAAGCTACTTAATTGGATGTCCGTTTGCACAAACTATCGCAACTAGTTAACAAGGGCCCTCGGTGATTCCACCAATCTTTTCTGGTTGAGTAGAGAACTTTTTTTTTCGGCGTGCCTGGTTAGAGGGCTTTATCCTCCTAAGAGTTGTGCCTCCAAAGAGGGCTTGTGCCTCCGAAGAGGGCTTTTGCTTCCGAAGAGGTCTTTATCCTCCGAAGAGGGCTTGTACCTCCAAAGAGGTCTTTTGCCTCCGAAGAGGTCTTTGGGGTAGTTGGCTTGCCACGAAGGTTGCGTCTCACGGTTAAGTGGATCCACGGGGCAGACACAAGCTATCCAACCGGATGTTCGTTTGCATAAACGATCGCAATTATCTAGCAAGGGCCTGGTGCCTTCATTTTGGGACGGTGCTTCTCTGGTGGTTCCACCAACCTTTTTGTAGAGAGGCAGGACTCCTTTTTGGCTGTTTTCTGTCTGCTCGCCCTTGTTTGTTTGTCATTTGCTCATCAGCGATTCCCTGTCATCATTTCCAAGCACATGTTCTTTTCTTTTGCAAGTAGTTGGTTCTTATCCAAAGAAGTATACTTCATTGTTAAGCGATTCCGACGGAATCACTAACTGTTTGCATGAAGCGCTCCTTATATAGGATTTGGAATCTGGAATTTTTATGGCTTGACATTTTTTTATTAAATGATTTCAGGGATCGCTTGGCCTTATGGTAGGTGAGCTTTGTTTTGTGAGCCTGCAATGTTAAATTGACATTTTAGAAATACATTTAAAGTATTTACACATCGAGACAAAACAAGCATTTCATAATAGTAGAGAACACAAGATTTATAGTGGTTCGGCCAAGAACTGGGCCTACATCCACTTTATAGTTCTTATTATTCATTCATACTGCTTTTACAATGGTTTACAATGCAAGAACGATACATCCATAATCATTTTACAAATTTAAGCAAAGATTTTAAGTAAAATATGGACGTAGGTGATTACTGTTCCAAGCTCTTGGAATTGGATCTCCTTCGAAAGTTGTCAGTTTGAAAATGCCATCAAGAAGTTTTTTGCCTATGACATATGGCCTTTCCCAGTTTGGCGCAAACACTCCTGTTGCTGTCATGATCCTTTTTAAGACTAAATCCCCAATCTCAAAGCTGTGTTGGCGAACTTTGGAATTGAAGTGCCTGGCAATCCTGTGCTGATGAGCTGCAACTCTGAGTTGAGCCTCTTCCCTTTTTTCATCAAGGAAGTCAAATGCTTCCAGTTGCAACTCTTCATTTCCAGCTTGGTTGAAATGAATTCTTCTGTGTGAAGAGACTTCTATTTCCATCGGAATCATTGCTTCTGATCCATATGCTAACAAGAACGGAGTGTGCCCAGTCACAGTTTTGTGGGTAGTTCTGTATGCCCATAGTGCTAGTGGTAGCTTATCGACCCAACCACCTTTTGCTTTTTCCAGCTGTTTTTTGATGGTTGATTTGATAAATTTTTTTACTGCTTCCACTTGCTCGTTTGCCTGCGGGTGAGCCACTACTGAAAAGCTTTTTTGGATCTTGAATTGCTTGCAAAAATCTTGGAACTCTTCACTTTCAAATTGGGTTCCATTGTCTGTGATTATCTTTTGAGGCACACCATACCTGCAAATGATATTGTTAGTCTCAAAGTTTATCATCTTTTTAGAGGTAATAGTAGCTAATGGTTCAGATTCAACTCATTTAGTAAAATAATCAACAGCAACAATGGCATATCTGATTCCGGACTTGGCGGTTGGCAAAGGCCCGATGAGATCTATTCCCCAAATAGAAAATGGCCATGGACTGGCCATCTGCGTTATCTTGGTGGAAGGTGCTCTTGGGATTTTTGCAAATCTCTGGCATCGGTCACATTTTCGGGCGTAGCTAGCAGCATCACGATTAATGTCTGGCCAAAAACACCCATAACGGAGAATTTTTTTTGCTAGAGTTCGACCACCTGAATGATCTCCACACTCTCCTCCGTGTACTTCAGCTAGAATTGTCTTAGCCTCTTCCTTGGTTACACATCGGAGTAATGGCATTAAGAATCCCCGTCTGTACAACCGACCGTCTTGCATTATGTATCTTGAGGCTTTCCTCAACAGCTTCTGACGCTCCTTTGAATTTTCTAGAAGGGAGCCGTTAAGCAGATATTCCTTGATTGGAGTCATCCATGGCTCTTGCTCTTGAGAAACAGTCATGATCCAATCAATCTCCATTTCATCAATACTTGGGGCTGACAAGACTTCTACAGGAACCAATCCCAGAAATTGGGCTTCGCTAGTGCTTGCGTACTTTACGAGAGAATCTGCCTTCAAGTTCTCTTCCCGGGGTATATGACTTATCGTATAATGGTCAAGATCATCGAGAAGTTCCTAGGCCCTTGACAAGTAAGCAGGCAGACTTCCTCCTTTAGTTTGAAACTCTTTCTTGACTTGGCATATAATAAGCTGTGAATCACTAAAGATCTGCAACACTTTGACATTTAGTTCTTTAGCAATCTTCAAGCCGGCAATAAGAGCTTCATATTCTGCTTCATTATTTGTCGAAGGAAATTCCAATCTCAATGCGTAGCACAATGATCGCCCTTCAGGGGTTTCAAGCACAACCCTAGCTCTAGAACAATAGTCATTTCTTGCGCCATCAACATATAGTTTCCATCGGGTCGGGATGTCATTAGTAACTTCTTCCTCGCTGTCACCTTTATCTGTGTATTCTGGAATGAAATCTGCTAAAGCTTTGTCCATTGATTTCTCTTCGGGGATGGTAAGTGATATCATATTGGCTGAGTTCAATGTTCCACTTCAGAAGACGACCCGAAGTCTCAGGGCGAAATAGGACTTGCTTTAAAGGCTGTTCAGTGAGGACTTTGATAGGATGATCTTGAAAATTTGGCCTCAACTTTCTGGAAGCTATCAGTAGGCAATAGGAGGGCTTTGAATAATTCATCTCTGCCCTAGTAAATCTCTTGCTGATGTAGTAGACCGGACGCTGAATTCTTGCATCTTCACGTACTAATGGTGCACTGAAAGCATGAGACGAAATCGCTAAATATATGAAAAGATCTTCACCGCTGCTAGGCTTATAAAGTATTGGAGGCGCTTCCATATGACAAATTAGTTCATCGAAAGCTTTCTGACATTCCGAAGTCCATTCAAAAAATTTCCTTCCTTTCTTTAGAGCGTCATAGAATGGAATGCATTTATCCGTGGCCTTGGAAATGAACCGACTCAAAGCCGCAACTTTTCCATTGAGGCTCTGCAATTCCTTCTTTGTCCTAGGGGCTTTGACTTCCCTCAGAGCAGTGATTTGAGTAGGATTGGCTTCAATGCCCCTAGCACTCACAATGAAACCCAAGAATTTCTCGGACTCTACCTCGAATGAACATTTCAAAGGATTAAGCTTCATTCCATACTTTCGGAGGACTGCGAACGTTTCTGCCAAGTGATCCATATGGTCCACTGCTTTCTTTGACTTTACCAACATATCATCAACATAAACTTCCATAGTTTTTCCAATCTGTGGCTTGAACATAGCATTGACAAGTCTTTGGTAAGTTGCCCCTGCATTCTTCAGTCCAAAGGGCATGACTTTGTAGCAGTAAAGACCGTCATCGGTGATGAAGCTCGTGTCCTCCTGATCTGGCTCATGCATCATGATTTGGTTATATCCGGAGTAAGCATCCATGAAAGACAACAATTCATGCCCAGCTGTTCCGTCCACCAATTGATCAATCCTGGGCAACGTGAAGCAGTCTTTGGGGCAGACTTTGTTTAAATTTGAAAAACCGATGCACACTCTCCACTTTCGATTTGCTTTTTTAACCAGCACCAGATTAGAAATCCAAATTGGATAAGTGGATTCTCCGATGAAACCATTCTCCATGAGCCGATCTACTTCTTCTTTCAATGATGCTGACCTTTCTGGACCCTGGGTTCTTCTTTTCTGCTTTATAGGTGTAAATTTCGGATCAATATTCAGAGTCTGTACCGCGATTTCTGGAGATATTCCACACATATCGGCATGACTCCAAGCGAATACATCTAGATTTGCTTTCAAAAATGATATCAATATATTCTGAAACTTCACACTAAGTTGCGAACCCACATTTAGCACCTTGTTTGGGTCTTTCGGATCAACAGGTACTGGCACCGTTACCTCCACTGGCGCCACTCTATTCTCTCATGTACTGGCTTTTCTGGGATCCATTTCTTTTTGTGCTCCACTATGCTCGCCGGTGCAGGGTCCACCTGTAATTGCTACAAGGTTGGTTCTTTGATGCAGAGTGGAGCTGCCGCATCTTTTCCCATCTCTCTCTTCCTTGCTTCCCTCAACTCTATCAGATAACATTCTCGCCCAGCATTTTGATCTCCTTTAATAACATCAACGCCATTATCTGTGGGGAACTTCATAATGAGGCACCAAGGGGCGAGAATTGCCTTTAGTGCTGCAAGAGTTGGCCGGCCTAAGAAGGCATTGTAAGTAGAAAATCCATCAACAATCACAAAAGTCTGCTTTCGAACCACCTTCTTCTGCCCCTCTCCAAGTTCAACAAATAAGTCAATAGTTCAAATTGGTTGCTTTGGTACCCCAGTGAACCCAGCAATCTTCTGCGATGAAGCCTGAACATCTGCCATAGGAATCTTCATTTGATCGAATGTCTTTTTGAAGAGGATATTGCAAGAGGCGCCGCTATCAACCAGCACCCTTCTTACGATAGCAGGCCCGATGCCTGCAGAGATGACCAATGGATCCATGGTAGGAGCTTCAACACCCATAGAGTCCCTGGCCTTGAACACAATATCATCATTAAAAGTTCTTTGCTGCTTCAAAGGTGCAGCATCTTCCAACACCAAAACATTCTCTTCTGCTGGGGTGTATTTCAAAGCCAAGCATATCTTTCCATCTCGCCCAAGCTTCTGCCTGCCGGGTGAGGACCTCCCGTGATTACATTTATAACAGGTTTTTCTGATTCATGTGTAGTATTCCTCTCACCCGAGCTAGATGGATGAGCAGGAAGTTGCTGGCCCTTAGTAGATGAAGCTGGGTTGTTCCTATTTCACTTAACATATTGCTGCAGCTTGTTCTCTCTCAGCAGCTCTTCAATCAAACTTTTCAAATGACGACATTCGTTAGTATCATGACAGGGTTGATTATGAAACCGACAAAATCTCCCACTTTGAACGGCCTTTTTCCCAAGCTTTATCATAGGTGGTTTAGGATATTCCACGGTATCTTTGGTAGCGAAATAGATATTTTCCGGAGTATCATTCAAAGGAGTGAAATCTGAGGGCCTGGAGAAGCGAGGTTTCTTCCCATCCTTCTGCTTCTTGCCACTGTTATTCTCCCTCTTCTAACTTCCAGATTCCTTTTTGGTAGGAGCAGTAGTGTTATTCTTAACCTCTGTCAATGCCACTTTCGCCGGCGTAGGAAGGCTTTCCAAGCGCATGAATTCGTCAGCTTTCTTCTAGAATTTCTCAAGCGAGTTTGGTTCCTTCATCTTCAACCATTTCCCAAACTGACTTGATTTGTCGATAGCCCTCATTAAGTAGGTCAAGACCATTCGTGGCTCTGCATTATCCACTTCAGCCAAGGCTATGTTGAAGCAGTTTAAGAAAGACCTAATAGATTCTCCGAGATTCTGTTCCAGGCTGGACAATGACATAATATCCTTCGCCTTTGAAGCGTACAACCTGAATTGTTCTTTAAACTTCCAAGTTAAATCGAAGAACTGGTCTACTGACCGGACCGTAGCTTTGTGAACTACAGTAGAGCCACTCGTCACAAGTATACCGAAAAGTACCGTCATTTGATCTCATTCGATGCTCCAGCACCAATCATGTGCCAGTCATACTTATACAGGAATTGGTTAGGGTCGCTTGTTCCCTTATAAGCCGGGATGGTAGGGGGAACAAACTTCCTTGGGAATTCCGCCTTCAGAATCCTATCAGTGAACAGAGTTTTGCTTAGAGCGAACACCCACTCGTTTTCATCTTCTTCCCTTTGTAGGCTTTCTTTCATAATCTGTCGAACCATTGCTGAGAGATATTCCTCATCTTTCAAAGGCTCTATTGGACAAACATCAGCCATTTTCTCGGAAGTTTGCCTGGACAAACGTTCGCGGAAAGTCGGCTGTGGCCTTGATCCTCCAGCCTGGGTAGGTGCTTCTTCAGCGGGGCTAGCTGCCTTTTGAGGAATATTCCTCTCTTCAGGATTATGAACATGATCAGTAAAGTTCTCTTCATTATTCACTGGTTGACGGTTAGCTCCGAGCAAAGCATTCAACCTATCAAGTATTAAAGGGTTTTGGGCTTCCATCTACTTGTAACGACCCGCCGCTCTGACCGCCCCCAGTCGGTAATTAAACCAACTTGAGACGTTCAAAATGACGGATTGTTATTCAGTTTATAGAGTTTAAACAGAAACAGCCACAGAATCACAGAATAATCATAATATTTTACATAAATAAATTTTTATACATATATCAGAGTTTGTACAATGAATTAAATTTATACAGCGGAATATTTCTTTTAAGTACAAAAATTCTTCGAAAAGCTAAAGTGAAGCAATTTCCCCAACTCTCTCTAACTTCGCGGCCTGAAAATCTTCAAGCTGTAAAATTACTCGGTCTGACCCGAGTATTACATTCAAAAGAAAATAATACACAGGTCAGTCTAATTCAAACTCAGTTATTAGTGCATAGAAGCAATAATAATTTAAATAGCAATTAGATGATAGTCAAAGATAAATTTACCTATCCGATCCTTTAACAAGAAATCGGATAATGGTAAATACAACACTTATCAGTGTTAAACAACAAATCAGTAGATTCAAATTATCAATGAAGATAGATGAAAGGATTATTGATGAAGATAATTTAGAAAAAAAAAACATCAGAATTGCCTAAACGGCAATTAACAACAAAATCATCAAAATGTGATTCAAAATATATTGAATTGTCAACATAAAACAATTTTCATCAAAAAGAAAAAATCATTTAAAATATTAGATTTGGTAGGGCTGCAGTACACACACGCGTATACGGCCTCGCCACATTTTAAAATGTTAACTTCGTGTGGCTGCAGTTCACGCTTGCGTGCACTGCCTCGCCACTACCGTAATGAAATATGCAAAAGATCATAAATCAAAACCAAATAGTATATCAATAAAACAATACCACGCCATGTGGCTGCAGTTCACGCTTGCGTGCACTGCCTTGCCGCTATCGTAATGACGTACTCAAGAAAATCAACGAACCAAAATCAATGAAGGTTCAAATATCGATTCAAAATGTCGATACTACGTGGCTGCAGTGCACGCACGCGTGCGCTGCCTCGCCACAACAACACGTAAAATAAAACAAGTTTCCAAACAACTTATTACTACACATTTCAACAAGTGCAAAATTTTCATAAAAATGAACTACAGCCTTTACTTAGTGTACAAGGGCAACTGCAACTATAACGCAGCCACCACAAGTACACGAGACTGCATCAAAAGATCTCAGATGCAAAACTTCAACAAATCAAAACAGCATTAAAGAATGTATAGTGCTATCATGACTAGAATGCAACTGCACAGGCAGGTAGGCCAGGCAGTTCAAAATCAGAGAGTATATGCAGTAGGCAACAAAAATAAACAAGGATGAATGAAACTGGTCAAGCAAGTGCAACAGGTACAAAAGTCACTGCAGCATGAATACAAGTGCAGAACAACATAGTGAAACAACGGTTTCATAAGTGGCAAAAGTCAATATCAATGCATATGAATCATTTATCTGACTCAATGCAAACTTCAACAAATCGAAACAGCATCAAAGCACATGAGAATTGACTATGTGCGATACAAATAAAATTACAGCCACCACAAGTATGCAAGGGCAACTGCAAGTATACAACTTCCATATTGGGTCAAGCAAGTGCAACATAGTGACAAGCTACCCAGGATTCGAAATACAATCATGTACAACACGACTGCAAGATGTATGTAAATATAAGGCATGAAACCACAGTGCAACAGATCGAGAAAAGAAATGTCAGGTGCAAAACCAGATAAGTGAACACAGTGATCATACATAGGCAGTGCCTATATAAACATATGATACTATACATATATACGGCAGTTCGAATAAACAATGCGACTCCAATCAAAGTGTGTACGAGTGGCAACATGTTACAGTAAGGGACAACATGAAAAATGTTTGCATGCCCAAAAGGTCAGAGGCAATATAAATGCAAACAATGTCATATATGAAACAGTGGCAAATTGCACAAACAAGCACAAGAGTGCTCTGAGAATATGCAACATGAAAGACATGAAGGCAGTGAAGTGCTGACTGGAACAGGCTACGAAGGCATCTTCAAGTTTGACATAAAGCAGTGCTACAGGTGGGCAGTGCAAATCAAAAGTAACAAGTTATGGGATATGTGTGCAATTTCAACAATACATGCATACACAGTTAACATATATGATCAGGTGGCTATACTATATGAAGTGCACAACAGGTTCATAACAGTATTTATGTACATATACACACAGAAGAATCATCACTATCCGAGCATTCAAAGCATACTCATTTACAGGCAACTGATAGTTAACATTTATGTTTACAATATGAAGTTAATTACCTTAAAGTGAAGACAGAGCAGTTTTACTTGCAACTGTTTGATTTTTTTTTTCAAACTCAAGCATTTCAAATTTTTTTTAAAAAAAACTCAACAAGTCAGGCTACAAGAATGATCAGTTAACTTGAATGAAGACATGAGTGCTAAACTGGAATGCACACGTTGTCAACAAAAAGGCCAAAGTGAACAAGATCAGTGTGAAGGCCCAAGTCAATATTAATTCATGGAATCACATAAACAAGTTAATGCCTATACAGCTACAAGCAACTCAACAATTCATAATGCAGTAACATACTTACATGAATGGATATATACACAAAGCAAAGCAAGTTAAAAATATATATATATATATATATATATATATATCTATGCAGTTCAAAAATCAAAATCCAATGTCAACAATATTTGGAACATACCCCGACAGTGGCCGAAACCAATACAAAAAATGTCGAAGTCAGGAGAAGACATGAAAAAGTTTTAGCCAGAAAATCATCAACTGGAACAATCCACAATAGTGATGTCTCAAATTCAAAGCATACTGGAATCGATTCATCAGAGAAATTCACGGACATAGTCAAACATCACAAAAATTTAAGTTTGATATAGTCAATGCCGATATCAACTGAGGAATGTACAAAATCACTGCCGAAGTCACATGCAAATCAAGCAGTAATTTCAACAAAAATCAAAATCATTTGCAGTTCGAATTATACTGCACCAAAGTTACAGAGATAACAGATAACCAGAGGATCGATCGAGCAAATCGAAGCCGAGTTAACCAAAAGTAACACAAAAATACACGAATTTGATAAAACCAGAGAAAGCGTCAACAACGAAACTAAATCAACGCAAAGCTTATATTAATAAGTCGAATTAGATGTGAGTGAAGAAGAAATTCACTCATCTTTCACCTGAAGCGGTCGCGAGCAAGATTGAAGCCGAAACCCTCATTTAGATCGAGCGAATGAAGATGAAGCCGAAGCCCTAATTTTTGGAGCACGGAATCGAAGAGACGAGAGACGCCATTTTTTCCTTCGGTTTGATTTCTGAAGATTTGAAGAGGAATGGGGTTTCGAATTTAAGAGAGGGGAGAGACGTGAATTTTGCGTGGGTTACGGCATAGATTAAGGCACGAATTTGGGCGTGTTTTTAGGGGTAATAGATCGTGCTTGTAGCTGATAAAATATAAGGCAGTGTACTCTTTTCTTTTCATTTTTTATTTTATTATTTTATATATTATTAAATTTTTTTATTTTTATTTTGAATTCAAATTTTGTTTTGTATAAATTTTCTTTAGTAAATATAGAAACATTTTGAAGTCCAACTATCAACATCAATTTATAAATTTAAATAAAAATAATTCGTAAATCCAAACTATTTTTTCTAAGTCATTAGTTTGAATTTCAATTACAAATTAAATATTCAATTTAACTCCAAAGTAAAATTTAAATTTTATTCAACTTTAAATAGATTAAATTCTAAATTTAATCGCCAATTTATAGTTATATTGGGAATTCAATTTAGATTCTCATTCAAATATTTAAAATTAATTAAATATTTTCATTTTTAAATTGTTCAAAATTCTGGGTTGTTACAATCTTCCCTCCTTAAAGAATTTCGTCCCGAAATTATAAGTTAGGAAAAACGATTGCTAAAATCTCACCGATATTTATACCTTACACAACTTTTGCCAAGTTCGAATCTTATAAATAAATATAGGATTCATTCCATTTATTTTATCTCAGCAGTTTTGTTCATCGATTTCAATAATCAAGACACAAAAGTCGTTTACCAAATTTTTGACTTACAAAACTCAGATTTTTAAACTTGAAATTCTTCATGCTAGATATTTACATATCATATCTTTTCCAAAGCTGTGTGCTTTCAAGATATTTTAAAAAATTTCTTCCTTAGTTCATTAGGTTGGAATTATGTAATTCTAATTCCAGACTATTGATTTTCTATTCAAAGTTTGAAAATACTTGCTAACTCAAAGTTTAACAAGTCCATCGTCGTTCTTACAGACATTAGGCATACGCTGGCCAGGCGCAAGACTAAAAATCTCCAAGTACTAAATATACTTGATTCAACTCCCAGTGAAAATACTTTTTTAAAAATTCTTTTAAAAATGGATATGGAAAGCACGTTCCCCCATGGATCACAGTTTACCCGGCGGTTACGCTACTATCCCAGTAGAATCGCTTGTAACTGTAGATTTCACATCTCTCTTGAATTTCGCCATGGTTGTCGCCATAGATTGCGGTTCACACGGCGGTTACGCTACTATCCCAGTAGAATCGCTCGTGACCGTAGGCATCTCGCCCCTCAAATTACGCTTCGGCCTCTAGATCGCAGTTTACACGGCGGTTGCGCCACTATCCCAGTGGAATCGCTTGTAACTGTAGGCATCACGCCCCACGAATTACGCCAGCATCAATTCACATAATCCCAATCACGATGATCCATCGTGGGGGATCCCAGTCAGTCCCAATGGATATTCCACTAATGGAAATTCTACGTAGCTACGATTTCCAATGGACACTCCACCGAGTTCCAATCACCTTCACAAATAATAAATGGAAGGTACATTTCCATATCCTCAATTTTTAGAAAACATATGTCATATACATATAGTACTTCATTTCACATTTCGTACATATCATACCTATGTAGACCTACACAGGACTTTTCATAATAATGACTTTCCAAACTGATGGTTTTCGAATTATTATATTCATATATATAAGTTACGAAAACTCAATTCACATTCATAACAAATAGAGGATTCCAAAATTTTCCATCTCGTTTAAAATTTTCCTCTAAATCGATTTGAAAATTTAAGGTTATCTCAAACCTAATTCACATTCATAATCCAATTCATTATCGACTTCACATTCGATTTGGATTTCACGTTACATCGTCAATTCTCAACACATAATTGGTGTCTATCGATATATAACCTCTAAGCTCGTACGTCTCAGAGAAGGGTGTTAAGCTAAAAGAATAAATTCTCCGCCACCACAGATATATATTTAATAGAGATCAATTGCTATGTCATCAATTCACAATGTTAGACATACAATCCAAATCGACTATCCAAAATTCAAAGCTCAACTTATATTGTTTTTGATGTCAAAGTTAAACTCAATTTAACTCAGGATTTAATCTTTTTTTGGAAAATATTCAAGTTGAACTGATCGTTCAAATTTCCCAAAAATATCTTTACAAGATATATAATTTTCCAACTTAACCATTTGAAACAAATTTCAAATATTCATTTTACAATTTATCTTTAAAAGGTAAAATTTCAAACCTTTCATTTCATATTGGAAAACATTTTCATACTTATTTTAAATTTGAAAAACACTTTCTTTAAAGTGGTTCTAGTAACTATTCATATTAAACATCATAAACTGAGCTTTGTGTAAACCAAAGCTCTGATACCACTTTTGTAACGACCCGCCGCTCTGACCGCCCCCAGTCGGTAATTAAACCAACTTGAGACGTTCAAAATGACGGATTGTTATTCAGTTATAGAGTTTAAACAGAAACAGCCACAGAATCACAGAATAATCATAATATTTTACATAAATGAATTTTTATACATATATCAGAGTTTGTACAATGAATTAAATTTATACAGCGGAATATTTATTTTAAGTACAAAAATTCTTCGAAAAGCTAAAGTGAAGCAATTTGCCCAACTCTCTCTAACTTCGCGGCCTGAAAATCTTCAAGCTGTAAAATTACTCGGTCTGACCCAAGTATTACATTCAAAAGAAAATAATACACAGGTCAGTCTAATTCAAACTCAGTTATTAGTGCATAGAAGCAATAATAATTTAAATAGCAATTAGATGACAGTCAAAGATAAATTTACCTATCCGATCCTTTAACAAGAAATCGGATAACGGTAAATACAACACTTATCAGTGTTAAACAACAAATCAGTAGATTCAAATTATCAATGAAGATAGATGAAAGGATCATTGATGAAGATAATTTAGAGAAAAAAAACATCAGAATTGCCTAAACGGCAATTAACAACAAAATCATCAAAATGTGATTCAAAATATATTGAATTGTCAACATAAAACAATTTTCATCAAAAAGAAAATATCATTTAAAATATTAGATTTGGTAGGGCTGCAGTACACACACACGTATACGGCCTCGCCACATTTTAAAATGTTAACTTCGTGTGGCTGCAGTTCACGCTTGCGTGCACTGCCTCGCCACTACCGTAATGAAATATGCAAAAGATCATAAATCAAAACCAAATAGTATATCAATAAAACAATACCACGCCATGTGGCTGCAGTTCACGCTTGCGTGCACTGCCTTGCCACTATCGTAATGACGTACTCAAGAAAATCAACGAACCAAAATCAATGAAGGTTCAAATATCGATTCAAAATGTCGATACTACGTGGCTGCAGTGCACGCACGCGTGCGCTGCCTCGCCACAACAACACGTAAAATAAAACAAGTTTCCAAACAAATTATTACTGCACATTTCAACAAGTGCAAAATTTTCATAAAAATGAACTGCAGCCATTACTTAGTGCACAAGGGAAACTGCAACTATAACGCAGCCACCACAAGTACACGAGACTGCATCAAAAGATCTCAGATGCAAAACTTCAACAAATCAAAACAGCATTAAAGAATGTATAGTACTATCATGACTAGAATGCAACTGCACAGGCAGGTAGGCCAGGTAGTTCAAAATCAGAGAGTATATGCAGTAGGCAACAAAAATAAACAAGGATGAATGAAACTGGTCAAGCAAGTGCAACAGGTACAAATGTCACTGCAGCATGAATACAAGTGCAGAACAACATAGTGAAACAGCGGTTTCATAAGTGGCAAAAGTCAATATCAATGCATATGAATCATTTATCTGACTCAATGCAAACTTCAACAAATCGAAACAGCATCAAAGCACATGAGAATTGACTATGTGCGATACAAATAAAATTACAGCCACCACAAGTATGCAAGGACAACTGCAAGTATACAACTTCCATATTGGGTCAAGCAAGTGCAACATAGTGACAAGCTACCCAGGTTTCGAAATATAATCATGTACAACATGACTGCAAGATGTATGTAAATATAAGGCATGAAACCACAGTGCAACAGATCGAGAAAAGAAATGTAAGGTGCAAAACCAGATAAGTGAACACAGTGATCATACATAGGCAGTGCCTATATAAACATATGATACTATACATATATACGGCAGTTCGAATAAACAATGCGACTCCAATCAAAGTGTGTACGAGTGGCAACATGTTACAGTAAGGGACAACATGAAAAATGTTTGCATGCCCAAAAGGTCAGAGGCAATATAAATGCAAACAATGTCATATATGAAACAGTGGCAAATTGCACAAACAAGCACAAGTGTGCTCTGAGAATATGCAACATGAAAGACATGAAGGCAGTGAAGTGCTGACTGGAAAAGGCTACGAAGGCATCTTCAAGTTTGACATAAAGCAGTGCTACAGGTGGGCAGTGCAAATCAAAAGTAACAAGCTATGGGATATGTGTGCAATTTCAACAATACATGCATACACAGTTAACATATATGATCAGGTGGCTATACTATATGAAGTGCACAACAGGTTCATAACAGTACTTATGTGCATATACACACACAAGAATCATCACTATCCAAGCATTCAAAGCATACTCATTTACAGGCAACTGATAGTTAACATTTATGTTTACAATATGAAGTTAATTACCTTAAAGTGAAGACAGAGCGGTTTTACTTGCAACTGTTTGATTTTTTTTTTTCAAACTCAAGCATTTCAAATTTTTTTTTTAAAAACTCAACAAGTCAGGCTACAAGAATGCTCAGTTAACTTGAACGAAGACATGAGTGCTAAACTGGAATGCACACGTTGTCAAAATAAAGGCCAAAGTGAACAAGATCAGTGTGAAGGCCCAAGTCAATATTAATTCATGGAATCACATAAACAAGTTAATGCCTATACAGCTGCAAGCAACTCAACAATTCATAATGCAGTAACATACTTACATGAATGGATATATACACAAAGCAAAGCAAGTTCAATATATATATATATATATATATATATATATATATATATATATATATATATGCAGTTCAAAAATAAAAATCCAATGTCAACAATATTTGGAACATACCCTGACAGTGGCCGAAACCAATACAAAAAATGTCGAAGTCAGGAGAAGACATGAAAAAGTTTTAGCCAGAAAATCATCAACTGGAACAATCCACAACAGTGATGTCTCAAATTCAAAGCAAACTGGAATCGAGTCATCAGAGAAATTCATGGACATAGTCAAACATCACAAAAATTCAAGTTTGATATAGTCAATGCCGATATCAACTGAGGAATGTACAAAATCACTGCCGAAGTCACATGCAAATCAAGCAGTAATTTCAACAAAAATCAAAATCATTTGCAGTTCGAATTATACTGCACCAAAGTTACAGAGATAACAGATAACCAGAGGATTGATCGAGCAAATCGAAGCCGAGTTAACCAAAAATAACACAAAAATACACGAATTTGATAAAACCAGAGAAAGCATCAACAACGAAACTAAATCAACACAAAGCTTATATTAATAAGTCGAATTAGATGCGAGTGAAGAAGAAATTCACTCACCTTTCACCTGAAGCGGTCGCGAGCAAGATTGAAGCCGAAACCCTCATTTAGATCGAGCGAATGAAGATGAAGCCGAAGCCCTAATTTTTGGAGCACGGAATCGAAGAGACGAGAGACGCCATTTTTTTCTTCGGTTTGATTTCTGAAGATTTGAAGAGGAATGGGGTTTCGAATTTAAGAGAGGGGAGAGACGTGAATTTTGCGTGGGTTACGGCATAGATTAAGGCACGAATTTGGGCGTGTTTTTAGGGGTAATAGATCGTGCTTGTAGCTGATAAAATATAAGGCAGTGTAATCTTTTCTTTTCATTTTTTATTATATTATTTTATATATTATTATATTTTTTTATTTTTATTTTGAATTCAAATTTTGTTTTGTATAAATTTTCTTTAGTAAATATAGAAACGTTTTGAAGTTCAACTATCAACATCAATTTATAAATTTACATAAAAATAATTCGTAAATCCAAACTATTTTTTCTAAGTCATTAGTTTGAATTTCAATTACAAATTAAATATTCAATTTAACTCCAAGTCAAATTTAAATTTTATTCAACTTTAAATAGATTAAATTCTAAATTTAATCGCCAATTTATAGTTATACTGGGAATTCAATTTAGATTCTCATTCAAATATTTAAAATTAATTAAATATTTTCATTTTTAAATTGTTCAAAATTCTGGGTTGTTACACTACTGGTATAACCCAGATACTGCAGCATCCAACTTTGCCCGTGTTCTTCCAGCACTTGGAGCTGCTTGACTTGACGAAGGAGAAGTGGCAGTATTTTCATGGACATCACCGGGTCTAGTAGATCTGCGCTTTCTTCCTGGAGCCATAATCTCTGATAGACTTCTGGTTTTGAGAGAGATCCTTTCAACAAACTTTTACGAAGAAAAGATGAAAACACCTGAGTTCGATGTTCTCAGTGCCAAAAATGTTAACGCAAAAATTGAACGCTAACACCCCTTTAAACTCCTTTATTGCTGATTTGATTACAACTTGTACAACAATCTTTGATTACAACACTACCTAGACAAATAACTAGAACTCTGATGTAGGAGAATTCTTCAAATTCATATTGAATGTATTAGATCTCTTCTTGAAGTTTGTTGAAGTGTCTTTCGTGTTTGAAGTGTCTAATGAGTCGAGAAATCGGCAGAGTATAAGCGTTCCAGAAATGAGACAAAAGTCCCCTCTTCGGTGGTGTAGGCATGGTATTTATAGGAAATTTCTGGACAAGGCATAGGTCGTGAGCGACCTAGGGTAGGTCGTAGGTCGGGAGCAACCTAGGGCTCAGATTGACCATGTTCTAGGTCATGGGCGACCTAGGTAGTAGCAGGAAAGTGAGTGGCGACCTAAGGCACTATGGCATAAAGAGGGTTGCCTTGGTCTGCTTAGGTCGTGCGTGACCTAATGGAGGATGAGGGATGTAGGTTAGGTCGGGAGCAACCTAATGGAAGATGAGGGATGTAGCTTAGGTCGAGGACGACCTAATGGAAGAGGTCATGTTTGCTAGTAGAAGGTACTAGGTCGCAACTTGTTAAGTCGCTAACTCATTAGCTCGCTGACTCGCTTCATGCTTTAGGTCGCTAGGTCGCTTAATGCTTTAGGTCGCTAGGTCGCTTAATGCTTTTGGTCGCTGAGTCGCTTAATGCTTTAGGTCGCTAGGTCGCTTAATGCTTTAGGTCGCTAGGTCGTCATTTGTTGTATGTCGTTGAGTCCTGCTCCCTTGGGTCGCTGGGTTATTTGAACTGTTAGGTCGCCAAGTCATGGAAAAAAAATGAGTTAACACCTATGCTGGCTAAGATTAATATTATACTTTCAAAATGTTTTCCACTATGCACTAATAATAATATAAAAGAAGAATTTTGCATAGTAAGCATATTTGACTATCATAAGGAGAAATCTCCACCATGCGTGCGATTGCATTGTGTGTGTGCCAGGAGGCTTTATGGTAGTTTCATTTTCCAAAGGCGGATTTCAATTTAAATTCTTTTGTTGTTTGTTTTAAAAGGAAAAACTATTTTGGTTACTCATACCAGTCCCATGACTGACCTGGAATTTATTATTCCTTTCCTAAACTCTAGGTGCCCACTATTTTCCACATGGACAGTCTAGAGTTGGGTTTTTCAGATAGTCGAATAGTAGGAATCGATTCGATAGCCTTCTAAGCCTTTTGGATTTGTTGATCACATTTTCTACACTTCAGCATTCGCGGCTGACCTTGCTTATCTTGGTGCAACTTGATGATAGTTGGAGCTAGCTTTGGATTGAAGATGGTGTTTTGGAGTTGGAATTGAAGACATTATCTTTCCGTTGCTATTCCTTGTATCTCTGATAGTATTGATATTCAATTATATCATTCCACTATATCATCATTGTATCTGGATATTGTATCAAATTTTGTATATGATATTATTCATTATATTCCACCCTGTTGTAATTAATGTGTTATAAGCTCCGGCGGACCAGAGTCGACATTTGGATCTGCGGCATTTGAATATGAGTATCGTATTCGGTGTCGATTTTCGAAGGTCGAGTCAGGATCGTCATATAAACTCACCACTCTATCCTGCTTATATTTTTATATAAGTGGTAATAATTTTATTTATGTCGATTACTAATTGTTTGGATGAGCACTATATTTATTAGTTGATTTGGATATATTACCACCTATTGGAGCGGAAAAAAGACTCTATTACTGTAACGACCCATAATTTTCGATTTTTAAAATATTAATTAAATAATATTTTATAATTTTATATTGAAATAAAACTAAAAAAAATTGATGTTACAAGGAGGAGAATAACTAGAATGTAATGTTAGTAACGTTAATATAAGGTAATTACTAACTACTTTAATCTAATTTCCAATTAATTAAAGTGACTTTAAGGTTATAATTAGTTATTACTAAAAATAAGGAAATACATTGAACGTTGAAATTATATGTAATCAATTAGAATTGGCTAATATTGAATATGAAATCAGTGGTGTTGTCTGAACGCTACTGATAAATATTTAAAGTAATTTCAAACTAATTGAAATACATTGTAAGTTGACTTGGTTATGATTGTAAATAATGAAATAAATTAAATGACGTAGATGGTGAACTTGTATGTAGTTAATTGAAATAAGTTAATATTGAATATAAAACCTATTTGGGTAAGCAAATTATAACCCTTGGTTGTAAAGAATAAGATAAGGGGTATGAATTATTATTATAAACGATTGTATTAACTATTTTCTCGTTAATTTATCGTTTTAATATTGAATGGGTAATTAATTGAATTAAGGCAATTGAATGTTGGGTTTAATGTTGGAATTGTATGTTAGTGATTAAAATAATTGTAGCATTATTTGATGATAAGTTGAAATAAGGAAATGAATTAAATGTTATATAAAAGGGGAAATTATATGAAATTAATGGTAAATTGAGTATAATCAGGATTGTGTAAGTAGTCATAGCATTTGTTGTTAATAATAATCTTGTAAATGCGATTAAGTAAGTAAAAGGTAACATTTGTCATTCATCACCTATTTATTTAATCCATTGAAATTAAATTGAAAATCAACTGCAGTTAATCTAATTACCTACTACAGTTAATATGAACTAAAGTGATAAATATAGAAGATTGAGGTAATGAAATGGTAAACCTATGTGAAGTATATATATATAATATGATAATTGATTGAATAATAAGATAAAAAAAACAAAATAAGTATATTTTGGAATTTAAATTAATTAATGAATTTATTGCCGTTAATTTGACTTGGAATCTTCTAATAAGTGAAAGAGAATTTATTTGAAATTTATGGCGTTTAATGAAAGAAATGTACGTTTGTTATAATCCGCTATAAGTGTAATTTTGAAATTAATTACAATTATGTCGATTTGGGATCTTTCAATTTTTTTAAAAAAGAAACATTAATATTAATTTTTGGATTTAACGAAAGAAACATACATTATTGTAAAATATAAAAAGATCATTTTAATGAAAATAAAACGAACATTTTCATTTTTAAGGTAAGAATTGTAGGATCGATTTCACCCTAGAGGGGGGGGGTGAATAGGGTGATAGTGTAAATTATAAAAATTAATCGCCGAAGCTTATAAATTAATTTCAATTCAGATCACAGAATAGCAGCACAGATATCGCAGAATATAAATAACAGAATAAAACAGAACAACACAGAATTTACCCAGCTTCGGCAAAACCCTGCCTACGTGCTGCCCCCAAGGTTTCTACTAGAAATTAGATAGTCCCTCGCTTACACACGTAAACTCGCTATACACTGCTATTGACTAATCTAACTCTACGCTCAAAACCCTGCCACAACTCAATTACCGAGTTGCGAATTCTCAAGCTACACACCGTAGCCTGTCCCCTAGTCACACGACTAGAGAATTAAACGGTTTAAAGAGGAAAATACAAATTAAAAACAAATTAAAAACAAATTAAAAACAAAATAGCCCTAATATAAACAAAAAACAACACAACCCTATTTATAAATTTAAATCCCTTATTTTTACTGCCGGCCCCTTTTATATTTTAGACCGTCACTTTTATTTTCTTCGTTCGTTTATTTTTGAGATGCGGCCGTTCCTCTTTGAAACAAAATTAGGGCTTTTTGTCCTGTCGATCCACACTAGGGTTCCTGAAGCGGCCGTTCCTCTTTGATACTATTCGACTTCGATGCTTTGATACTGTTCGACTTCGATGCTCTTTGATTTGCTCACCGCGGCTGCTTCGTTGATCGAACTCCGGTATGTAATTATGTGGTTTTTCTTTACTGATTTATGCTTTCTGGAATTCGATACCCCAAAATTGCCGATGATGATGTCAATTTATATAGGGTTTGTAACCCTAGATTTGCGTCGTATATTTTAATTTGAATTCGTTAATTTACTTGCTCTGGCCGCTTGATCTTGTATTGATGCTTGAGATGTTTTCTGACTTGTTCATATGAATATACTTTCTTTGCTTGATAGTCACGTTGTTGATTCGTGACTTGGTCAATTACGTTTGCTACCACGGTTTTGACTTGCGGCTTTGAATTGGTTATATATTTTGATTTTGTGAATTTCTGATGACATTATTTGAACTTCGGCATTTTGACTTGACTGCATCTCTCGGCGGTCACTGTGTTCATCCCTGTGAGCTTCGTCTCTGGCCATCTTTACTGCTCATGTAGTTGCACTGCTTTATGTTGTTACTGATGTTGTGTTGCACTTGTGAACTTTTGCTCTGGCCATCTTTGTTTAAGTGCTTGTGTACTTCATTCTGTTTTGCACTTGCATCAGTACTGTGTCTTGTTTCATTGTTGCATTTGTGTATTTCAGTTTGCCTTGGCTTCATTGACTTCAGCCATATCTGTTCATCTGCACTTGTGTATATTTGGTTTCACCTTGATATTGTGTAGCCTGGTCTTTGTTCATTACTGAAACACTTTTCATACAGTTGAGTTTCAATTCATTGGAATTGATATTGTACTTCACTGTTGCCTTGTTCATCATTGTGCATTAACTTGACTGTTTGCATTAAAGTTGTATTTGTTGTTGTTGGTCTGGACATTTGGGTTTGTTGATATTGTGGTATACTTGAGCTTCAGTAGTTGTACTCTGGTTGGTCTTGACATTTGCATATTGCATTGCCTTGCTGAACCACTTGAATTTAATGTGGTGTTTATACTGCTGCATATCACCGATGCTTCTGTGCATTTCGTATACTGTCATGTTTGCTGCGATGTCATATCTTTGTGCTACCATCTTTTGATTGTTGCATTCATTGGTTGAAGCTTGGCTTCACTTGTGTACACTTGAGTCATTTGAGTTGCTGTGTTGATCTTGGTATTTGGTGCATTTGTGCATTGACCACTTCGACTTGTGTTTTTCACTATTGCATAATTGTTTCTGGCCTGTTGCATGCATTGCTATGACTTGTACTTGCATTTTGAAATTTCAGACCTGTAGCCTTTGTGCATTGTGTTTTGTATCATCGGGCTGGTGCTGTTGTAGTGAGCTCGTATCACAGCAAACTGCATTTTATATTTCTTGATCATGTTGGTTCGAATTGCACTTGTCACTGCTGCAGTCGCTATGCATTTGCTATGCCTTCGGTCATGTTGCCTTGTGTTGAATCCAGTTTTACAGCTCGAGTTTGACCTTGTGCTCGTGTCGAAATTTTGAATATAATTGCACGTGAGTTGAACCCGGTTTTTCATTTGGGTTTGACCTGTGCTTACCTGTCCCTGTAAAACAATCAAGTGTATATATCGGTGAGTACGGCCTTGTGGCATATACAGTAATACACTGTGTATGTCACAAGTTGTTCGTGTATGATGAATTCAAATTCAAGTTATGACGAACAACCCAAATAACTGAGGCAAATATTATTTTCAAAATTCATCTCTTATTTTATATTGCAAAAATATTTTATTTTCAATTTTACTGCGTTAGTTTATATTTTTGCAGATTGCCCAGATGCTGGATTCAAACTGGAATGCAGTTGAAAAAATACGAGTGTGAGTGATATGTAGTGAGGTTGTGATGTAAATGTGAAATGTCATGTATTGTAGTCAAAATTGAATGTGTATAGTGAGAGCTTGAAATTGTACTATCAAAGTTGTAATAAATATTTGTTTGAATAAAATATTCGTTTGAATTCAAATTCTGTGTTATTTATTTTATTCAGCAAATATTTATTTAATCTGTGAAAAAAAAAATAGTATATTATCAAATACATTTAAACGAATGTATATATGTTTATTATCATCAAACAAAAATCATATAAGCGCATATTCAACAATCTCCCCCTTTTGATGATAACAAACATATATTTAAGATTTTGAATTTATTAAATGTATTTGATAATTTCAATTGCTCCCCCTATTTGAATGCTTCCTTTCTATATGATACTCCCCCTACATATATGACTCCCCCTACATATATGCATACAAATAAAATGTGTGAATGAGCCTATATGCAAATGAAAAATTGTTTGGCCTTTGATTGATTCTATTTGACAAAATCTTAACTTTTCTCTCCCCCTTTTGTTATCAGCAAAAGAATAATAGAGTTCGAGAAAGTAGAGATAAAGTGATCGATATTAATCCAACATTAAAACCCAATTGAATATAAATATTAAATTTCAATAGAAAATCAAACAAAAATCATAAAAATATTGTTAGGCGCATATTCCACTTTTAGAATGATGGAGATGATGTCATCATATAAAACCATACAATTGTGTCTATTTGTGGTATTTTTATATCAGGAATTTGAATATCTACTAATCATGCATAACCGTTAGGACTTTTAAATGAGATTAGTAGTATTCCAATTTTATTTTTAAAAAAAAATGAATTCAAGTATCTTCTAACCACGCATAACCGTGAGGACTTTTAAATGGGATTAAAATCAACTTGTTTATTTTAAAAGAAAGAGAAAAAAAAAATCAACTTTTGATATGCGTTCCATACATGCATGACCGTGAGGACTTTTAAATGAGCATGGAAGCACATAACAAATTCCAAGTAATTCACCCATGCATAACCGTGAGGACTTTTAAATGAGAGTGAATACTTTGGTATTTATTTATTTTTTGTTTTTTTTTTTTAAAAAAAATGTGAAAATGAAAAACGAACGATTCCTGTTTAAAGTACCACATATCGACAAACTATATAGAATTTTGATGAGTGATGGTTGTTAGAAACATGATAGACATAGAGATGGTCATGGAATTTTTACCAACAAAAAGTTTTATAACTCTTGTTTACATTTCTAAAGAAATTTTCTAATTATACTTTCTCGAGTTATAATATATAATCAATATCAACACTCATCACTTTTTTCAATCACTATTTTTCTTTTCGATAATTTGTAGGGAGAAAAAAAATGTTAAATATTCAGCAAATTTCTAAAACACCTAGACTGAGTCGTAGTTTACAAAAACTATTTTCTGGTAGGGGTTTTGTAAAGATGTCTGCCAATTGAGAATCAGTTGAAATAAAATTTATGCAGATATTTTCTTTGGAAATATGATCTCTAATAAAATGATGTCTTACATCTATATGTTTTGTTCGCGAATGATGTACAGGATTATTTGTGAGATCAATTGCGCTTTTGCTATCACACATTAGTGGTACACGTTTAAAATTTAGGCCATAGTCATGCAAAGTTTGTATCATCCATAAGATTTGAGCAGAGCAACCGCTCAAAGCAATATACTCTGCTTCTGTTGTGGATAATGCAATACAATTTTGTTTTCTACTCGACCATGCAACTAATGAATGTCCTAACATAAAACATGCTCCACTAGTACTTTTTCTATCAACCAAATTTCCAGCATAATCAGCATCTGAAAAACCTTTCAATTCAAAATTATCATTTGATGGATACCAAAGACCAAACCGTGGGGTGTGCAATAAATATCTTATAATTCTTTTAACAGCTTTTAAATGAGATTCTTTTGGGTTAGATTGAAAACGCGCACATAAGCAGACAGAAAACATGAGGTCAGGTCTAGAGGCGGTAAGATAAAGGAGTGATCCAATCATACCTCTGTACAGCTTTTGATCAACTGTCTTACCCTTTTCATCTTTGTCAAGTTTAAGTGTTGTACTCATGGGAGTTCTTGCTGGTTTAGCATCTTTCAATCCAAATTTGTTGACAAGTTCCCTAATATATTTTGTTTGAGAAATGAATGTGCCTTTATTGCTTTGTTGGATTTGAAATCCTAAAAAGAATTTTAACTCTCCAACCAAGCTCATTTCAAACTTTTCCTGCATGACTTTTTCAAATTTCTCATACAATAACTTGTTAGTAGCACCATAAATGATGTCATCAACATATATTTGAACAATCAAAATATCATTGTTTTCATGCAACAGAAATAGTGTGGTATCTACACATCCCTTTTTGAACCCATTTTCAAGGAGATAAGAAGTAAGACATTCATACCAAGCTCTGGGAGCTTGTTTTAATCCATATAATGCCTTCTTTAGTTTGTATACATGGTTTGGATATTCATGACTTTCAAAACCTTCTGGTTGTTCAACAAACACATCTTCTTTTAAAACTCCGTTAAGAAAAGCACTCTTAATATCCATTTGTCTTAGTTTAAATCCTTTGTAGCAAGCAAAAGCTAACAATATTCTAATTGATTCTAGTCTAGCTACAGGCGCAAAGGTTTCATCAAAGTCAACTCCTTCAATTTGATTGTATCCTTTAGCAACTAGTCTAGCTTTATTTCTAATTATATTTCCAGATTCATCATATTTATTTTTAAAAATCCATTTTGTTCCTTTAACTGGATAATCCTTAGGTCTGGGTGCTAGACTCCAAACATTATTTCGTTCAAACTGATTTAGTTCTTCTTGCATGGCCATGAACCAGTTTTCATCATTAAGGGCTGAATCTATGCTATTTGGTTCTATTTCTGAAATAAATCCACTATACAAGCACAGATCACATAGATTTTTAAAGGATGAACGAGTTTGTATACCTGCTATAGGGTTTCCAATTACCAATTCTAGTGGATGGTCTGTTTTCTATTTCAGCTTTTCTGGATCCAGATTTCTTCTGACTTCTTGAGTTGTGGTAGTTTCTCTAGCAGTTTCTTTTGGTTTTTCAAATTCATCTTTTTCTTTCTCCTCTTCAACGTTGCTTTTGGATGTATTCTGTTCGTCAATGCCTTCATCAAATTTCACATTGATTGACTCTACGATTGTTTTAGTCTTTTTGTTGTAGACTCTATAAGCTTTGCTTCTCGAAGAGTAACCCATGAAGATACCATCATCAGCCTTTGCTTCAAATTTTCCTAACTGATCACCTGTATTAAGAATATAGCAAGGACATCCAAACACTTTGAAGTAAGCGATGTTTGGTTTTTTGTTGAACCATAACTCATAGGGGGTTTTGTTAAGAATCGGTCTGATGATAACTCTATTCATTACATAACATGCTGTATTTACAGCTTCTGCCCAGAGATGCAGAGGTAGTTCATATTCATTTAACATAGACCTAGCCAATTCTTGTAAAGTACGATTCTTTCTCTCAACTACCCCATTTTGTTGTGGAGTACGTGGTGCAGAGAACTCATGTTTGATTCCGTTTTCATCACAGAAAGTTTCAAATTCATAATTTTCAAATTCTCCACCATGATCACTTCTTAACGAAACAATAGAGACTTCTTTTTCATTTTGCACGAATTTTGTGAATCTTGTGAAGTATGAAAAAGTTTCTGATTTTTTAGCTAAGAAGTATACCCATGTATATCTTGAGTAATCATCAACTAACACAAAGCAATATTTCTTGCCTCCTAAGCTAGCAATGTCATTAGGTCCAAATAGATCCATATGAATTAGTTCAAGAACTCTAGAAGTGCTTACATTGTTTTTGGCATGAAACGATGATTTTCTAAGTTTTCCCAAAGTACATGCTTTACAGATGTTTTCAGTTTCAAACTCATGTGATGGCAACCCTCTTACCAAACTTTTCCTTTTTAATTTGTTTAATAAGTTCATACTAGCATGCCCTAAACGTCTATGCCATAAATTCACTTCTATATCCTTAGCTACCAAGCATTTAGAGAGGATGAGATCATCAAAAGATAGAGAATATATATTACCTTTCCTTTTTCCTGAAAATAAGATTTCTTTTGATGATTTGTCAACAATTTTGCACATGTCAGAATCAAAGATAACATTCATACCTTTATCACATAGCTGGCTGATTGATATCAAATTGTGGTGCAGATTTTCAACATATAAAACGTCATTTAAGGTAAATGTATTGTTACCTACTTTACCTTTACCGACAATTTTACACTTGTCATTGTTCCCCATTGTGACTCTGCCACCTTTGTACTTTTCTAGGCTAAGGAACTTCGATTTATCGCCTGTCATGTGCCTGGAACAGCCAGAATCCAAGTACCATTGCTGTTGTTCCTTAGCCTGCCAGCATACCTACACGAGAAGAGAGTTTAGTGACCTATTTGTTTTTATAGGTCCATGGTTGTTAGTGGCAGAAAATTTTGAAAAATGATTTTGTGTAGACCCAAAACTATTTATAATTGTTCCCTTTGGCACCCAAATTTGTTTAACTTTGAGAGATTTTATATTTGTGCCTTTTGAAACCCAAATCGGTATAGTTTTCACATGTTTGGGTCTATACCAACAATTATTGTGACCGTGTCCAAATTTTCTACAAATTGTGCACATAGAATTAACTTGATTAATCTTGTTTTCAACAATTTTCGAATTATTATATCCAAGTCCTTGTCTAACCGTATTAACAGTTTGCTTTCCTAATAGCATATTCAACGATATTTCACTTTTTGAAAATTTATCTAAAGTCGTTGACAATTGTTGAACTTGTGATTTGAGAGATTCATTTTCGTTTAACAACTGTGTGCACTTTTTAATAGAATTCTCTCTCCTAGTATTTTCATTCTCTTTTAAAATCAGAATTTCATTTTCAAGTGATTTTATATTGATTTCCGATTTTTTAATTTCTTCTTCAAATGTTGGACACTTATCACACTTAGGAATTCTACATTGATAGTTCTTAACTAATTGATCAAGTTGTTTATTGCATTCTATCAAAGTATCCTTTTGAGATTCAAGTTTAGCATATTTTTCCCTAAGTCGTTCATAACAGCCATTTACTTCATGGAAATAAATTAGTAATTCAGAATGAGTGAGTTTTGATACCTCGCTTGGCTCGTCGTCATCACTGTCTGTAACTTCACCATGAAGACACATATTTGCTTTTTCACTCTCACTCTCGGTGTTATCACTTTCATCTTCGTCAGTTTCATCCCAAGTAGCCGCAAAGCTTTTCTTCTTTAGTTTCTTTCCTTGATTTGATCGTTTTTGAGGACATTGTGGCTTGATATGGCCGGGTTTGTTGCATTTGTAACAGATGATTTTCTGATCTTCTGGGTTGTCTAGTGCTTTGCCTATTCTGTTTTTCAATTCATGATTTCGAGCTGGATTTCCGTATTTGCGATTCCACTTTTTAAATTTCTTTATTAGTAGCGCTAGCTCTGCTGCTCCATCATCATCGTCATCATTTTCATCATCACTTTCAGTTGTTCCTTTGAGAGCTGTTGATTTCTTTCGAGTATCTCCACCTTCATGCTCTTCCTTGAATTTCATTTCTAGCTCATAAGTGGTGAGATTTCCGATGAGTTCTTCGACTTTGAGTTGTTTTAAATCTTTCGATTCTTGAATGGCAGTTACTTTTGCTTCAAAGCTTCGTGGAAGGACTCTGAGGATTTTACGGACTATTTCCAATTCGGTGTATGTTTTTCCGAGAGCTTTTGATTTGTATACGATGTTGGAAAGTCGTCCGTACATCTCTTTGACATTTTCTTCTTTCGCCATTGTAAAGTTCTCGTATTCGCTGCTTAGCATGGCAAGGCGAGATTCTTTGACTTGAGATGTTCCTTCGTGAGTTACTTCTAATATGTGCCATATTTCCTGCGCAGTTAGACAATGTGAGACACGATTAAATTCAAATTGATCTAATGAACAGATAATAGAATTCATAGCTTTGGCATTAGTATTCTGTAATTTATTTTCTAGTTCTGTCCATTGTTCCTTTGGTTTCTCTATTTCCTGATCATCTACAGTTATAGTTGGTATTCTATAACCTGTCTCAACAATATCCCAAGCGTCAATGGTTTTCAAAAAAATTTTCATCCTATTTTTCCAAAAAGCATATTCACCATTGAACATTGGTGGTCTAACTATGGATTGACCTTCTGCAAAAGCATTATTAAAAGAAGCCATTTTAAAAATTCGAATTTTTAAACAAAAACTGATTTTTTCAAAAAAAAATAGAATTTTTAAAACAAATGTTGACTTCTATTCCTAGCTCTGATACCACTTGTAGGATCGATTTCACCCTAGAGGGGGGGGGTGAATAGGGTGATAGTGTAAATTATAAAAATTAATCGCGGAAGCTTATAAATTAATTTCAATTCAGATCACAGAATAGCAGCACAGATATCGCAGAATATAAATAACAGAATAAAACAGAACAACACAGAATTTACCCAGCTTCGGCAAAACCCTGCCTACGTGCTGCCCCCAAGGTTTCTACTAGAAATTAGATAGTCCCTCGCTTACACACGTAAACTCGCTATACACCGCTATTGACTAATCTAACTCTACGCTCAAAACCCTGCCACAACTCAATTACCGAGTTGCGAATTCTCAAGCTACACACCGTAGCCTGTCCCCTAGTCACACGACTAGAGAATTAAACGGTTTAAAGAGGAAAATACAAATTAAAAACAAATTAAAAACAAATTAAAAACAAAATAGCCCTAATATAAACAAAAAACAACACAACCCTATTTATAAATTTAAATCCCTTATTTTTACTGCCGGCCCCTTTTATATTTTAGACCGTCACTTTTATTTTCTTCGTTCGTTTATTTTTGAGATGCGGCCGTTCCTCTTTGAAACAAAATTAGGGCTTTTTGTCCTGTCGATCCACACTAGGGTTCCTGAAGTGGCCGTTCCTCTTTGATACTATTCGACTTCGATGCTTTGATACTGTTCGACTTCGATGCTCTTTGATTTGCTCACCGCGGCTGCTTCGTTGATCGAACTCTGGTATGTAATTATGTGGTTTTTCTTTACTGATTTATGCTTTCTGGAATTCGATACCCCAAAATTGCCGATGATGATGTCAATTTATATAGGGTTTGTAACCCTAGATTTGCGTCGTATATTTTAATTTGAATTCGTCAATTTACTTGCTCTGGCCGCTTGATCTTGTATTGATGCTTGAGATGTTTTCTGACTTGTTCATATGAATATACTTTCTTTGCTTGATAGTCACGTTGTTGATTCGTGACTTGGTCAATTACGTTTGCTACCACGGTTTTGACTTGCGGCTTTGAATTGGTTATATATTTTGATTTTGTGAATTTCTGATGACATTATTTGAACTTCGGCATTTTGACTTGACTGCATCTCTCGGCCGTCACTGTGTTCATCCCTGTGAGCTTCGTCTCTGGCCATCTTTACTGCTCATGTAGTTGCACTGCTTTATGTTGTTACTGATGTTGTGTTGCACTTGTGAACTTTTGCTCTGGCCATCTTTGTTTAAGTGCTTGTGTACTTCATTCTGTTTTGCACTTGCATCAGTACTGTGTCTTGTTTCATTGTTGCATTTGTGTATTTCAGTTTGCCTTGGCTTCATTGACTTCAGCCATATCTGTTCATCTGCACTTGTGTATATTTGGTTTCACCTTGATATTGTGTAGCCTGGTCTTTGTTCATTACTGAAACACTTTTCATACAGTTGAGTTTCAATTCATTGGAATTGATATTGTACTTCACTGTTGCCTTGTTCATCATTGTGCATTAACTTGACTGTTTACATTAAAGTTGTATTTGTTGTTGTTGGTCTGGACATTTGGGTTTGTTGATATTGTGGTATACTTGAGCTTCAGTAGTTGTACTCTGGTTGGTCTTGACATTTGCATATTGCATTGCCTTGCTGAACCACTTGAATTTAATGTGGTGTTTATACTGCTGCATATCACCGATGCTTCTGTGCATTTCGTATACTGTCATGTTTGCTGTGATGTCATATCTTTGTGCTACCATCTTTTGATTGTTGCATTCATTGGTTGAAGCTTGGCTTCACTTGTGTACACTTGAGTCATTTGAGTTGCTGTGTTGATCTTGTTATTTGGTGCATTTGTGCATTGACCACTTCGACTTGTGTTTTTCACTATTGCATAATTGTTTCTGGCCTGTTGCATGCATTGCTATGACTTGTACTTGCATTTTGAAATTTCAGACCTGTAGCCTTTGTGCATTGTGTTTTGTATCATCGGGCTGGTGCTGTTGTAGTGAGCTCGTATCACAGCAAACTGCATTTTATATTTCTTGATCATGTTGGTTCGAATTGCACTTGTCACTGCTGCAGTCGCTATGCATTTGCTATGCCTTCGGTCATGTTGCCTTGTGTTGAATCCAGTTTTACAGCTCGAGTTTGACCTTGTGCTCGTGTCGAAATTTTGAATATAATTGCACGTGAGTTGAACCCGGTTTTTCATTTGGGTTTGACCTGTGCTTACCTGTCCCTGTAAAACAATCAATTGTATATATCGGCGAGTACGGCCTTGTGGCATATACAGTAATACACTGTGTATGTCACAAGTTGTTCGTGTATGATGAATTCAAATTCAAGTTATGACGAACAACCCAAATAACTGAGGCAAATATTATTTTCAAAATTCATCTCTTATTTTATATTGCAAAAATATTTTATTTTCAATTTTACTGCGTTAGTTTATATTTTTGCAGATTGCCCAGATGCTGGATTCAAACTGGAATGCAGTTGAAAAAATACGAGTGTGAGTGATATGTAGTGAGGTTGTGATGTAAATGTGAAATGTCATGTATTGTAGTCAAAATTGAATGTGTATAGTGAGAGCTTGAAATTGTACTATCAAAGTTGTAATAAATATTTGTTTGAATAAAATAGTCGTTTGAATTCAAATTCTGTGTTATTTATTTTATTCAGCAAATATTTATTTAATCTGTGAAAAAAAAAAATAGTATATTATCAAATACATTTAAACGAATGTATATATGTTTATTATCATCAAACAAAAATCATATAAGCGCATATTCAACAAGAATAATTCTATATAAAGAAGAAAAAAATGAATTTTAAAACAATATTTTACAGTCATTAAGTATACATTTGAGGCTGTATATAAGTGATTTTAACACAAATCTTGAAGTTTAAATTTAATTGACTTTTTAGGTTGTGCAATTCCCCTATGAGAAAAACATTATTTTGAAAGAAGAAAAAAACTTGAATTTGAGTTCTAGATCATCTTTTATTTTTTTGTAACGTTACACTGGTTATTGTATTCAAATTTATTTACTATATGTTAATTATGTGTAAACGAGTGTGAAAAAGGGTATATTCAGTGATAATATATTTAATTGAGTGGATCATGCAATTAACTAGATCCTAAGTGGTCCCTTCATTTCCTTATTATTCAATACACCTGCCACCATTTCCACATTTGGTTTTATCGCAATTCTTTGATGTAATTGAAACGTGAATTTATATCCTTTCTTATTCTTCCGTTTTGTTTATTTATTTCCCAAAGCATCTACTTAGATCATACAGTTTTGTTTTATTTGTCCCTTCCATACATATTTCATTTGTCACTTCCCTTTCTTCTTTTGTTTTATATCATATATCATTCTTTCCTCTAGAAATTTCTTATTTTTCAAACATCAGACCTCTATTTGTTTCCCTCAAAGTCTCAATGTCAACATAGCTTTATACCTCTACTTAATTGCTGCCAAATCATTTTACTAAAGCTATGTTTAGAAAAAGAAAAGAATAAAAAAGTGTGAGCATCCATTTCTTCCTTAACCACATCTGTACCTTTCCTCATCGCCTTGCCTTCTTTTGCAAGAAGCCTTCAAAAAAATTGAACAATGAGAATTAGCCTTAATGGTTTTGGCTTTCCACTTCTTACCTTTGTTTTGGGTAGATCAAATTTGAAAACGTGAGTTATTAAAGTTTCTTATTTTAAGAATTAAATATGTATGTATTTTTATTTTATTTTATATCCTTATAACCTGAATATCTTCCTCATACGAGCTTTGATACATGCGTAGTTTCTTCCCTTGGACTCGTATTGGAATTCCAAATAACATAAAATAGGTTTGGCTGAGTTTGGAGACTATTGGAAAAGGCATCTTTGTTTGGATTTTTGCGTTCTAAATATCAAAGGTGAGTGTTTTGACCCACTCACGAATACTAGATTATCTTATGCTAGTTAAATTAAATTTATAATGTGATTAGAAATTTATTAATTGCTTTTGATATTATTAGATTGTCATTTAAGTTAAATTTGAATTTATATTGAATTGAATTTGCCATTTATTTAATAATGAATATAAATTGCAAGTTATACACCTGATAATGATAATCAATTGATTGTTGTGATTTATTGGCTGATTTGGATGTTGGATTGTGATGGATGTTGTTGGTTGTCATTTTGGATGACTGGATGTTTATTTATGTATATATCTTTGTCGCCACTATGGATTGAAATGATAACTCGAGCGGTTTCCATTGATTTGGAAATTTTGATTTGGATACTGGTTGAAATTATATATAACCGTGTAATTTCTTAAATTTGGATTATTTATTAGAATTGAATTATTTGAAAGATTTAAGTTTTAAATTTAAAATTCGCATCTATTTTAATTAAAATGATTAAGATTGGTATTTTTGAATCATTTGAAATCTTTTAAATAATTAAATCCACACTGTACACTTGATAGGAGATGAAATTCCTGTTATACATCTCTGAATCCATTATAGTAATATTTCTATTCTACTTATTTTGATTTGACTTACATAAGATCTTTTAGTCCTGACTCGAGTGTTTTGTCTTTTTATTACGCTCGGGTCAGTTTGAGTTTTTTTAGTGTATTGAAGACCATTATATTTTGGAGGATGAAGACGGAGAAGAGTCTACTATTTATTATTAATTATTCCACTACATCATGTGTTCCGCTGCATTATTTATTTATTTCTACTGTATGTATAACTCTGATTTGTATTGTAAAGGTGTAATCAAATGTTATTTGTAAAACAGCTTCATGAACTGTTTATTTGATTTTTATATTTTGTCATTCCGCTGTGAGATTCTGTGTTTTTATCTTTCCTTCTTTTCTATTATTTTCTTATTTACCCATTAACAGTCTTACCTTTTGAATGATTTTAGTTGACATGTGTGGTTTATTGTCGATTTAAATCGTCCAAAAGGATGGGATGTTACAGTTGGTATCAAAGCTTTGGTTTAGACATACCTTAGCCTGTTGTGGTTAACTCATTAGAGATAGGGTAGTAATACCCTAGAATGAGTTGTCTAAGTGTATATATGAGAGCGTGTATTTGTTAGTTTTATAAAAGTGTTTTATATAAGTTTTGAAATGAATTTTTTTCCTAATAGTATATGATATGCAGAGGATTAAATTTGTATAACTAATATAGTTATTTGTAATGTGTTTGATTTATGAAATGGTAATATTTAGTTATTATTATTTATTGTTGATTAGTTGCGTTTTATCAGTTTAAAAGCATTGGCTGATTATTGTTGTTGTGAATTTTGTTGTTTTGACCGTAGTTCAACTATTGAAAAATAAAATATTTGGATATTTTGGATAATCAAAACCTTCTGAATTAGAACGAATTTAATGTGAATTGATTATAAATAAAACCATGACTTGTAAATTGTTATGAAATAAATGGATGTTATAATAAATGGTTATAAATAAAGTTGTGATAACTTTAAACCTGAACAATGTCTTATAAAAAGGAATTACGTTTTTATAATTTGGTTATAAACTTAAGAAAATTCCTTATGAAATGATTTGGTAATAAATGTAATATTAAATGAGAAATATTACATTTGGAATGAATGTAATTTAAATTGAAGAGAAATATAAGCAATATTATGAGAATGAATAAATTAATGTTATATGTTAAATGGAGAAATTATGTGAAACAAATATTAAAGTATGAAATGATACTTTCATTAATCAATGAGATTAGTAATGAATTTAGTTGAAGTATAATTGTGATGAATCAAATTGAAATAAATATGTAAGTTGTGCGTATATTTTTTTATTCCCATAATTAATTTGATCCGGATTTGAGTACGTAAGTTTGAGGTGAATTACACCATTTCGCATTAGAATTTTTCATTCGATTCTTGACGGTGAATATTGATATGGATTTTTGGTTTGATTCTAGAGTTCTCTATCATAGTATATGGCTATGCAAGGAGAATGATGGTTTCTAGTCAACAAACCATATCGAAGTCCGCATTTGGGAAGTTGAATGGACAATACTAGTTCGAAAGCGAACTTGTGTGATCGAGCGAACGATCGAATGTAATGTTGCGAAATGATGACATGTGTACATCTTATGTTCTAATATTATTGATATGCTTTGGCATTGAAATTGAAAGTTGTTGGGTTGGATATCTTTGTAATTTAAATTGGGATTTTCTTTTATGAAAAACTACTATTAATTTAAAACCATTTTTCAAACTACTTTCTTTTATTTTCCTTATACAAACTATTTTCTTTAATTTTTCTTATACAAACTATTTTATTTTCAAACTATTCTACAAACTATTTTACTTACAAACTATTTTCCACAACCATTTTATATACCTAACTATTTCACAAAATGATTGTATATATAAAAAAAAGAACTATTCTAAATTCAAAACCTTTTGCAAAGCAAAAATGTTCAATTCCATATGGATCTTCATGCAGCGTAATTGATTTGCAAATTTTTTCATTCTTGCATAAGACAGACTTTATATAAGTATAAGGTGATTTTTAAAAATGTTGATTTTGGAAGGTTTTTGATCTGAAGAGATAAATCTTATATATAACGGAATATATATAAGAATGATTTGATATATTTGAGACTATTGATTTTGGAAAATACTCTATCTGAAAATGAAATCTTATATATGATGGAATTTATATAAGTGCGATATTTGAAGCTATGATTCTGAATGGTGACTATATATGGTATGATATATTTTGAAATAAATGATATGGGAAGTACCTTCCATCGGACCCCTTTGGTGGGTCATTTGTTGGATCCCTTTGGTGGGTCATTATCGGATCCCTTTGGTGGGTCATTATCGAATCCCTTTGGTGGGTCACTTATTATATTCATTTTATATTATTGGATAGCGTAAATCGAGGGGTGAGATGCCTACAGCTACAATTGATTCTGCTGGGATAGCGGCAAAACCATTGCGTAGCTGCAATCCATGGGGGAACGTACTTTCCATATCTATTTTCAATGATTTTAAGTATTTTGATTGGGTGTTGAAACAGGTCTGCTAAGTACTTGGAGAATTCTAGCCATGCGTCTGATCAACGCATGGCCAGAGTCTGCAAGAACAAGGATAAACCTAGTAAAACATCGAGTTATAAAAGTATTTTGATAAAGTATTATATAAAAGATATTTTTATCATTTTTCCTTTCTAAATACTTTAAAATGTTTAAATATTGTTTATTTATGTACAACATGGTTTAGTAGTAAATTATTAGTGTTCTAAATATTGTCAGAAGTTATTAATTAAATAAAACATTTTAAAGTTAATGATTATTGATTTATTAATGATGTTTAAAAGTATTTTGAGATTTAAAACTAATAAAATTTAAACATAATGGATTTAAGGTTTTCAATAGCTTCTTTTTAAATATAAGTAATGATGTAAGTAATTGTTTTCAAATAATTTACATATATTTAAAAAGATGTTATTTAAAATTACTGAAATGGTATTAATAAATGAAGCAAGAAAATTTGTAGAATTTTTTTTGTAAAGTATTAAAACATTAAAGATGATTGATTTGCAAATGAAGTTTTCAAATGAATTTTTTTTTTGTAAATTTTTTTTATAAGTTTCTTTGAATGTATAATTTGAAGATATATTATATAAATGGAAAAAATGATTTGCGAAGTTTTAAATATACTTGGAAAATTAATTAGAATCTCAATTTTGGAAGTATGGTTTTAAATAATTACTTGTTTTCGAAGTACTAGTAGTAAATTTATAGGTCTAGTTACTATTTGAATTTTGTATTAAACCATGATAAATGTTTTTCCCATGATTTGAATATTCATTTTAAACCAAGTGTGTAAAATTAATCATGAATCTATGAAAATTTATACTTTTATTTAGATATTTAGTGCAAGATTTGAGTATGCTATTAGTTTCACTTTAATAATCTAGAGTTTATACTTATTTTGGAATATTGAGTCTAATAAATTATCAGATTTAAGGAACTTTATTTTTAAAATCTTATCATAATGTTTTAATATAAATTTTTGATACAAATTTCTAACATTGTTTAAACTTTGGGAAAGTCCTTGCATAATGCCATAAAGATGTTTTAAATTTATCTCATATTCCTACTAAGTGAATGAGGTTAAATGTTTTAATTGAATTTTTAGATATATTGAAGTATTTCTTTTCTCTTCAAGGGCGAACACCAAAAACTTAAATTTTTATTCTATAACTAAATTAAGGTATAAAATTAAGTAAGGCTGTAGAAGCTTAAGTAATATTTTGTGAAATGATTCATTAATGGCTTAAATCTTTAATAGAAAACAAATTGTGTAAGTGATTGGCCTTTATATAAATAATAATTAATTAAATAAATAAGAATGGAATTTGACGAATAAAATATATAAGAAATTACAAATTTGTAACTTGTAAATCAAAAGATATAAAAATTTAGAATATGTAATCATTGAATATTTTGTTAACTAACATGAACAAAATAAACTTGTATAACACTCAATTACATTCTTAAAACACATATATTTACCAAAAATGTTTAATAAGTTGAAATGTTAATAGAATATGTAATAGAATATTATACAGGTAAAACTTAAGTAATGGAAGCGTTCAATGAAATTATTTCTAAATAAGAATTTTGATGAACAGGAAATGTTATGTATGTAAGTTAATATTGTGAAATAATTTATATATGTACATGTAAGAAAAAGAGAAGGACGTTATATGAGAAAAAAAAGAATAGTAATGATGTAAAAAAAGAAACCAATTGAATAAACTTAAATGTTGTGTTGAAATTATTGGTTACTTCTAACTCTATAAGGATGTATAGATAATATATCAAGTATTTATCTAAGGCTATTGAGCATAGGGTACACTTAATATTCTATTTATCATCTTGTACGACTAAAAATGTCTGAACCTGAACAAATCATCAGTTTGGTTGCTATGGACATATGATTGATTCCTTTGTCACATATGATGGTCATGTTGTTTGTTTGCATGTGACTATTATTGTATTGTGTTGATTTGTTTGTTATTAATTGAAGCAACCTAAATATATCTCTTTTCACGTATTATTAACTTCTTTGGATTTTACAAGTGAACTACAAGTTTATGGAAATAATAGCTACTGCTTTTGGTTTCATAAATTAAGCGTTCTTTTCCCGACTAATAGGTATATTTTTGGATTACAGGTTTCTAGCAATATTATATTGTTTCCCATGGTTTGGGATGTTTATTTTTTTAATATGATATATATATATGATGATTATAGATATTATTATTTCTCCACGACCTCTCCGTACAAAGGAGACTCTGCTAAAAAATTTCGTAAATTTTAGACTTAGAAATTTTGTGAAAAGTGAAATATTTTCAAACTTTGGTAGACTTGAATATGAAGAATTACATGTTATTAATTGTATATTCTATTTAAATTAATTAGTTATGAAAATTAATTGTTTATAAATTGTGACGCCCCACCTCTATACCCACGCTAGCCAAGAACACTCCGGAGAAGTGCTGTCAACTAGCACGGAGAATAAGGCTGTTGAGGAGCGACCATCCATGTAATAGCTTATCACACGGTGGCTATAAATAATCTTCGGAAACAAACATAGAAATAATCATATCACAAATCAGTCACAGATATCCATATCACAAAGGCGGAAGAAGATATGAATATATAACTAACACATGAAAGTGTACATCAGAGTAGTGGTCAATAAGATCCACGATAATACAAAAGAATAGCAACACGTGCTATACAAAAGAATACAACTATGAGTCTATATCTCAAGTGTATACAGCAAAAACTGCTAATCTAAACAGTTAGCCAAAAGTCAGAGTGATGAATCCCTGGGAAGAAGTCAAGCAGAAGCACCTGTAACATCTCGGTCTGATCCGAGTATTATTTAAGAAAATAATAAACGGATCAGTCTAGCTATAAATATCAGATGACATGATATAACATAAAAGATATGGCATAAACATAAACATCCATAACGACATACCGCTATAAGTATGTAAATAATGATCAACAGAAGATCAATCAATAAGAGATAATCAATATCACAAGAATCTTCTCAAAGATTCGAAGGGGGCATCATACCCTAAACTTGTACTCATAACAAGTCAATGACACAAATTCCAGAAATCAACACGAGAAATCCAGAAATCATAAAAAGGGAAAGAGGCCTATCACATGACGGTCCGAAGACCATGGGGAGCTACCCCACATGTGTGAGTGGAATCACACAGAATGAGGTCAAGACTAACCAAAAAGCAGAAAGGTATGTGTGAATGGAATCACACAAGTGGTGTCTAGTCTAACCTTGCAATGAAAGAGACATCGCGCAATTGCTAGTCTAATTCATAAAGCGATCATCAAGATCAACGAGAAGTGTCAATTACACTAAGCTAGTAAATATAGAAGTTTAGCTTCATGTCCCATAACCACTTGCTTAACTTAAATATTTACGAACAAACTGTAAATCTTCACTAATAAAATTGTCACAAGAGGTTCAATCGAACAAGTCCAAGAATTAACCGACGAAGTGAACGCAAGCGTTTCATACCACTTGTTTTACTAAGTCGTTTAATTAGATTTCTCATCCGAGTGAGGTAAAGGCTTGTATATACTAATAGATTGGAAAACGGTTTAAGAAAAGAGCTTTGTTATTAAAAATAGAGTTGAAATTGTTTGTTAAAAGAGTTTTGATATTTACTACTAGTATTGAAACCTTTATATTATAAAGTGACAAAACACATAAGCAAGTGTAGAAACAATCAGTCACAAAGATCGCATACGGAGATGCGAATAAAATCCAAGGAAATCAGCTCAATGTTTTTCAGATAAGATCCCTACGCAGAGTTATACGGGGTTCGACCTGCCCGGTCAGGTCGCGGGGGTCCAGGGGGCAGCGCCCCCGGCGGGGTGCGGGGCAGCGCCCCGTCACGGTACGACCTAAGTGAAGACAAGCGGCTTACGACCTAAAGCAAAATGAGGTCTAACGACCTAAAGAGTTCGCGGCCTAAGGGATACGACCTAAGTGGCGCGACCTAGTGGATGACAGGTCATACGACCTAAGGGTAAGGTCGGAGGCGACCTACGACTTAGTGGGGTCGAACGACTTAAGGACAGCCGACTTAACAAACAGGTCATACGACCTAAGGGTAAGGTCGGAGGCGACCTACGACTTAGTGGGGTCGAACGACTTAAGGACAGCCGACTTAACAAACAGGTCATACGACCTAAGGGTAAGGTCGGAGGCGACCTACGACTTAGTGGGGTCGAACGACTTAAGGACAGCTGACTTAACAATTCGCGACTTAGAGAGGCTTAGGTCGGATACGACCTACGACCTAGTGGAGCATAGGTCGGAGACGACTTACGAGATAACACGCGAACGACTTACTGGAGCTTAGGTCGGAGACGACTTACGAGATAACACACGAACGACTTAACTCTTAACTCGCAGCCGACTTAGCACTCTAACTCGTGAACGACTCAACACAGGCGAACAGAAATACAAAGGCGGTGACTTTTCAACGCGCGCGACTTACGACTTAGGCTTAACTCGTGGACGACTTAGCGATGGCCAGAAACGACTTAAGGCCAGAACGACCTAACTCCGAGGCAGTGCGACCTAACTGCAGTTTTTTGTCAAAAACGCTAAAAATTGGAGTTTTTCGCCAATCCAATCCAAACCAAATGCAAATGCACATGCTAAAGTGATGGGGAATCATTCCCAACAGTCCAATATAGTTATAGGCTAGAATTGTGAGATAAAAATCTCACCTTTGCACTAAAATTTATGAAGATGAAGCTTGAAAGCAAGGAGAAGCAATCCAAAGCTTGAATCCAATACCTTCTACTTGAATTTGGAGTTGAATGATGGAGTTGCAATTGAATTTGAGCTTGGAGTTTTAATTTCCCATTCTCTTCACCATTAATGCTAAAGCTTGAGTTAGTTAGGAAATTTATGAAGAGTGAGGAGAAGAGGGTTGGAACTTGGGCTTAATAGGCTAAACTAACCCAAAGTCCAAAGCGGGAAAAGTTAGTGAAATTTCACTAACTCCAAACCTATCGATGTTTATACTTAAAAAGTTGTAAACGACATTTCGAACTCAATGGAAGTGGTCTCGAGTCCTAATTTGACCGTTTGCAAAAAAGTAGTTTTTCGGACCAAAATCCGATTAACGATTTAATATTTAAATAAAAATATTTAAATGTAAACTCGATCAATATGCGGGTTGTTACATAAATTGAAAACTTTGAATAAAATATAATGATTCCTTATTTTCTCCTTTTCCTAATTTCCTCCTTTTCCCTTTTCGAGGACGAAAAGTGTTTGCACAAAAAATGGACAAACACCTCCAAGTCGTATTATTTTAGTTGAGTATGTGTGATTTTCAATGATTTTAGATGAGTATGTAAATATGAGAAAAGTAAGGGCTGAAATGTAAAAGACACGCAGATTTATAGTGGTTCGGCCAGAATGTGCCTACGTCCACTTTATATGTTATTATCTTTCTTCTTCCAGATTACAAGTACAATGCTTTGTATACAAGTGTATGAAAGTAGTTTGAAAGTTCCTTCCTTGCTTGAGCTCTCAAACTTGTCTGCCATTGTTGTACCCCTGCCCCTCTATTTATAGAATGAGGTAGGGGCAGGGGTCTTGGAGGTATATAGCTGCTGGTGGGCCCGGGCTGAAGCAATCTGGACTGGCAATCATCTGGTTCGGCGGGCTTCATTCGGCTGTGCATGGAGCTTGGTTCGGAGGGGAGAGGAGCGGCATTGGCTGTGGAGAGTAGTGGTTGGTCCGGTGTTGGTTTGGACCGGCATGGAGTAGAGTGGTGTGTGGGTGGTCCGGCTAAAGCGTGGTTCGGCGGAGTTCGTGAGAGGAGCATGGTTCGGCATGGTCTCATTCGGTAGTTGGGGATGTGTGGTTCGGCGGAGCTCGTCCGGATGCCCTTGTGCCGAATGGACATGGGTATATGGAGATGCCGAATGAGGTATAGCCGAATGAGCTATTGCCGAATGACACATAGGAGGGGTTTTGCCGAATGGAGGTTGCCATGCTCTATTTGCGAATGCCGAGTGAACTGTGGCCTTGCTGAATGAAGTGCAGGATGTGAACATGAGTGAGACTGACGCTCTTTGGTCTTGAGATCCTCTGGGTGAGAATTCGCCCAACATTTGCCCCCCAAAGTGGGGCACGTGCTTGCATGTGTCGCGCTTTGTTTCCTTGTTGTAGGGAGGCTTGTTTTTGTAATGCCATGGGTTGGATGTTCATATCATGTTGATGTCCTGCAAAGGAATTTACAGTTTCAGTATGATTTCAAATAACGACCGTTCATGATCGAAATATTCGAGATGAAGTGAACTGTGCCGTTCAGGACGAGAGAGTGAGCCCCGAAGGGGCTTGGCATCGTCGATGCCCGGTTTATGTTTGTGAAGATGGTTTATTGCCAGCTCAGAGCATGCCTAGGGATCGTTCGCAACCCCGTACATGTGTAAGTAGCTTAGCCATTTCATAATTATCAAATATCCATATGACCGCTGGGCTTAAGAATGCGTGTCAAAGTGTAAATTCCCACGATGGTAGGGTTAATAACCATTCAGAGCGTGCCTATGGACCATTCGAGGTCGCGTACACGTGTAAACGATTTAATCCACGTCGGTGAGGATTTTACGACTTATTCACCGTTATCATAATCTTATTTTATTAGTTATTCTGGAGTTCGGTACTTATCTGAGTGAAGCGCCTGCGTGCCCCCTGTTTCTGGTTTCTGCTGGTAGAGGTAGCTTCGTTCGGGTTCGAGTTGGCACAAGTTTCATTCGGTTGGAGGCTGGTCCGGTATGGATAGTTCCATTCGGCTTCCATTCGGTCCGGTATGTCGAATGCCTTGGTCCGGTCCTGAGCTCGCCTATATATAGAGGCCGCACCCCCCTCGTTTTTCATTACCGAACGAGTAGAGCCGAACCATATTGTGCTGCCGAACCAAAGTCTTCGCCGAACCAGCTTATACCGAACCAGGTATGTATACTTTCTGCCGAATGAACCTTTGCCACCGGATGGCCCTGTTTGCCGAATGTGTACGGAGTGTATTGAATAGCCGAATGAGGTATGCCGAATGACATGTATGCCGAATGAACGTAAGACCCTAGTGCCGAATGGTCTTGAACCTCCAGTGCCGAACGAACTTTGTGTCTGGACTTTGAGTGGAACTCCGGACTTATGTATGCTTGTTTGTTTATACTGTCGTTCTAACATCATGCTTTTTACTTTTGTGTATGCAGATAAATGTCTCGCAAAGTTGAAACTCGATCGGGCAAGAAGAAATCCAGGGATAGCGGAGAAACTTCTGCCGTGCCCCCAGCTCAGCCAGATCCAGCACAGCACGGACCCGCTCCGAGGTCACTAGTCGATGGGTATGGTCCCCAGGAGCTTCTCGTCTCTCCTCCTGATTGCTATCCTAGCTCTCTGAAAGAGGAGCAACTTGATGTCATATCCCGTTCCTTCGGGATTGACAGAGCGCTTATGTTGCTGCCGGAGGCTGGTGTCATGCCGTACAACCCTCCCGAGGGGTATTTTGCCTATAGCCGATATCATTGCATGTGTGGGGCCATTCCTCCTATCAACGCTTGGATAGTAAGCTTCACCACATATTTGAAGGTGGCTCCCTTCCAGCTTCAGCCTAACTCATATGCTATCCTGGTGAGCCTCTTTGTCATCTTCCAGAGGAGGTACGGGCGTCCTCCTTCTAACCGGGAAATCCGATACTTGTACAACCTGAGAGGCTATAAGAAGGGGTCTCCGTATATTAGTCTGGAGGCGGCCGTACCCTTCAAACCAGTTCTGGACTTGTATTCCAAGTTCACCATGTTCAAGAAGGAGTGGTTCTTCGTCAAGGACGATGCTGTTTCTTTCCGCCTTTTCACTTCCGGCTGTAAGATTGATTTCATTTATATTTTTCATGTGTTTTGACTGTAGTGTTTTTTCTGACATGCTTCTATTTCTGGCTAGCGACAGGTGGTATTGCAGTCGTGGAGGACGATTCCTTAGTGCGAATGGCTGCTGACCTAAAGGCTATTCCGGCACGGGACCGGTCGGCCTCTTTCTTGATCAGGAACGCAACCCTCTTGGAGTACAATTTGATCTTACCGCACCAGTCCGTGGTTAAGCAAAGAGACACGGCTGAGGAGAAGGCTGCTAAAGCTAAGGAGGGGGATAAGGTAAAGAGCGGTAAGAGGGAGCCTTTCGCAGAGCGCCCCGTGGTCGGGGGGAAGAAACTGAGGAAGTCCGATGGCCCTTCTCCAAGTACTTGCCCGATTGTCCCGGAGGAGGAAGGTGTAGAAGAGGAGGAAGGAGGCGAAGTTGGAGAAGGGTCGGAGGGTGGAGGAGATGGCGAAGGTCAAGGTGGTAGTGGTGTTGCTGCTCTAACCTCTGAACAAGACCTCGAACTGGATGAGGCTCTCCGTCGGGCCTTCGGGGAGTCGGAGGGAGAGTCGGAAACGGAGAAGGGAACGGAGAAGGCAAAGGAAACCGGCAAAGCTGTGGCTGGCACTGACCCATCCTCTAAGGGTTCCTCAGCTAGGGTGATTCCGGCGATGCAAGGTGAACTTTTGTCTTCTGCCGATTCTATTTTCGATAAGGACTTAGAAATTTTTTACGGTTCACTTCCGTCCTGGAATGAGATCCAGGACTTATTGCAGTATCCCACTCCTCCGCCGGGTTTGTATAACAGATGTGTCTCCTCACTTTTCTTTCTTTTTAACTTAGCACATTTTTTGAATTGCGGATTATTGTATGTTCGTAACACTTGTTCTTTATTCCAGGGGCAGGCCAGGCGGGTAAAACGTCGGATGTTCGACACCGCCTTGAACAATTTAAGTCGAGGAGAGCTTCCGCGAAACCTTCTACTGATCGCACTGGGGACGTAGTCAAGTACCGCCCTCTTCTTGGGGTCATCGAAGAGGGCATTCAGAAAAGGAAGCGGAGCCGTTCCTTATTTGAGTCTTCTTCTGCTTCGCAGCTTCCTACTCTGTCTCCCCCTACTCAGCCTCCTCGTGATACTACGGAGGAGAGCACGGAGCCCTGCCCCCCTCCTCCTCCTTCCAAGAGTTCTACTGTCATTCATATAAGGCGTCCCGATGTGCCTCGCCCCGTGCCTCGTGACCCTTTTGCCGGCCATCCTGATTTAGACCCAAGTCTTCGGGACATTTCATTCGATGAGACCACGGGCGAGCACCTACTTCCCCGCAACCCCATGGTAAGAGTGCTGGACGAGGCCAAATCTTTAGATCTTGATTTACTTACTACACGGGTAGTCACCATGGGGGATGAGGCCAAGGCTAATATCGACCGGGTGGCCGCAGAGACCAAGAAGTTAATGGAGCATCATGCTAAGTTGGTCAAGGCCGGGGAAGAGATCGGGAGTGCTAACATTCGGTTGAGGTTAAAGGTTGCCGATCAGGCCAAGCAACTCGCCGACCAAGCCATCCAGATTTCCCAGCATGAGGAAGCCTCCAAGCGTCTGAAAGAGACCATGGAGAAGGCCAGTAGGGCGGAATTACGGAAGATGGAGGTCGCTTGCAGGGAACGGATTAACATAGCTATCGCAACGGTGGATGAGGTTCGAAATGCGGATCTCGAGCGGGTAGAGGAGTTGTCAGGGAGGCTCGAGGCTGCGGAGATGGCTCAGGCCGAGTTGAAGGAGGAGATGGAGGAGATGAGGAGGTCCCTCAAGTTGAAGGAAGAGGAAATGAGGAGGTCACTCCAGGCTGACTGCTTGAGATACCAATCAGAGAGGGACGTCGCCATCACCAAGTTGCAAGCTTCCGAGGCCCGGGTGAGGGAGTTTGAGGAAAACGAGGGGATGATGGATGAGATGTTGCAGGATATGTACTTCCACACTTGGAAGGAGGGCGGCTTGTCTTGGATGGACGATTACCCTCGGGTCATGGCCAAGGTGTATCTCCAGGCTTTAGAGGAGGCCAGGGTGAATGCGGGTAAGGAAGGCGGAGAGGCTTTCAACTTGAGTGCGGTTACTGCTCAGTTCTCAAAGGAGGAGCAAGCGGCGGTGAAGGAGGGGATGCGGCTACTCGCTGCAGAGGAAGCGGGCGTGCAGTTGGATGATGAGGATCAAGCGGCGGATGCTGGTGAGTTATTCTTTTCCCTTTCTTTTCTTTTCGTGTTTTCATAACTTGATCGTTCGTTTAATGAATTCCTCTTCTGATCTGGACAGGTGGGACTTCAGATCCACATGCTGGGGGCTCCGATCCTGCGGCTAAGTAGGCTGGGGGAGTTGGTGATGGAGTGTGGATGCATCTGCCATCTTTTTGTTTCTTTTTTATCACTGTTCATGTTAGTCTTTGATATGCAACTGTAATAAAATTATTTGCAAAGAATAACTTCGCGTGATCTTATAATATAAGCTGATTTTGTCATGTTTAAATGTTGTTGCTATCTTTATGTGCTGTGTGAGAAGTATAATTATGTATATGCCTGTGATTCCACTTGTGTTTGATGTTAAGTTTTTGCTTGAAATATAATTTCACGTTTTGCAATGTCAGTGTATGAATAAGTTATAGTTACGCATTTATGTACAAGAGAAGAGAGTACCGCCCTTTATGTTTTATTCGCAGGCGGTAGCTTTGAGTGTCTTGTGTAACTGTTCACGGGTATAGCAGAGCGCCCTGCTACCCAGCACGCAGGCTTAGAGCCTCATGAGTGAATGCTTCCTATTTGGTTTCCTGTACTTTAGAGTTTGTTATACAGGATAGGAGAAAAATATTTAAATGAAATGGAAATATAGTAAAAGTAAAACTTCCAGTCACGGAAGGCCGTCGATGTGCTTAAGTTCGTGGCAAACGGGTTTTGTAGTCACTTTCCCTAGCTGTGGGTCTTGGAGACATTTGTCACCCATCTTACGCCTCCGCGGGGAGTTTTCTTTTTTACCACAGCCGCACTTAAGACACATCGGAGCCGAGATCGCGCACGGTAACTACCCGAACCATTATGGTCCGTAATCGTGGGTATTATTCGATTTACCGTGGCCGGCTAGCGTGGGTGCCGTTGGCCGTGAACTACCCCTGGCTGGCCACACCTTATGTTGGGGCTTAAAGTAGGTTCACAGTTACCGACGAGCCGAACGCCGTAATGAGCTGCCATCGGCTATAGTCGGCCTTTATGATGACTTATAATCGGCTCATTACAGTTGGCTTTGAGGGCAGGCGCGCAATGAGTTAACCCGCAGCAGAGGGATGCCGGGGCAAAAGAGTCTCATTGGCGAGTGCATAGAATCGTAGCGTACCTGTTAGGCCTAGTCCAGATGAGGCCGCGGTGCGTCTTGAGTGGAGATGCCATAGAATTTTGTTCAACAGAAAGGGATAACGCTTAACAAGTAGCCAAGACATAAAGGAACAAGTTAAAAAGAGACAAGATTTTTTAAAGTGGTTCGGCACGAAAATGCCTACGTCCACTGATTCTCTTTGTTAATTCACTTCATATGGGCAGTACAAGTTAAGAAAAGTATCGACGGAGGTGTCGGATGTTCCATGCCCTCTGGAACACCTCTCCGTCCACTGTTGACAAAATGTAAGCTCCGTTGTGGAGATCTTTGTGAATTACATATGGTCCGTCCCAGATGGGGTCCAGTGCCCCGGGGCGTGGAAAGATTCGCCTGAGGACAAGATCTCCTTCTTGTAAGCTGCGATGCTTGACTTTGGAATTGTATAGTGCTGCCACTTTTTGTTTGTGAGCTGCTGCTTTGAGTGCTGCATCGTTTCTCCTTTCCTCAATCAGATCCAAAGACATGAGGAGGAGTTCTTCGTTTTCTTCTGGGTTGTAGTGGATCCTACGGTGGGAAGGCACAATAGTCTCAACTGGGAGCATTGCCTCCGATCCATATGCCAAAGAGAAAGGAGTATGTCCCGTTGATGTTCTGAAAGATGTGCGGTATGCCCATAGTGCCGTAGGAAGTTCGTCCACCCAAGCGCCTTTTGACTTTTCAAGTTTCTTCTTGATTAGGGTTTTGAGAATTTTGTTGACAGCTTCAACTTGTCCGTTTGCCTGAGGGTAAGCTACTGATGAGAAGCTTTTATGAATTCCATGCTCTTGGCACCAGTCGGCAAATTCTTCGCTGTCAAATTGGAGTCCGTTGTCTGATACGATCTTGAGGGGGACTCCATACCTGCACAGAATGTTTTTGATCAAGAAGTTGATAACTTTTGCTGAAGATATTTTATTTAAAGGTTCCGCTTCCACCCATTTGGTGAAATAATCGACTGCCACTATAGCATATTTGGCTCCGCCTCGGCCCGTTGGCAGTTCGCCAATTAAGTCAATTCCCCATACGGCAAAGGGCCAAGGGCTGGTCATTTGAGTAATTTCGTTTGTGGGTAGTCGAGGGATTTTGGCGAACTTCTGACATCTGTCGCATTTCTTAACGAAGTCTAGGGCATCTTTGTTTAGTGTGGGCCAGTAATATCCATATCGGAGTATCTTTCTTGCCAAAGTCTGTCCTCCAGTGTGATCTCCGCATCCTCCCTGATGGATGTTTGTTAATATCTCCTTGGCTTCCCTTCCGGCGACGCATCTTAATAGGGGGCTAGAGAAGCCACGCCGGTAGAGGATGCCTTCTTGCATTGTGTAGTGGGGAACTTTCCTCAAGATCTTCTTGGCTTCGTCACGCCTGTCGGGTAGTATGCCATCTTGCAAATATTTCCGGATAGGAGTCATCCAGGTTCCTTCTTCGATTGCAGTTATCAGATTCGCTTGTTCGAAACTCGGGGCTAGCTGCCTTGAGATTACTAGTGCTCCGGGAATGGTGCTGTCCTTCATACTAGCTTGCTTTGCAAGTTCATCTGCCTCTTGGTTTTCTTCTCGAGGAATGTGTTTGATTAGATAATGGTCCAATCGATCGAGCAGCAGTCTGGTTTTCTTTAGGTATGCTGTGAGCCGTTCTCCTCGAGTCTGGAATTCTCCTAGTACCTGGTTTACGATAAGCTGAGAATCACTATGAATACATAAGGAATTGATCCCAATTTCTAGGGCCAGTTCCAATCCCGCTATTACTGCTTCATATTCAGCATCGTTGTTAGTGGCCGTGAACTCCAATCTTAATGCATAGTACAACTTTCTTCCCCTGGGGGTGACGATCACAATACCTGCCCCCGAGCCTTGTTCGTTCGATGCTCCGTCTACAAAGAGGTTCCACTTGATGTTTTTTGCTACTTCGGATTGTTCCTTGCCTTCGTTGGTAGTGAATTCGGCAATGAAATCAGCCATGGCTTGTCCTTTGATAGCGGTGCGGGGATGGTAGGTGATATCATACTGACTTAGTTCGATGCACCATTTGAGGAGTCGCCCAGAAGTGTCAGGACGATGGAGCACTTGTCTTAGTGGTTGATCGGTTAGAACCCTGATGGAGTGAGACTGGAAGTAGTGTCGCAGTTTCCGTGACGCGATCAATAAACAATATGCTAACTTCTCAAGTTTAGGATATCTGGCTTCTGCCCCCGTAAATCTCTTGCTTACAAAGTAAACCGGACGTTGTGTGCGGTCTTCTTCTCTTACCAAGGCGGCGCTTAGAGCATGAGATGATACAGCGAGGTATAGGTATAACACTTCACCTTCATTTGGAGTTGAGAGTACTGGTGGTCTCTGAAGGTGTTCGATTAGGTTGAGGAAGGCTTTTAAGCATTCGTCGGTCCACTCGAACCTCCCTTTGTCTTTCTTGAGTGCTTCGAAGAAAGGGACACACTTGTCAGTTGCCTTGGAAATGAATCTGCTTAGGGCGGCCACCTTTCCGTTTAGGCTCTGCATTTCTTTTCGAGTGGAAGGTATCCTTATTTCTTTTAAAGCTCGGATTTGTTCAGGGTTTGCTTCGATTCCTCTGGCGTGGACGATGAATCCTAAGAATTTTCCCGATGATACTCCGAAGGAGCACTTTAGAGGATTCAGCTTCATTCCATATCGGCGAAGTACCCGAAACATATCGTCCAGATGGCTTACATGGTCGTTGGCTTTCCTGGACTTCACCAACATGTCATCCACATATACTTCCATAGTACGTCCTATCAGTTCTGCGAACATTTTGTTGACGAGGCGTTGATAGGTAGCTCCAGCATTTTTGAGTCCAAAAGGCATGACTTTGTAACAATATAATCCGCGGTCGGTGATGAAGCTAGTGTGGTCCTGATCGGGAGCGTGCATGGGGATCTGGTTATATCCGGAGTATGCATCCATAAAAGATAGGAGTTCGTGCCCAGCTGTGCTGTCCACGAGTTGGTCAATTCGGGGAAGTGGGAAGCAGTCTTTCGGGCAAGCGTCATTCAGATTGGAGAAGTCAATACATGCTCGCCACTTTCCATTGGCCTTTTTTACTAGCACTGGGTTAGCGATCCATTCTGGGTAGATGGCTTCCCGTATGAAGTCATTAGCAAGTAGATTTTTTACTTCCTCATCAAGGGCTGCTGATCGCTCTGCCCCCATGCTCCTCTTTTTCTGCTTTACTGGTACCTTGGTGGGATCGATGTTCAACATGTGGCACGCTACGTCTGGAGAGATTCCTGTCATATCGGCGTGGGTCCACGCAAATACATCTAAGTTGTGGCGGAGAAAGTCAATGAGTTGACCCTTTAATTCCGTTTTCAGCTGAGATCCGATTTTTAATAGTTTACTTGAATCGTGCTTATCTACAGATACGAATTCCATAGCCTCTGCAGGCTCGGCGGTAGCCTCCTCCTCTTTATCCCGGGGGTCTAGTTCATTGAAGGGATCGCTTGTGTATCGAAGAGGAGGGGCTTTCTTTAGTTGCTATGCCTCCAAGCTTTTCATGCAGAGAGTAGTCTCTGCATCTTTTCCTTTATTCTTTCTGCGGTTGTTGCGAAGCTCAGTTACATAGCAGTCTCGGGCAGCGTCTTGATCTCCTTCTACTTCTCCTATTCCGTTGTCTGTCGGGAATTTCATCTTCAGGCACCAGGGGGCTAGGACAATTTGGAAGTCAGACAAGGCTGGTCTCCCCAAGAAGGCGTTGTAAGCCGAGTGGTTCTCTATTAGCACGAACGTTTGTTTTCGCACCACGGAGCGGGGATGACTTCCTATTTCGACGAAGAGGTCAAGTTGCCCGAGGGGCATTTTTGCATCTCCAGTGAAACCGTGCAGTGGTTTGTCGCAGGGAGACACATCCTTCATTGATAACTTCATTTTGTCGAAAGCATGTTTGAACAAGATGTTTACGGAGCTTCCCGTGTCTATTAGAATCCGAAAAACTTTAGCAGGGCCGAACCAGGCAGAGATGACCATAGGATCCATATGTGGGTACTGTCTTCCTTCCAAATCGCGTCTACTGAATATGATGTCGTCGCTCTCTTTTCGTTTCGGTTGGCGTTCTTCTGTGACGGAGTTAACGTATCCTTCGGCATTTCTAAGCGACTTGCCGTACCTTTCCATCTCTGCCCAACTTCTGTCGGCAATGTGTGGTCCTCCTGAGATGGTAAGGACTACTATCTTCTCTTGACTAGAGCCACTGGTGTTGTGATTGTTGCGACTCCCTCCGCCTACTTCTGGGAGGGGTTGCTTTGAGTTCTCATTGGCAGGAGTTGGAGTCCTGTTCTGACTTTTCACATAACGTTCCAGTCTTCTTCTTCTAATGTGTTCTTCGATCAAGTCCCGAAGATGGTGGCATTCATTGGTGTCATGTCCGTGGGATTCGTGGAAGCGACAGAACTTTCCGGACTTGAGTGCGTTATCTGATTCTTTCTTGTGCGGGGGGCGCTTGTATCCGAGTTCGCCCTGAGTGGCTAGGTAGATGTTTTCGATTGTTTCATTCAAAGGAGTGTAGGAGTCAAATCTTGGCCCTGGTCGATATTGGCGCTTCTCACCCTTTCTGCCCCCAGCATTGTCTCTAGATTCATTTCTTCGAGCGTCCTTAGCTGCAGTGGGAACCTTGTCCTGAATTATCTTGCCTTGTTGCCCTGGCTGCCTCTCCGTAGCAGCGTCTTCAAGTCTCATATACTTTCCAGCTTCATGGAAGAAATCAGGCAAGGTAACTGGTTTTTCCTTAGTTAATCTTCTGGCAAACTTGGTGTCTGGATGCACACCACTACAGAGGGCCATTAGAGTGAGTTTTTCATCGGCATCTTGAACTGCTGCCGCTGCGGCGTTGAACCGTGTTAGATATTGTTGTAGCGTCTCTCCGGTTTTCTGTTTGACATTGGATAGAGAATAAGCATCCCTGGGTTGTTCCACATGGATGCGGAACTGGCTAATAAACCTTTCTTTTAACATCTCCCATGAGTTGATGGATCCTTGGGGTAGATGGCAGAACCAGGAGGTAGCTAGATCTGATAGGAATAGCGGAAAGCATTTACATAATACTCCTTCTGTTGCTCCACTCATGAGCATATGCTGGGTGTATCTCTGTAAATGTACGATAGGGTCGGAAGTTCCTTTGTAAGGTTCCATGGTTGGCATTTTCCATTCCCGGGGGGTAATGGCGGTTTCGATATTTCGGGTAAAGGGGCTGGTGACCCTAGCGCCTATCCCCCGGTCCCTTTGCTCGCGTTGGACACATTCTCTGAATAATCGTGCCATTCGTTCGTCAGAACTTGGAGCGGACAAAAATGAGCTTGGCTCTTCCCTGCGGGATCTATCTCGTCCGGATGACCTGTAGGGATGGTACAATCTATCACTTCTAGCATTATCCAGTGGTTCTCTTTGGCTGCTTGGATGCATGCTAGGACCAGCTACAGTTGCCCCCTGCCTTGATCTTCCCCTGTGGGGTTCTGTTTCGAGCACATCCATGGGGTCAACTTCGGGCTGGGTCCTAGCTCGGCTCCGTTCAGCGGGGTTTCTATGATTAGGTGGCATGACTGGCTCAGCTACATCCGACCCTCGCCTGGTGCCTCCCCCGTTGGGCTCGGCACCAAGGGCTTCCTCGAGTCGGGATTCGGGCTGAGTCCGGGCGCGGCCCCTATCATTGTTGTTTCTGTTGATAGCTTCTTCGAAGAGTGGAGACCTTTGTTGCCTCCGAGATCCTCCAGATTGGGATTCGCCCCATGATTCAGTGTTGCGGTTGGACTCTTCAGCATCCCTTAAACGTGACATGAGTTGGTCCACCAAAGCTTCTTGTTGGGATGTGAAGCGGTTAGTTACTTCAGCCACAACTCTGTCCAGATCTGCCCTAGTGATTGGTTGTTCCGTTGCAGGACCAGTTGTATTCTCTTGATTCTCATCCGGTACTGCTGTTGAAGTGGGATGATCTGCGATTGCTGGATCTGGAAGGCTGCTAGTTGCGATGTTCTTTCCTTTGTTAGCGTCCCTTCTCTGTTTGGAAGGCATGATTTCTAAGCAACGGGCGATGTTGTTAGGAAGAAGGTTGAATGGGAGAGGATGAAGCTTGAGTTCAGTTCTCAGTGAAAGCACCAAAAATGTTTGCACAAAAAATGGACAAACACCTCCAAGTCGTATTATTTTAGTTGAGTATGTGTGATTTTCAATGATTTTAGATGAGTATGTAAATATGAGAAAAGTAAGGGCTGAAATGTAAAAGACACGCAGATTTATAGTGGTTCGGCCAGAATGTGCCTACGTCCACTTTATATGTTATTATCTTTCTTCTTCCAGATTACAAGTACAATGCTTTGTATACAAGTGTATGAAAGTAGTTTGAAAGTTCCTTCCTTGCTTGAGCTCTCAAACTTGTCTGCCATTGTTGTACCCCTGCCCCTCTATTTATAGAATGAGGTAGGGGCAGGGGTCTTGGAGGTATATAGCTGCTGGTGGGCCCGGGCTGAAGCAATCTGGACTGGCAATCATCTGGTTCGGCGGGCTTCATTCGGCTGTGCATGGAGCTTGGTTCGGAGGGGAGAGGAGCGGCATTGGCTGTGGAGAGTAGTGGTTGGTCCGGTGTTGGTTTGGACCGGCATGGAGTAGAGTGGTGTGTGGGTGGTCCGGCTAAAGCGTGGTTCGGCGGAGTTCGTGAGAGGAGCATGGTTCGGCATGGTCTCATTCGGTAGTTGGGGATGTGTGGTTCGGCGGAGCTCGTCCGGATGCCCTTGTGCCGAATGGACATGGGTATATGGAGATGCCGAATGAGGTATAGCCGAATGAGCTATTGCCGAATGACACATAGGAGGGGTTTTGCCGAATGGAGGTTGCCATGCTCTATTTGCGAATGCCGAGTGAACTGTGGCCTTGCTGAATGAAGTGCAGGATGTGAACATGAGTGAGACTGACGCTCTTTGGTCTTGAGATCCTCTGGGTGAGAATTCGCCCAACAAAAAGTTTTGAGTAGGGGAGAGTGTAACGACCCATAATTTTCGATTTTTCAAATATTAATTAAATAATATTTTATAATTTTATATTGAAATAAAACTAAAAAAATTTTGATGTTACAAGGAGAAGAATAACCAGAATGTAATGTTAGTAATGTTAATATAAGGTAATTGCTAACTATTTTAATATAATTTCCTATTAATTGAAGTGACATTAAGGTTATAATTAGTTATAACTAAAAATAAGGAAATACATTGAACGTTGAAATTATATGTAACCAATTAGAATTGGCTAATATTGAATATGAAATCAGTGGTGTTGTCTGAACGCTACTGATAAATATTTAAAGTAATTTCAAACTAATTGAAATACATTGTAGGTTGACTTGGTTATGCTTGTAAATAATGAAATAAATTAAATGACGTAGATGGTGAACTTGTATGTAGTTAATTGTAATAGGTTAATATTGAATATAAAATCTATTTGGGTAAGCAAATTATAACCCTTGGTTGTAAAGAATAACATAAGGGGTATGAATTATTATTATAAACGACTGTATTAACTATTTTCTCATTAATTCATCGTTTTAATATTGAATGGGTAATTAATTGAGTTAAGGCAATTGAATGTTGGGTTTAATGTTGGAATTGTATGTAAGTGATTAAAATAATTGTAACGTTATTTGATGATAAGTTGAAATAAGGAAATGAATTAAATGTTATATAAAAGGGGAAATAATATGAAATTAATGGAAAATTGAGTATAATCAGGATTGTGTAAGTAGTCATAGCATTTGTTGTTAATAATAATCTTGTAAATGCGATTAAGTAAGTAAAAGGTAACATTTGTCATTCATCACCTATTTATTTAATCCATTGAAATTAAATTGAAAATCAACTGCAGTTAATCTAATTACCTACTACAGTTAATATGAACTAAAATGATAAATACAGAAGATTGAGGTAATGAAATGGTAAACCAACGTGAAGTATATATATAATATGATAATTGATTGAATAATAAGATAAAAAAAACAAAATAAGTATATGTTGGAATTTAAATTAATTAATGAATTTATTGCCGTTAATTTGACTTAGAATCTTCTAATAAAAGGGAAAGAGAATTTATTTGAAATTTATGGAGTTTAATGAAAGAAATGTACGTTTGTTATAATCCGTTATAAGTGTAATTTTGAAATTAATTACAATTATGTGGAATTGGGATCTTTCAATTTTTTAAAAAAAGAAACATTAATATTAATTTTGGATTTAACGAAAGAAACATACATTATTGTAAAAATAAAAAAGAACATTTTAATGAAAATAAAACGAACATTTTCATTTTTAAGGTAAAAATAATTCTATATAAAGAAGAAAAAAATGAATTTTAAAACAATATTTTACAGTCATTAAGTATACATTTGAGGCTATATATAAGTGATTTTAACACTAATCTTGAAGTTTAAATTTAATTGAATTTTTAGGTTGTGCAATTCCCCTATGAGAAAAACATTATTTTGAAAGAAGAAAAAAACTTGAATTTGAGTTCTAGATCATCTTTTATTTTTTTGTAACGTTACACTGGTTATTGTATTCAAATTTATTTACTATATGTCAATTATGTGTAAACGTGTGTGAAAAAGGGTATATTCAGTGATAATATATTTAATTGAGTGGATCATGCAATTAACTAGATCCTAAGTGGTCCCTTCATTTCCTTATTATTCAATACACCTGCCACCATTTCCACATTTGGTTTTATTGAAATTCTTTGATGTAATTGAAACGTGAATTTATATCCTTTCTTATTCTTCCGTTTTGTTTATTTATTTCCCAAAGCATCTACTTAGATCATACAGTTTTGTGTTATTTGTCCCTTCCATACATATTTCATTTGTAACTTCCCTTTCTTCTTTTGTTTTATATCATATATCATTCTTTCCCCTAGAAATTTCTTATTTTTCAAACATCAGACCTCTATTTGTTTCCCTCAAAGTCTCAATGTCAACATAGCTTTATACCTCTACTTAATTGCTGCCAATTCATTTTACTGAAGCTATGTTTAGAAAAAGAAAAGAATAAAAAAGTGTGAGCATCCACTTCTTCCTTAACCATATTCGTACCTTTCCTCATCGCCTTGCCTTCTTTTGCAAGAAGCCTTCAAAAAAAATGAACAATGAGAATTAGCCTTAATGGTTTTGGCTTTCCTTCTTGCCTTTGTTTTGGGTACATCAAATTTGAAAACGTGAGTTATTAAAGTTTCTTATTTTAAGAATTAAATATGTATGTATTTTAATTTTATTTTATATCCTTATAACCTGAATATCTTCCTCATACGAGCTTTGATACATGCGTAGTTTCTTCCCTTGGACTCGTATTGGAATTCCTAATAACATAAAATAGGTTTGGCTGAGTTTGGAAACTATTGGAAAAGGTATCTTTGTTTGGATTTTTGCGTTCTAAATATCAAAGGTGAGTGTTTTGACCCACTCACGAATACTAGATTATCTTATGCTAGTTAAATTAAATTTATAATGTGATTAGAAATTTATTAATATCTTTTGGTATTATTAGATTGTCATTTAAGTTAAATTTGAATTTATATTGAATTGAATTTTCCATTTGTTTAATAATGAATATAAATTGCAAGTTATACACCTGATAATGATAATCAATTGATTGTTGTGATTTATTGGCTGATTTGGATGTTGGATTGTGATGGATGTTATTGGTTGTCATTTTGGATGATTGGATGTTTATTTATGTATATATCTTTGTTACCACTATGGATTGAAATGATAACTCGAGCGGTTTCCATTGATGTGGAAATTTTGATTTGGATACTGGTTGAAATTATATATAACCGTGTAATTTCTTAAATTTGGATTATTTACTAGAATTGAATTATTTGAAAGATTAAAGTTTTAAATTTAAAATTCGCTTCTATTTTAATTAAAATGATTAAGATTGGTATTTTTGAATCATTTGAAATCTTTTAAATAATTAAATCCACATTGTACACTTGATAGGAGATGAAATTCCTGTTATACATCTCTGAATCCATTATAGTAATATTTCTATTCTACTTATTTTGATTTGACTTACATAAGATCTTTTAGTCCTGAATCGAGTGTTTTGTCATTTTATTACGCTCGGGTCAGTCTGAGTTTTTTTAGTGTATTGAAGACCATTATATTTTGGAGGATGAAGACGGAGACGAGTCTACTATTTATTATTAATTATTCCACTACATCATGTGTTCCGCTGCATTTTTTATTTATTGCTACTGTATGTATAACTCTGATTTGTATTGTAAAGGTGTAATCAAATGTTATTTGTAAAACAGCTTCATGAACTGTTTATTTGATTTTTATATTTTGTCATTCCGCTGTGAGATTTTGTGTTTTATCTTTCCTTCTTTTCTATTATTTTCTTATTTACCCCATTAACAGTCTTACCTTTTGAATGATTTTAGTTGACATGTGTGGTTTATTGTCGATTTAAATCGTCCAAAAGGATGGGATGTTACAATTACTTTCTCGCGTAAGAGCGGATGACCCTTCGTATGTGAATCCCACCTCCAAATGGTTGATTTTTATTTTTGCAATTCTATGTAATCTGTGGTGCAGGGGGAGAGGTTGGAGGGATCCAACGGGATTCCTCACCGCTATTGATTTACTTTTAATACACACACACACACATTGATATATGATGTGTTGAATGTCATGTTATAAATTTTGATATGATTTGACCATTTAGTGCTATAGTAGCACCGTGCCTTACTTTTTGTATTTTGAAATAACAAAAATGATGATTTTGATATAAAAAGGATTTCAAAGTGATTTTGAATGAATAAATATGTTTTAATATTTTTTAAATTATTAAAAGAAAGGAATTTGTTTTAAAATAAATAAAAGTTATGATTTTGATGTTGTGAAATTATATTTTTGAGAAATATTTTGATTTGTGATTTTGAATAAGATTACAAAAAGGATTTATAGAAGTGATGTTTTGTCAATAAAGAAATAGATTTATAATATGAATTTATAAATGTTTAGTAAATGGATTTGAAGTTGTTTAGTAAATGGATATTATAAATAAATTTGATTTATAAAAGAATGGAATTATAAATAGAATTTAGTAAATAAAGGAATTTTATAAATAAAAGTTTTATAGAACCGAAAGGAGATTTATAAACACGGTTTATAAATATGGAAATGGCTTACATGGAGATTTAATTGTGGATTTTTATTTAAAGTGATGTTTTGGAAAATAATGATTACAAATGGAATTTAAATGGCTTTGAAAAAAATGGTTTTTAAATGAGGTAAGTAACAGAAAAATAGATTTCAACATTTATTCTTGTAATAGGTATTCTTAGAAAAGTAAGGAAGATGTGGACTATAAAACTATTGTTACAGTAAATTATTTCCAAAGGGAAATGTTTTACAAAGTATACCGGATATATATATATATATATATATATATATATTAATTTATTGAATCCTTATACTAGTGTTTTGGGTTGTCGTAACAATGTTTTACGCCACATTCACTGTGACGACCTGGGTTCCGACGCTCGAAAATCGGCATCCAATACATCACTCGTATTCGAATGTCGGAGATCCAAATATTGGAGTCCAGATCGCCGGAGCATATAACACATTAGACGAAAACAACACAGTGAAAACAAGGAAGAATTTTATTGATACACCAAACGGATACAACATGAATTTCAACAAGCTGATAACAATGCCCAACAATATCAGAGCAAAAATAGATACAACAGCGGAAAGGAATAACAACATGGACTTCCAAGCGAGAGAGAGAGAATCCGACGGACTGCATCTTCATTGCCAAAGCTCTAAAGATCAATCCCAAAAGCTCAAAACCAAAAGCTATCATGATGCAAGGAAGCAAAAGCGATCCCCAAATCCACAGACCTCAAAGTCTAAGGCTACCAAAAATGTGACGGCCTAGGCTTTGCAACCAAAGGCTTTCAAATCCACATTTACTGCCTTACATAGCTTCAGAACCTACTAATAACCTTTGTGGGCACCCAAAGTTTAGAAAAGGGAACAATAAACTCCAAGTCAGTCATGGGACTGGTGTGAGCAAACATAAAACAGTTGTTTGTACAATAAGGAAAACAAAAAGAAAAAAAAAGAAATCTTTTATGCTTTTTGGAAAGCAAAACTACCATAAGGTCTCCCAGCACACACACAATGCAATCGCACATTTGGGGAAGGTGTCTCCTTATGATAGTCAAACATGCTTGATACGCGAAAATCCTTTTAATATTATTATTAGTGCATAGTGTAGAAAACATTTCGAAAGTATAATATTAATCTTAGCCAGCATACGTACCATTATAGTATGTCTACTATAGCTTCCTTGTTAGATGGCAGGTTCTATAACTAAAACCGTACAGGGCTCGTATTTGGTGATTGGATTTCCAACAAATGGTCAAGGCTAACGAACTTTCTTTCCGAACGGGTACGGTCTGGAATTACGCCTCGAGAACCTAACCGGATCTCTGCTAACACAAGGCCGGGTTACCTCTATAACTAGGTAACCAACTGTCATGAGTATTGTAACGACCCTGACTCGACCTTCGAAAATTGGCATCGAATATGACACTCGTATTCAAATGCCGTAGATCCAAACGTCGAATCTGGTTCGCCGGAGCTTATAACACATTAAGTACAACACAGCGGAAGAAAAAGAATATATCAATATACAACATTGATACAATATCTGATACAATATGATACAACAGGTGATACAATAGATATCAATATACATCAGAGATATGATACAAGACAATAGCAGCGGAAAGAAAAGATAACTCCAGCAGTGGAACAATATCTCCAAGATGGTCTTCAAGAAAGAACTCCAGTATCGGTAATCTCCATCTCCAAGGCACCAATCCAGATATAGCTCGAACTTCCAATAATGATGCATAAAGGTAAGCAAGTGCAGTCCAAAGACTTCGAAAGCTATCGAATCTACACCTACTATTGATTATTTGAAAAACCCAACTCTAAACTGCCCGTGTGGGAAAATTGTGGGCACCCAGAGTTTAGGAAGGGAACAATAAACTCCAGGTCAGTTGTTGGAGTGGTATGAGCAAACAAAACAGTTTTATCTTTAAAATAAACATCAAAAGAATTAAAAATAAACCCGCAATGCTTTTTTAGAAAATGAAACTACCATAAGGCCTCCCACTACACACACAATTCAAACGCAGAATTGGAGGAGATTTCTTCTTATGATAGTCAAATATGCTTGATACAAGAAAATTTCTTTGATACCATTACTAGTGCATAGTGTAGAAAAACCATTTTGAAAGTATAATATTAATCTTAGCCAGCATAGGCATTTCGCACTTATGCCTACTATAGCTACCATGTTCAATAGCAGTGTACCGACCGAGATTTTATTACTGTCCTAATAAAAATTCAAAATAGAAATTTTTTTAAATTAAATTTGTAAAAAAAATAGTGTAAAATTATTTAAAGGTCAGATGAATGCATAAGGGGTAGCATGTTGAAATAAGTGGAAAATATGCCTTCACGCATGATAAATGGATGGTCCATTTTAAAATGCAAATGGACACTACTGTCACTTATTTATAAAGCAAAGATGAACTTACTATCACCAGAATTTTGGTAAAGCAAATAGTGAACACATTTTTTCATTTCATTATTTGATATGCTAGTTAAGTCCTTTTCTTCTTGTGAGCACGTCTAGCTTTAAATGCATTGTACAAACTTCTGCAACATTATTTTTATTTGACATATACACAAATATTAAGAGAAAAGAAAGAGGCCAGCATCTTTTTGTTCCATCATTTATTCCAGTAGCCCCTATCACAATCTTTTTCTCAAAAATTTTTAGCTCTGCAAACTTATTAATGGCGGCTCCAATTCTTGCTTCCTTGAATCTCGGGTGCTAGTTGATTTTGAAACGTATTAAAGGTGAGTGCAAATCACATTTCTAATTTTTATCTTTGTGTCCAGATATTTCTGTTTCAAAGAAAATGAGTTACATGCCACATTTTCTTACTGCCCTTATACACGTATAGCACAAGTTCATTTGCTTTTACATTCAGTGAGGTCATTTTATTTTTTTACAGTTCATTGTTGTGTGCATTTTTAGGACACTTCATTGTTGTATTTGGTTAAGTGTGTACACGTAAGACACGAAACCACGCTTAAGTATGATAAAAAAATCGTTTCCAAGTTTTCGTTCCGTGCATGCTTATGGTGACGATGTCTAGGTGTTTTGCTTTTCAAACTTTAGTGTGTGTATTCGAATTATGTCCAGGTCTTTTTTTATAATCCATGCATACTTCATATATGCTTAAAGAGTATTGGTTGCCTGGCCTTGCATTTTATTTGTGCGTGCGTATATATTTGATTGCCTGGTCATTTTTGTGTTTTTGTTCAAAGGTCACATATGTTACTTGCATACAAAGGAATGAAGCACGAGAATAAGTTATAGAATTTAACTCCAGGTCAACTGCTGTTTTTTTTCATACGTGTATATAAGTAGAATATTTTTCTATTTCATTTTTGTTTATTCTAGTTAAAGTGTACAATCATGGAATATTATAAGGTGCGTGCGTGAAATTTTTTAACGTGCATAAATATTGTAGATTATTGCCCAGGTCATTTTTTTCTAATGCAATCTTTGCGTGCATGCATATTACATTGCCCAGATTAGTCTTCAAATGCATTAGTGCTTGTAAATGGTCCAGGCTACTTTTTGCGTTACGTGAGTATGTGTAGTTTGGCTTAGGAAAAATATTTTCACCCAAGCGTTGTTTCAACCCCAGGATTTGCATCTTATATATTGTATTAAGTGTATGCAAGATGTATATTTTATGGTGCAAGTGCTTCTAAACCGTTAGGAAAATTTTACTTTGTGAATGCGTATCTTTTGGTTACATATTGGGTATAGGTTATGGTTTAGCTTGCAGTAGGGCTATTATTATACTTTGAACCGAGCATACATGTTTGGCGTAAAAACAAAACCCAGGTCCCCTTTTCATTTTTGTAGTATTCAGTATTAAGTTGCGTTGAACCGATGTTTAATTTTAAGGCGTATTTTATTGCCATTATTTTTATAATGGAATTTTTACTCCGGTGTTATATTTTTGAAGCGTGTTGTTTTGTTGAAATTTTTGACGAATAAAAATTACTGTTATTTTGACTTCGGTAACCGTCAATTTTAAAGTGAATTTTTAAGCGGTTATCCCACAACGCTGATTTAGTGTCCGTTTTTACGGCGTTTTTGAAGCACAATTTCCTTGTCGAAATTGCTATTGTTGCTTTTTTAATCACGTGTTTTAAAATTCGTTTTAAAATAAAATTGTTTCCAAAAAATTTACGGTTTGCGCTTTCAAAAGATTGAGGAAGCGATTTAAACGCTTCAACAAAATTGAGGACTATGAACCCTTAATTTTACTGATTCGCTTAATTCCGGACTTGTCCATTTGAGAACGTAAATTTTATCTATATAAAATACACAATTTTGCACTTTTAAGGAAACGATGAAGAGATTTAAACGATTTAGAAAAAGTGCGGAATATGGAACCACGCTTTTACTAATTCGGTCAATTCCGGACTCGTTGATTGAAATATTTGCTGTGGATTTGTTGTTTGATGATTTTGATGGTTTTGTTGGGCTTTCGAGCCACTATGATGGACCTTCGGGTCAATTACCAATACTAGACCTCGGGGACATATGTTGGACCTTCGGGTCATTTTTTAGGCGCCAAAATTATGGTGATAGTACTTGGTAGGCTTCGGCCATATGAGATGCACATGCGGCGCAGCTTAAACTCGCCATATGATGGGATCGATCCACTTTTATGATGATTTTTCTAGTTATCTATTTTTGATTTCTAGACTTTTGTGTATTGCTGTTTTGTATTCAATTTTGAATTTGAAAGTTGATTTTGATAGAGTTTAATGAGATTTCTTCATTTAAACTGTGTTGATTATATATGTTGAATAATCTCATTCGAGATTATGATTATTTTGCTTTGATGTTGTTTATGATGCATTCACATCTAAGTTTCAATTAGACTGATCCGTTTAATCATCATTTTGTCTAGACTTCGAGGTGTGCTTTTGGTATATTGACTATCGTCTCATGTATGATGACATCTATGTATATGTACATTTGGTTCATGTAAACTATCGATTGTTGTAGCATGTATTCCAGTCTTATCTTCCGCTATATATCTGATATTTCTGTTCTGATGTGATTATACTATCTGTGTTGTTGTTATTATGAGTTGTTCTGGATTTTTCTTCAGCCACCGTAGTTTCGTTTTAGATTTGGGTTGAATTTATATCTTTGGGAGTAATTTACACAACTCCTATCGATGTAATCAATACTCGTCTAAGGCATAACTTACGGATTGTCGATTCTAACAAGCCTTATTCTTCGCAATAGCAGACGTTATTCCATATAATAACCTTTTTTATTGTGAGCACAGAGGTGGGGCGTCACAAGCAGGTTACCGCCATATTCCATGGTAGGTTATACTACTAAAACCGTACAGGGCGCATATTGTTTTGTTTGGATTTCCAACAAATGGTCAGGCTAAGTAACTTCCTACTGTCCATGGGTACGCCTCTGGCAGGACGACCTGAGAACCTAACCGGATCTCTACCAACACAAGGCCGAGTTACCTCTGTAACTAGGTAACTACTACTCGAGCATGCCATCCCCCGGTCTTTTGGGACCTTGATACGAGGCGCCTCTCAACCACAAAGCAATCACAGTGTAATAGATTTGCCTTGTCCACATGAGTGAAGTATTTGGGCTCCATACTAGGAAATCACCCTTTTCCAGAAGGGGATGACACACCCTAAAGGGAACGACCCTCATAACCTTGCCGCATCTTTCCTGTTTCGACCATTTCTGAGGCGTGAGGCCTTGATGCAGTCTCGTCCACAAAGCTACTCTTTATAAAAAAGCCATGCTTTGATCATAAATGATCAACAAATAATTATCCATACACATCAGCACTATATAACCTCTGAGCTCGTACATCTCAGAGAAGGGGTTAAGCTAAGAGAATAAATTCTCCGCCACCAAGCAGAAATGTATTTGACCGAGATCAGTTATATCTCAAAGTGTAGTGTTAGACATACAACCATACAAGTCTGTTCCGGGTTCGAACAGAACCGAAGGCACTTCCGAAGAAGCCCTTGCAATCCGGGTATCTACAATCCTGATCGGACTTCAAATCACTTAGGGAAAATCTATACCGTAGCTACTCGGTGCAGAGACAATTGATAGGTTATCCTATCGTTCTCGCAAATACCCGGTCTTCAACACCGGTCTTCAAATGCAATCCATAACGTCGTATCATTATTCGGAGTGGGTTATATGACACAAGGTCCTCTCCCGGCTAAACCGAATAATGAGCGCAATATTTAAAAACATATGGATATAGGATTTCAGTTAAGTCACAACTTTTAAAAAGCCAAAACCTTTCTCTCAAATGGTTTAAACAAATTACCATTTCAAATCTTTAAACAAAAAGATTTATTTCACAAAGTTCCCCCAGTTCACAAAGATCCATTTAAGGATTTCAAAATAATTCCCATTTTAATTAGGATTAATTCATCCAATCTTTAAATCAAGGATTTAACTTATAGCTTTCAAACCGTTTTCAAAGGTTTATTCATAACTTGGAAGGTCACCTATGTTACTTGCATACAAAAGAATGAAGCATGAGAATAAGTCACAGAATTTAACTCCAGGTCAATTGCAATTTTGTTTTTCGAACGTGTATATAAGCAGAATATTTTTCTATTTCATTTTTGTTTATTCTAGTTAAAGTGTACATGCGTGGAATATTATAAGGTGCGTGCGTGAAATTTTTTAATGTGCATACATATTGGAGATTATTGCCCAGGTCATTTTTGTCTAATGCAATCTTTGCGTGCATGCATATTACATTGCCCAGATTAGCCTTCAAATGCATTAGTGCTTGTAAATGGTCTAGGCTAATTTTTGCGTTACGTGAGTATGTATAGTTTGACTTAGGAAAAATATTTTCACGCAAGCATTGTTTCAACCCTACGCTTTGCATCTTATATATTGTATTAAGTGTATGCAAGATGTATATTTTATGTTGCAAGTGCTTCTAAACTGTTAGGAAAATTTTACTATGTGAATGTGTATCTTCTGGTTACATATTGGGTATAGGTTACGGTTTAGCTTGCAGTGGGGCTATTATTATACTTTGGACCGAGTATACATGTTTGGCGTAAAAACAAAACCCAGGTCCCCTTTTCATTTTTGTAGTATTCAGTGTTAAGTTGCGTTGAACCGGTGTTTGGTTTTAAAGCGTATTTTATTGCCGTTATTTTTATAACAGAATTTTTACTCCGGTGTTATATTTTGGAAGCGTGTTGTTTTGATGACATTTTTGACGAATAAAAAATACTATTATTTTGACTTCAGTAACCATCAATTTTCTTGTGAATTTTTAAGCGGTTATCCCGCAACGCTGATTTGGTATCCGTTTTTATGTTGTTTTATGAAGCGCAATTTCCTTATCGAAATTGCTATAGTTGTTGTTGTTTTAACCACGTGTTTTAAAATTCGTTTTAAAATAAAATTGTTTCCAAAAATTTTACGGTTTGCGCTTTCAAAAGAATAAGGAAGCGATTTAAACGCTTCAGCAAAATTGAGGACTATGAACCCTTACTTTTACTGATTCGCTTAATTCCGGACTTGTCCATTTGAGAACGTAAATTTTATCTATATAAAATACACAATTTTGCACTTTTAAGGAAACGATGAAGAGATTTAAACGATTTAGAAAAAGTGCGGAATATGGAACGACGCTTTTACTAATTCGGTCAATTCCGGACTCGTTGATTGAAATATTTGCTGTGGATTTGTTGTTTGATGATTTTGATGGTTTTGTTGGGCTTTCGAGCCACTATGATGGACCTTCGGGTCAATTACTAGTACTAGACCTTTGGGTCATATGTTGGACCTTCGGGTCATTTGGTGGGCGCCAAAATTATGATGATAGTACTTGGTAGGCTTCGGCCATAAGAGATGCACGTGCGGCATAGCTTAGACTCGCCATATGATGGGAACGATCCACTTTTATGTTGATTTTTCTAGTTATCTATTTTTGATTTCTAGAATTTTGTGTATGTTATGAATTCAATTTTGAATTTGAAAGTTGATTTTGATGGAGTTTAATGATATTTCTTCATTTAGACTATGTTGATTATATATGTTGAATAATCTCATTCGAGATTATGATTATCTTGCTTTGATGTTGTTTATGATGCATTCACATCTAAGTTTAAGTTAGGCTGATCCGTTTATTATTTTCTGTTAATTAATACTCGGGTTAGAACGAGTTATTTCAGGGTAATCACTATCTCTGATTATGTTGCCGCTTCAGCTTTTGGGATTTTACTTCATCTTTTTGTCTAGACTTCAAGGTGTACTTTTGGTATATTGACTATCGTCTCATGTGTGATGATATCTATGTGCATGTACATTTGGTTTATGTAAACTATCGATTGTTGTAGCATGTATTCCAGACATATCTTCTGCTATATATCTGATATTTCTATTCTGATGTGATTATACTATTTATGTTGTTGTTATTATAAGTTGTTCTGGATTTTTCTTTAGCCGCCGTAGTTTCGTTTTAGATTTGGATTGAATTTATATCTTTGGGAGTAATTTACACAACTCCTATCGATGTGATCAATACTCGTCTAAGGCATAACTTATGGATGGTCGCTTCTAACAAGCCTTATTCTTCGCAATAGAAGACGTTATTCCTTATAATAACAATTTTTATTGTGAACATAGAGGTGGGGCTTCACAGCTTGGTATCGAGCTGAAATTCAGAACAAATTATAATGAAACACAGACAAGAAGCAGAATGGAACATGTGTTACAACTATTCGAGGGTTTTATTCGTGCCTTTCTAATCTATTCTTTCCACTTTAACATGTGGAGTATGTCTAGGAATAAATGTCATATTTCGTAGTATTCCATTTGTTAAATTTCTTATCAATTGTATTCTTTTAACTAATCCTTATCTTCTCTTGTTCTCTCTTCCCATGGCTGGAAGAGGTAGAGGGAAGCGTTCTTCTGCAGGCCCGTCTTGTGGTTCTCCTCCAGACGGAGTCTGTATGTCAGCTGATCGGTATATGGAGCTATTTCGGGGTACTCAGCCTTATGTTGCTTCTCCCGCAGCTCCTACTCATAAGTTTGCCTTCGCCTGCATGTGTAGTGACTATTCCCACCTTGAGGCAAGCCTTTCAAGGGATCGGAAAGTGTATTGGAGGTGCAGACTTGGTTGCACGCTTGAGAGCGCATATTTTCTCGGATGGATCTTTCTGATCATCATCGCGTTCTCGTGGCATCTAACATGTTGCAAGAGCTTGCGCTTGATTGGTATGAGCATTTTATTGTGGAAGTTGATGAGTCCTATCTCTTGTGGATTCAGTTTAAAGAACGTTTCGAACTTAATTTCGTTCCTAAATCAGAAAAGGCTAATCTTGCTCGTAGTTTCCTTGAGTTGAAGCAAGGAAAGTCCTCTGTTTCTGATTATGTTGCATCTTTCGAGCCTTATGCAAATACGGAGTTAAGTTTATTAACACTCCGCGTAAGAAGAATCTTCGTTTTTTTTATGGTTTGAAGAAGTATTTGAAGAAAGTTCTTTTGCTTCAGCTTAAGCTTCGTTTTGAGGAACTTGTTGATTCGGCACTTTGCCTTGAAGCACTTGAAAAGGAACGTGATAGTTGTGATGAGGTTGAGGTTTCTAAGAACCCTAACAAGAAGCGGTTTCCATTTCATAGGCCTAATTCTTCTTCCAACAACAAGAAGAAGAAGCAAGCTACCTCTACTTCTCAGCTTAGTAGTGCACCTTCTATTCAGAGGGCGTGCTATAATTGTGGTTCTTTGGATCATTTTCTCTGTAGCTGTCCTAAGTCTCGTATTTTTCGTTATTGCAAGAAAGAGGGTCATTTGGTTTCTGATTGTCCGACTGCTCCTATGGGTTTCAAATCAGAAAAGCATAATGTTGCTAAAGCTTCTGGTGATTCTTCTAAGCCCAAAGGTATTACTCCTTCTGTTTTGGAAGGTTTTATTGTATTTCATGGTCGTTCTATTAGAGTTCCTTTCGATGTGGGTGCATCGCATTCATTCGTGTCAACGGAGCTTGTTGATGTTATTCCTTGGATGTTGTTACTCTTTGCGACCCTTTGAGGATTGTAAATCCTATTGGTGGATCCGCTACTCTTGGTTTGTTAAGGGTTGATGTTAAGATTATTCTTTGTGGTTTTTCCTTTCATGCGAATCTGCATGTTATGGATCATCTTGATTTTGATATGATTTTGGTATGGATTGGCTCGTCTGTTATGAAGTTCAAATTCTATGTCCCGAAAGAACTTTATATCTCAAGCATCCTGATGCTATCGAGCAGTTATCTATTGTATTTCGAAGCATGGATCATACTTCGAATGCTCTCATTTCTTCCTTCGAATCGGAGGATGGCATAGATAATATTCCAGTTGTTTGTGATTTTTTTGATGTTTTCGAGCCTATTTCTTGTTTGCCGCCGAAGAGGGCAATTGAGTTCCGTATTGATCTTATCTCTGGTGCTCATCCTGTCAGTCGTCCTTCCACGAGGATGTCTGCTAAGGAAAATGAGGAACTCAAGCAACAATTTTCTGAGTTGGAAGCCAAGCATTTTATTCGTTCTAGCTCATCTCCTTGGGGCGCCGCCATTGTCTTTGTCAAGAAGCCAGATAGTACTCTTAGGCTTTGCATTGATTATTGCAAGATTAACAAGCTTACTATCAAAAATAGTTATACATTACCTAGGATCGATGACATGTTCGATCAGTTAAGTGGCGCTAAGCTCTTCTCCCAACTCGATCTTGCTATCGGTTTTCATCAGTTACGTGTTGCGAAAGATAGCATTCCTCTTATCGCGTTCCGCACTCATAATATTTCTTACGAATGGCTTGTTATTTCGTTCGGTTTGACGAACGCTTCGGCGTATTTTGTTGATCTTATGAATTGGATATTCCGGGAATATCTCGATAAGTTCATCTTGGTTTTCATTGATGATATTCTTATTTATTCCAAATCTGAAGCCGATCATATTCAGCATTTGGAGATTGTTTTGAGCACTCTTCGTCAGCATCAGCTTTACGCCAAATTCTCCAAGTGTCCATCTGGGAGAATAAGGTGAAGTTTCTCGGTCATATTGTTTCTTCCGATGGTATCTCTGTCGATCCTTCCAAGAACGAATCTATTAAGAATTGGAAGAGGCCTGAGACCGTTGCTGAGATCCGTAGTTTTCTTGGATTGGCGGGTTATTATCGCCGGTTTATTAAGTAATTTTCTCGTATTGCTTTACCGCTAACCAGTCTTACGAGAAAAGCTGTTACTTTTATTTGGTCTGGTAAGTGTGAGACTTCTTTCTTGAAGTTAAAAGATCTCCTTACTCATGCTCCTATCTTAATGGTTCTCGAAGGGAATCATAATCTTGTTGTTTATACCGATGCCAGTGGCTATGGACTCGGTGCTATTCTCATGCAAGAGGATAGAGTAGTTGCCTATGCTTCTAGACAACTAAAGCCTAATGAGATTCGTTATGCTACCCATGATTTGGAGTTGGCCGCTATAGTCTATGTTCTAAAGATTTGGCGACATTAGTTGTTGGGCGAGCGTTCTAATCTCTTCACTGATAACAAATCTCCAAAGTATTTATTTACTCAGAAAGAACTTAATATGAGGCAACAGTGTTGGCTTGAATTTCTTGCTTCATATGATTTTGATATTCAGTATACCCCTGGTAAGTGTAATTGAGTTGCTCGTGCGCTTAGTCGCAAGCAACAAGTTGTTGTTTCCATGATGCTAGCATAGTGGAATATATTGGAAGCTTTATCTCATTGTGATACTAGAGACCGTCCTTCAGTTTCTGATTCTCCCGCGCTTTTATTTAGCATGGAAGATCGTCCTAATTTGTTGGATCATGTTACCGATACCCCGAAACAAGATCCTGATCTTGCTTATCTTATTCAGAGTTGTAAATCGGAATCCCGAAGCGATGATCTAAAGGATTTCGATTTCGATATTCATGGTTGTATTCGGATGAATGGAAGGTTGATCGTGCCTAATGTTCCTAATCTTAGAAATGACATTCTTGAGGACTGTCATCGTTCTAAGTATACTATTCATCCAGGCAATAGTAAGATGTATGCTGATATGAAACGTTTATACTTTTGGGAAGGCATGAAGCGTGATATTGCAAGCTATGTAAGTCATTGCATGACTTGTCAACTTGTTAAAGCAGAACACCAGCGTCTCAGTGGTCTTTTGCAGCCTTTTGAGATTGCATTATGGAAATGGGATCAGATTTCTATGGACTTCATTGATGGTCTACCTCGTTCGAGGTCGGGTCATACTAATATCTAGGTGATTATTGACAGATTGACCAAATCAGACCATTTTATTCCTATTAAGTCCAATCAGACTGCTCTTTGTTGGCTAAGCTTTTTAGTAAAGAAGTCGTTTGACTTCATGGTGTGCCTAGTTCTATTGTTAATGATAGAGATCCGCTTTTTACTAGTGGTTTCTTACGGAGCCTTCAGAAAGCTTTGTGCACTAAGCTCAAACTTAGTACAGCTTATCATCCACAGCCCGATGGTCAGACTGAAAGGGTGAATCAAGTCTTAGAAGATCTCCTTCGAGCTTGTATTCTTGATTTTGGTGGTAGTTGGGAAGACAACTTATCTCTTGTTAAATTTTCTTATAACAATAGCTTCCAATCTAGTATCGGTATGGCTCCTTTTGAAGCCCTTTACGGAAGGCCGTGTCGATCACCATCTTGTTGGTTGGAATCGGGGGAAAAGTTAGTTCTCGACCCCGATTATATTCGTGAATCTTCAGAGAAGATTGTTAGTATCATACAAAGAATGAAAGAGGCTCAGAATAGACAGAAATCTTATGCCAATCATCGTAGGAAGACTTTGGAATTTTCTGTTGGAGATCTCGTATTCATTCGTGTTTCTCCGATGAAGGGTGTGGTGCATTTTAGTAGCTTCGGGAAGTTGGCTCCCCGATATATTGGATGGTTTCCTATTACGGAAAGCATTGGCATTGTTGCTTATCGCGTATCGCTACCTATTCAGTTTTCGGGAATTCATGACGTATTTCATGTATCCTAACTTCGTCGATGCCTTCGAGATTCAGATTCTGTTATTGATCCTCATGTGTTTCAAGATCTTGAGATCTCACCGGACTTGTCTATGGTGCAAAATCCTATTCGTGTGCTAGCTTCGGAGGTTAAACGCCTTCGGAATAAAGAAGTCCCGCTTGTGAAAATTCAATGGTCCGAAAACCCCAAAGATTGCTGTAACGACCCTGGATTTTGGCCCCTTTTATTTTAATAAATATTTAATCTAATTAAATAAAGTAAACTGATCATCTTAAAATAAATATGATTTTGGAAATATTGCCATTCATTTATATAAATTATATTTTAAAAAGGAGATTGATTTGGAAATTTAAAATAAATCTCAATAATATTTACAATAAAAATTTTCTTATAAAATTCAAGTAAAATAAAATTTATCTTATATGATGGAATTACAATACTTTGTCTTATTAACATGTGATAAATAAATATATTGATATGGATAATAATGTTCAAAATAAAATCAAAACTTATTAATGTAAAATATAAATATAAATATAAAAATAAGTATAAATGTAAGTAAACTTATGAATTTAATATAAATATTGATAATCAAAATATAAAATATAAATATAAATAAGTATCAAATGAATATCATTTAAATATTGATAGTTAAATATGAAGTATAAAATATAAGCGAGTCATCATATTGAATATAACTTAAATAGTAACAGTCAAAGTTAAAATATAAATAGAAATAAAAATAAGAAATAAGTGTAAGTTTTCAAACAAATATTTATATATGAAAGTACCTTCATAAACAAAACCAAATAAATAAGGATGAAAAACAAACTCAGTCAAAGCATAACGGTACATCAGACACATATATACACGAATTATTTAAGTTAGAAGATTACAAAACAAACATTTTTATACATAATATCTTCTTTCACAAGCCATAAGCCATAGCATAAACAATACCTGACTTAAAACATGTGTATGAAGTCCAAACTAAAAGTAATAAGACAAATATTTTTTATACAAACTATCTTTATAAACAAGGCCAAGTGCATAAACTACAACCTGAAAACCCTATGTTCATAAAATAAAAAGATAAGAACAAAATATCTTCTTCTGCAAGACCCTAGTCTATCTGAAATGGATATTTATATACAAGTATTTTTACTCAAGCCTACCTGCAATATGTACTTGTACATACAAATATCTATACGGTATAAACATATTAATAATTATGCAAACATATTATGAAGCAAAGCATTTAATTTGCTATCTTCTCAGCCAACATATTGGTCAATTCAAATATTATAGAAGATCTGTTCATATAAAACAAAGAAACTATTTGTCCAGATACAACCTTCCCCTATTTCAACTGTTATCTTTTATATATATGTGTGTATTCATCTTGTATTTGATTCGTTCAGTAAACTATAGAAAGGCAAAAGAAAACCAGGGAAAACCAAAGCAAGAAAAAAAAGAAGCAAAACTCAAATTTAAAATTCAATACAAAAACAGAAGAAAAAATATACCGGCAGTTTCAAAGCTTCAGTTGTTTAAAACTTCAAGTGCATCTTTCTGTTCAAAGGAATTTCCGATGAGTAAACAAAGATTTTTTTAAAAGTTTAAGTTAATTAAATAGTTCATGATTCTTTAACCAGTATAATTTGTATATTTTTTATATTTGGATATGAATCTCTCTCTCTGTGTGTGTGTGTGTATATATATATGCCATACTGCATATTTATCTTCTCTGCTATGTGCTCTCTGTTGTTACAGTTACTTATCCTTGTTCAAAACTCAAGTTATTCTCATTAACTCTGATAATCTGTAAAAAAATTCAACTTAAACAAAATATTCAAACTAAATTAAGATTTTATTTAAAGCCAATTTAAATATGTTGTAGGAAATAGACCACTGTAACATGTTATACACTTAAACCAAATACTTCTTTGATAAAGTTGAATGCCATAAATTGCTAATTCAAGTTTATACCTTGAATTAATACTGAAAGATATGAATTTTAAAATTTGAATGAAGATTTTTAACTTTATTTTCAAAGAGAAGTTCGAGGTTGAACAAAAATTTAATTTCTTTCGATTTCTAGAGTTTGAATCGATAATAAAAGTTGAAACTTGAATTGATGCTAGTATTAACATCGTGGATCGTGAGAAAATTTTCAGAGAAATTTTCTAATGTATAAATTAAACAAACGAATACATTTTAGGGTTTATTTCACAATTTTTATTCATGTCACTGATGTTTCGAATTCATCACCAATACGCGATCGAGTGGTTCGAGCTTCTAGAGGTTGGTGGATTATCGCATTGGTGTCGTGTGAGCGAAAGCTTGGGCACTGCAGGTGGATGGAGCGGCGGTGGCGAGGTGATTTACCGAGAGTGTTTGTTACAGTTTTTCGTCCAAACGTCTAAATTTCGAATTCAAATTTATGTTGGAGATTTGAGCTTTGATTTTGAGTTTAGGTGTGGATTGTGACTTGTCGGTGTTGGTGGTGATCGTCGGAGTCGAATCGTGTCATCGTGCACGTGCACGGCACGAAGGCAGTATCAGTGACGTTGATCGGAGATTATCGCGAGTTGATGCTCGAGTCGACCAGTTGTTTTCTTTGGGCTTGAATTCGAGTTGAGTGCATAAGTATTTACTGATGTTTTAATTTTAAATCTAAAGTTAAAACTTAACTTGATGAAACAAAAAAAATGGGAGAAGAAGTTTGCATGGGAATGGGGGTGACTCGGGGAAACAAACGTGCAACTCGAAGTACCACTCGAGTAAACACACGGTAGTCTTGGGTTTCTTTAAAACTGTAGTATTTAAAATAAAAGGAAGTTAAGCAAATTTTTGGTTTATCAGGATTTAAACAGTGTCAATTTACTAAATGTTGACAATTTGATTTAAAATTTTAATACAAGTTTAATTATTAGTTAATGTATAACAATGTCTAAACTTTTAACTAATATTTTATAAAGTGATTAATTTAAGTTAATATAAAATTAACTACCCTTTGAGGTTATAATTAACAATAAGTTAGTCTCCAAAATTTAAAGAAGACTTTTAAGTGTTTAATTAAGTCGAACAGTTGATATCAATTAATTATTTTAGAAAGAAATTAAGGATAATTACATTAGAATTATAATTAGAGATTCGTTAATCAATGAATTTTGTGATTCATTAAATTGTAATTAACTATTTAAGTTAATTAATGAATGCTTAATGGATGATTAATTAAGTAATTTAATAATGAATTAATAATTAATTAATTAAGTAAGTAACTAATGGTTAATCAGTGGATAATTAAGTTTTATAAGTTAATAATTAAAGTTATTAATTAATAATTAAGAGTAATTAACTAAGTAATTAAGATATATTTATTAATTAAGAGATTATTTATTAATTAAATAATTTGGAATGGAATAAGTGATTAATTGATAACTAATGATTAATTTAACAGGATTAAGAGGTTAATCCTTAAGTAATTGGTTTGATTGAATTGATTAAATTGAGAATTCAAGATGATTGCTTTAGATTGTAATGTATGTAGAATATCCGATTGTGATATTTATTTGATGATATCCTGTGATGCTCTGTGATATGCTCTGATATATCTAAAATAATTTTGTATGATTCATCTGTGATAAATGTTATTTGAATTCAATTGTTGAAATTAAACTGTTAAGTTAATTAGACAACTTGGCCTTTAAAATGGCGTTTGGATTTCGATGAGACCGGGATCGGGTATCAATTTGATATTCCGAAAACCACATCGATCCAATCTAAACGTTAGGTCGCGAATTCCGAAATGAAGGTCGAGATGGTGTCTTCAGAATGTAAGATTTATCGTCGTTGACTCTCAGGGTGATTCCAAAATGAGTGTGACGAGATAATGCCTTCGGCTTCGTTCGAACCCAAAACGAACTTGTATGGATTGAATGCTTTCAGCACATCGCCAGGCGGACGATGAGCATTCTAAGAGATATGTCCTGTAAAGGTAATCGCAGCCTCAAGCCTCATCAACCGGGAATGGCTAAAACAGGGGAGGTGCAGCAAGGTTAGGTGGGTCATGCCCAAGCAGGACGAGATATTCCCCTGTTTAGATGTTCCTTTATTTCGGCTGCGTGGGCGGTTGATTGAAACAACTGCCGGGGTTATCTTGTTCGGGACTGTTCAGTAAGGAATGGTTCTGGCCTTGTGTTGTAGGGGGTCGGGAGTGATCCTCGATACGGTGATCTAGGCCACGTATTGTAACGGGCGGTACCCCAGTAGCCCTGCCATTGTTGGAAACCCATTTTCCCTACGAGACCCTACGGTTTTGATTTGTATTACCCACTTTTGTGGCTAGTAGCTGGAATTTAATGAATGTGACAATTTCGTCTATTTTCTATTTACTTGAAAACTCTAGACACTATTATAATATCACTGAATTTCCTATAAAATGTTTTGGTTAGCGTAAGGTAAAAACTTACCCGTATTTATTTGTGGTGAGTCTTACGTGATACCTTTATTTTAAATGATTTTCAAAGTTAAACAACTTTAAACCGTTTACTCATACAAGACCCATGTCTGACCCAGAGTTTATATTATGGTTTTTCATAAACTCTTAGGTACTCAAATTTTTATGAGTAGCCAAGTGATAGGTTTTGGATTCCCGAGTTTCTGGAGGAGCTTGGAGTAGGAGTGCCAGACGAATGTAGCTATATCTATCTATCCATTTCCGCTGTGTAGTTGATTTGTGCTGTATATCTGATGTATATAGTGATAGATGTATGTATGATTGTCATGTGTATTGATATTGTATAACTCTGATATATGTAAACTATGTAATGGTTATGTGATATACTATATTTTGTTCCGTTCCGCTGTGAGATTCTGATGTTGTTGTTCTTTCTGTTCTTTTATTTTCTATTTCTATCCCTTTCTTTCTTAATGATGATACGTCTTTCTGGTAGTAGAAGGACGGGTCGTCACAGTTGGTATCAGAGCGCTAGGTTGAACGAATACCTAGGCTCTTGAGTGATTTCTTTCTTGAGAGAGCATATTCGTATTTTTAATATATATATATATATATATATATATATATATATATATATATATATATATATATAATTCCACCTATTTGTTGGGTTACCTGTTCGGGTTTTCCAATATAAGTTATAAAGGAAGATAGGGTGGTGGTGTGTGTAACGCGACTACCAATGGTTGGAGTTTGAATGTTTGAGGTTGGAAGTATATCTATCAAGACTGTATGACCCATTAACGTCTCGATTGAGCTTTGGGTGGAGTAAGGATTTCATCGATCTCTGAAGGAAACCTGTTGAAGTTCGGAGTTCAGCTTTGAAGTGTAAGTTGGTTGAGATAGAGTTTGGATCTGTCGGTTGGATAGAAGCGAGTCATGATATCTTATTATCTCAGGATATAAATCTTGTTATCTCAGGATGTAGTAGCTGTTTGATGAGACACAGTGACTTTGGATTGTCTCCAAAGATGTTTCTTTCGAACGAATTAAGGAAGTATGTCTGTTTCCATGTTGTGGCTAAGTTCAGTAGGGTGTTTTTGTTTGATTCGACATCCGAGTTTCTCGAAGAGCTTTGGATAGGATGTTTTGGGCATCTGGGTCTGCAGTGTAGTACGAAGTGTTTTGTGTGCCATCGAGGAGATTTTCTGGTTAGCATTTTTTCTTGAGGTAATTTCAGAAGTAGCTGAGTGGGTCCATTTCTTTGATGGATTGGCTCGACAAATATAAGCTATTTTGGATTGTGGTGAGGGAACAATTCCGTTGGAGACTGATTTGGGTGGAAGTGCCAGAGTATCTTGTGATAACTCTGGAATTCACTTGAGTAGTCTTTTTCATGGAGTTGTGTGATGACCCAGAATTTTAAAGCAATATCAATTTAATAATCTGAATTAAAAATTAAATTGATTTGATAATCTTTGTAATGAGATTTGAATTAATTTAATAATTCAATAAAATAAATAGTTAATAGATAGATTTTATCTTTTTAAATCTAATATCTGTTTTATATTTATAATATATATAGAATATTTTATATATTGTAAATAGGTATTGTTTTAAATGAATCCCGTTTTCTATAAAATTTATATCTTTAGTAAAATTGGAAATTATTATTTTATTTAAAAGTTAAACTTTTTAAAAACTATTTAATAAATAAAATAAGGTTTTAAATACATAAGATAAGTATTGAAATGATTAAAAATATTTTAACTCAAGTTTAAAATTTAAATATATAGTAATAAGGTTTTTTGATTTTCTTTTAAATATAATGTGATAAATAAATAATTTATGAATAAAGAAATAATTTCTTTTATAGTTATTTATGGTTATTTAATATTGTTATTTCTAAGAATATAATAATGCATTGTTTTAACAAATAAATTTTTAATAAAAATTATTGTTTTTCAAAATTCAAATTTGTAGTGTGTTTGTAAAATAAACTAGATTTCAACATTTTAATTTGAACTTGAATTCAAATTTTTTAAAATTTAAAGTACAAATGTTTTTAATTTGCTTTGATTTTGAAATGTTTGTATAAGTTTAACTTTATAAATATAGTTTAATCTATTCATTTTAAAATCTATATACCCGTAAATAAATGCATGTTAACTCATTAACTAAACATATCTTATATTAAACATCCAATTTAAAATACAAGTTAACTAAATATATAGCTTATTAACATTAATAACAAGTGTAAGAATATTAAGACACAATATAACACATGTTAGCAAGTAAGGTAAGGAAATTGACAATTGTTAAAAATTGAGACAATGTCATTTAATTTGGTTTTCTTTTATTTGTTTAATAAAGTTTAATTTCAGTTTTTACATATAAACAAATTCTCTTTCATTTTTATTTCTTTTTCAAATCTAAATCTAAGAAACAATGGAAAAACCCAAAATCTGAAAACATATTCAGTCCACTCCACAAACCTGAAACAAAGCCGACATTTCATATGCAAGCAATACTGCATATTCTTTTCAAATATAAAAACCTCTGCACTTCTGAATCTCAAACAATCTTGCATATCTCTCAAATGTAAAAGCCCTGCCAATTTCAAAGTTTTGAAACCCGCATTCTTATTCAAGCCACTGCAGTTTCAAATTTAAGAAACAAAATATGCAAATCTGTAGCATTCAAATAAAAGCCTGCACTTTACCTAGAAACTTGGAATCAAGCAACATGCATGCGGTTTTTAAAACAAAGAACATTCAGGTGCAAAGTTTTTAAAACAAGAATTTTGCATTTCCTCCTTTCAAATTTCTGGAATTCAAACCTGCATCAAAGCAATCCTGCATATTTTCGTTCAAATATAAAGCTTCTGCAACTCTGGAATTCAAGGCAGCCTGCGCATTTGCAAGATGAAAGCATCTGCATTTCTTGGAATCTAGAGTTTCAAAGGTGCATGCAGTTTTAAATCAAGTTTTAAAGCATGGACAATTCTGTTTTAAAAGATTCAAAGGGTTTTCAAAAATCCGGTGCTTGTCCTCTGTTTTCTGGTGAGTAATTTTTTTAAAAAAAAAAATTAGTATAAAATTGTGTTGCATATTAGTTATATGAAATAAATGTTTCTGTAAATGATTGATTGTTGAATGCTCTTATATATGTTGCATATATGCCTGTGATATCTACAAGCTCTCTGCTTCCATTTTTTTTGGCTTCTTGTTTGAATCTAAATTCAATTCTTCCTGTTTTGACTAAGTTTAAACTTAAGACTCAAAACCATACTCATTTATTTCATCACATACACTAGATTAAAATTTTTACTTAAGATAGATAATATTGAATTGTTTCTGAAATTGAAGAAAACAAGCAAGTTTGAAAATAAGTAAAAATTCAAACTTTAAAATTCAATGCTTCAGAGCTATAAATCAAATCATAATACAAAAATCTTAATCTTTAAAATTAAGATTTCAATTTTTAATATTAAAACCCAAGAGCAGTTTCCTATTCAATGTATTTTACTTCTTGGGTTAGCACAGCTGATCTATGTATTTGTTTGAGTTGGATTTTCCCCTGAAGGTGGAGAAGTCATCGGAGATAAGAGGAAAAATAGTGGGAAGTAGATCAGGGAACTGTGGAGGAGGTGGTGGTGATTTGTAAATTTGGAACCCTAGTTTACTGGGTTATAGATTTTGTTTTAGTTCATCTTCATCAGTTGATCGAGTTCAACTATAATTTGGGTAATGGTGGATAGGACTTGGATGAAGCTGTGGCCAGAGCCTCTGGAGTTCTGGTGATCGACAGTGGGAGGACAAGGCGTTGACAGGTTGGGATGTTGAAATTCTGAGTCTGTTTCAGGTTGGGAAATTTGTTGTCTCGAGTTTTCTCAGGTAATTCGAGTATATGACTAGAAGTAGGTTAGGCTTTGTCTCGAAGTACTTTAGGCTTTGACTCGAAGCATATTGAGATTTGCTCGGGTAAATTGCAATAATACAGTTTTCTGGAAAAACTGCCTGCAGGTTTAATTTTAAATCAAAATTTAAATAAGTTTCAGTAGTTGTGATAAGATTTGAATAAGTTTAAATCCGCAGAAGAGTTTGGTTTTAAAGAAGTTTGAAATCCTATAGGTTTTTAAAAATTTATAAGGGGTTTCAGTTTTTTTTTAAAATAAAGAATAAAAATATATAAAACCTGCAGTTTTCTGAAAAATTTAATTTTGCTTTGAATCTGAATCATGATTTAAAACAGCAGTTGAATCTAAATCTAAGCTCAGTGTTCTTAAGGTTTTTGAATCTTCTGGTTTTAAGAAAATAATTTGTATTTTTAAACAAAGGATTTTGAAATCAAGGTTTAATTCAAAAAGTTTAATTCAAGCTTTAATTCAAATGATTTAAATAAGGAATTGTTCAAATGTATTGAATTTAAATCTGAATATTTGAATAAATTTTTGAATTTGAATGTTTCAGACAGGTTCAAATATAAATTTATTTATTAGAAATAAATTGTTTCCAATCAAATGTTTAAATTTTATTTTCTTTATGAATGAAGTCTTGATAAAAAGTTTATAAAGAAAGTTAAGTGATTTTAACTTGAATTTAAAATTTAAAGGATAATGTAATTTAAACTTAATATTAAATGAAATTTCGCAAATTGATTAAGACTCATCTTATATAAGTTTTAATTTTAAGTAGTAATGTTATATACATTTATTTCAAAGAATAATAAATGAAATTTTAAATTGGTTGATTCTTAATATCATTTTGAATTTTAGATTCAAAATGAAATTTGAATTTAAAATTTTCAAATGCAATGTTCTAAGTCCACTTTAATATTTATAAAATTATAAACAAAGAATGGATTTTCTTAGAAATTATTGAGATATTAAAATAATTAAATAGATAAGATATTTAAGAAGTAACTTACTTATTTAATTTATAATTAATAGTTTGAATTAATTCAAATTAGAGTTAATTAAAAAAGTAATTAAAGAATGAATAATATTTAATGATGGTCATTAACTAAAGTTTATTTAGTAATTAATATGATTAATTTTCAATAATTAATTAAATTAATTAATAAATGTTAATAAATTGTAAAATTTATTTAAGTTAATTACTTAAACGAAAGTAATTAAGACATTAATTACTTAATGTAATTAATGAGTTTATTGAGATTGGTTTAAATTAATTTATTTAGTTTAATTAATTTTAAACATGGGATTTGATAATAATTACCTGATGTAATTAATGAAGTGAAATTACTCAGTTAAGTAATTAAAGATAATTACTAAATGTAATTAATAGATGATATTGGGATTGTGAAAATAATTTGGATTAAATTATTCTATATAATTAATCAAGTGATTAATTAAAGAAATTAGTTAAGGAATAATTAATTTGATAAGTAATTAAGGGTAGTTAATTACAGAATGAGATTTATCAAAGGTGATTAATAATTATGGATTAAGTGAGATTAATTACTGAAAGTAATTAATTTATTGGAGTAATTAATTAAATATAATTAAGAATCATTAATTAATATAATTAATGATGTAATTAAGATTGATTAATTAAAATTAATTAATTAATAATAAATGATTAAGTATAATTAATTAATTGTAATTAATTAAGTTCAAATATAACTCATTATAGTTAATTAATTAATGAAGTAATTAAAGGTTAATTACTGTATTTAGTTTAGGGTAATTAATTTTGTGAAATTAATTAAAGTGTAATTAATCAGGATTGATTAATTAAGATGATAAATTAGAGGTTAATTAATTAATTAATTTGTAATTAATTAATGATAATGTAAGCAAGATTTATATTGTGAAAGTAATTAATTTAATTCATTTTAAATTAATAAAAGATGATGTAATTAATTTAATTCATTTTAAATTAATTATAGATGGTATGATTATGAGTCATTGCTTATAGATGGTTAATATTGGTTACCTTGACTGGTTTAGATCTCAGAGATGAGAATAGTAATGTTGATTGATATGGATGCATTGGTTGCACTGTGATATTGATATGGATTATCTTTTGATAATGATAAATATAGAATATCTATGGTTATGATAATGAGAATTATCTGTTGTGACTATGAATTATCTATTTATGTGTATATAGATAATGTAATTGAATTGTTTTAAACTTTAAAACAACTTGGACCTAAAAGACACGCTTTGGATTTCGATGAGACTGGGATCGGGTTTCCATATTTGGATATCCAAAAACCACATCGATCCAAATTAACGATATGTCGTGAATCTTATGTGAAGAGTGAAGACTCGAGGTGTAAGGGCTATACGTCAGTATAACTCTGTGGGTGATTCCGTAATGAGTTTGACGGAATAGTACTTATAGATTCGAGATGGAGATTCTGAGTGCAAGGGTTATCGTCGTTAACTCTGTGGGTGATTCCGTAATGAGTGTAACGATATAAAGCCTTCGGTTTCGTTCGAACTCGGAACGAACTTGTATGGATTGAATGCTTTCAGAACATCGTCAGGTGGGCGATGAACATCCTAAGATAATGTGTCCTCTAAAGGTAATCGTAGCCTCAAGCCTCATCAACCGGGAATGTCTAAAACAGGGGAGGTGCAGCAAGGCTTCATGGGTAGCACCCACTGGAGAGCAAAATTGATCCCTGTCTAGAAGTCCCTTTTTATTCAGCTTAGTGGGCAGTTGGAATTGCGCACCAACTGCGGGGTTGTCTTGTTCGGAACTATTCAGTAAGGAATGGGTCCGGCCTTGTGTTGCAGGGGAGTGGGAGTACTACTCGGTACGTTGATCTCGGCCACGTACTGTGACGGGCGGTACCCCAGTAGCCCTACCATTGTATGGAATCCAAAATCCAATAAGTGACAACGGTTTTGATTGTATTACCCACTTTTGTGGCTAGTAGCTGGAATTTAATAATGTAACAATTTCGGCTATTTCATATTTACTTGAAAACCCTAGACACTATTATAATATCGTTGGATTTCCTATCAAATGTTTTGGTTAGCGTAAGGTAAAAACTTTTCCATGTTTATGTGTGGGAAGTCTTACGTGATACCTTTCTTTTCAAAAAGTTTTTGAAGTTAAGCAACTTTAACCTGTTACTCACACCAGACCCATGTCTGACCCGGAGTTTATCTTTTGTTTTCATAAACTCTTGGGTACTCAAATTTTTACGGGTAGCCAAGGGAATTCAGGTTAGAATTCAGGCTTGCTTTGATGAATATTGGAGGAGCAATGGAGCAGGAGGCTTCTGCGTTAGATATTAGTATACCGCTGTGTGTGATCTCTGAGTTGTTGTCTTGAACTAATTTGAGTTGTATAACTAGACAGGTGCTTATAATTGTCTAGTATATGTTGTATGTCTGTGTACTCTGATAATGGTTGTAAACTATGTAATATTTTATATTATTAATACAATTTATTCGTTCCGCTGTGTAGATTCTGATGTTGTTTCTTTCTTCTCTTCTCTTTCTTTCTCTTTTCTATCCCTTTCTTTTCTTATTAGCGATGCGACTTCCTGGAGTTTGGAAGTTGGGTCGCTACAAGTTGAGACTTCTCAAGGAAAGATTAAAGATGTCGGTGAGGTCCAAGGTTTCCCTGTTGTAATTAAGGAAGTCAAGTATTTGCCTCCCCTTCGAGAGATAGAGTTTCGCGTTGATTTGATTCTAGGACCAGTGTCGGTGATTCAGTCTAGTAGGAGAATGGCTCCTAGGGAGAAGAGTCAGTTGAGCAGAATCAGGATTTTATGAAGGAGGATTGATTAGGCCAGTTTTTCTTGTTGGGGTTCTGCTGCGGTGTTTGTCACCAAATCGGATGGGTCGCTTAGTTCTGCGTGGATTATTGAGAACTGAATAAGTTTGTTTTGTTATTCATCGATGATATTTTGGTCTTTTCTATGTCAGAAGAAGAAGAAGAGCATAAGCAGTATTTGAGGATAGTGTTGGAGACACGAAGGAGTCATGTTTTGAAGGCAAGTTCTCTGAGTGCCATTCTTGGAAATCAGAAGTAAAACTTTAGGGCACATCATTTCTGGTGAAGGTATCTGTGTAGACCCAGCAAAGGTTGAGACTATTCTGTAATGGAAGCAGCCGGAGACACCGATGGAAGTTCGAAATTTTATGGGTATTAGCTGTCTATCAAGGATTATTCCAATATTTCTTCACATCTGACTAAGTTGACAAGGAAAGGAGTTAAGTTTAAGTGGACATACCAGTGTAAAGAAGCTTTTCAAGAGTGGAAGACGAGGCTAACCAATGTTTGCTATTCCGGATGGGAAAAGCAAATTTAAGATTTATACGGATGCTGGTATAATTGATTTGGGAAGCAGTGTTGACGTAGGATAGGAGAGTAATTGCGTATGCGAGACGGCACTTAAACCACATGGAAAGAAACTACGCTACGCACAATCTTGAATTATTAGTCATTGTTTTTGCTTTGAAGATTTAGAGACACTAATCTGAGGCAGCAGTGATGGGTCGAGTTTCTGGCATCATGTGATTTGGATATTCTGTATATCCCGGGTAAAGTGAATGTTGTGGCTGATGCTCTTAGCTGAAATGCAGTGTTGCCTCTTTTGGAAGTTGTTCCTTCTCTCCAGGGCAGAATTTTTGGTAAGAAAATGGAGGATAGATCTCTTGGGGAACTAATTCTTGGAACTAAGAATGGTCGGCGTTCTGATTTCAAGGTGGACGATCAGGGAGTTTTGAGGATTAATGGTCGTTCGTGTGTGCCTAATATGGATGGATTGAGGCAAGAAGTCTTAGCTGAGTGTCATTGCTCCAGACTGAATATTCAACCCGGAATTTCTAAGATGTATAAAGATATGAGAAGAATTTTCTAGTGGCCAAGCATGAATAGGGATGTGACTGCTTGCGTTAATAGTTATGCTATCCGTCAGCAAATTAAGGAGTTCAACAGTTGTCAGCCGGTTTGTTGCGGTCTTTAGAAATTCCAGAATGGTAATTGGAGATGATTTCATCGACGATTTGCCTAGAACCAAGAAGGGTAACGATGGCATATGGTTTGTTATGGATCGTCTACTAAGAATTCTCATTTTATACCAGTTTATGGCAACTCGTACTGCAGTTTCTCTGGAAGAAATTTTGTTGAGGAAGATAGTCAGATTGTATAGTATTCCTATCGGTATAATAAGTGATCGTGATCCTATCTTTACCAGCAAATTTTAGGAAGCTCTGCAATCAGTTAGGGGAACAAGTTTGAGACTGAGTACAGCCTAACATCCTCAGATATGAGATGAAGAAAATTGGAATTTGAGGTTGGTGATCTTGTTTTTGTCAAGTTTCCCGATTAAAGGAGCTATTAGATTCGGAAGACAGGAAAACTTGCTCCGAATTATATTGGATCATTTGGGGTATTAGAAAGAGTTAGTGTTGTAGCTTACAGAGTTAAATTTCTTGAACGGATGGCTGGAATTCATAATGTATTCTATATATCCCATCTAAGGAAGTATGTTCGTGATCCATCAATAGATGTAGAACCGGTAGTTCAGGAAGATTTGGGAGTCGAGCCGAGTGTGACTGTGGTTAGGAATCCAGTTCGGATTATTGATCAAGATGAGAGGAAACTCAGGATTAAGGTAGTGTAACCTGTCAAATGTAGTGAAGCGAGGATCCTGGAGATGGCACCAGGGAAACTCGGGATAGTTTTAGGAAAGCTTATTCGGATTTGTGTCCGAATAACTAGTGATGTTTGTTAGAATAGACTATTTAGTTGTTTGCTATACATCAATGATATGTATGTTGGAATGGTTGGTATAACAACTTTTGAATCATCTTTTGTTTTAAATTTCGGGGACGAAATTCTTTTAAGGGGGGAGGAATGTAACGACCCTGGATTTTGGCCCCGTTTATTTTAATAAATATTTAATCTAATTAAATAAAAAGTAAACTGATCATTTTAAAATAAATATGATTTTGGAAATATTGCCATTCATTTATATAAATTTTATTTTAAAAAGGAGATTGATTTGGAAATTTAAAATAAATCTCAATAATATTTACAATAAAAAATTTCTTATAAAATTCAAGTAAAATAAAATTTATCTTATATGATGGAATTACAATACTTTGTCTTATGAACATGTGATAAATAAATATATTGATATGGATAATAATGTTCAAAATAAAATCAAAACTTATAAATGTAAAATATAAATATAAATATAAATGTAAGTAAACTTGTGAATCTAATATAAATATTGATAATCAAAATATAAAATATAAATATAAATAAGTATCAAATGAATATCATTTAAATATTGATAGTTAAATATAAAGTATAAAATATGAGCAAGTCATCATATTGAATATAACTTAAATAGTAACAGTCAAAGTTAAAATATAAATAGAAATAAAAATAAGAAATAAGTGTAAGTTTTCAAACAAATATTTATATAAGAAAATACCTTCATAAACAAAACCAAATAAATAAGGATGAAAAACAAAGTCAGTCAAAGCATTACAGTACATCAGACACATATATACATGAATTATTTAAGTTAGACGATTACAAAACAAACATTTTTATACATAATATCTTCTTTCACAAGCCATAAGCCATAGCATAAACAATACCTGACTTAAAACATGTGTATAAAGTTCAAATTAAAAGTAATAAGACAAATATTTTTTATACAAACTATCTTTATAAACAAGGCCAAGTGTATAAAATACAACCTGAAAACCCTATGTTCATAAAATAAAAAGATAAGAACAAAATATCTTCTTCTACAAGACCCTAGTCTATCTGAAATGGATATTATATACAAGTAATTTTACTCAAGCCAACCTGCAATATGTACTTGTACATACAAATATCTATATAGTATAAACATAATAATAATTATGCAAACATATTATGAAGCAAAGCATTTAATTTGCTATCTTCTCAGCCAACATATTGGTCAATTCAAATATTATAGAAGATTTGTTCATACAAAACGAACAAACTATTTGTCCAGATGCAACCTTCCCCTATTTCAACTGTTATCTTTTATATATGTGCGTGCATTCATCTTGTATTTGATTCGTTCAGTAAACTATAGAAAGGAAAAAGAAAATCAGGGAAAATTAAAGCAAGAAAAAAAAAGCAAAACTGAAATTTAAAATTCAATACAAAAACAGAAGAAAAAAATATACAGGCAGTTTCAAAGCTTCAGGTGTTCAAAACTTCAAGTGCATCTTTCTGTTCAAAGGAATTTCCGGTGAGTAAACAAAGATTTTTTTTTAAAAGTTTAAGTCAATTAAATAGTTCATGACTTTTTAACTAGTATAATTTGTATATTGTTTTATATTTGGATATGAATATATATATATATATATATATATATATATATGTATATATATATATATGTCATACTGCATATTTATCTTCTCTGCTATGTGCTCTCTGTTGTTACAGTTACTTATCCTTGTTCAAAACTCAAGTAATTCTCATCAACTGTGATAGTCTATATTTTTTTGAACTTAAACAAAATGTTCAAACTAAATTTAGATTTTATTTAAAGCCAATTTAAATATGTTGTAGGAAATACACCACTGTAACATGTTATAAAGTTAAACCAAATACTTCTTTGATAAAGTTGAATGCCATAAATTGCTAATTCAATTTATACCTTGAATTAATACTAAAAGTTATGATTTTTAAAATTTGAATGAAGATTTTTAACTTCATTTTCGAAGAGCAGTTCGAGGTTGAACAAAAATTGAATTTCTCTCGATTTCTAGAGTTTGAATCAATAATAAAAGTTGAAACTTGAATTGATGTTAGTATTAACATCATGGATCATGAGAAAATTTTCAGAGAATTTTTCTAATGTCTAAATTAAACAAACGAATACATTTTAGGGTTTATTTCACAGTTTTTATTCATGTCAGTGATGTTTCGAATTCATCACTAATACGTGATCGAGTGGTTCGAGCTTCTGGAGTTGGTGGATTATCCCGTTGGTGTCGTGTGAACGAAAGCTTGGGCGCTGCAGGTGGATGGAGTGGCGGTGGCGAGGCGATTTACCGAGAGTGTTTGTTACAGTTTTTCGTCCAAACGTCTAAATTCCGAATTCAAATTTATGTTGGAGATTTGAGCTTTTATTTTGAGTTTGGGGGTGGATTGTGACATGCCGGTGTTGATGGTGATCAACGGAGTCGAATTGTGTCGTCGTGCACGTGTACGGCACGAAGGCAGTATCAGTGACGTTGATCGGAGATTATCACGAGTTGATGCTCGAGTCGACCAGCTGTTTTCTTCGGGCTTGAATTCGAGTTGAGTGCGTAAGTATTTACTGATGTTTTAATTTTAAATCTAAAGTTAAAACTTAACTTGTTGAAAGAAAAAAAGGGGAGAAGATGAAGTTTGCATGGGAATGGGGGTGACTCGGGGAAACGAACGTGCACATCGAAGTACCACTTGAGTAAACATACGGTAGTCTCGGGTTTCTTTAAAACCGTAGTATTTAAAGTAAAAGGAAATTAAGCAAATTTTAGGTTTATCGGGATCTAAATAGTGTAAATTTAATAAATGTTGACAATTTGAGTTAAAATTTTAATACAAGTTTAATTATTAGTTAATGTATAACAATGTCTACACTCTTAACTAATATTTTGTTAAGTGATTAATTTAATTTAATATAAAATTAATTATCGTTTAAGGTTATAGTTAATAATAAGTTAGTCTCCAAAATTTAAAGAAGACTTTTAAATGTTTAATTAAGTTGAACAGTTAATATCAATTAATTATTTTAGAAAGAAATTAAGGATAATTACATTAGAATTGTAATTAGAGATTCGTTAATCAATCAATTTTGTTATTAATTAAATTGTAATTAACTACTTAAGTTAATTAATTAATGTTTAATAGATGATTAATTAAGTAATTTAATTACGAATTAATAATTAATTAATTAAGTAACTAATGGTTAATCAATGGATAATTAAGTTTTATAAGTTAATAATTAAAGTTATTAATTAATAATTAAGAGTAATTAACTAAGTAATTAAGATATAATTATTAATTAAGAGATGATTTATTAATTAAATAATTTGGAATGGAATAAGTAATTAATTGATAACTAATGATTAATTTAATAGGATTAAGAGGTTAATCCTCAAGTAATTGGTTTAATTGAATTGATTATATTGAGAATTCAAGATGATTGCTTTGGATTGTTATGTATGTAGAATATCCGATTGTTATATTTATTTGATGATATCCTGTGATGCTCTGTGATATGCTCTGATATATCTAAAATAATTATGTATGATTAATCTGTGACAAATGTTATTTGAATTCAATTGTCGAAATTAAACTGTTAAGTTAATTAGACAACTTGGCCCTTAAAATGGCGTTTGGATTTCGATGAGACCGGGATCGGGTATCAATTTGATATTCCGAAAACCACATCAATCCAATCTAAACGTTAGTTCGTGAATTCTGAAATGAAGGTCGAGATGGTGTCTTCAGAATGCAAGGTTTGTCATCGTTGACTCTGAGGGTGATTCCAAAATGAGCGTGATGAGATATTGCCTTCAGTTTCGTACGAACCCGGAACGAACTTGTATGGATTGAATGCTTTCAGTACATGGCCAGGCGGACGATGAGCATTCTGAGAGATATGTCCTGTAAAGATAATCGCAGCCTCAAGCCTCATCAACCGAGAATGGCTAAAACAGGGGAGGTGCAGCAAGGTTAGGTGGGTCATGCCTAAGCAGGACGAGATATTCCCCTGTCTAGATGTCCCTTTATTTCGGCTGTGTGGGTGGTTGATTGCAACAACTGCCACCGTTATCATGTTCGAGACTGTTCAGTAAGGAATGGTTCCAACCTTGTGTTGTAGGGGGTCGGGAGTGATCCTCTGTACGGTGATATAGGCCCCGTACTACGACGGGCGGTACCCCAATAGCCCTGCCATTGTTGGAAACCCATTTTCTCGACGAGACCCTACGGTTTTGATTTGTATTACCCACTTTTGTGGCTAGTAGCTGGAATTTAATGAATGTAACAATTTTCGTTATTTTCTATTTACTTGAAAACCCTAGACACTAATATAATATCACGGAATTTCCTATAAAATGTTTTGGTTAGCGTAAGGTAAAAAATTACCCTATTTATTTGTGGGGAGTCTTACGTGATACATTTATTTTCGAATGATTTTCAAAGTTAAACAACTTTAAACCGTTTACTCATACCAGACCTATGTCTGACCCGGAGTTTATATTTTGGTTTTTCATAAACTCTTGGGTACTCAAATTTTTATGAGTAGCCAAGAGATAGGTTTTGGATTCCCGAGTTTCTGGAGGAGCTTGGAGCAGAAGTGCCAGACGAATGTAGCTATATCTATCTATCCAGTTCCGCTGTGTAGTTGATTTATGTTGTATCTCTGATATATATAGTGATAGATGTATGTATGACTGTCATGTGTATTGATGTTGTATAACTCTGATATATGTAAAACTATGTAATGGTTATGTGATATATTATATTTTGTTCCTTTCCGCTGTGAGATTCTGATGTTGTTGTTCTTTCTTTTCTTTTCTTTTCTATTTCTATCCCTTTCTTTCTTAATGATGATAGGTCTTTCTGGTAGTAGAAGGGCGGGTCGTCACAATTGCACTTGGAAAACCAAAGAATTCATCGAGCGTTCTTACCTCGGTTTTCGTTTTCCTCTTCGGGTGGGGGTGAGCATTTTTGATTCATCTTTTCTATTTTAACCTTTGTTGTGATAAATAATTTGTATTATAAACAACTTCTAGTTTGAAAATTGCGGGGACGCTTTTTATAAGGGGGAGTTTGTAACGACCGTGATTTTATTACCGTCGTAATAAAAATTTAAAATAGAAATTTTTTAAATTAAAATTTGAAAAAAAAATAGTGGAAATTATTTAGAAGTCAGATGAATGCATAAGGGGTAGCATGTTGAAATAAGTGGCAAATATGCCTTCACGCATGATAAATGGATGGTCCATTTTAAAATGAAAATGAATATCACTGTCACTTATTTATAAAGCAAAGATGAACTTGCTGTCACCAGAATTTTGATAAAGAAAATAGTGAACACATTTTTTCATTTCATCATTTGATATGCTAGCGAAGGCCTTTTCTTCTTGTGAGCACTTCTAGCTTTAAATGCATCGTACAAACTTCTACCAACATTATTTTTATTTAACTTATACACAAATGTTAAAAGAAAAGAAAGAGGCCAGCATATTTTTGTTCCATCATTTATTCCAGTAGCCCCTATCACAGTCTTTTTCTCAAATTTTTTAAGCTCTGCAAACTTATTAATGGCAGCTCCAATTCTTGCTTCCTTGAATCTGGGTGCTAGTTGACTTTCAACGTATTAAAGGTGAGTGCAACTCACATTTCTAATTTTTATCTTTGTGTCCAGATATTTCTGTTTCAAAGAAAATGACTTACAGACCGCATTTACTTACTACCCTTATACTCGTATAGCACAAGTTCGGTTGCAATATACATTCATTCAAGTCATTTTATTTTTTTATAGTTCATTATTGTGTGCATTTTTGGGACACTTCATTATTGTTTTTGGTTAAGTGCGTAAACGTAATACACAAAACCAAGTTCAAGTATGAAAAAAAAATCATTTCCAAGTTTTCGTTCCGTGCATGCTTATGGTGATGTTGTCCAGGTGTTTTGATTTTCAAACTTTAGTGTGTGTATACGAATTATGTCCAGGTCTTTTTTTTATAATCCATGCATATGTCATATCTGCTTAAAGAGTATGGGTAACCTGGCCTTGCATTTTATTTGTGCGTGCGTAAATATTTTATTGCCAGGTCATTTTTGTGTTTTTGTTCGAAGGTCACCTATGTTACTTGCATACAAAAGAATGAAGCACGAGAATAAGTCACAGAATTTGACTCCAGGTCAATTGCAATTTTGTTTTTCGTACGTGTATATAAGCAGAATATTTTTCTATTTCATTTTTGTCTATTCTAGTTGCAGTGTACGTGCGTGGAATATTATATGGTGCGTGCATGAAATTTTTTAATGTGCATACATATTGGAGATTATTGCCCAGGTCATTTTTGTCTAATGCAATCTTTGGGTGCATGAATATTACAAATTGCCCAGATTAGTCTTCAAATGAATTAGTGCTTGTAAATAGTCCAGGCTACTTTTTGTGCTACGTGAGAATGTGTAGTTTGGCTTAGGAAAAATATTTTCACCCAAGCGTTGTTTCAACCCCAGGCTTTGCATCTTATAAATTGTATTAAGTGTATGCAAGATGTATATTTTATGGTGCAAGTGCTTCTAAACCGTTAGGAAAATTATACTTTGTGAGTGTGTATCTTTTGGTCACATATTAGGTATAGGTTACGGTTTAGCTTGCCGTAGGGCTATTATTATACTTTGAACTTAGTATACATGTTTTGCGTAAAAACAAAACCCAGGTCCCCTTTTCATTTTTGTAGTATTCAGTATTAAGTTGCGTTGAACCGTTGTTTAATTTTAAAGCGTGTTTTATTGCCGTTATTTTTATAACGGAATTTTTACTCGGTGTTATATTTTTGAAGCGTGTTGTTTTGATGAAATTTTTGATGAATAAAAATTACTATTATTTTGACTTCGGTAACCGTCAATTTTAAAGTGAATTTTTGAGCGGTTATCCCGCAACGCTGATTTGGTGTCCGTTTTTACGGTGTTTTGTGAAGTGCAATTTCCTCGTCGAAATTGCTATAGTTGTTGCTGTTTTAATCACGTGTTTTAAAATTCGTTTTAAAATAAAATTGTTTCCAAAAAAATACGGTTTGCGCTTTCAAAAGAATGAGGAAGCGATTTAAACGCTTTAGCAAAATTGAGGACTATGAACCCTTACTTTTTCTGATTCGCTTAATTCCGGACTTGTCCGTTTGAGAACGTAAATTTTATCTATATAAAATACACAATTTTGCACTTTCAAGGAAACGATGAAGAGATTTAAACGATTTAGCAAAAGTGCGGAATATGGAACCACGCTTTTACTAATTCGGTCAATTCCGGACTCGTTAATTGAAATATTTGCTGTGGATTTGTTGTTTGATGATTTTGATGGTTTTGTTGGGCTTTCGAGCCACTAATGATGGACCTTCGGGTCAATTACCAATACTAGACCTTCGGGACATATGTTGGACCTTCGGATCATTTGTTAGGCGCCCAAATTATGGTGATAGTACTTGGTAGGATTCTACCATATGAGATGCACGTGCGGCGTAGCTTAGACTCGCTATATGATGGGATCGATCCACTTTTATGCCGATTTTTCTAGTTATCTATTTTTGATTTCTAGACTTTTGTGTATTGCTGTTTTGAATTCAATTTTGAATTTGAAAGTTGATTTTGATGGAGTTTAATGAGATTTCTTCATTTAAATTATGTTGATTATATATGTTGAATAATCTCATTCGAGTTTATGATTATTTTGCTTTGATGTTGTTTATGATGCATTCACATCTAATTTTAAATTAGACTGTTCCGTTTATTATTTCTTTTAAATAATACTCGGGTCAGACCAAGTTATTTCAGGGTAAACACTATCTCTGATTCTATTGCCGCTTCAGCTTTTGGGATTTCAATTCATCTTTTTGTCTAGACTTCGAGGTGTACTTTTGGTATATTGACTATCGTCTCATATATGATGACATCTATGTATATGTACATTTGGTTCATGTAAACTATTGATTGTTGTAGCATGTATTCCAGACTTATCTTCCGCTATATATCTGATATTCTGTTCTGATGTGATTATACTATCTGTGTTGTTGTTATTATGAGTTGTTCTGGATTTTTCTTCAGCCACCTTAGTTTCGTTTTAGATTTGGATTGAATTTATATCTTTGGGAGTAATTTACACAACTCTTATCGATGTAATCAATACTCGTATAAGGCATAACTTATGGATGGTCGCTTCTAACAAGCCTTATTCTTCACAATAGCAGACGTTATTCCTTATAATAACCTTTTTTATTGTGAGCACAGAGGTGGGGCGTCACAAGCAGGTTACCGCCACATTCCATGGTAGGTTATACTACTAAAAACGTACAGGGCGCGTATTGTTTTGTTTGGATTTCCAACAAATGGTCAGGCTAAGGAACTTTCTACTGTCCATGGGTACGCCTCTGGCAGGACGTCTCGAGAACCTAACCAGATCTCTACCAACACAAGGCCGAGTTACCTCTGTAGCTAGGTAACTACTACTCGAGCATGCCATCCCCCGGTCCTTTGGGACTTTTATCCAAGGCGCCTCTCAACCACAAAGCAATCACAGTGTAATAGATTTGCATTGTCCACATGAGAAAAGTATCTAGGCTCCATACCAGAATATCACCGTTTTCCAAAAGGGAATGACACACCCTAAAGGGAGCGACCCTCATAACCTTGCAGCATCTTTCCTGTTTCGACCATTTCCGAGGCGTGAGGTCCTGATGCAGTCTCGTCCATACAGCTACGCTTTATACAAAAGTCATTCTTTATACAAAAGCCATGCTTTATGCAAAAGCCATGCTTTGATCATAAATGATCAACAGATGATCATCCATACACAGCAGCACTTAGCATGCCACACTACCAAATTGGGAGCATATCACTGATAACTATCAACTACATACCTTTGAGCTCGTACATCTTAGAGAAGGGTGTTAAGATAAGAGAGTAAATTCTCCACCACCAAGCAGAAATGTATTTGACCGAGATCAGTTTATATCTCAAAGTGTAGTGTCAGACATACAACCATACAAGTCTGTTCCGGGTTCGAACAGAACCGAAGGCACTTCCGAAGAAGCCCTTGCAATCCGGGTATCCACAATCCCGATTGGACTTCAAATCACTTAGGGAAAATATATATCATAGCTACTCGGTGCTGAGACAATCGATAGGTTATCCTATCGTTCTCGCAAGTACCCAGTCTTCAACATCGGTCTACAAGTGCAATCCATAACGTCGTATCATTATTCGGAATGGGTTATATGACACAAGGTCCACTCCCGGCTAAACCGAATAATGAGCGCAATATTTAAAAACATATGGATATGGGATTTCAGTTAAGTCACAACTTTTAGAAACCCAAAATCTTTCTCTCATGGTTTAAACCAATTACCATTTCAAATCTTTAAACAAAGAGATTTATTTCACAAAGTTTCCCTAGTTTCACAAAGATCCATTTACGGATTTCAAAACAATTCCCATTTCAATTAGGATTAATTTATCCAGTCTTTAAATCAAGGATTTAACTTATAGCTTTCAAACCGTTTTCAAAGGTTTATTCATAACTTGGAAAACCATTTTTAGACTTGAAATCCCTCTAACACAAATGGGAAGTTCATTCTTATATGAAAACTTTTATTATTTGAAAACAAATAGTTTTCATTCGGAATAATCCAATTTCATTTATACAAGTTAAAATCTTTGGATTAAATTCAAATTCCCAAAACAATGCTTTCAAAATAGTTTAAAACCCATATAAACTTGTATACCCTTTTTAAATCATAAATAGGATTTAATTTCAAATTTTTTGAATTCAAATTTAAATCAAAATTCAAAACTAAATTAAGTTACTTAAAAATAACCTTTATCTTTAGAATTGCTTTTCAAAAGCTTTTCATTTTAAACCCGATCCATTTCAGAAACCATTTGGATTCAAAAATTCAATTTTTAAAACTATTTTAAAAATCTATGACTTAGCCAATTTCCACGTGCAACCTATATTTGTGTGTGTATAAGTGTGGTCCAGGGGTTTTACACAATGAAAGTGCAACATCGTCAATCAGTACATATTCAAATACGACAATATATATGATAAGCGGTATAAACTATAACGCTTACCTTTATTCACAGATAACGGATATATGTCACAGATAATAAATTACATTAAACACAGCTCAAATCAAACAGAGCATCACAATCAAGGATATCAAACAATTCAATCATCCAATAGAATCCAAACATCCATAAGTAAAATCAGTTTATTGTCTGATTAATTCAAATCAGATTAATTACTCATGAATTACTAATCCTGGTTAATTAATATTAATAAAATACAAATTATTTTTAATTAATCATTCTTTAATCATTTATTAATTAACCATTAATAATAAATTAATTAACCTTTAATTAAAATTCATCAACTTTTAATTATTAAATAATTAACTTTTAATTATTTAATTAACCTTTCAATGAATTATCTTTAATTAATTAATTAACCCTTATGTAATCATCCTTTACTAATTATACTAAGGAATTAGCTTTTATTTAATTACAAAAAGTAATTATCTTTTAATTAATTACACAAAGTAATTATCTTTGATTAATTAAATTAATTAATTATTATTAATTTTCCTTCAATTACAATTTAATTAACCTCCAAATCATTACTTAATTAACCTTTAAATCATTACTTAATCACCTTCATTTATCAATTAGTCTTTAATTAATAAGTCATTCCTTAATTTTTAATCAATAAATCTTTATTACTAATCAAATAAACCTTTAATTAATCACATAATTAGATTTAATCGCCTTGTTTTATTTATCTTTAATCGTATAATCAATCCTTTCAATTTCATTGGGTAATTACCTTAATGTTTTATAAAACAGAAGCATTTCATTTTTTTATTTGATTATAACATTGAATCATTTACAACAAAAATGATATAGATTAAACTTCTAAAATTAATTTAATTTGAAATAATTTTTATTTGAAAACCTTTAACTTCACATCGCTCTTAACAAACAATAATCATTTTATAAAGAACAATTTTTTTTAGAAATCAATATTGTTTAGATTGTTAAAGTTTAAAACTGGGAAAAATATTACCCAAGCCAATCTATCAAATACCCGAGTTCTTTCCCCTTCTATATTTTTAAAACTTGTTTTTGATTTAAAAGTTTAAAACCTGGTTATTACAGCCTACGCGAACACACCCGAATCAACTCGAGCCCATCGTTCATCTTCTCGAGCTCATGTTCGAGTCGAATGCCTTCTTCCTTGTGCTTGAACCCGAGCCCATTATCTCTTCCCTAAAACACCACTACCCAGACACGAAATGTGGATGCATGTACACATGCACCGATGATCGCCATCATTTCGATCGTCATCGCTGATGCCAACAAGTCACCTACGACTTCCTCTATCGATCGTAATCACTAAATCTTTAAATTGAACTCGATTCGAAATCGAGTTCGAGCACACCCAAACTGGAACTCACTGATCAACCCAAAAGCGCCTTGCTCTGCCACAACACGACACCAGAATTCTCGCGACTACGACCTGAGTTTCGTTGGTCAACCACACAGCCCTTCCCCCCGGTGCGATCGACCAGATTGCCATGTCGACGACGAAAACTTCTCGGGAACAGCAGCGAACCCAACATACTCCAAAACTCTAAATCAACTTCAAACTACCACCCTGGCATATTATAAAATTTGTGAGTATTTTTCCATGATTCTACCACATCCAAGCCATCTTCGACCTCAACCACAACCCACCATTCGACGTCAATCGCCAGAGGTTGGCAAAAATGTAGATTTTTTTCAACATTCAATTTCTCACAAATTATTAAACAAAAATTATGAAATGATTTTCTAAATTCATCATTTTCCCGAGTTAAAACTGTTTATGTGATCAAATTTTGAAACTAAAACATTTGATTCCGGGCTAACTTAAAGCATCACTATATAAATATCATTTTCTAAATAAATGTTTAATTTAAATACCTGAATTTTCTTTTAAAAGTGATGTTATACCCATACAAGCATACTTCATTAAAAGATCAAAGCTTTAAAAGAGTTGGATGGAATGATTTTTAAAATTCCTATCAGGTTTTAAAAAAACTGTTGTTAGACAAAGATAGCTCTGAATGTATGCACAGACACACATCTAATCATTGAACACACATGTATACATATAAACCAACAAACACATTCGCATTCATCAACACTATCATCACAAGCATGAAATTTCAAAGAAACTGTTTTAAGAATTTAAGTTTGCTTACCTGAAGTATTGTTGACAGAGAGCTCCTGACAGTTTTCAAAATGAGGATGGAGCTTGTAAAAAAAAATTCTTTAATTTTTTTGAAGCTTAGATCTGCAACTTGCAAGTATAGATCTTTGATTACACTTTGTTGTATTTATTCACTTAATTCATCAAATACAAAAAATTTTAAATTACTTACAGTTTGAATTTTTGTTATATACAGAGAAGCCTTCTTTCCCTTCCTGCTACTTGAAATCTAGGAATACGCTTAATCTTTGAACTTAATTTCCTCCTACAACTGTTTAATATAATTATTTAAATCTTTGCTTTATTACTAATTACAACTTCAAATTCAAATTTTGAAAAGAAATTTACTTGCCTTAAATTATCGGAGTTGATCTGGCATTTGTTTGCTTTTGCTCTAATTTCTTAGGTTCTATTTTAATCTTTTTCTTTGATCTAGACTTGATTTCCAAGCTTTAAATCTTTCCTCGGATCTGCATTTCAGGTTTCGATCTGATCTGAGACTTGATTATTTTGGGGTGATTACAGCTTCAAGTTTGAAAGAAGCCCTGGTTTTGTATTTTGATTTTTAGACTTTTTTGGTGATATCCCGGAAATTTTGACAATAACAATTTAATAATCTATGTCAAAATTTAATTGATTTGACCATATTGTTAATGATAAATCTGCATTAAATTTAATAATCTTCTTTAAAATAAATATTTAAATTGATAATCTATCTTTAAAGGCTAATAAATTGTTTTATATTTGTAACGTATACATATCTGTATATATTATAAATAGATAATCTTTGTTGTAAATTTAATAGACATAGGCATGTTTTCAATATTTTTGATAAATTAAAAATTGGATTTAATTTGATATTAAGCTATTAAATAAATAACCATATGATTTTAATACTCAAGGTAAAAACTTAATTATTTAAAATTGATTTTAGCTTAAGTTTAAATCTAAATAAAAAGGTTTGTTTTGTTTTTTTTATGTAGCTGATAAAATAAGTAATTTATTAAATAAGAAGACAAATTCTTGTATGAATTATTTTAATTTAATAACGGGTTATATTTGAACTATATTAGTAATGTAATATATATTTTTACAATTAGATATTTAATATAAATAAAAATTGTTGTCTTAGATTTATTTATATATATGTGTGTGTATTTTGATAGGAAAGCCATGATTTGTATGTTTGAAATATCATCGTAAAATTAAACAAATCTTAAATATGATTAAAATAGAACAAATCATAAATGTATTAAACACAAACGTAAATCAAATATATGATAATAACATAAGTATAAAAAGATAAAGCACAACCAGGCTTGTAAATATTTGTAATCTGTAGAATAAATAGGCAAGACAAAGCAAAAGAAAATCTATCAACATCAAAATAAATATTTATATACAAGACAAAAGTGTATATGCAAGTACAAGTAAAAAGATACAAACCAGGCTTGTAATATTTGTTTCCTGCAACCTAATATACAAGGCAAGAATAAGACAAGTAAGAAACCAGGTAAGTAAAGTTAGAAATAAGATAAAAGAGAAAAGAATAAAGCAAAACCAGGCAAAGTAATCTAGTATGTTGCCTAAACAAGTAAAAAAAGAAATATTTATGTACATAAGGTATGAAGCATAGCCTGGCAAAAATAACAAAGTATAAAAAAAAGATTTATCTACATAGAAAATAAAACATATTTAAAACAAAAGGACATTGCATTAAATGCTAGCAACATTTGGTCAATTCTACATGTATAAAAAAAAATCATTTCAGCCGAAATGTATAATATCATGTCAGCCCACATATGAGAAAAAAATCTCTGAATAATGGAAATAGCCTATACCAGTAAGTACCTAACCAATGCATGCCAGTGAACATCTTCCCCTATAATCTTTTCTTTTATGTATATATATATCATCTAATTGTAGCTCATTCTCAAGACATATCAAAATGAAACAAGGGAAAAAGAAAAGAAAAAGAAAGCATATCCATTTTTACAAACATTAAACATCATTCAACTAAACTAAAACAAGGAGGTTAAAGGAAATCAAAGCAAGACACGGTTTTCATGTTAAATCTGTTGCAAGCTTTCATATTTTCAAATACAAGTCTCTGGAATCAAAAACAAATGCATGCAAATTTCATTCCAGTTCAAAGGCCCTCTGCATTTTTAGGTGAGTAACTTCACTTTTTAAAACTTAAAGTAAAAGTTAGTTGCTTGCTAGTACGTGAAGGTGATATGTATCATATAAATGAAACCTGATGTGAATATTATTTTTGTGTATGCTGTGTATATTTACTCTGCTCTGTTCTGTTAACCTTTCCAGGCTCAAATTTCCAATTAAACACATTATCACTTAATCTAGTTTTTGTTAGGATTCAACTTACAAATCAAAGATGTTTGATTGAACATGAATAAATGTTTAAAAGTTTAAGAAAGCCACAAATGAAGCTTGTTGCCTCTGGAAATATAATAAACATCTAGGCATATTAAATAAATCAAAAACTCAAACCTTTTAAATGTAAATCCAGTATTATAAATTGAGTATTAAAATCAAAATATGATTTTTAAAATAAAAATTATAATTTTTAACAAAAGAATGAGAGAGGAGTTTTGTTATGAACTGGAGATGGAAAGTTGAAATTTCCTGGTGATCCACTTGAAGGAGGAGGTCGGGTTTCTTCCTGTTGATGGAGGGGTGAACAGTGAGGTTGGGAAAATCTTTGATGGTGATGAAGTTCATCAGGGAAATTGCGGCTAGTGATTTTCGTTTTGAACCCCAGTTTAGTTAGGCTTTGGAAAATTGATCGTCATGGTTCGTGTGATGGATCGAGTGATGGGGGATTTCTGGGGAGGGAAGCTTGAACGAAGATGAAGACATGGCCGAAGTGGCCGAACGTCAGGTGGCCAGAATTTTCCAGGCGAGGCGATGTCAGGTTTCATGATGGTGATCTGGTATTTTTTTCCCAAGTTTGAGTCGAAGGCTCTATTTTGATTGCAAGATTTCATGTTTGATTCGACGAGTAGGGTGAGTTGCTGTGTTGTACTCTGACATGTTTCGATCATCGTCGATGATCACGAGTGGCTAGAGCCGCCGTGCATATGCACGACGTGGTGTTTGTCTGGTGATGGTGGTTTTTGATTGTTTCGAGCGGATTGACTCGAAGTAGACAGGCTATTTTCTCGGGTAGGTGGGATCTTGGACTCGAAGCAGCTGTTGGTGCCACGGGTAGTTTTCATGAAACAGGTTTTATAGAAAACCTGTTGTTCTGTTTATCTTTTTATTTGAAAATAAAGTCCAAAACCTAAGTTCAAATGAAAAGAAGAATAAAGATGAAATTTAAATCCAAAATTAATCTGGTTCAAGTCAGTTTTGAATCTTAATTTAAAATAAATAAAGTTTTTATTTATATTGCTTTAACTACTTTAAAGGAAAAGGGTTAAGTAGTTGGATTTTTTTTAAAGGGTGAAATTTAAATTGTAAGTGAGTTTTAAAATAAAAGATTTAAATCTGGATTCAATATAAATTTGAATCTTAAATTCGAAATAAAAGGGAGATTTTAAATTGTTTTGATAAAGTGATTTTTTTTAAAATTTGATTTGAATTCAAAATGGAATCGTGTTTAAATTCTTTTAATCTTCTACTTTAAGATAACTATTCTTTAAGTTGTAAAATAAAAAGGTGTTTGGAATTGTTAAGATTAATTTGATTTCATTTTAAATCTTAAATTTAAAATGAAATTTAAAAGTAAATGTAAATTTAATTGTTTTAAATACCTTATTAATGATAAATTGATCATTAAATCGAAAAAGGTTTTAAAGACTTAAGGATTTGTAATTATTCAGTTAACTAAATGGATAATAAGTGACTTGAATTAATTAACTTAGAAATTAAGAGTTTAAATTTATTTAAATAAGGTATGAGTTAAGTAATTTAAGGTAAATCAATTGGGAATTAAGAATCATTGATTAAATAAGGTTAAATTTTTAATTAATGATTAGCAATCAATTAATGTATTAAGTGAGGAATAATTAACGAGTTATTAAGATTAATAAAAATGTAATAGATAATAAATCTTAGTTAATTACTTTAGGAAAAGTAATTAAAGAATTTTAAATAGATAATGAAGGTCATTAACTAAGATTATGAAATAATAAATTAATGGGATTAATTTTAATAATTAATTAACTTATTATTTAAAATAAGCAATTTTGGATTGTTAAGCATAATTACTAAATGGAAGTAATTAAGGAATTAATTACTCATTGTAATTAATTCAGTTTAATATGAATTGTTTAAGTTAGTTAATTAAGTTTAATTAATTTAAATAATCATAGGATAATGAGATAAGTATAATTACTTAGGGAAGTAATTAATGATAATTACTGGTGTAATTAACCGAGGGTGATTTTATAATGAATGTAATTGGAATATAATTACTTTGCATAATTAATCAAGGGATTAATTTAAAACGAATTAATTAAGGAATAATTAATTTATTTGATGGAGTAATTAAAGATAGTTAATTACTAAATGGTATTAATCAGGGGTGATTAATAACTGTGATTTAATTGAGATTAATTACTTCAAGTAATTGATTTAAAAGGGTAATTAATTAAGATGGGTTAGAAATCATTAATTAATATAAGTAATGGTGTAATTTAAGAATTGATCAATTAAGATCAATTAACCAATATTAAGTAATTAAAAAGAGATTAGTTAGTGTAATTAAAGATTTAAGTAATTAATTAAAGTTAATCAATTTAATAAATAATTAGAGGTTAATTTCTGTATTTAGTTAAGGTTAACTAATTTGTGAAAATAAATTTTAGGATAATTACTTGGGTGTAATTAAAGTTAATTAATCAAATGATTAATTAAATTAAATAATTGGATGATGATAAATTAATTGATGGAAAATCAATTAATAGATATATAAGCAAGATTTAAATGGTGAAGTGATTAATTTAATTTACTTTAAATTAATTAGAGATGGTATAATTGATTTAATTCATTTTAAATTAATTATAGCTGATGTGATTGCCTATATATAGATTGATGATATTGTTTACCTTGAATGGTTTGAAATCTCAATATGAGATTAACGAATGCCATGTGAAAAGTATGTCTTGATTTAAGAATGTGATAATATGAATTATCTATTGGATGATAATATGCATTATCTATTGTGATGATAATATAGATTATCTGTTTATGTTGATGTTGACTATCTAATATGATATTGTGAATTATCTATCTGTGTGTATATGGATAATTGAACTGAATTGTTTTAAACTTTAAAGAACTTGGCCTTAAAAGACACGTTTTGGATTTCGATGAGACCGGGATCGGGTTTTCCATATTTGGAAGTCCGAAAACCACATCGATCCAAATTAAACGTTAGGTCGTGAATTCTCAAGTGAAGATTCAGAGTGCAAGGGTTATCGTCGTTAACTCTGAGGGTGATTCCAAAATGAGTGTAACGAGATAATGCCTTCGGTTTCGTTCGAACCCGGAACGAACTTGTATGGATTGAATGCTTTCAAAACATTGTCAGGTGGGAAATGAGCATTCTAAGAGATGTGTTCTTTAAAGGTAATCGTAGCCTCAAGCCTCATCAACCGGGAATGGCTAAAACAGGGGAGGTGCAGCAAGGTTAGGTGGGTCATGCCCAAGCAGGACAAGATTTTCCCCTGTCTAGATGTCCTTTTTTATTCGGCTGTGTGGACAGTTGTGAGCTCCAACTGTCGGGGTTGTCTTGTTCGGGACTGTTCAGTAAGGAATGGTTCCGGCCTTGTGTTGCAAGGGAGCGGGCGTACTCCTCGGTACGTTGATCTAGGCCACGTACTGTGACGGGCGGTACCCAGTAGCCCTGCCATTGTATGCAATCCACAATCTAATAAGTGCCAACGGTTTTGATTGTATTACCCACTTTTGTGGCTAGTAGCTGGAATTTAATAATGTAACAATTTCGGCTATTTTCTATTTACTTGAAAACCCTATACATTATTATAATATCACTGAATTTCCTATTAAATGATTTGGTTAGCGTAAGGCAAAAATTTACCCATGTTTATGTGTGGGAAGTCTTACGTGATACCTTTTGTTTTCAAATGTTTTTTCAAAGTTAAGAAACTTTAACCTGTTACTCATACCAGACCCATGTCTGACCCGGAGTTTATTTCTTTTTTTCATAAACTCTCGGGTACTTAAATTTTTACGAGTAGCCAAGGGATTCAGGTTAGGTTTGACAAATTCTGGAGGAGCAATGGAGCAGAAGGCTTCTGCGTTGTAGGCTATATATAGTGTTCCGCTGTGTTGGTATCTCTGAGTTGTTTATCTGTATTGTATATTGAGGTGTATAACTAGACAGGTGTTTATAACTTTCTAGTATGTGATGTATTATTTGTATAACTCTGATATATGTAAAATTATGTAATAGTTATGTGATTAATATATTTTGTTCCATTCCGCTGTGAGATTCTGATGTTGTTGTTCTTTCTTCTCTACCTTTTCTATTTTCTCATCCCTTTCTTTCTTCAAGATGAACCGGATTTCTGGGGTCAGAAACTCAGGTCATCACATTTTTTTCAACTTTGAATCCAAGAGAATGCTTCGGCTTTTTCTGATTTTTTTATTATTTTTTTCGTTTGGTGTTGAGATTTATGATACTCAATCTTTCTACTGTGCTTTCAAATTTGCTGAGACTAAATAATTTGAACATGGGGGGATGAAAAGTTTTTTTTGTAGTTTTTTAAATCTTATTATTTTATTCAATCAATCATAGTGAATGCCATTTGTAAAAAATAATCATGAGGCCTCAATATATGTTAATTTCTTCATTCCATCTCTTTGATGTATGTTTATCATTTGTAATTTTACAAGACAAAGAATCTTTAATAAATTTTTATATCGATTCACTTAAGTCTTATATGTACATAAGTTTGTATTTTACATTTTCATGTATATACTATTATTGGTTAGGCCTTTTTATACTTATACTTTCAAAATATACATTCATATCAAAGTCTTGTGTTAATTTATATATATATATATATAATTTAGTTTAAACAAATTCTAAAAGGAGGTCTATAAATTCTTTATTCAATTCTTATTTAAACTTGAACTTAAGTAAAAATATTTTTATGCATTAGTACACATTTTATTTAAATTTTAACTTAAGTTACTATTATAATTTTTAAATAAATAATTATATATATATATTATTTTAAACTTTTATTTCTTGTTTCATACACATTTTGTTTATTATTTCTACTTATACAAATTTAAAGAAAGAAATGACTTTAACCTAATTATGCTTTTAATAAACAAACACATATATAATGGTGTTTAGTTTTAAACAATTGTTTTGAGAATCATTTATATCTAATTCAAAATATAACTTTCAAAATAAATATTACATATGTCTCTTAAAATTAGAAAACAATTTTCTACTAGTATAAAATTATATAGTTTTCAAATCCAAATTTTATTTATTTATAAGATATTAAATATAGAATTTCATAGTTAAATTTTTAAAATCAGTGTCCATGTAAACAAATATCCTATTTTATCCTTGAAAAATAAATTTAATTTACAATTTAAATTCACAAATCTATATCAATTACTAATTTTAATCTTACTCAAAAATTGGAATCGTTACAGATTCCCGCCTAAAAAAATTTCGTCCCCGAAATTTGCCAGGGAGACAACAAAGAATAGATGATAGATAAAGAAATGATTGATCAGATCAGATTGAAATATGTATTCTGCATTTGGCTTACCAAATTAGAATATCAACAATATGAGAACAAACTCATACAATTATTTCACAAGATACTCGGGTCCACCGGTCTACGAATATGCAAGGGCATTGATTAGTTCGAAGGGATAACTAATCGTTCATAGAATAGATCGAATCCTATATAATAGAAAGATAGATAGATTCGATCTTCTACAATTTCTCAAACGCTAGATATGGATTCCAACTTAGGTCGGAACACCCCAAAGTATATACCAACTTGTCCCTCTTCGGACTTTGATATACACAAGAAATTACAATAGAATTTCAAATTTGATTTTGACCGAAATCGTTTTATCGATTCAATTCAAATTTAGCTTCATATTTTATTAAACAATTTAACACAATTTAAATTTCCAATTTATTTAAAATTTTCAATTTCAAATTCATTAAAGTTTAGATGGAAAAACTGATAAGAAATCGATGAAGATACGACGTAAGGATTTTCTACCATGATTCATAGGGCCATCATCACACCGAAACTTCTTTCTGGAGCTGTCACGAAGCCATCAAAAGAAGTTGAAATCAAATCAAAGGAGATTGATAGAGAAATGTATTTCCACTGTTGCAGGGTATTGACTATTTGTAGTGGTACTCCCCTATCCCCTATTTCGTCCTCTTCTTGCACTCATACTTACTATCAGTGGATAGTAAGAGAATTTACTGAGGCATTCGAACAGATATCTTAGGGATATACTCATTCTAGGGTATACTTCGCCCTATCTCTAATGAGCTACCTAATGTGTTATACTCCTGAACTAAAGTTTCAACCTTTAGCTTTGATACCAAATGTAGCGACCCTGACTCGACCTTCAAAATTGGCATCGAATATGACACTCGTATTCAAATGCCACAGATCCAAATGTCGAATCTGGTTCGCCGAAGCTTATATGTGACGACCTTCCTTTCTAACCCCAAAGAGACGTATCATCATTTAGAAAGAAAGGGATAGAAATAGAAAAGAATAGAACTAAAGAAATAACAACATCAGAATCTCACAACGGAATGGAACAAAATATAATACATCACATGACTATTACATAGTTATAAATACATCAGACTCATACAATATCATACAACAGGACAGTCATATATATATATGTCCATACATACATCCAAAATACATCATACACTAACTAAGCAGCGGAACTATATAGGTAGATACATACGTCTGGTCTTCTTCTCCAAATCTCCTTCAAAAACTCAATACTCCAAATATCTATCACATGGCTACTTGTAAAAATTGGAGTACCCAAGATTTTATGAAAAACAAAATATAAACTCCGGGTCAGACATGGGTCTGGTGTGAGTAAACGGGTTAGAGTTGTTTAACTTTGAAAAGCATTTGAAAATAACGGTATCACGTAAGACTCACACATAAAAACGGGTAAGTTTTTACCTTACGCTAACCAAAACATTTTATAGGAAATCCAGTGATATTACAATAGTGTCTAGGGTTTTCAAGTAAATAGAAAAAAGCCAAAATTATTACATTCATTAAATTCCAGCTACTAGCCACGAAAGTGGGTAATACAAATCAAAATCGTAGGGTCTCGTAGGTAAAATGGGTGTCCATCAATGGCAGGGCTACTGGGGTACCGCCCGTCACAATACGGGGCCTAGATCACCATACCGGGGATCAGCCCCGACCCCCTAAACACAAGGCCGGAACCATTCCTTACTGACCAGTCCCGAACAAGATAACCCCACAGTTTTGGCCATCAACTTCCCACACAGTCAAAATAAAGAGACATCTAGACAAGGGTATATCTCGTCCTGCTTGGGCATGACCCACCTAACCTTGCTGCATCTCTCCTGTATTAGCCATTCCAGGTTGATGAGGCTTGAGGCTGCGATTACCTTTAAAGAACATATCTCTTAGAATTCTCATTGTCCGCCTGACGATGTGCTGAAAGCATTCAATCCATACAAGTTCGTTCCGGGTTCGAATGAAACCGAAGGCATTATCTCGTTACACTCGTTTTGGAATCACCATCAGAGTTAACGATGATAACCCTTGCATTCTGAAACACCATCTTGATCTCCACTAGAGATGTCACGACCTATCATTTAATTTGGATTGATGTGGTTTTCGGAATATCGAATTGATACCCAATCCCGGTCTCATCGAAATCCAAATGCCATTTTAAGGGCCAAGTTGTCTACTTAGTTTAAACAGTTTAATTCAATACTTAGAATTCACATAACAAATTTCACAGATAAATCATATACAGTCATCACAGATATATCCAGAATACATCACAGAATATCATAGAATAGATATCATAATCAAACAATGGTCATCAATTCATATCAATATGGTTTGGTTAACTTAACTTAATTAATTATTTTTAACCAGCTTGATTAATCACTAATTAATCAATTTAATAAGTTATTTAATTATTTCTTAATTACTCACTTAATTAATTGATTATTAATTAATAATCTTAAGTATTAATTTATAAAACTTAATTACCCATTAATTACCAATTAATTACTTAATTAATTATTAATTTCCAATTGATTAATCATTTAATTAGTTAAATATTATTAATTAATTAACTTTAAGTAATTAGTTAAATCTTAAGTTCAAAATTTATTAAACACAAGATTAATAATATCAATCTTTTATTACAGATTTATTAAATCTTAAATTACTTATTTGATTACAATTCTTAATTAACTTCCCATAAAATTAATTATTAATCTAATCCCTCTTAATGATTTTAAATCATATCTTAGCTTTAAATTTGCCAATAAGTTTGCTTAAATAAAAATTAAACTTTACTTAATAAAAAAAACTAAAAAGGGTATTAAGCTAATCATTAGTAAATTAAACCTGAAGCAACCCACACGGTTTCACGTGAAACACTCGAATCTCCTTCCTGTTTCCCTGCGTCACTCTTACCCCAACCTTCCTTCTTCTTCTCCTTGTACTTATCTTCTTCCCTTTTTTTATGTGGCTTAAGTAAATACTGAAGTATTTAAACATACACGCGCGTAGAAAAACCCGAAGCATATCCCCTTTCGACTCGATTAAACCCTCTCTTTTCTCGAGTAGTTATTCGAGATGACCCAAAACCCAAAACTGCAGACACCGACGCCGCTGTGCACGTGCACGGTGGTTTGCCGATCCTCCGGGCACCCTCGACACCTCCAGCAACCCACAATTCGACCCCTAATTCGAAATTGAAACCCAGTATTTCGAATAAAAGTCGAAATCAAAAAATCGCCTGAAGCTAGAACTATAACAACCTGCATATTTTACGATTGTATATTTAAATATTTTATTTAAATATTTCATCGTTCATCGGATTTTAGTCCAAAAACCTACTTTTAGAAAACAGTCGAATTGGGACTCGAGACCCCTTCCATTGAGTTCAAAATGCCATTTGCAACCTTTTTGAGTATAAACATTGATATGTATGGAGCTAGCTAAAATTTTGACCTTTTTCACTTTGGGTTTGGGTTTGGGTTCAGGCCACTAGCCAACTTAATACCCCAAACTGAACCACATCTCTTCATTCATTCCCTTTTCCTTATCTTTTCTATTATAAAGAGAATAATAGGGGAAAAGGAATTAAAATCCTAAGCCCTAGTTTCCATTTGCAAATCATGTTCTAGCTCCAAATTCAAAGAGAAGCATTGGTAAGTATCATCTCCTTCTTCTCCAACTCATTCTCTCTTTGATTTCAGAAAATTCCTAAACCTAATTTGGGAAACGTTTCTCTTTTAAGCTTAGATTCAAGCTTCCTGTGTTGAGATTGAAGTGTGGTTGATCTTCCCTTGTCTTCAAGCTTCTCATTCATAGTTTTGGGTTTAAAGGTGAGATTTTTATCTCACATCGATGACTATAATTATCTTTGGTTGTTAGGTATGAATTCCTAACACCTCTTCATGTGCATTTGCTCTTGATTCGGATTGGTTTTGTGAATATTCCAATTTTTAGTGTTTTGAGTTTAAATATTTAAAAATCCTAACTTCGATCTTTGAACATGTTTTTGGTGATGCATCAAAGAGCTTGTTGGGCTGGGTTGTCGTTTGGCATAAACCCCTAGCGCCCATTGCTCGTCCGGTTGCATTTGCGAAGAGATTTCCTCTTCATTTTTAAGTTGAAAATACTGGAAATTCCAGTTCAGTCGACTGAAATCTCTAAGTCAGTCGACTGAACCTGGAACCCGAAAGTTTTCAGGTATGATTCAGTCGACTAAAATCTCTGTTCAGTCGACTGAATCTGGAAACGGAAAGTTTCCAGGCATGATTCAGTCGATTGAAATCTCTGTTCAGTCGACTGAACCTAGAAACAGAAGGTTTCCAGGCATGATTTAGTCAACTGGAATCTTTGTTCAGTCAACTGAATTTGTTGTTTCTACCCAATTTTCCTTTGGGATTGAATTTCCAATTTAAATCGATTCTTGATGATCCTATTTGTTGTTATCATTTATTATGACTTTGATGACTCCTTTTTAGGGATTTTTGAATATCCATTTCGATGGATTCTTTATCGGTTTCTTTGGATTTTATTCACGTCTTCGTATGTGGATTTTAATGATTGATTGTTTCTATAATCATTTTTATGGTTTGTCACTTAAAATACAAAGGTTTCTATACTAGTAGTAAATATTCAAACTCTTTGTCAAAGACTATTTAAACTCTATTTTCAATATCAAACTCGTTTATAAAATCGTTTTCCAACCTACTAGTATATACAAACTTTTACCTCACTCGTATGAGAAATCTAATTAAATGACTTAGTAAGACAAGTGGTATGAAATGCTTGCGTTTACTTCGTCGGTTAATTCTTGGACTTGTTCGACTGAATCTCCTGTGACTACTCTTGAGTGGAATTCTACAATTTGTTCGTAAATATTTAAGTTAAGCTAGTGGTTATGGGACATGAAGCAAAACTCATATATTTACTATCTTAGTGTAATTGACACTTCTTGATGATCGATGATGATCATTTTATGGTTTAGACTAGCAATGTGTGATGTCTCTTTGTCCACGTGGAGGACAGTACTTTATTTTATTGAGCTTCGTCACATTTCTCGCATGGGTCGTACCTATTTAGGTGCGTCGGTGTTTGCTTACTTCGTGGTGTAATCGTCTCAATAAGTCGGGACATGGGGCATATCTTTCTAGGTGCATCGATGTTCGTCTATGAATGGGGCGTATCTTTCTAGGTGCATCGATGTTCGTCTATGAATGGGGCGTATCTTTCTAGGTGCGTCGATACTAGAGCATGGGGCGTACCTTTCTAGGTGCGTCGATGTTCGTCTTTACATGGGGTGTATCTTTCTAGGTGCATCGATGTTTATTTATGCATGGGGCGTATCTTTCTTGGTGCGTCGATGCTAGAGCATGGGGCGTACCATTCTAGGTGTGTCGACGTTCGTCTTCACATGGGTGTATCTTTCTAGGTGCATCGATGTTTATTTATGCATGGGGCGTATCTTTCTAGGTGCGTCGATGTTCGACTGTGCATGGGGCGTGTCTTTCTAGGTGCGTCGATGTCCAGTTTATGGGATTGGCCATCCTCTTTTTCTTGTGATTTCTGGATTTCTAATTGATGATTTCTGGAATTTATGTTTCACCAACTTTTACGATTGGCATTGATATGTATGTCATTTATTGTGGTTGGGTGAAGTAAATAAAAAATATGATATTCTATTTGATGCTATGAGATTTTTGAGATATTTGTATGATTTAGTTGATTTTCTATGTATACTTGTCGCAGTATGACATTTTTGGTTATCATACGTTTTTATTACATCTCTTCTTATATCTCATTTTATTTGATAATTATAGCTAGACTGATCCGTTTATTATTTTCTTTTTAAATAATACTCAGGTTAGACTGAGATATTGCAGGTGCTTCCTCACGACTTCCTATCTAGAACCATCTTTTGACTTTTGATTAACTACTTTAGTCTAGTAGTTTTTGTTGTATACATTTGAAATATAGACTCCTTGTTGAATATATATTCTTTTGTCAAGCACTTGTATCTATTCTTTTATGACATTGTGGATCTTATTTGACCACTACTCTGATTTACACTTTCATGTGTTAAATTCATATCTGTTTCCGCCTTAGTGATATGAATTATTTGTGACTGATTTATGTTATGTTTATTTCTATATTTATTTCCGAAGATTATATATAGCCACTGTGTATTAGCTTTGAGTTTGTATCGGTATGTCGGTTTTCCTCTTGAAATGAAATGCATCTTAAACTATCTGACATAACGGTGCTCGCACAAAGCAATTACACGGATGGTCGCTCATCAACAGTCTTATTCTCCACGCTGGTTGACAACATTACTCCGTAGTTTCCTTGGCTAGCGTGGGTATAGAGGTGGGGCATCACATGAACTATCGCTCGAACACCCCACCGAAAAACCACTACGTTCTACCATCACCGGAGGCCAAGCCACTTCGTCCACGCCATGACCATACCTTTCTCGACCTTCACCCAAAACCACATTCCACTCGATCAAATCAGGGCGATGAAATCAAATTTTTACAGCACATCGAAAAAAACTCGAACAAAACCCTACTTTCGATTCGTCACAAACATCATTGCATTGGAAAAATTCTATAGCGTTTTTCCCTTGTTAGAAACTCACTAAGCTTGCTTCACCATAAGTTTCAAAAATTAAAATTTGTTGAATCCACTGATATGACAAAAATCAATTTCGGTTTCTTTTTAAAACTGCACCTATTATTCTTACTTAAAAATCATCATTTTTATGTTAAAAATCTTAACTTTGTGTGTTAAATCAAGATATGGGATTAAATAATCAAATTAAAACATTCGAATTTTAGCTTATGATTTCTTCTTTACTGTAACTTGATTAAACAGTAACTTTATCATACTATGATGCCTTAAAACCTTTTCCAAGTTATGATTTAAGCTTTAAACAACTTACTTGGTTAAAAATCCTAAGCTTAAGATATTTATATGAAGATATATAAGTTTCTTTACATTTCTTTGCTCAGGAGCTTAAAACAATGAAGAGCATAAAGCTTCCAGTACAAAAATCAATACAGGTCCTCTTATTAACAATATATAACAACACAAACTTCAGGAACTAAGTATCATAATTAAATTTTCAAGAAAAGTATGTTTGCTCACCAAAATATTAGTTGAAATAGAAAGTAATTTGTTGAAGAAACTGCAGTTTGAATTTCCTGAAAGCTTTTCTGCCTTGATTTTGAATTTATTTAAGTTTGCAAAGTAAAGATATTTATTTTCTTTTTCTTATCTCAGTTAACTTCTCAAGTTTTATAAATGAACCAAATAATATGATGTATATATATATAGAAACATAACTTTGAACACTATAGGTATTAAATGGACAAGTTTTACTTGTTTGACCATACAAGACTTGTATTAAATTACTGCAAAAATTGAAATGAAGTTGTATATTTCGATTGAGATTTTTCTTGCAATTGAGTTGACAAAATATTGTGCTAATTTAATGCATGTGTCTTCATTTTAGTTTACATCTATTTATTGTTTCTGATATTTGTATTTTGAACAAAGATATTTGTATATGTGTAAGGACATTTTGTAGTTTGATTTGTGTACTTTACAATTCATATATATATTTACAGGTCAATGTTTATGCTAAACTTATTTTATATCTTGGGTAGGATTATTATAGTTATTGTTAGCATATTAGTTTTATTCTATTTGTAATTAAATTTCCAAACATTTATTTATAACCTATATTTGTATTTATATATTTTATATTTCTATTTATAGCTTATGTTTATATTTATATTCTATACTTATGTTTTTATGTTTATGTTTAACATTGATAAGATTGTTTATTATTATAACATTATTATTTCAATTACATTTTATATGTATATTAGATCAAATATTAACAATATAGAATCTTTCATTCTATTGAATAAGACAGATTTTGTTTTAGATAGTTTAAAAGAATTCATTTTAGATTTTCAAATCAAAATGTTCTTTACAGACACATATATAACTGATAAATGTCCAAGATCTCATCAGTTTAAAATTTGAAAAGCTTGTATTTAATTTAAATTAGATTAAATATTATTAAAATATATTGCCAAAATTCTGGGTCGTTACATTCCTCCCCCTTTAAAAGAATTGCGTCCCGAAATTTAAAACAACAGTTAATTCAAAAGCTTTTATATTAACAATCCAAACATACATATCATCCATACAATAACAAACAATCAAACAGTCTATCCTAACAAACAACACTAGCTATCCGGACACAAATCTGGATAAGCATTCCTAGAACTATCCAGGGTTTCCCAGGTACAATCTCTGGGATCCTCGCTCCACTGCACCTTGACGAGTTTCACCACTTTGCTCCTGAGTTGCTTCTCGTCTTGATCTAGAATCAGAACAGGATTTCTGACCACCGTTAAATTAAATCTTCCGAGATTACTGGTTCTACAACCAGTGATGGGTCATGAACAAATTTCCTTAGATAGGATACATGAAATACATTATGAATTCCAGACATCCATTCTGGCAGTTCAATTCTATAAGCTATAGCTCCAATTCTTTCCAGCACTCGAATGATCCAATGAATCTCGTAGCAAGTTTTCCTGTCTTTCCGAATCTTATAGCACCTTTGATTGGGGAAACTTCGATAAAAACTAAATCTCCGATCTCAAATTCCAATGGTCTTCGTCTTTGATCAACATATTTCTTCTGACGATCCTGAGCGGCTTTCATCCTTCTCTTGATAAGCCCAACCTTCCCAGAAGCTTCTCGAATAAGATCGGGTCCGAGCACAAGACGATCCTTCGATTCTATCCAACAGGATGGGGATCTACACGGTCTTCCATACAGAGCTTCATAGGGAGCCATCTTAATACTTTCCTGATAACTATTATTATAAGAGAATTCCACTAAATGAAAATGGTCTTCCCACGATCCTCCAAAATCCAAAACACAAGCTCGCAGCATACCCTCAAGAATACGATTAAGCGCTCTGTCTGTCCATCTGTCTGAGGATGATAAGCTGTACTCAATCTCAAATCCGTTCCCAAAGCTGATTGCAGAGCTCCCCAGAATTTGCTGGTGAAGATTGGATCATGATCAATTAATATACTGACTGGAACACCATGCAATCTGACTATCTCCTTCAAGAAAATTTCTACCAGAGAAGCTGCAGTATGAGTTGCCTTAACGGGTATAAAATGGGCGCTCTTAGTTAAACGATCCACAATAACCCATATACCATCATTTCCTTTCCTGGTTCTAGGAAAACTATCGATGAAATCCCTCGAAATCATCTCCCACTTCCAATCTGGAATTTCCAAAGGCTGCAATAATGCGGCTGACTTTTGTTGATCACCTTTAACTTGTTGGCAGATGGCACAATTATTAACAAAAGCAGCCACATCTTCCTTAATGCCCTTCCACCAAAAGACTCTCTTCATATCCTTATACATCTTTGAAATTCCCGGGTGAATATTTAATCTGGAACGATGACTCTCAGACAACACCTCCTGTCTCAAATCTTTGTCATTCGGAACACAAATTCTCCCATTGATCCTTAGTGTTCTTTGGCCATCAATTTCAAAACTGGTACACTGACCCTTCCTCACTCTTTTGGTGATCCTTCTCAACATTTTATCAGATACTTTCTTACTCGAAATCCTTCCAATAAGAGATGGAACAACTTCCAGAAGAGATAGGAATGCGTTCCTGCTAAGAGCATCAGCTACAACATTCACCTTTCCCGGTTTGTACAGAATATCCAAATCATAGGATGCCACAAATTCGACCCACGGCTACTGTCTCAGATTAAGATCTTTTTGAGAGAAAAGATATTTCAACAGTTTGTGGTCCTTGAACAATTCGAATTTCTCTCCCAAAAGATAATGTCTCCAAATCTTCAAAGCAAAAACAATGGCTAACAATTCAAGATCGTGCGTAGCGTAGTTCTTCTCATGTGGCTTCAATTGCCGACTCGCATACGCAATTACCCTTTCCTTCTGCATCAGAACCGCTCCCAGACCAACTATACAAGCGTCAGTATAAACTTCAAATTTGCTCTTTCCATCCGGAATAGCAAGCACTGGTGCACTGGTTAGCCTTGTCTTTAAATCTTGAAAAGCTTCTTCAAACTAGGGTGTCCACTTGAATTTAGCTCCTTTCCTAGTCAGCTTAGCCAGATGTGAAGAAATCTTGGAATAATTCTTGATAAATTTCCTGTAGTAGCCAGCCAATCCTAGAAAACTGCGAACTTCCGTCGGTGTCTCCGGCTGCTTCCACTCCAGAATAGGTTCAACCTTCGCTGGGTCTATAGAAATACCTTCACCAGAAACAATGTGCCCTAAAAATTTGACTTCCGATTTGCAGAAATGGAACTTTGAAAACTTTGCTTCAAAACATGCTTCTCAGAGTCTCCAATACAATCCTCAAATGCTTCATGTGCCCTTTTTCAGATTTGGAGTAGACCAAGAAAACATCAATGAATACCAACACGAACTTATCCAACACAACATGAAAGACTCAGTTCATCTGGTCAACGAAGTAGGCAGAAGCGTTCGTTAACCCGAAAGGCATAACCAACCACTCATAGAAACAATCGGTCCCCTAAATGCAGTCAAGGGAATACAGTCTTCAGCTACTCTCAACTGATGGAAACCTGAAGCTAGATCCAGTTGAGAAAAGATATAAGCTCCATGCAACTGGTCAAAAAGATCATCGATGCGAGGAAGAGGATATTTATTTCGGATAGCCACTTTGTTCAATTCTCTATAATCCACACAGAACCTTAGCGATCCATCCGATTTGGTAACAAACACCACAGCATAGCCCCAACAAGAAAAACTGGGCCTAATCAACCCCTTCTCCAAAGGATCCTGAGTCTGCTTAATTAACTCTTCTCTCTTCCTAGGAGGCATTCTCCTACTGGGCTGAATCACCGGCACCGCTCCTGGAATCAAATCAATACAAAACTCTATCTCTCGATGTGATGGTAGACACTTAACTTCCTCAAATACATTAGGAAAATCCTAAACCACATCGATATCTTCAATCTTTTCTTCCGAAGTCTCAATTCCATGCAGAAGACTACTTAAGTGAATTCCAGAATTATCACACGACACTCTGGCAATTCTACCCAAATCAGTTTCCAGCGAAACTGCTCTTTCATCACAATTAAGAACTACTTTATACTTGTCAAGCCAATTTATTGCCAAAATAAGATCAAATCCCTTAAAATTCAACACATACGGGTCACAAGAAAAACTATAGGATAGATACAAAATCTTCAAGTACTTACAGATCGTATCTAATTTGGTCACCACTTCTATAGGATTAGATACCAAGATAGGACAATCTATAGAACTAGGGGTAAGAAAGAACTTCTTTACAGATTCCAAAGAAATAAAACTCAAAGAAGCGCCCGAATCAAACAAAACTTTAATATACTTGCCATCTAAAAGTAAAGTTCCTTCCAAAACTCCTTTGCCTTTAGAAGAAGAAAATGGACCGGCTTCTAGAGCAGAAACCTTATTCTGAGGCGCCCTCTTTAGAAGTGGACAATTCTTGATCATGTGACCGGGCTGGTGACAATTAAAACGCAACGATCTCTGAACCATTGTTGATCCTGGACCACCATAATGCGGTTGTTGTTGTTGCTGCTGGAACCCTTTTTTAGGACACTTATTTGCCAAATGTCCTTCCTGCTGACAAATGTAGCATTTGCGAGGTTCATTGTTATTTCCAGGCTTCTTCTTGCTCGGCTTCCTCCATTTGGGATCGAAATTTCTCTTATTCGGATTAGCGAAATTCCCACCTGAAGCTGCTACTGGTGCCACCGATTTTTTGCTCATCAAATTTTCATATCTCAAAGCCATATCAATTAAATCAACAAAAGATCCTTTCGAAAGCACCATCATCTTTTCATAAAATTCTGGTCGCAATCCGTGCACAAACTTTTCGTTCTTTTTGAAGGGAGTATCAATGAATCCTGGTCCATAGCAAGAAAGTTCATTGAATTTGGTTTCATACAACGAAATAGACTGTTACCCTGCTTCAAATTCAGAAATCCTGATACAATTGACTTTTCCCTGCCGTTGGCATAAACTTCTCCTCAAATAACTCCTTAAATCTGTCCCATGAAATGTTCTCCTCGGAAATGTTTGCTACTGTTGCATCCCACCAGGTTGATGCGCCTCCCTGCAATTGCCACGATGCCATTTCTCTTTTACGTTCATCAGACAACTTCATACAATTAAAAATGCACTCACAAGAGCATAGCCAAGCTTGAACTTAAATTATCGATTCTGAACCTTTAAATGGTTGGCCTCCAAGGTTGATGAAGTCTTTGCATAAAGCGGAAAAACTAACCTGAGGCGGTACTGGATTTACAGCCTCACCAGCATTTTGACTTCGTCCATTATCAGTAGAGGTACTGCCCCTACCACTGCCTCTCCTTCCAGAACTCATGTTGGCTACCTGGACAGGTAACTCAACAAATTTAAATAGATATATATATATATATATATATATAATTATATAAAAATACAAATACGCACTCTCAAGATAAATATTACTCAATATCCTATGTACTCGCTCAACCTAGCGCTCTGATACCAACTGTGACGACCGGCCTTTCTAATCCCAAAAAGACGTATCATCATTAAGAAAGAAAGGGATAGAAATAGAAAAGAATAGAAAGAAAGAAATAACAACATCAGAATCTCATAGCGGAATGGAACAAAAAATAATACATCACATAACTATTACATAGTTATACATACATCAGAGTTATACAATATCATACAACAGGACAGTCATATACATATGTGTCCATACATACATCCAAAATATATCATACACTAACAACACAGCGAAACTACATAGGTAGATACATACGTCTGGTCTTCTTCTCCAAAGCACCTTCAGAAACTCAATACTCCAAATACCTATCACTTGGCTACTCGTAAAAATTTAAGCACCCAAGAGTTTATGAAAAACAAAATATAAACTCCGGGTCAGACATGGGTCTGTGTGAGTAAACGGGTTAGAGTTGTTTAACTTTGAAAAGCATTTGAAAATAAAGATGGCATGTAAGACTCCCCAAACATAAACACGGGTAAGTTTTTACCTTACGCTAACCAAAACATTTTATAGGAAATCTAGTGATATTATAATAGTGTCTAGGGTTTTCAAGTAAATAGAAAATAGCCGAAATTGTTACATTCATTAAATTCCTGCTACTAGCCATGAAAGTGGGTAATACAAATCAAAACCGTAGGGTCTTCTAGGGAAAATGGGTTTCCATCAATGGCAGGGCTACTGGGGTACCGCCGGTCACAGTACATGGCCTAGATCACCGTACCGAGGATCACTCCCGACCCCCTACAACACAAGGCCGGAACCATTCCTTACCTGTGACGCCCTACCTCTATGCTCACTATAACAAAGAGTATTAAAGGAAATACTGTCTTTTATTACGAACAATAAGGCTGGATATGAGCAGCCATCCATAGTTAGGCTTACACTAGTATTGATTATCTCGATAGGAGTGGTATATATTTTTCATCTCTGTTTACTTACTCCCATCGACATATTCAATTCCAGTATAAAACAAAGTACGATGGCTCATAATAGTTTTGGACAACATATATAATAATAACACAGATAAGCTAAATGCGGAACACCGATAATATAAAATCTCATATATATATAGCTGAAGTCAGTTACAATACATGTGATACAATACATATGATACAACTATAACTATCGACTCAGGAAGTTGCATATACAAGTACATTATTGACAATAATATACATGAATACATATCATCCTATACTATGACAACGAATACTCCAAAAGGTATAAAGAGACTTCATAGCTCAAGCAGCAACCCAAAGCAAGATATCTACAACCTGTAATAACTTGGTCTGACCCAAGTATTTAATTCAAAAGAAAATAATACATGGGTCAGTCAAATTCAAACTCAGTCATTAAAGCACAAAAGCAATAATAATTAAAAAACAAATAGACGACAGTCACAACAAATCTCGTCTATCCAATCCTTTAATAAGGAATCGGATAACGGTAAATATAACACGTAACAGTGTTAAACAACAAATCAACAAATTCAAATTATCAACAAAGATAAATGAAAGGATTATCAATGAAGATAATTTAGAAAACAACAGAATTGCCTAAATGGCAATTAACAAAAAAATCTAATTATTAAATAAATAATTTGAAACTCATAGTCTAATTATCAAATAGATAATTAGACAACAACAAAATGATCAATCAAACCAAATCAAAAGACAATTTCAAAATATTGAATTGGACACACAAAACGATTCAAGCAATTGAAATATCAATTAAAACATCAATTCTGGTAGGGCTGCAGCACACGCACGCGTGTACTGCCTCGCCACTACAGCATGAAATACACAAAAGATCAACGAATCAAAAGCAAATGGTACAAACTCGAGATCAAGTTCAAGTTAAGCAACTCAAACCCAACTGGTCAGTGTTATCACAAAACATAAATGCACACGCAAGGCTACTGCATAGTGCAGCAACAATATCAGTGCAACAACTATTACAAAGACAAGTGTATCAAGCAGAAAGCAGAATGACATGCACAAGGTGTACATGTGAAACAGACCAAATGCCATCAAGTGATACAAGTACTCGAGCTTAAGACAGTACAATCCAAAAATGCAACAAAATGGAACTGCAGCCACCACATGAATACAAGGGTAGAACTACGACAAAAACTGCAGCCACCACATGAATACAAGAGCACAGCAAATACAAACTGCAACCACAACTTGTTGCAACTTTACTTGAAAACAAATGCACAGCATACCTATAAAGGAATAGCATTAAGGCACAAAGGCCACATGTTGGCAACAATTGAATTTTGCACGCAACCTGAACCAACAGAGCACAAAGGCTCGAATGACCAAGTGCATAATACACAAGTGGCCCAGCAAATACAAAGAAATCAACAAGGTCGGGTCTGAATACAAGCATACCCAAAGGTGCACGAGCATATAAAGGTGCACAGAAACATCAAAACTGCACAGTAAAGACTAATGAACTCTGTGATAGTGTAGCCAAGATCAAGCATGATACAGCAAGTATAAGTGGATATACAAGCAGTGTAAGCGGATACCAAAGTAAAAGAGTTCGAATCCAAACATGGTTGCAAGCTCGAACAAAGAAACTGTTATTAACAGCAGTTACAAGATGAAATGCACAAAGCCAACTGCAATTACAAGGGGAGTGACAACATAAATGAATCAGAGGCAACAGTGACACTCCACAAGACAATGGATAATATGCATAGAAACATGCAGTGCGAACACAAATGGCCTAAGTCAAACTACAAATGCAACACGAGCTGGACAGTGCAGGCTTCAAAGAGTTCCAGACTCCAGATAACAGTGACACCGTGCAAAAGTATTTAACAACACAATGGATTGGTTCAAAGTTCAGGTGAACCAAATTAAGTAGTGGACACAAAGGACTAATGAATGCAACTGAATACAAGTGGAAACCAATGCAATCATCTGATAGATGTCAAGATATACACAGCATCAAAATGAACATAGAAATGAACAACAAGTTTCAAAAAAATGACCGAAGTCAAATAGCAGTTTTTATCGAAATCGAGCTCAAATTATTTTCGCAAAATCGAGTATGCAAATCAAGTCCAAAAACAACTACAGGCTCAAATCGAAGCATGAACAAGTTGCAGCAATATACATACAGTCAAGCTATTTTTCATCACATTTTAACATGTACACAGCGACAACCATAGCATGGCACAAAAGTGGAACGAAGTCCATAGGTCAAAATAGCTTTAATTGGCCAAATTCGAACAAAATCAATATCGACTAACTCAATTCAAAGCTGAAAACACAAGAACAAAATCCTCATCAGAAAAACCCAAATTGAGTTCGCAAAGCAAACGGAGGCCGAAGCCAAAATACTACCATAAAATCAAAATGACCGAAGTCAAAGTACCAGAGAATTCAAAGCCGAAAACACAAAATCACATATACATGAAATTGAATTAGATGTGAGTAATTAAAAATCACTAACCTTGTTTAACGAGCGCAAATCCAATCGATCGAAGTAATTCAAGTCGGCCTCTTCAATTTTTCACGAAAGCCCTAATTTGCAAGCGAGCCGCCATTTATTTTCTTTCGTATGTTTTGTTTTAGGGTTTTCGAAATGAATGAAGGGACAAAGTGGAACGGGTATTTACTTTAGATAATGCAACACCAAAATAAAAAGGAACGTGGGTCGAAATTTCATTTTAAAGCCCACTTAATTCCTTAATAAAATTATAAAAGAATTTCAACCCGGTTTAAAAACTTCCAATAGGAGTTAGCCAAAAGATTTTTATCGTCTAACAACGATAAATAAATAAATGTGAAATCCCGGGTTGTTACAGACTCCCCTCCTTATAAAAATTGCGTCCTCGCAATTTTCATAGTTAAAGTCGTCATTAACAATTATTTTTCTAACATAAACTGGTTAAGCTAGAAAATAAAGGTCAAGAACACAAACGCCAAAGAAATCTTTTAATTCTATAAAAGAAGTTCACAAATTCTCAACAAATTCTAATTATCAAATAGATAATCAGAAAACAACAATTTATCCATTTATGAAAAACGATAATCAGAAATCTCAAATCAACAAATATCTAATTATCACAAACGATAATCAGAAATCGCAAATCAATAAACACTAATTATCACAAACGATAATCAAAAATCTCAAATCAACAAGTATCTAATTATCAAAAACGATAATCAGAAATCCCACATCAACAAATATCTAATTATCAAAAACGATAATCCGAAAGCTCAAATATCTAATTATCAAAAACTATAATCAGAAATCTCAAATCAACAAGTATCTAATTATCACAAACGATAATCAGAAATCTCAAATCAATAAATATCTAATTATCAGAAACGATAATCAGAAATCTCAAATCAACAAGTATCTAATTATCAAAAACGATAATCAGAAATCTCAAATCAATAAGTATCTAATTATCACAAACGATAATCAGAAATCTCAAATCAACAAGTATCTAATTATCACAAACGATAATCAGAAATCTCAAATCAACAAATATCTAATTATCATAAAAGATAATCAGAAATCTCAAATCAACAAGTATCTAATTATCAAAAACGATAATCAGAAACAAAAAATATCCGATTATCAAAAACGATAATCAGAAACAACAAATATCCAGTTATCAAAAACGATAATCAAATACACAAATATCTAATTATCAAAAACGATAATCAGAAACAACAAATATCCAATTATCAAAAACGATAATCAGAAACACAAATCTCCAATTATGAAAAATGATAATCACCAAAATATTTGTTGAAACATAAAGCAATTTGTTGAAGAAACTGCAGTTTGAATTTCCTGAAAGCTTTTCTGCCATGATTTTGAATTTATTTAAGTTTGCAGAGTAAAGATATTTATTTTCTTTTTCTTATCTCAGTTAACTTCTCAAGTTTTATAGATGAACCAAATAATATGATGTATATATATAGAAACATAACTTTGAACAGTATAGGTATTAACTGGACCAGTTTTACTTGTTTGACCATAGAAGACTTGTATTAAATTACTATAAAAATTGAAATGACGTTGTATACTTCGGCTGAGATTTTTCTTGCGATTGAGTTGACAAAATATTGTGCTAATTTAATGCATGTGTCTTCATTTTAGTTTACATCTATTTATTGTTTCTGATATTTGTATTTTGAACAAAGATATTTGTATATGTATAAAAACATTTTGTAGTTTGATTTTATACTTTACAATTCGTATATATATTTACAGGTCAATGTTTATGATAAACTTATTTTATATGTTGGGTAGGATTATTATAGTTATTGTTAGCATATTAGTTTTATTCTATTTGTAAATTAAATTTCCAAACATTTGTTTATAACCTATATTTGTATTTATATATTTTATATTTCTATTTATAGCTTATGTTTATATTTATATTCTATATTTATGTTTTTATGTTTATGTTTAATGTTGATAAGGTTGTTTATTATTCAAACATTATTATTTCAATTACATTTTATATGTAGATTAGATGAAATATTAACAATATAGAATCTTTCATTCTATTGAATAAGACAGATTTTGTTTTAGATAGTTTGAAAGAATTTATTTTAGATTTTCAAATCAATATTTTCTTTACAGACACATATATAACTGATAAATGTCCAAGATCATATCAGCTTAAAATTTTAAAAGCTTGAATTTAATTTAAATTAGATTAAATATTACTAGAATATATTGCCAAAATTCCAGGTCATTACATTGTAACACATTAAGTACAACACAGCGGAAGAAAAAGAATATGTCAATATACAACATTGATACAATATGATACAACATATGATACAATAGATATCAATATACATCAGAGATACGATACAAGACAATAGCAGTGGAAAGAAATGATAACACCAGCAGTGGAACAGTATCTCCAAGATGGTCTTCAAGAAAGAACTCCAGTATCGGTAATCTCCATCTCCAAGGCACCAATCCAGAAATAGCTCGAACTCCCAATAACGATACACAAATATAAGCAAGTGCAGTCCAAAGACTTCGAAGGCTATCGAATCTACACCTATTATTGATTATCTGAAAAACCCAACTCTAAACTGCCCGCCCGTGTGGAAAAATTGTGGGCACCCAGAGTTTAGGATGGGAACAACAAACTCCAGGTCAGTCGTGGGACTGGTAAGAGCAAACAAAACAGTTTATCTTTAAAATAAACATCAAAAGAATTAAAAATAAATCCGCAATGCTTTTTAGAAAATGAAACTACCATAAGGCCTCCCGCCACACACACAATGCAAACGCAGAATTGGAGGAGATTTCTCCTTATCATAGTCAAATATGCTTGATATGAGAAAATTTCTTTGATATCATTACCAGTGCATAGTGCAGAAAACCCATTTTGAAAGTATAATATTAATCTTAGCCAGCATAGGCATTTCACACTTATGCCTACTATAGCTACCATGCTCAATAGCAGGTTACCGCCATATTCCATGGCAGGTTATACAACTAAAACTGTACAGGGCGTATTGTTTTGTTTAGATTTCCAACAAATGGTCAGGATAAGGAACTTCCTACTATCCATGGGTACGCCTCTGGCGGGACGTCCCGAGAACCTAACCGGATCTCTGGCAACACAAGGCCGGGTTACCTCTGTAACTAGGTAACTACTACTCGAGCATGCCATCCCCCGGTCCTTTGGGACCTTTACCCGAGGCGCCTCTCAACTACAAAGCAATCACAAAGTAATAGATTTGCAGTGTCCACATGAATAAAGTATCTGGGCTCCATACCACGATACCACCCTTTTCCAGAAGGGAATGACACACCTTAAAGGGAGCGACCGTCATAATCTTGCCGCATCTTTCCTGTTTCAACCATTTCCGGGGTGTGAGCACCTGATGCAGTCTCGTCCATAAAGCTACGCTTTATTCAAAAGCCATGCTTTGATCATAAATGATCAACAAATGATCATCCATACACAGCAGCACTTGGCATGCCACATAACCAAATTGGGATTATAACACTGATAACTATCAACTACATAACATCTGAGATCGTACGTCTCAGAGAAGGGTGTTAAGATAAGAGAATAAATTCTCCGGCACCAAGCAGAAATGTATTTGATAGAGATCAGTTTATATCTCAAAGTGTAGTGTCAGACATACGACCATACAAGTCTATTCCGGGTTCGAACAGAACCGAAGGCACATTCGAAGAAGCCCTTGCAATCCGGGTATCCACAATCTCGATCAGACTTCCCATCACTTAGGGAATCTCTATACCATAGCTACTCGGTGCAGAGACAATCAATATGTTATCCTATCGTTCTCGCAAATGCCCGTTCTTCAACACCGGTCTTCAAATGCAATCCATAATGTCGTATCATTATTCGGAATGGATTATATGACACAAGGTCCTCTCCCGGCTAAACCGAATAATGAGCGCAATATTTAAAAACATATGGATATGGGATTTCAGTCACAACTTTTAAAAACCCAAAACTTTTCTCTCAAATGGTTTAAACCAATTACCATTTCAAAAATTTAAACAAAAAGATTTATTTCACAAAGTTCACACAGTTTTACAAAGATCCATTTACGGATTTCAAAACAATTCCCATTTCAATTAGGATTAATTCATCCAATCTTTAAATCAAGGATTAAACTTATAGCTTTCAAACCGTTTCCAAAGGTTTATTCATAACTTGGAAAACAATTTTTAGACTTTAAATCCCTTTAACACAAATGGGAAGTCATTCTTATATGAAAGCTATTATTATTTGAAAACAAATAGTTTTCATTTCGGAATAATCTGATTTCATTTATACAAGGTAAAATCTTTGGATTAAATCCAAATTCCCAAAACAATGCTTTTAAAATGGTTTAAAACCTATATAAACTTGTATACCTTTTTTAAATCATAAATAGGATTTAATTTCAAATTTTTTGAATTCAAATTTAAATTTAATTTAAAAAGTAAATTAAGTTATTTAAAAATAACCTTTATCTTTGAAATTCCTTTTCAAAAGCTTTTAATTTTAAACCCAATTTATTTCAGAAAACATTTGGATTCAAAAATTCAATTTTTAAAACTATTTCAAAAATCTATGACTTAGCCAATTTCAACGTGCAACCCATATTTGTGTGTGTATAAGTGTGGTCCAGGGGTATTACACAATGAAAGTGCAACGTCGTCAATCAGTACATATTCAAATATAGCAATATATATGATAAGCGGTATAAACTATGACGCTTATGTTTATTCACAGATCACAGATATATGTCATAGATAATAAATTACATTAAACACAGCTCAAATCAAACAGAGCGTCACAATCAGGGATATCAAACAATTCAATCATCCAATAGAATCCAACCATCCATAAGTAAAATCAGTTAATTGTCTGATTAATTTAAATCAGGTTATTTACTCATGAATTACTAATCCTGGTTAATTAATATTAATAAATTACAAATTATTTTTGATTAATCATTCTTTAATCATTTATTAATTAACCATTAATAATAAATTAATTAACCTTTAATTAAAATTCATCAACTTTTAATTACTAAATAATTAACCTTTAATTATTTAACTCACCTTTTAATTAATTATCCTTAATTAATTAATTAACCAATAATTAATCATCCTTTACTAATTTCACTAAGGAATTAGCTTTTATTTAATTACACAAAGTAATTATCTTTTAATTAATTATACAAATTAATTATCTCTGATTAATTACATTAATTAATTATCATTAGTTTCCCTTCAATTAAAATTTAAGTAACCTCCAAATCATTACTAAATTAACCTTTAAATCATTAATTAATCACCTTCATTTATCAATTAGTCTTTAATTAATAAATAATTCCTTAATTTTTGATCAATAAATATTTATTACTAATCAAATAAACCTTTGATTAATCTCATAATTAGATTTAATCGCCTTGTTTTATTTATCTTTAATTATATAATCAATCCTTTCAATTTCGTTGGGTAATTACCTTAATGTTTTATATAACGAAAGCATTTGATTTTTTTATTTGATTATAACATTGAATTTATTTACAATAAAAGTGATATAGATTAAACTTTTAAAATTAATTTAATTTGAAATAATTTTTATTTGAAAACCTTTAACTTCACATCCCTCTTAACAAACAATTATCATTTTATAAAGAACAGTTTTTTTAAGAAATCAATATGGTTTAGATTGTTAAAGTTTAAAACTGGGAAAAATATTACCCAAGCTAATCTATCAAATACCCGAGTTCTTTCCCCTTCTATATTTTTAAAACTTGTCTTTGATTTGAAAGTTCAAAACCTGGTAATCACATGCCTACGAGAACACACCCGAATCGACTCGAGCCCATCGTTCATCTTCTCGAGCTCAAGTTCGAGTCGATTGCCTGCTTCTTCATTCTTGAACCCGAGCCCATTATCTTCTTCCCCAAAAAATCACTACCCAGACATGAAACGTGGATGCGTGCACATGCACCGATGATCGCCATTTTTCGATCGTCATCGCTGATGCCAACAAGTCACCTATGACTTCCTCCATCGATCCCAATCGCTAAATCTTTAAATTGAACTCGATTCGAAATCGAGTTCGAGCACACCCAAACTGGAACTCACTGATCAACCCAAAAGCGCCTCGCTCTGCCATAACACGACACCAAAATTCTCACGACTCCGACCTAAACTCCGTTGGTCAACCACGTAGCCCTTCCCCCCGGTGCGATCGACCAGATTGCCATGTCTACGGCGAAAACTTCTCGTGAACAACAGCGAACCCAACATACCCCAAAACCCTAAATCAACTTCAAACTACCACTCTGGCATATTATAAATTTTGTGAGTATTTTTCCATGATTCTACCACATCCAAGCCACCTTCGACCTCAACCACAACCCGCCATTTGACGTCAATCGGCAGATGTTGGCAAAAATGTAGATTTTGTTCAACATTCAATTTCTCACAAATTATTAAACAAAAAATTATGAAATGATTTACTAAACTCATCACGGTCCGAGTTAAAACTGTTTATGTGATCAAATTTGGAAACTAAAACATTTGATTCCGGGCTAAATTTAAAGTATCACTGTATAAATAACATTTTCTAAATAAATATTTAATTTAAATACCTGAATTTGCTTTTAAAAGTGATGTTATAACCATACCAGTATACTTCATTCAAAGATCAAAGCTTTAAAAGAGTTGGATGGAATGATTTTTAAATTTCCTATCAGGTTTAAAAAAAATTGTTGTTAGACAAAGATAGCTCTATATGTATACATAGACATACATCTAACCATTTCAACACATATATATATATATATATATATATGCATATAAACCAGCAAACACATTCACATTCATCAACACTGTCATCACAGGCATGCAATTTCGAAGAAACAGTTTTAAGAATTTAAGTTTTCTCATCTGAATTTTTGTTGATAGAGAGCTCCTAACAGTTTTCAAAATGAGGATGTACCTGTAAAAAAATTTCTATAATTTTTTTGAAGCTTAGATCTGCAACTTGCAAGTACAGATCTTTGATTACTCTCTGTTGGGTTTATTCACTTAATTCATCAAATAAAAAACAATTTTAAATTACTTAAAGTTTGAATTTTTGTTATACACAGAGCAGCCTTTTTCCTTTCCTGCTGCTTGTAATCCAGGAATAAGCTTAATCATTGAACTTAATTTCCTCCTGCAACTGCTTAATATAATTGTTTAAATCTTTGCTTTATTACTGATTACAACTTCAAATTCAAATTTTAAAAAGAAATTTACTTGCCTTAAATTATCTGAGTTGATATTGCATTTGTTTGCTTTTGCTCTAATTTCTCAAGTTCTATTTTAATCTTTTTCTTTGATCTGGACTTGATTTCCAAGCTTTAGTTCTTGCCTCAGATCTGCATTTCAGGTTTCGATCTGATCTGATACTTGATTGTTATGAGGTGATTTACAGCTTGAAGTTTGAAAGAAGCCCTGGGTTTTGTATTTTGATTTTTAGACTTTTTTCAACTTTGAATCCAAAAGAATGCTTCAGCTTTTTCTGATTTTTTTCTATATTTTTTTTCTTTGGGTGTTGAGATTTGTGATACTCAATCTTTCTACTGTGCTTTCAGATTTGATGAGACTAAATAATTTGAATACGGGGAGATCAAAAGGTTTTTTTGTAATTTTTTAAATCTTATTATTTTATTCAATCAATCATAGTGGATGCCATTTGTAAAAAATAATCACGAGGCCTCAATATATGTTAATTTCTTTACTCCGTCTCTTTGATGTATGTTTATCATTTGTAATTTTACAAAACAAAGAATCTTTAATAAATTTTTATATCATATTCACTTAAGTCTTATATGTACATAAGTTTGTATTTTACATTTTCATGTATATACTATTATTGGTTAGGCTTTTTATACCTATACTTCCAAAATATACATTCATATCAAAGTCTTATGTTAATTATATATATATATATATATATATATATATATATATATATATAATTGAGTTTAAACAAATTCTAAAAGGCGGCATATAAATTCTTTATTCAATTCTTATTTAAACTTGAACTTAAGTAAAAATATTTTTATGCATAAGTACACATTTTATTTAAATTTTAACTCAAGTTACTATTATACTTTTTAAATAAATAATTATCTATATATGTATTATTTTAAACTTTTATTTCTTGTTTACATTTTGTTTATTATTTCTACTTATACCAATTTAAAGAAAGAAATGATTTTAAACTAATTATGCTTTTAATCAATAAACAAATATATAATGATATTTAGTTTTAAACAATTGTTTTGAGAATCATTTATATCTAATTCAAAATATAACTTTCAAAATAAATATTACATATGTCTCTAAATAAATATTACATATGTCTCCTAAAATTAGAAAACAATTTTCTACTAGTATAAAATTATATAGTTTTCAAATCCAAATTTTATTTATTTATAAGATATTAAATATAGAATTTCAAATCCACGGTTAAATTTTTAAAATCAATATCCAAATAAACAAATATCCTATTTAATATTGGAAAAATAAATTTAATTTACAATTCAAATTCACAAATCTATATCAATTACTAATTTTAATTTTACTCAAAAATCGAGATTGTTACAAGTATGTCATCCCCCGGTCGTAACCGACCTTTACTGAGGCCTCTCAACAAATTGCGACAAATCCACATAAGTTAAATATCAGTCCATACAATGATACCACTTTTTATCCAGAAAGAAATGCACATACCCTAAGGGGCGCGACCCCCATAACCTTGCTGCATCCTCCATGTTTCAATTATTTTCGAGGTGTGAGGTTCGATGAAGTCTCATCTCACCAAGCTATGCTTTTCACAGAAGCCATGCTTTGATCAACCAATGCTCGACACTTAGCATGCCACATAACAAAATTAGGAATATATCATAAGTAACCATCAACTACATAACCTCTGAGCTCGTACGTCTCAAAGAAGGATGTTAAGCTAAGAGAATAAATTCTCTGCCACCAAACAGAAATGTATTTGATAGAAACCAGCTTTACATCTCAAAATATAACGTTAGACATACATCTATACAAGTCCATCCTGGGTCTGAATGGAACCGAATGCACTTTGTCCAATTAAGGAAAAGTCCTTGCAAATCCGGATATCCCGAATCCCAACCGGACTCCCCATAACATAAGGGAATCTCTATACCTGAGCAACTCAGTGCAGAGACAATCAACAGGTAATCCTTTCGTTTTCGAAAATAACCGATTTTCAACCATCGTCGTCAAATGCTATCCCATTTCGTCGTATCGTTATTCGGAATGGGTTTTATGACATAATGTCCTCTCCCGGCTTAACCGAATATGAGGGCTTATTTTAAACATGTGTATACAATCACAAAAAATTTCCATTTTTAATCTTTTAAACAAAAGATCCACCCTTAAGATTGGATGTGGTTTTCGGATAACCATTTGGAATCCGACCCTCGGTCGCATCGGAATTCAAATGCCGTTTTAAAGGCCAAGTTGTTTACGTAACAATTTTCATTCAAATCAGAAGTTCACATTCATATAGGAACACATCACAGACAAATATTCATCACAGCTTAATCCAAAGCAATTCATATCACAAAACTTCACATATCAGAGATATCAAACAATTCAAGGCATTCAATGCAATCCAATAATCCATAAGCAAGATTAATTAGTTCTTCCATTCCTAACTAATTCAATTTAATTTCCAACATAAATTAAATTAATTACTTTAATTATTTTTTAAATCCTACTTAATTAACGTTAATTAATTACAAACCATTTGTTATTATGAAATTAATTAATGATCCTTAATTATCCATCTTAAGTAATTATCCTCAATTACATTCATTAAGCAATTATCCCATAATTACCGGTTAATTATTTTATAATTGTTAATTAATTTAGTTTTATTTACCACTTAATTATCCTCTAATTATAAATTAATTAACCATTAATTATTAGTTAATTAACCTTTAATTAATTACATTAATTAATCATCCTTTATCATTAATTAACCTTTAATTATTAATTAATTAACCTATAATTGATTAATTATCCTTTAAGTAATCACATTAAGTTATTATTCCTTAATTACTTATCATTTATTAATCAACCTTTAATTAATTACATTAATCAATTAACCTTTAATAATCAATTAACTTTTAATTTATCTCATTGCGTAATTATCCTTTAATTACTCCCATAAATTAATCAATCTTTTATTTGATTACATTAAGTAATTATCTTTATCCTTAATTAATTAGTAATGAACATTTAATTAATTAAGACCCCAATTAACTTAAGATAAACCATTTATTTTAATTATTTATTTAAACCAATTCAATACAAAGCAAATGAACAAGAATAGATTGTAGGAATTCATACCTAACAATAATGAAAGTTATAGACATAGATATGAGTCCAAAAACTCTCCTTTTACTCGAAAACAATGAAGGATAAGCTTGAAAACAAAGGGAAGATCAACTACTCTTCAATTTCAACTCTAATAGCTCCAATCTAAGCTTTTCTTTGATTTTGGAGCTAGAACTTGAATTTGCAAAAGAAACTAGGGCTTAGAATTTTAGTTTCCAGTCTCTTCCTCCATTTTTGCAAAAGAGTTAGGAAAATAATAGATAGGAGAGGGGGTGGAGCGAGGTCTTATGTTAGGTTATTAGGCTGAAACCCAAACCCGAAGCCATAAGTGAAAATGTCAAAATTCAAGCAAACTCCAAACATATCGATGTTTATACTTAAAAAGGTTGCAAACAGCATTTTGAACTCAATGGAAGTTGTATCGAGTTCTAATTCGACTGTATGCAAAAAGTAGTCTTTCGGACATAAATCCGACTAACGATGCTATATTTATATAAAATATTTAAATATACAATCGTAAAATATGCGGGTTGTTACATGTAGGGCCTCCTACTGGGTTCTTCACACAAATATGTTCGCCTATGAATTCTTGTTTTAGATTTAATTTTTCTATGGTTTGTTGGGAAATAAACTATCCGTGACTTTAGTCTCGAATAGAACTCTAACAATTTTTTCATAAATAAGAAATTTAGCTTCCAAAACTCCTTTCCCTTAGGATTACCTTGCTTCTTATTTACATCCTGGAAATACTAGTGGAAGGCATATAAAGCTGCTCAAACACTTGCATCAATTTATCCCTTGTAAACTCATCTTTCGATTTGGCCATAGTAATGGTCTCCCACCATGCCGAAGCTTCTCCTTGTAGCTGTCAGGAATCCATGAAAGAATTAAAATTGGCTGATGATCAAAAGAGGTTGATGGAAAAAGTTGTTCCTTGTTGTTATAGGGTATTGACCATTTGTAGTGGTACTCTCGTGTCCCCTACATCTTCCTCTTCTTGCACTAAATTAACATAAGCATACAGACAAGATATCTTACGGATACTCATTCTAGGGCATTACTGACCCTATCTCTAATGAGTCACCTAATGAGTTATCCTCCAAAGCTAAAGTTCTTACTCAACCTTTAGCTCCGATACCACGTGTGATGACCCTGGTTCCGATGCTCGAAAATCGGCATCTAATACATCACTCGTATTCGAATGCCGAAGATCCTAACGTTGGAGTCCACTTCATCGGAGCTTATAACACATTAGGTGAAAACAACACAGTGGAAACAAAAACGAATTTTATTGATACACCGAATGTATACAACATGAATTACAACAAGCTGATAACAGTGCCCAACAATATCAAAGCAAAAATAGATACAATAGCGGAAAGAAATAACAACATGGACTTCCTTGCAAGAGAGAGAATCCGAGTGACTGCATCTTCATTGCCAAAGCTCCAAAGATCAATCCAAAAAGCTCAAAACCAAAAGCTATCATACTGCAATGAAGTGAATGCGATCCCCAAATCCACATACTTCAAAGATTAAGGCTATCAAAAATGTGATGGTCTAGGCTTTGCAACCAAAGGCTTTCAAATCCACATCTATTGCCTGACATAGCTTCAGAACCTACTGATAACTGACTCTAGGCTGCCTATGCAGGAAATTATCGGCACTTAGAATTTAGATAAGGGAACAATAAACTCTGGATCTGTAATGGGACTAGTGTGAGCAAACGTAAAACAGTTGTTTGTACAATAAAGAAAATAAAAATAAATAAAAAGAAATCTGTTATGCTTTTTGGAAAATGAAACTACCATAAGGTCTCCTGGCACAAGCACAACGCAATCGCACACTTGGGGAAGGTTTCTGCTTATGATAGTCAAACATGCTAGATACGCGAAAATCCTTTTGATATTATTATTAGTGCATAGTGTGGAAAACATTTCAAAAGTATAATATTAATCTTAGCCTACATACATACCATTATAGTATGCCTACTATAACTACCATGTTAGATTGTAGGTTCTACAATTAAAACCGTACAGGACTCGTATTTGGTGATTGGATTTCCAACAAATGGCCAAGGCTAAGGAACTTTCTTTCCGAATGGGTGCGCCTCTGGAGGGATGCCCCATGAACCTAACCGGATCTCTACCAACACAAGGCCGAGTTATGTAATGACCCGTAAAATTCGATGATTAAAATTAGTTAAATTAATAAGATTTTTGTAATTAAATTTACAAATAAATAAAAAATTTATAATTTATATTAAAGTAAATATTAAGAATGAATTGTGGCAAGGGTTATTTAAAAATTAATTATTGAAATTGGAGTGAAATTCTAATAGTGTAGTAGTGTAAATTATTGCACTTGGTTAAAATGGAAAATAAGTAAATAAAAGTAAGTGTTGGGTTTAACCAATGAATAATATATTGATTAACAGTGATTGAATGTAAATTTAGGTAATAATGTTAAAGCAAGCTTATAAATAATTAACTCAATGCAATCCTAATTGATTGAAATAACTATTTGGGTTATAATTAATCGTAAATAGGGATATTTGTTAATAAATTAATATAACAAAAATTAATGTAAATATTGAATTAATAAATGAATTAATAATGAATAAATAGTGATTAAATAAAATTAATGTTTTGTATGTAATTGTTTGGAAATGATAACTTATATAGATATGATTAAGGGTTAATGGAATTTTTTTTTATAAATTAATCATTTATTTAGTCCGTTAAATCAAGTTTGTAATCAATTGCAATGAATCTCAATTCAAGGTTATATTTGTATAAGTTGAGGAAATAATAGGAAATAATGCTAATTCTATTTATAATATGACAATTGGTTGATTTAAAGAATCGAAAGCAAGATTTATTAATTTAATTGAAGTGAAAAATTCAATAATTGAATTAACTGCAAATAAATGGAATTAAATATTTAGTTATTATGTTAATAGAAATTTAGATGAAATATGAGAAAATTAATGCAATGGATTTTTAATCTAATGTTAATCTCATCCGTTTGATAATGGTAAATTGAATAATAGAACGAAAAGTAAATTAAATAGAATTTCTGGAAATTAAATTTATAAATTTTGAATTTTATGGAATTGAGGTTAATACTGAAATTGATAAATTAATCAACTCTAATTTGACATTTAAATTTGTTTAAATCGTTGTAAATGATTGGAAAATTTAAAATGATAAGAATTGACAATTATAGAATTGAAATTGAAAAAATTTATTTAATTAATTTATTATTAATTTATTTAATTAGTGTAAAAATAGCCATTTTGTCCATTGACTCGGATTTCGACGAAACTAGTTTCATTGTATCCGTATCGGTGAATTATTACAGGATTTCATGTTTCGTAGCGATCGGGCTTGTCGTTTGATCGTACGGACTCGAAACACCTTTTAATCAATGAAATTGAAATCAATTTGAAATAATTTTATTTTAGTATAACTTCTTCATATGATGGAAATTGGACGTGAAACCTATTCCAACGCGTTTAAAATATTTTAAAATATCAATTTTGATATATGGGTTGATCCAATTTCGTTCCGGAGTCGAAACAGGCTTTTCGGGACTTTTTATCGTTCGACGCGTATACCAATCGGGTCCATATATTCTATTTCAGCTTTGCCTATAAATACCCTGTTATAAACCATAGCCTACCTCTATTTCTCATTTGTTTGTGCATACAATTCCTCTTCACCTCCTTCTTTCAACGGCACACAATTCCAAATACAATTGCAATTCAATAATCAAATTGAAAATTCAATTTCCTCAAACCATAGCAAACTATATATGGATTTGAAGCTCTCGACGAGCGCATTTCAGTTTTGCTGTTCGTTTTTCAATCTGGGTTTCCGTGCAGCCAGAATTGGGCGAAATAACCTCGGTCGTTCATCGCGTTGTGATGAACGTTGACGGATCGTCAATTGGAAGTTATGGGGTCGTGGAGAGTGACGAGTAGAGCATATCTGCATAGGTCGCTCGTCGAATCAACGGCTAGATCGACGGCGTAAGTTCGATTAGGGTTTAACCTATCCGGCAGCAGCTCGCATTTGGGAGGCTCGGCCATAGGCTTTTTCGAAGGGGACAAGGAGGTGAGTTCACCCAAGTGGTCGGCATGGCGATCGACCACCGGAGGTGATGGTTTTTCGTGGTCAACGGCAGGTCAAGGGCGTATGAGCTGGGCGTGTTTCGTTCGAATGCGTGACTAAGGATTTTTCCATGCGACTGTTGTTAGCTTCAATGACGATGACGGGGCATGTTTAGTGCAACGACGCATAAATTTTTAATAATTAAAATTGTTAAATTGATAAAATTTTGGTAATTTAATATGAAGAAAAATAAACTTTGTAATAAAATAAGGAAGGAATGTTAAAGTGGAAATGCATATTTTATTCATAAGGTAATATAAGAGAATGAAACTTATCTGAATGAATTTATTTGAGGTTTCAATCATAATAAATGTACACATTTAACAAATTCAATATAATTAAGAACAACTGTTAATACAAAGGAAAGAAATTAATTAAATCCATCAGGTCATTGTTTGATTTCCTGCCTTTTTCTACATGGCATCTTTATTTCTTGCTTTATCCATACAAACTCTTTTCCTAGCCATGTATTTCTCATTTGCAAATCATGTACAACAAGATTTAATTCTCATTTCAAAACTCCACATTATCATTTGCATTTAAGAATAAAACATATATACGTTTCTTTCTCCTTAACTTATACCTTTTCTGTTTCTTAGCATTTACTCTCACTTTGCTTGCCACCCAAACCATCTATGTATCAACCCAAAAATTTTAATAAATGTTTTATTTATTTAATTTAGCTAATTTTGTTATTTAAAATATGAATTTTGGTGTGGATTAGAATTCCACACATGAATTAATAGAATATTTTCCGGAAATGTGAATTTTGCCAATATGGTCAAACTTTGAGTTTTAAATTTAAAAATCTAAAAGTTTAAAAAATTGAATTCTATCTTTTATTTTAATAGTAAATAAAATTTTAAGAATACTACTTTTCGTTTCGTTGATTTATAATGTGAAAGTTATGCCTTTTTAACTATTGTGTTTAATTTGTTGTATTTAACAAAATTATTTACTTTAAATTATATAAATAATATTTTATTTGGTCATGTAATGTTCTAATTTATGTTTTCAGGGGTAAAATAACTTGTTTTGTAAATATTTTGGTTTTAAAACGTTTTAAAAGTGTAATTGACATTTTCCAGTGTCAGTTATATTTTGTTTACAATTTCTAATTTCCAACTCAATTAATTTAAGAAATTCTTTATTTATTTTTATATTTTTATTAAGAACTTATTTTATTCTCATTCTCACTTTATTTTGTTTCTCAAAGATTTATTTTAAACCATTTTTAAGAAGAGTTGTAATTTCCCAAAGTTAAGTGGATTGAGTTTGCAATTTTCTTAAGCTAGTTTCAATAAATTAAGCAAATTCTATAATTCTTATTTTGTTAAAGTTTAACATTTATTGGAATTTTTAAATCTTTTAAATTCTAACTTCAAAATCTTTTAATTTAACTGAATGTATTCGTAACAACATTTTTCTTCACTTTTGATTCTTTTAAAAATTAGTTATATACCTTTTAATTTAAGTAATTAATATTCTGTAAAAGAAATAAATTTTACGTATATACATCAGTTCTTAGTAAATGTTAAATGAATAAAAAGGATGTAAACATATCTTATTTTTAAATGAGAAATAAATTTTAAATTAATAGTGTATAAATAAGGAAATTAATTACACGTCTAATTTGTGCGCTTATTTCCGTTTTGATTAATTTAGTTGACATAAATGGTACGTATTTAATGGAATATTCTTTAAATGTTTATTTTATTAAATATAAGTAGATAATAAATAAGAAATGTATAAATTTAGATATGTTACTTTTGTTATAAATTTGGGCATATGTTTTGACTAAATTATGCGTATATAGTACACATTCTTCAAATTCTTACCTTGGCTATAAATAAATCAATCAATCAGTAGACATGCAATTCTAAGTGGGAAAGCAATAAATTCCCTAGCCATTCAATTTCGTTTAAAAGCTTGCCTAAATTCACATGTAAACATTACACACTTTCCTTGGTATAAAAATTAATTTCCCTGTCGTTCAATTTCTTTTAAATCTAGCTTTGATAATTCACGTATAGGTTTTTATGCTTCCCTTTTTCTTCATTTTATAACAGGAATAAAATTCCTCAAAATTCGCGTAGGCGTTTTCAAAACAAAAATCCTTGCCTTCCATATGTGCTCATTATTTTCTTAACTCAACTGTTTGAAAAATCAATTACCGCGCATTTTTTTTGGATGAAATTCAACCGTGCCTTGCCATTTACGTTTAAAGATATTCCACTTTCCTTTACTTCAATTTGTTTAATAAGTATAAAATCTTCGATTTTTTTTCCCAAGAGCCGTTCAGTTTCATTTAAAACTTGATTGAAATGACGGGAAGATTATCCACATTCCCTTGCCTCTCCTGTATAATTGATATTAATAATTTCCATAGCCGTTTCAAAATATAAAAATTTATTTCTTGCCAATTTCTATCACCTCAATCAACGCAAGTTCTTCTTTAAAAATAAGCACGTTCAAAAAAATTCCATTTACCTCTTGTGTATAATAGGAATAAAATCTTCCACTTTCCCTTGCTCCCTTGTGTTAAATTGGTATAAAATCTTTGATTCACAGAGCCGTTCCAAAATCAGTTATTGCTTACCAAAATTCTTTCTCTAAATCAACGCATACCTCCCTGTAAAGATTCAAAAACATCACCTACATTTTATTCCATAGCCATTCCAATTTCATTTATTTCTTACATTGTCAGTCGTGCAAACTTTCTACATTTTACATTACCTCTCGTATGATAGGAACAAAATATTCCTGTAGACGTTTCAAAAATCAATTAATTCTTGCCACTTTCTTCTCCTTGTTTTATGCGACTTATTTTATAAATTAAAACTCACGTACCCAACGAAAATTTACATCTCATTTTAGCTTCGGTCCTCCATCTTGCGCGTGCTTGCAAAAGGTAATGGCTACACCATTTTCCTTCCTTTTATTTTTTCTTCCATTATCAATTGTTCACTGTTCCATCGCAAGTGCTCAACATTTCACCACCATGCTTGACTCAACTACTCTCCTCCGCCACCACCGCCACCACGGCCCCTCTAGTGCAGTTCGCTCATGGCTACGAACCGAGGTGCAGTGCACCACATCCACCCAAAAATGATAGCACAGCCTTTATGTCCAAAATATTTCACTACTTGAATACTTGCATGTCCAGAATTTGGTCGGTGCCGAGGATGTGAGGAGTAGTTGAGTTGTGTGGTGAAGTGGCTGAGAAATTTTGTCAAATCATCCTTTTATTTAAATCTCGTTCCAGTTTGATTTATTGAAGTTTTGATTTGATCGTATTGAATTCGTGTAACTTTTTTTATTTATTTTGCTCAAGATCGGAATTGGGTTGTCGCATCCTCTGAAAATTGATTGTGCCTTCTTTACGCTTTCCGGTGTAGATATTCGTTATTTTGTATCAAAACTCCAGCAGCGTAAAGGTGAGTATTCTCACCAGACAAAACATACTTATAGATCTGTAAATTAACAGCAAGTGTAATTGTAGGATGGTTATATTATATTTTACTTGCCTATGATATAAATTTATAATGTTAAAAACCTTGTTATTAAATTGACACATCATCAGTTATGCTATATATTGTTATATTTATACTGTTACTATTTATTTATTTACTGTCATCACTGCAAGTTCCCTATAGAATATAATCGTACGGGCTGAAATGATAGGCCTGAACGATAATTTATTTATTTATTTACTTATTCAGTTATTTATTATTTATTCATTTAACTTGAGGTTGCGGGTTTGAAATGATAGAACCCGGATTTTTTTTTTAAATTACAGATTGAAATGATATATTATCCGTACCACTTGACTTAGGGTAGAAAATATTATACAGACCCGTGGTTATATATATATGTGTGTGTGTGTGTGTGTGTGTGCGTATGTGTGTGTGTGTGTGTGTGTGTATATATATATATATATATATATTTTTGGAAAAATCTAAGTAATTTAAATTTGTATATTTTATTATTATTTTTTATTTGAATTGAATAAAAATGATCTTTTAGTGATTTTATACCAGTTAAATATATATAATTAAATAAATGGTTAGTTGGAATTTGGAATATAAATTTATTTTAGAATTTGATTTCTAAAGGAATGAAATTTAAGATAAGTAAATAAAATATAATAAATTTGATATAAATTGAATTTAAATGGACAAATAAGGTGTTATCTAAATTTTCTATGAATTAAATGATTAAAGACTTGAATACTTAAAAATGGAAATGAAATATATCTTAATTTAAAAATGGAAGTTTGGTTTATGATAAAAGGGTAAGTTAAAAAAATTGAAATTAGTTAATGGAAACTAAACTTAATTATTAAGTAAATTTTGAGTACAAAGAATAGAAAATTTTGTATTTGACTTTAATAAGTGAAGTCTTAAGAAGATGATATTTATTTATGAAATTTACCTTATATAAATCATAAAATTTGGGTATTTATATGACTATTTTAAAAGTAGAAATATGATTTTATACGTTAAAATTGGTAAATTTAATTTTAATTATTTATAAATTTATATTTAAGTCTGGAATTTAATTTACTTAACATCTGTTGTAAGGGATATTACTGCACTTTGTAAGTGTCGTAGTTGATGCAAATGAACTAAAGGCTAGAATTAATTAAGGGCTATCGCAGTACTTGGTAAGTACTGTGATTGCAAAAAATTTAAAACTAAACCTGAGTAAATAAAAGAGCTACGGTAGCACTTGTTAAGTGTTGCAGTGGCTGAAATGGAGATTTTTGAATATTCGATTTGTAAATATAATAGCTTCACTTTTGAAAGTTAAGATGAAGTATTTGGATTTAAATATAAATTATTCTTGGAATTTATAACCACGGGTAAAAATAACGAGTGGTCGGCAAAGAGACTGGGATCGGATATGGACATACTCTCTGCCGATACCGTAAACCACTTTGACAACCGTGCACACGGTGGAGATTCTAGAATGAAATAGGATGGTGGTTACGTTCTATTGAGGTATGTACGTGGACCCGACTCCCGTGAGTTGGCATAAGGTGGCTAAAACAGGAGCGATTCTCGGGCCAAGGAGGTAGCACCTCTTATCGGACGCACTTCTTCGTATGCCATTCTATTACTTTGTGATTGTTTGGTGCGCACCTTTGATTTTGGGAGAGTTGTTCGAGGTGGGCGGTAGTAGCTGTTACGTGCTACCACCAGTCCGGATAGCAATTGTTATATCTACCATGGCATTGCCTGGTTGTGCTGTGTCACCTACCCTAGCGCGCCTTGTACGAGTTTCATTTTCTCCCGTAGCCCGTGTGGTATCCTCTGGTGCCTTCCTGATCAGGAGGAACTATGATATTGGATGGACTACTGGGAAAATTACGTGTTAAGGGCTATATGGGTAACCCCTTAACGCTATTTTAAAGTAAGTTTATTTTAGTATAGACACTATTATAATAGCGAAATATTACTACATAGTAAATAGTTTAACGGATGCTTAGAGGATGGGCAGTCCTAAGCATCCTTTAAGTTATTTTCCTGTATATTACAGCTCATTTGAATTAGCTTACTCTGTGTAAGTATGTATGTCCTGACTCGAGTGTTTGTGTTTATTTTCTTACGCTCGAGTCATATTGAGTTTTAGTTCGGACTTCTTTCCCCGGAGCTAGGACTGCAGGAGATCACCTCTGTAACGATCCCAAGTTTTAATTTATTTTAATTCGACAATTAATTTCATTTTTGAATAAAAATCGTGAATTGATTGAAAATTTATATATAATGTTAGTTAAATTAAGGATTAATTGAAATTAATCTGGATATTTGAACACCTGTATATAAAATAGATTGGAAATTTAATTTGGGATTTAAAAGCAAATATCTTAGAAAATAATTTTTGTATTTGGATTTTGATATAAGGTTAAAACAAAAAATTTCAAATAAATTATAATTTTATAAAATATGAAATGAATATAGTAAATAATTCTAGAATTGTTTAAGCTATCAAAAATAAATGTTATAAAATAAATAAATACGCATAGTTAAAATTATAACAACATAATAGTTATAGAATTTCATTTATAATTTTAAAGTAACAAGCCAAAAGCATGAAGGCAGTAAACATATATTTAACAAAAGTAAAGACACTAAATACATACAAACAAAAGGCAAAGAAATATCTACAAAACAAATGACATAGTAATAAAACAAAGTTGATTTGTTGTAAACCAATTTGAAGCAATGCAGGTAAACTAGAATAATATTACATTTAAAACAATGCAAGAGGGCTGACACACAAAAACTGCAAATCAATAAAATCAAATGGATTTTATATAAGCACAAGTACACATGTGCATACTTATACAAAACAAACAAGGTATACATACATAATAAAAAAATAAAAAAGTTGTAAAATTGATTATAAATGGCAGCGAGTTTCCCCGATTCAAATAGAAAATATATTACATTTGAAAATTTGTATGTATGTGAATATATATGTATATACTGGATTTGAAATAAAATCTTAAATAAATGGTTTTAAAAATAAATAGAAATAAAAATAAGTAGTCATGTAAGAATAGAAATAAATATATAAGCTAATATAATAAAAATAAATATAACAACTTTTATAATATGTACATAAAGTAAAATAAATATCTATCAAACATAAATAAAGAAAATAAATGAAAATGTAAATACACAAGAATAGAAAACAAGAAGCAACCTGGGAAAGAAAGCTACATCATCTCAACCTATAAACAAATAAAAGCAAGTATAAAATACAACATCTTAGCCGAAAATCAAATTTAGCATTGTGGAAATAAAAAAAAGTAAGTATGGCAAAAGATCAATGTACACATGCATTAAATGCAAGTACCTCTAGCATACAAAAGAAATCATCAGCCGAGTAAAAAAAGAAATGAAAGCATCTTCAACCATGCTTATACTACAAATAGAAGGTAACATCACCTTGTATAAAATAATAATCAACCTGTACAAAGAATTATAATACCCTGTAACACTTTTAGATACCAAGCCTTTTCATCTCAGTCATTCATTCGAACTGAGAAAAAATGAAGTGAATATCATCTTTAAACTTAAACAAAAGAATTCAAGCTCTGTCCATCTTCTTAACTACAACCAAATGCAAAAGTTTCCAGAATCAGAAAAAAAAAATCAAAGCCAGGATCCAGTCAACTTCAGTTCAAAGATAAGAATAACTCAAGTGAATCAAGATCAGGTTTAGTTTCAACTCAAGTACATTCAAAGCAATCAAAACTGAATCAAAAGCATACAAAGTATTTTGCTTCTCTGTTCAACAATTCCAGGCTCTGTTCTTTCCTACCAAGGTGAGTAACTTCATATTTTTAAAATATTCTAAAGTTTTAATTTAGTTGTATGATGAATATCAAAAGTTGTGTTGTGTGAAATATATGCAGTTCATTGGATTTTTGAAAAGATGAAGTCTGCACATTTTTTTTTCTTTTTTCTGGATGTTGCTCTGTTTATAAATTTTAGAAGACTGAGTTACTTCAAAAAATCACTTTTTCTCAATCTATTGATTGTTAGAACAAACCATATAAACAAATTATGTTTGGGTAAGTATGAAGTAAATTTTAAAATTAAATTCATGCTAAATTAAGTGATCTTCTCTGGGAAAACATAAGGACAGTTTAAAATTTCAATACAAGTGACCAATTCAAACATCATGAATTGTCGATTCAAGTTTACAAACTGATTGCTTAATCAAATTTAGGATTTTTAAAACTCAAATCATATTTTTTACTGATAGAATGAGTGGGCATTGCTGTGTTGAATGGAAAATGGGTTTTGGTCAAGATAGGGTGGTCGAAAGCACTGGGTTGGTCGAGGTTTCTCGAGGAGGTAGAAGGGCTTATGGGGTAACTAGGAAAAATATAGGATCAAAGAATTAAGCTATGTGGATTTTGGAATTTGGATTTAAAAATATTAAACCTGGTTTTTAAGCAATGGTGGAAAATTGATCACCTCGCCCTCAATGTTGATTCGAGTGTTCCGATGCTTCGGGGGGTCGAAGTTTGGGCAGTGTCGAGTTCAGGGCCGGAGTTGCAGTCGACACGATGGTCGAGGTTGCGGAGGCGACGTGCTTTCTAGGTTTGGGGTGTTCGAAGTTTTTGTTCCAGGTTTCTTCTTTTTTTTAGCTCGAACTCAAAATTTCGAATGCGAGGTGATGGCGAAGTTCAAGTGGTCGGAAGATGGTTTGAAGGTGAACGTCGACTTGCTCGACGACGAGGCGGCGGCTGGAAGAAAGCGACGGTGATGTACACATGCACCGTGCTCGAGACTTTGTTAATCTGGAATTTGGGTTAATGAGTGAAAGCAGGAAATTTTTCAGGAGATTGTCTCGAGTTATCCTCGAGCAAATTTGAGTTCGGCTCGAAGTCTCTGGCTGTTGGAGTCGAAGCGAACTTGAGTTGCCTCGGGTTGGTTTAACAGGATGACAGTTTTGTTCAAAACTGTCTACAGATTGAATTTAAACCAAATTTAAATAAATTAGTAAACTAGATGTGAATAAAGTTAAATCAAGTTAAGTTAGATTCAAGTGGAATTTTTAGTCTTAAATTTAAAAAAAAAAAGGAAATTTAATTTTAAATTAAAGCTGTAAAGATTTATAGGGTGGGTTTCAGGTTTTACACCTGACAGTTTCCATTTTTAAAATTTAATTTAAAAATCTAAAACATAATTTAAACAAAGTTAAATTTAAAAGTAAAGTTTAGTTTTCAAATAAAATTTTGAATCTTAAATGGTTTTAAAATGAAATTTGAATTTGAATTTAAAGTGCAAGTTTAAAATACACTTGAATGATTAATGAAATCATTAATAAAGGAATTGATTGTATTAGAGACAATTAAGGCATTAAGTGATGTAATTTATATGATAATTAATTAAGGACATATTTATTTAATTTTTAAATTTATGATTTAGATTTATTTATAATTAGAGATTAATTAAAAGTAATTAAGAAATGTTATTAGTTAATGAAATGATTAACTAAGGAATATTAAGTATTACTTAATATGATTAATTTTGATAATTAATTAGATAAATTAATTTAGATAATCAATTATAGATTGTAAACTGTAAATTACTTAATGAAAGCAATTAGAGATAATTACTTATTATGATTAATTAAGGATAATTAATCAAATGAAGATTAATTAATAAATGAGATTAATTAATATTAGCTAAAGATTTATTAAAGTAAATTTATTTAAATGATAAAGATTTAATTTGAAATTAATGATTTATGGTTATAGGATGATTTCTTAATGATAAGAAATTAAAGATTTAATTTCTTAAAATGATTTAATTAAGGGGTTAATTAATTATGTAATTGTTTTAAGGGTTGATTAAATTAATATGATTAATTAAAAATAATTTAATTTATTAAAGGGTTTGATAAATTAATTGATATCAAATGATTTTTTATTAATTAATCAAGATTGGGTAATTAATTCGTAAGTAATTAATTTACTTGGAAATAAATTGAGTTAAATAGGATTTAGACGATTAATAAATCCTACTTATAAATGATTATTGAGTGTTTGCCCTACTTATGAATGATTTTATTGTATGAGATGCTTTGAATTGATTGCCCTAACTGATATGTGATATTTTTTTCTGTGGATTAAACTGAGTATTTTATTCATTTATTGAAGATACATTTGCATATTATCTGTGAATTGTGAATAGAAGATAAGCGTTATACTTTATATCGCTTATCAACTATATTTCTATGTTTGATCTGTGGTGATTGAATGTAGTTGCACTATTGTGTGTTAAACCCATGGACCACACTTACACACACACACGAATATGGATTTCACGAGGAAATCGATTAAGTCACAGATTTTGAAATGGTTTACAAAATTGAATATTTAAATTCAAATGTTTTGGAAATGGATTGGGTATAAAGTAAAAAACTATTGAAATGGAATTTCAAAGATGAAGTTTATTTTTAATAACTTGATTGAATTTTGTAATTTAAATATTTTGATTTAAATTTGAATTCAATATTTGAAATTGAATTCTATGATCTGGAAACTAGGGACTAAATATGTTATACCAGTTTATATGGGTTAAACTATTTTAATGATATTGATTTGAAAATTTGAATTTAAATTCAAAAACTTAGCTCATATAAATGAAAATGTTCTTTCTGAGACGAAAACTATTTGTTTCCAAATAATAAAAGCTTTCATATAGGAAGTGAACTTCCAAATTGTGTTAAAAAGGATTTCAAGTTATAAATGAAAATGATTTCCCAAGTTATCGAAACTGTTTGAAAGCTATTAAATAAAATCTTGATTTAAAGATTTAAATGAATTAATCCAATTGAGATGAAATTGTTTTGAAATCCAGGAATGAATCTTTGTGAAAATGGGTGAACTTAGTGAAATAAATCTTTTGTTTAAAAGATTTGAAAATGGTAATTTGTTTAAACCATTTGAAAGAAAGTTTTGAATTATTAAGTTGTGACTTAATTGAAATCCCATATCCATATGTTTTAAATGTTGCGCTCACTATTCGAATTAGCCGAAAAAGGACCTTTGGGTCGTATAACCCATTCGAAATATGTGATACGTCGTTATGGATAGCATTTGAAGACCGGTGGTGAAGACCGGGTATTTGCGAGAATGATAGGATGACCTATCGATTGTCTCTGCACCGAGTAGCTACGGTATATAGATTCCCTAAGTGATGGGAAGTTCTATCGGGATTGTGAATACCCGGATTGCAAGGGCTTCTTTGGAAGTGCCTTCGGTTCTGTTCTAAATCCAGAACAGACTTGTATAGATTGTATGTCTGACATTACATTTTGAGATATAAAGCAGATTTCTTTCAAATACATTACTATTGGTGGCGGAGAATTTATTCTCTTAGCATCAACACCCTTCTCTGAGACGTACGAGCTCAGAGGTTATGTAGTTGAAGGTTATCAGCGATATGTTCCCAACTTGGTAATGTGGCATGCTGAGTGCTGCTGATCATTTGTTGATCAAAGCATGGCTTTTGTAAAAAGCGTAGCTTTGTGGACGAGACTTCGTCGAGCCTCACAAACCGGTAATGGTCGAAACAGGAATTGTGCGGCAAGGTTTCAGGGGTTGCTTCCATAGGGTATGACCATTCCTTCTCCAAAAGGGTAGTGTCATGGTATGGAGCCCTGGTACTTACTCATGTGGACACACTATATTTATTTCTGTGTGGTTGTTGGTTTAGAGGCTCCTCGTATAAAGGTCCCAAAGGACCGGGGGTGGCATATATGAGGTTTTGTATATTCCCTGGGAAGGGGGTAGCCGGCCTTGTTTGGTAGAGATCCGGTATGGATGCTCGGGGCGTCCTTCAAGAGGCGTTTCCATGTGGCGATGGGAAGTTCCTTGTCTCGACCATTTGTTGGAAATCCATTCTTCAAATACGTACCTTGTACGGTTTTAGTTGAAGAACCTATCATTCACTTATGGTGGCGCCCCACTGTTTGGATGGTAGTCATAGTAGGCATAGTTCGAAATGTCTATGTTGGCTAAGATTTATATCTTTACTTTCGAAATGATTTTTATTACACTATGCACTAGTAATAATATCAAATGTTTCTTTTTAATGCGTATCAAGCATCTTTGACTATCATAAGGAGAAATCTCCTCCGATTCTGCGTTTGCATTGTGTGTGTGTGCGGGAGGCCTTATGGTAGTCTCATTTTTAAAAAGCATTGCGAATCTATTTTAAAATATTTCTTTGTTTATTTTTAAAGATAAACTGTTTTTGTTGCTCACACCAGTCCCATGACTGATCCGGAGTTTATTGTTTCTTTCCTAAACTCTGGGTGCTCAAAATTTTTCTACACGAGCAGCCTAGAGTTGGGTTTTTCAGATAGTTAGGTTCAGTGAATTATCTGGAGCTAGTTCAGTCTTTGGATGTGGACGAGACTTGCTTTTCTTTGCGTATCGTGATGTTGAAACGTGCTCCTGCTGCTGGAGTTCTCTTTTGAAGACTATCTTAGGGTTATATTGTTCCGTTGCTAGATGTTATCAATTTTCCTTTTCCGCTGCTATTTCATGTATCATATCTCTGATGTATATTGATATTCATTGTATCAGATATTATATCAAAGGTGTATATCAATGTATTATTCTTTTATTTTGCTGTGTTGTTTCCTTAATTGTGTTATAAGCTCCAGCGACTCGGATTTGAACGGTCGAATCTACGGCATTCGAGTACGATGTAAAGTATAGATGTCTATTTTCGAGCACGAAAAATCCTTATCGTTACAACCTCATCGAGCTGCTGTCGTTTTTCTTTCAGTCCTTAATCTTAGCTTATGTAATCGAGAAAATAAATTTGGGATTTCTGTGGTTGTTTCAAACTGTATTTTGTTTTAAACTATGTAATTATGTACTTATTCTGAGACCATGTGACAGTGGCTTCATGAACCACTATTTTCTCTACTTCCGCTGCATTTTTTACTCTGTGTCTGTGACCTGTGGCTATTTATTTACCGTATATTCTAAGATTTGCCAAATTTTATTTACAACGCGATATTTTAAACAATTCAAGTCCGACATGTGCGGATGTGAATGGTTGAAAATACTGGGTCGTTACATTTAGGAGGTAATGTTTTATTTAATTATTTTAAAAATTTTAAAATTGTTGAACTTCTAATGATAATAACTTTTATATATGAGGTTCGATTCACACACGGTATTCTCCACTAGATTCGTATTGGAATTTCGGACATTTTAGCGCTGGTTTGGACTAATTATGAGACTAAATTTTAGGCTTAAATTGGATTTAAATTCAATTAAAATTCAAAAGGTGAGTGTTTTAACCCACTCAAAACTTATAAAATTTCTTATGTGTGTTAAATTGATATATGATGTGATTTGAAATTTATTTATGATTGTTTGGCATATTTTTAATCATCGTCTTAGTTAAATTTAATTTACTAGTTTAAATTGTTATTTAAATTGTTATTGCATATAAACTGCCAGTTAGATAGATCGTTTAATTTATTATTGAATATAAATTTTCAGTAATTGCCTGTTATTTATTATATGCTCTGTGTTGATGTTATTATTTAAATTGGATGATGATTGTAATAAATGGCTGATGATTGATATTGGATGAATGGATGTTGTATTTTATATCGTTTTAAACTGCAAGTTATTATGCACTTTATTTCATTTAGGGTTGCGGTTTGAAATGTTATATAACCGTATTTTTATTTTTAATTGTGGATTGAAATGATAAATATCCATATCACTTGACCATATGATAGATAATTATATACAAACACCGTGGTCTATAGATATATATATATATATATAAATAATTTGAAGTTGATTTATATGGTTTTGTAAAGAAATATATGGTTTTATGAGATAATTGATTTGGATATTTTATAAATGTTATTTTATATGAAGTTAAATTCTTTGTTTTAATCAATGTATAAAATTGGTTAAAAGTATAAAATAAGTTTAGGAATAAAGTTTGATTTATTAAATTATAATATGGATAAGTAATTACTTAAATTATACTATAATATAGAGTCTATATTGATTTTATAAATCAAAGTTGAGATGATAGTTTGAAACTAATTTGATATTTTATTTAATTAAGAGTTATATTTAATAAGAATCCATTTAGGACTTATTGAAATTGAGATTTTAAAGAATATGGTTGTTATCCCGCTTTTTGGCAAAACCACGATACCACAAAATCGATCAAAAACAAAAGACAGTTCGTCTCAGAGATTGGTTGTGCTTCACTCCGCTATGGATATCGATGAATTTTGTCAAAGCCCGGATCAGGCCACAATTGATAGGACATAACAAGCGAGGCCATGAAACCCCGTGTTTCAAATCTCAGGTCAATCCGAGTTCGTGTGCTCAAGTTATGATGGATTCAATTTGAGAGAGATGAACCTTGCCCGGTTCGAATCCATCACCCCTTCATTGGTTCGAACCCATCTAGTTCGAATCCATCAGCCAGTGCCTGCCTCGCGACCATCAACTTCGACTCCATTAGCTTCGAAACCATCACCTTCGAATCTATCGAGTCGAACCCATCCTCGTATGCCTTAGTTCGAGTCCATCCTCCCAAGTATGTTCGAATCCATTCAAGCCCACCAGCTTCGAATCCAAGTCGCTTCGAACCGATCTTGTTCGAATCGATCGAGTTCGAACCCACGAGTATACCTTGGTTCGAATCGGTCGCGTTCGAACCCAGGATCATTCACTTGTTCGTATCCACCAAGTCAACTAGCTTGGATGACGTGTCGCTCCACGATACGAAGTCGGCAAGATTCACGGAGACGAAGCGCTCAACAAGGAGGGAAGGCCGGATCGACTCGAAGAATGTGCGCCACGTCAACCCACTATCGCATGTTTGCATCGATTCGAATCAATCGATTCGAATTAATCGGTTCGAACTACACAGCCATCCAAGCTACTTCAATTCGAATCGATCATATCTCCTAAAACACTGATCCAAATGCAACGAAATTTTCGCAGTAGCTTCCATACAAGATAAAGATAGTTCCTGCCAAGTTTCAGCTCGATTGGACCGTTTCTTGATGGGTTCGAAATCACTTCGAATCGATGTCAGATCGAGTCAAAACTTGGTGGGGTCGGTCGCGTAGGCCCACTCACGTGCCAGAAGAAGTCTCCCGAAGTTTGAGAGAGATCTGGGCCTCCTACGCCTATAAATAGCACCCTGAAGCCTTTAGAAAAAGGGATTTTTCAGAGTTTTCACCATTGAACGTCCAGACTCTGCCGGATCGAATTCCATACTTCATTATCACTGTTGTATTCAGATTTGAAAGCTATCATAAACTGTAATCGATTAATATCATCAAATGAATCAATAAAGAGAGAACCTTCAAAGTGGACGTTGGCAAGATCGCCGAACCACTATAAATCCTGTGTTTGTGATTGTTATCTGTGAATTATTGTGATTGTTGTTGCTAAGATCTGAATTCTATATTGATTGTTGCTGATCTGTGTTGATAAACGGGTGCTTTCACGGTATTGGGTGTTTGTGACCAATTTTGGCGCAAACATTTTGGTGCTTTTACCGAGAGGGCTAATTCAGGAGTTCTACCAGTTAGAAGTTGATTCGGAAAGTTTGGAAGTTCAGATTCGAGAGATTATGAAGAGACAATCAAGCCGAAGGCTAAGGCCAGAGAGAAGTGGACAACAAGGAAGTCAAGAGGCTTCCTCAGGAGCGAATCAACCATCGGTCTTCATCACTAGGGACGAGATGGAGACAATGATGAAGAAGCAAGAGGAATTGATCCAGAGTTTATTTCAACAGATAGGACAGCTTGGAGCACAGAATAGAGAAGCCAATGGAGTCCAGAACGGAGCAGGACCATCCGGCATAGCACCTGGATTAGGAGACGCACCCATGAGAACGTTGATCCAATTTCGGAGAGAGAAAGAGGAGCATCTGCGCAACCCAGTAGTAGTAGAGGAGTGAACGCACAGTCAAGGGGCCAGATCCCAGAGTTCCCTCGTGAACTCGGGGGACAGGTCGAAAGTAGTGAACGAAGATTACATCTTGGAGACAACGACAGGTTGGCAGAGATGGTTAGGCGAGCTTTGAGAGGCGGTTTGGTGAACAAAGATTTGGAGGATGTTAATAGGAGTCCTTTTACTCTAGCAATCAGGCAAGCTAGGAACCCACCTGATTTCAAGTTACCATCGTTGGATATGTATGACGGGAGAACGAACCCTATGGTCCACCTGACGAAGTATATGAGGCATATGGAAGTGCTGGGGGCATCAGAGGAGGTTATGGCCCGGTGCTTTCCATTGTACTTGACGGATATTGCGGCATTATGGTTCAGGCAACTATAGAGTGGATCCGTCGGAACATGGAATGATTTAACTGAGAGATTTATGAGGCAATTCAGGGTTCACATTACAAGACCCAAGAATGTGATGACTTTGGCAACTTTAAAACAGAAGGCTGGAGAGACGTTGAGGAGTTTTCTGACGCGGTTCAATGCGGCAGCAGCTTCGGTGGATCGACCAGATCCATCCATGGTTATGATGGCGGCTATATCCGGGATAGCTGACGGAACGGAGTTCAAAAATTCATTAACCAAGGATCCACCCGTGGATCTAGGAGAATTCTATCATGAGGCAGAAAAGTTTTTACGATTAGAGGACGCGAATGCAGAAAGAGAAGAAGGAGATGGGATAGAAGTTTATGCACTTAAAGACGAAAAGCCTCTTAAAAGGGACTCGGATAAGGATAAAGGTAAAAGAAAGACTAAGAATGATGGAGACAGATCAAAGAGGCAACGGAGGGAGCCACGGTTCACCACATACACTGAGCTGAATGAAAGCCTGGAACGAATTTATCAGGATACCAAAGAGAAGGTTCCGTATCGTAGGCCAATGTGAAGGGATCCAACCTCTGACGAAAGGAAATCAGATTAGTTTTGTGTATTCCATGAATTAAATGGTCATAACACTAATGATTGTAGGCATCTGAAGGACGAGGTGGAAGGGCATATCAGGAACGGTATTCTCCTTCAATATGTAAGGAGGCGAGCTCCAACGGCCGAACCAGAGCGACCACCGTCCACATCAGCTAGAGGCGACCCTGAATCGAGGCACCGTTTGGTTATCAATTGAGTGAAATAACGGTGAACAAGTCGTAAGCTTCCACTAACGCAATTAAATCGTTTACACATGTGTGAGATCGTGAACGATCTCCAGGCATGCTCTGAGTGATCATTGACTGTTTCATAGTGGGAACTTACACTTTGACATCCACGCTTTGCTTTCGTTTCGTTTTGATTTGAACATTTAGATTTTGTTTATTTGGACATTTCTGTTTTAAAACTCATCCGTTGAATAGATATTTGATTCTGATAACTCTGGAATTGCTAAGCTACTTACACATGTACGGGGTCGCGAACGATCCTTAGGCATGCTCTGAAATGGCGATAAACCGCCCTGACAAACGATCCAGGAACTCACCCGAACGTGACCCTGGCATCGATAACACCAAGCCCTCCCGGGCACACTTTCTCGCCATGAACGGCACTTGATCGCGAACGATCACCATTTGCCGCGAACGGCATCGACCGCGAACGGACCCATCTCATCATTTGCCGCGAACGGCATCGACCGCGAGCGGTCCAATTCAATCTTTTGCCACGAACGACATCTACCGCGAACGGTCCTATTCCATCCTTTGCCGCAAACGGCGCAGACCGCGAACGGTCCTGATTCACCTCAAGTGGCATACGATCCCGAACGATCGACGCATGGATTTATACGCTTGACCGCGCACGGTCGCACTTCACCTCAAATAACTTGATCATGAACGGTCGTCATTTGAAGTTAGGCGCTTGACCATGAACGACCGCGCTTCATCCCAAATAGCTCGATCCCGAACGATCGTTATTTGAGGACATATGAAACTATCAAGTTCTTTACAGGTTAATGATAGGATATGAACATCCAGCTCAAGGCATTACAAAACACTCCTTCCTACCGCAAGGCATGTTTTGGGGGGCAAATGTTATCCCGCTTTTTGGCAAAACCACGATACCACAAAATCGATCAAAAACAAAAGACAGTTCGTCTCCGAGATTGGTTGTGCTTCACTCCGCTATGGATATCGATGAATTTTGTCAAAGCCCGGATCAGGCCACAATTGATAGGACATAACAAGCGAAGCCATGAAAGCCCGTGTTTCAAATTTCAAGTCAATCTGAGTTCGTGTGCTCAAGTTATGATGGATTCAATTTGAGAGAGATGAACCTTGCCCGGTTCGAATCCATCACCCATTCATTGGTTCAAACCCATCTAGTTCGAATCCATCAGCCAGTGCCTGCCTCGCGACCATCAACTTCGACTCCATTAGCTTCGAAACCATCACCTTCGAATCCATCGAGTCGAACCCATCCTCGTATGCCTTAGTTCGAGTCCATCCTTTCAAGTATGTTAGAATCCATTCAAGCCCACCAGCTTCGAATCCAAGTCGCTTCGAACCGATCTTGTTCGAATCGATCGAGTTCGAACCCACGAGTATACCTTGGTTCGAATCGGTCGCGTTCGAACCCAGGAACATTCACTTGTTCGTATCCACAAGTCAACTAGCTTGGATGACGTGTCGCTCCACGATACGAAGTCGGCAAGATTCACGGAGACGAAGCGCTCAACAAGGAGGGAAGGCCGGATCGACTCGAAGAATGCGCGCCACGTCAACCCACTATCGCATGTTTGCATCAATTCGAATCAATCGATTCGAATTGATCGGTTCGAACTACACAGCCATCCAAGCTACTTCAATTCGAATCGATCATAACTCCTAAACCATTGATCCAAATGCAACGAAATTTTCACGGTAGCTTTCATACAAGATAAAAATTGTTCCTGCCAAGTTTCAGCTCGATTGGACCGTTTCTTGATGGGTTCGAAATCACTTCGAATCGATGTCAGATCGAGTCGAAACTTGGTGGGGTCGGTCGCGTGGGCCCACTCACATGCCAGAAGAAGTCTCCCGAAGTTTGAGAGAGATCTGGGCCTCCTACGCCTATAAATAGCACCCTGAAGCCTTCAGAAAAAGGGATTTTTCGGAGCTTTCACCATTGAACGTCCAGACTCTGCCAAATCGAATTCCATACTTCATTATCACTGTTGTATTCAGATTTCAAAGCTATCATCAACTGTAATCGATTAATATCATCAAGTGAATCAATAAAGAGAGAACCTTCAAAGTGGACGTAGGCAAGATCGTCGAACCACTACAAATCCTGTGTTTGTGATTGTTATCTGTGAATCATTGTGATTGTTGTTGCTGAGATCTGAATTCTATATTGATTGTTGCTGATCTGTGTTGATAAACGGGTGCTTTCACGGTATTGGGTGTTTGTGACCAATTTTGGCGCAAACAATGGTTTTATAACTTAATTCGGGTTTAAGGTTGTTTAAGTGAATAGATTGAGGAATATTCAGTTATTGAATTTGAATTTTTATTTAAAGGATATTGGATTTAGTAAGAAAATATTTCAAAATTAAATAATAGTAAACGTGAAATTAGTATATACATAAATTATAAAAATTTAGTTTTGAAATATTGAATACTTAAGCTTTGAAATACATTAAATTTAAAATTTAGAAATTCGGGTTGTTTTGGAATCGATTTGCCAAATTTAAGAAGCTAGTTTGTTTTATAAATATTTTAATATTTGATCCATGTAAGGGTGGAAGTTATGTTTCAAAGTTATTAATTTCAACGTATTACGTTTTGAAAGTATAGTTTTAAATCTTTGGTTTCGAAATTTTATAACTTTGAAAATGCTATGATTTTGGGAAATGAATATATTTGAAAAAAAATGATATTATATTGATTTGGGTTTATAAATGATATCATATTGATTTGGTTTTTAAAACGAAAATGATATCGTAATTATATGATTTAGAAATGAATATTTTATTCTTGTTTTGAAGTATAATTATTTAAAATGACTGTGGTGTTATAATAATGTTTGGTCATTGAAGTGACCGGGATCGGAAGTTGTCATACTCTCTGCCAACTTCGAAAACCACTTTAACAACCAAGTACGCGGTGGAGATTCCAGAATGAAGTAGGATGGAGGCGGCATTTCCTTTGAGGTAACTACGTGGACCCGACTCCCGTGAGTTGGCATAAGGTGGCTAAAATAGGAGCGATCTCGGACCAAGGAGGTAGCCCCTCTTATCGGACACATCCCTTTGATATTAAACTCTGACTTTTGGATTGATTTAGTGGCCACTTTCGATTTTTGATTTTGGGGATGTGGCTCGAGGAGGGCTGTAGTAGATGCTACGAGTTACCACCAGTCCGTGTGCGTAATTGGTATATCTACCCCGGCAATGCCTTGTGTGCCGTGTCACCTACCCTATCGCGCCTTGTACGAGTTTGGTTTTCTCCCATAGCCTGTATGGTATCCTCTGGTGGCTTCCCGATCAGGAGAGACCATGATATTAGATGGACTACTGGGACTATTGTTGTGTTAAGGGGGAGATTGGGTAACTCTTTAACGTTATTTAAAAGTAAGTTTATTTTATTAATAGACATTATTATAATAGCGAAATATTACTACATGGTAAATAGTTTAACGGATCCTTAGAAGATGTGAATCCCGAGCATCTTTTAAGTTATTGCACTCACGTTAGACACTGGATAGGTGATGTCAAATCCCGTGAACATCTCTGACACCGTTCCAGTCATATTATTTCCGGTTGATTTAACTTACATAAGATCTTTTAGTTCTGACTCGAGTGTTTGTCTTTTCAATTCGCTCGGGTCAGCCTGAGCATTTCAGTATTTGAAGGCCTTATTTCTAGAGGACGAAGTCGAAGATTGTATTATTACTATACTTTAGTGTTTGACTGCATCACATTGTTCCGCTGCATTGTTATTATTCTTTGGTATGTGAACTCTGATATATATTGTATAAGTATAATCAAATGTTTTTGTAAAATAGCCTCATGAACTGTTTATTTGGTTATTATATTTTATCGTTCCGCTGTAAAAATTTATTTTGTTTTTCTTTCTTTCTCTGCTTTTTCTTATTTACCCCATAATAATCCGCCCTTCTGTATATTTTAAGTCTGACGTGTGTGGTTTATCGTCGATTTAAAGCGTGCGAAAAGGCGGGATGTTACATCTGGTATCAGAGCTTTGGTTTAGCGATAAACCTTAGCTTCGTGGGGTCTAACTCTTTATTAATAGGGTAGAAATACCCTATTATGACTCGTTGAGTGTATATATATATAAGAGAGCGTATTTGTTAGTGTTATAAAATGGTTTTAATAATGTGTTAATTTGTTCCATTTTGTATTTATAAATTCTGGTTGGTGCATAGGACGCTATGACATCAATAGGGATTTCTAAATACTTAATAGGACGGACAGACACAATATTTGTTTCGAATATAAGTGAATGAAATAATTTTGCCTATTATATTTTCTATATACAAAATAAATTTTTATAAAGGTTATATTTGGTTGTAATATATTGGTTGTTAGGTAGTGAAATATATATATATATATATATATATATTGATTGGAAACAAAATTTGAAGAAAATAAAATAAATGAAAGATTGGAAATTTAGAACTTAAGTTCAGGGTTTTTTTGAAATTTTCTTTCGAATAATTTTGGAATGCAATATAGTATTAGTAGTGTTTAAAGTATTTTCTGATATAAATATTCTAATAAGAATTGAAAGAATTATTTTTAAAGAAATTTTGAAAAAAAATAAGTTCTGTACTCCCCTCTCTGTCGCTGGAAAAAATTTCGGTGATGAGTGCATGCATTATCGACATTCATTTTCGAGTTTTGAAGTGGGAAGACCACTATAGTAGTTTTACTACAGAGTTATTTTGATAAACAAATATAAATTTTAAATTGTTTTAAATATAATTAGATATATAAGCTGTAAGTATATTCATTTATCTATTATTTTAAAATGATTTGAAATTAAACCCGGTATTTAATTCTTATATTTCCGTTAATTAATAGTTTCAATTAGTGTAGTGAAATGAAATTCAACTAACAAATTAAAACCTCTAATGGAAATAAGAGATTTAATTCTAAGTATAAATGGAATTAAAAAGAAAGTTGAAATTTTAATCTATAGAACAAATGATGTAATTGTTGAACGTTTAATTAAATCAAAAGAAATAAGATAAACTTGTATAATTTTCAATTGCATTCTTTAACATATATATAACTTACCAATTACAAAAAGTTAAAATGTTAAAAGAAAAGGGAGTGGGAAATTTTACAAGTAAAACTTGAAGTAATGAAAAGTATTTAATGAAATTCTTTTATAAATAAGAATTTGTTGTTGTAATTGTTGTGAACTTTAGTATAATTGAAATGTTAGTATAATAAATATAATAGAAAGTAGGTACTACAAGTAAATAATTATAAACTTAAGTAGAAAGGATGAATAATGTAAGTAAATGACTATAAAATTAAGTTAATGAATATACATGCTAAGATATTTGATTTAATATGGATAATATAAATAAGTGAATGTAATACAATAAAAAGAAAATTTACATGATATGAATAAATGAAAATAAATAAAAGCGTGTAAGAAATAAATGTTAATATAAAGGATAAATCATTATATGGATAAAAAGGAAATCCAACAACAAATGTATGAAATGAAATTAATAATAAGTAAATTTGATTTGTTGTTTGGAATTGTTGTTTGTTCCGCTTATGGTTGTTTGGGCTAGGATACTTTAAATTTGTTTGGATGTATGAATAATCTAATTAGTTTTGCCTAAGACTGTTGAGTAAAAGGATACACTTAGTTTATTTTTCATTCCATACAATTTAAGGTTTCGAACCCGAACAACTATTTGTTTTGTTTGGTATGAATGGATAATTGATGTGTGTTGATTTATGTGATGATTGTTTGCTTATTGCAAGTGATGGTTGGTATGTTGATTGTTTGTTGTTATTTGAATTTTTTTTAAATATTTCATTTTATATAATTGTTAATTCTTTTGGATTATATAAGTGAAATACAGGTTCAGGAAACAATTGCTACAACTTTTGGTTTCATAATTAAGCGTGTTTGCCCGACAAATTGGCACGTTTTTGGATTATGGTTTATAGCGTTATTATATTATTCTCCCGTGTTGGGATATATATTATTTTGGAAGATATTGTGATATTTTGTTATATTTGATATTATATTTTCACCCGAGCCTCTCCGTACAAAGGAGACTCTGCCAAAATTTTCCGTAAATTTTGGACTTAGAAAAATTTTGAAAAAGTTTTTTTCCAAATTTTATTTACTTGAATATAAAAGGATTTAAGAGTTATAAGATTTATATTTTTTTTTCAATTAATGGATACTGTAAATTAATTTTTATAGACTTAATATTTTAAATAGGATATATTATTTCCTTAATTCTTTCTTTTCCCTTCCTTTCCTTTTCGAGGACGAAAAGTTTTGAGTGGGGAAGAGTGTAATGACCCATAAAATTCAATGATTAAAATTAGTTAAATTAATAATATTTTTGTAAATAAATTTAGAAAGAAATAAAAAATTTGTAATTTATATTGAAGTAAATTGTAACAACCCGCATATTTATCGATTTTATATTTAAATATTTTATTTAAATATTTTGTCGTTAATCGGATATTGGTCCGAAAAGCTACTTTTCGCAAACGGTCAAATTAGGACTCGAGACCACTTCCATTGAGTTCAAAATGCCGTTTACAATTTTTTTAAGTATAAACATTGGTAGGTATGGAGTTAGTAGAATTTCACTAACTTTTCCCGCTTTGGACTTTGGGTTAAATTGCCATTATAACTCAAGCCCAAACCCCCTTCCTTCTTCTCACTCTTCATAAATTTCCTAACAACCAAGCTTTTGCATTAATGGTGAGTGGAAGAGGAAATTAAAACTCCAAGCTTAGGTTTCAACTTTAAATCCATCATTCAACTCCAAAATCAAAGTGAAGACATTGGATTCTAGCTTGTAGTTGCTTCTCCATTGTTTCAAGCTCCTTCTTCATTGAATTTGTGCAAAGGTGAGATTTTTATCTCACAAATCTAGTCTATAACTATATTGGACTGTTGGGAATGATTCCCTATCACTTTTGCATGCACATTTGCCTTTGGTTTGGATTGGATTGGCGAAAAACTCCAGTTTTTAGCATTTTTGGAAATTTCCTGCACTTAGCTCGTTCTGGCCACTTGACTCGTTCGGTGATAGGTCGCAAGGTCACTGGGTCGTAGGTCGCAGGGCTTTAGGTCGTTCTGGAAGAATTGGCACTTCGGAATTAGGTCGCTCACGAGTTAAGTCGTTAGGTCGCTCGCGAGTTAGTACCATAGGTCTCAGGGCTTTAGGTCATTCTGGAAGTATTGGCACTTCGGAGTTAGGTCGCTCGCGAGTTAAGCCTTAAGTCGTAGGTCGCTCACGAGTTAGGCCTTAAGCCGTAGGTCGCTCGCGAGTTAAGCCTTAAGTCGTAGGTCGCTCACGAGTTAGGCCTTAAGCCGTAGGTCGCTCGCGAGTTAAGCCTTAAGTCTTAGGTCGCTTCCGACCTATAATCTCTAGGCAAACGTTAAGTCGCTCGCCCTGGTTTATTTTGTAGGTCGTCTCCGACGTAAGCTCCTAATAAGTCGTTCGAGTTAGGTCGTTGGACCATTTACCTTAGGTCGCTCGTCCACTAAGCCGGCCTGGTTTATCTCGTAGGTCGTCTCGGACCTAAGCTCCTGATAAGTCGTTCGAGTTAGGTCGTTGGACCATTTACCTTAGGTCGCTCGACTCTGTTAAGTCGTAGGTCGTTAGACCTTAGGTCGTTCACCTTCCTTAAGTCGCTCGACCCCTCCACACTAGGTCGCTCGGCTTGCTTGAGTCGTAGGTCGTTGGACCTTAAGTCGCTTGCCTCCCTTAACTCCAGTTAGGTCGCTCGGCCATTGTGTTAGGTCGCGTGAACCCTTAGGTCGTTAGACCTCATTTTGCTTTAGGTCGTAGGCCGCTTGTCTTCACTTAGGTCGTACCGTTTTGGACGGGGCACTGCCCCACACCCCGCCGGGGGCGCTGCCCCCTGGACCCCCGCCTTATCTGAAAAACATTGAGCTGATTTCCATGGATTTTATTCACATCTCCGTATGCGATCTTTGTGATTGATTGTTTCTGCAATTGCTTCTGTGTTTTGTCATTTTATAATATAAAGGTTTCAATACTAGTAGTAAATATCAAAACTCTTTTAACAAACAATTTCAACTCTATTTTTAATAACAAAGCTCTTTTCTTAAACCGTTTTCCAATCTATTAGTATATACAAACCTTTACCTCACTCGGATGAGAAATCTAATTAAACGACTTAGTAAAACAAGTGGTATGAAACGCTTGCGTTCACTTCGTCGGTTAATTCTTGGACTTGTTCGATTGAACCTCTTGTGACAATTTTATTAGTGAAGATTTACAGTTTGTTCGTAAATATTTAAGTTAAGCAAGTGGTTATGGGACATGAAGCTAAACTTCTATATTTACTAGCTTAGTGTAATTGACACTTCTCGTTGATCATGACGATCATTCTGATGCTTTAGACTAGCAACTGTGCGATGTCTCTTGTTGCGAGGTTAGACTAGACACCACTTGTGTGATTCCACTCACACATACCTTTTTGCTTTTTGGTTAGTCTGGACCTTAATCTGTGTGATTCCATTCACACATGTGGGGTAGCTCCCCTTGGTCTTCGGACCGTCATGTGATAGGCCTCTTTCTCTTTTCTATGATTTTTGGACTTCTTGCATTGATTTCTAGAATTTATGTCATTAACTTGTTATGAGTACAAGTTTGGGGTATGACGCCCTTTTCGAATCGTTGAGAAGATTCTTGTGATATTGATTATCTCTTATTGATTGATCTTCTGTTGATCATTATTTACATACTTATAGTGGTATGTCATCATGGATATTTTATGTTTATGCCATATCTTTTATGTAATATCTTGTCATCTGATATTTACAGCTAGACTGACCCGTTTATTATTTTTCTTAAATAATACTCGGGTCAGACCGAGATGTTACAGGTGCTTCTGCTTGACTTCTTCCCAGGGATTCATCACTCTGACTTTTGGCTAACTGTTTAGATTAGCAGTTTTTGTTGTATACACTTGAGATATAGACTCATAGTTGTATTCTTTTGTATAGCACGTGTTGCTATTCTTTTGTATTATTGTGGATCTTTTGACCACTACTCTGATGCACACTTTCATGTGTTAGTTATATATTCATATCTTCTTCCGCCTTTGTGATATGGATGTCTGTGACTGATTTGCGTTATGCTTATTTCTACGTTTGTTTCCGAAGATTATTTATAGCCACCGTGTGATAAGCAATTACATGGATGGTCGCTCCTCAACAGCCTTATTCTCCGTGCTAGTTGACAGCACTACTCCATAGTGTTCTTGGCTAGCGTGGGTATAGAGGTGGGGCATCACATAAATGTTAAGATTGAATTATGGCAAGGGTTATTTAAAAACTAATTATTGAAATTGGAGTGAAATTCCAATAGTGTAGTAGTGTAAATTATTGCACTTGGTTAAAATGGAAAATAAGTAAATAAAAGTAAGTGTTGGGTTTAACCAATGAATAATATATTGATTAACAGTAACTAAGCGTAAATTCAGGTAATTATGTTAAAGCAAACTAATAAATGATTAACTCAATGCAATCTCAATTGATTGAAACAACTATTTGGGTTATAATTGATTGTAAATAGGAATATTTGGTAATAAATTAATATACGAAAAATAAATGTAATTATTTAATTAATAAATGAATTAATAATGAATAAATAGTAATTGAATAAAATCAATGTTCTGTATGTAATTGTTTGGAAATGATAATTTATATGATACGATTAAGGGTTAGTGGCAACAATTATTATAAAGTAATCATTTATTTAGTCCACTAAATCAAGTTTGTAATCAATTGCAATGAATCTCAATTCAAGGTTATATTTGTATAAGTTAAGGAAATAATTGGAAATAATGCTAATATGAAAATTGGTTGATTTAAAGAATAGAAAGCAAGATTTATAAATTTAATTGAAGTGAAAAATTCAATAATTGAATTAATTGAAAAAAATTGAAATTAAACATTTGATTATTACGTTAATAGAAATTTAGATGAAATATGAGAAAATTAATGTAATGGATTACTAATCCAATGTTAATCATGTAACGACCCAGAATTTCTATCAATTGAAATTTTATATTTAATTGAATTTAAATATTCACAAGTGGAATTAAACAGTTAAATAATTTTTTTTCGAACAATTGGATTTAATTGGATAATTAAATCGATAATTTAATAGTTGAAAATATAGAAATAATTGGAAATCGGGTTTAAATGTGATTAAAATGATTTGAAAATTTTTATTTAATCATATTGGAGTTAGAATAACATTATAGAACTTTTAAAATTGAATTAAAAGTTAATTTGTGAAAATTGAATATTTTAATATTTAATTTACGAGTTAAAATAGCCATTTTTCAAACAGTCTCGGATTTTGACGAAACTGGTTTCATCGGATCCGTAATGTGATATTGTTGTAAAATTTCAAATTTTGTGTCAATCTGATTTACCATTTGTCCGGGGCAAGCCAAAACGCATAGAAAATTTGTTTAATCGGTTTAATTTAAAATTAATCGTTTATTGCCATAACTCGCACATATGAATGAATTAGCCTTTGAAACATATTCCATTATGTCCGGAACGCGGGGTAAACCCTAGAAACGCCGGTCACCGCGTGAGATTTGGAGTTCAAAAAATTTAAGATGAATAGTGTACGTTGGATTTTCTATAAAAGCCCCTTAGTTTTCATTTTCGCAAATTAGAACAACCCGAGGGTTTAAGCTTCAGGAGCCGCCACCCTCTTCTTCCAATGGCCGAAAATTGCCATCCTTCTTCTCCTCCGATCTCCTCATCCATTGACAATCGTCAGAATCTCCCAACTACAAAAATATAGAGTGCGATGAGAGCTACCAATCCAACGGCTGAGATGTTGTTTGGCGAAGTGGATCGCTCAGATTTTGGCTCCGTTCATGGCATGTTCGAGCACGATTTTTACGTCCTCTAGGCGACCGAGTTTCGCTGCATCCATACTGGAAATGGACTTCGTGGTGGCGCGTCGATTGGTGGTTGTTGATCGGCAGGTAGAAGCTTGGGGTGGTCGCGATTTCGAGCCCTATTTGAGCTCGTATGCGTTCGAATGGGTTTCACTGGAGGAATGCACGATGGGAGAGAAGCAGATGGTAACGGCCGAGATCGGGGGGGGGGGGGTGGGAGGGTGCAAACGAACGGCTCAGAGGTAGGGGGTTTGGAAATTAATTAAAAAAATTGTGTAGTTAATTTATTTAAAATTCGTTAAAGTTTAAAATGTTGTAACTTTGTCATACGAGGTTGGAAAATTACGAAACAAATTGCGACGGGATCGTTTTGTCGAGCACTACGCAATGGAGCTAGATTGGAAGCGATTGGAGTCAGCGAAAATTTTGTGAAAAATTAAACGCACGTTTAGTTTTATTCGGAACAAACGGTGAAAATGAATTGGAAATAAGGTGAGAACTTCTCACTCAATCGAATCAGTTTCGATTTAAATTTTAAATAGTTAGATTTAAAAAATTTCTTGATTGTATGTTTGAATGATGATTGGTATCTGTTGAATGTAAATAGACATTTTACGCCGTTAGTAAGCGGAGGTTATTTATTAAAAACATATACCGCGAATATTTCACAGAAAAGTGAAATTGGTATTATCTATGTACTTGGAGTTGATTTCCCGCATTATATAGCGGATGAGACCCTGTTGCGCCGCATAATAGCGGATTGTATTTTATAAATACCACATACCGCGATATTCCGTCTTGAAGCGGAATTGGTATTGTGCTAACATCTGTGGATGCAGGGAAACAGGTTGGAGGGATCCAACTGGATTCCTCAAATGATTGAATTGGTTTCAATGTTGTGTGTTGATCTATTTATAATCTTTGTGATTATCTTTGTGGTTGAGATCGTTAAAGGCTAAAATTTAGCCGAATATATTTTTGGTATCGTTAGATGCCGTAAATAAATAAAATTGGATTTTTGAAAATTTAAGTTGAGAATTCATAATAAAATTTAATTTTGAAATTGATTCATTTTAAATAAATGAACCTTGTAATTTTTATGTTATAAAAATTATGATTTTTGTGAAATATAACCGAAATGTGATTTTTGAAATAAGTAGTTGATAAATTTATAAAATGGTTTAAATTGTGATTTTTGAATTATTATAAACGGTTTATATAAAAGATCTATAAAATTGATATTTATAAATTAAAATATTGGAATTATAAAACAAGTTTTTATAAGTGTTAAAATGAAGTATAAATGGATTTCATAAGTTGATGAAATCTATAGATTTATAAATTGTGAAGTTATAAAATGAATAGATTGTGTAAAATAAAAGATTTATAAGTAATTCACTTATAAATTGGATTTTGGCATTTAAATGAGATATAAATAGAATTTGTCCATTAAGGGATTTTATAAGTGGAATTTTTTATATAATAAATATAAGTGGAATTTATAAACATTGTTTTATAAATCCGAAATCGACTTATTTTGATAAGTTAATTATTATAGCTTATTAAAGGAAGTATATCCACGATTTTGGATAGTGGATAATCCTTTAGATAAAATGTGTAGAAAATGTTGAATTTGGTTAACGAAGTATATTCACGATTTTGGACAGTGAATATATATTAATGAAATGTTTTAGGGAAGTGACGTTTTAAATAGAATTTAAAACGATTTAAAGATGTTTTAAAATGCATTAAATATCGAACACATAGATTTCAACATTCATTTTTGAAATAGACGTTTTCGAGAAATAAGGAAATGGTGGACTATAACACTGTTGTTATAGTAAATGATTTCCGAAAGGAAATGTTTTATATAGTATTGCGATTTATATATCTATCTTAAGTTCGAATCCCTATACTAGTGGTTTTGGGTTGTTGTAACGATGTTTTACGCAACATTCGTTTTGACTCAAATAAATGTGTTTAAGAGAATGTTTTCCTTAAAGAATAAAATATATACTTAATTGTGATTTAAGTATATTGAATATTTTCTAAATGTTGAAAACAAATAGATTTGTGAATTACTTATTTTTAAATAAGTATTGATGTAACGTACCCGGATTTTCGTTGCCGAAAAACCGAAAAGTTATGGGTTTTTAAAAAGAATTTAAGAAAAGAAAAGAGAAGAAGAGAGAAGATAGAAAATGGAGAGGAAAGAGGATAGAAAATTTGAAAATATAGAAAAATGGAGAATAGAAATAGAGAATTTGAAAAATAGAAGATAGAAGAATTTTAAAAATAGAAGAAAAAGAGAATAGAGAACATAGAACAAAATAGAACGGAACAGAAAACAACAGAACAATAACAGAATCTCACAATTCGCAGCGGAACAACATATAATAATAAATGAATAATCTTTAAACAAAGAACTATATCAGTTATTACATTACATTATATTTCATTACATCATATCATATCATCAGAGTGTACAACAACATACAACAATAAACAGTGCAGCGGAAAAGAAATACTATATAAACTAGTAATACGCCATGCCATCCAGCTTGCCTCCAGCAACTCCAGAATATCCAGAATATCCTGATAAACCTAACTCTTAACTGCCCGTGTGGAAATTGGTGGGCACCCAGAGTTTAGGAAGGAAAACAATAAACTCCGAGTCAGTCATGTGACTGGTGTGAGAACTCAAAACAGTTTATTTAACTTTAAAATCAAAATAGAGGAATATTTTTAAATTCAATTCGCAATGCTTTTAAAAATGAGACTACCATAAGGCCTCCCGCACACACACACACATGCAAACGCAGAATCGGAGGAGATTTCTCCTTATGATAGTCAAAGATGTTTGATACGCATTTAAAATAACGTTTGATATTATTATTAGTGCATAGTGTATAACAAATTCATTTCGAAAGTAGAATATAAATCTTAGCCAACATACGACCATTATCGTATGCCTACTATAGCTACTATCCAAACAGTGGTGACCACCATAAGTGAATAGCAGGTTCTACAACTAATACCGTACAAGTTTCGTATTGAGAATTGGATTTCCAACAAATGGTCAGGCCAAGGAACTTCCCATTGCCACATGAGAATGCCTCTGGATGGACATCCCCGAGAACCAAACCGGATCTCTACCAACACAAGGCCGGGTTACTCCTAACTGAGTAACAACTGACCGAATATGCCATCCCCCGGTCCTTTGGGACCTTTATCACCGAGCGCTCGTAATCAATTCACACAATCATAAAGTGTTTTCAACATGAGTAAGTATCTGGGCTCCATACCATGATACCACCCTTTTCCAGAAGGAAATGGACACATCCTAAAGGGTGCTACCCCTCATAACCTTGCTGCTTCTTTCCTGTTTTGACCATTTCCGGGATGTGAGGCTCGACGAATTCACGTCCACAAAAACATACTTTATACAAAAGCCATGCTTTGGGTCAACAAATGATCAACACAATGATCACAAGGATAGACGGTCAAATAAACGATCCTATTACAAATAATCAACACAATGATCATTTCAGCATCACTCAGCATGTCACATTACCAAACTGGGAATATATCGCTGATAACTTCAACTATATAACCTTTGAGCTCGTACGTCTCAAAGAAGGGTGTTAAGCAAAGAATAAATTCTCCGCCACCAACAGAAATATATTTGAAAGAAATCGGCTTTATATCTCAACTTGTAATGTCAGACATACAATCCATACAAGTCTGTTCCGGGCTCGAACAGAACCGAAGGCACTTACAAAGAAGTCCTTGCAATCCGGATATTCACAATCCTGATCGGATTCACCATCACATATGGAGTTTCTATACCGGCGCGACTCGGTGCAGAAACAATCGATAGGTCATCCTATCGCTCTTGCAAATATCCGGTCTTCAACACCGATCTTTAATTGCAATTCACAACGACGTATCACATATTCGGAATGGGTTATACGACCCCATGGTCCTTTCCCGGTTAACCCGAATAGTGAGCGCTTATTCAAAAAAATAAGTGTGCATTCAAATTCAATCAAATCACATCAAATACCCATTCAAAGGGAAATATTGATAGTCGGTTATTGAACTATCACTGGATATGCACACATCACCAGATTCCAAATAATTTTCCAAATTATTTATTTTCCAAAATATCTTTACAAGATATAAAATTTCAACACTTCAAAAATAAATCAATATTTATTTTTAACTAATTTCACTTTTCACATATAAATTCCATAATGAATTTATATTTCAAAATATTCATGCATATGATTTCAATTTATTCATTTCAATTTATCTTCAAAAAGATAAATTCGAATTATTCACTTCATATTGGAAAAACAATTCCATACTTATTCAATTATAAGTAATTCACAAATTTTTTTATTTTCAACCTTGGAAAATATTCAATATACTTAAATCGAATTAAGTATATATTTCATTCTATTAAGGAAAACATTCTCTTAACATATTTATTTGGGTCAAAACGAATGTTGCGTAAAACGTCGTTACGACAACCCAAAATCACTAGTATAGGGATTCGAATTTAAAATAGATATATAAATCCTAATACTACACAAACCATTTCCTTTCGGAAATCATTTACTATAACAACAGTGTTATAGTCCACCATTTCCTTTTATTTTTCGAAACATCTATTTCAACAATAAATGTTGAAATCTATGTTTTCGAATCTCAACACCTTTAAAACATCGTTAGATCGTTTTAATTCTGTTTAAAACATCACATTCTAAACATTTTCTTTAACGTATTATTCACTATTTAAAAACGTGAATATACATCTTTAACAAATCCATCCTTTTATTCATTTTAATTCAAAGGATTATTCACTATTCAAAATGTGAATATAACTCTATTCCTAAGTTATAACAATTAACTTATCAAAATAAGTCGTTTGCGAATTTATAAAACAACGTCTATAAATTCCATTTCTATTTATTTCATAACAACTTCCTTTTTTATAAATTCCTTTATTAACATATTTCAGTTTATAACTCAATTATAAACTAAATGTTTATATTATAAGTTAAATACTTATAAAACGATTATTTTATAAAATCGTTCTTTAAACTTCATAATTATAAATCTTATAACTTATAAGATTCATTTATTTAACCAAATCTATTCTTCAATTAACTTCACAAATTTATAAATCTTACTATTTATAAATTTCATTTATAACTTCACAGTTTATAATTCTATAAATTTCATTCATTTATGAAATTCATTTTCACTACATTCAAACACTTATAAAAACTCGTTTTATAATGTCTATATTTCAATTTATAAATATCCATTTATAAATCTCTTAATATAAATCAGTTTATATTATTATTCTAAAACGTCTTTAAATTCCTTTATAATTTCATCATTTCGATTTATAAAATAATCAAATTTTATAAATCCTATATTTAAACTTTTATCATATATTCAAAAATCCAATCTAAATTATTTTATAAAATCATTAGTTCATATTTCTCAAAAATCGACTTTTAATCGTATTTCTAAAAATCAGCTTTTTAACTATATTTCACAAAAACCATAATTTTTATAACTTTAAAAATTATAACGTTTATTTATTTATAATGGATCAATTCCAAAAATATAGTATATTTTCAAAATCACTTTTAAAATCATTTTAAAATCCCAAAATCTGGGTCCAATGATGCTACACACCAAATAGTCAATCACGACTACAACGATATCATATATCAATATGAAAATCCATCAAATATCCAAATATCTGAAATCAAATAAAAACTGTTGAGGAATCCAGTTGGATCCCTCCAACCTGTTTTCCTGCATCCAAAAACATTAGCACAATACCAATTTCGCTCCAGTACGAAATTATCGCGGTATATGTTCTTAATAAATATTATCCGCTTAATAACGGCGAATAGGGTCTCATCCGCTAAACAAAAAAATGCGGGAAATCAACAACTGCAATATATACATATGCCAATATATATATATTGATATTATATATAATACCAATTTCACTGTTTATGAAATATTCGCGGTATATGTTTTTATTAAATAACATCCGCTTACTAACGGCGAATAATGTCTATTTTAACAATCAATAATTTACAGTCATCATTCAAACATGCATTCAAATATTTTAAATCTAACTATTTAAAATAAAAATCGAAATCTATTCGATTGAGTGAGAAATTCTCACCTTGGTTTTAATTTCCGTTTTAGCGATTTATTTCGAATAAAATTAAACGGACGTTTAATTTTACCCAAAATTCTCACTAACTCCAAACGACTCCAAACCAACTCCATCGCGTAGTGCTCGTCCATACGATTCCAACGCAACTGGGTTTGCATTTTTTCGACCTCGTATGAAAAAGTTACGAATTTTTGAAGTTACACGATTTTTATTATATAATTTACAACTAAATTATAAAACTTTATACCCACTACCCCTCATCACCTTTGGATCCTTCATCACGCAATCTAGCCCGTCCATCCCTCACCCTCTCTTCTTCGTTTACCATCTCCAGTAACCACGTTATAGCCACCGAACCCATACAAGAAATTAGGGTTTAATTTATCGCCCTCGATCACTCGACTATACTCCATCACCACCCCACCACGTCGAAGCTCATGACTTCCTCTACCTTCGGCCCAAGCACCAGAGAACTCGGCCCCACCTAGATACTCGCGCACGCAAGAGGAACGACCACCTTTGAACTCAAATTCCCATTGATCCGTGAAGCCATTCGCGATCTTGACCGTTGATCTTGTAGATCTCTTCATGCTCTTCGATTATCCAGTTGAAGGTTGTTGGTAAATGTCGATGGATGAGGAGATAATCGAGGTGGAAGGTTGCGTGTTTCTGGCCGTTGGTTATGTGGGTGGCGGCTAGGGTTTTGTTATTAGGTTTATTTTTTTTTTTAAATTTTATGAAGAGAGAGGTGTATTTATAGGAAAAGCAAGCGTAAACACTATTCATTTCGGAAATTCCGAACTCCGATTTAGACGCCGTAACCAGCGTTTCTAAGGTTTACCCCGCGTTCCGGACACAATGGAACAGGTTTCGGAAGCTAATTCGGAAGTATGTGCGAGTTATGGCTGCAAACGCTCAATTTGAATTAAACCGATTTAAATCGATTTCTAGGCGTTTTAATTTGTACCGGACAAACGGTAAATCCAATTGACTTGAAATTTGAAACCTTACAATAATATCACATTACGGATCCGATGAAACTGGTTTCGTCGAAATCCGAGACTTTTTGAAAAATGGCTATTTTGACTCGCCAAATTTAAATTAAAAATAATTCGATGCGTTTCGAGCTGCCACGATCAAACGATAACTCCGATTGACACGAAAATTGAAATCCGGTAATAACTAACTATTATGGATCCAATGGAACTGGTTTCGTTCAATTCTGAGACTGTTCAAAAATTGACTATTTTACAGTCGATTATTAAATATTAAAATATTCAATTTTCACAAATTAACTTTTAATTCGATTTTAAAAGTTCTAAAATATCGTTCTAACTTCAATATGATAAAATAAAATTTTACGAATCATTTTCAATCATATTTAACTCAATTTTCAATTATTTCCATAATTTAACGTATTAAATTATCGATTTAATTATCCAATTAAATCCAATAATTCAAATAAAAATTTATTCGACTAATAAATTCACTTATTAATATTTAAAATTAATTAAATATTCAAATTTTAATTTCTAAAAATTCTGGGTCGTTACAATCTTTCCCCCTTAAAAGAATTTCGTCCTCGAAATTACAAGTAAGAAAAGTTACCGTATCTATTAATTTTCCAAAATTCATAATTAAACTTCTTACAAATCTTTACTTAGTTTTCAAATCATACTTAGTTATCTTTTCAAAAACAACTACTATAGTTTAACTTTCAATTTCAAAACAAAGTTAAAGTTTTCAAAAAATTTCCCAATTTTCTCAAAAATTTTCTAACGCCTTAAATTTTCGGAAAAATTCGCCATAGTCTCCTTTGCGCGGCTCGATCCGAAAAAAAATGACAGTATATATATCACAAATATACATCTCATCAAGTAATGAGGCATCCCGAAGGGAAAAAAGTATAAAAGTGCGATATTTAATCCGAGATATGTACCTTATATTTTATTAGCAAGCATATACGGCTAATATAGCGCTAAAGCGAGCTCCAAATGCGAAGCAAACGCGATCCGCACCTACTAAACACTCAATAAACAACATGAGAACATGCACATATGCAAATAATCTCAATATACAACATATAGCAACATATCAACTATATATGTCACATAGCAATGCAACAATAGCAATATATATTCAACCATCAACCAATTACATCCATAACCAATCAATATTCATTTATATTCTCATTCATATTCAATGAATTTGGGTTTTCACTTTAAATTACATTTGATTCATTTACATTGGATTTACTAACATTCATTCTCAATTCAATTAGTTTACATTACTAATTAAATCCAATTCACTTTCAATTCTATTCAAATTTATTTACTTCTAATTTGAATTCAATTACATTAGCTTTCAATTTCATTAATACTTAATGAATTATATACAATCAATCAACAATCATATAACAACCAATGTATATTAATTTCAACCAAATTCCTTTACTTATATTCATTCATTTTTTTATTCAACTTCTAATAACATTAGGTTTTAATGAATTTACACTTACATTCATTATTCCATATCCACTCAATTTACATTCAATTGATTTATATTCAAACCATTTTTTTTTTCAATTCAATTTCTAAGTTGAATTTCATTCATATACTCAAGTTTATATTCATGTAATCCACTTGATTATTTACAACTCATATTCATATAATTTTACTTCTTATATATATAAGTTTATTTCACAATTGTAAATCATTTTAATTATAATTCAATCCTTATAATTCTTTTGCTTATACAATTATTCTTTTATTTGGATTATTCAAACAACTTATTCAACAACCAAACAATCAACTTATATACACTAATAATTTTGAAAAATTATTCCTTATATATAAAATATAATCAAGGTAAAATTATTTCATTCACCCAATTTAAGACAATATTGTGCCGAATTGTTCTATTCAAGTGTTTAGAAACCCCTTCGGCATAGTCTTGCGGACCACGCTGACGAAAGTTCATATGCCACTCAATAAACCAATCATCACAATATAAAACAATTTTATATACACTAACAAATACGCTCTCATAGCTATTATTACACTCAAACTCATTCTAGAATACTGCTAACTCTATCTCTAATGAGTAATGCCCAACAGAACCATGGTTGTCGCTTAACCATCAGCTCTGATACCAAATGTAACGTACCCGGATTTTCGTTGCTGAAAAACCGAAAAGTTATGGGTTTTTAAAAAGAATTTAAGAAAAGAAAAGAGAAGAAGAGAGAAGATAGAAAATGGAGAGGAAAGAGGATAGAAAATTTGAAAATATAGAAAAATGGAGAATAGAAATAGAGAATTTGAAAAATAGAAGATAGAAGAATTTTAAAAATAGAAGAAAAAGAGAATAGAGAACATAGAACAAAATAGAACGGAACAGAAAACAACAGAACAATAACAGAATCTCACAATTCGCAGCGGAACAACATATAATAATAAATGAATAATCTTTAAACAAAGAACTATATCAGTTATTACATTACATTATATTTCATTACATCATATCATATCATCAGAGTGTACAACAACATACAACAATAAACAGTGCAGCGGAAAAGAAATACTATATAAACTAGTAATACGCCATGCCATCCAGCTTGCCTCCAGCAACTCCAGAATATCCAGAATATCCTGATAAACCTAACTCTTAACTGCCCGTGTGGAAATTGGTGGGCACCCAGAGTTTAGGAAGGAAAACAATAAACTCCGAGTCAGTCATGTGACTGGTGTGAGAACTCAAAACAGTTTATTTAACTTTAAAATCAAAATAGAGGAATATTTTTAAATTCAATTCGCAATGCTTTTAAAAATGAGACTACCATAAGGCCTCCCGCACACACACACATGCAAACGCAGAATCGGAGGAGATTTCTCCTTATGATAGTCAAAGATGCTTGATACGCATTTAAAATAACGTTTGATATTATTATTAGTGCATAGTGTATAACAAATTCATTTCGAAAGTAGAATATAAATCTTAGCCAACATACGACCATTATCGTATGCCTACTATAGCTACTATCCAAACAGTGCTGACCACCATAAGTGAATAGCAGGTTCTACAACTAATACCGTACAAGTTTCGTATTGAGAATTGGATTTCCAACAAATGGTCAGGCCAAGGAACTTCCCATTGCCACATGAGAATGCCTCTGGATGGACATCCCCGAGAACCAAACCGGATCTCTACCAACACAAGGCCGGGTTACTCCTAACTGAGTAACAACTGACCGAATATGCCATCCCCCGGTCCTTTGGGACCTTTATCACCGAGCGCTCGTAATCAATTCACACAATCATAAAGTGTTTTCAACATGAGTAAGTATCTGGGCTCCATACCATGATACCACCCTTTTCCAGAAGGAAATGGACACATTCTAAAGGGTGCTACCCCTCATAACCTTGCTGCTTCTTTCCTGTTTTGACCATTTCCGGGATGTGAGGCTCGACGAATTCACGTCCACAAAAACATACTTTATACAAAAGCCATGCTTTGGGTCAACAAATGATCAACACAATGATCACAAGGATAGACGATCAAATAAACGATCCTATCACAAATAATCAACACAATGATCATTTCAGCATCACTCAGCATGTCACATTACCAAACTGGGAATATATCGCTGATAACTTCAACTATATAACCTTTGAGCTCGTACGTCTCAAAGAAGGGTGTTAAGCAAAGAATAAATTCTCCGCCACCAACAGAAATATATTTGAAAGAAATCGGCTTTATATCTCAACTTGTAATGTCAGACATACAATCCATACAAGTCTGTTCCGGGCTCGAACAGAACCGAAGGCACTTACAAAGAAGTCCTTGCAATCCGGATATTCACAATCCTGATCGGATTCACCATCACATATGGAGTTTCTATACCGGCGCGACTCGGTGCAGAAACAATCGATAGGTCATCCTATCGCTCTTGCAAATATCCGGTCTTCAACACCGATCTTCAATTGCAATTCACAACGACGTATCACATATTCGGAATGGGTTATACGACCCCATGGTCCTTTCCCGGTTAACCCGAATAGTGAGCGCTTATTCAAAAAATAAGTGTGCATTCAAATTCAATCAAATCACATCAAATACCCATTCAAAGGGAAATATTGATAGTCGGTTATTGAACTATCACTGGATATGCACACATCACCAGATTCCAAATAATTTTCCAAATTATTTATTTTCCAAAATATCGTTACAAGATATAAAATTTCAACACTTCAAAAATAAATCAATATTTATTTTTAACTAATTTCACTTTTCACATATAAATTCCATAATGAATTTATATTTCAAAATATTCATGCATATGATTTCAATTTATTCATTTCAATTTATCTTCAAAAAGATAAATTCGAATTATTCACTTCATATTGGAAAAACAATTCCATACTTATTCAATTATAAGTAATTCACAAATCTTTTTATTTTCAACCTTGGAAAATATTCAATATACTTAAATCGAATTAAGTATATATTTCATTCTATTAAGGAAAACATTCTCTTAACATATTTATTTGGGTCAAAACGAATGTTGCGTAAAACGTCGTTACGACAACCCAAAATCACTAGTATAGGGATTCGAATTTAAAATAGATATATAAATCCTAATACTACACAAACCATTTCCTTTCGGAAATCATTTACTATAACAACAGTGTTATAGTCCACCATTTCCTTTTATTTCTCGAAACATCTATTTCAACAATAAATGTTGAAATCTATGTTTTCGAATCTCAACACCTTTAAAACATCGTTAGATCGTTTTAATTCTGTTTAAAACATCACATTCTAAACATTTTCTTTAACGTATTATTCACTATTTAAAAACGTGAATATACTTCTTTAACAAATCCATCCTTTTATTCATTTTAATTCAAAGGATTATTCACTATTCAAAATGTGAATATAACTCTATTCCTAAGTTATAACAATTAACTTATCAAAATAAGTCGTTTGCGAATTTATAAAACAACGTCTATAAATTCCATTTCTATTTATTTCATAACAACTTCCTTTTTTATAAATTCCTTTATTAACATATTTCAGTTTATAACTCAATTATAAACTAAATGTTTATATTATAAGTTAAATACTTATAAAACGATTATTTTATAAAATCGTTCTTTAAACTTCATAATTATAAATCTTATAACTTATAAGATTCATTTATTTAACCAAATCTATTCTTCAATTAACTTCACAAATTTATAAATCTTACTATTTATAAATTTCATTTATAACTTCACAGTTTATAATTCTATAAATTTCATTCATTTATGAAATTCATTTTCACTACATTCAAACACTTATAAAAACTCGTTTTATAATGTCTATATTTCAATTTATAAATATCCATTTATAAATCTCTTAATATAAATCAGTTTATATTATTATTCTAAAACGTCTTTAAATTCCTTTATAATTTCATCATTTCGATTTATAAAATAATCAAATTTTATAAATCCTATATTTAAACTTTTATCATATATTCAAAAATCCAATCTAAATTATTTTATAAAATCATTAGTTCATATTTCTCAAAAATCGACTTTTAATCGTATTTCTAAAAATCAGCTTTTTAACTATATTTCACAAAAACCATAATTTTTATAACTTTAAAAATTATAACGTTTATTTATTTATAATGGATCAATTCCAAAAATATAGTATATTTTCAAAATCACTTTTAAAATCATTTTAAAATCCCAAAATCTGGGTCCAATGATGCTACACACCAAATAGTCAATCACGACTACAACGATATCATATATCAATATGAAAATCCATCAAATATCCAAATATCTGAAATCAAATAAAAACTGTTGAGGAATCCAGTTGGATCCCTCCAACCTGTTTTCCTGCATCCAAAAACATTAGCACAATACCAATTTCGCTCCAGTACGAAATTATCGCGGTATATGTTCTTAATAAATATTATCCGCTTAATAACGGCGAATAGGGTCTCATCCGCTAAACAAAAAAATGCGGGAAATCAACAACTGCAATATATACATATGCCAATATATATATATTGATATTATATATAATACCAATTTCACTGTTTATGAAATATTCGCGGTATATGTTTTTATTAAATAACATCCGCTTACTAACGGCGAATAATGTCTATTTTAACAATCAATAATTTACAGTCATCATTCAAACATGCATTCAAATATTTTAAATCTAACTATTTAAAATAAAAATCTTAATCTATTCGATTGAGTGAGAAATTCTCACCTTGGTTTTAATTTCCGTTTTAGCGATTTATTTCGAATAAAATTAAACGGACGTTTAATTTTACCCAAAATTCTCACTAACTCCAAACGACTCCAAACCAACTCCATCGCGTAGTGCTCGTCCATATGATTCCAACGCAACTGGGTTTGCATTTTTTCGACCTCGTATGAAAAAGTTACGAATTTTTGAAGTTACACGATTTTTATTATATAATTTACAACTAAATTATAAAACTTTATACCCACTACCCCTCATCACCTTTGGATCCTTCATCATGCAATCTAGCCCGTCCATCCCTCACCCTCTCTTCTTCGTTTACCATCTCCAGTAACCACGTTATAGCCGCCGAACCCATACAAGAAATTAGGGTTTAATTTATCGCCCTCGATCACTCGACTATACTCCATCACCACCCCACCACGTCGAAGCTCATGACTTCCTCTACCTTCGGCCCAAGCACCAGAGAACTCGGCCCCACCTAGATACTCGCGCACGCAAGAGGAACGGCCACCTTTGAACTCAAATTCCCATTGATCCGTGAAGCCATTCGCGATCTTGACCGTTGATCTTGTAGATCTCTTCATGCTCTTCGATTATCCAGTTGAAGGTTGTTGGTAAATGTCGATGGATGAGGAGATAATCGAGGTGGAAGGTTGCGTGTTTCTGGCCGTTGGTTATGTGGGTGGCGGCTAGGGTTTTGTTATTAGGTTTATTTTTATTTTTTTAATTTTATGAAGAGAGAGGTGTATTTATAGGAAAAGCAAGCGTAAACACTATTCATTTCGGAAATTCCGAACTCCGATTTAGACGCCGTAACCAGCGTTTCTAAGGTTTACCCCGCGTTCCGGACACAATGGAACAGGTTTCGGAAGCTAATTCGGAAGTATGTGCGAGTTATGGCTGCAAACGCTCAATTTGAATTAAACCGATTTAAATCGATTTCTAGGCGTTTTAATTTGTACCGGACAAACGGTAAATCCAATTGACTTGAAATTTGAAACCTTACAATAATATCACATTACGGATCCGATGAAACTGGTTTCGTCGAAATCCGAGACTTTTTGAAAAATGGCTATTTTGACTCGCCAAATTTAAATTAAAAATAATTCGATGCGTTTCGAGCTGCCACGATCAAACGATAACTCCGATTGACACGAAAATTGAAATCCGGTAATAACTAACTATTACGGATCCAATGGAACTGGTTTCGTTCAATTCTGAGACTGTTCAAAAATTGACTATTTTACAGTCGATTATTAAATATTAAAATATTCAATTTTCACAAATTAACTTTTAATTCGATTTTAAAAGTTCTAAAATATCGTTCTAACTTCAATATGATAAAATAAAATTTTACGAATCATTTTCAATCATATTTAACTCAATTTTCAATTATTTCCATAATTTAACGTATTAAATTATCGATTTAATTATCCAATTAAATCCAATAATTCAAATAAAAATTTATTCGACTAATAAATTCACTTATTAATATTTAAAATTAATTAAATATTCAAATTTTAATTTCTAAAAATTCTGGGTCGTTACAATTGAAATGTTTTTTTCCAATATGAAGTGAATGTTTTGAGATTTTATCTTTTAAAGATAAATTGATAATGAATATTAGAAATCGATTTGAAAATCGTATATTCATAGATATTTTGGAAATGTAAATTCACTATGGAATTTATAAAAGAAAGGAAAATTTGTTTAAAAATAAACATTGATTTATTTTTGAAGTGTGGAAATAAATTTACGGATTTGGAACGTAAGTTTAAAATAAATCAGTAAGGATTTATTTGATTGATTTAAATGAACCATTTTAAGTTTAAAATGGATAAATATTTGGAAGTGTTTCCGTTTAAGGAAATTGATTTGAAATTTGTTTTCAAAGATTGAAAGGTGTAAAATGATTTGAAATTTGTTTTCAAATGTTGAAGTGTGGAAAATATATCTTGTAAAGATGTTGTGAATATTGATTGATAGTTAAATAACCAACTATCACTATTGACCTTTAAATAGGTATTTGTTGTGAATTGGTTAAAACTGAATGCTACACTTATTTTTAAATTATTTTTCTGGTTATTCGGATTACCCATTCCGAATAGTGATACGACGTAATGGATAGCATTGAAGACCGGATATTTTTGAAAACAGAAGGATTACCGTCGAATGTCTCTGCATCGGCTGATCTCCTATATAGAGATTTATTACCCTTTGTGATGGGAATCCAGACGTGATTAGTGAATATCCGGATTGCAAGGGCTTCTTTGGAAGTGCCTTCGTTTCCGTTCGATCCCGGAACGGACTTGTATGGTTATGTGTCTGACATTACATTTTGAGATATAAAGCATATTTCTTTCAAATACATCTCTGTTGGTGGCGGAGAATTTATTCTCTTAGCTTAACAACCTTCTCTAAGACGTACGAGCTCATAGGTTTTGTTGTTGAAGGTTATCATTGATATATTCCCGATTTGCTAATGTGGCATGCTGAGTGTTGCTGTGTGATGATTATTAGTTGATCATTTGTTGATAAAAGCGTGGCTTTGTGAAAAAGTGTAGCTTTATGGACGACACTTCGTCGATCCTCACAACCCGGAAATGGTCAAAAATGGAATGCTGCGACAAGGTTTTTTTAGGGGTCGCACCCCTAAGGTATGTCCATTTTCTACTGGATAAAGGTTGTATCATGGTATGGAGCCTAGATATTTAACCTATGTGGTTGCTGCAAATTTATTGCTTTGTGGTTTTTGGTATTGAGGATCCTTGGATAAAGGTCGGTAACGATTAAGGGATGACATACTTTTTTTCTGTGGAGTTATCAAGTTACAGCTTCATTGCACCCAGAAGCGTGTGGTAACTCGTCCTTGTGTCGGCGGAGATCCGGTTAGGTTCTCGGGGCGTCTTTCCAGAGGCGTACCCATTTCATCATGGAAGTTCCTTTGCCTGACCATTTGTTGGAAATCCAAAGAAACAATACGAACCTTGTACGGTTTTAGTTGTATAACCTGCCATGGAATGTGGCGGTAACCTGCTATTGAACATGTTAGCTATAGTAGGCATACGATAATGGTCGTATGTTGCAAAGATTTATATTATACTTTCGAAATGTTTTCTATACTATGCGCTAATAATAATAAAAATCAAATGATTCTTCGTAGTAAGCATATTTGACTATCATAAGGAGAAATCTCCTCCAATTCTACGTTTGCATTGTGTGTGTGGCGGGAGGCCTTATGGTAGTTTCATTTTTCAAAAGCATAGCGAAATTCTTTTTATTTTCTTTGTGAAAATAACTGTTTTAGTTCTCACACCAGTCCCATGACTGATCTGGAGTTTATTGTTCCCTTCCTAAACTCTGGATGCCCACCAATTTCCACACGGGCGGTCTAGAGTTAGGTTATCAGGTTATTCTGGATTTAGGAGTGCTATGGAGCTCAAGTGGTGAGCTGGATGGCGAGACGTATTACTTGTATATGATATTATCTTTCCGCTGTAAATTCACTTGTAAGGACACATTTGTATAACTGTCCATTATTTATTGTGTTGTATATTGTTGTTGTATACTCTGATGTAATGTGATGTAATAACTGAGATAGTTCTTTGTTTTAAAAGATGATTCATTTCTCTATTATATGTTGTTCCGCTGCGATTGTGAGATTCTGATATTGTTCTGTTGCTTTTCTTTCTCTCTTCTTCTATCTTTTTCTTCTTCTTAAACCATAATGGTTCGTATTTCCGTTCATCTTGAGTTAATCAATGGAGATTAGTGTCTATTCAAGGGGTACGGATTTGCAGATCGTTACATTTGGTATCAGAGCATATGGTTAAGCGACAACCATGGCTCTGTTGGGAATTACTCTTTAGAGATAGAGTCAGTAGTACTCTAGAATGAGTGTGAGTGTAATAATAGATACAAATGTGTATTTGTTAGTGAATATAAATTGTTTTATATTGTGATGATTGGTTTGTTGAGTGGTATATGGATTTTGGTCAATACGAGTAATTAACGTCATTGATAGGGATCTCTAAACACTTGTACAAAACAATTCAGCACGATATTGTTTTAAAGCGGGTAAAGGAAATAATTTGCCCGAAAGTTTTATTTTGATATAAAAGGAATAATTTTTCAGAATTATTAAGTGTATATAAATGGATTGTTGATTGTTGAAAATGTAAGAACATATATAAGTTAATTAAAAGTTGTTTGAATAAGTTAAATTAAAACAACAATTGTAAAAGATTAATTGTATAAGCAATTGAATTATTAAGTATGGAACTATAATTAATATGATTTACAATTGTGAAATAGTCTTACATATAAGAAGTGAAACTATATGAATATATTTATAAATATGGGTTGTAATTAAAACTGAATTTGAAAATTTTGGAGATTTGGAAAGTTTAAATTCCTTTTTATTTTGAAAATGAATTTCAAAGGATATGGAAAAGTACCTTCCATTGAAAATTTGTGAAGGTGTTGGAACTCGGTATGAGTGTCCATTTGAATTGGAATCCCACGTGGTGGGATCATGTTCATTGATCATGATGTATACTAGCGTAATTCGAGGGGTGTGATGCCTGCAGTTACGAGCGATTCCACTGGGATAGTGGCGCAACCGCCATGTAAACTGCGATCTAAATGCCATAGCGAAATTCGAGGGGTGAGATGCCTACGGTTACAAGCGATTCCACTGGGATAGTGGTGTAACCGCCGCGTGAACTACGATCTATGGCAACAACCATGCCGAAATTCAAGAGATGTGAAATCTACAGATTACAAGCGATTCTACTGGGATAGTAGCGTAACCGCCGAGTAACTATGATCCATGGGGGAACGTGCTTTCCATATCCATTTTTAAAATGGAATATAACTTAAGATAAGTTGAACAAAATTGGAATGTGAAATTGAATTAATATTGAATAAAGTTGATTTTGGTGTCGAAATAAATTAATAAGTGAATTAATGAAATGAAGTCATTAAGGATATGAACTTGAGATATATAAATGGAATTCAACATTATATTGTTAAAGGAATTAGCAATTGAATTAATAAATGGATTGAATGTTAATCAATTGAATGTAAAATAAATTGATATGAAATAATGAATGTAAGTGTTAATTCATTAAAAGCTAATGTTATTGGAAATTGAATAATTGAATGGAAGTCAATTTAATGTAAACCAATTGGAATTAAAAGTGTTGGACCAAATTGAATGTAGATTAAATAATTTGGTTATGTTGAAGATACATTGGTTGTTATTTGATTGTTAATTGATTATATGTATGATTCATTAAGTGATTAATGAAATTGAATTAGCGAAATTAAAAGCTATGTAATTGAATTCAAATTGGAAGAAAATGAATTTGAGTAGAATTCAATTTGAATTGAAAGTAAACTAATGTGAATGTAAATTAGTGAATGTAAACTAACTAAAATCGAATGAATGAATGTTAGTAAAATTTAAGGTTAATAAATCAAACATGCATAAATGGGAAACCAATTTGAATTGTGCAAAATGATTTTTGAATATTGTAATTGGATATTATGGCTAGCAGGATATACAGGTGTATTAAAGGAAATAGAATTCGGATTTTGATTTGAAGATAAAAAAGTTGAATTGCTCGACAAAAAGGTACGTATTTCAATTTCAGTATGAAATTTGATGATTTTCTTCTCCAGCCGCTTGGCGTTTTCTTTTCTTTTTGGAATCTGGGGGAGGGGCCGTAGTGCCATTTTTGTAGTCGTACCGAGCTAGCCGCACAAAGGAGACTATGACGAATTTTTTCGAAAATTTAAGGCGTTAGAAAAAATTTGGAAATTTTGGGAAAATTTGTGAAAACTATAATTTTGATTTGGAATTGAAAGTTAAACAATAGTAGTTGGGTTTTGGAAAGATAACTAAGTATGATTTGAAACTTAGTAAAATTATTCTAAGAAGTTTAACTATGGATCTACAGAAAGTTAATGGATTCTGTAACTTTTTCTTACTTGGCAATTTCGAGGACGAAATTTTTTTAACGAGGGAAGCTTGAAACGATCCTGAATTTCTATCAATTAAAATTTTTATATTTAATTGAATTTAAATATTCACAAGTGGAATTAAACAGTTAAATAATTTTTTCTCGAATAATTGGATTTAATTGGATAATTAAATCGATAATTTAATAGTTGAAAATACAAAAGAATTGGAAATCGGGTTTAAATGTGATTAAAATGATTTGTAAAATTTTATTTAATCATATTGGAGTTAGAAAAAACATTATAGAACTTTTAAAATTGAATTAAAAGTTAATTTGTGAAAATTGAATATTTTAATATTTAATTTACGAGTTAAAATAGCCATTTTTCAAACAGTCTCGGAATTCGACGGAACCAGTTTCATCGTATCCGTAATGTGATATTATTGTAAGATTTCAAATTTCGTGTCAATCTGATTTACCATTTGTCCGAGGCAAGCCAAAACGCATAGAAAATTCGTTTAATCGGTTTAATTTAAAATTGATCGTTTATTGCCGTAACTCGCACAGATGATCGAATTAGCCTTTGAAACAAATTCCATTGTGTACGGAACGCGGGGTAAACTCTAGAAACGCCGGTCACCGCGCGAGATTTGGAGTTCGAAAAATTTGAGATGAATAGTGTGCGTTGGATTTTCTATAAAAGTCCCTTAGTTTTCATTTTTGCAAATTAGAACAACCCTAGGGTTTAAGCTTCAGGAGCCACCACCCACTTCTTCCAATGGTCTAAAATTGCCATCCTTCTTCCCTTCCGATCTCCTCATCCGTTGACAATCGTCAGAATCTTCCAACTACAAAAATATAGAGTGCGATGAGAGCTACCAATCCAACGGCTGAGATGTTGTTTGGCGAAGTGGATCACTCAGATTTTGGCTCCGTTCTTAGAACATTCGAGCATGATTTTTACGGCCTCTAGGCGACCGATTTTCTCTACGTTCATACTGGAGATGGAGTTCGTGGTGGCGCGTCGATTGGTGGTTGTTGAGCGGCAAGTAGAAGCTTGGGGTGGTCGCGATTTTGAGCCCTAGTTGAGCTCGTATGCGTTCGAATGGGTTTCTCTGGAGGAATGCACGATGGGAGAGAAGCAGATGGTAACGGCCGAGATCGGGGAGGGTGCAAACGAACGGCTCATATGTAGGGGTTTTGGAAATTAATAAAAAAAATTGTGTAGTTAATTTATTTAAAATTCGTTAAGTTTAAAATTTTGTAACTTTGTCATACGAGGTTGGAAAATTACGAAACAAATTGCGACGGGATCATTTTGTCGAGCACTACGCAATGGAGCTGGATTGGAAGCGATTGGAGTCAGTGAAAATTTTAGGAAAAATTAAACGCACGTTAATTTTATTCGGAACAAACGCTGAAACTGAATTGGAAATAAGGTGAGAACTTCTCACTCAATCGAATCAGTTTCGATTTAAATTTTAAATAGTTAGATTTAAAAAATTTCTTGATTGTATGTTTGAATGATGATTGGTATCTGTTGAATGTAAATAGACATTATACGCCGTTAGTAAGCGGAGGTTATTTATTAAAAACATATACCGCGAATATTTCACTACAAAGTGAAATTGGTATTATCTATGTACTTGGAGTTGATTTCCCGCATTATATAGCGGATGAGACCCTATTACGCCGCATAATAACGGATAGTATTTTATAAATACCACATACCACGATATTCCGTCTTGAAGCGGAATTGGTATTGTGCTAACATCTGTGGATGCAGGGAAACAGGTTGGAGGGATCCAACTGGATTCCTCAAATGATTGAATTGGTTTCAATGTTGTGCGTTGATCTATTTATAATCTTTGTGATTATCTTTGTGGTTGAGATCGTTAAAGGCTAAAATTAACCGAATATATTTTTGGTATCGTTAGATGCCGAAAATAAATAGAATTGGATTTTTGAAAATTTAAGTTGAGAATTCATAGTAAAATTTAATTTTGGAATTGATTCATTTTAAATAAATGAACGTTGTAATTTTTATGTTATAAAAATTATGATTTTTGTGAAATATAACCGAAATGTGATTTTTGAAATAAGTAGTTGATAAATTTATAAAATGGCTTAAATTGTGATTTTTGAATTATTATAAACGGTTTATATAAAAGATCTATAAAATTGATATTTATAAATTAAAATATTGGAATTATAAAACGATTTTTTATAAGTGTTAAAATGAAGTATAAATGGATTTCATAAGTTGATGAAATCTGTAGATTTATAAATTGTGAAGTTATAAAATGGACAGATTTTGTAAAATAAAAGATTTATAAGTAATTCACTTATAAATTGGATTTTGGCATTTAAATGAGATATAAATATAATTTGTCCATTAAGGGATTTTATAAATGGACTTTTTTATAAAATAAATATAAGTGGAATTTATAAACGTTGTTTTATAAATCCGAAATCGACTTATTTTGATAAGTTAATTATTATAGCTTATTAAAGGAAGTATATCCACGATTTTGGATAGTGGATAATCCTTTAGATAAAATGTGTAGAAAATGTTGAATTTGGTTAACGAAGTATATTCACGATTTGGACAATGAATATATATTAAAGAAATGTTTTGGGGAAGTGACGTTTTAAATTGAATTTAAAACGATTTAGAGATGTTTTAAAATGCATTAAATATCGAACATATAGATTTCAACATTCATTTTTGAAATAGACGTTTTCGAGAAATAAGGAAATGGTGGACTATAACAGTGTTGTCATAGTAAATGATTTCCGAAAGGAAATTTTTTATATAGTATTGGGATTTATATATCTATTTTAAGTTCGAATCCCTATACTAGTGGTTTTGGGTTGTCGTAACGATGTTTTACGCAACATTCGTTTTGACTCAAATAAATGTGTTTAAGAGAATGTTTTCCTTAAAGAATAAAATATATACTTAATTGTGATTTAAGTATATTGAATATTTTATAAATGTTGAAAACGATTAGATTTGTGAATTACTTATTTTTAAATAAGTATTGAAATGTTTTTTTCCAATATGAAGTGAATGTTTTGAGATTTTATCTTCTAAAGATAAATTGATAATGAATATTAGAAATCGATTTGTAGATCGTATATTCATAGATATTTTGGAAATGTAAACTCACTATGGAATTTATAAAAGAAAGGGAAATTTGTTTAAAAATAAACATTGATTTATTTTTGAAGTGTGGAAATAAATTTACGGAGTTGGAATGTAAGTTTAAAATAAATCGGTAAGTATTTATTTGATTGATTTAAATGAACCATTTTAAGTTTAAAACGGATAAATATTTGGAAGTGTTTCCGTTTAAGGAAATTGATTTGAAATTGATTTTCAAAGATTGAAAGGTGAAAAATGATTTGAAATTTGTTTTCAAATGGTTGAAGTGTGGAAAATAAATCTTGTAAAGATGTTGTGAATATTGATTGATAGTTAAATAACCAACTATCAATATTGACCTTTAAATAGGTATTTGTTGTGAATTGGTTGAAATTGAATGCTACACTTATTTTTAAATTATTGCGCTCGTTATTCGGATTACCCATTCCGAATAGTGATACGACGTAATGGATAGCATTGAAGACCGGTGTTGAAGACTGGATATTTTTGAAAATGGAAGGATTACCGTCGAATGTCTCTGCATCGGCTGATCACCGATATAGAGATTTATTACCCTTTGTGATGGGAATCCGGACGTGACTAGTGAATATCCGAATTGCAAGGGCTTCTTTGGAAGTGCCTTTGGTTCCGTTCGATCCCAGAACGGACTTGTATGGTTACGTGTCTGACATTACATTTTGATATATAAAGCAGATTTCTTTCAAATACATCTCTGTTGGTGGCGGAGAATTTATTCTCTTAGCTTAACACCCTTCTCTGAGACGTACGAGCTCAGAGGTTTTGTAGTTGAAGGTTATCAGCGATATATTCCAAATTTGGTAATGTGGCATGCTGAGTGTTGTTGTGTGATGATTATTTATTGATCATTTGTTGATCAAAGCGTGGCTTTGTGAAAAAGCGTAGCTTTGTGGACGAGACTTCGTCGAGCCTCACAACCCGGAAATGGTCGAAACAGGAATGTTGCGGCAAGGTTTTTTTAAGGGTCACGCCTCTAAGGTATATCCATTTTCTTCTGGATAAAGGTTGTATCATGGTATGGAGCCCAGATATTAAACCTATGTGGTTGCTGCAAATTTATTACTTTGTTGTTGTTGGTATTAAGGATCCTCGGATAAAGGTCGGCAACGACTAAGGGATGGCATACTTTTTTGTGTGGAGTTATCAAGTTACAGCTTCATTGCACCCAGAAGCATGTGGTAACTCGACCTTGTGTCAACAGAGATCCGGTTAGGTTCTCGGGGCATCTTTCCAAAGGCGTACCCATTTCGGTGTGGAAGTTCCTTTGCCTGACCATTTGTTGGAAATCCAAAGAAACAGTACGAACCATGTACGGTTTTAGTTGTATAACCTTCCATGGAATGTGGCGGTAACCTGCTATTGAACATGTTAACTATAGTAGGCATACGATAATAGTCGTATGTTGGCTAAGATTTATATTATACTTTCGAAATGTTTTCTATACTATGCACTAATAATATTAAAAATCAAATGATTCTGCGCAGTAAGCATATTTGACTATCATAAGGAGAAATCTCCTCCAATTCTGCGTTTGCATTGTGTGTGTGGCGGGAGGCCTTATGGTAGTTTCATTTTTCAAAAGCATAGCGAAATTCCTTTTATTTTCTTTGTGAAAATAACTGTTTTAGTTCTCACACCAGTCCCATGACTGACCTGGAGTTTATTGTTCCCTTTCTAAACTCTGGGTGCCCACCAATTTCCACACGGGCAGTCTAGAGTTAGGTTATCAGGTTATTCTAGATTCAGGAGTGCTATGGAGCTCAAGTGGCGAGCTGGATGGCAAGACGAATTACTTGTATATGATATTATCTTTTTGCTGTAAATTCACTTGTAAGGACACGTTTGTATAAATGTCCATTGTTTGTTGTGTTGTATATTGTTGTTGTATACTCTGATGTAATGTGATGTAATAACTGAGATAGTTCTTTGTTTTAAAAGATTATTCATTTATCTATTATATGGTGTTCCGCTGCGATTGTGAGATTCTGATATTGTTCAGTTGCTTTTCTTTCTCTCTTCTTCTATCTTTTTCTTCTTCTTAAACCATAATGGTTCGTATTTCCGTTCATCTTGAGTTAATCAATGGAGATTAGTGTCTATTCAAGGAGTACGGATTTGCGGATCGTTACAAATCACATCTGTTTGATAATAATAAATTGAATAATAGAATGAAAAGTAAATTAAATAGAATTTCTGGAAATTAAATTTATAAATTTTGAATTTCATGAAATTTAGGTTAATACCGAAATTGCTAAATTAATCAACTCTAATTTGACATTTAAATTTTTTTAAATCAGTGTAAATGATTGGGAAATTTAAAATGATAAGAATTGTTAATTATAGGATTGAAATTGAAAAAATTGATTTAATTAATTTATTATTAATTTATTTAATTAGTGTAAAAATAGCCATTTTGGCCACTAACTCGGATTTTGACGAAACTAGTTTCATTGGATCCATATCGGTGAATTATTGTAGGATTTCAAGTTTTGTAGCGATCGGGCTTGTCGTTTGATCGTACGGACTTAAAACGCCATGAAGTCAATGAAGTTAAAATCAATTGAAATCAATTTGAAATAATTTGATTTTAGCATAACTTTTTCATATAATGGAATTTGGACGTGAAACTGTTCCACCGCGTTAAAATATTTTAAAACATCAATTTTGATATATGGGTTGACCCAATTTCATTCCGCAGTCGAAACGGGCCTTTCGGGCCTTTTTTACCGGTCAACGCGTGTATCAATCGGGTCTATCTATTCTATTTCAGCTTTGTCTATAAATACCCTGTTATAAACCCTAACCTACCTCTATTTCTCATTTATTTGTGTATACAATTCCTCTTCACCTTCTCCTTTCAATGGCAGACAATTCCAAATACAATTGTAATTCAAAATCAAATTGAAAATTCAATCCCCTCAAACCATAGCAAAGTATATACAGATTTGAAGCTCTCGACGAGCACATGTCAGTTTTGCTGCTCGTTTGTCAATCTGGGTTTCTATGTAGCTAGAATTGGGCGAAATAACCTCGGCCGTTCATCGCGTTGTGATGAACGTCGACGGATCGTCAATTGGAAGTTAGGGGGTCGTGGAGAGTGATGAGTAGAGCATATCTGCATAGGTCACTCGTCGAATCAACGGCTAGATCGACGGCATAAATTCGATTAGGGTTTAACCTATCCGACGGCGGGTCGTGTTTGGGAGGCTCGGCCACGGGCGGTTTCGATGGGGACGCCGAGGTGAGTTCACCCAAGTGGTAGGCATGGCGATCGACGACTGGGGGTGATGGTTTTTCATGGTCAACGGCAGGTCATGGGCGTACGAGCTGGGCATTTTTCGTTCGAATGCGTGACTAAGGGTTTTTCCACGCGACTATTATTGGCTTCAATGATGATGATGTGGCATGTTTAGGAGGTAATGTTTTGTTTTATTATTTTATAATTTTTAAAATCGTTGAACTTCTAATGATAATGACTTTTATATACGAGGTTCGATTCACGCACAGTTTTCTCCACTAGATTTGTATTGGAATTTTGGACATTTTGGCGCTAGTTTGGACGAATTCTGAGGCTGTTCAAATTTTGGGTTTAAATTAGATTTAAATTCAATATAAATTCAAAAGGTGAGCGTTTTAACCCACTCACAACTTATAAAATTTCTTATGTGTGTTAAATTGATAATGATGTGATTTGAAATTTATTTATGATTGTTTGGCATATTTTTAATCATCATCTCAGCTAAATTTAATTTACTAAATTAAATTGTAATTTAATTTGTTATTGCATATAAACAGCCAGTTAGATAGATCGTTTAATTTATTATTGAATATAAACTGTCAGTAATTGCCTGCTCTATATTGATGTTATTTAAATTAGATGATGATTGTCATAAATGGCTGATGATTGATATTGGATGAATGGATGTTGTATTTTATATTGCTTTAAACTGCAAATTGTTATGCACTTTATTTCATTCGGGATTGCGGTTTGAAATGATACCGTATTTTTATTTTTAATTGCGGATTGAAATGATAAATATCTTTATCACTTGACCATAGGATAGAAAATTATATACAGACACCTTGGTCTATATATATATATATATATATATATATAAAATTGAAGTTGATTTCTATGGTTTTGTAAAGAAATATACGGTTTTATGAGATAATTGATTTGGATATTTTATAAATGGTATTTTATAAAGTTAAATTCTTGGTTTTAAGCTATGTATAAAATTGGTTAAAAGTATAAAATAAGTTTAGGAATAAAGTTTGATTTATTAAATTATAATATGGATAAGTAATTACTTAAATTATACTTTAATATAGAGTCTATATTGATTTTATAAATCCAGGTTGAGATGATAGTTTGAAACTGATTTGATATTTTATTTAGTTAAGAGTTATATTTAATAAGAATCCATTTACGACTTATTGAAATTGAGATTTTAAAGAATATAGTTCTATAACTTAACTCGGGTTTAAGGTGATTTAAGTGAATAGATTGAGGAATATTCAACTACTGAATTTGAAGTTTTATTTAAAGGATATTGGATTTAGTAAGCAAATATTTCAAAATTAAATAATAGTAAAAGTGAAATGGGTATATATATATATATATTATAAAATTTAGTTTTGAAATATTGAATATTTAAGCTTTGAAATATATTAAATTTTAATTTTAGAAATTCGGGTTGTTTTGCAATTAATTTGTGAAATTTAGGAAGTTAGTTTGTCTTATAAATATTTGAATATTTGATCCATGTAAGGGTGGAAGTTAATGTTCAAAGTTATTAATTTCAACGTATTACGTTTTGGAAGTATTATAGTTCAAAATCTTTGGTTTCGAAATTTTATAACTTTGAAAATGCTATGATCTTGGGAAAAGAATATATTTGAAATAAAAATTATATTATATTGATTTGGGTTTATAAATGATATCATATTGATTTGGTTTTTAAAACGAAAATGATATCGTAATTATATGGTTTTGAAATGAATATTTTATTCTGGCTTTGAAGTATAACCGCGGTGTTATAATGTAACGACTCGTTAATTTGGATAAATAAATTGGTTAATCTAATTTAGATTTTGTAATTTAATTTAAGAAGAAATAAAAAATTTATAATTTATATTGAATATAAATGTTAAAAATGAAATGCAACCATGGAAATTAAAGCTATGTGTTAACAATTAAAATGAAATTACGATTAATTGAAGTAATTTATTGTTATACAAGGCTAAGAATTGAATATAAGAAGAAAAAAAAGGAATATTGTGTTCACTGATGAAATGACATAATTATGGTGATTGAATGAATTCAAAGTTATATTAACTGATGTAGTAATATGTAATAAATTGAAAATTTACGCAATCAATGTATATAAGTAATTAAAATGTTTGTTGTTGATGTTAAACGTTACTTAAATGGTAATTAATATAATAAGGAAACTGTGAAAGTATAAATTTCGTAGAATAGTAATGTATGTATAAAATAATAAATTGGTAATATAATGGAAATTCAAATTAATTGAATAGTGGGAATAATACAATTTGTTATAAATGAAACATAGGTAAACAAAATGTAAGTATGGAATAGATTTGTGAAATACCACAAATTTAATGGTAATTGGATAAAATCAATATAAGATTATGAATTGCAATAATTGTGGGTTAATAATAAAGTGTGAATAGGAAAATGATTGTTTATAGTAATTGAATGGAATTCCAATTTGTTGGAATAAGGTAAATGCATAATTGGTAATAAATTTAATATTGGAAAACGAACTTCAATATTGAATTAATTAAGTAATATATATAATAAATGATGATTGAATAAAAAACCAATACTCTATAAATAACTATAATATTGGAGTGGAAATAATAAACTTATAAAAGTGTGATTAAGAGTTTGACAACAATTATTATGAGTTATATGTGCGTGTGTGTGTGTGTGTGTATATATAGTTCACTCAATTGAATTGGAAATCATTGCAATAAAGCTAAATTAGATGTTACATTAATATAAATTTAGGTAATAATGGGGAATAACGTAAATTTTCTTCATAATATGATAATTAGTGAATAAAAAGAATGGAAATAAAGTTTTATCAATATATTGGAATTTAATTTATGATAATAGGATTAATTGCAATTAAATAAAATTAAATATTTAAATATTACATAAATGGGAATTTAGATGGAATGTGAGAATATTAACGTAATAGCTCTGAATCCAATGTTAAATCCATCTACTTGACCATAATAAATGGAATAATCATCAATTTATTTAATTAAATGGGATTATTGAGGATCATATTTATGATTTCCGAATTTAATGAAATTGTGGTTAATACTGAAATCAATAAATTAATCAACTTTAAATTTAACATCTGAACTTGTTTAAATTATTGTGAGTGGTTAAGAAATCAATAAGGGTGAAATTTGTCGGTTAAGGAATTGAAATTTGAAATTTGATTTAAATTAGCTAATTTATTAATTTATTTAATTAATGTAAAAATAGCCATTTTGGCCACTGACTCAGATTTCGATGAAACCAGTTTCATCGGATCCGTAATGGTGAATTATTGTAGGATTTCAAGTTTCATCGCGATTGGACTTGTCGTTTGATCGTACGGACTCGAAACGCCTTGAAATCAATTAAATTGAAATCAATTGAAATCAGTTTGAAATAAATTGATTTTAGCATAACTTATTTATACGATGGAATTTGGACGTGAAACCTTTTCCATTGCGCTTAAAGTATTTTAAAACTTCTATTTTGATGTATAGGTTAACATAATTTCACTTCGGAGTCAAAACGGGCTTTTCGGGCCACTTTATCGTTCAACGCGCATACCAATCTGATCCACCTATTCTATTTCAATCCTACCTATAAATACCCTGTTATAAACCCAAGCCTCTCTATTTCTCATTTGTCTTGTATGTACAATTTCTTTCACCTCCTTGTTTCAATGGCAGACAAACACTAAATTCCAACTGCAATTCAAAATCAAAGCCAAATTTCAAACTCTTCAAAAAAATGCGAAAAAAATGTAAGGTCGAAGATCTCAACGATACGAATCTGTGCCAACTGTTCGTTTTTAGAAGTGTTGCTCGAATCAGTGGAAAATCATGGTCAAAGTTCCAAATCATGAAACCCATGATGGCGATTTGGGCGTTTTTGATTGGAGCGACTATTCGAAAATTGGTTTCTGGGTTTTGTCGAGAAGGGTGTCAGGAAGCTATCGGCAGTGGTCGCATCTTCCAATTCAACCTGTGGCTTTCGAATTTCACGAATTAGGGTTCGGTTAGCCCTAAGGGTGGGGGGCGACAGAAGCCTGGGTGGGAGGTTAGAAATTGGCGGCAGGTTGAGGGGAACTCGGCATGACGTAAAGTGGTAGGAGGCGGTCAATTTTCCTCGGTCAAAGGGGGTTTTGGCTGTACGATTGGGTTTTGGCAGTTAGGTTTCTGGACGATAAAAGAGGAGCTACAGTAGGGCGCGTGCTTCTGAAGATTATGCTGACATGACAGAGACGTGTAGGTTTTTTTCATTTTGTTTTAATTTAAATTTGAATTGTATAACTTCTAATTATGATAACTTATACATACGAACTCCACTTCACACGCGGTTTTCTCCGCTAAGTTCGTATTGGAATTACGGACATTTTGGCGTGGGTTTGGACGAATTTGGATAATGTTCAAATTTTGGATTTAAACTGGATTTAAATTCAATTTAAATTCAAAAGGTGAGTGTTTTAACCCACTCGCAACTTCTAAAATTTCTCATGTTTGTTAAATTTATTTAGGATCTGGTTAGGAATTTATTTATATCTGAATGGCTTATTTTTAATCATTATCCCAGTTAAATTGAATTTAATCGGATTAAATTGTTATTTAATTTATTTATTTCATATATATTGCCTCTTAAATTTTCATTTAATTTATTTTTGATTATAAACTGCTAGTTGATACCTGTTGTTTATTAGCCGTTATATATTGATTATATTGATTGAATTGGATGATGATTGTGATTAACGGTTAATGATTGACATTGGATGAATGAATGTTGTAATTTATATCGTTATAAACTGCAAAATTGTTATGCACTTTATTTCATTCGGGATTTCGGTTCGAAATGATATATAACCGTATTTTTATTTTAAATTGCGGATTGAAATGATAAGTATCCGTATCACTTTTCTATGGTTTTGGATAGAATTATACGGTTTAAATAAATATTGATTCCTTTTGATATTATATAAAAATATTTTATATATAGTTAAATTCATGTATTTAAGCTATGTATAATCTGTTTAATGACAATAAGTTAAATAATGGAGTTTGATTTATTAAAGTAAATATAGTTAAGTATTTAAATAATATTTTTATATAGAGGTTATAATATTTAAATAAATTAAGATTTGGAAGATAAAATATGGAATGGATGTGAATTAAATTATTTAAGAATTTTACTCGAATAAAATTTGATTTAAAATATAGATAAATTTGAGATTTTTTGAAATTGAATTTATTCAAGAATTAAACCAACAGGGTTGATGTGAAATTTATTAAATTGGAAATTTTAAAAGGTGTAATTATTACAACTTGATTTTGGGTCTAGGTAAATTAAATGATTATTTCAAGTATAATGAATTGAAGGCAATATCTAGTTATTTGTAATTTGTTTTTTATTTAAATAATAAGGGGTTATTATATAAAATATTTCAAAATTAAATAATAGGAAATTTAATTGTTGAATCGAAATTATCAAATTTAGTTTTGAAATTTTGGAATATTTAAAGCCTTGAAATATATCGAAAATGAAATGTTTATAGAAATTGAAATGTTTCAAAGTTATGAATTTCATAGCATTATGTTTTAAAGGTGTTAAAACTTCAAATGTTTGGTTTTGAAGTATAAAATTTGGAAGTGCTATGATTTTTAAAAGGGGATATATTTGAAACAAAATGATATTATATTGATTTGAAACAAAAAGGATATTATATTGATTTGGTTTTTAAATTTGAAATAATATTGTATTTATATGGTTTTGAAATAAATATTATATTCTGGTTTTAGAAGTACAAATTATTTTGAAATGACCGCGGTGTTATAATAACGGTTGGTTGTTGAAGAGACCGGGATCGGAAGTTGTCATACCCTCTGTCAATTCTGAAAACCACTTTAACAACCGTGTACGCGGTGGAGACACCAGAATGAAGTAGGATGGTGGCGGCATTTTCTTTGAGGTAAATACGTGGACCCGACTCCCATGAGTTGGCATAAGGTGGCTAAAACAGGAGCGATCGACGGGCTAATAAGGTAGCACCTTTTATCCGACACATCCCTTCTATATTATACTTTGACTTTTGGATTTATTCGGTGGCCACTTTTGATTTCTTTGATTTGAGGGTGTGGCTCGAGGTCGTCGGTAGCTGCGGCTATGTGTTACCACCGGGCCGGAAGCGTAATTAGTATATCTACCCTGGCATTGCCTAGTTGTGCCGTGTCACCTACCCGAGCGTGCCTTATACGATTTTGTTTAGAACATACATATGGAGTGCCCTTTGACGACGCCTAGTACGGGGGAGATTACAGTATTGTATAGATTATGGAAATATAAAAGTGTGTTAAGGGCTACATGTGTAACCGCTTAACGCTATTTGCAGTATATTATACTTTACTTTAGGACTATTATAATAGCTTATATTACTACATGGTAGATAATTTAACGGATCCTTAGGAGATATGAATCCCGAACATCTCTTAAGTTACCGCACTCACGTTAGGAACCGGATAGGAGATGTCAAATCCCGTAAACATCTCTGACGCTGTTCCACTCATATTTATTTCTGTTGATTTAACTTACATAAGATATTTTAGTTCTGACTCGAGTGTTTTGTCTTTTCAATTCGCTCGGGTAAGCCTGAGCATTTCAGGATTTGAAGACCGTATTCTGGAGGACAAAGACGAAGATTTATTATTATATATTATAGTATTCCACTACTTTCACATTGTTCCGCTGCATTATTATTGATTATTCTCTGCTATGTGTGACTCTGATATTGTATAGCATAAGTAAAGAAAATCATATGTTTTATAAAACAGCTTCATGAACTGTTATTTGATTATTATATGTTATCGTTCCGCTGCAAGATTCTATTTTGTTTTTTTCTTTTCTCTACTTTTTCTTATTTACCCCATAACAATCCACCCTTCTGTATGGTTTATGTCTGACATGTGTTGTTTATCATTGATTTAAAGCGTACAAAAAGGCGGGACTTTGCATCTGGTATCATAGCTTTGGTTTAGCGATAAACCCTAGCTTTGTGGGGTTTGACTCTTTGTTAATATGGAAGTAATACGCTATGATGAGTCGCTGAGTGTATATATATGAGAGCATATTTGTTAGTGTTATAAAAAGATTTTAATATTGTGTTAATTTGTTCCGTTTGTGTTTATAAATTCTGGTTGATGCATGGGACGTTATGACATCAATAGGGATTTCTAAACACTTAATAGGACAGACCGACACAATATTTGTTTTGAATATAGGTGAATGAAATAATTTTGCCTATAATATTATCTAGATATGAAAAAATTATAAATGATATATATTTGGTTGTAATATATTGGTTGTTAGGTAATGAAATTTATAAATAATAGTTGAAATAAGATTGAAAATAAAATAAATGAAAATTAGGAATTTAGATCTTGAGTTCGAGGGTTTTGAAACCTTCTTTCGAATGATTTTGGAACATAATAATAATATTATTTAGAAGTATTTTCTGATATAAACATTTCAATATAATTTGAAAGAATTATTTTAAAGAAACTTTGAAAAGAAATAAATTCTGTACTTCCCTCTCTATCGTTGGAAAATAATTTCGGTGATGGCGGCCGCATCATCGACATTCATTTTCGTGTTTCGAAGTGGGAAGGCCACTGTAGTAGTTTTACTGCAGATTTGTTTTGATAAACAAATGTAAATTTTAAATTATTTTAAATATAATTTGATATATAAACTATAAGTATATACATGTATCTATTATTTTAAAATGATTTGAAATTTAGCCCGGTATTTAATTCTTATGTTCCCGTTGATTAATGGTTTTAATTACTGTAGTAAAATGGGTTGTAAGTAATTAATAATTGGAACCTCTAAAGGAAATAAAAGATTTAATGCTAGGTTACAAACAAAATTAAAAGAAAGCTGAAATATGTAACTAAGATATGATTATTGAACGTTAAATTAATTAAAGAAAAGAAGAAAGACTTGTATGACTTTCAATTACTTTCTTAAGAAGCATATATATAACTTACCAAATATTAAAAGTTGAAATGTTTAATAAGAAAATGTAATGGAAATTGTACAAGTAAGAGTACGTAATGAAGTGTTCAATAAATTGCTTTTATTTATAAGAATTGATTTTGTAAATTGTTATAAACTTAAGTTATAATGGAAATCTTACTATAATAAAATTTGATAGAAGGTAAATGTTGTAAGTGAGTAATTACAGACTTAAGTAAATGTTGAAGTTACTTATTTTGAAAATAAGCAGAAAGATGAATACTGTAATTAAATGAAATTAAGTAGTGAATAAATGAATGGAAATAAAAAAATTGAGAAATGAATGAATGTAATGCAAATAAATAAATAAATGAAAATGAAAATTTGCAAGAAATAAAGGTCAATTAAAAGAAATAATTAAATAAAATAAAGGAAATCAAACAACAAAGGTTATGAAATGAAATTAATAAGGATGAACTTAATATGTTGTTTGGATTTGTTGTTTGTTTTGGTTTATGGTTGTTTGGGTAAGGATACTTTAAATTTGCTTAGAGGTATGAATGATCTATCTATTTATCTAAGACTGTTGAGTAAGTGGAATTTTTCATCGTTATTCGTCATTCTATGTGATATAAAGTGTCTTAACCGAACAAACCAATTGTTTGTCTTGCTTGGATGGTTGATTTTGTGTTTGATGTGTATGATGTTTGTTGCAATTGGCTGTTGTTGTATTGATTGTTTGCTTGTGGTTGAAACAACTTTAGATATTCCATTTTATATAATTATTAACTCTTTTGAATTATGTAAGTGAAATACAGGTTATGGAAGCAATTGTTACTGCTTTTGGTTTCATAATTAAGCATAAATTTCCCGACAAATAGGTACGTTTTTCGATTACGGTTTATAGCGTTATTTTATTATTTTTTCCATGTTGGGATATATATTATTTTGAAAGGTATATGTTATATATTGTTATATTTGATATTATATTTTCTTCCGAGCCTCTCCGTACAAAGGAGACTCCACCGAAATTTTCCGTAAATTTTGGACGTAGAAATTTTTTGAAAATGTTTTCCAAACTTATTAATTTAAGTATAAAAAGATTTAGTGGTTATAAATTGGTATATTTTATCTAAATTAATTAATTTTGTAAATTTATTTCTTTATAAATTTAATATTTTAAGCAAGATATATTGATTTCTTAATTCTTCCTTTCCCTTCTTTTTCCTTTTCGGGGACGAAAAGTTTTGAGTGGGGGAGAGTGTAACGACCCGTTAATTTTGATAAATAAATTGGTTAATTTAATTTAGATTTTCTAATTTAATTTAGGAATAAATAAAAAATTTATTATTTATATTGAATATAAATGTTAAAAATGAAATGCAACCATGGAAATTTAAGCTAAGTGTTAACAATTGAAATGAAATTACGATTAATTGAAGTAATGTATTATTATACAAGGCTAAGAATTGAATATAAGAAAACAAATAGGAATATTGTATTAACTGATGAAATGATATAACTAGTGGTGATTGAATGAATTCAAAGTTATATTAACCGATGTAGTAATACGTAATAAATTGAAAATTTACACTATCAATGTAGATAAGTAATTAAAATGTTTGTTGTTGAGGATAAACGTTACTTAAATGGTAATTAATATAATAACGGAAAGTGTGAAAGTATAAATTTCATAGAAAAGTAATGTATGTATAAAATAATAAATTGGTACTATAATGGAAATTCAAATTAATTTAAATAGTGGGAATAATACAATTTGTTACAAATGAAACATAGATAAACAAAATGTAAGTATGGAATAGATTTATAAAATACCACAAATTTAATGGTACTTGTATAAAATCAATATAAGATAATGAATTGAAATAATTGTAGGTTGATAATAAAGTGTGAATAGGAAAATGATTGTTTATAGTAATTAAATGGAATTCCAATTTGTTGGAATAAGGTAAATGCATGCTCGGTAACAAATTTAATATAGGAAAACGAACTAAAATTTGAATTAATTAATTAACATATATAATAAATGATGATTGAATAAAAAACAAATACTCTGTAAATAACTGTAATATTGGAGTGGAAATAAAAAACTTATAAAAGTGTGATTAAGAGTTTGAAAACAATTATTATGAGTTGTGTGTGTGTGTGTGTGTGTGTTTATAGTTCATTCAATTGAATTGGAAATCATTGCAATAAAGCTAAATTAACTGTTACGTTAATATAAATTTAGGTAATAATGGGGAATAACGTAAATTTTCTTCATATGATAATTAGTGAATAAAAAGAATGGAAATAAAGTTTTATCAATTGGAATTTAATTTATGATAATAGGATTAACTGCAACTAAATGAAATTAAATATTTAAATATTCCATAAATGGGATTTTAGATGGAATGTGAGAATACTAACGTAATAGCTCTGAATCCAATGTCAAATATATCTATTTGATCGTAATAAATGGAATAATCATTAATTTATTTAATTAAATGGGATTATATTTATAATTTCTGAATTTAATGAAATTGTGGTTAATATTGAAATTTATAAATTAATCAACTTTAAATTTGACATCTGAACTTGTTTAAATTATTGTGAGTGATTAAGAAATCAAAAGGGTGAAATTTGTCAATTAAGGAATTGAAATTTGAAATTTGATTTAAATAAGCTAATTTATTAGTTTATTTAATTAATGTAAAAATAGCCATTTTGGCCACTGACTCAGATTTCGATGAAACTAGTTTCATCGGATCCGTAACGGTGAATTATTGTAGGATTTCAAGTTTCGTAGAGATCGGACTTGTCGTTTGATCGTACGGACTCGAAACGCCTTAAAGTCAATTAAATTGAAATCAATTAAAATCAATTTGAAATAAATTGATTTTAGCATAACTTCTTCATACGATGGAATTTGGAATTGAAACCTTTTCCATTGTGCTTAAAATATTTTAAAAATCTATTTTGATATATGGGTTGACCTATTTTCGCTCCGGAGTCAGAACGGCCTATTCGGGCCACTTTATCGTTCATCGCGTATACCAATCTAACCCTACCTATAAATACCCTGTTATAAACCCTAGCCTCTCTATTTCTCATTTGTCCTGTACATACAATTTCTTTCACCTCCCCACTTCAATGGCAGGAAAGCACCAAATTCCAACTGCAATTCAAAATCAAAGCCAAATTTCAAACTCTTCAAAAAAAAATTGAAAAAAATATAGGTCGAAGATCTCAACGATACGAATCTGCGTCAACTGTTCGTTTTTGGAAATGTTGCTCGAATCAGCGGGAAATCATGGCCAAAGTTCCAAACCACGAAACCCATGATGGCGATTTGGGCGTTTTTGATCGGTGCGACTATTGGAAATTGGTTTCTGGGTTTAGTCGAGAGAGGTGTCAGGAAGCTATCGGCAGTGGTCGCATCTTCCAATTCGAACCGTGGCTCTCGAATTTTACGAATTAGGGTTTGGTTAACCCTATATGTGGGCGGCGGCTGAAGCCTAGGTGGGAGGTTGGACCTTGACGGCAGGTTGAGGGGAACTCGGCGAGTCTGGTGGTAACGTCGTCGTGACCTAAAGTGGTAGGAGGTGGTCGATTTTCCTCGGTACAAGGGGGTTTTGGCTGTACAATTGGGTTTTGGCAGTTGGGTTTCTGGACGATGAAAGGGGAGCTATAGTAGGGCGCGTGCTTCTAAAGATTGTGCTAACGTGGCAGAGACGTGTAGGTTTTTTTCATTTTGTTTTAATTTAAATTTGAATTGTATAACTTCTAATTAGGATAACTTTTACATACGAACACCAATTCATGCACGGTTTTCTCCGCTAGGTTCGTATTGGAATTCCGGTTATTTTGGTTTAGGTTTGGACGAATTTGAAGAATGTTCAAATTTTGTGTTTAAATTGGATTTAAATTCAATTGAAATTCAAAATGTGTGTTTTAACCCACTCACAACTTCTAAAATTTCTTATGTTTGTTAAATTTATTTAGGATGTGGTTAGGAATTTATTTATGTCTATTTGGCGTATTTTAAATCATCATCCCAGCTAAATTGAATTTAATCGAATTAAATTGTTATTTAGTTTATTTATTTCATATAAATTGCCAGTATCATTTAATTTATTTTTGATTATAAACTGCTAGTTGATACCTGTTGTTTATTATCCGTTATAGATTGATGTTATTGATTGAATTGGATGATGATTATGATTAATGGTTGATGATTGATATTAGATGAATGAATGTTGTATTTTATATCGTTATAAACTGCAAAATTGTTATGCCCTTTATTTCATTTGGGATTGCGGTTTGAAATGATATATAACCGTATTTTTATTTTAAATTGCAAATTGAAATGATAAATATCCGTATCACTTGACTATAGGATAGAAAATTATATACAGACACCATTGGTCTATATATGTAAATATTTTGAAAATGATTTCTATGGTTTTGGATAGAATTATACGGTTTAAATAAATATTGATTCCTTTTGATATTATATAAAAATATTTTATGTATAGTTAAATTCATGTATTTAAGCTATGTATAATCTGTATAATGACAATAAGTTAAATAATGGAGTTTGATTTATTAAAATAAATATGGTTAAGTATTTAAATGATATTTCTATATAGAGGTTATAATGATTTAAATAAATTAAGATTTGGAAGATAAAATATGGAATGGATGTGAATTAAGTTCTTTAAAAAATTTACTCAAATAAAATTTGATTTAAAATATAGATAAATTTGAGATTTTATGAAATTGAATTTATTCAAGAATTAAACCAACATGGTTGATGTGAAATTTATTAAGTTGGAAATTTTAAAATGTGTAATTATTATAACTTGATTTTGGGTCTAGTAACATTTAATGATTATTTAAAGTATAATGAATTGAAGGAAACATCTAGTTATTTGTAATTTGAGTTTTATTTAAATAATAAAGGGTTATTATATAAAATATTTCAAAACTAAATAATAGGAAACTTAATTGTTGAATCGAAATTATCAAATTTAGTTTTGAAATTTTGGAATATTTAAAGCCTTGAAATATGTAGAAATTGAAATGTTTATAGAAATTGAAATGTTTCAAAGTTATGAATTTCATAGCATTATGTTTTAAAGGTGTTAAAATTTGGTTTTGAAGTATAAAATTTGGAAGTGCTATGATTTTTAAAAGAGGATATATTTGAAACAAAATGATATTATATTGGTTTGAAATAAAAAGGATATCATATTGATTTGGTTTTTAAATTTGAAATGATATCATATTTATATGGTTTTGAAATAAATATTATATTCTGGTTTTAAAAGTATAAATTATTTTGAAATGACCGCAGTGTTATAACGGTTGGTTGTTGAAGAGGACGGGATCGGAAGTTGTCATACGCTCTACCAACTCTGAAAACCACTTTATCAACCGTGTATGCGGTGGAGGCTCCAGAATGAAGTAGGATGGCGGCGGCGTTTCCTTTGAGGTAAATACATGGTCCCGACTCCCATGAGTTGGCATAAGGTGGCTAAACAGGAGAGATCGACGGGCTAAGAAGGTAGCACCTTTTATTGGACACATCTCTTCGATATTATACTTTGACCTTTGGATTTATTCGGTGGCCACTTTTGATTTCTTTGATTTGGGCGTGTGGCTCGTGGTGGGCGGTAGCTGCGGCTTTGAGTTACCACCGGCCCCGTAGTGTAATTGTTATATCTACCCTGGCATTGCCTAGGTGTGCCGTGTCACCTACCCTAGCGCGCCTTATACGATTTTGTTTTGTACCATACCTATGGAGTGCCCTCTGACGACGCCCAATACGGGGGAGATTACGGTACTGTATAGACTATGGAAATATAAAAGCGTGTTAAGTGCTATATGGTTAACCCCTTAACGCTATTTTCAATATATTATACTTTACTTTAGACACTATTATAATAGCGTATATTACTACATGGTAGATAGTTTAACGGATCCTTAGGAGATGTGAATCCCGAACTTCTCTCAAGTTACTGCATTCACATTAGACACTGGATAGGAGATGTCAAATCCCGTAAACATCTTTGACGCCGTTCCACTCATATTTTATTTCTATTGATTTAACTTACATAGGATCATTTAGTTCTGACACGAGTGTTTTGTCTTTTCAATTCGCTCGGGTTAGCCTGAGCATTTTAGGATTTGAAGACCGTATTCTGGAGGACGAAGACGAAGATTTATTATTATATATTTTGGTATTCCACTACTTTCACATTGTTCCGCTGCATTATTATTGATTATTCTCTGTTATGTGTAACTCTGATATTGTATTATATAAGTAAAGAAAATCAAATGTTTTGTAAAACAGCTTCATGAACTGTTAATTGATTATTATATTTTATCGTTCTGCTGCAAGATTCTATTTTATTTTTTCCCTTTCTCTACTTTTTCTTATTTACCCCAGAACAATCCGTCATTCTGTATGGTTTAAGTATGACGTGTGTGGTTTTTCGTCGATTTAAAACGTACAAAAAGGCGGGATTTAAAAAAAGTGTTATAGTTCAAAATCTTTGGTTTCGAAATTTTATAACTTTGAAAATGCTATGATTTTGGGAAAAGAATATATTTGAAATAAAAATTATATTATATTGATTTGGGTTTATAAATGATATCATATTGATTTGGTTTTTAAAACGAAAATGATATCGTAATTATATGGTTTTGAAATGAATATTTTATTCTGGCTTTGAAGTATAATTATTTAAATGACCGCGGAGTTATAATGTAACGACCCGTTAATTTTTATAAATAAATTGGTTAATCTAATTTAAATTTTGTAATTTAATTTAAGAAGAAATAAAAAATTTATAATTTATATTGAATATAAATGTTAAAAATGAAATGCATCCATGGAAATTTAAGCTAAGTGTTAACAATTAAAATGAAATTACGATTAATTGAAGCAATGTATTGTTATACAAGGCTAAGAATTGAATATAAGAAAAAAAATAGGAATATTGTGTTCACTGATGAAATGACATAATTACTGGTGATTAAATGAATTCAAAGTTATATTAACCGATGTAGTAATACGTAATAAGTTGAAAAATTATGCAATCAATGTATATAAGTAATTAAAATGTTTGTTGTTGATGATAAACGTTACTTAAATGGTAACTAATATAATAACGGAAACTGTGAAAGTATAAATTTTGTAGAATAGTAATGTATGCATAAAATAATAAATTGGTACTATAATGGAAATTCAAATTAGTTGAAATAGTGGGAATAATACAATTTGTTATAAATGAAACATAGGTAAACAAAATGTAAGTATGGAATAGATTTATGAAATACCACAAATTTAATGGTAACTGGATAAAATCAATATAAGATAATCAATTGCAACAATTGTGGGTTGATAATAAAGTGTGAATAGGAAAATGATTGTTCATAGTAATTGAATGGAATTCCAATTTGTTGGAATAAGGTAAATGCATACTTGCTAACAAATTTAATATAGGAAAACGAACTTCAATATTGAATTAATTAATTAATAAATATAATAAATGATGATTGAATAAAAAACCAATACTCTGTAAATAACTATAATATTGGAGTGGAAATAATAAACTTATAAAAGTGTGATTAAGAGTTTGACAAAAATTATTATGAGTTATATATATATATATATATATATATATATATATATATATATATATTTAGTTCATTCAATTGAATTGGAAATCATTGCAATAAAGCTAAATTAGATGTTACGTTAATATAAATTTAGGTAATAATGGGGAATAACGTAAATTTTCCTCATAATATGACAATTAGTGAATAAAAAGAATGGAAATAAAGTTTTATCAATTTAATGGAATTTAATTTATGATAATAGGATTAATTGCAATTAAGTAAAATTAAATATTTAAATATTACATAAATGGGAATTTAGATAGAATGTGAGAATATTAACGTAATAGCTCTGAATCCAATGTTAAATCCAACTATTTGACCATAATAAATGGAAAAATCATTATTTTATTTAATTAATTGGGATTATTGAGGATCATATTTATAATTTCTGAATTTAATGAAATTGTGGTTAATACTGAAATCTATAAATTAATCAACTTTAAATTTAACATCTGAACTTGTTTAAATTATTGTGAGTGGTTAAGAAATAAAAAAGGGTGAAATTTGTCGGTTAAGGAATTGAAATTTGAAATTTGAAATTTGATTTAAATTAGCTAATTTATTAATTTATTTAATTAATGTAAAAATAGCCATTTTGGCCACTGACTCGAATTTCGATGAAACCAATTTCATCGGATCCGTAATGGTGAATTATTGTAGGATTTCAAGTTTCGTAGCGATCGGACTTGTCGTTTGATCGTACGGACTCGAAACGCCTTGAAATCGATTAAATTGAAATCCATTGAAATCAGTTTGAAATAAATTGATTTCAGCGTAACTTCTTCATACAATAGAATTTGGAAGTGAAACCTTTTCCATTGCGCTTAAAATATTTTAAAACTTCTATTTTGATATATAGGTTGACCCAATTTCACTCCGGAGTCAGAACGGGCTTTTCGGGCCACTTTATCGTTCAACGCGCATACCAATCTGATCCACCTATTCTATTTCAATCCTACCTATAAATACCCTGTTATAAACCCTAGCTTCTCTATTTCTCATTTGTCCTGTACGTACAATTTCTTTCACCTCCTCATTTCAAAGGCAGACAAACACTAAATTCCAACTGCAATTCAAAATCAAAGCCAAATTTCAAACTCTTCAAAAAAATGCGAAAAATATAAGGTCGAAGATCTCAACAATACGAATCTGTGTCAACTGTTCGTTTTTAGAAGTGTTGCCCGAATCGGTGGAAAATCGTGGTCAAAGTTCCAAATCATGAAACCCATGATGGCGATTTGGGCGTTTTTGATTGGAGCGACTATTCGAAAATTGGTTTCTGGGTTTTGTCGAGAAGGGTGTCAGGAAGCTAGTCGCATATCCAATTCAACCTGTGGCTCTCGAATTTCACGAATTAGGGTTCAGTTAACCGTACATGTGGGGGGTGACAGAAGCCTAGGTGGAAGGTCAGAACTTGGCGGCAGGATGAGGGGAACTCGGCGAGTCTGGTGGTAACGTCGGCATGACGTAAAGTGGTAGGAGGTGGTCAATTTTCCTCGGTCAAAGGGGGTTTTGGCTGTACGATTGGGTTTCGGCAGTTGGGATTCTGGACGATGAAAGGGGAGCTACAGTAGGGCGTGTGCTTCTGAAGATTGTGCTGACGTGACAGAGACGTGTAGGTTTTTTCATTTTGTTTTAATTTAAATTTGAATTGTATAACTTCTAATTATGATAACTTTTACATACGAACTCCACTTCACGCGCGGTTTTCTCCGCTAGGTTCGTATTGGAATTATGGACATTTTGTCGTGGGTTTGGACGAATTTGGAGACTGTTCAAATTTTGGTTTTAAACTGGATTTAAATTCAATTTAAATTCAAAAGGTGAGTGTTTTAGCCACTCACAACTTCTAAAATTTCTCATGTTTGTTAAATTTATTTGGGATCTGGTTAGGAATTTATTTATATCTACATGGCTTATTTTTAATCATCATCCCAGTTAAATTGAATTTAATCGGATTAAATTGTTATTTAATTTATTTATTTCATATATACTGCCTGTTAAATTTTCATTTAATTTATTTTTGATTATAAACTGCTAGTTGATACCTGTTGTTTATTATCCATTATATATTAATGCTATTGATTGAATTGGATGATGATTGTGATTAATGGTTGATGATTGATATTGGATGAATGAATGTTGTATTCTATATCGTTATAAACTGCAAAACTGTTATGCACTTTATTTCATTTCGGATTGCGGTTTGAAATGATATATAACCGTATTTTTATTTTAAATTGCGGATTGAAATGATGAATATCCGTATCACTTTTCTATGGTTTTGGACAGAATTATAGGGTTTAAAAAAATATTGATTCCTTTTGATATTATATAAAAATATTTTATATATAGTTAAATTCATGTATTCAAGCTATGTATAATCTATTTAATGACAATAAGTTAAATAATGGAGTTTGATTTATTAAAATAAATATAGTTAAGTATTTAAATCATATTTTTATATAGAGGTTATAATGATTTAAATAAATTAAGATTTGGTAGACAAAATATGGAATGGATGTGAATTAAATTATTTAAGAATTTTACTCGAATAAAATTTGATTTAAAATATAGATAAATTTGAGATTTATGAAATTGAATTTATTCAAGAATTAAACAAACAGGGTTGATGTGAAATTTATTAAATTGGAAATTTTAAAAGGTGTAATTATTATAACTTGATTTTGGGTCTAGGTAAACTAAATGATTATTTCAAGTATAATGAATTGAAGGCAATATCTAATTATTTGTAATTTGAGTTTTATTTAAAGAATAAGGGGTTATTATATAAAATATTTCAAAATTAAATAATAGGAAATTTAATTGTTGAATTGAAATTATCAAATTTAGTTTTGTAATTTTGGAATATTTAAAGCCTTGAAATATATCGAAAATGAAATGTTTATAGAAATTGAAATGTTTCAAAGTTATGAATTTCATAGCATTATGTTTTAAATGTGTTAAAATTTCAAATGTTTGGTTTTGAAGTATAAAATTTGGAAGTGCTATGATTTTTAAAAGGGAATATATTTGAAATAAAATGATATTATATTGATTTGAAACAAAATGGATATTATATTGATTTGGTTTTTAAATTTGAAATGATATTGTATTTATATGGTTTTGAAATAAGTATTATATTCTGGTTTTAAAAGTACAAATTATTTTGAAATGACCGCGGTGTTATAATAACGGTTGGTTGTTGAAGAGACCGGGATCGAAAGTTGTCATACTCTCTGTCAACTCTGAAAACCACTTTAACAACCGTGTACGCGGTAGAGACTCCAGAATGAAGTAGGATGGTAGCAGCATTTTCTTTGAGGTAAATACGTGGACCCGACTCCCGTGAGTTGGCATAAGGTGGCTAAAACAGGAGCGATCAACGGGCTAAGAAGGTAGCACCTTTTATCGGACACATCTCTTCGATATTATATTTTGACTTTTGGATTTATTCGGTGGCCACTTTTGATTTCTTTGATTTGGGGGTGTGGCTCGAGGTCGTCCGTAGCTGCGGCTATTTGTTACCACCGGGCCGGAAGCGTAATTAGTATATCTACCCTGGCATTGCCTAGTTGTGCCGTGTCACCTACGCGAGCGTGCCTTATACGATTTTGTTTAGAACCATACCTATGGAGTGCCCTCTGACGACGCCTAGTACGGGGGAGATAACAGTACTGTATAGACCATGGGAATATAAAAGTGTGTTAAGGGCTATATGGGTAACCGCTTAACGCTATTTTCAATATATTATACTTTACGTTAGAACTATTATAATAGTGCATATTACTATATGGTAGATAATTTGACGGATCCTTAGGAGATGTGAATCCCGAACATCTCTTAAGTTACTACACTCACGTTAGGCACTGGATAGGAGATGTCAAATCCCGTAAACATCTCTGACGCTGTTCCACTCATATTTATTTCTGTTGATTTAACTTACATAAGATCTTTTAGTTCTGACTCGAGTGTTTTGCCTTTTCAATTCGCTCGGGTCAGCCTCAGCATTTCAGGATTTGAAGGCCGTATTCTGGAGGACGAAGACGAAGATTTATTATTATATATTATATTATTCCACTACTTTCACATTGTTCCGCTGCATTATTATTGATTATTCTCTGGTATGTGTAACTCTGATACTGTATTGTATAAGTAAAGAAAATCAAATGTTTTATAAAACAGCTTCATGAACTGCTATTTGATTATTATATTTTATCGTCCCGCTGCAAGATTCTATTTTGATTTTTTTCCTTTCTCTACTTTTTTTATTTACCCCATAACAATCCACCCTTCTGTATGGTTTAAGTCTGACATGTGTGGTTTAGCGTTGATTTAAAGCATGCAAAAAGCGGGACGTTACATCTGGTATCATAGCTTTGTGGGGTTTGACTCTTTGTTAATAGGGTAGTAATAAGCTATGATGAGTTATATATATGAGAGAGAGCGTATTTGTTAGTGTTATAAAAAGATTTTAATATTGTGTTAATTTGTTCCTTTTTGTATTTATAAATTCTGGTTGATGCATGGGACGTTATGACATCAATAGGGATTTCTAAACACTTAATAGGACAGACCGACACAATTTTTATTTTGAATATAGATGAATGAAATAATTTTGCCTATAATATTTTCTATATATAAAAAAATTATAAATGATATATATTTGGTTGTAATATATTGGTTGTTAGGTAATGAAATTTATAAATAATAGTTGAAATAAGATTGAAAATAAAATAAATTAAAATTAGGAATTTAGATCTTGAGTTCAAGGGTTTTGAAACCTTCTTTCGAATGATTTTGGAATATAGTAATAATATTATTTGAAGTATTTTCTGATATAAACATTTCAATATAATTTGAAAGAATTATTTTAAAGAAACTTTGAAAAGAAATAAATTCAGTACTTCCCTCTCTGTCGTTGGAAAATAATTTCAGTGATGGCGGCCGCATCATCGACATTCATTTTCGAGTTTCGAAGTGGGAAGGCCACTGTAGTAGTTTTACTGCAGATTTGTTTTGATAAACAAATGTAAATTTTAAATTGTTTTAAATAAAATTTGATATATAAACTATAAGTATATACATTTACCTGTTATTTTAAAATGATTTGAAATTTAACCCGGTATTTAATTCTTAAGTTCCTGTTGATTAATGGTTTTAATTATTGTAGTAAAATGGGTTTTAAGTAATTAATAATTGGAAGCTCTAAAGGAAATAAAAGATCTAATGCTAGGTTACAAACAAAATTAAAAGAAAGCTGAAATATGTAACTAAGATATGATTATTGAACGTTAAATTAATTAAAGAAAAGAAGAAAGACTTGTATAACTTTCAATTACTTTCTTAAAAAGCATATATATAACTTACCAAATAATAAAAGTTGAAATGTTTAATAAGAAAATGTAATGGAAATTGTACAAGTAAGAGTATGTAATGAAGTGTTCAATAAATTGCTTTTATTTATAAGAATTGATGTTGTAAATTGTTATAAACTTAAGTTTTAATGGAAATCTTACTATACTAAAATTTGATAGAAGGTAAATGTTGTAAGTGAGTAATTACAGACTTAAGTAAATGTTGAAGTTACTTGTTTTGAAAATAAGCAGAGATGAATACTGTAAATAAATGAAATTAAGCAGTGAATAAACGAATGGAAATAAAAAATTGAGAAATGAACGAATGTAATGCAAATAAATAAATAAATGAAAATGAAAATTTGCAAGAAATAAATGTCAATTAAAAGAAATCATTAAATGAAAAAAAAGGAAATCAAACAACAAAGGTTATGAAATGAAATTAATAAGGATGAACTTAATTTATTGTTTGGATTTGTTGTTTGTTTTGGTTTATGGTTGTTTGGGTAAGGATACTTTAAATTTGCTTAGAGGTATGAATGATCTATCTATTTATCTAAGACTATTGAGTAAGTGGAATACTTCATCGTTATTCGTCATTCTATGTAATATAAAGTGTCTTAACCGAACAAACCAATTGTTTGTCGTGCTTGGATGGTTGATTTGTGTTAAATGTGTATGATGTTTGTTGCAATTGACTGTTGTTGTATTGATTGTTTGCTTGTGGTTGAAACAACTTTAGATATTCCATTTTATATAATTATTAACTCTTTTGAATTATGTAAGTGAAATACAGGTTACGGAAGCAATTGTTACTGCTTTTCGTTTCATAATTAAGCGTAAATTTCCCGACAAATAGGTACGTTTTCGGATTATGGTTTATAGCGTTATTATATTATTTTTCCCATGTTGGGATACATATTATTTTGAAAGATATATGTTATATATTGTTATATTTGATATTATATTTTCTTTCGAGCCTCTCCGTACAAAGGAGACTCTACCGAAATTTTTCGTAAATTTTGGACATAGAAAATTTTTGAAATTTTTTTCCAAACTTCTTAATTTAAGTATAAAAAGATTTAGTGGTTATAAATTGGTATATTTTATCTAAATTAATTAATTTTGTAAATTTATTTGTTTATAAATTTAATAGTTTAAGTAAGATATTGTAACGACCCGCCTTTTTGGACAGTTTAAACCGACGATCAAATACACATGCCGGTTCCAAACCATTAAAAAAAGGCAGATGGTTATTGGGGTAATTAAGAAAAGAAAAGAAATAAAGGAAATGAAACAACACAGAATCTCGCAGCGGAACGATAAAATATAATAGTCAAATAAACAGTTCATGAAGCTGTTTACTATACTTAGACAATTATTTATACAACATTTATCAGAGTTATACATATACAACAGAACAAATAAATAATGCAGCAGACAACATGATGCACAGATAATAATAGTAATAGTATACCAAATCTTCGTCTTCGTCCTCCAGAATAGATCTTCAAAAATCTGAAAACTCAGGACTGACCCGAGCGTAATGAAAAGACAACACACTCGAGTCAGGACTAAAATATCCATATGAAAGTTAAATCAATCATAAATAAATATGAGTGTGACGGCGTCAGAGATGTTTACGGGGTTTGACATCTCATATCCAGTGTCAACGTGCGTGCAATAACTTAAGAGATGTTACGGGATTTTCCACCTTTCAAGGATCCGTTAAACTATCTACTAGGTAGTAATGTACGCTAAGTAGATAATGTCTATCAGTAATATAAAGTATCAAAATAGCGTTAAGGCGTTACCATAATCCCCCTTAACACATTTTATATTCCCAAAAGCATATACAAGACCGTAGTTTCCCCAAAACCGGAAGTCACCAGAGGGCAATCCATATACTCAAGGTACAAACCAAAACGTAGTGGTCGCGAATAGGATAATCAGTATGACAAGGTACATGAGGCGATACCAACTAGGATACTAGTAGTTGCGTGATCCGGACTGATGTTGAGCATAGCAGCTACTACCTCAACACCGCGAAACAATACTCCCAAATCAAGGGGTGCACCCAAATCAAATCACAAATGTAATAGATATGGTATCGAAGAAGTGTGTCCGCTAGAGGTGGCGAACCTCAATGGCCCGGCGCGGCTCCTGTTTTAGTCATGTCAGGGGTCATCCAATATCGTTCTCTTTCTTCAATCAACGCGTTCACCAAACCATCCACTTCATTCTGGATCAACACTCCGCGTATAATAGTTATTAAAGTGGTTTTCGGTATCGACAGAGAGTATGTCCATATCCGATCCCGGTCTCTTTAATAACTACGTATTGTTACACTGATGGCTCTTTTATATTTCAAATTGATTCATGATTGATAACAAAGTATCATATTCGCTTTAAAATCAAATCCATTTCAATCATCATATATTCAAAATTATCAATTTTGTCCGATAAATCAATTTCACTTCAAAATTTGATTCGGATTCAATTTAGGTTATAATCTCTACTTTAACCTAGTTCGTATTTAAACCAAAGGTTTAAATATAAACATTTCCGTCTCTTTAACCAGTTTGAATTTAAGAAAATAGTTTAAATAGTTTAAAATAGTTAAATAATTCAAAATAGTTTAATAGAAAATATTTAAATAGTTTAATCGAAAATAATTTGAATATAAAATGGTTTATATATAAAATAGTTTGGAAAAAATCAAAAATTATTTGATAAATAATTCCAAAGTCAAACCGGTCAACTTCCCAAATTTCCTATCCAAATCAAATCCAAATTCCATTTCGATTTAATCGATTTATTCCAATTTCAACTTGAATAAATTTCTATTCCACGTAAATTTCGATTTCAATTCACAAATTTCTTTAAATTTCAATTCAATTCCAAATTAATTTAAATCTAAATTTCAAATAAATTTTCAATTCCAAACTCAAACTTGAAATATCATTTCATATCAATTTTCTTAGAAATATTCAGAGTTCGATTAAAAGTCCAATCTTTTAAAACAAATCAACTTTCAAAAATTTACACCGTATTTCAATTTTCAATTTAAATCTAAACTTCGATTTTATTTAATAATTTCGTTTACCAAGTTTAAATTCTAACATTTCGAGCTCCAATTCAAAATAATTCAATTTCCATAAATTGGATTTTATTCTTAAAATCAATTCATTTAAATAATTTCAAAACAACTTTTAAAATCATTTAATTTATCCAACTCGGTGTCCGTATATAATTTTCTAACGTATGGCCAAGTGATTAGTTATTACAATTAAATGTCAGGGATGAATATATCATTTAAATCAATCACAGTGTCATATGCATGCATAGCAGGATATATATAAACAAATAAACATCCAAACATTTAAATATCAACCAATAACATCCATCGAAATACATCATCCAATAGGCAATACAATTCACGGCAATTTCATATTTATCAATGTCAGGTAATTTAATCGCAATTCAATTTTAATTTAAATTTAACTGTCAATTTAATTTTTTTAACGGTGAATTCAAATGACAATCAATATGATAATTAAATTTTATCAAACAACAACAAATAAAAATCATAACTATGCATAATGTCAAATTTAACTAGCATAAAGATATTCAGTACGTTGTGAGCGTTATAAAACACTCACCTTGATTTTACGATTTTAAATCAAATCGAACGACGTTCGATTTAACATAAAATTTTAATGAGCTCCAAACACTTTCGGATCTGCACTGCAGCGCAGCTCTCATGTCCGTGATTCCGGCGCTTCTTCCCCAACGTGAAATTCACGTATGCAAACCCATTAGCCGTCGATCTTCAAGCAATTTTCATGACCACCTCGTCGACTTCCAGAACGATTAGCTAGCGCCACCACGAAGCCCTTCACCAGAGCCACCTACGCGCCAAGTTTCATCCCGTCATTCGCCGTCGTTTGCATGCAATCCAAGGAAATACGTACACACTTCCAAGTCAGATCTGGACGAATCCATGAAAAATTAGCATACATCAACCGTATGGATTTGAAGAGCTCGTCGAGATTTACAATTTTGCTTTTGGAATTTTTCGATTTCGTCGAACGGATTGAGAGATATTAAGGAAAGAAGATCGGCAATTTCTGGCCATGGAATAGGTGGCGGCCATGATTTAGAATTAGGGTTTCTGGATTAAAATAATAATAAAACTATCTCGGTTTGCGTGCTTATTTATATAGGTAGGTCCAAAATCATCTGAACTCCAATCGAGACGTGCCGCCAGGCGTTTATAAGGTTTTACCCCCATTCCGGACGCAATGGAACTAGTTTGAAGGCCTAATTCGATCATATCTGGAAGATAGCTTTTCGAAGTCGATTATTTTAATTAAATTCGAAATTAAATTTCTACGCGTTTCAAGCTCGCACGGCCAAACGGCAAGTCCAATTGCTACGAAAATTGAAATCCTACCATAATTTACTATTACGGATCCGATGAAACAAGTTTCGTCGAAATCCGAGACTGTTTGAAAAATGGCTATTTTAACTCGTCAATTAAATATTAAAATATTCAATTTTCACAAATTTACTTTTAATTCGATTTTAAAAGTTCTACAACAGCATTCTATCTTTAATATGATAAAATAGAATTTTACAAATCATTTTTAATCATATTAAACCCGTTATCCAATTATTCAAATAATTTCAAATATTAAATTATTCAACAAATTACATTAATAATCATTTTCCTTCAATAATCACCTTAAATTTTCTAATTAAAATAGCTAAAAATACAGGTCGTTACACTCTCCCCCACTCAACACTTTTCGTCCCCGAAAAGGAAAAGAAGGGAAAAGGAACTAAGTATAGAATTCAACATTAGATATATTTTATTCAAAGTTACCAACTTATAAAACAATGAAAATCCATTATAAAGTCATAACTACGCTTCCACAATGTTACTCCGAACGGCTTTCTAAATTTAAAAGTTAGTTATCAAAACAAGTTATAAAATTTAAAAACTTGAAAAAATTTCTAACACCCGGATTCACGGAAAATTTCGGCAGGGTCTCCTTTGCGCGGCTCGATCGAAAATTTTACAATTCAATATATAACACAAATATAATCAATATATATCAAATATACATCTCATCTCAATGATGAGGCATCCCATATCTGGGGAAACAACATATATATATCACCAATATCATATAAAACCATAAGCGTACCTTTTATTTAGCATTTATTAGCAGTTTACTTACATTTTGTATTTAGCACAGAAGCGAGCTCTACAACGAAGCGCAACCCCTTTGCTACCTACTAAAATGCTCAATAACTAAGTTAGAACCATGCATATAAAGATAGATCGATATATTTAGCCTACACAACATATATATAACCTATTTAGCTTCAAAACTGAGATTCCAATTTCAGGACAGCAAACAAATCTCAGTTTTAGGTCACCTAAACTATAAAATTTGGCAACAGAATCTAAACAAAAGTTGTCATATTCATTTCAAGCTTTCCGGAATGTCCAAAATCATCGAATTCGGACCATATATTCAAAAGTTACGGCCGTTTTACTTAGAGGATACGCCTCAGCCGGGGCAATGAATTGCGCAGGTCAGCGACGTTCACCCACGTTTTCGACCTTCTAAACGATATCAAATGTGACGCCCCACCTCTATACCCACGCTAGCCAAGAACACTCCGGAGAAGTGCTGTCAACTAGCACGGAGAATAAGGCTGTTGAGGAGCGACCATCCATGTAATTGCTTATCACACGGTGGCTATAAATAATCTTCGGAAACAAACATAGAAATAATCATATCACAAATCAGTCACAAATATCCATATCACAAAGGCGGAAGAAGATATGAATATATAACTAACACATGAAAGTGTACATCAGAGTAGTGGTCAATAAGATCCACGATAATACAAAAGAATAGCAACACGTGCTATACAAAAGAATACAACTATGAGTCTATATCTCAAGTGTATACAACAAAAACTGCTAATCTAAACAGTTAGCCAAAAGTCAGAGTGATGAATCCCTGGGAAGAAGTCAAGCAGAAGCACCTGTAACATCTCGGTCTGATCCGAGTATTATTTAAGAAAATAATAAACGGATCAGTCTAGCTATAAATATCAGATGACATGATATAACATAAAAGATATGGCATAAACATAAACATCCATAACGACATACCACTATAAGTATGTAAATAATGATCAACAGAAGATCAATCAATAAGAGATAATCAATATCACAAGAATCTTCTCAAAGATTCGAAGGGGGCATCATACCCTAAACTTGTACTCATAACAAGTCAATGACATAAATTCCAGAAATCAACACGAGAAATCCAGAAATCATAAAAAGGGAAAGAGGCCTATCACATGACAGTCCGAAGACCATGGGGAGCTACCCCACATGTGTGAGTGGAATCACACAGAATGAGGTCAAGACTAACCAAAAAGCAGAAAGGTATGTGTGAATGGAATCACACAAGTGGTGTCTAGTCTAACCTTGCAATGAAAGAGACATCGCGCAATTGCTAGTCCAATTCATAAAGCGATCATCAAGATCAACGAGAAGTGTCAATTACACTAAGCTAGTAAATATAGAAGTTTAGCTTCATGTCCCATAACCACTTGCTTAACTTAAATATTTACGAACAAACTGTAAATCTTCACTAATAAAATTGTCACAAGAGGTTCAATCGAACAAGTCCAAGAATTAACCGACGAAGTGAACACAAGCGTTTCATACCACTTGTTTTACTAAGTCGTTTAATTAGATTTCTCATCCGAGTGAGGTAAAGGCTTGTATATACTAATAGATTGGAAAACGGTTTAAGAAAAGAGCTTTGTTATTAAAAATAGAGTTGAAATTGTTTGTTAAAAGAGTTTTGATATTTACTACTAGTATTGAAACCTTTATATTATAAAGTGACAAAACACATAAGCAAGTGTAGAAACAATCAGTCACAAAGATCGCATACGGAGATGCGAATAAAATCCAAGGAAATCAGCTCAATATTTTTCAGATAAGATCCCCTACGGAGGGGGGGTCCAGGGGGGGTGGCAACCCCCCAAGGTGGGGGTGCGGGGGCAACGCCACCGCTTACGGGGTTCGACCTGCTCGGTCAGGTCGCGGGGGTCCAGGGGGCAGTGCCCCCGGCGGGGTGCGGGGCAGCGCCCCGACCAAAACGGTACGACCTAGTGAAGACAAAATGACGTCTAACGACCTAAGGGGAATAGGGTCGAGCGACCTATAAAACTCGCGACCTAAAAGTTAGCAAGGTCGAACGACCTATAGATGCATAGGGTGCAGCGACCTAAAACATCGCGACCTAGTGACCTAACGGTTTAAGGGTCTTGCGACCTAACTGGAAACAAGGTCCAAACGACCTAATGACTTAAAGTGAAACCTGGCTGAGCGATATAAGGTCGGAGACGACCTACGACTTAACTCCGTGTGAGCGACCTACGACCTATGGTTGCTACGACCTAACGAGTTCCAATAGTGAAGGCTTAAGGTCTAACGACCTAAGGGGTACGACCTAAGGTCTTACGACCTAAGGTGTTGAGGTTGGACGACCTAACCAAATCGCATAGGCCATACGAGCTAAGGCCTAACGACCTAACTCCGAACGAGCTATACGCGAGTGACCTAGGGCGCTAACTCGCAAACGACCTAACGTTAACTCGCGAACGACCTAACTCCAGACGTGCCTTTTCAACGCGTGCGAGCTGAAGGCCTGCCGACCTACGACCTAACTCCAAGCGACCTAAGTCCTAGGTCGTGAGCGACCTAACTGCGAGTGAGCAAAAATGGCCAGAGCCAAAGCAGAGCGACCTAACGGCCATACGACCTACGACCTAAGGTCCTGAGCGACCTAACTCCGAAAACACGAAAATGGCCAGAACGACCTAGGGGTTAACTCGTAAGCGACCTACGACCTAAGGTCCACACGACCTAACTCCGAACGAGCTAAAAACGGCCAGAACGACCTAAATGCAGAAATTTCTCCCAAACACCAAAAATCAAAGTTTTTCGCCAATCCAATCCAAACCAAAAGCAAATATGCATGCTAAAGTGATAGGGAATCATTCCCAACAGTCCAATATAGTTATAGACTAGAATTGTGAGATAAAAATCTCACCTTTGCACTAAAATTTATGAAGATGAAGCTTGAAAGCAAGGAGAAGCAATCCAAAGCTTGAATCCAATATCTTCTACTTGAATTTGGAGTTGAATGATGGAGTTGCAATTGAATTTGAGCTTGGAGTTTTAATTTCCCATTCTCTTCACCATTAATGCTAAAGCTTGAGTTAGTTAGGAAATTTATGAAGAGTGAGGAGAAGAGGGTTGGAACTTGGGCTTAATAGGCTAAACTAACCCAAAGTCCAAAGCGGGAAAAGTTAGTGAAATTTCACTAACTCCAAACCTATCGATGTTTATACTTAAAAAGTTGTAAACGACATTTCGAACTCAATGGAAGTGGTCTCGAGTCCTAATTTGACCGTTTGCAAAAAGTAGTTTTTCGGACCAAAATCCGATTAACGATTTAATATTTAAATAAAAATATTTAAATGTAAACTCGATAAATATGCGGGTTGTTACAGACTCCCCTCCTTAAAGAAATTGCGTCCTCGCAATATATATATAAGGTGGAAATAAAAAGTAACAACCATAAAAGCATATTAACACAAGAGAAATTTGAAATAAGAAGTTCACCTCAAAGGGCAGGAGTAAGCAAGTCCGGATGTGTACGCTCGATGAATTCTCTGGATTCCCAAGAACAACCCTTAGGATTTGAGGACCATTGAACCTTTACAAGTGGAACATCTTTATTTCGAAGTCGTTTAACCTCAGAAGCTATAATTCGAATAGGATGCTGCTCATAAGTTAAATTCGGCGAAACTTCAATTTCTTCCACAACAGCAGGCTCAAGAATAGAATCGGAATCCCGAAGGCATTTCCTTAATTGAGAAACGTGAAATACATCATGTATAGCAGAAAACTGAGCCGGCAATGCAAGGCGATAAGCCATGGAACCAATACGTTCAGTGATAGGAAATGGCCCAATATATCGAGGCGCTAACTTCCCCGATCGACTGAAACGTACAACACCCTTCATCGGTGAAACACGAATAAAAACAGGATCCCCAACAGAAAATTCTAATTTCCTTCTTCGATTATCGGCATAGGATTTTTGTCTACTCTGGGCTTCTTTCATCCTATGTCGAATAAGTTCAATCTTTTCCGTGGAATCACGAATAAAGTCTGGACCTAAAACCAGCTTCTCACCGGCCTCAAGCCAACAAGAAGGAGATCGGCATGGCCTTCCGTAGAGTGCCTCGAAAGGTGCCATACCAATACTAGATTGGAAGCTATTATTATAGGAAAATTCAATAAGTGAAATATGATCTTCCCAACTTCCACCAAAATCAAGCACACAAGCACGAAGAAGATCTTCAAGAGTTTGATTCACACGCTCGGTTTGTCCATCGGACTGGGGGTGATAAGCGGTGCTAAAATTAAGCTTCGTTCCTAAAGCTTTTTGAAGACTCTTCCAAAATCCACTAGTAAACAATGGATCACGATCGCTAACAATAGAAGTTGGAACTCCATGCAATTTTACAATTTCCTTGACAAATAGTTTGGCCAAAAGAGGAACGGTTCGGTTAGACCGAACCGGAATAAAATGGGCGGATTTAGTAAGTCTATCAACAATCACCCATAAGCTATCATGACCCGAACGAGAACGGGGAAGGCCATCTATAAAGTCCATGGAAATTTGATCCCACTTCCAAATTGGAATTTCTAAAGGTTGCAATAACCCACCAGGCCTTTGATGTTCGGCCTTGACAAGTTGGCAAGTCATGCAACACTTAACAAAGTTAGCAATATCATATTTCATTCCCTCCCAATAATAAAGTCGCATCATATCAGCGTACATTTTACTACTACCGGGATGAATGGTGAATTTAGAACAATGGGAATCTTCTAAAATATCTTTACGAAGATCTCCAATATTTGGTACGATAAGTCTACCAAATTTTCGAATGCCGCCACTAGAATCAATATCATAGTCTTTCAAACCTTCAATATCAATTTTATCCTTAACATTTTTGCCAAGAAGAGCCAATTCAGAATCTAGCCCTTGAGCTTCAAGAATGCGGTCTAAAAGAGAAGGATGAGCCTCAAGGCTACATAAAACAAGCGATGAGCATAAATCGGATACGCGCTCTCGAATCTCACAAGTGGATAAGATCTCGAGATCATTCCATTCGGATATCATCATAGAAACAACTGCTTGTTGCTTACGGCTAAGAGCATCGGCGACACGATTACCCTTACCGGGGGTATAAAGAATATCAAGATCATAAGGTGCAAGGAACTCGAGCCAACGCTGTTGACGTAAATTAAGTTCTTTTTGAGAAAATAAATATTTCAAAGACTTATGATCCGTGTAAAGAATAAATTTCTCTCCCAATAGATAATGACGCCACATTCGAAGGGCGAAAACAATAGCTGCGAGCTCTAGATCATGTGTGGCATATCTAGTCTCGGCCGGCTTCAATTGCCTAGAAGCATAAGCAACAACACGTTCTTTTTGCATAAGAACGGCACCCAAACCAACGTGACTAGCATCGGTATAAACAACAACATCTTGATTCCCCTCGGGAATAACAAGAATAGGAGCATCGGAAAGGAGTTCTTTCAATTTCTGAAAAGAGGCTTCACATTTGTCCGACCAAATGTATTTAACTCCCTTCTTAGTCAAGCCAGTAAGAGGCACGGCAATCTTAGAAAAGTCTTTAATAAAACGACGGTAATAGCCCGCCAATCCGAGAAAACTACGAATCTCTGTCACACTCTCCGGTCTCTTCCAATCTTGAATCGCTTCAATCTTTGAAGGATCCACAGATATCCCGGATTCGGAAATAATATGACCGAGAAACTTCACACGAGATTGCCAAAAGTGGCATTTAGAAAATTTCGCCTTTAATTGATTACTCCTAAGTGTTTCCAATACAATCCGAAGATGTTTCTCATGTTCCTCCTCGGTTTTTGAATACACAAGAATATCATCAATGAATATGAGAACAAACCGATCGAGGAAATCTTTGAAAACTCGATTCATGAGGTCAACGAAATAAGCTGGAGCATTCGTTAACCCAAATGGCATAACAAGCCATTCATAAGATCCATATCGAGTACGGAATGATGTCAACGGAATGCTATCCTCAGCGATACGAAGCTGATGGAAACCGGTAGCCAAGTCCAATTGTGAAAAGACCTTAGCACCACTAAGCTGATCGAATAGATCATCAATCCGAGGTAAAGGATATTTATTTTTAATAGTAAGATCGTTAAGCTTGCGATAATCAACGCAGAGCCTCAGAGTACCATCGGATTTCTTTACGAAAATAGCCGAAGCTCCCCAAGGCGAGGAACTAGAGCGAATAAATTGCCTCGTCTCCAACTCAGATAATTGTTTACGCATCTCCTCATTTTCCTTATTGGACATGCGATAAGGAGGACGAGTAATAGGTTGAGCTCCAGAAACAAGATTAATTCTGAACTCAATTGCTCGTTTAGGTGGTAAACCTAAAACGGGCTCGAATATGTCGGAAAATTCACGAACAACATGAATACAAGAAATAATATCATCTTCATCATCATCATCGTTATCACGAGGATTTAAAGAATATAAAGATGCCACCAACCATGATTCTGAATCTTTAAGATTAACAGAAATATGTTAAACAGATTGTGGATGTCGGAGATGAATAGTCCGCTCAGGACATAGGATATGGGCTTGATAACGGTTAAGCCAATCCATTCCCAAAATTATTCCAAAGCCTAAGTAACGCATGACATGCAAATCGGCTAGGAAAGAAAAATCACATAAAATAATCTCCACATCTTTACAAAGTAAACTAAGAGTTGCGGATCCACCAACAGGATTCGCAATTTTTAAAGAAGTCATCAATGCAGTAACACTTAAGGAAAAAGTGTCTACCAGTTCCTTTGATATAAAGGAATGGGATGCACCCGTATCAAAGAGAACTCTAATAGGTTGATCATGAAATAAAATAATACCATCAAGAATGGAATGAGAAATACCTTGTCCACGAGATGTGTTGCCAGGGGCTTGAGCCACATTTAACTTTCCCTCATTCCTGCTTTTACGTTTGAGGCATTGATGTATAAAGTGATCTGGGCTCTTACAATAGCGACAAGATTTGGGCTTAGAGCACTTATTCGCATAATGATCCCCAGACCCACAGTTGAAGCAACTCGCACCACTAGGAGAAGGATACTTTGCCACAGGGGTTGCCTGCTTACCCTTTTTGTTGGGCTAAGGACCCTTGAATTTGTTTGGCCTCTTCTTGTTGTTGAAGTTTGGTTTAGCGCCTTCCACTTCAACATCACTCTCTCTATCAGCCTCTTCAAGACGAAGAGCGATATCGACGAGTTGATCAAATGCGACTTCTAGTTTCAGGAGCAGTGGCTTCTTAAGACTCTTATTTAAGCCATAAACGAAGCTCTGGTTCTTCTTCAATGGGGTGTTGATGTATTCAACCCCATATTTGGAAAGCGACTCGAAGGCTGCGACGTAATCAGTCACAGAGGATTGACCTTGAACAAGGTCTATAAAACGTCGAGCCAAGCTTACTTTCCCAGCTTCTGGTACAAACTTTAACTCGAAGCGTCCCTGAAATTGCTCCCAGGTGAGATCCGCTTCATTAATTTCTGAAATAAGGAGTTCGTACCAGTCCAATGCTCTCTCTTAGAGCATGCTGGAAGCCACCTGAACGCGGTGGAGATCGATAAGATTCATGCGAGAAAAGATTCGATCGCATGATTTTAACCAAGCCTGGACCTCGATGATATTTTCCGAACCTTTGAAGGGCTTCCCACCCAAGTTGGTGTAATCGCTGCACAAGCGTGCAAATCCAGACTTTGGGTGAGTAGGTTCCGGGTTAGCTCCAGCTGCTTGAGCATTAGTTACTAAATCAAGAAGCTGTTGAGCAGTCATAAAAACTCCATCCGGAGGAGCAGCACCAGATGATCCAGTTCTGGGACGGCCTGGTCTAGACATTCTCTTCCTTAAAGAAAGAAAGAAGAGAAGGAAGAAGGTTATTTACCAATGAACATCAAGCAATCTTGATAGATAAAACAAGGAATCATAAAGGAAATAGGATGAGTCGGTACGAAGACTCAAATTAATCCTATGGTATGACTCCTAAGATAGACCTAGGACATGATCCTTGTTAAGTTATTCTACATTGTTCCGAAGTTTGGCTCTGATACCAAGCTGTGACGCCCCACCTCTATACCCACGCTAGCCAAGAACACTCCGGAGAAGTGCTGTCAACTAGCACGGAGAATAAGGCTGTTGAGGAGCGACCATCCATGTAATTGCTTATCACACGGTGGCTATAAATAATCTTCGGAAACAAACATAGAAATAATCATATCACAAATCAGTCACAGATATCCATATCACAAAGGCGGAAGAAGATATGAATATATAACTAACACATGAAAGTGTACATCAGAGTAGTGGTCAATAAGATCCACGATAATACAAAAGAATAGCAACACGTGCTATACAAAAGAATACAACTATGAGTCTATATCTCAAGTGTATACAACAAAAACTGCTAATCTAAACAGTTAGCCAAAAGTCAGAGTGATGAATCCCTGGGAAGAAGTCAAGCAGAAGCACCTGTAACATCTCGGTCTGATCCGAGTATTATTTAAGAAAATAATAAACGGATCAGTCTAGCTATAAATATCAGATGACATGATATAACATAAAAGATATGGCATAAACATAAACATCCATAACGACATACCACTATAAGTATGTAAATAATGATCAACAGAAGATCAATCAATAAGAGATAATCAATATCACAAGAATCTTCTCAAAGATTCGAAGGGGGCATCATACCCTAAACTTGTACTCATAACAAGTCAATGACATAAATTCCAGAAATCAACACGAGAAATCCAGAAATCATAAAAAGGGAAAGAGGCCTATCACATGACGGTCCGAAGACCATGGGGAGCTACCCCACATGTGTGAATGGAATCACACAGAATGAGGTCAAGACTAACCAAAAAGCAGAAAGGTATGTGTGAATGGAATCACACAAGTGGTGTCTAGTCTAACCTTGCAATGAAAGAGACATCGCGCAATTGCTAGTCCAATTCATAAAGCGATCATCAAGATCAACGAGAAGTGTCAATTACACTAAGCTAGTAAATATAGAAGTTTAGCTTCATGTCCCATAACCACTTGCTTAACTTAAATATTTACGAACAAACTGTAAATCTTCACTAATAAAATTGTCACAAGAGGTTCAATCGAACAAGTCCAAGAATTAACCGACGAAGTGAACGCAAGCGTTTCATACCACTTGTTTTACTAAGTCGTTTAATTAGATTTCTCATCCGAGTGAGGTAAAGGCTTGTATATACTAATAGATTGGAAAACGGTTTAAGAAAAGAGCTTTGTTATTAAAAATAGAGTTGAAATTGTTTGTTAAAAGAGTTTTGATATTTACTACTAGTATTGAAACCTTTATATTATAAAGTGACAAAACACATAAGCAAGTGTAGAAACAATCAGTCACAAAGATCGCATACGGAGATGCGAATAAAATCCAAGGAAATCAGCTCAATATTTTTCAGATAAGATCCCCTACGGAGGGGGGGTCCAGGGGGGGTGGCAACCCCCCAAGGTGGGGGTGCGGGGGCAACGCCACCGCTTACGGGGTTCGACCTGCTCGGTCAGGTCGCGGGGGTCCAGGGGGCAGCGCCCCGACCAAAACGGTACGACCTAGTGAAGACAAAATGAGGTCTAACGACCTAAGGGGAATAGGGTCGAGCGACCTATAAAACTCGCGACCTAAAAGTTAGCAAGGTCGAACGACCTATAGAGGCATAGGGTGCAGCGACCTAAAACATCGCGACCTAGTGACCTAACGGTTTAAGGGTCTTGCGACCTAACTGGAAACAAGGTCCAAACGACCTAACGACTTAAAGTGAAACCTGGCTGAGCGATATAAGGTCGGAGACGACCTACGACTTAACTCCGTGTGAGCGACCTACGACCTATGGTTGCTACGACCTAACGAGTTCCAATAGTGAAGGCTTAAGGTCTAACGACCTAAGGGGTACGACCTAAGGTCTTACGACCTAAGGTGTTGAGGTTGGACGACCTAACCAAATCGCATAGGCCATACGAGCTAAGGCCTAACGACCTAACTCCGAACGAGCTATACGCGAGTGACCTAGGGCGCTAACTCGCAAACGACCTAACGTTAACTCGCGAACGACCTAACTCCAGACGTGCCTTTTCAACGCGTGCGAGCTGAAGGCCTGCCGACCTACGACCTAACTCCAAGCGACCTAAGTCCTAGGTCGTGAGCGACCTAACTGCGAGTGAGCAAAAATGGCCAGAGCCAAAGCAGAGCGACCTAACGACCATACGACCTACGACCTAAGGTCCTGAGCGACCTAACTCCGAAAACACGAAAATGGCCAGAACGACCTAGGGGTTAACTCGTAAGCGACCTACGACCTAAGGTCCACACGACCTAACTCCGAACGAGCTAAAAACGGCCAGAACGACCTAAATGCAGAAATTTCTCCCAAACACCAAAAATCGAAGTTTTTCGCCAATCCAATCCAAACCAAAAGCAAATATGCATGCTAAAGTGATAGGGAATCATTCCCAACAGTCCAATATAGTTATAGACTAGAATTGTGAGATAAAAATCTCACCTTTGCACTAAAATTTATGAAGATGAAGCTTGAAAGCAAGGAGAAGCAATCCAAAGCTTGAATCCAATATCTTCTACTTGAATTTGGAGTTGAATGATGGAGTTGCAATTGAATTTGAGCTTGGAGTTTTAATTTCCCATTCTCTTCACCATTAATGCTAAAGCTTGAGTTAGTTAGGAAATTTATGAAGAGTGAGGAGAAGAGGGTTGGAACTTGGGCTTAATAGGCTAAACTAACCCAAAGTCCAAAGCGGGAAAAGTTAGTGAAATTTCACTAACTCCAAACCTATCGATGTTTATACTTAAAAAGTTGTAAACGACATTTCGAACTCAATGGAAGTGGTCTCGAGTCCTAATTTGACCGTTTGCAAAAAGTAGTTTTTCGGACCAAAATCCGATTAACGATTTAATATTTAAATAAAAATATTTAAATGTAAACTCGATAAATATGCGGGTTGTTACATCAAAACACAAAACACTTAAAACAAAAGTTTTATCTTAAGTTCTTAGCTTTCCATAAAGTGCAAGATCATCAAAATCCGATAAACCAGTCAAAAGATATGGCGAAAATACTAAGGGTGTATACTACTGATTTTACTTATTTTTACACAGGACAGCGAGTAACATTCAAGTTTTTGACCAAGCATACGAAGGAATTTTCTCAAGTTATCTAAACAAAAGTTGTGCTATAGTTTCTAAGCTTTCCGAAAAGTCCAAAATCGTCAAATTCCGTTCAGCCATTTAAAAGTTATGCTTGTTTTCGTTTCAGCATATATTGGACAATGTTGGATTTTTTTTTCCTCCAAAAATTTGCTTTTATTATTTCAAAGTACAAAACATCAAAACTTCAAATTTTCTAAAGAACAATCATAAACACAAAGTCATCTATTTTCTTATTCATCCATGCAATAGGTTTACATTCAATTTGTTTCCGATTTATTCAAGTTTGTTTCATTCACATTTTTAATTCAAGTCAATTTGCTCCCAATTTGAATTTAATTATTTAAAATTTTATTCCGTTTATTCAATTCCATTAACACTAATGAATTCTACTTAATCAATTATCATCCATCTAACAACCAATGCATATCAAACATTAACATCCATCCAAAATCTACACTAAATCAATTATACATTTTCAAGTCAATTTTAATTTCATACACTTCCAAGTTTATTGACATTTAGTTATATTCAAATTTAATTAGTTTCCATTTACCAATTTTATATTTCATTAAGTTTAAATTTTATTCATTCACTTATACATGTATCATTCATTTTACAGCTTAAATTTCTTTTATATTTACAACTATCAATAGATCTTTACATTTTATTTTTCACTCTCACACTGGTATATTATTTCTCTACTTATCCTTATTAGCATTTTAAACCCTTTAAGTATTTGGTAAGTTATAGTTATGCAAATAGAATGTAGTTAAACAACATACAACTTCTTTTCATTTAAAGTTGAATTTTCAATTTATCAATTCTTAAGTCATTACTTAAATTTCACTATAATTTAATTTCACATTTACATTCACATATAGTATTTTCATTTTATATTAACATAATTGTGAATCACCTTTAAATGTTAATTTAAATTCCAATTATTTACTAACAATTTTATTTATATTTGCAAACCATTAATTAAATGCATATTTCATTATTCGAACCTATACTTGTATATTATCCAATTAACAATTCATATAACATTTTTGAACTTCTTAAGTATTTTGGTAAGTTATATCTAAGCTATAGAATGAAATTTAATACTATGCGAGTTTTACAGTTTCAATTTTATTTTAAGTTCATAATTTCCTAATTCTAAGGATTTCTACTTCAATTGACATTTTCACTTAGCTCTTAGGTTCATTTCTCATTTCACAATTCATACGTTCCTTAATGATTCAAGTCTAAATTCATTTCAATCATAAAAAAAAATCATTAATTATTAAAGAACTTAAGAATTCCAATCCCGGTTTCATTTCAAATCAAGGTTTGAAATAATATATACTTATATAATTTATATATCAAATCATACTATAGAGAATGCAAAACAAAATAAAATTTGAGTCAAAACAAGGTTTAGACAAGCTATTAAGTGGTCTCCCCCACTCGGACTCTCGAAAATAAACGCCAATGATGCGTGCACACATCATCAAAATCATTTTCTAGCGTCAAGAGAAGGGAATATAACACTTATCATAAAAAAAATCCTTCGAAAACAATTTCAACTCAATTATACTATCATATAATGCTCATATTATATTTTTCAAATTCTTGTGAGTCAATCTCAAACACTGGAATTTAAATTCCCAAATCCAAGTTAAAATTCATTTATATTCATTATCAATTGTGTTTACAAGATTTCATTTTCCTAAATCCATTGTTATTTAATTAATTGTTGTAAATATTGACTGATCAAACAATAACGATAATAATCTAATATTATCATCTCCTAACAATCAATTCATTCAAAATGAATTAATATTCAAATAATTCTTTTATGTAAAATATATTCCAAAATGATATTGTGTTGGTTTGTCCTATTCGAGTGTTTAGAAATTTCTATCGACGCCATGGCGTCCCAAGTATCGACCAAAATTCATTAAAAACTCAACGGAACAAATTAACACGATATAAAACCATTTTATATCAAATAACAAGTACGCTCTCTCATATACACTCAATTCATTCATATAGTTTACCTCTATTTCAATGAGTTATTCCCCACTAGAGCCAGGTTTATCGCTAAACCAAAGCTCTGATACCAACCGTAACGACCCGCCTTTTTGGACAGTTTAAACCGACGATCAAATACACATGCCGGTTCCAAACCATTAAAAAAAGGCAGATGGTTATTGGGGTAATTATGAAAAGAAAAGAAATAAAGGAAATGAAACAACACAGAATCTCGCAGCGGAACGATAAAATATAATAGTCAAATAAACAGTTCATGAAGCTGTTTACTATACTTAGACAATTGTTTATACAACATTTATCAGAGTTATACATATACAACAGAACAAATAAATAATGCAGCAGACAACATGATGCACAGATAATAATAGTAATAGTATACCAAATATTCGTCTTCGTCCTCCAGAATAGATCTTCAAAAATCTGAAAACTCAGGACTGACCCGAGCGTAATGAAAAGACAAAACACTCGAGTCAGGACTAAAATATCCATATGAAAGTTAAATCAATCATAAATAAATATGAGTGTGACGGCGTCAGAGATGTTTACGGGGTTTGACATCTCATATCCAGTATCAACGTGCGTGCAATAACTTAAGAGATGTTACGGGATTTTCCACCTTTCAAGGATCCGTTAAACTATTTACTAGGTAGTAATATACGCTATGTAGATAATGTCTATCAGTAATATAAAGTATCAAAATAGCGTTAAGGCGCTACCATAATCCCCCTTAACACATTTTATATTCCCAAAAGCATATACAAGACCGTAGTTTCCCCAAAACCGGAAGTCACCAGAGGGCAATCCATATACTCAAGGTACAAACCAAAACGTAGTGGTCGCGAATAGGATAATCAGTATGACAAGGTACATGAGGCGATACCAACTAGGATACTAGTAGTTGCGTGATCCGGACTGATGTTGAGCATAACAGCTACTACCTCAACACCGCGAAACAACACTCCAAAATCAAGGGGTGCACCCAAATCAAATCACAAATGTAATAGATATGGCATCGAAGAAGTGTGTCCGCTAGAGGTGGCGAACCTCAATGGCCCGGCGCGGCTCCTGTTTTAGTCATGTCAGGGGTCATCCAATATCGTTCTCTTTCTTCAATCAACGCGTTCACCAAACCATCCACTTCATTCTGGATCAACACTCCGCGTATAATAGTTATTAAAGTGGTTTTCGGTATCGACAGAGAGTATGTCAATATCCGATCCCGGTCTCTTTAATAACTACGTATTATTACACTGATGGCTCTTTTATATTTCAAATTGATTCATGATTGATAACAAAGTATCATATTCGCTTTAAAATCAAATCCATTTCAATCATCATATATTCAAAATTATCAATTTTGTCCGATAAATCAATTTCACTTCAAAATTTGATTCGGATTCAATTTAGGTTATAATCTCTACTTTAACCTAGTTCGTATTTAAACCAAAGGTTTAAATATAAACATTTCCGTCTCTTTAACCAGTTTGAATTTAAGAAAATAGTTTAAATAGTTTAAAATAGTTAAATAATTCAAAATAGTTTAATAGAAAATATTTAAATAGTTTAATCGAAAATAATTTGAATATAAAATGGTTTATATATAAAATAGTTTGGAAAAAATCAAAAATTATTTGATAAATAATTCCAAAGTCAAACCGGTCAACTTCCCAAATTTCCTATCCAAATCAAATCCAAATTCCATTTCGATTTAATCGATTTATTCCAATTTCAACTTGAATAAATTTCTATACCACGTAAATTTCGATTTCAATTCACAAATTTCTTTAAATTTCAATTCAATTCTAAATTAATTTAAATCTAAATTTCAAATGAATTTTCAATTCCAAACTCAAACTTGAAATATCATTTCATATCAATTTTCTTAGAAATATTCAGAGTTCGATTAAAAGTCCAATCTTTTAAAACAAATCAACTTTCAAAAATTTACACCGTATTTCAATTTTCAATTTAAATCTAAACTTCGATTTTATTTAATAATTTCGTTTACCAAGTTTAAATTCTAACATTTCGAGCTCCAATTCAAAATAATTCAATTTCCATAAATTGGATTTTATTCTTAAAATCAATTCATTTAAATAATTTCAAAACAACTTTTAAAATCATTTAATTTATCCAACTCGGTGTCCGTATATAATTTTCTAACCTATGGCCAAGTGATTAGTTATTACAATTAAATGTCAGGGATGAATATATCATTTAAATCAATCACAGTGTCATATGTATGCATAGCAGGATATATATAAACAAATAAACATCCAAACATTTAAATATCAACCAATAACATCCATCGAAATACATCATCCAATAGGCAATACAATTCACGGCAATTTCATATTTATCAATGTCAGGTAATTTAATCGCAATTCAATTTTAATTTAAATTTAACTGTCAATTTAATTTTTTTAACGGTGAATTCAAATGACAATCAATATGATAATTAAATTTTATCAAACAACAACAAATAAAAATCATAACTATGCATAATGTCAAATTAACTAGCATAAAGATATTCAGTACATTGTGAGCGTTATAAAACACTCACCTTGATTTTACGATTTTAAATCAAATCGAACGACGTTCGATTTAACATAAAATTTTAATGAGCTCCAAACACTTTCGGATCTACACTGCAGCGCAGCTCTCATCTCCGTGATTCCGGCGCTTCTTCCCCAACGTGAAATTCACGTATGCAAACCCATTAGCCGCCGATCTTCAAGCAATTTTCATGACCACCTCGTCGACTTCCAGAACGATCAGCTAGCGCCACCACGAAGCCCTTCACCAGAGCCACCTACGCGCCAAGTTTCATCCCGTCATTCACCGTCATTTGCACGCAATCCAAGAAAATACGTACACACTTCCAAGTCAGATCTGGACGAATCCATGAAAAATTAGCATACATCAACCGTATGGATTTGAAGAGCTCGTCGAGATTTACAATTTTGCTTTTGGAATTTTTCGATTTCGTCGAACGGATTGAGAGATATTAAGGAAAGAAGATCGACAATTTCTGGCCATGGAATAGGTGGCGGCCATGATTTAGAATTAGGGTTTCTGGATTAAAATAATAATAAAACTGTCTCGGTTTGCTTGCGTATTTATATAGGTAGGTCCATAATCATCCGAACTCCAATCGAGACGTGCCGCCAGGCGTTTATAAGGTTTTACCCCCATTCCGGACGCAATGGAACTAGTTTCAAGGCCTAATTCGATCATATCTGGAAGATAGCTTTTCGAAGTCGATTATTTTAATTAAATTCGAAATTAAATTTCTACGCGTTTCAAGCTCGCACGGCCAAACGACAAGTCCAATTGCTACGAAAATTGAAACCCTACCATAATTTACTATTACGGATCCGATGAAACAAGTTTCGTCGAAATCCGAGACTGTTTGAAAAATGGCTATTTTAACTCGTCAATTAAATATTAAAATATTCAATTTTCACAAATTTACTTTTAATTCGATTTTAAAAGTTCTACAACATCATTCTAACTTTAATATGATAAAATAGAATTTTACAAATCGTTTTTAATCATATTAAACCCGTTATCCAATTATTCAAATAATTTCAAATATTAAATTATTCAACAAATTACATTAATAATCATTTTCCTTCAATAATCACCTTAAATTTTCTAATTAAAATAGCTAAAAATACGGGTCGTTACAGATATATTGATTTCTTAATTCTTCCTTTCCCTTCTTTTTCTTTTTCGTGGACGAGAAGTTTTGAGTGGGAGAGAGTGTAACGACCCGTTAATTTTGATACTAAATTGGTTAATTTAATTTAGATTTTGTAATTTAATTTAGGAAGAAATAAAAATTCTATTATTTACATTGAATATAAATGTTAAAAATGAAAAGCAACCATGGAAATTTAAGCTAAGTGTTAACAATTGAAATGAAATTACGATTAATTGAAGTAATGTATGGTTATAAAAGGCTAAGAATTGAATATAAGAAAACAAATAGGAATATTGTATTAACTGATGAAATGATATAACTAGTGGTGATTGAATGAATTCAAAGTTATATTAACCGATGTAGTAATGCGTAATAAATTGAATATTTATGCAATTAATGTATATAAGTAATTAAAATGTTTGTTGCTGATGATAAACGTTACTTAAATGGTAATTAATATAATAATGGAAAGTGTGAAAGTATAAATTTCATAGAAAAGTAATGTATGTATAAAATAATAAATTGGTACTATAATGGAAATTAAAATTAAATGAAATAGTGGGAATAATACAATTTGTTATAAATGAAACATGGATAAACAAAATGTAAGTATGGAATAGATTTATGAAATGCCACAAATTTAATGGTACTTGTATAAAATCGATATAAGATAATGAATTGAAATAATTGTAGGTTGATAATAAAGTGTGAATAGGAAAAATGATTGTTTATAGTAATTAAATGGAATTCCAATTTGTTGGAATAAGGTAAATGTATGCTCGGTAATAAATTTAATACAGGAAAACGAACTTAAATATTGAATTAATTAATTAATATATATAATAAATGATGATTGAATAAAAAACCAATACTCTGTAAATAACTATAATATTGGAGTGGAAATAATAAACTTATAAAAGTGTGATTAAGAGTTTGACAACAATTATTATGAGTTATGTGTGTGTGTGTGTGTACATAGTTCGTTCAATTGAATCGGAAAACATTGCAATAAAGCTAAATTAACTGTTACGTTAATATAAATTTAGGTAACAATGGGGAATAACGTAAATTTTCTTCATAATATGATAATTAGTGAATAAAAAGAATGGAAATAAAATTTTATCAATATATTGGAATTTAATTTTTGATAATAGGATTAATTGAAACTAAATGAAATTAAATATTTAAATATTACATAAATGGGAATTTAGATGGAATGTGAGAATTCTAATGTAATAGCTCTGAATCCAATGTTAAATCCATCTATTTGATCATAATAAATGGAATAATCATTAATTTATTTAATTAAATGGGATTATTGAGGATTATATTTATAATTTCTGAATTTAATGAAATTGTGGTTAATACTGAAATTTATAAATTAATCTACTTTAAATTTGACATCTGAACTTGTTTAAATTATTGTGAGTGATTAAGAAATCAAAAAGGGTGAAAATTTTCAATTAAGGAATTGAAATTTGAAATTTGATTTAAATTAGCTAATTTATTAGTTATTTAATTAATGTAAAAATAGAAATCTTGGCCACTGACTCAAATTTCGACGAAACTAGTTTCATCGGATCCATAACGATGGATTATTGTAGGATTTCAAGTTTCGTAGCGATCAGACTTGTCGTTTGATCGTACGGACTCGAAACGCCTTGAAGTCAATTAAGTTGAAATCAATTAAAATCAATTTGAAATAAATAGATTTTAGCATAACTTCTTCATACGATGGAATTTGGACGTGAAACCTTTTCCATTGCGCTTAAAATATTTTAAAGCATCTATTTTGATATATGGGTTGACCCAATTTCGCTTCGGAGTCAAAACGGCCTTTTTGGGCCACTTTATCGTTCAATGCGTATACCAATCTAACCCCACCTATAAATACCCTGTTATAAACCCTAGCCTCTCTATTTCTCATTTGTCCTGTACATACAATTTCTTTCACCTCCTCACCTTAATGGCAGAAAAACACCAAATTCCAACTGCAATTCAAAATCAAAGCCAAATTTCAAACTCTTCAAAAAAATGAAAAAAAATATAAGGTCGAAGAACTCAACGATACGAATCTGCGTCAACTGTTTGTTTTTGGAAATGTTGCTCGAATCAGCGGGAAATCATGGTTGAAGTTCTAAACCACGAAACCCATGATGGCGATTTGGGCGTTTTTGATCGGTGCGACTATTGGAAAATTGGTTTCTGGTTTTTGTCGAGAGGGGTGTCAGGAAGCTATCGGCAGTGGTCGCATCTTCCAATTCGACCCGTGGCTCTCGAATTTCACGAATTAGGATTTGGTTAACCCGACATGTGGGTGGCGGCTGTAGCCTGGGTGGGAGGTCGGACCTTGACGGCAGGTTGAGGGGAACTCGGCGAGTCTGGTGGTAACGTCGGCGTGACGTAAAGAGGTAGGAGGTCGTCGATTTTCCTCGGTCAAAGGGGGTTTTGGCTGTACGATTGGGTTTTGGCAGTTGGGTTTCTGGACGATGAAAGTGGAGCTATAGTAGGGCGTGTGCTTCTATAGATTGTGATGATGTGGCAGAGACGTGTAGGTTTTTTTCATTTTTCTTTAATTTAAATTTGAATTGTATAACTTCTAATTATGTTAACTTTTACATACGAACTCCAATTTATGCGTGGTTTTCTCCGCTAGGTTCGTATTGGAATTCCGGATATTTTGGTTTATGTTTGGACGAATTTGAAGAATGTTCAAATTTCGGGTTTAAATTGGATTTAAATTCAATTTAAATTCAAAAGGTGAGTGTTTTAACCCACTCACAACTTCTAAAATTTCTTATGTTTGTTAAATTTAATTAGGATGTGGTTAGGAATTTATTTATGTCTATTTGGCGTATTTTTAATCATCATCCCAGTTAAATTGAATTTAGTCGAATTAAATTGTTATTTAATTTATTTATTTTATATAAATTTCCAGTAAAATTTTCATTTAATTTATTTTTGATTATAAACTGCTAGTTGATACCTGTTGTTTATTATCCGTTATATATTGATGTTATTGATTGAAGTGGATGATGATTATGATTAATGGTTGATGATTGATATTAGACAAATGAATGTTGTATTTTATATCGTTATAAACTGCAAAATTGTTATGCACTTTATTTCATTTGGGATTGCGGTTTGAAATGATATATAACCGTATTTTTATTTTAAATTGCAGATTGAAATGATAAATATCCATATAACTTGACTATAGGATAGAAAATTATATACAGACACCGTCGGTCTATATATATAAATATTTGAAAAATGATTCTATGGTTTTGGATAGAATTATACGGTTTAAATAAATATTGATTCCTTTTAATACTATATAAAAATATTTTATATATAGTTAAATTCATGTATTTAAGCTATGTATAATCTGTTTAATGACAATAAGTTAAATAATGGAGTTTGATTTATTAAAATAAATATGGCTAAGTTTTCAAATCATATTTTTATATAGAAGTTATAATGATTTAAATAAACTAAGATTTGGAAGATAAAATATGGAATGGATGTGAATTAAATTCTTTAAGAATTTTACTCGAATAAAATTTGATTTAAAATATAGATAAATTTGAGATTTTATGAAATTGAATTTATTCAAGAATTAAACCAACAGGATTGTTGTGAAATTTATTAAGTTGGAAATTTTAAAAGGTGTAATTATTATAACTTGATTTTGGGTCTAGGAACATTTAATGATTATTTCAAGTATAATGAATTGAAGGAAACATCTAGTTATTTGTAATTTGAGTTTTATTTAAGTAATAAAGGGTTATTATATAAAATATTTCAAAACTAAATAATAGGAAACTTAATTGTTGAATCGAAATTATCAAATTTAGTTTTGAAATTTTGGAATATTTAAAGCCTTGAAATATATCGAAATTGAAATGTTTATAGAAATTGAATTGTTTCAAAGTTATGAATTCATAGCATTATGTTTTAAAGGTGTTAAAATTTGGTTTTGAAGTATAAAATTTGGAAGTGCTATGATTTTTAAAAGAGGATATATTTGAAACAAAATGATATTATACTAGTTTGAAATAAAAAGGGTATCATATTGATTTGGTTTTTAAATTTGAAATGATATCATGTTTATATGGTTTTGAAATAAATATTATAATCTGGTTTTAAAAGTATAAACTATTTTGAAATGACCGCGGTGTTATAATAACGGTTGGTTGTTGAAGAGAATAGGATCGGAAGTTGTCATACTCTCTGCCAACTCCGAAAATCACTTTATCAACCGTGTATGCGGTGGAGGCTCCAGAGTGAAGTAGGATGGTGTCGGCGTTTCCTTTTAGGTAAATACGTGGACCCGACTCCCGTGAGTTGGCATAAGGTGGCTAAACAGGAGCGATCGATGGGCTAAGAAGGTAGCACCTTTTATTGGACACATCTCTTCGATGTTATACTTTGACTTTTGAATTTATTCGGTGGCCACTTTTGATTTCTTTGATTTGGGCGTGTGGCTCAAGGTGGGCGGTAGCTGCGGCTATGCGTTACCACCGGTCCGGAAGTGTAATTGTTATATCTACCTTGGCATTGCCTAGATGTGCCTTGTCACCTACCCTAGTGCGCCTTATACGATTTTGTTTTGTACCATACCTATGGAGTGCCCTCTGACGACGCCCAATACGGGGGAGATTACGGTACTGTATAGACAATGGAAATATAAAAGCGTGTTAAGGGCTATATGGTTAACCCCTTAACGCTATTTTTAGTATATTATACTTTACTTTAGACACTATTATAATAGCGTATATTACTACATAGTAGGTAGTTTAACGGATCCTTAGGAGATGTGAATCCCGAACTTCTCTTAAGTAACTGCATTCACGTTAGACACTGGATAGGAGATGTCAAATCCCGTGAACATCTCTGACGCCATTCCACTCATATTTTATTTCTGTTGATTTAACTTACATAAGATCTTTTAGTTCTGACACGAGTGTTTTGTCTTTTCAATTCGCTCGGGTCAGCCTGAGCATTTTAGGATTTGAAGACCGTATTTTGGAGGACGAAGACGAAGATTAATTATTATATATTTTGGTATTCCACTACTTTCATATTGTTCCGCTGCATTATTATTGATTATTCTCTAGTATGTGTAACTTTGATATTGTATTGTATAAGTATAGAAAATCAAATGTTTTGTAAAACAGCTTCATGAACTGTTAATTGATTATTATATTTTATCGTTCTGCTGCAAGATTCTATTTTGTTTTTTCCCTTTCTCTACTTTTTCTTATTTACCCCATAACAATTCGTCCTTCTGTATGGTTTAAGTCTGACGTGTGTGGTTTTTCGTTGATTTAAAATGTAAAAAAAGGCGGGGCGTTACATATAATAATGTTTGGTTGTTGAAGAGACCAGGAGCGGAAGTTGTCATACTCTCTGCCAACTTCGAAAACCACTTTAACAACTGAGTACGCGGTGGAGATTCTAGAATGAAGTAGGATGGTGGCGGCTTTCCTTTGAGGTAAATACATGGGCCCGACTCCCGTGAGTTGGCATAAGGTGGCTAAAACAGGAGCGATCTCAAACCAAGGAGGTAGACCCTCTTATCGAACACTTTCCTTTGATATTATACTCTGACTTTTGAATTGATTCCGCGGCCACTTTTGATTTCTGATTTGGGGGTGTGGCTCGAGGTGGGCGGTAGTAGCTGCTACGCGTTACCACCAGTCCGTTTGCGTAATTGGTATATCTACCATGGCATTGCCTTGTGTGCCGTGTCACCTACCCTATCGCACCTTGTACGAGTTTGGTTTTCTCCCATAGCCCGTGTGGTATCCTCTGGAGGCTTCCCGATCAGGAGGGACCATGATATTAGATGGACTACTAGGACTATTATTGTGTTAAGGGGGAGATAGGGTAACTCCTTAACGCTATTTAAAAGTAAGTTTATTTTATTAATAGACATTATTATAATAGCAAAATATTACTACATAGTAAATAGTTTAATGGATCCTTAGGAAATGTGAATCTTGAGCATCTTTTAAGTTACTACACTCACGTTAGACACTGGATAGGAGATGTCAAATCCCGTAAACATCTCTGATGCCGTTCCACTCATATTATTTCCGGTTGATTTAACTTACATAAGATCTTTTAGTTCTGACTCGAGTGTTTGTCTTTTCAATTCGCTCAGGTTAGCCTGAGCATTTATGGATTTGAAGTCCTTATTTCCGGAGGACGAAGACGAAGATTGTATTATTACTATTATTTACTATAGTGTTCCAATGCATCACATTGTTCCACTGCATTGTTATTATTCTTTGTATGTGAACTCTGATATATATTGTATAAGTACAATCAAATGTCTTTGTAAAACAGCTTCATGAACTTTTTATTTGATTATTATATTTTAATGTTCCGCTACAAGATTCTATTTTTTTTCTTTCTTTCTCTGCATTTTCTTATTTACCCCATAACAATCCGCCCTTTGTATGTTTTAAGTCTGACGTGTGTGGTTTATCGTCGATTCAAAGCGTGCGAAAATGCGGGATGTTACAGGTTACCTCTGTAAATAGGTAACTAACGGTCACTAGTATGTCATCCCCTGGTCGTAACTGACCTTTAGCGAGGCCTCTCAAAAAATTCCAACAAATCCACATAATTAAATATCTAGGCACCATACCATGATACCACTTTTTATCCAAAAGGAAATGCACATACCCTAAGTGGCACGCCCCCAATAACCTTGCTGCATCCTTCCTATTTCGACCATTTCCAGGGTGTGAGGTACGATGAAGTCTCATCCTACAAAGCTACGCTTTTCGCAAAAACCACGCTTCGATCAACCAATGCTCAGCACTTTGCATGCCACATTACCCAATTGGGAATATATAACTAGTAACCATCAACTAAATAACCTCTGAGCTTGTATGTCTTAGAGAAGGGTATTAAGCTAAGAGAATAAATTATTTGCCACCAAATAGAAATGTATTTGATAGAAACCAGCTTTACATCTCAAAATGTAACGTCATACATATATCCATACAAGTCCATCTTGGGTCTGAATGGAATCGAAGGCACTTCGTCTAATTAAGGATAAAGTCGTTGCAAATTCGGATATCCTCAATCCCGACCGGACTCCCCATCACATAGGGTAATCTCTATACCGCAGCAACTCAGTGCAGAGGAAATCAATAGGCAATCCATTCGTTTTCGAAAATACCAGGTCTTCTACCACCGTCTTCAAATGCTATCCTATTTCGTCGTATCATTATTCGAAATGGGTTTTATGACATAATGTCCTCTCCCAGCTTAGCCGAATAATGAGCACTTATTTTTAAACATGTGGATACAGTCACAAGAAATTTCCATTTTTAATCTGTTAAACAAAATATCCATGTGACAACCCACAAATCCGTACCTCTTGAGTCAACACTATTCTACATCAATTCACTCAAGTGGAACAGAAATACGAACCATTAAGGTTAAAGAAGAAGAGATAGAAGAAGAAGGAACTAAACAATATCAGAATCTCAGAGTCACAGCGGAATAAAATATAATAGTAAATAATAGATCTTTACACAAAATGAAAACTATATCTGTTTTATACATCATATCATCAAAATATCACATACATCATCAATTACCAGTCAGATAATACAATACATTCACAGCAGCGAATATATATAAATATGGGTAATACGTCTCGGACTCCAGCTCCTCTCATGCTCCATAGCATCCTGTCCTGCACAAATAATACTCGGTCTGACCCGAGCATTATAATAAAATAATACCCGAGTCAGTCTGGAATACCAGCTGATAATAATGCACCCAAATAGATTATTAACGTTTCAAAAATCCTTTGAAAACAAAAGCATCTCGTAAGACCACGCCACAAATAAACATGTCAGGTTTTTACCTTATGATAGATAAAACACTTTTATAGAAATCCTCTGATATTATAATAGGGTCTGTATACAAATACTTATGAAATAGCCGAAATTGTTACATCTATTAAATTCCAGCTACTAGCCACATAGTGGGCAATACAAACAAAACTCGTACAAGGCTCGTAGGGAGAATGGATTTCCAACAATGACTAGGCACTGGGGTACCACCTGTCGCAGTACGTGGCCTAGATCACCGTACCGAGGATTACGCCTGCTCCCCTGCAACACAAGACCGGAACCATCCCTTACTAGACAGTTCCGAATAAGATCACCACGCGGTTGGGATCAGCAACCGCACCACTAAGCCGAATAAAAAGGGGCATCTAGACAGGGATAACCTTACTCTCAAGTAGGGGCTACCACGAAGCCTTGCTGCATATCCCTTGATTTTCAGTCATTCCCATTTGATGAGGTTTGAGGCTAAGCGTTACCTTTAGAACGTTTCTCTTAGAATGCCCATTGCCCACCTGACGATGTTCTGAAAGCATTCGTCCATACAAGTCCGTCCCGGGTTCGAACGGAACCGAAGGCACTACTCCTACTACATCAATTTTGGAAATAACCTCAGGATTAGTAGCGACTAGCCTTTGCACTTCACTGCTCCATCTTCGACTCCAAACACGTTTTTCCATGAAACATACAAATCTCGATCCCAGTCTCTTCGAAAGGATCAACGCATTTGTCCAATATTGATAGTCGGTGATTTAACTATCAATTAATATTCATAAGCATCCATCACACAATAAATAATTCCCACATTATTTATTTTCCCCAAATATCTATACAAGATATGTTTCCAAATTTTCAAAGCTCATTTCAAAACAATTTCCTAAAGTTCTTCCTTTACAAGATAAATTCTTTACCCTTTATTCCCATTGGAAATAACCAAGTTCAACACAATTTAGATTTTAAAACAATTAAAACACTTTATTCTGAAATATGTTTAAAAAAATATGGAAATTTACTACTAGTTATTGCACTAAAAATATAATTCCAATATGTAAAGTAAAACCATTTATTATGATATAAACTTTGATTTTAAATGAGGGTTTTGTTAAACTAAATTTAAAAGTAGAATTTTAAAGGGATTAATACTAATTTCAAATAACTTAGGTCAAAAACTATCTTTTAAATAAATCCATTTACAAAATAATTACTCATGTAATCGCAAATAGTCACTATTGCTAATTTATTAATTAGTTACTTTAAATAAAAAAATTCAAAACACTCTTTTAAACAGGTTTTAAATCTAACTTTCTTTTAATAAAATCTGTTTAAAACTCGAACTTGGTTTTCCAGGGAAACACACTTTCCATTCCAACATTCCAAAGAATCCGTCTTATAAATCCAGCCAATTTATTACCATTCAAATTCATGTTTTAATAACATAAATTTCCTTTCCATGTTCAAAAAAAAAAAACTTTTTTCGAAGCCCATACATTGTTCTCCATTCCTAGAAATTCACTTTCAAAGTTCGGGTTTAAAAATCCTTTAAAAAAGACTTTTGAGAATTTATTAAAGGAAAATAATAATTATGAATTACTTAAATAAAATACCAATGGTGAAAAATGCATTTTAAAATATTTTATTTACATTTAAACTGTTGATTTATATTTGAAAAGCCTCTTTTAAATATATTTTAATTTCCAGCAAAACATCATCAAATAACCCCATCGTTATTTTTAACCATTTATAATTTCTATGGAATTTATCTCTAGAAATCTATATTTTCACATTTATCTACTGATAAATTTCCTCTTCTATTATAATTCCAAATTTACCAATTTCATTCTTTATCTAAACTAAATCCCAATTTTTATTTCTTTGAATACTTTACTTAACAATTTCTTTTATTTCTTTATAAACCCAATTTATTTTGTTTATGCTTAACAAATTTCAGGTTTAAAACTTATCAATTCATATCACAACAAACTGGATTTCCAAAATTAGCTATCACAGTGTATAAATAAAATACATCATCAGTTATAACAATAATTCCTATATTGTGAGGAATCCAGTTGGATCCCTCCAACCTATTTTCCCTACATCCACAGATATTAGCACAACAAATATATATATATATATATATATATATATATATATATATATATATCAATCTAGACTGATAACAACATTTATATTCAACCAATCACACAGACATTTATTTTAATCAGCTAACATTCCAGATGTGAGCGAGATTAACTCCCTTTGAGTTCGGCGAGCGTCCGAAATTTAAATTAAACCGAACAACGTTCGATTTAACTCAAATTCCTACTTGCTCGGAATGTTTCCCGAACTGCACCATTGTGTAGTACGCATCTCTGCAATCCCGGAGCCGCAAATTTCGTACGAATCTGATGTCATACGAAAAAGTTATTCAAATTTAAAGATTTGAATATAAATTTAAACAAATTTCTTTTTATTATTTTTATACCAAAATGAATCAAAGCCGTTCGAAATCAGGTAAAGAAATCCGGCCGCACCTTACATCTTCTTCTCTCACGCGTCTATCTCCAGGAACGAAACCCATCTTCGTCACTTTTAGGGTTGACCGCCACTCATCCTACGATCGCCTGGAAACCATCAAACCATCGCCACATGAGACACCACCGCTACCTCCACCCATGCCCTAAAAATCACGACGTGCGGTTCATCCTAGCGCTCGAACATGGTACACGAATGGCCGGACTTCGAGAGGCACACGCTGACAATCCATACCACTCCACACGATCACCACAGTTAGATCTGAAGCTCGTGGCGAGCTTTCCAACTTCGCAGTTAGAAATTTTTGCTAACGATGAGTGGATCAGTAGAAATTCGAAGGGGAACGAGGAAGCACGCCAGCCATTAAACGATATAAGGTGGCTAGGAGAATAGACCTATGGTTTAAGTAAAATAGATGTATATATAAATATTGTTTAGTATTATTTTATTGATAAAATTCTCAATTTAACATCATACAAACAAAATCCAAATTACGCGTTCCGACATGCGTTTCTAGGGTTTTTCTGCGTTTCGGACACATGGAATAGGATTCATAAGCTAATTCGGTCATACGTGCGAGTTACGGAATTAAACGATCAATTTAAAATTTAATCGGTTAAAACGATTTCTATGTGTTTCGAGCTGCCACGGTCAAACGACAACTCTGATTGCTACGAAAATTGAAATACGATAATAACTAACTATTACGGATCCAATGGAACTGGTTTCTTCGAATTCCGAGACTGTGCCCCGGAAGGCTATTTTAACTCGTCGATTAAATCAAATGATTTCCGAAATTGTCGAAATCTCTCAAAATTTCACTTTAAAACTTTGTTAACACTATTATAACTCGTAAAAAATTTACATTCACATATAAAATCATTATGGTTTAGTTTAAATCAAAATCTGACTATTTGCATTATTATATTATTAAATTCCATTATTAAATTAATATAAAATTCCAAATTTAATCTATCAACTTTTAATTTCATCCAATGGTCCAATATTAAAATTCAAACCCAAATAGACTTAAAATAAATATCAGAATCTAATTTTATCTCTATTTACACTCATAATTACCAATTATCCCAATTCTAATATTAAATTACTATCATTCGATTTTCAATTTAATTGCCATATTTGAAATTAAACAAATTTTATTAATTTAACCAAATTCTTTTATTTAAAAATTCAAATTATAATCCATATCCAACATTTAAAATGAATTAAATGTTCAAATTTGGCGACCCAAAATTCCGGGTCGTTACATTCCTCCCCCCTTATAAAAATTTCGTCCCCGAAATTTGCTAAGGTAGAACATACTCTCAAACTCATTTACTTACCCAATTTGCTTAGTTAAAATCCTATATACTCTTCCTAAGAACCCTTTAGCTCAACCCAAACTCATTTGCTTCATTTACTCTAAATCTTTAATTTTACCATTTGCTTTCAAAATTCAATTTCTTAGCAAATCAAAATCCAAAAAAATTTCTAACTCCCAAAATTTCCGGAAAATTTTGGCAGAGTCTCCCCTGCACGAAGGAGCTTTCGCGATATCACGATACAGATAAATATATATATATACATTGACCCACACGGTCGGAAACCAAAATTTATCAAAACAAATATATCATTTCCCAATTATATTTGCGTAGGCGTACCTTTTATTAGCATTTTAAAAGCATGCAGCTAAATTGTATAGCATATATGCGCTCTAACTCTATCGATCGCCTCTCGTACCTGTACTTACTGAACAAACTCATCAGTTTTCAAAGATATGAACATTTTTAACAACATTTCCAATATAAATGTAAGCCAAACATATCCATTTCATAATCAAATCAACAATTTGCATGATTTCATAAATAAATCATATTTTACAGCATGTACCTAGTTTCTCTTCTAATTCCAAGCTCCATTTTATTTCACACAAATGAGTTACATACCAGTTTACCATTCTCAATTCATAATTACTACCTCCAATTCATATTCACTTCAATATTATGAATATATTCTTTTAATTCATTTACTTTTCTTTTTAATTAACCTGCATTTACATACAACCCACTAAATAGATTCCAATCCCTTTCCCATTATTCAAATATCAATTTCATTTACTTCTTTTAATTCATTCACTTAAATTTAACGACTAATTTCTACGCAGGTTGTGGTTATTCAAACAAGTAACCAATTCTTAATCTTATAACCATTAACATTAATTCCAACTTAGATTCATATTGATTTTATTAAATTTTGCATGGTTCACAATCCAAGCATTCTCATTCCATTGCAAATTTTTAACTCAATTTTCTTATTTTCACTACGAGATCATCATTTAAGTTTAAATTAATAACATCACATTCTATATTATTTACAGCCCAAACATTCTTGCTTATCACAATTATTGAACTAAATCTCAAATCTTATATTTCCAATTCATTATCCATATAGGTTTATATGAATATCATTCCATTCTTAATTATTTACAACTCATACATCTTTAATTTATCACAAAAACTAATTAAAATTCTCTCTACTTGCATTTCAATGCCTATTACTCACCAAAATTTATCCAAGATAACATTATAAAGCTTAACCACAATTATTATTCAATTTACTTAAGTTCTTTCACAATATTTTCATTATCTTCGTATAAATCAAATTTTATTAACAAAGAGATCATTTTAAATTATTTCACTTACTAGAATTTATCTACAATTCAAACCATCACTATTATAATCTAATACCATTATTCATTCCCACTCTCAACTTTTAATTGCCAAATGTAACAACCCGCATATTTATCGATTTTATATTTAAATATTATATTTAAATATTTTATCGTTAGTCGGATTATAGTCCGAAAAGCTACTTTTTGCATACGTTCAAATTAGGACTCGAGACCACTGCCATTGAGTTCAAAATGACGTTTGCAATCTTTTTGAGTATAATCTTTGATATGTTTGGAGTTAATGGAATTTCGCTACTTTTCGCTTTGGACTTTAGTTTGGGCTTTTAGCCTATTTAGACCCAACCTTCACCCCTTCTCTTCATAACTTCATTCTATTTGCTTTATCAAAAATGGAGGAGGGAATGGGAAATTAAAACTCCAAAGCTCAAATTCAATTGCAATTCATCATTCAACTCCAAATTCAAGATGAAGACATTGATTCAAGCTTGTGGTTGCTTCTCCATTGCCTTCAAGCTCTTTCTTCATAAATTTGGTGAAAAGGTGAGATTTTTATCTCACAAATCTGGCCTATAACTATCTTGGACTGTTGGGAATGAATCCCTATCATGTTTGCATGTACATTTGCAATTGGTTTGGATTGGATTGGCGAAAAAACCCTAAATTTTAGTGTTTTTGGTAAAAAACTGCACTTAGGTCATTCTGCCTATGCTAGGTCGTTCGCGTGGAAAAGTCTCGGCCTCAAAATAGCTCGTTTCCAACCTTAAAATGGCCTACAACGTTAGGTCGCTCGGCACTCGAAATTAGGTCGTAGGTCGTTTGGTTTTAGGTCGTTAGGTCGTTGCGCTTTAGGTCGAATGGACCTTAGGTCGTATGGACCTTAGGTCGTAGGTCGTATGGACCTTAGGTCGTAGGTCGTTCTGGCCATTTCTAACGTCTTCGAAGTTAGGTCGTATGGACGTTAGGTCGCTAGGTCATATGGCTTTAGGTCGCTAGGTCGTATGACCTTAGGTCGTTAGGTCGTATGGCTTTAGGTCGCTAGGTCGTATGACCTTAGGTCGTTAGGTCCTATGGCATTTTAGGTCGCGTGATCTTCTTACCTGTTAGGTCGTTGGACCTAAATCCTGTTAGGTCGTTGAACCTTTAGCTCGTAGGTCACTAGGCCTTATTTCCTTAGGTCGCGTGACCCATCGTCTTTAAACCACTAGGTCGCTAGACCTCGTTTCCAGTTAGGTCGCAAGACCTTGTAAACCGTTAGGTCGCGTGACCTATATTCCATAGGTCGTTGACCCACTTAAGTCGTTGTCCCTCATAGGTCGCGTTTCCTTCTTAGGTTGCTAGGTCGCGTTCCTTTAGGTTGCATTCCTATATTAGGTCGCGTGTCTCTGTTAGGTCGTTGACCTCCTTAACTAGCATGACCTAACCCGTAGGTCGTTGGACCTCGATTCTATTTTCGTCGCTGCTTCTTATAGGTCGCTCGGCCCCTTATTTTCTTTAGGTCGTTCGAGTGTTAGGTCGCGAACCCATTTTAGGTCGCATGACCTTTACCCTTTAGGTCGCTGCACCACTAGGTCGTGCCCCTTTAATCACTAGGTCGTACCGTTTTTGGACGGGGCGCTGCCCCCTGGACCCCCGCGACCTGACCGGGCAGGTCAAACCCCATAGCGGTGGCGTTGCCCCCGCACCCCCACCTTGGGGGGTTGCCACCCCCGGCCCCCCTCCGTAGGGGATCTTATCTGAAGAGCATTCAACAGAACTTGCTTTGTTGAGATGCTGAGATTGACCACTCTTCGAGACAAACTATCTTTGGCTTCTTGGTCGATTTTATGGATTTTTAAATATCTATTTCAATGGATTCTTTATCGGTTTCTTTGGATTTTATTCACGTCTTCGTATGTGAATTTTTATGATTGATTGTTTCTACAATCACTTCTATGATTTGTCACTTTAAAATATAAAGGTTTTCTATACTAGTAGTAAATATCAAAACTCTTTCAACAAAATGATTTCAACTCTATTTTCAATAACAAAGCTCTTTTCTTAAACCGTTTTCCAATCTACTAATATATACAAACCTTTACCTCACTCGTATGAGAAATTGAATTAAACGGCTTAGTAAAACAAGTGGTATGAAACGCTTGCGTTTGCTTCATCGGTTAACTCTTGGACTTGTTCGATTGAACCTTTTTGTGACAATTTTCTAGCGAAGATTTACAGTTTGTCCGTAAATATTTAAGTTAAGCAAGTGGTTATGGGACATGAAGCTAAACTTTTATATTTACTAGCTTAGTGTAATTGACACTTCTCGTTGATCATGACGATCATTCTTATGATTTAGACTAGCGATTGTGCGATGTCTCTTGTTTGCGAGGTCAGACTAGACACCACTTGTGTGATTTCACTCACACATACCTTTGTGATTTTTGGTTAGTCTAGACCTCATCTGTGTGATTTCGACTCACACATGTGGGGTAGCTCCCCATGGTCTTCGGACCGTCATGTGATAGGCCTCTTTCCCTTTTTCTGTGATTTCTGGATTTCTTGTGTTGATTTCTGGAATTTATGTCATTGACTTGTTATGAGTACAAGTTTAGGGTATGATGCCCTCTTTGGATCTTTGAGAAGATTCTTGTGATATCGATTTATCTCTTTTTGATTGATCTTCTGTTGATCATCATTTGCATACTTATAGTAGTATGTCAGTATGGATATTTTATGTTTATGCCATATCCTTTAATTTATATCATGTCATCTGATATTTACAGCTAGACCGATCCGTTTATTATTTTCTTAAATAATACTCGGGTCAGACCGAGGTGTTACAGGTGCTTCTGCTTGACTTCTTTCCGGGATTAGCTACTCTGACTTTTGGCTAACTATTTAGATTAGCAGTTTTTGTTGTAAACACATGAGATATAGACTCATTGTTGTATTCTTTTGTATAGCACGTGTTGCTATTCTTTTGTATTATTGTGGATCTTTTTGACCACTACTCTGATGTACACATTCATGTGTTAGTTTTATATTCATATCTTCTTCCGCCTTTGTGATATGGATGCCTGTGACTGATTTGTGTTATGCTTATTTCTATGTTTGTTTCCGAAGCTTATTTATAGCCACCGTGTGATAAGAACTTACATGGATGGTCACTCCTCAACAGCCTTATTCTCCGTGCTAGTTGACAACACTACACCGTAGTGTTCTTGGCTAGCGTGGGTATAGAGGTGGGGCGTCACACCAAAACTAAATTCCATACTAGAACTGGGTTTTTATTTTTCTTTTCAAAATTTTCTTAACAAACCACCAAAATTTCATCCATTCCAATACAAATTCCATCTAATTTACTTTACACTAAATTCATCTTCAAGCTTCTCTTTATTTAATTCAGCTTACGCTAAATTCATTCTCAAATAATTCCTTTGGATTTAGTTGAGTTAAAACTCATTCATATAATATCATTCTTACTTCTCTGAATTAAATTTTCTTTCAATTCAATTCTTTTCCAATTCTAATTCAAGTTCAACCAAATTCATTTAGCCATCTTGAATTTTTATCATTTCCTTTACTATCTTAAATAAGAATTAAATTCCATTCATTTCTATTCATAACACAATTGAATCTTGTTTTAATTAAATCTAAATTCATCTCAATTCCATTCAATTGAAGTTAAATCCAATTAAATTTAATTTTAGTTTTCCATATACAAGCTCAAAACTTATTTGCAAACTTATGTTCATTCACATCTTTAATCTCACACTTTACCTTATTTCAGTTCACATTTCATTAGAGATTAAGTTTGAATTCACCATACCATTTAAAATAAAACTTCAATTCCATTCAAGATTATTTATTACTCCACTGGATTTTGATTTCAATTCAATCCAAATCTCAATCAATTCCCTTTTACCTTAAAGTAAATTTAATCCGAGTCCAAATTTACCTTTCCATTCATTATTTAGTTTCCAATGGATAAGTCTAAAATCTTATTTACCATTCAAAGTCCATTTACCCATCTATATTTTACTTTGCCTCATCTCACTTTATATTTCATTTAAGATTTAGATTTGAATCCACTACACCATTTCAACTCCTTCCATTTTATAATTGCAATTTCAATTTATAGAAATAGCTTAAGGATATAAGTTTTCATTATATAATTATAACTCACAACAATAACCATTTTACATTCAACTTACATTCAATTCAATTCAATTCAATCATTAAATTTTAATTCAATTTCCATTTCCACTTTTATTTAACTTAACTTAAGTTAAATTCAAATTTTCTATTCACTTCAATAAATTTCATTCACTTCCATTTACTCAAGTTAAATTCAATTCCTTGCACAATTGTAAATCCACAATTTCAAATTATAAGCATAACACTTAACAGTTCATGGATATAATTTATTTCTCAATGACCCACAATTACAAGGTCATTTCACATTTCAATTTAACCCAAATCAATTTAATTCTAAGTCCAATAGTTGATTCATTTTAACTTTACACAATATTTAAATAGAATTTCCCAGAATTCAACTACCAGTTTTATTCCAAAACCATTTTGAAATAATAATCAACTCATACACTCCTGGTATATCAAATCAAACTTCCAGATTTCTAAAACAATCTGTTTTCACCAAAGCAATTTCCCTTTTGAAACTTCTAAAATTACTTGTATCACAAACAAGTCCAACAAATATTATAACCAAGCATTTTGGATAGCAATCCATCACTTTAGAAACTCGAAAATGAATTCTAATGATGTGGCCAGCATCATCAGGATTATTTTCCAGCGACTGAAGTGAGTTCAGTGCTTCTTACTTTCCCAAATTCATTTCAAAACAGTTCCCATTCAAAAATACTTCCCAAAATAATATTCCAATATTGCCATCAAACACCTTAGCAAACATTTCAAACTTTCCCAGGATTTTAAATTTCCAAACTTTGTTTTCAATACATTTAAAATCCTTTTTAAAACTTCCGGGGTTTAAATTCTGGTTTAGTTTAAATTTAGTTATTCTTCCTTTATATAATTTATACTTATAGAATTTTATTTGATTATAACCATTTGGAATTTTAGATTAAATTTTAGATTTTTATTTGATTATAGTATTAACAATTAATCATCCAAATATATAATATTTTCAGAAAATTATTTATTTTATATCAAAATATAATTTTGGGTAAAATTATTTCATTTACCCACTTTAAAACAATACTATGTCGGTTTATCTTGTTTAAGAGTTTAGAAACCCCTATCGATACGGATGTACTTCCCGCACCGACCAGAATTCATAAACACTCAACCGATAAGTCAACACAGTATAAAAACAATTTTATATCCACTAACAAGTACGCTCTCATATCTATTAATACGCTCAGCTCATTATAGAGTACTTTTGACACCGTTTAATGAGTAATTTCCCCACCAAAGCCTAGGTTGTCGCCAACCTAAGCTCTGATACCAAGTGTGACAGCCCGCAAAACCGTACCCCTTGAGTCAACACTATTCTACATCAATTAACTCAAGCGAAACAGAAATACGAACCATTAGGGTTAAAGAAGAAGAGATAGAAGAAGAAGGAACTAAATAATATCAGAATCTCACAGTCGCAGCGGAATAAAATATAATAGTAAATAATAGATCTTTACACAAAACGAAAACTATATCTGTTTTATACATCATATCATAAGAATATCACATACATCATCAATTACCAGTCAGACAATACAATACAGTCACAGGAGCGAATATATATATAAATACGGGTAATACGTCTCGGACTCCAGCTCCTCTCCTGCTCCATAGCATCCTGTCCTACACAAATAATACTCGGTCTGACCCGAGCATTATAATAAAATAACACCCGAGTCAGTCTGGAATACCAGCTTATAATAATGCACCCAAATTGATTATTAAAGTTTCAAAAATCCTTTGAAAACAAAAGCATCTCGTAAGACCACGCCACAAATAAACATGTCGGGTTTTTACCTTACGATAGCTAAAACACTTTTTATAGAAATCCTCTGATATTATAATAGGGTGTATATACAAATACTTATGAAATAGCCTAAATTGTTACAACTATTAAATTCTAGCTACTAGCCATAGAGTGGGTAATACAAACAAAACTCGTACAAGGCTCGTAGGGAGAATGGATTTCCAACAATGACTAGGCACTGGGGTACCACCTGTCACAGTACGGGGCCTAGATCACCGTACCGAGGAGTACGCCCGCTTCCCTGCAACAGAAGACTGGAACCATCCCTTACTGGACAGTTCCGAATAAGATCACCCCGCGGTTGGGATCAGCAACCGCACCACTAAGCCGAATAAAAAGGGACATCTAGACAGGGATGACCTTACTCTCAAGTGGGGGCTACCCACGAAGCCTTGCTGCATATCCCCAGATTTTCAGTCATTCCCATTTGATGAGGTTTGAGGCTAAGAGTTACCTTTAGAACGTTTCTCTTAGAATGCCCATCGCCCACCTGACGATGTTCCGAAAGCATTCGTCTATACAAGTCTGTCCCGGGTTCGAACGGAACCGAAGGCACTAATCCTACTACATCCATTTTGGAAATATCCTCAGGATTAGTAGCGACTAGCCCTTGCACTTCACTGCTCCATCTTCGACTCCGAACATGTTTTTCCACGAAACGTACAAACCAGATCGAAGTGGTTTTCGAGAAATAAATCTCGACCCCGGTCTCTTCGAAACAATCAACGCATTTGTCCAATATTGATAGTCGGTGATTTAACTATCAATTAATATTCATAAGCATCCATCACACAATAAATAATTCCCACATTATTTATTTGCCTCAAATATCTTTACAAGAAATATTTCCAAATTTTCAAAGCTCATTTGAAAACAATTTCCCAAAATTCTTCCTTTAGAAGATAAATTCTTTACCCTTTATTCCCATTGGAAATAACCAAGTTCAACACAATTTAGATTTTAAAACAATTAAAACACTTTATTCTGAAATATGTTTAAAAAAAATATGGAAATTTACTACTAGTTATTACACCAAAAATATAATTCCAATACGTAAAGTAAAACCATTTATTATGATATAAACTTTGTTTTTAAATGAGGGTTTTTTTAAACTAAATTTAAAAGTAGAATTTTAAAGGGATTAATACTAATTTCAAATAACTTAGGTCAAAAACTAGCTTTTAAATAAATCCATTTATAAAACAATTACTAATGTAATCGCAAATAGTCACTATTGCTAATTTATTAATTAGTTACTTTAAATTAAAAAATTTCAAAACACTCTTTTAAACAGGTTTTAAATCTAACTTTCTTTTAATAAAATCTGTTTAAAACTCGAACTTGGTTTTCCAGGGAAACACACTTTCCATTCCAACATTCCAAAGAATCCGTCTTATAAATCCATCCAATTTACTACCATTCAAATTCATGTTCTAATAACATAAATTTCCTTTCCATGTTTAAAAAAAATACTTCTTTCGAAGCCCATACATAGTTCTCCATCCCTGGAAATTCACTTTCAAAGTTCGGGTTTAAAAATCCTTTAAAAAAGACTTTTGAGAATTTATTAAAGGAAAATAATACTTATGAATTACTTAAATAAAATCCCAATGGTGAAAAATGCATTTCAAAATATTTTATTTACATTTAAAACTGTTGATTTATATTTGAAATGCCTCTTTTAAATATATTTTAATTTCCAGGAAAACATCATCAAATAACCCCATCGTTATTTTTAACCATTTATAATTTCTATGGAATTTATCTCTAGAAATCTATATTTTCACATTTATCTACTGATAAATTTCCTCTTCTATTATAATTCCAAATTTACCAATTTCATTCTTTATCCAAACCAAATCCCAATTTTTATTTCTTTAAATCCTTTACTTAATTTCTTTTATTTCTTTATAAACCCAATTTATTTTACTTATTCCTAACAAGTTTCAGGTTTAAAACTTATCAATTCATATCACAACAAACTGGACTTCCGAAATTAGCTATCATTGTGTATAAATAAAATACATCATCAGTTATAACAATAATTCCTATATTGTGAGGAATCCAGTTGGATCCCTCCAACCTGTTTTCCCTGCATCCACAGATATTAGCACAACAAATATATATATCAATCCAGACTGATAACAACATTTATATTCAACCAATCACACGGACATTTATTTTAATCAGCTAACATTCCAGATGTGAGTGAGATTAACTCACCTTGAGTTCGGTGAGCGTCCGAAATTTAAATTAAACCGAACAACGTTTGATTTAACTCAAATTCCTACTTGCCTGGAATGTTTCTCGAACTTCACCATTACGTAGTACGCATCTCTACGATCCCGGAGCCGCTAATTTCGTACGAATCTGATGTCATACGAAAAAGTTATTCAAATTTAAAGATTTGAATATAAATTTAAAACAAATTTCTTTTTATTATTTTTATACCAAAATGAATCAATGCCGTTCGAAATCAGGTAAAGAAATCCGGCCGCACCTTACATCTTCTTCCCTCATGCATCTATCTCCATGAACGAAACCCATCTTCGTCACATTTCGGGTTGACCGCCACTCATCCTACGTTCGCCTAGAGACCATCAAACCACCGCCACGCGAGACGCCACCGCTACCTCCACCCATGCCCTAAAAATCACGACATGCGGTTCATCCTAGCGCTTGAACATGGTACACGAACGCCCGGCCTTCGAGAGGCACACGCTGACAATCCATACCACTCCACACAATCACCATAGTTAGATCTGAAGCTCGTGGCGAGCTCTCCAACTTCGCAGTTAGAAATTTTTGCTAACGATGAGTGGATCGGTAGAAATTCGAACGAGAACGAGGAAGAACGCCGGCCATTAAAACGATATACGGCGGCTAGGAGAATAGATCTAGGGTTTAAATAAAATAGATGTATATATAAATATTGTTTAGTATTATTTTATTGATAAAATTCTCAATTTAACATCATACGCAAACAAACTCCAAATTACGCGTTCCGACAGGCGGTTCTAGGGTTTTTTTGCGTTCCGGAAACAATGGAGCAGGTTTCGTAAGCTAATTCGGTCATACGTGCGAGTTACGGAATTAAACGATCAATTTAAAATTAAATCGGTTAAAATGATTTCTATGCGTTTCGAGCTACCACGGTCAAACGACAACTCTAATTGCTATGAAAATTGAAATTCGATAATAACTAACTATTACGGATCCAATGGAACTGGTTTCATCGAATTCCGAGACTGTGCCCCGGAAGGCTATTTTAACTCGTCGATTAAATAAAATGATTTCCGAAATTGTCGAAATCTCTCAAAATTTCACTTTTAAAACTTTTTTAACTCTATTATAACTCGTATAAAATTTACATTCACATCTAAAATCATTCTGGTTTAGTTTAAATCAAAATCTGACTATTTGCATTATTATATTACTAAATTCCATTATTAAATTAATATAAAATTCCAAATTTAGTCTATCGACTTTTAATTCCATCCAATGGTCCAATATTAAAATTCAAACCCAAATAGACTTAAAATAAATCTCAGAGTCTAATTTTATCTCTATTTACACTCATAATTACCAATTATCCCAATTCTAATATTAAATTACTATCATTCAAATTTCAATTTAATTGCCACATCTGAAATTAAACAAATTTTATTAATTTAACCAAATTCTTTTATTTAAAAATTCAAATTATAATCCATATCCAACGTTTAAAATGAATTAAATGTTCAAATTTGGCGACCCAAAATTCCGGGTCATTACAATTCACCTTTAAAATTCGATGTGGTTTTCGGATAACCATTTGGAATCCGACCCCCGGTCGCATCAAAATTCAAATGTCGTTTTAAAGACCAAGTTGTTAAAGTAACATTTTTCATTCAATTCAGAAGTTAACATTCACATAGCAATACAACATAGATAAATATTCATCACAGCTCAATCCAAAGCAATTCATATCACAAAACATCACATATCAGAGATATCAAACAATTTAAGGCACTCAACACAATCCAATCATCCATAAGCAAGATTAATTAGTTGTTCTATTCCTAATTAGTTCAACTTAATTTCCAAAATAAATTAAATTAATTACTTTGATTATTTTTTAAGTCCTGCTTAATTAACATTAATTAATTACAAACCATTTGTTTATTATGAAATTAATTAATGATCCTTAATTATCCATCTTAAGTAATTATCCACAATTACTTTCATATTAGTATTATCCCATTTTTACTGGTTAATTGTTCTTTAATTGCTAATTAATTAACTTTTAATTACCAATCAATTATCCTCTAATTATAAATTTAGTTAACCTTTAATTATTAATTATTTACCATTAATTACTTACTTTAAGTAATTATCCTATAATTACATGATTAACAAACCCTTAATTAATTACATTAATTAACCATCCTTATCATTAATTAACCTTTAACTATTAATTAATTAACCTATAATTAATTAATTATCCTTTAAGTAATCAAATTAAGTAATTATCCCTTAATTACTTATCATTTATTAATCAACCTTTAATTAATTACATTAATTAATTAACCTTTAATTAATTACATTAATTAATTAACCTTTAATAATTAATTAATCTTTAATTTATCTCATTGAGTAATTATCCTTTAATTTCTCCCATATATTAATCAATCTTTAATTTATTTACATTAAGTAATTATCTTTATCCTTAATTAATTAATAATGGTCCTTTAATTAGTTAAGATCCCAATTAACTTGAGATAAACCATTTATCTTAATTAATTATTTAATTTTTATTTTAATACTATTAAATAAACTTTTGAAATTAATTATCATTAACATATAAATTAAATAAGGTTTTTAAAATAATAATTAAAACACTTACCTTAAACACTCACTTAATTACATCATTAAATGCTTTGAAAACACTTAGCGATTTAAATAACACAATTAACATAATATACAATTATTTTAAAACCAAATCAATTAATCATAAAAACAATTAACTTTGAAAATTTGACTTTTAAAGTAAATTTATTATTAACCCATAAATTAACTTAGATGTTTAAGTCACTTAACAATTAAAAACATTTTTTTATCTTCTTAATTACACTATTACATTTATTTAAAATAAACTTAAGAATTAATTTAAAAATAAGAATGTATATTAAAACACTTCAAACCTAATTTATTTAAAAAAATTTATTTTAAAACCTTTAACTAACTTCCAAATTTAAATACACACATATTATATAAACAATTAGTTCAAGAAAATTGTTAAAATTTGATTTATTCAAACTTGTAAATATACTTTAGATTTCTGAACCGAGCTCACATTCATAATTCCTGAGCAAAACCCAGTATCAACCAGAGTCAACCTCGAAGCAAGCCCTTCGAATTTTTTTATTTTTAAAACTGTTTCATTGCGCTTAAACCCATGCAAACAATCCCGAGAACATACTCAAGCCATTACCAAACTTTCCCGAGCACGACTCTGAGATCCCTCCTTCTTCCTCAAACTCAACCGCACTAACCAATTACTGATACCATATGCACGTGCACACATGGTCCGACCATCTTTGACTGACGTTCTGACCACCATCGAGTCGTCGACCTTCCATTGAGCTGTCACCACCCCCAACTCCTTCAATTCGCCGGAATTCAAAATCAAACATGATGACACCTATCTGGAAAAACATTGATCGACTAAAACACCTTGCATCGCCTTCCTAGATCGGTAGAGACCCTGCTAATCTACCCAGAGCTATGTCATCGTCCCGCGCGTCGATCCCACCCACTCCGGTCGAATTCGATGCCTCGACGTTGACGAACCAGTTCTGAAGCTCAAGTCGACCAAAATTGGGTCTAAACCCTAAATTGCTGATGTCCGGCAACCACAATCACCTAGAATCCTAGTCACCATTTTTGCCGAAACCTTCGACGTCCTAGCAAACTTCACCCTTGAACTCGTGACCTAAACATCTTCCGATCACCAGAATTCCACAAAAAACCATTTTCAGTTCAACTTAAGAAATCACGACAAATAGGAATCTAAAAATCATGATATTATTATTAAAATTTACCATTTTCCAGTACGATTCAGATCATATAATCAAATCATGAAATTGAGATTATCGATTTTTTGACTATAATTAGCTTTAACTGTTCTTTGTTATTTTTGAAATATTTACTCAATGAATTCACTTGAAAATATTTTTAAAAATGAATTTACATTCATCCAATCGCTTTTCATTGAAGGAACGCATCCAGAAATAGATTAGAGAAAGAGGATTTGAATTTTGAACTTAATATTAGCCTGTTTATTATTAAACGGAGGTGTCTATGCCTATACACAGACATGCATATACAAAATCTTCATATATTCAGGCATGCAATCATATTTTACATCCATACAAATCATTTTCACAATCATACATTCATGTATAAATCCAAACATCGAGATCTAATATTAGATTCAAGATAGTTTACTCGCTTATTTTAGGAAACAGAGAACAGAGAAGCTACTAGATAATTTTTGACTTGAAATTGGTTTTGATCTTGAACTTTTGATCCGCTACTTGATATAGCACAAGCTTGATTGATTTATAGCTTGCGTCAATTTAATTTTGAAATGATCTTTGAAACCGAGGTTGATACTTACTTCAAGCTTTTCTCAGGTTAAAAGAAAAATTGTTGTTTGATTTTATTTTACTAGTTTTTTTTAGGTTTGATTTTCTTTTCTGATTTTAGTTTACTCAGGTTTTATTTTACACCATTTTTTAGTTTTGAATATATGAAAGGAAAATGAGAAAGGAGAGTATACGTGTATTTAAAATCTTGTTTTGCCCTTAATTTACTAATTTTAAAAATGAAAAGAAAATTTAAAAACATGACACTTGTTAATATGCATGCTATAATCACTTACAAATGTTTTAATGTATGTTATAATTTGTTACACTTGTTTAATTTCTTGTTACATACTTACACTTGTAAAATGGCTTGTATTAACATTTTTAATATATTTATATGATTTTTATATTTTCATTAATTCATTTTCTGTTATTTATACCTATATAAATTTAAAGAAAAATGATTTTAAAATCTAATCATGCATAAAAAAATAAAAACACACACACATACATACATACATACATACATACATACATATATATATTATGTATAATTTTTTTTAAATATAGAATTTAACTTTAAATAGCTTTTGAAGATTATTATATTGAATTCAAAATAAAACTTCCAAATCACAATATATATATATACACACACGCACACACGCACATATATACATATATATATATATATTATAATTAGAAAACAAATTTTTATTAAGTTTTAAAATATAGTATTTTTAAATCCAATTTATTTTCAAGATATTTATTTTTGAATTTTCAAATCAAAATTTATTTACAATGTATATATACACAAAAACAAAGCCAAAACTAACTTGTTTTGGAAAAATTCAAATTAATTCACAATTTCATCCTAAAAACTATATTAATTTCTAAATTAAATTTGACTTAAAAACAGGATCATTGCATTCGCTTTGACCCAATAAATGACGTTTTGACCTTCCATCGTGAAATGAATGAATTGGTTCTTATGATCGTAATAAAGGCTTGGTGGTGTAGGAGCATTGCTTCATATATTTAACACCCATCCGGAGGCTTACAAACTCAGGGGTTGCACATTTGTAGAAATCTATTTGGCATGCCGCCAAAAGATAATGTTATGAAATATACTTATGCCGTTGATATAAATATATGCAAATGTTTTCCAATATAAAAGATTATAATTTTTTTAAGGATATATCATTTTAAAGATAATTTGAAGCAAATATTTTTAAATTGAATTTAGTAATAAAAGACTTATTATACGATACTAGTGATTGCTTATGGTGTAACGACCCCACTGCTATGCCCCGTTTAGAAAAGAACATTGCAAGTAATGTCATCCGCTAATCTAGAGGATACGACTTGTTGGAGCGACCGAATATGAATACGTCTTTCTGCTAACACTGACACGTCATTTATACCTTTTTCACTTAATATCTAAACTGAGTTTGACATGTACAGTATTAATAGAAAATAATAGACACAGTAATTTCTAAAAATCAGAACAATATATCAGATGAATAATAATCATAGATCACAGCGGAATAAATTTTAACTTATACATATACAAATTATTTAGTTTACAAAATAAAATACTAAACCTGATTGTTATACAAATTACAACTCTCTAATCTCAATTGTAATCCTTGTAAACATATTCGCAAATTTCCTAAATGATGTAAACTAAAAAGTCAAAAGTGTTTATAACCTTACTAGCCCAAACATCCAAAGCTCAACTTGTCATGTAACCTGAAATGTCTCGGCCTGACCGGAGCAAAATAACACCGGGGTCAGACTATCTCTAAATATCCTATAGGGTGAGAACAGAATACAGCACACAAAAAACAATGTACAAGTAGATGCCCATGAAATAACAAGTCACATGAATTAATTTAACTTAGAGTTCGTCACAAGGCATATGGTTATACATTTAAGTTAGAAGCACATGTTAGTCACTAAACAATGAATTCACAGAACAAAACACAATATCTCTAAGCACGCAAATAACAATAATTAACTCAGAACATGGATATAAGTTTAAGTCACATACACAAACTAGTCCCTAAACATAGAATAAAAAAATTAACTTAACATCCATCACCACACACAAGAATATATATCTTTATTTCACGAACACAAAATAGTCACAAAATTCAAATATTCAGAATCCAAGAGAACTTAATCCAAACCGATCGTGACGATTGTCCAAAACAATCACAATGATTGTACTCTGGCAAAAAAACAAACAAATTGGTATCACTTGAACCGATCCGATACCAAGGATCGTACTAATACGGGAACACAGAATCACAAAACGATCTCAAGGATAGTTCATACCAATCAAGGTGATCGTAGAAACCATGAATCGATAAATCTACATTTATTTAATATTACTATATTATTATGTTCGAAAAGAAATCCATGACTAAACTTCTTAAGGACCTAGCAGCCACTTTCCGCACACCAAAACAGAGTAAACTCTAAAGTGCCAATTACTATCACCTTTGGTAATCACTAGAATTTAACTAATACTTCATATATCATATGGTGAAACCAAGTATTTTGTAATGGCTCGTAATTTCCATCGTTTGATTTTCGATATTTGAATGGTTTAAATATTGAATGTTGAATTTTAATTTAATCAATAAGTTTTTAAAACTGAAAATTTCAAACGATTTAATAAATTTTGGAAATCGTTCATTTAGTCGACGCGTTAAAATAGCGATCTGAGGCATAGTCTTGTAATTCAATGAAACCAGTTCATTAGATCCGTAATAGTGTATGATTATCATATTTCAAACGTCATAGCGGTTGGATTCACCGTTTGGTCATATGACCTAAAAATGCATAGAAATAATTTAATTCAATTTAATTTAAATAATCGATTTTAGAAGCTATCTTCCGCATACAAATGAATTAGGACTCGAAACCTTTTCCATTGGGTTTGAAATAGCGGTATTACATTATAAATGCCAGGCAGGACACCTTGGTAGGGATTGTAGATTTTTAGTTACCCAATACGAGATATTTTGATTTATAATATTATATATATAATTAAATCTTCTCATAGACGACACTTTCTATAATGGCCTACAAATCCGTACCCCTTTGAGTCACAATATTTCATATCATCTCAACTCAAATTAGATGGAAATAGGAATCTTAAGGGTAAGAAGAAGAAAGAGAGATGGAAAAATAGAACATCAACAACAGAATCTCACCATTGCAGCAGAACAAAATATAATACATAATAACTAATTTTTATGCAAAGGAATCTATAACTGTTTTATTCTTACAATCATCAGAGTACAACAATCAATAAACCAATCTAGGCAGTTATAGTAACTTTTCCTCTTACCTGAAATACAAATCAACGAAAATGTGTCTTGTCCTAAAGTTCGTCTCTTGAGCTCCGTAGCATCCTATCTTGAATCTGTAATACTCGATCCCATCAGAGCATTATAATAAAATAACACATAAGTCAGTCTGGAAAAACAATGTGAGAAAACACACTCAGTTTGAATTATTAACTTTATCAAAATATTTTGAAAACAAAGGTGTAACGACCCATAAATTTTGATAATTAAATTTTTTGAATTATAAGAATTTTGGAATTAAATTTTAGAAAGGAATAAAAAATTTATGATGTATATTGAAGTAAATGTTAAAAATGCAATGCAACCATGAAAACTAAAGTTAAGTATTAACAATTGTAATGAAATTACGACTAATTGAAGTTATGGGAATTGGTGTACTAGGCTAAGAATGTAATATAAGAGAACAAATGTGAATAGTGTATTAACTAATGAAATAATATAATTAGGGGTGATTGAATGGACTCAAAGTTATATTAACCAATGCAAAAATATATTGGAAAATAGTAACTGTATGTGAATTAAGGTAGTAATGTTGATGGCAGTGATGAATAACCAATTTAATGCAATTCCAATTGATTGGAACAATTGCAGTGTTAAATTTATTGTAAATAGAAATATTTGGTAATGAATTAATGTAAGGAAAACAAAGGGAATTATTGAATTAACCTATGCATTAATAATGAATAAATAGTGAGTAAATAAAATTAATGTTGTGTATGTAATTGTTTGGAAATAATAACTAGAATGAATTGCAACCGTATAAATGTAAGTTAACTATTAATAACTTGGATGCAATTCTAATAAGTAAAACAATGTAAATGTTATAGCTTGGTTACAAAAAAATTAATATACTGAAGTGGATGTAGATATTGAATTAATTAATGAAATAAATCTAAATGTTATGTTTGGATAGAACATAGGTGAATGAAATTAGTAGTATGGAAATAAATGCAAAATTGATTTTAAGTAATAAAAGCTTATTTATGTGACAAAAAGGCAACGGTAATGTTTATGGTAGGTTTCCTATTTACTTATTTAGATTGTTAGATGAAATGGGAAATAGGTTTGTAATAAACGTAAATAAATGTTACATTTATGTGAAATGTAACACAATGTTTAGGAGTGTTAAATTGGGTATATTAAGGGAAATTAAGTAGTACGTTAATTGAAAGTAAATTTTAATAAATAATACATTAATGTGAAATGTAATACAAATGGTTAAGGGTTTATTGGTAAACTAAGGTAATTATTAATAAATTGAATGAATTTCAATTCAATGGAAATAATGTAAATATATACTTAGCTACAAATGGAATATATGAAAACAAATGTAAGTAGTGAAATAAATTAATGAATTTAAATTATAATAAATGGTCATTGAATAAAATCAATGTTCTGGAAGTAATTATAATATTTTTTTGAAAGAAATAAGCTTAGTTATCGGTAATTAAAGTTTAATGGTCACAATTGTTATAAATTTCCTATTTGTTTAGTTTATAGAATTTAATTTGAAAGAAATTGTAGTAATTGACTTAATTAGTGCAATCCTAATTTATTAAAGAAATTAGTAGGATAAGAAGAATGGAAATCAAAACTTTATTTATTTAAGTGAAGTGGAAAATTCAATAATTGGATTTAATGGCAATTAAATGAAATTGAAATAGTTAAATAATATGTTATTTGAAATAAAGATAATATAAGAAATTTATGCAATAGTTTTTAATCCAATAGGTAATCCATCTATTTGACAGGAATGAATGGAATAATAATTAGTTTATTTAACTAAATGGAATTTTGGGGATTTTATTTATAATTTGTGAATTTAATGAAATTAATTATTAAAAGTGAGGTTAACGTTTGAATTGATGAATTAATCAACTCTAGTTTGACATTTAAATTTATTTAAATCAGTATAAATGATTTGAAAATTTTAAAATGATAAGAATTGTCAATTATCGAATCGAAATTGAAAATTTGAAAATTGACTAATTTTTAATATATTTAATTAATATAATAATAGCCATTTTGGCCACTGACTTGGATTTCGACGAAACCAGTTTCATCGGATCCGTATCGGTGAATTATTGTAGGTTTTCAAGTTTCGTAGCGATCAGACTTGTCGTTTGATCATACGAAAGCGAAACGCCATGAAATCAATTTAATTGAAATCAATTGAAATCAGTTTGAAAAATATTGATTTGAGCATAACTTCTTCACACAATGCAATGTAAACCTAAAACCTTTTCCATTGCGTTTAAAAATATTTAAAACATCTATTTTGATATATGGGTTGATCCAATTTCATTCCGAAGTCGAAACGGGATTTTTGGGCCACCTTGTCGTTAGTGCGTATATTCAACCCGATACATCTATTCTATTTCAATTTGCCTATTTATATCCTGCTATAAACCCTAGCAGCCTCTATTTCTCATTTTTATACGTACAGAAACTTATACGCTCCTCTTCCTCAATGGTTGTAAACCCTAATTTGTCCAATTCAAATTTCAATTCAAAAATCAACTTCAAAAAATCAGACTCCTTAGAAAAATTCAGAAAAAATATATTTCAAAGCTCTCGACGAGCATAATCTTTTGGTATGATTTGTTTTTCGATTGGAGTCATCGTTCGCCCAGGAAATTGCAGTTTAGTTTCGACCGTTCGCGAGATGTCGATGGATTGGACGGCGGATTTGCGATTTTGGTTCGATCAGAGGCTGCGTGCTTGCAGAGATCGTTGTGCTTAGCTCATCCATGCGGTTAATTTGGTGTCAAGGGGTCATAATTCGCCATAGTAGGCTGGAGATAGGGCGGCGGCGCTGCCGTTCTGGGGCCACCAGAGTTGGTCGCGTGCTCGTCGTAGCCGCGGCATGGGGGGGAAAGCCAATGGCGGCCTTTGATCTGGTCGAAGACGCGTGGTTAGGCGGCGGAAGTTGGTTGAGGGCGGTGGCTGTAGCAGTTTGAGCGTGATTAGGGTTTTTACGTACGTCTTTGAGATGGGGAGAGATGATGCGTGGAGGTGACGTGTCGTATTGTTTCAATTATTTCTATTTATTGTTTAATTTTGTTTTGTAACATTCTAATATCAATAACTGTTACGTACGAGGTCCGATTCACGCGCGGTTTTCTCCGCTAGGTTCGTATTGGAATTCCAGACATTTTGGCACTAGTTTGGACGGATTTGGAGACTATCCAATTTTTGGGTTTAAATTCAAAAGGTGAGTGTTTTAACCCACTCACAACTTCTAAAATTTCTTATGTTTGTTAAATTGATATATGATGTGATTTGAAATTTATTTATAATAGTTTGGGATATATTTAATCATCATCTCGGTTAAATTGCATTTATTTGAATTTAATTGTTATTCAACTTATTATTGCATATAAAATGCCAGTTAAATTAATTTATTATTGAATAATAAACTGTCAATAATTGATTATTATTTATTGATGTTAATATTTGAATTTGGATGATGTTTGTAATAAACGGTTGATGATTGACATTGGGTGAATAAATGTCGTATTCTATATTGTTATAAACTGCAAGTTATTATGCATTCTTATTTCATTTGGGATTTCGTTTTGAAATGATACACAACCTTACTTTTATTTTAAATTACGGATTGAAATGATAAATATATGTATCACTTGACCATAGGATAGAAAATTTTATACAGACACCGCGGTCTATATAAATAAAAATATTTTGAAATGATTTCTATGGTTTTATAAAGAAATATAGGTTATATAAATATTTATTTTAAACGTTATATAAACATCAAATTTATTATTAATTTTAGCTATATATAAATATGCTTTGAAATATAAAATAAGCCCAATAATAAAGTTTGAATATTTTTTATAATATGGTTTAATGAATATTGATTTTTGATATTTCATAAATATCATTTTTGTATATTGTTAAACACTTGAATTTAAGCTATGTATAAATTTGGTTTAAAGAATAAAAGAAGTTTAAAAATAGAAGTTTAATTTTATTTATATATAATACGATTAAGTATTTATTTAAATTTATTGATAGAGTTTATAATGTCTTAAATAAAATAAATGTTGGAAGATAAATATGAATTTGCTTTGAATTAAATTATTTAGGAATTATCCTCGAATAAAATTTATTTGAGATTTAAATTAATTTGGGATTTTAAAATGTATGATCTTTATAACTTGATTTTGGTTTAGAGGACTTAAATGGATATCAAGTCGATTTAAATGAATATTATCAAGTTAATTAAATTGAAAGAATATCCTGTTATTTGAAGTTTAAAGGTTTTACTTAAATGATATTTGATTTATTAATTGAACATTTCAAATCTAAATAATAGTAATTGAAATTGATATATATGAAATTATCTAAGATTTAGTTTTGAAATGGTGGAATATTCAAGCTTTGAAATATATGGAAATTTTATTGGTTTATTTGGGAATTTAAATCTATTTTTGGAATTGATTTGTGAAGATGAAGAAGCTATTTTATTATATTAAGTAATTTAATATTTAAGCCATTTAAGTGGTGTAGTTATATTTCAAAGTTATATAATTCAAAGGTTTATGTTTTGAAAGACTATACTTCAAGCATTTTGGTTTTGAAATATTACAACTTTGAAAAATGTTTTGGTTTTAGGAAAGGATGTAGTTGAAATGATATCATACTGATTTGGTTTTAAAAAAAGGGAAATTATATCGTAATTATATGGGTTTGAAATGGATATTATATTCTGGTTTTGAAGTATAAATTAGTTTGGAATGACCGCGGTGTTATAATAACGTTTGGTTGTTGAAGAGACCGGGATCGGAAGTTGTCATACTCTCTGCCAACTCTGAAAACCACTTTAGCAACCGTGTACACGGTAGAGATTCCAGAATGAAGCAGGATGGTGGCAACGTTCTATTAAGGTATATACGTGGACCCGACTCACGTGAGTTGGCATAAGGTGGCTAAAACAGGAGCGATTCTCAAGCCAAGGAGGTAGCCCCTCTTATCAGACACACCCCTTCGATATTGTACTTTGACTTTTGGCTTGATTAGGTGGCCACTTTTGATTTTTGATTTGGGGGTGTGGCTCCAGGTGGGCGGTAGCTGCGGCTACGTGTTACCACCAGCCTGGATGCATAATTGGTATATCTACCCTAGCATTGCCTAGTTGTGCCGTGTTACCTACCCTAGCACGCCTTATATGATTTTGTTTTGTACCATACCTATGGAGTGCCCTCTGACGACGCCCAGTACGGGGGAGATTACGGTACTATATAGACTATGGGAATATAAAAGTGTGTTAAGGGCTATATGGGTAACCCCTTAACGCTATTTTTAGTATATTATACTTTACTTTAGACATTATTATAATAGCGTATATTACTGCATAGTAGATAGTTTAACGGATCCTTAGGAGATGTGAATCCCGAGCATCTCTTAAGTTACTGCGCTCACGTTAGACACTGGATATGAGATGCCAAATCCCGTAAACATCTCCGACGTCGTCACACTCATGTTTATTTTAGTTGATTTAACTTACATAAGATCTTTTAGTTCTGACTCGAGTGTTTTGTCTTTTCAGTTCGCTCGAGTCAGTCCGAGCATTTTAGAAATCGAAGGCTTTATTCTGGAGGACGAAAACAAAGATTTGATCATTATTATTATTATATTTCATATTGTTCCACTATCCGCTGCATCGATTACTATTCGTTGGTATGTTTAACTCTGACATGTATTATATAAATATAATCAAATGTTTATAAAACAGCTTCATGAACTGTAAATTTGATTATTATATTTTATCATTCCGTTGTAAGATTCTATTTGTTTTTTTTCTTTCCTTGCTTTTTCTTATTTACCCCATAACAATCCGCCCTTCTATATAGTTTAAGTCTGACATGTGTGTCTGCCATTGTAGTTTATCGTCGATTTAAATCGTACGAAAAGGAAGGATGTTACAAAAGGTATCTCGTAAGTCCACGTCATAAATAAACAAGATGGGCTTTTACCTTACAATAACCAACACAGTTTATATCAATCGTGTCTATAGAAAGTAAATAGAAAATATCTGAAATGCTTGCATCTCACATTCCAGCATACTTGGGCATAATCAAAACCGTATGGTGCTTATCAGAGAATGGATTCCATCAAATGACTGGGCCATTGTGGTATCGCCCACCACAGCACACCTCTAAAACAATGTATCGAGGACCACGCCGGGATCCTCTTCTACATAAGACCGGTCTTCCCCTAACCTAGATAGACCGAACATGTTATCACCCTGTGCGTCACCACCCTTACCATCGAGTGCTCCTTTCATGCACAATCATATCCATAATATAAAGGTTTCCGAGGACATCTAGAATGGTGATAAAATACCCTACTTTGGTGCGACCCAACTTAGCCTTGCTGCATGTAACGACCCAGGATTTTGGATATTTGAAATTGGAATATTTAATTTATTTTAAATATTCGAGTGGTTGTTTTTTACTTGAATTTCAAATGTACCTATTTATTTGATAACTTAATTATTGAATTTAATAATTGAAAGTTGGGCAAAATATTGAATCTTGACTTCTAAGCTCGTTAAAAATATTTAAAAGGCTTATAAAATTCATATTGATAATCTGAAGGTGATAGAACCTTCAAAATTGAATTTAAATATGATTCGTTCAGTTTAAAAATATACTGTTTAAATCAATATTTAAAAATAACCTACCGAGGCACAGTCTCAAATTTCGACAAAACCAGTTCCATTGGATCCGAAATAGTGTATTATTATCGGGTTTCAAATTCCATAGCATTTGGATTTGTCGTGTGATCATACGGTATATAAACGTGGTGAAATCTATATCGAAATCAATATAATAACTGAGTCCGAAAAGCAATCTTCTCCACACGATCGAATTACGACTGGAAACCTTTTTCATTGCGTTCGGAATAGGGGTATAACATTATAAACGCCTAGCGGCACGTCTTGATAGGAGGTCAAAATTTTTAGTTGAATTATCGAGACAATTATAATTTAAAATTTAAAATTTTATTTTGCATTATAATTTTGCTCACCAGTCAAATTTATCTCACCATCAAACCTTTTTCACCTCGGCAGCATTTGCTTTTTTCTAAATCACTGCCGCCTTTACTCTACATGCAACCATCTAATCATGTTCCCCATTTCCACCCTAAAACATGCGACCTTCCTTTGATTTTTCAAACAGCCTAGCATCTCAGTTCGATGAAAAAAATGGCTGCTAGTAAAAAAATCGCTCCCCTCTCTTTCATTTAATCCCCAAATTTATTCGACACTAAACAAAAAATCGAATTCAAAAAAACGCAGAGAGAACTTTCGTTCGTCTCCACTTCCCATTCAAATACAATAATTTTGTAGTTCGTCCTCTTCAATTTCATGCTCTAGTTTCGCAACCCAGATCAAAAATCCACGTCGAATTCAAATCACTTTTTCCTCTATTCGAAAATGGCGGATCGAAGGGTTTTAAAATCAAAAAAATATAATAAAGAAGATGAGCCGCGTTCGAAATCTATAATGAGGTTCGAAGTGAATCGAGGAGCCAATCTCGATCAGAAGGAGGCACTGATTGTTGTAGGCGACTCGAGGCAAGGCAAATCACGATGGAGGCGAAACATGAGGCGTCAAAGTCGAAGGGAAGCTTGCCGGGGACGATTTCGTAGGGCAGGGAATGTAAGGTAAAGATTGGATCTTTAATTTAATTTAATATTAATAACATATATATTTATAGGGGAAGTATATTATTTCTTTTTATATACATATTGGTATAATTATATATATATAAAGTTAAAAAAACAGAAGAAAAAAAACTCTTTTCTTTGAGTCAGAAGATATATATACATAAGATCTTGGGAAAGGGTAAGAATTTTTAGATGTTTGAGTTTATATAAGATTAAATTTTTAAATCTATATTGACTATTTTATAAGTATATATGAAGGTTCGAAAATAAAAATAAATATATATACACACACACATTTTGGATTTACCGCTCTATTTTCAAATAATGGATTTGGTGATTAAATTTTCAATTGAGTTATTTAATTTATTTTAGTTATTAAAAGATTTTTAAAAGGAAATTTATCAGTTTAAAATTAAATTGTTAGTTAATTAAATTATTAGATGGTAATTGATTTTGATTAGTCCAAATATTAAATTACCAAACAATGTTTGTGACAAGGTCCAAAATTTATGGAGACAATAGTCGAGATGGAAATGGATTGCAAAAAAACTCAAAGGTGAGTTAATCTCACTCATATATGAATTATCAGTTAATTTAAATAGTTAAATTTAAATTATTGGTTGATTGATTGAATTGACCGGATGTGATATTATATATTATATATATATATATATATATATTGGAGTGATTGATATTCCTGCACTATATAGCTGATGAGACCCTATGCGCCCTCATAATAGCGGATGACCCTTTATGCCGCGATATCCTGCCTTGAAGCGGGATTGGTATTTTAATTGTTAACTAACTTATGTGGATGCGGGGAAACAGGTTGGAGGGATCCAACTGGATTCCTCAAAATAGTTGAATTTATTCATATTCAGCTATATGAAATGTTGGATGATTCTGTGATATATTATGTTGGAAAAATTATTTATTTGATGATAATGTATTGCTGATATATTGTGACATTTAGAAGTATATATACTGAATTTTTAAAGGGGAATAAAAAAGGGAAAATTTAAAGCATGAAAATTTATAGTAAAATGGATAAATTTAAAAGAGAAGAATTCGGAAAATAAATAGTTTGATTTTTAAAACTTACATAAAATAAATTTTGAGATATGGGAATAATAAGGATTTTGAATGAATGTGAAAAAGGGATTTTAAAATGAGGATATAAGTAATACTGTTGTACGTACGAAAGAATTTTTTTTTTTTAAATTCAAGATTTAAATGAGTTGGGAAAATAAAAGGATGATTTTGAAATAAAGTATGAAATGGCATTTCAGATTTAAATATAGTTTTGAATCAAAATAAAAGAGTAAAACTAGAAGTTAATGAATTTTTGAATAAATTTAGGTAAATCAAAAATAAGTTTTAAAATGAAAGTACAAATTCACGGTGGGAATTTATATGGAAAGGGTGATTTGTTTTAAAAATAAATAGTGGTTTATTTTTAAAAGTAAGGAAAGGAAAATTTACTGAATTTTGGGGCGTACATTAAATTGGAATAAATCGAGAAAGATTTATGAATGATAAATGTGATGTATTGAATGGAAAGTGTATTCTCCTGAAAAAGCCAAATATGTTTTCAAAGTAGATTTTTAAATATAAAGTAGAAGTTTTAAAAATGGTTTTGAAAGAATGTTTTAAAAAATTATTATTTAGTTGTTTTAAAATTGTTAAGTAAATATTAGTTTAACCTAATTACAGTTGTAATTGTTTCAAAGCTTAATTAGTATTTTGTTGTAAACGATAATTTTTAAATATTTATACCTTATATGATAGTTTTATTTTATAAAGAATTTTGGCTAAAGTTTTACTTGGAAAATTTATTTTAAAATTTCATAACTATTATTTTGAATAAAGTGATTTAAGTAGTTTTACTTTAAATGTTTTAAGTGTATTTTTTGATAAAATGATTTAATTTGTGTTAAAAAACTATTTTCATAAGGCTTGGTACTTTTCAATGGAACAAAATATTTGGTTTGTGAATGTTATTTGATAGTTAAATAACCAATATCCATATTGGATAATGCACTGATAGTTTCGAAGGGATCGGGATTAGATGTAACGATCCTGACTCGACCTTCGAAAAATCGGCACCGAATACGACACTCGTATTCCAATGCCGCAGATCCAAACGTCGAATCTGGTTCGCCGGAGCTTATAACCCAATTAAGTATACAACACAGCGGAAGAAAACGAAATGAATATCATTGATATAGAACATTCGATACAACAATGATACAATATGAATCAATATCAGAGATACAAGATAACAATGCTACAGCGGAATAACAATATGATATAGCAGCGGAACCAAAAAAACTCCAAACAGCAACAGCAACTCTAACTCCAAAGCATCAATCCAGAAATAGCTCAAGCCACCATCACGTTGCACCAAGCTAAGCAAGTCCAGTACGTGAATCCGAAGACTCCAAAGAATTCCAAAGAGAAAGCTGCACGCTACCAAATCGATATCTATATCTACTATCTGAAAAATCCAACTATAGACTGCCCGTGTGGAAAATTGTGGACACCCAGAGTTTAGGAAGGGAACAATAAACTCCGGGTCAGTCATGGGACTGGTATGAGCAAACAAAAATAGTTTATTTTTTTAAAACAAACAAAAGAATTTAAATTTGAAATTCGCAATTCTTTTTGGAAAATGAAACTACCATAAGGCCTCCCGCCACACATACCATGCAAACGCAGAATTGGAGGAGATTTCTCCTTATGATAGTCAAATATGCTTGGTACGCGAAAACCATTTTGATTTTATTATTAGTGCATAGTGGAAAACATTTCGAAAGTATAATATAAATCTTAGACAGCATACAACATTTCGTCGTATGCCTACTATAGCTACCATGTTCAATAGTAGGTTACCACCGCATTCCATGGCAGGTTATACAACTAAAACCGTACTGAGCGCGTATTGTTTCTTTAGGTTTTCCAACAAATGGTCAGGCCAAGGAACTTCCCATTGCCACATGGGTACGCCTTTGGAAGGACGCCCCGAGAACCATCCCTCAGTTCTCTGCCAACACAAGGCCGGCGAACCCCCTTCCCGGGAGTAATCACCTAAGATATTCCATCCCCGGTCGTAACCAACCTTTATCCTAGTGCTCGATACCAACAACCACAAAGTAATGTATTTGCAGTAACCACTTAGGTTAAATATCTGTGCTCCATACCATGATATCACCCCTATCTAGAAGAAATTGACATACCCTAGGGGCGCGACCCCTGAAACCTTGCTGCATCTTTCCTTCTTCGACCATTTCCGGGGTGTGAGGTCCTGATGCAGTCTCGTCCACAAAGCTACGCTTTTCACAAAGCCTTGCTTTGATCAACAAATGATCAGCAGCACTTCGTATGCCACATTACCAAATTGGGAATGTATCACTAGTAACCATCAACTACATAACCTCTGAGCTCGTACGTCTTAGAGAAGGGTGCTAAGCTAAGAGAATAAATCTCCACCACCAAACAGAAATGTATTTGATAGAAACCAGCTTTACATCTCAAACTGTAACGTCAGACACACATCCATACAAGTCTGTTTCGGGTTCGAACAAAACCGAAGGCATTTCCAAAGAAGTCCTTGCAAATCCGGATAATTTCTAATCACGTCTGCACTGCCCATCACAATGGGTGCTCAAATCTCTATACCGGGGATCAGCCGATGCAGAGACATTTGACAAGAAATCCTTTCGCTTTCGAAAGCATCCAGTCTTCGCCACCAATCTTCAATGGCTATACATAATGTTGTATCATTATTCATAATGGGATATACGACACAATTAAGTATACAACACAGCGGAAGAAAACGAAATGAATATCATTGATATACAACATTCGATACAACAATGATACAATATGAATCAATATCAGACATGCAAGATAACAATGCTACAGCGGAATAACAATATGATATAGCAGCGGAACCAAAAAAACTCCAAACAGCAACAGCAACTCTAACTCCAAAGCATCAATCCAGAAATAGCTCGAGCCACCATCACGTTGCACCAAGATAAGCAAGTCCAGTACGTGAATCCGAAGACTCCAAAGAATTCCAAAGAGAAAGCTGCACGCTACCAAATCGATATCTATATCTACTATCTGAAAAATCCAACTCTAGACTGCCCGTGTGGAAAATTGTGGACACCCAGAATTTAGGAAGGGAACAATAAACTCCGGGTCAGTCATGGGACTGGTATGAGCAAACAAAAACAGTTTATTTTATTAAAAAAACAAAAGAATTTAAATTTGAAATCCGCAATGCTTTTTGGAAAATGAAACTACCATAAGGCCTCCTGCCACACACACCTTGCAAATGCAGAATTGGAGGAGATTTCTCCTTATGATAGTCAAACATGCTTGATACGCGAAAACCATTTTGATATTATTATTAGTGCATAGTAGAAAACATTTTGAAAGTATAGTATTAATCTTAGCCAGCATACAACATTTCGTCGTATGCCTACTATAGCTACCATGTTTAATAGTGGGTTACCACCACATTTCATGGCAGGTTATACAACTAAAACCGTACTGGGGGCGTATTGTTTCTTTGGGTTTTCCAACAAATGGTCAGGCCAAGGAACTTCCCATTGCCACATGGGTACGCCTTTGGAGGGACGCCTCGATAACTGTCAGGACACGATTCTTCGTCTTCCGAAAATTCAACATCGACACTCACTTTATCGACTGCCGAGAAATCGAACGACGGAAAACCGAACACTGAGGGTTTTATTTAAGAAAAATTTAGGAAAGAAGAAGAGAAAAAGATAGAAATTAGGGAGGAGAGAAGAAGATAGGAAATTTTAAAAATAGAAAGAAAAAGAGAATAGAGAAAAAGGAAAAAAACAGAAGAAAATAGGACGGGACAGAAAACAACAGAACAACATCAGAATCTCACAATTCGCAGCGGAACAACATATAATAATAAATGAATAATCTTTAAACAAAGAACTGTATCAGTTATTACATTTTATACATTACATCACATCATATCATCAGAGTGTACAACAACATACAACAACAAACAGTGCAGCGGAAAAAGAAATATTATATAAACTAGTAATACGCCATGCCATCCAGCTTGCCTCCAGCAACTCCAGAATATCCAGAATATCCTGAAAAACCTAACTCTTAACTGCCCGTGTGGAAATTTGTGGGCATCCAGAGTTTAGGAAGGAAAACAATAAACTCCGAGTCAGTCATGTGACTGGTGTGAGAACTCAAAACAGTTTATTTAACTTTAAAAATCAAAAAGAGGAATATTTTTAATTCAATTCGCAATGCTTTTAAAAAATGAGACTACCATAAGGCCTCCCGCACACACACACAATGCAAACGCAGAATCGGAGGAGATTTCTCCTTATGATAGCCAAAGATGCTTGATACGCATTTAAAATAACATTTGATATTATTACTAGTGCATAGTGTAATAACAAATCATTTCGAAAGTAGAATATAAATCTTAGCCAACATACGACCATTATCGTATGCCTACTATAGCTACTATCCAAACAGTGGTGACCACCATAAGTGAATAGCAGGTTCTACAACTAATACCGTACAAGTTTCGTATTGGGAATTGGATTTCCAACAAATGGTCAGGCCAAGGAACTTCCCATTGCCACTGAGAATGCCTCTGGAAAGACATCCCCGAGAACCAAACCGGATCTCTGCCAACACAAGGCCGGGTTACCCCTAACTGGGTAACTACTGACACGAGCACGCCATTCCCCGGTCCTTTAGGACCTTTTCAACCGAGCGCTCGATATCCAACATCACACCATAATAAATAGAGTGTTTTCAACATGAGTAAGTATCTGGGCTCCATACCATGATACCACCCTTTTCCAGAAGGAAATGCACATACCCTAAGGGGAGCTACAGCAACCCCTAATAACCTTGCCGCATCTTTCCTGTTTTGACCATTTTCGGGATGTGAGGCTCGACGAAGTCACGTCCACAAAAACATACTTTATACAAAAGCCATGCTTTGGGTCAACAAATGATCAACACAATGATCACTAAGATAGACGATCAAATAAACGATCCTATCACAAATAATCAACACAATGATCATTTCAGCATCACTCAGCATGTCACATTACCAAAATGGGATATATCGCTGATAACTTCAACTATATAACCTTTGAGCTCGTACGTCTCAAAGAAGGGTGTTAAGCAAAGAATAAATTCTCCGCCACCAACAGAAATATATTTGAAAGAAATCGGCTTTATATCTCAAATTGTAATGTCAGGCATACAATCCATACAAGTCTGTTCCGGGATCGAACAGAACCGAAGGCACTTACAAAGAAGTCCTTGCAATCCGGATATTCACAATCCTGATCGAATTTCCCATCACTTATGGAATCTCTATACCAGGTGCGACCCAGTGCAGAGACAATCGATAGGTCATCCTATCGCTCTCGCAAATACCGGTCTTCAACACCGATCTTCAAATGCAATTCACAACGACGTATCACATATTCGGAATGGGTTATACGACCCCATGGTCCTTTCCCGGTTAACCCGAATAGTGAGCGCTTATTCAAAAATAAGTGTGCATTCAAATTCAATCAATTCACATCAAATACCCATTCAAAGGGAAAACTGATAGTCGGTTATTGAACTATCAATTGATATGCATACATCACCAGATTCCAAATAATTTTCCAAATTATTTATTTTCCAAAATATCTTTACAAGATATATATTTTCGCACTTTTAAAATAAATCAATATTTATTTTTATACAAATTCCACTTTTCATTCATAAATTCCATAATGAATTTATATTTCAAAATATCCATGCATATTCGATTTCAATAATCCATTTCAATTTATCTTCAGAAAAAGATAAATTCTAATTATTCACTTCATATAGGAAAACATTTCCATACTTATTTATTCATAAGTAATTCACAAATCTCTTTTATTTTCAACACTTAGAAAATATTTAATATACTTAAATCGAATTAAGTATATATTTCATTCTTTAAGGAAATCATTCACTTAACATATTTATTTGGGCCAAAACGAATGTTGCGTAAAACATCGTTACGACGTCCCAAAATCACTAGTATAGGGATTCGAAATTAAAATAGATATATAAATCCCAATACTATTAAAAATATTTCCTTTCGGAAATCATTTACTATAACAACAGTGTTATAGTCTACCATTTCCTTTTATTTCTCGAAAACGTCTATTTCAACAATAAATGTTGAAATTTATGGTTTCGAATCTCAACACCTTTAAAACATCGTTAGATCGTTTTAATTCTATTTAAAATATCACATTCAAAACATTTCTTTAACGTCTTATTCGCTATTCAAAAACGTGAATATACTATGTTCACAAATTCCATTATTTCTATTCTTTTTAACTTAAAGGATTATTCACTGTTTACAACGTGAATATAACTCCATTAATAGGTTATAACAATTAACTTATCAAAATAAGTCGTTTGCGAATTTATAAAACAACGTTTATAAATTCCATTTCCATTTATTTCATAACAACTTCCTTTATAAATCTTCTTTATTTACCTATTCGATTTATAATCTTAATTATAAACCAAAAGTCCAAATTATAAGTCAAACACTTATAATTTACTTATTTGCAAAAATCGTTCCTTTGAACTTTACAAATTTTATAAACCTATTGTTTATAAAATTCCATTTATAACTTCACCGTTATATAATTCTATAAATTTCATTCATCAATGAATTTCATTTTCACTTCATTCAAACACTTATAAAGACTCGTTTTATAATGTCAATATTTCGATTTATAAATATCCGTTTATAAATCTCTTAATATAAATCAATTAATATTATTCTTTAAAACATCTTTAATTTCCTTTATAATTTCATCATTTCGATTTATAAAATAATCAAATTTTATAAATCCTATATTTAAACTTTTATCATATATTCAAAAATCCAATCTAAATTATTTTATAAAATCATTAGTTCATATTTCTCAAAAATCGACTTTTAATCGTATTTCTAAAAATCAGCTTTTTAACTATATTTCACAAAAACCGTAATTTTTATAACTTTAAAAATTATAACGTTTATTTATTTGAAATGGATCAATTTCAAAAATATAGTATATTTTCAAAAATCACTTTTAAAATCATTTTAAAATCCCAAAATCTGGGTCCAATGATGCTACACACCAAATAGTCAATCACGACCACAACGATATCATATATCGATATGATAATCCAATCAAATATCAAAATATCTGAAAATCAAATAATACTGTTGAGGAATCCAGTTGGATCCCTCCAACCTGTTTCCTGCATCCAAAAACATTAGCACAATACCAATTTCGCTCCAGTACGAAATTATCGCGGTATATGTTCTTATTAAATACTATCCGCTTACTAACGGCGTAATAGGGTCTCATCCGCTAAACAAAAAATGCGGGAAATCAACAACTGCAATATATACATATGTCAATATATATATATTGATATTATATATAATACCAATTTCACTGTTTATGAAATATTCGCGGTATATGTTTATATTAAATAACATCCGCTTACTAACGGCGCATAATGTCTATTTTAACAATCAATAATTTACAGTCATCATTCAAACATGCATTCAAATATTTTAAATCTAACTATTTAAAATAAAATCGAAATCTATTCGATTGAGTGAGAAATTCTCACCTTGATTTTAATTTCCGTTTAAGCTTTTATTTCGAATAAAATTAAACGCGCGTTTAATTTTACCCGAAATTCTCACTAACTCCAAACGACTCCAAACCAACTCCATCGCGTAGTGCTCGTCCATACGATCCCAACGCAACTGAGTTTGCATTTTTTCGACCTAGTATGAAAAAGTTATGTAATTTACAAGTTTGTACACGTTATATATAAACTTTTACAACATTTATTCAACTATCTTCATACCACATCAAATCCTAGCCACTAGATCTGCATCCAAGGCCTCTCCTTCATCTTCCCCCTTCACGTTATCATCTCCAGTAAAAGCTTTTTGAGGCCGAACCCAATTATAGAACTAGGGTTGAATTATTCTCCCCCGATACTCGACGAACCCCGATCACACCAACGCCAACGCGAAGCACACGACGCGAGCTACTTCCACCTGCCACCATGGCCAACTCGGCCTGCATATGACGCGCGCGCACGGCCTATAACAGCCCACGAACGGCCCATCCTTGCCCCTCCTACGCAACTCCAAACCCCATCAAATCCGTATGGATGTGAAGCCCTCGAGATTCTCAACAACTTTCATGTTGAACACATTAGCTAATTCATTGTAGATTGAGAGAGATTGAGGGTTGAAAGAGGATGATTTCTGGCCATTGAATATTAGGGCCGGCTAGGGTTTATTAGTTTAGGTTTTGTATATTTTTTTTAATTTATGAAGATGGTGTTGTATTTATAGAAAAAGCTAGCGTAAACACTATTCATCCCGGGAATTCCGAACTCCGATTTAGACGCCGTAACCAGCGTACCTAGGGTTTATCCCGCGTTCCGGACACAATGGAACAGGTTTCGGAAGCTAATTCGGAAGTATGTGCGAGTTATGGCTGAAAACGTTCAATTTGAATTAAACCGATTTAAATCGATTTCTAGGCGTTTTAATTTGTACAGGACAAACGGTAAATCCAATTGACTTGAAATTTGAAACCTTACAATAATATCACATTACGGATCCGATGAAACTGGTTTCGTCGAAATCCGAGACTTTTTGAAAAATGGCTATTTTGACTCGCCAAATTTAAATTAAAAATAATTCGATGCGTTTCGAGCTGCCACGATCAAACGATAACTCCGATTGACACGAAAATTGAAATCCGGCAATAACTAACTATTACGGATCCAATGAAACTGGTTTCGTTCAATTCTGAGACTGTTCAAAAATTGGCTATTTTACAGTCGATTATTAAATATTAAAATATTCAATTTTCACAGATTTACTTTTAATTCGATTTTAAAAGTTCTAAAATATCATTCTAACTTCAATATGATAAAATAAAATTTTACAAATCATTTTCAATCATATTTAACTCTATTTTCAATTATTTCCATAATTTAACATATTAAATTATCGATTTAATAATCCAATTAAATCCAAAAATTCAAATAAAAATTTATTTGACTTATAAATTCACTTATTAATATTTAAAAATTAATTAAATAATCATATTTTAATTTCTAAAAATTCTGGGTCGTTACAATCTTTCCCCCTTAAAAGAATTTCGTCCCCGAAATTACAAGTAAGAAAGGTTACAAAATCTATTAACTTTTCAAAATTCATAATTAAACTTCTTACCATACTTTACTAAGTTTTCCAAATCATACTTAGTTATCTTTTCAAAAACAACTACTATTGTTTAACTTTCAACTCTAAAACAAAGTTAAAGTTTTCCAAAATTTTCCAATTTTTCTCAAAATTTTTTCTAACGCCTTAAATTTTCGGAAAAATTCGCCATAGTCTCCTTTGCGCGGCTCGATCCGAAAAAAAATGACAGTATATATATCACAAATATACATCTCATCAAGTAATGAGGCATCCCGAAGGGAAAAAAGTGTAAAAGTGCGATATTTAATCCGAGATATGTACCTTATATTTTATTAGCAAGCATATACGGCTAATATAGCGCTAAAGCGAGCTCCAAATGCGAAGCAAACGCGATCCGCACCTACTAAACACTCAACAAACAACATGAGAACATGCATATATGAAAATAATCTCAATATACAACATATATCTCATAATAACTATATATGTCATATAGCAAATGCAACAATAGCAATATATATTCAACCATCAACCAACTAACATTCAACAAATTCATAACCAATATATTCATTCATATTCTCATTAATATTCAATGAAAGGGTTTTCAATTCAAATCACATTTGATTCATTAACATTGGATTTTGTAAACATTCCTTCTCAATTCAATTAGTTATCATTTACTAATTTAAATCCAATTCACCTTCAATTCTATTCAAATTTATTTACTTTCCATTTGAATTCAATTACATAGCTTTCAATTTCATTAACTACTTAATGAATTATATACTATTAATCAACAATCATATAACAACCAAAGTATATATAATACAACCAAATTCCTTTGCTTATATTCATTTTTACTTACAACTCATATTCATAAATATATTCATAAAGTTTCACTTCTTATATATATAAGTTTTATTTCATAATTGTAATTCACATTAATTATAATTCAATTCTTATAATTCTTTTGCTTATACAATTATTCTTTTATTTAGATTATTCAAACAACCTAACAATCAACTTACATACAATTTAATAATTTTGAAAAATTATTTCTTTATATATAAAATATAATCAAGGTAAAATTATTTCATTTACCCAATTTAAACAATATTGTGCCGAATTGTTCTATTCAAGTGTTTATAGATTCCTATCAACTACGTTAATTACTCGTATTAACCAGAATCTATATACCACTCAACAAACCAATCATCACAATATAAAACGATTTCATATTCACTAACAAATACGCTCTCATAGCTATTATTACACTCAAACTCATTCTAGAGTACTGCTGACTCTATCTCTAATGAATTATACCCAACAGAACCATGGTTGTCGCTTAACCATCAGAGCTCTGATACCACATTGTCAGGACACGATTCTTCGTCTTCCGAAAATTCAACATCGACACTCACTTTATCGACTGCCGAGAAATCGAACGACGGAAAACCGAACACTGAGGGTTTTATTTAAGAAAAATTTAGGAAAGAAGAAGAGAAAAAGATAGAAATTAGGGAGGAGAGAAGAAGATAGGAAATTTTAAAAATAGAAAGAAAAAGAGAATAGAGAAAAAGGAAAAAAACAGAAGAAAATAGGACGGGACAGAAAACAACAGAACAACATCAGAATCTCACAATTCGCAGCGGAACAACATATAATAATAAATGAATAATCTTTAAACAAAGAACTGTATCAGTTATTACATTTTATACATTACATCACATCATATCATCAGAGTGTACAACAACATACAACAACAAACAGTGCAGCGGAAAAAGAAATATTATATAAACTAGTAATACGCCATGCCATCCAGCTTGCCTCCAGCAACTCCAGAATATCCAGAATATCCTGAAAAACCTAACTCTTAACTGCCCGTGTGGAAATTTGTGGGCACCCAGAGTTTAGGAAGGAAAACAATAAACTCCGAGTCAGTCATGTGACTGGTGTGAGAACTCAAAACATTTTATTTAACTTTAAAAATCAAAAAGAGGAATATTTTTAATTCAATTCGCAATGCTTTTAAAAAATGAGACTACCATAAGGCCTCCCGCACACACACACAATGCAAACGCAGAATCGGAGGAGATTTCTCCTTATGATAGCCAAAGATGCTTGATACGCATTTAAAATAACATTTGATATTATTACTAGTGCATAGTGTAATAACAAATCATTTCGAAAGTAGAATATAAATCTTAGCCAACATACGACCATTATCGTATGCCTACTATAGCTACTATCCAAACAGTGGTGACCACCATAAGTGAATAGCAGGTTCTACAACTAATACCGTACAAGTTTCGTATTGGGAATTGGATTTCCAACAAATGGTCAGGCCAAGGAACTTCCCATTGCCACTGATAATGCCTCTGGAAAGACATCCCCGAGAACCAAACCGGATCTCTGCCAACACAAGGCCGGGTTACCCCTAACTGGGTAACTACTGACACGAGCACGCCATTCCCCGGTCCTTTAGGACCTTTTCAACCGAGCGCTCGATATCCAACATCACACCATAATAAATAGAGTGTTTTCAACATGAGTAAGTATCTGGGCTCCATACCATGATACCACCCTTTTCCAGAAGGAAATGCACATACCCTAAGGGGAGCTACAGCAACCCCTAATAACCTTGCCGCATCTTTCCTGTTTTGACCATTTCCGGGATGTGAGGCTCGACGAAGTCACGTCCACAAAAACATACTTTATACAAAAGCCATGCTTTGGGTCAACAAATGATCAACACAATGATCACTAAGATAGACGATCAAATAAACGATCCTATCACAAATAATCAACACAATGATCATTTCAGCATCACTCAGCATGTCACATTACCAAAATGGGATATATCGCTGATAACTTCAACTATATAACCTTTGAGCTCGTACGTCTCAAAGAAGGGTGTTAAGCAAAGAATAAATTCTCCGCCACCAACAGAAATATATTTGAAAGAAATCGGCTTTATATCTCATATTGTAATGTCAGGCATACAATCCATACAAGTCTGTTCCGGGATCGAACAGAACCGAAGGCACTTACAAAGAAGTCCTTGCAATCCGGATATTCACAATCCTGATCGAATTTCCCATCACTTATGGAATCTCTATACCAGGTGCGACCCAGTGCAGAGACAATCGATAGGTCATCCTATCGCTCTCGCAAATACCGGTCTTCAACACCGATCTTCAAATGCAATTCACAACGACGTATCACATATTCGGAATGGGTTATACGACCCCATGGTCCTTTCCCGGTTAACCCGAATAGTGAGCGCTTATTCAAAAATAAGTGTGCATTCAAATTCAATCAATTCACATCAAATACCCATTCAAAGGGAAAACTGATAGTCGGTTATTGAACTATCAATTGATATGCATACATCACCAGATTCCAAATAATTTTCCAAATTATTTATTTTCCAAAATATCTTTACAAGATATATATTTTCGCACTTTTAAAATAAATCAATATTTATTTTTATACAAATTCCACTTTTCATTCATAAATTCCATAATGAATTTATATTTCAAAATATCCATGCATATTCGATTTCAATAATCCATTTCAATTTATCTTCAGAAAAAGATAAATTCTAATTATTCACTTCATATAGGAAAACATTTCCATACTTATTTATTCATAAGTAATTCACAAATCTCTTTTATTTTCAACACTTAGAAAATATTTAATATACTTAAATCGAATTAAGTATATATTTCATTCTTTAAGGAAATCATTCACTTAACATATTTATTTGGGCCAAAACGAATGTTGCGTAAAACATCGTTACGACGTCCCAAAATCACTAGTATAGGGATTCGAAATTAAAATAGATATATAAATCCCAATACTATTAAAAATATTTCCTTTCGGAAATCATTTACTATAACAACAGTGTTATAGTCTACCATTTCCTTTTATTTCTCGAAAACGTCTATTTCAACAATAAATGTTGAAATCTATGGTTTCGAATCTCAACACCTTTAAAACATCGTTAGATCGTTTTAATTCTATTTAAAATATCACATTCAAAACATTTCTTTAACGTCTTATTCGCTATTCAAAAACGTGAATATACTATGTTCACAAATTCCATTATTTCTATTCTTTTTAACTTAAAGGATTATTCACTGTTTACAACGTGAATATAACTCCATTAATAGGTTATAACAATTAACTTATCAAAATAAGTCGTTTGCGAATTTATAAAACAACGTTTATAAATTCCATTTCCATTTATTTCATAACAACTTCCTTTATAAATCTTCTTTATTTACCTATTCGATTTATAATCTTAATTATAAACCAAAAGTCCAAATTATAAGTCAAACACTTATAATTTATTTATTTGCAAAAATCGTTCCTTTGAACTTTACAAATTTTATAAACCTATTGTTTATAAAATTCCATTTATAACTTCACCGTTATATAATTCTATAAATTTCATTCATCAATGAATTTCATTTTCACTTCATTCAAACACTTATAAAGACTCGTTTTATAATGTCAATATTTCGATTTATAAATATCCGTTTATAAATCTCTTAATATAAATCAATTAATATTATTCTTTAAAACATCTTTAATTTCCTTTATAATTTCATCATTTCGATTTATAAAATAATCAAATTTTATAAATCCTATATTTAAACTTTTATCATATATTCAAAAATCCAATCTAAATTATTTTATAAAATCATTAGTTCATATTTCTCAAAAATCGACTTTTAATCGTATTTCTAAAAATCAGCTTTTTAACTATATTTCACAAAAACCGTAATTTTTATAACTTTAAAAATTATAACGTTTATTTATTTGAAATGGATCAATTTCAAAAATATAGTATATTTTCAAAAATCACTTTTAAAATCATTTTAAAATCCCAAAATCTGGGTCCAATGATGCTACACACCAAATAGTCAATCACGACCACAACGATATCATATATCGATATGATAATCCAATCAAATATCAAAATATCTGAAAATCAAATAATACTGTTGAGGAATCCAGTTGGATCCCTCCAACCTGTTTCCTGCATCCAAAAACATTAGCACAATACCAATTTCGCTCCAGTACGAAATTATCGCGGTATATGTTCTTATTAAATATTATCCGCTTACTAACGGCGTAATAGGGTCTCATCCGCTAAACAAAAAATGCGGGAAATCAACAACTGCAATATATACATATGTCAATATATATATATTGATATTATATATAATACCAATTTCACTGTTTATGAAATATTCGCGGTATATGTTTATATTAAATAACATCCGCTTACTAACGGCGCATAATGTCTATTTTAACAATCAATAATTTACAGTCATCATTCAAACATGCATTCAAATATTTTAAATCTAACTATTTAAAATAAAATCGAAATCTATTCGATTGAGTGAGAAATTCTCACCTTGATTTTAATTTCCGTTTAAGCTTTTATTTCGAATAAAATTAAACGCGCGTTTAATTTTACCCGAAATTCTCACTAACTCCAAACGACTCCAAACCAACTCCATCGCGTAGTGCTCGTCCATACGATCCCAACGCAACTGAGTTTGCATTTTTTCGACCTCGTATGAAAAAGTTATGTAATTTACAAGTTTGTACACGTTATATATAAACTTTTACAACATTTATTCAACTATCTTCATACCACATCAAATCCTAGCCACTAGATCTGCATCCAAGGCCTCTCCTTCATCTTCCCCCTTCACGTTATCATCTCCAGTAAAAGCTTTTTGAGGCCGAACCCAATTATAGAACTAGGGTTGAATTATTCTCCCCCGATACTCGACGAACCCCGATCACACCAACGCCAACGCGAAGCACACGACGCGAGCTACTTCCACCTGCCACCATGGCCAACTCGGCCTGCATATGACGCGCGCGCACGGCCTATAACAGCCCACGAACGGCCCATCCTTGCCCCTCCTACGCAACTCCAAACCCCATCAAATCCGTATGGATGTGAAGCCCTCGAGATTCTCAACAACTTTCATGTTGAACACATTAGCTAATTCATTGTAGATTGAGAGAGATTGAGGGTTGAAAGAGGATGATTTCTGGCCATTGAATATTAGGGCCGGCTAGGGTTTATTAGTTTAGGTTTTGTATATTTTTTTTAATTTATGAAGATGGTGTTGTATTTATAGAAAAAGCTAGCGTAAACACTATTCATCCCGGGAATTCCGAACTCCGATTTAGACGCCGTAACCAGCGTACCTAGGGTTTATCCCGCGTTCCGGACACAATGGAACAGGTTTCGGAAGCTAATTCGGAAGTATGTGCGAGTTATGGCTGAAAACGTTCAATTTGAATTAAACCGATTTAAATCGATTTCTAGGCGTTTTAATTTGTACAGGACAAACGGTAAATCCAATTGACTTGAAATTTGAAACCTTACAATAATATCACATTACGGATCCGATGAAACTGGTTTCGTCGAAATCCGAGACTTTTTGAAAAATGGCTATTTTGACTCGCCAAATTTAAATTAAAAATAATTCGATGCGTTTCGAGCTGCCACGATCAAACGATAACTCCGATTGACACGAAAATTGAAATCCGGCAATAACTAACTATTACGGATCCAATGAAACTGGTTTCGTTCAATTCTGAGACTGTTCAAAAATTGGCTATTTTACAGTCGATTATTAAATATTAAAATATTCAATTTTCACAGATTTACTTTTAATTCGATTTTAAAAGTTCTAAAATATCATTCTAACTTCAATATGATAAAATAAAATTTTACAAATCATTTTCAATCATATTTAACTCTATTTTCAATTATTTCCATAATTTAACATATTAAATTATCGATTTAATAATCCAATTAATACAAAAATTCAAATAAAAATTTATTTGACTTATAAATTCACTTATTAATATTTAAAAATTAATTAAATACTCATATTTTAATTTCTAAAAATTCTGGGTCGTTACAATAACCATCCCTCGGTTCTCTGCCAACACAAGGCTGGTGTACCCCCTTCCCGGTAATCACCTAAGATATTCCATCCCCGGTCGTAACCAACCTTTATCTGAGCGCTCGATACCAACAATCACAAAGTAATGTATTTGCATTAACACTTAGGTTAAATATTTGTGCTCCATACCATGATATCACCTATATCCAGAAGAAATGGACATACCCTAGGGGAGCGATCCCTGAAACCTGCTGCATCTTTCCCGTTTCGACCATTTCCGGGGTGTGAAGTCTTGATGCAGTCTCGTCCATAAAGCTACGCTTTTCACAAAGCCTTGCTTTGATAAAAAAATGATCAGCAACACTTCGTATGGCACATTACCAAATTGGGAATGTATCACCGGTAACCATCAACTACATAACCTCTGAGCTTGTACGTCTCAGAGAAGGGTATTAAGCTAAGAGAATAAATCTCCGCCACCAAACAGAAATGTATTTGATAGAAACCATCTTTACATCTCAAAGTGTAACGTCAGACACACATCCATACAAGTCTGTTCTGGGTTCGAACAGAACCGAAGGCACTTCCAAAGAAGTCCTTGCAAATCCGGATAATTTCTAATCACGCCCAGACTCCCCATCACAATGGATGCTCAAATCTCTATACCGGTATCAGCCGATGTAGAGACATTCAACAAGAAATCCTTTCGCTTTCGAAAGTATCCGGTCTTGCTATCCATAATGTCGTGTCATTATTCGGAATGGGATATACGACACAAGGTCCTCTCCCGGCTAAACCGAATAATGAGTGCAATATTTAAAAACATATGGATATTGGGATTTCAGTTAAGTCACAACTTTGAAACTCAAAACTTTTCATCCAATTGGTTTAAAACGAATTACCATTTCCAATCTTTAAAAAAAAAGATTCATTTCAAAAACCTTCAATGGTTTAAACTATTTCCATACTTAAATCATTTAAACAAAAGATTTATCTTTTAAGACCCTTTCAATTTAAACAAGGATCATCAATCTTTAACATAGATTCATTTCTAGCCTTCCAAAACAATTCCATTTCAAATTGAATTAACTCTTATGGTCTTTAAATCAAAGACTCATTTCATAGCTTTCAAAACAATTTTCAAAGATTCATATATACCTTTCAAAACAATTCCCATTTTCAAATCTTTTATATATAAAAGATACATCGTTTAAAATCCTCTTCAATTTCAAAATATGGTTCAACTATTTTTCGCAAAATTCAATTTCATCTTTCAAAACCATTCCATTCCAAACATGAAATCTTTCATCATAATTGGGAAATTCTTTCCTTATATAAAAGCTATTATTATTGTTTGAAACCACTTGTTTTCTGTTTCAGAAAAACCGATTATAATTTCATGAGTTAAGGCCTTTCAAATGTAAACTTGGGTTAAATTCAAATTTTCAATACCATACTTTTAAAATGGTTTAAAAACCCATATAAACACATTTATAGTTTGATAACCCTTTTTACGTCATAAATACCAGATATAGAATTCACTTTCAGATATTGAATTCCAATTTGAATCAAATTATTCAAATTTCAAATCTTTATTAAGTTGTTTAAAATATCTTTCCTTTTTAAAACACCTTTTCAAAAGTTTTTCATTTTAAATCCAATCCATTTCCCGAAACCATTTGAATTTAAAATTCAAACTTAAAACTATTTTAAAAATCTATGACTTAACCGATTTCCACATGCAATCCATATTTATGTATGTAAAGTGTAGTCCAGGGGTTTTACACAATGGTGCAACAACATCAATCACACCATAGACTCAATCATAACAATGTCAATAAGCGGTATATCCTATAACACTTATCTATATACACAGAATCACAGATAGAAAATATGAATGCATTATAAATAAATAAATTACATTCATCACAAAGCATCACACGGCGGAGATGACAAAGCAATTCACAGGATTCAATAGAATACAACCATCCATAAATAAGATTAATTGATCATTTGATTAATTTAAAACCAGATTAACCACTAATTCTGGTTGATTAAAATTAATTAATTATAGTTTATGTTGATTAATTACACTTTACTTATTTGTTAATTAACCTCAACTTATAAATTAATTAATCCATTAACAGTAATTAATCAACCTTAATTAGTGAATTAATTAACCTTTACTAATTAATTTTAAATCAAATTTGATTAACAAATTAATCAATCTTTAATCATTAGATAGTTAGCTCTTTATTTTAAATAATTAACCTTTAATTATTCAATTATCCTTTAATTAATTATCTTTAATTAATTAATTAACCCCTCAATTAATCATCGTTAAATCATTAAATGGTTATCCTTTATTAATTGTGCTTAACTAATTATATTGATTAACTACTCCATAATTATCTGACTAATTCTTTGATTAATTATCCTTAATTAATTACAAAAATTAATTAACTTAATAAATTACCATTAGATTAATTATCCTTAATTTATTCATCAATTAACCTTTATTACTTTCATTAATTAATTAATCTTTAAATTAATTTATTATCCTTAAATTGATTACCTTAATTAATTAGTAAGATAAAATTATTTTTATTATTAAGACATCAATAATAATCCTTTTGTTATGTCCTTGATTTATCAAGATAAACTCTTGTCTTAACTATCATTCTATTTCAACATTTAAAAAAAAAGTCATTAACAAACAATTCGATTTTAAACCTTTAAGTTCACCCATAATTAAAACATCGTTTTAAAATAAACCATTTATCCCTTTAAAGTTTTATTTAAATAATCCTTGAAAATTAAGTTATCGTATGAACTAACTTAAAATCCATTAAGTTGATTTAAAACCATCATCTTTTAAATTAAATAAACTTATGAATTTATTTTAAACAATCAGGCATTAAACATTTTAAATTAATTTATAAAAGACTTTAATTTATTTTATTTTTAGTATAAAACTTTTATTATCATTGACTAAGAAAAGATTTAAAATTCGTTTTACCACAGTTCCAAAACCTGGGAAAACATGTTTCTCTTGCAATTTGAACATCTGGAAACCTTATCATAAGAAACCCAATATAAAAACCTGAGCCACGATTGACATTCCTTCGAGTACGACTTCAAGCCATGCGTGACCCAGTACGCTTCGAGCAAATCCATGAATTCCCCAAGTTGCCCTCCAAGTTCCACTTCATCTTCCCCAACGTCGCGACCTCCTCCAGATACAACCATACACGTGCACCTGCACCGCCGACCCAAGCTGTTTCAACCATCGTCACGATCACCCATACGTCCCGATGACCTTCCCCGATCACCATAACCACCCAGATCCCTTAATTAGTGATGAACCCGAGATTGAGCAAATCGAAACCCACTGAGGCAAAACTGATCACCCAAAATTTCATCGTGTCGACGACTCAGACCACCGATCAACCGTCCTCTGCAATTAATGCTTCACCACCAAACGACGATCACATTCCCCTAGGTCCGATCAATTATAAAGCTTTGACGACGACGATAATGCCTCATGAATACAACTGACAAAATACTCGGTTAAAACCCTAAATTGCCACCGATCAAAGACCACGACCAACTAAAATTCTATATTCCCTTTTTCCGATGATGCCTTATATCTCATCCCCCTTCAGCCTTGATCGCTATGAACAATACATCATTGATCAGTAGAAATGGCCTATTTTTCTCTTCTCGTTCAACTCGAAAATTTGCATGATTCTTAAACTTAAAAATCTTATTTCTAACATCAAAAATCACCATATTCAAACTCAAATCGATTTATGTAATTAAAACTAAAAATCTTAAATGTTGAATTCCTGACTTGAATTCTTTTCTACTGAAATTTCCTATTTTTTTAAAAAATTACATAATAACTTTTTTTAAACCATTTTAAAAATAATTAAATATGGTTTACTCTTTCATATTTCCTTTTTGAAGATCGAATCCCTAAAATGATTGAAAAGAAGGAAATTTGATTTATTTTCTAAATTTATTTAACCTATGTGAATTTAAAGCAGAGGCCTGTACTGGTTCAGGCATGCACAAAGTCCCTACATATGTATTTATATGTATACATACATCACATTCCATTTATACAAACATACTTCCAAGTCATCATTATCACTGGTATTAGAAATCAAGAGGAGAAATGAATTTCTACTCACAGTCAACAAGTAGATTAAAGTTTGAAATTTTGCTCACTGTCTTCCTAAATTTTCCAGATAATTTGCAAACTTATAGTACTCAAATATATTTCTGATTCTTAACTTTAGTTTAAACAAACATGTTTTTGTTTGAAATTCACAACCTAAAAGAGAATGTATATAGAAAAACTTGATTTTTATCAAGAACAGAGCTATGCCTCTGTAAACAGACAGCATGCTTATCAATCCCAAATTTATCAACATGCAAAAACATAAATCATCATATCAATTCAAAGATCAGGTCAAAGAAGTTTGCTCACCTGTCATTGGCTGCACAAAGAATAGAGATCAGGTCTAGAAAACCTGGAAAATGCAGAGCTTTTGAAAACTGGTTTTAAAACTTGCATTTGATTTTGTTTTTCCTGATCTTGAAGCTTAAAAGTTGCATTTGATTTCTAATTAAACTTTTGGTGAGAGGATCTTGCATTTGTATATTTCACTGATCTTAGGAAAAAAAAATTGTTTCCAGGTAGGTTGCAGCTTATTGAACCGATTGAAGTTTTGTTTTGTTTTTTCTTGCAAATTGAATGCTACTTGAATTTGCAGTTGCATCTGATCTTTTTGAAGTTGTTTTGGTTTGCACTCTTCTTGATTAGGTTTTCTTTTCTTTGAATTTTTAAATTTTAGATAAAAAGCAAAAATCCTTTTCTTGCCACTTGTATTATTATGTGTACATTTTCTAGTTTCTTATATTTTTGCCTTTCAACACTTGTTAACTTATAGTTATTTTATGTTTAAATCCATTTAGTTAATTTAATTATAAATTTTGTTCAAAAACCCTTTTTATTGTATATTTGTTTTTAATGTTATATACTTTTGAGTTCAAGCCTTTATATTTAAACCTTATTTTATTTTTATTTTACAAATCATGTTTTTTAATTTTTTTCTTACAAATGTCTAATGTAATTTAAATTGTGTTTTAAACATTGTCTTGATTTAATTTATAATTTTTATTTTAAAATCTTTTCATTTTAATATTTTACATATGTATAATTTTAAAGCTTTTTATTCAACCTTGTTTAATATCATATTGGAAGTTATCCTTTAAATAGTATTTAAAAATTTACCACATAAATCCAAAGTATAACTTTCAAATATATTTGCTAAAATTAGAAGAAAAATTTTTATTTAGTTTCCATGCGTTCTACTTTGTACTTATACAATTTAAAACAAATGATTTGAAAAATTATTCATTACGAATAAATAATTTATATATATATATATATATATATATATATGTATGTATGTATGTATATCCATACATATTAGTCCTTTAGAAGTATAAAATTAGTAGATCCAATTTTATTTTAAAATATTCATTCTTGAATTCCAAATCAAATTTATTTTCAATACATTTATATTTAGACTTTTATTCTTACATCTTCAAATAAGTTTTAAATTAAATTTAAAATTAATTTTATATACAAATATCTTATTAAATTTGGAAAAATTCACATTTATTCAAAATTTGATTCCAAAAATTAAATTAATTGTCAAATTAAACTTTTTCAAAATTCAGGAATGTTACATCAGGTTTAATTATCTGGAAACCACTTCGATCCGTTTGAATGTCTGTAAATAAAGACCGTGAAGATGATGAAGACAGTGAGTCGGTTTCCCCAGACCCAAGGCAACTTGTAAGGATGAATGCTATCAGAACATCGTTAGGAGGGCGATGAGCATTCTAAGTGAAATGTGTTCAAAAAAGGTAACGCTTAGCCTCAAGCCTCATCAACCAAGAATGGATAAAACAGAGGAGGTGCAGCAACGCTAAGTGTGTAGCACACAACTAGGGAAGGTCATCCCTGTCTGGATGTCCCTTTTTTATTTCAGTTGTGTGGGTGGTTGCTGATCCCAACCACGGGGTGATCTTATTCGGACTATACAGTTAGGGATAGCTCAAGTCTTGTGATGCAGAGGATCGGGAGGGGTCCTCGGCATTCTGTTCTAGGCTAGGTACTGCGATAGGAGGTACCCTAGTAGCCCTGCCATTGTATGGAATCCAGTCTCCAATAAACGCCTGTACGGTTTCGACTGTGCCCAACTATGCTGGAACGTGAGAAGCAAGCATTTCAGCTAGGTTCTATTTTACTTTCTATAGACACTATTATAATATCAGATGAATTTGATAAAAAAAATTTGGTTATCATAAGTTAAAAACCCAGCATGTATATTTATGGCGTGGTCTCATGAGATACCTTTGATTTCAAAGGATTTTTGAAACTTTAATAATTCAATTGAGTCTGTTTTCTCACGCTGGTTTTCCAGACTGACTCGGATGTTATCTTATTATAATGCTCGGGTCCGACCGAGTATTATAAATACAAGACAAGATGTAGTGGAGCTCAAGAGACAAGCTGGATGGCAAGACGTATCACACATATTTGACGTATATTCCGCTGTGCAACGTAAGCTGTATAGTCGGTTTTTATGAGGACAAGTATTATAGCTGTCCAGTGTGTGCTATGGATTGTGTTGTACTGTGATGATGGTAAGTATCTTACAATTACAAATTCTTTTCTTTAAAAATCTGTTGTTATATGTTATATATTGTTCTACTGCGAGTGTGAGATTCTGATATTATTTTTATTTTCTTCTTCTACCTCCTTCTTCTTTAGGCCTAATGGTTTGTATTTCCAACCACTTTGAGTTAAACTGATGGAGAATATTTTCATCTCAAAAGGTGTGCGGATTTGCGGGCTGTTACAGTTGATATCAGAGCTGAAGATTAAGTGAGAACCTTGGCTCTAGTGGGGACTACTCGTTAGAGATAGAGTCAATGGTACTCTAGAATGAGTTTGAGCATATAAATAGATATGAGAGCGTATTTACTAGTGAATTTAAAATCGTTTTATATTGTGTTGTTTGGTTTGTTAAGTTGCTTATGGATTATGGCCAATACGAGTAATTAACGTTATTGATAGGGATCTCTAAACACTTGATTAGAACAATTTGACACGGTATTGTTTTGAAATAGGGTGAATGAAATAATTTTGCCCAAAATTATTTTTATATAAGGAAGGAATAATTTTTCGTAGATTATTAAAATTAAATATATGGTTGCTTGGTTGTAAGGAAGTGATAATATTAAATTATTATCATTGTATTGTAGAAATTGAATAAGGAATTGGAAATTATAACTGAAGTTAAGAAAAAAATTTATATAACAGAATGGAATTTGTAAATGTAAATTATATATGTGATTTATAATCGAAATAGGATAATATTCCAGAGTAATGTTTGAACAAAGATTGGAAGGTTTTGAAATTTGAAAATTGGGAAATTTAAATTTCTTTTGAGTTTGAAAATGGTTTTCGAAGGCTTTGAAGGAATAATAGTAATATTATTCAGAAAATATTTTTGAATTTGATATGAAATATGGTAGGATTTGGAACTAAATATATTAGAAAATGTTTTTGATGAAATAAAAGCACTAAACTCTTTTCGATCGCTGGAAAATAGTTACGGTGATGACTACAGCATCATCGATATTCATTTTCGACTTTCCAACTCTTCAATTGATCTTAAAATCAAATTGTTAAATCTCTATCAACTCATAGAATTTTAATTACCTTTGTTTACGTCAAACGACAATTCATTCCATGCAATTCGATGATATCCATGTGAATAAATAATTACTTAAGTTTTATAACCAATTTAAATTGATTCCAACTCAATTTATTTTAATTTCCATCACATTTCTAGTTTTATTCACCAACCATACATCTGCATTTCACTCCATATTTTCCTTCATTTCATTTGAAACCATTTTATTAAGCTTGAACCATTCCATGCTTATATATTAATAACCATTTTCTAATTTAAATTTACCTAAGCTTTTATTTAATGGACTTTTACCCTTTTCAGTTTAACTTGATTCTATTTCAGTCAAATCTTATTTCAAACTACAAATTTATTTAATTAGTTCCTTTGTTTCGTATAAATTTTAAATTTCCAGATTTAATTCATTCTCAATTCATTTAATTAATTACAAGGCCACTTTCAATTTATTCCTACCGATCTGGGTTTTGCAATTAAAACCATCCCTATTTTAATCCAATTTCAATTTAGGCAACATTTTCAATTATATTTACTTCACTAACTGTAACAACCCTATATTTTGTAATTATTTTATTGTATATTTTAATTATTTTTAATGTAAGATTTTAATTTAAAAACTTATTTTACTTATTTGAAATGATTAAATTTATTATTTAAATATAATCATGATTTTTATATGAGTTATAATTCCAAAATTTTGTAAGTTGAATATTTGCCTGAAATGCTGATTTTGGTCAAAATAGTCAAACTGTGACTTTCAACTTAAAATTTTAAAAGTTTAAAAGTTTAAATTTTTTTCTTTTATTATGAAAGTACATAAAATTATAAGAACTCCACTTTTCGTTTCGTTGAATTTGGATGTAAATTGTGAAAGTTATACCCTTTACAATATTGTGCGTATATAGGGTTTTTTAACAATGACTATTTTAAATTGTATAAATTACTTCTTCTTGGTTATATTTTATTTTAATATGTGATAATATGTTTTATTATGTATATTTTGACTTTTAAATATTTTTAAATGATAATAGAATTTTTCCAATATTTACTGTATTTATTTCCTATTTTTAAAGGCTGTTTTCTAATTTTCTACCATTTTCTTTACAAAAATTATATTTAATAAAAATTTTTTTTGTGAATGCACTTTTATTTTTTTTTATTTTGTTTGTTATAAATATTTTACAAGTCCATGAAGATTTTCTATAGTTCATTTGGATTTATTTCTAATTTTAAAGCCCAGTCTACAATTTTAAGCCATTTTCTTATTTTAATTATATATAATTAAAATTTATTTATTTATTTTATGCACTCACTTTTATTTGCTGTGTTTTACTTTATTTTATTCATTTTGCATGTATTTAAATTTAAGTAAATTTTTCCAAAGTGTATTGAATTTATTTCTAATTCTTAAGTCTAGTTTTCATTTTTCTGTGCTAACTTTCTTATTTAATCATATCTAATTAATATTTAATTTTTAATATTTTGTTTATCTGTTATATTTTTGAATTTTAACTGATATTTTAATTATTTTCAGTTATTTGGATGTATATAAATATATATGAGAAATTTGAAAGGGTTAAGAGCTAAGAAACGGAAAAAACGTTTTATCCGTTTCTTTTACAGTTTCTTCTGTCATTAATACATCAATTCATCTTAGCCATTCCTTTCCCCATCCTTTGCAGTTGACTTCCTCTTGTCATTCACGAATTTTTGAAGCCCCAAAACCCTAAAAATCATGGCCTCCACCTTGAAGAAAAAAAATTAGGTAAATCCCTCTCTTCTTTCTACTTTTCTTACTTTTCTATGCAATTTTGCCTTGTTTCTCTTCTAAGTTTGGATCGGCCTCTTCTCCATAGCCGCAGCCACAAACTCCTACATCTCTTCCATGCCTCCAACACCATCTACTCCACCAACTATGACCATGGCCGAGCCATCTATGGTGGCCAAACCCTTCAAATTGCAACCTACATGCCTAAAAACAATGTTTTGACCATTGTTGCCTCATTCCCTTCATCTCCACTTGTTGGCTTGCCTATATGATGTTAAATCTGACCTATATGACGTCATACCTGAGTCAAAGCATAATCATAGCCAAGCATAAGTGTCCCTTAGGCCAAGCATTGAAGTGGTTGAAGCAAGGTCCAATCTACTTGTTCATTTCGCTTTGTATTTCAAAATTGTTTCAATGTTATTTTATGTTGAATGTTTATATATTGTCTGGTTTGTTTTGTTTTGGGTTGATGATGCAAAATCATATCTTGGCTATCTTTCAACTCAAATCAAAAGTCGTGAAATTGTGCTTGTCGTGCCTTTGGAGTCGTGCTTGTATGTTGTTTTGCTCTCTAGCTTTGAGAAAGGTGAGTCTTTCTCACTCTGACATATATACTTATGAAAAGTGGATTGATGACAAGTGTTTAGTAATGTAAAATGTTTATGCAAGTTAATGATGATCATATGATATGCTATGCCATGTTATTTCCATGTTATTAGCATGTTAAAACTATTAATTTTCACCTGACATCTGATATATGACTGCATATTGTGATATTGACTTTGTTTATATTATTTCTGTAAATGATCACACTGCAAGTTCCCTGTTAGAAAAAAATGTTATGGGCTGAAATGATAGGCCTGAGTTATTTTATTTATTTATTTAAACTTGGGATTGCAGGTTTGAAATGGTAGAACCCGGATTTTTACCTTTTAAACTGCGGATTGAAATGATACATATCCGTATCACTTGACCTAGGTTAGAAAACTATATACAGACCCGTGGTTATTTTATAAAGTGCTTTGAATATTTTAAGTATTTTAAAAATATAAAATTATGAAATTTGATTTAAATAGATTTTTAAAGGTTTTAAAATAAATAAATTATGATTTTTCTATGTGTTAAAAATGTAATTTATGAATGGATTAACTGGATTTTTGAAATATAACTTATGTTTGAAATTTGGAATTTTGACTAAAAATGATATTTAAGTTACATGAATAAAACGGACTTTAATTTTTTTTGGAAAATGGTAAATATGATAAATTGATTTATATTTGAATTTAAGTGATTTATTAAAGAATTATTGATTTTCTATAAATTTAAGTGGTTGAATAAATGACTGTTGAAAATGAAATTTTAAAATATAACTTGACTTGAAAATGTGAAATTTGAGTTTTAACTAAAGATGTTAAATTAATTAAATAAACTGGAAGTTTAGTTAAATTTGTGAAATGGTAATATAAATCTGAAACGTATAGGTTTTAATTTATGAAAGAAACGCATAGGTTTTAATTTAAGAAAGAAACGTATAGGTTTTAATTTACGAAAGAAACGTATAGGTTTTAATTTATGAAAGAAACGTATAGGTTTTAATTTACGAAAGAAACATATAGGTTTTAATTTATGAAAGAAACGTATAGGTTTAATTTATGAAAGAAACCAATAGGTTTTAATTTATGAAAGAAACGTATAGGTTTTAATTTATGGAAGAAACGTATAGGTTTTAATTAATGAAAGAAAGGTATAGGTTTTAATTAATGAAAGAAACATATAAGTTTTTAATTAATGAAAGAAACGTGTAAAGTCCTAATTAATGAGAGAACATGAAAGTTTTAATTAATGCAAGAACATGTAAAGTTTTAATTAAGAAAGAAACATGTAAAGTTTTAAGTAGTGTGGTATTGATTTAAATTAATAAATGTTCATTATTGTAATAGGAACATAAAATTTAAAACGTACATTTGACACGTAGATTTTAATCAATGTAATGGTGTATTTTAAATTAATTAAAATGATAAATGTTACTTACTGTAATAATAAAATGTAAGTTGATAAAGTACATTTGATAAGCAAGTTTTAATTTATGTGAATGACATACTTTAAATGATTAAAATAATAAAGTTTCTTTATTGTAATAATAATGTAAGTTAATAAGGTGCTTTTAACTTAACATAAGAATTTCAGTTTAAATTGTATATTACAGTAAGAAAGTTTATTTAACTATAAGGCTATGATAAATTGACATGTTAAAATTTTAAGCTTATCAATACTTTGATTATATACAATGTAAAGTGGAAAGTAGTACATTCCAAAAATGCTATGATTCCTTAAGGTAACATTTCCAAAATGCTATGATAATTAAAAGGAATATTTCAAGTTTAATAAATTTAAAGAAATATTCAATGATTTGAAAATTTGGGTTTTATTTGAATGATATAATATTGAATTATATTTTGAAATGGAAATGATACAATTGTGATATTGTTTTGAAATGAGTATGATATTTTGGTCTTGAAAGTATAAATTATTTGAAATAAATATCCATGGGTTATAATAACGATTGGTTGTTAAAGAGATCGGGATCGGATATTGTCTTATAGCCGGACAATACCGAAAACCACTTTGACAACTGTGTACGCGGTGGAGATTCCAGAATGAAGTAGGATGGTGGTGACGTTCTCGAGGTATATTACGTGGACCCAACTCCCATGAGTTGGCATATATGACTAAAACAGGAGCTATACCGGGCTACACAAAGGGTCGCACCCTTTCATCGAGCATGCTCCATCGGAAACCATTCTATTACTGTTGTGATTCGATTCGGTGGCGCCACTTTGATTCGGGGGTATTGTTCGAGGTGGGCGGAAGCTGCTGGCTTGCCGTCACCATCGGTCCGGGAGTGCAAATGGTGTATCCACCCTGGCATTGCCTCATGTGCCGTGTCATATCCTTATATCGAGCCCACTACGATTTTGGTTTTAAAGATCCGACCGCGTTAAGGTTCACCATCCCCTTAACGCTATTTTCTATATGATTATACTTTACTGATTAGACACTACCGTATATAGCGTATATTACTGCATAGTAAATAGTTTAACGAATCCTTAGAGGATGGGCGGTCCCAAGCATCCTTTAAGTTACTGATGCATTTTTTTACCGTTCACTTGAGTTGATTTACAGTTTATAAGTATTTATGTCCTGACTCGAGGGTTTTGTATTTTGCTTTACGCTCGGGTCAGATTGATTGAGTTAGCATTCAAGATTCACCTTCGGCGTTGGAGCTTTCCTTGAAGATCCAGCCATCTATTTTGTTTCAGTATCCAGTGGTTCAGTGATGTATCTGATTTGTACCTGATGTATCCAGTTACACTTCTGTTTTATCTTATTTAACTCTGATGTATCTTATATTTATATAGTAGCTTCATGAACTACTATCTCTTTTTCTTCCGCTGCATTTTTACATACTTTGTGTCTGTGATCTGTGATTTTTATTTACTGTATATTCTGAGGTTTGCCAAAATTTTATTTACAACACGGTATTTTGAGCAATTCAATTCCGGCATGAGTGTCTACCTATACACTTATAATGGATGCGAATGGTTGAAAATACCGCGTCGTTACAGTTGGTATCAGAGCTTTGGTAGCTCTAGCCAAAGCTCAGCATATAGAGTGAATGTATTTACATAATCACTTTCATTCGAGTTTGAATCTCTTCCCTTTTGACTCGATTCCTTTGAATTTTGGAACGTTCCCTGCGGTTCCAAAGTCCATTCTTATTCCCCGCTATTCATCTTCATTTGATTCTGGAGTATCCCACAACTCCACTTCGAATGATCTTTATAGTGAATTGGCGGTCCCGCCAATCTCAAAAATTTTCTTGTAAGAGGGGTGAAACTCCATTACAACAGCATCGATTCACCAAAGATTTTATATCCTCGGTTTAGATGCTAGTATCTCCTATTATCCCAAACTCTAACTCTTGAGATCAAACGTAGATTTACCCTAGAAAATCCACTTCGATCTTATACTTTAAGTCACGGTTGACCCGATTAAGGTTGCCCGTGATTTATTTTAGCTTATCCACCTCCCTACTCTGTATTTAATCATCTTGTCTTTTTTTTCCAACATATTTTCAAACATTTTGAATTGTATTTGTCAATCTATATTTTTTTATTGTGTTGTTGGAGTTGTTGATGTTGATTTGGGTTTCTGATCGATTCGTCTGATCAACGCTATCGATAGGATTTCTAAAAAACTTTGATAGAACAAACTGACACGATATTATTTTAAATTTTGTTTTGGTTAATGAAATAAAATTTTGATATATATATTTATGGAACTTAATAAAATGATTCAAATTGATAATTTGAAATGATAATACTTGATTTATCATTTATTGTTCTATAAATGAATTTATAAATAATTGTTTATAAATTTATATGGGAACTCAAATGAATTTAGGAAAAGAAATTTGAGAATTTAATTTCCGATGGTTCCAAACCTTTTGTTTAAAAGTTTAATGGGATATACTATTTAAAATATTTTCAAATAGAAATTTGTTTCCAAAGAATTTTAAGTTTAAAATTAGTACTCTTCTCTTTGTCGCTGGAAAATAACTTCGGTGATGACTGCAGCATCATCGACGTTCATTTTCGAGTTTCGAAGTGAAGAGACTATTCTGTAGTCTTGCTACAGCTTTGTTTTGGGAAATTAAATAGATTTGAATTTCTAAAATATGACTTAATTTATAATATATATAGATATATAATTGAAATTTGATTTGACATATTATATATATATTATTACTTATCTCTAAATGGTTTGAATAAATCGGAAATTTAATTCTTAAATTTTATTTTTAACAATAATTTCAATTATAAAAAGAAAATCAAAAAAAAAAATTGGATAAATGATTAAACTTGAGATAATTGAATTGGAAAGTTTTATTTGTATGACACAATTTCATTCCAATATAACTTACCTTAATTTCAGAAGTTAACAATGTAATTGGGTAATATACAATATAAAAAGATTTTATTTATAAAATTTGAGTGGTTATAATAAATGTTATACACTTAAATTTTAATTATAAAATGATTAACAGAGGTAAATATAATAAAGGGTAATTGAATAACTTACAATAAAATGATGTTAAAAGAACTAAGAATAAAAGAAAGCAGTTATAATAAGTGTAAGTATATTGAACATGAGTGATAAATATATTGAGAGGAATAAATTTAATTTTATTAGCAATAAAGGAGAATAAAATTTATTAAGTACAATGTGAGTGTAATAAATGATTATTTTTCAAACCCATGGTTCTAAAAATTGTTAATTTAAGATGATTGGATAATAAGATAATGAAATTTGAGATAGTTAAGATTTATTTAACTTGTGTAAAGATTTACTCTCTATTTAAGTTGAAATTTCCATGCTTTCAAATCTATTTCCTTATTTTGTTTTCCAAACTATTTTTGTTATCCTCCTCCTCCTTATCTTGCTATAGATTGGTATAGGAATCTTTCTATAATCTTTGATAGATCTTTGGTAATCATTTTGAATCCACCTTTTTCGTGCTTGTGTTCTTAATTTTGGAGAATCTTGGAAAGATCAGCTCCACCTTGTAAAACTTACCTATAACAACAGTTATCAGGTATAACTTCAATCTTCTTGTCATCTTATCTTAATCCTATTTCACTCTATCTTTTCTGTTCCCTTCCATACCTCATTCCTTTTCGGGGACGAAAAGTTTTGAGTGGGGGAGAGTGTAACAACCCTATATTTTGTAATTATTTTATTGTATATTTTAATTATTTTTAATGTAAGATTTTGATTTAAAAACTTATTTTACTTATTTGAAATGACTAAATTTATTATATAAATATAATCTTGATTTTCATATGAGTTATAATTCCAAAATTTTGTAAGTTGAATATTTGCCTGAAATGTTGATTTTGGTCAAAATAGTCAAACTGTGACTTTCAACTTAAAATTTTAAAAGTTTAAAAAATTAAATTTTTTTCTTTTATTATGAAAGTACATAAAATTATAAGAACACCACTTTTCGTTGCGTTGAATTTGGATGTAAATTGTGAAAGTTATACCCTTTACAATATTGTGCGTATATAGGGTTATTTAACAATGACTATTTTAAATTGTATGAATTACTTCTTCTTGGTTATATTTTATTTTAATATGTGATAATATGTTTTATTATGTATATTTTGACTTTTAGATATTTTTAAATGATAATAATTTTTTTTCAATATTTACTGTATTTATTTCCTATTTTTAAAGGCTGTTTTCTAATTTTCTACCATTTTCTTCATAAAAATTATATTTAATAATTTTTTTTTGTGAATGCACTTTTATTTTTTTTTGTTATTTTTTTTGTTATAAATATTTGACAAGTCCGTGAAGATTTTCTAAAGTTCATTTGGATTTATTTCTAATTTTAAAGCCCAGTCTACAATTTTAAGCCATTTTCTTATTTTAATTATATACAATTAAAATTTATTTATTTATTTTATGCACTCACTTTTATTTTCTGTGTTTTACTTTATTTTATTCATTTTGCATGTATTTAAATTTAAGTAAATTTTTCCAAAGTGTATTGGAGTTATTTCTAATTCTTAAGTCCAGTTTTCATTTTTCTGTGCTATCTTTCTTATTTAATCATATCTAATTAATATTTAGTTTTTAATATTTTGTTTATCTGTTATATTTTTGAATTTTAACTGAGATTTTAATTATTTTCAGTTATTTGGATGTATATATATATATATGAGAAATTTGAAAGGGTTAAGAGCTAAGAAACGGAAAAAACGTTTTATCCGTTTCTTTTGCAGTTTCTTCTGTCATTAATACATCAATTCATCTTAGCCATTCCTTTCCCCATCCTTTGCAGCCGACTTTCTCTTGTCATTCATGAATTTTTGAAGCCCCAAAACCCTAAAAATCATGGCCTCCACCTTGAAGAAAAAAAATTAGGTGAATCCCTCTCTTCTTTCTACTTTTCTTACTTTTCTATGCAATTTTGCCTTGTTTCTCTTCTAAGTTTGGATCGGCCTCTTCTCCATAGCCGCAGCCACAAACTCCTACATCTCTTCCATGCCTCCAACACCATCTACTCCACCAACTATGACCATGGCCGAGCCATCTATGGTGGCCAAACCCTTCAAATTGCAACCTACATGCCTAAAAACAATGTTTTGACCATTGTTGCCTCATTCCCTTCATCTCCACTTGTTGCCTTGCCTATATGATGTTAAACCTGACCTATATAATGTCATACCTGAGTCAAATCATCATCATAGCCAACTATAAGTGTCCCTTAGGCCAACCATTGAAGTGGTTGAAGCAAGGTCCAATCTATCTTGTTCATTTCGCTTTGTATTTCAAAATTGTTTCAATCTTATTTTATGTTGAATGTTTATATATTGTCTGGTTTGTTTTGTTTTGGGTTGATGATACAAAATCATATCTTGGCTATCTTTCAACTCAAATCAAAAATCATGAAATTGTGCTTGTCGTGCCTTTGGAGTCGTGCTTGTATGTTGTTTTGCTCTCTAGCTTTGAAAAAGGTGAGTCTTTCTCACTCTGACATATATACTTATGAAAAGTGGATTGATGACAAGTGTTTAGTAATGTAAAATGTTTATGCAAGTTAATGATGATCATATGATATGCTATGCCATGTTATTTCCATGTTATTACCATGTTAAAACTGTTAATTTTCACCTGACATCTGATATATGACTGTATATTGTGATATTGACTTTGTTTATATTATTTCTGTAAATGATCACACTGCAAGTTCCCTGTTAGGAAAAAATGTTATAGGCTGAAATGATAGGCCTGAGTTATTTTATTTATTTATTTAAACTTGGGATTGCGGGTTTGAAATTATAGAACCCGGATTTTTACCTTTTAAACTGCGGATTGAAATGATACATATCCGTATCACTTGACTTAGGTTAGAAAACTATATACAGACCCGTGGTTATTCTATAAAGTGATTTGAATATTTTAAGTATTTTAAAAATATAAAATTATGATATTTGATTTAAATAGATTTTGAAAGGTTTTAAAATAAATAAATTATGATTTTTCTATGTGTTAAAAATGTAATTTATGAATGGATTAACTGGATTTTTGAAATATAACTATGTTTGAAATTTGGAATTTTGACTAAAAATGATATTTAAGTTACATGAATAAAACGGACTTTAATTTTATTTGGAAAATGGTAAGTATGATAAATTGATTTATATTTGAATTTAAGTGATTTATTAAAGAATTATTGATTTTCTATAAATTTAAGTGGTTGAATAAATGACTGTTGAAAATGAAATTTTAAAATATAACTTGACTTGAAAATGTGAAATTTGAGTTTTAACTAAAGATGTTAAATTAATTAAATAAACTGGAAGTTTAGTTAAATTTGTGAAATGGTAATATAAATCTGAAACGTATAGGTTTTAATTTATGAAAGAAATGTATAGGTTTTAATTTATGAAAGAAACGTATAGGTTTAATTTATGAAAGAAACGTATAGGTTTAATTTATGAAAGAAACGTATAGGTTTTAATTTATGAAAGAAACGTATAGGTTTTAATTTATGAAAGAAACGTATAGGTTTTAATTTATGAAAGAAAGGTATAAGTTTTAATTAATGAAAGAAACGTATAAGTTTTTAATTAATGAAAGAAACGTGTAAAGTCCTAATTAATGAGAGAACATGAAAGTTTTAATTAATGCAAGAACATGTAAAGTTTTAATTAAGAAAGAAACATGTAAAGTTTTAAGTAGTGTGGTATTGATTTAAATTAATAAATGTTTATTATTGTAATAGGAATATAAAATTTAAAACGTACATTTGACACGTAGATTTTAATCAATGTAATGGTGTATTTTAAATTGATTAAAATGATAAATTTTACTTACTGTAATAATAAAATGTAAGTTGATAACATACATTTGATAAGCAAGTTTTAATTTGTGTGAATGGCATACTTTAAATGATTAAAATAATAAAGTTTCTTTATTGTAATAATAATGTAAGTTAATAAGATGCTTTTAACTTAACATAAGAATTTCGGTTTAAATTGTATATTACAGTAAGAAAGTTTATTTAACTATAAGGCTATGATAAATTGACATGTTAAAATTTTAAGCTTATCAATACTTTGATTATATACAATGTAAAGTGGAAAGTAGTACATTCCAAAAATGCTATGATTCCTTAAGGTAACATTTCCAAAATGCTATGATAATTTAAAGGAATATTTCAAGTTTAATAAATTTAAAGAAATATTCAATGATTTGAAAATTTGGGTTTTATTTGAATGATATAATATTGAATTATATTTTGAAATGGAAATGATACAATTGTGGTATTGTTTTGAAATGAGTATGATATTTTGGTCTTGAAAGTATAAATTATTTGAAATAAATATCCATGGGTTATAATAACGATTGGTTGTTAAAGAGACCGGGATCGGATATTGTCTTATAGCCTGACAATACCGAAAACCACTTTAACAACTGTGTACGCGGTGGAGATTCCAGAATGAAGTAGGATGGTGGCGACGTTCTCGAGGTATATTACGTGGACCCAACTCCCGCGAGTTGGCATATATGACTAAAACAGGAGCTATACCGGGCTACATAAAGGGTCGCACCCTTTCATCGAGCATGCTCCATCGGAAACCATTCTATTACTGTTGTGATTCGATTCGGTGGCGCCACTTTGATTCGGGGGTATTGTTCGAGGTGGGCGGAAGCTGTTGGCTTGCCGTCACCATCGGTCCGGGAGTGCAAACGGTGTATCCACCCTGGCATTGCCTCGTGTGTCGTGTCATATCCTTATATCGAGCCCACTACGATTTTGGTTTTAAAGATCCGACCGCGTTAAGGTTCACCATCCCCTTAACGCTATTTTCTATATGATTATACTTTACTGATTAGACACTACCGTATATAGCGTATATTACTACATAGTAAATAGTTTAACGGATCCTTAGAGGATGGGCGGTCCCAAGCATCCTTTAAGTTACTGATGCATTTTGTTACTGTTCACTTGAGTTGATTTACAGTTTATAAGTATTTATTTCCTGACTCGAGGGTTTTGTATTTTGCTTTACGCTCGGGTCAGATTGATTGAGTTAGCATTCAAGATTCACCTTCGGTGTTGGAGCTTTCCTTGAAGATCCAGCCATCTATTTTGTTTCAGTATCCAGTGGTTCAGTGATGTATCTGATTTGTACCTGATGTATCCAGTTACACTTCTGTTGTATCTTATTTAACTCTGATGTATCTTATATTTATATAGTAGCTTCATGAACTACTATCTCTTTTTCTTCCGCTGTATTTTTATATACTCTGTGTCTGTGATCTGTGATTTTTATTTACTGTATATTCTGAGGTTGGCCAAAATTTTATTTACAACACGGTATTTTGAGCAATTCAATTCCGACATGAGTGTATACCTATACACTTATAATGGATGCGAATGGTTGAAAATACCGGTTCGTTACACTAACGATTCAAGTCGAATTTGATTTATAACTCGAGTTTTATTTCCAAAATTCAATATTAACTCACAAATTCAGCTTCTACTTAACTACATTAGGTTCCAGTTACATATTTCATTGACTAATTTATTATCTAATTTGTTCTCCCCCTATTTATAATTCAATACTTGATTTGTAATCTCAAAAATCGCTTCATTTAATTTTCTTAAGTTCAATTTATTTTATAATTCAAGTTTGGATTTTTTTTGTTTTATTTTCCAGATCATCAAACAATATTTATTTTGTGTTTTGTGTTCCACTTTTCAATTTTATAAGTCACAACTTATTATTATACACATTTCCATTCATTCTAGGCTTGAATATATTCATCTTTTATTTTTGACTGGAGATTTACGCTTATTTATAACCCAAGCAAATTTTTATTCCATGGACTTTTAATTCTTTATAAGTTATTCTAATTCATTTAATCCAATCCAATTCTTATCCAACTTATTTCTTATCCAACTTACCTCCATTTATTTAAGTAAGGATGTAACGACCCAGAATTTTAATTTATTAAAATTTGAATATTTAATTAATTTTAAATATTAATAAGTGAATTTATAAGTCAAATAAATTTTAATTTGAATTATTGGATTTAATTGAATAATTAAATCGATAATTTAATACGTTAAATTATGGAAATAATTGAAAATTGAGTTAAATATGATAGAAAATGATTTGTAAAATTTTATTTTATCATATGGAAGTTAGAATGATATTTTAGAACTTTTAAAATCGAATTAAAAGTTAATTTGTGAAAATTGAATATTTTAATATTTAATAATCGACTGTAAAATAGCCAATTTTTGAACAGTCTCAGAATTGAACGAAACCAGTTCCATTGGATCCGTAATAGTTAGTTATTACCGGATTTCAATTTTCGTGTTAATCGGAGTTATCGTTTGATCGTGGCAGCTCGAAACGCATCGATTTATTTTTAATTTAAATTTGACGAGTGAAAATAGCCATTTTTCAAAAAGTCTCGGATTTCGACGAAACTAGTTTCATCGGATCCGTAATGTGATATTATTGCAAGGTTTCAAATTTCAAGTCAATTGGATTTACCGTTTGTCCGTTACAAATTAAAACGCCTAGAAATCGACTTAAATCGGTTTAATTTAAATTGAGCGTTTATAGCCATAACTCGCACATACTTCCGAATTAGCTTTCGAAACCTGTTCCATTGTGTCCGGAACGCGGGGTAAACCCTAGAAACGCTGGTTACGGCGCGTAAATCGGAGTTCGGAATTTCCGGGATGAATAGTGTTTCGATTTTCTTTATAAATAGACCAACACCCCTCTCTCTTCATTAAAAAATAAAAAAAATAAAAACATGTAACCCTAGCCGCCACCCACATAACCCACGGCCAGAAAACACCCAACTTGCTCCCTCCAAATCTCAAAATCCGTCGACAATTAGCAAGAATGTTCAACTACAAAGTGATAGAGCACAACACGAACTAGAGATCCAACGGTTATGATCGAATATGGAGTCGTGTGGAGGAAGCTACAGGCCCGCGTCCATCTGCAGTTCATCCTCGTGTTGCATGCAATCTAGGGGGCCGAGCCCTATGGTGCTTCAGCCGAGTGTAGCTAGTAGTATGGCCTTCGACATGGTGGTGATGTGATCGAGTATAGTCGAGTATTGGCGATGCATAATTTAACCCTAATTTGGCTAATGGGTTCGGCTATGTATGTTGAAGCCTGGAGCATATGCGTGATGTAGAAGATGGAGGGGGGGCGTTGGATGTGGAGATGCACGGCTGTGATGAAGTTAGGTTATAAGTTTTATAAATTATGTTATAAATCTATGTATATAAACACGTGTAACTTCAAATATTCATAACTTTTTCATACGAGGTCGAAAAAATGCAAACTCAGTTGCATTGGGATCGTATGGACGAGCACTACGCGATGGAGTTGGTTTGGAGTCGTTTGGAGTTAGTGAGAATTTTGGATAAAATTAAACGTCCGTTTAATTTTATTCGAAATAAATCGCTAAAAAGGAAAATAAAATCAAGGTGAGAACTTCTCACTCAATCGAATCAGTTTCGATTTTATTTTAAATAGTTAGATTTAAAATATTTGAATGCATGTTTGAATGTTGATTGATATCTATTGATTGTTAAAATAGACATTATACGCCGTTAGTAAGCGGATGTTATTTATTAAAAACATATACCGCGAATATTTCATAAACAGTGAAATTGGTATTATATATAATATCAATATATATATATTGGCATATGTATATATTGCAGTTATTGATTTCCCGCATTTATTTGTTTAGCGGATGAGACCCTATTACGCCGTTATTAAGCGGATAATATTTAATAAGAACATATACCGCGATAATTTCGTACTGGAGCGAAATTGGTATTGTGCTAATGTTTTTGGATGCAGGAAAACAGGTTGGAGGGATCCAACTGGATTCCTCAACAGTTTTTATTTGATTTCAGATATTTTGATATTTGATGGATTATCATATCGATATATGATGGATCGTGTAGTCGTGATTGACTATTTGGTGTGTAGCATCATTGGACCAAATTTGGAATTTTAAAAATGATTTTTAAAGTGATTTTAGAAAGTATACGTTTTATAAAATAATTTTGGAATTGATCCATTTTAAATAAATAAACGTTATAATTTTTAAAGTTATAAAAAATTATGATTTTTGAGAAATATAGTTAAAAACTGATTTTTGAGAATATGATGCTATTGAGTTATAAAATAGTTTAATCGAGATATTTTAGGATTTATTGTGAAAAGTTTAAATATAGGATTTATGAAATTTAATTATTTTATAAATCAATAGAATGGTGAAATTATAAAGGAATTTAAAGACGTTTTAAAAGAATAATATAAATTGATTTATATTAAGAGATTTATAAATGGATATTTATAAATTGAGATATAGACATTATAAAACGAGTTTTTATAAGTGTTTGAATGAAGTGAAAATGAATTTCATTAAAGAATGAAATTTATAGAATTTAAATGGTGAAGTTATAAGAATGAAATTAATAGAATTATAAACGGTGAAGTTATAAATGGAATTTTATAAACAGTAGGTTTATAAAATTTGTAAAGTTATTAAAAGAATAGACTTGGGTAATAATTGAATCTCATAAGTTATAAGATTTATAATTATGAAATTCTAAGGAACGATTTTGTAAAATAATCGTTTTATAAGTAATTGACTTATAATATGAACTTTTAGTTTATAATTAAGTTATAAACTGGAATAGGTTAATAAAAGAATTTATAAAAAGGAAGTTTTTATAAATAAATAGAAATGGAATTTATAAACGATGTTTTATAAATTCGCAAATGACTTATTTTGATAAGAAAATTGTTGAAACCTATAAATGGAGTTATATTCACATTTTTGAATAGTGAATAATCCTTTGAATTAAAACGAATAAAAGGATGAGATTTCTTAGTGAAGTTTATTCACATTTTTGAATAGTGAATAACACGTTAAAGAAAATGGTTTGAATGTGAATGTTTTAAATAGAATTAAAACGATCTAACGAAGTTTTAATTGTGTTGAGATTCGAAACCATAGATTTCAACATTTATTGTTGAAATAGACGTTTTCGAGAAATAAAAGGAGATGGTGGACTATAACACTGTTGTTATAGTAAATGATTTCCGAAAGGAAATGTTTTTTTGTATAGTATTGGGATTTATATATCTATTTTAAATTTCGAATCCCTATACTAGTGATTTTGGGTTGTCGTAACGATGTTTTACGCAACATTTGTTTTGGCCCAAATAAATATGTTTAAGAGAATGATTTCCTTAAAGAATGAATTATATACTTAATTTGATTTAAGTATATTGAATATTTTCCAAGGTTGAAAATAAAAAGATTTGTGAATTACTTATTTAATAAGTATGGAAATGTTTTCCAATATGAAGTGAATATTTAGAATTTATCTTTTTAAGATAAATTGAAAATGGATAGTTGAAATCGTATATGCATGAATATTTTGGAATATAAATTCACTAAGGAATTTATATGTGAAAGTGGAATTTGTGAAAAAAATAAATGTTGATTTATTTTTGAAGTATTGAAAATATATATCTTGTAAAGATATTTTGGAAAATAAATAATTTGGAAAATTATTTGGAATCTGGTGATGTGTGCATATCCATTGATAGTTCAATAGCCGACTATCAATATTTCCCTTTGAATGGGTATTTGATGTGATTTGTTTGAATGTGGATGCTACACTTATTTTTGAATAAGCGCTCACTATTCGGGTTAACCGGGAAAGGACCATGGGGTCGTATAACCCATTCCGAATATGTGATACGTCGTTGTAAATTGCATTTGAAGATCGGTGTTGAAGACCGAGTTTTTGCGAAAGCGATAGGATGACCTATCGATTGTCTCTGCACTGGGTAGCTCCTGGTATAGAGATCTCCTAAGTGATGGGAAATTCGATCGGGATTGTGAATACCCGGATTGCAAGGACTTCTTTGTAAGTGCCTTCGGTTTTGTTCGAGCCCGGAACAAACTTGTATGGATTGTGTGTCTGACATTACAAGTTGAGATATAAAGCCGATTTCTTTCAAAGATATTTCTGTTGGTGGCGAAGAATTTATTCTTTTAGCTTAACACCCTTCTCTGAGACGTACGAGCTCAGAGGTTATATAGTTGAAGTTATCGGCGATATATTCCCAATTTGGTAATGTGATATGCTGAGTGATGCTGAAATGATCATTGTGTTGATTATTGTGATAGGATCGTTTATTTGATCGTCTATCTTGGTGATCATTGTGTTGATCATTTGTTGACCCAAAGCATGGCTTTTGTATAAAGTATGTTTTTGTGGACGTGACTTCGTCGAACCTCACACCCCGGAAATGGTCATAACAGGAAAGATGCGGCAAGGTTATGAGGGGTAGCACCCTTTAGGGTATGTACATTTCCTTCTGGATAGAGGTGGTATCATGGTATGGAGCCCAGATATTTAACCTATGTGGTTACTACGAATTTATTACTTTGTGGTTGTTGGTTTTCGGGATCCCGTGAGAAAGGTCGTTTACGATCGGGGAATGGCGTGCTCGTGTCAGTAGTTACCCAGTTAGGGGTAACCCGGCCTTGTGTTGGCAGAGTTCCGGTTTGGTTCTCGGGGATGTCTTTCCAGAGGCATTCTCATGTGGCAATGGGAAGTTCCTTGGCCTGACCATTTGTTGGAAATCCAAAGAAACAATACGAAACTTGTAAGGTATTAGTTGTAGAACCTGCTATTCACTTATGGTGGTCACCACTGTTTGGATAGTAGCTATAGTAGGCATACGATAATGGTCGTATGTTGGCTAAGATTTATATTCTACTTTCAAAATGAATTTTTCCTACACTATGCACTAATAATAATATCAAATGTTATTTTAAATGCGTATCAAGCATCTTTGACTATCATAAGGAGAAATCTCCTCCGATTCTGCGTTTGCATGTGTGTGTGTGCGGGAGGCCTTATGGTAGTCTCATTTTTAAAAGCATTGCGAATTGAATTTAAAAATATTCCTCTATTTTGATTTTAAAGATAAATAAACTGTTTTGAGTTATCACACCAGTCACATGACTGACTTGGAGTTTATTGTTTTCCTTCCTAAACTCTGGGTGCCCACCAATTTCCACACGGGCAGTCAAGAGTTAAGGTTTATCAGGATATTCTGGATATTCAAGAGTTGCTGGAGGCAAGATGGATGGCATGGCGTATTACTACTATATAGTATTTATTTTTCCGCTGCACTATTTGTTGTTGTTGTACACTCTTATGATATGATGTAATGTAATGTGATGTAATGCAATAACTGATATAGTTCTTTGTTTAAAGATTATTCATTTATTATTATATGTTGTTCCGCTGCGAATTGTGAGATTCTGATGTTGTTCTGTTGTTTTCTGTTCCATCCTATTTTCTTCTGTTTTTCTTTTTCCTCTATTCTCTTTTTCTTCTATTTTAAAATTCTGTTCTATCTTCTCTTCCCTCTATTTTCTAATCTTCCATCTTTTTCTACCTTCTTCTTTCTTACTTTATCTTGTTCTTAAATTCTTTCTTAAACCCATAACATTTCGGTTTTTTTTTGTCCTTCGATTCCTCGGCAGTCGATAAAGTGAGTGTCGATGTCGAATTTTCGAAAGTCGAAAATCTCCGAAACGTTACATTTGGTATCAGAGCTTATGGTTAAGCGACAACCATGGTTCTGTTGGGTATTACTCATTAGAGATAGAGTCAGCAGTACTCTAGAATGAGTTTGAGTGTAATAATAGCTATGAGAGCGTATTTGTTAGTGAATATAAAAAATTGTTTTATATTGTGATGGTTAGTTTATTGAGTGGCATATGAACTTTCGTCAGCGTGGTCCGCAAGACTATGCCGAAGGGGTTTCTAAACACTTGAATAGAACAATTCGACACAATATTGTCTTAAAAATTGGGTAAATGAAATAATTTTACCTTGATTATATTTTATATATAAAGGAATAATTTTTTCAGAATTATTAAAGAGTATATAAGATGATTGTTTAGTTATTTGAATAATCTAAATAAAGGAATTGTATAAGCAAAATGAATTATAAGAGTTAAATTATAATTAAAGTGATTTACAATTGTGAAATAAACTTATATATGAGAAGTGAAACTATATGAATATATTTATGAATATGAGTTATAAATAAAAATGAATTTAAAGTTAAAGAGAAGTATAACTTAAGAGATGTTGAATGAAGTTGATATTGATATCAAAGTAAATTAATAAAGGTTAAGTGATAAATGTAAACTTAAGTTATATATATGAAATTCAACTTTTGTAATAGAATTGAATGAATGGATTGAATATTAATCAATTAAATGTGAATTAAGTTGATATGAAATAATGAATATAAGTGTTAATTCATTAAAATCTAAAGTTATTGAAAGTTGAATAAATTGGAATGGAAATCAATTTAATGTTAAACCAAGATGAATATGAGCAAAGAAATTTGGTTGCAAAGAATATACATTGGTTGTTATATGATTGTTAGATTGATTTTATATAGTTCATTAAGTGTTAATGAAATTTAAAGCTATGTAATTAAATTCAAATTAGAAGTAAATAAATTTGAATGGAATTGAATTTGAATTGGAAGTGAACCAACTTGAATATGAATTAGTAAATATAAACTAATTGAAATTGAATGTTAGTAAACATCCATTGTTAATGAATCAAATGTGATTAAATTGAAAACCCAATTCATTGAATATTAATGAGAATATAAATGAATATATTGATTATGAATTTGTTGGATGATAGTTGGTTGATGGTTGATGTTGGCATTTGTTGTTTGTTGCATTTGCTATGTGACATATATAGTTATTATGTTGCTATATGATGTATATCGATACTATTATCTATATACATGATTCTCATGTTGTTTGTTGAGTGATTAGTAGGTGCGGATCGCGTTTGCTTCGCATTTGGAGCTCGCTTTCGCGCTATATTAGCCGTAAATGCTCGCTAATAAAATATAAGGTACATATCTCGGATTACATACCGTACTTTTACACTTTTTTCCCTGCGGGATGCCTCATTACTTGATGAGATGTATATTTGTGATATATATACTGTCATTTTTTTTTTCGGATCGAGCCGCGCAAAGGAGACTATGGCGAATTTTTCCGAAAATTTAAGGCATTAGAAATTTTTTGAGAAAATTGGAAAATTTTGAAAACTTTAAACTTTGATTTGAAGTTGAAAGTTAAACAATAGTAATTGTTTTTGAAAAGATAACTAAGTATGATTGGGAAACTTAGTAAAGATTTGTAAGAAATTTAACTATGAATTTTGGAAAATTAATAGATTCTGTAACTTTTCTTACTAGTTAATTTCGAGGACGAAATTCTTTTAAGTGGGGAAGATTGTAACGACCCAGAATTTTAATTTATTAAAATTTGAATATTTAATTAATTTTAAATATTAATAAGTGAATTTATAAGTCAAATAAATTTTAATTTGAATTATTGGATTTAATTGAATAATTAAATCGATAATTTAATACGTTAAATTATGGAAATAATTGAAAATTGAGTTAAATATGATAGAAAATGATTTGTAAAATTTTATTTTATCATATGGAAGTTAGAATGATATTTTAGAACTTTTAAAATCGAATTAAAAGTTAATTTGTGAAAATTGAATATTTTAATATTTAATAATCGACTGTAAAATAGCCAATTTTTGAACAGTCTCAGAATTGAACGAAACTAGTTCCATTGGATCCGTAATAGTTAGTTATTACCGAATTTCAATTTTCGTGTTAATCGGAGTTATTGTTTGATCGTGGCAGCTCGAAACGCATCGATTTATTTTTAATTTAAATTTGACGAGTGAAAATAGCCATTTTTCAAAAAGTCTCGGATTTCGACGAAACCAGTTTCATCGGATCCGTAATGTGATATTATTGTAAGGTTTCAAATTTCAAGTCAATTGGATTTACCATTTGTCCGTTACAAATTAAAACGCCTAGAAATCGACTTAAATCGGTTTAATTTAAATTGAGCGTTTATAGCCATAACTCGCACATACTTCCGAATTAGCTTTCGAAACCTGTTCCATTGTGTCCGGAACGCGGGGTAAACCCTAGAAACGCTGGTTACGACGCGTAAATCGGAGTTCGGAATTTCCAGGATGAATAGTGTTTCGATTTTCTTTATAAATAGACCAACACCCCTCTCTCATCATTAAAAAAAAAAAACATGTAACCCTAGCCGCCACCCACATAACCCACGGCCAAAAAACACCCAACTTGCTCCCTCCAAATCTCAAAATCCGTCGACAATTAGCAAGAATGTTCAACTACAAAGTGATAGAGCACAACACGAACTAGAGATCCAACGGTTATGATCGAATATGGAGTCGTGTGGAGGAAGCTACAGGCCCGCGTCCATCTGCAGTTCATCCTCGTGTTGCGTGCAATCTAGGGGGCCGAGCCCTATGGTGCTTCAGCCGAGTGTAGCTAGTAGTATGGCCTTCGACATGGTGGTGATGTGATCGAGTATAGTCGAGTATTGGCGATGCATAATTTAACCCTAATTTGGCTAATGGGTTCGGCTATGTATGTTGAAGCCTGGAGCATATGCGTGATGTAGAAGATGGAGGGGGGCCGTTGGATGTGGAGATGCACGGCTGTGATGAAGTTAGGTTATAAGTTTTATAAATTATGTTATAAATCTATGTATATAAACACGTGTAACTTCAAATATTCATAACTTTTTCATACGAGGTCGAAAAAATGCAAACTCAGTTGCGTTGGGATCGTATGGACGAGCACTACGCGATGGAGTTAGTTTGGAGTCGTTTGGAGTTAGTGAGAATTTTGGGTAAAATTAAACGTCCGTTTAATTTTATTCGAAATAAATCGCTAAAAAGGAAAATAAAATCAAGGTGAGAACTTCTCACTCAATCGAATCAGTTTCGATTTTATTTTAAATAGTTAGATTTAAAATATTTGAATGCATGTTTGAATGTTGATTGATATCTATTGATTGTTAAAATAGACATTATACGCCGTTAGTAAGCGGATGTTATTTATTAAAAACATATACCGCGAATATTTCATAAACAGTGAAATTGGTATTATATATAATATCAATATATATATATTGGCATATGTATATATTGTAGTTATTGATTTCCCGCATTTATTTGTTTAGCGGATGAGACCCTATTACGCCGTTATTAAGCGGATAATATTTAATAAGAACATATACCGCGATAATTTCGTACTGGAGCGAAATTGATATTGTGCTAATGTTTTTGGATGCAGGAAAACAGGTTGGAGGGATCCAACTGGATTCCTCAACAGTTTTTATTTGATTTCAGATATTTTGATATTTGATGGATTATCATATCGATATATGATGGATCGTGTAGTCGTGATTGACTATTTGGTGTGTAGCATCATTGGACCAAATTTGGAATTTTAAAAATGATTTTTAAAGTGATTTTAGAAAGTATACGTTTTATAAAATAATTTTGGAATTGATCCATTTTAAATAAATAAACGTTATAATTTTTAAAGTTATAAAAAATTATGATTTTTGAGAAATATAGTTAAAAACTGATTTTTGAGAATATGATGCTATTGAGTTATAAAATAGTTTAATCGAGATATTTTAGGATTTATTGTGAAAAGTTTAAATATAGGATTTATGAAATTTAATTATTTTATAAATCAATAGAATGGTGAAATTATAAAGGAATTTAAAGACGTTTTAAAAGAATAATATAAATTGATTTATATTAAGAGATTTATAAATGGATATTTATAAATTGAGATATAGACATTATAAAACGAGTTTTTATAAGTGTTTGAATGAAGTGAAAATGAATTTCATTAAAGAATGAAATTTATAGAATTTAAATGGTGAAGTTATAAGAATGAAATTAATAGAATTATAAACGGTGAAGTTATAAATGGAATTTTATAAACAGTAGGTTTATAAAATTTGTAAAGTTATTAAAAGAATAGACTTGGGTAAATAATTGAATCTCATAAGTTATAAGATTTATAATTATGAAATTCTAAGGAACGATTTTGTAAAATAATCGTTTTATAAGTAATTGACTTATAATATGAACTTTTAGTTTATAATTAAGTTATAAACTGGAATAGGTTAATAAAAGAATTTATAAAAAGGAAGTTTTTATAAATAAATAGAAATGGAATTTATAAACGATGTTTTATAAATTCGCAAATGACTTATTTTGATAAGAAAATTGTTGAAACCTATAAATGGAGTTATATTCACATTTTTGAATAGTGAATAATCCTTTGAATTAAAACGAATAAAAGGATGAGATTTCTTAATGAAGTTTATTCACATTTTTGAATAGTGAATGTAACGACCCGCCGCCTTGACCGCCTCTAGTCGGTAATTAAACCAACTAGAAACGTTCAAAATAACGGATTGTTATTTAGTTTATAACATTTAAACAGAATCAGCTACAGAATCACAGAATAGTAATCATATTTTATAAACAAACTTTTCTTTTACATACAAATATCAGAGTTTACAATACATTACATTTTAATTTATACAGCGGAAACAATTTATATTTTAAAGTATAAGAAACATTTGCTGAAAACTGAAGTAAAGCTTTAATTCCCCCCCTCTCTCTAACTTCGCGGCCTGAAAATCTTCAAGCTGTAAAAATACTCGGTCTGACCCGAGCGTTTATGCAAAACACAAAAACACTCGAGTCAGGATTAATCTTTATTCAAGTAATTAAATTTGAAATGAACTGAAATAAATGGTTACAGTTATGGTGAACAAATAAATCAGTTAAATCCTATTATAGATTTTCGCATTAGCGATTCCAAATTTTTATACACATGTGTGGCTGCAGTACACACGTGTACTCATACCCATGTGCACTGCCTCGCCAACCCACGTGCACGAGTCAGACAAATCACTGCAAGTATACAAGCATAACTCCAAAACAGACAAGGCAAGGCACTATGCAGTGCACAACAAATCCAAACAGCCCCAAATACAAAATCACTACACATAACCAAAACAAGGACCACAAGAGCAGGCTGCAACCATGGAAGCAGAAGACCACAAATAAAGTGATTCAAAGTGGGCAACTCAGAAATATACCCAAGTGCAGACAGTAATATGCACTATGTAACATATGTACACAAAAGTAAGCAAGTGCAGACAGTAGCATGCACTAAAATACAACATATCAAACAGTCCCAAAATGGAAGCAACAGGTGAAACAAGTATGGCAGGGAATAAGGGGCAGGCAGCAACATGCACTTCTTGCAGGGGAAACAAGTACAGAGAGCAACAACAGGGAGCAACAATCAGTGCCAACAAGAAAACAACCCCACATGCAAATACATGGTCAAATTCTATTTAGAAAATCAAACAAAATTAAACATTTGAATTTAACATGAAATTCCATTTCACTGTGAAACTGATATGCAAAGCCCATGCTACACTGTCCAGCTTCAACAGATTCCATGCTTATGATTTTTAAGCTTAACAAACCTCATTTGTTTCAAATCCTAAGTTTAAAATGGTTTATATGCAGAAGTGTTAAATTTTCCCTTTTTTTTTTCTCTGCTCTGCAACCAAAATACAGAGGAACAAGTCCATAAAAATTCCCAGTGCACATAAGTTTTACAGAACTACTTGTTTTAGAACTAGATAGCAAAGCACAGAGTTTCCTTAATCAAATACCAGATTTTTAAAGAACAGTTGTTTCACATTTTTTTTCAAGAGCATGCAGATCCTAATGCATTCATATCTACAGATTAATTACCACTATCTACACATGCAAGAGAATCGTACCCAAGTGTATCCAAATGTACTACTTGTATTCAATCATGAAATGAAATTTATATGCAAAGGACAGAGGAAATGCAAACCCACATAGCAGTAAGGATGTTGCATGCAACTGAGATGAACAGAGGTGCCACAATGATTAGGGATATGGGATGCAGACAACAAAGAATGCTTACAGAGATGTTTACATGTTTTATGGTTACAGAGATGGTCAAACAAACATGCACATGAAAATTTATAGGCAAACAAAAATGGAATTGAAGACTGGGCAACATGAAGCATGCAATACTCAAGACATATCTTTATTACAAAAACAATTATGCACCTCAACTACTTAGTTAAACAAAACATTTTAGTAGCATCTGCACTTACCAATTTAACAACAAGATAACATAGCATCTGTTCTTATCAAAATTTTAAATTTTGAAAGAAATCAATAACATTTGTTCCTAACAGTTCAAACATAATTACTAGCATCTGTAAACATGAACATGCCCACAATGTTTTAATGTGGTTGGTATTTCATTCATGTGCAATTCTAGTCCTGTTACCCTGAGTTTCCAGAGAGTTTCAAATCATTTTGATTATTTAATTTGAACAACATCTTAAACTATGATTCCTGATTCTACAAATCATTTTTTTTTTTGAACCTTGATAACACTAACATATATTATATTATGTGTTAATGGTATTAGAACAGATTTTTATATGTGGGAAAGAAGATACAGAGACATCATGGTCCAGTTACTCAGAACACATCTGCATAATACAAACTGTTTCAGACATGCATTTCTTTATTAAAATCTGGATTCAAGTAGCATGCATGCAAGAATTCTGTGACAAGCACTAGTTTTTCAGTTGCATTTCTCTGCTCTGCATCAAGATTCAGGTGAGTAACATTTTAACTAATGAAGTTTAAACATTTTAGAAGCTACAAGTATGGCAGTGAAACAACTCAAGAGATCAAAAATGCAACACTTGATTGAGCTACAGACAGGTTAGACTAAAGTTTGAACTAAGAACAGGCAAATAAATTAAACAGCAAACATCATGCATAACACACAAGCATACACAAGCATATTCACACATTTATATAGATATGAAGTACATAGATTTTTTTTTTTTATATCAAGTTAACAGACACCAAACATCATCACAACAACAAAAGAAACTCAGGCATCTACATTTCCTTAGATTGGCAGACCCAAACCCCAATTTTGTTTCAGGCTAAACCAAAGATATTCAGTTGAATGCAAACTAAGAATTCTTTTTATGATTTTAAAAATCAAGTTGTTAGTCAAGTAATTTATTTATAAACTTAAATAAATAAATCTGAAACATTCAAACACTATTTACAGATATTTGCTCTGTTGCCTATTTTGTTTGTACAGAGGCATCACAGTTTTATTCTTGTTTCACATTTTTTTCTTTAAGATTAGATAAGATTAAATTCTAACTTATATAACATACTATGCTTAAAAAAAACTTAAACTCTAATATTAATTTTATCCTGAAGTCATGTTTTTGAACATAATAACAATCTGGAAACTAAAACAGGCAAACCAAGATTACTGTGCAACATGCATATAACAGAGTATACCCTTTAATTCAAGTATTGGTTTGAGAAATCAATATTTACTCTTGAATTAATGAAACTGGATGGTCTAATTTATACACACATGCAGTTGTTCTTCTATTATTAAGTTTTCAGAGAAAACATTACAGTTTCACTTATTCCTTTTATTCTTTTCCATTTTTAATAAAAATTAAAACTGTATATTTACTTTGTTTAAATCTTAACTTTAACAAAGATTTGGATCTAAGGTTATGATTTTGATCTGGATATACACTTGGAATGCTAGAACAAACAAGATCAAGCAAGACAAATTTCAACAGAAAACAAACATTCAGAAACATACATCTCACATGAAATTCCATCTCAATCATCCACTTCAATATGATTATCACAGGCATAAACTAAGCAACTAAAATTACTTAAATTTTTTTTTTTTTGTTAAAAAAAAAATGTTATTCACAGAAAACAAGATGCAGTATTTCATTTTGCAAATGGCCAGTGAAAGGGGTATATGTAGATTCACACAAATATTTTAAGCATCCAAATCATTTTGCTTTGATTCCTTTACAAGTTTAAAACAAAATCCATCTTGTTTTACTGAAACAAAATCCATTGAAACAAAAAGAGACAAAGGGAAAAGAAAAAGGATTTTTGACAGGTTTTCCTTAAGAAAACAGTTTTCTGAACAAGATCGGAGATGATCAACAACTATTTCCTATTCTCAAGCATTTTCTAACAACAACATACACATAAAGCAGTACAAATATTCATTTAACAAAGCCAAATCCAACACATGCAGCCACAAACATAACGAGCAAAGTTTGGATATAGCATCTGCTCTCATCAATTTAATTAAAAATTATAGTATCTGTGTTTATCAATTTAAAAATACAATTTATAACATCCATTCTCATCAGTTTAATTAAAATTTAAGTAGCTTCTGTTCTTAACAGTTTAAATAAAATTAAATTCAATAGTATTTGTCCTCATCAGTTTAAATAACAAATTAACAGAGCAATTCATAGCAAAAGAACAACCAACAACCAACATGCAGTGAGCCATCTGTTCTTATTGGTCTAGAATTCAATTTTAACCGAGCAACTGAAAACCACAAACCACCAAAACAAAGCATGCAATCAAACATTCACTTCAAAACAAATCTAAAAACTTGCATGAAGATTAATCGTGAGGAGAAACTCACCATAACAAAGTCGAAGCAGCCGAAGGGAAATAAGCCAAGTTGAACGAAGGTCGAAGCCCAGATTAGATCGCATACCCTTGTTTTGAATCGCAAGAAGCAAAACCCTAGATTTGATTGCTAGCCCTAATTTGAAGACGAGCAAAAAAATTGGAGAGGCCGCCATTTTGTTTCGTTATTTCGTTTAGGGTTTAGAAATGAAAATGGTAAAGTGAGATAAAGGGGAATCGGGTTAAAGATAAAGGCAGTAGTATTCAAACGTGGGCCGGTATAAATTTCAAAGCCCAAACCATAAACAAGTTTTCCTCTTATTTTTTTTTCTATTTATCTAAATCCAATTTGTTTTGTCTAATTATTTTCATTACTTTGTTTTGTAAATTTTTGTTTAAGTTATGTTGTTAAATTTTTTTTTTTTTTTTTTTTTTACTAAGTGTATTTGTTTATTTTATTTTGTATTGATTTTTTTTTTTTTAAGCTAAAGAAAAGAATGTTATTAAAATTTTAACCATCAGTTTATTAATTTACATAAATAAAAATTCTTGTATCCAAATTATTTTCTTAAGTCATTAGTTTGAATTTCAATTACAAATTAAATATTCAATTTCAACTCCAAAGTCAAGTTTAAATTTTTCTTCAGCTTTGTATAGATTAAATTTTAAATATTTAATCACCAATTTCATTGTTATATCGGAAATTCAGTTTAAATTATCATTCAAATATTCAAAATTAATTAAATATTCACAATTTAAATTGTTCAAAATTTAGGATCGTTACAGTGAATAACACGTTAAAGAAAATGGTTTGAATGTGAATGTTTTAAATAGAATTAAAACGATCTAACGAAGTTTTAATTGTGTTGAGATTCAAAACCATAGATTTCAACATTTATTGTTGAAATAGACGTTTTCGAGAAATAAAAGGAGATGATGGACTATAACACTGTTGTTATAGTAAATGATTTCCGAAAGGAAATGTTTTTTTGTATAGTATTGGGATTTATATATCTATTTTAAATTTCGAATCCCTATACTAGTGATTTTGGGTTGTCGTAACGATGTTTTACGCAACATTCGTTTTGGCCCAAATAAATATGTTTAAGAGAATGATTTCCTTAAAGAATGAATTATATACTTAATTTGATTTAAGTATATTGAATATTTTCCAAGGTTGAAAATAAAAAGATTTGTGAATTACTTATTTAATAAGTATGGAAATGTTTTCCAATATGAAGTGAATATTTAGAATTTATCTTTTTAAGATAAATTGAAAATGGATAGTTGAAATCGTATATGCATGAATATTTTGGAATATAAATTCACTAAGGAATTTATATGTGAAAGTGGAATTTGTGAAAAAAATAAATGTTGATTTATTTTTGAAGTATTGAAAATATATATCTTGTAAAGATATTTTGGAAAATAAATAATTTGGAAAATTATTTGGAATCTGGTGATGTGTGCATATCCATTGATAGTTCAATAGCCGACTATCAATATTTCCCTTTGAATGGGTATTTGATGTGATTTGTTTGAATGTGAATGCTACACTTATTTTTGAATAAGCGCTCACTATTCGGGTTAACCGGGAAAGGACCATGGGGTCGTATAACCCATTCCGAATATGTGATACGTCGTTGTAAATTGCATTTGAAGATCGGTGTTGAAGACCGAGTTTTTGCGAAAGCGATAGGATGACCTATCGATTGTCTCTGCACTGGGTAGCTCCTGGTATAGAGATCTCCTAAGTGATGGGAAATTCGATCGGGATTGTGAATACCCGGATTGCAAGGACTTCTTTGTAAGTGCCTTCGGTTTTGTTCGAGCCCGGAACAAACTTGTATGGATTGTGTGTCTGACATTACAAGTTGAGATATAAAGCCGATTTCTTTCAAAGATATTTCTGTTGGTGGCGAAGAATTTATTCTTTTAGCTTAACACCCTTCTCTGAGACGTACGAGCTCAGAGGTTATATAGTTGAAGTTATCAGCGATATATTCCCAATTTGGTAATGTGATATGCTGAGTGATGCTGAAATGATCATTGTGTTGATTATTGTGATAGGATCGTTTATTTGATCGTCTATCTTGGTGATCATTGTTTTGATCATTTGTTGACCCAAAGCATGGCTTTTGTATAAAGTATGTTTTTGTGGACGTGACTTCCTCGAACCTCACACCCCGGAAATGGTCAAAACAGGAAAGATGCGGCAAGGTTATGAGGGGTAGCACCCTTTAGGGTATGTACATTTCCTTCTGGATAGAGGTGGTATCATGGTATGGAGCCCAGATATTTAACCTATGTGGTTACTATGAATTTATTACTTTGTGGTTGTTGGTTTTCGGGATCCCGTGAGAAAGGTCGTTTACGATCGGGGAATGGCGTGCTCGTGTCAGTAGTTACCCAGTTAGGGGTAACCCGGCCTTGTGTTGGCAGAGTTCTGGTTTGGTTCTCGGGGATGTCTTTCCAGAGGCATTCTCATGTGGCAATGGGAAGTTCCTTGGCCTGACCATTTGTTGGAAATCCAAAGAAACAATACGAAACTTGTACGGTATTAGTTGTAGAACCTGCTATTCACTTATGGTGGTCACCACTGTTTGGATAGTAGCTATAGTAGGCATACGATAATGGTCGTATGTTGGCTAAGATTTATATTCTACTTTCGAAATGAATTTTTCCTGCACTATGCACTAATAATAATATCAAATGTTATTTTAAATGCGTATCAAGCATCTTTGACTATCATAAGGAGAAATCTCCTCCGATTCTGCGTTTGCATGTGTGTGTGTGCGGGAGGCCTTATGGTAGTCTCATTTTTAAACGCATTGCCAATTGAATTTAAAAATATTCCTCTATTTTGATTTTAAAGATAAATAAACTGTTTTGAGTTCTCACACCAGTCACATGACTGACTTGGAGTTTATTGTTTTCCTTCCTAAACTCTGGGTGCCCACCAATTTTCACACGGGCAGTCAAGAGTTAAGGTTTATCAGGATATTCTGGATATTCAGGAGTTGCTGGAGGCAAGATGGATGGCATGGCGTATTACTACTATATAGTATTTCTTTTTCCGCTGCACTATTTGTTGTTGTTGTACACTCTGATGATATGATGTAATGTGATGTAATGCAATAACTGATATAGTTCTTTGTTTAAAGATTATTCATTTATTATTATATGTTGTTCCGCTGCGAATTGTGAGATTCTGATGTTGTTCTGTTGTTTTCTGTTCCGTCCTATTTTCTTCTGTTTTTCTTTTTCCTCTATTCTCTTTTTCTTCTATTTTAAAATTCTGTTCTATCTTCTCTTCCCTCTATTTTCTAATCTTCCATCTTTTTCTACCTTCTTCTTTCTTACTTTTCCTTGTTCTTAAATTCGGTTTTTTTTTGTCCTTCGATTCCTCGGCAGTCGATAAAGTGAGTGTCGATGTCGAATTTTCGAAAGTCGAAAATCTCCGAAACGTTACATTTGGTATCAGAGCTTATGGTTAAGCGACAACCATGGTTCTGTTGGGTATTACTCATTAGAGATAGAGTCAGCAGTACTCTAGAATGAGTTTGAGTGTAATAATAGCTATGAGAGCGTATTTGTTAGTGAATATAAAAAATTGTTTTATATTGTGATGGTTGGTTTATTGAGTGGCATATGAACTTTCGTCAGCGTGGTCCGCAAGACTATGCCGAAGGGGTTTCTAAACACTTGAATAGAACAATTCGACACAATATTGTCTTAAAAATTGGGTAAATGAAATAATTTTACCTTGATTATATTTTATATATAAAGGAATAATTTTTTCAGAATTATTAAAGAGTATATAAGATGATTGTTTAGTTATTTGAATAATCTAAATAATGGAATTGTATAAGCAAAATGAATTATAAGAGTTAAATTATAATTAAGGTGATTTACAATTGTGAAATAAACTTATATATGAGAAGTGAAACTATATGAATATATTTATGAATATGAGTTATAAATAAAAATGAATTTAAAGTTAAAGAGAAGTATAACTTAAGAGATGTTGAATGAAGTTGATATTGATATCAAAGTAAATTAATAAAGGTTAAGTGATAAATGTAAACTTAAGTTATATATATGAAATTCAACTTTTGTAATAGAATTGAATGAATGGATTGAATATTAATCAATTAAATGTGAATTAAGTTGATATGAAATAATGAATATAAGTGTTAATTCATTAAAATCTAAAGTTATTGAAAGTTGAATAAATTGGAATGGAAATCAATTTAATGTTAAACCAAGATGAATATGAGCAAAGAAATTTGGTTGCAAAGAATATACATTGGTTGTTATATGATTGTTAGATTGATTTTATATAGTTCATTAAGTGTTAATGAAATTTAAAGCTATGTGATTAAATTCAAATTAGAAGTAAATAAATTTGAATGGAATTGAATTTGAATTGGAAGTGAACCAACTTGAATATGAATTAGTAAATATAAACTAATTGAAATTGAATGTTAGTAAGCATCCATTGTTAATGAATCAAATGTGATTAAATTGAAAACCCAATTCATTGAATATTAATGAGAATATAAGTGAATATATTGATTATGAATTTGTTGGATGATAGTTGGTTGATGGTTGATGTTGGCATTTGTTGTTTGTTGCATTTGCTATGTGACATATATAGTTATTAAGTTGCTATATGATGTATATCGATACTATTATCTATATACATGATTCTCATGTTGTTTGTTGAGTGATTAGTAGGTGCGGATCGCGTTTGCTTCGCATTTGGAGCTCGCTTTCGCGCTATATTAGCCGTAAATGCTCGCTAATAAAATATAAGGTACATATCTCGGATTACATACCGTACTTTTACACTTTTTTCCCTGCGGGATGCCTCATTACTTGATGAGATGTATATTTGTGATATATATACTGTCATTTTTTTTTCCGGATCGAGCCGCGCAAAGGAGACTATGGCGAATTTTTCCGAAAATTTAAGGCGTTAGAAAATTTTTGAGAAAATTGGAAAATTTTGAAAACTTTAAACTTTGATTTGAAGTTGAAAGTTAAACAATAGTAATTCTTTTTGAAAAGATAACTAAGTATGATTGGGAAACTTAGTAAAGATTTGTAAGAAATTTAACTATGAATTTTGGAAAATTAATAGATTCTGTAACTTTTCTTAGTAGTTAATTTCGAGGACGAAATTCTTTTAAGTGGGGAAGATTGTAACGACCCAGAATTTTAATTTATTAAAATTTGAATACTTAATTAATTTTAAATATTAATAAGTGAATTTATAAGTCGAATAAATTTTAATTTGAATTATTGGATTTAATTGAATAATTAAATCGATAATTTAATACGTTAAATTATGGAAATAATTGAAAATTGAGTTAAATATGATAGAAAATGATTTGTAAAATTTTATTTTATCATATGGAAGTTAGAATGATATTTTAGAACTTTTAAAATCGAATTAAAAGTTAATTTGTGAAAATTGAATATTTTAATATTTAATAATCGACTGTAAAATAGCCAATTTTTGAACAATATCAGAATTGAACGAAATCAGTTCCATTGGATCCATAATAGTTAGTTATTACCGAATTTCAATTTTCGTGTTAATCGGAGTTATCGTTTGATCGTGGCAGCTCGAAACGCATCGATTTATTTTTAATTTAAATTTGACGAGTGAAAATAGCCATTTTTCAAAAAGTCTCGGATTTCGACGAAACCAGTTTCATCGGATCCGTAATGTGATATATTGTGAGGTTTCAAATTTCAAGTCAATTGGATTTACCATTTGTCCGTTACAAATTAAAACGCCTAGAAATCGACTTAAATCGGTTTAATTTAAATTGAGCGTTTATAGCCATAACTCGCTCATACTTCCGAATTAGCTTTCGAAACCTGTTCCATTGTGTCCGGAACGCGGGGTAAACCCTAGAAACGCTGGTTACGGCGCGTAAATCGGAGTTCGGAATTTCCGGGATGAATAGTGTTTCGATTTTCTTTATAAATAGACCAACACCCCTCTCTCTTCATTAAAAAAAAAAACATGTAACCCTAGCCGCCACCCACATAACCCACGGCCAGAAAACACCCAACTTGCTCCCTCCAAATCTCAAAATCCGTCGACAATTAGCAAGAATGTTCAACTACAAAGTGATAGAGCACAACACGAACTAGAGATCCAACGGTTATGATCGAATATGGAGTCGTGTGGAGGAAGCTACAGGCCCGCGTCCATCTGCAGTTCATCCTCGTGTTGCGTGCAATCTAGGGGGCCGAGCCCTATGGTGCTTCAGCCGAGTGTAGCTAGTAGTATGGCCTTCGACATGGTGGTGATGTGATCGAGTATAGTCGAGTATTGGCGATGCATAATTTAACCCTAATTTGGCTAATGGGTTCGGCTATGTATGTTGAAGCCTGGAGCATATGCGTGATGTAGAAGATGGAGGGGGGCCGTTGGATGTGGAGATGCATGGCTGTGATGAAGTTAGGTTATAAGTTTTATAAATTATGTTATAAATCTATGTATATAAACACGTGTAACTTCAAATATTCATAACTTTTTCATACGAGGTCGAAAAAATGCAAACTCAGTTGCGTTGGGATCGTATGGACGAGCACTACGCGATGGAGTTGGTTTGGAGTCGTTTGGAGTTAGTGAGAATTTTGGGTAAAATTAAAAGTTCGTTTAATTTTATTCGAAATAAATCGCTAAAAATGAAAATAAAATCAAGGTGAGAACTTCTCACTCAATCGAATCAGTTTCGATTTTATTTTAAATAGTTAGATTTAAAATATTTGAATGCATGTTTGAATGTTGATTGATATCTATTGATTGTTAAAATAGACATTATACGCCGTTAGTAAGCGGATGTTATTTATTAAAAACATATACCGCGAATATTTCATAAACAGTGAAATTGGTATTATATATAATATCAATATATATATATTGGCATATGTATATATTGCAGTTATTGATTTCCTGCATTTATTTGTTTAGCGGATGAGACCCTATTACGCCGTTATTAAGCGGATAATATTTAATAAGAACATATACCGCGATAATTTCATACTGGAGCGAAATTGGTATTGTGCTAATGTTTTTGGATGCAGGAAAACAGGTTGGAGGGATCCAACTGGATTCCTCAACAGTTTTTATTTGATTTCAGATATTTTGATATTTGATGGATTATCATATCGATATATGATGGATCGTGTAGTCGTGATTGACTATTTGGTGTGTAGCATCATTGGACCAAATTTGGAATTTTAAAAATGATTTTTAAAGTGATTTTAGAAAGTATACGTTTTATAAAATAATTTTGGAATTGATCCATTTTAAATAAATAAACATTATAATTTTTAAAGTTATAAAAAATTATGATTTTTGAGAAATATAGTTAAAAACTGATTTTTGAGAATATGATGCTATTGAGTTATAAAATAGTTTAATCGAGATATTTTAGGATTTATTGTGAAAAGTTTAAATATAGGATTTATGAAATTTAATTATTTTATAAATCAATAGAATGGTGAAATTATAAAGGAATTTAAAGACGTTTTAAAAGAATAATATAAATTGATTTATATTTAGAGATTTATAAATGGATATTTATAAATTGAGATATAGACATTATAAAACGAGTTTTTATAAGTGTTTGAATGAAGTGAAAATGAATTTCATTAAAGAATGAAATTTATAGAATTTAAATGGTGAAGTTATAAGAATGAAATTAATAGAATTATAAATGGTGAAGTTATAAATGGAATTTTATAAACAGTAGGTTTATAAAATTTGTAAAGTTATTAAAAGAATAGACTTGGGTAAATAATTGAATCTCATAAGTTATAAGATTTATAATTATGAAATTCTAAGGAACGATTTTGTAAAATAATCGTTTTATAAGTAATTGACTTATAATATGAACTTTTAGTTTATAATTAAGTTATAAACTGGAATAGGTTAATAAAAGAATTTATAAAAAGGAAGTTTTTATAAATAAATAGAAATGGAATTTATAAACGATGTTTTATAAATTCGCAAATGACTTATTTTGATAAGAAAATTGTTGAAACCTACAAATGGAGTTATATTCACATTTTTGAATAGTGAATAATCCTTTGAATTAAAACGAATAAAAGGATGAGATTTCTTAATGAAGTTTATTCACATTTTTGAATAGTGAATAACACGTTAAAGAAAATGGTTTGAATGTGAATGTTTTAAATAGAATTAAAACGATCTAACGAAGTTTTAATTGTGTTGAGATTCGAAACCATAGATTTCAACATTTATTGTTGAAATAGACGTTTTCGAGAAATAAAAGGAGATGATGGACTATAACACTGTTGTTATAGTAAATGATTTCCAAAAGGAAATGTTTTTTTTGTATAGTATTGGGATTTATATATCTATTTTAAATTTCGAATCCCTATACTAGTGATTTTGGGTTGTCGTAACGATGTTTTACGCAACATTCGTTTTGGCCCAAATAAATATGTTTAAGAGAATGATTTCCTTAAAGAATGAATTATATACTTAATTTGATTTAAGTATATTGAATATTTTCCAAGGTTGAAAATAAAAAGATTTGTGAATTACTTATTTAATAAGTATGGAAATGTTTTCCAATATGAAGTGAATATTTAGAATTTATCTTTTTAAGATAAATTGAAAATGGATAGTTGAAATCGTATATGCATGAATATTTTGGAATATAAATTCACTAAGGAATTTATATGTGAAAGTGGAATTTGTGAAAAAAATAAATGTTGATTTATTTTTGAAGTATTGAAAATATATATCTTGTAAAGATATTTTGGAAAATAAATAATTTGGAAAATTATTTGGAATCTGGTGATGTGTGCATATCCATTGATAGTTCAATAGCCGACTATCAATATTTCCCTTTGAATGGGTATTTGATGTGATTTGTTTGAATGTGGATGCTACACTTATTTTTGAATAAGCGCTCACTATTCGGGTTAACCGGGAAAGGACCATGGGGTCGTATAACCCATTCCGAATATGTGATACGTCGTTGTAAATTGCATTTGAAGATCGGTGTTGAAGACCGAGTTTTTGCGAAAGCGATAGGATGACCTATCGATTGTCTCTGCACTGGGTAGCTCCTGGTATAGAGATCTCCTAAGTGATGGGAAATTCGATCGGGATTGTGAATACCCGGATTGCAAGGACTTCTTTGTAAGTGCCTTCGGTTTTGTTCGAGCCCGGAACAAACTTGTATGGATTGTGTGTCTGACATTACAAGTTGAGATATAAAGCCGATTTCTTTCAAAGATATTTCTGTTGGTGGCGAAGAATTTATTCTTTTAGCTTAACACCCTTCTCTGAGACGTACGAGCTCAGAGGTTATATAGTTGAAGTTATCGGCGATATATTCCCAATTTGGTAATGTGATATGCTGAGTGATGCTGAAATGATCATTGTGTTGATTATTGTGATAGGATCGTTTATTTGATCGTCTATCTTGGTGATCATTGTGTTGATCATTTGTTGACCCAAAGCATGGCTTTTGTATAAAGTATGTTTTTGTGGACGTGACTTCGTCGAACCTCACACCCCGGAAATGGTCAAAACAGGAAAGATGCGGCAAGGTTATGAGGGGTAGCACCCTTTAGGGTATGTACATTTCCTTCTGGATAGAGGTGGTATCATGGTATGGAGCCCAGATATTTAACCTATGTGGTTACTACGAATTTATTACTTTGTGGTTGTTGGTTTTCGGGATCCCGTGAGAAAGGTCGTTTACGATCGGGGAATGGCGTGCTCGTGTCAGTAGTTACCCAGTTAGGGGTAACCCGGCCTTGTGTTGGCAGAGTTCCGGTTTGGTTCTCGGGGATGTCTTTCCAGAGGCATTCTCATGTGGCAATGGGAAGTTCCTTGGCCTGACCATTTGTTGGAAATCCAAAGAAACAATACGAAACTTGTACGGTATTAGTTTTAGAACCTGCTATTCACTTATGGTGGTCACCACTGTTTGGATAGTAGCTATAGTAGGCATACGATAATGGTCGTATGTTGGCTAAGATTTATATTCTACTTTCGAAATGAATTTTTCCTACACTATGCACTAATAATAATATCAAATGTTATTTTAAATGCGTATCAAGCATCTTTGACTATTATAAGGAGAAATCTCCTCCGATTCTGCGTTTGCATGTGTGTGTGTGCGGGAGGCCTTATGGTAGTCTCATTTTTAAAAGCATTGTGAATTGAATTTAAAAATATTCCTCTATTTTGATTTTAAAGATAAATAAACTGTTTTGAGTTCTCACACCAGTCACATGACTGACTTGGAGTTTATTGTTTTCCTTCCTAAACTCTGGGTGCCCACCAATTTCCACACGGGCAGTCAAGAGTTAAGGTTTATCAGGATATTCTGGATATTCAGGAGTTGCTGGAGGCAAGATGGATGGCATGGCGTATTACTACTATATAGTATTTCTTTTTCCGCTGCACTATTTGTTGTTGTTGTACACTCTGATGATATGATGTAATGTAATGTGATGTAATGCAATAACTGATATAGTTCTTTGTTTAAAGATTATTCATTTATTATTATATGTTGTTCCGCTGCGAATTGTGAGATTCTGATGTTGTTCTGTTGTTTTCTGTTCCGTCCTATTTTCTTCTGTTTTTCTTTTTCCTCTATTCTCTTTTTCTTCTATTTTAAAATTCTGTTCTATCTTCTCTTCCCTCTATTTTCTAATCTTCCATCTTTTTCTACCTTCTTCTTTCTTACTTTTCCTTGTTCTTAAATTCTTTCTTAAACCCATAACATTTCGGTTTTTTTTGTCCTTCGATTCCTGGGCAGTCGATAAAGTGAGTGTCGATTTCGAATTTTCGAAAGTCGAAAATCTCTGAAACATTACAAAGGATCTAATTCGATTCAATATCACCTATAACTCAACTGAATTTTATTCCAGTTCAATTCCATTTTAACTCAGATTTATTTAATTCAATTCGATTCAATTTTCTTCCTCAATCCAAGTTAACTTCATTTTTAACTTTTCACTTTAAATTTTAATTCCAACATTCAAAGCTCGTATTTCCTTCTTGCTTTAAAAATCATCTCAATTTATAAGCTTATAACCTATCTCATCAGGATTTTTAAACACCCGGCTCTTAGTTTCAAATCATTTGAAATCACCATTATCTTAAAATCACACTTCTAAAAATTTTAAACCAATCCTAGTTTTTATCCCCTACAAATTTCCTTTGTAATTTCAAAAACAAACTGGTTCTTCTGAACAAATCAATTTGGCCGCAATCTGTCACTTAGAAACTCGAAAATGAACATCGATGATGCTGCAGTCATCACCGAAGTTATTGTCCAGCGACTGAAGTGAGCTCCATGCTATATCCCTTTCCAAAATTTATTTGAAACCACTTCCTTGTAGAAATACTTCTAGAAAAGTAATGCTACTATTTGTCTTCAAAACACTTCGAAAAACACTTCCAAAATCGCCAAGGTTTTAAATTTTCAAAATTTGACTTAAATCAAATTTTAACTATAATTCATTTGTATATTTTACGCTCATACGAATTCCCATTTGATTACACAAGCCATTCTAATTTTTATAATCTCATTTGTTTAAAATATTATCATCCAAACATCGAAGTTATATAACAATTCAAGAAAATATTTCTTTTATGTAAAAATATATTTTGGGTAAAATTATTTCATTCACCCACCTTAGAACAATACTGTGTCAATTTATCGTGTCAGGTGTTTATAAACTCTTCTCGAATAGCGCCCAACCAACCCAATCAGAATTCATATTCCACTCAACCAATAAGTCAACACCATATTAAAACAAATTATATTCACTAACAAATATGCGCTCATATCTATTAATATGCTCAAACTCATTCTAGAGTACTACGGATTCTATTTTCAATGAGTAATCTCCACCAAAACCAAGATTATCACCAACCTAAGCTCTGATACCACAATGTCATGACCCGATTTCCCGATGCCCCAAAAACTGAACCATGAGGGTTAAAGAAGAAAAGGTAGAAGAAGAAAATAGGAAACAACATCAGAATCTAACTTATCGCGGCGGAATAAAATATAATAGATAATAACAGATCTTTACACAAGAGAAAACTATATTTTTTTTATTTCATACATCATCAGAATACATCATTAGAGTTCATCAACATCAATAACATACAACTGGACAGTCATATAAACTTGTCCTCAAACTGGACACACATCGGAATAATAATCAAGTACGAAAGTACGTATCGCCAACCAGCTCGTCTCCTGCTCCACAGCATCCTTTCCTGTATTCTATAATACCCGGTCTGAACCGAGAATTATAATTAAATAACACCCGAGTCAGTCTGGAATACTAGCATGAGAAATCACACTCAAATTAACTATTAAAGTTTCAAAATCCTTTGAAAACAAAAGCATCTCGTAAGACCACGCCACAAATAAACATATGAGTTTTTACCTTACGATAGCTAAAACCTTTTTTATTAAAATCCTCTGATATTATAATAGGGTCTATTTACAAATACTTTTTAAAATAGCCGAAATTGTTACATGATTAAATTCCAGCTACTAGCCACAAAGTGGGTAATACAAACAAAATTCGTAAAAGGCACGTAGGGAGAATGCATTTCCAACTAATGACTGGCACTGGGGTACCACCTGTCACAGTACGTGGCCTAGATCACAGTACCGAGGATCACTCCCGAACCCCTGCAACACAAGACCGGGACTACCCCTTACTGGATAATCCCGAGTAAGATCACCCCATGGTTGGGATCAGCAACCGCACCACTAAGCCGAATAAAAAGGGACATCTAGACAGGGATGACCTCACCCTGAATGAGTGCTACCCACCTAGCCTTGTAGCATAACCCCTGATTTTCAGTCATTCCCAGTTGATGAGGCTTGAGTCTAAGTGTTATCTTTTTAGAACATTTCACTTAGAATGCCCACCGTCCACCTGACAATGTTCCGAAAGCATTCGTCCACACAAGTTCTCCCGGGTTCGAACGGAACCGAAGGCACTACTCCTACTACATCCATTTTGGAATTATCCTCAGCATTAGTAGCGACTAGCCCTTGCACTTCATTTCTCCATCTTCGAACCCAAATTCACCTTTCTCATGAAAACGTACAAACCGGATCGAAGTGGTTTTCGAGAAATTAATCCCGATCCCGGTCTCTTCGAAACGATCAGCACATTGTCCAATATTGATAGTCGGTTATTTAACTATCAATTAACATTCACAAACATCCATCAGACATAAATAATTTCCCTAAATTATTTATTAACCTCAAGATATCTTCGCAAGATATATTTCCGATTTCAAACCTTTCCGAAAACAGTTTTTCAAACCATCTCCCTTTTACAGAATAAATTTCCCAAATATTTTCTATTTCCACTGAAATCACCAAGTACAAACACCTTAGATTTTAAAATAACTTAAAACACTTTATTATAAAATATACTTTAAACATTTAAATTAAAAATTACTTTAATACTTATTAAAATGTATAATTAAGAATATTTAAAATAAAACTTCTTTGTGAAATATAAAACTGAATTTCTAACTTTTAAAACCAAAATACCAAGCCACCTTAAATGATTACAGCTATAAATAGATTAAAGAAAATACTTATTTTAGAATTTAAACATTTAGAAATAATAAATTTCCTAAACATACTTTTTTATAACAACATTAAAGCCTTTAACTTATATTTTTTTAAAATTGCTTTGAAAACGTACTTGGCTATCCACGGAAATATACTTCTCTTCACATCCTTTAAAAATAAATCACTATTTATTTTTAAACAAATTTTCCATTTCTTTAATAAATTCCCATCGTGAAGTTATTCTTCAACTATCCACTGATATATTACTTTACTTTTATAAACTCAGTTTATAAATTTCTTAGTTTCAACTCCCCTTTAAAATTCCGATTCCAAACACCTAGATCAAATTCTAAATTGGTTCCCAATTTGCTCCATTTGAAAAAAATTCTTTACTTACTCAATTCATTTCAAAATCCGTTAATTTCAGACTTTATTTTCTTAATTATGATTTAAAATCTTTAACACCAATTTCAGATTTCCCTAAATTCCTCCTTTACCCCTTTAAATAAATTCAAAACTTAAATTTTTAAAGTAAATTCTGTATTCCTTTAAATAATATCACTTAAGTTTGACAATTCATTATTTTCTGTTTATTCAAAATCCCCTTTTTCCATACTCGGAATTATTTATTAGAATTTTAAAATCTCTTTTATATCCAGTTCATTCTTAAATTTATTTAAATCCTCAACGATTATTTTACTTAAAAATTCACTCTTTTATTTTCTTTCAAAAATCCAATTCTAGATATTTTAATAACCCAGTGTACCGAAAAATATGCAAGCAAACCATAACATTCAATATTCCAATTATCATTATAATTCATCACAGAGTATCAAATAATCATAGTAGAGAATATTAAATAATCTAAATAAATGTTGAGGAATCCAGTTGGATCCCTCCAACCTGTTTCCCTACATCCACGGACGTTAGCACAACATAAAATACCAATTCCACTTCGAGGTGGAATATCGCGGTATATGGGTTTTAAATAAAATACCATCCGCTATTATGCAGCGCATAGGGTCTCATCCGCTATATAATGCTGGAAATCAATCATTTCAAGATGTATCATATACTATAATATAGCACATCAAATCAATTCAATCATTCAACCAATTATTTAAATTTAACTATTTAAATTTAAATAACAAGATGAGTGAGATTAACTCACCTTTTATTTTTGTTTGTAATCCGATTCAAACCAGCTTGTTTTCTTCACGATTCTAGACCTTGTATAACATTTTATAGTTTATTAACACTTGGATTAATCCAATAATTAAATAACATTTACTTATTTATTTGAACTTATAATTTAATTTAAAAAAATTTAAACTAATAATTTCCTTTAACAAGTCATCTTTAGTAACCCAATAATTAAATAAATTAATTAAAATAGTTCAATCATCAAAGCCACTTCTTTTAAAATAAACTAGTAGGATAAAAATATTTATATATGTATATTTATTTTGACTTTCTTCCTTGAAACCATTTATACCCAAAATGACACATATATATATATATATATATTTAAACTCTACCGTATTTTAAAATCCCTATTACTTTAAAATCTTATCTATATGAAAGAATATAGATGTATATATCTATAAAACTTTTTTTTCCATTTCCAGTAAACACAATAGTAATTGTTTACTGTAAAAAATTTCTGAATATAATTACACATATATGAATCAAGAAGATGCAGTAATACCTCACTGCTTCAAAATTAGCCAGAGCTGTTCGCCGCCTCATTGCGGTCAAGCTCATGAACCCTAGCCGAGTCAAAATCGATGGTAACACTCGCTGATATCCACGTCGAAAATCATTGAACCCTTTCCCAAACTCCATTGCAGTCAACGTACCTCCACCGCCTCACCCCGTCAACTCGTGCCACCACTTCGTCACCCAAGGTCAAGCCGAGAAGCCAGATCGACATGCCGCAACCCTAATCGAGAGTCCCTCGTCGTCTCGCGATCTCATCGCGACCCCTTTTTTTGCTTAGAACCCTAGGCCGACTTCCCTCTCGCAGCCGTACTCGAACTCGTGTGCCAAGCCTCTCGATTGAGTCACGATAAAGGAACGAAATCGAAGAGGAGGAGGCGGCCATGATTTATTTCTCGGCTGCTTCTAATTTTTTTTAGATGCAATTTGAATTGTAAATGGAAAGGGGAGTAAATGATTCTTACTTGTTTTAATTCTCTGGCAAATATAGCGGGACACGCGATATTGATTATTGATTGAACGAAAAGATAGGATAGGGTGGCGTGTAGGAGAACATAATGGAAACATGTACGTTTTATATTGCAAAACGGTGGCTGCGATTTTATTTTGATCAGATATATATATGTGTGTATATATATATATATATATTTAATTTTAAGTCGTCTTGATTTCACACCCTAAAATCTCGATATCGTATCGAGACGTGCCGCTAGGCGTTTATAATGTTATACCCCTATTTCAACTGCAATGGAAAAGGTTTCGAATCCTAATTCGATCGTATGGAAAAGATAGCATTTTGGACCAAATTATTATATTAAATTTCTAATGTGGATTTAAGCGCGCTTGTCTATCGTACGCTCACACAACAAATCCGATCACTACAAAATTTGAAATCCGATAATAATACAATATTACGGATCCAATGGAACTGGTTTCGTCGAAATCCAAGTCTATGTCCCGAAAGGCTATTTTAATATCAATTTCAAACGATATATTTTTAGAACAGAACGAATCACTTCCATTTTCACTTTAAAAGCTTTTATTATCATCTTCACTATTAATATAAATTTTACAAGCTTTTAAATTATTTTTAACAGGCTTGAAACTGAAGATTCAACGTTTTACCCAACTTCAAATTATTAAATTAAATAGTTATATCATTCAATAAACCGTTATATTAAATTCTGAATCTATTTTATTGAATAAAAACTAAACTTTTCATATTCAAGATCAATTTGTAATCCAAATTAAATATTTATACCCATTTAAATATTTTAAACTCAACGCTAACAATTTGGGTCGTTACATACCCAATCAATCACAACAGTAATAGAATGGTATCGAAGAAGTGTGTCCAACCAGAGGAGCTACCCCTTTTGGCCCGAGATCGCTCATGTTTTAGCCACCTTATGCCAACTCATAGGAGTTGGGTCGACGTAATGTACCTCAAGAACATCGCCACTATCCTACTTCATTCTGGAATCTCCACCGCCTACACAGTTGTTAAAGTGGTTTTCCTTATCGACAGAGAGTATGTCCATATCTGATCCTGGTCTCTTTAATAACCAATCGGTATTATAACACGTGGTTATAATTTAAAAATGGTATTTTATATTTCAAAATCAAATATCATTTAAAAATTCAATATCAGTTCAAATCCATTTCAAAATATCAAAATATCATATCTTTTCAAAACCACATTCATTTTATATAAAATTTAAATACCATTTCAAATCACATTTCAAAATAGTTTATATTTCAAATCGAATTACTTCATTAAATCATTAAAAATGAAGTTATTATATTCAATAATTCAAATATTTAGTTCTCAAAAATTTAACCTTTTCAAGGTTTATTTATTCATATAAATTCATTAAAACAATGAAAATTCAACTTTCGCGGCAGTTAGAAAATGCTACGGAAAGTTATGTTTTAAAACAGTTCAATTAACAGAAGACAGCATTTAAAATGCTGTAATAGTTAAATTTAGTTTCATATAAAACCTTAGTTAAATTCTGCAACTACAGCAGTTACAAAGTGCTGTAATAGCTTTTAGTTCAATTCTACCCATTTAGTTTATTTATATCAAATACAGCATTTACAAATGCTGTAATATCCTTTACATTAGAAATGATATCATTTCAAAAATGCTGTTAATTAAATTCCAAATATTTAATACAATTTCATAAATAATTAAACTTTAATTTGAATCATTTTTAACTTATAAAATCATATATTTCACTTTTAAAACAATCATTTAAATACCCTTATATTTATGATTTTATAAAGTTAAATTTTCATACAAAATCAAAATTTAATAATAGTTTACTAATTAATTCAAGCATTAAATTTTCTATTCTTTATAATTAAATTTTAACCTAACACTTAAGTTTAAATTTCCAAATATAGCTCATTTTCGTTTTATTTACTTAATTTAAAATTCACTTTTAAACATAACTTACAAATTTCCATTTTAAGTTATATCTCAAAATTCAACTTAAATATTCATTTATTTCACATTTTTAACTTACACAAAAATCATTTACACTTTACAAAAATAATTTTAAATACAATTTAAATCAAAATATTATAAATTTACATTTTTACAAATACTTTAGAAATTCTAGAAAATATTTTAACCATGGGTCTATATATAATTTTCGATCCTTGTGATGACCCGCCCTTCTAACCCCTAGAAAGACGTATCATCATTAAGAAAGAAAGGGATAGAAATGGAAAAGGAAAGAAAAGAACGAAGAAAACAACATCAGAATCTCACAGCGGAACGGAACAAAATATAATATATCACATAAGTATTACATAGTTTTACATATATCACAGTTATACAATATCAATACACCTGGCAGTCATATATACATCTATCAATACATACATCAGAGATACAGCATGCATCAACTACATAGAGGAACTAGATAGATATACACATACGTCTGCAACTCCTGCTCCAAGCTCCTTCAGAAATCAAAGTCCAAAACCAATCACTTGGCTACCCATAAAAATTTGAGTACCGAAGAGTTTATGAAAAACAAAATATAAACTCCGGGTCAAACATGGGTCTGGTATGAGTAAACAGTTTAAATTGTTTAACTTTGTAAAAAAATCATTTGAAAATAAAGGTATCACATAAGACTCCCCACAAATAAATACGAGTAAGTTTTTACCTTACGCTGACAAAAACATTTTATAGGAAATCCAGTGATATTATAATAGTGTCTAGGGTTTTCAAATAGCTGAAATGCTTACATCTCACATTCCAACATATTTAGGCACAATCAAAACGTACGGTGCTTATTGGAGATTGGATTTCATACAATGTCAGGGCTACTGGGGTACCGCCCGTCACAGAACGTGGCCTAGATCACCGTACAGAGGAGCCAACCTAACTCCCCTGCAACACAAGGCCGGAACCATTTCTTACTGAACAGTCCCGAACAAGATAACCCCGCAGTCGGCTGCAAACCAACTGCCCACCCAGCCAAATAAAAAGGGAGATCTAGACAGGGGTATATCTTGTCCTGCTTGGGCATGACCCACCTAACCTTGCTGCACATCCCCTATTTTAGCCATTCCCGGTTGATGAGGCTTGAGGCTGCATTTACCTTTATAGAACATATCTTTTAGAATGCTCATCGTCCGCCTGACGATGTGCTGAAAGCATTCAATCCATACAAGTTCGTTCCGGGTTCGAACGAAACCGAAGGCATTATCTCGTTACACTCATTTTGGAAACACCCTTAGAGTTAACAATAATAACCCTTGCATTCTGAAAACACCTTCTCGATCTTCACTTGAGAATTCACGACCTAATGTTTAATTTGGATCGATGTGGTTTTCGGATAATTAATAAAGGACACCCAACCCTGGACTCATCGAAATCCAAACGCCATTTTAAAGGTCAAGTTGTCTAATTAACTTGAACAGTTTAATTCAACGATTTAATTCACATAGCATTTATCACAAATGAATGATACACAATCATCATAGATATATCTAGAGCATATCACAGAAATATCACATAATGTCACCAAGTAATTATCACAATCAGATATTCTACATACAGAACATTCATAAGCAATCACCTTCGATTCTTATTGTAATTAATTAATTTAAAAATCAATTACTTGAGAGTTAATCACTTAACCCTGATTAATTAATCATTAGTTATCAATTAATTACATATTCAATTTCCAATTATTTAAATAAATAAATTATTTCTTAATCAATTATTAAGTCTTAATTATTTAATTGATTACTTATTTTAATTCACACTATTTACCTAATTACTTCCTAATCAATTTATTTAACCATTAATTAATAACCTTAATTATTAAAAAACTTAATTTCCTATTTGTTAACTGCTAATTTCTTAATTAATCATTTATTAATTCGTAATTACATTCTTAATAAATTAACTATTAATTATTCATTAATTAATTTAAGTAGTTAATTACAATTTACGTATCACTTAATTATTAGTTAATCTCTAATTACAATTATAATGTAATTATTCTTAATTACTTTCTAGAATAATTAATAGTATTAATTATTCAACTTAGTTAACATTTTAAACGAAATCTTCTTTAACTTATGAAATCAATCTATTACTAATTACAAACTTATATGTTAATAAGTTTTATACTCATCTTATATTAATTATTTCATTAGAATAATAATTAAGAGCTTAAAACATTTTAAAGTGTTAACTAAAATAATATACTTGTATCTAGGTTTTGAACTTAAACTGTTAAACAATTTTAAGATTTATAGTGTTTAAAGTTAGTTGAAAAACTGTTTACTTAACTTTACATTTAAAATACAATACCGCAGTTTGAAACTACACACCCGAGACTACCCCTGTAAAACCCGAGTATCACTTCGAGTTAAACACCCTATTTCCCGAGTCTCTCTCTCGTACTCCATTCGAACTCCATCTTCTTTTTCTCTTTTCTTTATTTGTTTTTTTAAATACTGCAGATTGAAACAAAGCAGTATTCCCCTATTTAAAAACTCGAGTACCACACGCGCAACCCAATATTTTTCCCGAGTCCTTCCTACTCTTTCTTCTTCTCCCTTTTTCCTTTTATTTTCCAGTAAGTATAACATTTTAAATCTTAAGTAAAACCAAAATTTTAGGAAACCATACTTCGTTCTCGAACAAAAACCCAAAGAAATCAGCCATCCTTCTCAAGCGCGACTCGAGTCATACACACACGACGACATCGACGCCAGCTCTTCTTCGCCGTACACGTGCACGGCGGCACGACCGTCCTCTGGCGATCACCAACATCCTCGTCAAGTCCCAAATCCACCCACGACTTGAAATCAAAGCTCAATTCTCTTACATAAATTCGAATTCGAAATTAAGACATTTGGTCGAAAAACTGTAACATGACCATCAATTTAAAACGCCTCGCGATCGTCATTCAAGCCACCGGAGTCGCCCAGCATTCGCCCACACTACGACAATGCGATAAACCACCAACCTCCAGAAACTTGTGCCACTCGGTCGCATGATGAAGACGAACTCAACACATCACAGACATGGAAAAAAACTGGAACTCAAGCCCCAAATTGATCTCGTATCCTAATTCCATGCAATAGAAAAATTACTTTACATTTTTTCCGATATTATGGGTGGTTATACTTACTTCAGTTTAAGTTTCAACAATTTAAATTGATTCAATTATCTTAAATTTGTGAAAATGGTGTTTTTCTTCTACTGTAAACTGCTCTTAAGATACTCATCTAAAAATCTAAATTTTTACCTTAAAAATCATAAGTTTCAATAAGAATTAAAGATACAAACTTGAATTAGTTTTTTTTTACAGCAATCGAATTCACCAATTTATTTCTTGATTTCCTGTAATCAAGGGTTCCAGAAGTATATTTTACTGATATGTTTTTAGAACAGATTTAAAGATTCTGATTGAAGTTCAAGTATCTAACTTTATTGGAAAAATTAAATCTTTACCATGATCAAATGAAAACAATTCAAGATTTAATAGTTTTCAATCCTGTAACACACAGCAGAGAAACGGCTTAATCAATATTCAAAGAAGAAAATGTATGTGAACACAGATTCATATCCAAATAAAGCACATACAACACCACATATTCATGAATCATCTTATTGTTTTTAATTAAACTTAAGCTTGCAAATTTAATATTTACTCACCTGCAATTTCTTTTGAACAGAAAATACACTTCTTGTTTTCTTTTGAAACCTGTAGTTGAACTGCCTCTTGAATTTGTCTTGTATATTATTTTATTTTCTGTTTTTGTTTTGAAACTAATTTGACTTTTGTTTCTTCTTTCATGTTTTAGTTTTCCCTGGTTTTCTTTTTTTCTGAACGAACTTGAAGTGGCAAGATGTATACATATATAAATAAAAGAACTGGATGGAGAGGCTTTAACTGGTCAACAGCTTCTTTGATTGATCAGATTTTATAAATATTTTGAATTGACAAAAGTTTGCCGAGATGATAGAAATTTAATTGTTTGTTTCTTAATTGGTTTACATACTATAATTATGTTTACACTATTATCATTTTGTCTTGCTGTGCATAAATATATTTGTATTAAGATATGTAGTTTTGCAGGTAGATGTTGGCTTATGAATGAAGATATTTTGTGTATAACATTTGTTTTGTATATAAATATTCATTTCCAGTTAGACTTTGGTCTTGTAGATAAGGATATTTTTTTGTAATTATACACTTGTAGATAGAAGTTTGGGTTTTTATGTACGCAGACATCTTGTTTTATATCTTCCTGGCTTTCACAATTCATATATATATGTTGTATATAAATATTTGTTTGATTATCTTCTTGCTTAATTAATTCATTTGGCTTTTATTTTCATTTTTATTTTGTATTTTAGCCATCAACATTTAAATTATATTTCATAAGTTTACTTACTTAAATTAATATTTTATATTCTAACTATCAAACATTTAAATTAGATTCATGTGGTTGATTTATATTTTATACTTATATTTATTTTGATAGAATTTGATGTTATTTCAAACATTATTATCCGCATCTATATATTTAATTATCACATGTTAACAAGACAAAGTATTCAATTCAATTTTATAAGACAATTTTATTGTAAATATAATTGAGATATTTTATTTTAAATTTCCAAATCAATCTCCTTTTAAAATACAATTTATATAAATAAATGGCAATATTTCCAAAATCATATTCATTTTAAAATGATCAGATTACATTTTATTTAATTAGATTAAATATTTATTAAAATAATATGGCCAAAATCCAGGGTCGTTGCATTCCTCCCCCCTTAAAAGAATTTCGTCCTCGAATTTTAAAACAAAAGTTAATTTGAAAACTGTTATATCCACCATTCAAACATACATATCATTCATATAGAGCAAACAACCAAACAGTCTATCCTAACAAACATCACTAGCTATTCGGACACAAATCCGGATAAGCATCCCTAAAACTATCCAGAGTTTCCCAGGTGCAATCCTGGGATCCTCGCTCCACTGCACTTGATGAGCTTCACTACCTTGCTCCTGGGTTGCCTCTCGTCTTGATCAACAATCCAAACTGCATTTCTGACCATAGTCAAATTCCGGTCGACCTCTAAATCTTCCTGAACTACTGGCTCGACAACAAATGATGGATCATGAACAAATTCCCTTAGATGGAACACAAGAAATACATCATGAATTCCAAACATCCATTCTGGCAATTTAACTTTGTAAACTACGGCACCAACTCTTTCCAATATCCGAAATGGTCTTATATATCTCGGGGCATATTTTTCCGCCTTTCTGAATCTTACAGCTCCTTTGGTCGGAAACTTTATAAAAACAAAATCACCAATCTCGAATTCCAATTGGCTCCTTCTCCTATTCGCATACTTCTTCTGACGGTCTTGAGCATCTCTCATTCTTCTCTTGATAAGCTCAACTTTAACAGAAGCTTCACGAATCACATATAGCCTAAGCACAAGACGATCTTCCGATTCTACCCAACAGAATAGGGATCTACATGGTCTTCCATATAGAGCTTCATAAGGTGAGATCTTAATATTCACTTGGTAACTACTATTATAGGAGAATTCTACCAAATGAAGATGGTCTCCCCACAATCCACCAAAATCCAAACACATGCTCGCAGCATATCCTTTAGAATACCATTCGGCCTCTCCATCCGTCCATCTGTCTGAGGATGTTAGGAAGTACTCAATTTCAAGCTTGTTCCCAAAGCTGATTGCAGAGCCTTCCAGAATTTGCTGGTGAAAGTAGGATGATAACTTACTACGCTAACAGGAACACCATGTAATCTAACTATCTCCCTCAAGAAAATCTCTGCCAGAGAAACTACAGCACGAGTTTCCTAAACTAGTATAAAATGGGCACTCTTAGTTAACTAATCCACAATAAACCATATTCCCTCGTTTCCTTCCTTGGTTCATGGTAAACCGTCGATAATCCATCGAAATCATTTCCCACTTCCATTCTGGGATTTCCAAAGGCTGCAACAAACTGGCTGACTTCTGTTGATCTCCTTTTACTTGTTGAAAAATAACACAACTATTAACGAAAGCAGCTACAACCCTCTTCATGCTCGGCCACCAGAAAATTCTTCTCATATCCTTATACATCTTAGAGATTCCTCGGTGAATATCAGTTTGGAGCGATGACACTCAGCTAAGACTTCTTGCCTTAATTCATCTATATTAGGAACACACAAAGGACCAATAATCCTTAAAGCACCTTGATCGTCCTTCTTGAAATCAGATTATCAACCATCCTTAGTCCCAAGAATCATTTCCTCAAAAGATCAATTCTCCATTTGCTTACATGTAATTCTATCCTGGAGAGATGGAACAACTTCCAAAAGAGACAAGACTGCATTCCTGCTATGAGCATCGGCCCTAACATTCGCCTTTCCCGGGGTATATAGAATATCCAAATCATATGATGCTAGAAACTCGTCCCATCACTGCTTCCTCAGATTAAGATCCTTTTTGAGAGAAAAGATATCTCAACGGTTTGCGATCCGTGAATAACTCAAACTTCTCTTCCATAAGAGATAGTGTCTCCCAATCTTCAAAGCAAAAACAATGGCTAACAACTCAAGATCATGCGTAGCATAGTTCCTTTCATGTTGCTTCGATTGTCGACTCGCATACACAATCACTCTTCTATTCTGCATCAAAGCTGCTCCCAACCCAACTATACATGCATCTGTATAAACTTCAAATTTTCTTTTCCCTTCCGAAATAGCAAGCACTGGTGCACTGGTTAGCCTTGTCTTCAATTCTTGAAAAGCTTCTTCACATTGGGGTGTCCATTTGAATTCAGCTTCCTTTCTTGTCAACCTAGTAAGGTGTGAAGAAATATTGGAATAATCCTTGATAAATTTCCTGTAAGAGCCAACTAATCCTAGAAGATGCAAACTTCCAACGGTGACTCCGGTTGCTTCCATTCCAGAATAGTCTCGACTTTCGCTGGATCTACAGAGATACCTTCGCTAGAAACAATGTGCCCTAAAAATATAACTTTCGATTTCCAAAAATGACACTTAGAGAATTTCACTTCCAAACATGTCTCCATATTGCCTCCAACACTATCCTCAAATGCTGCTTGTTTTCTTCTTCCAATTGAGAATAGACCAGGATATCATTAATGAATACCAGAACAAACTTATTCAGTTCTCAAAAATCCACACAGAACCTTAGCAATCCATCCGATTTATTGACAAACACTGCAGCAGAACCCCAAACAAGAAAACTAGGTCTAATAAACCCCTTCTCCAAAAGATCCTAAGTCTGCTTAACTAACTCTTCTCTCCCTCCAGGAGTCATCCTACTACTAGGTTAAATCACTGGCACTGCTCCTAGAATTAAATCAATACGAATCTCTATCTCTCGATGTGGAGGCAAACACTTAACTTTCTCGAATACATCAGGAAAATCTTGGACCACATCGATAACTTCAATCTTCTCTTGAGAAGTCTCAACTCCAAGTAAAGTACAACTCAAGTGAATTCCAGAATTATCACACGACATTCTTGCAATTCTACCCAAATCAGTTTCCAACGAAACTGCTTTCTCATCACAATTCAGAACAGCCTTATACTGATCGATCCAACCCATCAAAGGAATGGAACTACTCTGCTGCTTCTGAGATTACCTTAAGAAAAACTGCTAACCAGAAAATCTCCTTGACGCCACACAGAACACTTCGAGCAACAATGCTGACTCAGATGCCCAAGTCTTCATATCCAAAACTCTTCGAGAAACTCGGACCTCAAACCAAACAAAACACCCTACTAAACTCAGCCACAACACCAAAGCAGATAAACTTCTTTAACTTGTTCCAAAGAAACATGTTCGGAGACATCCATAATCACTGTGTCCCATTACACAGCTACTACATCCTGAGATATCGAGATATCATGACTTGCTTCCGTCCAATCAACAGATCCAAACTCTAGCTCATCCAAACTTACACTTCAAAAATGAACTCCAAACCCCAATAGATTTCCTCTAGAGATCGATGAAATCCTTACACCTTCCAAAGCTTACCTGAGACGGTAATAGGTCTACAGTCTCGACAGATATACTTCCAACCTCAACCATTCAAATTCCAACCATTGGTAGTCGTGTTACACACACCACTACCCTATCTACCTTTATAACTTATATTAGAAAACCCGAACAGGTAACCCAACAAGTAGGTACAAATATATATATATATATATATATATATATATATATATATATATATATATATCAAAATTAAAAATACGCTCTCTCAAGAAAGAAATTACTCAAGAGCCTAGGTATTCGCTCAACTTGGCTCCGATACCAACTGTGATGACCCTCCCTTCTAACCCCCAGAAAGACGTATCATCATTAAGAAAGAAAGGGATAGAAATAGAAAAGGAAAGAAAAGAAAGAAAAACAACTTCAGAATCTCACAGCGGAACGGAACAAAATATAATATATCACATAGTTTTACATATATCAGAGTTATACAATATCAATACACCTGGCAGTCATATATACATATGTCAATACATACATCATAGATACAGCATACATCAACTACACAGCGGAACTAGATAGATATACACATACTTCCGGAACTCCTGCTCCAAGCTCCTCTAGAAATTAAAGTCCAAAACCTATCACTTGGCTACTCATATAAATTTGAGTACCCAAGAGTTTATGGAAAACAAAATATGAACTCCAGGTCAGACATGGGTCTGGTATGTGTAAACGTTTTAAATTGTTTAACTTTGAAAAAAAATCATTTGAAAATAAAGGTATCACGTAAGACTCACCACAAATAAATACGGTTAAGTTTTTACCTTACGCTGACCAAATCATTTTATAGGAAATCCAGTGATATTATAATAGTGTCTAGGGTTTTCAAGTAAAATACAAAAATAGTTGAAATGCTTACATCTCACATTCCAATATAGTTGGGCATAATCAAAACGTACGGCGCTTATTGGAGATTAGATTCCATACAATGTGAGGGCTATTGGGGTACCGCCCGTCACAGTACGTGGCCTAGATCATCGTACCTAGAAGCCACCCTAACTCCCCTGCAACACAAGGCCGAAACCATTCCTTACTGAACCGTCCCGAACAAGATAACCCCGCAGTTGGCTGCAGACTAACTGCCCACACAGCCAAATAAAAAGGGACATCTAGACAGGGGTATATCTCGTCCTGCTTGGGCATGACCCACCACTACACAACAAAAGGCTTTTAACAGCGTTTGATAAACGTTGTAATATGATACAACAGCGTTATTAGAAACGCTGTATAACGACATGCTGTCGTATATACATAACTTACAACAGCGTTTCTATAAACGCTGTTGAAATATCTCTGTGACAGCGTTTATTACGAGCTGTCAATAATGTTTTCAACAGCGTTTATAACGTGCTGTATTATGTTTTCTAAACGCTGTTATTAAATCATCAACTATTTTCGACAGCATGTAAAAACGCTGTTATTGACAATTTCAAGATAATTACAACACAAATTAAACGCTGTTGTTTCTTCATTGACAACATTAATCAAACGCTGTCTTCTATTTATATAACAGCTTTAATATTCCACTCTATTTTTGAATATTCCAGAATTATATTTTGAGTATATTGAAGCAACTAGCATATATAACATGTTCTAATAACTATTAATCAAATACATAAACGTTTACATGATATATACGTTCAGTATATTACAATTACAAATATATACATTCAGTATAACAACCCTTCAAACATATCACCTTCAACTGTTCGCATACAAGCATATCAGACAACACATATCCGACAACACATATCACCTTCAACTGTCCACACAACTGTGTGCATCTCCATCACCATACAACTGCCCAACAAACCGCTGCCATCAGCCTGAACAACAACCACCCACCTGCCACTGACTTTTCCAACGCATCTGCCACCATCCTCACATAACCTTGTTCAACTTCACACTCACAACTGTAGTTCAACTTCATTCTCACCCCTCCTCCAACTTGCTACCACCAGCCATACATACAACACAGTTCATCAATATCACTAAACCATCTTCTTCCTTATCCAACTGATCTACTCTGCAAATATCCATATACATCTCTGCCCATTCATTCCACCTGAACTCCATAACTCCACTGTCATCAATATCAACACCTCCACTGTCAAACCCATATTCACAGCAACAAACATCATCATCCACTCCTACATCCACTCCGCACCACTTGAAAACCAATCCAACCACCAGTCTACTTCACACAGTCCAACTTCTCTCACTGCTGCTCTACGGCATCCAATACCCACAACCCCTTCATCAAACAACCACAGCAGTTCTTCTCCTATTCACCAGAAACTTGCCTTACAATCTAGTACACACCCTATCCACTGTTGTACTTCACTGCAATTCACCCGTGACCTCATCGACTTCATTTCCCTACCGCAAAAATCAAACCTTTAATTCGAAACCACCTCGAACTCCTCCTAGCACGAACCACGTCATCCTCCAACTCATTGCCGCGATCTCCACTGATATAGCAAAACTGCACTTTCCAGTTTGATGGAGTTTTCCAATTAAACTTTTGTCCACAAAGTCTTCTCAACCTGTGATGAATTGAATGACAAATTAATATGTATGTAGTTATATACATCACACTTATTCTTAACCAAATTAAGAAAATACCAATTAGAAAATCCACCTATATACTCATGGATCCGATCAGATATTAACAAATTTCTCAAAACCCTATATCATATCATGCATTATAGAAACCCAGAATAAAGACATGTGCCTGCAATTTTTGGTTTAACACCTGATGAAACTTACAAATGGTGCATCTCTTTCATTTTCTGAAGTGGTGGAAAATTTGTGAACCCTCTCATATCACTGACTCTCCTATATTTCATCAAAAAAAACATAAAACAAAAATAAAAAGAAGAAGAAAAGGTAGTATAAAAAGGACAGTTTGTTATAACTACAGAATTCAAGTCATTTTCAAACGAACGGTCTTACAGTTCATCGACTGAGCTCAAGTTAGCAAAAATAGGAGGAAATGGGCCTTCCAAGGATGTTCCTTGCATATCTCTGTAAATAGGTTGCAAAAGTTAAAGTATAAGTTGAGAATTATAGTCTTCTAGAATGAAATTAATTATAATGGAGAAAGTCTACATGAAGTAACGATTTACACTCACAATCGCTTGAGTTGGGTCCAATTACCGATAAAATCAGGAATTTTTCCAGAGATTGGATTTCCATCCATAATACTGCAGATTAATTTATAAATAAATAAAGTTAAATAAAGTTATTAACATGTAGCAACAACATTATTACATTAATAAGAAAGGTGTAAGCACATAACAGCATTTTCCATTACATACAAGTTTTATATATAATATCAATATGCATATATTTGGAAAGGCTTGAAACGAGATGAAAACAAATTAGTAGGTTTCCACCAGTTGTGAATTTAAATCCTAAGCACACCCACTCGTGGATATTTTACGCTATATTAAAAATACTGAACACCAAACTATGCCTTGGACAACCATTTTAACATGCGTATCAGCAATACCAACCAGTGGATCAATGATGCAATGTATAAATAGTGAATCCATAAATAAATAAAAATACCAAAAATACAATATACTTGTTAACTTACAAGGTGGACAATTTCTTAAGATTCCCCAGTGACTCTGGTAACTCACCAGAGAAATTATTGGAAGCAATATACCTATATGAATAGTATGATAAAAGCCTGAATGCAACCACAATCAATAATATTTCACATTATTGGAATAAAATTTTCTTTACGGTATATTGACAGTCAAGTTAACTTGGTAAGTTTGCCCAGAGTTACGGGAATTGGACCTTCTAATTGGTTTTCTTTGATCACACTGTCATAATCAAGTGGTATTACTAAGAAAAAGAAACTAAAGAAAGTTTAACAAAATGAAAAGGCACCGTGACTATTTTTTTAAATGAAATGCAAGAAGTGAAGTGAAGTGAAATGAATATAGACAAGGATACAATTATAAGAGTGTGTGAATAGTTGTCACCCTCATTTCTCAATAAGGAATAAGGAAAAGTACAAGCAGCGTAATGGACTGAATAAAACTTTGGTATAAGAGAATTACAGAGATTGTAGAGTTGATATGTTTCCTATTTCATCTGGTATTCTTCCATAAAGACGATTCCTAGAAAGTGACCTGCCAGCAATAATCAATTAAAATTTTGCAATTCAAATAAATTGAATTCTTTAAATCATCATGAAGAGTGGAAGAAACCTGTAAATATATATTCTCCCCTAGCAACTAGATGTCAAGATCTGCTTATTTTAGCAACCTTTCCAATTAAACTTTTGTCCAAAAAGTCTTCTCAACCTGTGATGAATTGAATGACAAATTAATATGTATGTAGTTATATACATCACACTTATTCTTAACCAAATTAAGAAAATACCAATGAAACAAATCCAATTAAACAATAAAGAATAGTGCATAAATAAAGATGCATACCAATATTGTCTTCCACTTTTTGTATAACATCCAAACCACCATCTTTTGCCTTTTGAATCAGATTAGTCCACATCTGGAAAAAAAACGTCCATTCAATCAAAATCGGTTATTGGTCACAATAATTACATAAATGAGCCTTCTGCATTTTGCAATTACAACCATTATCAAATCTCTACAGTTCAAATAGCCTACTCACCAAACAATTACAACCATTCAAATAGCCTACTCACCAAACAATTACAACCATTATTAAATCTCTACAGTTCCTTCATTCTCCTTCAACCATATTGCACTGTCGAACACTCCTCACTGAATCACAGAACAGTGCCTTGTTCTGCATATTCCACCATAGCCTTTGTTACCACTGCACATAGGCTGCCCTTCAACAATCTACCAGACTTCTTCACATTCAAACTGCCTTCTGCATTTTGCAAACTTCCACGTCACTTCCCTTCTGCTGCCATTACTACATCATCCACCACCAAACCACAAACACCCAACCTTATGTTACACTGCAATACCCCCACCACCAACAAACTCATCCTCTATCTCTTTGTTTACTGCACCTGCATACTTCATTGAAATAAAATATAAACACTTAGATGATATACCTGGAGAACTTCAAGATCCTTCTTCAACTCAGGAGTCATAGTCGGAGCAGGCATGTCAAACCTGTGTACAAAATAATTTGCATCACATAACAAAAAGATGCAAATGCAAAAGAATCAACCTTATCTTTCCCTTTCTCTGAGCTCTTTTCTGCATCAGTTAGCATGGGAGGTAATTTTGGAGCCCAAGAAAGTCCAATTGTTGACTTAGTTTCCATTTCTATCAGTAAAAACATATTTGGATGAGTACTAATAAGTGAGAATAAAATCTACGGAGAGAGTAGTTGAGCTGTAAAAAGAAGTATGGCCAATATGTGCTTACAAATCATGCGTTGTAACCAAATGGAAAGTGAAATACCAACTAACCATTAGATCTGTACTATATGTAACAAGACTGGCCCATATTTATCAAGTAGTAAATCAATTAACCAACTATCAAGTATCAAGTATATGCTAATTACTACATACAAGAGTTAATTATTGTTGAACTACTTTCTGGGAAATAACGGGAAATAGTATAATAAATATTTCAAACAGGCGACTTATGCCACCACCTGTTTTGGTTGGATATTTTAAAGGGAAAAGAGAGAGAGAGAATACAACCAATAACTGTTATCAAGTTTACAGGTTTCCTATCATTTTTTTCCTTATGATTTTACAGGTTTCCTATGCATAGGGTTCGCTAAACAAAATTGATGGTGTAAATAGTTTTACAGTTATCAGCTTAACATCCATTAGTTAAGTTTCAAATTTCACCCAAATAATAATAATTTACCTGTTTCTCAAAGGTTTAGTAAACCCTAGTGCCTTTGAAGTCATGAAACGGTCAATAGGAAGACCACTTTCTGCCAAGCACATGCAGCAAGAGGACAATAATTCAATTGATTCTTGCAATCAAGAAAGCAGCAATATCATGTTCAAGCTATAAGAAATGCAAATCCATATGTCAAACATCAGGTCTGTTTTTATAAATCAAAATAACCTCAAATAGAAAAAACATTCAAGCAGAAAAGGAAAGACAAACAGGAAAGTTCCAGGTACCATGCATTACGCCCTTTAAGCAAGGTAACATAAGTGTCTGCTAGCAGTGGTCCTGCTAGTTTCTCTGGCTCTTCTGTCAACAAGTGTGTGATGAATATCATTTCTGAAGTGCAATGCGCAAAGTACACTGATTTGCTTGTGGCACTCTCGTTTGTTAGAGCAGCCACCATACCTGCATAGCTGAATTAAACAACAGAGTTATCATGAATGCAAGCAGCATAGACACCTTTGTACTTAGACTAAATGAATATCATGAAAAAACAGCAAGTTGATAAGTTGATAATCCGCATATTTTATCATACATAGACTAAATGAAATGGTACTGCAGCTAGAGCAACTAAAAATATGTGAGACCGGAAAGAGTTGTACTTCCATTTTATGTCCTTGTATAAATTTATAAATACACACAAAATGTGCGCACACGTGTGTATATAATAAAAGAATATGAATCTAGCATGACTGTACATGCAAAAGGATGTTAATTCAACAACTTGAACAATTTGAATGATCAAATCACTTAAAAGGCTTAATTATTTTGATCATACAGATGCTCAAAATATTATTACGATTCCATCCACTGTGCTTTACTGTGATTGCATTCCTATCAACTCCACTCTAACTCTACTGATATCAGATTTGATTATCACTTACTATTTTTTTAATTCAAGTTTTTTTACAACATAAATTGAAAAAAAAAGATTTGAATCTGTAGAGTTCCAATTTGACCAAAATTCCAACTAGAATTTTATAGAAGCTTTATAGAGTTCTGATTCGATATCAATTCTATGTTTGTTAGAGTTTGTTTCAGGAGACAAACTTACAATGCCAACTTATAGAAAATAGTGCAAACTTTAACATGATGTTGGCAGTTAGCAGTTCTTTAAGATAGTGCAAACTTATTGTTTGGGGAGATGTTTAAATTGATAATATTCACTATTAACCAACAAATTGATAATATTCAATGTGCTGCTTTTTCCACTGCTGTATTTGCAAGCCAAAGTATGCTTGAATTAAATCAAAAAAGAGAGGTTTGTTAGACTCACTGTTAACCAAATGATCTCACCATTAGATTAGGAACAGTATGCTTCAGAAATAATCAGGTATATAACATAAAGGAAATTACTTGCTGAAAATAACTAAATAATATTATTAGTTACCTTTGCGTGATGAGAATTTAGGTTACCTTTGTGCCATCACAGCATGAACCGGAGTCCCACACATAGGGTGAAGCAACACATCCAGCCCAGTAAAGGAGCTTAACCAAAGTCCAGAATCTTCAGATTACCTATGATATTGATAAGGCAAGAGCTAAATAGCATAAAATTTAGGAATCTTCCCAATTTTTATGCTATTCAACTATGCCTCATCAATATCATTTAGACCTTATACGATAGTGACAACATCTATATCATCCTGTTGACTGCTCTGGCTGAACCCAAACTGTATAAATTACACATGTATAAATGTCACGCTCATTAAACTGAAAAGAATTTTCAAGATGACCATAATGACCAAGATTTAGAAATAAATTAAAACAGATACTGATACTATGGAAGATTGTGACACAAAAAATTCTATATATTACAAAAATAAACTATTAGAAGAATCTAGTGATTGATTCATTTATATATTATGGAAGATTGTGTGGTTTGATATTGAAGCAAACATGTTTGTGAATAATACCCAAAGTTCAAAGTGTAATGATTCAATTTAAGAAAACACCTTTGGCATAAATTATTATAAATTTGGAAATCAGAAAATAAATACTTTTAACATTATTTTTTGTTTTATTTAAATAAATCTTTTTATGAGCATATATAACATATGGTTTTTTGGTTGCTTTGCTATATTAAATTTCAAGAAAAAAGCAAGTGTTTTCACTTTTTTGATCAAATCTACCCTGATTGTGACGCCTATATGCAAGTTAGTTTCTACTATGCACAAATTTATAAATTTATTATTTGTAAGAGTAACATATTTGCAGCAAGGAAAAAATATAAACAGAGGTTCATTGGTATATTTAGTTTCTATGAAAGATTATTGTAATCTAGTTAGCATAAAGCTTCTTTTAATCACACAAAGAATGTGAGGGTATAATTTTGCTCCTCTTATTATTCCTTCACTCGATTTGTATTGGCATTAATTGGAAAACAAACTCCAGCTTTCTTATGACCTATAATCAGAGTACTAAATTATGTTAAAAAAAATTATAAACTGTCAGGTAAACAAACTTTGACATAATCTAACTACAGTAGAAATGGTTAAATTTATTTAACCTGGACAACATTATATGAAGGACTGTAAACAAAAACCAAAAACATATACTGTACTAAGCCTATTTAGAATCATTACACTTTAATGTTTGGTGTTAGAAGTATTCTGTTTTTTGTTGAAGCTAAAGCTATTAACATATGAAGACACAGATGGGATAGGATATGTATGCTGTTAGCACTATAACCACTGATCAAATATCTATTGATAAAATCGTCTGAATAACAAAGAATGGACACATATTGGAATGAAACGGTGATGGACGATCGGAGGAAATCATTATTGTTTTTGTTTTTTTGACTGGGAGCATGAGTACTTTAGCCTTTATTAAATGAAGAGAAAATATATTAAAACCAGCTAGCACACACTACAAATACAGGAACAATTATTTAGTATTATCGCAATCTTCCACCCTCGGTTAACCATCATAATTCATCATACTTCTATACTGTAACTATAACAACAACCCCTTGACATCCTCACTTGCTACATACCATTCTGCATCAAACCACCTCTTATAACATCTACCCATTTCTTTCCATCCCACACATACATCCCAAACCACTGCCTCATCCCATAAAAAATTCACCAATCCTTCCTCTGCCTTAACTGCCTCCAGCCTCCTCGCTGGTCACCACCAGCCTGCACATCCATCTCCAACTGCAACTACTAACCAACCATTATACAACAAGTTTACTACTTCACATTCAACTGCATTACCTCTGCCTTAATATTAATCATATTTTTCTAATTCGCTTAATGTGAAGCAAATCTGGTGTAGCAAATCTTAGTTACAGCAATAAAAATAACTTTAAAATATTGAACATTTAAAATTAAAAATACCTTAAAAAAAGCACGGCAACGACGTTAGAGATTACTAGAAAGGCTTGTCATTCGGTGTTGTTGGTGGCGTCAGGGTCAGATGAAAAAGAAGGAGCCAGGCGGCAATGATTTGATGGGGTGGGAGGAGGATGGTGCGGAAGCGACAATTGGGACTGTGGCGATTTAATGGGATGGGTCGGCTGAGTGTTTTTATTGTAATAGAGGAATTAGGTTTTTATGAAACGAAATGAAGGGAGGGAAACGAAATGAAGGGAGGGAAACGAAACGAAGGGAGGGAATGGAACTAGGTTTTAGACAGCGGTTTAACAAATTGTTTTACACTAATTAAGTTGTAAAATACAGAAAAGACAGCGGATTATAGTTAAACGCTGAGATTAAGAGCTGTTAATGACCATTTTTCTTGTAGTGCACCTAACCTTGCTGCACATCCCTTGTTTTAGCCATTCCCGGTTAATGAGGCTTGAGGCTGTGTTTACCTTTATAGAACATATCTCTTAGAATGCTCATCGTCCGCCTGACGATGTGCTGAAAGCATTCAATCCATACAAGTTCGTTTCGGGTTTGAACGAAACCGAAGGCATTATCTCGTTACACTCATTTTGGAATCACCCTCATAGTTAACGACGATAACCCTTGCATTCTGAAAACACCAACTCGATCTTAACTTGAGAATTCACGACCTAAGGTTTAATCTAGATCGATGTGGTTTTCAGATAATCAATAAAGGACACCCGATCCCGGTCTCATCGAAATCCAAACGCCATTTTAAAGGCCAAGTTGTCTAATTAACTTAAACAGTTTAATTCAATGATTTAATTCACATAGCATTTATCACAAATGAATCATACACAATCATCATAGATATATCTAGAGCGTATCACAGTAATATCACAGAATATCACAAAGTAATTATCACAATCAGATATTTTACATACAGAACATTCATAAGTAATCACCTTTGATTCTTATTGTAATTAATTAATTTAAAAATCAATTACTTAAGAGTTCATCACTTAACCCTGATTAATTAATCATTAATTATCAATTAATTACATATTCCAATTTCCAATTATTTAAATAAATAAATTATTTCTTAATCAATTACTAAGTCTTAATTATTTAATTGATTACTTATTTTGATTCACACTATTTACCTAATTACTTCCTAATCAATTTATTTAACCATTAATTAATAACCTTAATTATTAATAAATTTTAATTTCCCATTTAATTAACTGCTAATTACTTATTTAATCATTTATTAATTCGTAATTACATTCTTAATTAATTAACTATTAATTATTCATTAATTAACTTAAGTAGTTAATTACAATTTACTTATCACTTAATCATTATTAATCTCTAATTACAATTATAATGTAATTATTCTTAATTACTTTCTTGAATAATTAATTAGTATTAATTATTCAACTTAGTTAACGTTTTAAAAGGAATCTTCTTTAACTTATGAAATCAGTCTATTACTTATTACAAACTTATATGTTAATAAGTTTTATACTCATCTTATATTAATTATTTAATTAGAATAATAATTAGGAGCTTAAAACATTTTAAAGTATTAACTAAAATAATTAACTTGTATCCAGGCTTTGAACTTAAACTGTTACACAATTTTAAGACCAGCAGTGTTTAAAGTTAGTTGAAAAACTGTTCATTTAACTTTACATTTATAATACAATACTGTAGTTTGAAACTATAAACCCGAGACTACCCCTGTAAAACCCGAGTATCACTTTGAGTTAAACACCCTAATTCCCGAGTCTCTCTCTCATACTCCATTCGAACTCCATCTTCTTTTTCTCTTTTCTTTATTTGTTTTTTTTAAATACTGCAGATTGAAACAAAGTGGTATTCCCCTATTTAAAAACTCGAGTACCACACGCGCAACCCAATTTTTTCCCCGAGTACTTCCTGCTCCTTCTTCTCCCCTTTACTTTTTATTTTCCAGTAAGTATAACATTTTAAATCTTAAGTAAAACAAAAGCTTCAGGAAACCATACTTCGCTCTCGAACAAAAACCCGAAGAAATCACCCAACCTTCTCGAGCGCGACTCGAGTCATGCACACACGACGACATCGACGCCAGCTCTTCTTCGCAGTACACGTGCATGGCGGCACGACCGTCCTCTGGCGATCACCAACATCCTCGTCAAGTCCCAAATCCACCCACGACTTGAAATCAAAGCTCAAATCTCTTACATAAATTCGAATTCGAAATTAAGACGTTTGGTCGAAAAACTGTAACATGACTATCAATTTAAAACGCCTCGCGATCGTCATTCAAGCCACCGGAGTCGCCCAGCGTTCGCCCACACTACGACAATGCGATAAACCACCAACCTCCAGAAACTTGTGCCACTCGGTCGCATGATGAAGACGAACTCGACACATCACAGACATGGACAAAAACTGGAACTCAAGCCCTAAATTGATCTCGAATCCTAATTCCATGCAATAGAAAAATTACTTTACATTTTTCCCGAGATTATGGGTGGTTATACTTGCTTCAATTTAAGTTTCAACAATTTAAATTGATTCAATATCTTAAATTTTTGAAAATGAAGTTTTTCTTCTACTGTAAACTGCTCTTAAGATACTCATCTAAAAATCCAACTTTTTATTTTAAAAATCATAAGTTTCACTAAGAATTCAAGATACAAACTTGAATTAGTTTTTTTTCATAGCAATCGAATTTAAAAATTTATTTCTTGATTTCCAGTAATCAAGGGTTCCAGAAGTATATTTTACTGATATGTATTTAGAGCAGATTTAAAGATTCTGATTGAAGTTCAAGTATCTAATTTTATTGGAAATATTAGATCTTTACCATGATCTAATGAAAACAATTCAAGATTTAATTATTTTCAATCTTATAACACACAGCAGGGAAACAGCTTAATCAATATTCAAAGAAGAACTTGTTTGTGAATGTAGATTTATATCCAAATAAAGCACATACAAAACCGCATATTCATGAATCATCTTATTGTTTTTAATTAAACTTAAGCTTGCAATTTAATGTTTACTCACCTGCAATTTCTTTTGAACAGAAAATACACTTCTTGTTTTCTTTTGAAACCTGTAGTTGAACTGTCTCTTGAATCTGTCCTGTATTTTATTTTATTTTCTGTTTTTGTTTTGAAATTAATTTGAGTTTTGTTTATTCTTTCATGTTTCAGTTTTCCCTAATTTTTTTTTCTGAACGAACTTAAAGTGGCAAGATGTATACATAGATAAATAAAGGAACAGGATGGGGAGGCTTTAATTGGTCAGCAGCTTCTTTGATTGATCAGATTTTATATATTTTTTGAATTGAAAAAAGTTGGCTGAGATGATAGAAATTTAATGCTTTGTTTCTTAATAGGTTTACATACTATAATTATGTTTACACTATTACCATTTTGTCTTGCTGTGCATAAATATATTTGTATGAAGATATGTACTTTTGGAGGTAGATGTTGGCTTATGAATGAAGATATTTGGCGTACAACATTTGTTTTGTATATAAATATTCATTTCCAGTTAGACTTTGGTCTTGTAGATAAGGATATTTTGTTTGTAGTTATACATTTGTAGATAGATGTTTGGGTTTTTATGTATGCAGACATCTTGTTTTATATCTTCCTGGCTTTCAAAATTCGTGTGTATATATATATATATATATATATATATATGTTGTATATAAATATTTTTTTGATTATCTTCTTGCTTAATTAATTCATTTGGCTTTTGTTTTCATTTTTATTTTGTATTTTAGCCATCAACATTTAAATTATATTTCATAAGTTTACTTACTTACATTTATATTTTATATTCTAACTATCAAACATTTAAATTAGATTCATGTGGTTGATTTATATTTTATAATTATATTTATTTTGATAGAATTTGATGTTATTTCAAACATTATCATCTGCATCTATATATTTAATTATCACATGTTAACAAGACAAAGTATTTAATTCAATTATATAAGACAATTTTATTGTAAATATAATTGAGATATTTTATTTAAATTTTCAAATCAATCTCCTTTTAAAATGCAATTTATATAAATAAATGGCAATATTTCCAAAATTATATTCATTTTAAATGATCATATTACATTTTATTTAATTAGATTAAATATTTATTACAATAATAGGGCCAAAATCCAGGGTCGTTACAATCCTAAGTAAAGTGATACGGATATTATCATTTCAATCCGTAATTTACAAAGAAAACCCGGGTTCTATCATTTCAAACCCGAAGTCCCAAGTAAAATGAAATGAATAAAAATAGCTCAGGCCTATCATTTCAGCCCATAATGAATTTTTCCTATTCTAAAGTCCGTTCGAGTATGTATCATTTCAACCCATAGTGAATCAAATCTACAGGGAATTTGCAGTGTGATAAACTGATATTAATAAACAGAATAACATTATAAACAATAACAGATGACATGAAAGGTGTATAAACAGGGGTGAACATCATATGATCATAGCATAGGCAGTTATAACATGACGATATAGTTTACAGAGTCAATTGCTATTAGTTTACTAATTATATAAGTATAACATGTCTGGTGAGAAATATTCATCTCTATAAGCTGGAGATAACAACCAAACACACAACAGAGATCCAAAAGGCAAGAAAACATGACTACGATTCGAGTGAGAGAGAGCCAAAGGTATTTGTCTTGTGCATATGAAACAAAACAATATATATAACCTGAATTTCAACCCAAAAATATGATTTTAAACAACTAGAAACAATACACAACATCAAATCAAATGACTTGCACTTGCTTCCACCATCACTATGATCAGCCATAGGATGATAAGGCATGACCATGGAGTGTAAATGAGTCAAGTGTGGGTCAAGTATGCTTGGCCTAATTAAGGAATGAAGGCATGGAAATTGCTATGTATGAAAATACAAGTCAAGGCAACCAAAATGAATTTCAATGCAACAACAAGCTTTGGCCAAGGCATGTATTGGCACGGCCAGACCTGCTGGAGGCTAGGAAATGGTGTGGCAGTGGTTTTGGTTTAGGTATGGGCTGGAGAAGGTGGTGCAAAGGGCGGCTAAGGGGTTGTATGAGGTGATGATGTCCATAGGGGAGCTCGGCTATGCATTTTTTTAAGTGGTGCTTTGTAATTTTTTATGGAGCTTCACATCAATGGTAGCCACGGCCATGACAGGACAGAGGAGATGGAGGTGTTTGTAGCTGGACAAGGTGGTGAAGGAGGTGGTGGTGATGGAGGAGGCTACAGGACGAACATAGAAGGTGAAGCAAGTGCAAGATAAATTCATAAAACAAGGAGAAAAGAGTAAGAAAAGAAGTAAAAATCATTACCAAAATTTCTTCAGAAGTGGAGGCTGAAAATTTTGGAGATGAGAAACTATTTTTGCATGAGAAAATGAGGAAGTAATCGGCTGAAGAAAATGTTATGGTTGGTCAAAAGTAAATGCATGTGTTGTTTGGAATTGAAAAGGCAAAATGAAGGCGAAAAGACAAAGGCAAGTGAAAGGTTTAAACTCTTCAAATTTCCTTTATTCTTTTTGCATTTTTAAATGCATATGAAAATGAATATAAATAAAATAAAAAAACAACAAAATAATGAATGAATAAAAATAAATGAATAAATTTTAAATGAATATAAATAAATTAAGAAAATAGCTTAAAAATAGAAACTAGGTTATAAAAATTGAAAATAAATACAATAAGCTTTGGAAAAAATTTATCATCACTTTGAAAAATATTTAAAAATGAAATCTTGAAATAAAAATAAATTTAAAATAATTTCAAAATGAAATAAAGTCAAATTTAAAAATATCAAAAATCTAGGGTTGTTACACTCTGCCCTACTCAAATCTTTTCGTCCTCGAAAAGAACGGACATAGAAAATAAAGAAAACAATATAGAAAAACAAAATAGTACCTAAAATGGGTAATTCTGGATTTGAAGCATGAATGCTCTCCTCCGTCTCCTAGGTACAATCTCGATCGTCTGTACTCCACTATACTTTGACCAGATTAACAGTTTTCCTTCTGAGCTGCTTCGTACATCTTTCGACAATACAAAGTGGCTTCCTCTTGACAGTCAGGTTCGGCTCAATATCCAAACTATCAAGAGCTGAAGGCTGGACAATAAGAGATGGATCATGAAGATATCGGCGAAGATGCGAAACATGGAATACATCATGCACTCCAGAAAGCTTCTCGGGCAAATCCAGACGATAAGCTAAAGAGCCAACTCTTTCCAAAATGCGGAAAGGACCAATGAACCTAGGAGAAAGCTTCCCTCTATGACCAAAGCGAATGACATTCCTCAAGGGAGAGACCTTAAGGAAAACCTGATCACCCACAGCAAACTCCAAATTCCACCTATGCCTATCAGCATACTTCTTCTGCCTATCCTGAGCAGCTCACGACCTCCTCTTAATCTCCTTAAATCTCTCAGAAGCTTCCAAAATCACATCAGGACCAAGAATCAAATGATTACCGGATTCAATCCAGGAAGATGGAGATCTACAAGGTCGTCCGTACAAAGCAGCGAATGGAGATATTTTGATACTGGCCTGAATGTAAAGATGGAATGAGATAGATAAAAAAGATTAAGATAAGGTTAAAATAGAAGATTAGATTATACCTGATAGCTATTATTGTAGGTGAATTCGACAAGATGGAGATGATCTTCCCAAGATCCTCCATAATCCAGCATACAAGCACGAAGAAGATCCTTGAGAATTTGATTCACTCTTTCCGTTTGACCATCGTTCTGTGGATGTTAAGCAGTGCTCAGATTCAGATGAGTACCCAGAGATTCCTGAAAAGCTTTCCCAAACTGAATGGTAAAGGTAGGATCACGATCTCAAACAATACTAAGAGGAACACCATGGAGGCGAACGATCCCTCTCATGTAGATCTTAGACAAGCTTGAAGCAGAACGAGTAGACTTGACCGGAATGAAATGAGCGGATTTGGTCTGTCTATCCACTATAACCCAGGTACTCACATTACCCATCCAAGTCCTTGGTAAACCATCGATGAAATCCATGGAAACCTGTTCCCACTTACAATTGGGAATCTCAAGGAGCTAAAAAAACCAGGGGTCTTCTGGTGATCGGCATTGATTTGCTGACAAGTCGCACACCGACTAACAAAGATAGAGATATCCCTCTTCATCCCCTTCCACCAATAAATCCACTTCATTTCCTGATACATCTTCGACACACCAGGATGAATAGAAAGCCTAGATCGATGACTCTCCCGAAGCAACTGTTGCCTCAAACCGTCAACATTCGGGACACAAATCCTGCCATTAATCCTCAAAATCCCTCTATCATCGATATGAGCTCCACTACTACCACTACTACTACCACTAACCCTACTACGAACACTCTCCTTCGTCAATCTAAACATCTCATCCTCGTCTTGCTTAACCATGATATGATCCAAAAGGGGAGAAGAAACGACAAGCTGACACAACAAAGCCTTCTTCTAACTCAGAGCATTGGCCACAACATTAGCTTTACCAGGAATATAGCTAATATCAAGGTCGTAAGAAGCCAGAAAGTCAAGACAACAAACTGGCCTCTGATTCAAATCCTTCTGAGTGAAGATATATATTAGAGACCGATGATCGGTGAAAAGCTCAAACTTAGTTCCAAGAAGATGATGCCTCCAAAGCTCTAAAGCAAAGACAACAGCAAGCAACTCCAAATCATGAGCAGTATAACTTTCCTCATGGGTTTTCAACTAACGGCTGGCATAGGAAATGAACTTACCATCCTGCATGAGAACAGCACCCAAACCCTCACGACTAGCATCAGTATATACCGTCAATCTCTCACTACCATTCGGAATGGTAAGAACTGGTATGGAAGTTAGCTTGCACTTTAACTCATTGAATCCAGACCTATACTTATCACTCCAGATAAACTTGGCATTCTTAAGAGTTAAAGCAGTGAGAGGTGCAGCAATCCGAGCAAAATTCTCAATGAATCTCCAGTAATAATCGACAAGGCCCAGAAAACTATGAATATCAGATGGAGTCTTCGGAGTTTCCCAATCATGTGACAGAGTAGGGAAAAAATAAGGACAACTGGAAAGATAGGATTATCAAATGATAAAAGAAAAGAGAGGAAAGAAAGCTTACATTGATCGCAACGATCTTGACTGGATCAATAGAAACTCCATTACCAGAAAAATATGCCCGAGGAATCGGACTTCATCCTTCCAGAAATGGCATTTAGAAAATGTAGCCTTCAACTGATGATTTCTGAGAGTCTCCAGAACAGATTTCAAATGTGACTCATGCTCTTACTTGGTCATAGAGAAGACATGGATATCATCAACAAAGACTAGAACAAATTTATTAAGAACATCATGAAAGACACGATTCATCAAATCAACAAAGAAAGCAAGAGCATTAATCAAACCGAAAGGAATGACTAACCATTCATAAAACCTATTCTCAGTACGGAAAGCAGTCTTGGGAATAATTTCCTTAGCAACCTTGAGCTGATGAAAACCTGTGGCAAGATCAAGCTGAGAGAAAATAGTTGCACCATAAAGCTGATCAAACATATCATTGATACGAGGCATTGGATATCAGTTTTTCATAGTGAGCTTGTTCGGCTCCCTATAATCAATACACATCCTCAAAGAACCATCAGAGTTGGTGACAAAAACCACCGCTGCTCCCCATTCTGAATAGCTGGGTCTGATCAGACTTTGGAGAATAAGTCCTCAATTTGCTTTCCTATCTCAACCTTCTCGCGGGGTGCCATTCTTCTAGGAGGAAGAACTACAGGTTGAGCATCATTAATACGATCAGTACGAAAGTAAATTTCTAACTTCAGAGGTAAAGAAATGACTTTACCAGATACATCGGGATAGAGTCGGACCACAGGAGTCGAATCAAGATCACCAAGAGAAGAATCCAGAGAATAAATAAAATTGCCAGCAAAATCCTGAGGCATGCGGCACTGAATAATCAAGGAATTTCCTTGATCATCAACAAGGTAAACAGACTGGGTTTTACAAGAGATATGGGCATCATGATTTCCTAACCAATCCTGACCAAGAAATAAATCAAAAGCATCGAAGCCCAGAACATAAAAATCACCACTAAAGCGATGATCAGAATAGAGAAGTTTTACATGTTTACAAATCCGATTAAGGTTGGTGGGGACCCCAATGGGTTTTGAAACACATAAAGGAACACAAGCATTCTCAGGAGAAAGGAGATGCTCAAACTTATCACATAAATTAACAGAAATAAAACTATGGGAAGCTTCAGTATCAAATAAAATACGAATAGGCTAATGAAATAAAGAAAGAGTGCCCTGAAGAGTACCTTGGTCATCACTAGGAGTAAGAGCAGGTGGAGGAACTGGAGATGATGCAGAAGTGACAGCAAATATACCAGAAGGCGTACCCTTCTTCTGGGTAGGGAAATCCTTCCTAAAATGGCCAGGCTGAAGACAAATATGGTAGAGATCACGTCTAGCCAATTGAGCAGGAGGAGGAATAGCAGCACCAGGTAAAGTAGGACAACTATTGGCATAGTGTCCCTTCTGATCACATCTAAAGAAAGTGATAGAAGAAAGATCAACGGGTTGCCTCTGAGGAGGAGCAGATGATGAAGATCCCAAACCAGGACGCTTGTGCAAATTCTTCTTCTGCCGGTGGAAATTATGCTTTCTCTTCTTGGAATTAGCAGAGGAAGTCTAAGATGAAGGACCATCAGCAATAGCAGGACCCTTAGAAGTAGGGTTCTCATACTGAATAGCCATATCCATAAGCTGGGTGAAAGTGCTATGAACATGAGAAATGAGAAGACTATAGTACTCTGGGCGAGCACCAGAAATGAACTTCTTATTCTTCTTGAGAGGATGTCTATCAGGCTAGGACTGAACTTGGAAAGTTTATTGAACTTCCTCTCATACTCAGAAAAGGACATGGTACCCAGCTTGAGATCTATAAATTCACGATAAAGCTGAGATTTCTTGGCTTCTGGCATCCATTTTGCCACAAAAGCCTCCCTGAAAAGGAGATACAAAAACAATATTAAGATAGATTCAAAGGAAAGTAAAAAGAGGAACAAAATTCAAGATAACACAAAGGATACCTGAACTGCTCCCAAATAAGATCAGCCTCGACGGTGTTAGCCGTAACAGACTCCCACCAATCTAGGACGGATTCTTGCAGCTGCCAAGCTGCTAGCTAACGCTTCTGGGCATCAACAATATCAAGGCCAATAAAGATCCTCTCCAAACTACACAACCACTGTTGAGCCTCAATAATGCTCTTTGAACTGGTGAATGGGGTTCCACCAAGTTGAGTGAATTCGTTACAGAGAACAGTGAATCTAACTGGTGCAGCAAGCTGTGGAGCTGGGGAAATACCACGATCCCTACCTCTGGCATTTCCTCGATTCATCCTTAAAAATAAATAATGAATTTAGGACAAGGTATAGAGAAGCCACAGATAAATTAAGATAAGACAAGATAAATTCACTTGGATGAATCTTGATGAAAGAAAACTCTAACAAGGTAGATACGAAAGGAAGAAGGTTAGAAAACATTTGAAAATCCTTTAAAACAAGAAAAAAATTTATATCAAAATAATCTTTGAAAATCCATTTGAAAAATTATTCTATACTTTGAAAATAAGTTCTCACTCAGAGATATGATTCTGAGTTTGACTTCACTCATTCTAGGGTATTTCTACCCTATCTCTAATGATTTTTTGCTCCACAGGCAATGGTTTCCCAAAACTAAAGCTTTGATACCAAATGCAACGACCCAATATTTTGTACCATTCAAATTGACAACAATCCACACATGTCGGACTTGAATGATGCAAAATAACAGACTGTAAATAAATTTGGAGCAAATGAAATCAAGTACACAGAATCACAGACACAGAACATATCAGAATAACTCACAGTGGAATATAAAATACCATAGTAGTTCATGAAGCTACTATAACAAAGTCTCAAAACCAATACATAATATCAATCTAAAAACAACATAATAGAAATCCCAAATACATAGGAGTTCATTAATACATAAGATAAACTAGAACTGCTGAAACAGAAATAGATATATAAATAGATAGGCAGAATCTCCAACAAAGACCAGCTCTCGAAAGAGAATCCAAAGCTGTGAATACTCAGGCTGATCCAAGCATAAAGCAAAACAATAAACACTCGAGTCACACATATATACTTATATAATGTAAACCAACTCAAGTGAACTGTAATAAAGTACAAGTAACTTAAAGGATGCCTGGGACCGTCCATCCTCTAAGGATCCGTTAAACTATTTACTAGGCAGTAATATTGCGCTTTATAATATTGTCTACAGTAAAATAAACTTACTTTAAAATAGCGTTGAAGGGTTACCCATATTGCCCCCAACACATAATAGTCCCAGTAGTCCACCCAGTATCAGTATATCTTCTGATTGAGAGACTACCCTAAATACTCCATGGGCTACGGGAGAAAAACAAACTCGTAGTAAAGCTCGGTATGGTAGGTGACATGACACATAAGGCAATGCCAGGGTAGATATACCAATACGCACATGGGCTGGTGGTAACGTAGCAGCCACTACGCCCACCTCAATCCACACTCCAAAATCAAGGGGTGCACCCAATCAATCAAAACAATAATAGAATGGTATCAAAGAAATGTGTCCAACCAGAGGATCTACCCCTTTTGGCCCGAGATCGCTCCTGTTTTAGCCACCTTATGCCAACTCACGGCAGTTGGGTCCACGTAATATACCTCAAGAGCGTCGCCACCATCCTACTTCATTCTGAAATCACCACCGCATACACAGTTGTTAAAGTGGTTTTCGGTATCGACAGAAAGAATGTCCATATCCGATCCCGGTCTCTTTAACAACCAATCGTTATTATAAACCATGGTTATAAATTAAAAATGGAATTTTATATTTCAAAATCAAATATAATTTAAAAATTCAATATCAGTTCAAATCCATTTCAAAATATCGAAATATCATATCTTTTCAAAACCACATTCATTTTATATAAAATTTAAATACCATTTCAAATCACATTTAAAAATGGTTTGTAATTCAAATCGAATTGCTTCATTTAAATCATTAAAAATGAAGTTATATAATAGTAATAGATGATATGACAGTTGTATAAACAGGGGTGAACAACATATGATCATAGCATAGGCAGTTATAACATGATGATATAGTTACGGATTCAATTGCTATCAGTTTACTAATTATATAAATATAACATGTATGGTGAGAAATACTCAACTCTACAAGCTAGAGAAAACAAAAAAACACAAAATAGAGATCCGGTATCAGCATATCTTCAGATTGGGAGACTACTCTAAATACTCCATGGTCTACGAGAGAAAAATAAACTCGCAGTAAAGCTCGGTATGGTAGGTGACACGGCACACAAGGCAATGTCAGGGTAGATATACCACTTACGCACACGGGCTGGTGGTAATGTAGCAACCACTACGCCCACCTCGACCCACACTCCAAAATCAAGAGGTGCGCTCAATAAATCACAACATTAGTAGAATGGTATCGAAGAAGAGTGTCCGACCAGAGGAGCTACCCCTTTTGGCCCGAGATCGCTCCTGTTTTAACCACCTTATGCTAACTCATGGGAGTTGGGTCCACGTAATATACCTCAAGAACATCGCCACCATCCTACTTCATTCTGGAATCTCCACTGCGTACACAGTTGTTAAAGTGGTTTTCGGTATCGACAGAGAGTATGTCCATATCCGATCCCGGTCTCTTTAACAACCAATCGTTATTACAACCCGTGGTTATAATTTAAAAATGGTATTTTATTTTTCAAAATCAAATATCATTTAAAAATTCAATATCAGTTCAAATCCATTTCAAAATATCATATCTTTTCAAAACCACATTCATTTTATATAAAATTTAAATGCCATTTCAAATCACATTTCAAAATGGCCTATATTTCAAATCGAATTACTTTATTTAAATCATTAAAAATGAAGTTATTATATTTAATAATTAAAATATTTAATTCTAAAAAATTTAATCTTTTCAAGGTTTATTTATTCACTTAAATTAATTAAAACAATGAAAATTCAACTTTCGCAACACTTAGTTTGTGTTGCTCTAACCCAGATGCTTCGACATTGGGTCCTATTGTTGATTCCAATGTTGACCCCAAATATCGGTATGGAGATAGTATTCTAGCCTGTTCCAATCAAGCTTCAGTTTCCATTGATGTTTTTTCTCGGAGTTTGATTCCGATTCCATGCAGATCTTGCCATCCCTTATTGCTCCACCCTCTGGAAGAAGTCATTCATCATCTTCTGTTGTCTAGTTGTGATCCTATTCAGCATCTCTTTTGTCATCCTTTCCATCTCTTATCTTGTTTCATAATTGAGTTGATGAGAATTTGAAGACACCTCCTGGTTGTCTATAAGCTCCAATTTACTTGCTACAATTCTAGATCTAGTATTAGGCATACTCATCTTCTCTAAATCTTAGATTCAAACATCAATTCTTCAGTTCTCATTCAAGGTTCTCAATGGAAGCACCAAAATTTAACCCAAAAAATGGGTCAATACCCTAGATCAAGTGTGAAAGCGCCGGTGCAGATAATCAGCAGCATAAATTTAAGATAAACAATGAATAAACTGAAGAAGTAAGAAAAGAAACACGTAATTTTTATAGTAGTTCGACTAATTCTGGCCTACGCCCACTTTAATCAATATTTATTATGATTATACGAGTAGAATCTCTCTAGATATCAACTAGTTAGTCTTTAGATCTAAGTTACAATAAGTTAGAATAAGTGAAAAGTCAAGGATTAACTTGAGGATCATAGCAAACACCTTGACAACTATTGTGTGGGAGAAGTAAGTTGAAGAAGTATAGGAATTCCAGTAGACTAATGACAGCTCTCCCTCTCTCTCTCTCTCCCTCTCATTGGAAAAAGACCCATCTCTAGTAGAAGGTAGATGACTATTTATAGGGGTATTCAGTGAGTTTTGGGCTAGAAGTCCAAATGCAGAAGAGTCCAGTTATAATTCCAAGTCATCAGCCAAAATTTCAAATCAATCTGAGTCATTTCTATGGATTGCTAGCTATCCATAAGAGATGGATCGCCGGTTATCCATCAGCTTAGCAAATTTTTCAACTAGAAGCCTTTACTATGTGCTATAAAGGAGATAGTAAAGTTTAAGGGCAATCTGACCTATCTTGATGGATCGCTAACTATCCATAGGGGATGGATTGCTAGCTATACATAGTGGATGGATCACTAGATATCTACCTACTTAGCATATTTTCGAGTGATCTTTGTTTGGTTGTCTTCCAATCTTTTATTTAAGTTCCTTATCCCAATGTTAAGTCGTTTGGAATTAGTTTGATCATCTGTCTTCATAGGTCATCTAGTCCACAAGAATCATCCATGACTCGCTCAAATCTTAATGAAATCAATGAAATTTTGTAGGAATACTCTAGAGGTTGTTATAGACCCGCCATAAAAATTTGAGGCGATGGGTCCCACTCTAGATGGGTCACTAGCGAAACATCAAATCAACTCTAAATGGTTCATTTTTTCTGAGCCTTCTCCTATGTTTTCTAAATATTCTCTCGAAATTTCAAGTCATTCCGACTTCGTATGTGTTGAGCTAAATAGTTTGAATCAGATGATTCTTCACCTCTCGAGCTAGATTGTTTGGCACGCTGTGAAACTTGGTAAGCATGCTTAGAAATGGTAATGAATCATGATGCAATATGTTTTGAGGGTCCAGGAGTGATGCGCACATAAATGTGCATATTTTTACCACCATATTTAATCTAAATAAATTAATAAATGATCATATAGAGTATTTTAACATGTTTAAACCAAAATTCATATTATTCTCAAATCGTCATATATTCATCTTTATATAGAGGCAAAACGGTCATTTTTGTGCATATCTTAATTTATGAAAATTTAATTCGACATTTTTTTTTGTAGGAATTTGAAACCAAATGAAAGGGGTTTCATGAAGAAATATGCATACACAAGAGAACATAAATAAATGAAGATGGGAATAATTCAATGCTCATGAACATGGAGGACTCTACCTGCTCACTTACCTTGATATACCATTAGGAGCTAATGCATATGCTAAAAGGCCATTAAAGTTACATGAACACTTAATAAATGACTATTTGAAGCTAAAGATAATTTGGTGACCACATTTTCTAGAGGGGTACTTTAGGCATTCCCCAAAAAAGTGGATTAGGGTTTCATACATGTATAAATACCCTTTATACTTCATGTAACCTCTCATCCTCTTAGTTAGTATTAGCTTAGATTTAAACTAAAGAAAGCTCTCTTTCTCTTTTCATTACTACTTAGCCATTTTCTATCTTATGCACTTTTCCTTTTTTATGCAATGTTAATTATGGTTTCTTTTTAATTATATGTTCTTTTCCTTTCTTGTTGGCGGTATAGATTTATTTTCCATGAAAGTAGAATAGCTTTTCTTTCCTTTGCTCTCTTTTCCTTTTCTTTTTCGTTCATGTTGCATGCTACAATTGTTGATGTGATAACAAATATGAGAGGCTAAATCCCTTCAATTTGGGGGTAATGAAGCTCTCTAATCATGTAGCTTCAACATATTGATCATTTATGTTCTCTTTTTGTGCTTAATGGAAACATTTGAAGTGGGTTAATGATATTGTTTAGCTTTGAATTTGATAGCATATGTTGTTGACACCAAATAGACTATGCTTAAACAAACGAAACACAAATAGCATCATCATCTAAGTATGATTATGGCAAAAAGGTGAATATTAAAATTAAAATTCGATGGCCTATATTTCTAAACAACAATTAATAGGTCATGCTTAAAATAGATTTTTCTTTCAACGTTGTTGTCATATTTCATGAGATTTAAATGTATATTAGTGGTTGTGTTATAGTTTGATGGTTTATATTGGGATAATTAATAGCACGTATCTTTAATAATAGTTGTAACACCTTTGGTGTCACACTTTTTTGGTGTCAGTGTGAACTATCAAAAATACCCCTCTATAGTATTAACAAATCACAATAGTACTTAAAAATAGGATCTATCAGTTAGACATGCCCAATATTAACAAATCATAATATCCCTGAAAATAGGATCTAATAGTTAGACTTTCTTACAAATTCAAAACGTCCATCTACAATTAAATGTAGTATCTAACTAATAAACATTTTTCTTTAATTAACTACAAATTCGTTGTTTATTAATTAATAATATAAATAAAATTCAAAATAAGAATAAAAATTAGATGAAGCAACTTAGAAATAAAAGTTTGAATTAACTACACATTATTTCAACATAAAAACATGGCCAAATATTTGTGCAAACCATTTTTTCTTAAACGTATTAATCATATATAATATATAGAAAAATAATTCATAGCGAGACACGTGCCATTATCACGCACGAAGCGCGTCCCCTAACGCTCGTATACCATACTTATGATAAGCACATCAACTAATTTCACTAATGACCAAAAGAGAGACCATAACTTCATTTCGTTGATTTGTGTGATCTAAGGAGTGAAAATTATCTCTAAATTTCTTTCTACTCTCATATTTTTATCACTTTCTTTTTGTTAATTTTCTTACGTTTTTAGCTTAACATCATCAAATATTTGGTTAATTGATTTCATAAAGATATAAAATCTAACAGTTCCCTGTGGAACGACCCGTACTCGCCACGTACTAACAATTGTATGTTGTGCGCTTGCGGTTAATTTTATTATAAATTCGCTCGACAGTTTTCTAACTTAATAGAATTCCCGTCGATGAACAAGTTTTTAACACCGTTGCGGGGGAATATTTTTGAATTTTATTTCTATTCTTTGAATTATTTTCATTTGCTTTTTAGTGTGTTTGTTTGTGTGTTCAGTGTATAGAAAAAATTGAGTGTTTGTGTGATTTGCGCTTGCATTTTGTTTGTCTGCATCTCTTATTGTTCTATTTGTTTTTGCACTTAAATTTGCCTATTAAAAAAAATACACAAACAATTTCAAAACAAAAACAAAAATATTTTATTTCCTTTTCATTTTGCATTTCATTTTCTTTACAAAGTTTCACTTTTTTACAATTTGCATTTCTTTTTTTTTTTTACAATTTTTACACTCTTCACTTACCCTCCTCATCAACTCCACCACAAAACCAACTACTCACTATTTCTTGCAGCTCATCAACTAACTGCAGCCAATTGCCACTTCCTCTACAACTTTCCGTCATCACCATGCAACCATCCACAACCTGGTGCTTTTTCAACAGCCCATACAGTCAACAACCACTGTGCACAGCCATTTGACAACCGTCACGATACCACCAGAAGCTCACCATATGCACTGCACATATACATCACCAGAAATCCTATCGACACTCCACTTTAGAACTTACATAATCATCCTACAACTTCTTACAACAGTCGATAACCCCATCTAAAACGTCTTCATAATTCTTCATACAAGCTTCAACTACATCCATCCCCACAGTCCCGCACTACTCCTCTGCCCATACTTCGAAACAGTGCACACATACATATCGCAAACTGCTTGACACTCCATTACCAGACATTCCACTTGATCATCAATACAACCACTAACTAACTGCCTTCTGACTTCATCACTGTCTTCAGACCCACTCTACCTACAACATCTTACTACTACTACATCACTTACTGCTACTACCATCAACTCACACTCGCTTGCCTACGACAACAAACAACACCTGACCACACCAGTAATACAAACTTCTGACCATCTTCCTCCATCTACCGCAATTCATACCCATACCACCAATACAAATACATAACTTCTCAGAAACTAAAAAACACAACTGTCATTTCAATCCACCTTCTATCGACCATCATCTGCCAACTTTCCCTCCAAATCACCTAAACCTGAAACAAGTCTCGCGACCCCAAGCATGGCCTCACCACTTCACCCAACACTTCAACCACAGTGCTACTGCAATACAACCACCAACAACAACCCATCGCAATCACTCATGTCCACTTCCTCCTACACCTGAAGGCCGAAACCCATCATTCAATTACTTCAAACAAATTCATGAACAACCTCGGTAACTCAAATCACCAAATCAAATCATCAAGTGCAACTTCGAAATTCGAACCACCCTCGCCCATAAGCTTCTCCGACACCACTCCTCGAATCGACAACCAGCATGACCATCAGATTGTCCACCTCCGCGAACATCCCATTTAATCCCCAATTACTTGTATTGTGTGGTGAAAGCGTGATTTCAATTTCGAATTAAAATTCAATTTTGGGAATTGGAATTTAGACAGAATTTTATAAAGTGAAATCTGATTTTATAAATTGAGACAGAGCGAATTATATGATAGGAAGACGTTGATTTTCATATAAAAAGAGAGAGGTAGTAAGGTGTGGGCTTTGGGTCTTAATGGACCAGGTTAGTTAACAGTTGAGGGCAATTTTGGATATAAATTGTTAGTCTTTGTTTTAGGAGTTTGGGTAAATTGCTTTAGGGTGTGCGTGTATTTTAATTTTGGTTCTGGAGTTCTTCTTATAAAAAAAGAGAAAAATTCTTTGTTCAGATTTTCTTTTGTTTACAAATTCAACAAGTTTTAAATTCCTTTGTGTTGTTTTCAATTTTCCCTTTGTGTTTACAATATCCTTTCGTTTGGCGTTTAGTTTTTCTCTATTTATTTCTCCTTTAAATAAATAAAAAATTGTATATATCTTGTCTTTACTTCAGGTTGTCAATGTAGAATTTCAAAAGGAGAAGAAATGCTGCCAAAAAATAACTGCTTGCTTGCTATTAAATAAAATTTGTTGTTTTAACCCCTATCTATTGCTTTTATCTGTCTTGCATTGTTGTCTACTTGCATTTAAAAAAATTCAAAAACAAAATTCATGCGTAGTTGCATTGTTAATACACGTTTAATTTCTTCTTTGCATTTCATCATAGATTTTATTAATAATAAAAGTTAGAAATCAATAACGCTTAACTATATATTGACAATTTGCACTTACGGAACAATTTAATTTCTTGGTGTCTAGGCTACGGTAGAACAATAACCATTTATAAATATTGCGGTGATTCGTAAATATTATAGTGGTTGTTTCTCTGAAGGTACTTAAACCTTTGGCAGAGCAATAACCTTTTCTAGTATAAAGTTCATGATGAATTTGAATTTAGTCATTTTGAAACATGGTTCGTGGGCGTAGAACTTCCCATGACAGGTTTTAAATATAACTGTCATGAGACATAGGCATCAAGTATAAAACCATTCACGATGATTTTTGTAACATCCCAAAATTTATCATTATAAATTGGTAATTTATTTAAACTTTTGGAATTCAATTTGAAAATAATTTGAAAAGTTTCAAAACAAATAAAATAAGTGACCATTTATATACAAATAAAATTCCAATTTCTTTTGAGTTTAAAAAATTTGAAATAATAAATGTTTTAAAAATCATTTGAATTAAAAATTATATATATATAAGGCATATATGAGTAGACTTGAATGCAAATGTTGAATTTGAATTTAAATTGTACAGGTATATGTATGAGTATATGTTAACGCTAAAAATGTACGCTAACACCCCGGTGTAAGTTGTAGTATAGTGAAAGCAACACTCGTTGGTACGGAAACCGAAAATAAGCAGAAAATAGAAGAGAAATAGTAAAGAGACAACAGTTTTTATAGTGGTTCGGCTCAAAGTCAAGCCTACATCCACTTAACCTCTTTTATTGCTGATTTGATTACAACTCTTTCAATGATTCTTCAACTAAAACACAATTAAGACGAATAGCTAGAACTTCGATATAAAAAGGCTCTTTGAATCCATATTGAATGAGTTAGATCTTTCTCAAAGTTCGTTGAAGTGTCTTCGGTGTTTGAAGTGTTGAAGGAGCTAAGAAGACATCAAAATATCGGTGTTCCAAAAATGATCCAAAAGTTCCCCTTCAGTTGGAGCAGGCGGGGTATTTATAGGGAAAATCTGGATGCAGGTCCTAGGTCGTGAGCGACCTAGGGGACACGAGCTACGGCTCATCATGGTTGCACTTGATCACTTGAATAGGCTGGTAGGTCGTAGGTCGTGGGCGACCTAAGGGAGAATGGTTGGCGACTTAATCATGTTGAGGTACCTAGTGGAGCGACCTAGGATGGTCGTAGGAGTAGCAGCGATCTAGTGCTGGTTCGACCTATAACCAAGCGACATAACGATATGAAGCTTGTGGCTCGCTAGGTCGTTAATTCGCTAGGTCGTTAACTTGCTAGGTCACATAGGTCATCTAGTTACTAGGTCGCTAGGTCGCTGAGCTCCTCTGTTGCGATATACTGCTGTCTTGTATTGATTGCTAGGTCGCTTAGGTCGTCACATGTTAGCTCGCTGTAGAACTTCATCCTCGTTAGCTCGCTCGCACTTTATCTTATTAGGTTGCTTGTGTGTTAACCCTTTAGCTCGCTTGGCTCCTTAATTCTTTAGGTCGTTAGGTCGCTAATAGTTGCCACGTTAACTCGCTAGAGGCTTTAGATCGTTAGGTCGTTTTTCTTTGGAGTACTTGAGTCGGCGTTCAGAGTGGTGTTAACACTTGCCTCTCGAAGTATACGCCTATGTTATAGGTCGTGTGCTTCGATCTAACTACTCTAGGTTGTGGGCGATTTAACAATCTCGCTAAATCGTGTGCCGATACGCCTTCTTTTCTTTCCCCTATATAGTCCATTAGCTCGTTTCTTCCTCCTCATTCCACTGCTTGTAATCTGCCGCCATTGCCATTCTTGAGCTCAAGAATCCTCAAAGCGAACCCTCTGTTGCTTCGATCATTATTCCTAACAACAATCTTAGGTAAATCGATCACCTCTCCATTGTATCTGCCATCAATTTCCTCGTAATCACTTTCACACGGTTTTTATTACCTCGTCGTAAGATGTCCTCCTGATTCGCCCTCCGATCGCCATTGAACTATTTGTAATTGCTTTAAAAACGGATCGGCCTATGATTTCTCTGAGTTGCGTGGTGTGTGTTCGAGTTTGTGGAGTTCGATGATGATTTCTGGAGATTCAAAGAAGAAGATGAGGCCTTAAGTGATAGGAGAAGACGAAGGGATTTGTGGTTAACAGGTTAGTGGGTTTTTAGGTTAAGCCATGATGTTTCGGGCGACGCAATGGTGGCGGACGCATGGCAAAATATGATTAGGGAATAGGACTTATGGCTTTTGATGGGAGATAGCTCAATATTGCCGAGCAATCTCAGGAGCGACCTAACGAATTTGACCGTCCTAACAGCCCTTACGACCTAAAGGAAGCCGACCGACCTAACAACCCTTGCGACATAACGCTTTGCGACTTAAGCACTTTGCGACTTAAGCTCTTTGCGACTTAAGCTTTTTGCGACTTAAGCTTTAGGTCGCGGCCACACCTGAACGAGCTAATACTTAGACAAAAACACACTACCTTGACCTGAAGTCTCATGCCTTGAACTTTTTGACAAAAATGCTAAGCCGCTTGAGCATGACTACTTGCAAAAATGTGACAGCACTTAACTTGAATTCTCAACTTGAACTGTCGAGATAATTTTCCTGAACTTATTGCACTTCTTTACATATTATATTAACTTTAACGCTAACAACCTATTAAACACAACATTTGCAGAAAAATGAGACGAATATACTCATCATCGGCTGCCCACATCAAGTAATGGATTAGATCAAAGAAATGATATTTTACTTAAGTAAAATAGTATGATTCTGATTAAAGATAAAGTGTTATTAATTAACTGACTAAATGAAACATCAACGCAAATTTCATACAGTTATAGCTACTTATTGCTGGATATCATCTGCATTGATACTACACTTAACTTTGATTTAATAACAAGTCTTGATCTTTCCTGAATAGACATGCATCAATCAGTACCATTTCAAGCTTTATTTATTTACTTGTTATTTCAGTAGTTTTGCACAACACTTCACACGCTTTTAGGAAACGTCCATCTTCATATTTGAATATCCAGTTCCTTGTGTAGAATGTCTTCTCAACAAGAAGAGATGGTAGGGCAAGCTGAAGAGGTCTTCCCGATAGCTAACCCCTTGGATAATACCCCAAAAAGAACTTCAACCACTCTGAATCAACGGGTTTTCAGCCAATTATGCATTCAGTTCGGTATTACTGAAGCGGACGCCTTGCTTCCTAGTGTAAATGACACTGCTGACAGGCCACCTCTTCACTTTATTGTAGTTAACCGTCAAATGTGCCTGAGTGGAGCTATTCCCCCCTTCAATGATTTTCTTCAAATGCTCCTTCTTCGATTAACCATCTCTCCTTTCCAGTTACACCCTAATGGCTATGCCATCTTGATGGGATTGTGTGTACTGTTCAGGAGGACGCTCAACCGTCTTCCAAGCTTTGAAGAGACTTGCTACTTGTGTACATTTGCGAAGAACAAAGATCATCCTTCTATTACACTTGTAAGGAGCGCTAGAAACCGTAAATCGATTATCGATCTTCCTGAAAGCGCCCACGGGTTTTTGAACCAATTTTTCTTTGTTCGCTGCCCCCTTGGATTCTACGGCATTTGGAGAGTAGGAAGTAAGACTACTTATCTCCGCTTACTTGATTTGTGAGCCTTTTAAAATTTAAGCCGTCAAGTGTTAACTTCATTCTTTACTTTTGCAGCAATTCCTCCTCCATCAAGAGATTCTAGCCATAAACCGACTTTTGATAGATTGAGTATTGTAGCTGCTGAAGAGAGAAGGATCAAGTTTCTGCTGAAGGACGAATTTTTGCATCAATTCGGACTTCTGCACCCTTCTCGATTCACTCAGCTTCGTGATGCCTCTGGTTCTCAAGCAGAGACGTCAGATGCCCCGGTTTCCGCAAAGGAACTTACACCGAAGGATCCTGTTGCAGAGGCCTCATTAGTGAAATGTTCTACTCCTGTTTACGGTGCGGGGTCATATGGAAAGCTTACACTTCCCCCGGTTATCGAAGAAGAGGAACTTCCTCAACATTCCGGAAAGGCTGCTGATGAGGGAGCTGAGAAAGAGAGTTCCGCTAGGCATGATGGTGATGACATTTTCGGAGGGCTGAGCGACCTAGTGGTGACTTCACATGAGCTCTTTAAAGATGATACCACTGCTTCTAAACTTGTTTCTCCAGTAGTCGAAGTGACATCCACCTTTGGACCAACTTGTCAACCCAAGAGTTAACGCCTACTGCAAAAGTCGACATTACTCCCAAGCTGAAGAGTGGTTTGTAGCTCGACGCGTGTAGTCCGCACATCACAAACACACTTAGGATTTTTGGAAACTACATGCACTTAGCTTCTTCGAAGATTTCTAAACTTTGTCTCTTCTTCATTTTCAGGTTCTCCAATGGACGCAACGGTTCATACTACGACGACTTTCAACGCTATGGGAGACGCGATACTTACGATCCCAGGCGCTATTTTCCTGCCCCGAGGGAAACTGATGAAGAAAGAGCTGCTAGAAAAGCTCGCGAGAGGCAAGCTTATGAGGAGCGGTACATAAGAAGAGATGACCGCCATGACTCTCACCAAAGGGACGATGACTCCCATAAAAGAAAGTCACACGATGACAAGGGGAAGAGTTTTGAAGCTGAAGGGTCCAGCAAGCGGGCCAAGCCTGGCGAAAAATCTTCATCTGAAATCTCCAAAGTGCCTGCTACTTCTATTTCTCAGGACATCCCTTCTAGTTCCCCGGCCCTTAAAAGAACTGAGATACAGACAATCATTGATAGGCCTGCATATCAAGTTGAGAGTGCCCCGCTTGCACTCCAAAGCCGGTTTCCAAACCGGTGTTTAAAAGGAGTACACTTTAACTTGGACTTGGTCCCTATTGATAAACAGGCTACGTTAAGAAATCTTGATGCTGTTAGGCTTGACATCGAAAGAATGTCCGAGTGGCAAAAGCTAGTCGATGAGCTTCAACGAGTGAACCATTTAAATCTCGAAGCTACGCTAACCATGGAGAGTGGCAAGTCTGAATGGAAAAAAGTTCTCGACCAACATGACACAGAGATGAAAAACATTACTGCATATAATGAGAAACTCGAAGCTGAAGTCGAGCAACTTAAAGTTGAACTTGCTACCTCTTCCACTTCTTTTACTCAAAAGGAAGAAGTGCTTCAAAAGCAAGTTAGAGATGCTCATGCTAGTCAACAAGATGCTGAGGCTAGACTTGAGGCACGGTAGAGACTTGTGGAAAGCTACCGCACTGATGCTGCTCAGTTGTAGGAAAAGACTAGCTCCCAAGACATGGAGATTGAAATGTAAAAGCTTAGCTTTCTAAAGTTGAAAAAGAGCGCGACGAGGCAATTGCTGGAAAGGCAGCAGCTGAACAATCTCATAAAGAGATGAAGGCCAACGTCAGTTCTACCTTATTTGAGTTTTACATTCACAGTGTCTTGGGGCATGGCAGTCTCTCATTCTTGGGGCCAAAGTACGAAATTACCCTGGCGGAAGTGTGTGAAGCGGCGGTCGAAATGCTTGGAGGCGTCGGCTATGCTGAGGCGGATCTTAAGGCGTATTATCTGGATGATGAGGGTCGACTCGCCCTTGCCAAAGGGAAAGAACAGCTTGCTCAAGCACGAGTCGAAGTAGCAGAAGGAGAGCATTCAGAGAAGGCACTTTTGACCGACCTGACTCGTCCTTCGGCTTCGGTTGACGTCGATATTACTGGCTCTAGCTCTCATTCTCTACCACCAGCCAAAACCGAGACCGGAATTACAACTGCCCACACCGACGCCCAGGAAGGCATTGAAGCCCAAGATTTCGAAATCGACGTGATAGAGCCCACTTTTCCAGGTAACTTCAACAATGATCTAGCTCAAGTGGACTACTTGTTTGCTTCACATGAGCTTGATGAACTTTTTGATTATTACTTAAGCCTTGACGCACCACTATCTCCTCTTTTTACGAGGAATACTGATTTTAACTTCTCTTCTTCTGTAGTGAAAACACCAAGTGCTGCGTCGACTTCTCCTCTTCCAGCTGTTCCACCTCCATCTCTTCAAATTACTCCTCCTTCTGCTTCTCAACCGAGGTCGCAAGAAGAATTAATAGAAGCTCTCCAAGGCTTGGATAACCCGGCCGCTTCACAAGAGCAGAAAGCTGAGGAACTTGAAGAAGGTGAAAGGACTATGGAGAAATTTCATGCCGATGACACAAAGCTGCCTGAACTTATCACTCCGGGTAGCGAGTCTTCTTCAAGGAAGAAGGGGAAGCGCACAACTTCGAAGAAGAAAAAGAAAAGCACTTCCGCTAGTGAAGAGAAAGCGGAAGTAGACCTAGTTGCACCTCTTTCTCCTTCTTCCCCGACTCGTTCAAGCCGGCTCCAAAAGCTAACCGATAGGCCAGGCGAGGGCTCTAAAGGTGGTGGGAAGAAGAAATAACAAGTCACGCTTTACCCTTCTTGTTTTGCTTTTTGCTTGTATATAAAGGCTTGTATTGACCGGACATTGTGCAGGTACCGGCCCCCACTTTTTGAAACCTGCACATGTATAAAAATTTTATAGTATGGAATAAAATGATTCTTTTTACTTGTAAAATCTTTTGACTATATTTGTGAATGCAATTATTCCTTATTTTCGCACAAGTTTCTTCATTTTCTTTGTGTGATATTGCGATAAGCTTGTGGTATGTTGCTTGAGTGTTGCTTTTATTAATGTAGCTATATTGTATTGCCCCCATACCACGGCTTATTGCAACTTCTTTCATTTGGTAAGACTTTGGAGAACAATTCTTCTGCTTAGAAGATTTGTACTCTTAAGTTGGAGAACAACTCTTCCATTTCGAGAAGGCTTGCACTCTTACTTTCGAGAATAATTTTTCCATTTTGAGGAAATATTACTCTGCTTTAGTAGAGTGTACCTTGTATTGGAGAAGTCTTCCCTCTCTTTTGTTTGAAGAAGTTTTTACACTTCACTTTCGGAGATAGCCACTTTTATTTTTGACAAGTGGATTCCCCTACGCGGTGAAGTGGGCCTCCGAAAAGGGCTTTGATCTGTTTGTGCCTCCAAAGAGGGCTTTTGTTTGTGCCTCGGGAGAGGGCTTTTTTGTTTGTGCCTCCGGAGAGAGGGCTTTTGTTTGTGCCTCTAGAGAGAGGGCTTTTGTTTGTGCCTCTGGAGAGAGAGCTTTTTTTCCCTATACACGGGGAATCGTGCCTCCGAAGAGGGCTTTATTTTTTCCCTTTACACGGGGAAGCGTGCCTCCGAAGAGGGCTTTAGCACTCCAAATTGGTGAAATGTGCCTCCGAAGAGGGCTTTTGCCTCCGAAGAGGGCTTTGGCACTCCAGCTTGGTGAAGTTTGCCTCCGAAGAGGGCTTTTGCCTCCGGAGAGGGCTTTGGCACACCAGCTTGGTGAAGTGAGCCTTCGCATAGGGCTTTTGCCTTCGAAGAGGGCTTTGTTGGTCGCCTGGAAGGTTGCATCTCGTAGTTGAGTGGATCCATGGGGCAGACGCAAGCTACCTATATGGATGTTTGTTTGCACAAACGATTGCAATTAACTAGCAAGGGCCTGGAACCTTCATATTGGAAGGTGCCCCGCCGGTGGTTCCACCAACCTTTTTGGTTGAAGCACAAGATTCCATTCTGGTTGTTCTTTGTCTGCTTGCCCACGTCTTTCCACCATCTTCCACTCAGTGATTCCCCATTATAGTTTCCAAGCATATGTTCCTTTGCAAGTTGTTTGCTTTTTTCCAAAGAAGTGCATTTCATTGTTAAGTGAATCCACGGGGCAGACGCAAGCTACTTGATCGGATGTCCGTTTGCACAAACGATCGCAATCAGTTAGCAAGGGCCTGGAACCTTCACGTTGGGAAGGTGCCCCTCCGGTAGAATCACCAACTATTTGTGAGAAGCACTTTTGATGTAGGAATTGAATGTGGAATTTTTTATGGCTTGTGATGTGTTGAATAGGTAAGCTTCGCTTTGATAGCCTGCATTATTAAAATGACATTTTAGAAATATATTTAAGATACATGCACATCGAAATGAGACAGGCATTTTATAGTAATAAAGAACACAAGATTTATAGTGGTTCAGCCAAGAATTGGGCCTACATCCACTTTATAGTTCTTGTTATTGATTCACACTGCTTTTACAATGGTTTACAACACAAGGATCATACATCCATAACCATTTTACAAATTTAAGCATAGCTTCTAAGTAAAATATGGACGCAAGTGATTGCTGTTCCAGGCTCTCGGAATTGGATCTCCTTCGGCAGTTGTGAGCTTGAAAGTGCCATCGAGAAGTTTTTTGCCTATGACATATGGTCCTTCCTAGTTTGGCCCAAACACTCTTGTTGCTGTCATGACCTTTTTCAAGACTAAATCCCCAATTTCGAAGCTGCGTTGGCGAACTTTAGAATTGAAGTGCCTGGCTATTCTTTGCTGATGGGCTGCAATTCTGAGCTCATCTTCTTTCCTTTTTTCATCAAGCAAATCAAGTGCTTCAAGTTGCAGCTTTTCATTTTTAGCTTGGTTGAAATGAATTCTCCTGTGTGAGGGGACTTCTATTTCCACCGGAATCAGTGCTTCTGATCCATATGCCAATGAGAATGGAGTGTGCCTGGTCACAGTTTTGTGAGTAGTTTTGTATGCCCATAGTGCTAGTGGCAGCTTATCGACCCAACCACCTTTCGCTTTTTCCAGCTGTTTTTTGATGGTTGATTTGACAATTTTCTTTACCGCTTCCACTTGCCCGTTTGCCTACGGATGAGCCACTACTGAGAAGGTTTTTTGGATCTTGTATCGTTTACAAAAGTCTTGGAACTCTTCGCTTTCGAATTGGATACTGTTGTGTGTGATTATCTTTTGAGGCACACCATACCTGCAAATGATATTCTTAGTCATAAAGTTTATCATCTTTTTAGAGGTAATAGTAGCTAACGGTTCAGATTCAGCCCATTTAGTGAAATATCAACAACAACAATAGCATATCTAATTCTGGACTTGGCAGTTGGCAAAGGTCCGATGAGATCCATTCCCCAAATGGCAAATGGCCATGGACTAACCATCTGTGTTAGCTCGGTGGATGGTGCTCTTGGGATTTTTGCAAATCTCTGGCATCTGTTACACTTTTGGGAGTAGCTAGAAGCATCTCGATTAATGTCTGGCCAAAAATACCCATAGCGGAGAATTTTCTTTGCTAGAGTTTGACCACTTGAATGATCCCCACACTCTCTTCCATGCACTTCAGCTAAAATTGTCTTAGCCTCTTCCTTAGTTACACATCGGAGTAATGGCATCAAGAATCCCCGTCTGTACAACCGGCCGTCTTGAATTACATATCTCGAGGCTTTTCTCAACAGTTTCCGACGCTCCTTTGAATTTTCTGGAAGGAAGCCATTAAGTAGATATTCCTTGATCGGGGTCATCCACGATTCCTGCTCTTGAGATATAGCCATAATCCAGTTAACATCCATCTCATCAGTACTTGGAGCTGACAAGACTTCCACAGGTACCAATCCCAATAATTGAGCTTCGCTAGAGCTTGAATACTTTTCGAGAGAATTTGCCTTCATGTTCTCTTCCCGGGGTACATGGCTTATTGTATAATGATCAAAATCATTAAGAAGCTCCCATGCCTTTGACAGGTAAGCAGGCAGATTTCCTCCTTTAGTTTGAAACTCTTTCTTGACTTGGCACACAATAGGCTGGAAATCACTGAAGATCTGCAACACTCTGATGTTTAGTTCTTTAGCAATCCTCAATACGGCGATAAGAGCTTCATATTCTGCTTCATTATTCGTCGAAGGAAATTCTAGTCTCAATGCATAGAACAATGGTTGCCCTTCAGGAGTTTCAAGCACAATCCCAGCTCTGGAACAACTATCATTTCTTGCACCATCAACATATAATTTCCATTGGACCGGGATGCCGTTAGTCACCTCTTCCTCACTGTCACCTTTATTTGTGTATTCTACAATGAAATCTGCTAAAGCTTGTCCATTGATTGCTCTTCGGGGATGGTAGGTGATATCATACTGGCTGAGTTCAATATTCCACTTCAGAAGGCGACCCGAAGTCTCAGGGCGAAATAGGACTTGCTTTAGAGGTTGATCAGTGAGGACTTTAATAGGATGAGCTTGGAAATATGGCCTCAACTTCCTGGATGCAATCAGCAGACAATAGACGATCTTTTCCAGCTTTGAATAATTCATCTCTGCCCCAGTGAATCTTTTGCTGATGTAATAAACCGGACGCTGAACTTTCGCGTCTTCGCGCACCAATGCCGCACTGAGAGCATGGGATGAAACCGCTAAATATATGAAAAGATCTTCACCATTGCTGGGCTTAGAATGTATTGGAGGCGTTTCCATGTGACGAATCAGTTCATCAAAAGCTTTCTGACATTCAGGAGTCCATTCAAAGTTTTTCTTTCCTTTCTTCAGAGCATCAAAGAAGGGAATGCATTTATCAGTGGCCTTGGAAATAAACCGACTCAAAGCAGCGACTTCCCGTTGAGGCTTTGCAATTCCTTCTTTGTCCTAGGGCTTTAACTTCTCTTAAGGCAGTAATCTAGCAGGATTGGTTTCAATGCCCTTAGCACTCACAATGAAACCCAAAAAAAAATCGGACTCTACCCCGAATGAGCATTTCAAAGGATTTAGCTTCATCCCATACTTTCGGAGAACAACAAACATTTGTGCCAAATGATCCATGTGGTCTACTGCTTTCTTCGATTTCACCAGCATATCATCAACATATACTTCCATAGTCTTGCCAATCTGGGGCTTGAACATGGCATTGACAAGTCTCTGATAAGTTGTCCCGGCGTTTTTGAGTCTGAAGGGCATGACTTTATAACAGTAAAGACCAACGTCAGTGATGAAGCTCGTGTCCTCCTGATCTGGCTCATGCATCATGATTTGATTATATCCTGAGTAAGCATCCACAAAAGACAAGAATTCATTCCCGGCTGTTCCATCCACCAACTGATCGATCCTGGGTAACGGGAAACAGTCTTTTGGACATGCTTTGTTCAAGTCTGAAAAGTCGATGCATATTCTCCACTTTCCGTTTGCTTTTTTAACCAACACCGGATTAGAAACCCAATTCGGATAAGTGGATTCTCCGATGAAGCCATTTTCCATGAGCCGATCTACTTCTTCTTTTAATGTTGCCGACCTTTCTTGGGTTCTTCTTTTCTTCTTTACGGGTGTGAATTTTGGATCAATATTCAAAGCATGCACTGCGATTTGTGGAGATATTCCACACATGTCAGCATGACTCCAAGCGAATACATCCAGGTTTGCTTTCAAGAATGATATCAACATATTCTGAACCGTCACACCGAGTTATGAACCACACTCACCACCTTGTTTGGATCTTTCATGTCAACAGGTATTGGCACCGTCACTTTCACCGGCACCACGCTATTCTCCCCTGCACTGGCTTTCCTAGGGTCAATCTCTTTTCAGCACCACTATGTTCACCAGCGCAAGGTCCACCCTGTAATTGCTACAAGGTGGGTTCTTTGATGCGGAGCGGAGCTTCCACACTCTTGCCATCTCTCTTTTCTTCGCCTCTCGTAGCTCTGTAAGATAGCATTCTCGCCCAGCATTCTGGTCCCCCTTCATAACACCAACTCCATTATCCGTGGGGAATTTCATGGTCAGGCACCAGGGGGCGAGAATGACGTTGAATGCGCCGAGAGCTGGTCGGCCCAAGAAGGCATTATAAGCAGAAAATTCATCAACTATCACAAAAGTTTGCTTTCGGACCGCCTTCTTTTCCTCTTCTCCAAGTTCCACAAATAGGTTAGTAGTCCCAACAGGCTATTTTGGTTCTCCAGTGAACCCAACGATTTTCTGTGAAGAAGCTTGGACATCAGCCATGGGAATCTTCATCTGATCAAATGTCTTTTCGAAGAGGACATTGCAAGAGGCGCCGCAGTCCACAAGCACCCTTCCTACAATAGCTGCTCCGATGCCTGTAGAAATCACTAAGGGATCTATGGTGGGAGCCTCAACACCGGATTAGAAACCCAATTCAGATAACTGGATTCTATGATGAAGCCATTTTCCATGATTCGATCTAATTCTTCTTTTAATGTTGCCGACCTTTCAAGACCTTGAGTTCTTCTTTTCTGCTTTACGGGTGTGAATTTCGGATCAATATTCCAAGCATGCACTGCGATTTATGGAGATATTCCACACATGTTGGTATTACTCCAAGCGAATACATCCAGGTTTTCTTTCAAGAATGATATCAACATATTCTGAACTGTCACACTGAGTTGTGAAACCACATTCAACACCTTGTTTGGATCTTTCAGGTCAACAGGTATTGGCACCGTCACTTCCACCGGCACCACTCTATTCTCCCCTGCACTGGCTTTCCTAGGATCAATCTCTTTTCGCGCACCACTATGTTCACCAGTGCAAGGTCCACCCTGTAATTGCTACAAGGTGGGTTCTATGATGCGGAGCGGAGCTGCCGCACCCTTGCCCATCTCTCTTTTCTTCGCCTCTCGTAGTTCTGTAAGATAGCATTCTCGCCCAGGATTCTAGTCCCCCTTCATCACACCAACTCCATTATCCATGGGGAATTTCATAGTCAGGCACAAGGGGGCGAGAATGGCCTTGAATGCGGTGAGAGCTGGTCGGCCCAAGAAGGCATTATAAGCAGATAATTCATCAACTATCACAAAAGTTTGCTTTCAGACCACCTTCTTTTCCCCTTCTCCAAGTTCCACAAATAGGTCAATAGTCCCAACAGGCTGTTTTGGTTCTCCCGGTGAACCCAACGATTTTCTGTGAAGAAGCTTGGACATCAGCCATAGGAATCTTCATCTGATCAAATGTCTTTTTGAAGAGGACATTGCAAGAGGCGCCGCAGTCCACAAGCACCCGTCTTACAATAGCTGGTCCGATGCCTGCAGAAATCACTAAGGGATCTATGGTGGGAGCCTCAACACCAAAAGAATCCCTGGCCCGGAAAATGATGTCATCGTTAAAAGTTCTCTGCTGTTTTAATGGTGTAGCATCATCCAAAAAAAAAACACTTACTTCTGCTGGAGCATATCTCAAAGCATGAGCATATCTTTCCATCTCACCCCAACTTCTACCTGTTGGGTGAGGACCCCCTGTAATTGCATTAATGATAGGCCTCTCAGATTCATGCGCCGTAACCCTCTCACTTGAGCTAGAATGATGAGCAGGAACTTGTTGCCCCTGAGTAGATGAGCTCGGGTCATTTCTGTTTCACTTTACATATTGTTGCAATTTATTCTGTCCCAGCAACTCTTCAATCAAGTTCTTTAAATGGAGACATTCGTTAGTGTCATGGCCAGGTTGATTGTGAAATCGACAGAATCTCCCATTATGAGCGGCATCTTTCCCCGGCTTTATCTTAGAGGGTTTGGGATATTCAACGGTATCCTTGGTTGCAAAGAAGATATTTTCTGGAGTATCAGTTAAGGGAGTGTAATCTGATGGTCCAAAGTGGCGAGCTTTCTTCACGTTTTTCTGCTTTTTTCCGTTGTCTTTCTCCCTCTTCTGACCACCAGATTCTTTCCTGTTAGAAGCAACAGTGTTATTCTTAACCTCAGTCACGATTACTTTTGCCGGCCCTGGAAGGCTTTCTAGGTGCATGTATTCATCGGCCTTTATGTAGAACTTTTCAAGCGAATTTGGTTCTTTCATCTTCAGCCATTTTCCAAATTCACTCGATTTATCAATAGCTCGCATTAAGTAGGTCAGGACCATTCGAGGCTTCGCATTATCAACCTCGGCCAAGGCTATGTTAAAGCTGTTCACGAAAGATCTAATAGACTCTCCAGGGTTCTGTTCAAGGCTAGAAAGTGATATTATGTCCTTGACCTTTGTAGCATATAACCTGAACTGGTCTTTGAACTTTTGTGTTAGATCTGAAAACTGATCCACCGAACGAACTGGCAATTTTGTGAACCACAACAGGGCCACCCCCTCTAAATATACCAGAAAGTATCTGCATTTGATCTCATCCGTTGCCCTGGCACCTGTCATATGCCAGTCATATTTGTACAAAAACTGGTTTGGATCACTTGTTCCCCGATAAGCTGGAACAGTGGGGGGAACGAACTTCTTTGGAAATTCGGCTTTTAGGATCCTCTCAGTAAAGGGAGTCTTGCTTGGAGCAAACCCCCATCCCTTTTCATCTTCTTCCCTTTGCATACTTTCTTTCATAATTTGTCAAACCATTCCCAAGAGGCATTCCTCATCGTTTAGAAGCCCCGTGGGACAGACGTCGGCTATTTTTTCGGAAGTTTGCCTAGACAAACGTTCGTGAAAAGTTGGTTGCGGCCTTGAACCTCCAGCTTGGGAAGGTGCCCCTTCGGCGGTGCCAGCTGCCCTTTGAGGAATACTCTTTCCTTGAGAATCATGAACATCTTCAGCAAAGGTTCCTTCATTGTTTTCCGGTTGACGGTCAACTCCAAGCAAAGCATTTAATCTATCCCACATTAAAGCGTTTTAGGCTTCCATCTGTTGATATAACCCAGACACCACGGCATCCAACTCTGCCTTTGTGACTCCAACACTAGGAGCTGCTTCATTTGACACGGGAGAGGTGGCGGTGTTATCACAAGTATCTCCAGATCTACGTTTTCTTCCCGGAGCCATAATCTCAGCTAAACTTCTAGTTCTTAAAGGAAGTCGTTCAAAAAATCTTTACGGAGCAATGAGGAGAGTATCCTGAGTTCAATTCTCAGTGAAAGCACCAAAAATGTTAACGCTAAAAATGTACGCTAACACCCCAGTGTAAGTTGTAGTATAGTGAAAGCATCACCTGTTGGTACGGGAATCGAAAATAAGCAGAAAATAGGAGAGAAATAGTAAAGAGACAACAGTTTTTATAGTGGTTCGGCTCAAAGTCAAGCCTACATACACTTAGTCTCTTTTATTGCTAATTTGATTACAACTCTTTCAATGGTTCTTCAATTACAACACAATTAAGACGAATAGCTAGAACTTCGATGTAGAAAGGCTCTTTGAATCCATGTTGAATGAGTTAGATCTTTCTCAAAATTCGTTGAAGTGTCTTCGGTGTTTGAAGTGTTGAAGGAGCTGAGAAAACAGCAAAGTATTGGTGTTCCAGAAATGATCCAAAAGTCCCCCTTCAGTTGGAGCATGCGGGGTATTATAGGTAAAATCTAGATGCAGGTCCTAGGTCGTGAGCGACCTAGGGGACACGAGCTACGGTTCATCATGGTTGCACTTAATCACTTGAAAGGTTGGTAGGTCGTAGGTCTTGGGCGACCTAAGGGAGAATGGTTGGCGAAATAATCATGTTGAGGTACCTAGTGGAGCGACCTAGGCTGGTCGTTAGGTCGTTAGGTCGTTAGCTCGCTTGGCTCCTTAATTCTTTAGGTCGTTAGGTCGTTAGGTCACTAACCGTTGCCACGTTAACTCGCTGGAGGCATTAGATCGTTAGGTCATTTTTCTTTCGAGTATTTGAGTCGCCGTTCAGAGTGGTGTTAACAGTATATAAATAGATTATAATTCAAGTTGAACTGGAATTTGAATTTAAATTTAAAATAAATGATTTAGAGAAATAATTGGCATTTGAAATCATAAAGGTGTAATTTTTATAATGTAAAGATTTGTTAGAAACATTTCTTCTTTTAACATTGCACGTATACAAATGAACGAGGGATGTATTTATTAATAAAGTGAATTTGATACAAAATTTACTTAAATTTCTTTTGTCTTTGTGAAAAATACAAGTGTTAAACATGCATGAGGGAGATGGTGTGAACATAAACAAGTGTAGAGATCTCATGATTGGTTTTAACAAGTGGCATTCAATTTAGTTGATTGAAAAAAAAAACATAAAATCATAAAAACTTTTTAGCTCCTCTTTTTCAATTATTTAGCCTCTCAAATTTCTGAAAAAAGAGTAAAGAAATCCCAAACTTCACAAATCTCAACACCAAAGGAAGTAGAAAAAAAAACTGCAACATTCTCTTGAATTTAAAAAAAAGCTAAAATCTGAGACTCTTCTCCAACATTAAAGCAGTAGTTTTTAATTCCATCTGTTTGGTAAGTTTTAAACTTCATAGTTAAGTGAATTTGCAATTTCAAAATCAAGTTTTAACACAAAGATTTCAAACTGCAGATTAGTATAAACAAGCTCCAGTTTTGGCCAGGAAACAGAGCTGGATTCTCTGAAATAAATTAAGGCAAGTGAACTTTTCTTTTAAAAATTTGAATTTGAATTTGTTAATCAGTAATAAAGCAAGAATTTAAGCATGTTGTATCAATCAATTGCAGGAAAAAAACCAATTTTAAAGACTAAATAAATTTCTGGATTTCAAGCTACAGACCCTATTCTCTGTTGCATTAAATTCAAACTGTAAGTAAGCTTGGATCTTTGTTTGTTATTAATGAATTAAATAAAAAATACAACGGAGATTAAGAAAAGATTTTATTTACAAGTTGCAGATAAGATTTCAAGATCAAAGTAGAAAAATATCCAGGCTTCCATCTTTATTTTAAAATAGTCAGGAGCTTTTTGTTCAAAACTGTGTCAGGTGAGTGAACTTCTATTTAATCCATATACTTGTTGTTGCATGCATGCCTGAATGATGTTGAAAACTTTTGCATGAGAACAAAATGAGTGTGCATGTGTATATTTGTTTGGGCATGTTCTTTCATCCCTGTTCTTCTGAGCTTCTGGTTTACAGAGTAAACTCATGCTTGAATTCAAATCTCCCTCTTTCTGTTTTCTTCTGGAATTGAATTGTAAGCAAAAAAAGTTTTGTTTTAAACATGCATTATGTTTTAATAACAAATCTAAGCAAGGCTATATAGTTTTTTTCTTGAAATTGTGAAAGCAAAGCCACCATTCAAATTAGGAAAGAATTCGAATATCATAAATTTTAGTTTCAGCAATGCTATCCGAATCATCATTGAAAATAACGATTTTAGAAAGTTAAATTTAAATTTTTAATGTAGTTTTTATTGAGAAATTTTAACTTGATCAGAAAATGAGATTTTATAAAATTTTGATGAACTACATGTTTGTGGGCCTTGAGATCGTCGTCGCAGATAGGTTGAGGGTTTGTAATCCTCAGAAAAATGCAAATTGAATTTGTAAATCATTACATTGTTGGTTCAGATCGATTTAGGGTTGACAACCCAGATATACTCATAGTCGAAAATGTTCGTGCTGCACCGCTGTTAGATGATCGAAATCTTCAACACCGGTGCCAATCGAGACAATGGATATTGGCGAAGCTTCGGTCGAGTTTTTGTGGCCTCTGACGGCCAGAGGAGGTGGGGCAAGGCAGCTTCCTGGTGATGGGTTTTGATGAACTATAGGTCATGAGGCTCAATTTCGAGTGAGACGTTAGTTTGCGCTTTGGGGTGGCTCGAAGGGTCGACGAGTTAGCCGTCGATCGGACAACGATCATAGCTTCGACCAATGACGACCGAAACGGTGTGCAGCATGCACACGTTCTCGTTCGTATCAGTAGCTCGTTTTTCGGTGGGATGTTGCTTGACTTGAAGCACTACTCGGTAGTTTAAGGGAGGTGACTCGAAGACATGGTCGAGTAGTTTTGGCTTCGCACCGGGTCGCTTAAAACTTAAACAAAATTTGGTTGGAAAAAAATTCATACGGGTCGATCTTGGTAAAAAATCGAAGCAGGGAGCATTTTCGCTCGGGGATGACTCGAGACAGCATCGGGTTGGTCGTTGAAAACAACAAATTCCAGTTTTAAATTTTTGAAACGTAAGTTTAAACGATTTTCTGAATTCATTCTTTATAAATGATGATAGTTTGTTAATGGAATGTGAAGTAAATGGTATCGAAATGATTATTTGAAATTAATGAATTCCAAAGATATTTCAAATTTTTATTTTTAAATAAAATTATTTTAAATTTAACTTAATAAAAATTAAGGAGAAAATCAAATATTCAAAGTGTTAACTTAAAAACAAATTTATTTATTATGACTAAATAATGATTAAATAATTGATGATTTTAATTACTTTGTAATTAATAATTAATTAATTAAAGAATAACCAATTAATAAAGGTAATTAAAATTAATTAATTAACAATTAAGAATTAATAAATTTAGATAGTTAATTAAAGAATAATTAATTAATAAAGTTAATTAAGATTTAATTAATTCATATTTAAGAATAATTAACCATTGATTTAAAATAATTAATGAAATTAATTATTCACTTAAATCGCATACATTAAGGATGATTGACTATTATCAAATGTTTTGTACTAAATTGATATTTCTGTTGTGATTGTGATACTGTGTAATGTGAATTAATTTATGCTGAACTGTGATTTGTGATTTGTTTCTGTGTGTATGTGAAAACCCTTTTGCCCGTAAAACGGCATTTAAACTTCAATGCGACAGGGAGTCGGATTCCAGTTGTTTATCAGAAACCCACATTGAACCCTGAATGTGAATCTTTGTGATTGATACATCCACGTATTTAAAATTAAGCGCTAACTATTCGGATTAGCCGAGAGAGGACCTTTTTGTCATATAACCCATTCCGAATAGCGATTCAATGAAATGAATAGCATTTGAAGACGGTGATGAAGACTGGGTTCGAAAATAATAGGATAACCTATCGAATGTCTCTGCACTGAGTTGCTCCGGTATAGAGATCTCCACATGTGATGGGGAGTCCGATCGGGATTATGGATACCCGGATTTGCAAGGGCCTCTTCCTTTATTGGACGAAGTGGCTTTGGTTCTGTTCGAACCCGGAACAGACTTGTATGGTTGTGTGTCTGACACTACACTTTGAGATATAAAGCAGATTTCTTTCAAACACATATCTGTTAGTGGCGGAGAATTTATTCTCTTAGCTTAACACCCTTCTCTAAAACGTATGAGCTTAGATGTTATGTAATTGAAGGTTATCAGCGATATATTCCTAGTTTGGTAGCGTGGCATGCTAAGTGCTGCTGTGTGTTGATAATCATTTGTTGATCATTTGTGATCAAAGCATGGATTTCGTGTAAAACGTAGCTTTGTAGACGAGACCTCATCGGACCTCACACCTCGAAAATGGTCGAAACAGGAAAGATGCAGCAAGGTTAAAAGGATCGCACCCTTTAGGGTACGTCATTTCCTTTTGGAAAAAAGGTGGTGTCATGGTATGGAGCCTAGATACTTTACCTATGCGGTTGCTGCAATCTCATTTACTGTGTGGTTGCTGCTTTGTGGTAGAGGGCCCTCGGATAAAGGTCGCAAACGACCGGGGAATGGCATAGTCGTGTAGTAGTTACCTAGTTATAGAGGTAACCCGGCCTTGTGTTGGCAGAGAAGTGGTTAAGTTCTCGGGACGTCCCTCCAAAGGCTTACCCATGTGGCATAGGAAGTTCCTTAGCCTGACCATTTGTTGGAAATCCAAAGAAACAATACGAGCCCTTTACGGTTGCAATTTGTATAACATGCCACCTCAGGTGGCAGCTATAGTGGGCATAGTATAATGGTACTTATGCTGGCTAAGATTAATATTATATTTTCGAATGTTTTCACACTATGCACTAGTAATAATATCAAAGAGTTTTCTCGTATTAAGCATATTTGACTATCATAAGGAGAAATCTTCCCCAAGTATGCGATTGCATTGTGCATGTGCCCGGAGGCCTTATGGTAGTTTCATTTTCCAAAAGCATGAATGGTTTTCTTTGTAAATATTGTTTTATTTAAAAGCAACTGTTTTTGTTTACTTATACCAGTCCCATGACTGACCCAGAGTTTATTATTTCTTCCTAAAACCTGGGTGCCCATAATTTCCATACGGGGAGCCTAGTAGCAGGTCTCCGTGTTTTAGTGCTAGCTTTATTTTGAAGTCTTTTTGGTTTGGAGGCTTTTGTCTTGGAGATATTTTGAAAGCGTTTGGATCTTAAGGTGCTTAGTTTTGGAAGTTCGTTATCACTTAATTTCTTTGAAGACTTTTTGGCATATGATCACTTGTTGTTCTATTGTGATGTTCTATTTGAAGTTGTAATATATGTATAAAGATACTCTGATGTTGTAATGGATATTATGATAATGTTGTATCTGTGATGTAATGCATGATATTCATTTTGTTTCCACTGTTTTATATTCATATAATGCTGTTATAAGCTCCATCCGACTGGAGTTCGATGTTTGAGTCTTCGGCAGTCGAATACAAATGAGGTATTTGATGTCAATTTTCGAACACTGGATTTCGGATCATGACATGTGGTATCAGAGCTAAAGGTTGAGTAAGAACTTTAGTTATGGAGTATAACACATTAGATTTCTCATTTGAGATAGGGTGAAGTATACCCTAAAATGAGTATAACCGAGAACGAAACCCCAAATTTTCTTAGTCTATTTCTTTTAACTGCTGATGTTCCTTAAGATATCTTATCTAAATATCTAAATCCATTTTCTTACTGATTACAGAAAGGAAGAATGACCGAATGAAGAGGAAGAGCTAGGGGCGAGGAAATGCCACAACACCTAGCCAAGTTCCCCCAACAGCAGAAGCAGCTTTATCTACTCAGCATCAGCCGAATCTAGTTGATTTATATAAGAGTTTCTCAAGGCTTGGTGGTAAGTCATTCACCGGCAAGGAGTCGATTGTTGAGGCCCAAGCATGGATCAGATCATGCGAAAGAATCTTTAAAGGGCTAAAGCTGCAAGATGATCAGATGCAACTCATAGCTTCTTGGAAACTTCAAGAGGAAGCATTAGCATGGTGGGAGACAGTCACTATAGATGAGCTAGAAGACGAGTTTGCTTGGGAGAGATTTAAAGAAGTATTTGAGAAGCATTATATGCCCTCAGTAGGGATTTCTCGAATGTACCAGGAATTTATGGACTTAAAGCAAGGGAGTTTGTCATTCGAGGAGTATCTAAACAAATTCAACAAATTGTCTCGTTTCGGTCCAGAATTGGTGAATACACCTTTAAAGAAAAATGAAAGGTTCATTCGTGGGATGATTAAGAAGTTCCATGAAAGGATGACTGGCCACGTCAAAGAATCCTTTTCAAATTTGATTGATATGGGGTACAAATATGCTACACTTGATATGCAAGAAGCCCCGGTGGAGAAAGGAAATTCGAGTAATCAAAATTAGAAGAAGAGGAAATTTGGAGGAAAGAAACCACAGCAATGTAAGGAGAAAAAGAAGAGCAATCAGGGAAGCACGGCAGAGAATGTCACTTACTTTAATTACTTAGAAAAGAGCCATTATTCGAGCAGATGTACGAAGCCTAAGAGACCAGTCAATTAATCCGTTCAAGCGAAGCCCAATGTTATTATTGTCAGAAATTGGGGTACGAAGTTAAAGACTGCCTAACCATGAAGCAAGCTCAGACAGCCAAAATGTACACAATCAAAGACAAACCTACATTTCCAAAGCAGAAAAGGGGAAAGGAGTTCTGGAGGTAATCTCACTATTTATGATAGCATTGTTAGAGTTCTGTTTGACACGAGTGCTACATATAGTTTTATCTCTCAGCAAGCTATAAAGGAATTGAACCTTGAACCTGATTTTGTTGATGAGCCTATATGCGTAAAGAATCCAGTTGGAGGCCCCGCAAACCTTTGTCTTCGATGTAGAGACGTTCCTATCTCATATTCTTGTTACCAATTCCCTATCGGTCTCTTTGTCCTTGATTTTGATGAGTTTGAAATCTTACTCGGAATGGATTGGCTAACAAAATATAAAGCCAAATTGGATTGTAATAATCGATTGATTTCGATTAAAACGAAATTTGGAGATTCCATTTAGATTTCTTGTGAGGACCCTAGTCCTAAAAGAGAAGGGTTGATGTATAACTTGGGTTATCTTGAATCCAGTCTGGAGTTTATACCCATTGTTAGAGATTTTCCAGACGTATTTTAAGAAGTGAAATCCTAACCTCCACATCGAGAAGTAGAATTCAGAATTGATCTGGTACCCAATGATCGTCATGTCGTTCACGCAAATCGCAGGATGGCACCCAAGGAAAGGGTTGAATTAGTCAAGCAAACAAATGATTTACTAGATAAACGGTTCATTCGACCTAGTGTTTCTGAATGGGGTTCGGAAGTAGTGTTTGTTGCTAAATCGGACAGATCTTTGAGATTATGTGTAGATTACTGCGATCTTAATAAGCTGACTCTCAAGAATAAATTTCGTCTACCTGGAATTGATGATCTGTTTGATCAATTGCACGGCGCTCGTTTCTTTTCGAAGATGGATCTAGCCCAGGAGTTCCATCAACTATGAATCACCAAAAATTATGTTAATTTGACCGCTTTCAGGGGTGCTAATATGTCCTACAAATGGTTAGTCATGCCTTTTGGGCTAATTAATGCTCCAGCATACTTCGTAGATCTTATGACCTGTATGTTCCGGGAAGTATTGAATAAATTTGTGCTTGTGTTTATTGATGATATTTTGGTCTATTCCAAGACTGAAGAGGAGCACGCCGAGCATCTTAGAATCGTTTTGGTGATATTGAGGAGAAATATTTTGTTCGACAAATTTTTCAAATGCCATTTTTGGGTCAAAAAAGTTAAATTTCTCGGCCATATTGTTAATGAAGAAGGGATTTCTGTTGATCCTAGCAAAATTTCTGCTATTCTTTATTAGAGAGAACCCACTACACTTCGAAGCTTTTTGAGTTTACCAGGTTATTACCGGAATTTTGTTCGGGACTTTTCAAAGATATCTAGTCCGTTCACTAAGCTAACAATGAAGAATGCAAGATTTAATTGGACTCCGAAATGTGACGAAGCTTTTGAGGAGTTGAAGAAAAGATTAACCACCGCTTCTGTTCTCGCTATTATCAACGGGAACCAGGGTTTATTTGTTTATACCAATGTTTATGGTGAAGGTTTAGGTGCGGTATTAATGCAGAACGGAAAGGTAATTTCCTACGTGAGCTGACAATTACGTCCTCATGAAAGAAATTACCCAACCCATGATTTGGAGCTTTTAGCTGTTATCTTCGCTTTGAAAATATGGCGACATTATCTTCTGGGTAAGAATCTTTTTCAGCTTTCTTACCGATTTACGAATTTAACTTAACTTAACAAATATACTTGTTGAACTCTCTTTATTTTAGGTGAAAAATTCGAATTATTCACCGACCATAAATCTTTGAAATACCTCTTCACCCAGAAAGATTTAAATCTTCGACAACAATGTTGGTTGGAATTTCTGGCATCTTATGACCTGGACATTCTATATACGCCCGAGAAAGCCAATGTAGTTGCCGGTGCTTTGAGTAGAAAGCATGTTATTCTTCCTCACCTTGTCCTTGCTCCTACTCTTCTTGAGAAAGTAGCCAGCAAACAAAAAGAAGATGAGTTTCATCATCAAATTTATGAGTGAATGCGTCGCGGTGAAAATACTAGTTTTGAAGTCGACGACAATAAAGTTATAAGATCGAAAGGAAGAATCTGTGTCCCAATTATTCTAGAGCTGAAACGTGAAGTTTTGGACGAATTCCATAATTCTAAACTTTGTAACAATCCAGGTGTTAATAAAATGTATCGTGATATCAAAAGAACTTTATGGTGGAAGATAATGAAAAGGGACATATCTATATATGTGAGTCGCTGTGCTACTTGCCAACAAATCAAAAGCAATCAAAAGAAAATGGCGGGTTTACTTCAGCCTCTAAAGGTACCCAAGTGGAAATGGGACCAAGTATCAATGGATTTAATCGATGGGTTGCCTCGTACTCGGAAAGGCAATGAAGCAATTTGGGTCATTGTGGACCGTTTGACTAAGACAGCCCACTTCTTGCCAGTAACATCTACATGTATGGCAGCAAGTTTAGCCTAATTATATGTGAAAGAAATTGTCCATCTTCACGGCATTCCTAGCAGCATAGTGAGTGATCGTGATCCGATCTTCACTAGTAGATTTTGGGAGGCGTTTCAAGACGCATTGGGAACAAAGCTGAATTTTAGCACTGCTTATCACCCACAGTCTAATGGGCAGACTAAGAGGATTTACCGAATCTTAGAAGACCTATTGCGTGCTTGTATACTTGATTTTGGTGGTTCTTGGGAGGACCATTTGCATCTGGTCGAGTTCTCATATAATAATAGCTATCAGGCTAGTATCGAGATGGCTCCATTTGAGGCTTTATACGGTCGTCCATGTCCATCACCTGCATGCTGGATAGAGTCAGGGGATAGACTCATCATTGGACCGGATATGATTAAAGAAGCCACAGAGAAAGTTGATTTTATACAAAAGAAATTGAGGTTGGCTCAAAGTCGTCAAAAGAGTTATTATGATCATAGAAGAAGGGATTTGGAATTTGAGTTTGGGGAATCTGTCTTCCTTGAAGTATCTCCAATGCGAGGTGTATTAAGGTTTGGGAAAACCGGTAAGCTGGCACCACGGTATATTGGTCCTTTTCCTATTCTAGAGAGGATCGGTTCTTTAGCCTATCGAGTACTGTTGCTCTGCTGGTTATCTGGCGTGCATGACGTGTTCCACATTTCTAACCTTCGGAAGTATGTGCACAATCCGGATAGTATTATTCAAGAAGCTGCTCAATAAGATCTCGACATCACTCCCAATTTAACAGTTAAAAGAGAAACAATAAAGATTGTGGATCGAGACAAAGAGCAATTGAGAAACAAAATTGTGAAACTGGTTAAAGTACAGTGGAGTGGCGATCCAAAGGACTGCACTTGGAAAACTGAAGATAATATACAGAAATCATATCCTACTTGCAGAGTGTATATCTCTGCTTAAACGGGTAAGCCATTCCTTTATTCTTTCTGAATTCGTATATTCTCTGTTTTTTTCTCTCTCTTTCAAATTCGAGCACGAAATTTTCTTAAGGAGGGGATATCTGTAACATCCCAAAATTTATCGTTTTAAATTGACAATTTATTTAAACTTTTGGAATTCAATTTGAAAATAATTTGAAAAGTTTCAAAACAAATAAAATAAGTGGCCATTTATATACGAATAAAATTCCATTTTCTTTTGGGTTTAAAATTTTTGAAATAATAAATGTTTTAAAAATCATTTGAATTTAAAATTGTATATATATATATATATATATATGAGGCATACATGAGTAGACTTGAATGTATATGTTGACTTTGAATTCAAATTGTACAAGTATATGTATGAGTATATAAATGGACTACAATTCAAGTCGAATTGGAATTTGAATTTAGATTTAAAATAAATGATTTAGAGAAATAATTGGCATTTGAAATCATAAAGGTGTAATTTATATAATGTAAAGATTTGTTAGAAACATTTCTTCTTTTAACATTGTATGTATACAAATGAATGAGGGATGTATTAATTGATAAAGTGAATTTGATACAAAATTTACATAAATTTATGTTGTCTTTGTGAAAAATACAAGTGTTAAACATGCATGAGGGAGATGGTATGGAAATAAACAAGTGTAGAGATCTCATGATTGGTTTTAACAAGTGGCATTCAATTTAGTTGATTGCAAAAAATAATAAAACTTAAAATCATAAAAACTTTCCAGCTTCACTTTTTCAATTATTTATTCTCTTAAATTTCTAAAAAAAGAGTAAAGAAATCTTGAACATCACAAATCTCAACACCAACGGAAATAAAAAAAAACTGCAACATCCTCTTGAATTCAAAAAAAAAAGAAAAAAAAATATCTAAAATATGAGACTCTTCTCCAACATTAAGGCAGTAGTTTTAAATTCCATCTCTCAGGTAAGTTTTAAACTTCATAGTTAAGTGAATTTGTAATTTCAAAATCAAGTTGAACACAAAAATTTCAAACTGCGGATTAGTATAAAAAAGCTCCAGTTATGGCCAGGAAACAGAGCTGGATTCTCTGAAATAAATTAAGGCAAGTGAACTTTTCTTTTAAAAATTTGAATTTGAATTTGTTAATCAGTAATAAAGCAAGAATTTAAGCAAGTTGTATCAATCAATTGCAGGGAAAAAAATCAATTTTAAAGACTAAATAAATTTCTGGATTTCAAGCTACAGACCCTATTCTCTGTTGCATTAAATTCAAACTGTAAGTAAGCTTGGATCTTTATTTGTTATTGATGAATTAAATAAACAAATACAACAGAGATTAAGCAAAGATTGTATTAACAAGTTGCAGATATGATTTCAAGATCAAAGTAGAAAAATATCCAGGCTTCCATCTTTATTTTAAAACAGTGAGGAGCTTTCTGTTCAAAACAGTGTCAGGTGAGTGAACTTATGTTTAATCCAATTACTTGTTGTTGTATGCATGCCAGAATGATGTTGAAAACTTTTGCATGAGAACAAAATGAGCGTGCATGTGTATATTTGTTTGGGCATGTTCTTTCATCCCTGTTCTTCTGAGCTTCTGGTTTACAGAGTACACCCATACTTGAATTCAAATCTCCCACTCTCTGTTTTCTTCTGGAATTGAATTGTAAACAAAATAAAGTTTTGTTTTAAACATGCATAATGTTTTGATAATAAATCAGAGCAAGGCAGTATGTTTTTTTCCTGGAATTTATGAAAACACAGCCACCATTCAAATTAGGCAAGAATTCAAATATCACAAATTTTAATTTCAGTAATGCTATCCGGATTATCATTGAAAAAAACGATTTTAGAAAGTTAAATCTGAAATTTTAATGCAGTTATTACTGAGAAATTTTAACTTGATCAGAAAACGAGATTTTATAAAATTTTGATGAACTACATGTTTGTGGGCCTCGAGATCATCATCGCAGCTAACTTGAGAGTTTGTAATCCTTAGAAAAATGCAAATTGAATTTATAAATCATTATATTATTGGTTCGAGATCGATTTAGGGTTGAAAACCCAGATATACTCGTAGTTGAAAATGTTCGTGCTGCAACGCCGTTGGATGGTCGGAATCTTCGGCACCAGTGCTAATCGAGACAATGGACGTTGGCGAAGCTTCGGTCGAGTTTTTGGAGCCGTCGACGGCCAGAGGAGGTGAGGCGAGGTAGTTTCCTAGTGATAGGTTTTGATGAACTATGGGTCGTGGGGCTCAATTTCGAACGAGACGTTAGTTCGCGCTTTGAGGTGGCTCGATGGGTCGAGGAGTTAGTCGTCGACCTGACGACGATCATAACTTCGACCAATGACGACCGGAATGGTGTGCAGCGTGCACATGTTCTCGTTCGTATCAGTAGCTCGTTTTTGGGTGGGTTGTTGCTTGACTTGAAGCACTACTCGGGGGTTTAGGGGAGATGACTCGAAGCCATGGTCGAGTAGTTTTGGCTTCGCACCGGGTCGCTTAAAACTTAAACAAAATTTGGTTGGAAAAAAATTCGTACGGGCCGATCTTGGTAAAAACTCGAAGCAGGGAGCATTTTCGCTCGGGGATGACTCGAGACAGCCTTGGGTTGGTCGTTGAAAATAGCAAGTGCTATTCCCGTTTTAAATTTTTGAAACATAAGTTTAAATGATTTTCTGAATTCATTCTTTATAAATGATGATAGTTTGTTAATGGAATGTGAAGTAAATGGTATTGAAATGATTATTTGAAATTAATGTAGTTCAAAGATATTTCAAATTTATATTTTTAAATAAAATTGTTTTAAATTTAACTTAATAAAAATTAAGGAGTAAATCAAATGAATAAATGATTTGTAATTAATAATTAATTAATTAAAGAATGACCAATTAATAAACGTAATTAAAATTAATTAATTAACAATTAAGAATTAATAAATTTAGATAATTAATTAAAGAATAATTAATTAATAAAGTTAATTAAGATTTAGTTAATTCGTAGTTAAGAATAATTAATCATTGATTTAAAATAATTAATAAAAATAATTATTCACTTAAATCACATTCATTAAGGATGATTGACTATAATCAAATATTGTGTATTGGATTGATATTTCTGTTGTGATTGTGATACTATGTAATGTGAATTACTTTGTGCTGAACTATGATTTTTGATTTGCTTTTGTGTGTATGTGAAAACCCTTTCGCCCTTAAAATAGCATTTAAACTTTGATGCGACAGGGAGTCGGATTCCAGTTGGTTATCCGAAACCCACATCAAACCCTAAATGTGAATCTTTATGATTGATACATCCACGTACTTAAAATTGAGCGCTCACTATTCGGATTAGCCGGGAGAGGACCATTGTGTCATATAACCCATTTCGAATAGTGATTCGATGAAATGAATAGCATTTGAAGACGGTGATGAAAACCGGGTGTCTTTGAAAATGATAGGATAACCTATCGAATGTGTATGCACTGAGTTGCCCCGGTATAGAGATCTCCATATGTGATGGTGAGTCCGATTGGGATTGTAGATACCCGGATTTGCAAGGGCTTCTTCCTTTATTGGACGAAGTGCCTTTGGTTCTGTTCGAACCGGAACAGACTTGTATGGTTGTGTGTTTGACACTACACTTTGATATATAAGAAGATTTCTTTCAAATATATATCTGTTGGTGGCGGAGAATTTATTCTCTTAGCTTAAAACCCTTCTCTAAGACGTACGAGCTCAGAGGTTATGTAGTCGAAGGTTATCAGCGATATGCTCCCAATTTGGTAGTGTGGAATGCTAAGTGCTGCTGTGTGTTGATGATCATTTGTTGATCATTTGTGACCAATGCATGGCTTTCGTGTAAAGCGTATCTTTATGGATGAGACCTCATCGGACCTCGTACCCCTGAAATGGTCGAAACAGGAAAGATGTGGCATGGTTATGAGGGTCGCACCTTTAGGGTATGTCATTTCCTTCTGAAAAAAAGGTGGTGTCATGGTATGAAGCCCAGATACTTTACCTATGTGGTTGCTGCAATATCATTTACTGTGTGGTTGTTGCTTTATGGTAGAGGGCCCTCGGATAAAGGTCGCAAATGACCGAGGAAATAACATAGTCGTGTAGTAGTTGTCTAGTTACAGAGGTAACACGGCCTTGTGTTGGCAGAGAACTGGTTAAGATCTTGGGACGTCCCTCCAGAGGTGTACCCATGAGGCATAGGAAGTTCCTTAACCTGACCATTTGTTGGAAATCCAAAGAAACAATACGAGCTTTACGATTGCAATTTGTATAACCTGCCACCTCAGGTGGCAGCTATAACAGGCATAGTATAATGGCACTATGTTGGCTAAGATTAATATTATATTTTCAAAATGTTTTTACACTATGCACTGGTAATGATATCAAAGAGTTTTCTCGTGTTAAGCATATTTGACTATCATAAGGAGAAATCTCCCCCTAAGTGTGTGATTGCATTGTGTGTGTGTGTGTGCCGGGAGGCCTTATGGTTGTTTCATTTTCCAAAAGCATGAACAGTTTTCTTTATAAATCTTGTTTTATTTAAAAGCAACTGTTTTTGTTTACTCATACTAGTCCCATGACTGACCTGGAGTTTATTGTTTCTTCCTAAACTCTAGGTGCCCATAATTTCCACACGGGTGTTCGTCGACAAAATTTCTATTGATTTAGAAATTTGCCGAAAAATTTCAAATTAAAATATAACCGCAAGCGCACGGTGTACGAATGTAGCACGTGGCGAATACGGGTCGATCCGCAGGGAATTGATGATTTTAAAATTTTCTATTCAATCAAATTATACCAAAGTCGAGTGAAATTGTTGGATAGAACTAAAATGAAGCTAAACTAGAATTGAAATGTGATTAGTAAACTATTGAACTAGAGAACAATTTAGAGGCAAATCCACTCTCATATTTTTGTAAATCAACAAACACATAATTTATGATCTCTAACTTTGATATTAAGTGAAATAATCATTGCATTTATCATAAGTATGGTTTGTTTATGTTATTAGTTAACATAACTCAAACCATCAAACTATAATACAACAATTATACCACTTACAATTCTCATGAAAAAGAAGCCAAAGCAAAAACTATTTTAAGTATGATCTATTTACTATTGTAACTAGTAACATAGATCATCAAATTTCATTTTTACTTTCATTTCATAATCAAAAATTAATTAGCAAAAGTTGATGTAAATTGTGTTTATGTTGAGTAAGAATAGCTCATTTGCATAAGCAATATAAGCTATCAAACCCACCTGTATAAACTTACATCAAAATTCACATTCATGAAGCATAAACAAAGAGATCATAAATCATAAAAAATGTTGAAATTACATAAAGTTAGAGAGCTTCATCACCCCTAAATTGAAGGGGTTTAGCTACTCATTTGTGGCATTGAAGCATCACAAGTAAGTTTCAACATTAAAGAAAAGAAAATAGAAAATAAGCAAAGAAAGCAAAAGAGATTAGCTACTAACTACTCGCATAAATGTAAATCTAAGCTATGAACATAAAGAGAAAGAGAGCATATAAATAAACATTAACAATAAAACAAAGAAAAACTTGTAGAAAAGAGAGAAGAAAGAGGCTTGGAAGCCATTTTTATTTCATAGAACATTGAGCTTACACTTTGATTTCTTAATTTCCTAAGTAAAATGAAAGAGTAGATGATCCTCTTCATGTACATGAGAGGGCTATTTATACATGCATAAAACCCTAATTCTCTTTTTAGGGAGCTTCCCAAAATACCCTTGAGGTGGTGTAGCCTCCAAGTAATCATTAACATTCACTAATCCCCCACTTAATATGTACATGAAGCTTTAAGTCCTTTTAGCATGTGCTTAGCTTCTAATTGGAAGTTAGGTAAGTGGGTGGGGTCCTCCATGATCTTGAACTTGAATTATTTCCTCTTCATTCCTTTGTATTTCCTTATGCATGCATGTATCTTCATATAAGCCTCTTCCATATGCATCCAAATTCCTATAAAAATAATCAAAAAATGTCCAAGTAAAAATTCTTACATTGACACATGCACAAAAATGACCGTTTTGCCCCTGAATGATGATGAAAATATGATGGTTTGGAAATAATTGAATTTTGGTTTTAAACATGTTAAAATGCCCAAATATGATGATTATTTAAAAAAAGAGATAAAATATGGATGTAAATACATGCACAATTACGTGCACATCAACGGGCATCTTAGTAGCAGGTTTTCGTGTTTTGGTGCTAGCTCTATTTTGAAGTCTTTTTGGTTTTGAGGCTATCGGGTTTTGGAGGCTTTTGTCTTGGTTGAAAGCTTTTAGATCTCAAGGTGCTTAGTTTTGGAAGTTCGCTATCACTTCATTTCTTTGAAGACTTTTTGGCATATGATCACTTTTTGTTCTATTGTGATGTTTTATTTTAAGTTGTAATATATGTATAAAGATACTCTGATGTTGTAATGGATATTATGATGACGTTGTATCTATGATGTAATGCATGATATTCATTTTGTTTCTGCTGTTTTATATTCATCTTATGCTGTTATAAGCTCCATCCGACTGGAGTTCGATGTTTGAATCTTCGACAGTTGAATATAAGTGAGGTATTTGATGTCAATTTTCGAACATTGGATTTCGGGTCGTGACAATTTTGAACATGATCATCATAAGACATGAAGTGAAAAAACTCTCCACGATGGGTTTTAGAAAAAGGCTGTCGAGAGACATAATCATCGTATATAAACTCTTCGCAACAAGCTTAAACATAGTTATCACAATTCACAGGTAAATTAGGGTCATAGTACATACTGCATGTGATGGCTTAGTCTTCAAGCACTAAGTCATCAAGCAGAAACCTATCATGTGGCTAATGGTTCAGATTCATTAGATAGCAGAAATATAACGAATTAAACCCAAAACCCAAAAACCATAAAATAGTAGGTGTAATGACCCACCATTTTAGACGGTTCAAAACCATAATAAACCACACATGTCGGACTCAAATCATTCAAAAGGGAAGATTGTTAATGGGGTAAATAAGAAAATAAAAGAAAAGAAGAAATAAAATAAAATATAGAATCTCGCAGCGGAACGATAAAATATAATAATCAAATAAAACAATTCATGAAGCTGTTTTACAAATAACATTTGATTTCACTTTTACAAATCAAAGTTATACATACATCAGAAATAAACAAATAATGTAGCGGAATACAGATAGTGGGATAATAAATAGCAATAATATATTAAATCTTCGTCTTTGTCCTCCAGAAAATAGTCTTCAATACACTGAAAAGCTCAGGCTAACCTGAGCATAACGAAAAGACAAAACTCGAGTCAGAACTAAAAGTTCTTATGTAAGTCAAATCAAACTAAATAAGATAGAAAGATTAGTGCAAAGGTATCATAGATGTTACGCTATTTCTATCTCTTATCAATTGTACAATGTGAATATAATTATTTAAAAGGTTTCAAATAATTCAAAATATCAGTCTTAATCATCTAATTAAAACAAATCCAAAGTTTGAATTAAATTAAACCCTTCAAATAATTCAGTCTCGAATACAATCCAAATTCAATAAATTATATGGATATATGTCATTTCAACCAGTACCAAAAATCAACATTTAAAATAATGAAAACCGTTCGGGTTTATCATTTCAATCCATAACGATTTTCCCTAAATCTATAAGATCGTTGAGTATGTATCATTTCAACCCATAATGAACTGAACATCAATAATAGGTATTTAAGTGGCCATTTATATTCAATAATAAATTAAATAACGATTTAATTAAAATAAATTCAAATTAACTAAGATGACGATTTAAATATACCAAACGGCCTTAAATAGATTTTCAATCGCATCATAAAATTAATATAACAAACATAAGAAGTTTTAGAAGTTGTGAGTAAGTTAAAACACTCACCTTAAAATTTAAATTGAATTTAAATCCAATTTAAGCCCAAAATTCAAACAGTCTCTGAAATCGTCCAAACCAGCGTCAAAATGTCTTAGATACGATCCCAGTAAAACAAACCGTGCGTGAATCGGATCTCCTATGCAAAAGTTATGCGAGTTAGAAGTTAACGATTTAAATTTTAAAACAAATAAAATAATAATAACGGGCCAGTACACGTCACCTTGCCTAGCACGAGACCCAAAGCCCTAATCCCCTACTCATGAACGAACGCAGTCGTTCACGGCTGCCTCCATGCATGACGCCGCTGCTCCGCACAGCCACGACCACATCAGGGTCGCCGCCGCTTCCCCCATATCCTACGACTCCACCCAATGGCCCACGACCATCAATTGACGCTGAACCGACAAGCCACCATTGTGAATCTTATGAGCTAATCAAATATTCACGCCACATCCAACCATTAGTTTGATGAACTAACCTCCTAGATGCACTCCGCATGACCCTCTCTACAACCCAGCACCCTCTGATCGACGATCGGTTGTAGTTGATCGACGATCAACGAACAGCCGAGAATTGTTCACCCAGTTCTGGACACATAGAAACCCAAATCGACAAACAGATTGTAGAATTGACTTGTTCTCATCGAGGGTTTTAAATTGATAAATAATATGATATAGTGGAGGAGTTTTAATTTTTGATTCAATTTTGAAATTGAATTTGAGGGTTTGGAGTTTGAATATGTTTCTGCTATTGAGGAGGAGAGGAGTACGAAGTATTGTACGTACTGTCAATGAAAAATAAGAAAAATTAGGATTTATAATGAGGTATTTATAGGCTGATCAGAAAAATAGAATGAATGGACCAGATTGATTTGGATTGGAATGTTAAACGACCCGAAAAGCCCGTTCTACCTTCGCAATGAAAATGTGTCACCCCATAATTCAGTATAGATGTTTTTGATGATATTAAATGCAATGGAACAGGTTTCAAGTCTTAATTCCATCGTATGAAGAAGTTAAGCCAAAATATGCTTATCTTAAATTGATTTCAATTGATTTTAATTAAATTGATTTCTAGGCGTCTCGAGTCTGTACGATCAAATGAAAAGTCCGATCATTACGAAACTTGAAATCCTACAATAATTCACTGTTACAGACCCGATGAAACTAGTTTCGTCAAAATCGGAGATAGTTGCCAAAAAGGCTATTTTCACGCTAATTAAATAAATTAATATTGAATTAATTAAATCACTTTTTCAATTCAAACCTAATAAATCACAATTTTATTATTTTAGCTTACCCAGTAATTTATAATCCTTTATAACAAATTTCTATATAAATTCAATATCCAGTATTGCACAGATTGCAATATTTAATTTCAATTTCAAATAATTTAGTGATTATAAGTTTAAATTTCAATAAATCCATTTATTAAATTTTTAAGTTTGTTATTCAAACAATTATCATCTTATTGGTATAATTACATTGGTTTATACCTTAGCACACTAATATTTCCCAATTTTATTTATATTTTAACTAACAAATTATTTAATTTCATTTAATTACAATAAATCCATTTATTATTGCTTGAATTCCAATAACTTGTCAAATCTTGATTTTCATTCTTTTTATTCGACCAATTGTCATATTATGAATAAAATTAACATTAGTTACATCATACTGAATTAACATACTACCATTTATCAATTTAACCTACATTAACTGCACTAATTAGGTCAATTAGCTGCAATTGTTTAAATTTTATGAACTAAACTAATAGGTAACTTATAACAATTATTACCATTAACTTTTAATTACAATTATAAGTTCATTATTTAAAATTAATTTTATAATAATTCTAACTTTATTCAATTTCTATTTATTATACCATTTCATTACATAATTAAACATTTACATTGGTTTTCCTATATTAAGCTTATAACAAAGTTATAACATTTACATAAATTCAATCGGTTGGAATTCCTTTCGAGTTATTGGCATTGTTCCCTTTCATTTTAGTTATTATTTCATTAATACATCACAAAATTATATTTCTCTCAATATTAAATTACAAAATCAATTAATGATATCTACAGGTTTATTACTTACAACAAATGTTACCATTTCTTCCATCACACTAACTTTTGTTCAATTACCATTAGCTATCTACTATTTCCTTGGTAAATCTAGTATTTTCATTTATTCCCTTATATTCAATTTATAACCAAGTATAACATTTTTATTATTTCAATCAATAGAAATTTTCATTATAATTGTTAATGTATGACTTAAATTAACATTATTACATTTAATTCTAATTATCATTTCATAATTAAATTACAAATCTTATTCTTTCCAAATATTAGATCACAAATTCTATTACATTAACTAATTTAAATTATTGAAAATTACGGGTCGTTACACTCTCCCCCACTCAAAACTTTTCGTCCCCAAAAAGGAAAAGAAGGAATTAAGTGATCAATATATCTTATTCGAAATACTAAATTTATAAACAAATAAATTTACAAAACTAAATAGTTTAAATAAAATATATCAATTTATAACCCTTAGATTTTTTATATTCAAAAATCAAAAAAGTTTGGAAAACATTTCACAAAATTTTCTTAGTCTAAAATTCACGAAAAATTTCGACGGAGACTCCTTTGTACGGAGAGGCTCGGGAGAAATATAATATCACATAACAAAAATATATTGTATATTTTAAAAATTATATACCCCAACAGCGGGAAAGCAATATAATATCGCTATAAAACCGTAATCCAAAAACGTACCTATTTGTTTGGCAACTAACGCTTATTTTATTAAACCAAAAGCAGTAGCAATTGCTTCCATAACCTGTATTTTACTTATACAATCTAAAAGAGATTGATAATTATATAAAATGAAATGTTTAAATAAGTTTCAACCTGAAACAAAAGGAAATCAATATTAAACATAACCAAACAAACAATACAACCATTTATGTAACCAAGGAATCCACCATATATCAATAGCAACCAAAACCATTGGTATGTTTAGTTTAGAAATTTTTTAATCATGCAAGGTGTATATAAACTATCTAGTGTACCCTATGCTCAACGGCCTTAGATAATTACTTAATAGATTAGTCATACAACCTCAACAACTAGAAGTATTCTTTCCCATACTTCCCATCAACAAACAACAAGAAGTTAAAATTTATTTAAGCTTATTCAATTGGTTTTTTCTTCTTCTCATTATTTACTCTTCCACCAATTTATTTATATAAAGATCAATCACTTACATAATCTTTTTTCATTAAGGATTTAAGTCATTAATGAATCATTTCATAAAATGTTACTTAAATTTCTACCGCCTTACTAAAGTTTATTACTTAATTCAGTTATTGAATAAAATTTAAGTTTTAAGTTTTTGGTACTCGCCCTTGAAGAGAAAAGAAATATTTCAATATATCTAAAATTCAATTAAAACATTTAACGTCATTCTCTAAATAAAAATATAAGATATCTTAAAACATCCTCGTAGCAATCTGTAAAGATTTTTAAAAAGTCTAAAAAATGTTCGAAATTTATATCAAAACATTATAATAAGCTTTAAAATAAAGTTCCTTAAATCCGAAAATTTATTAGACTCATTATCTTTAAAATAAGTATAAACTCAAGATTATTAAACTGAAACTAATAGTATACTCAAACACTACATTAAATTTCTAAATCAAAGTATAAAATTTCATATCTTCATAATTAATTTTGCATACTTGTTTAAAAATGAATATTCAAATCATGGAAAACATTTATAATGGTTTAATAAAAAATTCAAACAGTAAATAAATCAATAAATTTACTATTAGTAGTTTGAAATCAAGTAAGCATTCCAAACTATACTTCCAAAATAGAGATTCAAATTTATTTGTCAAGTATATTGCTATAACTAATTTCGCAAATCAAAATTTTCTGTTTATTTAATATCTTTAAATTATACATTCATAGAAACTTATCTACTTTTTACTTGAAATATTCATTTGAAAGCATTATTTGCAAATCAATCATCTTTATACTTTTCAAAAATTCATTCGTAAAATTTCTTGCTTCATTTATAAATACTATATAAATAACACCTTTATAAATATATGTAAACTATGTGAAAATAATTGGTTACATCATTACTTATATTTACAAAGAAGCTACTGAAAAAAATAAATCCATTATTTAAATTTATAAATTTTATCTTAATATACTTTTCAAACATTATTAATAAATCAATAACCATTTATTTTAAATATGTTTTATTTATTTAATAAGTTTTAAAATATTTACAACACTAATGATTCACTTTTAAACCACGTTGTATATAGATAACTATGAGAAATGCGAATTACTGATCTTAAGGCTGGATTAACACTAGAGGGGGTGAATAGTGTTTTGTGGATTTTCTAAATCTTTTTGAAACTTATATCATTTAATCCCCAACAAATGCAATTCACAGACACAGATGTAATCACAGAATTAGACATAGATGCAAATATTAAATGAAAGCAGTAAAAGAAAGAACACACCAATATTTTATTCTAGTTTGAAGTTACCCTACATCCAGTCCCGTACAATCGCGTGGATTCCTTATCAAAATAATCTCTCAGATTAAACCCTCGGTTTCAAGGCTATGAGGTACACCCATCTGTACTTAAGTCCAGGGCAAACTCTCTTGATTTAACCGGGCTACAAGATCACCTAATTGATTTTCGGGGATACTGTAACGACCCAACTTCCAAACTCCAGGAAGTCACATCGTTAATAAGAAAGAAAGAGGTAGAAATAGAAGAGAAAGAAGAAAGAACTCAACAATATCAGAATCTCATAGCGGGACGGAACAAAATATAATATATCAAAATAGAAATTACATAGTCATTTACATCAGAGTTACACAGATACAATCAACCTTTCACATTAGACAGTTGTAAGGTCCTGTCTATTTCATTTCAAATACATCAGATAAAGACTACAACACAACTCAGCACAACGGAAATATAGATATAGCTACGTTTGGACTTCTGCTCCATGCTTTCCAATATTCGTCAAGCCAAAACCTGATCCCTTGGCTACTCATAAAAATTTTTGAGTACCCGAGAGTTTAAGAAAAACAAAAATAAACTCCGGGTCAGACATGGGTCTGGTGTGAGTAAACGGTTTAAAGTTGCTTAACTTTTGAAAACCTTTGAAAATAAAAGGCATCATGTAAGACTTCCCACACATAAATACGGGTAAGTTTTTACCTTACGCTATCCAACTATTTGATAGGAAATCCAGTGATATTATAATAGTGTCTAGGGTTTTCAAGTAAAATACAAAAATAGCTGGAATGCTTACATCTCACGTTCCAACATAGTTGGGCACAATCAAAACGTACGGCACTTATTGGAGATTGGATTCCATACAATGGCAGGGCTACTGGGGTATCGCCCGTCACAGTACGGGGCCTAGATCACCGTACCGAGGACCACTCCCGATCCCCTGCAACACAAGGCCGGAACCATCCCTTACTGGACAGTTCCAAACAAGACAACCCCGCAGTTCGCGTACGTTCCAACCGCCCACACAGCCGAATAAAAAGGGACTTCTAGACAGGGGAAAATCTTGCTCTCAAGTGGGGGCTACCCACTAAGCCTTGCTGCACCTCCCCTGTTTTAGCCATTCCCGGTTGATGAGGCTTGAGGCTACGATTACCTTTATAGGACATATCACTTAGAATGCTCATCGTCCACCTGACGATTTTCTGAAAGCATTCAATCCATACAAGTTCGTTCCGGGTTCGAACGAAACCGAAGGCATTATCTCATTACACTCATTTTGGAATCACCCACAGAGTTAACGACGATGACCCTTGCACTCTAAATCTCAATCTCGAATCTATAAGTACTATTTTGTCAAACTCATTACGGAATCACCCACAGAGTTATACTGACGTATAGCCCTTACACCTCGAGTCTTCACCTGCTACACTTAGATTCACGACCTAACGTTAATTTGGATCGATGTGGTTTTCGGATATCCAAATATGGAAACCCGATCCCGGTCTCATCGAAATCCAAAACGCCATCTTTTAGGTCCAAGTTGTTTTAAGGTTTAAAACAATTCATTTTAATTTAATACAATATATTGAATTCACACAGCACTTCACATAGATAAATATCACACATTTCTCACTGATATATCTAATATCATATCACAAATTATCACAACACATCATCCAATAGATTTTATTCAATAGATATCAATCAATAAATATCAACTAATAGATATCATCCAATATAGATATTCTATACAAACAAGCATCCATAAACAGGATTTATTAATCCAGGTTATAATTAATTTAATCATCTTAAATTAAATTAATTATTTAAGAATTAATCTTCTAATCCTGCTTAAACAATCATTAAGTAATTACTAACATTTAATTAATTAATCATTTCTTGATTATCCTTATCAATTAATCAATTACCCTTTAATCACAGGATAATTACTCTTTAATTCTCAATTAATAAACCTTAATTATTAATTGATCTCCTTTAAAAAAAAGTAATCAACCTTTAATTACTTTTATAATCACTTAATTAACATTTAATTAACTGATTAATTATCCATTAACTATTAATTAATAAACTTAATTATTAATCAATATCTCTTAATTACAATTAATAAATCCATAATTACTCTTAAAATTAATTAATTAATCATTAATTAACTAATTAATTATCTCTTAATTATTAATTAATAAAACTTAATTATTAATTAACAATTACAATTTATCAATCCATAATTATTAATTAATCAATCCTTAATTAACATTGATTAATTCTTAATTACTTATGATTAATCCTTAATCACCTTTGATTAGTTCTCAATTAACTTTTGATTAATCCTTAATCAACTTTGATTAATCAATTAATTAATATTTAATTATAGTATTAATTAATAAAACCCAATCATTAATTAATAAAACTTAATTACTAACTAAGTACATCTTAAATATTAATTAAGTAACCTCTAAATACTTAATTAATAACTCTCTAATTCAAATTAATCAAACCTTAATAACTTGATTAATTCATTCTTAATTATTTGATTACTCAATTAATCTTTGATCATTAATTAACAATTTTTAATTAATAATCCTTAATTATAATTAATCTTAAATTAATTAAATAATAACCTTTAATTAACTATTAATTAAATCAATTAATTTACTCCTGATTAATTACCTAATTAAATAAAAAAATTAATTAATTATACTTAATTCCCACAATTAACTTAATTTGTCTCAAGATATTAATCCCTAAATCATCTTAAGATAAGACATTATATCATTAATACCTTTATTTAACATTAACACTCAAAAACATTTTAACATTATAATTAATTAAGTTTTAAAATAAATAATTATTCACTTGATAATTTTAAAGTTATCAAAGTTTAATTTCTTAAAACATTATCAAGTAAAGGTTTCAGAAACTAATTCAAATTTTATTTTAAAACTTACCCTTTTTAAAAAAAAATTCTTAACTCATCTTTAAACTAATGTTTAAAATGACTTTAAAATTTCATTTAACAAAATTTAATTTGAACATCTTTAAAACTTCATAACCTATTGTTTAAGAAATATAAAATAAGTTTAAATAGAAGTTAAAACTAGATTTAACTTCAAATTTCAAAAAAAATTGTTTTTTTTAAAACATTCTGAAAACTGTTTAAATCTATTACTTCGACTTTAACCCGTAGGATACTCGGGCCTAACCCCGAGTCAAAGCACTTCTGCCCATTTTTAAAACTAAAATTTTAATTTTTGAAGTTTATAAACCTGTAGCCTTATAACACCCAAACCTACTCGAGTTCACTCTCGGGTATTCTTCCCAAATTCTCGAGCAATGCTTCGAGTAAACTCCAAATCCATCACCAGATAACACACATCCCCCTTGTACACTTGCACAGTCGTCTTTGACGACGATGATCACCGCCGCAAGCCTCGACACACCGAACATTACCAAAGCATCACCTCCCAATCCTTCAAACACGACCACAAGGCTTAATTCAAAATCGAGCTTGACAGTTGGGACTAGAATCCAAATACTCATCAGAAACGCCTCGAACATCCTTCCTCCTACCACCTGAGTTGCCGTAGCTCCAGCCACATCATCTCCACACTTCCGTGAACCAAACCCCAAAGTTCTAATGCACTCGATTCAACAGAGAAGGAGAAGTGATCAAAACTATAGGCTCGTCCAATTTTAGGGTTAGAAACTTAATTCCTTCACCGTTGACGCCACAGCGAACTTTACAGCGTCCAACAATTTTTCCCAGCCTCACCGCACTGTCTTCTACCACCAGACCAAGCCTCGACCCCTCTAGATCCTTAAGCCATTAGCAGTTGCTTCAGAACCACTTTCCAGTCATTTTAGGATTTCATAAAAAATCCTAATCTAAAATTCATGATTTTTATTTTAAAAATCATGTTCTTCATAGATGTTTTGAGTTATGTAATTAAATTATCAAATCATGATACTTGATTTAACATGCTTTTCAATATTGCTACTGTATTTTCTTGTTTCCAGAACTAAATTTAAATTTAATCTGTTTTAAATAAAATTTAAACTTAAATTTATAATTTAACAAACATATCTTATATGTATCTCTAAAACAAACAAACAAAGAATGATTTGATTATGATTTCTCATCAAACTCTTATTTTCCTGAACCAAGAAACAGAGACATAAACACAGCAGACATTCTCTTATACAACCATTCATATCATATACATGCACAATCAAACATTATTATTTTGAACTTCACAAGAAATCAGAAGTATATTAACTAAATCTTTTTATTAAATTTATTTACTCATCATGTTTTAAAGAGCAGAGATGGTTTATTTACTGTCTTCTTCCCATTTTCAAAAATTATTCCAACTGAATGTTCTTAAATTATTTTTAAATTTTAGATCCTACAAATGCAAACAACACTTGTTTGAATATCTGAGTCTAATAGGATTTAGAGGTTTAGATCTTGATTTTTTATTTTTTTTTGAAAATTTGAAATTGACCAGTTTCTTGTTTTCAGGCATGCATTCCCACATACATTCATAAACACAGAAATACCACATAAGCATACACCACAAAGCATCATTCACCAAATATTTCACAAACAAACAAATATTAACTTACTTATTTTTAAATTTAAAAAGATTTACTCACAGATTTTTAAAAAGCAGAGGCTGGCAGCTTTTAAAGAAAAACTGGGAAGCTTTTAGAAACTGTAGCACTTGAAATTGAAGACTTTGATCAAATACTGGAACTTGATTCCCTTTTTCTGAAATCCTTGAATTTTTGAGATGTTTGAGAAGGTTGCTTTGCAAATCTTAGTTTTGAAAGATGGCTACAGACTTGCATTGGAAAATCTGCCACAACCTAGCTTACTGGCTTTGATTCCTGAGTTTGAGGAGTTTATAATTTGAAGATCTTTGGTTGCAGATTTGAGGAGTTAACATTTTACAAAATTATTTGATTTGAGTTTGAGGATAAAACAATATTACAAATTCTTGAATAGTTTTGCAAACAGTTTACAAACAGTTTACACAGTTTAAAAATGTTGCAGACCTGATTTGTATTGAGAAGATGATCACAAGTTTGCAATTATTTTGGTTTGAGAAGACTGCAGATTTCACATGAGTGTATATTGATTTAAAAAGATTAAAACAGAGGTGAATTTTGGTTTGAGGAGCATATGTTTTCAAGCTTGATCTGGTTTCAGGTTTTAATGCAACAGAATTTCTGGTTTGGGAAAAATAGTTTTCAGGTTTGATGCAAAAGAAATAAGTAAAAGAGATGAGAAAAAGAAGAGTTGAGTTATATAATATGATTTAGGATTTATTTGGAATTAAAGAAAAATAAAAAATAAATTTGCCACTTGTCTCCAATTATAAACACTTGTCATAACCTATGATTACTTCACTTACATGTGTATTTAATAAGCTTTATTAACCTACATTTGTAATATGTCATTTTTATTTATCTTTAAGAGATTTTAAAAGCTTTTATATAAATTTTCTAAATTAGTAAATACATTTCTAAATAAATAAATGCTTTCTAAATTTTATATAAAAAAATAAAATCTTTAGAAGAAAAATAAAGTATAATCAATCACAGTGTAAATAAAATCATATAAAAATATTTTTAGTCCATTTTTAAAAATCAAGTTACACATATATGCATATATAACTCTTAATAAAATTAAAATAACAAATCTTATCTCTAACAAAATTTATTTATGTTTATAAAAACTAAGTATTCTCAATATCATTTGAAAATAACAAATTAAACAAATTTTAAATTATTTATAAAAGATATCATAAATTACTTCTATTACTTAATAAATTAAGATCATATGAAATTTGTATTTTAACTCTTATTTAAAATTTTAAGTAATATTAAAAATAAAATAAAGCAAAGCCTAAATGTTAATCAAATTTTAAATTCATCTTTAAGCTAACTAAAATATAAGTTTAAACAAATAAGATTTTCTTTTAATATAAACCATATAATTATTTATTAAATTGCTTTGAAAAGTTAGATGTTAAATTTAAATCAAATTTCCAATTTTACCAAATATAAATTAAAGTTAGAAAATTAATTCATTTACTAAATTTTAAATCAAAGTTTATCGATTACAATATATACAATTATATATATTATAAACAGAAAATGGTTTATTAGCTTTAAAATGATAAAATCTACCAATTTAAATATTTATTAAAGGATGATTATTAGATCAATTCAAATTTTATTATCAAAATTTATCTAATCAAATTAATTTTTAAACACAGATTATTAAATTTATATTTCCAAATTTCCGGGATATCACCGATACGATCACACCCAATTGATTCAAGGCTGAACCGCACCTTTAACGTAACAGTTTGATTTACAAAAGATTCTATATCTCGTTATAGTATTGAGATGTTATGGAGAGAGTGGCAGAGACTCAAATAAGAGATAATCAAGTTTGATTCACTTGGTATTTCGGCAGAGTATAGTTTAGGATTCTTTAGAATAAATGTGGAAGATGAAGAGGAGAGAAAATAAATGAAATTTGGTAAAAAAAATTCATTTAGAACTTATTGGTATTTATAGTAGAGGAACAGCCATATCTATTCGTGAAAGGATATAATGAATAGACACTTCTTTTGAAAATTGAAAATTGAAAATAACGGACACCATGTCGGCATCGGGGGTTGAGGGGTGTCGACATGCTCAAGGAAAAATTAATGTTTTGATTTTCTTACTAAAATTGGTTTCTATAATTTGTCAAAACAATTTCTAAACTTTGTAAATATATTTGAATATAGTTTAAACATATAAAAGAGGTTAGAAAGTATTTTTAATATATATAATCTTAATCTATAAAGTGATTTCAAATTTGAGTATATAAATATTTTAAGCTAAATATTTACAACAAGAGATTGTTTAAAAACAAGAACAATTTTGAAATCAGAATATTAAAAATGATAAAAATAGTTTTGAGGCTAAAATATTCAAAACCAAGAGAGTTGTCTTTTTGAAAAGAAAGTTTTCGAAAACATTTTTTAAAAACAAGAGACATGCTTTTGAAAAGCACTTCTATAAAATTAGTAAGTATCAAAATAGGACCACTATATGTTCCACTAGATATTGTCGTGTGTTCCATCCCACTGGGGTTCCATCCCTTTAATAGGCTCGAAGTGGATTACATTGCATGAATAAATTTCGAATAAAGATGTAAGTGCTTTCAAGAAGTTTTAACATAATTCTAGACTCGATACTTATCTTGCACTACTGAAATCTTAAATTTTTGATAACTTGATTTCTTGATACTTATGAGTCTTCAATCTTGATATCTTCGATCTTTAAATTCATTAGCCTTATATCTCTATACGGTACAGTCTTCTCTCTTGGTACCTGCATTATTTATATTTTATAACAAGTCCTAAGGTTGTTGTCATGAAAACCGTCATCTCAAGGACTAACGATCTCCCCTTTTTTGAGTTTGACAACCTATGTTTATAAAATATACTTCAACTTCACTATAACTCCCCCTAAACTAATAACTCTCCCTTAATCTAAGTCTAACTACCCTAACTACTCTATTTTATATTTGTCTCCCTTTGTCATCAACAAAAAACTTATCCTAAACTAATATAACTCCCCTTAGTCTTATACTAGAGTACCTACGATAAATTATGATGGAGTATGTATATATATAAAATAACATGAGTTAATAATAAAGACATGACCAATATGAAAGTTTAAACCCAATAAATATTTACTACGTTTCATATAATGTTATACAATCCATTCAAACCAAGTCAATTCTAATCAAATCAAATCAAATCAAACAATTCAAAAACAAGCAATTCAAACCATAAGGAGATCAAATATTTCTAGGAACTTCAACCCATCCTTCTTCTCCAAAGATAGGATAATTTTTAATAACTTCCCAATCTTCACTATCTTAAATCAAAGTTCCTACAGGATTTGCATCGAAATCATCTTTGTCGAGGGCAGAAATCATCTAACAAAGGGCATCGAAATACTTCTCCTGTTCTTTTATCATCTGCATTTGACTTAGCTCTAAGTGCCTTTGATTGTGGAGAATAAAAGTAAGTATATTATTGAATGAATTGAGAGTTTTTTCAAAATTATCACTTAGAGTTTGAGAACAGGAAGCCATTTTTGATAAGTAGTGAAGAGATGCAAATAGAAATAAGTAGAAATGAAAAGATTACAAATTTCTAAAAGAAATAGGAGTTTAGATAGGCAGAACTTCGTTTAAAATGAATAGACATAGGTTATTTATTTCAAAATTTAAAAAATAACCAAATCTGATAATTATATGTCAACATATGGGTGTAGAAGCATGTCGACATGGGTCTGTTAATTTATGTGTCTTATTTATTTTGTAACTAAGTATGTATATATAAACTTATATACTATACTAACATTTATTCCAAAGGCACGATAAGGTAGGAAAACATATGATAGATAATTTTTATAAATAGACGAGATGATACATAAGATACTACATAATATGATAAAAAGAACAATACAAGCTCACACAAAACAAACTAATACATCACAACCTAGTTCTTAGAATGTGCTAGAGAATGTGGAGGATGATGATAAGCCAAGATTTCGACCAACTTTAGCAAAGAATTTGTTCATATTAGTAGACATTTTATCCAATTTCTTACTAACGGATCTTTTGAGAATCCGTAGATTTTCCACTATAATCTTTTGATATTTGAGAAGAGTTTTGTTGGAAGGATTGTTAGTATTGGTAAGATATTCAATACTTTCCAATGAGGTTACTTCATTATCTTCTTCAATTTCCATTTCCTCTCCTTGTTCTTCTTCTTCTTCATCTTCTTCCTCCATATCTTCATGTGCCAATCTTTCATCCTTTTCGGCAAGAGATTTATATTGTTGAAATATGAAAGTTGTTTTTATGAGAGATATGTTGGCATGATTAAACATGTATCTTGAAACAAATTCTTCCCTTTTGTAATCAATGCCGAAATAATTAAAAATCGGAGTGAGACAGATTCCATGATACAAGGTATTCTCACCCATTTTCAAATTCTTAGGAGGAAGTTCATCCATAATCACTTGTGCATAATTAATGTCATAATGATCCAAGATAGCAAAAAGAGCTTTACAAACTTTTAAAGTTGGATTACTGAAATTTCCTAATCTAGGAGCGATAGTATGTTGCAAAAGAAGATTGATAATACGTGCTTTCGGACGAAAATTATGATTTTTAAATTCAAAGTTGTCATCTCCTTCGAAAATGTGATGAAATATCTCACGATCATCTTCATCAATATTAAAAGTAGAAAGATCTATTCCCGATTGTTGCAATTGAGAATGTTGTCCAAAATTTCATAATTTAATACAATTTTAGTGCCTTTAGAACTACTCCAAATTTCATCTTCATTTACTTCCTAAAAATCGTGATTCAAATTTGCATAAATTTTTTAACAAGATTTAGGTAACAAACAAAATCATTTTTAGAATTGTCAAAAAGAATATGGATATGATTCTATTCAAGAAGGGTATTGATTTCATATGTAGGAAAATCGCTAAAGATAGCAAACTTTCTCGTATTAACTTTTTCAAAATTGGCATAGCTTATATAAGCCTTGATTTCTTCCGAATCATTATAGAGATACACTTTAATGGTTTTAGACAGCCTCGCTATGGATGGAGCGCTTGAAGAAGCCATTTTTGAGGAGAGTAGAATGTTAAAAGAGTGAAAGAGTTTGAATTTTAAAATGAAAGTGAAAAGGTATGATAAGATAATGGAAATAAATAGATATTCAATAGACATGTTCTCTGGTGAAGAGGTACCCTTCCAGAACATTGGGTTTGGTGAAAGGTGGAGGGAAATTCAAAGATTTGAATTCAAATTTCTGACAAGGATATCAACATCACGGGTAGGGCCATGTCGACGTTGATCAGAGAATTCATGTGACTTATATTTTCCTATATACTTTAATATGTATATACATATATTATTTTTAATGTCTATATATTTTCTTGAGTAATATTAAATATAATAATACTCTTTTGATAAAAGGTATTATAATATTAAAAATAAAATAAAAATAATAATGAAAAATTTAAAATTCAAAGAACACATAATTTCACAAACAATCAAACAATTTTAAGCAAAAAAATTCAGCCAATATATTGTAAACGTGTACCTTTTTCTAGATTCGTATCTTCAAGATCATCGGAATCATGAATAGCCATAAAGTACATATTTAAATTTTCCATCTTCTGATCATCATCGCTTGACGATGAGTCTGAGTCTGAATCATCTAGTGTAGCGGTATATGCTCTTTTGCTTTTCTTTGTACAATCATTGCTTGCAGGATACTTTTGCTTATCAAGATGCAAACAGCCTCTTTTGAGATGGTCTGGTTTCATCACAGTTCAAACATTTGACGTGGTTTGGTACTTTGTTATGATTTCTAGGATTCATGTGATCATTCTTTTTGAAGTTTTTCATCTTTCTATGTTTCAAAAACTTTCGAAAATTATTTGTTATGAAAGCTATTTCTTCATCATCATCACTTCCCGAGTCTTATCCTTCTGTTAATCATTGAACGCAATTGACTTCTTTTAGAATGCCTTGCAATCTCTTCTCCCTTGCATTTGTACTTCGAATGACACTAGATTTCCAATCAATTCTTCAGTCTTTAAAGTATTGATAACATTTGCATCTTCGATTTCAAGATTTTTCTGATCCCATACCGGAGTAAGAGAATTTAGAATTTTTCTAACATGATCTTCTTCGAAAAAACTTTTTCCCAATAATATTAGAGAATGCATAATCCCTTGAAATCTAGTATACATATATGAAATGGACTCAATAGAATTTATTTTGAATAGTTGAAACTGGTTTGTGAGTATGAACATTTTGGTCTGTTTGACTTTGCTTGTTCCTTCATGAGTAACTTGCAAATTTTTCCATATATTATATGCAGACTCACAAACAGATACTTTGTTGAATTCATTCCTATCAAGCGAACAAAATAAAATATTCATTAATTTGGAATTATTTTGTGCAATAGCCTTTTGCTTAGCAGTCCACTATGCAAAACTAGTTATGGGTTCAGAATACTCAATTTGTGTGATATTTCAAGTTTCTAATGTTATTGTCTGTAAATATATTTTCACTCTACATGCCCAATATGCATAGTTACTGTCATTAAAAAGTGGTGGTCTGGCAATAGACAGACCCTCTACAAATGAACTAGTGATAGTGTCAACAGAACTAGTGTTGGTAGTCATTTATAAAAAATTTCAAAATTCATATTATGAAAACTTTGAGAACTCTAAACTTAAAACTAGGTTTTTTTTTTTTTTTTTTAAAGGTTAAAAGAAGAGATTAAAAAAAATAAGAAGAAGAAGGGAAAAAAAAAACTCTAAACTTAAAACTAGATAAACAAAAGGTAAAAAAAAAAGAAAGCAAACCCACCAATTTTTTTTTTTTTTTTAAATAAGAGTCTAGAAACAAAACAACTCAACCCAAAACACAAAAGAAATTTGAAAACACGGCCCAAAACAACTCAACGTAAAACAAAATGATTTTTTTGTTTAAATGATTAAAACCAAACAAAACAACAAACTCAGCCCTATAAGCCCGCTACCCGCTTGTGAAATATGAGTGCCCAAGTTCTTCCCTGTTAAAACCGATTAGAACAAAACCAAAGCAATAAAAAAAACTTTCTCAGTTAAAAAAAAAAGGGAATTCAACTCGAAATTCGCGATTGTGGTTTTTGTTGCAAATGCGAATCAACGATTTGAAGGTCGATTGGGTTGGGGAGGTGGCGGAATTGAGGGGATGGAAGTGGAGTTTGAAGCGATGTCGAGATCGAGCAGTGATACTCGGTGATTGGCGATGGAGACTATGTGTATGGGTTGCGAAGTGGCTGTGGGTGGTTAATGTTGCGTTGGTCGATTGAAAGTCCAGGCAAGCAAGTGGGAGGTTTCGAAGTTGATGGTAGGAAATTTTGTTCTGAAGTGGAGGTGTATGCTCTGGTGATGGTTTGCACAGAGAAAGGGGGATAGCAGTAGAAGTGATGCTTGTATGGTTAGTGGAAGTTCAGAGAAGTTTGTATGTGGAGGTTGAAATTTGGGTATATGGATATTGTTGTTAGCAGTAGTGATGGCAGATGGGTAATTGCTACAGTAGAGATGTTGAATTGGTTGGTGTGATTGAAGTGCAGAGAACAGAGGAGGGATTGGTGATTGCAAGGGAAATGTAAGCACAGTGTTGATGGTGTATACTAGTTGACAGAGGGGGGAGAGCTGGGTAATTTTTCACTGTTGGCTTGGGATTTGAGTTTGGAAATGTGGTTATTGTTTGAAGATGGTGGATCAAGCAATGGGTTGCAGCAGTTATAGGTGACTGTAGCAGTGTGGTATGAAGTGAAGTGAAGTTGTGATAGACGAGGTTGATTCTGGAAGTAGGGGAGGGTTGCAGTGTTATATGTGAAGATATGGTATGTTGCAGTTTGAAGGACATGTGACTGTGCAGGCAAAGTGGAACAGTAATGACTGTGACTGTGGCTGTAGTGGTTGGTCTGACCGTTGAGAGGCAATTGAATGGAATAATGGTGGAAGATGTTGCTTTGAGGAAGGATGTTATGCAATGGTGATGGCTGTGCACTGCAATGGGGTAGTAGACTTGCAGGAAGTGGATGGAGATGCAATTGTATGGGGATGAAGCAGTAGTGGAATCAGGTGAAGTTGATAGTAGCAAGAAGTTGAGAAGCTTGGGGAGTTGAAGGAGGAGTGAAGTTGGTCAGTGATGAAAATTGCAATATGGTAGTGTGTATTGTGTGGTGCTGATGCTGTCAGCAGTGATGGAAGCGATGGTGAAAGGCAGTGATAGTGGTTGTGAATGTCTTTGGCAAGTGTAGTTGTGTACAAGGCAGTGGTGGGATGTTGTTGAACTGGTAGGGGGATGGTATTGAGGAATTGAGGGAAGAAATGAAGACAGTAGGGTGGGGAGATGGTTACAGCACTTATGTTACTGTAATATGCAGAAACAGTGAACAGAGAAGGTTGATATGCAGTAAGGTGCAACAGTGCACTGTTATATACACAGAATTTTTTGTTTTTTTTTTGTAAATGTAAATAAAAGGAAGAAAAGAAATTGTAAATGTAAAAATGTGAAAAGCAATTGCAATGTATTTTTTTTTTTTTCTTTTTCAATTGATGTTGTGTAATTTTTTTTTTAAATATGAAAATGGAAATGAAAACAGAAAAACAAACACACAACAAAATGCACACAAACAAACACACTATTGTTTCTTTTTACACACAATAAAATCAAATGAAAAATAATTCGAAGAATAGAAAATTAAAATCAAAACAATTCCCCGGCAACGGCGCCAAAAACTTGTTCGTCGACAAAATTTCTATTGATTTAGAAATTTGCCGAAAAATTTCAAATTAAAATATAACCGCAAGCGCACGGTGTACGAATGTAGCACGTGGCGAATACGGGTCGATCCGCAGGGAATTGATGATTTTAAAAATTTCTATTCAATCAAATTATACCAAAGTCGAGTGAAATTGTTGGATAGAACTAAAATGAAGCTAAACTATAATTGAAATGTGATTAGTAAACTATTGAACTAGAGAACAATTTAGAGGCAAATCCACTCTCATATTTTTGTAAATCAACAAACACATAATTTATGATCTCTAACTTTGATATTAAGTGAAATAATCATTGCATTTATCATAAGTATGGTTTGTTTATGTTATTAGTTAACATAACTCAAACCATCAAACTATAATACAACAATTATACCACTTACAATTCTCATGAAAAAGAAGCCAAAGCAAAAACTATTTTAAGTATGATCTATTTACTATTGTAACTAGTAACATAGATCATCAAATTTCATTTTTACTTTCATTTCATAATCAAAAATTAATTAGCAAAAGTTGATGTAAATTGTGTTTATGTTGAGTAAGAATAGCTCATTTGCATAAGCAATATAAGCTATCAAACCCACCTGTATAAACTTACATCAAAATTCACATTCATGAAGCATAAACAAAGAGATCATAAATCATAAAAAATGTTGAAATTACATAAAGTTAGAGAGCTTCATCACCCCTAAATTGAAGGGGTTTAGCTACTCATTTGTGGCATTGAAGCATCACAAGTAAGTTTCAACATTAAAGAAAAGAAAATAGAAAATAAGCAAAGAAAGCAAAAGAGATTAGCTACTAACTACTCGCATAAATGTAAATCTAAGCTATGAACATAAAGAGAAAGAGAGCATATAAATAAACATTAACAATAAAACAAAGAAAAACTTGTAGAAAAGAGAGAAGAAAGAGGCTTGGAAGCCATTTTTATTTCATAGAACATTGAGCTTACACTTTGATTTCTTAATTTCCTAAGTAAAATGAAAGAGTAGATGATCCTCTTCATGTACATAAGAGGGCTATTTATACATGCATAAAACCCTAATTCTCTTTTTAGGGAGCTTCCCAAAATACCCTTGAGGTGGTGTAGCCTCCAAGTAATCATTAACATTCACTAATCCCCCACTTAATATGTACATGAAGCTTTAAGTCCTTTTAGCATGTGCTTAGCTTCTAATTGGAAGTTAGGTAAGTGGGTGGGGTCCTCCATGATCTTGAACTTGAATTATTTCCTCTTCATTCCTTTGTATTTCCTTATGCATGCATGTATCTTCATATAAGCCTCTTCCATATGCATCCAAATTCCTATAAAAATAATCAAAAAATGTCCAAGTAAAAATTCTTACATTGACACATGCACAAAAATGACCGTTTTGCCCCTGAATGATGATCAAAATATGATGGTTTGGAAATAATTGAATTTTGGTTTTAAACATGTTAAAATGCCCAAATATGATGATTATTTAAAAAAAGAGATAAAATATGGATGTAAATACATGCACAATTACGTGCACATCAACGGGCATCTTAGTAGCAGGTTTTCGTGTTTTGGTGCTAGCTCTATTTTGAAGTCTTTTTGGTTTTGAGGCTATCGGGTTTTGGAGGCTTTTGTCTTGGTTGAAAGCTTTTAGATCTCAAGGTGCTTAGTTTTGGAAGTTCGCTATCACTTCATTTCTTTGAAGACTTTTTGGCATATGATCACTTTTTGTTCTATTGTGATGTTTTATTTGAAGTTGTAATATATGTATAAAGATACTCTGATGTTGTAATGGATATTATGATGACGTTGTATCTATGATGTAATGCATGATATTCATTTTGTTTCTGCTGTTTTATATTCATCTTATGCTGTTATAAGCTCCATCCGACTGGAGTTCGATGTTTGAATCTTCGACAGTTGAATATAAGTGAGGTATTTGATGTCAATTTTCGAACATTGGATTTCGGGTCGTGACAATTTTGAACATGATCATCATAAGACATGAAGTGAAAAAACTCTCCACGATGGGTTTTAGAAAAAGGCTGTCGAGAGACATAATCATCGTATATAAACTCTTCGCAACAAGCTTAAACATAGTTATCACAATTCACAGGTAAATTAGGGTCATAGTACATACTGCATGTGATGGCTTAGTCTTCAAGCACTAAGTCATCAAGCAGAAACCTATCATGTGGCTAATGGTTCAGATTCATTAGATAGCAGAAATATAACGAATTAAACCCAAAACCCAAAAACCATAAAATAGTAGGTGTAATGACCCACCATTTTAGATGGTTCAAAACCATAATAAACCACGCATGTCGGACTCAAATCATTCAAAAGGGAAGATTGTTAATGGGGTAAATAAGAAAATAAAAGAAAAGAAGAAATAAAATAAAATATAGAATCTCGCAGCGGAACGATAAAATATAATAATCAAATAAAACAATTCATGAAGCTGTTTTACAAATAACATTTGATTTCACTTTTACAAATCAAAGTTATACATACATCAGAAATAAACAAATAATGTAGCGGAATACAGATAGTGGGATAATAAATAGCAATAATATATTAAATCTTCGTCTTTGTCCTCCAGAAAATAGTCTTCAATACACTGAAAAGCTCAGGCTAACCTGAGCATAACGAAAAGACAAAACTCGAGTCAGAACTAAAAGTTCTTATGTAAGTCAAATCAAACTAAATAAGATAGAAAGATTAGTGCAAAGGTATCATAGATGTTACGCTATTTCTATCTCTTATCAATTGTACAATGTGAATATAATTATTTAAAAGGTTTCAAATAATTCAAAATATCAGTCTTAATCATCTAATTAAAACAAATCCAAAGTTTGAATTAAATTAAACCCTTCAAATAATTCAGTCTCGAATACAATCCAAATTCAATAAATTATATGGATATATGTCATTTCAACCAGTACCAAAAATCAACATTTAAAATAATGAAAACCGTTCGGGTTTATCATTTCAATCCATAACGATTTTCCCTAAATCTATAAGATCGTTGAGTATGTATCATTTCAACCCATAATGAACTGAACATCAATAATAGGTATTTAAGTGGCCATTTATATTCAATAATAAATTAAATAACGATTTAATTAAAATAAATTCAAATTAACTAAGATGACGATTTAAATATACCAAACGGCCTTAAATAGATTTTCAATCGCATCATAAAATTAATATAACAAACATAAGAAGTTTTAGAAGTTGTGAGTAAGTTAAAACACTCACCTTAAAATTTAAATTGAATTTAAATCCAATTTAAGCCCAAAATTCAAACAGTCTCTGAAATCGTCCAAACCAGCGTCAAAATGTCTTAGATACGATCCCAGTAAAACAAACCGTGCGTGAATCGGATCTCCTATGCAAAAGTTATGCGAGTTAGAAGTTAACGATTTAAATTTTAAAACAAATAAAATAATAATAACGGGCCAGTACACGTCACCTTGCCTAGCACGAGACCCAAAGCCCTAATCCCCTACTCATGAACGAACGCAGTCGTTCACGGCTGCCTCCATGCATGACGCCGCTGCTCCGCACAGCCACGACCACATCAGGGTCGCCGCCGCTTCCCCCATATCCTACGACTCCACCCAATGGCCCACGACCATCAATTGACGCTGAACCGACAAGCCACCATTGTGAATCTTATGAGCTAATCAAATATTCACGCCACATCCAACCATTAGTTTGATGAACTAACCTCCTAGATGCACTCCGCATGACCCTCTCTACAACCCAGCACCCTCTGATCGACGATCGGTTGTAGTTGATCGACGATCAACGAACAGCCGAGAATTGTTCACCCAGTTCTGGACACATAGAAACCCAAATCGACAAACAGATTGTAGAATTGACTTGTTCTCATCGAGGGTTTTAAATTGATAAATAATATGATATAGTGGAGGAGTTTTAATTTTTGATTCAATTTTGAAATTGAATTTGAGGGTTTGGAGTTTGAATATGTTTCTGCTATTGAGGAGGAGAGGAGTACGAAGTATTGTACGTACTGTCAATGAAAAATAAGAAAAATTAGGATTTATAATGAGGTATTTATAGGCTGATCAGAAAAATAGAATGAATGGACCAGATTGATTTGGATTGGAATGTTAAACGACCCGAAAAGCCCGTTCTACCTTCGCAATGAAAATGTGTCACCCCATAATTCAGTATAGATGTTTTTGATGATATTAAATGCAATGGAACAGGTTTCAAGTCTTAATTCCATCGTATGAAGAAGTTAAGCCAAAATATGCTTATCTTAAATTGATTTCAATTGATTTTAATTAAATTGATTTCTAGGCGTCTCGAGTCTGTACGATCAAATGAAAAGTCCGATCATTACGAAACTTGAAATCCTACAATAATTCACTGTTACAGACCCGATGAAACTAGTTTCGTCAAAATCGGAGATAGTTGCCAAAAAGGCTATTTTCACGCTAATTAAATAAATTAATATTGAATTAATTAAATCACTTTTTCAATTCAAACCTAATAAATCACAATTTTATTATTTTAGCTTACCCAGTAATTTATAATCCTTTATAACAAATTTCTATATAAATTCAATATCCAGTATTGCACAGATTGCAATATTTAATTTCAATTTCAAATAATTTAGTGATTATAAGTTTAAATTTCAATAAATCCATTTATTAAATTTTTAAGTTTGTTATTCAAACAATTATCATCTTATTGGTATAATTACATTGGTTTATACCTTAGCACACTAATATTTCCCAATTTTATTTATATTTTAATTAACAAATTATTTAATTTCATTTAATTACAATAAATCCATTTATTATTGCTTGAATTCCAATAACTTGTCAAATCTTGATTTTCATTCTTTTTATTCGACCAATTGTCATATTATGAATAAAATTAACATTAGTTACATCATACTGAATTAACATACTACCATTTATCAATTTAACCTACATTAACTGCACTAATTAGGTCAATTAGCTGCAATTGATTACAATTTAAATTTTATGAACTAAACTAATAGGTAACTTATAACAATTATTACCATTAACTTTTAATTACAATTATAAGTTCATTATTTAAAATTAATTTTATAATAATTCTAACTTTATTCAATTTCTATTTATTATACCATTTCATTACATAATTAAACATTTACATTGGTTTTCCTATATTAAGCTTATAACAAAGTTATAACATTTACATAAATTCAATCGGTTGGAATTCCTTTCGAGTTATTGGCATTGTTCCCTTTCATTTTAGTTATTATTTCATTAATACATCACAAAATTATATTTCTCTCAATATTAAATTACAAAATCAATTAATGATATCTACAGGTTTATTACTTACAACAAATGTTACCATTTCTTCCATCACACTAACTTTTGTTCAATTACCATTAGCTATCTACTATTTCCTTGGTAAATCTAGTATTTTCATTTATTCCCTTATATTCAATTTATAACCAAGTATAACATTTTTATTATTTCAATCAATAGAAATTTTCATTATAATTGTTAATGTATGACTTAAATTAACATTGTTACATTTAATTCTAATTATCATTTCATAATTAAATTACAAATCTTATTCTTTCCAAATATTAGATCACAAATTCTATTACATTAACTAATTTAAATTATTGAAAATTACGGGTCGTTACACTCTCCCCCACTCAAAACTTTTCGTCCCCAAAAAGGAAAAGAAGGAATTAAGTGATCAATATATCTTATTCGAAATACTAAATTTATAAACAAATAAATTTACAAAACTAAATAGTTTAAATAAAATATATCAATTTATAACCCTTAGATTTTTTATATTCAAAAATCAAAAAAGTTTGGAAAACATTTCACAAAATTTTCTTAGTCTAAAATTCACGAAAAATTTCGACGGAGACTCCTTTGTACGGAGAGGCTCGGGAGAAATATAATATCACATAACAAAAATATATTGTATATTTTAAAAATTATATACCCCAACAGCGGGAAAGCAATATAATATCGCTATAAAACCGTAATCCAAAAACGTACCTATTTGTTTGGCAACTAACGCTTATTTTATTAAACCAAAAGCAGTAGCAATTGCTTCCATAACCTGTATTTTACTTATACAATCTAAAAGAGATTGATAATTATATAAAATGAAATGTTTAAATAAGTTTCAACCTGAAACAAAAGGAAATCAATATTAAACATAACCAAACAAACAATACAACCATTTATGTAACCAAGGAATCCACCATATATCAATAGCAACCAAAACAATTGGTATGTTTAGTTTAGAAATTTTTTAATCATGCAAGGTGTATATAAACTATCTAGTGTACCCTATGCTCAACGGCCTTAGATAATTACTTAATAGATTAGTCATACAACCTCAACAACTAGAAGTATTCTTTCCCATACTTCCCATCAACAAACAACAAGAAGTTAAAATTTATTTAAGCTTATTCAATTGGTTTTTTCTTCTTCTCATTATTTACTCTTCCACCAATTTATTTATATAAAGATCAATCACTTACATAATCTTTTTTCATTAAGGATTTAAGTCATTAATGAATCATTTCATAAAATGTTACTTAAATTTCTACCGCCTTACTAAAGTTTATTACTTAATTCAGTTATTGAATAAAATTTAAGTTTTAAGTTTTTGGTACTCGCCCTTGAAGAGAAAAGAAATATTTCAATATATCTAAAATTCAATTAAAACATTTAACGTCATTCTCTAAATAAAAATATAAGATATCTTAAAACATCCTCGTAGCAATCTGTAAAGATTTTTAAAAAGTCTAAAAAATGTTCGAAATTTATATCAAAACATTATAATAAGCTTTAAAATAAAGTTCCTTAAATCCGAAAATTTATTAGACTCATTATCTTTAAAATAAGTATAAACTCAAGATTATTAAACTGAAACTAATAGTATACTCAAACACTACATTAAATTTCTAAATCAAAGTATAAAATTTCATATCTTCATAATTAATTTTGCATACTTGTTTAAAAATGAATATTCAAATCATGGAAAACATTTATAATGGTTTAATAAAAAATTCAAACAGTAAATAAATCAATAAATTTACTATTAGTAGTTTGAAATCAAGTAAGCATTCCAAACTATACTTCCAAAATAGAGATTCAAATTTATTTGTCAAGTATATTGCTATAACTAATTTCGCAAATCAAAATTTTCTGTTTATTTAATATCTTTAAATTATACATTCATAGAAACTTATCTACTTTTTACTTGAAATATTCATTTGAAAGCATTATTTGCAAATCAATCATCTTTATACTTTTCAAAAATTCATTCGTAAAATTTCTTGCTTCATTTATAAATACTATATAAATAACACCTTTATAAATATATGTAAACTATGTGAAAATAATTGGTTACATCATTACTTATATTTACAAAGAAGCTACTGAAAAAAATAAATCCATTATTTAAATTTATAAATTTTATCTTAATATACTTTTCAAACATTATTAATAAATCAATAACCATTTATTTTAAATATGTTTTATTTATTTAATAAGTTTTAAAATATTTACAACACTAATGATTCACTTTTAAACCACGTTGTATATAGATAACTATGAGAAATGCGAATTACTGATCTTAAGGCTGGATTAACACTAGAGGGGGTGAATAGTGTTTTGTGGATTTTCTAAATCTTTTTGAAACTTATATCATTTAATCCCCAACAAATGCAATTCACAAACACAGATGTAATCACAGAATTAGACATAGATGCAAATATTAAATGAAAGCAGTAAAAGAAAGAACACACCAATATTTTATTCTAGTTTGAAGTTACCCTACATCCAGTCCCGTACAATCGCGTGGATTCCTTATCAAAATAATCTCTCAGATTAAACCCTCGGTTTCAAGGCTATGAGGTACACCCATCTGTACTTAAGTCCAGGGCAAACTCTCTTGATTTAACCGGGCTACAAGATCACCTAATTGATTTTCGGGGATACTGTAACGACCCAACTTCCAAACTCCAGGAAGTCACATCGTTAATAAGAAAGAAAGAGGTAGAAATAGAAGAGAAAGAAGAAAGAACTCAACAATATCAGAATCTCATAGCGGGACGGAACAAAATATAATATATCAAAATAGAAATTACATAGTCATTTACATCAGAGTTACACAGATACAATCAACCTTTCACATTAGACAGTTGTAAGGTCCTGTCTATTTCATTTCAAATACATCAGATAAAGACTACAACACAACTCAGCACAACGGAAATATAGATATAGCTACGTTTGGACTTCTGCTCCATGCTTTCCAATATTCGTCAAGCCAAAACCTGATCCCTTGGCTACTCATAAAAATTTTTGAGTACCCGAGAGTTTAAGAAAAACAAAAATAAACTCCGGGTCAGACATGGGTCTGGTGTGAGTAAACGGTTTAAAGTTGCTTAACTTTTGAAAACCTTTGAAAATAAAAGGCATCATGTAAGACTTCCCACACATAAATACGGGTAAGTTTTTACCTTACGCTATCCAACTATTTGATAGGAAATCCAGTGATATTATAATAGTGTCTAGGGTTTTCAAGTAAAATACAAAAATAGCTGGAATGCTTACATCTCACGTTCCAACATAGTTGGGCACAATCAAAACGTACGGCACTTATTGGAGATTGGATTCCATACAATGGCAGGGCTACTGGGGTATCGCCCGTCACAGTACGGGGCCTAGATCACCGTACCGAGGACCACTCCCGATCCCCTGCAACACAAGGCCGGAACCATCCCTTACTGGACAGTCCCAAACAAGACAACCCCGCAGTTCGCGTACGTTCCAACCGCCCACACAGCCGAATAAAAAGGGACTTCTAGACAGGGGAAAATCTTGCTCTCAAGTGGGGGCTACCCACTAAGCCTTGCTGCACCTCCCCTGTTTTAGCCATTCCCGGTTGATGAGGCTTGAGGCTACGATTACCTTTATAGGACATATCACTTAGAATGCTCATCGTCCACCTGACGATTTTCTGAAAGCATTCAATCCATACAAGTTCGTTCCGGGTTCGAACGAAACCGAAGGCATTATCTCATTACACTCATTTTGGAATCACCCACAGAGTTAACGACGATGACCCTTGCACTCTAAATCTCAATCTCGAATCTATAAGTACTATTTTGTCAAACTCATTACGGAATCACCCACAGAGTTATACTGACGTATAGCCCTTACACCTCGAGTCTTCACCTGCTACACTTAGATTCACGACCTAACGTTAATTTGGATCGATGTGGTTTTCGGATATCCAAATATGGAAACCCGATCCCGGTCTCATCGAAATCCAAAACGCCATCTTTTAGGTCCAAGTTGTTTTAAGGTTTAAAACAATTCATTTTAATTTAATACAATATATTGAATTCACACAGCACTTCACATAGATAAATATCACACATTTCTCACTGATATATCTAATATCATATCACAAATTATCACAACACATCATCCAATAGATTTTATTCAATAGATATCAATCAATAAATATCAACTAATAGATATCATCCAATATAGATATTCTATACAAACAAGCATCCATAAACAGGATTTATTAATCCAGGTTATAATTAATTTAATCATCTTAAATTAAATTAATTATTTAAGAATTAATCTTCTAATCCTGCTTAAACAATCATTAAGTAATTACTAACATTTAATTAATTAATCATTTCTTGATTATCCTTATCAATTAATCAATTACCCTTTAATCACAGGATAATTACTCTTTAATTCTCAATTAATAAACCTTAATTATTAATTGATCTCCTTTAAAAAAAAGTAATCAACCTTTAATTACTTTTATAATCACTTAATTAACATTTAATTAACTGATTAATTATCCATTAACTATTAATTAATAAACTTAATTATTAATCAATATCTCTTAATTACAATTAATAAATCCATAATTACTCTTAAAATTAATTAATTAATCATTAATTAACTAATTAATTATCTCTTAATTATTAATTAATAAAACTTAATTATTAATTAACAATTACAATTTATCAATCCATAATTATTAATTAATCAATCCTTAATTAACATTGATTAATTCTTAATTACTTATGATTAATCCTTAATCACCTTTGATTAGTTCTCAATTAACTTTTGATTAATCCTTAATCAACTTTGATTAATCAATTAATTAATATTTAATTATAGTATTAATTAATAAAACCCAATCATTAATTAATAAAACTTAATTACTAACTAAGTACATCTTAAATATTAATTAAGTAACCTCTAATTACTTAATTAATAACTCTCTAATTCAAATTAATCAAACCTTAATAACTTGATTAATTCATTCTTAATTATTTGATTACTCAATTAATCTTTGATCATTAATTAACAATTTTTAATTAATAATCCTTAATTATAATTAATCTTAAATTAATTAAATAATAACCTTTAATTAACTATTAATTAAATCAATTAATTTACTCCTGATTAATTACCTAATTAAATAAAAAAATTAATTAATTATACTTAATTCCCACAATTAACTTAATTTGTCTCAAGATATTAATCCCTAAATCATCTTAAGATAAGACATTATATCATTAATACCTTTATTTAACATTAACACTCAAAAACATTTTAACATTATAATTAATTAAGTTTTAAAATAAATAATTATTCACTTGATAGTTTTAAAGTTATCAAAGTTTAATTTCTTAAAACATTATCAAGTAAAGGTTTCAGAAACTAATTCAAATTTTATTTTAAAACTTACCCTTTTTAAAAAAAAATTCTTAACTCATCTTTAAACTAATGTTTAAAATGACTTTAAAATTTCATTTAACAAAATTTAATTTGAACATCTTTAAAACTTCATAACCTATTGTTTAAGAAATATAAAATAAGTTTAAATAGAAGTTAAAACTAGATTTAACTTCAAATTTCAAAAAAAATTGTTTTTTTTAAAACATTCTGAAAACTGTTTAAATTTATTACTTCGACTTTAACCCGTAGGATACTCGGGCCTAACCCCGAGTCAAAGCACTTCTGCCCATTTTTAAAACTAAAATTTTAATTTTTGAAGTTTATAAACCTGTAGCCTTATAACACCCAAACCTACTCGAGTTCACTCTCGGGTATTCTTCCCAAATTCTCGAGCAATGCTTCGAGTAAACTCCAAATCCATCACCAGATAACACACATCCCCCTTGTACACTTGCACAGTCGTCTTTGACGACGATGATCACCGCCGCAAGCCTCGACACACCGAACATTACCAAAGCATCACCTCCCAATCCTTCAAACACGACCACAAGGCTTAATTCAAAATCGAGCTTGACAGTTGGGACTAGAATCCAAATACTCATCAGAAACGCCTCGAACATCCTTCCTCCTACCACCTGAGTTGCCGTAGCTCCAGCCACATCATCTCCACACTTCCGTGAACCAAACCCCAAAGTTCTAATGCACTCGATTCAACAGAGAAGGAGAAGTGATCAAAACTATAGGCTCGTCCAATTTTAGGGTTAGAAACTTAATTCCTTCACCGTTGACGCCACAGCGAACTTTACAGCGTCCAACAATTTTTCCCAGCCTCACCGCACTGTCTTCTACCACCAGACCAAGCCTCGACCCCTCTAGATCCTTAAGCCATTAGCAGTTGCTTCAGAACCACTTTCCAGTCATTTTAGGATTTCATAAAAAATCCTAATCTAAAATTCATGATTTTTATTTTAAAAATCATGTTCTTCATAGATGTTTTGAGTTATGTAATTAAATTATCAAATCATGATACTTGATTTAACATGCTTTTCAATATTGCTACTGTATTTTCTTGTTTCCAGAACTAAATTTAAATTTAATCTGTTTTAAATAAAATTTAAACTTAAATTTATAATTTAACAAACATATCTTATATGTATCTCTAAAACAAACAAACAAAGAATGATTTGATTATGATTTCTCATCAAACTCTTATTTTCCTGAACCAAGAAACAGAGACATAAACACAGCAGACATTCTCTTATACAACCATTCATATCATATACATGCACAATCAAACATTATTATTTTGAACTTCACAAGAAATCAGAAGTATATTAACTAAATCTTTTTATTAAATTTATTTACTCATCATGTTTTAAAGAGCAGAGATGGTTTATTTACTGTCTTCTTCCCATTTTCAAAAATTATTCCAACTGAATGTTCTTAAATTATTTTTAAATTTTAGATCCTACAAATGCAAACAACACTTGTTTGAATATCTGAGTCTAATAGGATTTAGAGGTTTAGATCTTGATTTTTTATTTTTTTTTGAAAATTTGAAATTGACCAGTTTCTTGTTTTCAGGCATGCATTCCCACATACATTCATAAACACAGAAATACCACATAAGCATACACCACAAAGCATCATTCACCAAATATTTCACAAACAAACAAATATTAACTTACTTATTTTTAAATTTAAAAAGATTTACTCACAGATTTTTAAAAAGCAGAGGCTGGCAGCTTTTAAAGAAAAACTGGGAAGCTTTTAGAAACTGTAGCACTTGAAATTGAAGACTTTGATCAAATACTGGAACTTGATTCCCTTTTTCTGAAATCCTTGAATTTTTGAGATGTTTGAGAAGGTTGCTTTGCAAATCTTAGTTTTGAAAGATGGCTACAGACTTGCATTGGAAAATCTGCCACAACCTAGCTTACTGGCTTTGATTCCTGAGTTTGAGGAGTTTATAATTTGAAGATCTTTGGTTGCAGATTTGAGGAGTTAACATTTTACAAAATTATTTGATTTGAGTTTGAGGATAAAACAATATTACAAATTCTTGAATAGTTTTGCAAACAGTTTACAAACAGTTTACACAGTTTAAAAATGTTGCAGACCTGATTTGTATTGAGAAGATGATCACAAGTTTGCAATTATTTTGGTTTGAGAAGACTGCAGATTTCACATGAGTGTATATTGATTTAAAAAGATTAAAACAGAGGTGAATTTTGGTTTGAGGAGCATATGTTTTCAAGCTTGATCTGGTTTCAGGTTTTAATGCAACAGAATTTCTGGTTTGGGAAAAATAGTTTTCAGGTTTGATGCAAAAGAAATAAGTAAAAGAGATGAGAAAAAGAAGAGTTGAGTTATATAATATGATTTAGGATTTATTTGGAATTAAAGAAAAATAAAAAATAAATTTGCCACTTGTCTCCAATTATAAACACTTGTCATAACCTATGATTACTTCACTTACATGTGTATTTAATAAGCTTTATTAACCTACATTTGTAATATGTCATTTTTATTTATCTTTAAGAGATTTTAAAAGCTTTTATATAAATTTTCTAAATTAGTAAATACATTTCTAAATAAATAAATGCTTTCTAAATTTTATATAAAAAAATAAAATCTTTAGAAGAAAAATAAAGTATAATCAATCACAGTGTAAATAAAATCATATAAAAATATTTTTAGTCCATTTTTAAAAATCAAGTTACACATATATGCATATATAACTCTTAATAAAATTAAAATAACAAATCTTATCTCTAACAAAATTTATTTATGTTTATAAAAACTAAGTATTCTCAATATCATTTGAAAATAACAAATTAAACAAATTTTAAATTATTTATAAAAGATATCATAAATTACTTCTATTACTTAATAAATTAAGATCATATGAAATTTGTATTTTAACTCTTATTTAAAATTTTAAGTAATATTAAAAATAAAATAAAGCAAAGCCTAAATGTTAATCAAATTTTAAATTCATCTTTAAGCTAACTAAAATATAAGTTTAAACAAATAAGATTTTCTTTTAATATAAACCATATAATTATTTATTAAATTGCTTTGAAAAGTTAGATGTTAAATTTAAATCAAATTTCCAATTTTACCAAATATAAATTAAAGTTAGAAAATTAATTCATTTACTAAATTTTAAATCAAAGTTTATCGATTACAATATATACAATTATATATATTATAAACAGAAAATGGTTTATTAGCTTTAAAATGATAAAATCTACCAATTTAAATATTTATTAAAGGATGATTATTAGATCAATTCAAATTTTATTATCAAAATTTATCTAATCAAATTAATTTTTAAACACAGATTATTAAATTTATATTTCCAAATTTCCGGGATATCACCGATACGATCACACCCAATTGATTCAAGGCTGAACCGCACCTTTAACGTAACAGTTTGATTTACAAAAGATTCTATATCTCGTTATAGTATTGAGATGTTATGGAGAGAGTGGCAGAGACTCAAATAAGAGATAATCAAGTTTGATTCACTTGGTATTTCGGCAGAGTATAGTTTAGGATTCTTTAGAATAAATGTGGAAGATGAAGAGGAGAGAAAATAAATGAAATTTGGTAAAAAAAATTCATTTAGAACTTATTGGTATTTATAGTAGAGGAACAGCCATATCTATTCGTGAAAGGATATAATGAATAGACACTTCTTTTGAAAATTGAAAATTGAAAATAACGGACACCATGTCGGCATCGGGGGTTGAGGGGTGTCGACATGCTCAAGGAAAAATTAATGTTTTGATTTTCTTACTAAAATTGGTTTCTATAATTTGTCAAAACAATTTCTAAACTTTGTAAATATATTTGAATATAGTTTAAACATATAAAAGAGGTTAGAAAGTATTTTTAATATATATAATCTTAATCTATAAAGTGATTTCAAATTTGAGTATATAAATATTTTAAGCTAAATATTTACAACAAGAGATTGTTTAAAAACAAGAACAATTTTGAAATCAGAATATTAAAAATGATAAAAATAGTTTTGAGGCTAAAATATTCAAAACCAAGAGAGTTGTCTTTTTGAAAAGAAAGTTTTCGAAAACATTTTTTAAAAACAAGAGACATGCTTTTGAAAAGCACTTCTATAAAATTAGTAAGTATCAAAATAGGACCACTATATGTTCCACTAGATATTGTCGTGTGTTCCATCCCACTGGGGTTCCATCCCTTTAATAGGCTCGAAGTGGATTACATTGCATGAATAAATTTCGAATAAAGATGTAAGTGCTTTCAAGAAGTTTTAACATAATTCTAGACTCGATACTTATCTTGCACTACTGAAATCTTAAATTTTTGATAACTTGATTTCTTGATACTTATGAGTCTTCAATCTTGATATCTTCGATCTTTAAATTCATTAGCCTTATATCTCTATACGGTACAGTCTTCTCTCTTGGTACCTGCATTATTTATATTTTATAACAAGTCCTAGGGTTGTTGTCATGAAAACCGTCATCTCAAGGACTAACGATCTCCCCTTTTTTGAGTTTGACAACCTATGTTTATAAAATATACTTCAACTTCACTATAACTCCCCCTAAACTAATAACTCTCCCTTAATCTAAGTCTAACTACCCTAACTACTCTATTTTATATTTGTCTCCCTTTGTCATCAACAAAAAACTTATCCTAAACTAATATAACTCCCCTTAGTCTTATACTAGAGTACCTACGATAAATTATGATGGAGTATGTATATATATAAAATAACATGAGTTAATAATAAAGACATGACCAATATGAAAGTTTAAACCCAATAAATATTTACTACGTTTCATATAATGTTATACAATGCATTCAAACCAAGTCAATTCTAATCAAATCAAATCAAATCAAACAATTCAAAAACAAGCAATTCAAACCATAAGGAGATCAAATATTTCTAGGAACTTCAACCCATCCTTCTTCTCCAAAGATAGGATAATTTTTAATAACTTCCCAATCTTCACTATCTTAAATCAAAGTTCCTACAGGATTTGCATCGAAATCATCTTTGTCGAGGGCAGAAATCATCTAACAAAGGGCATCGAAATACTTCTCCTGTTCTTTTATCATCTGCATTTGACTTAGCTCTAAGTGCCTTTGATTGTGGAGAATAAAAGTAAGTATATTATTGAATGAATTGAGAGTTTTTTCAAAATTATCACTTAGAGTTTGAGAACAGGAAGCCATTTTTGATAAGTAGTGAAGAGATGCAAATAGAAATAAGTAGAAATGAAAAGATTACAAATTTCTAAAAGAAATAGGAGTTTAGATAGGCAGAACTTCGTTTAAAATGAATAGACATAGGTTATTTATTTCAAAATTTAAAAAATAACCAAATCTGATAATTATATGTCAACATATGGGTGTAGAAGCATGTCGACATGGGTCTGTTAATTTATGTGTCTTATTTATTTTGTAACTAAGTATGTATATATAAACTTATATACTATACTAACATTTATTCCAAAGGCACGATAAGGTAGGAAAACATATGATAGATAATTTTTATAAATAGACGAGATGATACATAAGATACTACATAATATGATAAAAAGAACAATACAAGCTCACACAAAACAAACTAATACATCACAACCTAGTTCTTAGAATGTGCTAGAGAATGTGGAGGATGATGATAAGCCAAGATTTCGACCAACTTTAGCAAAGAATTTGTTCATATTAGTAGACATTTTATCCAATTTCTTACTACGGATCTTTTGAGAATCCGTAGATTTTCCACTATAATCATTTGATATTTGAGAAGAGTTTTGTTGGAAGGATTGTTAGTATTGGTAAGATATTCAATACTTTCCAATGAGGTTACTTCATTATCTTCTTCAATTTCCATTTCCTCTCCTTGTTCTTCTTCTTCTTCATCTTCTTCCTCCATATCTTCATGTGCCAATCTTTCATCCTTTTCGGCAAGAGATTTATATTGTTGAAATATGAAAGTTGTTTTTATGAGAGATATGTTGGCATGATTAAACATGTATCTTGAAACAAATTCTTCCCTTTTGTAATCAATGCCGAAATAATTAAAAATCGGAGTGAGACAGATTCCATGATACAAGGTATTCTCACCCATTTTCAAATTCTTAGGAGGAAGTTCATCCATAATCACTTGTGCATAATTAATGTCATAATGATCCAAGATAGCAAAAAGAGCTTTACAAACTTTTAAAGTTGGATTACTGAAATTTCCTAATCTAGGAGCGATAGTATGTTGCAAAAGAAGATTGATAATACGTGCTTTCGGACGAAAATTATGATTTTTAAATTCAAAGTTGTCATCTCCTTCGAAAATGTGATGAAATATCTCACGATCATCTTCATCAATATTAAAAGTAGAAAGATCTATTCCCGATTGTTGCAATTGAGAATGTTGTCCAAAATTTCATAATTTAATACAATTTTAGTGCCTTTAGAACTACTCCAAATTTCATCTTCATTTACTTCCTAAAAATCGTGATTCAAATTTGCATAAATTTTTTAACAAGATTTAGGTAACAAACAAAATCATTTTTAGAATTGTCAAAAAGAATATGGATATGATTCTATTCAAGAAGGGTATTGATTTCATATGTAGGAAAATCGCTAAAGATAGCAAACTTTCTCGTATTAACTTTTTCAAAATTGGCATAGCTTATATAAGCCTTGATTTCTTCCGAATCATTATAGAGATACACTTTAATGGTTTTAGACAGCCTCGCTATGGATGGAGCGCTTGAAGAAGCCATTTTTGAGGAGAGTAGAATGTTAAAAGAGTGAAAGAGTTTGAATTTTAAAATGAAAGTGAAAAGGTATGATAAGATAATGGAAATAAATAGATATTCAATAGACATGTTCTCTGGTGAAGAGGTACCCTTCCAGAACATTGGGTTTGGTGAAAGGTGGAGGGAAATTCAAAGATTTGAATTCAAATTTCTGACAAGGATATCAACATCACGGGTAGGGCCATGTCGACGTTGATCAGAGAATTCATGTGACTTATATTTTCCTATATACTTTAATATGTATATACATATATTATTTTTAATGTCTATATATTTTCTTGAGTAATATTAAATATAATAATACTCTTTTGATAAAAGGTATTATAATATTAAAAATAAAATAAAAATAATAATGAAAAATTTAAAATTCAAAGAACACATAATTTCACAAACAATCAAACAATTTTAAGCAAAAAAATTCAGCCAATATATTGTAAACGTGTACCTTTTTCTAGATTCGTATCTTCAAGATCATCGGAATCATGAATAGCCATAAAGTACATATTTAAATTTTCCATCTTCTGATCATCATCGCTTGACGATGAGTCTGAGTCTGAATCATCTAGTGTAGCGGTATATGCTCTTTTGCTTTTCTTTGTACAATCATTGCTTGCAGGATACTTTTGCTTATCAAGATGCAAACAGCCTCTTTTGAGATGGTCTGGTTTCATCACAGTTCAAACATTTGACGTGGTTTGGTACTTTGTTATGATTTCTAGGATTCATGTGATCATTCTTTTTGAAGTTTTTCATCTTTCTATGTTTCAAAAACTTTCGAAAATTATTTGTTATGAAAGCTATTTCTTCATCATCATCACTTCCCGAGTCTTATCCTTCTGTTAATCATTGAACGCAATTGACTTCTTTTAGAATGCCTTGCAATCTCTTCTCCCTTGCATTTGTACTTCGAATGACACTAGATTTCCAATCAATTCTTCAGTCTTTAAAGTATTGATAACATTTGCATCTTCGATTTCAAGATTTTTCTGATCCCATACCGGAGTAAGAGAATTTAGAATTTTTCTAACATGATCTTCTTCGAAAAAACTTTTTCCCAATAATATTAGAGAATGCATAATCCCTTGAAATCTAGTATACATATATGAAATGGACTCAATAGAATTTATTTTGAATAGTTGAAACTGGTTTGTGAGTATGAACATTTTGGTCTGTTTGACTTTGCTTGTTCCTTCATGAGTAACTTGCAAATTTTTCCATATATTATATGCAGACTCACAAACAGATACTTTGTTGAATTCATTCCTATCAAGCGAACAAAATAAAATATTCATTAATTTGGAATTATTTTGTGCAATAGCCTTTTGCTTAGCAGTCCACTATGCAAAACTAGTTATGGGTTCAGAATACTCAATTTGTGTGATATTTCAAGTTTCTAATGTTATTGTCTGTAAATATATTTTCACTCTACATGCCCAATATGCATAGTTACTGTCATTAAAAAGTGGTGGTCTGGCAATAGACAGACCCTCTACAAATGAACTAGTGATAGTGTCAACAGAACTAGTGTTGGTAGTCATTTATAAAAAAATTCAAAATTCATATTATGAAAACTTTGAGAACTAATTCTCTGATACCAAGAAATGTGGATTACAAATATTAAGGCTGGAATAACACTAGAGGGGGTAAATAGTGTTTTGTGGATTTTCTAAATCTTTTTGAAACTTATGTAATTTAATCACCAACAAATGCAATTCACAGACATAGATATAGTCACAGAATCATACATAGATGCAAAAACTAAATAAAAGCAGTAAAGGAAAGACCATATAAGGATTTTGTACTGGTTCGGAGTTACCATACATCTAGTCCCGTACAACCGTACAGATTTCTTATCAAATTAATCTCTCATATTACACCCTCGGTTGCAAGGCTACGAGGTACACCCTCCTGTATTCGAGTCCAGGGAAAACTCTCTTGATTTAGCCAGGCTACAAGATCACCTAATTGATTTCAAAGGCTACAATCACAGCCCAATTGATTTCAAGGATCAACCGCATCTTTTACTCAACAGTTTGATTTACAAAAGATTCTATAACTCTGAATAGCACTGAGATCTTATGGAGAGAGTGGCAGAGAATCAAACAAGAGATAATCAAGTTTGATTCACTTGGTATTTCGGCAGAGTATAGTTTAGGATTCTTTAGAATAAATGTGAAAAATGAAGAGGAGAGAAAATAAATGAAATCTGGTAAAAAAATTCGTTTAGAACTTACTGGTATATATAATAGAGCAACAGTCATATCTATTCGTGAAAGGATACGATGAATAGACAATTCTTTTGAAAATAAATAATTGAAAATAACAAAAACCATGTCGACATCGGGAGTTGAGGGATGTCGACATGCCCAAGGCAAAATTGATGTTTTGATTTTCTTATTAAAATTGGTTACAATAGTTTGTCAAAACAATTTCTAAACTTTGTAAATATATTTAAATATACTTTAAACATATAAAAGAGTTTAGAAAGTAATTTTTAATACATATAATGTTAATCTATAAAGTGATATAAAATCTGAGTATATAAATATTTTAAAGCTACAAATTTAAAACAAGAGATGGTTCAAAAACAAGGATAATTTTTGAAATCAAAATATTAAAAATGATAAAAATAGTTTTGAGGCAAAAATATTTAAAACCAAGAGAGATGTCTTTTTGAAAAGAAAATTTTTGAAAATATTTTCTAAAAACAAGAGATATATTTTTGAAAAGCATTTTTATAAAACTAGTGGATATCAAAATAGGACCACTACATGTTTCACTAGATATTGTCATTGGTTCCATCTCTTTAACATGCTGAAGTGGATTCCATTCCACGAATAATTTTGAATAAAGATATAAGTGCTTTCAAGAAGTTTTAACATAATTCTAGACTCAATACTTATCTTGTACTAGTGAAATCTTGAACTCTTAATAACTTGATTTCTCGATACTCATGAGTCTACAATCTTGATATCTTCAATCTTTAAATTCATTAGTCTTGTATATCTATACTATACATTCTTCATTCTTGGTACCTGCATGTTTATATTCTGCATATACATATATATCTAAACCAAAACATTAGTATTTATATTTTATAACAAGTCCTAAAGTTATTATATCAAAACCATTATCTCAAGAACTAATGATAACAATATTTTAAATAGTTTAAAATATTTAGAAATGACAAAATGACTAAAATATCTTTTATATAATACTTTATTAAAATACTTTTATAACTCGATGTTTCAACAAGTTTTTCCTCGCTCTTGCAGGCACTGGGTGTACGTTGATCAGGCGTAAGAATAGAATTGTCCAAGTACTTAGTAGACCTATTTCAACATCTTGTGAAAAATACTTAAAAATAGGTATGAGAACTACCATGCAAAATTCAATGTCAAATGATGATAATACGATAGCAGTGGCCCGCTGCTGATCTAGTATTTATGCAATGGACACAAAACTTTCCAAAAGGTCCTTCTACCTTTTGGATTCTAGAAAAATATAGCAGCCAGGTCAAAAACAAGGGACCGTCGAAACCCCTGCTACAGTGGTACACTGCTGATTCAATGATTTATGCAATAGACGTACTTCCTTCCTTGAAGATCCATAAACAATAGATCCTAGGATCGAAAGCGCCTCCATTAGGTAAACTAAAGAACCATCTGCCCTGAAGAAAAATATTGAGGAACTCATGAGTTTAAGTTCGGACAACCATATTAGTTCGAATCCATTTCTGAATTCATCCAAGTCCATTAGGGTTTATCGGTCGAATCCATTCCTGTATTACCCAAGTCCATATGGGTCGAAGCATATCATACTATACTTCTTCACGCAGCGTACTTCCCCATACCTCTTACTTCAAAATATAACATACCATATATAGTACCCTTTCAAATCATAACTTCAAATATTGCACTTATATAAATTCTATTATATATAAGATTTGATTTTCAGATAAAGTACTTTCCAAAATCAATAATCTCGAACATATCAAATCATTCTTATATAAATTTCGTTATATATAAGATTTATCTCTTCAGATCGAATACATTCCAAACAGTTTCAAAATCACTTGTACTTATATAAAGTCCATCTTATACAAGAATAAAAAATTTCCAAAATCAATTTCGCTGTATGAGAAGCCATATGGTATTGAACATCTTTGCTTTATAAAAGATGTTGAATTTAAAATAGTTTTGCATATAAAATCATTTTGTGAAATAGTTTTGTATATAAAATGGTTGTGTGAAATAGTTTGTAAATAATATAGTTTGTAATTAAAATAGTTTGCAAACAAAATAGTTTTTGAAATAGTTTTTATAAATAAGATAGTTTGTAAAATAGTTTTGTAAATAAAATAGAATAAATAGTTTGTATAAGAAAAAATAAAATAAAATAGTCTGGAAAATGGTTTTGAATTAATAGTAGTTTTGCATAAAAGAAAATTCCAATTTAAATTACAAAGATATCCAACCCAAATAATTTCAATTTCAGCATCAAAGCATATCAATAATATTAGAACATAAGATGCACATATGTCATCATTTCGCAAAATCACATTCAGTCACTCGCTCGATCACACAAGTTCGCTTTCGAACTAGTATTGTCCATTCAACTTCCCTAATGCGGACTTCGATATGGTTTCTCGATTAAAAACCATCATTCTCCTTGCATGGCCATATACTATAATAGAGAATTCTAGAACCAAACCAAAAATCCATATCAAATATTCACCATCCAGAATCGAATGAAAAATCCTAACACAAAGTTGTGAAATTCATATGGAACTTGTGTACTCAAATCCGGATCAGGTTAATTTTTCGAATAAAATAATATATATATATATATATATATACACACAACTTGTGTAATTATTCTAATTTGTTTCATCACAGTTGCATTATGATTAAATTCATTTTTTAATCTCATTGATTAACACAAATATCACTTTATATGTTAATATTTGTTTCGTAGAACTTCTCCATTTAAAATAAAACATTATTATATCCATTCTTATAATATTGCTTATATTTCTCTTTAATTAAAATTACATTCATTTTACATGTAATATTTCTCATTTAAAATTATATATATTTGCAAATCATTTCGTAAGGAATTTTCTTAAGTTTATAATCAATTTATAAAAGCTTAATTCCTTTTTATAAGACATTGTTCATGTTTAAAGTTATCACAACTTTATTTATAACCATTTATTGCAACATCCATTTATTGCATAACAATTTATAAGTCATGGCTTTATTTAATCATTTCACATTTGATTTATATTTGCTTATCCCATTTAGTTTCACCTTTACCTTTCAATTTATTTATGACACATCTCATAACTGTTAACTAAGTTCACAATTTCAATTTTTAAATATTTCAAGGCTTAAAGATCACATTTTTATATCATTACGTTACATGCCAATAATGTACACACGAATTCTATTTATTTACTAAACATAGAAATAACAAATTAAACCTTGTTTTACTTGCTTTGAAATTAAGGTTATCAAAATCAACTGCATAATTCAACACAACTTCTAAGTTTCAAATCATATATTAATTCAGAAGGTTTTGATTATGCAAAATATCAAAATATTCCATTTATTTATTCTCTTTAATACACCATTATTAAACTAGTGTTTAGTCCATTAATTCAATCAAAAATAATTAGCCAATGCTTATAAACTGACAAAACTCAACTAATCAACAACAAATGATAATAACTAAATATTACCATTTCATAAATCAAACACATTATAAATAACTATATTGGTTATAGAATTTTATTCCTTTATACATATATCATATAATATTAGGAAAAATAATTTCATTTCAAAACGTATATAAAACATGTTTTATAATGCTAACAAATACGCGTTCTCGTATGTACACTCAGGCAACTCATTCTAGGGTATTGCTACCCTATCTCTAATGAGTTAACCCCAACAGGCTAAGGTATGTCTAAACCTGACTCTGATACCAAATGTAACTATCCACCTTTTTGGAAGGTTCAAATCGACAATAGACCACACATGTTGGACTCAAACCAATCAAAAGGGAGTATTATTAATGGGGTAAATAAGAAAATTAAAGAAAAGAAGGAAAAAAACAAAACACAGAATCTCGCAGCGGAATGACATAATATAGTAATCAAATAAAACGTTTTATGAAGTTGTTTTACAAATAGAATTAGATTTCACTTTTACAAATCAAATCAGAATTATACATACATTAGAAATAAACGAATAATGCAGCGGAACATAAAATGTAGTGGAATAATAAATAGCGATAATATATTAAATCTTCCTCTTTGTCCTCCAGAAAATAGTCTTTAATACACTGAAAAGCCCAGGCTGACCCGAGCGTAATGAAAAGACAAAACACTCAAGTCATAACTAAAATATCTTATGTAAGTCAAATCAAAATAAATAAGATAGAAAGATTAATGCAAAGGTCTCATAGATGTTTTGGGATTTTCATCACTTTTCAAGTGCACAATGTGAATATAATTATTTAAAATGTTTCAAATAATTCAAAATATCAATCTTAGTCATCTAATTAAGACAAATCCGAAGTTTGAATTAACTTGAACACTTCAAATAATTCAGTCCCAAATACAATTCAAAATAAAGAAATTATATGGATATATGTCATTTCAACCAGTACCAAAAATCAGCATTTCAAATCAATGAAAATCGTTCGGATTTATCATTTCAACCCATAACGATTTTCCCTTAATCTAAAATATCGCGTGGGTACGTATCATTTCAACTCATAGTGAACTTGCAGTATTATAACGATATAAAATACAACATCCACTCATCCAATTTCAGCAACCAAACATCCATCACAATAATCATTCAAATCAATCAATAAATATCAATATAGAACTGAAAATCAACAACATGTATTTAACTGGCAGTTTATATTCAATAATAAATTAAATAACGATTTAATTCAAATAAATTCAAATTAATTGAGATGAAGATTTAAATATACCAAACAGCCTTAAATATATTTTCAATCACGTCACAAATTTAATTTAACAAACATAAGAAGTTTTAGAAGTTGTGAGTGGGTTAAAACACTCACCTTTGAATTTAAATTGAATTAAAATCCAATTTAAGTTCAAAATTAAAATAGTATCCGAAATCATCCAAACAAACATCAAAATGTCTAGAATTTCGATACGATCCCAGCAAAATAAACCGTGCGTGAATCTGACCTCGTATGCAAAAGTTATGAGAGTTAGAAGTTAAAGATTTAAATTTTAAAACAAATAAAATAATAATAACAGGCCAATACATGTCACCTTGCCTAGCACGAGACCCAAAGCCCTAATCCCCTGTTCACGAATGAACGAAATCGCTCATGGCCGTCGCCATGCATGAGCCGCTGCTCCGCCCAACCACGACCACATTAGGGTCGTCGTCGCTTCCCCCATGTCCTGCGACTCCAGCCGACGGCCCACGACCATCGATCGACGCTGAACCTACAAGCGCCGCCACGAAGCTTGTGACCTAATCGAATATTCACGCCACATCCAACCGTTGATTCGACGAACTAACCACCTAGATGAACTCCGCATGACCCTCCCTATAACCCAGCACCCTCCGATCGACGACCAGTCGAAGTTGATTGACGATCAATGAACAACCGAGAATTGTTCGCCCAGTTCTGGCCACATAGAAACCCAAATCAAAAAACATATTGCAGAATTGACTTGCGCTCATCGAGGGCTTCAGATCAATATATAATATGATATGCTTGAGGAGTTTTAATTTTTGATTCGATTTTGAAATTGAATTTGTGGGTTTGGAGTTTGAATCTGTTTCTGCCATTGTGGAGGAGACGAGCACAAAGAATTATACGGACTGTCAATGAAAAAGAATAAAATTAGGGTTTATAATGAGGTATTTATATGCAGATAAAAAAATAGATTGAATGGACCAGATTGATTTGGATTAAAACGATAAACGATAAGAAAAGCTCGTTCTGTCTCAAGAATGAAAATGTGTCATCCCATATATCAATATAGATGTCTTTGATGATTTTAAATACAAGAAAACAGGTTTTAAGTCTTAATTCCATCATATGAAGAAGTTATGCCAATATCGGCTCATCTCAAACTGATTTCAATTGATTCTGATTTCTAGGCGTTTCGCGTCCGTACGATCAAACGACAAGTCCGATCGTTACAAAACTTGAAATCCTACAATAATTCACTGTTATGGATCCGATGAAACAATTTTCATCGGAATCCAAGACAGTTGCCAAAATAGCTATTTTCACGCGAATTGAATAAATTAATGTTAAATTAATTAAATCACTTTTTCAATTCTAAGTTAATAAATCACAATTTCTATTATTTTGGCTTACCTAGTAATTTATAATCATTTATAACAAATTTCTATATAAATCAAATACTTCATATTGCACAAATTTCAATTTTAAATAATTCAGTGATTATAAGTTTAAATTTCAATAAATCCATTTATTAAAGTTTTAAGTTTGTTATTCAGTCAATTATCATCTTATTGGTATAATTACAATGGTTTACACCTTAGCACATTAATATTTCACAATTTCATCTAAATTTTAATTCACGAAATATTTAATTTCATTTAATAATAAATCCATTTATTATAGCTTAAATTCCAATGATTTGTCAAATCTTGATTTCCATTCTTTTTATTCAACCAATTGTCATATTATGAATAAAATTAACATTAGTTACATCTTATTGAATTAACATAGTAGTATTCATCAATTTAACCTATATTAACTACATTAATTAAGTTAATTAACTGCAACTGATTTCAATTTAAATTTTATGAACTAAACCAATAGGTAACTTATTAAAATTGTTACCACTAACTTCTAATTACATTTAGAAGTTAATTACTTACTATTAATGTTACAATGTAACGACCCGATATTTTCAACCATTCGCATCCGCACATGTCGGACTTGAATTGCCCAAAATACCGCGTTGTAAATAAAATTTGGCAAATCTCAGAATATACAGTAAATACATAATCACAGACACAGTATTTAATAATGCAGCGGAATTTAAAAGAAATAGTAGTTCATGAAGCTACTATATAAAAAAATAAGATACATCAGAGTTAAACATGATACAACAAAAAGTAACAAGATACATCAGGTACAAATCAGAATACATCACTGAAATCACTGGATACAGAAAGCAAAATAGATGGCTGGATCTTCAAGGAAAGCTCCAACTCCGAAGGTGAATCTTGAATGCTAACTCACTCAATCTGACTCGAGCGTAAAGCAAAATACAAAACACTCGAGTCAGGACATAAATACTTATGAACTGTAAATAAACTCAAGTGAACAGTAACAAAAATGCATCAGTAACTTAAAGGATGCTTGGGATCGCCCATCCTTTAAGGATCCGTTAAACTATTTACTATGTAGTAATATTGCGCTACTATAATAATGTCTACAGTAAAATAAACATACTTTTAAATAGCGTTCCGGGCTACCCATATCACCCTTCACACATAATAGTCCCAGTGGTCCATCCAATATCATGCCATCTCCACTCTGGGTGACTGTCATAGGATACCACACGGGCTACGGGAGAAAAACAAACTCGTAGTAAAGGCTCGGTATGGTAGGTGACACGGCACACAAGGCAATGCCAGGGTAGATATACCAATTACGCACACGGGCTGGTGGTAACGCAGCAACCACATACGCCCACCTCGGAACACACTCCCAATCAAAATCGGAGGATGGCCATCTAATCAATCACCAGTAAGAGTATAGTATCGAAGGAATGTGTCCGACCAGAGGTGCTACCTCCTTTGGCCCGAGATCGCTTCTGTTTTAGCCACCTTATGCCAACTCACGGGAGTTGGGTCCACGTAATATACCTCAAGAACGTCGCCACCATCCTACTTCATTCTGGAATCTCCACCGCGTATACGGTTGTTAAAGTGGTTTTCGGAGTTGGCAGAGAGTATGACAACTTTCGATCCCGGTCTCTTTAACGACCAAACGTTATTATAACACCGTGGTCATTTCAAAATAGTTTATATTTCAAAAGGATCAAATCATTTCATTTCAAAACTATATTCAAATCAAAATAGTTTATACTTTATCATTTCCATCTCAAACCTATATTCACTTCCAAAAATCATAATACTTTCAAAGTTATAACTCTTTCGAAACCAAAATACTTGAAATCATTACACTTTGAAAATCATAACATTCTGAAATCATACATTTGAAATCATGAAACATTCATTTAATTCTTTACATTTTACAAATTTATTTACAATTTAATTCAAAATTTCAAATTTCAAATTTAATTCAAATCAAACCATCAATTTCAATTCAATTCAGTTTTCTAACAAAACATTTCAAATCTTATAAATTTCAAATATAGATTTGATCTACAAAATAAGCTATCCAATTTTAATATGTTTCCAAACTTTAATATCCCACATTTCAAAACTAAACTTTATAATTCCATATATTCATATCTCAAATCTAATTTCATTATATGTAGTTTTGAAATATTAATTTCATAAATCCAATATTATTAAAATAAAATAAAATTATAATTAAACCAAATATCTTTTCATACAAATATAAACTTCAAATATTCCTTTATCAAATAAAGCAAAATCAAATATCATTCAACATTCACATTCTTTATTAAAATAAAGATCAAATCATTTCCAAACCATTTCAAAATCATTAAAATATTACATCCTTTCAAAACTTCATAATCAAATCATTATTTGAATTCAAATCCAAATATTCAAAGTTAAATATCATTTAAAAATCAAATATGTCATTCATTTATTATTTCAAACATCATTACCAAAAATACATTCCAAAATTCCATTCAAAAATTCATTTATTATATTACATTTCATTCCGTTTAACACATAACCAAGTAAACTTTATTTAAATTCAAATTCAATTTAAATTCCTTAAAAATTCAAATTTAAATATTCAAAACTTCTAAAATTTCACAGATAATCCATTTCAAAAGTTAAATTATTTAACACTTTAAAATATAGCCCAAACAGTGTTAAAATCTATAACATTTCAAAACATTGTCAAATTATAGCAACGACAGCATTTATAAAGTGCTGTCGTAGCTTATATTTTCCAAAATGGTTTATTCAAGAATAGCGACATTTATAAAATGTCGTAATAGATATTTAGTTATTTCAAACATTGTTAGATTCAAAACAATAGCATTAAAATGCTGTCAAAAGATTAAAGCATTTTGAAAATGCTATAAAATTCCAGGTTTCATTTTAGCTTTTCAAAAATAATAATAAAACTCCAAATTTTTATTATTACAACTTAAAAATCATATTTCTAGACTTCAAAATTTCACATTTAAAATCATTTTAACATATGATTTAACACAATAAAATTTTAAGATCAAATATTCAATTTTGCAAACTCCATTCATTTATTAAGTCAAAATTCACTGTTTATTAATTTATAAATTTAATAAACTTAAAATTTTACTTCAAATATCATTTCAAAACTTCAAATTTAATTTCCATTATTTATTTACATCTTAAAATAAAATTTAAAGTCAAACGTCACATTTACTCCAAATTTACATACTTGAATTCACTTAAATTCACAATTTCAAGATTTAATATTTAACTTTCTTAAAACCATAATATATATATTTTAAATCAAAATTTCATACTTTTGAAAATACATATTTAAAAAAATCATTTAAAAATATACCACGGGGTCTGTATATAATTTTCTAACCTAGGTCAAGTGATACAGATATATATCATTTCAATCCGTAATTTACAAAGAAAACCGGGTTTATCATTTCAAACCCGCAATCCTAAGCCAAATAAAATACAATAAAAATCGCTCACGCCTATCATTTCAGCCCATAACGATTTTTTCTTATTCTAAAGTTCGTTCGGGTATGTATAATTTCAACCCATAATGATTCTATTCTAACAGGGAACTTGCAGTGTGAATATATGCATAAACAATATAAACAATGTCAATGTCACAATATAATGTCACATATCAGATGTCAGGTTATAATTAACAGTTTTAACATGGTAACAACATGGCATAGCATATCATACGATCATCATTAACTTTCATAAACATTTTATATTACTAAACACTTGTCATCAATTCACTATTTCATAAGTATAAATGTCAGAGTGAGAAAGACTCACCTTTTCGAAGCTAGAGACCAAAACAACAAACACAAGAGCGATTCCAAAAGCACGACAAACCCGATTTGAATTGGATGAAATGGAAAGCCTTGATAATGATCTTGTATACAACAAATAAACAAGACCATATAAACATATGCATACAATACAATATGAATTTAAACGAAATGGAAACTTTAAATCAACAAAGAACATTACCCAGCTTTAACACGAAAGTGCCTGACCACGACAACATGGCTTGTCACATGATCAATTGGGCTTGTTCTCATCACACTAGGCTCGGCGTAGGTGTCAACATGACTTGGGTTTAGCATCAAAACACATGGCAACAAGTGGATGAAGATGGAGGAGTTACAACATGAAGCATACTAAGTCAAGGCAACAATAGGTAGGGTTTGGGTGCATTTTTGGCTCGACCAAAAGCAAGTGGGGCTCGGCCAAAGGCAAGTACAGGTCTGGACAGTGGAGAGGTGGAAGGTCAGAGGTGGTATCATGGTGGTGGTGGAGAAATAGGAGACGGCCAAGGCCATATGTGGTGGTTGTGAGGTGATAAGGCAAGCAACATGAAGGGATTTGGTGAATGGATGGTTTGTTCATGGTTCTATAAGTTTGGATGGTGGGGTTTTGGCCTAGGGCTCACGGCCTTGCTTCAGGTCAGATCTGGAGATGGTGTAGCAGCGGCCAAAGGTCAGGTAGTGGCTGGTGGTGGTGGTTCTAGGGGTGGCCAAAGTGTATAGGAAGAGGTAGGTGATGTTTTGTGGCTAGGCTAGCATAGTTTCAAGGAGTTTTTGTGTTGTTTTCATCTTTGGGATGCCACGGCCTGACATGGACAGAGGAGAGGCTGATGTTGCAGCTGGATATGGAGGAGGTGATGGTCGGTGATGATGGTGGAGAGTGGGGCCAAGCAAAGCTTTGCAAAGGAGGAAGCAAAATCATTGAAATTGTGAAGAAGAGAAGAGATAAAGGAAGCCATTTGCAAATTTTTTTTCTCTCTTATCAAGCCGTGAGTTTTTAGGAGGAGTTAAGAAACATTTTTCACATGAATATGAGAGGGAGTCACGGCAATAGCAAAAGGATATGGTCGGCTAAGGCTAGAAATGAAAAGGTTGGAAAACAAAGAGGCGGGAAAACAAAGAGCCTTGAGCAACTAAAGAGACACAAACTCTTCAAATTTCCATTATTTTCTTTTTAAACCTTATATAACTGAAATATATATAAAATCAGATAAATTATGAAAATTTAGTAAATAAACAAAAATAAATTAATTAATTATTAATTATATATAGTTTAATTAAATAAAACAGCAAAATTTGCAGCTAGTCTTGAAAATATGAAAAATAAGTGCAATGAACTTGGGAAATTTTTTATGTACTTAAAAGTACTTATAAATAAAGATAAGAACACAAAATAAAAAGGAAATCACAAAAGTAAATAAATAAATTTTAATTTAAATATAGTTTAGATGAAGAAAATAGCAGAAAAAGGAAAACAGCCTTTTAAAAATAGGAAATCATCATAGTAAATTTTAGAAAAATTCTATTATCATTTTAAAAATATTTAAAAGTCAAAATATACATAATATAACATATTAAAACATATTAAAATAAAATATGACAGAGAAAAAAATAAAATTTATACAATTTAAAATAACAAAATTGCAAAATAAACAATTTATACTCAAAATTGAAATGTACATATCTTTTGCAGTTTAACTCCGTTTTCCATGAAACAAAACGCAGTGTTCAAGTTATTAAATCTATTTTCATAACAAAAGATAAAATTTAAAATTTCAAACTTTTAAATTTTAAGTTAAAAGTCAAAGTTTGACTATTTGACCAAAAATTCACTTTTTTTGGAAATATTCAACTTACACAAGTTTTGGAATTATAATTCATATAAAAATCAAGATTTATATTTAAATAATAAAATTTAATCATTTCAATAAGTAAAATAAGTTTTTTTATCAAAATTTAAATTAAAATAATTAAAATATACAATTAAAATAATTACAAAATACAGGGTTGTTACATACAATAACTCTAATTTTATTCAATTTCTATTTATCATACCACTTCATTACATATTAAACATTTACATTGGTTTTCCTATATCAAGCTTATAACCAAATTATAACATTTACATAAATTTAATTGGTTGGAATTCCTTTTAAATTATTAATAATTAACTTTAGTTGAAATTGTTACCTTTCATTTTAGTTATTATTTCATTAATACATAACAAATTTATATTTCTCTCATATTAAATTACCAAAATCAATTAATTATATCTACAGGTTTATTACTTACAGCAAATGTTACCATTTCTTTCATAACACTAATTTTTGTTCAATTACCGTTAACTATCTATTATTTCCTCGGTAAATCCAATATTTTCTTTTATTCCCTTATATTCAATTTATAACCAAGTATAGCATTTTTATTATTTCAATTAATTGGAACTTTAATTATAATTGTTAATGAATAATGACTTAAATCAACATTGCTACATTTAATTCTAATTATCATTTCATAATTAAATTACAAATTTTTATTCTTTCTAATTATTAAATCACATATCCTATTAAATTAACTAATTCAAATTGTCGGAAATTACAGGTCGTTACAGTAGGCAAGGAAACCCAATTTGGACGAAAATAATAATTACATTTGGAAAACAAAGAAATAACTAAGATTGAAATAAATAGTGAAGATTCACTCTAATCCTTGTGAAAATAAGATAAATGAAGGCAAATTGAAAACTTGGCAATGACAAAACAAACAAACAAATCACTAACAAAATATTTACGTGATGAGAATTGCAGGAATGAGGTTTAGTTTAGGATAATATAATGGGAATAAGATAGTTTTGATAAAAACAAGAAGAAGAAAAAGGAAGGAAGAATCATTATTTATAGGAAGAGGATGAAAATGAGATAACCATTAGAGTTAATGGCAATAAATATAAACAACCAAGATAAGGAGGTTTTGAATATGATTAGATTACTTATACTAAAGTATAAGGAAATCTATAATAAAATAGGAAGTGAATTTTCATACCCCATACATGTTAGTCATTGCTGGATGATAAGATTAGGAGCCTTCACGAAATAAACACAGGAGCCATCGTTAAAGGTCGTCGCTTGCTATTCCTAAGCAATAGAATATAGCTGTGATGACCCGAAACTTCTGTATATTTGGAATTGAAATGATTAATTGATTTTAAATATTTGAAAGCTAGTTTAACTTGAATTTCAAATGTCACTATTTATTTGGATAATCAAATAATTGGATTTAACAATTTGAAGTTGGGTAACATGTTGAATCTAGAACTTTTTAACCTGTTAAAAATAATTTGAAGGCTTGTAAAATTTAAGTTGATAATACTGAAGATAGTTAATGTGTTAAAATTGAATTAAAAGGTGATTGGTCAAATTTTAAAAATATATCATTTAAATTGATATTTAAAATATAGCCTTCCGAGGCACAGTCTCAGATTTTGATGAAACCAGTTCCATGGGATCCGTAGATGCATTGTTATCGAATTTCAATTTTTGTAGCATTTGGGGTTTTCATGTGACCGTACGGTAGATTAACGCACTGAAATTAATATCGAAAATTTAATATAATAATTGGATCCAAAAAGCTATCCTCTCCATACGACCGAAATAGGACTCGAAACCTTCTCCATCGTGTTCGTAATAGAGGTATAACATTATAACGCCTAGCAGCATGCCTCGATGGGAGATTAAGATTTTTAGCTCGATTTCGAGACATTTGAATTCAAATTCAAATTTAAATTTTATAATTGTGACCAGTCAAAAACAAAACACTATGATTCAACACGTAGTTTCCTTTTCAAACACTTGTCCTTCGTTTTAACACGCTTTTTCATTTAAAAAAAGAAAAAGAGTAATGAGATGAAACCATGGCTCAATTTTTTTCCTCTCATCCTCTATTGAGTTCAAGCTCGAAAGGAAAAAAAGGGGAAACAATAGTAATGGCCGATCGGAATCTTCTCCTTCCTCTCCTTCATTTTCAATTAAAAAACCGAAATTGAATGTCTTTCCCTCTCCTGCTCAATCAAGTTCCCTCCTCCTCCATTCTTTGTCCAAATTCAATCGAGAATGGATCCACGTTTGAATCAATATTGGCAAGGTTGCAAGTGGAATCACGATGGCTACAATCATGGTGAAGCATGTGGAGGTGTTCGACTTCGAATTGGGGGTCGTCACGCTACGAGGTCGCAGGGTGGCGAATGGGGCTGTGACGAAGTGGTAGGGAGGGGTCGGCTGTTCGAGAGTTGGTCGACATTTTCGAACGAAGCTCGTGAGGCATCTAATAATCGTAGGAGCAGTAGGAGGGTTCTGGGATTGATTTGGGACGTCGTGTTTGGAAATGAGGTATAATATTGGATTTTTAATTTAATTTAATAACTATATATCTACAGAGGAAGTAGATTACTGCTTTGTATATACAAATTGGGAAATTTTTTATATATAAAGTTTTAAAAACAAAGAAAAGTATATTTTTACTATAAGACATAAAGTAATTCTGTTTTAATAAAATATATATGCTTTCAGGTATGGATAAAATATGTATGTGTGTGTGTATAGGTTAGAAAAATATATAATATATATACACATGCCTATTTTTAATTTAATTATTTATAAGTAGACAGAAAAACATATATACATGGATCGGGTTTTGAAAAAAGAATAGGACTTCAAAATGTTTGAAAGTTATATTCAAATCAAGTTTTTAAATCTTATAGATTATTTTTATAAGTATATATATGTAGTTTCAAAAGAAAAATAAATATACAAGTATGCACTTTTAATTTACTAGTTTGGTTTAAATTAACCTATTTAATTATTTTAGCCGCGAAAAGTAATTTATTATGGAAAAAAATTTGTTAAACAAAATTATTAGTAATTTAAACTGTTTAAATGGGAATTGATTTTTAGACTTATTTCAAATATTAACAAACCGTACAATGTTTGTTAGAAGGTCCAAAATCATGAAGGAAATAATCGAGATGGAAAAGGATTGCAAAACAAAAATCAAAGGTGAGTTAATCTCACTCATTTGGATTAATATTCAAATTTAAATAGTTAAATTTAAATTATTGGTTGAATGATTGAATTGACTTGTTGTGATATTATATATATAATAGTTTATATATATGTGTGTGTATACATATATTGGAGTGATTGATTCCCGCATTATATAGCGGATGAGACCCTATGCGCATTGCATAATAGCGGATGACCCTTTATACGGCGATATCCCACCTTGAAGCGGGATTGGTATTATAAATTGTTGTACTAATATCTGTGGATGTAGGGAAACAGGTTGGAGAGATATAACTAGACTCCTCAAATGTTGGATTTATTTTATATTCAGTAATGTGATAATCTGTGATGGATTATATTGAATATATAAGAGTTGGAATTATTGAATGATATGGCTTGGTCGAATATATATTGGTACTTAGAGAAAATGACAAAAAATATAAATTTTGGATTTTAAAAGGAAATAAAAAGTGAATTTTTAAGTAAAATAATTATAGTGAATTCAAATAAATTAAAGGAACAAATTTGGGAAAGGGATAAAGGTTTGATTTTAAATCCTATATAAAAACTTCAAAGGTGGGAAAATAGGGATTTTGAACAAACGGGAAAAAAAGAATTTTTATTAAATTAACTTAAGCAATATTTTTATTTTAGTATGAAGAATTTTTTTTAAATTCAAGATTTGAGTGAGTTTGCAAAATAAAGGGTGAATTTTGAAATCAAGTATGAAATTGGTATTTTCGATTTAAATAGAATTCAAATCATAAATATAGGTGTGAATATGGGATAAATGGTTTTTGAAATAAATTTGGATAAGTAAAGGAATTTATTTTAAAATGGAGTCGGTTTTGGAAATCGATTTGAAACCGACTAAGGGTAGAATTCTGAATAAGGAGAATGTGAAATTTATAAACAGGGTTTATAAATGAAGTAAATATTTATCAGAGGTTAAATTGAAGGTATAAATTTAGGATAGGAATTTATAAGGAAATGACGATTTGTCAAAATAAATAGTGGTTTATTTTTAAAGGCGTGAAAAAAGGTGTATTTCCCTTAAAAGCCGAGTATATTTTCAAAGAAAGATTTCCAAGTATAAGTTAGAGTTTTAAAGTGGTTTTAAAAGAATGTTTTAGAGAAAATTTATTATTTTAAATTATTTTAGAATTTTAAAGTAAATATTTATTTAAAATTTATTATAGTAGCAATTATTTAAAAGGTTTAACTAGTATTATGATTTAAAAGATAATTATTTAATATTAATACCTTATAGAATAACTTTTATTTTAAAATTAGTTTTGGCTTAATTTTTACATAACTAGTATTTTAAATAAAGTGTTTTATATAATTGTTATTTTAAGTGTTTTTAAAGTATATATTTTTGGATAAAGTGATTAAATTACTTGAAAATCTAAAGTATTTAGACATGGTGATTTTCAGTGGAAATAAACAATATTTAGAAATTTATTCCACGAGAGGAAAGTGATTTGAAAACTGTTTTCAAAGGGTTGAAATGTAGAAAAATACCTTGCGAAGATATTTTGAAATAAATAATTTGGGAAAATTATTAAGACTTGATGGTTGTTTGTGAATGTTATTTGATAGTTAAATAACCGACTATCAATATTGACCAATGCGTTGATCGTTTCGAAGAGACCTGGATCAAGATTAATTTCCCGAAATCCACTACATAAATTCAAATTCGAAATTAAGACGTCTGGTCGAAAAACTGTAACATGACCATCAATTTAAAACGCCTTGCGATCGTCATTCAAGCCACCGGAGTCGCCCAGCGTTCGCCCACACTACGACAACGCGATAAACCACCAACCTCCAGAAACTTGTACCACTCGGTCACACGATGAAGACGAACTCGACACATCACAGACATGGACAAAAACTGGAACTCAAGCCCTAAATTAATCTTGAATCCTAATTCCATGCAGTAGAAAAATTACTTTACATTTTTCCCGAGATTATGGGTGGTTGTACTTGCTTCAATTTAAGTTTCAACAATTTAAATTGATTCAATATCTTAAATTTGTGAAAATGAAGTTTTTCTTCTACTGCAAACTGCTCTTATGATGCTCGTCCAAAAATCCAACTTTTTATTTTAAAAACCATAAGTTTCACTAAGAATTCAAGATACAAACTTGAAGTAGTTTTCTTTTCATAGTAATCGAATTTACAAATTTATTTCTTGATTTCTTGTAATCAAGGGTTCCAGAAGTATATTTTACTGATATGTTTTTAGAGCAGATTTAAAGATTCTGATTGAAGTTCAAGTATCTAATCTTATTGGAAATATTAAATCTTTACCATGATCAAACGAAAATAATTCAAGGTTTAATTATTTTCAATCTTGTAACACACAGCAAAGAAACAGCTTAATCAATATTCAAAGAAGAACTTGTATGTGAATGTAGATTCATATCCAAATAAAGCACATACAACACCACATATTCATGAATCAACTTATTGTTTTTAATTAAACTTAAGCTTGCAAATTTAATGCTTACTCACCTGCAATTTCTTTTGAACAGAAAATACACTTCTTGTTTTCTTTTGAAACCTGTAGTTGAACTGTCTCTTGAATCTGTCCTGTATTTTATTTTATTTTCTGTTTCGTTTTGAAATTAATTTGAGTTTTGTTTCTTCTTTCATGTTTCAGTTTTCCCTGGTTTTTTTTTTCTGAACGAACTTGAAGTCGCTAGATGTATACATATATAAATAAAAGAACAGGATGGGGAGGCTTTAATTGGTCAGCAGCTTCTTTGATTGATCAGATTTTATAAATATTTTGAATTGACAAAAGTTGGCTGAGATGATAGAAATTTAATGCTTTGTTTCTTAATAGGTTTACATACTATAATTATGTTTACACTATTATCATTTTGTCTTGCTGTGCATAAATATATTTGTATGAAGATATGTACTTTTGCAGGTAGATGTTGGCTTATGAATGAAGATATTTGGTGTATAACATTTGTTTTGTATATAAATATTCATTTCCAGTTAGACTTTGGTCTTGTAGATAAGGATATTTTGTTTGTAGCTATACATTTGTAGATAGATGTTTGGGTTTTTATGTATACAGACATCTTGTTTTATATCTTCCTGGCTTTCAAAATTCATATATATATATATGTTGTATATAAATATTTTTTTTATTATCTTCTTGCTTAATTAATTCATTTGGCTTTTATTTTCATTTTTATTTTGTATTTTAGCTATCAACATTTAAATTATATTTCATAAGTTTACTTGCTTACATTTATATTTTATATTCTAACTATCCAACATTTAAATTAGATTCATGTGGTTGATTTATATTTTATACTTATATTTATTTTGATAGAATTTGATGTTATTTGAAACATTATCATCCGCATCTATATATTTAATTATCACATGTTAACAAGACAAAGTATTTAATTCAATTATATAAGACAATTTTATTGTAAATATAATTGAGATATTTTATTTTAAATTTTCAAATCAATCTCCTTTTAAAATACAATTTATATAAATAAATAGCAATATTTCCAAAATTATATTCATTTAAAATGATCAGATTGCATTTTATTTAATTACATTAAATATTTATTAAAATAATAGGGCCAAAATCCAGGGTCGTTACAATCCTAAGTAAAGTGATACGGATATTTATCATTTCAATCCATAATTTACAAAGAAAACCCGGGTTCTATCATTTCAAACCTGAAGTCCCAAGTAAAATGAATTGAATAAAAATAGCTCAGGCCTATCATTTCAGCCCATAATGATTTTTTCCTATTCTAAAGTCCGTTCGAGTATGTATCATTTCAACCCATAGTGAATCAAATCTACGGGGAACTTGCAGTGTGATAAACTGATATTAATAAACAGAATAACATTATAAACAGTAACAGATGATATGACAGGTGTATAAACAGGGGTGAACAGCATATGATCATAGCATAGGCAGTTATAACATGCCGATATAGTTTACAGATTCAATTGCTATTACTTTACTAATTATATAAGTATAACATGTCTGGTGAGAAATATTCATCTCTACAAGCTGGAGATAACAACCAAACACACAACAGAGATCCAAAAGGCATGAAAACACGACTACTATTCGAGTGAGAGAGAGCCAAAGGGATTTGTCTTATGCATATGAAACAAAACAATATATATAACCTGAATTTCAACCCAAAAATATGATTTTAAACAACTAGAAACAATACACAACATCAAATCAAATGACTTGCACTTGCTTCCACCATCACTATGATCAGCCATAGGATGATAAGGCACGGCCATGGGGTGTAAATGATTCAAGTGTGGGTCAAATATGCTCGACCTAATTAAGGAATGAAGGCATGGAAATTGCTATGTATGAAAATACAAGTCAAGGCAACCAAAATGAATTTCAATGCAACAACATGCTTCGGCCAAGGCATGTATTGGCACGGCCAGACCTGCTGGAGGCTAGGAAATGGTGTGACAGTGGTTTTGGTTTAGGTATGGTCTGGAGAAGGTGGTGCAAAGGGCAGCTAAGGGCTTGTATGAGGTGATCATGGCCATAGGGGAGCTCGGCTATGCATTTTTTGAGTGGTGCTTTGTTAATTTTTTATGGAGCTTCACATCAACGGTGGCCATGGCCATGATAGGACAGAGGAGATGGAGGTGTTTGTAGCTGGACAAGGTGGTGAAGGAGGTGGTGGTGATGGAGGAGGCTACAGGATGAACATAGAAGGAGAAGCAAGTGCAAGATAAATTCATAAAACAAGGAGAAAAGAGTAAGAAAAGAAGTAAAAATCATTACCAAAATTTCTTCGAAAGTGGAGGCTGAAAATTTTGGAGATGAGAAACTATTTTTGCATGAGAAAATGAGGAAGTAATCGGCTGAAGAAAATGTTATGGTTGGTCAAAAGTAAATGCATGTGTTGTTTGGAATTGAAAAGGCAAAATGAAGGTGAAAAGACAAAGGCAAGTGAAAGGTTTAAACTCTTCAAATTTCCTTTATTCTTTTTGCATTTTTAAAGCAGATGAAAATGAATATAAATAAAATAAAAAAACAAAAAAAATAATGAATGAATAAAAATAAATGAATAAATTTTAAATAAATATAAATAAATTAAGAAAATAGCTTAAAAATAGAAACTAGGTTATAAAAATTGAAAATAAATACAATAAGCTTTGGAAAAAATTTATCATCGCTTTGAAAAATATTTAAAAATGAAATCTTGAAATAAAAATAAATTTAAAATAATTTCAAAATGAATATAAAGTCAAATTTAAAAATATATCAAAAATCTAGGGTTGTTACACTTTGCCCCACTCAAATCTTTTCGTCCTCGAAAAGAACGGACAAAGAAAATAAAGAAAACAAGATAGAAAAACAAAATAGTACCTAAAACGAATAATTCTGGATTTGAAGCATGAATGCTCTCCTCCGTCTCCTAGGTACAATCTCGATCGTCAGTACTCCACTATACTTTGACCAGATTAACAGTTTTCCTTCTGAGCTGCTTCTTACATCTTTGGACAATACGAAGTGGCTTCCTCTTGACAGTCAGGTTCGGCTCAATATCCAAACTATCAAGAGCTGAAGGCTAGACAATAAGAGATGGATCATTAAGATATCGGCAAAGATGCGAAATATGGAATACATCATGCACTCTAGAAAGCTTCTCGGGCAAATCAAGACGATAAGCTAAAGAGCCAACTCTTTCCACAATGCGGAAAGGACCAATGAACCTAGGAGAAAGCTTCCCTCTACGACCAAAGCGAATGACATTCCTCAAGGGAGAGACCTTAAGGAAAACCTGATCACCAACAGCAAACTCCAAATTCCACCTATGCCTATCAGCATACTTCTTTTGCCTATCCTGAGCAGCTCGCAACCTCCTCTTAGTCTCTTCAAATCTCTCAGAAGCTTACAAAATCACATCAGGACCAAGAATCAAACGATTACCGGATTCAATCCAGCAAGATGGAGATCTACAAGGTCGTCCATACAAAGTAGCGAATGGAGATATTTTGATACTGGCCTGAATGTAAAGATGGAATGAGATAGATAAAAAAGATTAAGATAAGGTTAAAATAGAAGATTATATTATACTTGATAGCTATTATTGTAGGCGAATTCGACAAGATGGAGATGATCTTCCCAAGATCCTCCATAATCTAGCATACAAGCACGAAGAAGATCCTTGAGAATTTGATTCACTCTTTCCGTTTGACCACGGTCTGTGGATGTTAAGAAGTGCTCAGATTTAGATGAGTACCCAGAGATTCCTGAAAAGCTTTCCCAAAGTGAGTGGTAAAGATAGGATCACGATCACAAACAATACTAAGAGGAACACCATGGAGGCGAACAATCCCTCTCATGTAGATCTCAGACAAGCTTGAAGCAGAATGAGTAGACTTGACCGGAATGAAATGAGCGGACTTGGTCAGTCTATCCACTATAACCCAGGTACTCTCATTACCCCTCTGAGTCCTTGGTAAACCATCGATGAAATCCATGGAAACATGTTCCCACTACCAATTGGGAATCTCAAGGAGCTAAAAAAACTAGGGGTCTTCTGGCGATCGGCTTTGACTTGCTGACAAGTCGCACACCGACTAACAAAGATAGAGGTATCCCTCTTCATCCCCTTCCACCTAAAGCCACTTCATTTCCTGATACATCTTTGACACACCAGGATGAATAGAAAGCCTTGATCGATGACTCTCCTGATGCAACTCCTGCCTCAAACCGTCAACATTCGGGACACAAATCCTGCAATTAATTCTCAAAATCCCTCTATCATCGATATGAGCTCCACTACTACCACTACTAACACCACCAACCCTACTACGAACACTCTCCTTCGTCAATCTAAGCATCTCATCCTCGTCTTACTTAACCATGATATGATCCAAAAGGGGAGAAGAAACAACAAGCTGACACAACAAAGCCTTCTTCCGACTCAGAGCATTAGCCACAACATTAGCTTTACCGGGAATATAGCTAATATCAAGGTCGTAAGAAGCCAGAAACTCAAGACAACAAACTTGCCTCTGATTCAAATCCTTCTGGGTGAAGATATAACTTAGAGACTGATGATCGGTGAAAAGCTCAAACTTAGTTCCAAGAAGATGATGCCTCCAAAGCTTTAAAGCAAAGACAACAGCAAGAAACTCCAAATCATAAGCAGTATAATTTTCCTCGTGGGTTTTCAACTGATGGTTGGCATAGGAAATGACCTTACCATCTTGCATGAGAACAGCACCCAAACCCTCACGACTAGCATCAGTATATACCGTCAATCTCTCACTACCATTCGGAACGGTAAGAATTGGTGCGGAAGTTAGCTTGCACTTTAACTCATTGAATGCAACCCTATACTTATCACTCCAGATAAACTTGGCATTCTTACGAGTTAAAGCAGTGAGAGGTGCAGCAGTCCGAGCAAAATTCTCAATGAATCTCGAGTAATAATCGACAAGGCCCAGAAAACTATGAATATCTGATGGAGTCTTCGGAGTTTCCCAATCCTGTGACAGAGTAGGGAAAAAATAAGGACAACTAGAAAGATAGGATTATCAAATGATAAAAGAAAAGAGAGGAAAGAAAGCTTACATTGATCGCAGCGATCTTGATTGGATCAATAGAAACTCCATTAGCAGAAAAATATGCCCGAGGAATCGGACTTCATCCTTCCAGAAATGGCATTTAGAAAATTTAGCCTTCAACTGATGATTTCTAAGAGTCTCCAGAACAGATTTCAAATGCGACTCATGCTCTTCCTTGGTCATAGAGAAGACATGGATATCATCAACAAAGACTAGAACAAATTTATTAAGAACATCATGAAAGACACAATTCATCAAATCAACAAAGAAAGCAGGAGCATTAATCAAACCGAAAGGCATGACTAACCATTCATAAAACCTATTCTCGGTATGGAAAGCAGTCTTGGGAATAATTTCCTCAGCAACCTTAAGCTGATGAAAACCTGTGGCAAGATCAAGCTGAGAGAAAATAGTTGCACCATAAAGCTGATCAAACATATCATTGATACGAGGCATTGGATATCAGTTTTTCATAGTGAGCTTATTCAGCTCCCTATAATCAACACACATCCTCAAAGAACCATCAGAGTTGGTGACAAAAACCACCGCTTCTCCCCATTCTGAATAGTTGGGTCTGATCAGACCTTTGGAGAACAAGTCCACAATTTTCTTTCCTATCTCAACCTTCTCGCGGGGTGCCATTCATCTAGGAGGAAGAACTACAGGTCAAGCATCATTAATACGATCAGTACCAAAATCAATTTCTAACTTCAGAGGTAAAGAAGTGACTTTACCAGATACATCGGGATAGAGTCAGACTGCAGGAGTTGAATAAAGATCACCAAGAGAAGAATCCAGAGAATAAATAAAATTTCCAGCAAAATCCTGAGGCATGCGGCACTGAATAATCAAGGAATTTCCTTGATCATCAACAAGGTAAACAGACCGGGCTTTACAAGAGACATGGGCATCATGATTCCCTAACCAATCTTGACCAAGCAATAAATCAAAAGCATCGAAGCTCAGAACATAAAAATCACTACTAAAGCGATGATCAGAATAGAGAAGTTTTACTTGCTTACAAATCCGATTAAGGCTGGTGGGGACCCCAATGGGTTTTGAAACTCATAAAGGAACGGAAGCATTCTCAAAGAAAGGAGATGCTCAAACTTATCACACAAATTAACGAAAATAAAACTATGGGAAGCTTCGGTATCAAATAAAACACGAATAGGCTGATGAAATAAAGAAAGAGTGCCCTGAAGAGTACCTTGGTCATCACTAGGAGCAGGAGCAGGTGGAGGAACTGGAGATGATGCAGAAGTCACAGCAAATATACCATAAGGCGTACCCATCTTCTTGGTAGAGAAATCCTTCCTAAAATGGCCAGGCTGAAGACAAATATGGTAGAGATCTCGTCTAGCCAATTGAGCGGGACGAGGAATAGCAGCACCAGGTAAAGTAGGACAACTATTGGCATAGTGTCCCTTCTGATCACATCTAAAGCAAGTGATAGAAGAAAGATCAACGGGTTGCCTCTAAGGAGGAGCAGATTATGAAGATCCCAAACCAGGAAGCTTGTGCAAATTCTTCTTCTGCCGGTGGAAATTATGCTTTCACTTCTTGGAATTAGCAGAGGAAGTCTAAGATGAAGGACCATCAACATCAGCAGGACCCTTAGAAGTTGGGTTCTCATACCGAATAGCTATATCCATAAGCTGGGTGAAAGTGCCATGAACATGATAAATGAGACGACTATAGTACTCTGGACGAGCACCAGCAATGAACTTCTCATTATTCTTGAGAGGAGTGTCTATCAGGCTTGGACCGAACTTGGAAAGTTCATTGAACTTCCTCTCATACTCAGAAAAGGACATGGTACCCAGCTTGAGACCTATAAATTCACGATAAAGCTGAGATTTCCTGGCTTCTGGCATCCATTTTGTCACAAAAGCCTCCCTGAAAAGGAATCACAGTGTAACGACCAGAATTTCTATTAATTAAAATTTGAATATTTGATTGAATTTAAATATTAACAAGTGAAATTAAATAGTCGAATAATTTATATTTCGAATAATTGGATTTAATTGAATAATTAAATCGATAATTTAATATGTGAGAATACAGAAATAATTTAAAATTGGGTTAAATATGATTGAAAATGATTTGTAAAATTTTATTTTATCAGATTGGAGTTATAACGATATTTTAGAACTTTTAAAATCGAATTAAGAGTTTATTTGTGAAAATTGAATATTTTAATATTTAATTATCGACTATAAAATAGCCAATTTTTGAATAGTCTCAGAATTCGACGAAACCAGTTCCATTGAATCCGTAATAGTTTGTTATTATCGGATTTCAATTTCCGTAGCAATCGGAGTTGTCGTTTGACCGTGGCAGCTTGAAACGCATCTAAATTGTTTTAATATTAATTTGGCGAGTTAAAATAGTCATTTTTCAAGCAGTCTCGGATTTCGACGAAACTAGTTTCATCGGATCCGTAATGTGATATTATTGAAAGATTTCAAATTTCAAGTCAATCGGATTTACTGTTTGTCCGGTGCAAGCTAAAACGCCTAGAAAATCGTTTAATCGGTTTAATTTTAAATCGAACGTTTATTGCCATAACTCGCACAGATGACCGAATTAGCTCCCGAAACATGTTCCATTGTGTTCAAAACGCGGGGTAAACCTTAGAAACACCAACCGACACGCTTCGTTTGGAGTTCGTAAATTCCGGGTGAATAGTAAATTGGAAAATTTTCTATAAAAGCCCTTGCTTTCTTCACTTTTGCAAAGAGAAATCAAACCCTAGGGTTTTATATCTGCAACCGCCATTAACAAATCAATGGCCAAAAATCTCCAATCTTCTCCTCCAATTATTTTTCAATCCATTAACAATTAGAAAAAGTGTTCAACTACGAAGTTATAGAGCATTGAGAGATCTTCGATTTCATACGGCTATGATCGTGTTTGGAGCGTCAGAGGGGGAGCTAGGGGGGCCGACGGCCTGCAGTTCGGCCTTGAATTTCGTGCTCATATGGAGGCCGAGCTTCAAGGGGAGGTGGCCGAGTGTAGAGTGGAGCTAGGGGCGTGAAATGATGGAGCTTGATCAACGTTTAGGGCATTGGAGAGGGGTGCATAATTCAACCATAAATTTGAAGATTGGGTTTTGTTGTTCGGCAATTACAGGCGCGTGAGCATGAGGGGAAAAAAAGGTGGGGGCGGTTGTGATCTGCAGGCAGTGAAATGGACGGTGATGATAGATGTAGGGTTTTAAATAAAGAAATTATGTTGTAAATATTAATAATTAAAATTCGTGAATGTTTAAATTAACGTATCTTTTTCATACGAGGTCGAAAACGCGCGAAACAAGTTTTGTTGGAATCGTATGGACGAGTACTACGCTATGGAATTGGATTGGAGTCGTTTGGAGCTAGTGAAAGTTTCAGGTAAAATTGAACGCGCGTTTAATTTTATTCGAAATAAAAGCTGAAAACGAAATAGAAATCAAGGTGAGAACTTCTCACTCAATCGAATCGGTTTTGCTTTTAATTTTAAATAGTTATATTTAAAATTCTTGAATGCATGTTTGAATGATGATTGTTATCTATTGATTGTTAAAATAGACATTATGCGCCGTTAGTAAGCGGAGGTTATTTATTAAAAACATATACCGCGAATATTTCATAGTACAGCGAAATTGGTATTATTTATGTACTTGGAGTTGATTTTTCCCGCATTATATAGCGGATGAGACCCTATTGCGCCGCATAATAGCGGATAATAATTTATGAATCCCATATACCGCGATAATTCCGTACTGGAACGGAATTGGTATTGTGCTAACATCTTTGGATGCAGGGAAGCAGGTTGGAGGGATCCAACTGGATTCCTCAACTGTATTGATTTATTTACAGATATTGTGATATTTGTTGATTATCATATCGATATATGATATTTGGATGTCGTGATTGACTATTTGGTGCTGCTGTATCATCTGATCCATTTCGGAAGTTTTAAAATAATGATTTTGATTTTAAAAGGGATTTTAAAGTGATTTTCGAAAGTATACGTTTTATTAAATTTTGAATTGTTAAAATCAATAAACGTTATAATTTTATTTGCATAAAAGTTATGATTTTTCGAAAATAATACTTAAGTGTGATTGTGAAGTATATAAGCTTTAAATAACGATTTTTAAATTATTAAAAGAATAAATTTAGTTAAATTGGAATTTTTGAATTGTTTTAAAAACAATTTGTATAAAAGATTTAAAATTTGATATTTATAAATTAAAAATATGGGAATTATAAAACGAGTATTTATAAGCGTTAAAATGAATTATAAATGAATTCATAAGTGAATAAGATTTGTAATTTGTAAAGTTTTAAAAGAACGATTTGTAAATAAATGAATTATAAGTATTTAACTTATAATATGGACTTTTGGTATATATTTGATATATATATAAATTGAATCGGATTAATAAAGGAGATTTTTAAATCAAAGCTTATATATAGAAATGGAATTTATAGACATTGTTCACAAATTCGAAATCAATGGAATTTGATAAATTGAAAGTTGAAAATTGGTTAAGGAAGTATATTCACGATTTTGGACAGTGAATATATTTTCAGATAAAATGGATATGCTTGGGAAAATGAATATTATAAATGAAGTTAATCGTTTTAACGGTGTTTTAAAATGTATTAACCATCGAAAACATAGATTTCAACGTTCATTGTTGAAATAGACGTTTTCGAGAAATAAGGAAATGGTGGACTATAACACAGTTGTTATAGTAAATGATTTCCGAAAGGAAATGTTTTTGTATAGTATTGGGATTTATATATCTATCTAAACTTCGAATCCCTATACTAGTGATTTTGGGTCCTCGTAACGATGTTTTACGCAACATTTGTTTTGACCCAAATAAATGTGTTAAGTGAATGTTTTCCTTAAAGAATGAAATATAAACTTAATTTCGATATTAAGTATATTGAATATTTTCTAAGTATTGAAAATAAATGGATTTGTGAATTACTTATTAATAAATAAGTATGGAAATGTTTTTCCAATGTGAAATGAAACGTTTTGAGAATTTATCTTTTTGAAGATAAATTGAAAATGAATAATTGAAATCGTATATTCATAAATATTTTGGAATGTAAATTCACTATGGAATTCATAAATGGAAAGGGGAATTTGATTAAAAAATAAACGTTGATTTATTTTTGAAGTGTGGAATGATATATCTAGTAAAGATATTTTGGAAAGTAAATAATTTGGGAAATTATTTGGAATTTGGTGATGTTGAGCATGCCTATTGATAGTTAAAAAATCCGACTATCAATATTTACCTTTAAATAGGTATTTGTTGTGATTGTTTGAAATTGAATGCCACATTTATTTTTAATATAAGCGCTCGCTATTCGGGTTAGCCGGGAAAGGACCTTAGGGTCGTATAACCCATTCCGAATTTGTGATACGTCGTAATGGATTTGCATTCGATGACCGGTGTTGAGGACCAGATATTTTTGAAAATGGAAGGATTACCGTTGAGTTACTCTGCATCGGCTGATCTCCGATATAGAGGTTTTATCACCCTTAGTGACGGGAAGTCCGAACGTGATTAGAAATTATCCGGAATGCAAGGACTTCTTTGTAAGTGCCTTCGGTTCTGTTCGAGCCCGGGACAGACTTGTATGGATTGTATGTCTGACATTACAAATTGAGATATAAAGCCGATTTCCTTCAAATATATTTCTGTTGGTGGCGGAGAATTTATTCTCTTAGCTTAACACCCTTCTCTGAGACGTACGAGTTCAGAGGTTATGTAGTTGAAGGTTATTAGTGATATACTCCCAATTTGGTAGTGTGGCATGCTGAGTGTTGCTGTGAACTGATCATTGTTTGATCATTTGTGATATGACCATTTGTTTGATCATTTATCTTTGTGATCATTTCTTTGATCATTTGTTGACCCAAAGCACAGCTTTTGTATAAAGCGTGGCTCTGTGGACGAGACTTCGTCGGACCTCACACCCCGGAAATGGTCAAAACAGGAAGGATGCGGCAAGGTTATTAGGGGGTAGCGCCCCTTTAGTGTATGTCATTCCTTCTGGATAGAGGTGGTATCATGGTATGGAGCCCAGATATTTAACCTATGTTGTTGCTGCAAATTTTGTGGTTGTTGGAAATCGAGGATCCTCAGATAGATCGGTTACGATCGGGGGATGACATATTCGTGTCAGTAGTTACCCAGTTAGGGGTAACCCGGCCTTATGTTGGCAGAGATCCGGTTTGGTTCTGGGGACGTCATTCCAGAGGCGTTTCCATGTGGCAATGGGAAGTTCCTTGGCCTGACCATTTGTTGGAAATCCAAAGAAACAATACGATCTTGTACGGTTTTAGTTGTAGAACCTGCCATTTACTTATGGTGGCGCCCCACTGTTTAGATGGTAGCTATAGTAGGCATACGATAATGGTCGTATGTTGGCTAAGATTTATATATTTACTTTCGAAATGTTTTTTGCACTATGCACTAGTAATAATATCAAATGTTTCTTTTTAATGCGTATCAAGCATCTTTGACTATCATAAGGAGAAATCTCCTCCGATCCTGCGTTTGCATTGTGTGTGTGCGGGGGGCCTTATGGTAGTCTCATTTTTAAAAGCATTGCGAATTGACTTTAAAAAAAATCCTCTATTTTGATTTTAAAGATAAATAAACTGTTTTAGTTCTCACATCAGTCACATGACTGACTCGGAGTTTATTGTTTTCCTTCCTAAACTCTGGGTGCCCACCAATTTCCACACGGGCAGTCTAGAGTCAGGTTTATCAGGTTATTCTGGATTTAGGAGTGCTATGGAGCTCAGGAGGCGAGCTACACATCGAGACGTACCACTTGTATATGATATTATACTATGTTTTATTCCGGTGTGTATTCTGTATGAGGACAAGTTTATATAACTGTCCATTGATGTATTGACTCTGTTGTCTATTGTTGTTGTAAACTCTGATAATGATGTAATGTATAAAATGTATAGTTCTTTGTTTTAATGATATTCGTTTATCTATTATATGTTGTTCCACTGCGAATTGTGAGATTCTGATATTTCTATTGTTGCTTTCTATTCTATTCTATTTTTTTTTCTTTCTTCTTCTTTAACCATAACGATTCGGTTTTTCGGCAACGAAAAATCATCGTTCGTTACATTTGGTATCAGAGCTTATGGTTAAGCGACAACCATGGCTCTGTTGGGTATTACTCATTAGAGACAGAGTCAGTAGTACTCTAGAATGAGTATAAGTGTAATAATAGCTATGAGCGTGTATTTGTTAGTGAATATAAAAAAATGTTTTATATTGTGTTTTCTTATCCGTTGAGCTGTTTGTGGATTCTGATCGGTAGATGGGACGCCATATTATCGATAGGGATTTCTAAACACTTAAACGAGGCATGCCGACATAGTATCATTTTAAATTGGGTAAATGAAATAACTTTACCTTGATTATACTTTGTATATAAAGGAATAATTTTTCAGGATTATTAAGTGTATATAAATTGATTGTTGATTGTTGATTGTTGAAAATTTAAGAATGCATGCAAGTAAAACAAAAGTTGTTTGAATAAATTAAATAAAAACAACAGTTGTAAAAGAATAATTGTATAAGAAAATGAATCATAAGACGGAATTATAATTAAAGTGATTTACAATTGTGAAATAATCTTATATATAATAAGTGAAATTATATAAGTAAAAGGGTTTGTAAATGTGATTTATAATCTGAAAAAAAAATTCCAGAGAAGTGTTTTGAATGGATTTGATATTTTGGAAAATTGTTTTGGAGAAATTAAAGCTCTAAACTCTTTTCGGACGCTGGAAAATAATTCGATGATGATCATGACATCATCGGTGTTCATTTTTGGGTTTCCAAAAGAGGTATTGCTTGCAGATTATTTTAAATGAAGTTGTTCGGAAAATTTAAGTTTGGTTTTGGGAGTTCAAATGATAATTTGAATTGATTTCAAAAATGGTTTTGAAAGTTTGAAAGGACTCTGGAATCCTATTTAAAATATTATGGGAATGATAAATGAATTGATAACTTATACCGATTGAATCTTGATAGAATAAATTTAACTTAAAGGATGAAGTTAAATTAAAGGAAGTATAAGTAAGTCAATAAAATCCAAGTTGAAATTGAATTGTCATCAAAGACATGTAATTTGAAATTTAACAAAAGGAAAGTTAAATAAATTGATTTGGATTTGATAAGATGCTTGAAATGAAATATAACTTAAGTGAAGTTGAATGAAGTTAATTTTGGTATCGAAGTAAATTAATAAGTGAATTAATGAAGTGAAGTAATTAAGAATTTGAACTTGAGTTATATAAAAGAAATTCAACATTATATTGTTCAAGGAATTAGCAATTGAATTGAACTAATGAATTTAACTAATGAATTGAATGTAAATAAAATTGATATGGGATAATGGATGAAAATGTTAGTTCATAAAAAGCTAATGTTATTAGAAGTTGAATAAATTGGAATGGAAGTCAATTTAATATAAACCAAATGGAATTTAAAGTGTTGGACCAAATTGAATGTAAATTAAATAATTTGGTTGTGTTGAAAATACATTGGTTGGTATATAGATGTTAATTGATTGTATGTAAATTCATTAAGTGTTTGTGAAATTGAAAGCTATGTAATTGAATTCAAATTAGAAGTAAATAAATTTGAATAGAATTGAATTTGATTTGGAAGTGAACTAATGTGAATGTAAATTAGTGAATGCAAACTTATTAAAATTGAAGATGAATGAATGTTAGTAAATCCAATGTTAATGAATCAAATGTGATTTAAATTGGAAAACCAATTCCTTGAATATTAATGAGAATATGAATGAATATTGAGTTGGTTGATGGTTGCATTTGTTGTTTAGTTGCATTTGCTATATTATGCAGTTGTTATGTTGCTATATGATGTATATTGATATTATTTTCATATATGCATGTTCTCATGTTGTTGTTGAGTGTTTATTAGGCGCGGATCACGTTTGCTTCGCTTTTGGAGCTCGCTTTCGTGCTATATTAGCCGTATACACTCGCTAATAATAAATAAGGTACATATCTCGGATTACATACTGTACTTTTACACTTTTTTCCCTGCGGGATGCATCATCACTTGATGAGATGTATATTTGTGATATATATACTGTCATTTTTTTGGATCGAGCCGTGCAAAGGAGACTCTGGCGAATTTTTTCGAAAATTTAAGGCGTTAGAAAATTTTTGAGAAAATTGGGAAATTTTGTGAAAAGCTATAACTTTGGTTTTGGAATTGGAAGTTAAACGATATAGTTGGTTTTGAAAAGATAACTAAGTATGATTTGAAAACTTAGTAAAGTATTGTAAGAAGTTTAACTATGGATTTTGGATAGTTAATGGATTATGTAACTTTTCTTACTTGATAATTTCGAGGACGAAATTCTTTTACGGGGGGAAGTCTATAACGACCCAGAATTTCTAATAATTAAAATTTGAATATTTAATTGAATTTAAATATTAACAAGTGAAATTAAATAGTCGAATAATTTATATTTCGAATAATTGGATTTAATTGAATAATTAAATCGATAATTTAATATGTGAGAATACAGAAATAATTGAAAATTGGGTTAAATATGATTGAAAATGATTTGTAAAATTTTATTTTATGATATGGGAGTTATAACAATATTTTAGAACTTTTAAAATCGAATTAAGAGTTTATTTGTGAAAATTGAATATTTTAATATTTAATTATCGACCGTAAAATAGCCAATTTTTGAACAGTTTCAGAATTCGACGAAACCAGTTCCAATGGATTCATAATAGTTTGTTATTATCGGATTTCAATTTTCGTAGCAATCGGAGTTGTCGTTTGACCGTGGCAGCTTGAAACGCATCGAAATTGTTTTAATATTAATTTGGCGAGTTAAAATAGTCATTTTTCAAACAGTCTCGGATTTCCACGAAACCAGTTTTATCGGATCCGTAATGTGCTATTATTGATAGATTTCAAATTTCAAGTCAATCGGATTTACTGTTTGTCCTGTGCAAGCTAAAACGCCTAGAAAATCGTTTAATCGATTTAATTTTAAATTGAACGTTTATTGCCATAACTCGCACACATGACCGAATTAGCTCCCGAAACATGTTCGGAACGCGGGGTAAACCTTAGGAACGCCAACCAGCACACTTCGTTTGGAGTTCGGAAATTCCGGTGAATAGTAAATTGGAAAATTTTCTATAAAAGCCCTTGCTTTCTTCACTTTTGCAAAGAGAAATCAAACCCTAGGGTTTTATATCTGCAGTCGCTATTAACAAATCAATGGCCAGAAATCTCTAATCTTCTCCTCCAATTATTTTTCAATCCATTAACAATTAGAAAAAGTGTTCAACTACGAAGTTATGGAGCATTGAGAGATCTTCGATTTCATACGGCTATAAACATGTTTGGCGCGTCAGAGGGGGAGCTAGGGGGCCGACGACCTGCAGTTCGGCCTCGAATTTCGTGCTCATATGGAGGCCGAGCTTCAAGGGGAGGTGGCCGAGTGTAGAGTGGATCTAGGCGCATGAAATGAAGGAGCTTGATCAACGTTTAGGGCATTGGAGAGGGGTGCATAATTCAACCCTAAATTTGAAGATTGGGTTTTGTTGTTCGGCAATTACTGGCGCGTGAGCATGAGGGGGAAGAAAGGTGGGGGCGGTTGTGATCTGCAGGCAGTGAAATGGACGGTGATGATAGATGTAGGGTTTTAAATAAAGAAATTATGTTGTAAATATTAATAATTAAAATTCGTGAATGTTTAAATTAACGTATCTTTTTCATACGAGGTCGAAAACGTGCGAAACAAGTTGCGTTGGAATCGTATGGACGAGTACTACGCTATGGGATTGGATTAGAGTCATTTGGAGCTAGTGAAACTTTCGGGTAAAATTAAACGCGCGTTTAATTTTATTCGAAATAAAAGCTGAAAACGAAATTGAAATCAAGGTGAGAACTTCTCACTCAATCGAATCGGTTTCGATTTTAATTTTAAATAGTTATATTTAAAATTCTTGAGTGCATGTTTGAATGATGATTGTTATCTATTGATTGTTAAAATAGACATTATGCGCCGTTAGTAAGCGGAGGTTATTTATTAAAAACATATACCGCGAATATTTCACAGTACAGTGAAATTGGTATTATTTATGTACTTGGAGTTGATTTTTCCCGCATTATATAGCAGATGAGACCCTATTGCGCCGCGTAATAGCGGACAATAATTTATGAATCCCATATACCGCGATAATTCCGTACTGGAGCGGAATTGGTATTGTGCTAACATCTTTGGATGCAGGGAAACAGGTTGGAGGGATCCAACTGGATTCCTCAACTGTATTGATTTATTTACAGATATTGTGATATTTGTTGATTATCATATCGATATATGATATTTGGATGTCGTGATTGACTATTTGGTGCTGCTGCATCATCGGATCCATTTCGGAAGTTTTAAAATAATGATTTTGGTTTTAAAAAGCATTTTAAAGTGATTTTCGAAAGTATATGTTTTATTAAATTTTGAATTGTTAAAATAAATAAACATTATAATTTTATTTTCATAAAAGTTATGATTTTTGGAAAATAATACTTAAGTGTGATTGTGAAGTATATAAGCTTTAAATAACGATTTTTAAATTATTAAAAGAATAAATTTAGTTAAATTGGGATTTTTGAATTGTTTTAAAAACAATTTATATAAAAGATTTAAAATTTGATATTTATAAATTAAAAATATAGGAATTATAAAACGAGTATTTATAAGCGTTAAAATGAATTATAAATGAATTCATAAGTGAATAAGATTTGTAATTTGTAAAGTTTTAAAAGAACGATTTGTAAATAAATGAATTATAAGTATTTAACTTATAACATGGACTTTTGGTATATATTTGAGATATATATAAATTGAATCGGATTAATAAAGGAGATTTTTAAATCAAAGCTTATAAATAGAAATGGAATTTATAGACATTGTTCATAAATTCTAAATCAATGGAATTTGATAAATTGAAAGCTCAAAATTGGTTAAGGAAGTATATTCACGATTTTGGACAGTGAATATATTATTAGATAAAATGGATATGCTTGGGAAAATGAATATTATAAATGAAGTTAATCGTTTTAACGGTGTTTTAAAATGTATTAACCATCGAAAACATAGATTTCAACGTTCATTGTTGAAATAGACGTTTTCGAGAAATAAGGAAATGGTGGACTATAACACAGTTGTTATAGTAAATGATTTCCGAAAGGAAATGTTTTTGTATAGTATTGGGATTTATATATCTATCTAAACTTCGAATCCCTATGCTAGTGATTTTGGGTCATCGTAACGATGTTTTACTCAACATTCGATTTGACCTAAATAAATGTGTTAAGCGAATGTTTTCCTTAAAGAATGAAATATATACTTAAGTATATTGAATATTTTATAAGTATTGAAAATAAATGGATTTGTGAATTACTTATTAATAAATAAGTATGGAAATGTTTTTCCAATATGAAATGAAACGTTTTGAGAATTTATCTTTTTGAAGATAAATTGAAAATGAATAATTGAAATCGTATATTCATAAATATTTTGGAATGTAAATTCACTATGGAATTTATAAATGGAAAGGGGAATTTGATTTAGAAATAAACGTTGACTTATTTTTGAAGTGTGGAAAGATATATCTAGTAAAGATATTTTGGAAAGTAAATTATTTGGGAAATTATTTGGAATTTGGTGATGTTGAGCATGCCTATTGATAGTTAAAAAATCCGACTATCAATATTTACCTTTAAATAGGTATTTGTTGTGATTGTTTGAAATTGAATGCCACACTTATTTTTAATATAAGCGCTCACTATTCGGGTTAGCCGGGAAAGGACCTTGGGGTCGTATAACCCATTCCGAATTTGTGATACGTCGTAATGGATTTGCATTCGATGACCGATGTTGAAGACCGGATATTTTTGAAAACGGAAGGATTACCGTTGAGTTACTCTGCATCGGCTGATCTCCGATATAGAGGTTTTATCACCCTTAGTGACGGGAAGTCCGGACGTGATTAGAAATTATCCGGAATGCAAGGACTTCTTTGTAAGTGCCTTCGGTTCTGTTCGAGCCCGGAACAGACTTGTATAGATTGTATGTCTGATGTGACAGCCCGCAAATCCGTACCCCTTGAACCAACATTATTCTACCCTAATTGACTCAAGTGGAACAGAAATACGAACCATTGAGGTTAAAAGAAAAGAGATAGAAGAAGAAGAAACTAAACAATATCAGATTCTCACAGTCGCAGCGGAATAAAATATAATAGCAACTATATATCTTTACACAAAATGAAATCTATAACTGTTTATACAACATATCATCAGAGTAACTCATACATCAATCATCACATAACAGACATACCATACAACATAGCAGCGGATATATATATAGGTACATATAATACGTCTCGAACTCCAGCTCCTCTCCTGCTCCATAGCAACCTATCCTGAACATATAATACTCGGTCTGACCCGAGCATTATAATGAAATAACACCCGAGTCAGTCTGGCATACCAGCTGATAATAATGCACACAATTGATTATTAAAGTTTCAAAAATTCTTTTGAAAACAAAAGCATCTCGTAAGACCACGCCACAAATAAACATGTCGGGTTTTTACCTTACGATAGCTAAAACACTTTTTATAGAAATCCTCTGATATTATAATAGGGTCTATTTACAAATACTTATAAAATAGCCGAAATTGTTACATTCATTAAATTCCAGCTACTAGCCACCGAAGTGGGTAATACAAACAAAACTCGTAAAAGGCTCGTAGGGAAATGGATTCCAACTAATGACTAGGCACTGGGGTACCACCTGTCACAGTACGTGGTCTAGATCACAGTACCGAGGACTACTCCCTTCATCCCCTGCAACACAAGACCGGAATCACCTATGGGCAATTCCGAATAAGATCACCCCGCGGTTGGGATCAGCAACCGCACCACTAAGCCGAAATAAAAAGGAACCTCTAGACAGGGATGACCTTACTCTCCAGTGGGGGCTACCCACGAAGCCTTGCTGCATATCCCCTGATTTTCAGTCATTCCCGGTTGATGAGGCTTGAGGTTTAACGTTACCTTTAGAACGTTTCCACTTAGAATGCCCATCGTCCGCTGACGATGTCACGAAAGCATTCATCCATACAAGTCCGTCCCGGGTTCGAACGGAACCGAAGGCACTATTCCTACTACATCCATTTTGGAAATATCCTCAGGATTAGTAGCGACTAGCCCTTGCACTTCACTGCTCCATCTTCGACTCCGAAAACGTTTTATCGCACGAAAACGTACAAACCGGATCGAAGTGGTTTTCGAGAAATAAATCTCGATCCCGGTCTCTTCGAAACGATCAACGCATTTGTCCAATATTGATAGTCGGTGATTTAACTATCAATTAATATTCATAAACATCCATAACCTCCATCACACAATAAATAATATTCCATATTATTTATTTACCTCAAATATCTTTTAAAAGATATATTTCAAATTTCCCAAATCTCATTTGAAAACATTTTCCCAAAATTCCTCTTTTCCAAGGTAAATCATTTACCATATATTCCCATTGGAAATATCCAAGTTCAAAACAGTTTAGATTTAAAAACAGTTAAAAACATTTCAATTTAAAATATACTTTAAATGGATAAATTTACTACTATTTATTTACTCAAAATATAATTTCAAATTATTTTAAACAAAACTACTATATAAGATATAACTTGATTTAAAATAAGGTTTTAGTTATACTATAATTAAAATTTAGAGTTTTTAAAGAAATTAACAAATTTCAAACAACTTTATTCAAAAACTAGCTTTAAGCAAAAATCCATTTGTAAAAATAATTATTAAGATGTTAATAAAATTTTACTATTGCTAATTTATAAATAATCACTTTAGAATAAATTTTTTTTTTAAAACATTCTTTAAAACCAGTTTAAGGATTTTAAAATTTTCTTTTTATAAAAATCAATTTAAAACTCGAACTTGGTTTTTCCCAGGAAATCCCATTTCCACATCCCAGAAATCCTTCTCACGATTTCTGTCCATTCATTAAATTTAGTTTAATGATTTTATAACATAAATTTATTTCCCAAAACTTCATCTAATAACATTTATCTTTAATTATCATTCCAGATTTTACAACTTCCAATTTCCATTCTAAATAGATTTCAAATTTTAATCCTTTAAATTCATTATTTAACTCTATCTTTTATTTCTCTAAATTCAATTTATCCAATTATAATAAATTTTGGATTTATAATTTATCCAGCCATATTTCTATACAAATTTATTTCAGTTTTCCATCCAATCAGGTTTCAAACTTTTATATTCTCTTAATTCCTTATTTATCAATTTTCTTAAATTTCTTTGAAACCCAAATTAAATTCTTTATAATTAAAACTCCAAATTTCTTTATACTTAACATTCTGGGTTGGTAATTTATATCTCATATCACAATACAATTTAATTCCAAATTTATGCATCACAATATAAATAAAACAGGCATCATCATCAATTATAAAAATTATACTACATTGTGAGGAATCCCGTTGGATCCCTCCAACCTGTTTTCCCTGCACCCACAAATATTAGCACAACAGTATATATATCAAATCAATTTGACAATAACTAACATATTCAGCTAAACATCCAAACAATCAATCAATACTAACTGTCTACTTTACTAGTATCCAGATGTGAGTAAGAATAACTCACCTTGAGTTTCGGCGAGCGTTCGAAATTTAAATTAAACCGAACGACGTTCGATTTAACCTAAATTTCTACTTGCCCGGAATGACTCCGGATCTGTACCATCGCGTAGTACTCGACTCTGCGATTCCGGCGCTACCAAGTTCGTTCGAATCTGATTATATATGCGTGAGATATTAAATTTCGGAGTTTGAATAACAATTTAAACAATTTTTTTTTTTTTTTCTTTTTTTTTACCAGAGAAAACAAAACGCGGCCGACCCTATATGGTTTCTTCCACACGCGAACATGCTACAGACCGAGAGACCCAACACCGCCCTTTCTAGGGCTTCGAACCGCACCTCCCTCGATTGCCTTCACATCGATCCAACGCTTCCACCGCGTCGCCCCATACCTTCTCCACCTCCACCCAGAATACGGCCAAGCTCGGTCACCACTAGGGCTTTGAAAACGAAGATGAACGGCTAACGTAACCAGCGCCGTAGCTCCCACCTCGGTGCGAAATAAGCGATCTTGACCGTTGGTATAGTAGAGCTCCTCGAGCTCTCCGATTTTGCAGTTGGAAATTTCTTGAATAAGTGCATGAATTAAAAGAAAAATGGAGATGAATCTGGGAGGTTTTCGGCCATTGGAGAGTGTATGCGGCGGCTTTGAATATAGATTAGGGTTTAATAGAATTATTTTAATATATATAAGTGTTTTAATATTATTTAATTTATAAAATTCTCAAATTAACATCATACGCAAACGAACTCCAATTCTCTCGTGCCGACAGGCGATTTCAGGGTTTTTCCGCGTTCCGGACACAATGGAACAAGTTTCGTAAGCTAATTCGGTCGTATGCACGAGTTACGGAATAAAACGATCAATTTGAAATTAAACCGATTAAAACGATTTCGATGCGTTTCGAGCTGCCGGGGTCAAACGACAACTCCGATTGCTACGAAAATTGAAATCCGGTAATAACTAACTATTACGGATCCAATGAAACTGGTTTCGTCGAATTCCGAGACTGTGTCCCGGAAGGCTATTTTAACTCGTCTATTAAATTAAGCAATTTCCGAAATTATTGAAAACACTCAAAATTCCCACGTTTAAAATTTTTATTAATTTAACAATAATTCATATAACATTTATAAACACATTAAAAATCATTTTGGCTCATTCCGAACCAAAATCTGATTATTTGCATTTTAATAATATTAAATTCGTTTTTAAATTATTATAAAATTCCAAATATTAATTTATCGACTATAAAATTCTTCTAAAATTTCCACCCCGCTATTTACACTCAAATAACTCAAGATAAACTTTTAAAACCATTTTTATCACTATTTACATCCTGAATTACCTTTTATCTCAATTTCGAACATTAAATTATTATTATTCAAATTCCAATTAAATCCTCGTATTTGAAATTTGACCAATTTTATTATCTTAACCAAAGTCATTTATTTAAAAATTCAAATTATAATCTATATTAAACATTTAAAATGAATTAAATGTTCAAATCTGGCGACCCAAAATTCTGGGTCGTTACAGTCCTCCCCCCTTATAAAAATTTCGTCCCCGAAATTTGTATAAGGTAGAACATACTTTCAAACCCATTTACTTACCCTATTTGCTTAGTTAAAAGCTTATATACACTTCACAAAATCTTTTTGTTCGATTCCCAAACCTATTCGCTTTATTAACTCTAAAGCTTAAATTTTTACTTATAACTTCCCAAGTTATTTAACTTTTCCCAAAACCCCAAAAATTCCTAACTCCCAAAATTTCCGAAAAATTTTAGCAGAGTCTCCCCTGTACGGAGGAGCTTCTGCGATATCGCAGGATACACAAATATATATACATCGGCCCACACGGCCGGAAACCAAAATATAACACAATATATATATCATTTTTCAATTATATTTGCGTAGGCGTACCTTTAAGCAAATTTTTAAAAGCAAGCGGCTAATATATAATGCATATACGCGCTTCAAACCCTCTCGAACGCCTCGCATTCCTGCACTTACTCAACATACTCATTAGTTACAAGATCTGTGCATTTTAATCAACATTTTCCAATATAAAAGCAATCCAACATATCTATGGCATAATCCAAACCAAGCAAATTTCAAAATTTACTAATATTAACCATCCTTTACCAACAATTCAAGATTTTAAATCACCTTTCAAATTGCTTATTCAAGTCCAACTTCATTTTAATTTCACTTGAATGATTTATACTCAAATCCACTATATACAATCCATATTTATTTCAACCAATTCATTGTTATTTAACATATAATAAACATGTGCTTCACTAACATCTTTCTATATCATTTCAATATCAAGTTTGATTCACAAACCAAATTCTTATTTCAGATTTTGAAGCATTTACATTTCTTTTATGCCTATGCCCATTCATATGCAAAATCACTATATTTGATTGCATTTATATATACAACTCTTAGAATTGGATTCTAATCCATATCAATTTATTCAAGAATCAATTCAATTGCATAATATCTCAATTCTTTCTTGCATACCAAATTTAGTTTCATTTTAATTTGACTTCACTTAATCAAATTCCAATTTATCCAAAACCAATTTAGTTGTTTAAACAACTCAATTCTAAATACATTCAAATATTCAAGTCATTCAAGCAAAACAATTGCCACTTAAGCTTATAACCATTTAAAATTAATTTCAACTTAGATTTATATTAATCTTACTCCATTACCAGGTTCACAACTCAAACATTTTTTTTTTCTTCTTTCCAATGTAATTGTTAAATTACATTTCCTTACATCTTTATTTCTTTAACCAATCCCAGTTTATATTAATATCATTTCATCCTGGATTATTTACATCTCTTATATCCATATCTCAATATTAATTAAAACCATTTCCACTTGCACTTCAACTATTTTACCCAAACAAAATTTATACAAGACAACATTATAAAGCTTAATCACAATTATTATTTAATTTGCTTAAATGCTTTCACAATATTTTCATTATCTTCTTATATCAGCTTTATTTTATTTCCATTTGATTCTCATTCAATCAAATTTTCAATTCATATACACATTTAATGCTCTTTGTTTAGTTATCCAATCCATTTTAGATTTATTTTATTAACAAAGAGACCATTTAAATTATTCCACTCATTTGAATTTTACTTACAATTCAAATCATCATTAATACATTCAAATTCCATTATTCATTCGCCCTTCCCATAATTATTACCAAAATTAAATCCCAATTCAAACTGGATTTTATTTACCTTCAAATTTTGACTGATTATCATATTCTATCCATTACAATACAAATTCCATTAATTTGTAACTTAATTCAGTCAATAACCTAATCCATATTAGGTTTTAATTTACTTCCTCAATTTACTCTGAATTCACTTATAATATCACCATTTTTCCATTATTCCATTTAACAATTTAAATTTTCTACCTTTCCTTATACTTCTTTAAATAGAATTTAAATTTATTTCAATATTATTTGTTACACAATTGAAATTCAATTTCAATTTCATTATCAAACAAATTCCATTTTTCCATACATAAGTCCAAAACTTATTTGCCACTTAAGAACATTCACATTTATATTCCCACTTTGCTTCATTACTCTTTACATTTCATTTATAGTCAAGTTTTGAATTTTCTCACACCATTCAACTCTTTTCATTAATGAATTACAATTTCATTTTCATTTAAGAGTTTAAGTTGCTTATTTAAGTCCACTTCCATCTTAAAATCACAAGTTTAAATTATAACCCTTAATAACTTAAGAATGCGAATTTCTTTGGGTAATTATAAGCAATTCACATTTCACCTTTATATCCAATTACTTTTAATTCCAATTCACTTAGATTTAATCAAAGTTCAATTTCTAAATTTTAATTTTCTATTTCATTTAGATTTACTTCCCTTCCAAATTCACAATTTTAATTCTCCAAATACAAGTTCAAAACTTGTTTACTAAGTGAAGTTCATTCACCTCTCTACATTCCACTTTACCTTATCTCAATTTACCTTTCATTTGAGATTAGATTTTTAAATTCACCATTCCATTCCACTATTTCCTCATTGTGATTATAATTCCCTTTTATTTATATCAGTTCACCAACTTATTTATTTTAAAAAGCTTATATTGCTCATTTTACTCCACCAACATTTTATAATCACAATTCTAAATTCCATGTGCATATATATACATGTGAACTCTTAAGGATACAAATTCCCTTAATTTATTTCTTTGCAAACTTCAAATCCACAACCTCAAATTATAAGTATAATACTTAATAGCTTATGGGTATAATCCAATACTCAATGACCCACAATCTCAAAATCAACTTACCTTTCAATTTAATCCAAATCAAATTTATTTTAAGTCCAACTTATTTACTTATCCAAGTAAAATCCAAATTTCAATTCTCACTTTTATTTAACTTATCCCAAATTAAATTCAACTTTCCATTCATTTTAATAATTTCATTTACCTCCATTTACTCAAGTCAAATTTTAATTTTATGACTAAAATTTCATTTTACTATCTTACTTAAATCAACTTCACCATACAAGTTATGGTTGATTCATTTTGCCTTCACATCTTTATTTAATTAAAATTTTCCAGAATTCAATTGCCCGGTTTTTATTTCAAAGTCATTTTGAAATATATCAAATACATATACCCATTTGGTATATCAAATCAAATCTCCATGTTTTCCAAACCAATTTGGTTGTACCCAAAACAATTTGTTCATATCCCAAACAAATTCCCATTTTTGAAATATCAAAAACAACTGTTATCCCCACAAATCCAAACAATACCATAACCAATTACTAGGGAAGCAATCCATCACTTTAGAAACTCGAAAATGAATTCTAATGATGTGGCCAGCATCATCAGGATTATTTTCCAGCGACTGAAGTGAGTTCAATGCTTCTTTATCTTTCCAACTTCATTTCAAAACAGTTGCCATTCAAAAATATTTCCCAAACAACATTCCATTATTGCCTTCAATACATTGGAAAACATTTCAAACTTCCCAGGATTTTAAATTTCCAAACTTTTATTTTCAATACTTTTAAAAATCCTTTCCAAAACTTCCGGGTTAAAATTCTGGTTTAAATTCAAATCTAGTTATTTTATTTTGTATAATTTATACCCTCAGAATTTATTTGGTTGCAACCAATTCAAGTTTAAGATTAAACGTTGGATTCTTATTTGCACCATATTTAATTAATTCTATCTGGTTATAAACTATTTTAATATTTTATAATCTTATTCACTTATCATTTCAAATTTGGTCAAATTCAAGATTCTTATTTGATTTTCAATATTTGGCAACCAAACAGTCAAATATATATAATTTCCAAAAATTATTCTCTTTATATCAAAATATAATTTTGGATAAAATTATTTCATTTATCCACTTTAAAACAATACTATGTCGGTTTATCTTGTTTAAGAGTTTAGAAACCCCTATCGATACGGTTGTACTTCCCGCACCGACCAGAATTCATAAACACTCAACCGATAAGTCAACACAGTATAAAAACAATTTTATAAACACTAACAAGTACGCTCTCATATTTATTATTACGCTCAACTCATTATAGAGTCCTATCGACTCTATTAAATGAGTAATTTCCCACCAAAGCCTAGGTTGTCGCCAACCTAAGCTCTGATACCAAGTGTGACAGCCCGCAAATCCGTACCCCTTGAATCAACATTATTCTACCCTAATTGACTCAAGTGGAACAGAAATACGAACCATTGAGGTTAAAAGAAAAGAGATAGAAGAAGAAGAAACTAAACAATATCAGATTCTCACAGTCGCAGCGGAATAAAATATAATAGCAACTATATATCTTTACACAAAATGAAATCTATAACTGTTTATACAACATATCATCAGAGTAACTCATACATCAATCATCACATAACAGACATACCATACAACATAGCAGCGGATATATATATAGGTACATATAATACGTCTCGAACTCCAGCTCCTCTCCTGCTCCATAGCAACCTATCCTGAACATATAATACTCGGTCTGACCCGAGCATTATAATGAAATAACACCCGAGTCAGTCTGGCATACCAGCTGATAATAATGCACACAATTGATTATTAAAGTTTCAAAAATTCTTTTGAAAACAAAAGCATCTCGTAAGACCACGCCACAAATAAACATGTCGGGTTTTTACCTTACGATAGCTAAAACACTTTTTATAGAAATCCTCTGATATTATAATAGGGTCTATTTACAAATACTTATAAAATAGCCGAAATTGTTACATTCATTAAATTCCAGCTACTAGCCACCGAAGTGGGTAATACAAACAAAACTCGTAAAAGGCTCGTAGGGAAATGGATTCCAACTAATGACTAGGCACTGGGGTACCACCTGTCACAGTACGTGGTCTAGATCACAGTACCGAGGACTACTCCCTTCATCCCCTGCAACACAAGACCGGAATCACCTATGGGCAATTTCGAATAAGATCACCCCGCGGTTGGGATCAGCAACCGCACCACTAAGCCGAAATAAAAAGGAACCTCTAGACAGGGATGACCTTACTCTCCAGTGGGGGCTACCCACGAAGCCTTGCTGCATATCCCCTGATTTTCAGTCATTCCCGGTTGATGAGGCTTGAGGTTTAACGTTACCTTTAGAACGTTTCCACTTAGAATGCCCATCGTCCGCTGACGATGTCACGAAAGCATTCATCCATACAAGTCCGTCCCGGGTTCGAACGGAACCGAAGGCACTATTCCTACTACATCCATTTTGGAAATATCCTCAGGATTAGTAGCGACTAGCCCTTGCACTTCACTGCTCCATCTTCGACTCCGAAAACGTTTTATCGCACGAAAACGTACAAACCGGATCGAAGTGGTTTTCGAGAAATAAATCTCGATCCCGGTCTCTTCGAAACGATCAACGCATTTGTCCAATATTGATAGTCGGTGATTTAACTATCAATTAATATTCATAAACATCCATAACCTCCATCACACAATAAATAATATTCCATATTATTTATTTACCTCAAATATCTTTTAAAAGATATATTTCAAATTTCCCAAATCTCATTTGAAAACATTTTCCCAAAATTCCTCTTTTCCAAGGTAAATCATTTACCATATATTCCCATTGGAAATATCCAAGTTCAAAACAGTTTAGATTTAAAAACAGTTAAAAACATTTCAATTTAAAATATACTTTAAATGGATAAATTTACTACTATTTATTTACTCAAAATATAATTTCAAATTATTTTAAACAAAACTACTATATAAGATATAACTTGATTTAAAATAAGGTTTTAGTTATACTATAATTAAAATTTAGAGTTTTTAAAGAAATTAACAAATTTCAAACAACTTTATTCAAAAACTAGCTTTAAGCAAAAATCCATTTGTAAAAATAATTATTAAGATGTTAATAAAATTTTACTATTGCTAATTTATAAATAATCACTTTAGAATAAATTTTTTTTTTTAAAACATTCTTTAAAACCAGTTTAAGGATTTTAAAATTTTCTTTTTATAAAAATCAATTTAAAACTCGAACTTGGTTTTTCCCAGGAAATCCCATTTCCACATCCCAGAAATCCTTCTCACGATTTCTGTCCATTCATTAAATTTAGTTTAATGATTTTATAACATAAATTTATTTCCCAAAACTTCATCTAATAACATTTATCTTTAATTATCATTCCAGATTTTACAACTTCCAATTTCCATTCTAAATAGATTTCAAATTTTAATCCTTTAAATTCATTATTTAACTCTATCTTTTATTTCTCTAAATTCAATTTATCCAATTATAATAAATTTTGGATTTATAATTTATCCAGCCATATTTCTATACAAATTTATTTCAGTTTTCCATCCAATCAGGTTTCAAACTTTTATATTCTCTTAATTCCTTATTTATCAATTTTCTTAAATTTCTTTGAAACCCAAATTAAATTCTTTATAATTAAAACTCCAAATTTCTTTATACTTAACATTCTGGGTTGGTAATTTATATCTCATATCACAATACAATTTAATTCCAAATTTATGCATCACAATATAAATAAAACAGGCATCATCATCAATTATAAAAATTATACTACATTGTGAGGAATCCCGTTGGATCCCTCCAACCTGTTTTCCCTGCACCCACAAATATTAGCACAACAGTATATATATCAAATCAATTTGATAATAACTAACATATTCAGCTAAACATCCAAACAATCAATCAATACTAACTGTCTACTTTACTAGTATCCAGATGTGAGTAAGAATAACTCACCTTGAGTTTCGGCGAGCGTTCGAAATTTAAATTAAACCGAACGACGTTCGATTTAACCTAAATTTCTACTTGCCCGGAATGACTCCGGATCTGTACCATCGCGTAGTACTCGACTCTGCGATTCCGGCGCTACCAAGTTCGTTCGAATCTGATTATATATGCGTGAGATATTAAATTTCGGAGTTTGAATAACAATTTAAACAATTTTTTTTTTTTCTTTTTTTTTACCAGAGAAAACAAAACGCGGCCGACCCTATATGGTTTCTTCCACACGCGAACATGCTACAGACCGAGAGACCCAACACCGCCCTTTCTAGGGCTTCGAACCGCACCTCCCTCGATTGCCTTCACATCGATCCAACGCTTCCACCGCGTCGCCCCATACCTTCTCCACCTCCACCCAGAATACGGCCAAGCTCGGTCACCACTAGGGCTTTGAAAACGAAGATGAACGGCTAACGTAACCAGCGCCGTAGCTCCCACCTCGGTGCGAAATAAGCGATCTTGACCGTTGGTATAGTAGAGCTCCTCGAGCTCTCCGATTTTGCAGTTGGAAATTTCTTGAATAAGTGCATGAATTAAAAGAAAAATGGAGATGAATCTGGGAGGTTTTCGGCCATTGGAGAGTGTATGCGGCGGCTTTGAATATAGATTAGGGTTTAATAGAATTATTTTAATATATATAAGTGTTTTAATATTATTTAATTTATAAAATTCTCAAATTAACATCATACGCAAACGAACTCCAATTCTCTCGTGCCGACAGGCGATTTCAGGGTTTTTCCGCGTTCCGGACACAATGGAACAAGTTTCGTAAGCTAATTCGGTCGTATGCACGAGTTACGGAATAAAACGATCAATTTGAAATTAAACCGATTAAAACGATTTCGATGCGTTTCGAGCTGCCGGGGTCAAACGACAACTCCGATTGCTACGAAAATTGAAATCCGGTAATAACTAACTATTACGGATCCAATGAAACTGGTTTCGTCGAATTCCGAGACTGTGTCCCGGAAGGCTATTTTAACTCGTCTATTAAATTAAGCAATTTCCGAAATTATTGAAAACACTCAAAATTCCCACGTTTAAAAATTTTATTAATTTAACAATAATTCATATAACATTTATAAACACATTAAAAATCATTTTGGCTCATTCCGAACCAAAATCTGATTATTTGCATTTTAATAATATTAAATTCGTTTTTAAATTATTATAAAATTCCAAATATTAATTTATCGACTATAAAATTCTTCTAAAATTTCCACCCCGCTATTTACACTCAAATAACTCAAGATAAACTTTTAAAACCATTTTTATCACTATTTACATCCTGAATTACCTTTTATCTCAATTTCGAACATTAAATTATTATTATTCAAATTCCAATTAAATCCTCGTATTTGAAATTTGACCAATTTTATTATCTTAACCAAAGTCATTTATTTAAAAATTCAAATTATAATCTATATTAAACATTTAAAATGAATTAAATGTTCAAATCTGGCGACCCAAAATTCTGGGTCGTTACATATGACATTATAAATTGAGATATAAAGCTGATGTTTTTCGAATATATTTATGTTGGTGGCGGAGAATTTATTCTCTTAGCTTAACACCCTTCTCTGAGACGTACGAGTTCAGAGGTTATGTAGTTGAAGGTTATTAGTGATATACTCCCAATTTGGTAGTGTGGCATGCTGAGTGTTGCTGTGAAATGATCAATTGTTTGATCATTTGTGATATGATCAATTGTTTGATCACTTATCTTTGTGATCATTTCTTTGATCATTTGTTGACCCAAAGCACAGCTTTTGTATAAAGCGTGGCTTTGTGGACGAGACTTCGTTGGACCTCACACCCCGGAAATGGTTAAAACAGGAAGGACGCAGCAAGGTTATTAGGGGGTAGCGCCCCTTTAGTGTATGTCATTCCTTCTGGATAGAGGTGGTATCATGGTATGGAGCCTAGTTATTTAACCTATGTTGTTGCTGCAAATTTTGTGGTTGTTGGAAATCGAGGATCCTCGGATAGATCGGTTACGATCGGGGGATGACATATTCGTGTCAGTAGTTACCCAGTTAGGGGTAACCCGGCCTTGTGTTGGCAGAGATCCGGTTTGGTTCTCGGGACGTCATTCCAGAGGCGTTTCCATGAGGCAATAGGAAGTTCCTTGGCCTGACCATTTGTTGGAAATCCAAAGAAACAATACGATCTTGTACTGTTTTAGTTGTAGAACCTTCCATTTACTTATGGTGGCGCCCCACTGTTTAGATGGTAGCTATAGTAGGCATACGATAATGGTCATATGTTGGCTAAGATTTATATCTTTACTTTCGAAATGTTTTCTGCACTATGCACTAGTAATAATATCAAATGTTTCTTTTTAATGCGTATCAAGCATCTTTGACTATCATAAGGAGAAATCTCCTCCGATTCTGCGTTTGCATTGTGTGTGTGTGTGTGCGGGAGGCCTTATGGTAGACTCATTTTTAAAAGCATTGAGAATTGACTTTAAAAAAAATATTCCTCTATTTTGATTTTAAAGATAAATAAATTGTTTTTGTTCTCACACCAGTCACATTACTGACTCGGAGTTTATTGTTTTCCTTCCTAAACTCTGGGTGCCCACCAATTTCCACACGGGCAGTCTAGAGTCAGGTTTATCAGGTTATTCTAGATTTAGGAGTGCTATGGAGCTCAGGAGGCGAGCTACATATCGAGACGTACCACTTGTATATGATATTATACTATGTATTATTCCGCTGTGTATTCTGTATGAGGACAAGTTTATATAACTGTCCATTGATGTATTGACTCTGTTGTCTATTGTTGTTGTAAACTCTGATAATGATGTAATGTATAAAATGTATAGTTCTTTGTTTTAATGATATTCATTTATCTATTATATGTTGATCCGATGCAAATTGTGAGATTCTGATATTTCTATTGTTGCTTTCTATTCTGTTCTATTTTTTTTCTTTCTTCTTCTACCCTTTTCTTCTTCTTTGACCATAACGATTCGGTTTTTCGGCAACGAAAAATCGTCGTTCATTACACACAGACACAGAACATATCAGAATAACTCGCAGCGGAATATAAAATACCATAGTAGTTCATGAAGCTACTATAACAAAGTCTCAAAACAAATACATAATATCAATCTAAAAATAACGTAATAGAAATCCCAAATACATAGGAGTTCATTAATACATAAGATAAACTAGAACTGCTGAAATAGAAGTAGATATATAAATAGATAGGCAGAATCTCCAGCAAAGACCAGCTCTCGAAAGAGAATCCAAAGCTGTGAATACTCATGCTGATCCGAGCATAAAGCAAAACACAAAACACTCGAGTCAGGACATATATACTTATATAATGTAAACCAACTCAAGTGAACTGTAATAAAGTACAAGTGACTTAAAGGATGTCTGGGACCGTCCATCCTCTAAGGATTCGTTAAACTATTTACTAAATAGTAATATTGCGCTATTATAATAATGTCTACAGTAAAATAAACTTACTGTAAAATAACGTCGAAGGGTTACCCATATTGCTCCCAACACATAATAGTCCCAGTAGTCCATCCAGTATCAGCATATCTTCTGATTGAGAGACTACCCTAAATACTCCATGGGCTACGGGAGAAAAACAAACTCGTAGTAAAGCTCGGTATGGTAGGTGACACGACACATAAGGCAATGCCAGGGTAGATATACCAATTACGCACACGGGATGGTGGTAACGTAGCAGCCACTATGCCCACCTCGATCCACACTCCAAAATCAAGGGGTGCACCTAATCAATCACAACAATAATAGAATGGTATCAAAGAAATGTGTCTGACCAGAGGAGCTACCCTTTTTGGCCCGAGATCGCTCCTGTTTTAGCCACCTTATGCCAACTCACGGCAGTTAGGACCACGTAATATACCTCAAGAGCGTCGCCACCATCCTACTTCATTCTGGAATCTCCACCTCATACACAGTTGTTAAAGTGGTTTTCGGTATCGACAGAAAGTATGTCCATATCTGATCCCGGTCTCTTTAACAACCAATCGTTATTATAACCCATGGTTATAATTAAAAATGGAATTTTATGTTGCAAAATCAAATATCATTTAAAAATTCAATATCAGCTCAAATCCATTTCAAAATATCAAAATATCATATCTTTTCAAAACCACATTCATTTTATATAAAATTTAAATACCATTTCAAATCACATTTAAAAATGGTTTGTATTTCAAATCGAATTACTTTATTTAAATCATTAAAAATGAAGTTATTGTATATAATAATTCAAATATTTAATTCTCAAAATTTTAATCTTTTCATGGTTTATTTATTCACTTAAATTTATTAAAACAATGAAAATTCAACTTTCGCAGCACTTAGGAAATGCTACGAAAAGTTATGTTTTAAAACAGTTCAATGAACAAAAGATAGCGTTTAAAATGCTATAATAGGTTAAATTTAGTTTCAAATAAAACCTTGGTTAAATTCTGCAACTGCAGCACTTACAAAGTGCTGTAATAGCCTTTAGTTCAATTCTAGCCATTTAGTTCATTTATATCAACCACGGCATTTACAAAATGCTGTAATATTCTTTACATTAAAAATGATAGCGTTTCAAAAATGTTGTTAATTAAATTCCAATTATTCAATATAATTTCATAAATAATTAAACTTTAATTTAAACCATCTTTAACTTATAAGTTCATATATTTCACTTTTAAAACAATCATTTAAATACCATTATATTTATGATTTTATAAAGTTAAATTTTCATACAAATCCAAAATTTAATAATAATTTACTTATTAAATTCAAGCATTAAATTTTCTATTCTTTATATTTAAATTTTAGCTTAAGACTTAAGTTTAAGTTTCCAAATATAACTTATTTTCATTTTATTAACTTAATTTAAAATTCACTTTTAAACAGAATTCACAAATTTCTGATTTAAGTTATATTTCAAAATTCAACTTAAATATTCATTTATTTCACATTTTTAACTTATACAAAAACCATTTACACTTTATAAAATTAATTTTAAATACAATTTAAATCAAATTATTATAAATTTACATTTTTACAAATAATTTAAAAATTCTAAAATATTTTAACCATGGGTCTGTATATAATTTTCTATCCTAGGTAAAGTGATACGTATATTTAACATTTCAATCCGTAATTTACAAAGAAAACCCAGGTTCTATCATTTCAAACCCATAGTCCCAAGTAAAATGAAATGAATAAAAATTTCTCAGTCCCATCATTTCAGCCCATAATGATTTTTCTCTATTCTAAAGTCCGTTCGGGTATGTATCATTTCAACCCATAATGATTCTAATCTACAGGGAATGTGCAGTGTGATAAACTGATATAAAAAACAGAATAGCATTATATAGTGGTAATAGATGATATGACAGGTGTATAAACAGGGGTGAACAACATATGATCATAGCATAGGCAGTTATAACATGATGATATAGTTATAGATTCAATTGCTATCAGTTTACTAATTATATAAGTATAATAAGTCTGGTGAGAAATACTCACCTCTACAAGCTAGAGATAACAACCAAACACAGAACAAAGATCCAATATCAGCATATCTTCAGATCGAGAGACTACTCTAAATACTCCATGGTCTACGAGAGAAAAACAAACTCGTAGTAAAGCTCGGTATGGTAGGTGACACAGCACACAAGGCAATGCCAGGGTAGAAATACCAATTACGCACACGTGCTGGTGGTAACATAGCAGCCACTACGCCCACCTCGACCCACACTCCAAAATCAAGAGGTGCACTCAATCAATCACAACAGTAGTAGAATGGTATCGAAGAAGTGTGTCCGACCAGAGGAGCTACCCCTTTTGGCCCGAGATCGCATCTGTTTTAGCCACCTTATGCCAACTCATAGGAGTTGGGTCCACGTAATATACCTCAAGAACATCGCCACCATCCTACTTCATTCTGGAATCTCCACTGCGTACACAGTTGTTAAAGTGGTTTTCGGTATCGACAGAGAGTATGTCCATATCCGATCCCGGTCTTTTTAACAACCAATCGTTATTATAACCCGTGGTTATAATTTAAAAATGGTATTTTATTTTTTAAAATCAAATATCATTTAAAAATTCAATATCAATTCAAATCCATTTCAAAATATCATATCTTTTCAAAACCACATTCATTTTATATAAAATTTAAATACCATTTCAAATCACATTTCAAAATGGCCTTTATTTCAAATCGAATTATTTCATTTAAATCATTAAAAATGAAGTTATTATATTTAATAATTCAAATATTTGATTCTCAAAAATTTAATCTTTTCAAGGTTTATTTATTCACTTAAATTTATTAAAACAATGAAAATTCAACTTTCGCAGCACTTAGTTTGTTTTGCTCTCACCCAGATGCTTCGACATTGGGTCCTATTGTTGATTCCAATGTTGACCCCAAATATCGGTATGGAGATAGTATTCCAGCCTGTTCCAATCAAGCTTCATTTTCCATTGATGTTTTTTCTCGTAGTTTGATTCCTATTCCATGCAGATCTCGCCATCCCTTGTTACTCCACCCTCTGAAAGAAGTCATTCATCATCTTCTGTTGTCTAGTTAAGATCCTATTCAGCATCTCTTTTGTCATCCTTTCCATCTCTTATCTTGTTTCATAATTGGGTTGATGAGAATTTGAAGACACCTCCTGGCTGTCTCTAAGCTCCAATTTACTTGCTACAATTCTAGATCTAGTATTAGGCATACTCATCTTCTCTAAATCTTAAATTCAAACATCAATTCTTCAGTTCTCATTCAAGGTTCTCAATGGAAGCACCAAAATTTAACCCAAAAAATGGGTCAATACCCTGGATCAAGCGTGAAAGCGCCGGTGCAGATAATCAGCAGCATGAATTTAATAAACAATGAATAAACTGAAGAAGTAAGAAAAGAGACACGTAATTTTTATAGTAGTTCGACTGATTCTGGCCTACGTCCACTTTAATCAATCTTTATTATGATTATACTAGTAGAATCTCTCTAGATATCGACTAGTTAGTCTATAGATCTAAGTTACAATAAGTTAGAATAAGTGAAAAGTCAAGGATTAACTTGAGGATCGTAGCAAACACCTTGACAACTGTTGTGTGGGAGAAGTAAGTTGAAGAAGTATAGGAATTCCAATAGACTAATGACAGCTCTCTCTCTCTCTCCCTCTCTTTGGAAAAAGACCCACCTCTGGTTGAAGGTAGGTGAGTATTTATAGGGGAATTCAGTGAGTTTTAGGCTGGAAGTCCAAATGTAGAAGAGTCCAGTTATAATGCCAAGTCATCAGCCAAAATTCCAAATCAATCTGAGTCATTTCTATGGATTTCTAGCTACCCATAGGAGATGGATCGCCGGCTATCCATCAGCTTAGCACATTTTTCAACTAGAAGCCTTTACTATGTGCTATAAAGGAGATAGAAAAGTTTAAGGGCAATCTGACCTATCTTGATGGATCGCTAACTATCCATAGGGGATGGATTGCTAGCTATACATAGTGTATGGATCACTAGATATCTACCTACTTAGCATATTTTCGAGTGATCTTTGTTTGGTTGTCTTCCAATCTTTTATTTAAGTTCCTTATCCCAATGTTAAGTCGTTTGGAATTAGTTTGATCATCCGTCTTCATAGGTCATCTAGTCCACAAGAATCATCCATAACTTGCTCAAATCTTAATGAAATCAACGAAATTTTGTAGGAATACTCTAGAGGTTATTAGAGACCCACCATAAAAATTTGAGGCGGTGGGTTCCACTCTAGATGGGTCACTATCGAAACATCAAATCAACTCCAAATGCTTCATTTTTTATGAGCCTTCTCCTATGTTTTCTAAATATTCTCTCGAAATTTCAAGTCATTCCGACTTCGTATGTGTTATATATGTCCATTTTAAGTTAGATAATTTTGGCCAAATAGTTTGAATCAGATGATTCTTCACCTCTCGAGCTACATTGTTTGGCACGCTATGAAACTTGGTAAGCATGCTTAGAAATGGTAATGAATCATGATGCAATATGTTTTGAGGGTCCAGGAGTGATGCGCACGTAAATGTGCATAGTTTTACCACCATATTTAATCTAATTAAATTAATAAATGATCATATAGAGTATTTTAACATGTTTAAACCAAAATTCATATTATTCTCAAATCGTCATATATTCATCTTTATATAGAGGCAAAATGGTCATTTTTGCGCATATCTTAATTTATGAAAATTTAATTCGACATTTTTATGTTTTTTTTGTAGGAATTTGAAACCAAATGAAAGGGGTTTCATGAAGAAATATGCATACACAAGAGAACACAAGCAAATGAAGATGGGAATAATTCAATGCTCATGAACATGGAGGACTCTACCTGCTCACTTACCTTGATATGCCATTAGGAGCTAATGCATATGCTAAAAGGCCATTAAAGTTACATGCACACTTAATAAATGACTATTTGAAGCTAATGATAATTTGGTGACCACATTTTCTAGAGGGGTACTTTGGGCATTCCCCAAAAAAGTGGATTAGGGTTTCATACATGTATAAATACCCTTTGTACTTCATGTAACCTCTCATCCTCCTAGTTAGTTTTAGCTTAGATTAAAACTAAAGAAATCTCTCTTTCTCTTTTCATTACTACTTAGCCATTTTCTTTCTTATGCACTTTTCCTTTTTTATGCAATGTTAATTATGGTTTCTTTTTAATTATATGTTCTTTTCCTTTCTTGTTAGCTGTATAGATTTATTTTCCACGAATGTAGAATAGCTTTTCTTTCCTTTGCTCTCTTTTCCTTTTCTTTTTTGTTCATTTTGCATGCTATAATTGTTGATGTGATAACAAATATGAGAGGCTAAATCCCTTCAATTTGGGGATAATGAAGCTCTCTAATCATGTAGCTTCAACATATTGATCATTTATGTTCTCTTTTTGTGCTTAATGGAAACATTTGAAGTGGGTTAATGATATTGTTTAGCTTTGAATTTGATAGCATATGTTGTTGACAACAAATAGACTATGCTTAAACAAACGAAACACAAATGCATCATCATCTAAATATGATTATGGCAAAAAGGTGAATATTAAAATTAAACTTAGAAGGCCTATATTTCTAAACAACAATTAATAGGTCATGCTTAAAATAGATTTTTCTTTCAACGTTGTTGTCATATTTCATGAGATTTAAATGTATATTAGTGGTTGTGTTATAGTTTGATGGTTTATATTGGGATAATTAATAGCACATATCTTTAATAATAGTTGTAACACCTTTGGTGTCAGTGTGAACTATCAAAAATACCCCTCTATAGTATTAACAAATCTCAATAGTACTTAAAAATAGTATCTATCAGTTAGACATGCCCAGTATTAACAAATCATAATATCCTTGAAAATAGGATCTAATAGTTAAACTTTCTTACAAATTCAAAACGTCCATCTACACATAAATGTAGTATCTAACAAATAAACATTTTTCTTCAATTAACTACAAATTCGTTGTTTATTAATTAATAATATAAAAAAATTCAAACTAACAATAAAAATTAGATGAAGCAACTTAGAAATAAAAGTTTAAATTAACTACACATTATTTCAACATAAAAACATGGCCAAATATTTGTGCAAACCATTTTTTCTTAAACGTATTAATCATATATAATCCATAGAAAAATAATTCATGGCAAGACACGTGCCATTATCGCGCACGAAGCGCGTGCCCTGACGCTCGTATACCATACTTATGATAAGCACATCAACTAATTTCACTAATGACGAAAAGAGAGATCATAACTTCATTTTGTTGATTTGTGTGATCTAGGGAATGAAAATTATCTCTAAATTGTATTTCTACTCTCATATTTTTATCACTTTCTTTTTGTTAGTTTTCTTACATTTTTAGCTTAACATCATCAAATCTTTCGTTAATTGATTTCATAAAGATATAAAATTTAACAGTACCCTGTGGAATGACCCGTACTCGCCATGTACTAACAATTGTACGTTGTGCGCTTGCGGTTAATTTTATTATAAATTCGCTCGACAGTTTTCTAACTTAATAGAATTCCCGTCGACGAACAAGTTTTTAACACCGTTGCGTGGGAATATTTTTTACTTTTATTTCTATTCTTTGAATTATTTTCATTTGAATTTTAGTGTGTTTGTTTGTGTGTTCAGTGTATAAAAAAATTGAGTGTTTGTGTGATTTGCGCTTGCATTTTGTTTGTTTGCATCTCTTATTGTTCTATTTGTTTTTACATTTAAATTTGCCTATTAAAAAAAATACACAAACAATTTCAAAACAAAAACAAAAATATTTTATTTCCTTTTCATTTTGCATTTCATTTTCTTTACAAAGTTTCATTTTTTTACAATTTGCATTTCTTTTCTTTTATACAATTTTTACACACTCTTCACTTACCCTTCTCATCAACTCCACCACAAAACCAACTACTCACTATTTCTTGCACCTCATCAACTAACTGCAGCCAATTGCCACTTCCTCTACAACTTTCCATCATCACCATGCAACCATCCACAACCTGGTGCTTTTTCAACAGCCCATACAGTCAACAACCACTTTGCATAGCCATTTGACAACTGTCACTATACCACCAGAAGCTCACCATATGCACTGCACATATACATCACCAGAAAGCCTATCGACACTCCACTTTAGAACTTACATAATCATCCTACAACTTCTTACAACATCTATCTACTCGATAACCCCATCTAAAACGTCTTCATAATTCTTCATACAAGCTTCAACTACATCCATCCCCACAGTCCCGCACTGCTCCTCTGCCCATAGTTCGAAACAGTGCACACATACATATCGCAAACTGCTTGACACTCCATTACCAGACATTCCACTTGATCATCAATACAACCACTAACTAACTGCCTTCTCACTTCATCACTGTCTTCAGACCCACTCTGCCTACAACATCTTACTACTACTACTACATCACTTACTGCTACTACCATCAACTCACACTCGCTTGCCTACGACAACAAACAACACCTGACCACACCAGTAATACAAACTTCTGACCATCTTCCTCCATCTACCGCAATTCATATCCATACCACCAATATAAACACACAACTGCTCACAAACCAAAAAAACACAACTGTCATTTCAACCCACCTTCTATCGACCATCATCTGCCGACTTTCCCCCCAAATCACCTATACCTGAAACAAGTCTCGCGCCCCCAAGCATGGCCTCACCACTTCACCCAACACTTCAACCACAATGCTACTGCAATACAACCACCAACAATAACCCATCGCAATCACTCATGTCCACTTCCTCCTATACCTGAAGGGCGAAACCCATCATTCAATTACTTCAAACAAATTCATGAACAACCTCAGTAACTCAAATCATCAAATAAAATCATCAAGTGCAACTTTGAAATTCGTACCACCCTCGCCCATAAGCTTCTCCGACGCTACTCCTCGAATCGACAACCAACACGACCATCAGATTGTCCACCTCCGCGAACATCCCATTTAATCCGCAATTACTTGTATTGTGTGGTGAAAGCGTGATTTCAATTTCAAATTAAAATTCAATTTTGGGAATTGGAATTTAGATAGAATTTTATAAAGTGAAATCTGATTTTATAAATTGAGATAGAGCGAATTATATGATAGGAAGACGTTGAATTTCATATAAAAAAAAGAGAGGTAGTAAGGTGTGGGCTTTGGGTCTTAATGGGCCAGGTTAGTTAACAGTTGAGGGCAATTTTGGATATAAATTGTTAGTCTTTGTTTTAGGAGTTTGGGTGAATTGCTTTAGGGTGTGCGTGTATTTTAATTTTGGTTCCGGAGTTCTTCTTATAAAAAAAGGGAAAATTCTTTGTTTTGATTTTCTTTTGTTTACAAATTCAACAAGTTTTAAATTCCTTTGTGTTGTTTTCAATTTTCCCTTTGTGTTTACAATATTCTTTTGTTTGGAGTTTAGTTTTGCTCTATTTATTTCTCCTTTAAATAAAAACAAAAAACAAAAAACAAAAAATTGTATATATCTTGTCTTTACTTCAGGTTGTCAAAGTAGAATTTCAAACGGAGAAGAACTACTGCAAAAAAATAACTGCTTGCTTGCTATTAAATAAAATTTGCTATTTTAACCCCTATCTTTTGCTTTTATCTGTCTTGCATTGTTGTCTACTTGCATTTAAAAAAAATTCAAAAACAAAATTCATGCGTAGTTGCATTGTTAATACACGTTTAATTTCTTCTTTGCATTTCATCTTAGATTTTAATTAATAATAAAAGTTAGAAATCAATAATGCTTAACTATATATTGACAATTTGCACTTATGGAACAATTTAATTTCTTGGTGTCTAGGCTACGGTAGAGCAATAACCATTTATAAATATTATGGTGATTCGTAAATATTATAGTGGTTGTTTCTCTAAAGATACTTAAATCTTTGGCAGAGCAATAACCTTTTCTAGTATAAAGTTCATGATGAATTTGAATTTAGTCATTTTGAAACATGGTTCATGGGCGTAGAACTTCCCATGATATGTTTTAAATATAACTGTCATGAGACGCAGGCATCAAGTATAAAACCATTCACGATGATTGTTGTAACATCCCAAAATTTATCATTTTAAATTGGTAATTTATTTAAACTTTTGGAATCCAGTTTGAAAATAATTTGAGAAGTTTCAAAACAAATAAAATAAATGACCATTTATGTACAAATAAAATTCCAATTTCTTTTGAGTTTAAAAAATTTGAAATAATAAATGTTTTAAAAATCATTTGAATTTAAAATTATATATATATATAAGGCATATATGGGTAGACTTGAATGTATATGTTGAATTTGAATTTAAATTGTACAAGTATATGTATGAGTATATGTTAACGCTAAAAATGTATGCTAACACCCCGGTGTAAGTTGTAGTATAGTGAAAGCACCACCCGTTGGTACGGAAACCAAAAATAAGCAGAAAATAGGAGAGAAATAGTACAGATACAACAATTTTTATAGTGGTTCGGCTCAAAGTCAAGCCTACGTCCACTTAATCTCTTTTATTGCTGACTTGATTACAACTCTTTCAATGATTCTTCAATTAAAACACAATTAAGACGAATAGCTAGAACTTCGATGTAGAAAGGCTCTTTGAATCCATGTTGAATGAGTTAGATCTTTCTTAAAGTTCGTTGAAGTGTCTTCGGTGTTTGAAGTGTTGAAGGAGCTGAGAAAACATCAAAGTATTGGTGTTCCAGAAATGATCCAAAAGTCCCCCTTCAGTTGGAGCAGGCGGGGTATTTATAGGGAAAATCTGGATGCAGGCCCTAGGTCGTGAGCGACCTAAGGGACATGAGCTACGGCTCATCATGGTTGCACTTGATCACTTGAATAGGCTGGTAGGTCGTAGGTCGTGGGCGACCTAAGGGAAAATGGTTGGCGACTTAATCATGTCGAGGTACCTAGTGGAGCGACCTAGGCTGGTCGTAGGAGTAGTAGCGATCTAGTGCTGGTTCGACCTATAACCAAGCGACATAAAGATATGAAGCTTGTGGCTCGGTAGGTCGTTAACTCGCTAGGTCGTTAACTCGCTAGGTCTTTAACTCCCTAGGACGTTAACTTGCTAGGTCGCATAGGTCATCTAGTTACTAGGTCGCTAGATCGCTGAGCTCCTCTGTCACGATATACTGCTGTCTTGTATTGATTGCTAGGTTGCTTAGGTTGTCACATGTTAGCTCCCTATAGAACTTCATCCTCGTTAGCTCGCTCGCACTTTATCTCATTAGGTCGCTTATGTGTTAACCCTTTAGCTCGCTTGGCTCCTTAACTCTTTAGGTCGTTAGGTGGCTAACCATTGCCACGTTAACTCGCTGGAGGCTTTAGATCGTTAGGTCGTTTTTCTTTCGAGTACTTGAGTCGCTGTTCAGAGTGGTGTTAACACTTGCCTCTCGAAGTGTACGCCTATGTTATAGGTCGTGTGCTTCGAACTAACTACTCTAGGTTGTGGGCGACTTAACAATCTCGCTAACTCGTGTGCCGATACGCCTTCTTTTCTTTCCCCTATATAATCCGCTAGCTCGTTTCTTCCTCCTCATTCCACTGCTTGTAATCTGCCGCCATTGCCATTCTTGAGCTCAAGAATCCTCAAAGTGGAACCCTCTGTTGCTTCGATCATTATTCCTAACAACAATCTTCGGTAAATCGATCACCTCTCCATTGTATCTGCCATCAATTTCCTCGTAATCACTTTCACACGGTTTTTATTAACTCGCCGTAAGATGTCCTCCTGGTTCGCCCTCCGATCGCCATTGAACTATTTGTAATTGCTTTAAAAACGGATCGGCCTATGATTTCTCAGAGTTGCGTGGTGTGTGTTCGAGTTTGTGGAGTTCGATGATACTTTCTGGAGATTCAAAGAAGAAGATGAGGCCTTAAGCGATTGGAGAAGACGAAGGGATTTGTGGTTAACGGGTTAGTGGGTTTTTAGGTTAAGCCATGATGTTTCGGGCGACGCAATGGTGGCGGACGCGTGGCAAAATATGATTGGGGAATAGGACTTATAGCTTTTGATGGGAGATAGCTTAATATTGTCGAGCTACCTCAGGAGCGACCTAACGAATTCGACCGTCCTAACAGCCCTTACGACCTAAAGGAAGCCGACCGACCTAACAACCCTTGCAACATAACGCTTCGCGACTTAAGCTCTTTGCGACTTAAGCTTTAGGTCGTGGCCACACCTGAACGAGCTAATACTTAGACAAAAACGCACTGCCTTGATCTGAAGTCTCATGCCTTGAACCTTTTGACAAAAATGCTAAGCCGCTTGAGCTAGACTACTTGCAAAAATGTGACAGCACTTAACTTGAATTCTCTACTTGAACTTTCAAGATAATTTGCCTGAACTTATTGCACTTCTTTACAGATTATATTATCTTTAACGCCAACAACCTGTTAAATACAACATTTGTAGAAAAATGGGATGAATATACTCATCATCGACTGCCCACATCGAGTGATGGATTAGATTAAAGAAATGATATTTTACTTAAGTAAAATAGTATGATTCTGATTAAAGATAAAGTGTTATGAATTAACTGACTAAATGAAACATCAACGCAAATTTCATACAGTTATAGCTGCTTATAGCTAGATATCATCTGCATTGATACTACACTTAACTTTGATTTAACAACAAGTCTTGATCTTTCCTGAATTGACATGCATCAATCAGTACCATTTCAAGTTTTATTTTATTTACTTGTTATTTCAGTAGTTTTGCACAACACTTCACACGCTTTTAGGAAACGTCCACCTTCATATTTGAATATCCAGTTCCTTGTGTAGAATGACTTCTCAACAAGAAGAGATAGTAGGGCAAGCTGAAGAGGTCTTCCCGATAGCTAACCCCTTGGATAATCCCCCAGAAAGAACTTCAACCACTCTGAATCAACGGGTTTTCAGCCAATTATGCATTCAGTTCGGTATTGCTGAAGCGGACGCCTTGCTTCCTGGTGTAAACGACACTGCTGACAGGCCACCTCTTGGCTTTATTGCAGTTAACCGTCAAATGTGCCAGAGTGAAGCTATTCCTCCCTTCAGCGATTTTCTTCAAATGCTCCTTCTTCAATTAACCATCTCTCCTTTCTAGTTACACCCTAATGGCTATGCCATCTTGAAGGGATTGTGTGTACTGTTCAGGAGGACGCTCGACCGTCTTCCAAGCTTTGTAGAGATTTGCTTCTTGTGTACATTTGCGAAGAACAAAGATCATCCTTCTATTACACTTCTGAGGAGCGCTAGAAACCGTAAATTGATTACCGATCTTCCTGAAAGCGCCCACGGGTTTTTGAACCAATTTTTCTTTGTTCGCTGCCCCTTTGGATTCTACAGCATTTGGAGAGTAGGAAGTAAGACTACTTATCTCCTCTTACTTGATTTGTGAGCCTTTCAAAATTCAAGCCGTCAAGTTTAACTTCATTCTTTACTTTTGCAGCAATTCCTCCTCCATCAAGAGATTCTAGACATAAACCCTTTTGATAGATTGAGTGCTGTAGCTGCTGAAGAGAGAAGCATCAAGTTTCTGCTGAAGGATGAAATTTTACATCAATTCGGACTTCTGCACCCTTCTCGATTCACTCAGCTTTGTGATGCCCCCGGTTCTCAAGCAGAGACGTTAGATGCCCCGGTTTCCGCAAAGGAACTTACACCGAAGGAACCTGTTGCAGAGGCCTCATTGGTGAAATGTTCTACTCCTGTTGTCGGTGCGGGGTCATCTGGCAAGCTTACACTTCCCCCGGTTATCGAAGAAGAGGAACTTCCTCAACATTACGGGAAGGCTGTTGATGAGGGAGCTGAGAAAGAGAGTTCCGCTAGGCATGTTGGTGATGACATTTTCGGAGAGCTGAGCGACCTAGTGGTGACTTCACATGAGCTCTTCAAAGATGACACGACTGCTTCTAAACTTGTTTCTCCAGCAGTCGAAGTGACATCCACCTTGCGACCAACTTGTCAACCCAAGAGTTAACGCTTTTGCAAAAGTCGACATTACTCCCAAGCTGAAGAGTGGTTTGTAGCTCGACGCGTGTAGTCCGCACATCACAAACACACTTAGGATTTTTGGCAACTATATGCACTTAGCTTCTTTATTTCGAAGATTTATAAACTTTTCTCTTCTTCATTTTCAGGTTCTCCAATGGACGCAGCGGTTCATACTACGACGACTTTCAATGCTATGGGAGACGCGATTCTTACGATCCCAGGCGCTATTTTCCTGCCCCGAGGGAAACTGATGAAGAAAGAGCCGCCAGAAATGCTCGCGAGAGGCCAGCGTATGAGGAGCGGTACGGAAGAAGAGATGACCGCCATGACTCTCACCAAAGGGACGATGACTCCCATAAAAGAAAGTCACATGATGACAAGGGGAAGTGTTTTGAAGCTGAAAGGTCCAGCAAGCGGGCCAAGCCTGGCGAAAAATCTTCATCTAAAATCTCCAAAGTGCCTGCTACTTCTATTTCTCTAGACATCCCTTCTAGTTCCCCGGCCCTTAAAAGAACTGAGATACAGACAATCATTGATAGGCCTGCATATCAAGTTGAGAATGCCCCGCTTGCACTCCAAAGCCGGTTTCCAAACTGGTGTTTAAAAGGAGTACACTTTGACTTGGACTTGGTCCCTATTGATAAACAGGCTATGTTAAGAAATCTTAATGCTGTTAGGCTTGACATCGAAAGAATGTCCGGGTGGCAAAATCTAGTCGATGAGCTTCAATGAGTGAACCGTTTAAATCTCGAAGTTATGCTAACCATGGAGAGTGGCAAGTCTGAATGGAAAAAAGTTCTCGACCAGCACGACACGGAGATGAAAAACATTACTTCATATAATGATAAACTCGAAGCTGAAGTCGAGCAACTTAAAGTTGAACTTGCTACCTCTTCCACTTCTTTTACTCAAAAGGAAGAAGTGCTTCAAAAGCAAGTTAGAGATGCTCTTGCTAGTCAACGAGATGCTGAGGCTAGACTTGAGGCATAGCAGAGGCTTGTGGAAAGCTACCGCACTGATGCTGCTCAGTTGCGGGAAAAGACTAGCTCCCAGGACATGGAGATTGAAATGTTAAAAGCTCGGCTTTCTAAAGTTGAAAAAGAGCACGATGAGGCCATTGTTGGAAAAGCAGCAGTTGAACAATCTCATGAAGAGATGAAGGCCAACGTCAGTTCTACTTTATTTGAGTTTTACATTCACAGTGTCTTGGGGCATGGCAGTCTCTCATTCTTGGGGCCAAAGTATGAAATTACCCTGGCGGAAGTGTGGGAAGCGGCGGTCGAAATGCTTGGGGGCGTCGGCTATGCTGAGGCGGATCTTGAGGCGTATTATCTGGATGATGAGGGTCGAGCTGCCCTTGCCAAAGGGAAAGAACAACTTGCTCAAGCACGAGCGGAAGGAGAGCATTCAGAGAAGGCACTTTTGACCGACCCGACTTGTCCTTTGGCTTCGGTTGACGTCGATATTACTGGCTCTAGTTCTCATTCTCTACCTCCAGCCAAAACCGAGACCGAAATTACAACTGCCCACACCGACGCCCAGAAAGGCATTGAAGCCCGAGATTTCGAAATCGACGTGATAGAGCCCACTTCTCTAGGTAACTTCAACAATGATCTAGCTCAAGTGGACTACTTGTTCGCTTCATATGAGCTTGATGAACTTTTTGATTATTACTTAAGCCTTCACGCACCACTATCTCTTCTCTTTACGAGGAATAATGATTTTAACTTCTCTTCTTCTGTAGTAAAAACACCAAGTGCTGCACCGACTTCTCCTCTTCCAGCTGTTCCACCTCCATCTCTTCAAATTACTCCTCCTTCTGCTTCTCAACCGGGGTCGCAAGAAGAATTAATAGAAGCTCTCCAAGGCTTGGATGACCCGGCCGCTTCACAAGAGAAGAAGGCTGAGGAACTTGAAGAAGGTGAAAGGGCTACGGAGAAATTTCATGTCGATGACACAAAGCTATCTGAACTTATCACTCTGGGTAGCGAGTCTTCTTCAAGGAAGAAGGGGAAGCGCACAACTTCGAAGAAGAAAAAGAAAAGCACTTCTGCTAGTGAAGAGAAAGCAGAAGTAGACCCAGTTGTACCTCTTTCTCCTTCTTCCCCGACTCGTTCAAGCTGGCTCCAAAAGCTAACCATTAGGCCAGGCGAGGGCTCTAAAGGTGGCGGGAAGAAGAAATAACGAGTCTCGCTTTACCCTTCTTGTTTTACTTTTTGCTTGTATATAAAGGCTTGTATTGACCAGAGATTGTGCGGGTACCGGCCCCCACTTTTTGAAACCTGCACATGTATAAAAAATTCATAGTATGGAATAAAATGATTCTTTTTACTTGTACAATCTTTTGACTGTATTTGTGAATGCATTTATTCCTTATTTTCACACAAGTTTCTTCATTTTCTTTGTGTGATATTGCAATAAGCTTGTGGTATGTTGCTTGAGCGTTGCTTTTATTAATGTAGCTATATTGTATTGCCCCCATACCACGGTTTATAGCAACTTCTTTCATTTGGTAAGACTTTGGTGAACAATTCTTCTGTTTCAAGAAGACTTGTACTCTTAAGTCGGAGAACAACTCTTCCATTTCAAGAAGGCTTGCACTCTTACTTTCGAGAATAATTTTTCCATTTTGAGGAAATATTACTCTGCTTTAGTAGAGTGTACCTTGTATTGGAGAAGTCTTCCCTCTCTTTTGTCTGAAAAAGTTTTTACACTTCACTTTCGGGGATAGTCACTTTTAGTTTTGACAAGTGGATTCCCCTACGCGGTGAAGTGGGCCTTCGAAAAGGGCTTTGATCTGTTTGTGCCTCCGAAGAGGGCTTTTGTTTGAGCCTCGAGAGAGGGCTTTTTTGTTTGTGCCTCTGGAGAGAGGGCTTTTGTTTGTGCCTCTAGAGAGAGGGCTTTTGTTTGTGCCTCTAGAGAGAGAGCTTTTTGTTTTTTCCCTGTACGCGGGGAAGCGTACCTCCGAAGAGGGCTTTATTTTTTCCCTTTACGCGGGGAAGCATGCCTCCGAAGAGGGCTTTAGCACTCCCAATTGGTGAAGTGTGCCTCCGAAGAGGGCTTTTGCCTCCGAAGAGGGCTTTGGCACTCCAGCTTGGTGAAGTGTGCCTCCGAAGAGGGCTTTTGCCTCCGGAGAGGGCTTTGGCACACCAGCTTGGTGAAGTGTGCCTTCGAATAAGGCTTTTGCCTCCGAAGAAGGCTTTGTTGGTCGCCTGGAAGTTGCATCTCATAGTTGAGTGGATCCATGGGGCAGACGCAAGCTACCTAAATGGATGTTTGTTTGCACAAACGATTGCAATTAACTAGCAAGGGCCTGGAACCTTCACATTGGGAAGGTGCCCCTCCGGTGGTTCAACCAACCTTTTTGGTTGAAGCACAAGATTCCATTCTGGCTGTTCTTTGTCTACTTGCCCACGTCTTTCCACCATCTGCCACTCAGTGATTCCCCATTATCGTTTCCAAGCACATGTTCCTTTGCAAGTTGTTTGCTTTTTTCTAGAGAAGTGCATTTCATTGTTAAGTGAATCCACGGGGCAGACGCAAGCTACTTGATCAGATGCCCGTTTGCACAAACGATCGCAATCAGTTAGCAAGGGCCTGGAACCTTCACGTTGGGAAGGTGCCCCTCCGGTGGAATCACCGACTATTTGTGAGAAGCACTTTTGATGTAGGAATTGAATGTTGAATTGTTTATGCCTTGTGATGTGTTGAATAGGTAAGCTTCTCTTTGATAGCCTTCGTTATTAAAATGACATTTTAGCAATATATTTAAGATACATGCACATCGAAATGAGACAGGCATTTTATAGTAATAAAGAACACAAGATTTATAGTGGTTCGGCCAAGAATTGGGCCTACATCCACTTTATAGTTCTTATTATTGATTCACACTTCTTTTACAATGGTTTACAACACAAGAATCATACATCCATAACCATTTTACAAATTTAAGTATAGCTTCTAAGTAAAATATGGACGCAAGTGATTGCTCTTCCAGGCTCTCGGAATTGGATATTCGACAGTTGTGAGCTTGAAAGTGCCATCGAGAAGTTTTTTGCCTATGACATATGGTCCTTCCTAGTTTGGCCCGAACACTCCTGTTGCTGTCATGACCTTTTTCAAGACTGAATCCCCAATTTCGAAGCTGCGTTGGCGAACTTTAGAATTGAAGTGCCTGGCTATTCTTTGTTGATGGGCTGCAATTCTAAGCTCAGCTTCTTTCCTTTTTTCATCAAGCAAATCAAGTGCTTCAAGTTGCAGCTTTTCATTTTCAACTTGGTTGAAATGAATTCTCTTATGTGAGGGGACTTCTATTTCCACCGGAATCATTGCTTCTGATCCATATGCCAATGAGAATGGAGTGTGCCCAGTCGCAGTTTTGTGAGTAGTTTTGTATGCCCATAGTGCTAGTGGCAGCTTATCGACCCAACCACCTTTCGCTTTTTCCAGCTGTTTTTTGATGGTTGATTTGATAATTTTGTTTACTACTTCCACTTGCCCGTTTGCCTATGGATGAGCCACTGCTGAGAAGCTTTTATGGATCTTGAATCGTTTGCAAAATTCCTAGAACTCTTTGCTTTCGAATTGGGTACCGTTGTCTGTGATTATCTTTTGAGGCACACCATACCTACAAATGATATTCTTTGTCACAAAGTTTATCATCTTTTTAGAGGTAATAGTAGCTAACGGTTCAGATTCAGCCCATTTAGTGAAATAATCAACAGCAACAATAGCATATCTGATTCCAGACTTGGCAGTTGGCAAAGGTCTGATGAGATCCATTCCCCCAAATGGAAAATGGCCATGGACTGACCATCTGTGTTAGCTCGGTGGAAGGTGCTCTTGGGATTTTTGCAAATCTCTGGCATCTGTCACACTTTCGGGAGTAGCAAGCAGCATCTCGATTAATGTCTGGCCAAAAATACCCATAGCGGAGAATTTTCTTTGCTAGAGTTTGACCAACTGAATGATCCCCACACTCTCTTCCATGCACTTCAGCTAAAATTGTCTTAGCCTCTTCCTTAGTTACACATCGGAGTAATGGCATCGAGAATCCCCGTCTGTACAACCGGCCGTCTTGAATTACATATCTCGAGGCTTTTCTCAACAGTTTCCGACGCTCCATTGAATTTTCTGGAAGGAAGCCGTTAAGTAGATATTCCTTGATCGGGGTCATCCACGATTCCTGCTCTTGAGATATAGCCATAATCCAGTCGACATCCATCTCATCAGTACTTGGAGCTGACAAGACTTCCACAGGTACCAATCTCAATAATTGAGCTTCGCCAGAGCTTGAATACTTTTCGAGAGAATCTGCCTTCATGTTCTCTTCCCAGGGTACATGGCTTATTGTATAATGATCAAAATCATTAAGAAGCTCCCAGGCCTTTGACAGGTAAGCAGGCAGATTTCCTCCTTTAGTTTGAAATTCTTTCTTGACTTGGCACACAATAAGCTGGGAATCACTGAAGATCTGCAACACTCTATGTTTAGTTCTTTAGCAATCCTCAATCCGGCGATAAGAGCTTCATATTATGCTTCATTATTCATCGAAGGAATTTCTAGTCTCAATGCATAGAACAATGATTGCCCTTCAGGGGTTTCAAGCACAACCCCAGCTCCGGAACAACGGTCATTTCTTGCACCATCAACATATAATTTCCATTGGATCGGGATGTCATTAATCACCTCTTCCTCACTGTCACCTTTATCTGTGTATTCTGCAATGAAATTTGCTAAAGCTTGTCCATTGATTGCTCTTCGGGGATGGTAGGTGATATCATACTGGCTGAGTTCAATATTCCACTTCAGAAGGCGACCCGAAGTCTCAGGGCGAAATAGGACTTGCTTTAGAGGTTGATCAGTGAGGACTTTAATAGGATGAGCTTGGAAATGTGGCCTCAACTTCCTAGATGCAATCAGCAGACAATAGACGAGCTTTTCCAGCTTTGAATAATTCATCTCTGCCCCAGTGAATCTTTTGCTGATGTAATAAACCGGATGCTGAACTTTCGCGTCTTCCCGCAGCAACGCCGCAATGAGAGCAAAGGATGAAACCGCTAAATATATGAAAAGATCTTCACCATTGTTGGGCTTAGAAAGTATTGGAGGCGTTTCCATGTGACGAATCAGTTCATCAAAAGCTTTCTGACATTCAAGAGTCCATTCAAAGTTTTTCTTTCCTTTCTTCAGAGCATCAAAGAAGGGAATGCATTTATCAACGACCTTGGAAATAAACCGACTCAAAGCAGCGACTTCCCGTTGAGGCTTTGCAGTTCCTTCTTTGTCCTAGGGCTTTAACTTCTCTTAAGGCAGTAATCTGAGCAGGATTGGCTTCAATGCCCCTAGCACTCACAATGAAACCTAAAAAAATTTCGGACTCTACCCCGAATGAGCATTTCAGAGGATTTTAGCTTCATCCCATACTTTTGGAGAACAGAAAACATTTTTGGCAAATGATCCATGTGGTCTACTGCTTTCTTCGATTTCACCAGCATATCATCAACATATACTTCCATAGTCTTGCCAATCTGGGGCTTGAACATGGCATTCACAAGTCTCTGATAAGTTGCCCCTGCGTTTTTGAGTCTGAAGGGCATGACTTTATAACAGTAAAGACCAACGTCAGTGATGAAGCTCGTGTCCTCCTGATCTGGCTCATGCATCATGATTTCGTTATATCCTGAGTAAGCATCCATAAAAGACAATAATTCATGCCCGGCTGTTCCATCCACCAACTGATCGATCCTGGGTAACGGGAAACAGTCTTTTGGGCATGCTTTGTTCAAGTTTGAAAATTCAATGCATACTCTCCACTTTCCGTTTGCTTTTTTAAACAATACTGGATTAGAAACACAATTCGGATAAGTGGATTCTCTGATGAAGCCATTTTCCATGAGCCGATCTACTTCTTCTTTTAATGCTGCCGACCTTTCAAGACCTTGGGTTCTTCTTTTCTGCATTACGGGTGTGAATTTCGGATCAATATTCAAAGCATGCACTGTGATTTCTAGAGATATTCCACACATGTCAGCATGACTCCAAGCGAATACATCCAGGTTTGCTTTCAAGAATGATATCAACATATTTTGAACCGTCACACCGAGTTGTGAACCCACATTCAGTACCTTGTTTGGATCTTTCAGGTCAACAGGTATTGGCACCGTCACTTCCACCGGCACCACTCTATTCTCCCCTGCACTGGCTTTCCTAGGATCAATCTCTTTTCACGCACCACTATGTTCACCAGCGTAAGGTTCACCCTGTAATTGCTACAAGGTGGGTTCTTTGATGCGAAGCGGAGCCGCCGCACTCTTGCCCATCTCTCTTTTCTTCGCCTCTCGTAGCTCTGTAAGATAACATTCTCGCCCAACATTCTGGTCCCCCTTCATAACACCAAGTCAATTATCCGTGGGGAATTTCATAGTCAGGCACCAGGGGGCGAGAATGACCTTGAATGCGGCAAGAGCTGGTCGGTCCAAGAAGGCATTATAAGCAGAGAATTCATCAACTATCACAAAAGTTTGCTTTCGGACCGCCTTCTTTTCCCCTTCTCCAAGTTCCACAAATAGGTTAATAGTCCCAACAGGCTCTTTTGGTTCTCCAGTGAACCCAACGATTTTCTGTGAAGAAGCTTGGACATCAGCCATGGGAATCTTCATCTGGTCAAATGTCTTTTTGAAGAGGACATTGCAAGAGGTACCGCAGTCCACAAGCACCCTTCCTACAATGGCTGGTCCGATGCCTGCAGAAAACACTAAGGGATCTATGGTGGGAGCCTCAACACCGGATTAGAAACCCAATTCGGATAAGTGGATTCCAAGATGAAGCCATTTTCCATGAGCCGATCTAATTCTTCTTTTAATGTTGCCGACCTTTCTAGACCTTGGGTTCTTCTTTTCTGCTTTACGGGTGTGAATTTCGGATCAATATTCAAAGCATGCACTGCGATTTCTGGAGATATTCCACACATGTCGGCATGACTCCAAGCGAATACATCTAGGTTTTCTTTCACGAATGATATCAACATATTCTGAACCGTCACACTGAGTTGTGAACCCACATTCAACACCTTGTTTGGATCTTTCAGGTCAACATGTATTGGCACCGTCACTTCCACCGGCACCACTCTATTCTCCCCTGCACTGGCTTTCCTAGGATTAATCTCTTTTCGCGCACCACTATGTTCACCAGTGCAAGGTCCACCCTATAATTGCTACAAGGTGGTTCTTTGATGAGGAGCGGAGCTGCCGCACCCTTGCCATCTCTCTTTTTTTGGCCTCTCGTAGCTCTGTAAGATAGCATTCTCGCCCAGCATTCTGGTCCCCCTTCATAACACCAACTCCATTATCCGTGGGGAATTTCATAGTCCGGCACCAGGGGGCGAGAATGGCCTTGAATGTGGCGAGAGCTGGTCGGCCCAAGAAGGCATTATAAGCAGAGAATTCATCAACTATCACAAAAGTTTTCTTTCGGACCACCTTCTTTTCCCCTTCTCCAAGTTCCACAAATAGGTCAATAGTCCCAACAGGCTGTTTTGGTTCTCCAGTGAACCTAACGATTTTCTGTGAAGAAGCTTGGACATCAGCCTTAGGAATCTTCATCTGATCAAATGTCTTTTTGAAGAGGACATTGCAAGAGGCGTCGTAGTCCACAAGCACCCTTCTTACAATAGCTGGTCCGATGCCTGCAGAAATCACTAAGGGAACTATGGTGGGAGCCTCAACACCAAAAGAATCCCTAGCCCGGAAAATGATGTCATCATTAAAAGTTCTCTGCTGTTTTAATGGTGTAGAATCTTCCAAAACGAAAACACTTACTTTAGCTGGAGCATATCTCAAAGCATAGGCATATCTTTCCATCTCACCCCAACTTCCGCCTGTTGGGTGAGGACCCGCTGTAATTACATTAATGATAGGCCTCTCAGATTCATGCGCCGTAACCCTCTCACCTGAGCCAAAATGATAAACAGGAGCTTGTTGCCCCTGAGTAGATGAGCTCGGGTCATTTCTATTTCTCTTCACATATTGTTGTAATTTATTCTGTCACAGCAACTCTTTAATCAAGTTCTTTAAATGGCGACATTCATTAGTGTCATGGCCTGGTTGATTATGAAATCGACAGAATCTCCCATTATGAGCGGCATATTTCCCAGGCCTTATCTTAGGGGGTTTTGGATATTCAACGGTATCCTTGGTTGCAAAGAAGATATTTTATAGAGTATCAGTTAAGGGAGTGTAATTTGTTCGTCCAAAGTGGCGAGCTTTCTTCACGTTTCTCTGCCTTTTTCCATTGTCTTTCTCCCTCTTCTGACCACCAGGTTCTTTCCTGTTAGAAGCAACAGTGTTATTCTCAACCTCAGTCACGATTACTTTTGCCGGCCCAGGAAGGCTTTCTTGGCGCATGAATTCATCGGCCTTTTTGTGGAACTTTTCAAGCGAATTTGGTTCTTTCATCTTCAGCCATTTCCCAAATTCACTCGATTTATCGGTAGCTCGCATTAAGTAGGTCAGGACCATTCGAGGCTCCGCATTATCAACCTCGGCCAAGGCTATGTTAAAGCGGTTCAAGAAAGATCTAATAGACTCTCCAAGGTTCTGTTCAAGGCTGGAAAGTGACATTATGTCCTTGGCCTTTGTAGAATATAACCTGAACAGGTCTTTGAACTTTCGTGTTAGATCTGAAAACTAATCCACCGAACAAACTGGCAATTTTGTGAACCACAACTGGGCCACCTCCTCTAAATATACCAGAAAGTATCTGCATTTGACCTCATCCATTGCCCTGGCACCTGTCATATGCCAGTCATATTTGTACAAAAACTGGTTTGGATCACTTGTTCCCCGATAAGCTGGAATAGTGAGGGGAACGAACTTCTTTGGAAATTCAGCTTTTAGGATCCTCTCAGTAAAGGGAGTCTTGCTTGGAGCAAACCCCCAGTCCTTTTCATCTTCTTCCCTTTGCACTCTTTCTTTCATAATTTGTCAAACCATTCCCGAGAGGTATTCCTCATCGTTTAGAGGCCCCGTGGGACAGACGTCAGCTATTTTTTCGGAAGTTTGCCTAGACAAACGTTCGCGAAAAGTTGGTTGCGGCCTTGAACCTCCGGCTTGGGAAGGTGCCCCTTCGACGGTGCCAGCTGCCCTTTGAGGAATACTCTTTCCTTGAGAATCATGAACATCTTTAGCAAAGGTTTCTTCATTGTTTTCCGGTTGACGGTTAACTCCAAGCAAAGCATTTAATCTGTCCCACATTAAAGCGCTTTGGGCTTCCATCTGTTGATATAACCCAGACACCACGGCATCCAACTCTGCCTTTGTGACTCCAACACTAGGAGCCGCTTCATTTGACACGGGAGAGGTGGCGGTGTTATCACTAGTATCTCCAGATCTACGTTTTCTTCCCGGAGCCATAATCTCAGATAAACTTCGGGTTCTTAAAGGAAGTCATTCAACAAATCTTTGCGGAGCAATGATGAGAGTATCCTGAGTTCAATTCTCGGTGAAAGCACCAAAAATGTTAATGCTAAAAATGTACGCTAACACCCCGGTGTAAGTTGTGTATAGTGAAAGCACCACCCGTTGGTATGGGAATCGAAAATAAGCAGAAAATAGCAGAGAAATAGTAAAGAGACAACAGTTTCTATAGTGGTTCGGCTCAAAGTCAAGCCTACGTCCACTTAATCTCTTTTATTGCCGATTCGATTACTACTCTTTCAATGATTCTTCAATTACAACACAATTAAGATGAATAGCTAGAACTTCGATGTAGAAAGGCTCTTTGAATCCATGTTGAATGAATTAGATCTTTCTCAAAGTTCATTGAAGTGTCTTCGGTGTTTGAAGTGTTGAAGGAGCTGAGAAAACAAAAAAGTATTGGTGTTCCAGAAATGATCCAAAAGTCCCCCTTCAGTTGGAGAAGGCGGGGTTTTTATAGGTAAAATCTGGATGCAGGTCCTAGGTCGTGAGCGACCTAGGGGACACGAGCTACGGCTCATCATGGTTGCACTTGATCACTTGAACAGGCTGGTAGGTCGTAGGTCGTGGGCGACCTAAGGGAGAATGGTTGGCGACTTAATCATGTCGAGGTACCTAGTGGAACGACCTAGGCTGGTCGTAGGAGTAGCAGCGATCTAGTGCTGGTTCGACCTATAACCAAGCGACATAACGATATAAAGCTTGTGGCTCGCTAGGTCGTTAACTCACTAGGTCACTCTCTAGGTCATTAACTTGCTAGGTCGCATAGGTCATCTAGTTACTAGGTCGCTAGGTCGCTGAGCTCCTCTGTTGCGATATACTGCTGTGCTAGGTCGCTTAGGTCGTCACATGTTAGCTCGCTGTAGAACATCATCCTCGTTAGCTCGCTCGCACTTTGTCTCATTAGGTCGCTTGTGTGTTAACCCGTTAGCTCACTTGGCTCCTTAATTATTTAGGTCGTTAGGTCGCTAACCGTTGCCACGTTAACTCGCTGGAGGCTTTAGATCATTAGGTCGTTTTTCTTTCGAGTACTTGAGTCGCCGTTAAGAGTGGTGTTAACAGTATATAAATGGATTATAATTCTAGTTGAATTGGAATTTGAATTTAAATTTAAAATAAATGATTTAGAGAAATAATTGGCATTTGAAATCATAAAGGTGTAATTTATATAATGTAAAGATTTGTTAGAAACATTTCTTCTTTAAACATTGCACGTATAAAAATGAATGAGGGCTGTATTTATTAATAAAGTGAATTTGATACAAAATTTACTTAAATATCTTTTGCCTTTGTAAAAAATACAAGTGTTAAACATGCATGAGGGAGATGGTGTGAAAATAAACAAGTGTAGAGATCTCATGATTGGTTTTAACAAGTGGCATTCAATTTAGTTGATTGAAAAAAATAATAAAACTTAAAATCATAAAAACTTTTTAGATTCTCTTTTCCAATTATTTAGCCTCTCAAATTCTGAAAAAAAGAGTAAAGAAATCTTGAACTTCACAAATCTCAACACCAAAGGAAATAGAAAAAAAACTGCAACATTCTCTTGAATTTAAAAAAAAGCTAAAATCTGAGACTCTTCTCCAACATTAAAGCAGTAGTTTTAAATTCCGTCTGTTTGGTAAGTTTTAAACTTCATAGTTAAGTGAATCTGTAATTTCAAAATCAAGTTTTAACACAAAGATTTCAGACTGCAGATTAGTATAAACAAGCTCCAGTTTTGGCCAGGAAACAAAGCTGGATTCTCTGAAATAAATTAAGGCAAGTGAACTTTTCTTTTAAAAATTTGAATTTGAATTTGTTAATCAGTAATAAAGCAAGAATTTAAGCAAGTTGTATCAATCAATTGCAGGAAAAAAACCAATTTTAAAGACTAAATAAATTTCTGGATTTCAAGCTACAGACCCTATTCTCTGTTGCATTAAATTCAAACTGTAAGTAAGCTTGGATCTTTGTTTGTTATTAATGAATTAAATAAACAAATACAACAGAGATTGAGAAAAGATTGTATTAACAAGTTGCAGATAAGATTTCAAGATCAAAGTAGAAAAATATCCAGGCTTCCATTATTATTTTAAAATGGTCAGGAGCTTTTTGTTCAAAACTGTGCCAGGTGAGTGAACTTTTATTTAATCCAATTACTTGTTGTTGCATGCATGCCTGAATGATGTTGAAAATTTTTGCATGAGAACAAAATCAGTGTGCATGTGTATATTTGTTTGGGCATGTTCTTTCATCCCTGTTCTTCTGAGCTTGTGGTTTACAGAGTAAACTCATGCTTGAATTCAAATCTCCCTCTTTCTGTTTTCTTCTGGAATTGAATTGTAAGCAAAACAAAGTTTTTTTTAAACATGCATTATGTTTTAATAACAAATCAAAGCAAGGCTATATAGTTTTTTTTTCCTGAAATTGTGAAAACATAGCCACCATTCAAATTAGGCAAGAATTTGAATATCATAAATTTTAATTTCAGCAATGCTATCCGAATCATCATTCAAAATAACGATTTTAGAAAGTTAAATTTGAATTTTTAATGCAGTTTTTATTGAGAAATTTTAACTTGATCAGAAAACGAGATTTTGTAAAATTCTGATGAACTACGTGTTTGTGGGCCTCGAGATCCTCGTCGCAGCTTGCTTGAGGGTTTGTAATCCTCAGAAAAATGCAAATTGAATTTATAAATCATTACATTGTTGGTTCAGATCGATTTAGGGTTGAAAACCCAGATATACTCATAGTCGAAAATGTTCGTGTTGCATCGCCGTTAGATGATCGGAATCTTCGACACCGGTGCCAATCGAGACAATGGACGTTGGCGAAGCTTCGGTCGAGTTTTTGTGGCCTCTGACGGCCAGAGGAGGTGGGGTAGGAAGTTTCCTGGTGATTGGTTTTGATGAACTATAGGTCGTGAGGCTCAAATTCGAGCGAGATGTTAGTTTGCGCTTTGGGGTGGCTCGAAGGGTCGAGAAGTTAGCCGTCGATCGGACGACGGTCGTAGCTTCGACCAATGACGACCGAAATGGTGTGCAACATGCACACGTTCTCGTTCGTATCCGCAGCTCGTTTTTCGGTGGGATGTTGCTTGACTTGAAGCACTACTCGGTAGTTTATGGGAGGCGACTCGAAGCCATGGTCGAGTAGTTTTGGCTTCGCACCGGGTCGCTTAAAACTTAAACAAAATTGGGTTGGAAAAAAATTTATACGGGTCGATCTTGGTAAAAACTCGAAGCAGGGAGCATTTTCGCTCGGGGATGACTCGAGACAGCCTCGGGTTGGTAGTTGAAAATAACAAATTCCAGTTTTAAATTTTTGAAACATAAGTTTAAACGATTTTCTGAACTCATTCTTTATAAATGATGATAGTTTGTTAATGGAATGTGAAGTAAATGGTATTGAAATGATTATTTGAAATTAATGAAGTCCAAAGATATTTCAAATTTATATTTTTAAATAAAATTATTTTAAATTTAACTTAATAAAAGTTAAGGAGAAAATCAAATATTCAAAGTGTTAACTTAAAAACAAATTTATTTATTACGATTAAATAATGATTAAATAATTGATGATTTTAATTACTTTGTAATTAATAATTAATTAATTAAAGATTAACCAATTAATAAAGGTAATTAAAATTAATTAATTAATTAGCAATTATGAATTAATAAATTTAGATAATTAATTAAAGAATAATTAATTAATAAAGTTAATTAAGATTTAATTAATTCATATTTAAGAATAATTAATCATTGATTTAAAATAATTAATGAAATTAATTATTCACTTAAATCACATTCATTAAGGATGATTGACTATTATCAAATGTTTTGTACAAGATTGATATTTCTGTTGTGATTGTGATACTGTGTAATGTGAATTACTTTATGCTGAACTGTGATTTGTGATTTGTTTCTGTGTGTACGTGAAAACCCTTTTGCCCGTAAAACGGCATTTAAACTTCAATGCGACAAGGAGTCGGATTCCAGTTGTTTATCAAAAATCCACATCGAACCCTGAATGTGAATCTTTGTGATTGATACATCCACGTATTTAAAATTGAGCGCTCACTATTCGGATTAGCCGGGAGAGGACCTTTGTGTCATATAACCCATTCCGAATAGTGATTCGACGAAATGAATAGCATTTGAAGACGGTGATGAAGACTAGGTTCGAAAATAATTGGATAACTATCGAATGTCTCTGCACTGAGTTGCTCCGGTATAGAGATCTCCACATGTGATGGGGAGTCCGCTCGGGATTATGGATACCCGGATTTGCAAGGGCTTCTTCCTTTATTGGATGAAGTGCCTTCGGTTCTTTTCAAACCCGAAACAGACTTGTATGGTTGTGTGTCTGACACTACACTTTGAGATATAAAGCGGATTTCTTTCAAACACATATATGTTAGCGGCGCAGAATTTATTCTCTTAGCTTAACACCCTTCTCTAAAACGTATGAGCTTAGACGTTATGTAGTTGAAGGTTATCAGCGATATACTCCCAGTTTGGTAGTGTGGCATGCTAAGTGCTGTTGTGTGTTGATGATCATTAGTTGATCATTTGTGATCAAAGCATGGCTTTCGTGTAAAGTGTAGCTTTGTGGATGAGACCTCATCGGACCTCACACCCTGGAAATGGTCGAAACAGGAAAGATGCAGCATGGGTAAAAGGATCGCACCCTTTAGGGTACGTCATTTCCTCCTGGAAAAAAGGTGGTGTCATGGTATGGAGCCTAGATACTTTACATATGCGGTTGTTGCAATCCCATTTACTGTGTGGTTGTTGCTTTGTGGTAGAGGGCCCTCGGATAAAGGTCGCAAAAGATCGGGGAATGGCATAGTCGTGTAGTAGTTACCTAGTTATAGAGGTAACCCGGCCTTGTGTTGGCAGAGAAGTGGTTAAGTTCTCGGGACGTCCCTCCAAAGGCGTACCCATGTGGCATAGGAAGTTCCTTAGCCTGACCATTTGTTGGAAATCCAAACAAACAATACGAGCCCTTTACGATTGCAATTTGTATAACCTGCCACCTCAGGTGGCAGCTATAGTGGGCATAGTATAATGGTACCTATGCTGGCTAAGATTAATATTATATTTTCAAAATATTTTCACACGGTGCACTAGTAATAATGTCAAAGAGTTTTCTCGTATTAAGCATATTTGACTATCATAAGGAGAAATCTTCCCCAAGTGTGCGATTGCATTGTGTGTGTGCCAGGAGGCCTTATAGTAGTTTCATTTTCCAAAAGCATGAACGGTTTTCTTTATAAATCTAGTTTTATTTAAACGCAACTTTTTTTCTTTACTTATACCAGTCCCACGACTGACTCGGAGTTTATTGTTTCTTCCTAAAACCTGGGTGCCCATAATTTCCACACGGGCAGCCTAGTAGCAGGTTTCCGTGTTTTAGTGCTAGCTTTTTTTGAAGTCTTTTTGGTTTGGAAGTTTTTGTCTTGGAGATATTTTGAAAGCGTTTGGATCTTAAGGTGCTTAGTTTTGGAAGTTCGCTATCACTTCATTTCTTTGAAAACTTTTTGGCATATGATCACTTGTTGTTCTATTGTGATGTTCTATTTAAAGTTGTAATATACGTATAAAGATACTCTGATGTTGTAATGGATATTATGATGATGTTGTATCTGATGTAATGCATGATATTCATTTTCTTTCCGCTGTTTTATATTCATCTAATGTTGTTATAAGCTCCATCCGACTGGAGTTCGTTGTTTGAATCTTCGGCAGTCGAATACAAATGAGGTATTTAATGTCAATTTTCGAACAATGGATTTCGGATCATGACGTGTGGTATCAGAGCTAAAGGTTGAGTAAGAACTTTAGCTATGGAGTATAACACATTAGATGGCTCATTTGAGATAGGGTGAAGTATACGCTAAAATGAGTATAATCGAGAACGAAACCCCAAATTTTCTTAGTCTATTTCTTTTAACTGCTGATATTCCTTAAGATATCTCGTCCGAATATCTAAATCCATTTTCTTACTGATTACAGAAAGTGAGAATGAGCGGATGAAGAGGAAGAGCTAGGGGGCGAGGAAATGCCATAACACCTAGCCAAGTTCCCCCAACAGCAGAAGCATCTTTATCTACTCAGCATCAACAGAATCTGGCTGATTTATATAAGAGTTTCTCATGGCTTGGTGGTAAGCCGTTCACCGGCAAGGAGTCGATTGTTGAGGCCCAAGCATGGATCAGATCATGCGAAAGTATCTTTAAAGGGCTAAAGCTGCAAGATGATCAGATGCAACCCATAGCTTCTTGGCAACTTCAAGAAGAAGCCTTAGCATGGTGGGAGACAGTCACTGTAGATGAGCCAGAAGACGAGTTTTCTTGGGAGAGATTTAAAGAAGTATTTGAGAAGCACTATATGCCATCAGTAGGGATTTCTCGAATGTACCAGGAATTTATGGACTTAAAGCAAGGGAGTTTGTCATTCGAGGAGTATCTAGACAAATTCAACAAATTGTCTCGTTTCGGTCCAGGGTGAATACACCTTTAAAGAAAAATAAAAGGTTCATTCGTGGGATGAATAAGAAGTTCCATGAAAGGATGATTGACAATGTCAAAGAATCCTTTTCAGATTTGATTGATATGGGGTACAGATATGCTACACTTGATATGCAAGAAGCCCCGGTGGAGAAAGGAAATTCGAGTAATCAAAATGGGAAGAAGAGGAAATTTGGAGGTAAGAAACCACGGCAAGGTAAGGAGAAAAAGAAGAGCAATCAGGGAAGCACGACAGAGAATGTCACTTGCTTTAATTGCTTAGAAAAGGGCCATTATTCGAGCAGATGTATGAAGCCTAAGAGACAAGTCAATTAATCTGTTCAAGCGAAGCCCAATGTTATTATTGTCAGAAATTGGGGCACGAAGTTAAAGACTGCCTAACCATGAAGCAAGCTCAGATAGCTAAAGTGTACACAATCAAAGACAAACCTACATCTTCCAAATCAGAAAAGGGAAAAGGAGTTCTGGAGGTAATCTCACTATTTATGATAGCATTGTTAGAGTTCTGTTTGACACGAGTGCTACACATAGTTTTATCTCTCAGCAAGCTATAAAGGAATTGAACCTTGAACCTGATTTTGTTGATGAGCCTATATGCGTAAAGAATCCAGTTGGAGGCCCCGCAAACCTTTGTCTTCGATGTAGAGACGTTCCTATCTCATATTCTTGTTACCAATTCCCTATCGGTCTCTTTTCCTTGATTTTGATGAGTTTGAAATCTTACTCGGAATGGATTGGCTAACAAAATATGAAGCCAAATTGGATTGTAATAATCGATTGATTTCGATTAAAACCAAATTTGGAGATTCCATTGAGATTTCTTGTGAGGACCCTAGTCCTAAAAGAGAAGGGTTGATGTATAACTTGGGTTATCTTGAATCCAGTCTGGAGTCTATACCCATTGTTAGAGATTTTTCAGACGTATTTTAAGAAGTGAAATCCTTACCTCCACATCGAAAAATAGAATTCAGAATTGACCTAGTACCCAATGATCATCCTGTCGTTCACGCAAATCGCAAGATGGCACCCAGAGAAAGGGTTTAATTAGTCAAACAAACCAATGATTTACAAGATAAAGGGTTAATTCGACCTAGTGTTTCTGAATGGGTTTCGGCAGTAGTGTTTGTTGCTAAATCGGACAGATCTTTGAGATTATGTGTAGATTACTGCGATCTCAATAAGCTGACTCTCAAGAATAAATTTCCTCTACCTGGAATTGATGATCTGTTTGATCAATTGCATGGCGCTCGTTTCTTTTCGAAGATGGATCTAGCCCTGGGGTTCCATCAACTATGAATCACCAAAAATTATGTTCATTTGACCGCTTTCAGGGGTGCTAATATGTCCTACGAATGGCTAGTCATGCCTTTTGGGCTAATTAATGCTCCAGCATACTTCGTAGATCTTATGACCTGCATGTTCCGGGAAGTATTGAATAAATTTGTGCTTGTGTTTATTGATGATATTTTGGTCTATTCCAAGACCGAAGAGGAGCATGCCGAGCATCTTAGAATCGTTTTGGTGATATTGAGGAGAAATATTTTGTTTGCCAAATTTTTCAAATGCCATTTTTGGGTCAAAGAAGTTAAATTTCTCGGCCATATTGTTAATGAAGAAGGGATTTCTGTTGATCCTAGCAAAATTTCTGCTATTCTTGATTGGAGAGAACCCACTACACTTCAAAGCCTTTTGAGTTTAGCAGGTTATTACCGGAAGTTTGTTCGGGACTTTTCAAAGATAGCTAGTCCATTGACTAAGATAACAATGAAGAATGCAAGATTCAATTGGACTCCAAAATGTGACGAAGCTTTCCAGGAGTTGAAGAAAAGATTAACCACCGTTTCTGTTCTTGCTATTATCAACGGGAACCAGGGTTTATCTGTTTATACCGATGTTTGTGGTGAAGGTTTGGGTGCGGTATTCATGCAGAACGGGAAGGTAATTGCCTACGCGAGCTAACAATTATGTCCACATGAAAGTACCCAACCCATGATTTGGAGCTTTTAGCTGTTATCTTCGCTTTGAAAATATGGTGACATTATCTTCTGGGTAAGAATCTTTTTCAGCTTTCTTAACGATTTACGAATTTAACTTAACTTAAAAAATATACTTGTTGAACTCTCTTTATTTTAGGTGAAAATTTTGAATTATTCACCGGCCATAAATCTTTGAAATACCTCTTCACCCAGAAAGATTTAAATCTTCGACAGCAATGTTGGTTGGAACTTCTGGAATCTTATGACCTGGACATTCTATATACGCCCGGAAAAGCCAATGTAGTTGCCAATGCTTTGAGTAGAAAGCATGCTATTCTTTCTTACCTTGTCCTTTCTCCTACTCTTCTTGAGAAAGTCGCCAGCAAACAAAAAGAAGATGAGTTTCTTCATCAAATTTATGAGTGAATGCGTCGTGGTGAAAATACTAGTTTTGAAGTCGACGACAATAAAGTTATAAGATCGAAAGGAAGAATCTGTGTCCCAAATATTCTAGAGCTGAAACGTGAAGTTTTGGATGAATGCCAGAATTCTAAACTTTGTATCAATCCAGGTGTCAATAAAATGTATCGTGATATCAAAAGAACATTCTGGTGGAAGACAATGAAAAGGGACATATCTATATATGTGAGTCGTTGTGCTACTTGCCAACAACTCAAAAGCAATCAAGAGAAAATGGCGGGTTTACTTCAGCCTGTAAAGGTACCCAAGTGGAAATGGGACCAAGTATCGATGGATTTCATCGACGGGTTGCCTCGTACTCGGAAAGGCAATGAAGCAATTTGGGTCATTGTGGACCGTTTGACTAAGACAACCCACTTCTTGCTAGTAAAATCTACATGCATGGCAGCAAGTTTAGCTGAATTATATGTGAAAGAAATTGTCCATCTTCACGGCATTCCTAGCAGCATAGTGAGTGATCGTGATCCGATCTTCACTAGTAGATTTTGGGAGGCGTTTCAAGACGCATTGGGAACAAAACTGAATTTCAGCACTGCTTATCACCCACAGTCTAATGGGCAGACTAAGAGGATTAACCGAATCTTAGAAGACCTATTGCGTGCTTATATACTTGATTTTGGTGGTTCTTGGGAGGACAATTTGCATCTAGTCGAGTTCCCATATAATAATAGCTATCAGGCCAGTATCGAGATGGCTCCATTTGAGGCTTTATATGGTCGTCCGTGTCGATCACCTGCATGCTGGATAAAGTCAGGGGATAGACACATCCTTGGACCGGATATGATTAAAGAAGCCAGAGAGAAAGTTGATTTTATACAAAAGAAATTGAGGATGGCTCAAAGTCGTCAAAAGAGTTATTATGATCATAGAAGAAGGGATTTGGAATTCGAATTTGGGGACTCTATCTTCCTTAAAGTATCTCCAACGCGAGGTGTATTAAGGTTTGGGAAAACCGGTAAGCGGGCACCATGGTATATTGGTCCTTTTCCTATTCTAGAGAGGATCGGTTCTTTAGCCTATCGAGTACAGTTGCTTAGCTGGTTATCTGGCGTGCATGATGTGTTCCACATTTCTAACCTTCGGAAGTATGTGCACAATCCGGATAGTATTATTCAAGAAGCTGCTCAACAGGATCTCGACATCACTCCCAATTTAACAGTTAAAAGAGAACCAATAAACATTGTGGATTGGGATGAAAAGAAATTGAGAAACAAAATTATGAAATTGGTTAAAGTACAGTGGAGTGGCGATCCAAAGGACTGCACTTGGTAAATTGAAGATAATATGCAAAAATCATATCCTACTTGCAGAGTGGATATCTTTGCTTAAACTGGTAAGCCATTCCTTTATTCTTTCTGAATTCGTATATTCTCTGTTTGTTTTTCTCTCTCTTTCAAATTCGAGGACGAAATTTTCTTAAGGAGGGGATATCTGTACATCCCAAAATTTATCGTTTTAAATTGACAATTTATTTGAACTTTTGGAATTCAGTTTGAAAATAATTTGAAAAGTTTCAAAACAAATAAAAACGTGGCCATTTATATACGAATAAAATTCCACTTTCTTTTGGGTTTAAAAAATTTGAAATAATAAATGTTTTAAAAATCATTTGAATTTAAAATTGTATATATATATGAGGCATACATGAGTAGACTTTAATGTATATGCTGAATTTGAATTCAAATTGTACAAGTATATGTATGAGTATATAAATGGATTACAATTCAAGTTGAATTGGAATTTGAATTTAAATTTAAAATAAATGATTTAGATAAATAATTGGCATTTGAAATCATAAAGGTGTAATTTATATAATGTAAAGATTTGTCAGAAACATTTCTTCTTTTAACATTGTATGTTTACAAATGAATGAGGGATGTATTTATTGATAAAGTGAATTTGATACAAAATTTACATAAATTTCTTTTGTCGTTGTGAAAAATACAAGTGTTAAACATGCATGAGGGAGATGGTGTGGAAATAAACAAGTGTAGAGATCACATGATTGATTTTAACAAGTGGCATTCAATTTAGTTGATTGAAAAAAATAATAAAACATAAAATCATAAAAAAAATTCAGCTTCACTTTTTCAATTATTTATCCTCTTAAATTTCTGAAAAAAAAGTAAAGAAATCTTGAACATCACAAATCTCAACACCAACGGAAATAGAAAAAAAAACTGCAACATCCTCTTGAATTCAAAAAAAATAAAAAAAATAAAAAAAATCTAAAATATGAGACTCTTCTCCAACATTAAAGCAGTAGTTTTAAGTTCCATCTCTCAGGTAAGTTTTAAACTTCATAGTTAAGTGAATTTGTAATTTCAAAATCAAGTTTTAACACAAAAATTTCAAACTGCAGATTAGTATAAACAAGCTCCAGTTTTGGCCAGGAAACAGAGCTGGATTCTCTGAAATAAATTAAGGCAAGTGAACTTTTCTTTTAAAAATTTGAATTTGAATTTGTTAATCAGTAATAAAGAAAGAATTTAAGCAAGTTGTATCAATCAATTGCAGGAAAAAAAATCAATTTTAAAGACTAAATAAATTTATGGATTTCAAGCTACTGACCCTATTCTCTGTTGCATTAAATTCAAACTGTAAGTAAGCTTGGATCTTTGTTTGTTATTGATGAATTAAATAAACAAATACAACAGTGATTAAGCAAAGATTGTATTAACAAGTTGCAGATAAGATTTCAAGATCAAAGTAGAAAAATATCCAGGCTTCCAACTTTATTTTAAAACAATGAGGAGTTTTCTGTTCAAAACAGTGTCAGATGAGTGAACTTTTGTTTAATCCAATTACTTGTTGTTGTATGCATGCCTGAATGATGTTGAAAACTTTTGCATGAGAACAAAATCAGTGTGCATGTGTATATTTGTTTGGGCGTGTTCTTTCATCCCTCTTCTTCTGAGCTTCTAGTTTACAGAGTAAACCCATGCTTGAATTCAAATCTTCCTCTCTCTGTTTTCTTCTGGAATTGAATTGTAAACAAAAAAAAGTTTTGTTTTAAACATGCATAATGTTTTAATAACAAATCAGAGCAAGGCAGTATGTTTTTTTCCTGGAATTTGTGAAAACACAGCCACCATTCAAATTAGGCAAGAATTCAAATATCACAAATTTTAATTTCAGTAATGCTATCTGAATCATCATTGAAAATAACGATTTTAGAAAGTTAAATCTGAAATGTTAATGCAGTTATTACTGAGAAATTTTAACTTGATCCGAACACGAGATTTTGTAAAATTTTGATGAACTACATGTTTGTGGGCCTCGAGATCGTCATCGCAGCTAAGTTGAGGGTTTGTAATCCTTAGAAAAATGCAAATTAAATTTATAAATCATTATATTGTTGGTTCGAGATCGATTTAGGGTTGAAAACCCAGATATACTCGTAGTTGAAAATGTTCGTGCTGCTCGCCGTTGGATGATCGGAATCTTCGGCACCAGTGCTAATCGAGACAATGGACGTTGGCAAAGCTTCGGTCGAGTTTTTGGGGCCTTCGACGGCAGAGGAGGTGGGGCAGGCAGTTTCCTGGTGATAGGTTTTGATGAACTATGGGTCGTGGGGCTCAATTTCGAACGAGACGTTAGTTTGCGCTTTGAGGTGGCTCGATGGGTCGAGGAGTTAGTCGTCGACCTGACGACGATCATAGCTTCGACCAATGACGACCGGAACGGTGTGCAGCGTGCACATGTTCTCGTTCGTATCAGTAGCGTGGGATGTTTCTTGACTCGGAGCACTACTCGGGGGTTTAGGGGAGATGACTCGAAGCCATGGTCGAGTAGTTTTGGCTTCGCACCGGGGTGCTTAAAACTTAAACAAAATTCGATTGGAAAAAAATTCATACGGGTCGATCTTGGTAAAAACTAGAAGCAGGGAGCATTTTCGCTCGGGGATGACTCGAGACAGCCTCGGGTTGGTCGTTGGAAATAGAAAATTCCCATTTTAAATTTTTGAAACATAAGTTTAAAGGATTTTCTGAATTCATTCTTTATAAATGATGATAGTTTGTTAATGGAATGTGAAGTAAATGGTATTGAAATGATTATTTGAAATTAATGAAGTTCAAAGATATTTTAAATTTATATTTTTAAATAAAATTGTTTTAAATTTAACTTAATAAAAATTGAGGAGTAAATCAAATATTCAAAGTGTTAACTTAACAAATTTATTTATAATGAATAAATGATTTGTAATTACTTTGTAATCAACAATTAATTAATTAAAGAATGACCGATTAATAAAGGTAATTAAAATTAATTAATTAACAATTAAGAATTAAGAATTAATAAATTTAGATAATTAATTAAAGAATAATTAATAAATAAAGTTAATTAAGATTTAGTTAATTCATAGTTAAGAATAATTAATCATTGATTTAAAATAATGAATAAAAATAATTATTCACTTAAATCACATTCATTAAGGATGATTGACTATAATCAAATATCGTGTATTAGATTGATATTTCTGTTGTGATTGTGATACTATGTAATGTGAATTACTTTGTGCTGAACTGTGATTTGTGATTTGCTTTTGTGTGTATGTGAAAAGCCTTTCACCCGTAAAATAGCATTTAAATTTCGATGCGACAAGGAGTCGGATTCCAGTTGGTTATCCGAAACCCACGTCAAATCCTGAATGTGAATCTTTATGATTGATACATCCACGTATTTAAAATTGAGCGCTCACTATTCGAATTAGCCGGGAGAGGACCATTGTGTCATATAACCCATTTCGGATAGTGATTCGATGAAATGAATAGCATTTGAAGATGGTGATGAAAACCGGGTGTCTTTGAAAACGATAGGATAACCTATCAAATGTTTCTGCACTGAGTTGCTCCGGTATAGAGATCTCCACATGTGATGGTGAGTCCGATCGGGATTGTGGATACCCGGATTTGCAAGGCTTCTTCCTTTATTGGACGAAGTGCCTTTGCTTCTGTTCGAACAAGAACAGACTTGTATGGTTGTGTGTCTGACACTACACTTTGAGATATAAAGCAGATTTCTTTCAAATATATATCTGTTGGTAGCGAAAAATTTATTCTCTTAGCTTAACACCCTTCTCTAAGACGTACGAGCTCAAAGGTTATGTAGTTGAAGGTTATCAGCGATATGCTCCCAATTTGGTAGTGTGGCATGCTAAGTGCTGTTGTGTGTCGATGATCATTTGTTGATCATTTATGACCAAAGCATGGCTTTCGTGTAAAGCGTATCTTTGTGACGAGACCTCATCGGACCTCACACCCCTGAAATGGTCGAAACAGGAAAGATGCGGCAAGGTTATGAGGGTCGCACTCTTTAGGGTTTGTCATTTCCTTCTGAAAAAAAGGTGGTGTCATGGTATGGAGCCCAGATACTTTACCTATGTGGTTGCTGCAATCTCATTTACTGTGTGGTTGTTGCTTTGTGGTATAAGGCCCTCGGATAAAGGTCGCAAACGACCGGGGAAATAACATAGTCGTGTAGTAGTTACCTAGTTACAGAGGTAACACGGCCTTGTGTTGGCAGAGAACTGGTTAAGTTCTTGGGACGTCCCTCCAGAGGCGTACCCATGTGGCATATGAAGTTCCTTAACCTGACCATTTGTTGGAAATCCAAAGAAACAATACGAGCCCTTTACGATTGCAATTTGTATAACCTGCCACCTCAGGTGGTAGCTATAGCAGGCATAGTATAATGGCATCTATGTTGGCTAAGATTAATATTATATTTTCAAAATGTTTTCACACTATGCACTGGTAATAATATCAAAGAGTTTTCTCCTGTTAAGCATATTTGACTATCATAAGGATAAATCTCCCCCCAAGTGTGCGATTGCATTGTGTGTGTGTGTGCCGGGAGGCCTTATGGTTGTTTCATTTTCCAAAAGCATGAACAGTTTTCTTTATAAATCTTGTTTTATTTAAAAGCAACTGCTTTTGTTTACTCATACTAGTCTCATGACTGACCTGGAGTTTATTGATTCTTCCTAAACTCTAGGTGCCCATAATTTCCACACGGGCATTCTAGTAGCAGGTTTCCATGTTTGGTGCTAGCTCTATTTTGAAGTCTTTTTGGTTTGGAGGCTATCGGGTTTTGGAGACTTTTGTCTTGGAGATATTTTGAAAGCTTTTGGATCTCAAGGTGCTTAGTTTTGGAAGTTCGTTATCACTTCATTTCTTTGAAGACTTTTCGGCATATGATCACTTTTTGTTCTATTGCGATGTTTTATTTGAAATTGTAATATATGTATAAAGATACTCTGATGTTGTAATGGATATTATGATGACGTTGTATCTATGATGTAATGCATGATATTCATTTTGTTTCCGCTGTTTTATATTCATCTTATGTTGTTATAAGCTCCATCCGACTGGAGTTCAATGTTTGAATCTTCGACAGTTGAATACAAGTGAGGTATTTGATGTCAATTTTCGAACATTGGATTTCGGGTCGTGACAATTTTGAACATGGTCATCATAAGACATGAACTGAAAAAACTCTCCACGATGGGTTTTAGAAAAAGGCTGTTGAGAGACATAATCATCGCATATAAACTCTTCGCAACAAGCTTAAACATAGTTATCACAATTCATAGGTAAATTAGGGTCATAGTATATACTGCATGTGATGGCTTAGTCTTTAAGCACTAAGTCATCAAGCAGAAACCTATCATGTGGCTAATGGTTCAGATTCATTAGATAGCAGATATATAACGAATTAAACCCAAAACCCAAAAACCATAAAATTGTAGGTGTAATGACCCACCATTTTAGACGGTTCAAAACCATAATAAACCACACATGTCAGAGTAAAATCATTCAAAAGGGAGGACTGTTAATGGGGTAAATAAGAAAATAAAAGAAAAGAAGAAACAAAATAAAACATAGAATCTCGCAGCGGAATGACAAAATATAATAATCAAATAAAACAGTTCATGAAGTTGTTTTACAAATAACATTTGATTGCACTTTTACAAATCAAAGTTATACATACATCAGAAATAAACAAATAATGTAGCGGAATACAGATAGTGGAATAATAAATAGCAATAATATATTAAATCTTCGTCTTTGTCCTCCAGAAAATAGTCTTAAATACACTGAAAAGCTCAGGCTAACCTGAGCATAACGAAAAGACAAAACACTCGAGTCAGAACTAAAAGTTCTTATGTAAGTCAAATCAAACTAAATAAGATAGAAAGATTAGTGCAAAGGTCTCATAGATTTTATGCGATTTTTATCTCTTATCAAGTGTACAATGTGAATATAATTATTTAAAAGGTTTCAAATAATTCAAAATATCAATCTTAATCATCTAATTAAAACAAATCCAAAGTTTGAATTAAATTTAACCCTTCAAATAATTTAGTCTCAAATACAATCCAAAATCAAGAAAATATATGGATATATGTCATTTCAACCAGTACCAAAAATCAACATTTAAAATAATGAAAACCGTTCAGTTATATCATTTCAATCCATAACGATTTTCCCTTAATCTATAAGATCGTTCGAGTATGTATCATTTCAACCCATAATGAACTTGCAGTATTAGAACGATATTAAATACAACATCCATTCATCCAATATCAACAACCAAACATCGATCACAATAATCATTCAAACCAACCAATAAATATCAATATAGAACTGAAAATCAATAATAGGTATTTAAGTGGCAATTTATATTCAATAATAAATTAAATAAGGATTTAATTAAGATAAATTCAAATTAACTAAGATGACGATTTAAATATACCAAACGGCCTTAAATAGATTTTCAATCGCATCATAAAATTAATATAACAAACATAAGAAGTTTAAGAAGTTGTGAGTGAGTTAAAACACTCACCTTAGAATTTAAATTGAATTTAAATCCAATTTAAGAACAAAATTCAAACAGTCCCCGAAATCGTCCAAACCAGCGTCAAAATGTCTTAGATACGATCCCAGTAAAATAAACCGTGCGCGAATCGGATCTCCTATGCAAAAGTTATGCGAGTTAGAAGTTAACGATTTAAATTTTAAAACAAAAAAAATAATAATAACAGGCCAGTACACGTCACCTTTCCTAGCACGAGACCCAAAGCCCTAATCCCCTACTCACGAACGAACGCAGTCGTTCACGGCTGCCGCCATGCATGACGCCGCTGCTCCGCCCAACCACGACCACATCAGGGTCGTCACCGCTTCCCCCATATCCTATGACACCACCCAATGGCCCACGACCATCAATTGACGCTGAACCGACAAACCACCACTGTGAATCTTATGAGCTAATCGAATATTCATGCCACATCCAACCGTTAATTTGATGAACTAAACTCCTAGATGCACTCCGCACGACCCTCTCTACAACCCAGCACCCTCCGATCGACGATCGGTCGTAGTTGATCGACGATCAACTAATGGCCGAGAATTGTTCGCCCAGTTCTGCACACATAGAAACCCAAATCGACAAACAGATTGTAGAATTGACTTGTTCTCCTCGAGGGCTACAAATTGATAAATAATATGATATAATTTGAGGAGTTTAAATTTTTGATTCAATTTTGAAATTGAATTTGAGGGTTTGGAGTTTGAATATGTTTCTGCCATTTAGGAGGAGAGGAGCATGAAGTATTGTACGTATTGTCAATGAAAAATAGGAAAAATTAGGATTTATAATGAGGTATTTATAGGCTGATCAGAAAAATAGAATGAATGGACCAGATTGATTTGGATTGGAATGATAAACGACCCGAAAAGCCCGTTCTACCTTTGGAATGAAAATGTGTCACCCCATATTTCAATATAGATGTTTTTGATGATATTAAATGCAATGGAATAGGTTTCAAGTCTTAATTCCATCGTATGAAAAAGTTAAGCCAAAATATGCTTATCTTAAATTGATTTCAATTGATTTTAATTAAATTGATTTCTAGGTGTCTCGAGTTTGTATGATCAAATGAAAAGTCTGATCATTACGAAACTTGAAATCCTACAATAATTCACTATTACAGACCCGATGAAACTAGTTTCGTCAAAATCGGAGATAGTTGCCAAAAAGGCTATTTTCACGCTAATTAAATAAATTAATATTAAATTAATTAAATCACATTTTCAATTCAAACCTAATAAATCACAATTTTATTATTTTAGCTTACCCAGTAATTTATAATCCTTTATAACAAATTTCTATGTAAATTCAATATCCAGTATTGCACAAATTGCAATATTTAATTTCAATTTCAAATAATTTAGTGATTATAAGTTTAAATTTCAATAAATCCATTTATTAAATTTTTAAGTTTGTTATTCAAACAATTATCATCTTATTGGTATAATTACATTGCTTTATACCTTAGCACACTAATATTTCCCAATTTTATTTATATTTTAATTAACAAATTATTTAATTTCATTTAATTACAATAAATCCATTTATTATTGCTTAAATTCCAGTAACTAGTCAAATCTTGATTTTCATTCTTTTTATTCGACCAATTGTCATATTATGAATAAAATTAACATTAGTTACATCATATTGAATTAACATACTACCATTTATCAATTTAACCTACATTAACTGCACTAATTAGGTCAATTAACTGCAATTGATTACAACTTAAATTTAATGAACAAAACTAATAGGTAACTTATAACAATTATTACCATTAACTTTTAATTACAATTATAAGTTCATTATTAAAATTAATTTTATAACAATTCTAACATTATTCAATTTCTATTTATTATACCATTTCATTACATAATTAAACATTTACATTGGTTTTCCTATATTAAGCTTATAACAAAGTTATAACATTTACATAAATTCAATCGGTTGGAATTCCTTTCACGTTATTAATAATTAACTTTAATTGGCATTGTTACCTTTCATTTTAGTTATTATTTCATTAATACATCACAAAATTATATTTCTCTCAATATTAAATTACAAAATCAATTAATGATATCTACAGGTTTATTACTTACAACAAATGTTACCGTTTCTTTCATAATACTAATTTTTGTTCAATTACCATTAGCTATCTACTACTTCCTTAGTAAATCTAATATTTTCATTTGTTCCCTTATATTCAATTTATAACCAAGTATAACATTTTTATTATTTCAATCAATAGAAATTTTCATTATAATTGTTAATGAATGACTTAAATTAACATTGTTACATTTAATTCTAATTATCATTTCATAATTAAATTACAAATCTTATTCTTTCCAAATATTAAACCACAAATTCTATTACATTAACCAATTTAAATTATCGAAAATTACGGGTCGTTACACTCTCCCCCACTCAAAACTTTTCGTCCCCAAAAAGGAAAAAAGGAAAAGAAGGAATTAAGTGATCAATGTATCTTATGAGAAATACTAAATTTATAAACAAATAAATTTGCAAAACTAAATAGTTTAAATAAAATATATCAATTTATAACCCTTAGACTTTTATATTCAAAAATCAAAAAAGTTTGGAAAACATTTCACACAATTTTCTTAGTCTAAAATTCACGAAAAATTTCGACAGAGTCTCCTTTGTACGGAGAGGCTCGGGAGAAATCATAATATCATAATAACAAAAATATATCGTATATTTTAAAAATAATATACCCCAACAGCGGAAAAGCAATATAATATCGCTATAAAACCGTAATCCAAAAACGTACCTATTTGTTTGGCAATTAACACTTATTTTATTAAACCAAAAGCAGTAGCAATTGCCACGTATTTTACTTATACGATCTAAAAGAGATTAATAATTATATAAAATGAAATGTTTAAATATGTTTCAACCTGAAACAAAAGGAAATCAATATAAAACATAACCAAACAAACAATACAACCATTTATGTAACCTAGGAATCCACCATATATCCATAGCAACCAAAACCATTGGTATGTTTAGTTTAGAATTTTTTTAATCATGCAAGGTGTATATAAACTATCTAGTGTACCCTATGCTCAACAGCCTTAGATAATTACTTAATAGATTAGTCATACAACCTCAACAACTAGAAGTATTCTTTCCCAGACTTCCCATCAACAAACAACATGAAGTTAAAATTTATTTAAGCTTATTCAATTGGTTTTTTCTTCTTCTCATTATTTACTCTTCCACCCATTTATTTATATAAAAATCAATCACTTACATAATCTTTTTTCATTAAGGATTTAAGTCATTAATGAATCATTTCAAAAAATATTACTTAAATTTCTACCACCTTACTTAAGTTTATTACTTAATTCAGTTATTGAATAAAATTTAAGTTTTAAGTTTTTGGTATTCGCCCTTGAAGAGAAAAGAAATATTTCAATATATCTAAAATTCAATTAAAACAATTAACCTCATTCTCTAAATAAAAATATAAGATATCTTAAAACATGATCATAGCAATCTGTAAAGATTTTTAAAAAGTCTAAAAAATGTTAGAAATTTATATCAAAACATTATAATAAGCTTTAAAATAAAGTTCCTTAAATCCGATAATTTATTAGACTCATTATCTTTAAAATAAGTATAAACTCAAGATTATTAAACTGAAACTAATAGTATACTCAAATACTACATTAAATTTCTAAATCAAAGTATAAAATTTCATATCTTCATAATTAATTTTGCATACTTGTTTAAAAATGAATATTCAAATTATGGAAAACATTTATAACTGTTTAATAAAAAATTCAAACAGTAAATAAATCAATAAATTTACTATTAGTACTTTGAAATCAAGTAAGCATTCCAAACTATACTTCCAAAATAGAGATTCAAATTTATTTGTCAAGTATATTGCTATAATTAATTTCGCAAATCAAAATTTTCTATTTATTTAATATCTTTAAATTATACATTCAGAGAAACTTATATACTTTTTACTTGAAATATTCATTTGAAAGCATTATTTGCAAATCAATGATCTTTATACTTTTCAAAAATTCATTCGTAAAATTTCTTGCTTCATTTATAAATACTATTTAAATAATTTAAATAACACCTTTATAAATATATGTAAACTAGTGAAAATAATTGGTTACATCATTACTTATATTTACAAAGAAGCTATTGAAAAAAATAAATCCATTATTTAAATTTATTAATTTTATCTCAAGATACTTTTTAAACATTATTAATAAATCAATAACCATTTATTTTAAATACGTTTTATTTATTTAATAAGTTTTAAAATATCTACCACACTAAAAATTCACTTTTAACCACGTTTTATATAAATAACTATGAGAAATGTGAATTACTTATCTTAAGGCTGGAATAACACTAGAGGGGGTGAATAGTGTTTTGTGGATTTTCTAAATCTTTTTGAAACTTATATCATTTAATCCCAAACAAATGCAATTCACAGACACAAAAGTAATTATAGAATCAGACATAGATGCAAATATTAAATGAACGCAGTAAAGGAAAGAACACACCAATATTTTATTCTAGTTCGAAGTTACCCTACATCCAGTCCCGTACAATCGCATGGATTCCTTATCAAAATAATCTCTCAGATTAAACCCTCGGTTTCAAGGCTATGGGGTACACCCATCTGTACTTAAGTCCAAGGAAAACTCTGTTGATTTAACCAGGCTACAAGATCGCCTAATTGATTTCCAATGATACAATCACACCCAATTGATTCAAGGCTGAACCACACCTTTAACGTAACAGTTTGATTTACAAAAGATTCTATATCTCGTAATAGTACTGAGATGTTATGGAGAGAGTGGAAGAGAATCAAATAAGAGATAATCAAGTTTTATTCACTTGGTATTTCGGCAGAGTATAGTTTAGGATTCTTTAGAATAAATGTGGAAGATGAAGAGGAGAGAAAATAAATGAAATTTGGTAAAAAAATTCATTTAGAACTTATTGGTATTTATAGTGGAGGAACAACCATATCTATTCGTGAAAGGATATGATGAATAGACACTTCTTTTGAAAATTGAAATTCGAAAATAACGGACACCATGTCGGCATCGGGGGTTGAGGGATGTCGACGTGCTCAAGGAAAAATTGATGTTTTGATTTTCTTATTAAAATTGGTTTCTATAATTTGTCAAAATAATTTCTAAACTTTGTAAATATATTTGAATATAGTTTAAACATATAAAAGAGGTTAGAAAGTATTTTTAATATATATAATCTTAATCTATAAAGTGATTTCAAATTTGAGTATATAAATATTTTAAAGCTAAATATTTAAAACAAGAGATTGTTTAAAAACAAGGACAATTTTGAAATCAAAATACCAAAAATGATAAAAATAGTTTTGAGGCCAAAATATTCAAAACCAAGAGAGATGTCTTTTTGAAAAGAAAGTTTTCGAAAACATTTTTAAAAAACAAGAGACATGCTTTTGAAAAGGACTTCTATAAAATTAGTAAGTATCAAAATAGGACCACTATATGTTCTACTAGATATTGTCGTGCGTTCCATCCCAATGGGGTTCCATCCCTTTAATAGGCTCGAAGTGGATTACATTCCATGAATAAATTTTGAATAAAGATGTAAAAGCTTTCAAGAAGTTTTAACATAATTCTAGACTCGATACTTATCTTGCACTACTGAAATCTTAAATTTTTGTTAACTTGATTTCTTGATAAGATCCCCTACGGAGGGGGGGTCCAGGGGGGGTGGCAACCCCCCAAGGTGGGGGTGCGGGGGCAACGCCACCGCTTACGGGGTTCGACCTGCCCGGTCAGGTCGCGGGGTTCCAACTTAAGAGTTGCGCGACTTAAGAGTTAGGCCAAGAGCGACCTAACGAGATAAGGTCCAACGACCTACGAGTTAAGGGTCCAACGACCTATCGGGATAACTCGTAACCGACTTAAGGGTTGCGTGACTGAAGGGCTGCACGACTTAAGGGTTAACTCATAAACGACTCACGACCTATGGATGAACGACTTAACTCCGAACGAGCTAAAAATGGCCAGAACGACCTAGGGTTAACTCGTGAACGACTCACGACCTATGGACGAACGACTTAACTACGAACGAGCTAAAAATGGCTAGAATGACCTAGGGTTAACTCGTGAACGACTCACGACCTATGGACGAACGACTTAACTCCGAACGACCTAAATGTGACGCCCCACCCCGAGACCCACCGTAGCAAAGAGAATTAACAAGTAATTCTGCCTACTAAAGCAGAGAATAGGGCTGCTTAAGGGTGACCATCTATAATTTTGTCTTAAACATCTATTGAATACGTCGATAAATGCAATATACTTTTTTTCAACTCAAGTGGATCGACATACCCAGTAAATGCTTAATCCAAAACTATAGGTGGCTAACGGATCTATCAGAACAAAATACAATAACTGAATGTAAATCACATCACAGAACAGTAACCAACATCATATATATACATATACACTGATACATGTTTATTACAATACAATATGAATACAATAAAGGTGGTACACGACCACACCATATACATCGAATCAAATGTAAAAACATCAGAGTATGCGGAAGAAATAAACTACTCAAGAGAAAGAAGAGCTGATATCCAACATCAACTTCAAGCTAAGCCCAATAGATGATACCTGAAACAACTCGGTCTGACCCGAGTGGAAACACACGGGTCAGGCTAGCTAGAACTTATCATTAGTAAAGGTGATGATAAGAGATAAGGGGAAAACCATTCCATCATTACCAATGGAATGATATAGGTCATCAAGTTATCTCTAGAGTGATACATCAATGGTTCATCATAATTGCATAGAGGAATACAATATGTATATTAGATAGACATGGTTTATCTAATTATATATATAACCGAATGAAATGGGTGAGGATATGGACCATAAAGTAAATCTTCATAAGATAATTAAACTTCAAGAATCCATCATAAATAAAACCGTCTAATAGAAACTTCTTAATTATTATACCTCATCTCATCGGTATAAATATAAATACATCTCAAATCCATCATTACCCTCATTATAAAGGAATCTCCATAGTCATTTGTACCTCATATCATTGGTACAAATATAAATCTATCTTAAATCTATTATCAACACTCATCATAAAAGCATTACCATAATTTATACCTCATCTCATTGGTATAAATATATATAATGTCTCAAATCCATCTTGATAGAACCCGAAAAGAGTTCAAAACATCATATTCGAAATCACCATAAAACCATGTGTATAAATAAGCCCTTTTCTTACATAAGGCTATAATAAAGCATCGTCAACAAAACAGTGAAAACGAAACATCTAAACTTCATGGAAAACAGCACGTGCTTTACATCTTGACTAGTACTAGTAATTTGGTACCATACATCGTGATGACTTGGGGTCACATAAACATCATAACATCGTGATTGACTAGTCGGAACATCTTAATGACACCCAGTCACAAATCCGAGTAAAAGTTCATGGTGATTGGAGTTGAGTAATAACATCGTGAACATCGTGGTCACTCCAATCGTACTCGATCTAGTACTAGTAACATCTTGAATGTGTCTCAACTATTCGAATAGGAACCCAAAAGGCGAGAACGTATATCCCATACTATACGTTCTCCCCTAATGGTTTACTAATCGTTAGTTGGTTCCACATTAGAAAACATCATAAAACATCAGAACCATCATAAAACTCACTCTGCCTCATCTCATCGGCGAGTTAATATAATACCACACTCATCTCTACTCATCGACGAGTAATGGTTCCATCGTGACTTGTCTCATTTCATCAACAAGTAAAAATCATCATAACCATCTTAACTTCATAAATCATCATAAACATCTTAACTTCATGAATACTTCATAAATACACTTACCTCATATCATCGGCAAATGCAATTAAATCTCATAATGGTTTCTCATAAACCATCATCCCCGAAAAGGAAAATCTCATCTCAAGACTCACCTCATCTCATCGGCAAGTAAAACAACATCTTAAAACGGTCCTTCCTCGAATATACTTCTAAATTGGAGTTCTCGGACCATATAACTACCCAAAATTCAATAGCATCTTAAATCACCTCTAACAGTTCATCGAAAGAGTTTCGATCGTACAAGTCCGAGATTAACCGATAAAGTAAATTCACGAGTCCCATACCTCGTAATTTTACTAAACCGTTTAATTTACTTCCTCATACGTCCGAAAAAGCATCAAAATAATTAAAATGAGTAAAATTAATTATAAAGGATTTTACTTGAGAAAACGGGGTTATAAAACAAATTTTAGAAACTTATCTAAAAGATTTTGAGAGAAAACACATCATTAAAAAGGATTTTAATAATTTTTAAAAGCCTTAACAATAATAAATAATTGTTTAAAAACCTCTAAAAATACATAAAAACATTTATTCTCCAACCATGATGTTAGAAGATTTTCTGGAATTTATTTGGAATCTTTTTTTTTTTAACTCATAAAAACATTAATTTGCAATTTAATCGGCCTAAACCGATATTCAAATTTAAATCGAATTTAAATTAATTTAAATTCAAATATCATCCTAACTAGATTAGTCCATTGCTAGACAAAATGATCAAATATTAGCATCAAATTTCATATAAAAAAATTCGCAAAGAATGCCAATGGAATCGTCGAAAGCAGACAAATATAAATATTGTGGCTGTCAATGACAGGCCCGTAGTGAAAACGTCAATTTTTCACCAGGTAAACTTCGAAATCCTACAAAACTCAAAACACAAAAGTTGTAGCCTACATCATAAGGTTTACAGAACATCAAAAATTTTGTTATTCTGATCAGTAACGAATAAGTTATGAGTGAAATACTAGTTAGAAAAATTTATGTGCACTGGCTATCAACAACGGCCAGCAATAAAAATGTCAGTTATTCACTATATAGACCTCAAATTCAGTCAAAACTGAAAACAGAAAAGTTGTGGAATATTTCACAAGGATTTCATAACATCTAAAATTTCTAAATTTTGATTAGAAACAAGAAAGTTATGATCAAATTACTAAAAACAAACATCAAACTCAGCCTGAACTTATGCATTTGCAGGACAGCGACAAACAATTGTAATTTTAGAGTAGATAACTTTGAAATCTGGCAAAAAGTATAAAATGAAAGTTTTAGCTTAGTTTCTTATCTTTCCGGAATGACTAAGATCATCATAATCGGTTAAGAAACGAAGTAGTTATGGCGAATTTAGTTTTAGCCTTTCACAGAGCAAATATTGATTTTGCTCTCGGGATTACAGTAGAAAATTTCGATTTTGACATAGCTTACTTCATAATTTCAGAAAATACAAAACATGAAAGTTGTAGTACATGAAATAAGCTTTCCGAAACATAAAAATTATCAAAATCCGATCAAAAATGAGAAAGTTATGTCTAATTTAGTTTCAGCTTCAAGCACAGAGCAAATATAGACTTTGCTCTCGGGTTAGCAATAGAAAAATCAAATTTTGACATAGCTAACCTCTAAATTAAAGAAAACTCAAAACATAAAAGTTGTTTCATATGATTTAAGCTTTTCGGAACATCCGAAATTATCAAATTTTGATCAAAAACGAGAAAGTTATGGCTAACTTACTTTCAGCCTTAAGCACAGTGCAAACATTGGTTTTGCTCTCGGAATTACAGTCGAAAAATTCGATTTTGATATAACAAATCTCAAAACTACAGAAAACTCAATACAGGAGAGTTGTAGTACATGATTTAAACTTTCTGAAACATCTAAAATTATCAAAATCGGATTAAAAACGAGAAAGTTATGGCTAATTTACTTTCAGCTTCAGTAATTCACTGATTATAACATATTTATCATATAAAGAGCTAGGGTTTGTGAGTTTTACACTCACCTTGCCTTCATGAAGATTAAACTACGATTTAGATGCCAAAGATGCAAGCTTTAGCCATGTACAGAGCTACTACAACCTGACAAAACTCAAGAAAGAAACATGCAAACCAAATAGAGAAGAAAAATTAAAAAATATCACTGTAAATTAGATGTTGATATGGAGAGGGGTTTTAGAAATCGATTACCTGAGTTTGGAGTTTAGAATATCATTTTAAATCATCAATTTTTCTTTTAATTTGATGGATTTTTCATAAGATTTGAAGAGGAAAATATTTCAGCCATTATTCTGCGTTTTGGAAACTTGAGGAAGAAAGTGAAAAAAAAAATGTACGTACCTATTCTATTTTCTCATTCTCACCTCTTAGGTTAGCAGGCTAAGTTAGGTTTAGTTAATGGGCTAAGGTCCAAATTAAAAGAAAATTAGCTTAACTTCATAATTTAGCCACTAATTACATATTAACAATGTTTTTTTTCACAAATCAAATTATGAATTAAAGCTACGTTTCATCTCTAAAAATTATAAAACCTTATATTCATGATAATAAAATGTTTTACACTCAAAATAAAAGATTATTTATATTTTTAAAACATTTTATTAACATATTTCTCTATTTTAAAGTAAATACCAAATTTACATCTTTAATTACAAATCTCATTGTAATTAACATTATAAATTACACAAAAATCATATTTTTGTGTAATAAAACTTTATAACCCATTTTAAATATAATTTTACACTTAAATCATATTTTTAAACTCAATTCCATCATTATTTTAAATATATCTCATCTTAAAATTAATTACTTTTACTTCTTTTTTTTATAAAAGAATCATTAAAAGAAGTAAATAGCACTAATTAACAAAATTATTGCACTAACTCTAAATAAAAATCATTTTCCTCGATTTATTATCTCAAATCATCTTAATAAAGTTTTCATAACTTTATTTTCTCATTTTATCCTCAATTACATTGTTTATTCCCAATAAGCAATTTAAATTCTTCATTTGTTATTAATTTTCACTATTAAATTATAACTGCCGTTATAATTTAATACTCTCAGGTAATCGCTAAAATCAGGGTTGTTACAGACTCCTCCCCTTACAAAAATTGCATCCTCGCAATTTCCTTGAATAAGGGCTGTAACCAACATAAAATTCAATCGATAAAGGTGATAGACAAGCTCGAAACTTAGACCATTCATGCTCTCAATATAGAATGGTAGAGAGAAATAAGAAGACACTCCCTTAGTTAATCCAATGGTCCATCATATATCAATATAGTGATTAGCAAACCATCGAATTTTCCAAAGAACTCGAAAGAACTTCGAAGATGTCTCATCTTCGAATCGATGCTCAATAAAAAGCCCAACAAATAATCTATCAAATAAGATAGATTTCTCAAAGCTCTACGAATATAGTCGGGATCAAACTCATTCAAACCCGAACTCTATGCAACAAAAATGATCATCAACACAATTTTCCGCATAATAATATGAAAAAAGCATCCTCACAACAAGGATAGACTCAACAGACAAGATAGATAAATCACACAAATTGGCTGCTCACGAGGCCACCAAACTCGAACGACCACAAAAATGCATGTCGTCATCAATAGCACAAGAATAGAGTGAACTCAAGAACAAGAATATAGGCTCAAATTACTTTTTAATCCAAGATATTTAGATTTTTTTTTTCTCAACATCTTTTAAATTTTAAATCTTGAAAATTTTCAAACTCTTTACTATATTACTTAGTAAGTAATATAAAACTCAAATTAAAAGTCCAAATTTCTTCTCTTGCTTCAAAATTAATTTTCAAAGAATTTTGTAAATCTATAATAATATTCCTCAAAATAAATTAAGGGTTTAAATTCTCCTTACTCTTTTTTATTAAACAACTTAAAAAGCTTAAAACAATCTTCAAATCCTCTTGTAACTCTTCTCTTAAAACATCCAATGTATATAATATAAATTCTAAAATCTCAAAATATACTTTCAATAAAGTATAGCTCAATAATTTTCTCACATATTCTCATCTTTATAATTAAAAATATATATATATATAAATAAATGGCATTGCCTCGCCACTGAATCTCTAATAATAGATATATTTGTTGGCTGTAGAGTCGATCGAACGATCAAAACTGCCTCGCCACTCTGATGCTCGTCTCTAAAACCAATGGCTGCGATTACCATTCAAAAATAATTTAATATTTATTCTCAAAAATATTATTTTTAAAATGTCAATCTTTTAAACACAAACCATCATGTCTGATTGCCTCATCATAGCATTTAGGAGTTTCCTATCGATAAAGTTGATCAGGCGCATCGACCAGAACTCTTAACTACTCGATGGACAACCCAACACTCTCAAATTATTTTTATAAAAGAAATACTACTCATGTAAATATATTCCCAAAATATTCTTTGATATTTTTTTTCTCAAAGCTCAAATTTCTCTTTAAAACTCTTATTTATGTAGCTTCAAAACTCAAACCAAAGAACATTAAGAGAATGCATCGAGATATTCCCAGAATACTCGATTCTCAAAATCAATAGAAGGAGATAGAGTGTTCGTCAATCTTACGATGTCACGAGCCACTCCCAAAAATCATCAAGATACAGGATAAGAAAGATATTATTCACGAAGGAGAAGAAGAAACAATCCACGAATCACTACTTCAGTCGGAGTAATGCTAAAGGATAACATTGATTGAGTATATGAAAAGAACACACAAACGAAGCTGAATGATAAACTCAATCAAACTCGAATAATCTAGAAAGTCATCTCATTCCTCTCGTGGAAGGATAACCGAAGAGCCAAGAATAAGGTTACCTCAACAATCGATTGCCCGATTGGATGTCAAATCCAAACGGACACACAAAACTCAACAAAGTCACCTTGAATGGAATTCGAGATATATCATCAACATCTCGATACTCAAGAGTGAACACAGAAACTTCGGAATCATCACTAACATTTCAAAATGATAGAAATAATAACCTAATCAAATTAGGATGCCTAAATACATATAGGATCCTATAACAACAAAAGGATCGGACTTAACATCAAATAAGTCAATCTATCTCAAATCAGATACATCTCAAGATAGTGAGTAATAAACAAATACTCACTAAAGCAGCAACAAATAGAGAACTCGGAATGCCGTCAACAAGCCAATCATTGTGGATCCCTTTAATAGGATCACAACTCTCAAAGGAATGCAACGAGAATGCTCAAAGAAATCGATCAGCTCCATCGATACGAATTTACTTGTATCGATAAAAATAAGAATAGAACAATCCCAAATAAGATTTTATATAAGACAAGATGACATCAAACTCTATTATGGAATACTACGGAATACAATATATCTATATTCCTAGACATATTCCACCTCAACAATCCTAAAACTCGAAAAAGAACCAAGGCTCGATTCTAAAACAAGCTCGAATAAAGGACAATGATTCATTCGTATTGTACTTCGATGTATCATGATATACGTACTGTTCTGTGTTTATTCTACTTTGTTCTGACCACAGCTCTGATACCAAAATGTGACGCCCCACCCCGAGACCCACCGTAGCAAAGAGAATTAACAAGTAATTCTGCCTACTAAAGCAGAGAATAGGGCTGCTTAAGGGTGACCATCTATAATTTTGTCTTAAACATCTATTGAATACGTCGATAAATGCAATATACTTTTTTTCAACTCAAGTGGATCGACATACCCAGTAAATGCTTAATCCAAAACTATAGGTGGCTAACGGATCTATCAGAACAAAATACAATAACTGAATGTAAATCACATCACAGAACAGTAACCAACATCATATATATACATATACACTGATACATGTTTATTACAATACAATATGAATACAATAAAGGTGGTACACGACCACACCATATACATCGAATCAAATGTAAAAACATCAGAGTATGCGGAAGAAATAAACTACTCAAGAGAAAGAAGAGCTGATATCCAACATCAACTTCAAGCTAAGCCCAATAGATGATACCTGAAACAACTCGGTCTGACCCGAGTGGAAACACACGGGTCAGGCTAGCTAGAACTTATCATTAGTAAAGGTGATGATAAGAGATAAGGGGAAAACCATTCCATCATTACCAATGGAATGATATAGGTCATCAAGTTATCTCTAGAGTGATACATCAATGGTTCATCATAATTGCATAGAGGAATACAATATGTATATTAGATAGACATGGTTTATCTAATTATATATATAACCGAATGAAATGGGTGAGGATATGGACCATAAAGTAAATCTTCATAAGATAATTAAACTTCAAGAATCCATCATAAATAAAACCGTCTAATAGAAACTTCTTAATTATTATACCTCATCTCATCGGTATAAATATAAATACATCTCAAATCCAACATTACCATCATTATAAAGGAATCTCCATAGTCATTTGTACCTCATATCATTGGTACAAATATATATCTATCTTAAATCTATTATCAACACTCATCATAAAAGCATTACCATAATTTATACCTCATCTCATTGGTATAAATATATATAATGTCTCAAATCCATCTTGATAGAACCCGGAAAGAGTTCAAATCATCATATTCGAAATCACCATAAAACCATGTGTGTAAATAAGCCCTTTTCTTACATAAGGCTATAATAAAGCATCATCAACAAAACAGTGAAAACGAAACATCTAAACTTCATGGAAAACAGCACGTGCTTTACATCTTGACTAGTACTAGTAATTTGGTACCATACATCGTGATGACTTAGGGTCACATAAACATCATAACATCGTGATTGACTAGTCGGAACATCTTAATGACACCCAGTCACAAATCCGAGTAAAACTTCATGGCGATGAGAGTTGAGTAATAACATCGTGAACATCGTGGTGACTCCAATCGTACTCGATCTAGTACTAGTAACATCTTGAATGTGTCTCAACTATTCGAATAGGAACCCAAAAGGCGAGAACGTATATCCCATACTATACGTTCTCCCCTAATGGTTTACTAATCGTTAGTTGGTTCCACATTAGAAAACATCATAAAACATCAGAACCATCATAAAACTCACTCTGCCTCATCTCATCGGCGAGTTAATATAATACCACACTCATCTCTACTCCTTGACGAGTAATGGTTCCATCGTGACTTGTCTCATTTCATCAACAAGTAAAAATCATCATAACCATCTTAACTTCATAAATCATCATAAACATCTTAACTTCATGAATACTTCATAAATACACTTACCTCATATCATCGGCAAATGCAATTAAATCTCATAATGGTTTCTCATAAACCATCATCCCCGAAAAGGAAAATCTCATCTCAAGACTCACCTCATCTCATCGGCAAGTAAAACAACATCTTAAAACGGTCCTTCCTCGAATATACTTCTAAATTGGAGTTCTCAGACCATATAACTACCCAAAATTCAATAGCATCTTAAATCACCTCTAACAGTTCATCGAAAGAGTTTCGATCGTACAAGTCCGAGATTAACCGATAAAGTAAATTCACGTGTCTCATACCTCGTAATTTTACTAAACCGTTTAATTTACTTCCTCATACGTCCGAAAAAGCATCAAAATAATTAAAATGAGTAAAATTAATTATAAAGGATTTTACTTGAGAAAACGGGGTTATAAAACAAATTTTAGAAACTTATCTAAAAGATTTTGAGAGAAAACACATCATTAAAAAGGATTTTAATAATTTTTAAAAGCCTTAACAATAATAAATAATTGTTTAAAAACCTCTAAAAATACATAAAAACATTTATTCTCCAACCATGATGTTAGAAGATTTTCTGGAATTTATTTGGAATCTTTTTTTTTTTTAACTCATAAAAACATTAATTTGCAATTTAATCGGCCTAAACCGATATTCAAATTTAAATCGAATTTAAATTAATTTAAATTCAAATATCATCCTAACTAGATTAGTCCATTGCTAGACAAAATGATCAAATATTAGCATCAAATTTCATATAAAAAAATTCGCAAAGAATGCCAATGGAATCGTCGAAAGCAGACAAATATAAATATTGTGGCTGTCAATGACAGGCCCGTAGTGAAAACGTCAATTTTTCACCAGGTAAACTTCGAAATCCTACAAAACTCAAAACACAAAAGTTGTAGCCTACATCATAAGGTTTACAGAACATCAAAAATTTTGTTATTCCGATCAGTAACGAATAAGTTATGAGTGAAATACTAGTTAGAAAAATTTATGTGCACTGGCTATCAACAACGGCCAGCGATAAAAATGTCAGTTATTCACTATATAGACCTCAAATTCATTCAAAATTGAAAACAAAAAAGTTGTGGAATATTTCACAAGGATTTCATAACATCTAAAATTTCTAAATTTCGATTAGAAACAAGAAAGTTATGATCAAATTACTAAAAACAAACATCAAACTCAGCCTGAACTTATGCATTTGCAGGACAGCGACAAACAATTGTAATTTTAGAGTAGATAACTTTGAAATCTGGCAAAACGTATAAAATGAAAGTTTTAGCTTAGTTTCTTATCTTTTCGGAATGACTAAGATCATCAAAATCGGTTAAGAAACGAAGTAGTTATGGCGAATTTAGTTTTAGCCTTTCACAGAGCAAATATTGATTTTGCTCTCGGGATTACAGTAGAAAATTTCGATTTTGACATAGCTAACTTCATAATTTCAGAAAATACAAAACATGAAAGTTGTAGTACATGAAATAAGCTTTCCGAAACATAAAAATTATCAAAATCCTATCAAAAATGAGAAAGTTATGTCTAATTTAGTTTCAGCTTCAAGCACAGAGCAAATATAGACTTTGCTCTCGGGTTAGCAATAGAAAAATCAAATTTTGACATAGCTAACCTCTAAATTAAAGAAAACTCAAAACATAAAAGTTTTTCATATGATTTAAGCTTTTCGGAACATCCGAAATTATCAAATTTCGATTAAAAACGAGAAAGTTATGGCTAATTTACTTTCAGCCTTAAGCGTAGTGCAAACATTGGTTTTGCTCTCGGAATTACAGTAGAAAAATTCGATTTTGATATAGCAAATCTCAAAATTACAAAAAACTCAATACAGGAGAGTTTTAGTACATGATTTAAACTTTCCGAAACATCTAAAATTTTCAAAATCGGATTAAAAACGAGAAAGTTATGGCTAATTTACTTTCAGCTTCAGTAATTCACTGATTATAACATATTTATCATATAAAGAGCTAGGGTTTGTGAGTTTTACACTCACCTTGTCTTCATGAAGATTAAACTACGATTTAGATGCCAAAGATGCAAGCTTTAGCCATGTACAGAGCTATTACAACCTGACAAAACTCAAGAAAGAAACATGCAAACCAAATAGAGAAGAAAAATTAAAAAATATCACTGTAAATTAGATGTTGATATGGAGAGGGGTTTTAGAAATCGTTTACCTGAGTGTGGAGTTTAGAATCTCATTTTAAATCATCAATTTTTCTTTTAATTTGATGGATTTTTCATAAGATTTGAAGAGGAAAATATTTCAGCCATTATTCTGCGTTCTGGAAACTTGAGGAAGAAAGTGAAAAGAAAAAAAATGTACGTACCTATTCTATTTTCTCATTCTCACCTCTTAGGTTAGCAGGCTAAGTTAGGTTTAGTTAATGGGCTAAGGTCCAAATTAAAAGAAAATTAGCTTAACTTCATAATTTAGCCACTAATTACATATTAACAATGTTTTTTTTCACAAATCAAATTATGAATTAAAGCTACGTTTCATCTCTAAAAATTATAAAACTTTATATTCATGATAATAAAATGTTTTACACTCAAAATAAAAGGTTATTTATATTTTTAAAACATTTTATTAACATATTTCTCTATTTTAAAGTAAATACCAAATTTACATCTTTAATTACAAATCTCATTGTAATTAACATTATAAATTACACAAAAATCATATTTTTGTGTAATAAAACTTTATAACCCATTTTAAATATAATTTTACACTTAAATCATATTTTTAAACTCAATTCCATCATTATTTTAAATATATCTCATCTTAAAATTAATTACTTTTTACCTTTTTTTATATAAAAGAATCATTAAAAGAAGTAAATGGCACTAATTAACAAAATTATTGCACTAACTCTAAATAAAAACCATTTTCCTCGATTTATTATCTCAAATCATCTTAATAAAGTTTTCAAAACTTTATTTTCTCATTTTATCCTCAATTACATTGTTTATTCCCAATAAACAATTTAAATTCTTCATTTGTTATTAATTTTCACTATTAAATTATAACTGCCGTTATAATTTAATACTCTCAGGTAATCGCTAAAACCAGGGTTGTTACACTAAAAATGGCCAGAACGACCTAGGGTTAACTCGTGAACGACTCACAACCTATGGACGAACGACTTAACTCCGAACGACCTAAAAATGGCCAGAACGACCTAGGGTTAACTCGTGAACAACTCACGACCTATGGATGAACGACTTAAGTGCAGAAAATTCACCAAAACGCTAAAAATTGGAGTTTTTCGCCATTCCAATCCAAACCAAATGCTAACATGCATGCAAAAATGATATGGAATCATTCCCAACAGTCCAATATAGTTATAGGCTAGAATTGTGAGATAAAAATCTCACCTTTGCACCAAATATCAATGAAAACGAAGTTTTAAGCAAGCAAGAATCAACCCTTCTTCCATCTAAGCACAAGAAGCTTGAATCCAATGTCTTCTTCTTGAATTTGGAGTAGAAAGATGGATTGCAATTGAATTTGAGTTTTGGAATTTTAATTTCCCATTCCCTCCACCATTAATGCCAAAGCTTGATTAGTTAGGAAATTTATGAAGAGTGAGGAGAAGAGGGTTGGAACTTGGGCTTAATAGGCTAAACTAACCCAAAGTCCAAAGCGAGAAAAGTTAGTGAAATTTCACTAGCTCCAAACCTATCGATGTTTATACTTAAAAAAGTTGTAAACGACATTTCGAACTCAATGGAAGTGGTCTCGAGTCCTAATTTGACCGTTTGCAAAAAGTAGCTTTTCGGACCAAAATCCGATTAACGAGTTAATATTTGAATAAAATATTTAAATACAAACTCGATAAATATGCGGGTTGTTACAGAGACCCTATGTGCATTGCATAATAGCGGATGGCCCTTTATACGGCGATATCCCACTATGAAGAGGGATTGGTATTTTAAATTGTTGTACTAATACCTGTGGATGTAGGGAAACAGGTTGGAGAGATACAGCTAGGTTCCTCAAATGTTGGATTTATTTTATATTCAGTATGTGATTTATGTGATAATCTGTGATGGATTATATTGAATATATAAGAGTTGAAATTATTGAATGATATGGCTTGGTCGAATATATATTGGTATTTTGAGAAAATGACAAAAAATAAAAATTTTGGATTTTAAAAGGAAATAAAAAGTGAATTTTTAAGTAAAATAATTATAGTGAATTCAAATAAATTAAAGGAACGAATTTGGGACAGGGATAAAGGTTTGATTTTAAATCCTATATAAAAATTTCAAAGATGGGAAAATAGGGATTTTGAACAAATGGGAAAAAAAGGATTTTTATTTAAATCAAATTTAAGCAATATTTTTATTTTAGTATGAAGAATTTTTTTTAAAATTCAAGATTTGAGTGAGTTTGGAAAATAAAGTGTGAATTTTGAAATCAAGTATGAAATTGGTATTTTCGATTCAAATAGAATTTAAATCATAAATATAGGTGTGAATATGGGATAAATGGTTTTTGAAATAAATTTGGATAAGTAAAGAAATTTATTTTAAAATGGAGTCGGTTTTGGAAATCGATTTGAAACCGACTAAGGGTAGAACTCTGAATAAGGAGAATGTGAAATTTATAAACAGGGTTTATAAATGAAGTAAATATTTATCAAAGGTTAAATTAAAGGTATAAATTTAGGATAGGAATTTATAAGGAAATGATGATTTGTTAAAAATAAATAGTGGTTTATTTTTAAAGGCGTGGAAAAAATGGTGTATTTCCCTTATAAGCCGAGTATATTTTTAGAGAAAGATTTCCAAGTATAAGTTAGAGTTTTAAAGTGGTTTTAAAAGAATGTTTTAGAGAAAATTTATTATTTAAAATTATTTTTATTTAAAATTTATTATAGTAGCAATTATTTAAAAGGTTTAACTAGTATTATGATTTAAAAGATAATTATTTAATATTAATACCTTATAGAATAACCTTTATTTTAAAATTAGTTTTGGCTTGATTTTTACATAAGAAATTATTACACATTTCATAACTAGTATTTTAAATAAAGTGTTTTAAATAATTGTTATTTTAAGTGTTTTTAAAGTATATATTTTTGGATAAAGTGACTAAATTACTTGAAAATATAAAGTATTTAGACATGGTGATTTTCAGTGGAAATAAACAATATTTAGAAATTTATTCCGCGAGAGGAAAGTGATTTGAAAACTGTTTTCAAAGGGTTGAAGTGTAGAAAAATACCTTGCGAAGATATTTTGAAATAAATAATTTGGGAAAATTATTAAGACATGATGGTTGTTTGTGAATGTTATTTGATAGTTAAATAACCGACTATCAATATTGACCAATGCGTTGATCGTTTCAAAGAGACCAGGATCAAGATTAATTTCCCGAAATCCACTTCGATCTTGTTTGAACGTTTTCGTATGAAGACAAGAGCTTGGAGTTGAAGATGGAGCGGCGAGGTGCAAGGGCTAATTGCTACTAATCTTGAGGGTGATTCCAAAATGGATGTAGTGGGAGTGGTGCCTACGGTTCCGTTCAGACCCGCAACGTACTAGTGTGGATGAACGCTTCAAAACTCGTCAGGAGGACGATGAGCATTCTAAGTGAACATGTGCTAAAAAGGAAATGCATAGCCTCGAGCCTCATCAACCGAGAATGGCTAAAACAGAGGAGGTGCACGCAAGGCTAAGTGGCTGGCAACCAATTAGGGTAAGGTCATCCCTGTCTGGATGTCCCTTATCTCGGCTGTGTGGGCGGTTGCTGATCCCAACCATGGAGTGATCTTATTTGGACTATCCAGTAAGGGGTAGCTCCGGTCTTGTGCTGCAGGGGATTTTGGTGGATCCTCGGTATGGTGATCTAGACCACGTACTGTGACGAGCGGTACCCAGTAGTCCTGCCATTGTATGGAATCCAATCTCCACTCTCCAGTAAGTGCCCGTACAATTTTGATTGTGCCCAACTATTGGTGAAACGTGAGATGCAAGCATTTCAGCTAGATTCTATTTTACTTTCTACAGAAACTATCATAATATCAGACAAATTTGATTCAAAAGTTTTGGTTATCGTAAGGCGAAAACCTGGCATGTTTATTTATGACATGGTCTTACGAGATACCTTTGATTTCAAAAATTTTGGAAACTTTAATAACCCGATTGAGTGTGTTTTCTAAATCTGGTTTTCCAGACTCGGTGTTATTTAACTATAATGCTCAGGTCGGATCGAGCATTATAGAGTACAGGTTCTGGATGGATGGCTATGGAACTCAGAAGATGAGCTGGGTGGTGAGACATAGCATACGTACTTGATGTATAATCCTCTATGTTGTAAGCTGTGTAGTCAGTTTTGTAAGGACAAGTCAATACAACTATCCAGTTATGTGCTATAGATTATGTTATACTCTGGTGATGTAATGTATAACAGATATTGTTCTTTTTATTTAAAGATTACTCATTTATCTATTATATATTGTTCCGTTGCGATTATGAAATTCTGACATTGTTTTTATTTCTTCTTCTACCTTCTTCTTCTTTAACCCTAATGGTTCGGTTTTTCGACATTCGATTGTTCGGTATTTGATACAGTGGACGTATTGATGTCAGTTTTCGGGCGTCGAAAAATCGATTTGTTACATTGTGGTATCAGAGCTGAAGGTTAAGCAAGAACTTTGGCTCTGGTGGGGATTACTCATTAGAAATGGAGTCAGTGGTACTCCAGAATGAGTTTTAGCGTATAAATAGATATGAGCGTGTATTTGTTAGTAAATATAAAAATTGATTTATATTGTGTTGACTTATCGGTTGAGTGTTTATAAATTCTAGTCGGTATAGTCTGGACAACTGTATTGATAGGGATTTCTTAACTCTTAAACTAGGCAAACCGATGTAGTATTGTTTTTAAAGCGGGTAAATGAAATAATTTTGCCCAAATTATTTTTATATATGAAAGAAAAAAAATTCTGTAAATTATTATTAGTGTATATGGTTGCTTGATTATTAGAGGATAATATTATCATTGTTATAAGGAAATTGAAATAAGGCAATAATGGTATAACCAAGTGAAGAATTAATTCATATAACAGAATGGAATTTGTAAATGCGAATTATAAATATGGTTTATAATTGGAAATGAAATGAAATTTCTAAAGTAATATTTGAATATGAGTTGAAAGGATATGGAATTTGAAAAAAAAAATTCCTTTGAGTTTGAAAATGATTTTCAAAGATTTTGGAGGAATAATAAGGATATTATTCGAAAAAACTTCGTATTGGATTTGAAATCTGGTTAGATTTGAAAATGCTTTTAAAGAAATAAAAGCATTAAACTCTTTCCGGTCATTTGAAAATAACTTCGGTGATGACTGCAGCATCATCGATGTTCATTTTCAAGTTTCCAATAGAGGAATTGCTACAAAATGTTTTAAATTGGAGTTGTTTGCAAAACTAGGTTTGGTTTTAAAATTCAAAGGATAATTTGATTTACGAATAAATTATGTATATAATTGATTTCAAAAATGATTTGAAATGTTGAGTAATTGTTTAAAAGAATCTGAAATCTTATTTAAAATGTTTATGGAAATATAAATGGATTTGATAACTTATAAAATTCGAAATTTGTTTAGAATAAAATTTAACTTGAAGAAGAGTTAAATTATAATAAGTGTGAATACGAAATAAGTTAGGAAGTAAGCCAATTAAGTGAAGTAAAATTTAAAGGGTCGGTGAATGAAATCAAAATAAATTGGAAAACTTATGGAAGTTTAAAAACTTGAATTGGACCGGAATGTTAATTGAATCTAGTTAAATAAAAGTGAAATTAAAGAAACGAATCTAAATAAGATAAATGGAAAGGGTATTAGAATAAAATTATTTAGCAGGAAATGAAATTAGTAAGTAAACTAATTAATTAAGTGGGTAAGCAAATGAATTGGAAGTGAATATTGGAATGCTATTTAATTTAAATTTTGTTAAGTAAAGTGGAATTGGAAAATATATATTGAGTGGACTAAAAGAACAAAGTTCTAAGAATTAAAAATGGAACTAATTCAAAGTAATGATATGGAACAGATATGAATGGAAGATGGTCGATAGAACTCAATTTTTAAAAATGGAAGGTAAATTAAATTTAAATGGAATTGAAAATGCAAATTAAATGGAATTGAAAATGCAAAGTGAATAAAAATGGATATAAAAACTAAGGTGATGGATTGAAAATGAATAGAAGAAGTTATTTAAATTATTTTAACAGGCTTAAGAAAAAAAATGTGCAGTTACCAAGTAAATTTTGAATTGGGAAATCAACTAAGTTAATATATGAAGGAAGACTTCGTAAAAGGTTGGGTGAAAAGAACATTGTGAATAAGTAAATGGAAAAAGATATTCATGTGAATAAAAGAGAATTGATAAAAGTAACAATGAATTGGAAATTTGTACATAGGATGTACGTATATTATTTTATTCGCATAACGATTTGATCCAAATTCGAGCATAGAATTTCGAGACAGTTATATCGTTTCGAGTTGGGATTTTTCACTCGATTTTCGACGGCGAACCTGGATATGGATTTTTGATTGATTATGGAAGTTTTCTATCATAGTTATGGCTATGCAAGGAGAATGACGGTTTCTGATCAAGAAACCAGATCTGAGTCTGCACTAGAAAGTCGGGCGGACGATACGAGTTTGGAAGTGAAATTGTGTGAGCGAGTGAGCGATCGGATTTGAGATTGCGTACAGATGGTATATGTACATCGTACGAACTTGAATAAAATAGATATTGAATAATTTTGTAAAGAAATGTATAAAATGGTTGAGACCGTGATTAGATAGTATTGCTCGGTAGGATACAGGGATTTAAAAGGCAAAAGAAAACTGATGTTTTTAATTTAGAAAATAAATTAAATTGCTTGACAAAAAGCTATGTATTTAAATTTCTATATGAATTTTCTGATCTAGCCACTTGGCTTTTTGTTTTCTTTAGAAATCTGAGGGCCCGTAGAGGCATTTTGTAGTTGTTCCGATCTAGTCGCGTAAAGGAGACTTTGATGAAATTTTTCAAAAATTTTAGAGGATTAGAAAAATTTTGAAAAAATTTGATAATTTAAATTTTGGTTTTAAATTTAAATTTGAATTGTTGAGTAAGTGATATAGTTTGGAACTTACGGATGAGTTTGGAAGGTTAGTAAGAGTGTTAGTGTGTCTTTAATTAAAATATTTATTTTGGAAAGTTGAAACTGTTGGGTTTTGGGAAGTTGTTAAAAACTATTTGGATTGGGAAAATAGTTAAACGGGTTATGGACCATTCTTCTTAACTAGCGGGAACGAAATTCTTTTAAAGGGGAAGGAATGTGACGACCCAGAACTTCTGGATATTTGAAATTGAAATGATTAATTGATTTTAAAATTTTGAAAGTTAGTGTAACTTGAATTTCACATGTCACAATTTATTTGGATAATTAAATAATTGGATTTAAAAATTGAAAATCGGGTAAAATGTTGAATCTAGAATTTTAAGCCTGTTAAAAATACCTTGAAGGCTTGTAAAATTTAAGTTGATAATACTAAAGATAGTTAATGTGCTAAAACTGAATTAAAAAGTGACTGGTTCAATTTTAAAAACATATCATTTAAATTGATATTTAAAATATAGCCTTACGAGGCATAGTCTCGGATTTCGAGGAAACTAGTTCCATTGAATCCGTAATATTGCATTATTATCGGATTTCAATTTTCGTAACATTTGGAGTTGTCGTGTGACCGTACGGTTGATTAACGCGCTGAAATTAATATCGAAAAATTAATATAATAACTGGACCCAAAAAGCTATATTCTCCATACGGTCGAATTTGGACTCGAAACATTTTTCATCATTTTCTTAATAGAGGTATAACATTACAAACGCCTAGCAGCATGCCTCGATAGGAGATCGAGATTTTTAGCTCGATTTCAAGACGTTTGAATTCAAATTAAAATTAAAATTTTGTAATTGTGTCCAGTCAAAAAAAACACTGTGATTCAACACGTGGTTGCCTTTTCAAACAATTGTCCTTCATTTTAACACGCGTCTTCATTTAAAAATAATAATAATAAAGAGGAACGAGATGAAACCGCGACACAATTTTTTCCTCTCGACCTCTATTGAATTTAAGCTCGAAAATAAAAAAAGGAAAACAATATTATTGGCCGATCGGAGTCGTCTCCTTACTCTCCTTCATTATCAATTCAGAAACCGAAATCGAACGTCTTTCCTTCTCCGGCTCAATCGAGTTCCCTCGTCCTCCATTCTCCGTCGAAATTCAATCGAGAATGAATCCGCGTTTAAATCAATATTGGCAAGGTCGCGAGTGGAATCGCGATGGCTACAATCGCAACGAAGCATGTGGGTGCGTTCGGCTTTGAATTAGGGGTCGTTGCGCTACGGGGTCGCAGGGTGGGGAGTGGGGCTGTTACGAAGTGGCAGGGAAGGGTCGGCTGTTCGAGAGTTGGTCGACGTTTTCCAATGAAGCTCGTGAGGCATCTGACAATCGCCGCAGCAGTAGGAGGGTTCTTGGATTGACTTGGGACGTCGCGTTTGGAAATGAGGTATAATATTGGATCTTTAATTTAATTTAATAACATATATATGTACATAGGAAGTAGGCTACTGCTTTTTATATACATATTGGAAAAAAATTTATACATAAAGTTTTAAATACAGAGAGAAATATATTTTTACTGTAAGACATAAAGTAATTCTGTTTTAATAAAATATATATACTTTCAGGTTCAAATAAAATATATGTGTGTGTGTGTGTATATGTAGGCCAGAAAAATATATAATATATATACACATGCCTATTTTTAATTTAATTATTTATAGGTAGACAGAAAAAAAAATACACATGGATAGGGTTTTGAAAAAAGAACAAGACTTCAAAATGTTTGAAAGTTATATAAAAGTCAGATCTTTAAATCCGTATAGATTATTTTTATAAGTATACATACATATATATATATATATATATATATATATAGTTTCAAAACAAAAATAAATATACAAGTATGCAATTTTAATTTACTAGTTTGGTTTAAACTAACCTATTTAATTATTTTAGCTGCTAAAAATAATTTAATAAAGAAAAATATCTGTTTAAAATAAATTATTGGTAATTTAAACTATTTAAATGGGAATTGATTTTTAGATTTATTTCAAATATTAACAAACCATACAATGTTTGTTACAAGGTCCAAAACCGTGAAGGAAATAATCGAGATGAAAATGGATTGCAAAACAAAAATCAAAGGTGAGTGAATCTCACTCATTTGGATTATTATTTTAATTTAAATAGTTAAATTTAAATTATTTTTTGAATGATTGAATTGACTGGATGTGATATTAAATATATATATATACACATATATATATATATATATTGGAGTGATTGATTCCCGCATTATATAACGGACGAGACCCCATGCGTCCTGCACAATAGCGGATGATCCTTTATACCACGATATCCCACCTTGAAGCGGGATTGGTATTTAAATTTTTGTGCTAATATCTGCGGACGCAGGGAAACAGATTAGAGGGATCCAACTGGATTCCTCAAATGTTGAATTTATTTTATATTCAGTAATGTGATTTATGTGATAATCTGTAATGGATTATATTGAATATATTGGAATTGAAATTATTAAATGCTATGGTTTGGTTGAATATATATTGAAACTTTGAGGAAATGAAAAAAAATTATAAAGTTTCGATTTTAAAAGGAAATAAAAAGAAAATTTTTAAGTAAAATAATTATAGTGAATTCAAATAAATTAAAGGAATGAATTTGGGAAAGGGATTAAGGTTTGATTTTAAATCCTATATAATAAATTCAAGGATGGGAAATTAGGGATTTTGAATAAATGGGAAAAAAGGGATTTTTATTTAAAATCAGGACTTAAGCAATATTTTAATTTTAGTACGAAGAATTATTTTTTAAAATTTAAGATTTGAGCGAATTTGGAAAATAAAGGGAGAATGTTTTAGAAGGAAATGGAGATTTGTCAAAAATAAATAGTAGTTTATTTTTAAAGGTGTGGAAAAAAGTGTATTTCCCTGAAAAGCCGAGTATATTTTCAGAGAAAGATTTCCAAGTATGAGTTAAGAGTTTTAAAGTGGTTTTAAAAGAATGTTTTAGAGAAATTTTATTACTTTAAATTGTTTTAGAATTATAAAGTAAATATTTATTTAAAATTAATTATAGTAGTAATTATTTAAAAAGCTTAACTAGTATTATGATTTAAAAGATAATTATTTAATATTTATACCTTATGGAATAACTTTTATTTTAAAATTAGTTTTGGCTTAAGTTTTACATAAGAAATTATTATAAATTTCATAACTAGTATTTTAAATAAAGTGTTTTAAATAGTTTTATTTTAAGTACTTTAAAGTATATATTTTTGGATAAAGTGATTAAATTATTTTAAAATCTAAAGTATTTAGACTTGGTGATTTTCAGTGGAAATAAACAATATTTGGAAATTTATTATGCGAGAGGAAAGTGATTTGAAAACCGTTTTCAAAGGGTTGAAGTGTACAAAAATACCTTGCGAAGATATTTTGAAATAAATAATTTGGGAAAATTATTAAGGCATGTTTGTTGTTTGTGAATGTTATTTGATAGTTAAATAACCGACTATCAGTATTGGCCAATGCGCCGATCGTTTCGAAGAGACCGGGATCGGGATTAATTTTCCGAAAACCAATTCGATCCGGTTTGAACGTTTTCGTATGGATGACAAGAGCTTGGAGTCGAAGATGGAGCTGTGAAGTGCGAGGGCTACTAATCTTAAGGGTGATTCTAAAATGGATGTAGTAGCAATAGTGCCTTCGGTTCCGTTCGGATCTGGATCGGACTTGTATGGATGAATGCTTCAGAATATAGTCAGGAGGACGATGAGCATTCTAAGTGAATGTGTGCTGAAAAGGTAACGCATAGCCTCGAGCCTCAACAACCAAGAATGGCTAAAACAGTGGAGGTGAACGCAAGGTTAAGTGACTAGCAACCAATTAGGGTAAGGTCATCCTTGTCTAGATGTCCTCTATTTCGGTTGTGTGGGCGGTTGTTGATCACAACCGCAGGATGATCTTATTCGGACTATCAAGTAAGGAGTAGCTCCGGTCTTGTGTTGCTGGGGATCAGGGTGGATCCTCGGTACTACGATCTAGACCACGTACAGTGACAGGCGGTACCCCAGTAGCCCTGCCATTTATGGAATCCAATCTCCAATAAGCGCATGTACAGTTTTGATTGTGCCCAAATATTGCTGAAACGTGAGATGCAAGCATTTCAGCTAGATTCTATTTTACCTACAGACACTATCATAATATCAGATGGATTTGATAAAAATATTTTGGTTATCATAAAGTAAAAAGCCCGGCATGTTTATTTGTGGTGTAGTCTTACAAGATACCTTTGATTTCAAAAGATTTTGAAAACTTTAATAATCCAATCGAGTGTGTTTTCTCACTCTGGTTTTCCAGACTGACTCGGGTGTGATTTAACTATAATGCTTGGGTCAGAACGAGTATTATAGAGTGCAGATTCTGGATGATGGCTATGGAACTCAAGAGATGAGCTGGGTGGCGAGATGTAGCACACGTACCTGATGAATATTCCGTTGTGTTGTAAACTGTGTAGTCAGTTTTGTGAGGAGAAGTTAATACAACCGTCCAGTTATGTGCTATAGATTTTGTTATACTCTGATGATGTAATGTATAAACAGATATAGTTCTTTTTTTAAAGATTAGTCATTTATCTATTATATATTGTTCCGCTATGATTGTGAGATTCTGACATTGTTTTTATTTCTTCTTCTGCCTTCTTCTTGTTTAAGCCTAATGGTTCGGTTTTCCGGCATTCGATTGTTCGGCATTTGATACAGTGGACGTATTGATGTCGATTTTCGAGCATCGAAAAATCGAGTCGTTAAAATAGCCATTGTTGGAAGTTCAACAAGGCCATGATGATTTTTAACAATGACTCCTGTGCTAGAAGTTCAACAAGGCCATCGCTTGCTATTCTCAAGCAGTAGAATAAAGTCATTGCTAGAAGTTCCATAAGATAATCACTTGCTATTCTCAATCATTAGAATGAAGTCTTCACTTGAAGTTCCACAAGGCCATCACTTGCCATTTTCAAACATTAAGGAAAAGCTATCGCTAAAAGTCTAACAAAACCATCGTGCAGAATTCTCTATAGGCTATTGTGAAGAGTTTATAGAACAACTTGCAAAAAAAAATATAATGACTCTACAAATGGAGCCATAATGATATGTTTGTAAAGACATCGCTTGACGAAGTAGAAGAGCCATCGAAGGAGATCCAATAAAATCTTCGTGTATCGTCCTTCAAGTGGTAAACAAGGCAACTGAAGAAAGTGTTATTATGTATTAACAAAGTGAAGCCATTGCAAGGAGTTCAATGAAGTCGTTGCTTATTGTTTTGGAAATTCTGACATATCATTAAAAATCAATCCTAAAACAGGAATAAAATGAGGTGATTTGAGTCGTCGTAAAAGGTTTCCAAGAAGTTGTCATGCCCAATTCATGAACTATAACCCATTACAAATTCATATCATCGTGATGTTATAAATCTATCTCTTTGTGATGACCCGGAATTTCTAGCAGTGTAAATTTGAATAGATAATTGGTTTTAAATATTTAAAAGTTAATTTTTAATTTGAATTTAAGATATCAATATTTACTTGATAATGAAATCATTTAATTGTATAACTTAAATATTGAATTTTATAATTGAAATTGGGTAAATTGTTGAATCTGAGATTCTAAGCCTGTTTCAAATAATTTGAAGGCTTATAAAATTTATAATGAGGATACTGAAGATAATAGAATGGTTGAAATTTAATTTAAAGGTAATTTGTTCAATTTTAATAATATATCGTTTAAATTGAATTTAAAAATAGCCTTTCGAGGCACAGTCTCGGAATTTGACAAAACCAGTTCCATTGGATCCGTAATAGTTAATTATTATCGGATTTCAATTTTCAAAGCAATCGGAGTTGTCGTTTGACCGTGGCAGCTCAAAACGCTTCAAACTATTTTAATCAATTTAATTTTAAATTGATCGTTTAATTCCGTAACTCGCGCATACTTTCAAATTAGCCTCTGAAACACGTTCCATTGTGATCGGAACGCGGGTAAAACCCTATAAACGTCTGTCGGCATGTCTGATTCGGAGTTCGGTATTGCACGTTATAGATCACTTGATATTTAATATTTAATTATTATAATATAAAGCGTACTCAAGAAGCTATAAGTTCCAGCCGATATTTATTCTTCATCTACTCTCTAAGCTACTAACAAATCAAAGCCGTGCCCATGCCTCTCCATTATTTTCAAATCAATCTCGTATATATATAAAAAAAAAGTAAATTGTTAAATGGATCTGCTCGCTATTCAATTTTCAATCGAAGCCGAACCTTCATTTTCTGAAACCCTAGGTAGCTCGCGCCAGTTCGAAGTAGGTTGCGACACAATTCGAGAGGAGGAGGGGTCGTTCGGGTTTGGGGTGGATGCGATGTTTGGTGGCGTTGTGGCGTGGGCAGTAGGAGCCGGTCGCGATCGAACGCAAGCTCACGAATGACTCGAAGCAAGTCGCGTTGTTGACAGGCAGCGGCGATTTCGGGGAGAAGGCAACTTCAATACCCGCGATGCTGGTGAACTCGGGGCCCTTGCATGGTGATTAGGCAGCAGTGGTGGCGCGATTTCGAGTGAGGAACAGTCGTTAGGGTTTGAGCAGAGGGCAGCGCATGAGGAGTTTGAATTAGGGTTTTGACAAGTTGATTTTTGGAATTTTGGGTCGAAGTTGCTTAAGGAGTAGGGCACATTTCGGTCAAGTTGTGACCCAAAAACGAATGAGAGTGGGCTGCAAATTACTGTGAGTATTCCAACCTGTTTCCCTTGATTTGGTTTGAATTGTTTGCGAATAAACATCACCATTTATATGTTAAAGTTTATGATGCTGCGGCATGTCCATCTCTGAAAGAAAAAAAAATTAAATTAAATAGGTTGTACAAGGGGTTGATAATTTATTTTAAAGAATACGAATTCAAATAAGTTCTCCAAGGATTTTTATATATAATAAAAATTTAAGTGTTTAAATTATTAAGTTTAAGGACAATAAATATACATAATCGGGATATTATTAATGATGTAATTGACATCAAGATCATTAACTAGTAACTTTGATGATTCATTAGAATAGTTAAAGATTAATTAAAGTAATTAATTAGATTTATGGGAATTAATTGTTCAATTTATTCATATATTGATAAAATTGTATAAATATTTATACAAGGTCATAAACTGAAAAGAAGTGAGCCGGTTCCGAAGTGGACTGCAAACAAATCAAGGTGAGTAAATCTCACTCTGTCTGGTTCTTATTTAAAATTTACAGGGTTAAATTTAAATAATTGGTTGAATGTTTAAGTTGATTGGATGCATATGGATGATGATGTGACTTTGGTTTTGATTGATGCTCGAGTTAATTGCAGATTAACTCGAAGTATATGGGGTTTTAAATTGTTTCAAACATAAATCTTAAATAAGAAAATGATTTCATTTTAAATTTAGTAAGGGCTTGATGTGTTGTGATTCATTTAAATTAGTAAGGATTTTGAAATGAATAATTTATGGATTTAATTAATTAATGATTTGGGTTATTTGACTTAGTAATTAACGAGTTGAATAAATAAGGAATTGAGTTGTAAGTTAATTAAATAAGTAGAAGGAATTCAGAATAATCATTTGATGGTGTGATAAATAATTACTTAATGTAAGTAATAAAATATAATTACTTGGTGAAATTAATCAAGGGTTTAATTAAGATAGTTAAGTAAGAAATAATTAATTTATGAATAAAGTAAAATGAAGGATAGTTGATTACAGTTTAGGATTAATCGAAAATGGTTAATATTGTGGTTTCATTAATATAACGAAATTTGATTAGAATAAAATTAAATATAATTGGAAATCCTTAATTTATATAATTAATGAAGTAATCAAAATTGATTAATTAAGATTGATTAATATATAATAAGTGACTTATGGGAAGTTAATTAGTTTAAGCAATTAAGGATTAATGTAATTAAATAGATAATTAATTCATGAAGAAATTAAGATTTCTTAATAATCTCGGTTGAGACTAATTAATATTGGGAAGGTAATTTAAGATAATTACTTGAATGCAATTGGAATATAATTAATCCAGGGTGATTAACTAAGATGAATAATGATGGGTTGACCAATTAGTTGATTTGGAATTAATTAACGTTAAATGAAGGAATCTAAGTGATTGAAGTTTGAAATTCAATTAGAATCAACTGAATTGATTTGTATGTGATTAAGCTTTGCTTATGGATGTTTGAATGGTAGTGGATGCTTTGAATGAGTTGATTTCTCATATATGAAGTATTGTGTATTTCATTTGGACTATTTGGGATAGGATGTATGAGATTCAAAAGAGGCCGTGATCGGGTATTAGGAAATGCCCGAAATCACTTCGAATTTTATAAATTGATTTATGAAATCAATAGGCAGGAATGAAATGACTTAAGTGGATTGGATTATTTTATCTAAGTTTGGTACTTAGAAACTTATATGTGAAATAAGTTTTGTCTATAGCAATCTGTGAATTGAATAAATTGAGATAAGTTACCCCCGGGTTTTATATAAGTTGTTTGCTTTGGTATTCCATGTTAGATGGTTTTACTCACGCTGGTTTCCAGCCTGACCCGGGTGTTACTTTGGTGTAATGCTCGGGTCAGACCGAGTATTACAGATTTTCAGGTAGGTACGTTCTGGAGCTCAGGAGGCGAGCTGGATGGCGATATCGTATAGAGTATTCCGCTGTATTTATATTATTGTTATCTGAGACATGATAATTGTATATATATATTCAGTGACTGTAAAAATGTGAAACTCTGATGTATATTAAATATAATCGACAGTTATAATATTCTCTTGTAAACTGTTATAATTTATTAATATTTTATCCGCTGCGTTTGTGAGATGTTTGATGTTTCTGTTCTTCTTCTTCTATCTCTTTCTTCTTTTTCATAACTATCTGGAATTTTCGGGTTCGAAAATTTCGGGTCGTTACATTTGGTATCAGAGCTGAAGGTTAAGCGAGAACCTTGGCTCTGGTGGGGATTACTCATTAAATAGAGTCTGTAGTACTCTAAAATGAGTTGAGTGTATATATATATATATGAGCGCGTACTTGTTATTTTCTTATATAAAGGTTTTAAATGGTTTTATATAAAAGTATATTTTGATATATAAAACATTATTTCCTTCTAATAAATATTAAGGTGATTGGTTGTTAAATTATTGAAATTAAGTTAAGAAGTAAAATAAAATACGACCAAATTGAAATTATAACCCAGTTGAAGAGTAAACTTATATAACAAAATGAAATTTGAAATATAGATTGTAAATGTAATTTATAAATTGAAATAAATTTCATAAATAAATGAGATTATAAGTTGAAATAAAATTCCAGAGAATATTGAAAATAATGTAAGATGAAAATTCCAGGGAAATGTTTAAATATGAATTGGATGGATTGGGAATTTGGAATTTTGGGAAAAATTAAAATTCCTTTGGATTTGAAAGTGGTTTCCAAAGGTTTTGGAGAAACAATAATATTATTTTAAAAATATTTTGTGTTGAACTTGAAATCTGGAAGATTTGAAATTAAAAATGTTTGGAAATGTTTTTTTTTTAAGAGATAAAAGCATTGAACTCTTTCGGTCACTGGAAAATAACGTCGGTGATGACTGCAGCATTATCGATGTTCATTTTCGAGTTTCTAGAAGAGAAATTGCTACCAAATTGTTTTAAATTGGGATTGTTTGTGAATCGGGTTTGGTTTTGAAATTCAAAGGGATAATTGAATTCACCAAAGAATTTTGGATATAGTTGAATTCTAAGGTGATAGTGAAATTTGAAATTTGTTTAAACTCTGGAATCTTGATTAAATGTCTATGGAATAATAAAAATATATTGGTTAAATAAAATGTAAATTCTAAGTTAAAGGTAAATGTGAATGTAATTGATTATAAATAGAAGGTGTAAAATTAAAATTATACTTAAGGTTGTAAGTTTAAAGATCAAATGGAATTTGATCTGAAATTGGAAGGAAATTGAGAATCAATTCAATTTGAATTGGGAATGAATCCAGTCCAATAGAAATTGGAGTTAATTAAATTGGGATTTGGTTAATTTAAATGGGAGTGAAAATTTAAATTGAATTGTTGGGGGAAGTGAACAGTTTTGACTCTGGGCTATTTTCAATATAAATTGTCTTAATATAAACGTATTGTTTCTAAGCTATTAAATAAATACAACCTTTCTTTCTTAAAGCCAAATTATTTTATACTTGTTTACAATTATTTTGGAACTATTCAACCATTTTTTTCAACTGTTTTCTAAATTTATTACTATATTTCAACTATGTTACAAATTAATTACTAATTTACAACTATTTTGCAATTATTAAGATTTCTATAACTATTTAATTATTTTCCAACTATTTTATAATTAGTTAACTATCTTACAATTATTTTACAAACTAATAATTATTTTTCAACTACTTACCTATTTTTAAAATTTTCAAGCTATTTTTCTAAACTGATCGGAGTTCAAACTGTTATTGATTAAGCACCCAACTGAGATAGGGATTGAAGTAATAATCCAAATGGAGATTAATGTAAAAGTGAATAAGGAATATGAAATGGTTCTTTTGAACTGAAAGAATATTTTGAGAAATATGAAATGAATAAAGATGAAAATTGGATATTTCTATGGTTTTTGAGAGTGTTTGGAGTATAAAAGGAGTTTTATACAAGTTTGAAATGATCCAAAGTTTAAAAAAAATATATATATATATATATCTGGATATATATATATAAAGGATCTTATGAGGATTTTGGAAACGGTTTTGGGAACCTTTGAATTTGGAAAGGTTTTTGATTTTTGGAAAAAAATCAATATTGAGTTTTGGGAAGCCTATTTTGAGAATTATCGATTTTGGGAATAATCGATTTTGTGTAAAGGAGCTTTGATAAAATTCATACTAGGTGTATGATTTGAAAGATACTATATGTGTATAGCATAAAGAGTTTTGATGATAGCTCTGGGGAAAAAGGCGCTCCCTTGGAATGGACTTCTCAGGAGTGCCACTGGGTGGCGCTGCCTTGAGCCCCAAGGGGGGTTCTAAAGTTGATCCTGTGAGGAGTCCGGACAAAACTAGTTCCTGAGGATTATGAGGTGAGTTACCATAGCGTAAGTCGTGTGTGCCGCGGAGAGCCAGCAGTTACATGGACTTTGTTGTGACTGCAACGTAACCCAGGATGTAACTGCGACCTATGGTAACATTGCGAAAGTCGTGTGTGCCGCTGAGAGCCAACAGTCTGCGGTTGAGTTTATCTCGGTAGACTGCGACTTATGTAGGAGTGGAGAAGTATCATTTCGTCAGCGAAAATCAGAGGCCGTTGAGAGCCTGCAGTTACATGGACTTTTGCTGCGACGGCAACGTAACCCTGGATGTAACTGTGATCTGTTGTGTGGGATCCATGGCGCAATCGAGAGGCCGCGGAGAGCCTGCAGTTACATGGACTTTTGTTGTGACTGCAACGTAACCCTGGTATGTAACTGTGACCATGGATGGGGGTGATGATTTTCAGAGCATTATCACCAAAGATATTTCCTCTATTTTCAAAAACTATTTTCTGTATTTTCAATAAAATTATTTTTCAAGTATTTTCACTGGGTGTTGAAAACGGGTTTACCAAGTACTTATAGATTTTCAGTCCTACGCCTGATCAACGTATGACTGAATTTCTGTGAGAACAAAGATGGACTGGTTGAGACATTGAGTTATGAGAAATATTTTATAAAAAGCTATTTTAATTGTATTATCCGAATTTAAGGCATTTCTAAATCTTCAAGTAAAAAAGGAATCCAAACTGGAATTATAAAAAAAAAAAAAAAACTGAACTCAGGAAAAATTTAATGAAGTGATTTTTGTAAATTAAGTTGGAGGGAAGCTAATCAGCTAAATAAATTATTTAATGGAGTATGTTAATAAAATTTAACTTTGGTTAATAAATGGATTTAAATAAATAATGGAGTTTGGAAATGAATTCAAATTGTAAATAGAACTCGACTTGGATTTAGTAATGAAATAAATTAGAAGGGATGTTGTAAAGTAAAATAAAATAGAAGTGGATTGGGAAATGCGATGGTTTGAATTAAAAATAAAGTCCAAAGGGCGATTTGAATAATATTTAATGAGATTTGCAAGTAGATTGAATATAAGAGAAGTGATTATAATAGAAATAGTTGGAGTTGCAAAGCAAAATCCAAGTGAATAGAAATAAATTGAGAGTGGCCTTGTATTAATAAAATAAATTCGATAACGAATTAAGTAAGCAATTTAAAATTTTAAATGGGTTTATTGAGGTAAATAATAAATGGATGAAGTCTGATAGAATAAAAACTAAATCAAAATTTTGATTGGAATAAGATTATCAGACCGAACTTAAATTTGGTGGTATATTAATTTAAAGTATAAATGAGATAAGTATGTGGATGGACATTATTTTGGAAATTGTGAAGGTGAATTTAAAATCAAAATTTAAAATGGATAAGTTAACTAAATTTAATGGGAGTTGCTTAAATGAGAATCAAATAGAAGCAAACTTAAGTTTAATATTGGAATAAACTAAAGTAAATTCACTTAAGTTTAAAATTAATGGAAATTTGGCTTCGAAAAAGAGTGAAAGCCCATTAAATAAAGCTTGATTGAATTAATTTGTGAATGGCTAGTGGTATACAAGAATGGAATGTGTCGAGCTAAATAAAATGATTGCGAATAAATTAAAATGGAAGTGAAGTAAATAAAATTGAGTTGGAATCAATTTTAATAGGTTATAAAACGCAAGTAATTATTTATTCACTTGGATGTTATCAAATTGCGTAGAAATAATTGTTGTTTAACGTAAACTGGATTTAATTAAATTTTATGGATTAGTGGAAGCAAAAATAATTGACTTTTGAGTTAATGGAAGTGAATATGAGTTTGTTTTGCTTAAAAATGAATTGAATGTGAACAATTGCTTTGAAAACCATTAGAATTGAATGAAAAGACATATAAATTTGATTGGAAACAGTTAGATGTGCTTTAAAACATATTAATTGCTAATTGGAAGTGTTTGGTGCTTGTTATTTATGAAATGCTTGTGTTTAGCTATTAAAAGTAAGTGAAATGTTAATAGATTTTCTATGTATGACACTTACGTATTTAAATTGAGTAAGTACAGGTACAGGGAAGCCGTTTGGCTAGATTTGGGGTATGCTAATTGCTAAAATAAATAAGCTGCTTGCTTAAAATGCTAAATAAGGTACGCCTACGCAATAAAAATAGGAAATATGAACTGTTTTTGCTTTTTCCGACCGTGTGGGTCGATGTATACATATTTATATCTCTTGTTAAATTGCAAAAGCTCCTCCGTACAAAGGAGACTCTGTCAAAATTTTCTAAAAATTTTGGGAGTTAGAAATTTTTTGTTAACGGCAAAACAATTTCAAATTGGAAACTAAAGTAAATTAATAAATGAAACTAATATGAACCAGTTATAAATGAAAGATAAAAATTTAATACCTTGAAGTGAAAATAAATTTAATGTAAATGAAAACCTATATGAAGAAATGTATATAATGATTGGAAGGGTTATGATTGGATATTGTTGCTAAGTAAAATATGCAGGTATAAAAAGGAAAAAAGAAAGTTGGATTTGATTTCCAAAGATAAATGTGAATTTCCCGACAAAAAGGTATGTATTTAAATATCTGTATGAAATTGGATTGAGTTTTTGATGTAGCCACTTGGCTTTTGTTTTCTTTTTGGAATTTGGGAGCCCGTAGAGGCCTTTTGTAGTAGTACCGAGCTAGCCGCGCAAGGGAGACGCTGGCAAAAAATTTCGGGAATTTAGAGAGTTAGAAAATTTTTGAGAAATTTTGATAATACAAAATTTGGTATTAAATTGAAACTTAATTGTTTGAGCAGAAGAGTATTGATTGAAACTATAGAAGGTTTTGGGAAAGTTGGATAAAGTGATAGTGAGCCTTTAATAAAAGATAATGGGTAGGATGTTAAATTGTGAATTTTGGAAAGGATAAACGGGTATTCGTCAATTCTTCCTAATTAGTAATTTCGGGGACGAAATTCTTTTAAGGGGGGAGGAATGTGATGACCCGGAATTTCTAGCAGTGTAAATTTGAATAGATAATTGGTTTTAAATATTTAAAAGTTAATTTTTAATTTGAATTTAAGATATCAATATTTACTTGATAATGAAATCATTTAATTGTATAACTTAAATATTGAATTTTATAATTGAAATTGGGTAAATTGTTGAATCTGAGATTCTAAGCCTGTTTCAAATAATTTGAAGGCTTATAAAATTTATAATGAGGATACTGAAGATAATAGAATGGTTGAAATTTAATTTAAAGGTAATTTGTTCAATTTTAATAATATATCGTTTAAATTGAATTTAAAAATAGCCTTCCGAGGCACAGTCTCGGAATTTGACGAAACCAGTTCCATTGGATCCGTAATAGTTAATTATTATCGGATTTCAATTTTCAAAGCAATCGGAGTTGTCGTTTGACCATGGCAGCTCAAAACGCTTCAAACTATTTTAATCAATTTAATTTTAAATTGATCGTTTAATTCCGTAACTCGCGCATACTTTCAAATTAGCCTCTGAAACACGTTCCATTGTGATCGGAACGCGGGTAAAACCCTATAAACGTCTGTCGGCATGTCTGATTCGGAGTTCGGTATTGCACGTTATAGATCACGTGATATTTAATATTTAATTATTATAATATAAAGCGTACTCAAGAAGCTATAAGTTCCAGCCGATATTTATTCTTCATCTACTCTCTAAGCTACTAACAAATCAAAGCCGTGCCCATGCCTCTCCATTATTTTCAAATCAATCTCGTATATATATAAAAAAAAAAGTAAATTGTTAAATGGATCTGCTCGCTATTCAATTTTCAATCGAAGCCGAACCTTCATTTTCTGAAACCCTAGGTAGCTCGCGCCAGTTCGAAGTAAGTCGCGACACAATTCGAGAGGAGGAGGGGTCGTTCGGGTTTGGGGTGGATGCGATGTTTGGTGGCGTTGTGGTGTGGGCAGTAGGAGCCGGTCGCGATCGAACGCAAGCTCACGAATGACTCGAAGCAAGTCGCGTTGTTGACAGGCAGCGGTGATTTCGGGGAGAAGGCAACTTCAATACCCGCGATGCTGGTGAACTCGGGGCCCTTGCGTGGTGATTAGGCAGCAGTGGTGGCGCGATTTCGAGTGAGGAACAGTCGTTAGGGTTTGAGCAGAGGGCCGCGCATGAGGAGTTTGAATTAGGGTTTTGACAAGTTGATTTTTGGAATTTTAGGTCGAAGTTGCTTAAGGAGTAGGGCACATTTCGGTCAAGTTGTGACCCAAAAACGAATAAGAGTGGGCTGCAAATTACTGTGAGTATTCCAACCTGTTTCCCTTGATTTGGTTTGAATTGTTTGCGAATAAACATCACCATTTATATGTTAAAGTTTATGATGATGTGGCATGTCCATCTCTGAAAAAGAAAAAAAATTAAATAGGTTGTACAAGGGGTTGATAATTTATTTTAAAGAATACGAATTCAAATAAGTTCTCCAAGGATTTTTATATATAATAAAACTTTAAGTGTTTAAATTATTAAGTTTAAGGACAATAAATATACATAATCGGGATATTGTTAATGATGTAATTGACATAAAGATCATTAACTAGTAACTTTGATGATTCATTAGAATAGTTAAAGATTAATTAAAGTAATTAATTAGATTTATGGGAATTAATTGTTCAATTTATTCATATATTGATAAAATTGTATAAATATTTATACAAGGTCATAAAATGAAAAGAAGTGAGCCGGTTCCGAAGTGGACTGCAAACAAATCAAGGTGAGTAAATCTCACTCTGTCTGGTTCTTATTTAAAATTTACAGGGTTAAATTTAAATAATTGGTTGAATGTTTAAGTTGATTGGATGCATATGGATGATGATGTGACTTTGGTTTTGATTGATGCTCGAGTTAATTGCGGATTAACTCGAAGTATATGGGGTTTTAAATTGTTTCAAACATAAATCTTAAATAAGAAAATGATTTCATTTTAAATTTAGTAAGGGCTTGATGTGTTGTGATTCATTTAAATTAGTAAGGAATTTGAAATGAATAATTTATGGATTTAATTAATTAATGATTTGGGTTATTTGACTTAGTAATTAACGAGTTGAATAAATAAGGAATTGAGTTGTAAGTTAATTAAATAAGTAGAAGGAATTCAGAATAATCATTTGATGGTGTGATAAATAATTACTTAATGTAAGTAATAAAATATAATTACTTGGTGAAATTAATCAAGGGTTTAATTAAGATAGTTAGGTAAGAAATAATTAATTTATGAATAAAGTAAAATGAAGGATAGTTGATTACAGTTTAGGATTAATCGAAAATGGTTAATATTGTGGTTTCATTAATATAACGAAATTTGATTAGAATAAAATTAAATATAATTGGAAATCCTTAATTTATATAATTAATGAAGTAATCAAAATTGATTAATTAAGATTGATTAATATATAATAAGTGACTTATAGGAAGTTAATTAGTTTAAGCAATTAAGGATTAATGTAATTAAATAGATAATTAATTCATGAAGAAATTAAGATTTCTTAATAATCTCGGTTGAGACTAATTAATATTGGGAAGGTAATTTAAGATAATTACTTGAATGCAATTGGAATATAATTAATCCAGGGTGATTAACTAAGATGAATAATGATGGGTTGACCAATTAGTTGATTTGGAATTAATTAACGTTAAATGAAGGAATCTAAGTGATTGAAGTTTGAAATTCAATTAGAATCAACTGAATTGATTTGTATGTGATTAAGCTTTGCTTATGGATGTTTGAATAGTAGTGGATGCTTTGAATGAGTTGATTTCTCATATATGAAGTATTGTGTATTTCGTTTGGACTATTTGGGATAGGATGTATGAGATTCAAAAGAGGCCGTGATCGGGTATTAGGAAATGCCCGAAATCACTTCGAATTTTTATAAATTGATTTATGAAATCAATAGGCAGGAATGAAATGACTTAAGTGGATTGGATTATTTTATCTAAGTTTGGTACTTAGAAACTTATATGTGAAATAAGTTTTGTCTATAGCAATCTGTGAATTGAATAAATTGAGATAAGTTACCCCCGGGTTTTATATAAGTTGTTTGCTTTAGTATTCCATGTTAGATGGTTTTACTCACGCTGGTTTCCAGCCTGACCCGGGTGTTACTTTGGTGTAATGCTCGGGTCAGACCGAGTATTACAGATTTTCAGGTAGGTACGTTCTGGAGCTCAGGAGGCGAGCTGGATGGCGATATCGTATAGAGTATTCCGCTGTATTTATATTAATGTTATCTGAGACATGATAATTGTATATATATATATTCAGTGACTGTAAAAATGTGAAACTCTGATGTATATTAAATATAATCGACAGTTATAATATTCTCTTGTAAACTGTTATAATTTATTAATATTTTATCCGCTGCGTTTGTGAGATGTTTGATGTTTCTGTTCTTCTTCTTCTATCTCTTTCTTCTTTTTCATAACTATCTGGAATTTTCGGGTTCGAAAATTTCGGGTCGTTACACTCTTATTGCTTTTAGACAAAAAGTCCTCCTTCTCCTTCATTTTCCCAAGTCCACCTTCTACTTCTCCTTCATTTTCATTTGGAAAAATTCTTAAGTGCTCCTTCTCCTTCATTTTCATTTTTCTTTCAATTTTGAAAAGAGAGCTTTGATTTGGGGATTTGTTGTCATTAGGACAAATTTCAATTGAAGATTTTATAATAAAGGACTGTAGTGGGCATTGTTTGCATAATTAACTTCATTGAACATATGATTAGTTTGATATAAGGGACTCGATTATAATCATGTCCTTTGCTTATCTTCACCCTTCCTGATTTATTAACCGAGTTCAAATTTCACCCTAACGACTGGTGAAATGCTACAATATACATTGTATTTGGATATGTATTAGTGATATAACTAAAAAACTTTATTAGAAGTATTGTTATATGTTTAGATCATGATTAAGGTTTTTGTTTGAAAATGATATAGATGGTATAATGATTTTCAAAAGAGGGTATATCATACAGTAAATGGATGTGTTTTAATTTTGAACGTCACCCTCTGAGATAACATAAGTCAATTAGTTATAATTATTATGCACATCATGTGTAGAGCATGGCTAAAATTGTTAGTTAAATATCGGCTGGATTAATTTATGTTTGCTAAAAGTATAGCACAAATGGTCCAACGAACCTCGGTGTCAACTTCCCTGATTTTCCAAATCGAATCATAACCTTTATCGGAAACACCTTAATGAAAACATGCTCTCCAACAGAAAACTCTGTCTTTCCGTCTTTTATCGGCATAACTCTTCTGCCTGGATTGAGCTTCCTTCCTTGAATTAACTTAACCTTTTTTGTACCTTCTCTAACCAAATCCGGACAAAGAACCAACGTATCTTTGGTCTCTAACCAACAAACTGGAGATTTACATCGCCTCCCACACAAAGCTTCAAATGGCATCATCTCTATACTCTCCTGATAACTATTGCTATATGTAAACTCGACGAGATGTAGATGATCTTCCCATGATCCACAAAAATGTAGCACACAAGCCCGTAACAAATCCTCCAAGACTTTGTTAACTCTCTAGTTTGCCATGGGTGGTATGGGTACTCATCTTGAGCTTGGTGCCTAAGGTATCATGTATATTCGTCAAGAACTCGCTAGTGAATAAAGAATCTCTATCACTTACTGTACTCTGGGAATTCCGTACAGTCGAACTACATTCCTCATAAACAACTGTGCTAACAAGGTCGTTCTGGTTGATTTAATTGGAATGAAATGCGCACTTTTGGTCAACCTGCCCATAATGACCCATATGCTTTCATTTCCTCTATTAGACGTTGGAAAACAGTCAATGAAAACCATAGAAATCGAATCTCATTTCCACGCTGAAATATCCAAAGGCTAAACTGAACAACTTGGCTTCTGATATTTGGCTTTCATCCTTTGGCAGTTCAAGCACTACTTCATCCATAAGCCTACATCCCTCTTCATACCTTCCTAGAAGAAATTCTCTTTATGTCTTGATGCATCTTAATTCCTCCTGGATGAATAGTGAACTTCAAACGATGGCATTTCTTCAAAACTTCCTTCTTAATATTATCCCACATTCGGAATAAACAATCTTCCTTTCTTTCTCAATCACTCATTCTGGTCGAGGCTAAAATCCTTCGAGTCATCGCTCGCCTTCCCATCTCTTAACTTTCTGATCCGTTCAGCCAACACCGGATCCTCTAGCTGTTTAGAAGCAATCTTTTTGATCATAACTGGTCGAACGTCCAAACATGATAACAAAGCAGTTTATGTTCTTAAACTACCTTTAGTTCTCAACTGTACTCTACAAGTCGCTAATGCTTCCAAATATCTCCACTCAGCTATCATCGCTAACACCACATTCTGCTATTTTTTGTTAAGTGCATCCACAACCTTGTTGCCTTTCCCCAATGTGTACTCATGCCAAAATCATAAGCAGCTAAGAAATCTAACCACCTCTATTATCTCATGTTCAGCTCCTTCTGTGAGAACAAATACTTCAACGACTTATGATCCATATACAACTCAAATCTTTCTCTTAAAAGCTAATGTCTCTACACCTTCAGCCCAAAAATCACCACAGTTAACAACAAATCATGGATTGGGTATCTATCTTCATGCGGTCTAAGTTGTCGAGAGCCATAGGCAATCACTTTACCCCTCTGCATTAACACACCACCTAACCCAGTCCTACATGCATCCATGTACACCACTAAATCCTGATTCCCCTTTGAAACAACCAACACGGGCGCATTAGTCAGTAAGTGTTTCAACTTCTGAAATGCCTCTTCACACTTATCGGTCCAAATGAACTTCACATCCTTTCGAATTAGCTTAGTCACAAATGTCGCTATGCACGAAAAATCCTTAATAAACCACCAATAGTAACAAGCCAATCCCAGAAAACTTCATATCTCAGTCGCCATTTCTTGTCCCTTCTACTATTTACGGCCTTGATCTTAGCTAGATCCACTGATAACTCATTCTTTGAAACTAAACGGTCAAGAAACTTCGCTTCCTTCTTCCAGAAATAACATTTCGAGAACTTCGCCTTCAACTGATGCTGCCTCAACGTTTTAAGTACTACTCTAAGATAAACATAATGTCTCTTTCATTCTTAGAGAAAAAAATATCATCTACGAAAACCAATATAAACCTATCTAAGTGCTCTCGAAAAATCATGTTCATCGGATCTAGAAAGAAAGCTGGCGCATTAGTCAGTGCGAACGGCATCACTTACCATTCGTACGACCCATATCTGGTTCTAAACGCCGTCAAAGTAATTTTATCCAGCTGATGTTAGTTCAATATTTCAAGAACTACTCTAAGATAAACTTCATGCTCTCTCTCATCCTCATAGTACATCTATGAAACCAATACGAACCTATCCAAGTGCCCTCGGAAAGTCCGATTCATTGGATCTACAAAGAAAGCTGGCACATTAGTCAGTCGGAACGGCATCACTAACCATTCATATGATCCATATCTGGTTATAAATGCCGTCAAAGTAATACTCTCCTCTATCACTCTAAGTTGGTGGAAACCTTTCGCTAAATCCAACTGCAAAATATTTGAGCTCCACTCAACTAATCGAACAAATCATCAACCCTAGGCAATAGATATCGACTCTTTATCGTTTTCTCAATCAATTTACGATGGTCGGTACATGACCTTAAGGATCTGTCCAGCTTCTTAGCAAATACTGCGGCTGCTTCTCAAGGTGAAATACTAGGTCTGATAAAATTTTAGTCTTCCAAATCCACCAATTGCACCTTGAGCTCTCTCATTTCGATGGGTATCATTTTGCTTGGCGATTTACTAACTCAACGGCCCATTTAGGTGGCGATCCTACTAGGGGTTTAAAAATATCCACGAACTCTCTAACTACAAAAACTTGATTCAGCACATATTGTATCTCCACAACACCCAACGAAGTATTTACTTCACAGCTTGGGTTTTCTATGATATACACAATTCGCTCTTTACAATCTGGATGTGTAAGCGATATTTTCCTATCATGGTAAAATATCCAAGCATCATACTTAATTAATCAATGCACAAAATAATTTTGAACCTTACGGAATCAAATGCATGCAAAGTGTAAACAAATGTATGACATAATAAGTCAAACTTTAGGTGGTCACATCTGTTCCCAAGTGTTGCATGCCTTTCTACTAGATTCGCAACCATTATGAAAGTAACTAAATATGAGGGTTCCAAGTTAAGCTTATTTATCGAACAACGAGATATAAAAGAATGCGATGCCCCAGGATCAAACAGAACACTAATTGCCACACCAAGATTATAAGCATACCTCCCAACACTGCTTTTTTCCCTGTCGTGGGTCTCCAGGTTGCTGGCTCCAACGCATGTACTTTGCCCTTTCCACCTTAGCAGGCTCCTTGCATTGTATCTTGTAATGACCTATCTGGTCACAGTTGAACCGTTTGATATTCTTATTCCCGGTCACATTCTTGGCCACTCCAGAACGACATTCATTCGCAAAATACCCTTTCTTGTCACATTTTAAACAGACAACTTCTGACTTTCCCTTCTTCACGGCTCCACCCTTCTGAGCTCCCTTCTTTGGAAAGAAATTTCTTTTCTGACTCTACCCTACCTAAACCTTCTTCGCCTTATTCTTCTATACAGAAGCAATAATTTCCTTATGTCTTAGAGGCATTTCTATTACAACATCATGAGGATCCCTGATATGAGGTAATGTTGCCCTGGCCAATTCAGATTCCAACCCCATAATGAACTTCTCGTTTCTTTTAAACACGGTATCCACAATGGCATGACAATATCTTGCCAGCTTCTCAAACCTTGTAGCATACTCTAACACGATCATCACTCATTGCTCTAATTCAGCAAACTTTCTGAGAAAATTTGACTATGCCATCACAGACATGAATCTCTCCTCGAACGTCCTCTTAAACTCAGCCAATGCCATCGTTCCTTCATCCACTCCAACCGTCACACTATTCCACCGTTATAAAGCCGCTTCTTCAAGCTGCCTCATAGCGAACCTTCTTTTCTACTCATCACTGATCCCTAGATCTGTAAAAATCCTCTCACGGTGCAACAATTAGTTCCCCAGTTCTATGGCATCTTCAGTCCTAATGAATGGTTTTCCTCCCAACCTAGCATAGTCTCTACTCAACACAGCATAATTGTTAACTACTGTAACTTCATCGGATCCTCCTCCAACTGCTCCAACATCAACCATCACTTGCATCATATTCACGGAAAACTGATACATGGCTTTCATGTCAACTTACGGAACTTTATTACCGGTATTTTCAGCTCGTGCCTGACCTAGATTCCTTCTAGCATTAGGTCTGGCATTTCCATCTGCAATGGTGCTTCCTCTTCCAACATTATCTCTTCGAGAATCCATATCTGCATTCGAATCTTCTTGAGATACAGAAAAGTAACCTAAGAAAGATAGGAGCCTAGAGACAAAGTGCATACTTGTATATAGCAAATCTAAGTACGTTACTATAATGTTATCCCTTTCCCTAATTTTATCTCTAATTCCTTAGAATTATATTATTTTTAAATCATCTTTTTAGTTAAAATTTCTCATAAACCTATGCTCTGACACTAGATTGTAACATCCCTTGTCTGGAGTTTCAAAGCTAAGCGCTACAGATGCTACAGTCATCCATAATATTAACTTCCAACGACTAAATTTGGCTATTTTAATGGTATTCATAATATTAGAAGTACACGAATATTAAAAAAATCACAGAATTAAAAAACAATATTTTTGATTACATTTCCAAAACATGTTCCATATTCAAATTACATAATCTCATAATCGTTTCCCAAGTTCAGATAAAATGTAGTTATTACATAAATATATCGAGAGTGACATATTATGATCCCCCTTGTTGACCAGGATATTATATACAATACAGCGGAATCAATCCAAAATATAAGAGCAACTCTTAATTAGCTATCCATCACCTTGAGTTTTGTTTGTCAACCTAATAAAACCTGTAAACCTCAACACTCAATCTACTCGAATCAATTTTGAGCACTCGAAAATTTGAAGATAAATAAACTTCAAGTCAGACATAAAGCCTGGTGTAAATAATAATATACATTTAGAATATCTGATATTAAGTGAGATCATTCTGCTTAGCAGAACGGGTTTCCCCCACTAATATCCTCTTTAAAATATATCTTTTAAAAATCATAATTCTGCAACCAAAATTGGTTAAATTTGTAAATTAATATCATGAGAATTTACATATCGGTCTTCATATGGACTACATGTCCATACACTGTAAACTAACTACTAATCCTTGACTAGGCCTACCAAAACACATAAAAATCAAACAACTGTTAAATACTTTTTTTGAGACAGTCTATTCTTACTTCTCTAGGTCTAACTGATCCTAATGGTTTTACGGACTTACCGATAATTTTTTTCCATTTTTTACATTCCTTTCTGTGTATAATATAATTTGTCTTACTTGCGACCGTGCACAGTTTCATTTGGTATTCCAACATTTGAGTTTTTTTTCTTAGAATCATCAACTCATAAAATTTTCCTTGAAATCTTTTTCTTTCAAATTGATTTAAATGTTTAAACCATTCTTTAAGCAAGGAAATTATATATATTCTTTGCTTTACTCAAATCACCTTGTCATATTATATTTTCTTTACACGAAACCTTGTTGATTAAGTTTAAACTTCTAAAAGTACTCCTTTCAAAACCTTTGAAAGTATCCCTTTTAATACGAGTAAAACTTTAGGCCAAAGGCCAAAACATACCTTTCGAAATCAAATTTGTCCTTATGAAATCATGGAAAAAAATTCTGAAATGTCCCGCAAATCCGTAGCCCTTGAGTTAACACTATTCTATCTAAATCAACTCAAGTTGAACAGAAATACGAACCATTTGGATTAAAGAAGAAGAGGTAGAAGAAGAAAATAGAAAACAACAACAGAATCTAACCATTGCAGCGGAATAAAATATAATAGATAATAAATAATCTTTACTCAAAAATCAAATATCTCTGTTTATATATTACATCATCAGAGTACATCAATCACAGCTCAACATCAATAACATACAACTGGATACACAGCTACTCTACACAGCGGAATATATATAAAACAAGTACGAAAGTACGTATCGTCATCCAGCTCGTCTTCTGAGCTCCACAGCATCAAATCATGTATCCTATATTACTCGGTCTGACCCGAGCATTACAGTTAAATAACACCCGAGTCAGTCTGGAATACCAGCGTGAGAAAATCACACTCAATTGATTATTAAAGTTTCAAAAATGTTTTGAAAACAAAATCATCTCCTAAGACCACGCCACAAATAAACATGTGGGTTTTTACCTTACGATAGCTAAAACATTTTTATAGAAATCCTTTGATATTATAATAAGGTCTATATACAAATACTTATAAAATAGCCAAAATTGTTACATCTATTAAATTCCATCTACTAGCCACAGTGTAACGATCCTGACTCGACCTTCGAAAATCGGCACCGAATACGACACTCCTATTCAAATGCCGCAGATCCAAATGTCGAATCTGGTTCGCCGGAGCTTATAACACATTAAGTACAACACGGCGGAAGAAACAGAATATATCAATATACAACATTGATACAATATCAGATACAATATTATACAGCAGAATGATACAATGAATATACATCAAAGATATGATACAAGATAATAGCAGCGGAAAGGAAAAGATAACACAGCAGCAGAACAAATCTTCAATATGGTCTTCAAGAAAGAACTCCATCTTCAAAACACAAATCCAGAAATAGCTCGAACTCCCAATCACGATGCACAAAGATGAGCAAGACTGGTCGTGATCCAAAGACTGAACTAGCTCCAGATAATCTACTAGACCTGACTATCTGAAAAACCCAACTCTAGACTGCCCGTGTGGGAAAATAGTGGGTACCCAGAGTTTAGGAAAGGAACAATAAACTCCAGGTCAGTCATGGGACTGGTATGAGCAAACAAAAGCATTTGATCTTTTAAAACAAACAACAGAATTTAAATTTGAAATCCGCAATGCTTTTTAGAAAATGAAACTACCATAAGACCTCCCGCCACACACACAATGCAAACGCAGACTTGGAGGAGATTTCTCCTTATGATAGTCAAATATGCTTGATACGAGAATATTCTTTGATATTATTATTATAAGTGCAAAGTGTGGAAAACCATTTCGAAAGTATAATATAAATCCTAGCCAGCATAGACATTCCGAACTATGCCTACTATAGCTACCATCTAAACAGTGGTGACCACCATAAGTAAATGGCAGGTTCTACAACTAAAACCGTACAAGGCACATATTGGATGAATGGATTTCCAACAAATGGTCAGGCTAAGGAACTTCCTACTTTCTATGGGATCGCCTCTGGCGGGACGTCCCCAGAACCTAACCGGATCTCTGCCAACACAAGGCCGGGTTACCTCTGTAACTAGGTAACTACTACTCGAGCATGCCATTCCCCGGTCCTTTGGGACCTTTATCCGAGGCGCCTCAAAACCATAAAGCAATCACAAAGTAATAGATCTGCAGTATCCACATGAGTAAGCATCTGGGCTCCATACCATGATACCACCCTTTACCAGAAGGGAATGACACACCCTAAAGGGCGCGACCCTCATAACCTTGCCTCATCTTTCCTGTTTTGACCATTTTCGGGGTGTGAGGTCCTGAGGCAGTCTTGTCCACAAAGATACGCTTTATACAAAATCCATGCTTTGATCACAAATGATCATCAACACACAGCAGCACTTAGCATGCCACACTACCAAATTGGGAATATATCACTGATAAGTATGAACTACATAACCTCTGAGCTCGTACATCTCAGAGAAGGGTGTTAAGCTAAGAGAATAAATTCTCTGCCACCAAGCAGAAATGTATTTGATAGAGATCAGTTTAATATCTCAAAGTGTAATGTCGGACATACAACCATACAAGTCTGCTCCGGGTTCGAACAGAACCGAAGGCACTTCCGAAGAAGCCCTTGAAAATCCGGGTATCCACAATCCCGATCGGACTTCCCATCACTTAGGGAATCTCTATACCGTAGCTACTCGGTGCAAAGATAATCGATAGGTTATCCTAACGTTCTCGAAGACACCCGGTCTTCAACACCGGTCTTCAAATGCAATCCATAACGTCGTATCACTATTCGGAATGGGCTATATGACACAAGGTCCTCTCCCGGCTAAACCAAATAATGATGCAATAGTTTAAAACATATGGATATGGGATTTCAGTTAAGTCACAACTTAAAAATCCAAAGATTTTCTTTCAAATGGTTAAACGAATTACCGTTTTAAATCTTTAAATAAAAAGATTTATTTCACAAAGTTCACCTAGTTTCACAAAGATCTATTTATAGATTCCCAAAACAATTTTCATTTCGATTGGATTAACTCATTTAAATCTTTAAATCAAAGATTTAGTTTATAGCTTTCAAAGCATGTTTCCAAAGATTTATCTATAACTTGGAAAACTATTTTTTTTATTTCAGAGTTGATATCAAATTGGAAATTCATTTCATATGTGAAAGCTCTTATTATTTGAAAATAAGCAGTTTTCATTTTGGAAAAAATCCGATTTCATTTATAGAAGTTAAAATCTTTGAGTTAAATTTAATTCCCAAAATAACACTTTAAAAATGGTTTGAAACCCCTATAAGCTTCTATACCCATTTTACATTTTAAATTCTAAAAATAGAATTTAATTTCAAACCTTGAATTCAAATTTAAATCAGATTTCAAAATTAAATTAAGTTATTCAAAAATAACTTTTATCTTTGAAAATCTTTTTCAAAGCTTTTTAGTTTAAACCCCATCCATTTCAAAAACCATTTGAATTTAAATATTCAATTTTAAATATTTTCAAAAGCCTATGACTTAACCGATTTCCACGTGCAATCCATATTTGTGTGTGTATAGTGTAGTCCAGGGGTATTACACGATAGTGCACAACATCAATCGTCACAGATATATCGATAAGCGGTATAACCCATAACGCTTATCTTCATCAACAGATTCATAGATAAAGTAAATCTATCAATCACAAAGATTCACTGATATGATTCGATGTGGGTTTCGGATAACCAACTGGAATCCGACTCCCTGTCGCATCGAAATTCAAATGTCGTTCTACGGGTGAACGGGTTTTCATATTCATATGACAGTATATTCATCACAAATATAGCAGCTCAGTGCAAAGCATCACATAGCATCACATATCGAACATATCAATCCATCACATAGCACACAATAACAATCAATCATTTTTGATTTAGGTGAATAAATTGTGTGGTTTTGATTTTATTACTCACATAATTACTTTCATTAAAAATCTTTAATCAATGATTAATTATCATAAACTTCAATTGGTTAAATTTTAATCACCTTCATTAGTTAATCATTTCTTTAAATTAATTGTCTTAATTAATTAAACCTTAATTGTAATTAATTGAATCTTAATTACTTTTATTAATGGACCTTTAATTAATTACTTTAATTAATGAATCCTTAACTATTAATTAAATCTTAATTATAATTACTAATCCTTAATTGATTATTCTTAATTTAATTAACCTAATTAATTAACCACGTTAATTAATTATGTTTGAAGTAATTAACCCTTAACATTTGATTAATCAATCTTTAGTTTTTTTTAAAAAAAATTCATTATCTACTCTTAGTTAATTTCACTAAGTAATTATTATTTTTATTTAACCACTCATTAATTACTCGATTAGTTAACTTTATAATTTAATGAATCCAAATCATTAAATTCTATTTATCTTTAAGATAAAACATTTCTTACTTAATCAAATCTTTGAAAAACAATTTGCTTTTCAAATTAACTTTTAACTGATTAATTATTTTCAAATTAATTACCTTTATAAATTAATCACATTAATTATGTTATCTAATTAATTAGCCTTAAAATACTTGATTATGAACCTTTAAAACATTAGTTATTCATCCTTAATCACCTTCATAAATTAATTAGCCCTTAATTAATTACCCAATGATTATTAACAATCTATATTAACTTAACCTTTAAGTTAAAATATAAAAACATTTGATTAACTTCTTAATCACTTTGTTAAGTTTTATTTGAAATAACTTTATTTTAAAATATAAGTTTAAAACATCTTTAACTTGATTTATTTAAAGACAATTTATTTCAAAACCTTTTAACTTCACATCCCTCTTAACAAACAATTGTCATTTTATAAAGATCAATTTTTCTTAGAAATCAATATGTTTTTAAACTTTAGACTGGGAAAATTATTACCCGAGCCAAAATGAGTTAAACCCGTGTCTTCCCCTAGGCAAACCTCTCCTCTTTTTCCTTTGAACTTTGTTTTAATTTTAAACTTTTTAAAACTGTGATTCTTCATACGCAAATTACCCAATTCGAAGCTCGAGTTAACTCACCACCTACACGAGTTCCACCCCGAGCTAAACTTCATCTTCTTATCATTCCCAAACTATTCAAATTGATCATCAGATACGAGAGGTACACCGTGCACCCTGCACACCGACCGGAACGCCACTGATCCTCGCCGCAACCATGTACAAGTCGCCATCAACCTTGCCGCCAACCCAGACCCCCAAAAACTTCGATCGACCCCCTCTATCGAAAACGAGGTAGTCAAGCTCCTGATTGGAACAACACTCGATCAATAAACCAACTCTGGCCATTGCTACCCTCCACCGATGAACTCACCACCGCGTCCTAAGCTGCCCTGTTGACCCCCAAACATTTTCCCCTAGGTCCGATAGCTTAAAACGTATCGATGGTGACGCGATCTACTCGAGAACACCAACAACACAAACATGCCCGAAACCCTAAATTGGTGCCGCATCACCACTTCGATCATCGATAAATACTCTGAGTATTTTTCTGACGCTCCACAGGTCTTCACCTTCCTCCAGTAACGAACACGATTTATCAATCATCGCCGATCAACGTGAATTGCTGAGAATGCCTATCCCGGCGATCTCAAGATATCTCATCAATCATCTTACTAAAAATCATGATATTACTTTTAAAAATCATTGTTTGCCAATACGAATTAGATCATAGAGTTACATCATAAAATTAAAACCATCGATTTTCTTTTTAAATTGAGGTGCCTGTAAATCCTTATTTTCCAAATATTTACTAATTTTTTACTTGGATTTATTTTCAAAAATGATGTTATACATATACAAACCTTCCTAGTTCAGAGATCAAAGTCTATAATCAGTTTGGTGGAATTATTCGAATTTTTTTTTTAAACAAGGTTTGAAGACCTATAAACTAAGAACAAGAGCATTCATTTCCTGCTCCCCGACATGCCAACCCATTTGTGTATATACCACACATGCAAGCCTATATAACAACTCAAACAACATTTTTCATAACAAGCTAAAGCATCAATCACAAAGAACAAGGTATAGAGGGAGATTCAGTGAGTTTGCTCACTTGTATATCTGCAAACAGAGAAGCAGAAGGGAAGCCTGGAACTTTGCATTTTGAATTTGCTCCGCCCCCTGACCTTTGCTTTGATCTGTTTGATTTGATTCTCTTTTTTTTTTATGGCCTTTGATTTGCCTGAAACTTGCTGAGGTTAGTTTTAATTGATCTAAAGCTTTGATGTTGTATTACTTAGCTTGATCTTCATTGCTCTTGAACTTTTATTTTTGTTTTCTTAAATTCCTGGAGTTTAGATCTGCAAATTTATAAATACAGATCTTTGCTTAATTTCCCGTTGTATACTTTTGTTTATTTAATTCATCAATAAAAAACAAAGATTTCAGGCCTTACTTACAGTTTGAATTCTTTTTTTTTTATTGAACAGGGAGCTTTCTTTTCTGGAACTTGAAACTGGAAATAGATTAAGGTCTTGATCTTGATTACTTTGCTGCAAAAAATTGATGGATTCAATGGTTCAAATCCTGTTTTCATTCATGTTTAACAAATTTAACTTAAAATCTTAAAAAGAAAAATCCACTTGCCTTGAATTTGTTTTAGAAATCACTGCACTGCTTTCTTGGCCAAAACCTAAAGCATTGTCTAACCTGCAGTTTTAAATTTATTTGTATTAAAACTTGAGTTTAAAATCATAATTTCAGTAAACAATAAAGTTTTAAAACTACCTGAAAGATGGAATTTGTAGACCATAGCTTGAGTTTTGTTTGTATGTTTTCTTTTCAGATTTACAAACTTTGGATTGAAGAAGAGAGCATTCTTATTTTCTGTTTTTCTGGTTTGATGGTTTTTAAGATTTGCAAGATCTTCTTGGTTGTATTTTTGAGATTTGAGGCTTATAATTTAGAAATCTTGGGAGCTGAAAGGTTTTTAAATTTTTTATTTGAATATTTTATTTTTTATAAAGACAATTCATGCCATTTGTAAAAAGCAATGATGAGAACAAGATCTTGTTAATCTTCCTACACCATCTCTCATGTGCATATATTTACATTTGTATTTCTTTTTCTCAAGTCAAAAAATTCTATTACTTTTTATTTTATTTCCACATATTCATTTTATAAATAAATACATCCTTTATCTAATCTTATTCTATACTTATACAATTTTATAATCAATGATTTAAAATCTAATTACTCATTACTAACAATTTTATACATGTGTTAGTTCTTTGATAATATAAAGTTAATAACCCAATATTTAGTAAAAATCAAATCCCAAATTAAGATTCATTTATCTAAATAAAGATACATCCTATCATATCAAAAATTCAAATAAAATTTTGTTTTATTCCAATTATTCAAATTATTTTTCTACTAATTCAGAAATTAATTTCAAAATATTACTTTATTTTTAAACCCAATATTTATTTGTAAAATTTTTAATTCAACATTCTATTTAAATGCTTTTCTCAATTATAATTTATTTGTATAAACAAATCCTAAATAAATTCACAACTAAATCATAAAAATTTATATTAATTTCCAATTATTTTCAAAATTTAATCCCAAAGATCAAATAAAGTATTAAATTAATCGTGCTTAAAAATCAGGAATGTTACAGGTATCCCTCCTTAAATAAATTTCGTCCCCGAAATTTGCTAGGGAGACAACAAGGAAAAGATGAAAGATAGAGAAATATCTTTCGAAATCAAACTGGATATCAATTCTGTATTTGGCTTACCAAATTAGAATATCAACAATATGAGAACAAACTCATGCAATTATTTCACAAGATATTTGGGTCCATCGGTCTACGGATATACGAGGGCATTGATTAGTTCGAAGGGATAACTAATCGTTCGTAGAATATATCGGATCCCAGAAAATAGATAGATGGATTCATTCTTCTATAATTCCTCAAACACTAGATATGAATTCCAAATTCAGGTCGGAATACTCCAAAATATATTTCAACTTGTCCCACTTCGGACTTTGATACACACAAGAAATTACGATAGAATTTCAAATTTGATTTAACCGTTATCGTTTTATCAGTACAATTCAAATTTAGCTTCATATTCTATTAACCAATTTAACTTAATTTAAAATTTCCAGTTTATTAAATTTAAATTTTCAATTTCAATTTCAATTTCAAATTCAAATTCATTAAAGTTTAGATCGAAAAGCTGATAAGAAATGGATGAAGATACGAAGTAAGGATTTTCTACAACGATTCGTAAGGCCACCATCGCACTGAAACTTCTTCCTGGAGCTGTCATAAAGCAATCAAAAGAATTTAGGAATCGAATCAAAGGAGTTTGAGAAGAAATGATAAGCAAAAGAGATAGATAGAGAAAAGATTATTTCCTCGTTGTTACAGGTATTGACCATTTGTAGTAGTACTTCCCTGTCCCCTATCTCGTCCTCTTCTTGCACTCATACTCACTATCACTGGATAGTAAGAGAATTTACTGAGTCATTTGAACGGATATCTTAGGGATACTCATTCTAGGGTATACTTCACCCTATCTCTAATGAGTTACTTAATGTGTTATACTCCTGAGCTAAAGTTTTAATCCTCAGCTCTGATACCAAATGTAACGATCCTGACTCGACCTTCGAAAATCGGCACCGAATACGGCACTCGTATTCAAATGTCGCAGATCCAAACGTCGAATCTGGTTTGCCAGAGCTTATAACACATTAAGTACAACACAGCGGAAGAAACAGAATATATCAATATACAACATTGATACAATATCAGATACAATATTATACAACAGAATGATACAATGAATATACATCAGAGATATGATACAAGATAATAGCAGCGGAAAGGAAAAGATAACACAGCAGCAGAACAAATCTTCAATATGGTCTTCAAGAAAGAACTCCATCTTCAAAACACAAATCCAGAAATAGCTCGAACTCCCAATCACGATGCACAAAGATGAGCAAGACTGGTCGTGATCCAAAGACTGAACTGGCTCCAGATAATCTACTAGACCTGACTATCTGAAAAACCCAACTCTAGACTGCCCGTGTGGGAAAATAGTGGGCACCCAGAGTTTAGGAAAGGAACAATAAACTCCAGGTCAGTCATGGGACTGGTATGAGCAAACAAAAGCATTTGATCTTTTAAAACAAACAACAGAATTTAAATTTGAAATCCGCAATGCTTTTTAGAAAATGAAACTACCATAAGGCCTCCCGCCACACACACAATGCAAACGCAGACTTGGAGGATATTTCTCCTTATGATAGTCAAATATGCTTGATACGAGAATATTCTTTGATATTATTATTATAAGTGCAAAGTGTGGAAAACCATTTCGAAAGTATAATATAAATCCTAGCCAGCATAGACATTCCGAACTATGCCTACTATAGCTACCATCTAAATAGTGGTGACCACCATAAGTAAATGACAGGTTCTACAACTAAAACCGTACAAGGCACATATTGGATGAATGGATTTCCAACAAATGGTCAGGATAAGGAACTTCCTAATGTCTATGGGATTGCCTCTGGCGGGACGTCCCGAGAACCTAACCGGATCTCTGCCAACACAAGGTCGGGTTACCTCTGTAACTAGGTAACTACTACTCGAGCATGCCATTCCCCGGTCCTTTGGGACCTTTATCCGAGGCGCCTCAAAACCACAAAGCAATCACAAAGTAATAGATCTACAGTATCCACATGAGTAAGCATCTGGGCTCCGTACGATGATACCACCCTTTACCAGAAGGGAATGACACACCCTAAAGGGCGTGACCCTCATAACCTTGCCGCATCTTTTCTGTTTTGACCATTTCCGGGGTGTGAGGTCCTGAGGCAGTCTCGTCCACAAAGCTACGCTTTATACAAAAGCCATGCTTTGATCACAAATGATCAACAAATGATCATCAACACACAGCAGCACTTAGCATGCCACACTACCAAATTGGGAATATATCACAGATAAGTATCAACTACATAACCTCTGAGCTCGTACGTCTCAGAGAAAGGTGTTAAGCTAAGAGAATAAATTCTCCGCCACCAAGAAGAAATGCATTTGATAGAGATCAGTTTAATATCTCAAAGTGTAATGTCGGACATACAACCATACAAGTCTGTTCCGGGTTCGAACAGAACCGAAGGCACTTCCGAAGAAGCCCTTGCAAATCCGGGTATCCACAATCCCAATCGGACTTCCCATCACTTAGGGAATCTCTATACCGTAGCTACTCCGTGCAAAGATAATCGATAGGTTATCCTAACGTTCTCGAAGACACCCGGTCGTCAACACCGGTCTTCAAATGCAATCCATAACGTCGTATCACTATTCGGAATGGGCTATATGACACAAGGTCCTCTCCCAGCTAAACCGAATAATGAGCGCAATAGTTTAAAACATATGGATATGGGATTTCAGTTAAGTCACAACTTAAAAATCCAAAGATTTTCTTTCAAATGGTTAAACGAATTACCATTTTATATCTTTAAATAAAAAGATTTATTTCACAAAGTTCACCTAGTTTCACAAAGATCTATTTATAGATTCCCAAAACAATTTTCATTTCGATTGGATTAACTCATTTAAATCTTTAAATCAAAGATTTAGTTTATAGCTTTCAAAGCATGTTTCCAAAGATTTATCTATAACTTGGAAAACTATTTTTTTTTATTTCAGAGTTGATATCAAATTGGAAATTCATTTCTTATGTGAAAGCTCTTATTATTTGAAAACAAGCAGTTTTCATTTTGGAAAAAATCCGATTTCATTTATAGAAGTTAAAATCTTTGAGTTAAATTTAATTCCCAAAACAACACTTTAAAAATGGTTTGAAACCCCTATAAGCTTCCATACCCTTTTTACATTTTAAATTCTAAAAATAGAATTTAATTTTCAAACCTTGAATTCAAATTTAAATCAGATTTCAAAACTAAATTAAGTTATTCAAAAATAACTTTTATCTTTGAAATTCTTTTTCAAAGCTTTTTAGTTTAAACCCCATCCATTTCAAAAACCATTTGAATTTAAAAATTCAATTTTAAATATTTTCAAAAGCCTGTGACTTAACCGATTTCCACGTGCAATCCATATTTGTGTGTGTATAGTGTAGTCCAGGGGTATTACACGATAGTACACAACATCAATCGTCACAGATATATCGATAAGCGGTATAACCCATAACGCTTATCTTCATCAATAGATTCATAGATAAAGTAAATCTATCAATCACAAAGATTCACTGATATGATTTGATGTGGGTTTCGGATAACCAACTGGAATCCGACTCCCTGTCGCATCGAAATTCAAATGTCGTTCTACGGGTGAACGGGTTTTCATATTCATATGACAGTATATTCATCACAAATATAGGAGCTCAATGCAAAGCATCACATAGCATCACATATCGAACATATCAATCCATCACATAGCATACAATAACAATCAATCATTTTTGATTTAGGTGAATAAATTGTGTGGTTTTGATTTTATTACTCACATAATTACTTTCATTAAAAAAAATTAATCAATGATTAATTATCATAAACTTCAATTGGTTAAATTTTAATCACCTTCATTAATTAATCATTTCTTTAAATTAATTGCCTTAATTAATTAACCCTTAATTGTAATTAATCGAATCTTAATTACTTTTATTAATGGACCTTTAATTAATTACTTTAATTAATGAATCCTTAACTATTAATTAAATTTTAATTATAATTACTAATCCTTAATTGATTATTCTTTATTTAATTAACCTAATTAATTAACCACGTTAATTAATTATGTTTGAAGTAATTAACCCTTAACATTTGATTAATCAATCTTTAGTTTTTTTTTAATTTTTTTATTATCTACTCTTAATTACTTTCACTAAGTAATTATTATTTTTATTTAACCATTCATTAATTACTCGATTAATTAACTTAATAATTTAATGAATCCAAATCATTAAATTCTATTTATCTTTAAGATAAAACATTTCTTACTTAATCAAATCTTTGAAAAACAATTTGCTTTTCAAATTAACTTTTAATTGATTAATTATTTTCGAATTAATTACCTTTATAAATTAATCACATTAATTATTTTATCTAAATAATTAGCCTTAAAATACTTGATTATGAACCTTTAAAACATTAGTTATTCATCCTTAATCACCTTCATAAATTAATTAGCCCTTAATTAATTACCTAATGATTATTAACAATCTATATTAACTTAAACTTTAAGTTAAAATATAAAAACATTTGATTAACTTCTTAATCACTTTGCTAAGTTTTATTTGAAATAACTTTATTTTAAAATATAAGTTTAAAACATCTTTAACTTGATTTATTTAAAGACAATTTATTTCAAAACCTTTTAACTTCACATCCCTCTTAACAAACAATTGTCATTTTATAAAGATCAATTTTCCTTAGAAATCAATATGTTTTTAAACTTTAGACTGGGAAAATTATTACCCGAGCCAAAATGAGTTAAACCCGTGTCTTCCCCTAGGCAAACCTCTCCTCTTTTTCCTTTGAACTTTGTTTTAATTTTAAACTTTTTAAAACTGTGATTCTTCATACGCAAATTACCCAATTCGAAGATCGAGTTAACTCACCACCTACACGAGTTCCTCCCCGAGCTAAACTTCATCTTCTTATCATTCCCAAACTATTCAAATTGATCATCAGATACGAGAGGTACACCGTGCACCCTGCACACCGACCGGAACGCCACTGATCCTCGCCGCAACCATGTACAAGTCGCCATCAACCTTGCCGCCAACCCAGACCCCCAAAAACTTCGATCGACCCCCTCTATCGAAAACGAGGTAGTCAAGCTCCTGATTGGAACAACACTCGATCAATAAACCAACTCTGGCCATTGCTACCCTCCACCGATGAACTCACCACCGCGTCCTAAGCTGCCCTGTTGACCCCCAAACATTTCCCCCTAGGTCCGATCGCTTAAAACGTATCGATTGTGACGCGATCTACTCGAGAACGCCAACAACACAAACATGCCCGAAACCCTAAATTGGTGCCGCATCACACTTCGATCATCGATAAATACTCTGAGTATTTTTCTGACGCTCCACAGGTCTTCACCTTCCTCCAGTAACGAACACGATTTATCAATCATCGCCGATCAACGTGAATTGCTGAGAATGCCTATCCCGGCAATCTCAAAATATCTTATCAATCATCTTACTAAAAATCATGATATTACTTTTAAAAATCATTGTTTGCCGATACGAATTAGATCATAGAGTTACATCATAAAATTAAAACCATCGATTTTCTTTTTAAATTGAGGTGCCTGTAAATCCTTATTTTCCAAATATTTACTAATTTTACTTGGATTTATTTTCAAAAATGATGTTATACATATACAAACCTTCCTAGTTCAGAGATCAAAGTCTATAATCAGTTTGGTGGAATTATTCGAATTTTTTTTTAGACAAGGTTTGAAGACCTATAAACTAAGAACAAGAGCATTCATTTCCTGCTCCCCGACATGCCAACCCATTTGTGTATATACCACACATGCAAGCCTATATAACAACTCAAACAACATTTTTCATAACAAGCTAAAGCATCAATCACAAAGAACAAGGTATAGAGGGAGATTCAGTGAGTTTGCTCACTTGTATATCTGCAAAAAGAGAAGCAGAAGGGAAGCCTGGAACTTTGCATTTTGAATTTGCTCCGCCCCCTGACCTTTGCTTTGATCTGTTTGATTTGATTCTCTTTTTTTTATGGCCTTTGATTTGCCTGAAACTTGCTGAGGTTAGTTTTAATTGATCTGAAGCTTTGATGTTGTATTACTTAGCTTGATCTTCATTGCTCTTGAACTTTTATTTTTGTTTTCTTAAATTCCTGGAGTTTAGATCTGCAAATTTATAAATACAGATCTTTGCTTAATTTCCCGTTGTATACTTTTGTTTATTTAATTCATCAATAACAAACAAAGATTTCAGGCCTTACTTACGGTTTGAATTCTTTTTTTTTATTGAACAGGGAGCTTTCTTTTCTGGAACTTGAAACTGGAAATAGATTAAGGTCTTGATCTTGATTAGTTTGCTGCAAAAAATTAATGGATTCAATGGTTCAAATCCTGTTTTCATTCATGTTTAACAAATTTAACTTAAAATCTTAAAAAGAAAAATCCACTTGCCTTGAATTTGTTTTAGAAATCACTGCACTGCTTTCTTGGCCAAAACCTAAAGCATTGTCTAACCTGCAGTTTTAAATTTATTTGTATTAAAACTTGAGTTTAAAATTATAATTTCAGTAAACAATAAAGTTTTAAAACTACCTGAAAGATGGAATTTGTAGACCATAGCTTGAGTTTTGTTTGTATGTTTTCTTTTCAGATTTACAAACTTTGGATTGAAGAAGAGAGCATTCTTATTTTCTGTTTTTCTAGTTTGATGGTTTTTAAGATTTGCAAGATCTTCTTGGTTGTATTTTTGAGATTTGAGGCTTATAATTTCAAAATCTTGGGAGCTGAAAGGTTTTTAAATTTTTTATTTGAATATTTTATTTTTTATAAAGACAATTCATGCCATTTGTAAAAAGCAATGATGAGAACAAGATCTTGTTAATCTTCCTACACCATCTCTCATGTGCATATATTTACATTTGTATTTCTTTTTCTCAAGTCAAAAAATTCTATTACTTTTTATTTTATTTCCACATATTCATTTTATAAATAAATACATCCTTTATCTAATCTTATTCTATACTTATACAATTTTATAATCAATGATTTAAAATCTAATTACTCATTACTAACAATTTTATACATGTGTTAGTTCTTCGATAATATAAAGTTAATAACCCAATATTTAGTAAAAATCAAATCCCAAATTAATCTTCATTTATCTAAATAAAGATACATCCTATCATATCAAAAATTCAAATAAAATTTTGTTTTATTCCAATTATTCAAATTATTTTTCTACTAATTCAGAAATTAATTTCAAAATATTACTTTATTTTTAAACCCAATATTTATTTGTAAAATTTTTAATTCAACATTCTATTTAAATGCTTTTCTCAATTATAATTTATTTGTATAAACAAATTCTAAATAAATTCACAACTAAATCAAAAAAAATTATATTAATTTCCAATTATTTTCAAAATTTAATCCCAAAGATCAAATAAAGTATTAAATTAATCGTGCTTAAAAATCAGGAATGTTACACACAGAGTGGGTAATACAAACAAAACTCGTAAAGGCACGTAGGGAGAATGGATTTCCAACTAATGACTGGGCACTGGGTACCACCTGTCACAGTACGTGGCCTAGATCACAGTACCGAGGAGTACGCCCGCTCCCGTGCAATTCAAGACCGGGACTACCCTTTACCGTATAATCCCGAGTGAGATCACCCCGCGGTTAGGATCAGCAACCGCACCATTAAGCCGAAATAAAAAGGGACACCTAGACAGGGATGACCTCACCCTGCTTGGGAGCTACCCACCTAGCCTTGCTGCATAACCCCTGATTTTCAGTCATTCCCGGTTGATGATGCTTGAGGCTAAGCGTTACCTTTTTAGAACATATCCCTTAGAATGCCCATCGTCCACCTGATGATGTTCCGAAAGCATTCATCCATACAAGTCTGTCCCGGGTTCGAACGGAACCGAAGGCACTATTCCTACTACATCCATTTTGGAAATATCCTCAGGATTAGTAGCGACTAGCCCTTGCACTTCACTGCTCCATCTTCGAATCGAAACTCGTTTCCATGAAATGTACAAACCGGATCGAAGTGGTTTTTGAGAAATAAATCCCGATCCCGGTCTCTTCGAAACGATCAACGCAGTTGGCCAATATTGATAGTCGGTGATTTAACTTTCAATTAATAATCACAACATTCATCACACAATAAATAATTTCCCAAATTATTTATTTATCTCAAAATATCTTTACAAGATATATTTCTATTTTCAGACCTTTGAAAACAGTTTCAAACCATCTTTCTTTTTCAGAATAAACTTCCCAAATATTTTCAATCTCCACTGAAATCACCCAGCGCGAAACTAGATTTTTAAAATAATTTAAAACGCTTTACTTTGAAATATACTATAAAACATTTAACTTAAAACAACTTCAATAATTTACTAAAAATACATACTATATAAATATTTGAAGATAAGGTTACTTTATAAAATATAAAACTAGGTTTTCACTTTTTAAAACAAAATAATAAGTCACTTTTTAAATAATTACTACGATAATAGATTTGAAAAATATTTACTTAAGAATTTTGATATTTAGAAATAATAAATTCCTAAAATATGCTTTTTAAAACGAAATCAAAACTTTTTATCTTATATTTAAAAATTTACTTTGAACGTACTTGGCTATCCGTAGAAACATACTTCTCTTCACATTCTTCTTTTAATTACCAATTTCAAACACCTGAATCAATTTCCAAATTGATTTCCAGTTTACTCCCTTTTATCCCAAAATCCATTAATTTCAGATTTAAATCCTTAATTATGTTTTAAAATATTTTTAACTGAGAATACAAATTTTAGATTTCTCAAATTACTTCTTAATCCTTTTAAATAAATTTAAAACTTTAAATTTTAAAATAATTCTTTATTCCTTTAAAATAATATCACTTAATTTTACAATTCATTAATTTTTCTGTTTATTCAAAATCTTTTCTTTTCATATACAAAGTTATTTATTTGTATTTTAATATAACCTCCATTTTTGTTCAATTCATTCTTAATTTATTCAAATTTTCTATAATTATTTCGTTTACAAATTCACTTATTTTATTTTCTTTCCAAAATCCAATTTATATATTTTGGTAACTCATTATACCCAAATATAATCAATCAAACCATAGCATTCAATATTCCAATATAATTCATCATAGAATATCAATAATCACAACAGAGAATATTAAACAAATTAAATAAATGTTGAGGAATCCAGTTGGATCCCTCCAACCTGTTTTCCCTGCATCCACGGACGTTAGCACAACATAAATACCAATTCCACTTCGAGGTGGAATATCATAGTATATGAGATTAAATATAATATTATCCGCTATTATGCGACGCATAGGGTCCTATCCGCTATAAAAGTGTGGGAAATCAATCATTCCAAGACGTAGTAAATACCATAATATAGCACATCAATCAATTCAACCATTCAAACAATTATTTAAATTTAATCATTCAAATTTAAATAAAAATTCAGCTGAGTGGGATTAACTCACCTTCGGTTTTTGTTTGGCAATCCATTTCCATCCGGTTATATTTTTCCCGATTTAAGACCTTGTATAAACATTAGATGATTATTATTAATATTCAAACTTATTGAACAATTACTTTCCCTTTCATAAACTTTCTTAACTAATTATTTATTTAAATAAATTTCCTTTAATAGAAATATCCTTTAGTATCCAAAATAATAAATAAGTTTTATTAACAAATAAATCTTCCTAGTATATACTCTTTTTTTTAAATTAGACCAATAAACTTAAAGTGCGTTTGTGTATTATATATATTTATATAAAAATACCGAATATCCTTTTCTGTAAACATAAATTTTCTTTGATTTTTGTAACCACGTATATTAATATAATCTTGAAAGAGAACTGTAAATACATATAACTATCCTTGCAGACTTACTGTAAATTTAAAATAAATTTTTCTTCATGTTTTAAATTGACAAGAACACCATATGTGAGTTTTAAATGACTAATAACATCGAGAAATCAACGGAAAAACTCACCTCGACCCTGCCGCGTTGCCGAAGACCAGATATCGTCTCCTCCATTGATGCGGCCACAGAAAGTCCACCACGAGCAGCTGCCCCGTGCCTTCCTTCAGATTTCGCCAGCGAAGCCTCATCATTCGCGACTTCGCCATGAAATCGACCGCAACCAATTCAATGACGAATTCCCTCCTCGTAGCTAAAATCGATAACGTCCACACCTCGATCGCCACCCATAACCATTCCATAACTCAAATCGCGATCCCAAATCCCACCGCGACCAACTGCACCATCACCAAACGCTACATCCCAATCGAACATCACATCATCTCGACTACGTTCGCACCTTACTGCACTAGGCTCCTGACCCACAATTCATCGAGCTTCTCTTACGCGTGCACGAACATGCCCGCGCTTCAAGAGCTATCGTGAGCCTCGATTCGATTAGGAATTGACCGCGATTAGCACTGGTTCAAATTGATTTATAACGAGATAGGAGGCGGTCATGATTTATTTTCTTTCTGGACGATTTTAATTTGATGTAAGGTGAAATGAGGAGGAGAGAATTGCGTGAGATATTAAACGAAATTGAGGGGAGACAAGAGGAGACAAGACGCGATGTTTTTCAGAGTATAGGGTGGCTTATCTTAGATAATAGTTCGGCCTAGTTTTAAGTTTGGGTTGCAGATGTGATTTTTGATTTGATTTTTATTTATTTATTTTTTTATATTGAATTTTTGATATAAATTTCAACATGTTTACTTATCGTATGCTCACACAACAACTCCGATTGCTACGAAAATTGAAATTCAAAAGCAATAAAATATTACGGACCCAACGAAACTGGTTTTGTCGAATTCCGAGACTGTGCCTCAGAAGACTATTTCTAAGTTCAATTTAAATGATAAATTTTTAAAACTGAAAAAACCAGTGTTAAATTAAATTTTAAAACTTTTATTATTCTCAGCACTATCAATGTAAATTTTATAAGCCTTAAATTATATTTTAACAGGCTTAGAATTCCAGATTTAACATTCTATCCAACCTCAAATTATTTAATTTAATAATTTAATCATCAAATAAATTGTGATATTTGAATTGAAGTTAATATTTAAATATTAAATATTTAAAATCAATTAAATATTCGGATTTTAAATGTTCGAAAATTCCAGATCGTCACAAATTCTTCTGAAAGCTTTTAAAATCTTAGACATCCTAATTTTAAACAGTTAAAAATTGACTTTCGAAACCATTAGAAAACCTTTTATCTTAGACCTTTCGAAACCATTGGAAAACCACCCCTTAGAAACCCTTCTTTAAAATGCTTCGAAAGTTTCAAAACATCAAGCCTTTCAAATTATTTGGTTTCAATTTATGACATGTGTAATACCTTTCAAAACCATTCGAGTTCTACCTTTCATAGAGCAAAAGGGTTAATAAAGCATTTAAGTCCAAGGCATCTCTTTTGAAATCATTTCCCAAATAAAGAAGTGATGTGACGAAACCATTTCATCGAAAGCTTCGAAAAAGCGGCTTAGTTATTTAAAACAAGGTTACTTTTTCGAAACCAAACTGGATTGAAAAGTAGCTTTTCGACCTCTATAGAACCCCTAGTTTCGCCCAATACCTTTCGTTTAAATCCAATTCACTATGTACCAGATATCTGATACCATGTGCATTGCTTTCGATGGAGTCGAAGGCGAAGGTAAGGAATCGGAGGCCTGATGCCAAAAGCACTAAAATATGCAAAAACATGTAAGTTTGACATTTTGAAGTCTTTCTATCTACCTAACCTGCCTTATTTGTCAAATTATGATTGGTTATCAATTTTTCTTTTCTAAAAATACGGTTCATTGTCAGAATTAACAATTTGAATTATTTATAGAATACATTTTCTCTTTTTTATTAATATATAAATATTTAAGTCATGTACCTTAAATAATTTTATACATCAATCAAAACACTTGGGAGAATTTTCAAAAAATTATTTTTAATATGTTCCCCAAGTCTATAAATTTCAGACACTAAGCCATAATAATTAGACCATAATTAATTTTAACTCAAAATATTATTTTCTTTACTTGAAAATTCATATAAAATCCATACTAATTCTGAAAATTATGAAAAGTGAAACACATTTCTGAATTATTATGTCTAATCTAAATTTAAATTCGTAAGACAATTGAATTACGTATAATAGGGTTTTCATGTCAAAACATATCATTAAATCTATATGAATTTGCATAAATCATCAGTATATAAATATACATTTTATCATCCAAAACATGGCAAAACATTTGCAAATAAATCGGATTTCATATTAAATGTCGAAAGCTATTAAAATCTTGAGATATAGTCATCATTCACCTTAGCTGTGGCATTAAAGATGTGAGGATTTTTTAATTAAATGATTTGATTCTTCTTAAATTCTTCGTCTTTGCTCTTCCTAGTGATAAGCAACCTTAGCTCTATATTTTTTATTTGTGAAAAATGAAGCGAATGTGAGTAATAAAAGATTAAGGGTATAATGTCATATTATTTTATTTAATTTAACTAATTAAATATCCTAAATAATATTAAAAAAATATAAAGTGTTACATAATCCCAATAAAATCACAACAATTCTTCACTTCTTGTTCCTCACAACACCCGTCATTCGGTTGGCTTGAAGTAGAGTTTAGAGTTTTATCTCAAATTTCAAAAGAGCTTAGGAATGCGTTAATTATTGGAGTTTGATTTGGTGAATAAGAAAAAGAATTGCACAAAGTATAAGAAGTAAATATAGCCAGATGCTTATCTCATTCATTTTAAAGAAGTTAATAAGCTTATAAATGGATTAACTGTTAAATAAATAATGTTCTATGATGTTATGATTGACTCGAGTCTAATTATCATATATGCATATTGTTAGTTAATATTAACTAAATTATTTGAATGGGTTTAATAAAAGTTGATAAACTAACTATGTGAATTGCCTCTAACTTATTATTAAAAAAATTCAAGGCTTAATAAAGCGTAATTAGTCTTATAAATATTATTTAATAAAAGAAATTACTTTACAAGTGAATCGAATATTTTATAAAATGAAATCAGTAAACTAATTAAATGACTTTAGATCTGTAACGACCCGTAAATTTTCGATAATTAAAATAGCTAATTTAATAAGATTTCGTGATTTAGTGTTAGAAAAAAATTGTAAGTCATTTGGAATAATAATAAATGTTGAATCCATTGGGTATAATAGAGTAATTGATTGATAAGTAAAATCTATTTAAATCAAATATTGAATATTGAACAGGTAAATTGTTTAAATTAAATATTTAAAACTTATTGAATAATTGAATAATTGTAAAATGAAAATAGGGTTCCAAGATGTGGATTGGTTTTAAAGGTTAAATTTTATAAGTTCGTTTTGAATATTTCAAAAGATAGTGATTTAAGAATAATCAAATTTGTTTAAATTTAAATATTACAAATGTTTGAATAATTAAATTTCGAATTTGATATGATTAATTTGATATTGAAATTTAATATATGAAAATAGAGTGAATAATTGAAATTTGATTCAATATGATTCAAATTGGTTTCCAAAGTGAATGTAAGTTATATTGGGATTATAATAGAGTTAATAAGATTTCAAAATTGGAATTTATTGGATAAATTGAATAACGGGTTTAATATGATTAAAAAATGATTTGTAAAATTTTATTTTATCATATTAAAGTTAGAATGATGTTGTAGAACTTTTAAAATCGAATTAAAAGTAAATTTGTGGAAATTGAATATTTTAATATTTAATTATCGACTGAAAAATAGCCAATTTTCGAACAGTCTCAGAATTGGATGAAACTAGTTCCATTGGATCCGTAATAGTTTGTTATTATCGGATTTCAATTTTCGTAGCAATCGGAGTTTTCGTTTGACCGTGGCAGCTCGAAACGCATCGAAATTGTTTTAATATTAATTTGATGAGTTAAAATAGTCATTTTTCAAACAGTCTCGGATTTCGACGAAACCAGTTCCATCGGATCCGTAACGTGATATTATTGTAAGATTTCAAATTTCGTGTCAATCGGATTTACCATTTGTCCGAGGCAAGCCAAAACGCCTAGAAAATCGTTTAAGCGGTTTAATTTTAAAATTGATCGTTTACTGCCGTAACTCGCACAGATGATCGAATTAGCTTCCGAATTCTGTTCCATTATGTCCGGAACGCGGGATAAACCCTAGAAACGCCGGTCACCGTGCGTAAATCGGAGTTCGGAAAACCCGGGATGAATAGTGTTCGTTATATTTTCCATAAAAGCACCTACCTAATTTTCATTTGCTAACCCTAATCTCCAATGCCCTAGCCGCCACTTCAATATTCAAAGGCCAGAATTGCTTGATTTTCTTCCTTAATTTCCTTCCAATCCACACGTTAATTCCAGAAATCTCCAACTACAAACTTGTAGAGATCGTTGAGAACTACGATCTCAACTGTTATGATCGATTTTAGAAGCACAGATCGACGGCAATTTGTATTCAAAGTCATATGTTTGGTGCGCGTTTTCCAAGGAGGATATAGGGCCGAGTTGCATAGGATGGTGGCCGATAGTGCCTTTCCGTGTGGGTTACAAGGTGATGGCCTTTGATCGTCTTCAGATGCAGTGTGGTAGTCGCGAAAATAGGAGGTTGGAGGTAGCCACGTTGGGTTCGAACCCTGGGCACGAACGAACGTGAGAGAGGGAGAAGGAAGGCACGCTTCAGATCTGAGGTAAAAGGAATAGACGGCTATGATGTGAGATAGGGTTTTAATTTAAAAAAAATAAAGTGTAAAAATTTATATTTAAATTTGTATTAACTTCTAAATATCATAGCTTGTTCATACGAGGTCAGAAACGCACGAAACAGGTTGCGTTGGAATCGTATGGACGAGCACTACGCTATGGAATTGGATTGGATTCGTTTAGAGCTAGTGAAAATTTTGGGTAAAATTAAACGCTCGTTTAATTTTATTCGAAATAAAACGCTGAAACTACATTGAAATCAAGGTGAGTGTTTTATAACGCTCACAACGTACTGAATATCTTTATGCTAGTTAAAGTTGACATTATGAAGTGTTATGAATTTTATTTGTCGTTGTTTGATAAAAATTTAATTGTCATATAGATTGTCATTTGAATGCACCGTTGAAAAAAATTTAAATTGACAGTTAAATTGAAATTGAAATTGAATTGCGATTAAATTACCTGACATTGATAACTATGAAATTGCCATGAATTGTATTGTCTATTGGATGAAGTATTTCGATGGATGCTATTGGTTGATATTTAAATGTTGGATGTTTAGTTGCTTACATATATCCTGCTATGCATACATATGAAACTGTGATTTGATTTAAGTGATATATATTCATCTCTGGCATTTAATTGAAATAAATAATTACTTGGCCATAGGATAGAAAATTATATACGGACACCGAATTGGCTAAATTAATAATTTTTAAAATCGTCGATTTGAAATTTATTTAAATGTTTTGATTCAAAAGTTATAAATAAAAGTCAATTTATAGAAATCGAATTTATCGAAAATTTGAGTTTGGAATGTTGAAATAAATTTTGGTTAAAGAAAATTGTTAAATAATTTAAGTTGAGACTTTGAGAATAAAAATTGGGATATGATTTAATTTCAAAAATCTATTTGTTTTAAAGATTGAACATTATTTCGAACTTTGAGTATTACTACGTAAAAGCGATATAAAAATGATATTTTGAAATTGAGTTTGAAATTGAATCATATTCGAAATTTGAATTTAAATTTGAATATTGAAGGATGATTTTGTTAAGTGTTATAAATTGATATTTTGAAAATCAAGCTCCAAATCGATATAAATTGAAATTGAATTAATTGAAAGTGAATATAAAATTTAATAAATTTGAAGTCAAAGTTGACGTTGATTGAATCGAAATCGAAATTGAATCGGTGGAAGGGAAATTGAATTGGTTTTGAATTGGGAAGTTATAATTGAAATGGTTTGGTTTTGGAGCTGTTTTATTTTGTTTTCCAAATTACTCTGTTATACAAACCATTTTGAATACTTAAACTATTTTAATCTATTTTAAATCTACTTAACCCGATTTAAATTATTTTAAACTAATTTATCTATTTCAAATCCATTTTAAGATTTTAAGTATTTTTAACTATTTTAATTATTTAAAACTACTTTTAACTACATAAAACTATTTTCTAAAATTCTAAGATGGTCAATAAGGTGAAATGTTTATATTTAAATCTTGAATTTAAATACGAATTGGTTAAATGAAGTTGCAACCTAAATTGAAATTCGAAATGATTTTGAAATCGAAATGAGATATTGATGCGAAAAATGATTTTTGAAACGGAATCTTACATTTGAATAGATACGATGATATTTGAAATGGATTTGATTTTTGAAGCGAATTTGATATTTTGATATCAATTATGAATCGATTTGAAATGTAAAAGAGCCAACGGTGTAATAATACGTAGTTATTAAAGAGACCGGGATCGGATATGGACATACTCTCTGTCGATACCTAACACCACTTTAATAACTATTATACGCGAAGTGTTGATCCAGAATGAAGTGGATGGTTTGGTGAATGCGTTGACTGAAGAAAGAGTACGATTATTGGATGACCCCTGACATGACTAAAACAGGAGCCGCGTCGGGCCATTGAGGTTCGCCATCTCTAGCAGACACACTTCTTCGATACCATATCTATTACATTTGTGATTCGATTTGGGTGTACCCCTTGATTTGTGAGTGTTGTTTCACGGTGTTGGGGTAGCTGCTGGCTATGCTCAACATCAGTCCGGATCACGCAACTACTAGTATCCTAGTTGGTATCGCCTCATGTACCTTGTCATACTGATTATCCTATTCGCGACCACTACGTTATGTTTTGTGTTATACCTATCGGGTACCCTTTGATAACCACCAGTTTACGGTGGGGCTTACGGTGCTGTATAGACTATGGCATTATAAAAATGTGTTAAGGGGGATTATGGTTACGCCTTAACGCTATTTTGATACTTTATATTACTGATAGACATTATCTACTTAGCGTACATTACTACATAGTAGATAGTTTAACGGATCCTTAAGAGATGGAAAACCCCGTAACATCTCTTAAGTTATTGCACGTTCGTTGACACTGGATAGGAGATGTCAAACCCCGTAAACATCTCTGACGCCGTTACACTCATATTTATTTACGATTGGTTTAACTTTCATAAGGATATTTTAGTCCTGACTCGAGTGTTTTGTCTTTTCATTACCCTCGGGTCAGTCCTGAGTTTTTCATATTTTTGAAGATCTATTCTGGAGGATGAAAACGAAGATTTGGTATACTATTACTATTATTACCCTTGCATCATGCTATCTGCTGCATTATTTTAATTGTTCTGTTGTATATGTATAACTCTGATAAATGTTGTACAAATAATTGTCAAAGTATAGTAAACAGCTTCATGAACTGTTTATTTGACTATTACATTTTATTATTCCGCTGCGAGATTCTATGTTTTTTCTTTTCCTTTATTTCTCTTTCTTTTCTTTTCTTATTTACCCCAATAACCATCTGCCCTTTTGAATGGTTTGGAATCGGCATGGGTATTTGATCGTCGGTTTAAACTGTCCAAAAATGCAGGTCGTTACAGTTGGTATTGGAGCTTTGGTTTAGCGATAACCTTAGCTTTGTGGGGTCTGACTCTTTATAAATAGGGTAGTAATACCCTATGATGAGTCGCCGAGTGTATACATATGAGAGAGCGTATTTGTTAGTGATATAAAATGTTTTATATTGTGTCAGTTGATTTGTTAAATGGCTTATGGATTCTGGTCAATGCGAGTAATTAACGTTATTGATAGGGATCTCTAAACACTTAAACAGAACAATTCGACATAGTATGGTTTTGAAATTGGGTAAATGAAATAATTTTTCTCTAATTATATTTGGTATATAAAGAAATTTTTTAGAAATAACTGTGACTTATCTAGCTTACCTTGTTGTTAGGAATGATAATATTGGTTATTATCATTAATTGGATATTGTAATTTAATAAATAAGGTGAATTACAAAATGAACAATGATAAAACAACTTGTGGATATTTTAAGAAAGTAAAATTTTGTAAGAATAGTTTATAAAGGTGACTTATAAATTAAAATAGATTTAAATTGGAAAATATTGAATTTAAGACCCGGAGATTTTGAAAAATGGTTCTCAAAGCTTTGAAGAAATATATAGTAATATTAGTTGGAAAGTGTTTATGGAAATATTTTAAAGGAAGGAATGAATTCAGTACTCCTCTCTTATGTCGCTGGAAAATAATTTCGACGATGACTGCGCAGCATCATCGACGTTCATTTTCGAGTCTCAAAGTGGGGGAGACTTCTAAGAAGCTTTGCTTTTCTTCAAAATTATTTGGGTAAATGGGTTTTGGTTTAAACTCCATAGGTATGATTTGATATATTAAAGATATAAGTGTATATGTTTATTTCGAACGATTTGAAAAGAACCGGGCATTTAAAATTCTAAGTTATGCAAATTAGTAATTTTCAAATGAAATGTGAATAACCAGAATTCTAAAATAAGAGGATTAAGATATCTAAGCTTATGTTTTGGGAAAACTTTAGAGTTGTAGTGTACCTTTAAAGTTGAAAGGTAAAGAGGATTTTAACTAATTAAATTTGTGAACATTCTAATTTAGTAAAATGAAATTCTATAAATTTTATAATACCAAAATTACATTCTGATAACATATAACAAGACTTACCAAATGTTAAAAGTTAAAATGATGTTTGGATATGTAATGAGATATTGTATAGATAAACAGAAACTGAAAGTAATTGAAATATACAAGTAAGGAAAACTCAAGGGTATTAAATGTATACAAATGGAAAATTTGGTTGTGAAATTTTTTTATATATACTTAAATATAGCATGAAATGATGAATGGATAAATGGAACAAGTAAGTGAACTTAAGAAAGAAGATAAATGAATCGTATTATATCTTTGTAAATTGGTTATAGAAAATAAATATAATTTGCATAGAAAAAAAAAATTGAATTTGTAACTTTTGAGATAACTATAAACTAGGAAAATTCATATATAAGAAGTTAGACTTTTATGGAATGACTATAAATTAAAGTGATGATTAATAAAATGTTCCGCAAATAAATTGGTTATTAACTGAAACTGAAATTGAAGTAAATGTGAACAAAAGAATTTGGTATAGCCAATTGGAAAATGAAATTGAATTTAATTAAATTATATAGAACGTATAAAATGAACTTGAGTAAGCAAATTCTATGATATGATGTTTAAGAAAAAATAATGTTAAAGAATATGCTATGTAAAGAAATGAATATACTAACTGAATAATGGATTGTGAGTAATTAAGTGAAAAAATATAAAAGCCAATAAAATAATTTAGTATAGGTAAATTGGATAGAAATCCACTGGAAGGTAATACAGTTGTACGTATATTATTTTTTTCGCATAACGATTTGATCCAAATTCGAGCACAAAATTTCAAGATGATTTATATCGATCCAAGTTAGGATTTTTCACTCGATTCTCGACGGCGAACCCTGGATATGGATTTTTGGTTTGATTCTGGAATTCTCTATCATAGTATATGGCTATGCAAGGAGAGTAACAGTTTCCAATCAAGGAACCAAATCTGAGTCCGCACTAGAGAGTCGTGTGAACGATACTAGTTTGGAAGTGAAATTGTGTGATCGAATAAGCGATTAGATTGATATTGCTCACGGATGATATATATACGGCTTACGGACTTAATTAAAGTTAATATTGGAAATTTAAGATGCCGAATATAAAATGATTCTTTTAAAATTATGTAACAGGATATATATAAAAGAGATAAACCAAATTGAATGTAAAGTTAATAATTTGGTTATGTTGGGTATGATTTGGTTGTTATATGATTGTTAGTTGATTGTATATAATTCATTAAGTGTTAATAAAATTGAAAGCTATAAATCATTGAAATCAAATTGGAAGTTAAATGAATTTAAAAGAATTTAATTTGATTCAAATTGGAAGTGAACTAATGTAAATATAAATTAGTGAATGTTAACTAATTGAATTGAGAATGAATGTTAGTAAAATCCAATGTTAATGAATCAACTGTGATTAAAATTGAAAACCAAGTCAATAAATATTAATGAGAAGTGAATTTATATTGATTGGTTATGGATTTATTGGATGATAGTTGGATGATAATTGATTTGGTGGATGCATTTGTTGTTTTGTTGCATTGCTATGTTGGCACATGTGGGTGTTATGTTGCTATATTGTGCATATTGATATTATTTTCATATATGCATGTTTCTCATGGTTTGTTGAGTGTTTAGTAGGTGCGGATTATGCTTGCTTCGCATTTGGAGCTCGCTTTCGCGCTATATTAGCCGTATATGCTCGCTAATAATATATAAGGTACATATCTCGGATTACATACCGTATTTTTACACTTTTTTCCCTGCGGGATGCCTCATCACTTGATGAGATGTATATTTTTGATATATATACTGTCATTTTTTTTGTCCGATCGAGCCGCGCAAAGGAGACTCTGCCTAAATTTTCCGTAAATCCAGGTGTTAGAAAATTTTTCAAGTTTTAATTTTTTTTTTATAACTTGTTTTGATAACTAACTTTTAAAGTTAGAAAGCCGTTCGGAGTAACTTGGTGGAAATGTAGTAATGATTTATAAATGGAATTTCATTGTTTTATAAGTTGATTACTTTGAATAAAATATATCTAATGTTGAATTCTATACCTAGTTCCTTTTCCCTTCTTTTTCCTTTTCGGGGACGAAAAGTTTTGAGTGGGGGAGAGTGTAACGACCCGTAAATTTTTGATAATGAAATAGCTAATTTAATAAGATTTCGTGATTTAGTGTTAGAAAAAAATTGTAAGTCGTTTGGAATAATAATAAATGTTGAATCCATTGGGTATAATAGAGTAATTGATTGATAAGTAAAATCTATTTAAATCAAATATTGAATATTGAACATGTAAATTGTTTAAATTAAATATTTAAAACTTATTGAATAATTGTAAAATGAAAATAGGGTTCCAAGATGTGGATTGGTTTTAAAGGTTAAATTTTATAAGTTCGTTTTGAATATTTCAAAAGATAGTGATTTAAGAATAATCAAAAAATTTTAAATTTAAATATTACAAATGTTTGAATAATTAAATTTCGAATTTGATATGATTAATTTGATATTGAAATTTAATATATGAAAATAGAATGAATAATTGAAATTTGATTTAATATGATTCAAATTGGCTTCCAAAGTGAATGTAAGTTATATTGGGATTATAATAGAGTTGATAAGATTTTAAAATTAAAATTTATTGGATAAATTGAATAACGGGTTTAATACGATTAAAAAATGATTTGTTTAATTTATTTTATCACATTAAAGTTAAAATGATGTTGTAGAACTTTTAAAATCGAATTAAAAGTAAATTTGTGAAAATTGAATATTTTAATATTTAATTATCGACTGAAAAATAGCCAATTTTCGAACAGTCTCAGAATTGGACGAAACTAGTTCCATTGGATCCGTAATAGTATGTTATTATCGGATTTCAATTTTCGTAGCAATCAGAGTTTTTGTTTGACCGTGGCTGCTCGAAACGCATCAAAATTGTTTTAATATTAATTTGACGAGTTAAAATAGTCATTTTTCAACCAGTCTCGGATTTCGACGAAACCAGTTCCATCGGATCCGTAACGTGATATTATTGTAAGATTTCAAATTTCGTGTCAATCGGATTTACCGTTTGTCCGGGGCAAGCCAAAACGCCTAGAAAATCGTTTAAGCGGTTTAATTTTAAAATTGATCGTTTACTGTCGTAACTCACACAGATGATCGAATTAGCTTTCGAAACCTGTTCCATTATGTCCGGGATGTGGGATAAACCCTAAAAACGTCGGTCACCGTGTGTAAATCGGAGTTCGAAAAACCCGGGATGAATAGTGTTCGTTATATTTTCTATTAAAGCAGCTACCTAATTTTCATTTGCTAACCCTAATCTCCAATGCCCTAGCCGCCACTTCAATATTGAAAGGCCAGAATTGCTCGATATTCTTCCTTAGTTTCCTCCCAATCCACACGTTAATTCTAGAAATCTCCAACTACAAACTTGTAGAGATCGTTGAGAACTACGATCTCAACGGTTATGATAGATTTTAGAAGCACAGATCGACGGCAATTTGTATTCAAAGTCGTATTTTGGTGCACGTTTTCAAAGGAGGATATAGGGCCGAGTTGCATAGGATGGTGGCCGATAGTGCCTTTCTGTAAGGGCTACAAGGTGATGGCCTTTGATCGTCTTCAGATGCAGTGTGGTGGTCGCGAAAATAGGAGGTTGGAGGCGGCCACGTTGGGTTCGAACCCTGGGCACGAACGAACGTGAGAGAGGGAGAAGGAAGGCAAGCTTCAGATCTGAGGTAAAAGGAATGGACGGCTAGGATTTTAATTTAAAAAAAATAAAGTGTAAAAATTTATATTTAAATTCGTATTAACTTCTAAATATCATAACTTGTCATACGAGGTCGGAAATGCACGAAACAGGTTGCGTTGGAATCGTATGGACGAGCACTACGCTATGGAATTGGATTGAAGTCGTTTGGAGCTAGTGAGAATTTTCGGTAAAATTAAACGCTCATTTAATTTTATTCGAAATAAAGCGCTGGAACTACATTGAAATCAAGGTGAGTGTTTTATAACGCTCATAACGTACTGAATATCTTTATGCTAGTTAAAGTTGACATTATGAAGTGTTATGAATTTTATTTGTCGTTGTTTGATAAAAATTTAATTGTCATATAGATTGTCATTTGAGTGCACCGTTGAAAAAAATTTAAATTGACAGTTAAATTGAAATTGAAATTGAATTGCGATTAAATTACTTGACATTGATAACTATGAAATTGCCATGAATTGTATTGTATATTGGATGATGTATTTCGATGGATGCTATTGGTTGATATTTAAATGTTGGATGTTTAGTTGCTTACATATATCATGCTATGCATACATATGAAACTGTGATTTGATTTAAGTGATATATATTCATCCCTGACATTTAATTGAAATAAATAATTACTTAGCCATAGGATAGAAAATTATATACGGACACCGAATTGGCTAAATTAATAATTTTTAAAATCATCGATTTGAAATGTATTTAAATGTTTCGATTCAAAAGTTATAAATAGAAGTCAATTTATAGAAATCGAATTTATCGAAAATTTGAGTTTGGATTGTTGACATAAATTTTGGTTAAAGAAAATTGTTAAATAATTTAAGTTGAGACTTTGAGAATAAAAATTGGGATATGATTGAATTTCGAAAACTATTGTTTTAAAGATTGAACATTATTTCGAACTTTGAGTATTACTACGTAAAAGCGATATAAAAAATGTATTTTGAAATTGAGCTTGAAATTGAATCATATTCGAAATTTGGATTTAAATTTGAATATTGATGGATAATTTTGTTAAGTGTTATAAATTGATATTTTGAAAATCAAGCTCCAAATCGATATAAATTGAAATTGAATTAATTGAAAGTGAATATAAAATTTAATAAATTTGAAGTCAAAGTTGACGTTGATTGAATCGAAATCGAAATTGAATCGGTAGAAGGGAAATTGAAATGGTTTTGAATTGGGAAGTTATAATTGAAATGGTTTGGTTTTGAAGCTGTTTTATTTTGTATTCCAAATTACTCTGTTATACAAACCATTTTGAATACTTAAACTATTTTAATCTATTTTAAATCTACTTAACCCAATTTAAATTATTTTAAACTAATTTATCTATTTCAAATCCATTTTAAGATTTTAAGTATTTTTAACTATTTTAATTATTTAAAACTACTTTTAACTACTTAAAACTATTTTCTAAAATTCTAAGCTGGTCAATAAGGTGAAATGTTTATATTTAAATCTTGAATTTAAATACGAATTGGTTAAATGAAGTTGCAACCTAAATTGAAATTCGAAATGATTTTGAAATCGAAACGAGATATTGATGCGAAAAATGATTTTTGAAACGGAATCTTACATTTGAATAGATACGATGATATTTGAAATGGATTTGATTTTTGAAGCGAATTTGATATTTTGATATCAATTATGAATCGATTTGAAATGTAAAAGTGCCAACGGTGTAATAATACGTAGTTATTAAAGAGACCGGGATCGGATATGGACATACTCTCTGTCGATACCTAACACCACTTTAATAACTATTATACGCGGAGTGTTGATCCAGAATGAAATGGATGGTTTGGTGAACGCGTTGACCGAAGAAAGAGAACGATTATTGGATGACCCCAGACATGACTAAAACAGGAGCCGCGTCGGGCCATTGAGGTTCGCCATCTCTAGCGGACACACTTCTTCGATACCATATCTATTACATTTGTGATTCGATTTGGGTGCACCCCTTGATTTGGGAGTGTTGTTTCGCGGTGTTGGGGTAGCTGCTGGCTATGCTCAACATCAGTCCGGATCACGCAACTACTAGTATCCTAGTTGGTATCGCCTCATGTACCTTGTCATACTGATTATCCTATTCGCGACCACTACGTTATGTTTTGTGTTATACCTATGGGGTACCCTTTGATAACCACCAGTTTACGGTGGGGCTTACGGTGCTGTATAGACTATGGCATTATAAAAATGTGTTAAGGGGGATTATGGTAACGCCTTAACGCTATTTTGATACTTTATATTACTGATAGGCATTATCTACTTAACGTACATTACTACATAGTAGATAGTTTAACGGATCCTTAAGAGATGGAAAACCCCGTAACATCTCTTAAGTTTTTGCATGCACGTTGACACTGGATAGGAGATGTCAAACCCCGTAAACATCTCTGATGCCGTTCACTCATATTTATTTATGATTGATTTAACTTTCATAAGGATATTTTAGTCCTGACTCGAGTGTTTTGTCTTTTCATTACGCTCGGGTCAGTCCTGAGTTTTTCAGATTTTTGAAGATCTATTCTGGAGGATGAAGGCGAAGATTTGGTATACTATTATTATTATTACCCTTGCATCATGCTATCTGCTGCCTTATTTTGATTGTTTTGTTGCATATGTATAACTCTGATAAATGCTGTATAAATAATTGTCAAAGTATAGTAAACAGCTTCATGAACTGTTTATTTGACTATTATATTTTATCGTTCCGCTGCGAGATTCTGTGTTGTTTCTTTTCCTTTATTTCTCTTTCTTTTCTTTTCTTATTTACCCCCAATAACCATCTGCCCTTTTGAATGATTTGGAATCGGCATGGGTATTTGTTCATCGGTTTAAACTGTCCAAAAAGGCGGGTCGTTACAAGATCTATACTGTGACGACCCGCCCTTCTACTACCAGAAAGACGTATCATCATTAAGAAAGAAAGGGATAGAAATAGAAAAGAAAGAACAACAACAACATCTGAATTTCACAGCGGAACGGAACAAAATATAATATATCACATAACTATTACATAGTTTTACATATATCAGAGTTATACAATATCAATACACATGACAGTCATACATACATTTGCCACTATATACATCAGAGACACAGTACACATAAACTACTGACACAGCGGAACTAGATAGATATCTACATACGTCTGGAAACTCCTGCTCCAAGTTCCTCCAAAAATCAAAGTCCAAAACCTATCACTTGCAGGTTTATTTTTGTTCAGTTTATTTAACTGATTTGTTTAGCTAGACTGATCCATGTAATTTATACTCGCGTCAGACCGAGTTGTTTCAGGTTAAGTGCTTTTGGACTTAGCCTATTTTTCTTCCGCATGGACTATTCTCTAGCTTCATTTTGTTGTGGCGTCTTTTGTGGTCCTTATCTGTTGTAACTCTGATACTTATATTTTTGTCTCGTCTGTATATTGTGGTCTCCTGTACCACTTGACATGTATTATTTTGTATACTCTGTTGTGTATCCGTTTATGTGTATATTATGATCGACTGTTATGTGATGTGATTTACATTTGAGTGGTTATATTTTCTTCTGATAGATCCTATAGCCATTGTAGTTTTGCCTTAAATATTTATTGAATAGGTCGAATTTTAATGTGACTACTTTTCGACGTATTTAGTGAATAGTTAAGGTAAGATTACACATGGTCGCTTCCATTATACTCTTTTGTCCGCGATAGCCGACAGTATTATCTATGTAATACTCTCTGTTAACGAGGCTCTCGGAGTGGGGCATCACAGCAGGGTATCGGAGCTGAGTTCAGAACAAAATATGATAAACACAGAATAGATGCACATATTATGGTACATCAAAGTGTCCAAGTGATACAAATCTTTGAATCATCGTATCTCTTTATTCCATCAAGGTTAGATAGAGTTTTGGAATACGTCTAGGAATGCATTTCTATTCTGTAGTATTCCATATTGCAATATCTACCTTGTGAATAATCTTTTCCTTATCTTGACTTTCAGCTTATGTCTGGAAGAGGCAGAGGTCGACGTTCGGATGCTGGGCAATCTAGTGGCTCACATCCGGATGGCGTTTATATGTCTGCCGATCAGTTTATGGAGTTGTTTAGGAGCACTCAGCCTCCCGTTCCTCCTCGAGTGTCTCCACCTCGCAAGTCTGCTTTTGCACGTCAGTGCAGTGATTTTGCTCATCTTGGAGGAAAACCGTTTAAGGGTTCCGAATCCGTTCTTGAAGTCCAAGCTTAGCTTCGCACGTGGGAGCGTATTTTCTCTCGCATGGATCTTTCTGACCATGATCGAGTTCTTGTGACTTCTAGCTTATTACAAGAGCGTGCTCTTGATTGGTATGAGCTTCTTGTAGCCGAGATTGATGAGTCTACTCTTTCTTGGACTCAATTTCGGGGACGATTTGAACTCAAGTTCGTTCCTGAATCTGAAAAAGTTTTATTGACCCGTCGCTTCCTTGAGTTGAAGCAAGGGAAATCTTCTGTTTCTGAGTATGTCGCATCGTTCGAGGCTTTATCTCGGTATGGTCTTGAATTCATCAACACTTCTTACAAGAAGAATTTGAAGTTTGTTTCTGGTCTTAAGAAATATCTTAGGAAGTCTTTGTTGCTCCAGCTTAAGCTTTCTTTCGAGGAATTGGTTGATTCGGCACTTCACCTCGAGACCATCGAGAAGGAGGGTGATAGTGATGTAGATGTTGAGGTTTCTAAGAACCCCAACAAGATGCCGTTTCCAATTCAGAAGAAGCCTTTTCCTTCTAAGAAGAAGAAGACTGGTCGTCCTACTTCTCATCCTCAGTCTTCCGAAACACCTTTTGTTCGAAAGTGTTTCAATTGTGGTTCTCCGGATCATATTATTCGAGCTTGTCCAAAGCCTCTCTTCTGCCGTTACTGCAAGAGGGAAGGTCATCGTAGTTCCACTTGTCCCATTGCTCCAAATAATTCTTCATCTGGAAATTTAAATGTAGAGAATGCTTCTGGAGGTCCTTCTCAATCCAAAGGTATATCTCCATCTATTTTGGAAGGTTTTATTCTATTTCATGATCATAGTATTCGAGTTCTTTTCGATACAGGTGCTTCACATTCTTTCGTATCGAAGAAGCTCGTTGATGATTTATCTTTGGATGTTTCTTGTATGGTTACTTCTTTAAGGATTGTGAATCCTATTGGGGGATCCGCAACCCTTAGCTTGTTTTGTGATGATATTGAGATTGTTTTATGTGGCTTTTCTTTCCGTGCGAATCTGCACGTTGTTTCTCATTTGGGTTTTGATATGATTTTTGGTATGGATTGGCTAGTGAGGTACGATGCCAGGATTATTTGTTCCGAGAGAATTTTATATCTTTGTCATCCTGATTTGCCTTCTCAGTTATCTCTTGTTCTTCGGGATGTGGATGATTCCGAGATGGCTTTGTATTCTCTTGATTCGCGAGATGGTGATGATGTATCTCGTATTCCTATTGCTTGTGACTTTTCTGATGTTTTTGAACCTGTATCAGGTTTGCCTCCCAAGTGGGCAATTGAGTTCCACATTGATCTCATTCCAGGCGCGCAGCCAGTTAGTCGTCCTCCTACGAGGATGTCTACAAAGGAAAATGAGGAACTCAAGAAGCAGCTTTTAGAGCTTGAGTCCAAGCAGTTAATTCAGTCCAGTTTTTCTCCGTGGGGATCCGCGGTCGTCTTTGTGAAGAAGTCCGATGGAACTCTTAGGCGTTGTATCGACTATCGCAAACTTAACGAGTTAACCATCAGGAATAGGTATCCATTGCCTAGGAACGATGATATGTTCGATCTATTGAGTGGTGCTAAGGTGTTTTCTCATCTTGACCTTGCCACAGGTTTCCCTCAGTTACGAGTCGCGGAGGATAGCATACCTCTTACCGCTTTCCGCACTCGTTATGGTTCTTTTGAGCGGTTCGTTATGTCGTTCGGTTTGACGAACGCTCCTGCTTTCTTTGTTGATCTCATGAATCGAGTATTCCGGGAATATCTCGATAAGTTCGTGCTTGTCTTCATTGATGATATCCTTATTTATTCTAAGTCTGAAGCTGAGCATGCTAATCACTTGAGAATTGTCTTGAGTACTCTTCGTCGTCATCAGCTTAGAGCCAAATTCACCAAGTGCCACTTTTGGGAGAATAAGGTTAAGTTCTTAGGCCATGTTGTATCTTCCGATGGCATTTCTGTCGATCCCTCAAAGATCGAAGCCATCCAGAATTGGAAGAGGCCTGAGAATGTTCATGAGATTCGTAGTTTCCTTGGATTGGCGGGTTATTACCGACGGTTCATCAAGGATTTTTCCCGTGTTGTGCTTCCTCTTACTTGCCTTACTCGGAAAGGCATTCGTTTTATTTGGTCCGACAAGTGTGAAGCTTCCTTTCTGTCATTAAAGGAACTTCTCACTAATGCTCCTATTCTTGTGGTTCCCGAAGGGAATCATGATCTTGTTGTCTACACCGATGCTTGTGATAGTTGTCTCGGTACTGTTCTTATGCAGAAGGATCGGGTAGTTGCTTATGCTTCTAGGCAACTGCGTCCGAATGAAGTTCGCTATGCCACTCATGATCTTGAGTTAGCCGCCATTGTCTTTGCCTTGAAGATTTGGCGACATTATTTATTGGGCGAGTGCTTCATTCTCTATACCGATCATAAATCTTTGAAGTACTTGTTCACTCAGAAGGAACTCAATATGAGACAACAGCGTTGGCTCGAGTTTCTTGCTTCCTATGACTTTGATATCCAGTATACCTCTGGTAAGGGTAATCGTGTTGCAGATGCGCTTAGTCGTAAACATTCGGTTGTTATTTCTATGATGCTTGCCGAATGGAATATTCTTGAGACTCTATCTTTTTGTGAAATTCGTGATCGAGGTTCATCTTCTGATTCTCCTATTCTATTATTTATTTTGGGAGCTCGACCTATTTTATTGGATCGTATTGCCGATGCTCAGCGGCGTGATCCTGATTTGTTGCATTTTATTCAGCTTTGTGAGTCTGGATCTTGTGATAAGGCGTTGCAAGATTTTAGCATTGATTCTCATGGGTGTCTTCGTAAGAAGAACCGTCTCTTTGTGCCTTCTGACTTTGCACTTAGGCATGATATTCTTGATGATTGCCATCATTCTAAATATACTATTCATCCCGGTAGTAGCAAGATGTATGCCGATATGCGTCGCCTTTACTATTGGGAAGGTATGAAGCGGGATGTGGCGAGTTATGTGAGTAATTGCATGACTTGTCAACGTATGAAGGCCGAACATCAGCGTCCTTCTGGTCTTCTTCAGCATCTTGAGATTCCATCGTGGAAGTGGGATCAAATTTCTATGGATTTCATTGACGGCCTACCTCGTTCGAGATCAGGCCATTCTAGCATTTGGGTTATTGTTGATCGCCTTTCTAAGTCTGCTCATTTCATCCCTATTAAGTCTAATAGGACTGCTTCGCATTTGGCTAAGTTGTATATCAAGGAAATCGTGAGACTTTACGGTGTTCCTAGTTCTATTGTGAGTGACCGTGATCCTTTATTCACGAGTCATTTTTGGAAGAGTCTTCAGCAAGCTTTGGGAACAAAGCTTAATTTTAGTATAGGTTATCATCCGCAGTCTGACAGACAGACTGAACGGGTAAATCGTATCTTGGAAGATCTTCTCCGTATTTGTATCTTTGATTTCGGTGGTAGTTGGGAGGATCATCTACCTCTTGTAGAGTTCTCCTACAACAATAGTTTTCAGTCTAGTATTGGTATGGCTCCTTTCGAAGCCTTATACGGAAGGCCATGTCGATCACCTTCTTGTTGGTTGGAATCTGGGGAGAAGCTTATTCTTGGTCCCGATTCTATTCGTGATTCTTCTGAGAAGATTGATCTTATTCGATTGAGAATGAAAGAGGCTCAGAGTCACCAGAAATCCTACGCGGACAACCGTAGAAAACCCCTCGAGTTTTCAATTGGCGATCTTGTTTTTGTTCGTGTTTCTCCTTTGAAAGGGGTTATGCGTTTCAGTGCGACTGGGAAATTGGCTCCTCGCTTTATAGGACCATTTTCTATAACTGAACGTATTGGCCCAGTAGCTTATAGAGTTTCAATTCCAGCTCATTTATCTGGCATTCATGACGTGTTCCACTTCTCGCAACTTCGGAAGTGTCTTCGGGAGTCGGATTCTGTTATTACTTCTCCTGATTTGCAGGAGCTTGAGATCTCACCGGACTTATCTATTGTACAGCAACTTATTCGCGTGCTTGACACGGAGGTGCGACACTTTCGGAACAAGGACGTGCCGCTCGTTAAAGTTCAACGGTCCACTAATCCCAATGACTGTACTTGGGAAACCAGAGAGTTTGTCGAGCGATCTTATCCGGGTTTTCTTTCTTCGCTTTGAAACGGTGAGTATGTCTTTTCATCTCGAGCTTATTTCCTTTTCTTTTGAATGTTTTATGTAAATAGTTGTTACAAATATCGTCTCTAGGAATTGCGGGGACGAAATTTTGTAAGGACGGAAGATCTGTAACAACCCGCATGTTTAACGATTATATATTTTAAATGTTTTATTTAAATATAGCGTCGTTAGTCGGATTTTTGGGTCCGAAAAGCTACTTTTTGCAAACGGCCGAATTGGAGCTTGAAACTACCTCCATTGGTTCCAAAATGGCGTTTGCGATCTTTTTGAGTATAATCTTTGATATGTTTGGAGTTTGTGAAATTTTGACTCTTTTTCTATTGTGTTTTGGGTTTGGGTTCAGCCCACTAACTATCTAATTAACCCTAACTCAGCCCTCTCCTCTCATTCACTTATTCATTTCTTAAAACTTAAGCTTAGAACTGAAAATGGGGGAAAGGAAGAGGAATTAGAAATTAGCAAGCCCTAGTTCTCCTTTGTATCTTGATTTCTTGCTCCAAATTCATAGAGAATCCATTGGTAAGTTTATCTCCATCTTCTCTATCTCTTCTCCTCTTCAATTTCAGTAATTTTCCTAACCCTAACTTAGGAAATGCTTGCTTTGATTCTAGATTGAAACTTGTAGTGTTGAAGTGGAGTGTGGTTGGTTGATTTCTTGCTTTTGTGCTTCTTCATCATCTTTGTTTGTGAGGTTAAAAGGTGAGTTTTGAACTCACATCTACTTCTCTTGATTTCATTGATGTTGGGTATGAATACCTAGCACTTGTCCTTATGCACTTGCTTTTAGTTTGGATTGAATTGGTGAATATCCAAATTTTTAGTGTTTGGGTTCAACTCTTGAAATCCTAACTTTGATCTTTTGATCATGTTTTTGGTGATGAATCGAAGTGTTTATAGGGTCGGGTAGCCGTTAGGCGTAAACCCCTAGCGTCCGTGCTCGTCCGGTTGAAAGTTGGGAGAGTTTGCACTTCATTTGTTATAAGTAGGAAATGCAGGAAATTGGGTTCAGTCGACTGGATCCTCTGTTCAGTCGACTGAGCTGAAGCCCGAAATTTTTCTGGACAATTTTCAGTTGACTGAACAGGGATTTCAGTCGACTGACCTGCTCCTGTTTTCCTGTTTTGCCTATTTATGCTTATTTTGATTGGTTTTTCGGATTTTATCGATTCATGTTGGTTCTTAGTGGTTATTATTGCCTCTTTGACTTTGATAACTTATTTTTGACTTCATCCACGGGTTTTTATAAAATAATATTTCTAGTCATATTAACTCCAATTTATAAATTCTATTTAAACACACGCACAATTTCGCACTTCGAGCGAAGTGGAAGGGTGATTAAATGGTTGGGCAAAACACGGACCATGAATCTGTGCGTTTATCCTTCCGATTAATTCCCGACCTATTCAATTGATCGTTTTGACCTTTGGGTTTGGTTGATCGATGATATGAGGTAAATTTGTACTGCTTTGAGTGTGAAATAAACTAACGGATAGTAAACCGTTTAGTGCGAACGGGTGGTTATGGGACTCACGCTACCACTTTTCGGATTCCTCTCTGGGAGTTTGTGACACATGCTGCCTTTGGGATAGTGTCTTCGGACTGACTCCTCTGGCTTGTTTCCTTTAAATATCGCTTTTGGAGTTGGCCCTTTGCCCCGACTCGAAAAATATATGGGGTTGGCGATTGTCTTTAGTATTGCTTTCGGAGTGGTTTCTTCACCACTGCTCAAGGGATATTGGAGTGGTTTCTTCACCACCGCTCAAGGGATATTGGAGTGGTTTCTTCACCACCGCTCAAGAGACATTGGAGTGGTTTCTTCACCACCGCTCAAGAGATAACGGAGTGGTTTACTCACCACCGCTCATGATGTTTCATTTATATGTATATTCCCTAGGTATTGCTTTTCTGTATTGGTTCTTTGGAGCCACACGAAATATAGCGTCTACCTTGTGGAACTTGTATTATCGGTATTTGTTGTTTGCCTTATGGCTTGCTTTGGGATATTCTTATCCTTTGTTTCTATATGTTGTCGATGATATGAGGCTTGATCTATATGATTCATCTTTTGTTAGATGATTGTGTATCTCTTTTAGAGATATCTATTATGCTTTGTAACCTTGCAGGTTTATTGTTGTTCAGTTTATTTAACTGATTTGTTTAGCTAGACTGATCCGTGTAATTTATACTCGGGTCAGACCGAGTTGTTTCAGGTTAGATGCTTTTGGACTTAGCCTATTTTGCTTCCGCATGGACTATTCTCTAGCTTCATTTTGTTGTGGCGTCTTTTGTGGTCCTTATCTGTTGTAACTCTGATACTTATATTTTTGTCTCGTCTGTATATTGTGGTCTCCTATACCACTTGACATGTATTATTTTGTATACTCTGTTGTGTATCCGTTTATGTGTATATTATGATCGACTGTTTTATGATGTGATTTACATTTGAGTTGTTATATTTTCTTCTGATAGATCCTATAGCCATTGTAGTTTTGCCTTAAATATTTATTGAATAGGTCGAACTTTAATGTGACTACTTTTCGACGTATTTAGTGAATAGTTAAGGTAAGATTACACATGGTCGCTTTCATTATACTCTATTGTCCGCGTTAGCCGACAGTATTATCTATGTAATACTCTCTGTTAACGAGGCTCTCGGAGTGGGGCGTCACAAATAGTGTTTAGGGTTTTCAAGTAAATAGAAAATAGCCGAAATTGTTACATCTATTAAATTCCAGCTACTAGCCACAAAAGTGGGTAATACAAATCAAAACCGTAGGGTCTCGTATGGAAAATGGATTTCCAACAATGGCAGGGCTACTGGGGTACCGCCCGTCACAGTATGGGGCCTAGATCACCGTACCGAGGATCACTCCCGACACCCTACAACACAAGGCCGGAACCATTCCTTACTGAACAGTCCCGAACAAGATAAACCCCACGGTTGTAGCTAGCAACCGCCCACACAGCCGAAATAAAAAGGGACATCTAGACAGGGGAACATCTTGTCCTGCTTGGGCATGACCCACCTAACCTTGCTGCATCTCCCCTGTTTTAGCCATTCCCGGTTGATGAGGCTTGAGCTGCGATTACCTTTATAGGACATATCACTTAGAATGCTCATCGTCCGCTTGACGATGTGCTAAAAGCATTCAATCCATACAAGTTCGTTCTGGGTTCGAACGAAACCGAAGGCATTATCTCGTCACACTCATTTTGGAATCACCCTCAAGGTCAACGACGATAACCCTTGCATTCTGAAAACACCATCTTGATCTTCATTTCAGAATTCACGATCTATCGTTTAATTTGGATCGATGTGGTTTTCGGAATATCAAATTGATACCCGATCCCGTCTCATCGAAATCCAAACGCCATTTTAAAGGCCAAGTTGTCTAATTAACTTAAATAGTTCAATTCAACTTATTGAATTAACATAGCATTTACCCACAGATAAACATATACAGGCATCATAGATATAACACAACATATCACAAAGCATCACAGAATATCATCAAATAAATATCACAATCAGATATTCAAAATAACAATCCGTAAGCAGTCATCTTTAAGTCTTATTTGTAATTAATTCAATTTAGAATTAATTACCTGAGAGTTAATCACTTAACCCTGTTGATTTAATTATTGATTATCAGTTTATTACTTATTTCTTTTCAAATTATTTAATTAATCGTTTCTTGATTAACTATTAAATCTTAATTATTCAATAGATTATTTATTTTATTTATTTAATTAATTACTTTATAATCAAGTTGTTTAACCTTAATTACTATTCCTTAATCATTAATTATCACCTTAATTATTATTTAATAACTTAATTATCCAATAATTATTTGTTAATTACTTAATTAATTAACTATTATCATTTATTAATTAACTTAAGTAGTTAATTACCCTTTTATTTATCACATAATCATTAAGCAATGAGACTCTAATTGAAATTAAAAAGTTAATATTCTTAGTTACTTTTTAAAAATAATTAATTGATATTAATCATTCAACTTAATTAACCTTTTTTTTAAGGAAATCTTTTGAAAATCGATATATTGCTAACTATAAACTTAAATATTAACAAATTCATACTTATCGTGAAGTAATTGCCTAATTTAAGAAATAATTAAGTGTTAAAATATTGTTAAGTATTAACTAAGATAGTCAAAACTTGTATTAAGTTTTTGACTTAAACTGTTAAACATTTTTTTTATTCTACAGTACTTTAAACTTGATGTAATCTGTTACTTAACTTACCACTAAAACACATTATAGCAGTTTAAAGGAAACCCGAGACTTCCCAGGGTAAAACTCGAGTGATGCTTCGGGTTCTTCATCCATGCTCATCGTCCGCGACATTTCCCTGTACCCCTTGAACTCTCTTCTTCTTCTTTTAATTTTTCCCATTAATTAGTTTAAGTTTTACTTAAGATAACACCTAAAGCATCATATTCATACTCAAAAACCCGTCCCAGAAACTCGAAGCAACTACCAATAAAACTCGAGCATCAACACGAGACGCAAACCCCTCACGACACCGACACAGTTTCGTGTCGTACACATGCACATGGCGGCGCCGGAGCACTGGCGAACCTCGCCTCACTCAACAAGTCGCGATTTATACATAGACACGAAAACAAAAATCGAATCATCTCAAGGGAACTCGAATCAAAAAAATGCCCCTTGCTCGAAAAACAGAAGCTCACCTCTGTCGACAAAACGACTTCGCCATCACCTCTGAGACCACCTGAGCCCCTCAACCCTTGGCCACACCCCGACAACACGACCCTCTTCCACTACCTTGAATTGCATGGAGCTCGATCACGCATAGGGGTCGTACGCGACTTGTTTACAGAGAAGAACAAAACTTCCAGTAAAACCCTAATAAGGTCTCATACTCAAATTTCACTCAATAGAAAAAAATTCTGAAAATTTTTACAAACTCACAAGTACTTAAACTCGCTTCAATCCAAATTTCAACCTTTTCCGTTGATTAAATTTTCTGGAATTGGTGAAAATGTAGTTTTATTTCAAATTCGAACTGCTCATGAATTACCAATTTAAAAATCTTCATTTTTGTGCTAAAAATCATAAATTTCAGTGGCCATTCATGTTATCAACTTGAATTAGCTTTCTATAACAATTGAATTTATCAATAGATTTCTTGATTACCTGTAAACCAATCCTCCAGCAAAATTACTCACTAATCATATTTAATCTACTTCGAAAATCTTGTTTGATGTTTTAGCATCTTTTTTGATTTAAAACTTTACAATGACTTAGATTAAAACACTTGAATTTAAATAATACCCAACCTTGATCTATAACAGAGAAGATACTATGCAGATGACATATATACATACACATATTCATATCCAAATATAAACCATGTACAAACTATATTGGTTAAAGAATCATGAACCAGTTAATTAACTCAAACTTTTATAAAAAAATCTTTGTTTACTCACCTGACCAATTTCTGAACAAAGAATAAATTTGATGTGGAACATCTGAAGCTTGAAACTGCCTCGAAGTTTTGATGTTGAAGATGCCCTGTTCTTGCTTTGAATTTAAATTTTGATTTTACTTCTTCTCTTATTTTGTTTTCTTAGGTTTTGTTATATTTCTGCTGAACGAACTAGAATGGCCAGTTTTATTCATATATAAAAGAAAAGAACTGGAAGCTTAAGGAAGGTATAAACTAGCCAAGCACTTTCTTCCTTTTGTTTTATATGAACAGATATTATTACTACAGAGCAAAGGATTTGCTAAATATTTTTAGTGGAAAAAATGTGGGCTTGAACAGATAGGCATTAAATGTTTTGTTGCTTAATTTGTTTACATACTTATTAAAATGTTTGCTGTGTGAAGATATTATATACAGTTTACTCTTTGCAGACAAACTTGTCTTGCGAATGAAGATCGTTTATATGCAATATTTATTTTGTTATCCTCTCATGTACATATTTGTGTCAGGTTTCTTCTCTTGTGTATATGAAGATTTGTTTATATACAAATATTTGTCTTATTCTTTTCAGTTTGAACTTCAAAATACAAATATGTTTGTGTTAATATATTTGTCAGATTCTACCTTACTTTGGTCTTGCATATGAAGATAATCTTGATATAAATATTTTTTTGTATAAGAATGTTTGTTTTAAAAACTTCTGGTTGAACTTTATATACAAGGTTTCAGGTCTTATACCTTTGGATGAGGACATCTGTTTTGTTATTTTTACTTGCATAACATCTACAGGTAGATGTTCTTGTATATATGATGTTAATTTGTTTTATTATTTTGTACATTGCTCTTATTTTATTTTATGCTTTCAAATTTACAGTTTATGTTGTATGCTTGTTTATTCATTTTAATCCTATTTGTGTTATTTTTATTTTATACTTAGACTTATTTTTATGCTTTGTTTACTATTTTAAAGTTATGTTGAACGTATATTTTAACTAATAAATTCTTGATTTACATTTATTTCTATTTTATATTTTAGCCATTAATATTTAAGTTGTATTCCATAAATTTACTTACTTATATTTATTTGTATTTTGTACTTTAGCTAACAATATTTTAAATTATGTTTAATATGATTTACTTATATTCATACTTATCTTTATATTTATTTCTATTTGTATAACTATCAATATTTAAACTTAGATTCATGGGTTTACTTGTTTATTTATATTTATATTTTTGACTTACATTAATATTTATTTTTTTATATTGAACATTATCATCTATTTATATTTTATATTGTTAGACCTTGATTTAATTTTAAAGATTATTATCTATAGATACTTTTATACTAAATGTAAATAAGGTAAAGCGTTTTAATTCAATGGTATAAGACAAATATTATAAAGAGATTTATTTTAAATTTTCAAATATTAGTAATCATATGTATATTTATCAAATGTAAACAAAGTAAAGTATTTTAATTAGATTATATAAGATAGATCTTTAATGTAAATATTATTGAGATATTTATTTCAAATTTTCAAGTTCGTTTTCTTTCAAAATACCAATATATACAAATAAATGTCAATTATTCCAAAATCACGTTCATTTTAATATGATCAGTTTACATTTTATTTAATTAGATTAAATATTTATTAAAATAAATAGGGCCAAAAATCCAGGGTCGTTACATTCCTTCCCCCTTAAAAGAATTTCATCCCCGAAATTTAAAACAAAGATAATTCTGAAGTTGTTATACCAACCATACAAACATATATATCAATCATACAATAGCAAACAATCTATCCTAACAGACATCACTAGCTATCCGGACACGAATCCGGATAAGCTTTCCTAAAACTATCCAGAGTTGTCTCTTGATGATCGCAATTCGAACTGGATTCCTGACCACAGTAAAATTTGATTCGACTTCCAAATCTTCCTGAACTACTGGTTCTATAACTAATGATGGATCATGAACAAATTCCTTAGTTTGATATATGGAATATACAATGAATTCCAGACATCCGTCCCAGCAGTTCAATACTGAAAGGTACAGTACCAACTCTTTCCCAATTTTATTGACTTCTTTACTGAATTTCAATATCTATTCATTCAAGCCCGTATGATGTACATATACCATTTGTACGCAATATCAAATCCGGTCACTCGCTCAATCATGCAATTTCACTTCCGAACTAGTATCGTCCACCCGACTTCCTAGTGCGGACTCAGATCTGGTTTCCTTGATCAGAAATTGTCATTCTCCTTGCATAGCCACAACTATGATAGAGAATTTTCAGAATCAATAAAAATCCATATCCATGGTTCGTCGTCGAAAATCGAGGGAAAAATCCTAACTCGGATTGATATAACTATCTCGAAATTCTGTGCTCGAATCTGGATCAAATTGCTATGCGAAAAACTAATATATGTACATCCTACGTATTTATATCCATTGATCATCGACTATATCAATTTTCTTTTATTCACATTATTTTTATTTCTATCCATTTGGAATAATTTTCTCAATATCAAATTTACTTAAGAATTTTATCATTTATTTTTTAAGTTTAATATAAGCATTATATATACTCTTATATTATTACTACCACTTTAGCCTTTATATCCTCTTATTTTAAATCTTAATTTCCAATTCCATGAGAATTCAATTTATCTTCAACTCTGAATATTGAATTTTATTGACTATCTTCCATTTAAAACTTTCGTGTAAAGCATAGCTTTATGGATGAGACCTCATCAGACCTCACACCCCGGAAATGGTCGAAACAGGAAAGATGCAGCTTGGTTAAAAGGATCGAATCCTTTAGGGTACGTCGTTTCCTTCTGGAAAAAAGGTGGTGTCATGGTATGGAGCCTAGATACTTTACCTATGCGGTTGCTGCAATCTCATTTACTGTGTGGTTGTTGCTTTGTGGTAGAGGGCCCTCGGATAAAGGTCGCAAACGACCGGGGAATGGCATAGTCGTGTTGTAGTTACCTAGTAATAGAGGTAACCCGGCCTTGTGTTGGCAGAGAAGTGGTTAAGTTCTCGGGATGTCCCTCCAAAGGCGTACCCATGTGGCATAGGAAGTTCCTTAGCCTGACCATTTGTTGGAAATCCAAAGAAACAATACGAGCCCTTTACGATTGCAATTTGTATAACCTGCCACTTCAGGTAGCAGCTATAGTGGGCATAGTATAATGGTACCTATGCTGGCTAAGATTAATATTATATTTTCAAAATGTTTTTACACTATGCACTAGTAATAATATTAAAGAGTTTTCTCGTATTAAGCATATTTGACTATCTTATGGAGAAATCTTCCCCAAGTGTGTGATTGCATTGTGTGTGTGCCAGGAGTCCTTATGGTAGTTTCATTTTCCAAAAGCATGAACGGTTTTCTTTATAAATCTTGTTTTATTTAAAAGCAACTGTTTTTGTTTACTTATACTAGTCCCATGACTGACCCGGAGTTTATTGTTTCTTCCTAAAACCTGGGTGCCCATAATTTCCACACGGGCAGCCTAGTAGCAGATTTCCGTGTTTTAGTGCTAGCTTTATTTTGAAGTCTTTTTGGTTTGGAGGTTTTTGTGTTGGAGATATTTTGAAAGCGTCTGGATCTTAAGGTGCTTAGTTTTGGAAGTTCGCTATCACTTCATTTCTTTGAAGACTTTTTGGCATATGATCACTTGTTGTTCTATTGTGAAGTTCTATTTGAAGTTGTAATAAATGTATAAAGATACTCTGATGTTGTAATGGATATTATGATGATGTTGTATCTGTGATGTAATGCATGATATTCATTTTGTTTTCACTGTTTTATGTTCATCTAATGCTGTTATAAGCTCCATCCGACTGGAGTTCGATGTTTGAATCTTCGGCAGTTGAATACAAATGAGGTATTTAATGTCAATTTTCGAACATTGGATTTCGGATCATGACATGTGGTATCAGAGCTAAAGGTTGAGTAAGAACTTTAGCTATAGAGTATAACACATTAGATGGCTCATTTGAGATAGGGAGAAGTATACCCTAAAATGAGTATAACCGAGAACGAAACCCCAAATTTTCTTAGTCTATTTCTTTTAACTGCTGATATTCCTTAAGATATCTCGTCCGAATATCTAAATCCATTTTCTTACTGATTACAGAAAGTAAGAATGAGCGGATGAAGAGGAAGAGCTAGGGGACGAGGAAATGCCACAACACCTAGCCAAGTTCCCCTAACAGCAGAAGCAGCTTTATCTACTCAGCATCAGCCGAATCTGGCTGATTTATATAAGAGTTTCTCAAGGCTTGGTGGTAAGCCGTTCACCGGCAAGGAGTCGATTGTTGAGGCCCAAGAATGGATCAGATCATGCGAAAGAATCTTTAAAGGGCTAAAGCTGCAAGATGATCAGATGCAACTCATAGCTTCTTGGCAACTTCAAGAAGAAGCCTTAGCATGGTGGGAGACAGTCACTGTAGATGAGCCTGAAGACGAGTTTGCTTGGGAGAGATTTAAAGAAGTATTTGAGAAGCACTATATGACATCAGTAGGGATTTCTCGAATGTAACAGGAATTTATGGACTTAAAGCAAGGGAGTTTGTCATTCGAGGAGTATCTAAACAAATTCAACAAATTGTCTCGTTTCGGTCCAGAATTGGTGAATACACCTTTAAAGAAAAATGAAAGGTTCATTCGTGGGATGAATAAGAAGTTCCATGAAAGGATGATTGGCCACGTCAAAGAATCCTTTTCAGATTTGATTGATATGGGGTACAGATATGCTACACTTGATATGCAAGAAGCCCCGGTGGAGAAAGGAAATTCGAGTAATCAAAATTGGAAGAAGAGGAAATTTGGAGGCAAGAAACCACGACAAGGTAAGGAGAAAAAGAAGAGCAATCAGGGAAGCACGGTAGAGAATGTCACTTTCTTTAATTGCTTAGAAAAGGGCCATTATTCGAGCAGATATACGAAGCCTAAGAGACAAGTCAATTAATCCATTCAAGCGAAGCCCAATGTTATTATTGTCAGAAATTGGGGCACGAAGTTAAAGACTGCCTAACCATGAAACAAGCTCAGACAGCCAAAGTGTACACAATCAAAGACAAACCTTCATCTTCCAAAGTAGAAAAGGGGAAAGGAGTTCTGGAGGTAATCTCACTATTTATGATAGCATTGTTAGAGTTCTGTTTGACATGAGTGCTACACATAGTTTTATCTCTCAGCAAGCTATAAAGGAATTGAACCTTGAACCTAATTTTGTTGATGAGCCTATATGCGTAAAGAATCCAGTTGGAGGCCCCGCAAACCTTTGTCTTCGATGTAGAGACGTTCCTATCTCATATTCTTGTTACCAATTCCCTATCGGTCTCTTTGTCCTTGATTTTGATGAGTTTGAAATCTTAATCGGAATGGATTGGCTAACAAAATATGAAGCCAAATTGGATTGTAATAATCGATTGATTTCGATTAAAACCAAATTTGGAGATTCCATTGAGATTTCTTGTGAGCACCCTAGTCCTAAAAGAGAAGGGTTGATGTATAACTTGGGTTATCTTGAATCCAGTCTGGAGTCTATACCCATTGTTAGAGATTTTCCAGACGTATTTTAAGAAGTGAAATCCTTCCCTCCACATCGAGAAATAGAATTCAGAATTGACCTAGTACCCAATGATCGTCCTGTCGTTCACGCAAATCGCAGGATGGCACCCAGAGAAAGGGTTGAATTAGTCAAGCAAACCAATGATTTACTAGATAAAGGGTTAATTCGACCTAGTGTTTCTGAATAGGGTTCGGCAGTAGTGTTTGTTGCTAAATCGAACAGATCTTTGAGATTATGTGTAGATTACTGCGATCTCAATAAGCTGACTCTCAAGAATAAATTTCCTCTACCTGGAATTGATGATTTGTTTGATCACTTGCACGACGCTCGTTTCTTTTCGAAGATGGATCTAGCCCAGGGGTTCCATCAACTATATATCACCGAAGATTATGTTCATTTGACCGCTTTCAGGGGTGCTAATATGTCCTACGAATGGTTAGTCTTGCCTTTTGGGCTAACTAATGCTCCAGCATACTTCGTAGATCTTATGACCTGCGTGTTCCGGGAAGTATTGAATAAATTTGTGCTTGTGTTTATTGATGATATTTTGGTCTATTCCAAGACCGAAGAGGAGCATGCCGAGCATCTTAGAATTGTTTTGGTGATATTAAGGAGAAATATTTTGTTCGCCAAATTTTTCAAATGCCATTTTTGGGTCAAAGAAGTTAAATTTCTCGGCCATATTGTTAATGAAGAAGGGATTTCTGTTGATCCTAGCAAAATTTATGTTATTCTTGATTGGAGAGAACCCACTACACTTCAAAGCTTTTTAAGTTTAGCACGTTATTACCGGAAGTTTGTTCGGGACTTTTCAAGGATAGCTAGTCCGTTGACTAAGCTAACAATGAAGAATACAAGATTCAATTAGACTCTGAAATGTGACGAAGCTTTTCAGGAGTTGAAGAAAAGATTAACCACCGTTTCTGTTCTTGCTATTATCAACAGGAACCAGGGTTTATATGTTTATACCGATGTTTGTGGTGAAGGTTTGGGTGCGGTATTAATGCAGAACGGGAAGGTAATTACCTACGCGAGCTGATAATTACGTCCTCATGAAAGTACCCAACCCATGATTTGGAGCTTTTAGCTGTTATCTTCGCTTTGAAAATATGGTGACATTATCTTCTGGGTAAGAATCTTTTTCAGCTTTCTTAACGATTTACGAATTTAACTTAACTTAACAAATATACTTGTTGAACTCTCTTTATTTTAGGTGAAAAATTCGAGTTATTCACCGACCATAAATCTTTGAAATACCTCTTCACCCAGAAAGATTTAAATCTTCGACAACAATGTTGGTTGGAATTTCTGGCATCTTATGACCTGGACATTCTATATATGCCCGGAAAAGCCAATGTAGTTGCCAATGCTTTGAGTAGAAAGCATGCTATTATTTCTTACCTTGTCCTTGCTCCTACTCTTCTTGAGAAAGTCGCCAGCAAATAAAAAGAAGATGAGTTTCTTCATCAAATTTATGAGTGAATGCGTCGTGGTGAAAATACTAGTTTTGAAGTCGACGATGATAAAGTTATAAGATCGAAGGAAGAATCTGTGTCCCAAATATTCTAGAGCTGAAACGTGAAGTTTTGGACGAATGCCAGAATTCTAAAATTTGTATCAATCCAGGTGTCAATAAAATGTATCGTGATATGAAAAGAACTTTCTGGTGGAAGACAATGAAAAAGGACATATCTATATATGTGAGTCGCTGTGCTACTTGCCAACAACTCAAAAGCAATCAAGAGAAAATGGCGGGTTTACTTCAGCCTGTAAAGGTACCCAAGTGGAAATGGGACCAAGTATCGATGGATTTCATCGACGGGTTGCCTCGTACTCGGAAAGGCAATGAAGCAATTTGGGTCATTATGGACCGTTTGACTAAGACAACCCACTTCTTGCCAGTAAAATCTACATGCATGGAAGCAAGTTAAGCCGAATTATATGTGAAAGAAATTGTACATCTTCACGGCATTCCTAGAAGCATAGTGAGTGATCGTGATTCGATCTTCACTAGTAGATTTTGGGAGGCGTTTCAAGACGCATTGGGAACAAAACTGAATTTCAGCACTGCTTATCACATACAGTCTAATGGGCAGACTAAGAGGATTAACCGAATCTTAGAAGACCTATTGCGTGCTTGTATACTTGATTTTGGTGGTTCTTGGGAGGACCATTTGCATCTAGTCGAGTTCTCATATAATAATAGTTATCAGGCCAGTATCGAGATGGCTCCATTTGAGGCTTTATATGGTCGTCCGTGTCGATCACCTGCATGTTGGATAGAGTCAGGGGATAGACTCATCCTTGGACCGGATATGATTAAAGAAGCCACAGAGAAAGTTGACTTTATACAAAAGAAATTGAGGATGGCTCAAAGTCGTCAAAAGAGTTATTATGATCATAGAAGAAGGGATTTGGAATTCGAGTTTAGGGACTCTATCTTCCTTGAAGTATCTCCAACGCGAGGTGTATTAAGGTTTGGGAAAACCGGTAAGCGGGCACCACGGTATATTGGTCCTTTTCCTATTCTAGAGAGGATCGGTTCTTTAGCCTATCGAGTACAGTTGCTTAGCTGGTTATCTGGCGTGCATGATGTGTTCCATATTTCTAACCTTCGGAAGTGTGTGCACAATCCGGATAGTATTATTCAAGAAGTTGCTCAACAGGATCTCGACATCACTCCCAATTTAACAGTTAAAAGAGAACCAATAAAGATTGTGGATCGAGATAAAAAGCAATTGAAAAAAAAATTGTGAAACTGGTTAAAGTACAGTGGAGTGGCGATCCAAAGGACTGCACTTGGTAAACTGAAGATAATGTGCAAAAATCATATCCTACTTGCAAAGTGGATATCTTTGCTTAAACTGGTAAGCCATTCCTTTATTCTTTCTGAATTCGTATATTCTCTGTTTGTTTTTCTTTCTTTCAAATTCGAGGACAAAATTTTCTTAAGGAGGGGATATATGTAACATCCCAAAATTTATCGTTTTAAATTGACAATTTATTTGAACTTTTGGAATTCAATTTGAAAATAATTTGAAAAGTTTCAAAACAAATAAAATAAGTGGCCATTTATATACGAATAAAATTCAACATTCTTTTGGGTTTAAAAAATTTGAAATAATAAATGTTTTAAAAATCATTTGAATTTTAAATTGTATATATATATGAGGCATACATGAGTAGACTTGAATGTATATGTTGAATTTGAATTCAAATTCAACAAGTATATGTATGAGTATATAAATGGATTACAATTCAAGTTGAATTGTAATTTGAATTTAAATTTAAAATAAATGATTTAGAGAAATAATTGGCATTTGAAATCATAAAGGTGTAATTTATATAATGTAAAGATTTGTAAGAAACATTTCTTCTTTTAACATTGTATGTATACAAATGAATGAGGGATGTATTTATTGAAAAAGTGAATTTTATACAAAATTTACATAAATTTCTTTTGTCTTTATGAAAAATACAAGTGTTTAACATGCATGAGGGAGATGGTATGGAAATAAACAAGTGTAGAGATCTCATGATTGGTTTTAACAAGTGGCATTCAATTTAGTTGATCGAAAAAAATAATAAAACTTAAAATCATAAAAAAAATTCAGCTTCACTTTGTCAATTATTTATCCTCTTAAATTTCTGAAAAAAGAGTAAAGAAATCTTGAACATCACAAATCTCAACAACAACGGAAATAGAAAAAAAACTGCAACATCCTCTTGAATTCAAAAAAAAATAAAAAAAATAAAAAAATCTAAAATATGAGACTCTTCTCCAACATTAAAGCAGTAGTTTTAAATTCCATCTCTCAGGTAAGTTTTAAACTTCATAGTTAAGTGAATTTGTAATTTCAAAATCAAGTTTTAACACAAAAATTTCAAACTGCAGATTAGTATAAACAAGCTCCAGTTTTGGCCAGGAAACAGAGATGGATTCTCTGAAATAAATTAAAGCAAGTGAACTTTTCTTTTAAAAATTTGAATTTGAATGTGTTAATCAGTAATAAAGCAAGAATTTAAGCAAGTTGTATCAATCAATTGCAGGAAAAAAAATCAATTTTAAAGACTAAATAAATTTCTGGATTTCAAGCTACTGACCCTATTCTCTGTTGCATTAAATTCAGACTGTAAGTAAGCTTGGATCTTTGTTTGTTATTGATGAATTAAATAAACAAATACAACAGTGATTAAGCAAAGATTGTATTAACAAGTTGCAGATAAGATTTCGAGATCAAAGTAGAAAAATATCCAGGCTTCCATCTTTATTTTAAAACAGTGAGGAGTTTTCTGTTCAAAACAGTGTCAGGTGAGTGAACTTCTGTTTAATCCAATTACTTGTTGTTGTATGCATGCCTGAATGATGTTGAAAACTTTTGCATGAGAACAAAATGAGTGTGCATGTATATATTTGTTTGGGCGTGTTCTTTCATCCCTGTTCTTCTGAGCTTCTGGTTTACAGAGTTGTGATGCCCCACCTCTATACCCACGCTAGCCAAGAACACTACGGTGTAGTGCTGTCAACTAGCGTGGAGAATAAGGCTGTTGAGGAGCGACCATCCGTGTAATTTCTTATCACACGGTGGCTATAAAATGATCTCCGAAAACAAATATAGAAGTAAGCATAACATGCGAATCAATCACAGATATCCATATCACAAAGGCGGAAAGAGATATGAATATATATCACATAAAAGTGTACATCAGAGTATTGGTCTAAAAAGATCCACGATAATACAAAAGAATAGCAACGCGTGCTATACAAAAGAATACAACTATGAGTCTATATCTCAAGTGTAAACAACAAAAGCTGCTAATCTAAACAAGTAGCCAAAAGTCTGAGTAGTGAATCACTGGGGGAGGAGTCAAGCAGTAGCACCTGTAACATCTCGGCCTGACCTGAGTATTATTTATAAGAAAATAATAAACGGATCAGTCTAGCTATAAATATCAGATGACATGATATAAAATAAAAGATATGGCATAAACATAAAATATCCATACTGACATACTACTATAAGTATGCAATTAATGGTCAACAGGAGATCAACCGATAAGAGATAAATCAATATCACAAGAATCTTCTCAAAGATCCAAAGAGGGCATCATACCCTAAACTTGTACTCATGACAAGTCAAAGAGATAAATTCCAGAAATCAACACAAGAAATCCAGAAATCATAAAAAGGGAAAGACGCCTATCACATGACGGCCCGAAGACCATGGGGAGCTACCCCACATGTGTGAATGGAATCACACAGATTGAGGTCAGGACTAACCAAAAAGCAGAAAGGTATGTGTGAATGGAATCACACAAGTGGTGTCTAGTCTAACCTTGCAATGAAAGAGACATCGCGCAATTGCTAGTCTAATTCATAAAGCGATCAACGAGAAGTGTCAATTACACTAAGCTAGTAAATATAGAAGTTTAGCTTCATGTCCCATAACCACTTGCTTAACTTAAATATTTACGAACAAACTGTAAATCTTCACTAATAAAATTGTCACAAGAGGTTCAATCGAACAAGTCCAAGAATTAACCGACGAAGTGAACGCAAGCGTTTCATACCACTTGTTTTACTAAGTCGTTTAATTAGATTTCTCATCCGAGTGAGGTAAAGGCTTGTATATACTAATAGATTGGAAAACGGTTTAAGAAAAGAGCTTTGTTATTAAAAATAGAGTTGAAATTGTTTGTTAAAAGAGTTTTGATATTTACTACTAGTATTGAAACCTTTATATTATAAAGTGACAAAACACATAAGCAAGTGTAGAAACAATCAGTCACAAAGATCGCATACGGAGATGCGAATAAAATCCAAGGAAATCAGCTCAATGTTTTTCAGATAAGATCCCCTACGGAGGGGGGGTCCAGGGGGGGTGGCAACCCCCCAAGGTGGGGGTGCGGGGGCAACGCCACCGCTTACGGGGTTCGACCTGCCCGGTCAGGTCGCGGGGGCCCAGGGGGCAGCGCCCCGACCAAAACGGTACGACCTAGTGAAGACAAAATGAGGTCTAACGACCTAAGGGGAATAGGGTCGAGCGACCTAAGGGTTGCGACCTAGGGGTCCAAGGGGTCAAGCGACCTACCGGGATAAGGTTCAACGACCTATAGGGTTATAATGTCATGTGACCTATCGGTTTATAAGGTCATGCGACCTAACGAGCTATGGCCAAACGACCTAGTAATGGTAGTAGGGTTGAGCGACCTAAAGGTTTAACTGGTCAAACGACCTAAGGAAGGTAAGGTCTAACGACCTAACGCTCGCGACCTAACGGTCTAAAGGCCATGCGACCTAGAGGAAAACAAGGTCAAGCGACCTAAAACGTCGCGACCTAACGACCAAAAACGTCGCGACCTAGCGACCTAAAAATGGAAGGCAAGGCCGAGCGACCTAACGAAGAGGGGGTGAGCGACCTATGGTCATAAACGAGGTCGAGCGACCTATAGAGGCATAGGATGCAGCGACCTAAAACGTCGCGACCTAGCGACCTAAAACGTCGCGACCTAGCGACCTAAGGGGATAGGGGCCGAGCGACCTAACGTTCGAACGACCTACGACCTAAGGAGATAAGGGCCGAGCGACCTAACATTCGAACGACCTACGACCTAAGAGTCGAACGACCTAAGTGTTACGACCTAAGAGTCGAACGACCTAGCGTGGAAGCGGCCTAAAAGCCAAACGACCTAACGACCTAAGGTCATATGACCTAGCGACCTAAAGCCATACGACCTAACGACCTAAGGTCCATACGACCTACGACCTAAGGTCTATACGACCTAACTCCGAAGACGTTAGAAATGGCCAGGACGACCTACGACCTAAGGTCCATACGACCTACGACCTAAGGCTCAACGACCTAATTCCGAGGCTAATGACCTAACGCTACAGGGGGAATTTAAGGCCAGAAACGACCTACGACCTAAGGGTTAGGTCGCGAGCGACCTAACTCCGAACACACGAAAATGGCCAGAACGACCTAAGTGCAGAAAATTCACCAAAACGCTAAAAATTGGAGTTTTTCGCCAATCCAATCCAAACCAAATGCTAATATGCATGCAAAAGTGATAGGGAATCATTCCCAACAGTCCAATATGGTTATAGACTAGAATTGTGAGATAAAAATCTCACCTTTGCTCCAAAACCCAATGAAAATGAAGAACAAAGCTTGAAGGCAAATGGAGAAGCAACCACAAGCTTGAATCCGATGTCTTCTTCTTGAATTTGGAGTTGAATGTTGGAGTTGCAATAAAACAAAGACTTTGGAGTTTTAATTTCTCATTCCATTCACCATTTTTGTTGAAGCTTTAGTGTTAGGAAATGAAATGAAGCAATGAAGAAGAAGGGGGGTGGAACTTGGGCCTAATGGGCTAAAAGTCCAAACCAAAGGCTCGAGTGAAAAAGTGGTGAAATTCCACTAACCCCAAACATATCAATGTTTCTACTTAGAAGATTGCAAACGAAGTTTCGAACTCAATGGAAGTGGTCTCGAGTCCTAATTTGACCGTTTGCAAAAAGTAGCTTCGGACCAAAATCCGATTAACGATAAAATATTTAAATAAAATATTTAAATATAAAAATCGATAAATATGCAGGTTGTTACAGACTCCCTTCCTTAAAGAAATTGCGTCCTGGCAATATATAAGGTGGAAATAAGAAGTAACAACCATAAAAGCATATTAATACTAAAGAAATTTGATATTAGAAGTTCACCTCAAAGAGCAGGAGTAAGCAAGTCTGGATGTGTTCGCTCGATGAATTCTTTGGATTCCCAAGAGCAATCCTTAGGATTTGTGGACCATTGAACCCTCACAAGCAGAACATCTTTATTTCGAAGCCGTTTACCCTCCGAAGCAATAATTCGAATAGGATGCTGCTCATAAGTTAAATTCGGCGAAACTTCAATTTCTTCCACAACAGCAGGCTCAAGAATGGAATCGGAATCCCGAAAGCATTTCCGTAATTGAGAAACGTGAAACATGTCGTGCATAGCAGAAAACTGAGCATGCAAGGCGACAAGCCATGGAATCTATACGTATGGTGATAGGGAATGGCCCAATATATTGAGGCGCTAATCTTTCCCTATCAACGGGAACGTACAACACCTATCATAGGTGAAACACGAGTAAAAATTCTGGACCTAAAACCAGCTTCTCACCGACCTTAAGCCAACAAGGAGATTGGCATAGCATTCCCTAGAGTGCCTCGAAGAATGCCATACCAATACTAGATTGGAAGCTATGATTATAGGAAAATTCAATAAGAGAAATATGATTTTCCCAACTTCCACAAAAATCAAGCACACAACACGAAGAAGGTCTTCCAGAGTTTGGTTCACACGCTCTACTTGTCCATCGGGCTGGGGTAATAAGCGGTACTTAAATTAAGCTTCGTTTCTAAAGCTTTTTGAAGACACTTCCAAAAATCCACTAGTAAACAATGGATCACTATCGCTATCGATAGAAGTAGGAACTCCATGTAATTTAACATCTCCTTTAACAAAGAGTTTGGGCCAAAAGAGGAACGGTTCGGTTAATCCGAACGGGGAATAAAATGGACGGATTTAGTAAGTCTATTTACTATAACCCATAAGCTATCATGACCCGAACGGGAACGGGGAAAGACATCTATAAAATCCATGGGGATTTGGTCTTACTTCCAAATTGGAATTTCTAAAGGTTGCATTAACCCACCAGGCCTTTAGTGTAGGGCCTTGACAAGATGGCGAGTCATACAACACTTAACAAAGTTAGCGATATCAGATTTCATTCACTCCAAATAATAAAGTCGCTTCATATCTACGTACACTTTACTACTTCTAGGATGAATGGTAAGTTTGGAACGATGTGAATCTTCAAAAATATATTGACGAAGATCACAAATATTTGGTACGATAAGTCTACCAAACTTTTAAATGTCGCCACGAAAATCAATATCGAAGTCTTTCTAACTTTCAATAATAATTTTATCCCTACAACATTGGCTAAGAAGAGCCAATTCAGAATCTAGCCCTTTGAGCTACAAGAATGCAGTCTAAAAAGAATAAGGAACCTCTAGACTACATAAAACAAGGGATGCATATAAACCGGATTTCGCGATCTCGAATCTCTCAAGTGAATAGAGTCTCGAGATCGTTCCATTCGGATATCACCATAGAAAACAACTACTTGTTGCTTACGACTAGTGCATTGGCAACAAGATTTCCCCTTTCAGGGAGTATATATAGAATATCAAGATCATAAGATGCAAGAAATTCGAGCCAACATGGTTGACGCAACTTAATTATGAGAAATAGATATCCCAATGATTTATAATTGAGGTAGAGAACAAATTTCTTCGCCAAAGACGATGATGCCAAATATTGAAAGCAAAATCAATAGCCGCGAGTACCAGATCATAAGTGGCATTCCTAGTCTCGATCGGCTTTAAAGATTAAGAAGCAAAAGTGATTGCACGTTCTCTTCGGGAATCACAAGAATAGGAATATTGAAAAGAAGGAATTTTGTCCTCTTTCCCAAAAAGCTAAAACTTTAAAAATCACAATTACCTTTATAGAAAAATTTATAATTTACAAGTTAATTTATTGTGTCTGATTGTCTCATCAAAGCGTTTAGGAAATCCCTATTGATAGCGTTGATCAAGTGCATCGACCAGAAATCTTAAAACACTAAATGGGCAATACAACACAAAATTATTTTCTTCTTAAAAAGATTTGCAAAATTTTAAATTTCTATTCTCATTCAAAATTAATAAATATAAGATTGGAATTATTTGAGATATTCATAGAATACTCGATTTATAAAATGGATGAAATAGACTGGATAAATTGAATGACACAATATGTCATTCATATAAATCATAATGAGTGCGGAATGCGGTATGTGGAAGGCTAACTTTCGCAACTCGTAGTGATTGAAATTCGGTGGCAAGGTCAAACTAGAAAGACCTTAACACCACTTAAAAGGTTGCTTAGGTAATGATCCTAAGACAAACTCAAAAATATCGGAGAATTCTCAACCGATATGAATGAGAGAGATATCTCTTTATTCAACATGTGAGCTTAAAGAATAAAATGATGCCATTGATTTGAAATCGAAATCACAAAGGAAAAATATGAATCTGCTTAACAGATTGAAAATATCGAAAATGAATAGTCCTTTCGGAAAAATTGGATATGGGCTTTACAATAAGCCAATCCTTTCACGCAAATCAATTCCGAAACCAAAGCAATGCCTAACATGCAAATTGGTTCAGAAAGAAAAATCACATGAAATAATTTTCGATATCAATAAAAAGCAAGTAGAGTGTTGCTAATCCACTAATCTGGATTCGCAATCCTCAAAGAAGTCATCAAGCCCAAAACATAAAAAGAAAGAAAATCATCAAGTTCTTTTGATATAAAAATAATGAGACGAACCTATATCAAAAAGAACTCGAATCGGATAATCGAAAACAAATGAAATCAAGGATTAAATAAGAAATACCTTGACCCAGAGAAGTTTCGTTAGAAGCATTTAGTTTTCCTTCTCTCCTGCTAGGTCGCTTGGGACATGTAGACAAGTAATGGCCCGAGCCTTTACAATAGCGGCAATAGAGAGGTTCTGGGCAATTGATTACATAATGGTCTGTGGAACCACAATTAAGGATTGGAGTCTTTGCTCCAAAAATAGGTTGCTTCACCTTCTTATCGGGATGAGGGCTTTTGAATTTAATACGCCTCTTCTTGGAAATCCCAATATCACTATCAATCCCTCTATCAGCCTCTTTTTCTTGTAGCATGATATCTACAAGTTGGTCGAAAGGAACTTCTAGTTTCAGAGGTAAAACCATTTCGGGATCCTTATCCAAAGCACAGATAAACCTTTGATTCTGAGCAAGATCCAAAAGTTGTTTGGCAGACATGAATGCGCCATCCAGAGAAGGGCAACTGGATTGACCAGTGCTAGGACTGCTAGAACTAACCATTTCTCTTCCTTAAGAAAGAAAGAAGGAAGAAGAAGAAGGTTATTCACAAAATGAATATCAAGCAATCTTGATAGATAAAACAAGGAATCATAAAGAAAATAGGATGAATCGGTACGAAGACTCGAATTAAATCCTAAGGCACAACTCCTAAGAAAGACTTAGGACATGATCCTTGTTAAATTATTCTAAAATGTTCCGAAGTTTGGCTCTGATACAGAGTTGTGACGCCCCACCTCTATACCCACGCTAGCCAAGAACACTACGGTGTAGTGCTGTCAACTAGCGCGGAGAATAAGGCTGTTGAGGAGCGACCATCCGTGTAATTTCTTATCACACGGTGGCTATAAAATGATCTCCGGAAACAAATATAGAAGTAAGCATAACATGCGAATCAATCACAGATATCCATATCACAAAGGCGGAAAGAGATATGAATATATATCACATAAAAGTGTACATCAGAGTAGTGGTCTAAAAAGATCCACGATAATACAAAAGAATAGCAACGCGTGCTATACAAAAGAATACAACTATGAGTCTATATCTCAAGTGTAAACAACAAAAGCTGCTAATCTAAACAAGTAGCCAAAAGTCTGAGTAGTGAATCACTGGGGGAGGAGTCAAGCAGTAGCACCTGTAACATCTCGGCCTGACCCGAGTATTATTTATAAGAAAATAATAAACGGATCAGTCTAGCTATAAATATCAGATGACATGATATAAAATAAAAGATATGGCATAAACATAAAATATCCATATTGACATACTACTATAAGTATGCAATTAATGATCAACAGGAGATCAACCGATAAGAGATAAATCAATATCACAAGAATCTTCTCAAAGATCCAAAGAGGGCATCATACCCTAAACTTGTACTCATGACAAGTCAAAGAGATAAATTCCAGAAATCAACACAAGAAATCCAGAAATCATAAAAAGGGAAAGAGGCCTATCACATGACGGTCCGAAGACCATGGGGAGCTACCCCACATGTGTGAATGGAATCACACAGATTGAGGTCAAGACTAACCAAAAAGCAGAAAGGTATGTGTGAATGGAATCACACAAGTGGTGTCTAGTCTAACCTTGCAATGAAAGAGACATCGCACAATTGCTAGTCTAATTCATAAAGCGATCATCAAGATCAACGAGAAGTGTCAATTACACTAAGCTAGTAAATATAGAAGTTTAGCTTCATGTCCCATAACCACTTGCTTAACTTAAATATTTACGAACAAACTGTAAATCTTCACTAATAAAATTGTCACAAGAGGTTCAATCGAACAATTCCAAGAATTAACCGACGAAGTGAACGCAAGCGTTTCATGCCACTTGTTTTACTAAGTCGTTTAATTAGATTTCTCATCCGAGTGAGGTAAAGGCTTGTATATACTAATAGATTGGAAAACGGTTTAAGAAAAGAGCTTTGTTATTAAAAATAGAGTTGAAATTGTTTGTTAAAAGAGTTTTGATATTTACTACTAGTATTGAAACCTTTATATTATAAAGTGACAAAACACATAAGCAAGTGTAGAAACAATCAGTCACAAAGATCGCATACGGAGATGCGAATAAAATCCAAGGAAATCAGCTCAATGTTTTTCAGATAAGATCCCCTACGGAGGGGGGGTCCAGGGGGTGGCAACCCCCCAAGGTGGGGGTGCGGGGGCAACGCCACCGCTTACGGGGTTCGACCTGCCCGGTCAGGTCGCGGAGGTCCAGGGGGCAGCGCCCCGACCAAAACGGTACGACCTAGTGAAGACAAAATGAGGTCTAACGACCTAAGGGGAATAGGGTCGAGCGACCTAAGGGTTGCGACCTAGGGGTCCAAGGGGTCAAGCGACCTACCGGGATAAGGTCCAACGACCTATAGGGTTATAATGTCATGTGACCTATCGGTTTATAAGGTCATGCGACCTAACGAGCTATGGCCAAACGACCTAATAATGGTAGTAGGGTTGAGCGACCTAAAGGTTTAACTGGTCAAACGACCTAAGGAAGGTAAGGTCTAACGACCTAACGCTCGCGACCTAACGGTCCAAAGGCCATGCGACCTAGAGGAAAACAAGGTCAAGCGACCTAAAACGTCGCGACCTAACGACCAAAAACGTCGCGACCTAGCGACCTAAAAATAGAAGGCAAGGCCGAGCGACCTAACGAAGAGGGGATGAGCGACCTATGGTCATAAACGAGGTCGAGCGACCTATAGAGGCATAGGATGCAGCGACCTAAAACGTCGCGACCTAGCGACCTAAAACGTCGCGACCTAGCGACCTAAGGGGATAGGGGCCGAGCGACCTAACGTTCGAACGACCTACGACCTAAGGAGATAATGGCCGAGCGACCTAACATTCGAACGACCTACGACCTAAGAGTCGAACGACCTAAGTGTTACGACCTAAGAGTCGAACGACCTAGCGTGGAAGCGGCCTAAAAGCCAAACGACCTAACGACCTAAGGTCATACGACCTAGCGACCTAAAGCCATACGACCTAACGACCTAAGGTCCATACGACCTACGACCTAAGGTCTATACGACCTAACTCCGAAGACGTTAGAAATGGCCAGGACGACCTACGACCTAAGGTCCATACGACCTACGACCTAAGGATCAACGACCTAATTCCGAGGCTAATGACCTAACGCTGCAGGGGGAATTTAAGGCCAGAAACGACCTACGACCTAAGGGTTAGGTCGCGAGCGACCTAACTCCGAACACACGAAAATGGCCAGAACGACCTAAGTGCAGAAAATTCACCAAAACGCTAAAAATTGGAGTTTTTCGCCAATCCAATCCAAACCAAATGCTAATATGCATGCAAAAGTGATAGGGAATCATTCCCAACAGTCCAATATGGTTATAGACTAGAATTGTGAGATAAAAATCTCACCTTTGCTCCAAAACCCAATGAAAATGAAGAACAAAGCTTGAAGGCAAATGGGGAAGCAACCACAAGCTTGAATCCGATGTCTTCTTCTTGAATTTGGAGTTGAATGTTGGAGTTGCAATAAAACAAAGACTTTGGAGTTTTAATTTCTCATTCCATTCACCATTTTTGTTGAAGCTTTAGTGTTAGGAAATGAAATGAAGCAATGAAGAAGAAGGGGGATGGAACTTGGGCCTAATGGGCTAAAAGTCCAAACCAAAGGCTCGAGTGAAAAAGTGGTGAAATTCCACTAACCCCAAACATATCAATGTTTATACTTAGAAGATTGCAAACGACGTTTCGAACTCAATGGAAGTGGTCTCGAGTCCTAATTTGACCGTTTGCAAAAAGTAGCTTCGGACCAAAATCCGATTAACGATAAAATATTTAAATAAAATATTTAAATATAAAAATCGATAAATATGCAGGTTGTTACAGACTCCCTTCCTTAAAGAAATTGCATCCTCGCAATATATAAGGTGGAAATAAGAAGTAACAACCATAAAAGCATATTAATACTAAAGAAATTTGATATTAGAAGTTCACCTCAAAGAGCAGGAGTAAGCAAGTCCGGATGTGTTCGCTCGATGAATTCTCTGGATTCCCAAGAGCAATCCTTAGGATTTGTGGACCATTGAACCCTCACAAGCGGAACATCTTTATTTCGAAGCCGTTTACCCTCCGAAGCAATAATTCGAATAGGATGCTGCTCATAAGTTAAATTCGGCGAAACTTCAATTTCTTCCACAACAGCAGGCTCAAGAATGGAATCGGAATCCCGAAGGCATTTCCGTAATTGAGAAACGTGAAACATGTCGTGCATAGCAGAAAACTGAGCCGGTAATGCAAGGCGACAAGCCATGGAATCTATACGTACGGTGATAGGGAATGGCCCAATATATTGAGGCGCTAATCTTTCCCTATCAACGGGAACGTACAACACCTATCATAGGTGAAACACGAGTAAAAATTCTGGACCTAAAACCAGCTTCTCACCGACCTTAAGCCAACAAGAAGGAGATTGGCATAGCATTCCCTAGAGTGCCTCGAAGAATGCCATACCAATACTAGATTGGAAGCTATGATTATAGGAAAATTCAATAAGAGAAATATGATTTTCCCAACTTCCACAAAAATCAAGCACACAACACGAAGAAGGTCTTCCAGAGTTTGGTTCACACGCTCTACTTGTCCATCGGGCTGGGGTAATAAGCGGTGCTTAAATTAAGCTTCGTTTCTAAAGCTTTTTGAAGACACTTCCAAAAATCCACTAGTAAACAATGGATCACTATCGCTATCGATAGAAGTAGGAACTCCATGTAATTTAACATCTCCTTTAACAAAGAGTTTGGGCCAAAAGAGGAACGGTTCGGTTAATCCGAACGGGGAATAAAATGGACGGATTTAGTAAGTCTATTTACTATAACCCATAAGCTATCATGACCCGAACGGGAACGGGGAAAGACATCTATAAAATCCATGGGGATTTGGTCTTACTTCCAAATTGGAATTTCTAAAGGTTGCATTAACCCACCAGGCCTTTAGTGTAGGGCCTTGACAAGATGGCGAGTCATACAACACTTAACAAAGTTAGCGATATCAGATTTCATTCACTCCAAATAATAAAGTCGCTTCATATCTACGTACACTTTACTACTTCTAGGATGAATGGTAAGTTTGGAACGATGTGAATCTTCAAAAATATATTGACGAAGATCACAAATATTTGGTACGATAAGTCTACCAAACTTTTAAATGTCGCCACGAAAATCAATATCGAAGTCTTTCTAACTTTCAATAATAATTTTATCCCTACAACATTGGCTAAGAAGAGCCAATTCAGAATCTAGCCCTTTGAGCTACAAGAATGCAGTCTAAAAAGAATAAGGAACCTCTAGACTACATAAAACAAGGGATGCATATAAACCGGATTTCGCGATCTCGAATCTCTCAAGTGAATAGAGTCTCGAGATCGTTCCATTCGGATATCACCATAGAAAACAACTACTTGTTGCTTACGACTAGTGCATTGGCAACAAGATTTCCCCTTTCAGGGAGTATATATAGAATATCAAGATCATAAGATGCAAGAAATTCGAGCCAACATGGTTGACGAAACTTAATTATGAGAAATAGATATCCCAATGATTTATAATTGAGGTAGAGAACAAATTTCTCCACCAAAGACGATGATGCCAAATATTGAAAGCAAAATCAATAGCCGCGAGTACCAGATCATAAGTGGCATTCCTAGTCTCGATCGGCTTTAAAGATTAAGAAGCAAAAGTGATTGCACGTTCTCTTCGGGAATCACAAGAATAAGAATATTGAAAAGAAGGAATTTTGTCCTCTTTCCCAAAAAGCTAAAACTTTAAAAATCACAATTACCTTTATAGAAAAATTTATAATTTACAAGTCAATTTATTGTGTCTGATTGTCTCATCAAAGCGTTTAGGAAATCCCTATCGATAGCGTTGATCAAGTGCATCGACCAGAAATCTTAAAACACTAAATGAGCAATACAATACAAAATTATTTTCTTCTTAAAAAGATTTGCAAAATTTTAAATTTCTATTCTCATTCAAAATTAATAAATATAAGATTGGAATTATTTGAGATATTCATAGAATACTCGATTTATAAAATGGATGAAATAGACTGGATAAATTGAATGACACAATATGTCATTCATATAAATCATAATGAGTGCGGAATGCGGTATGTGGAAGGCTAACTTCCGCAACTCGTAGTGATTGAAATTCGGTGGCAAGGTCAAACTAGAAAGACCTTAACACCACTTAAAAGGTTGCTTAGGTAATGATCCTAAGACAAACTCAAAAATATCGGAGAATTCTCAACCGATATGAATGAGAGAGATATCTCTTTATTCAACATGTGAGCTTAAAGAATAAAATGATGCCATTGATTTGAAATCGAAATCACAAAGGAAAAATATGAATCTGCTTAACAGATTGAAAATATCGAAAATGAATAGTCCTTTCGGAAAAATTGGATATGGGCTTTACAATAAGCCAATCCTTTCACGCAAATCAATTCCGAAACCAAAGCAATGCCTAACATGCAAATTGGTTCGGAAAGAAAAATCACATGAAATAATTTTCGATATCAATAAAAAGCAAGTAGAGTGTTGCTGATCCACTAATCTGGATTCGCAATCCTCAAAGAAGTCATCAAGCCCAAAACATAAAAAGAAAGAAAATCATCAAGTTCTTTTGATATAAAAATAATGAGACGAACCTATATCAAAAAGAACTCGAATCGGATAATCGAAAACAAATGAAATCAAGGATTAAATAAGAAATACCTTGACCCAGAGAAGTTTCGTTAGAAGCATTTAGTTTTCCTTCTCTCCTGCTAGGTCGCTTGGGACATGTAGACAAGTAATGGCCCGAGCCTTTACAATAGCGGCAATAGAGAGGTTCTGGGCAATTGATTACATAATGGTCTGTGGAACCACAATTAAGGATTGGAGTCTTTGCTCCAAAAATAGGTTGCTTCACCTTCTTATCGGGATGAGGGCTTTTGAATTTAATACGCCTCTTCTTGGAAATCCCAATATCACTATCAATCCCTCTATCAGCCTCTTTTTCTTGTAGCATGATATCTACAAGTTGGTCGAAAGGAACTTCTAGTTTCAGAGGTAAAACCATTTCGGGATCCTTATCCAAAGCACAGATAAACCTTTGATTCTGAGCAAGATCCAAAAGTTGTTTGGCAGACATGAATGCGCCATCCAGAGACGGGCAACTGGATTGACCAGTGCTAGGACTACTAGAACTAACCATTTCTCTTCCTTAAGAAAGAAAGAAGGAAGAAGAAGAAGGTTATTCACAAAATGAATATCAAGCAATCTTGATAGATAAAACAAGGAATCATAAAGAAAATAGGATGAATCGATACGAAGACTCGAATTAAATCCTAAGGCACAACTCCTAAGAAAGACTTAGGACATGATCCTTGTTAAATTATTCTAAAATGTTCCGAAGTTTGGCTCTGATACAGAGTTGTGACGCCCCACCTCTATACCCACGCTAGCCAAGAACACTACGGTGTAGTGCTGTCAACTAGCGCGGAGAATAAGGCTGTTGAGGAGCGACCATCCGTGTAATTTCTTATCACACGGTGGCTATAAAATGATCTCCGGAAACAAATATAGAAGTAAGCATAACATGCGAATCAATCACAGATATCCATATCACGAAGGCGGAAAGAGATATGAATATATATCACATAAAAGTGTACATCAGAGTAGTGGTCTAAAAAGATCCACGATAATACAAAAGAATAGCAACGCGTGCTATACAAAAGAATACAACTATGAGTTTATATCTCAAGTGTAAACAACAAAAGCTGCTAATCTAAACAAGTAGCCAAAAGTCTGAGTAGTGAATCACTGGGGGAGGAGTCAAGCAGTAGCACCTGTAACATCTCGGCCTGACCCGAGTATTATTTATAAGAAAATAATAAACGGATCAGTCTAGCTATAAATATCAGATGACATGATATAAAATAAAAGATATGGCATAAACGTAAAATATCCATACTGACATACTACTATAAGTATGCAATTAATGATCAACAGGAGATCAACCGATAAGAGATAAATCAATATCACAAGAATCTTCTCAAAGATCCAAAGAGGGCATCATACCCTAAACTTGTACTCATGACAAGTCAAAGAGATAAATTCCAGAAATCAACACAAGAAATCCAGAAATCATAAAAAGGGAAAGAGGCCTATCACATGATGGTCCGAAGACCATGGGGAGCTACCCCACATGTGTGAATGGAATCACACAGATTGAGGTCAAGACTAACCAAAAAGCAGAAAGGTATGTGTGAATGGAATCACACAAGTGGTGTCTAGTCTAACCTTGCAATGAAAGAGACATCGCACAATTGCTAGTCTAATTCATAAAGCGATCATCAAGATCAACGAGAAGTGTCAATTACACTAAGCTAGTAAATATAGAAGCTTAGCTTCATGTCCCATAACCACTTGCTTAACTTAAATATTTACGAACAAACTGTAAATCTTCACTAATAAAATTGTCACAAGAGGTTCAATCGAACAAGTCCAAGAATTAACCGACGAAGTGAACGCAAGCGTTTCATACCACTTGTTTTACTAAGTCGTTTAATTAGATTTCTCATCCGAGTGAGGTAAAGGCTTGTATATACTAATAGATTGGAAAACGGTTTAAGAAAAGAGCTTTGTTATTAAAAATAGAGTTGAAATTGTTTGTTAAAAGAGTTTTGATATTTACTACTAGTATTGAAACCTTTATATTATAAAGTGACAAAACACATAAGCAAGTGTAGAAACATTCAGTCACAAAGATCGCATACGGAGATGCGAATAAAATCCAAGGAAATCAGCTCAATGTTTTTCAGATAAGATCCCCTACGGAGGGGGGGTCCAGGGGGGTGGCAACCCCCCAAGGTGGGGGTGCGGGGGCAACGCCACCGCTTACGGGGTTCGACCTGCCCGGTCAGGTCGCGGAGGTCCAGGGGGCAGCGCCCCGACCAAAACGGTACGACCTAGTGAAGACAAAATGAGGTCTAACGACCTAAGGGGAATAGGGTCGAGCGACCTAAGGGTTGCGACCTAGGGGTCCAAGGGGTCAAGCGACCTACCGGGATAAGGTCCAACGACCTATAGGGTTATAATGTCATGTGACCTATCGGTTTATAAGGTCATGCGACCTAACGAGCTATGGCCAAACGACCTAGTAATGGTAGTAGGGTTGAGCGACCTAAAGGTTTAACTGGTCAAACGACCTAAGGAAGGTAAGGTCTAACGACCTAACGCTCGCGACCTAACGGTCTAAAGGCCATGCGACCTAGAGGAAAACAAGGTCAAGCGACCTAAAACGTCGCGACCTAACGACCAAAAACGTCGCGACCTAGCGACCTAAAAATGGAAGGCAAGGCCGAGCGACCTAACGAAGAGGGGGTGAGCGACCTATGGTCATAAACGAGGTCGAGCGACCTATAGAGGCATAGGATGCAGCAACCTAAAACGTCGCGACCTAGCGACCTAAAACGTCGCGACCTAGCGACCTAAGGGGATAGGGGCCGAGCGACCTAACGTTCGAACGACCTACGACCTAAGGAGATAAGGGCCGAGCGACCTAACATTCGAACGACCTACGACCTAAGAGTCGAACGACCTAAGTGTTACGACCTAAGAGTCGAACGACCTAGCGTGGAAGCGGCCTAAAAGCCAAACGACCTAACGACCTAAGGTCATACGACCTAGCGACCTAAAGCCATACGACCTAACGACCTAAGGTCCATACGACCTACGACCTAAGGTCTATACGACCTAACTTCGAAGACGTTAGAAATGGCCAGGACGACCTACGACCTAAGGTCCATACGACCTACGAACTAAGGCTCAACGACCTAATTCCGAGGCTAACGACCTAACGCTGCAGGGGGAATTTAAGGCCAGAAACGACCTACGACCTAAGGGTTAGGTCGCGAGCGACCTAACTCCGAACACACGAAAATGGCCAGAACGACCTAAGTGCAGAAAATTCACCAAAACGCTAAAAATTGGAGTTTTTCGCCAATCCAATCCAAACCAAATGCTAATATGCATGCAAAAGTGATAGGGAATCATTCCCAACAATCCAATATGGTTATAGACTAGAATTGTGAGATAAAAATCTCACCTTTGCTCCAAAACCCAATTAAAATGAAGAACAAAGCTTGAAGGCAAATGGAGAAGCAACCACAAGCTTGAATCCGATGTCTTCTTCTTGAATTTGGAGTTGAATGTTGGAGTTGCAATAAAACAAAGACTTTGGAGTTTTAATTTCTCATTCCATTCACCATTTTTGTTGAAGCTTTAGTGTTAGGAAATGAAATGAAGCAATGAAGAAGAAGGGGGGTGGAACTTGGGCCTAATGGGCTAAAAGTCCAAACCAAAGGCTCGAGTGAAAAAGTGGTGAAATTCCACTAACCCCAAACATATCAATGTTTATACTTAAAAGATTGCAAACGACGTTTCGAACTCAATGGAAGTGGTCTCGAGTCCTAATTTGACCGTTTGCAAAAAGTAGCTTCGGACCAAAATCCGATTAACGATAAAATATTTAAATAAAATATTTAAATATAAAAATCGATAAATATGCGGGTTGTTACAAGAGTAAACCCATGCTTGAATTCAAATCTTCCTCTCTCTCTGTTTTCTTCTAGAATTAAATTGTAAACAAAAAAAAGTTTTGTTTTAAACATGCATAATGTTTTAATAACAAATCAGAGCAAGGCAGTATGTTTTTTTCCTGGAATTTGTGAAAACACAGCCACCGTTCAAATTAGGCAAGAATTCAAATATCACAAATTTTAGTTTCAGTAATGCTATCCGAATCATCATTGAAAATAGCGATTTTAGAAAGTTAAATCTGAAATTTTAATGCAGTTATTACTGAGAAATTTTACTTTGATCAGAAAACGATATTTTGTAAAATTTTGATGAACTACATGTTTGTGGGCCTCGAGATCGTCATCGCAGCTAACTTGAGGGTTTGTAATCCTTAGAAAAATGCAAATTGAATTTATAAATCATTATATTGTTGGTTCGAGACCGATTTAGGGTTGAAAACCCAGATATACTCGTAGTTGAAAATGTTCGTGCTGCATCGCCGTTGGATGATTAGAACCTTTGGCACCAGTGCTAATCGAGACAATGGACGTTGGCGAAGCTTCGGTCGATTTTTTGGGGCCTTCGACGGCCAGAGGAGGTCGGGCGAGGCAGTTTCCTGGTGATAGGTTTTGATGAACTATGGGTCGTAGGGCTCAATTTCGAACGAGACGTTAGTTCGCGCTTTGAGGTGGCTCGATGGGTCGAGGACTTAGTCGTCGACCTGACGACGATCATAGCTTCGACCAATGACGACCGGACGGTGTGCAGCGTGCACATGTTCTCATTCGTATCAGTAGCTCATTTTTGGGTGGGATGTTGCTTGACTCGAAGAACTACTCGGGGGTTTAGGGGAGATGACTCGAAGCCATGGTCGAGTATTTTTGGCTTCGCACCAGAGCGCTTAAAACTTAAACAAAATTTGGTTGGCAAAAATTCATACGGATCGATCTTGGTAAAAACTAGAAGCAGGGAGCATTTTCGCTCGGGGATGACTCGAGACAGCGTCGGGTTGGTCGTTGGAAATAGCAAATTCCCGTTTTAAATTTTTGAAACATAAGTTTAAACGATTTTCTGAATTCATTCTTTATAAATGATGATAGTTTGTTAATGGAATGTGAAGTAAATGGTATTGAAATGATTATTTGAAAGTAATGAAGTTCAAAGACATTTCAAATTTACATTTTTAAATAAAATTGTTTTAAATTTAACTTAATAAAAATTGAGGAGTAAATCAAATATTCAAAGTGTTAACTTAACAAATTTATTTATAATGAATAAATGATTTGTAATTACTTTGTAATTAATAATTAATTAATTAAAGAATGATCAATTAATAAAGGAAATTAAAATTAATTAATTAACAATTAAGAATTAATAAATTTAGATAATTAATTAAAGAATAATTAATTAATAAAGTTAATTATGATTTAGTTAATTCATAGTTAAGAATAATTAATCATTGAATTAAAATAATTAATAAAAATAATTATTCACTTAAATAACATTCATTAAGGATGATTGACTATAATCAAATATCGTGTATTTGATTGATATTTCTGTTGTGATTGTGATACTATGTAATGTGAATTACTTTGTGTTGAACTGTGATTTGTGATTTGCTTTTGTGTGTATGTGAAAACCCTTTCGCCCGTAAAATAGCATTTAAACTTCGATGCGACAGGGAGCGGATTCCAGTTGGTTATCTGAAACCCACATCAAACCCTGAATGTGAATCTTTATGATTGATACATCCACGTATTTAAAATTGAGTACTCACTTTTCGGATTAGCCGGGAGAGGACCATTGTGTCATATAACCCATTTCGAATAGTGATTCGATGAAATAAATAACATTTGAAGACGGTGATGAAAACCGGGTGTCTTTGAAAACGATAGGATAACCTATCGAATGTCTCTGCATTGAGTTGCTCCGGTATAGAGATCTCCACATGTGATGGTGAGTCCGATCGGGATTGTGGATACCCGGATTTGCAAGGCTTCTTCCTTTATTGGACGAAGTGCCTTTGGTTCTGTTCGAACCAGAACAGACTTGTATGGTTGTGTGTCTGACACTACACTTTGAGATATAAAGCAGATTTCTTTAAAATGTATATCTGTTGGTGGCGGAGAATTTATTCTCTTAGCTTAACACCCTTCTCTAAGACGTACGAGCTCAGAGGTTATGTAGTTGAAGGTTATCAGCGATATGCTCCCAATTTGGTAGTGTGGCATGCTAAGTGTTGCTGTGTGTTGATGATCATTTGTTGATCATTTGTGACCACAGCATGGCTTTCGTGTAAAGCGTATCTTTGTGGACGAGACCTCATCGGACCTCACAACCCTGAAATGGTCGAAACAGGAAAGATGCGGCAAGGTTATGAGGGTCGCACCCTTTAGGGTATGTCATTTCCTTCTGAAAAAAAGGTGGTGTCATGGTATGGAGCCCAGATACTTTACCTATATGCTTGCTGTAATCTCATTTACTGTGTGGTTGTTGCTTTGTGGTAGTGGGCCCTCGGATAAAGATCGCAAATAACCGAGGAAATAACATAGTCGTGTAGTAGTTACCTAGTTACAGAGGTAACATGGCCTTGTGTTGCCAGGGAACTGGTTATGTTCTTGGGACGTCCCTACAGAGGCGTACCCATGTGGCATAGGAAGTTACTTAACCTGACCATTTGTTGGAAATCCAAAGAAACAATACGAGCCTTTTACGATTGCAATTTGTATAACCTGCCACCTCAGGTGGCAGCTATAGCAGGCATAGTATAATGGCATCTATGTTGGCTAAGATTAACATTATATTTTCAAAATGTTTTCACACTATGCACTGGTAATAATATCAAAGAGTTTTCTCGTGCTAAGCATATTTGACTATCATAAGGAGAAATCTCCCCCCCCCCCAAGTATGCGATTGCATTGTGTGTGTGCCGAGAGGCCTTATGGTTGTTTCATTTTCCAAAAGCATGAACAATTTTCTTTATAAATCTTGTTTTATTTAAAAGCAACTGCTTTTGTTTACTCATACTAGTCTCATGACTGACCTGGAGTTTATTGATTCTTCCTAAACTCTAGGTGCCCATAATTTCCACACGGGCATCCTAGTAGCAGGTTTCCATGTTTGGTGCTAGCTCTATTTTAAAGTCTTTTTGGTTTGGAGGCTATCGGGTTTTGGAGGCTTTTGTCTTGGAGATATTTTGAAAGCTTTTGGATCTCAAGGTGCTTAGTTTTGGAAGTTCGCTGTCACTTCATTTCTTTGAAGACTTTTTGGCATATGATCACTTTTTGTTCTATTGTGATGTTTTATTTGAAATTGTAATATATGTATAAAGATACTCTGATGTTGTAATGGATATTATGATGACGTTGTATCTATGATGTAATGCATGATATTCATTTAGTTTCCGCTGTTTTATATTCATCTTATGTTGTTATAAGCTCCATCCGACTGGAGTTCGATGTTTGAATCTTCGACAGTTGAATACAAGTGAGGTAGTCGATGTCAATTTTCGAACACTGGATTTCGGGTCGTGACGATTTTGAACATGATCATCATAAGACATGAACTGAAAAAACTCTCTACGATGGGTTTTAGAAAAAGGCTGTCGAGAGACATAATCATCGTATATAAACTCTTCGCAACAAGCTTAAACATAGTTATCACAATTCACAGGTAAATTAGGGTCATAGTATATACTGCATGTGATGGCTTAGTCTTCAAGCACTAAGTCATCAAGCAGAAACCTATCATGTGGCTAATGGTTCAGATTCATTAGATAGCAGATATATAGCGAATTAAACCCAAAACCCAAAAACCTTAAAATAGTAGGTGTAATGACCCACCATTTTAGACGGTTCAAAACCATAATAAACCACACATGTCGGACTCAAATCATTCAAAAGGGAGGACTGTTAATTGGGTAAATAAGAAAATAAAAGAAAAGAAGAAATCAAATAAAACATAGAATCTCGCAGCGGAATGACAAAATATAATAATCAAATAAAACAGTTCATGAAGCTGTTTTACAAATAACATTTGATTTCACTTTTACAAACCAAAGTTATACATACATCAGAAATAAACAAATAATGTAGCGGAATACAGATAGTGAAATAATAAATAGCAATAATATATTAAATCTTCGTCTTTGTCCTCCAGAAAATAGTCTTAAATACACTGAAAAGCTCAGGCTAACCTGAGCATAACGAAAAGACAAAACACTCAAGCCAGAACTAAAATTTCTTATGTAAGTCAAATCAAACTAAATAAGATAGAAAGATTAGTGCAAAGGTCTCATAGATGTTACGCGATTTTTATCTCTTATCAAGTGTACAATGTGAATATAATTATTTAAAATATTTCAAATAATTCAAAATATATGTCTTAATCATCTAATTAAAACAAATCCAAAGTTTGAATTAAATTAAACCCTTCAAATAATTTAGTCTCAAATACAATCCAAATTCAAGAAAATATATGGATATATGTCATTTCAACCAGTACCAAAAATCAACATTTAAAATAATGAAAACCGTTCGGGTATATCATTTCAATCCATAACGATTTTCCCTTAATCTATAAGATCGTTCGAGTATGTATCATTTCAACCCATAATATTAGAACGATATTAAATACAACATCCATTCATCCAATACCAACAACCAAACATCGGTCACAATAATCATTCAAACCAACCAATAAATATAAATATAGAACTGAAAATCAATAATAGGTATTTAAGTGGCAATTTATATTCAATAATAAATTAAATAAGGATTTAATTAAAATATATTCAAATTAACCAAGATGACGATTTAAACATACCAAACGGCCTTAAATAGATTTTCAGTCGCATCATAAAATTAATATAACAAACATAAGAGGTTTTAGAAGTTGTGAGTGAGTTAAAACACTCACCTTTGAATTTAAATTGAATTTAAATCCAATTTAAGCCCAAAATTCAAACAGTCTCCGAAATTGTCCAAACCAGCGTTAAAATGTCTTAGATACGATCCCAGTAAAATAAACCGTGCATGAATCGGATCTTCTATGCAAAAGTTATGCGAGTTAGAAGTTAACGATTTAAATTCTAAAACAAAAGAAATAATAATAATAGGCCAGTACACGTCACCTTGCCTAGCACGAGACCCAAAGCCCTAATCCCCTACTCACGAACGAATGCAGTCGTTCACGGCTGCCGCCATGCATGACGCCGCTGCTCCACCCAACCACGACCACATCAGGGTCGTCGCCGCTTCCCCCATATCCTATGACTCCACCCAATGGCCCACGACCATCAATTGACGCTGAACCGACAAGCCACCACTGTGAATCTTGTGAGCTAATCGAATATTCACGCTACATCCAACCGTTAATTTGATGAACTAAACTCATAGATGCACTCCGCACGACCCTCTCTACAACCCAGCACCCTCCGATCGACGATCGGTCGTAGTTGATCGACGGTCAATGAATGGCCGAGAATTGTTCGCCCAGTTCTAGATACACAGAAACCCAAATCGACAAACAGATTGTAGAATTGACTTATTCTCATCGAGGGCTTCAAATTGATAAATAATATGATATAATTTGAGGAGTTTTAATTTTTGATTCAATTTTGAAATTGAATTTGAGGGTTTGGAGTTTGAATATGTTTCTTCCATTGAGGAGGAGAGGAGCACGAAGTATTGTACGTACTGTCAATGAAAAATAAGAAAAATTAGGATTTATAATGAGGTATTTATAGGCTGATCAGAAAAATAGAATGAATGGACCAGATTGATTTGGACTGGAATGATAAACGACCTGAAAAGCCCGTTCTACCTTCGGAATGAAAATGTGTCACCCCATATTTCAATATAGATGTTTTTGATGATATTAAATGCAATGGAATAGGTTTCAAGTCTTAATTCCATCGTATGAAGAAGTTAAGCCAAAATACGCTTATCTTACATTGATTTCAATTGATTTTAATTAAATTGATTTCTAGGCGTCTCGAGTCTGTACGATCAAATAAAAAGTCCGATCATTACGAAACTTGAAATCCTACAATAATTCACTGTTACAGACCCGATGAAACTAGTTTCGTCAAAATCGGAGATAGTTGACAAAAAGGCTATTTTCACGCTAATTAAATAAATTAATATTAAATTAATTAAATCACTTTTTCAATTCAAACCTAATAAATCACAATTTTATTATTTTAGCTTACCAGTAATTTATAATCCTTTATAACAAATTTCTATATAAATTCAATATCCAGTATTGCACGATTGCAATATTTAATTTCAATTTCAAATAATTTAGTGATTATAAGTTTAAATTTCAATAAATCCATTTATTAAATTTCTAAGTTTGTTATTCAAACAATTATCATCTTATTGGTATAATTACATTGGTTTATACCTTAGCACACTAATATTTCCCAATTTTATTTATATTTTAATTAACAAATTATTTAATTTTAATTAATTACAATAAATCCATTTATTATTGCTTAAATTCCAATAACTTGCCAAATCTTGATTTTCATTCTTTTTATTCGACCAATTGTCATATTATGAATAAAGTTAACAATAGTTACATCATATTGAATTAACATACTACCATTTATCAATTTAACCTACATTAACTGCACTAATTAGGTCAATTAACTGCAATTGATTACAATTTAAATTTAATGAACTAAATAATAGGTAACTTATAACAATTATTACCATTAACTTTTAATTACAATTATAAGTTCATTATTTAAAATTAATTTTATAATAATTCTAACTTTATTCAATTTCTATTTATTATACCATTTCATTACATAATTAAACATTTACATTGGTTTTCCTATATTAAGCTTATAACAAAGTTATAACATTTACATAAATTCAACCGGTTGGAATTCCTTTCAAGTTATTAATAATTAACTTTAATTGGCATTGTTACCTTTCATTTTAGTTATTATTTCATTAATACATCATAAAATTATATTTCTCTCAATATTAAATTACTAAATCAATTAATGATATCTACAGGTTTATTACTTACAACAAATGTTACCATTTCTTTCATAACACTAATTTTTGTTCAATTACCATTAGCTATCTACTATTTCCTTAGTAAATCTAATATTTTCATTTATTCCCTTATATTTAATTTATAACCAAGTATAACATTTTTATTATTTCAATCAATAGAAATTTTCATTATAATTGTTAATGAATGACTTAAATTAACATTGTTACATTTAATTCTAATTATCATTTCATAATTAAATTACAAATCTTATTCTTTCCAAATATTAAACCACAAATTCTATTACATTTTATTCTTTCCAAATATTAAACCACAAATTTTATAAACAAATAAATTTACAAAACTAAATAGTTTAAATAAAATATATCAATTTATAACCCTTATATTTTTATATTCAAAAATCAAAAAAGTTTGGAAAACATTTCACGAAATTTACTTAGTCTAAAATTCACGAAAAATTTCGACAGAGTCTCCTTTGTACGAAGAGGCTCGGGAGAAATCATAATATCACAATAACAAAAATATATCGTATATTTTAAAAATAATATACCCCAACAGCGGGAAAGCAACATAATATCGCTATAAAACCGTAATCCAAAAACATACCTATTTGTTTGGCAATTAACGCTTATTTTATTAAACCAAAAGCAGTAGCAATTGCTTCCTTAACCTGTATTTTACTTATACAATCTAAAAGAGATTAATAATTATATAAAATGAAATGTTTAAATATGTTTCAACCTGAAACAAAAGGAAATCAATATAAAACATAACCAAACAAACAATACAACCATTTATGTAACCAAGGAATCCACCATATATCCATAGCAACCAAAACCATTGGTATGTTTAGTTCAAAAAAATTTTAATCATGCAAGGTGTATATAAACTATCTACTGTACCCTATGCTCAACAGCCTTAGATAATTACTTAATAGATTAGTCATACAACCTTAACAACTAGAAGTATTCTTTCCCAAACTTCCCATCAACAAACAACATGAAGTTAAAATTTATTTAAGCTTATTCAATTGGTTTTTTTCTTCTTCTCATTATTTACTCTTCCACCCATTTATTTATATAAAGATCAATCACTTGCATAACCTTTTTTCATTAAGGATTTAAGTCATTAATGAATCATTTCATAAAATATTACTTAAATTTCTACCGCCTTACTTAAGTTTATTACTTAATTCAGTTATTGAATAAAATTTAAGTTTTAAGTTTTTGGTATTCGCCCTTGAAGAGAAAAGAAATATTTCAATATATCTAAAATTCAATTAAAACATTTAACCTCATTCTCTAAATAAAAATATAAGATATCTTAAAACATCCTCATAACAATCTATAAAGATTTTTAAAAGTCTAAAAAATGTTAAAATTTATATCAAAACATTATAATAAGCTTTAAAATAAAGTTCCTTAAATCCGATAATTTATTAGACTCATTATCTTTAAATAAGTATAAACTCAAGATTCTTAAACTGAAACTAATAGTATACTCAAATACTACATTAAATTTCTAAATCAAAGTATAAAATTTCATATCTTCATAATTAATTTTGCATACTTGTTTAAAAATGAATATTCAAATCATGGAAAACATTTATAATTGTTTAATAAAAAATTCAAACAGTAAATAAATCAATAAATTTACTATTAGTACTTTGAAATCAAGTAAGCATTCCAAACTATACTTCCAAAATAGAGATTCAAATTTATTTGTCAAGTATATTGCTATAATTTATTTGTCAAGCATTCCAAACACACATATGTCGGCATCAGGGGTTGAGGGATGTCGACATGCTCAAAGAAAAATTGATGTTTTGATTTTCTTATTAAAATTGGTTTCTATAATTTGTCAAAACAATTTCTAAACTTAGTAAATATATTTGAATATAGTTTAAACATATAAAAGAGGTTAGAAAGTATTTTTAATATATATAATCTTAATCTATAAAGTGATTTCAAATTAGAGTATATAAATATTTTAAAGCTAAATATTTAAAACAAGAGATTGTTTAAAAACAAGGACAATTTTGAAATCAAAATATTAAAAGTGATAAATAATAGTTTTGAGGCCAAAATATTCAAAACCAAGAGAGATTTCTTTTTGAAAAGAAAGTTTTCGAAAACATTTTTAAAAAACAAGAGACATGCTTTTGAAAAGCACTTCTGTAAAATTAGTAAGTATCAAAATAGGACCACAATATATTCCACTAGATATTGTCATGCGTTCCATCCCACTGGGGTTCCATCCCTTTAATAGGCTCGAAGTGGATTGCATTCCATGAATAAATTTCGAATAAAGATGTAAGTGCTTTCAAGAAGTTTTAACATAATTCTAGACTCGATACTTATCTTGCACTACTGAAATCTTAAATTTTTGATAACTTGATTTCTTGATACTTATGAGTCTTCAATCTTGATATCTTCGATCTTTAAATTCATTAGCCTTATATCTCTATACGGTACAGTCTTCATTCTCGGTACCTGCATTATTTATATTTTATAACAAGTCCTAAGGTTGTTGTCATGAAAACCATCATCTCAAGGACTAACAATCTCCCCTTTTTTGAGTTTGACAACCTATGTTTATAAAATATACTTCAACTTCACTATAACTCACCCTAAACTAATAACTCTCCCCTAATCTAAGTCTAAGTACCCTAACTACTCTATTTTATATTTGTCCCCCTTTGTCATCAACAAAAAACTTATCCTGAACTAATATAACTCCCACTTAGTCTTATACTAGAGTACCTATGACAAATTATGATGGAGTATGTATATATATAAAATAACATGAGTTAATAATGAAGACATGACAAATATGAAAGTTTAAACCCAATAAATATTTACTATGTTTCGTATAATGTTATACAATCCATTCAAACCAAGTCAATTCTAATCAAATCAAAGCAAATCAAATCAAATCAAACAATTCAAAAACAAGCAATTCAAACCATAAGGAGATCAAATATTTCTAGGAACTTCAGCCCATCCTTCTTCTCCAAAGATAGGATCCTTTTTAATAACTTCCCAATCTTCACTATCTTAAATCAAAGTTCCTACAGGATTTGCATCGAAATCATCTTTGTCGAGGGCAGAAATCATCTAACAAATGGCATCGAAATACTTCTCTTGTTCTTTTATCATCTGCATTTAACTTAGTTCTAAGTGCCGTTGATTGTGGAGAATAAAAGTAAGTATATTCTTGAATGAATTGAGAGTTTTTTCAAAATTATCACTTAGAGTTTGAGAACAGGAAGCCATTTTTGATAAGTAGAAATGAAAAGATTACAAATTTCTAAAAGAAATAGGTGTTTAGATAGGCAGAAATTCGTTTAAAATGAATAGACACGGGTTATTTATTTCAAAATTTAAAAAATAACCAAATCTGACAATTATATGTCGACATATGTGTGTAGAAGCATGTCGACATGGGTCTATTAATTTATGTGTCTTATTTATTTTGTAACTAAGTATGTATATATAAACTTATATATTATACTAACATTTATTCCAAAGGCACGATAAGGTAGGAAAACATATGATAGATATTTTTTATAAATAGACGAGATGATACATAAGATACTACATAATATGATAAAAAGAACAATACAAGCTCACACAAAACAAACTAATACATCACAACCTAGTTCTTAGACTGTGCTAGAGAATGTGGAGGATGATGATAAGCCAAGATTTCGACCAACTTTAGCAAAGAATTTGTTCATATTAGTAGACATTCTATCCAATTTCTTACTAACAGATCTTTTGAGAATCCGTAGATTTTCCACTATAATCTTTTGATATTGGAGAAGAGTTTTGTTGGGAGGATTGTTAGTATTGGTAAGATATTCAATACTTTCCAATGAGGTTTCTTCATTATCTTCTTCAATTTCCATTTCCTCTCCTTGTTCTTCTTATTCTTCTTCATCTTCTTCCTCCATATCTTCATGTGCCAATCTTTCATCTTTTTCGGCAAGAGATTTATATTGTTGAAATATGAAAGTTGTTTTTATGAGAGATATGTTAGCATGATTAAACACGTATCTTGAAACAAATTCTTCCCTTTTGTAATCAATGCCCAAATAATTAAAAATCGGAGTGAGATAGATTCCATGATACAAGGTATTCTCACCCATTTTCAAATTCTTAGGAGGAAGTTCATCCATAGTCACTTGTGCATAATTAATGTCATAATGATCCAAGATAGCAAAAAGAGCTTTACAAACTTTTAAAGTTGGGTTACTGAAATTTTCTAATCTAGGAGTGATAGTATGTTGCAAAAGAAGATTGTTAATACGTGCTTTCGGACGAAAATTACGATTTTTAAATTCAAAGTTGTCATCTCCTTCGAAAATGTGATGAAATATCTCACGATCATCTTCGTCAATATTAAAAGTAGAAAGATCTATTCCCGATTCTTGCAATTGAGAATGTTGTCCAAAATTTCATAATTTAATACAATTTTAGTGCCTTTAGAACTACTCCAAATTTCATCTTCATTTACTTCCTAAAAATCGTGATTCAAATTTGCATAAATTTTTTAACAAGATTTGGGTAACAAACAAAATCATTTTGAGAATTGTTAAAAAGAATATGGATATGATTCTATTCAAGAAGGGTATTGATTTCATATGTAGAGAAATCGCTAAAGATAGCAAACTTTCTCGTATGAACTTTTTCGAAATTGGCATAGCTTATATAAGCCTTGATTGCTTCCGAATCATTATAGAGATACTCTTTAATGGTTTTAGACAGCCTCGTTATGGATGGAGCGCTTGAAGAAGCCATTTTTGAGGAGAGTAGAATGTTTAAAAGAGTGAAAGAGGGCTTGAATTTTAAAATGAAAGTGAAAAGGTATGATAAGATAATGGAAATAAATAGATATTCAATAGACATGTTCTCTGGTTAAGAGGTACCCTTCCAGAACATTGGGTTTGGTAAAAAGTGGAGGGAAATTCAAAGATTTGAATTCAAATTTCTGATAGGGATATCGACATCACGGGTAAGGCCATGTCGACATTGATCAGAGAATTCATGTGACTTATATTTTCCTATATATACTTTAATATCTATATACACATATTATTTTTAATGTCTATATATTTTCTTGAGTAATATTAAATATAATAATACTCTTTTGATAAAAGGTATTATAATATTAAAAATAAAATAAACATAATAATGAAAAAATTAAAATTCAAAGAACACATAATTTCACAAACAATCAAACAATTTTAAGCAAAAAAATTTACCCAATATATTGTAAACGTGTACCTTTTTCTAGATTCGTATCTTCAAGATCATTGGAATCATGAATAGCCATAAAGTACATATTTAAATTTTCCATCTTCTAATCATCATCGCTTGAGGATGAGTCTGAGTCTGAATCATCTATTGTAGCAGTATATGCTCTTTTTCTTTTCTTTGTACAATCATTGCTTGCAGGATACTTTTGCTTTTCAAGATGCAGACAGTCTCTTTTGAGATGGCCTGGTTTCATCACAGTTCAAACATTTGACGTGGTTTGGTACTTCGTTATGATTTCAGGATTCATGTGATCATTCTTTTTGAAGTTTTTCATCTTTCTATATTTCAAAAACTTTCGAAAATTATTTGTTATGAAAGCTATTTCTTCATCATCATCACTTCCCGAGTCTTATCCATCTGTTAATCATTGAACGCAATTGACTTCTTTTCGAATGCCTTGACTAGATTTCCAATCAATTCTTCAGTCTTTAAAGTACTGATAACATTTGCATCTTCGATTGCAAGATTTTTCTGATCCCATACCGGAGTAAGAGAATTTAGAATTTTTCTAACATGATCTTCTTCAAAAAATCTTTTTCCCAATAATATTAGAGAATGCATAATCCCTTGAAATCTACTATACATATGTGAAATGGACTCAATAGAATTTATTTTGAATAGTTTAAACTAGTTTGTGAGTATGAATATTTTGGTCTGTTTGACTTTGCTTGTTCCTTCATGAGTAACTTGCAAATTTTTCCATATATTATATGCAGACTCACAAACAGATACTTTATTGAATTCATTCCTATCAAGTGAACAAAATAAAATATTCATTAATTTGGAATTATTTTGTGCAATAGCCTTTTTCTTAGCAGTCCACTATGCAAAACTAGTTATGGGTTCAGAATACTCAATTTGTGTGATATTCCTAGTTTCTAATCTTATTGTCTGTAAATATATTTTCATTCTACAGACCCAATATGCATAGTTACTGTCATTAAAAAGTGGTGGTCTGGCAGTAGACAGACCCTCTACAAATGAACTAGTGATAGCGTCAACAGAACAAGTGTTGGTAGTCATTTATAAAAAAATTCAAAATTCAGATTATGAAAACTTTGAAAACTAATGCTCTGATACCAAATGTGAGAAATGCAGATTACAAATCTTAAGGCTGGAATAACACTAGAGGGGGGTGAATAGTGTTTTGTGGATTTTCTAAATCTTTTTGAAATTTATGTAATTTAATCACCAACAAATGTAATTCACAGACATACATATAGTCACAGAATCATACAAAGATGCAAAAACTAAATAAAAGCAGTAAAGGAAAGACCATATCAAGATTTTGTACTGGTTCGGAGTTACCTACATCTAGTCCCGTACAACCGTACGGACTTCTTATCAAATTAATCTCTCAGATTACACCCTCGGTTGCAAGGCTACGAGGTACACCCTCCTGTATTTGAGTCAAGGGCAAACTCTCTTAATTTAACCAGGCTACAAGATCAACTAATTGATTTTTAGGGATACAATCACCACCCAATTGATTTCAAGGATCAACCGCATCTTTTACTCAACAGTTTGATTTACAAAAGATTCTATAACTCTGAATAGCACCGAGATCTTATGGAGAGAGTGGCAGAGAATCAAACAAGAGATAATCAACTTTGATTCACTTGGTATTTCGGCAGAGTATAGTTTAGGATTCTTTAGAATAAATGTGAAAAATGAAGAGGAGAGAAAATAAATGAAATCTGGTAAAAAATTCGTTTAGAACTTACTGGTATTTATAATAGAGCAACAGTCATATCTATTCGTGAAAGGATACGATGAATAGACACTTCTTTTGAAAATAAATAATTGAAAATAACAGACACCATGTCGGCATCGGGAGTTGAGGGATGTCGACATGCCCAAGGCAAAATTGATGTTTTGATTTTCTTATTAAAATTGGTTTCAATAGTTTTTCAAAACAATTTCCAAACTTTGTAAATATATTTGAATATACTTTAAACATATAAAAGAGTTTAGAAAGTAATTTTTAATACATATAATGTTAATCTATAAAGTGATATAAAATCTGAGTATGTAAATATTTTAAAGCTACATATTTAAAACAAGAGATGGTTCAAAAACAAGGATAATTTTTGAAATCAAAATATTAAAAATGATAAAAATAGTTTTGAGGCTAATATTTAAAACCAAGAGAGATGTCTTTTTGAAAAGAAAATTTTTGAAAATATTTTCTATAAACAAGAGATATATTTTTGAAAAGCATTTTTATAAAACTAGTGGATATCAAAATAGGGCCACTATATGTTTCACTAGATATTGTCATTGGTTCCATCTCTTTAACATGCTGAAGTGGATTCCATTCCACGAATAATTTTGAATAAAAATATAAATGCTTTCAAGAAGTTTTAACATAATTCTAGACTCAATACTTATCCTGTACTAGTGAAATCTTGAACTCTTGATAACTTGATTTATCGATACTCATGAGTCTTCAATCTTGATATCTTCGATCTTTAAATTCATTAGTCTTGTATCTCTATACTGTACATTCTGCATTCTTGGTACCTGCATGTTTATATTCTGCATATACATATATATCTAAACCAGAACATTAGTATTTATATTTTATAACAAGTCCTAAAGTTGTTATATCAAAACCATCATCTCAAGGACTAATAATAACAATATTTTAAATAGTTTAAAATATTTAGAAATGACAAAATGACTAAAATATTTTTTATATAATACTTTATTAAAATACTTTTATAATTTGATGTTTTAACAAGTTTTTCCTCCCTCTTGCCGGCACTGGGTGTACGTTGATCAGGCGTAAGAATAGAATTGTCCAAGTACTTAGTAGACCTATTTCAACATCTTGTGAAAATACTTAAAAATAGGTATGAGAACTGCCACGCAAAATTCAATGTCAAATGATGATAATACGATAGCAGTGGTGCGCTGCTGATCTAGTATTTATGCAATGGACACAAAACTTTCCAAAAGATCATTCTATCTTTTGGATTCTAGAAAAATATAGTAGCCAGTTCATAAACAAGGGACCGTCGAAACCCCTGCTATAGTGGTACACTGCTGATTCAATGATTTACGCAATAGACGTACTTCCGTCCTTGAAGATCCATAAACAATAGATCCTAGGATCGAAAGCGCCTCTATTGGGTAAACTAAAGAACCATCTACCCTGAAGAAAAATATTGAGGAACTCATGAGTTTAAGTTCGGACAACCATATTAGTTCGAATCCATTTCTGAATTCATCCAAGTCCATTAGGGTTTATCGGTCGAATCCATTCCTGTATTCCCCAAGTCCATCTGGGTCGAAGCATATCATACTATACTTCTTCACGTAGCGTACTTCCCCATACCTCTTACTTCAAAATATAACATACCATATATAGTACACTTTCAAAATCATAACTTCAAATATTGCACTTATATAAATTTTATTATATATAAGATTTCATTTTCAGATAAAGTACTTTCCAAAATCAATAATCTTGAATATATCAAATCATTCTTATATAAATTTCGTTATATATAAGATTTATCTCTTCAGATCGAATACCTTCCAAACAGTTTCAAAATCACTTGTACTTATATAAAGTCCATCTTATACAGGAATAAATTTCCAGAATCAATTTTGTTGTATGAGAAGCCATATGGTATTGAACATCTTTGCTTTATAAAAGATTTTGAATTTAAAATAGTTTTGCATATAAAATCATTTTGTGAAATAGTTTTGTATATAAAATGGTTGTGTCAAATAGTTTGTAAATAATATAGTTTGTAATTAAAATAGTTTGTAAATAAAATAGAATAAATAGTTTGTGTAAGAAAAAATAAAAGAAAATAGTCTGGAAAATGGTTTTAAATTAATAGTAGTTTTGAATGGAAGAAAATTCCAATTTAAATGACAAAGATATCCAACCCAAATAATTTCAATTTCAGCATCAAAGCATATCAATAATATTAGAACATAAGATGCACATATGTCATCATTTTGCAAAATCACATTCAATCGCTCGCTCGATCACACAAGTTCGCTTTCGAACTAGTATTGTCCATTCAACTTCCCTAATGCGGACTTCGATATGATTTCTCGATTAAAAACCATCATTCTCCTCGCATGGCCATATACTATAATAGAGAATTCTAGAACCAAACCAAAAATCCATATCAAATATTCACCATCCAGAGTCGAATGAAAAATCCTAACACAAAGTTGTGAAATTCATATGGAACTTGTATACTCAAATCCGAATCAGGTTAATTTTTCAAATAAAATAATATATATACAACTTGTGTAATTATTCCTATTTGTTTCATCACAGTTGCATTATGATTAAATTCATTTTTTAATCTCATTGATTAACACAAATATCACTTTATAGGTTAGTATCTGTTTCGTAGAACTTCTCCATTTAAAATAAAACATTATTATATCCATTCTTATAATATTGCTTATATTTATCTTTAATTAAAATTACATTCATTTCACATGTAATATTTCTCATTTAAAACTATATATATTTGCAAATCATTTCATAAGGAATTTTCTTAAGTTTATAATCAATTTATAAAAGCTTAATTCCTTTTTATAAGACATTGTTCATGTTTAAATTTATCACAACTTTATTTATAACCATTTATTGCAACATCCATTTATTGCATAACAATTTATAAGTCATGGCTTTATTTAATCATTTCACTTTTGATTTATATTTGCTTATCCCATTTAGTTTCACCTTTACCTTTCAATTTATTTATGACAGATCTCATAACTGTTAACTAAGTTCACAATTTCAATTTTTAAATATTCCAAGGCTTGAAGATCACATTTTTATATCATTACGTTACATGCCAATAATGTACACACGAATTCTATTTATTTACTAAACATAGATATAACAAATTAACCTTGTTTTACTTGCTTTGAAATTAAGGTTATCAAAATCAACTGCATAATTCAGCACAACTTCTAGGTTTCAAATCATATATTAATTCAGAAGGTTTCGATTATGAAAAATGTCAAAATATTCCATTTTTTATTCCTTTAATACACCATTATTAAACTAGTGTTTAGTCCATTAATTCAATCAAAAATAATTAGCCAATGCTTATAAACTGACAAAACTCAACTAATCAACAACAAATGATAATAACTAAATATTACCATTTCATAAATCAAACACATTATAAATAACTATATTAGTTATAGAATTTTATTGCTTTATACATATATCATATAATATTAGGAAAAATAATTTCATTTCAAAACATATATAAAACATGTTTTATAACACTAACAAATACGCGTTCTCATATATACACTCAGACAACTCATTCTAGGGTATTGCTACCCTATCTCTAATGAGTTAACCCCAACAGTCTAAGGTATGTCTAAACCTGGCTCTGATACCAAATGTAACTATCCACCTTTTTGGACGGTTCAAATCGATAATAGACCACACATGTCGGACTCAAACCATTCAAAAGGGAGTATTATTAGTGGGGTAAATAAGAAAATTAAAGAAAAGAAGGAAAAAAATAAAACACAGAATCTCGCAGCGGAATGACATAATATATTAATCAAATAAAACGGTTCATGAAGCGGTTTTACAAATAGCATTAGATTTCACTTTTACAAATCAAATCAGAATTATACATACATTAGAAATAAACAAATAATGCAGCGGAACATAAAATGTAGTGGAATAATAAATAGCGATAATATATTAAATCTTCATCTTTGTCTTCCAGAAAATAGTCTTTAATACACTGAAAAGCCCAAGCTGACCCGAGCGTAATGAAAAGACAAAACACTCGAGTCATAACTAAAAGATCTTATGTAAGTCAAATCAAAATAAATAAGATAGAAAGATTAGTGCAAAGGTCTCATAGATGTTATGGGATTTTCATCACTTATCAAGTGTACAATGTGAATATAATTATTTAAAAGGTTTCAAATAATTCAAAATATCAATCTTAGTCATCTAATTAAGACAAATCCAAAGTTTGAATTAACTTAAACCCTTCAAATAATTCAGTCCCAAATACAATTCAAAATGAAGAAATTATATGGATATATGTCATTTCAACCAGTACCAAAAATCAGCATTTCAAATCAATGAAAACCGTTCGGATTTATCATTTCGACCCATGACGATTTTCCCTTAATCTAAAATATCGTGTGGGTATGTATCATTTCAACTCATAGTGAACTTGCAGTATTATAACGATATAAAATACAACATCCACCCATCCAATTTCAGCTACCAAACATCCACCACAATAATCATTCAAATCAATCAATAAATATCAATATAGAACTGAAACTAAACAACATGTATTTAACTGGCAGTTTATATTCAATAACAAATTAAACAACGATTTAATTCAAATTACTTGAGATGAAGATTTAAATATACCAAACAGCCTTAAATAAATTTTCAATCACGTCACAAATTTAATTTAACAAACATAAGAAGTTTTAGAAGTTGTGAGTGTGTTAAAACACTCACCTTTGAATTTAAATTGAATTTAAATCCAATTTAAGTTCAAAATTCAAATAGTATCCGAAATCATCCAAACAAACATCAAAATGTCTGGAATTTCGATACGATCCCAGCAAAAAAACCGTGCGTGAATCTGACCTCGTATACAAAAGTTATGAGAGTTAGAAGTTAATGATTTAAATTTTAAAACAAATAAAATAATAATAATAGGCCAATACATGTCACCTTGCCTAGCACGAGACCCAAAGCCCTAATCCCCTGTTCACGAACGAACGAAATCGCTCATGGCCGCCGCCACGCATGACGTCGCTGCTCCGCCCAACCGCGACCACATCAGGGTCGCCGTCGCTTCCCCTATGTCTTGCGACTCCACCTGATGGCCCACGACCATCGATCAACGCTGAACCTACCAGCCGCCGCCACGAAGCTTGTGACCTAATCGAATATTCACGCCACATCCAACCGTTGATTCGACGAACTAACCACCTAGATGAACTCCGCATGACCCTCCCTATAACGCAGCACCCTCCGATCGACGACCAGTCGAAGTAGATTGACGATCAGCGAACAACGGAGAATTGTTCGCCCAGTTCTGGCCACGCAGAAACCCAAATCGAAAAACATATTGCAGAATTTACTTGCGCTCATTGAGGGCTTCAGATCAATATATAATATGATGTAGTTTGAGGAGTTTTAATTTTTGAATAGATTTTGAAATTGAATTTGTGGGTTTGGAGTTTGAATCTGTTTCTGCCATTGTGGAGGAGAGGAGCACGAAGAATTATACGGACCGTCAATGACAAAAAATAAAATTAGGGTTTATAATGAGGTATTTATATGCAGATAAAAAAATAGAATGAATGGACCAGATTGATTTGGATTGGAACGATAAACGATCAGAAAAGCTCGTTCTGTCTCCAGAATGAAAATGGGTCATCCCATATATCAATATAGATGTCTTTGATGATTTTAAATACAACAAAAGAGGTTTTAAGTCTTAATTCCATCGTATGAAGAAGTTATGCCAATATCGGCTCATCTCAAACTGATTTCAATTGATTCTGTGTAACGATCCCCCGTTCTGACCGCCTCCAATCGGTAATTAAACCAACTAGAAACGTTCAAAATGACGGATTGTTATTTAGTTTATAGAGTTTAAACAGAATCAGCCACAGAATAATAATAATATTTCACATAAATAAATTTCTTTCTTTTATACAAATATCGGAGTTTATACAATGCATTACATTTTAATACAGCGGAACAATTTATTTATTATTTAGTACAAGAAAAAATTTCTTGAAAAACTTTAGTGATGCGGTAATCCCCCTTCTCTCTCTAACTTCGATGCCTGAAGATCTTCAAGCTGTAAAATACTCGGTCTGACCCGAGTATTACATTCAAAAGAAAATAATACACAGGTCAGTCTAATTCAAACTCAGTTATTAGTGCATAGAGGCAATAATAATCAAATAGCAATTAGACGATAGTCAAAGATAAATTCACCTATCTGACCCTTTAACAAGAAACCGGATAACGGTAAATATAACACTTAACAGTGTGAAGGAATAAATTTGCAAACTCAAATTTTCAACGAAGATAGATGAAAGAATTTTTAAATGCAGATAATTTAGAAAAAAACATTATGATTGCCTAAACGCCGATTAACAACAAAATCATCAATTTAAATCAAATTAATTCAAATAATTGAAAGGTTACTTAAAAACATCAAAATCGATTGGCTGTAGTACACGCACGCGTGCACTGCCTCGCCTATACTGCATATGAAATACGCAAAGAAATCAATGAATCAAAAGCAAAAGAAATATAAATTAAAATCAAAACTGTGTGGCTACAGTACACGCACGCGTGCACTGCCTCGCCACTGTAGTGTCAAAAATAGGAATCAGCACAAGGTCAAATCGAGGTACAAGCTGGATTCAACTCAAGCGAATTCGAAAAACAATTCCAAATGTAATCAAGTGGTACGAGGCTATGTATATATGCAGTAAAATGGCTGCAACATAATCAAAGATGCAGTACTGTGCACCACAAACAAACCCATATAAACATGCACACCAGAATCTCAAGTCTGGACCAAATGCCCTCAAATGAACGTGGAATAAAACCAGACCTAATACCATGGAGGTGGCTACCTAGAACTGCAGACCACGGGGATTGAAAACTAAGCATCGTATGCAAATCAGGTAAGGTTGCCAACCAAGCATCATACAAATGCAAGCATTAACTGTGGATACAATTGTATCACAATTCAAAGCAACAGGGACAAGCAATGTAACAACTCGCATATTTATCGATTTTATATTTGAATATTTTATTTAAATATTTTATCGTTCATCGGATTTTGGTCCGAAAAGCTACTTTTTGCAAACAGTCGAATTGGGACTCGAGACCACCCCCATTGAGTTCAAAATGACGTTTGCGACCTTATTGAGTATAAGCTTCGATATGTTTGGAGAAAGTTGATTTTTGCTACTTTTCACTTAGGGTTTTGGTTTGGGCTGAGCCCATTAACCCCACTTATGTATTCAGTCCCAACCCTTTCCAACTCTTCATTACTTCATTTCTAATTCCTAACTCTTCAAGCTTTCAACAATGGTGGAAGAGAATGGGAAATAGAAATTCCTAAGCCCTAGCTTCCTTTGCAAATCCATCTCCTAGCTCCAAAGTTCAAGAGAACCCATTGGTAAGTTTCCTCTTCTTCTTCTCCAACTCATTCTCTTATCAATTTCAGAAATTTCCTAAACCTAATTTAGGAAATGTTTCTCCTTTAAGCTTAGATTCAAGCTTGCTGAGTTGGAATTGAAGAGTGCTTATTCTTGCCATTGCTTCATAGCTTCTCCTTCATTGATTTGGGTTCAAAGGTGAGATTTTAATCTCACGTCTATGCTTATAATTCTCTTCTATTGTTAGGTATGAATTCCTAACACTTATTCATGTGCATTTGATTTTGATTTTGATTGCTTTTGTGAATATTCCAATTTTTAGTGTTTTGAGTTCAATTCATTAAAAATCCTAACCTTGATGTTTGAACATGTTTTTGGTGATGCATCGAGGAGCATATAGGGCCGGGTAGTCGATTGGCATAAACCCTTAGCGCCGTTGCTCGTGCGAATGCAATTTTGGTCAAGATTGAACCTCATTTGTAATAGGCAGGGAAGAGGCTGGAAACAGGTCCGGTCGACCGAGCCCTGAGAGCCGGCCGACCGACCTGCTTCCAAATGTGCTATGCACTTCTCTGTTTGGGTCCGGTCGACCGACTACAGAGCTCAGTCGACCGACCTGCTTCCCGAACTATTTTCTGAAAGATGGTTCGGTCGACCGAGCTCTGTATGCCGGCCGACCGACCTGATGTTATTTTGCCTATTTCGCTTATTTTGTGTGGTTTCCAAATTTAATCGATTCGTGTTGTCTCCCTTTTGTTGTTGTCATTTATTATCGACTTTGATGACCTTTTCTTTGGGAATTTTAGATATATCCACTTCGATGGATTTTATATCGATTTCTTTGGATTTTATTCACGTCTTCGAATGTGAATTTTTATGCCCGATTGTTTCTACAATCTTCTTTGTGATTTGTCACTTTAAAAATATAAAGGTTTCCTATACTAGTAGTAAATATCAAAACTCTTACTTCAAATGATTTCAACACTATTTTATTACAAAGCTCGTTTTCTCAAACCGATTTCCAATCTATTAGTATATACAAACCTTTACTTCACTCGTATGAGAAATCTAATTAAACGACTTAGTAAAACAAGTGGTATGAAACGCTTGCGTTTACTTCGTCGGTTAATTCTTGGACTTGTTCGATTGAATCTCTTGTGACAATTTTCTAGTGGAAATCTACAATTTGTTCGTAAATATTTAAGTTAAGCAAGTGGTTATGGGACATGAAGCTAAACTCATATATTTACTAGCTTAGTGTAATTGACACTTCTCGTTGATCATGACGATCATCTTTGTGATTTAGACTAGCATGTGCGATGTCTCTTTGTCTGCGAGGGAGACTAAACCCCGTTTTGTGGAGTTTCGACTCAATTTGTGATGGGGTAGCAACCCATGGTCTTCGGGCCGTTTGTGGAGCTTCGGCTCAATTTGTGATGGTTAACGACCATGGAATTAGCGTTCCGTTTGTGATACACGTGTTGGTGAGCTTTATGCTCCCGTTTGTGATAGGCCTCCCCCCTTTGTGATTTCTGGATTTCTTGAGATGATTTCTAGAATTTGTGTTTCACCAATTTTTCGTGATTTCCATTGATAAGCCTTATCGATATTTGTGCATTGGTGAATTTGTGTGTCATTGACTTTAGTGATTTCTGGATTTCTTTTGTAGTCTTCTGGAATTTGTGCGTCATTTACTTTTGTGATTGACATTGATATTATCGTCAATATTTGTGGTTTGATGAACGAAATAAAGAGTATGACACGTCTTTGATTCTTGTGTAGATTTTGTGATATTGATTAATCTCTTGTTGATTATCAACTACTTATATATCACAGCTTTGCATTGTGATTATTATATGTTTATGTCATATCTCTTATTATATATCACTTCATCTGATATTTATAGCTAGACTGATCCGTTTATTATTTTCTTCTTAAATAATACTCGGGTCAGACTGAGATATTACAGGTGCTTCTGCTTGACTCCTAATCGGACTATCATCTGACTTTTGGCTAACTATTTAGATTAGTAGTTTTTTGTTGTGTACATTTGAGATACAGACTCTATGATGTATACTTATTCTTTTGTCTAGCACTTGTATCTATTCTTTTTGATATTGTGGATCTTGTTTGACCACTACTCTGATATACACTTTTATGTGTAATATTCATATCTATTTCCGCCTTTGTGATATGAATTATCTGTGACTGATTTATGTTATGTTTATTTCTACATTTGTTTCCGAAGACATCATAGCCACTGTGTAGTAGCTTTGAGTTTGTGTCGGCATGTCGGATTTCCACTTGAAAAGATTTGCATGTTATACTATCTGACATATCGATGCTCGCACAAAGCAATTACACGGATGGTCGCTCCTCGACAGCCTTATTCTCCGTGCTAGTTGACAGCATTACTCCGTAGTGTTCTTGCCTAGCGTGGGTATAGAGCTGGGGCGTCACAGCTTGGTATCAGAGCCAAACTTCGGAACAATATGGAATCTTATAACAAGGATCATCGTCCTAAGTTTTTCTTAGGAGTCGTGCTTTAGGATTTTATTCGAATCTTCGTACCGAGTCATCCTATTTTCTTTATGATTCCTTGTTTTATCTATCAAGAATTGCTTGATATTTATCTTGAGAGTAACTTTTTCCTCTTCTTTCTTTCTTTCTTAAAGAAGAGAAATGGTTAGACCAGGCCGTCCCAGCGCCGGTCAATCTAGTGCTACTCCCCTGGATGGAGTATTTATGTCTGCCCAGCAGCTTCTAGATCTTGTTAAGAACGCTCAAGCAGCCGGACCCAATCCAGAGCCTACTCATCCTAGATCCGGTTTTGCACGCCTATGTAGAGACTATACCGATTTGGGTGGAAGGCCATTCACGGGATCCGAGAGCGTTATAGAAATTCAAGCTTGGCTCAAATCATGCGATCGCATCTTTTCTCGCATGAACCTTATTGATCTACATCGAGTCCAAGTGGCTTCTAGCATGCTCCAAGAAAGAGAATTAGATTGGTATGAGCTTTTAATTTCTGAAATCATTGAGGCGGATCTCACTTGGGAGCAATTCCGGGAAAGGTTCGAATTGAAATTTGTGCCGGAGGCCGAAAAAGTAACTTTGGCCCGGCGTTTTATTGACCTTGTTCAAGGTGAATCTTCTGTGACAGGCTATGTCGCATCTTTCGAATCTCTTTCTAAGTACGGGGTTGAATACATCAACACCCCATTGAAGAAAAATCAGAGATTTGTCTATGGCTTGAATAAGAATCTTAAGAAGCCATTACTTCTGAAACTTGAGGTTTCATTTGATCAGCTTATTGATATCGCTCTTCGTCTTGAAGAGGCCGATAATGAAGGTGATGTTGAAGTTGTGCGTGCCCAACAGAACTTCGACAATAACTTGAAGAGGCCTATCAAATTCAAAGGCCCAGATTCTAATAAGAAAGGAAAGCAACAAACTCAGGTAGAAAAAGTTCCTACCTCTAGTCGCGGACGATGCTACAATTGTGGTTCCACAGACCACCATGTAAGGGAGTGCCCGAAACCCCTCTTTTGCCGTTATTGCAAAGGTTCGGGTCATCTTTTATCTTCATGTCCTAAGCTTCCAAGCAAGTGAGAGGGAAAGCTGCAGGCCCCTGGCAACTCTTCTCTTGGTCAAGGTATTTTGATTCAATCCTTGATGGCATTGTTTTAATTCGTGAGCTTTCTATTTGAGTTCTTTTTGATATGGGTTCCATCTCACTATTTTGTATCAAAAGAACTTGTCGATTCTTTTTCTTTGAATATTTTGGGCATGGTGACTCCTTTGAGGATTGTGAATCCGGATGGTAGGTCCGCAACACTCAATTTGCTTTTTATTGATGTCGAAATTATTCTATGAGACCTTTCTTTCTGAGCCGATATTTTTACTTAAGCTTCGGAATTGATTTTTTTTTTGAAAGGATCGGCTTAATCATTGTGAAGCCCATATCCTATTTTTCGAGTGGACTATTCATCTTCGAAATTTTCAATCTGTTAAGCAGATTTCTATTTTTCCTTTATGATTTTGATTCCAACTTGATGGCATCATTTTATTCCTTAAGCCCACTTATAAGGAAAGTGTTATTTCTCTCATTTATGTAGTTAGAGAAATTTTCCGAAATCTTTGAGCTTGTCTTAGGATTATCCCCTAAGTAATCTTTTGTGTGGTGCTAAGGTCTTTTCAGTTTGACCTTACCACCGATTTTCATTTGGCTATGAGTTGCGGAAGTTAGCATTCCACTTACCGCATTCCGCACTCGTTATGATTCTTATGAATGACTTATTTTGTCATTCAATTTGTCCAGATTATTTCATCCATTTTATAAATCGAATATTCTATGAATATTTCGATGAGACCATTCTTTTATTTATTGATTTCAGGATGAAAATAGCAATTTAAAATTTTGCAAAAATCTTTTTCATAAGATTTATTTAGAAGTATAACCGGGGTTTTGTTCTTAAAATGAACAAAGAATATTCTTAAAACTTTTTAAGAGATTTATTTATCCTATAAAAGATGATTTTGTGATTGTATTGCCCGTTGAGTGCTTTAAGAATTATGGTCGATGCGCTTGATCAACGTATCGATAGGAATTTCCTAAACGCTTTGATGAGACAATCAGACATGGTATATTGACTTGTAAATTGTAAATTTTTCTAGAAATATTTTTACATTGAAATAATTGTGATTTTGAAAGTTTTAGCTTTTCGAGAAAGAAGATTATTTAAAAGAAATTCCTTCTTTTCGAAACTCTTATTCTAGTGATTCCTGAAGGGGAACCAAGACTTTGCTATTTGTACCGATACTAGTCGTATTGGTTTGGATGCCGTTATCTTGCAAAGGAGAACGTGCTATCACTTGTGCTTCTAAATCATTATAGCTTATCGAGACTAGATATGCCACTCATGATCTGGTGCTCTCGGTTATTGTTTTTACTTCTGGAATTTGGCATCATCATATTTGGATGAGAAATTTGTTCTCTACCCCGATCATAAATCCTTGGAATATTTATTTTCTCATATGGAACTCCATGTTGACTCGAGTTCCTAGCTTCTTATGATCTTGATATTCTTTTTATTCCCGAAGGGGAAATCATGTTGCCAATGCGTTTAGTCGTAAGCAACAAGGGGTTGTTTCTTTGTTGATGACTAAATGAAATTATCTTTTTATCAAGTTCATCGGGCGTTTTGATGTACTTCGTTTTATTGAGTTTCATCTCATTGCTTTTATGAACTTGCATCCGATGTTCTTTTATTGTGTTCGGTTCATTGGACGTACCGCTTTTGTACTACGTCGGTGTTCCGAAAATCATTCGGGCATCGGTTCATTGGACGTACCGTTTTTGTACTGCGTCAGTGTTCCGAATTATTTTGCTTTTGATTCATCGGATGTACCGTTTGTACTACATCGATGTCTTTGCTTTTGATTCATCGGATGTACCGTTTGTACTACATCGATGTCTTTGCTTTTGATTCATCGGATGTACCGTTTGTACTACATCGATGTCTTTGCTTTTGATTCATCGGATGTACCGTTTGTACTACATCGATGTCTTTGCTTTTGATTCATCGGATGTACCGTTTGTACTACATCGATGTCTTTGCTTTTGATTCATCGGATGTACCGTTTGTACTACATCGATGTCTTTGCTTTTGATTCATCGGATGTACCGTTTGTACTACATCGATGTCTTTGCTTTTGATTCATCGGATGTACCGTTTGTACTACATCGATGTCTTTGCTTTTGATTCATCGGATGTACCGTTTGTACTACATCAATGACTTTGCTTTTTGGTTCATCGGATGTACCGTTTGTACTACATCAATGACTTTGCTTTTTGGTTCATTGGATGTACCGTTTGCACTACATCAATGACTTGGCTTTTTGGTTCACTGGACGTACCGTCTTTGTACTACGTCGGTGTTTCAAATTATTCAAGTTTCTAGTTTCTCGGGCGTACCGTGATTGTACTACGCCGTTGCACCGGCTCAACTTTCTGCTATTCTTGATGTTTTCCACGTCTTTTAACTATGGAAATGCTTTTATGTTTTCGGTTTTTATTCTTGAGCCCGGTATTATTGAGGGATTGAAGTTTCACCAAATTTGATTTATGAGCAACATTCCATTCGAATCATTGCTTCGGAGGTTGAGCGCCTTCGGAATAAAGATGTTCTTCTTGTGAGAGTTCAATGGTTCTCAAATCCTAAGGATTTCTCATGTGAAATCTTGAGAATTCATCGAACGAAAACTTTCGGATTTACTCCTTCGTGCTCTTTATGGTAAACTCCTTGATTCAAATTTTCTTTTGTGTTAATATGCTTCTATGGTTGTTACTTCTTATATTTCCTTCTTAATTATTGCGAGGACGCAATTTCTTTAAGGAGGGGAGTCTGTAACAACTCGCATATTTATCGATTTTATATTTGAATGTTTTATTTAAATATTTTATCGTTCGTCGGATTTTGGTCCGAAAAGCTACTTTTTGCAAACAGTCGAATTGGGACTTGAGACCACCCCCATTGAGTTCAAAATGACGTTTGCAACCTTTTTGAGTATAAGCTTCGATATGTTTGGAGAAAGTTGATTTTTGCTACTTTTCACTTAGGGTTTTGGTTTGGGCTGAGCCCTTTAACCCAACTTATATATTCAGTCCCAACCCTTTCCAACTCTTCATTACTTCATTTCTAATTCCTAACTCTTCAAGCTTTCAACAATGGTGGAAGAGAATGGGAAATAGAAATTCCTAAGCCCTAGCTTCCTTTGCAAATCCATCTCCTAGCTCCAAAGTTCAAGAGAACCCATTGGTAAGCTTCCTCTTCTTCTTCTCCAACTCATTCTCTTATCAATTTCAGAAATTTCCTAAACCTAATTTAGGAAATGTTTCTCCTTTAAGCTTAGATTCAAGCTTGTTGAGTTGGAATTGAAGAGTGCTTGTTCTTGCCATTGCTTCATAGCTTCTCCTTCATTGATTTGGGTTCAAAAGTGAGATTTTAATCTCACATCTATGCTTATAATTCTCTTCTATCGTTAGGTGTGAATTCCTAACACTTATTCATGTGCATTTGATTTTGATTTTGATTGCTTTTGTGAATATTCCAATTTTTAGTGTTTTGAGTTCAATTCATTAAAAATCCTAACCTTGATGTTTGAACATGTTTTTGGTGATGCATCGAGGAGCATATAGGGCCGGGTAGTCGATTGGCATAAACCCTTAGCGCCGTTGCTCGTGCGAATGCAATTTTGGTCAAGATTGAACCTCATTTGTAATAGGCAGGGAAGAGGCTGGAAACAGGTCCGGTCGACCGAGCCCTGAGAGCCGGCCGACCGACCTGCTTCCAAATGTGCTATGCACTTCTCTGTTTGGGTCCGGTCGACCGACTACAGAGCTCAGTCGACCGACCTGCTTCCCGAACTATTTTCTGAAAGATGGTTCGGTCGACCGAGCTCTGTATGCCGGCCGACCGACCTGATGTTATTTTGCCTATTTCGCTTATTTTGTGTGGTTTCCAAATTTAATCGATTCGTGTTGTCTCCCTTTTGTTGTTGTCATTTATTATCGACTTTGATGACCTTTTCTTTGGGAATTTTAGATATATCCACTTCGATGGATTTTATATCGATTTCTTTGGATTTTATTCACGTCTTCGAATGTGAATTTTTATGCCCGATTGTTTCTACAATCTTCTTTGTGATTTGTCACTTTAAAAATATAAAGGTTTCCTATACTAGTAGTAAATATCAAAACTCTTACTTCAAATGATTTCAACACTATTTTATTACAAAGCTCGTTTTCTCAAACCGATTTCCAATCTATTAGTATATACAAACCTTTACTTCACTCGTATGAGAAATCTAATTAAACGACTTAGTAAAACAAGTGGTATGAAACGCTTGCGTTTACTTCGTCGGTTAATTCTTGGACTTGTTCGATTGAATCTCTTGTGACAATTTTCTAGTGGAAATCTACAATTTGTTCGTAAATATTTAAGTTAAGCAAGTGGTTATGGGACATGAAGCTAAACTCATATATTTACTAGCTTAGTGTAATTGACACTTCTCGTTGATCATGACGATCATCTTTGTGATTTAGACTAGCATGTGCGATGTCTCTTTGTCTGCGAGGGAGACTAAACCCCGTTTTGTGGAGTTTCGACTCAATTTGTGATGGGGTAGCAACCCATGGTCTTCGGGCCGTTTGTGGAGCTTCGGCTCAATTTGTGATGGTTAACGACCATGGAATTAGCGTTCCGTTTGTGATACACGTGTTGGTGAGCTTTATGCTCCCGTTTGTGATAGGCCTCCCCCCTTTGTGATTTCTGGATTTCTTGAGATGATTTCTAGAATTTGTGTTTCACCAATTTTTCGTGATTTCCATTGATAAGCCTTATCGATATTTGTGCATTGGTGAATTTGTGTGTCATTGACTTTAGTGATTTCTGGATTTCTTTTGTAGTCTTCTGGAATTTGTGCGTCATTTACTTTTGTGATTGACATTGATATTATCGTCAATATTTGTGGTTTGATGAACGAAATAAAGAGTATGACACGTCTTTGATTCTTGTGTAGATTTTGTGATATTGATTAATCTCTTGTTGATTATCAACTACTTATATATCACAGCTTTGCATTGTGATTATTATATGTTTATGTCATATCTCTTATTATATATCACTTCATCTGATATTTATAGCTAGACTGATCCGTTTATTATTTTCTTCTTAAATAATACTCGGGTCAGACTGAGATATTACAGGTGCTTCTGCTTGACTCCTAATCGGACTATCATCTGACTTTTGGCTAACTATTTAGATTAGTAGTTTTTTGTTGTGTACATTTGAGATACAGACTCTATGATGTATACTTATTCTTTTGTCTAGCACTTGTATCTATTCTTTTTGATATTGTGGATCTTGTTTGACCACTACTCTGATATACACTTTTATGTGTAATATTCATATCTATTTCCGCCTTTGTGATATGAATTATCTGTGACTGATTTATGTTATGTTTATTTCTACATTTGTTTCCGAAGACATCATAGCCACTGTGTAGTAGCTTTGAGTTTGTGTCGGCATGTCGGATTTCCACTTGAAAAGATTTGCATGTTATACTATCTGACATATCGATGCTCGCACAAAGCAATTACACGGATGGTCGCTCCTCGACAGCCTTATTCTCCGTGCTAGTTGACAGCATTACTCCGTAGTGTTCTTGCCTAGCGTGGGTATAGAGCTGGGGCGTCACAGCTTGGTATCAGAGCCAAACTTCGGAACAATATGGAATCTTATAACAAGGATCATCGTCCTAAGTTTTTCTTAGGAGTCGTGCTTTAGGATTTTATTCGAATCTTCGTACCGAGTCATCCTATTTTCTTTATGATTCCTTGTTTTATCTATCAAGAATTGCTTGATATTTATCTTGAGAGTAACTTTTTCCTCTTCTTTCTTTCTTTCTTAAAGAAGAGAAATGGTTAGACCAGGCCGTCCCAGCGCCGGTCAATCTAGTGCTACTCCCCTGGATGGAGTATTTATGTCTGCCCAGCAGCTTCTAGATCTTGTTAAGAACGCTCAAGCAGCCGGACCCAATCCAGAGCCTACTCATCCTAGATCCGGTTTTGCACGCCTATGTAGAGACTATACCGATTTGGGTGGAAGGCCATTCACGGGATCCGAGAGCGTTATAGAAATTCAAGCTTGGCTCAAATCATGCGATCGCATCTTTTCTCGCATGAACCTTATTGATCTACATCGAGTCCAAGTGGCTTCTAGCATGCTCCAAGAAAGAGAATTAGATTGGTATGAGCTTTTAATTTCTGAAATCATTGAGGCGGATCTCACTTGGGAGCAATTCCGGGAAAGGTTCGAATTGAAATTTGTGCCGGAGGCCGAAAAAGTAACTTTGGCCCGGCGTTTTATTGACCTTGTTCAAGGTGAATCTTCTGTGACAGGCTATGTCGCATCTTTCGAATCTCTTTCTAAGTACGGGGTTGAATACATCAACACCCCATTGAAGAAAAATCAGAGATTTGTCTATGGCTTGAATAAGAATCTTAAGAAGCCATTACTTCTGAAACTTGAGGTTTCATTTGATCAGCTTATTGATATCGCTCTTCGTCTTGAAGAGGCCGATAATGAAGGTGATGTTGAAGTTGTGCGTGCCCAACAGAACTTCGACAATAACTTGAAGAGGCCTATCAAATTCAAAGGCCCAGATTCTAATAAGAAAGGAAAGCAACAAACTCAGGTAGAAAAAGTTCCTACCTCTAGTCGCGGACGATGCTACAATTGTGGTTCCACAGACCACCATGTAAGGGAGTGCCCGAAACCCCTCTTTTGCCGTTATTGCAAAGGTTCGGGTCATCTTTTATCTTCATGTCCTAAGCTTCCAAGCAAGTGAGAGGGAAAGCTGCAGGCCCCTGGCAACTCTTCTCTTGGTCAAGGTATTTTGATTCAATCCTTGATGGCATTGTTTTAATTCGTGAGCTTTCTATTTGAGTTCTTTTTGATATGGGTTCCATCTCACTATTTTGTATCAAAAGAACTTGTCGATTCTTTTTCTTTGAATATTTTGGGCATGGTGACTCCTTTGAGGATTGTGAATCCGGATGGTAGGTCCGCAACACTCAATTTGCTTTTTATTGATGTCGAAATTATTCTATGAGACCTTTCTTTCTGAGCCGATATTTTTACTTAAGCTTCGGAATTGATTTTTTTTTGAAAGGATCGGCTTAATCATTGTGAAGCCCATATCCTATTTTTCGAGTGGACTATTCATCTTCGAAATTTTCAATCTGTTAAGCAGATTTCTATTTTTCCTTTATGATTTTGATTCCAACTTGATGGCATCATTTTATTCCTTAAGCCCACTTATAAGGAAAGTGTTATTTCTCTCATTTATGTAGTTAGAGAAATTTTCCGAAATCTTTGAGCTTGTCTTAGGATTATCCCCTAAGTAATCTTTTGTGTGGTGCTAAGGTCTTTTCAGTTTGACCTTACCACCGATTTTCATTTGGCTATGAGTTGCGGAAGTTAGCATTCCACTTACCGCATTCCGCACTCGTTATGATTCTTATGAATGACTTATTTTGTCATTCAATTTGTCCAGCTTATTTCATCCATTTTATAAATCGAATATTCTATGAATATTTCGATGAGACCATTCTTTTATTTATTGATTTCATTTCATCCATTTTATTTCATCCATGGAATTAGCGTTCCGTTTGTGATACACGTGTTGGTGAGCTTTATGCTCCCGTTTGTGATAGGCCTCCCCCCTTTGTGATTTCTGGATTTCTTGAGATGATTTCTAGAATTTGTGTTTCACCAATTTTTCGTGATTTCCATTGATAAGCCTTATCGACATTTGTGCATTGGTGAATTTGTGTGTCATTGACTTTAGTGATTTCTGGATTTCTTGTGTAGTCTTCTGGAATTTGTGCGTCGTTGACTTTTGTGATTGACATTGATATTATCGTCAATATTTGTGGTTTGATGAACGAAATAAAGAGTATGACACTTCTTTGATTCTTGTGTAGATTTTGTGATATTGATTAATCTCTTGTTGATTATCAACTACTTATATATCACAGCTTTGCATTGTGATTATTATATGTTTATGTCATATCTCTTATTATATATCACTTCATCTGATATTTATAGCTAGACTGATCCGTTTATTATTTTCTTCTTAAATAATACTCGGGTCAGCCTGAGATATTACAGGTGCTTCTGCTTGACTCCTTATCGGACTATCATCTGACTTTTGGCTAACTACTTAGATTAGTAGTTTTTTGTTGTGTACATTTGAGATACAGACTCTATGATGTATACTTATTCTTTTGTCTAGCACTTGTATCTATTCTTTTTGATATTGTGGATCTTGTCTGACCACTACTCTGATATACACTTTTATGTGTAATATTCATATCTATTTCCGCCATTGTGATATGAATTATCTGTGACTGATTTATGTTATGTTTATTTCTGTACTTATTTCCGAAGACATCATAGCCACTGTGTAGTAGCTTTGAGTTTGTGTCGGCATGTCGGATTTCCATTTGAAAAGATTTGCATGTTATACTATCTGACATGTCGATGTTCGTACAAAGCAATTACACGGATGGTCGCTCCTCAACAGCCTCATTCTCCGTGCTAGTTGACAGCATTACTCCATAGTGTTCTTGGCTAGCGTGGGTATAAAGCTGGGGCGTCACAAGCAAGCAAGACCGAAATGCAACTGCACGAGGCAGGTGCAGGCACAAGTAATGGACCAAGTATGCTACAGGTCCGAACCCACACAGCGGAGACAACATAGAAAAATGACCAGGCAGTATGAATCATGTAATCTGTACATCTCTGTGACTACGAAGTCCAAGTGCACAAAGGCATTGGAACAAACTACGTGCAGACAGCCGAGTGAGAATAATATAGCACCACAACACACAACATTAAAGACACAGGACAGCTTCAAATGAGAATAATGTCACCATTGAATTACTGTGACCAAATGCAAATGAATACAATGCATCCATGCAACGTATCAGACTCGAGATTCAAGAAGAAATTGGAACAACACTGCAACACTACATAATGCCCATTACAAATTACTGCACCAAGTCATGGCCAAGTCACAAATACATGCAAACTGAAACTGTGATTCGATATACAGGTACAAGCATAGTCTCAACAAGTTCTGTTACGCAGCACAAATGTCATGAACTAGAGTGACAATGCATACTACAGATCTGGGTTAAAATGGAGGTACTATCACATGTATAAAATCAACATGCAGGGATATAAAACTAAACAATGTACACAGTGGTTAATTTATCTACCCAGACTTCAATGTATTTACATGAAGGCAATGCCGAGGTTAGGTAATGGTTACCAAATGTACAACTGCCCAAGCCCAAAGTCAAATGCATGCATACACATATATGAAGACCACAAAGTCACTACACAACAACAAAAGGGACGAATATATTTACATATACAGTGATGAATAAATGGGACAACAGTAACTCGAGTACATCAGGCAAATGAATTCAACAGTGCATCAAACTAAACCAGGCCAGAAGTTCAAGTTAGAGAACTGGAGTAAATGCAAATGGATCCACCGAGTTGTTTAAATGCAACATGGAGCAAAAGAAACCCTTAAGGACAAGGTGCAAACAAATCAAACTCAAGATTACAGAGTGCAGTGGCCATACACATATATAGATACAAGAATGAATGTATACAAATGATCAGCCATCGAAGTGCAGTGCAACTACAAAGAAGATAGTGGCAGCGGTTTAGATGAAAATGAACTAAAGTGAAGATCACAAAGCATAGCAACTGCATAGGACTGCAAGAACATGAAACAGATACAAAGGAATGAAAAGAGACATGCATGAAGAACCAGAAGTACAAGTGCAGACAACAGTGAAGAACACAAGTAAAATCGAACACGGACCAGAGGCAGTGAATAGCATGGCAAAAGTCAACAAGACCAAAACTTATTCTTTTCATCACAAAACAAGTGTATAGTTCGGCCAATACTCAGCATGTTAAGAAATCAAAATGGCCAAAGTAGACAAGGTCAGTGTCAAGGCCGAAGTCATCAGAAAATAGAGTTAAATTCACATATCAAACTCGAAGTAGACCGAGTGAGAATCAAGTGTGTATAAATTGAAGAGGTCAAAACCAGCAACTTAAAACCGTGTCACTAAGTAACACGAAAAGTACAAACTGACAAAGTCAGTAAAATCATCAACATTCAACAAAAATCGAAAGCCCTAAGTTCATATGGTAACCAAATCGAGGCCATGATCAACAGAGATTGAAATCACAAAAGAAATCAACATCATCACATAAATTATATGTAACAGATTCAAACCAATAATCAATCCAGTCGAAGACAAAATAAATATTGTAAAATCATGCAGCAAAGGTCGCAATTTCAAACAAATCAAAAATGCTAAAGCTTGAATTAAATGTGAGTGACTAGCATCACTCATCTTGGATTCGAAGGCCGCATACATCAGAGACAAAGCAAAGTCGATCGAAAAAACCCTAATTTGCAAAGATGAAGAACGATGCCTCCATTAACATAAAAAAACGAGCGCAGCCACCATTGTTTACGTTTTTTTTTTATCATAGAGGAACGAACGGAAGAGAACCACTAGGCCGCCATTTTTTCCTTTCATTTGGTTTAGGGTTTTCAACGAAGTGAATGGATAATGGGACCGGGTTATTAACACTAGATAATATCACAGCCCAACAAAATAAAAGAGAATGGGCTAATATTATACAGCCCATAAATTCTTAAACAAAATTTCTTCTTTTTTATCATTTTGAATTTCAATTGGTTTTGTTATTTCTTTGCTTTGTTTTGTTTTGTTTAAATTATGTTGTTAAAATTTTTCCAATGTAGTTACATTATATTTTACAAAATTTATAAATATGTTGTTTGAATTTTAACTATGTGTATTTATTTATTTATTTTAAGATTCATTTTGTTTTGATAAAAATTCTCTTTGACGCGTTTATAGGTCGTATGCTCACATATCAACTCCGACGACTACGAAATTTGAAATCCGGTAATAATTCAATATTACGGATCCAATGGAACTGGTTTCGTCGAATTCCGAGACTGTGCCTCGGAAGGCTATTTTTAAATTCAATTTAAGCAATAAAATTTCAAAACTGAACAAATTATTTTCAAATTCAATTCTGAAGCTTTTATTTATCTTCAGTGTTATTAATATGAATTTTCTATGCCTTTGAAATATTTTTAATCAGCTTAAAATTGAAGATTCAAATTTTTATTCAATATTCAACAGATTAAATTTTAATATTTAATCGCCAAACTCATAGTTATATTGGGAATTCAATTTAAATCATCATTCAAATATTTAAAATAAATTAAATATTTCCAATTTTAAATTGTTCAAAATTCAGGGTCGTTACAATCTTCCCCCCTTAAAAGAATTTCGTCCCGAAATTATAAGTTAGGAAAAATGATCGTTAAAATCTCACCGATATTTATAGCCTACACAATTTCACCAAGCTTGAAACTTATTACAAATAAATAAATATAGGATTCATTCCATTTGTTTTATTGCACTAGTTTTGTTCATTATATCCTTTGCTCATCATTTTCTACAATCAAGACGCAAAAGTCTTTTACTAAAGTTTTCAACTTACAAAACCCAAATTTTAAATTTGCAATTCTTCATTTAAGAAATTTACATAGTATAACCTTTCCAAAGCTGTGAACTTTCAAAACATTTCAAAAATCCTCTTCCTTAGTTCATTAGGTTGGAATTTATGTTACTTTAATTTCAGATTATTGATTTTCTATTTAAAGTTTGAAAATACTTGCTAACTCGAAATTTAACAAGTCTATTGTCGTTCTTTAAGACATTAGGCATAGCTGGCCAGGCGCAAGTCTAAAAATCTCCAAGTACTAAATATACTTGCTTCAATTCCCAGTGAAAATACTTTAAAAAAAATCTTTTAAAAATGGATACGGAAAGCACGTTCCCCCATGGATCACAGTTACCCGAAGGTTACGCTACTATCCCAGTAGAATCGCTTGTAACCGTAGATTTCTCATCTCTCTTGAATTTCGCCATGGTTGTTGCCATAGATCGCGGTCCACACGGCGGTTACGCTACTATCCCAGTAGAATCGCTTGTGACCGTAGGCATCTCGCCCCTCGAATTTCGCTTTGGCTTCTAGATTGCAGTTTACTCGGCGGTTGCGCCACTATCCCAATGGAATCGCTTGTAACTGTAGGCATCTCGCCCCTCAAATTACGCTAGTCACTCCAACTAATGGAAAACTAATGGCCAATCCAACTAATGGAAATCAAAAGGCCAATCCAACTAATGGATAAATGGTCAATCCAACTAATGGAATTCAAATGGTCAATCCAACTAATGGAATTCTACGTAACTACGATTTTCAAATGGACACTCATCTCGAGTTCCAACAACCTTCACAAATTTTAAATGGAAGGTACTTTTCCATATCCTCAGTTTGGAAAACATAATATCATACATACATATATAATATTTCATTTCACATTTCGTACATGTCATACCCATGTACTTACATAAGTTTTCCATAACAATTACTTTCCAAACTGATGGTTTTCGAATTTACTACATTCTCATATATAAGTTTCGAAAACCTCAATATCTCATACCCATAACAAATAGAGGATTCATGAGTTTTCCATCTCATTACCGATTTAAAATTTTCCTCTAAGTCGATTTAGAATTTTAAAGTTATCTTAAACCCAATTCACATTCATAATTCAATTCATTATCGACTTCACACTCGATTTGGATTTCACGTTACATCGTAAATTCTCAACACATAATTGATGTCTATCGATATATAGCCTCTGAGCTCATATGTCTCAGAGAAGGGTGTTAAGCTAAGAGAATAAATTCTCCGCCACCAAACAGATATATATTTAATAGAGATCAATTGCTATGTCGTCAATTCACAATGTTAGACATATAATCCAAATCGACCATCCAAAATTCAAAACTCAACTTATATTGTTTTTGGGGTCGAAGTTAAACTTAATTTAACACAAGATTCAATCTTTTTGGAAAAATTTCAAGTTGAACTAAATGTTCAAATTTCCCATTTAACTTTTTCAACTTCGACTTAATTCATAGTTTGAATTCCGCATACTTTTCACAATATTGGTTTTAAACCAACTTCAAACTTTCCCAAAAATATCTTTACAAGATATATATAATTTTCCACACTTAACCATTTGAAAACAAATTTCAGATCATTTTCCACCTTTCAATCTTTGAAAACAAATTTCAAAGCAATTTCCTTACACGGAACCATTTCCAAATATTTATCCATTTTAAACTTAAAATGGTTCATTTAAACCAATCAAATAAATCCTTACCGATTTATTTTAAACTTACGTTCCAAATCCGTAAATTTATTTCCACATTTCAAAAATAAATCAATGTTTATTTTTAACAAATTTCCCTTTCTTTTATAAATTCCATAGTGAATTTACATTTCCAAAATATCCATGAATATACGATTTTCAAATCGATTTCAAATATTCATTTTTCAATTTATCTTTAAAAGATAAAATCTCAAAACATTCACTTCATATTGGAAAAACATTTCCATACTTATTTAATAACAAGTAATTCACAAATCCATTTATTTTCAGCACTTGAAAAATATTCAATATACTTATATCGTAATCAAGTATATATATCATTCTTTAAGGAAAGCGATCTTTTAAACACATTTATTTGAGTCAAAACAAATGTTGCGTAAAACATCGTTACGACAACCCAAAATCACTAGTATAGGGATTCGAATTTAAGGTAGATATATAAATCCCCATACTATATAAACATTTCCTTTTGGAAATCATTTACTATAACAACAGTGTTATAGTCCACCATTTCCTTTTATTTCTCTCGAAAACGTCTATTTCGACAACGAATGTTGAAATCTATGATTCGATACTTAATGCATTTTAAAACATCTTTAAAACGATTAACTTCATTCTCATAATATTGCTCTCCCAAAAACAATCCTTTTATATCTTATTCACTGTCCAAAATAGTAGATAAAATTCCCAACCAACTTTTATTATCACAATATTTAACTTAAAGGATAATTCGCTGTCCAAAATCACGAATATATCTCCTTTAATAACTTCTATGTTTCGAATTTATAAACAATCTTTACAAATTCCATTTTTTTATTTATAAACTTCGATTTATAAATCTCCTTTATTAATTCAATTCAATTTATATAACCCAATTATATACCAAAAGTCCATTTATAAGTTAAGTACTTATAATCCATTTATTTACTAAATCTTTCTTCACAACATTTGAAATCAATTTTCAAAAGAATTCAGAATCAAATTCCCAAATTATAATTTAATGATCCCCTTGGCTATAACCAAATTAACATGTCATTTTATTTCCCAGTTATTACTTTGGAGATATTCAAAATATTTAATTTAAACCAATTCATTAACTCGCTTAACTTATATATATCATTTTTCATAAATCTCAGCAATTCGATAATGGGTTTTCGAATGATCGGGACTCAAATCTAAGAAGACCTTACCAAAGAAAAACTATAGAAAACCCAAATTTAGAGAGGGGAATTTCCGAAAGAAAAAAAATTTGAATTTTCAAAATACCTTTTATTTTTCAAAGAAACAAATTTATACTTCTTTAGATTTGAAAAACGCTTTCTTTAAAGTGATTCTAGTAACTATTCATATTAAACGCCATAAACTAAGCTTTGTGTAAACCAAAGCTCTGATACCACTTTGTAACGATCCCCCGTTCTGACCGCCTCCAATCGGTAATTAAACCAACTAGAAACGTTCAAAATGACGGATTGTTATTTAGTTTATAGAGTTTAAAAAGAATTAGCCACAGAATCACAGAATAATAATAATATTTCACATAAATAAATTTCTTTCTTTTATACAAATATCAGAGTTTATACAATGCATTACATTTTAATACAGCGGAATAATTTATTTATTATTTAGTACAAGAAAAAATTTCCTGAAAAACTTTAGTGATGCGGTAATCCCCCTTCTCTCTTTAACTTCGATGCCTGAAAATCTTCAAGCTGTAAAATACTCGATCTGACCCGAGTATTACATTTAAAAGAAAATAATACACGGGTCAGTCTAATTCAAACTCAGTTATTAGTGCATAGAGGCAATAATAACCAAATAGCAATTAGACGACAGTCAAAGATAAATTCACCTATCCGACCCTTTAACAAGAAACCGGATAACGGTAAATATAACACTTAACAGTGTGAAGGAATAAATTTGCAAACTCAAATTTTCAACGAAGATAGATGAAAGAATTTTTAAATGTAGATAATTTAGAAAAAAACATTATGATTGCCTAAACGCCGATTAACAACAAAATCATCAATTTAAATCAAATTAATTCAAATAATTGAAAGGTTACTTAAAAACATCAAAATCGATTGGCTGTAGTACACGCACGCGTGCACTGCCTTGCCAATACTGCATATGAAATACGCGAAGAAATCAATGAATCAAAAGCAAAAGAAATATAAATTAAAATCAAAACTGTGTGGCTGCAGTACACGGACGCGTGCACTGCCTCGCCACTGTAGTGTCAAAAATAGGAATCAGCACAAGGTCAAATCCGAGCTACAAGCTGGATTCAACTCAAGCGAATTCGAAAAACAATTCCAAATGAAATCAAGTGGTACAAGGCTATGTATATATGCAGTAAAATGGCTGCAACATAATCAAAGATGCAGTACTGTGCACCACAAACAAACCCATGTAAACATGCACACCAGAATCTCAAGTCTGGACCAAATGCCCTCAAATGAACGTAGGATAAAACCAGACCTAATACCATGGAGGTGGATACCTAGAACTGCAGACCACGGGGATTGAAAACTAAGCATCGTATGCAAATCAGGTAAGGTTGCCAACCAAGCATCATACAAATGCAAGCATTAACTGTGGATACAATTGTATCACAATTCAAAGCAACAGGGATAAGCAAGCAAGACCGAAATGCAACTGCACAAGGCAGGTGCAGGCACAAGTAATGGACCAAGTATGCTACAGGTCCGAACCCATACAGCGGAGACAACATAGAAAAATGACCAGGCAGTATGAATCATGTAATCTGTACATCTCTGTGACTACGAAGTCCAAGTGCACAAAGGCATTGGAACAAACTACGTGCAGACAACCGAGTGAGAATAATATAGCACCACAACACACAACATTAAAGACACAGGACAGCTTCAAATGAGAATAATGTCACCATTGAATTACTGTGACCAAATGCAAATGAATACAATGCATCCATGCAACGTATCAGACTCGAGATTCAAGAAGAAATTGGAACAACACTGCAACACTACAGAATGCCCATTACAAATTACTGCACCAAGTCATGGCCAAGTCACAAATACGTGCAAACTGAAACTGTGATTCGATATATAGGTACAAGCATAGTCTCAACAAGTTCTGTTACGCAGCACAAATGTCATGAACTAGAGTGACAATGCATACTACAGATCTGGGTTAAAATGGAGGTACTGTCACATGTATAAAATCAACATGCAGGGATATAAAACTAAACAATGTACACAGTGGTTAATTTATCTACCCAGACTTCAATGTATTTACATGAAGGCAATGCCGAGGTTAGGTAATGGTTACCAAATGTACAACTGCCCAAGCCCAAAGTCAAATGCATGCATACACATATATGAAGACCACAAAGTCACTACACAACAACAAAAGGCACAAATATATTTACATATATAGTGATGAATAAATGGGACAACAGTAACTCGAGTACACCAGGCAAATGAATTCAACAGTGCATCAAACTAAACCAGGCCAGAAGTTCAAGTCAGAGAACTGGAGTAAATGCAAATGGATCCACCGAGTTGTTTAAATGCAACATGGAGCAAAAGAAACCCTTAAGGACAAGGTGCAAACAAATCAAACTCAAGATTACAGAGTGCAGTGGCCATACACATATATACATACAAGAATGTATGTATACAAATGATCAGCCATCGAAGTGCAGTGCAACTACAAAGAAGACAGTGGCAGCGGTTCAGATGAAAATGAACTAAAGTGAAGATCACAAAGCATAGCAACTGCATAGGACTGCAAGAACATGAAACAGATACAAAGGAATGAAAAGAGAACATGCATGAAGAACCAGAAGTACAAGTGCAGACAACAGTGAAGAACACAAGTAAAATCGAACACGGACCAGAGGCAGTGAATAGCATGGCAAAAGTCAACAAGACCAAAACTTATTCTTTTCATCACAAAATCAAGTGTATAGTTCGGCCAATACTCAGCATGTTAAGAAATCAAAATGGCCAAAGTAGACAAGGTCAGTGTCAAGGCCGAAGTCATCAGAAAATAGAGTTAAATTCACATATCAAACTCGAAGTAGACCAAGTGAGAATCAAGTGTGTATAAATTGAAGAGGTCAAAACCAGCAACTTAAAACCGTGTCACTAAGTAACACGAAAAGTACGAACTGACAAAGTCAGTAAAATCATCAACATTCAACAAAAATCGAAAGCCCTAAGTTCATATGGTAACCAAATCGAGGCCATGATCAACAGAGATTGAAATCACAAAAGAAATCAACATCATCACATAAATTATATGTAACAGATTCAAACCAATAATCAATCTAGTCGAAGACAAAATAAATATTGTAAAATCATGCAGCAAAGGTCGCAATTTCAAACAAATCAGAAATGCTAAAGCTTGAATTAAATGTGAGTGACTAGAATCACTCACCTTGGATTCGAAGGCCGCATACATCAGAGACGAAGCAAAGTCGATCGAAAAAACCCTAATTTGCAAAGACGAAGAACGATGCCTCCATTAACATAAAAAAACGAGCGCAGCCACCATTGTTTACGTTTTTTTTTTTAACATAGAGGAACGAACGGAAGAGAACCACAAGGCCGCCATTTTTTCCTTTCATTTGGTTTAGGGTTTTCAACGAAGTGAATGGATAATGGGACCGGGTTATTAACACTAGATAATATCACAGCCCAACAAAATAAAAGAGAATGGGCCAATATTATACAGCCCATAAATTCTTAAACAAAATTTCTTCTTTTTTTTCATTTTGAATTTCAATGGGTTTTGTTATTTCTTTGCTTTGTTTTGTTTTGTTTAAATTATGTTGTTAAAATTTTTCCAATGTAGTTACATTATATTTTACAAAATTTATAAATATGTTGTTTGAATTTTAACTATGTGTATTTATTTATTTCTTTTAAGATTCAATTTGTTTTGATAGAAATTCTCTTTGATGCGTTTATAGGTCGTATGCTCACATATCAACTCCGATGAATACGAAATTTGAAATCCGGTAATAATTCAATATTACGGATCCAATGAAACTGGTTTCGTCAAATTCCGAGACTGTGCCTTGGAAGGCTATTTTTAAATTCAATTTAAACAATAAAATTTCAAAACTGAACAAATTATTTTCAAATTCAATTCTGAAGCTTTTATTTATCTTCATTGTTATTAATATGAATTTTCTATGCCTTTGAAATATTTTTAATCAGCTTAAAATTGAAGACTCAAATTTTTGTTCAATTTTCAACAGATTAAATTTTAATATTTAATCGCCAAACTCATAAATATATTGGGAATTCAATTTAAATCATCATTCAAATATTTAAAATAAATTAAATATTTCCAATTTTAAATTGTTCAAAATTCAGGGTCGTTACATTCTGATTTCTAGGCGTTTCGCGTCCGTACGATCAAACGACAAGTCCGGTCATTGCAAAACTTGAAATCCTACAATAATTCACTGTTATGGATCCGATGAAACTATTTTCATCGAAATCCAAGACAGTTGCCAAAATAGCTATTTTCACGCGAATTGAATAAATTAATATTACTTTAATTAAATCACTTTTTTAATTCTTAGTTAATAAATCACAATTTCTATTATTTTAGCTTACCTAGTAATTTATAATCCTTTATAACAAATTTCTATATAAATCAAATATTTCATATTGCACAAATTTCAATTTCAAATAATTCAGTGATTATAAGTTTAAACTTCAATAAATCCATTTATTAAAGTTTTAAGTTTGTTATTCAGTCAATTATCATCTTATTGGTATAATTACAATAGTTTACACCTAAGCACATTAATATTTCACAATTTCATCTAAATTTTAATTCATGAAATATTTAATTTCATTTAATAATAATAAATCCATTTATTATAGCTTAAATTCCAATGATTTGTCAAATCTTGATTTCCATTCTTTTTATTCAACCAATTGTCATATTATGAATAAAATTAACATTAGTTACATCTTATTGAATTAACGTACTATTATTCATCAATTTAACCTATATTAACTGCATTAATTAAGTCAATTAACTGCAACTGATTTCAGTTTAAATTTTATGAACTAAACCAATAGGTAACTTATAAAAATTGTTACCACTAACTTTTAATTACATTCAGAAGTTAATTACTTACAATTAATGTTACAATAACTCTAATTTTATTCAATTTCTATTTATCATACCATTTCATTACATAATTAACATTTACATTGGTTTTCCTATATCAAGCTTATAACCAAGTTATAACATTTACATAAATTTAATTGGTTGGAATTCCTTTCAAATTATTAATAATTAACTTTAGTTGACATTGTTACCTTTCATTTTAGTTATTATTTCATTAATACATAACAAATTTATATTTCTCTCATATTAAATTACCAAAATCAATTTATTATATCTACACGTTTATTACTTACAACAAATGTTACCATTTCTTTCATAACACTAATTTTTGTTCAATTACCGTTAACTATCTATTATTTCCTCGGTAAATCCAATATTTTCTTTTATTCCCTTATATTCAACTTATAACCAAGTATAGAATTTTTATTATTTCAATTAATTGGAATTTTCATTGTAATTGTTAATGAATGACTTAAATCAACATTGTCACATTTAATTCTAATTATTATTTCATAATTAAATTACAAATTTTTATTCTTTCTAATTATTAAATCACATATCCTATTAAATTAACTAATTCAAATTGTCGGAAATTACGGGCCATTACAGCAGGCAAGGAAACCCAATTTGGACCAAAATAATAATTACGTTTGGAAAACAAAGAAATAACTAAGATTGAAATAAATAGTGAAGATTCACTCTAATCCTTGTGAAAATAAGATAAACGAAGGCAAATTGAAAACTTATGCAATAACAAAACAAACAAACAAATCACTAACAAAATATTTACGTGATGAGAATTGCAGGAATAAGGTTTAGTTTTGGAAAATATAATGGGAATAACATAGTTTTGATAAAACAAGAAGAAGAAAGAGGAAGGAAGAATCATTATTTATAGGAAGAGGACGAAAATGAGATAACCATTAGAGTTAATGGCAATAAATATGAACAACCAAGATAAGGAGGTTTTGAATATGAATAGATTACTTATATTAAAGTATAAGGAAATCTATAATAAAATAGGAAGTGAATTTTCATACCCCATACATATTAGTCATTGCTGGATGATAAGATTAGGAGCCTTCACGAAATAAACACAGGAGCCATCGTTAAAAGTCATCGCTTGCTATTCCTAAGCAATAGAATATAGCTGTGGCGACCCGGAACTTCTGTATATTTGGAATTAAAATGATTAATTGATTTTAAGTATTTGAAAGCTAGTTTAACTTGAATTTCAAATGTTGCTATTTATTTGGATAATCAAATAATTGGATTTAACAATTTGAAGTTGGGTAACATGTTGAATCTAGAATTTTTTAACCTGTTAAAAATAATTTGAAGGCTTGTAAAATTTAAGTTGATAATACTGAAGATAGTTAATGTGTTAAAATTGAATTAAAAGGTGATTGGTTAAATTTTAAAAATATATCATTTAAATTGATATTTAAAATATAGCCTTCCGAGGCACAGTCTCGGATTTCGACGAAACCAGTTCCGTGGGATCCGTAAATGCATTGTCATCGAATTTCAATTTTCGTAGCATTTGGGGTTGTCATGTGACCGTACGGTAGATTAACGCACTGAAATTAATATCGAAAATTTAATATAATAATTGGATCCAAAAAGCTATCCTCTCCATACGACCGAAATAGGACTCGAAACCTTTTCCATCGTGTTCGTAATAGAGGTATAACATTATAAACGCCTAGCAACATGCCTCGATAGGAGATTGAGATTTTTAGCTCGATTTTGAGACGTTTGAATTCAAATTCAAATTTAAATTTTATAATTGTGACCAGTCAAAAACAAAACACTATGATTCAACACATAGTTTCCTTTTCAAACACTTGTCGTTTTAACATGTGTTTTCATTTAAAAAAGGAAAAGAGTAATGAGATGAAACCACGGCTCAATTTTTTTCCTCTCATCCTCTATTGAGTTTAAGCTCGAAAGGAAAAAAAGGGGAAACAATAGTAATGGCCGATCGGAATCTTCTCCTTCCTCTCCTTCATTTTCAATTAAAAAACCGAAATTGAATGTCTTTCCCTCTCCTACTCAATCAATTTCCCTCCTCCTCCATTCTCTGTCCAAATTCAATCGATAAGGGATCCGCGTTTGAATCAATATTGGCAAGGTTGCAAGTGGAATCACGGTGGCTACAATCATGGTGAAGCATGTGGCGGTGTTCGACTTCGAATTAGGGGTCGTCACGCTACGAGGTCGCAGGGTGGCGAGTGGGGCTGTGACGAAGTGGCAGGGAGGGGTCGGCTGTTCGAGGGTTGGTCGACGTTTTCGAACGAAGCTCGTGAGGCATCTGACAATCGTGGGAGCAGTAGGAGGGTTCTGGGATTGACTTGGGACGTCGTGTTTGGAAATGAGGTATAATATTGGATCTTTAATTTAATTTAATAACATATATATTTACAGAGGAAGTAGATTACTGCTTTGTATATACAAATTGGGAAAATTTTTATATATAAAGTTTTAAAAACAAAGAAAAATATATTTTTACTATAAGACATAAAGTAATTCTGTTTTAATAAAATATATATGCTCTCAGGTATGGATAAAATATGTATGTGTGTGTATATATATATAGGTTAGAAAAATATATAATATATATACACATGCCTATTTTTAATTTAATTATTTACAAGTAGACAGAAAAACATATATACATGGATAGGGTTTTGAAAAAAGAATAGGACTTCAAAATGTTTGAAAGTTATATTCAAATCAAATCTTTAAATCCGTATAGATTATTTTTATAAGTATATATATGTAGTTTCAAAAGAAAAATAAATATACAAGTATGCACTTTTAATTTACTAGTTTGGTTTAAATTAACCTATTTAATTATTTTAGCCGCGAAAAGTAATTTATTATGGAAAAAAATTTGTTAAAAAAATTATTAGTAATTTAAACTGTTTAAATGGGAATTGATTTTTAGACTTATTTCAAATATTAACAAACCGTACAATGTTTGTTACAAGGTCCAAAATCATAAAGGAAATAATCGAGATGGAAATGGATTGCAAAACAAAAACTAAAGGTGAGTTAACCTCACTCATTTGGATTATTATTCAGATTTAAATAGTTAGATTTAAATTATTTGTTTAATGATTGAATTGACTTGATGTGATATTATATATATTATAGTTTATATATATATATATATATATATATATATATATATATATATATTTGTGTGTGTATACATATATTGGAGTGATTGATTCCCGCATTATATAGCGGATGAGACCCTATGCGCATTGCATAATAGCGGATGACCCTTTATACGGCGATATCCCACCTTGAAGCGGGATTGGTATGTTAAATTGTTGTCCTAAAATTTATGGATGTAGGGAAACAGGTTGGAGAGATACAACTAGATTCCTCAAATGTTGGATTTATTTTATATTCAGTAATGTGATTTATGTGATAATCTGTGATGGATTATATTGAATATATAAGAGTTGAAATTATTGAATGATATGGCTTGTTCGAATATATATTGGCATTTTGAGAAAATGACAAAAAATATAAATTTTGGATTTTAAAAGGAAATAAAAAGTGAATTTTTAAGTAAAATAATTATAGTGAATTCAAATAATTAAAGGAACGAATTTGGGACAGGGATAAAGGTTTGATTTTAAATCCTATATAAAAATTTCAAAGATGGGAAAATAGGGATTTCGAACAAATGGGAAAAAAGGATTTTTATTTAAATCAAATTTAAGCAATATTTTAATTTTAGTATGAAGATTTTTTTTTTAAATTCAAGATTTGAGTGAGTTTGGAAAATAAAGGGTGAATTTTGAAATCAAGTATGAAATTGGTATTTTCGATTTAAATAGAATTTAAATCATAAATATAGGTGTGAATATGGGATAAATGGTTTTTGAAATAAATTTGGATAAGTAAAGGAATTTATTTTAAAATGGAGTCGGTTTTGGAAATCGATTTGAAACCGACTAAGGGTAGAACTCTGAATAAGGAGAATGTGAAATTTATAAACAGGGTTTATAAATGAAGTAAATATTTATCAGAGGTTAAATTGAAGGTATAAATTTAGGATAGGATTTTATAAGGAAATGATGATTTGTCAAAAATAAATAGTGGTTTATTTTTAAAGGCATGAAAAAAAGGTGTATTTCCCTTAAAAGCCGATTATATTTTCAGAGAAAGATTTCCAAGTATAAGTTAGAGTTTTAAAGTGGTTTTAAAAGAATGTTTTAGAGAAAATTTATTATTTTAAATTATTTTAGAATTTTAAAGTAAATATTTATTTAAAATTTATTATAGTAGCAATTATTTAAAAGGTTTAACTAGTATTATGATTTAAAAGATAATTATTTAATATTAATACCTTATAGAATAACTTTTATTTTAAAATTAGTTTAGGCTTGATTTTTACATAAGAAATTATTACACATTTCATAACTAGTATTTTAAATAAAGTGTTTTAAATAATTGTTATTTTAAGTGTTTTTAAAGTATATATTTTTGGATAAAGTGATTAAATTACTTGAAAATCTAAAGTATTTAGACATGGTGATTTTCAATGGAAATAAACAATATTTAGAAATTTATTCCGCGAAAGGAAAGTGATTTGAAAACTTTTTTCAAATGGTTGAAGTGTAGAAAAATACGTTGCGAAGATATTTTGAAATAAATAATTTGGGAAAATTATTAAGACCTGATGGTTGTTTGTGAATGTTATTTGATAGTTAAATAACCGACTAACAATATTGACCAATGCGTTGATCGTTTCGAAGAGACCAGGATCAAGATTAATTTCTCGAAATCCACTTCGATCCGGTTTGAATGTTTTCGTATGAAGACAAGAGCTTGGAGTTGAAGATGGAGCGGTGAAGTGCAAGGGCTAATCGCTACTAATCTTGAGGGTGATTCCAAAAAGGATGTAGTGGGAGTAGTGCCTACGGTTCCGTTCAGACCCGGAACGGACTAGTGTGGATGAATGCTTCAAAACTCGTCAGGAGGACGATGAGCACTATAAGTGAACATGTGCTAAAAAGGCAATGCATAGCCTCGAGCCTCATCAACCGAGAATGGCTAAAACAGAGGAGGTGCACGCAAGGCTAAGTGGCTAGCAACCAATTAAGGTAAGGTCATCCTTGTCTGGATGTCCCTTATTTCGGCTATGTGGGCGGTTGCTGATCCTAACCATGGAGTGATCTTATTCAGACTATCCAGTAAGGGGTAGCTCCGGTCTTGTGCTGCAGGGGATTTTGGTGGATCCTCGGTATGGTGATCTAGACCACGTACTGTGACGAGCGGTACCTAGTAGTCCTGCCATTGTATGGAATCCAATCTCCACTCTCCAGTAAGTGCCTGTACAATTTTGATTGTACCCAACTATTGCTGAAACGTAAGATGCAAGCATTTCAGCTAGATTCTATTTTACTTTCTACAGAAACTATCATAATATCAGACAAATTTGATTCAAATGTTTTGGTTACCGTAAGGTGAAAACCCAGCATGTTAATTTATGACATGGTCTTACGAGATACCTTTGATTTCAAAAAATTTGGAAACTTTAATAACCCGATTGAGTGTGTTTTCTAAATCTGGTTTTCCAAACTCGATGTTATTTAACTATAATGCTCAGGTCGGATCGAGCATTATAGAGTACAGGTTCTGGATGGATGGCTATGGAACTCAGAAGATGGGCTGGGTGGCGAGACGTAGCAGACGTATTTTATGTATACTCCTCTGTGTTGTAAGCTGTGTAGTCAGTTTTGTAAGGACAAGTCAATACAACTATCCAGTTATGTGCTATAGATTATGTTATACTCTGGTGATGTAATGTATAAACAGATATTGTTCTTTTTATTTAAAGAATAGTCATTTATCTATTATATATTGTTCCGTTGCGATTATGAGATTCTGACATTGTTTTTATTTCTTCTTCTACCTTCTTCTTCTTTAACCCTAATGGTTCAGTTTTTCAACATTCGATTGTTCGGCATTTGATACAGTGGACGTATTGATGCCAATTTTCGGGCGTCGAAAAATCGATTTGTTACATTGTGGTATCGGAGCTGAAGGTTAAGCGAGAACTTCCGCTCTGGTGGGGATTACTCATTAGAAATGGAGCCAGTGGTACTCTAGAATGATTTTTAGTGTATAAATAGATATGAGCGTGTATTTGTTAATAAATATAAAAATTGATTTATATTATGTTGACTTATCGGTTGAGTGTTTATAAATTCTGGTCGGTATAGTCTGGACAACTGTATTGATAGGGATTTCTTAACTCTTAAACTAGGCAAACCGACGTAGTATTGTTTTTAAAGCGGGTAAATGAAATAATTTTGCCCAAATTATTTTTATATATGAAAGAAAAAAAATTCTGTAAATTATTATTAGTGTATATGGTTGCTTGATTATTAGAGGATAATAATATTAAATTATTATCATTGTTATAAGGAAATTGAAATAAGGCAATAATGGTATAACCAAGTGAAGAATTAATACATATAATAGAATGGAATTTGTATATGCGAATTATAAATATGGTTTATAATTGGAAATGAAATGAAATTTCTAAAGTAATATTTGAATATGAGTTGAAAGGATATGGAATTTGAAAAAAAAATCCTTTGAGTTTGAAAATGATTTTCAAAGATTTTGGAGGAATAATAAGGATATTGTTGGAAAAAATTTTGAATTGGATTTGAAATCTGGTGAGATTTGAAAATGCTTTTAAAGAAATAAAAGCATTAAACTCTTTCCGGTCATTGGAAAATAACTTCGGCGATGACTGCAGCATCATCGATGTTCATTTTCGAGTTTCCAAGAGAGGAATTGCTACAAAATATTTTAAAATGGAGTTGTTTGCAAAACTAGGTTTGGTTTTAAAATTCAAAGGATAATTTGATTTGCGAATGAATTATGTATATAATTGATTTCAAAAATGATTTTGAAATGTTGAGTAATTGTTTAAAAGAATCTGGAATCTTATTTAAAATGTTTATGGAAATATAAATGGATTTGATAACTTATAAAATTCGAAATTTGTTTAGAATAAAATTTAACTTGAAGAAGAGTTAAATTATAATAAGTGTGAATACGAAATAAGTTAGGAAGTAAGCTAATTAAGTGAAGTAAAATTTAAAGGGTCGGTGAATGAAATCAAAATAAATTGGAAAACTTATGGAAGTCTGAAAACTTGAATTGGACTGGAGTGTTAATTGAATCTAGTTAAATAAAAGTGAAATTAAGGAAATGAATCTAAATAAGATAAATGGAAAGGGTTATTAGAATAAAATTATTTAGCTGGAAATGAAATTAGTAGGTAAACTAATTAATTAAGTGGGTAAGCAAATGAATTGGAAGTGAATATTGGAATGCTATTTAATTTAAATTATGTTAAGTAAAGTGGAATTGGAAAATATAGATTGAGTGGACTAAAAGAACAAAGTTCTAAGAATTAAAAATGGAACTAATTCAAAGTAATGATATGGATCAGATATGAATGGAAAATGGTCGATAGAACTAAATTTTTAAAAATGGAAGGTAAATTAAATTTAAATGGAATTGAAAACGCAAAGTGAATAAAAATGGATATAAAAACTAAGGTGATGGATTGAAAATGAATAGAAGAAGTTATATAAATTATTTTAACAAGCTTAAGAAAGAAAATGTGCAGTTCCCAAGTAAATTTTGGATTGGGAAATCTACTAAGTTAATATATGAAGGAAGACTTCGTAAAAGGTTGGGTGAAAAGAACATTGTGAATAAGTAAATGGAAAAAGAAATTCATGTGGATAAAAGAGAATTGATAAAAGTAACAATGAATTGGAAATTTGTACATAGGATGTACGTATATTATTTTATTCGCATAACGATTTGATCCAGATTCGAGCATAGAATTTCGAGACAGTTATATAGTTTCGAGTTGGGATTTTTCACTCGATTTTCGACGGCGAACCTGGATAAGGATTTTTGATTAATTCTGGAAGTTTTCTATCATAATTATGGCTATGCAAGGAGAATGACGGTTTCTGATCAAGAAACCAGATCTGAGTCTGCACTAGGAAGTCGGGCGGACGATACGAGTTTGGAAGTGAAATTGTGTGATCGAGTGAGCGATCGGATTTGGGATTGCGTACAGATGATATATGTACATCGTACGAACTTGAATAAAATAGATATTGAATAACTTTGTAAAGAAATGTATAAAATGGTTTGAGACCGTGATTAGATAGTATTTCTCGGTAGGATACGGGGATTTAAAAGGCAAAAGAAAACTGATGTTTTTAATTTAGAAGATAAATTAAATTGCTTGACAAAAAGCTATGTATTTAAATTTCTATATGAATTTTATGATCTAGCCACTTGGCTTTTTGTTTTCTTTTGAAATCTGAGGGCCCATAGAGGCATTTTGTAGTTGTTCCGATCTAGTCACGTAAAGGAGACTTTGACGAAATTTTTCAAAAATTTTAGAGAGTTAGAAAAATTTTGAAAAAAATTGACAATTTAAAATTTGGTTTTAAATTTAAATTTGAATTGTTGAGTAAGTGATATTGTTTGGAACTTACGGATGAGTTTGGAAGGTTAGTAAGAGTGTTAGTGTGTCTTTAATTAAAATATTTATTTTGGAAAGTTGAAACAGTTGGGTTTTGGGAAGTTGTTAAAAACTATTTGGATTGGGAAGATAGTTAAACGGGTTATGGACCATTCTTCTTAACTAGAAATTTCGAGGACGAAATTCTTTTAAAGGGGAAGGAATGTGACGACCCAGAACTTCTGGATATTTGAAATGATTAATTGATTTTAAAATTTTGAAAGTTAGTGTAACTTTAATTTCACATGTCACAATTTATTTGGATAATTAAATAATTGGATTTAACAATTGAAAATTGGGTAAAATGTTGAATCTAGAATTTTAAGCCTGTTAAAAATACTTTGAAGGCTTGTAAAATTTAAGTTGATAATACTAAAGATAGTTAATGTGCTAAAATTGAATTAAAAAGTGATTGGTTCAATTTTAAAAACATATCATTAAATTGATATTTAAAATGTAGCCTTACGAGGCACGGTCTCGGATTTCGAGGAAACTAGTTCCATTGAATCCGTAATATTGCATTATTATCGGATTTCAATTTTCATAACCTTTGGAGTTGTCGTGTGACCGTACGGTAGATTAACGCGTTGAAATTAATATCGAAAATTTAATATAATAACTGGATCCAAAAAGCTATATTCTCCATACGGTCGAATTTGGACTCGAAACCTTTTTCATCGTTTTCGTAATAGAGGTATAACATTACAAACGCCTAGCAGCATGCCTCGATAGGAGATCGATATTATTAGCTCGATTTCAAGACGTTTGAATTCAAATTAAAATTAAAATTTTGTAATTGTGTCTAGTCAAAAACAAAACACTGTGATTCAACATGTGGTTGCCTTTTCAAACAATTGTCCTTCATTTTAACACGCGTCTTCATTTAAAAATAATAATAATAATAAAGAGGAACGAGATGAAACCGCGGCACAATTTTTTTCCTCTCGACCTCTATTGAATTTAAGCTCGAAAATAAAAAAGGGAAACAATATTAATGGCCGATCGGAGTCGTCTCCTTCCTCTCCTTCATTATCAATTCAGATACCAAATCGAACGTCTTTCCTTCTCCGGCTCAATCGAGTTCCCTCCACCTCCATTCTCCATCGAAATTCAATCGAGAATGAATCCGCGTTTAAATTAATATTGGCAAGGTCGCGAGTGGAATCGTGATGGCTACAATCGCAGCGAAGCATGTGGGTGTGTTGGCTTTGAATTAGGGGTCGTTGCGCTACGGGGTCGCAGGGTGGGGAGTGGGGCTGTTACGAAGTGGCATGGAAGGGTCGGCTGTTCGAGAGTTGGTCGACGTTTTCGAATGAAGCTCGTGAGGCATCTGACAATCGCCGCAGCAGTAGGAGGGTTCTTGGATCGACTTGGGACGTCGCGTTTGGAAATGAGGTATAATATTGGATCTTTAATTTAATTTAATAACATATATATGTACATAGGAAGTAGACTACTGCTTTTTATATACAGATTTGGAAAATTTCTATACATAAAGTTTTAAAAACAGAGAGAAATACATTTTTACTGTAAGACATAAAGCAATTCTGTTTTAATAAAATATATATACTTTCAGGTTCAAATAAAATATATGTATATATATAGGCCAGAAAAATATATGATATATATACGCATGCCTATTTTTAATTTAATTATTTATAGGTAGACAGAAAAAAATATATAGATGGATAGGGTTTTGAAAAAAGAACAAGACTTCAAAATGTTTGAAAGTTATATAAAAGTCAGATCTTTAAATCTATAAAGATTATTTTTATAAGTATATATATATATATATATATATATATATATATAGTTTCAAAACAAAAATAAATATACAAGTATACACTTCTTATTTACTAGTTTGGTTTAAACTAACCTATTTAATTATTTTAGCTGCTAAAAATAATTTAATAAAGAAAAATATTTGTTTAACATAAATTATTGGTAATTTAAACTATTTAAATGGGAATTGATTTTTATATTTATTTCAAATATTAACAAACCGTACAATGTTTGTTACAAGGTCCAAAACCGTGAAGAAAATAATCGAGATGAAAATGGATTGCAAAACAAAAATCAAAGGTGAGTGAATCTCACTCATTTGGATTATTATTTAAATTTAAATAGTTAAATTTAAATTATTTATTGAATGATTGAATTGACTGGATGTGATATTAAATAGATACATATATATATACATATATATATTGGAGTGATTAATTCCCGCATTATATAACGGACGAGACCCCATGCGTCCTACACAATGGCGGATGATCCTTTATACCACGATATCCCGCCTTGAAGCGGGATTGGTATTCAAATTTTTGTGCTAATATCTGCGGACGCAGGGAAACAGGTTAGAAGGATCCAACTGGATTCCTCAAATGTTGAATTTATTTTATATTCAGTAATGTGATTTATGTGATAATCTGTAATTGATTATATTGAATATATTGGAATTGAAATTATTAAATGCTATGGCTTGGTTGAATATATATTGATACTTTGAGAAAATGAAAAAAAAAATAAAGTTTGGATTTTAAAAGGAAATAAAAAGGGAATTTTTAAGTAAAATAATTATAGTGAATTCAAATAAATTAAAGGAATGAATTTGGGAAAGGGATTAATGTTTGATTTTAAATCCTATATAATAAATTCAAGGATGGGAAAATAGTGATTTTAAATAAATGGGAAAAAAGGGATTTTTATTTAAAATCAGGACTTAAGCAATATTTTTATTTTAGTACGAAGAATTTTTTTTAAAATTCAAGATTTGAGCGAGTTTGGAAAATAAAGGGAGAATGTTTTAGAAGGAAATGGTGATTTGTCAAAAATAAATAGTAGTTTATTTTTAAAGGTGTGGAAAAAAAGTGTATTTCCTTGAAAAGCCGAGTATATTTTCAGAGAAAGATTTCCAAGTATGAGTTAAGAGTTTTAAAGTGGTTTTAGAAGGATGTTTTAGAGAAATTTTATTATTTTAAATTGATTTAGAATTATAAAGTAAATATTTATTTAAAATTAATTATAGTAGTAATTATTTAAAAAGCTTAACTAGTATTATGATTTAAAAGATAATTATTTAATATTTATACCTTATGGAATAACTTTTATTTTAAAATTAGTTTTGGCTTAAGTTTTACATAAGAAATTATTATAAATTTCATAACTAGTATTTTAAATAAAGTGTTTTAAATAGTTTTATTTTAAGTACTTTAAAGTATATATTTTTGGATAAAGTGATTAAATTATTTTAAAATCTAAAGTATTTAGACTTGGTGATTTTCAGTGGAAATAAACAATATTCGGAAATTTATTATGCAAGAGGAAAGTGATTTGAAAACTGTTTTCAAAGGGTTGAAGTGTACAAAAATACCTTGCGAAGATATTTTGAAATAAATAATTTGGGAAAATTATTAAGGCCTATTTGTTGTTTGTGAATGTTATTTGATGGTTAAATAACCGACTATCAATATTGGCCAATGCGCCGATCGTTTCGAAGAGACCGGGATCGGGGTTAATTTTCCGAAAACGAACTCGATCCGGTTTGAACGTTTTCGTATGGAAGACAAGAGCTTAGAGTCGAAGATGGAGCTGTGAAGTGCGAGGGCTACTAATCTTAAGGGTGATTCCAAAATGGATGTAGTAGCAATAGTGCCTTCGGTTCCGTTCGGATCTGGATCGGACTTGTATGGATGAATGCTTCAGAATATAGTCAGGAGGACGATGTGCATTCTAAGTGAATGTGTGCTGGAAAGGTAATGCATAGCCTCGAGCCTCATCAACCGAGAATGGCTAAAACAAGGGAGGTGAATGCAAGGTTAAGTGACCAGCAACCAATTAGGGTAACGTCATCCTTGTCTAGATGTCCTCTATTTCGGTTGTGTGGGCGATTGTTGATCACAATCACGGGGTGATCTTATTCGGGCTATCAAGTAAGGAGTAGCTCCGGTCTTCTGTTGCTGGGGATCAGGGTGGATCCTCGGTAATGTGATCTAGACCACATACAGTGACGGGCGGTACCCTAGTTGTCACGACCCGACTTCCACACTTCAGGAAATCGCATCATGAATTAAGAAAAAAAGGGATAGAAAAGAGAAAAGAAAGAAGAGAAAGAAGAAACAACACAAGAATCTCAACAGGGGAACGAATAAATTATATTAATAACATAAGTATTACATAGTATATATCAAATATCAGAGTTACACAGACATATACAACACAAACTAGACAGTTATAAACACCTGTCTAGTTATTACAACTCAATCACAATATAGAAACACTCAGAGATACCAACACAGTGGAACTATATAACTATACGCAGAAGTCTCCTGCTCCATAAGCTCCTCCACAATTCGTCAAAGCTAACTCGAATCCTAACCTGAATTCTCTTGACTACTCATAAAAATTTGAGTACCCAAGAGTTAAAGAAAAACAGAAATAACTCCGGGTCAGACATGGGTCTGGTGTGAGTAACAGGTTAAAGTTGCTTAACTTTGAAAAACCTTTGAAAAGAAAAGGTATCACGTAAGACTTCCCACACATAAACATGGAAAAGTTTTTACCTTACGCTAACCAAAACATTTGTTAGGAAATCCGATGATATTATAATAGTGTCTAGGGTTTTCAAATAAAATACAGAAATAGCTGAAATGCTTACATCTCACATTCCAACATAGTTGGGCACAACTAATACGTACGGCACTTATTGGATTTTGGATTCCATCAATGGCAGGGCTACTGGGGTACCGCCCGTCACAGTACGTGGCCTAGATCACCGTACCGAGGATTACTCCCTTCATCCCCTGCCACACAAAGCCGGACCCGTTCCTTACTGAACAGTTCCGAATAAGACAACCCCGACGATTGTCATGATCAACCGTCCACACAGCCGAAGTATAAAGGGACCTCTAGACAGGGGTAAATCTTACTCTCCAGTGGGTGCTACCCATGAAGCTTTGCTGCACCTCCCCTGTTTTAGCCATTCCCGGTTGATGAGGCTTGAGGCTACGATTACCTTTATAGGACATATCACTTAGAATGCTCATCGTCCACCTGACGATGTTCTGAAAGCATTCAATCCATACAAGTTCGTTCTGGGTTCGAACGAAACCGAAGGCATTATCTCGTTACACTCATTTTGGAATCACCCTCAGAGTTAACGACAATAACCCTTGCATTCAAAATCACCATCTCGAATCTATAAGTACTATTCCGTTAACTCATTACGGAATCACCCACAGAGTTATACTGACGTATAGCCCTTACACCTCGAGTCTTCACTCGCTCCACTTGAATATAACGACCTAACGTTTAGTTGGAATCGATGTGGTTTTCGGATATTCCAATATGGAAACCCGATCCCGGACACATCGAAAACCAAAGCGTGTCTTTTAGGTCCAAGTTGTTTTAAGTTTAAAACAATTCAATTCATTATCTAAATCTACACAGATAGATAATTCACAACATAATAGATAATCAACCTTATCATTATCAACAGATAATTCATATCAAAATCAGATAATCCATATTATCACCCAAAAGCAACCAATGCATCCATATTACATACACTATTCATCTCATTACTGAGATTACAAACCATACCAGGCAACCAATACCAATCATCAAACATAAGCAACTATCTAATGATCACACTTCCTATAATTAATTTAAAATGAATTAAATTAATTACTCAATCTCTAATAAATTTAAAATGAATTAAATTAATTACTTTATCATTAAAATTCTACTTAACTTAACCATCAATTGATTTCAAATCAATTTATAGATCATCATCTAAATATTCATTGATTAACTATCTTTAATTACAATAAGTGATTAGCTTATAAGTTAATCACACGTTAATTACTTAAACCCTTTGCAAACAATTAACTTGTAATTACTAAATTAATTAGTTAACTAAAATTAATCACATTAATTATTTTTCATTATTAATTATACCTTAATTAATCAATTCCAAATTAAATCATTAATTAATTAATTAATGATTCTAATTACTTTTAATAATTTATAAATTAATTACATAAGTAATTAATCTGAAATTAATCCATATATAAATATTAATCACCCATGATTAATAACCATTCAGTAATTAACTACTTTAATTACTCATCCCATAATTAATTATTTTTAAATAATTATCTAAATTAATCCCCTTGATTAATTTCAAAGTAATTTAAATCCAATTACTTCTAAATCAAATATCTTAATTACATCCTATAATTATTATTTAATTACTTCTTTAAGTAATTACAAATTCATAAATTACATAAAGTAATTATCAAACAATCAACAAATGTTTAAATTAATTTAACTTAGTTAATCTAAACAAATCGCATTAATCAAATTAATTACACCAAGTAATTAATTCATTAATTACTTTCATTATGTAATAAACAATTGATTATTATTAATTAATTAATCTAATTAATTATCAAATTAATCACATTAATTAATTGTTAAATAATCTTAAGTTAGAGACTTTCATTACATTTCTTAATTACTTAATTAAGAATCAACTTAAATTAATCATTATTAATTATCAATTAAATAATATTTAATTACAACTTAATTAATCACTAATTATTAATTAATTAAGTGTTAATTAAAAATTTAAATTATCTCTAATCACTTGATTAAATAAATCTTAATTATTAATTAAAATTTAATTAATCATCCTTAATTATAGATTAAATAACTTTAATTAATTAATCTCAAATCAAATTAATTAACTTAAAATCATTAATTACTTAATTAAACATCCACATAATTAATTAATTAAATAATTAATTTTCATCTTAATTACCTTAAAAATTAAATGAACTCAATCATTAAACTTTTATTTATCTTTTAGATAAATATTTCTATTTAATCAAGCATTTAAAAACAAAATGTTTTTAAAGTTTACTTTAATCCCATTTAACATTTCATTTTAAACTTAAGTCTCAAATTTATTTTAAATAAGATTATAAAACAATTCAAAACTTAATCTTATATGTTTAAAAGAAACATTTACTTATTTATTAAGTTTTAAAAGGATTTAAATTCAATCCAAATTTTAAATTCAAAACAATTTTTAAAATTTCAAAATTTAAATACAACTTCCATACTCATTCTAGTTTTAATTCCTTAAAACTCTTTCCATATTTTACACCTTCAATTCAAATGCCAATCATTTTAATCAATTTAAAACAATTTAAATTTAAACCTTTATTTTAGAAACTGAAGTTTAAATTTATTTTCAGATTTAAAAACGCAGATTTGAGTTCACTTTGAATTTCTAATTTAAATATTTAACCTTCCAATTCAAATGCAAATCACATATGCATTTACACTTGTAAGTTTGAAAACCAAATTTAAATTTAAAAACATGAATGATTTCAAATCTCAGAAAATCAAATTTGAATTCACGTTCAAATTTCAAATTAAAACTCAGTTAAATTTCCACTTGCAAATTTAAATTTACCTTTATATTAAAAAACAGAATACAGTTTCTCTTTCATTTAAAAACCCAAACTTTGAAATTTTTGAATTTAAATTATTTTAAAGAAACCAGAATTCAAACTTATTTGAATTCATATTTAAACTCAGTTTCAAAATCCTAAGTTAAAACTTAAGTTTGCATTTATTTCAAACTTTATAAATCTGGAAACAGGTTTTCCTGTTCTTCTTCTTTTTATATTTTTTTTTAAACAAACTTGAATTTCTGCATTTAAATTATTCCAAAATAAGAATTCAATCTGTTCGAATTCATCTCTAGATTCAAGTTTGATCCTAAGTTTAATTTCCAAATTTAAACTTTACTTTATAAAATTTCTGAAAACAGAAAAGGTACTGCTTTGTTAAACCTGAAACAAAAAGTACCCGAGCAAACCCATATCTAATTCGAGTCAGTAACCCCTTTACTTCGAGTTTCCCCTCGAAAATCCCGAGACTATCCCGAGACAAAAATTCCTGCACCCAAAAACAAAACAACACAACCTGCACAACTCCCCTGTGCACCACTTAACCCATCTCAGGCCACCTCTGACCATCTTCTCTGGTCATCCCCCATCGACCACAATCCCCATATCACACCTCAACATTCCCAGATCCAGAATTCATCTTGAATTTAAATTCAAGTTTCTAAAACCCAAAACATGAAACAGACTAAACCCCCCACCACCTAAAACCCGTCATCATCAATCTCTCCACTTCTCGACCATCATCAACTTCCATACTCCGGCGACCCCTCCATCAATACACCATCTACCATTACCCCAAAAATCTTTGAACTCGATTCAAAGAGGAAGCCACATCACTCACTTTATAAAACACAGTAAAAACTAGGGCTTATACTGGAAAATCCCAAATTCATCCTCAATATTAAATTTTTACTCCAATTCAATATTTTTTCTATAATCTTTGATGAATAAACAATCTCCTAAATCAAATTCACCCAAAACAAATTTCAAGCTTCAACTCTGCTTAGCTAATATGTAAGACACAGTAATTTCAAAACTGTATTTTGAATAGAGCATTAAAATTTGTAATATAACTCAAATACAAATTTTAATCTGAATATTATAATGAAACAAACGTATTTGTTTAAGTCATAACTCACATGAGGAATCAAATTAAAAGACAGTGGATGTATTGCATCTGTCTGAAACTTGAATCAGAGAAAATCAGGGATGTTCAGGTAATCAATCATGCACACACACAAACATATCCATATACATATTCACAGCATATTTATAATATAATTTCATATCTAAATCAAAGTATAAATCAACTTTTACCTATTTAAAATCTTAAAAAGTTGAGTTACTCACCTTATTTGCCAAAATGCGGAGCACGCACTGTCCAGATTGAACATGCAGAAGTTTGAATGCCTTTTTCAACTTGAATGTTGCTTTTAAAAAACAAAATGCTGTTGCTTTTTAAAACATGCAGGCTTCCAACTTTGCTTCCAGATTTGAGAATTCATGTATGCAGACATCTTGTTTAATTTCCAGATTGAATGCATGTTTTAGATTGTAGCATTCAGGCCTTTGTTTCAGGTTTAGAAAAATGAATGCAGGTTTGTATTTTGGAAAAGAGGAGTTGAATGCAAGTTTGTTTTGCTAGGCATTTGAATTTTCAGGTTTGAGGAGTTATTGTTTACTGACTTTTAATAAAATGAGGATTACTTTGGTATGAAATATTTCTTTAGTTAAGAATATGGAACTGAGAAAATCAGAAATGAAAGAATGCCATGTTATAAAAACTAAATTTTATGATTTATTAAAAACAAATAAAAGATGTATCTTGACACTTGTCATTTAAAATTGGTGATAAGTTTACATTTGTTAGTTTAAGCTTTAATATATCTACACTAGTATCCTTATGCTTACATGTGTCTTTGAAATTGTTTTTGTTATTAAATTTAGTGTTAAAGAAAATTAAACTTAGTTAATTAGTTCATATACATAGTTATGCATTTAAATAATTCTAAAGAACAAAGCAAAACAATACACAATTTAATCATTTGAAAAAAAGAAACTTTTAAATAGTTAAAATAAATTTATAAAAGAGTTTGTAACTTAATAACTACATGCTTCATATTTTAAATGGTATTTTAAATTGTATTTTAAATTTCAAATTAAATTTACAAATCAAAATTATCAATTAATAATTTAAAAAGAATAACACAAATATTTTATAACTTATTTAATATACAAACTTAAATTAAAATGAATTTTTAAACCATTAAAACATTTATCCTACATATTTAAAATCATATAGTTATTTAATTAAATATTTTTGAAAAGCTTAAATCCAAAATAAATCACAATTTCTATTTTTAAAACATTAAAATTATGCTATACTAATTTAACTTAAAACAACTTATCTATTTAAAATATATACAAATACATATACATTATTAAATAGAAAATAGATTTATTAACTCATTAAAAATAATTTCACAAATTAAATATTTAAATAAAGAAGATTATTTAAATCAAATCCAATTTATTAACAAAAATTATCAATTCAATACAAATTTAAACCCAGATTATCAAATTTATATTGTCCAAAATTCCGGGATATTACACCAGTAGCCCTGCCATTTATGGAATCCAATCTCCAATAAGCGCCTGTACAGTTTTGATTGTGCCCAAATATTGCTGAAACGTGAGATGCTGGCATTTCAGCTAGATTCTATTTTACTTTCTACAGACACTATCATAATATCAGACAGATTTGATAAAAATATTTTGGTTATCGTAAAGTAAAAAACCCGGCATGTTTATTTATGGTGTGGTCTTACAAGATACCTTTGATTTCAAAAGATTTTGAAAACTTTAATAATCCAATCGAGTGTGTTTCTAACTCTGGTTTTCCAGACTGACTCGGGTGTTATTTAACTATAATGCTTGGCTCAGAACGAGTATTATAGAGTATAGATTCTGGATGATGGCTATGGAACTCAAGAGATGAGCTGGGTGGCGAGATGTAGCGCACGTACTTGATGAATATTTCGTTGTGTTGTAAACTGTGTAGTCAGTTTTGTGAGGAGAAGTTAATACAACCGTCCAGTTATGTGCTATAGATTTTGTTATACTCTGATGATGTAATGTATAAACAAATATTGTTCTTTTTTTTAAAGATTAGTCATTTATCTATTATATATTGTTCCGCTACGATTGTGAGATTCTGACATTGTTTTTATTTTTTCTTCTGCCTTCTTCTTGTTTAGGCATAATGGTTCGGTTTTTCGGCATTCGATTGTTCGGCATTTGATAAAGTGGACATATTGATGTCGATTTTCGAGCGTCGGAAAATCAAGTCGTTACAATAGCCATCGTTGGAAGTTCAACAAGGCCATGATGATTTTTAACGATGACTCATGTGCTAGAAGTGCAACAAGGCCATCGCTTGCTATTCTCAAGCAGTAGAATAAAGTCATTGCTAGAAGTTCCATAAGATAATCACTTGCTATTCTCAATCATTAGAATGAAGTCTTCACTTGAAGTTCCACAAGGCCATCACTTGTCATTTTCAAACATTAAGGAAAAGCTATCGCTAAAAGTCTAACAAAACCATCGTGCAGAGTTCTCTATATGCTATTATGAAGAGTTTATAGAACAATTTGCAAAAAAAAATATATAATGACTCTACAAGTGGAGCCATAGTGATATATTTGTAAAGACATCGCTTGACGAAGTAGAAGAGCCATCGAAGGAGATCCAATAAAATCTTCGTGTATCGTCCTTCAAGTGGTAAAAAAGGCAACTGAAGAAAGTGTTATTATGTATTAACAAAGTGAAGCCATTGCAAGGAGTTCAATGAAGTCGTTGCTTATTGTTTTGGAAATTCTGACATATCATTAAAAATCAATCCTAAAATAGGAATAAAATGAGGTGATTTGAGTCGTCGTAAAAGGTTTCCAAGAAGTCGTCATGCCCAATTCATGAACTACAACCCATTACAAATTCATATCATCGTGATGTTATAAATCTATCTCTTATTATTTTAGACAAAAAGTCCTCCTTCTCCTTCATTTTCCCAAGTCCACCTTCTCCTTCTCCTTCATTTTCATTTCGAAAAATTCTTAAGTGCTCCTTCTCCTTCATTTTCATTTTTCTTTCAATTTTGAAAAGAGAGCTTTGATTTGGGGATTTGTGGTCATTAGGACAAATTTCAATTGAAGATTTTATAATAAAGGACTGTAGTTGGCATTGTTTGCATAATTAACTTCATTGAACATATGATTAGTTTGATATAAGGGACTCGATTATAATCATGTCCTTTTCTTATCTTCACCCTTCCTGATTTATAACTGGTGAAATGCTACAATATACATTGTATTTGGATATGTATTAGTGATATAACTAAAAAACTTAACTAGAAGTATTGTTATATGTTTAGATTATGATTAAGGTTTTTGTTTGAAAATGATATAGACGGTATAATGATTTCAAAAGAGGGTATGTCATACAGTAAATGGATGTGTTTTAATTTTGAACGTCACCCTCTGAGATAACATAGGTCAATTAGTTATAATTATTATGCACATCATGTGTAGAGCATGGCTAAAATTGTTGGTTAAATATCGGCTGGATTAATTTATGTTTGCTAAAAGTATAGCACAAATGGTCCAACGAACCTCGGTGTCAACTTCCCTGATTTTCCAAATCGAAACATACCCTTTATCGGAAACACCTTAATGAAAACATGCTCTCCAACAGAAAACTCTGTCTTTCCGTCTTTTATCGGCATAACTCTTCTGCCTGGATTGAGCTTCCTTCCTTGAATTAACTTAACCTTTTTGTACCTTCTCTAACCAAATCCGGACAAAGAACCAACTTATCTTTGGTCTCTAATCAACAAACTGGAGATTTACATCGCCTCCCACACAAAGCTTCAAATGGCATCATCTTTATACTCGCTTGATAACTATTGCTATATGTAAACTCGACTAGATGTAGATGATCTTCCCATGATCCTCAAAAATGTAGCACACAAGCCCGTAGCAAATCCTCCAAGACTTTGTTAACTCTCTCGTTTGCCATGGGTGGTATGGGTACTCATCTTGAGCTTGGTGCCTATTGTATCATGTATATTCTTCAAGAACTCGCTAGTGAATAAAGAATCTCTATCACTTACTGTACTACTGGGAATTCCGTACAGTCGAACTACATTCCTCATAAACAACTATGCTAACAAAGTCGTTCTGGTTGATTTAATTGGAATGAAATGCGCACTTTTGGTCAACCTGCCCACAATCACCCATATGCTTTCATTTCCTCTATTAGACGTTGGAAAATAGTCAATGAAATCCATAGAAATCGAATCTCATTTTCACACTGAAATGTCCAAAGGCTAAAGTGAACAACTTGGCTTCTGATATTTGGCTTTCATCCTTTGGTAGTTCAAGCACTACTTCATCCATAAGCCTACATCCCTCTTCATACCTTCCTAGAAGAAATTCTCTTTATGTCTTGATGCATCTTAATTCCTCCTGGATGAATAGTGAACTCCAAACGATGGCATTCCTTCAAAACTTCCTTCTTAATATTATCCCACATTTGGAATAAACAATCTTCCTTTCTTTCTCACTCACTCATTCTGGTCGAGGCTAAATTCCTTTGAGTCATCGGTCGCCTTCCCATCTCTCAGCTTTCTGATCCGTTCAGCCAACACTGGATCCTCTAGCTGTTTAGAAGCAATCTTTTTTATCATAACTGGTCGAACGTCCAAACATGATAACAAAGGAGTTTATGTTCTTAAACTACCCTTTAGTTCTCAACTGTACTCTACAAGTCGCTAATGCTTCCAAATATCTCCACTCAGCTATCTCGCTAACACCACATTCTGCTATTTTCTGTTAAGTGCATCACAACCTTGTTGCCTTTCCCCAATGTGTACTCATACCAAAATCATAAGAGGCTAAGAAATCTAACCACCTCTATTATCTCATGTTCAGCTCCTTCTATGAGAACAAATACTTCAACGACTTATGATCCATATACAACTCAAATCTTTCTCTGAAAAGCTAATGTCTCTACACCTTCAGCCCAAAAATCACCACAGTTAACAGCAAATCATGGATTGGGTATCTAATTTCATGCAGTCTAAGTTGTCGAGAAGCATAGGCAATCACTCTACCCCTCTGCATTAACGTGCCACCTAACCCAGTCCCACATGCATCCATGTACACCACTAAATCTTGATTCCCCTTTGGAACAACCAACATGGGCGCATTAGTCAGTAAGTGTTTCAACTTCTGAAATGCCTCTTCACACTTATCGGTCCAAAAGAACTTCACATCCTTTTGAATTAGCTTAGTCATAGATGCCGCTATGCACGAAAAATCTTTAATAAACCACCAACAGTAACAAGCCAATCCCAGAAAACTTCCTATCTCAGTCGCCATTTCTTGTCCCTTATACTATTTACGGCCTTGATCTTAGCTAGATCCACTGATAACTCATTCTTTGAAACTAAATGGTCAAGAAACTTCGCTTCCTTCTTCCAGAAATAACATTTCGAGAACTTCGCCTTCAACTGATGTTGCCTCAACGTTTTATGTACTACTCTAAGATAAACATAATGTCTCTTTCATTCTTAGAGAAAAAACAAAATATCATCTACGAAAACCAATATAAACCTATCTAAGTGCTCTCGAAAAATCATGTTCATCGAATCTAGAAAGAAAGCTGGCGCATTAATCAGTGCGAACGGCATCACTAACCATTCGTACGACCCATATCTGGTTCTAAACGCCGTCAAAGTAATTTTATCCAGCTGATGTTGGCTCAATATTTCAAGAACTACTCTAAGATAAACTTCATGCTCTCTCTCATCCTCATAGTACATCTATGAAACCAATACGAACCTATCCAAGTGCTCTCGGAAAGTCCGATTCATCGGATCTACAAAGAAAGCTGGCACATTAGTCAGTCCGAACGGCATCACTAACCATTCGTATGATCCATATCTGGTTATAAATGCCGTCAAAGTAATACTCTCTTCTGTCACTCTAAGTTGATGGAAACCTTTCGCTAAATCCAACTGCAAAACATTTGAGCTCCACTCAACTAATCGAACAAATCATCAACCCTAGGCAATGGATATCGACTCTTTATCGTTTTCTCAATCAATTTACGGTAGTCGGTACATGACCTTAAGGATCCGTCCAGCTTCTTAGCAAATACTGTGGCTGCTTCCCAAGGTGAAATACTAGGTCTGATAAAATTTTGGTCTGATAAATCCACCAATTGCACCTTGAGCTCTCTCATATCGATGGGTATCATTTTGCTTGGTGATTTACTAACTCAACGGCCCGTTTAGGTGGCGATCCTACTACAGGTTTAAAAATATCCACGAACTCTCTAACCACAAAAACTTGATTCAGCTCATCTTGTATCTCCACAACACCCAACGAAGTATTTACTTCACAGCTTGGGTTTTCTATGATATACACAATTCGCTCTTTACAATCTGGATGTCTAAGCGATATTTTCCTATCGTGGTAAAATATTCAAGCATCATACTTAATTAATCAACGCCCAAAATAATTTTGAACCTTACGGAATCAAATGCATGCAAAGTGCAAACAAATGTATGACATAATAAGTCAAACTTTAGGTGGTCACATCTTTCCCAAGTGTTGCATGTCTTTCTACTTGATTCGCAACCATTATGAAAGTAACTAAATATGAGGGTTCCAAGTTAAGCTTATTTACCGAACAACGAGATATAAAAGAATGCAATGCCCCAGGATCAAACAGAACACTAATTGCCACACCAAGATTATAAGCATACCTCCCAACACTGCTTTCCCTTTTTCCCCTGTCGTGGGTCTCGAGGTTGCTAGCTCCAATGCATGTACTTTGCCCTTTCCACCTTAGCAGGCTCCTTGCATTGTGTCTTGTAATGACCAATCTGGTCACAGTTGAACCGTTTGATATTCTTATTCCCGGTCACATTCTTTGCCACTCCAGAATGACATTCATTCGCAAAATACCCTTTCTTGTCGCATTTTAAACAGACAACTTCTGACTTTCCCTTCTTCACGGCTCCACCCTTCTGAGCTCCCTTCTTAGGAAAGAACTTTCTTTTCTAACTCTACCCTACCTAAACCTTCTTCGCCTTATTCTTCTATACAGAAGTAATAATTTCCTTATGTCTCAGAGGCATTTCTATTACAACATCATGAGGATCCCTGAAATGAGGTAATGTTGCCCTGGCCAATTCAGATTCCAACCCCATAATGAACTTCTCGTTTCTTTTAAACACGGTATCCACAATGGCATGACAATATCTTGCCAGCTTCTCAAACCTTGTAGCATACTCTAACACGATCATCACTTATTGCTCTAATTCAACAAACTTTCCGAGCAAGTTTGACTATGCCATCACAGACATAAATCTCTCCTCGAACGTCCTCTTAAACTCAGCCAATGCCATCGTTCCTTCATCCACTCCAACCGTCACACTATCCACCGTTATAAAGCTGCTTCTTCAAGCTGCCTCATAGCGAACCTTCTTTTCTACTCATCACTGAGCCCTAGATCTGTAAAAATCCTCTCACGGTGCAACAATTAGTTCCCTAATTCTATGGCGCCTTCAGTCCTAATGAATGGTTTTCCTCCCAACCTAGCATAGTCTCTACTCAACACAACATAATTGTTAACTACTGTAGCTTTATCGGATCCTCCTCCAACTGCTCCAACATCAACCATCACTTGCATTATATTCACGAAAAACTGATACATGGCTTTCATGTCAACTTACGGAACTTTATTACCGGTATTTTCAGCTCGTGCCTGACCTAGATTCCTTCTAGCATTAGGTCTGGCATTTCCATCTGCAGTGGTGCTTCCTCTTCCAACATTATCTCTTCGAGAATCCATATCTGCATTCGAATCTTCATGAGATACAGAAAAGTAACCTAAGAAAGATAGGAGCCTGGAGACAAAGTGCATACTTGTATATAGGAAATCTAAGTACGTTACTATGACGTTATCCCTTTCCCTAATTTTATCTCTAATTCCTTAGAATTATATTATTTTTTTATCATCTTTTTAGTTAAAATTTCTCATAAACCTATGCTCTGACACTAGATTGTAACATCCCTTGTCTGGAGTTTCAAAGCTAAGCGCTACAGATGCTATAGTCATCCATAATATTAACTTCCAACGACTAAATTTGGCTATTTTAATGGTATTCATAATATTAGAAGTACACGAATATTAAAAAATCACAGAATTAAAAAACAATATTTTTGATTACGTTTCCAAAACATGTTCCATATTCAAATTACATAATCTCATAATCGTTTCCCAAGTTCAGATAAAATGTAGTTATTGCATAAATATATCGAGAGCGACATATTACGATCCCCTTTGTTGACCAGGATACTATATACAATACAGCGGAATCAATCCAAAATATAAGAGCAACTCTTAATTAGCTATCCATCACCTTGAGTTTTGTTTGTCAACCTAATAAAACCTGTAAACCTCAACACTCAATCTACTCGAATCAATTTTGAACACTCGAAAATTTGAAGATAAATAAACTTCAAGTCAGACATAAAGCCTGGTGTAAATAATAATATACATTTAGAATATCTGATATTAAGTGAGATCATTCTGCTTAGCGGAACGGGTTTCCCCCACTAATATCCTCTTTAAAATATATCTTTTAAAAATCATAATTCTGCAATCCAAATTGGTTAAATTTGTAAATTAATATCATAAGAATTTACATATCAGTCTTCATATGGACTACATGTCCATACACTGTAAATTTATTTGGCTAACTACTAATCCTTGACTAGGCCTACCAAAACACATAAAAATCAAACATCCGTTAAATACTTTTTTTTAGACAGTCTATTCTTACTTCTCTAGGTCTAACTGATCCTAATGGTTTTACGGACTTACCAATATATATTTTTCCATTTTTTAGATTCCTTTCTGTGTATAATATAATTCGTCTTACTTGCGACCGTACACCAGTTTCATTTGGTATTCCAACATTTGAGTTGTTTTTCTTAGAATCATCAACACATAAAATTTTCCTTGAAATCTTTTTCTTTCAAATTGATTTAAATGTTTAAACCATTCTTTAAGCAAGGAAATTATACATACTCTTTGCTTTACTCAAATCACCTTGTCATGTTATATTTTCTTTACACGAAACCTTATTGATTAATACGTTTAAACTTCTAAAAGCACCCCTTTCAAAACCTTTGAAAGTATCCCTTTTAATACGAGTAAAACTTTAGGCCAAAGGCCAAAGCATACCTTTCGAAATCAAATTTGTCCTTATGAAATCATTGGAAAAAAAATTCTGAAATGTCCCACAAATCTGTACCCCTTGAGTTAACACTATTCTACTTAAATCAACTCAAGTTATACAGAAATACGAACCATTTGGGTTAAAGAAGAAGAGGTAGAAGAAGAAAATAGAAAACAACAACAGAATCTAACCATCGCAGAGGAATAAAATATAATAGATAATAAATAATCTTTACTCAAAAATCAAATATCTCTGTTATATATTACATCATCAGAGTACATCAATCACATCTCAACATCAATAACATACAACTGGATACACAGCTACTCTACACAGCGGAATATATATAAAACAAGTACGAAAGTACGTATCGTCATCCAGCTCGTCTCCTGAGCTCCACAGCATCAAATCATGTATCCTATAATACTCAGTCTGACCCGAGCATTACAGCTAAATAACACCCGAGTCAATCTGGAATACCAGCGTGAGACAATCACACTCAATTGATTATTAAAGTTTCAAAAATCTTTTGAAAACAAAAGCATCTTGTAAGACCACGCCACAAATAAACATGTCGGGTTTTTACCGTACGATAGCTAAAACATTTTTATACAAATCCTCTGATATTATAATAGGGTCTATATACATATAGTTATAAAATAGCCGAAATTGTTACATCTATTAAATTCCAGCTACTAGCCACAGAGTGGGTAATATAAACAAAACTCGTAAAAGCACGTAGGGAGAATGGATTTCCAACTAATGACTAGGCACTGGGGTACCACCTGTCACAGTACGTGGCCTAGATCACAAAACCGAGGAGTACGCCCGCCCCCCTGCAACACAAGATTGGGACTACCCCTTACTAGATAATCCTGAGTGAGATCACCCTGCGGTTGGGATCAGCAATCGCACCACTAAGCCGAAATAAAAAGGGACATCTAGACAGGGATGACCTTACCCTGCTTGGGTGCTACCCACCTAGCCTTGCTGCATAACCCCTGATTTTCAGTCATTCCCGGTTGATGAGGCTTGAGGCTAAGCATTATTTTTTAGAACATATCCCTTAGAATGCCCATCGTCCACATGACGATATTCCGAAAGCATTCATCCATACAAGTCCGTCCTGGGTTCGAACGGAACCGAAGGCACTGTTCCTACTACATCCATTTTGGAAATATCCTTAGGATTAGTAGCGGCTAGCCCTTGCACTTCACTCCATATTCGAATCCAAACTCGTTTCCACGAAACGTACAAACCGGATCGAAGTGGTTTTCGAGAAATAAATCTCGATCCCGGTCTCTTCGAAACGATCAATGCAGTCGGCCAATATTGATAGTCGATGATTTAACTATCAATTAATAATCACAACATTCATCACACAATAAATAATTTTCCAAATTATTTATTTATCTCAAAATATCTTTACAAGATATATTTCTATTTTCAAACCTTTGAAAATAGTTTCAAACCGTCTTTCTTTTTCAGAATAAACTTCCCAAATATTTTCTATCTCCATTGAAATCACCAAGCACAAAACTAGATTTTTAAAATAATTTAATACGCTTTACTTTGAAATATACTATAAAACATTTAACTTAAAACTACTTTAATAATTTACTAAAAATACATACTATATAAATATTTGAAAATAAGGTTACTTTATAAAATATAAAACTAGGTTTTCACTTTTTAAAACAAAATAATAAGTCACTTTTTAAACAATTACTACGATAATAGATTTGAAAAATATATACTAAAGAATTTTGATATTTAGAAATAATAAATTTCTAAAATATGCTTTTTAAAACGAAATTAAAACCTTTTATCTTATATTTAAAAATTTACTTTGAACGTACTTGGCTATCTAGAGAAATATACTTCTCTCCACATTCTTCTTTAAATTACCAATTTCAAACACTTGAATCAATTTCCAAATTGATTTCCAATTTACTCCCTTTTATTCCAAAATCCATTAATTTCGGATTTAAATCCTTAATTATGTTTTAAAATATTTTTAACTGAGAATACAAATTTTAGATTTCTCAAATTACTTCTTAATCCTTTTAAATAAATTTAAAACTTTGAATTTTAAAATAATTCTTTATTCCTTTAAAATAATATCACTTAATTTTACAATTCATTAATTTTTCTGTTTATTCAAAATCTTTTCTTTTCATTTTCAAAGTTATTTATTAGTATTTTAATATAACCTCCATTTCTTTCAATTCATTCTTAATTTATTCAAATTTTCTATAATTATTTCGTTTACAAATTCACTTCTTTTATTTTCTTTCCAAAATCCAATTATATATTTTGGTAATTCATTATACCCAAATATATTCAATCAAACTATAGCATTCAATATTCCAATAAAATTCATCATAGAATATCAATATCACAACAGAGAATATTGAACAATTTAAATAAATGTTGAGGAATTCAGTTGGACCCCTCCAACCTGTTTTCCCTGCATCCACAGACGTTAGCACAACATAAATACCAATTCCACTTCGAGGTGGAATATCGCAGTATATGGGATTAAATATAATATTACGCACTATTATGCGGCGCATAGGGTCTTATTCGCTATAAAAGTGCGGGAAATCAATCATTCCAAGATGTAATAAATACCATAATATAGCACATCAATCAATTCAACCATTCAAACAATTATTTAAATTTAATCATTCAAATTTAAATAAAAATTCAGCTGAGTGAAATTAACTCACCTTCGATTTTTGTTTGGCAATCAATTTCCATCCGGCTATATTTTTCCCGATTTAAGACCTTGTATAAACATTAGATGATTATTATTAATATTCAAACTTATTGAACAGTTACTTTCCCTTTGATAAACTTTCTTAACTAATTATTTATTTAAATAAATTTCCTTTAATAGAAATATCCTTTAGTATCCAAAATAATAAATAAGTTTTATTAACAAATAAATATTCCTAGTATACTCTTTTTTTTAAATTAGACCAATAAACTTAAAGTGTGTTTGTGTAATATATATATATTTATATAAAAATATCGAATATCCTTTTCTGTAAACATAAATTTTCTTTGATTTCTGTAACCACATATATTAATATAATTTTGAAAGAAAACTGTAAATACATATAACTATCCTTGCGGACTTACTGTAAATTTAAAATAAATTTTTCTTCATGTTTTAAATTGACAAGAACACCATATGTGAGTTTTAAATGACTAATAACATCGAGGAATCAACGGAAAAACTCACCTCGACCCTGCCGCGTTGCCGAAGACCAGATATCGTCTCCCCCATTGATGCGGCCACAGAACCACCACGAGCAGCTGCCCCGTGCCTTCCTCCAGATTTCGCTAGCGAAGCCTCATCATTCGCGACTTCGCCATGAAATCGACTGCGACCAATTCAATGACGAATTCCCTCCTCGTAGCCGAAATCGATAACGTCCACACCTCGATCGCCACCCATAACCATTCCATAACTCAAATCGCGATCCCAAATCCCACCGTGACCAACTACACCATCACCAAACGCTACATCCCAATCGAACATCACATCATCTCGACTACGGTCGCACCTCACTGCACAAGGCTCCTGATCTCTCTTACGCATGCGCGAACATGCCTGCGCTTCAAGTGTTGCCATGAGCCTCGATTCGATTAGGAATTGACCGCGATTAGCACTGGTTCGAATTGATTTATAACGAGATAGGAGGCGGCCATGATTTATTTTCTTTCTGGACGATTTCAATTTGATTTAAGGTGAAATGAAGAGGAGAGGATTGCATGAGATATTAAACGAAATTGAAGGGAGACAAGAGGAGACAAGACGCGATGTTTTTCAGAGTAGAGGGTGGCTTATCTCAGATAATATTTCGGCCTAGTTTTAAGTTAGGGTTGTAGATGTGATTTTTGATTTGATTTTTATTTACTTTTTTATATATATATTGAATTTTCGATATAAATTTCAACACGTTTACTTATCGTATGCTCACACAACAACTTCGATTGCTAGGAAAATTGAAATTCGAAAGAAATAAAATATTACGGACCCAACGAAACTGGTTTCGTCGAATTTCGAGACTGTGTCTCGGAAGACTATTTCTAAATTCAATTTAAACGATAAATTTTGAAAACTGAACAAACCAGTGTTAAATTAAATTTTAAAACTTTTATTATTCTTAGCACTATCAATGTAAATTTTATAAGCCTTCAAATTATATTTTAACCGGCTTAAAATTCCAGATTTAACATTTTATCCAACCTCAGATTATTTAATTTAATAATTTAATCATCAAATAAATTGTGATATTTGAATTGAAGTTAATATTTAACTATTAAATATTTAAAATCAATTAAATATTCTGATTTTAAATGCTCGAAAATTCCAGGTCGTCACATTCCTCCCACCTTAAAAGAATTTTGTCCCCGAAATTACTAGTTAGGATGAATGGTCCAATACCCATTTACTTTCCCAAAACCAACAATTTAACATTCTACCAACTATCTTCTTATAGAAGACCCATTATCACTCTTACTAACTTTCCAAATCCTCCCATAGTTTCAAACTATACTATTTGTTTAACCATTCAAGTTTCAATTTAAAACCAAATTTTAAATTATCAAAATTTTCCCAAAAATTTTTTGACTCCCTAAATTTCCGAAAAATTTCGCTAGCGTCTCCTTTGCGCGGCTAGCTCGGTACAACTACAAAAGACCTCCACGGGCTCCCAAATTCCAAAAGAAACAAAAAGCCAAGTGGCTCGATCAAAAAACCAATCAAATTTCATATAGAAATTTAAACATATACCTTTTTGTCGAGCATTTCAAATTTATCTTCTGAAATCAAAACCAACTCTCTTTTCCCTTTATAATACTTGTATATTCCACTTAGCAATAATATCCAATCACAACATTCAAAACATTTTATCGACTTCCTTACAAAGTGTCAATATTTATTCATTCAAATATCACTTAGGATATATTTATGATATCAATTTCCAATTAAAAATTCGCCATCCCTTCTTAAGTTTAGTATAAACATTTAATATGCTTCTTTATTCATTTTCGCTTTACCATTCAAGTTATATCTACTTCTATTCAAATTGATTCCTTCATTTCCATATAAATTCAATTTATTTTCAATTTCTGAATATTTGAATTTTATTTTCCATTTATAACTAATTCATATCATTATTTTAAATTAGTTTCATTCACTAATTTGCTTCAATTTCCTGTTTGAAATCGTTTTGTCGTTAACTAAAAAATTTCCCAAAAAATTTTCAAAAATTTTCTAACTCCTAAAATTTCTGAAAATTTTTGGCAGAGTCCCATTTGTACAGAGGAGCTTTTGCAATTTGACAAAAGATATAAATATATATACATCGACCCACAAGGTCGGAAAAACCAAAAACAGTTCATATTTCCTATTTTTATTGCGTAGGCGTACCTTATTTAGCGTTTTAAGCAAGCGGCTTATTTGTTTTAGCATTTAGCACGATCCATCCAGCCAAACGGCTTCCCGGTACCTCTCCTTAATTTAAATATGTAAGTACTAAATATATGCAACTTAATAACATTTCACTTATATTCAAATAGCTAACACACAGATTTCATAAGTAATGCATGTGATATACATTCATAAGTACATATGCAAGGTTTCGACACTAGTTTTAAATTGTTTGCATCCAAATTACATATCATTCCATTCAATTCATTTTTAAACGAAACGAACTCATGTTCATTTCAATGGATGCCACAATCAATTTATTGAACCGCTATTGTTTCATATAATTTTGTTTACTTCCGTTTACGTCGAACGACCAATTTACTAATGCAATTCAACAATATTAATGTGAATAAATAATTACTTAAGCTTTATAACCGTTTAAATTGATTCCAACTCAATTTACACTCGGTTCCATCCCACTTTAATTTATTCACAAACTTCAATTGCATTTTCTTTTATGTCCAAAAGTTTGATTTCAAACCATTTTATTATACTCGACATCATCCCATGCTTCTATTAATTTTGAACTTAATTTAGTTTACTTCAATTCACCACCATTTCATAACATAAGTTCATTCTCATTTTAATTTATTCATACTCGAATTGGATTTATTTTCATCTCAAATCATTCTTATTTTAATCCAATTCCATACAACTTCAATTCATATTTAATTCACTTACAATTTTAAGTTGAATTTCTATTTATAAACTCAACCTTCATTTCCAAACTCTATCACCTATTCACAGTCTTTGATTTGATTTTCCTTTGATCAAATCCCAACCATTTCACTAATTTATTCGATTAGTTTATTCCTTTATCCATTTTAAATTTTAATTTACATTAACAATTCATTGTTGAATTTATTAATAATAAGGCCATTCAATTTATGCTTGAATTGGATTTGTTTATATTTCACACCATATCCATTTTAATCCAATTCAAATTTTCATTCAATAACACTTCCAATTATAATCCCATACTTGATTTTCTTTTTCATTTATCTTGAAAATCATTTTATAAAATCATTTTATTTGATTCCCTTGAGTTCAATCTTATTTTATATCCAAGTTTGGATTTTTATCTCAAAATACAATATTTTTATTCTGGCTTATTTATTCCCCTTTTTAAATTTTTATAAACTACTCACTTTTAATATTCATACTTCATCATCTATTTACAGTCAACCACATTCACATCTTACCTTCAACTAGGGATTATATATTTTTTTCTTTCAATGCTTTTCAATTCTTTTATAAGCTTCCGAAGCTCATTTATTCTAATTCAATACTTGCTTAATTTACGTTTATTTGTTTGAGTAGAATTTTATTCCGATCAATATTATCTAAAATTCGACTGAATTCATTTAAATTCAGTTTTATTCCAACTCAACTTCAGTTAAATCTAGTTACATATCATTCTTTTAAATTTTATTAAGCAAGAATTTAATTCCAATTAATATCATTCATGACACAACTGAATTTTGATTCAATTCAATCCAAATTTTAACTAAATTTTATTTCTCAATATATGAGTTCAAAACTTATTTATTTACTTAAAAGCTTATAGTGCTCAGTCGAGTCATTTCATCTTATAAACAAATTCAAATTATATATAACACTTACTAGCTTAAGGTATAAATTTTCATTTCACAATTATAATCATTTTACCTTTCTACTTTATATCTAATTTAATTCAATTTCAATTTCAATTTTATTTAACTTATCTCAAGTTAAATTCAAATATATTTTCTTCACTTTCATTCACATAAGTTAAATTTTCCCATGTCTTCTTATTAATATCAACTTTACCTTATAAGTTCAATAGTTGATCCATTTATTCATTCACAAATTCATTTCCAACCAATAAATTTTGTTTCCAAACATTAATTATTTTTAGTCCATTTGAACTTATTCTGCACCTTATTTTACACATTTAAATCAAGCATCATCCAATATCGAATTTCATTTCATTTGCATACCATAGTAACTAATCAGTTACTTATAAATTTTAAATCTTAAAACTTAGTTTTATTTAGCCCAACTTGACTAATAAATTTTTCTTTCAAACTTAAGTTCAACATTAAATTTTGAAAACATATATATCTCACCAAACTATTTATTTGCATTTCTAAAAATCAAATTCATCCTTTGCAACCAATTCCAATTCAAAACAATTTGGTAGCAATTTCTCTCTTGGAAACTCGAAAATTACCATCGATGATGCTGCAGTCATCACCGAAATTATTTTCCAACGACCAAAAGAGTTCAATGCTTTTCTCTCTTTTAAAACCCTTCCAATATTTTTAAAATCCAAATCTCTCTAGATTTCGCATCCGATTCAAAAATATTTCTCAATATATATTATCTTTCCAACTTTTGAGAATCATTATCAAATTCAGAGGAACTTAAATTCCCAAATTCTCAAATTCCAAACTCTTTAAATTTATATTCAAACATTACTTTGGAACTTTATCTTATTTCAATTATTAATCACACTATAATTTACATTTAGTTTATCTTTACAAATTTCATTTGTACACAAATTGATTTCTTAGTTTTTAAGTACGGTTTCAATATCTTATTCAATTATAAATCACATTTACAAATCCCATTTATTTTATTAATTTATTTCTTAATCTTTGGTTATTATTTAAATTCTTATTCAATTATCATACAATGATAATAATTAAATATTATCACTTTCTACCATCCAAGCATCCATATATAAGGATGACAATCTGCGAAAAAATTATTTCCTTTATATACAAAATAATTTTGGGAAAAATTATTTCATTTACCCTATTTAAAACAATACTATGTCGGTTTATCTTATTCAAGAGTTTAGAAATCCCTATCGATGACATTGCGTCCCATATATCGACCAGAATCCATAAACGCTCAACCGATAAATCAACACAATATAAAACAATTTTATATTCAGTAACAAATACGCGCTCATATCTATTAATACTCTCAAACTTATTCTAGAGTACTATGGATTTTTTTAATGAGTAATCCCCACCAGAGCCAAGGTTATCGCCAACCTAAGCTCTGATACCAAGTGAAACGACCCACAAATCTGTACCCCTTGAGTTAACACTATTCTACCTAAATCAACTCAAGTTGAACAGAAATACGAACCATTTGGATTAAAGAAGAAGAGGTAGAAGAAGAAAATAGAAAACAACAACATAATCTAACCATCGCAGCGGAATAAAATATAATATATAATAAATAAACTTTACTCAAAAATCAAATATCTTTGTTTATATATTACATCATCAGAGTACATCAATCACAGCTCAACAGCAATAACATACAACTGGATACACGGCTACTCTACACAGCGGAATATATATAAAACAAGTACGAAAGTACGTATCGTCATCCAGCTCGTCTCCTGAGCTCCACAGCATCAAATCATGTATCCTATATTACTCGGTTTGACCCATGCATTACAGTTAAATAACACCCGAGCATTACTCGGTAAGACCACGCCACAAATAAACATGTCGGGTTTTTACCTTACAATAGCTAAAACATTTTTATAGAAATCCTCTGATATTATAATAAGGTCTATATACAAATACTTATAAAATAGCCGAAATTGTTACATCTATTAAATTCCAGCTACTAGCCACAGAACGGGTAATACAAACAAAACTCGTAAAGGCACGCAGGGAGAATGGATTTCCAACTAATAACTAGGCACTGGGGTACCACATGTCACAGTACCGAGGAGTACGCCCGCTCCCGTGCAATTCAAGACCGGGACTATCCTTTACTGGATAATCCCGAGTGATATTACCCCGCGGTTGGGATCTGCAACCGCACCACTAAGCCGAAATAAAAAGGGACATCTAGACAGGGATGACCTCACCCTGCTTGGGTGCTACCCACCTGGCCTTGCTGCATAACCCCTGATTTTCAGTCATTCCCGGTTGATGATGCTTGAGGCTAAGCGTTACCTTTTTAGAACATATCCCTTAGAATGCCCATCGTCCACCTGACGATGTTCCGAAAGCATTCATCCATACAAGTCCGTCCTGGGTTCGAACGGAACCGAAGGCACTATTCCTACTGCATCCATTTTGAAAATATCCTCAGGATTAGTAGCAACTAGCCCTTGCACTTCACTGCTCCATCTTCGAATCGAAACTCGTTTCCACGAAAAGTACAAACCGGATCAAAGTGCTTTTCGAGAAATAAATCTCGATCCCGGTCTCTTCGAAACGATCAACGCAGTTGGCCAATATTGATAGTCGGTGATTTAACTATCAATTAATAATCACAATTCATCACACAATAAATAATTTCCCAAATTATTTATCTCAAAATATCTTTACAAGATATATTTCTATTTTCAAACCTTTGAAAACAGTTTCAAACCATCTTTCTTTTTCAGAATAAACTTCCCAAATATTTTCTATCTCCACTGAAATCACCAAGCGCAAAACTAGATTTTTAAAATAGTTTAAAACGCTTTATTTTGAAATATACTATAAAACATTTAAATTAAAACTACTTCAATAAATTACTAAAAATACATACTATATAAATATTTGAAGATAAGGTTACTTTATAAAATATAAAACTAGGTTTTCACTTTTTAAAAAAAAATAATAAGTCACTTTTTAAATAATTACTACGATAATAGATATGAAAAATATTTATTTAAGAATTTTGATATTTAGAAATAATAAATTCCTAAAATATGCTTTTTAAAACGAAATCAAAACTTTTTATCTTATATTTAAAAATTTACTTTGAACGTACTTGGCTATCCAGAGAAACATACTTCTCTTCACGTTCTTCTTTAAATTACTAATTTCAAACACCTGAATCAATTTCCAAATTGATTTCCAATTTACTCCCTTTTATTCCAAAATCCATTAATTTCAGATTTAAATCCTTAATTATGTTTTAAAATATTTTTAACTGAGAATACAAATTTTAGATTTCTCAAATTACTTCTTAATCCTTTTAAATAAATTAAAAACTTTAAATTTTAAAATAATTCTTTATTCCTTTAAAATAATATCACTTAATTTTACAATTCATTAATTTTTCTGTTTATTTAAAATCTTTTCTTTTCATATTCAAAGTTATTTATTAGTATTTTAATATAACCTCCATTTTTGTTCAATTCATTCTTAATTTATTCAAATTTTCTATAATTATTTCGTTTACAAATTCACTTCTTTTATTTTCTTTCCAAAATCCAATTTATATATTTTAGTAACTCATTATACCCAAATATATTCAATCAAACCATAGCATTCAATATTTCAATATAATTCATCATAGAATATCAATAATCACAACAGAGAATATTAAACAATTTAAATAAATGTTGAGGAATCCAGTTGGATCCCTCCAACCTGTTTTCCCTGCATCCACAGACGTTAGCACAACATAAATACCAATTCCACTTCGAGGTGGAATATCGCAGTATATGAGATTAAATATAATATTATCCGCTATTATGCGACGCATAGGGTCCCATCCGCTATAAAAGTGCGGGAAATCAATCATTCCAAGATGTAATAAATACCATAATATAGCACATAAATCAATTCAACCATTCAAACAATTATTTAAATTTAATCATTCAAAGTTAAATAAAAATTCAGCTGAGTGGGATTAACTCACCTTCGATTTTTGTTTGGCAATCCATTTCCATCCGGTTATATTTTTCCCGATTTAAGACCTTGTATAAACATTAGATGATTATTATTAATATTCAATCTTATTGAACAATTACTTTCCCTTTAATAAACTTTCTTAACTAATTATTCATTTAAATAAATTTCCTTTAATAGAAATATCCTTTAGTATCCAAAATAATAAATAAGTTTTATTAACAAATAAATCTTCCTAGTATATACTCTTTTTTTTAAATTAGACCAATAAACTTAAAGTGTGTTTGTGTATTATATATATTTATATAAAAATATCGAATATCCTTTTCTGTAAACATAAATTTTCTTTGATTTTTGTAACCACGTATATTAATATAATCTTGAAAGCAAACTGTAAATACATATAACTTTCCATGCAGACTTACTGTAAATTTAAAATAAATTTTTCTTCATGTTTTAAATTGACAAGAACACCATATGTGAGTTTTAAATGACTAATAACATCGAGGAATCAACGGAAAAACTCACCTCGACCCTGCCGCGTTGCCGAAGACCAGATACCGTCTCCCCCATTGATGCGGCCACAGAAAGTCCACCACGAGCAGCTGCCCCGTGCCTTCCTCCAGATTTCGCCAGCGAAGCCTCATCATTCGCGACTTCGCCATGAAATCGACCGCGACCAATTCAATGACGAATTCCCTCCTCGTAGCCGAAATCGATAACGTCCACACCTCGATCGCTACATGTAACCATTCCATAACTCAAATCGCGATCCCAAATCCCACCGCGACCAACTGCACCATCACCAAACGCTACATCCCAATCGAACATCACATCATCTCGACTACGTTCGCACCTCACTGCACTAGGCTCCTGACCCATAATTCGCCGAGCTTCTCTTACGCGTGCGCGAACATGCTCGCACTTCAAGAGCTGTCGTGAGCCTCGATTTGATTAGGAATTGACCGCGATTAGCACTGGTTCGAATTGATTTATAACGAGATAGGAGGCGGCCATGATTTATTTTCTTTCCGGACGATTTCAATTTGATTTAAGGTGAAATGAAGAGGAGAGAATTGCGTGAGATATTAAACGAAATTGAGGGGAGACAAGAGGAGACATGATGCGATGTTTTTCAGAGTATAGGGTGGCTTATCTCAGATAATAGTTCGGCCTAGTTTTTAGTTAGGGTTGTAGATGTGATTTTTGATTTGATTTTTATTTATTTATTTTTTATATTGAATTTTCGATATAAATTTCAATACGTTTACTTATTGTATGCTCACACAACAACTCCGATTGCTACGAAAATTGAAATTCGAAAGCAATAAAATATTACAGACCCAACGAAACTGGTTTTGTTGAATTCCGAGATTGTGCCTCAGAAGACTATTTCTAAATTCAATTTAAATGATAAATATTTAAAACTGAACAAACCAGTGTTAAATTAAATTTTAAAACTTTTATTATTCTCAGCACTATCAATGTAAATTTTATAAGCCTTAAATTATATTTAACAGGCTTAGAATTCCAGATTTAACATTCTATCCAACCTCAAATTATTTAATTTAATCATCAAATAAATTGTGATATTTGAATTGAAGTTAATATTTAACTATTAAATATTTAAAATCAACTAAATATTCCGATTTTAAATGCTCGAAAATTCCGGATCGCTACAAATTCTTCTGAAAGCTTTTAAAATCTTAGACATCATATTTTTAAACACTTAAAAATTGACTTTCGAAACCATTAGAAAACCTTTTATCTTAGACCTTTCGAAACCATTGGAAAACCACCCCTTAGAAACACTTCTTTAAAATGCTTCGAAAGTTTCAAAACATCAAGCCTTTCAAAGTATTTGGTTTCAATTTATGACATGTGTAATACCTTTCAAAACCATTCGAGTCCTACCTTTCATAGAGCAAAAGGGTTAATAAAGCATTTAAGTCGAAGGCATCTCTTTTGAAATCATTTCCTAAATAAAGAAGTGATGTGACGAAACCATTTCATCGAAAGCTTTGAAAAAGCGGCTTAGGTATTTAAAACAAGGTAACTTTTTCGAAACCAAACTGGATTGAAAAGTAGCGCTTCGACCTCTATAGAACCCCTAGTTTCGCCCAATACCTTTCGTTTATATCCAATTCACTACGTACCAGATATCTGATACCATTTGCATTGCTTTCGATGGAGTCAAAGGCGAAGGTAAGGAATCAGAGGCCTGATGCCAAAAGCACTAAAATATGCAAAAACATGTAGATTTGACTTTTTGAAGTTTTCTATCTACCTAACCTGCCTTATTTGTCAAATTATGATTGGTTGTCAATTTTTCTTTTCTAAAAATACGGTTCATTGTCAGAATTAACAATTTGAATTATTTATAGAATACATTTTCCCTTTTTTATTAATATATAAATATTTAAGTCATATACCTTAAATAATTTTATACATCAATCAAAACACTTGGGAGAATTTTCAAAAAATTATTTTTAATATGTTCCCCAAGTATATAAATTTCAGACTCTAAGCCAGAATAATTAGACCATAATTAATTTTAACTCAAAATATTATTTTCTTTACTTGAAAATTCATATAAAATCCACACTAATCCTGAAAATTATGAAAAGTGAAACACATTTCTGAATTATTATGTCTAATCTAAATTTAAATTCGTAGGGCAATTGATTTACGTATAATAGGGTTTTCATGTCAAAACATATCATAAAATCTATATGAATTTGCATAAATCATCAGTATATAAATATACATTTTATCATCCAAAACATGGCAAAACATTTGCAAATAAATCGGATTTCATATTAAATGTCGAAAGCTATTAAAATCTTGAGATATAGTCATCATTCACCTTAGCTGTGGCATTAAAGATGTGAGATTTTTTTAATTAAATGATTTGATTCTTCTTAAATTCTTCGTCTTTGCTCTTCCTAGTGATAAGCAACCTTAGCTCTATATTTTTTATTTGTGCAAAATGAAGCGAATGTGGGTAATAAAAGATTAAGGGTATAATGTCATATTATTTTATTTAATTTAACTAATTAAATATCCTAAATAATATTAAAAAAAATATAAAGAGTTGCATAATCCCAATAAAATCACAACAATTCTTCACTTCTTGTTCCTCACAACACCCGTCATTCGGTTGGCTTGAAGTAGAGTTTAGAGTTTTATCTCAAATTTCAAAAGAGCTTAGGAATGCGTTAATTATTGGAGTTTGATTTGGTGAATAAGAAAAAGAATTGCACAAAGTATAACAAGTAAATATAGCTAGATACTTATCTCATTCATTTTAAAGAAGTTAATAAGCTTATAAATGGATTAACTGTTAAATAAATAATGTTCTATAATGTTATGATTGACTCGAGTCTAATTATATCATATGCATATTGTTAGTTAATATTAACTAAATTATTTGAATGAGTTTAATAAAAATTGATAAATTAACTATCTGAATTGCCTCTAACTTATTATTAAAAAAAATCAAGGCTTAATAAAGCGTAATTAGTCTTATAAATATTATTTTAAAAAAGAAATTACTTTACAAGTGAATCGAATATTTTATAAAATGAAATCAGTAAACTAATTAAATGACTTTAGATTTACACTGTGACGACCCGCCCTTCTACTACCAGAAAGACGTATCATCATTAAGAAAGAAAGAGATAGAAATAGAAAAGAAAGAAAAGAAAGAACAACAACAACATCTGAATTTCACAGCGGAACGGAACAAAATATAATATATCACATAACTATTACATAGTTTTACATATATCAGAGTTATACAACATCAATACACATGACAGTCATACATACATTTGCCACTATATACATCAGAGACACGGTACACATCAACTACTGACACGGCGGAACTAGATAGATATCTATATACTTCTGGATACTCCTGCTCCAAGTTCCTCTAGAAATCAAAATCCAAAACCTATCACTTGGCTACTCATAAAAATTTGAGTACCCAAGAGTTTATGAAAAACAAATATAAACTCCGGGTCAGACATGGGTCTCGTATGAGTAAACGGGTTAAAGTTGTTTAAATTTGAAAAAGAACATTTGAAAATAAAGGTATCACGTAAGACTCCCCACAAATAAATACGGTAAGTTTTTACCTTACGCTAACCAAAACAATTCATAGAAAATCCAGTGATATTATAATAGTGTCTAGGGTTTTCAAGTAAATAGAAAATAGCTGAAATTGTTACATCTATTAAATTCCAGCTACTAGCCACAAAAGTGGGTAATACAAATCAAAACCGTAGGGTCTCGTATGGAAAATGGATTTCCAACAATGGCAGGGCTACTGGGGTACCGCCCGTCACAGTACGGGGCCTAGATCACCGTACCGAGGATCACTCTCGACACCCTACAACACAAGGCCGGAACCATTCCTTACTGAACAGTCCCGAAAAAGATAAACCCCACGGTTGTAGCTAGCAACCTCCCACACAGCCGAAATAAAAAGGGACATCTAGACAGGGGAACATCTTGTCCTGCTTGGGCCCTGCTTTAGCCATTCCCGGTTGATGAGGCTTGAGGTTGCGATTACCTTTATAGGACATATCACTTAGAATTCTCATCGTCCGCTTGACAATGTGCTAAAAACATTCAATCCATACAAGTTCGTTTCGAGTTCGAACGAAACCGAAGACATTATCTCGTCACACTCATTTTGGAATCACCCTCAGAGTCAACGACGATAACCCTTGCATTTTGAAAACACCATCTTGATCTTCATTTCAGAATTCACGACCTATCGTTTAATTTGGATCGATGTGGTTTTCGGAATATCAAATTGATACCCGATCTCATCTCATCGAAATCCAAACGCCATTTTAAAGGCCAAGTTCTCTAATTAACTTAAATAGTTTAATTCAACTTATTGAATTAACATAGCATTTACCCACAGATAAACATATACAAGCATCATAGATATAATACAACATATCACAAAGCATCACAGAATATCATCAAATAAATATCACAATCAGATATTCAATATAACAATCCGTAAGCAGTCATCTTTAAGTCTTATTTGTAATTAATTCAACTTAGAATTAATTACCTGAGAGTTAATCACTTAACCCTGTTGATTTAATTATTGATTATCAGTTTATTACTTATTTCTTTTCAAATTATTTAATTAATCGTTTCTTGATTAACTATTGAATCTTAATTATTCAATAGATCATTTATTTTATTTATTTAATTAACTACTTTATAATCAAGTTGTTTAACCTTAATTACTATTCCTTAATCATTAATTATCACCTTAATTATTATTTAATAACTTAATTATCCAATTATTATTTGTTAATTACTTAATTAATTAACTATTATCATTCATTAATTAACTTAAGTAGTTAATTACCCTTTTATTTATCACATAATCATTAAGCAATGCGACTCTAATTAAAATTAAAAAGTTAATATTCTTAGTTACTTTTTAAAAATAATTAATTGATATTAATCATTCAACTTAATTAACCTTTTTTTTTAAAGAAATCTTTTTAAAATCGATATATTGCTAACTACAAACTTAAATATTAACAAATTTATACTTATCGTGAAGTAATTGCCTAATTTAAGAAATAGTTAAGTGTTAAAATATTGTTAAGTATTAACTAAGATAGTCAAAATTTGTATTAAGTTTTTGACTTAAACTGTTAAACATTTTTTTTTATTCTACAGTACTTTAAACTTGATGTAATCTGTTACTTAACTTACCACTAAAACACACTATAGCAGTTTAAAGGAAACCCGAGACTTCCCAGGGTAAAACTCGAGTGATGCTTCGGGTTCTTCATCCATGCTCATCGTCCGCGACATTTCCCTGTACCCCTTGAACTCTCTTCTTCTTCTTTTAATTTTTCCCAGCAATTAGTTTAAGTTTTACTTAAGATAACACCTAAAGCATCATATTCATACTCAAAAACCCGTCCCAGAAACTCGAAGCAACTACCAATAAAACTCGAGCATCAACGAGACGCAAACCCCTCACGACACCGACACAGTTTCGTGTCGTACACGTGCACACGGCGGCGCCGGAGCACTGGCGAACCTCGCCTCACTCAACAAGTCGCGATTTATATGTAGACACGAAAACAAAAGTCGAATCATCTCAAGGGAACTCGAATCAAAAAAATGCCCCTTGCTCGAAAAACAGAAGCTCACCTCTGTCGACAAAACGACTTCGCCATCACCTCTGAGACCACCTGAGCCCCTCAACCCTTGGCCACACCCCGACAACACGACCCTCTTCCACTACCTTGAATTGCGTGGAGCTCGATCACGCATAGGGGCCGTACGCGACTTGTTTACAGAGAAGAACAAAACTTCCAGTAAAACCCTAATAAGGTCTCGTACTCAAATTTCACTCAATAGAAAAAAATTCTGAAATTTTTTACAAACTCACAAGTACTTAAACTCGCTTCAATCCAAATTTCAACCTTTTCCATTGATTAAATTTTCTGGAATTGGTGAAAATGTAGTTTTATTTCAAATTCGAACTGCTCATGAATTACCAATTTAAAAATCTTCATTTTTGTGTTAAAAATCATAAATTTTAGTGGCCATTCATGTTATCAACTTGAATTAGCTTTCTATAACAATTGAATTTATCAATAGATTTCTTGATTACCTGTAAACCAATCCTCCAGCAGAATCACTCACTAATCATATTTAATCTACTTCGAAAATCTTGTTTGATGTTTTAGCATCCTGTTTGATTTAAAACTTTACAATGATTTAGATTAAAACACTTGAATTTAAATAATACCCAACCTTGATCTACAATAGAGAAGATACTATGCAGATGACATATATACATACACATATTCATATCCAAATATAAACCATGTACAAAGTATGCTGGTTAAAGAATCATGAACCAGTTAATTAACTTAAACTTTTAAAAAAAAATCTTTGTTTACTCACCTGACCAATTTCTGAACAAAGAATAAATTTGATGTGGAACATCTGAAGCTTGAAATTGCCTCGAAGTTTTGATGTTGAAGATGCCCTATTCTTGCTTTGAATTTAAATTTTGATTTTACTTCTTCCCTTATTTTTGTTTTCTCAGGTTTTGTTATATTTTTGCTGAACGAACTAGAATGGTCTATTTTATTCATATATATAAGAAAAGAACTGGAAGCTTAAGGAAGGTATAAACTAGCCAAGCACTTTCTTCCTTTTGTTTTATATGAATAGATATTATTACTGTAGAGCAAAGGATTTGCTAAATATTTTTAGTGGACAAAATGTGGGCTTGAACAGATAGGCATTAAATGTTTTGTTGCTTAATTTGTTTACATATTTATTAAAATGTTTGCTGTGTGAAGATATTATATACGGTTTACTCTTTGCTGACAAACTTGTCTTGCGAATGAAGATAGTTTATATGCAATATTTATTTTGTTATCCTCTCATGTACATATTTGTGTCAGGTTTCTTCTCTTGTGTATATGAAGATTTGTTTATATACAAATATTTGTCTTATTCTTTTTAGTTTGAACTTCAAAATACATATATGTTTGTGTTAACATATTTGTCAGATTCTACCTTACTTTGGTCTTGCATATGAAGATAATCTTGATATAAATATTTATTTGTATAAGAATATTTGTTTTAAAAACTTCTGGTTGAACTTCATATACAAGGTTTCAGGTCTTATACCTTTGGGTGAAGACATCTATCTTGTTATTTTTACTTGCATAACATCTGCAGGTAGATGTTCTTGTATATATGATGTTAATTTGTTTTATTATTTTACACATTGCTCTTATTTTATTTTATGCTTTCAAATTTACAGTTTATGTTGTATGCTTGTTTATTCATTTTAATCCTATTTGTGTTATTTTTATTTTACACTTAGACTTATTTTTATGCTTTGTTTACTATTTTAAAGTTATGTTGAACGTATATTTTAACTAATAAATTCTTGCTTTACATTTATTTCTATTTTATATTTTAGCCATTAATATTTAAGTTGTATTCCATAAATTTACTTACTTATATTTATTTGTATTTTTTACTTTAGCTAACAATATTTTAAATTATGTTTAATATGATTTACTTATATTCATACTTATCTTTGTATTTATTTCTATTTGTATTTTAACTATCAATATTTAAACTTAGATTCATGGGTTTACTTATTTATTTATATTTATATTTTTGACTTACATTAATATTTATTTTTTTATATTGAACATTATCATCTATTTATAATTTATATTGTTAGACCATGATTTTATTTTAAAGATTATTATCTATAGATACTTTTATACTAAATGTAAATAAGGTAACGCATTTTAATTCAATGGTATAAGACAAATATTATAAAGAGATTTATTTTAAATTTTCAAATATTAGTAATCATATGTATATTTATCAGATGTAAACAAAGTAAAGTATTTTAATTAAATTATATAAGATGGATCTTTAATGTAAATATTATTGAGATATTTATTTCAAATTTTCAAGTTCGTTTTCTTTCAAAATACCAATATATACAAATAAATGTCAGTTATTCCAAAATCGTGTTCATTTTAATATGATCAGTTCACATTTTGTTTAATTAGATTAAATATTTATTAAAATAAATAGGGCCAAAAATCCAGGGTCGTTACATTCCTTCCCCCTTAAAAGAATTTCGTCCCCGAAATTTAAAACAAAGATAATTCTGAAGCTGTTATACCAACCATACAAACATATATATCATTCATACAGTAGCAAACAATCAAACGATCTATCCTGATAGACATCACTAGCTATCCGGACACGAATCCGGATAAGCTTTCCTAAAACTATCCAGAGTTGTCTCTTGATGATCGCAATCCGAACTGGATTCCTGACCACAGTCAAATTTAATTCGACTTCCAAATCTTCCTGAACTAGTGGTTCTATAACTAATGATGGATCATGAACAAATTCCTTAGTTGGATATATGGAATATACAATGAATTCCAAACATCCGTCCCAACAGTTCAATACTGAAAGCTACAGTACCAACTCTTTCCCAATTTTATTGACATTCTTTACTGAATTTCAATATCTATTCATTCAAGCCCGTATGATGTACATATACCATTTGTACGCAATATCAAATCCGGTCTCTCGCTCAATCATCCAATTTCACTTCCGAACTAGTATCGTCCACCCAACTTCCTAGTGCGGACTTAGATCTGGTTTCCTTGATCAGAAATTGTCATTCTCCTTGCATAGCCACAACTATGATAGAGAATTTTCAGAATCAATCAAAATCCATATCCATGGTTCGTCGTCGAAAATTGAGTGAAAAATCCTAACTCGGATTGATATAACTATCTCGAATTTCTGTGCTCGAAACTGGATCAAATTGCTATGCGAAAAAATAATATACGTACATCGTACGTATTTATATCCATTGATCATCGACTATGTCAATTTTCTTTTATTCACATTATTTTGATTTCTATCCATTTGGAATAATTTTCTCAATATCAAATTTACTTAAGAATTTTATCATTTATTTCTTAAGTTTAATATAAGCATTATATATACTCTTATATTATTATTCTACCACTTTAGCCTTTATATCCTCTTATATCCTCTTATTTTAAATCTGAATTTCCAATTCCATGAGAATTCAATTTATCTTCAACTCTGAATATTGAATTTTAATGACTATCTTCCATATATAACTGATTTCTATCATTATTTTCAATTGGTTTCATCCACTAGTTTATTTCAATCTCCAACTTGAAATCGTTTTGTTGCTAAATTTATTTATTTTTTGATTTCTAGCTCCCCAATTTTTGAAAAGTTTTGGCAGAGTTTCCTTTTGTACGGAGGAGCTTTTGCAATTTGACAAAAGATATAAATATATATGCACTACATATAAGAAGTTTATAGCATTACGCTTATATAGCATTACATATTTTCATAAGCACATATATATGGTTTCGACACTTATTACAATTACTTCCAACCAATTCTCAAACCATTCTCTTCAGTTTAAGCGATTTACAACTTACTCGCTTATATTTAATTCATTTAAGCAAAACAAACTCATATTGAATATCATCCTATTTCGCTTCTAATAATTCATAGAATTTTATCTAATCTCGTTTACTTCGAACGACCCATTTCTTATGCAATTCGACAATATTATTGTGAATAAATAATTACTAAAGTTTTATAAGAAATTTTAAATTGATTCCCTCTCAATTTACACTTGATTCCATCCCAATTAATTTATCCACAATCTTTTTATTGCATTTTCTTTCATTTTAAAATTTTTGACTCCAAACCATTTTATTAAACTTTACAACCAATATTTTAAATAACCATCTCACAATTTACTCAAATTATTTATTTTCTTCAAACTGTCCCACCCAATAACTTAAGTTTATTCTATTCCACCAACTTCCATTTAAATCTTTGATTTGATTTTCCTTTAGTCAAATCCCAACTATTTACTAATTTATTCGATTAGTTTGCTCTTTTATCCATTCTTAAATTTTAATTTTGCATTAACAATTCATTATTGAATTTATTAATAATAAGGTTATTCAATTTATGCTTGAATTAGATTTGTTTACAACTCAACCCAATTCTATTTTAATCCAATTCAATACTTACTTGGTTCATATTTATTTATTTACGTAAAAAATTTATTCCATTCAATATTATCTATAACTTGATTGAATTCATTTAAATTCAGTTTTATTCCAACTCAACTTCAGTTAAATCTAGCTATTTACCATTCTTTTAAAACTTATTACCCAATATATGAGTTCAAAACTTATTTATTTACTTAAAAGCTTATATTGCTCATTTGAGTCATTTCATCTTATAATCACAATTCCAGATTATATATATCTTAAGGTATAAATTTTCATTTCACCATTACAATCATTTACCTTCCAATTTAGTTCAATTTCAATTTTATTTAACTTTTCTCAGGTTAAATTTAAATATATTTTCTTCATTTTCCTTTTTAAAAAATTCTAAAACAACTTGTATACCAAACAAGCCCAAACAATATCATGACCAACTATCTGGTAGCAATCCATCACTTTAGAAACTCGAAAATGAATACTAATGATGTAGCCATCATAATCAGGATTATTTTCCCGCGACTGAAGTGAGTTCAGTGCTTCCTTACTTCCACAAATTTCTCCCAAAACAATTTCCATTCAACAATATTTTTCAAAACAATACTCCATTATTGCCTTCACATCTTTGGAAAAACATTTCGAACATTCCCAAGATTTTAAATTCCCAAATCCTTTTGTTTAAATTCATTTAAACACCTTTCAAATTTCCGGGACTTAAATTCTGGTTTAATCAAATTTTAGTTATATTCCTTTTTATTTAAACCATACTTAGACAATTTTATTTGGTTATTAGCCATTCAAATTTTAAATTTTTATTCGATTGTACTATTAACAACCAAACATCCAAACATATATATATAATAATTTTAAAAAAATATTTCTTTTATATCAAAATATAATTTTGGGTAAAATTATTTCATTTACCCTACTTTAAAAACAATACTGTATCGGTTTACCTTGTTTAAGAGTTTAGAAATCTCTATCGATGAAATGGCGTCCCACACATCGACCAGAATTCATAAACACTCAACAGATGAATCAACACAATATAAAAACAATTTTATATTCACTAATAAATACGCGCTCATATCTATTAACTCAAACTCATTTTAAAGTACTACAGACTCTATTCTATGAGTAATTCCTACCAGAGCCAAGGTTATCACCAACCTACGCTCTAATACCAACTGTGACGACCCGCCCTTATACTACCAGAAAGACGTATCATCATTAAGAAAGAAAGGGATAGAAATAAAAAAGAAAGAAAAGAAAGAACAACAACATCAGAATCTCACAGCGGAACGGAAAAAAATATAATATATCACATAACTATTACATAGTTTTACATATATCAGAATTATACAATATCAATACACATGACAGTTATACATACATTCGCCACTATATACATGAGAGACACAGTACACATCAACTACTGACACATCAGAACGGGATAGATATCTATATACGTCTGGAAACTTCTGCTCCAAGTTCCTCCAGAAATCAAAGTCCAAAACCTATCACTTGGCTACTCATAAAAATTTGAGTACCCAAGAGAAACAAATATAAACTCCGGGTCAGACATGGGTCTGGTATGAGTAAATGGATAAAGTTGTTTAACTTTGAAAAAAAACATTTGAAAATAAAGGTATCACGTAAGACTCCCCAATAAATACGGGTAAGTTTTTACCTTACGCTAACCAAAACAATTCATAGGAATTCCAGTGATATTATAATAGTGTCTAGGGTTTTCAAGTAAATAGAAAATAGCCGAAATTGTTACATCTATTAAATTCCAGCTACTAGCCACAAAAGTGGGTAATACAACTCAAAACCGTAGAGTCTCATAGGAAAAATGGATTTCCAACAATGGCAGGGCTACTGTGATACCGCCTGTCACAGTACGGAGCCTAGACCACCGTACCAAGGATCACTCCCGACTCCCTACAACACAAGGCCGGAACCATTCCTTACTGAGCAGTCCCGAACAAGATAAACCCCGCGGTTGTAGCTAGCAACCGCCCACACAGCCGAAATAAAAAGGGACATCTAGACAGGGGAATATCTTGTCCTGCTTGGGCATGACTCATCTAACCTTGCTGCATCTCCCATGTTTTAGCATTCCCGGCTGATGAGGCTTGAGGCTGCGATTACCTTTATAGGACATATCACTTAGAATGTTCATCGTCCGCCTGACGATGCGTTAAAAGCATTCAATCCATACAAGTTCGTTCCGGGTTCGAACGAAACCGAAGGCATTATCTCGTCACACTCATTTTGGAATCACACTCAGAGTCAACGACGATAACTCTTGCATTCTGAAAACACCATCTTGATCTTCATTACAGAATTCACGACCGTTTAATTTGGATCGATGTGGTTTTCGGAATATCAAATTGATTACCGGTCCCGGTCTCATCGAAATCCAAACGCCATTTTAAAGGCCAAGTTGTCTAATTAACTTAAACAGTTTAATTCAACTTATTGAATTAACATAGCATTTACCCACAGATAAACATATACAAGCATCATAGATATAACACAACATATCACAGAGTATCACAGAATATCATCAAATAAATATCACAATCAGATATTCAACATAACAATCCATAAGCAGTCATATTTAAGTCTTATTTGTAATTAATTCAATTTAGAATTAATTACCTGAGAGTTAATCACTTAACCATGTTGATTTAATTATTGATTATCAGTTTATTACTTATTTCTTTTCAAATTATTTAATTAATCGTTTCTTGATTAACTATTAAATCTTAATTATTCAATAGATTATTTATTTATTTAATTACTTTATAATCAAGTTGTTCAACCTTAATTACTATTCCTTAATCATTAATTATTACCTTAATTATTATTTAATAACTTAATTATCCAATTATTATCTGTTAATTACTTAATCAATTAACTATTATCATTCATTAATTAACTTAAGTAGTTAATTACCCTTTTATTTATCACATAATCATTAAGCAATCCGACTCTAATTAAAATTAAAAAGTTAATCATTCTTAGTTACTTTTTAAAAATAATTAATTGATATTAATCATTCAACTTAATTAACCTTTTTTTTTAAAGAAATCTTTTAAAAATCGATATATTGCTAACTACAAACTTAAATATTAACAAATTTATACTTGTCGTGAAGTAATTGCCTAATTTAAGAAATAATTAAGTGTTAAAATATTGTTAAGTATTAACTAAGATAGTCAAAACTTGTATTAAGTTCTTGACTTAAACTGTTAAACATTTTTTTTTATTCTACAGCACTTTAAACTTGATGTAATCTGTTACTTAACTTACCACTAAAACACACTACAGCAGTTTAAAGGAAACCCGAGACTTCCCAGGGCAAAACTCGAGTGATGCTTCGGGTTCTTCATCCATGCTCATCGTCCGCGACATTTCCCTATACCCCTTGAACTCTCTTCTTCTTTTAAGTTTTTCCAGTAATTAGTTTAAGTTTTAATTAAGATAACACCTAAAGCATCATATTCATACTCAAAAACCTGTCCCAAAAACTCGAAGCAACTACCAATAAAACTCGAGCATCAACACGAGACGCAAACCTCTCACAACACCGACACAGTTTCGTGTCATACACGTGCACACGGCGGCGCCGGAGCACTGGCGAACCTCGCCTCACTCAATAAGTCGTGATTTATACGTAGACACGAAAATAAAAATCGAATCATCTCAAGGGAACTCGAATCAAAAAAATGCCCCTTGCTCGAAAAACAGAAGCTCACCTCTGTCGACAAAACGACTTCGCCATCACCTCTAAGACCACCTGAGCCCCTCAACCCTTGGCCACACCCTGACAACACGACCCTCTTTCACTACCTTGAATTGCGTGGAGCTCGATCACGCATAGGGGTCGTACGCGACTTGTTTACAGAGAAGAACAAAACTTCCAGTAAAACCCTAATAAGGTCTCGTACTCAAATTTCACTCAATAGAAAAAAATTCTGAAATTTTTTACAAACTCACAAGTACTTAAACTCGCTTCAATCCAAATTTCAACCTTTTCCATTGATTAAATTTTCTGAAATTGGTGAAAATGTAGTTTTATTTCAAATTCGAACTGCTCATGAATTATCAATTTAAAAATCTTCATTTTTGTGTTAAAAATCATAAATTTCAGTAGGCATTTATGTTATCACCTTGAATTAGCTTTCTATAACAATTGAATTTATCAATAGATTTCTTGATTACCTGTAAACCAATCCTCCAGCAGAATTGCTCACTAATCATATTTAATCTACTTCGAAAATCTTGTTTGATGTTTTAGCATCTTCTTTGATTTAAAACTTTGCAATGATTTAGATGAAAACACTTGAATTTAAATAATACCCAACCTTGATCTATAACATAGAAGATACTATGTAGATGACATACATACATACACATATTCATATCCAAATATAAACCATGTACAAACTATACTGGTTAAAGAATCAAGAACTAGTTAATTAACTTAAACTTTTAAAACAAAAATCTTTGTTTACTCACCTGATCAATTTCTGAACAAAGAATAAATTTGATGTGGAACATCTGAAGCTTGAAACTATCTTGAAGTTTTGTTGTTGAAGATACCCTGTTCTTGCTTTGAATTTAAATTTTGATTTTACTTCTTCTCTTATTTTTGTTTCCTCAGGTTTTGTTATATTTCTGCTGAACGAACAAGAATGGCCAGTTGTATTCATATATATAAGAAAAGAACTGGAAGCTTAAAGAAGGTATTAACTAGCCAAGCACTTTCTGCCTTTTGTTTTATATGAACAGATATTATTACTACAGAGCAAAGGATTTGCTAAATATTTTTAGTGGACAAAATGTGGGCTTGAACAGATAGGCATTAAATGTTTTGTTGCTTAATTTGTTTACATACTTATTAAAATGTTTACTGTGTGAAGATATTGTATACAGTTTACTCTTTGCAGACAAACTTGTCTTGCGAATGAAGATAGTTTATATACACTATTTATTTTGCTATCCTCTCATGTACATATTTGTGTCAGGTTTCTTCTCTTGTGTATATGAAGATTTGTTTATATACAAATATTTGCCTTATTCTTTTCAGTTTGAACTTTAAAATACATATATGTTTGTGTAAATATATTTGTCAGATTCTACCTTACTTTGGTCTTGCATATGAAGATAATCTTGATATAAATATTTGTTTGTATAAGAATGTTTGTTTTAAAAACTTCCGGTTGAACTTCATATACAGGGTTTCAGGTCTTATACTTTTGGATGAAGACCATCTGTCTTGTTATTTTTACTTGCATAACATCTATAGGTAGATGTTCTTGTATATATGATGTTAATTTGTTTTATTATTTTATACATTGCTCTTATTTTATTTTATGCTTTCAAATTTACAGTTTATGTTGTATGCTTGTTTATTCATTTTAATCCTATTTGTGTTATTTATATTTTATACTTGGACTTATTTTTATGCTTTGTTTACTATTTTAAAGTTATGTTGAACGTATATTTTAACTTATAGATTCTTGCTTTACATTTATTTCTATTTTATATTTTTGCCATTAATATTTAAGTTGTATTCCATAAATTTACTTATATTTATTTGTATTTTGTACTTTAGCTAACAATATTTTAAATTATGTTTAATATGATTTACTCATATTCATACTTATCTTTATATTTATTTCTATTTGTATTTTAATTATCAATATTCAAACTTAGATTCATGGGTTTACTTATTTATTTATATTTATATTTTCGACTTACATTAATATTTATTTTTTTATATTGAACATTATCATTTATTTATATTTTATACTGTTAGACCTTGATTTTATTTTAAAGATCATTATCTATAGATACTTTCATACTAAATGTAAATAAGGGTAAAGCATTTTAATTCAATGGTATAAGACATTATAAAGAGATTTATTTTAAATTTTCAAATATTAGTAATCATGTATATTTATCAGATGTAAACAAAGTAAAGTATTTTAATTAAATTGTATAAGATAGATCTTTAATGTAAATATTATTGAGATATGTATTTCAAATTTTTAAGTTCATTTTCTTTCAAAATACCAATATATACAAATAAATGTCAATTATTTCAAAATCATGTTCATTTTAATATGATCAGCTCACATTTTAATTAATTAGATTAAATATTTATTAAAATAAATAGAGCCAAAAATCGAAGGTCGTTACATATACATACTATTACATTGATAAGAGGCTTATTTAAGCTTAATTAGTGCTCATAAAAAAAATTAAGCAAAGAAATAATTTTATTGACGAAACTCAAATTTCATTATATAAATTATTTAAGCAAAGAAATTATTTAACAAAAATAGAGCTATTTTTTTGTTTAATAAAAAGAGCTATATTGTTTAACAATATATACCTTTAGCTCTTTTTTTGTTTAATAAAAATAGATATATATATATATATATATCTTTGAAATAAAAGTTTTCTTAAAGAAATTATTTCAACATGTATATTTAAGTAATAGTTCAATCACCACCTGTAGCTCTTTTTCTGTAGCTCTTTTTTTGTTAAATAAAAGTTTTTTTAAGAAATTATTTCAACATGTATATTTATTAAGTAATAGTTCAATCACCACCTGTAGCTCTTTTTTTGTTAAATAGTTTCTTTGCTTAAATAATTTACATAATGGAATTTGAGTTTCGTCAATAAAATCATTTCTTTGCATAATTTTTTTTATGAGCACTAATTAAGCTTAAATAAGCCTCTTATCAATGTAATAGTATATGTAACGACCCTGGATTTTTGGCCCTATTTATTTTAATAAATATTTAATCTAATTAAATAAAATGTGAGCCGATCATATTAAATTGAACATGATTTTGGAATAATTGCCATTTATTTGTATATATTGGTATTTTGAAAGAAAATGAATTTGAAAATTTGAAATACGTATCTCAATAATATTTACATTAAAGATTTATCTTATATTATTTAATTAAAATACTTTACTTTTTACTTTGTTTACATCTAATAAATATACATATGATTACTAATATTTGAAAATTTAAAATAAATCTATTTATGATATTTGTCTTATACCATTAAATTAAAATGTTTTACCCTTATTTACATTTAGTATAAAAGTATCTATAGATAATAATCTTTAAAATAAAATCAAGGTCTAACAATATAAAATATAAATAGATGATAATGTTCAATATAAAAAATAAATATTAATGTAAGTCAAAAATATAAATATAAATAAATAAATAAACTCATGAATCTAAGTTTAAATATTGATAATTAAAATACAAATAGAAATAAATATAAAGATAAGTATGAATATAAAATACAAAAGAGCTAAAGAGCTATATTGACGAAAACTTTTGTTTAAGAAAAGAAGAACTACAGGTGGTGATTGAACTATTACTTAAAGAAATTATTTAACAAAAAAAGAGATATATATATCTTTGAAATAAAAGTTTTAGTAACTAAAACTAAGATTGTTTAGGTGGTGATTGAACTATTACTTAAATATACATGTTGTACATCGCTATGAATAAATATATGTATAACTATGATCATATATTTTTAATATATATAACTATAGTTATACATGTACATTTATTCATAGATGTATATGCATATGTATATTCAAATAAGTAGTTCAATTACTATAGAAACAAATCTTACATTTAGTTATTCAAACTTTTATTTAAAAGTCCATATAATATAATATATATATATATATATATATATATATATATAAACAATTTACGCATTATATTTTGATTTTCTATACTAGCATATACCATCAATTACTCACGCTAACGCAGTCTCATACATTGCCCATTCTTATCTGTCTCCGCTGCGGGTGGTGTGCACGATAAAGAGCGCGCTAGTATACATGAAGTAGGCTAAGATGTATTCTTAAATTAAAGTCTTGTCTTGACCGAGTCTTTTGTTATCGAGAGGCTCCCCTGCTACAGAAAGAAAATCATCTGGCACGATCAAGATACTTCGTTTTCTTAGATGAGGAGGATAATTTCTTTTGACATAAGGAACACGATGAACAAGAAAATCTCTCGACGGTCAATTTCGAACCGCAAGAGGACGGGTATGAAGATGATGGCTAGTATATTAGGGGTATTACGACATCTAATAATTCCTAAGGGTATGAGGGTATATACCAGAGTATGCTACTCGAAACCCAAGAAGAGCCTATATTTAAAACATCATACAAGATATTTTCGCTCTTAGATTTTATCAATGCTTCAATACACTATTTTGTTTTAAATTTTAGCTCGATAAACTTTGTTTGGCGACATAAGACAATTAGTATACATTACCATGTTTTTTTCTTTCTTTCTAAAATTAAAGCTTCTAAAATTAAAACATATTGTAGTACAAACTCTAAGTAACATAAAACATGTTATCAATCCTAGTGATTCAGATCACACTAAGCATAACTATAATCACTACAACTTAATTGATGCATCACACTAACATAACTATTGATAAACTATCTGTTTTCTATCTTAATTTTGAAGCCTAATAACAATGTTAAATTTACAATTTTCATACCAACTCTAATATAAGTTACATTATTTTTCTTGATCATTTAAACCAATCCACCAATTACCAACATAAAAGTAATGAAATGCTTAATCATTGTTCCATCTGCTCTCATACGTTATTTTCGAAACTTAACACGTTTTCCGTTTCTCGTGTTTATTTGTATAAATAAAGTGATCCACTAAAAGAAAAACATTTCATTAATTTTTTGTTAATAAATCTTTCCTTCTTTATCCTTAAAAGAAATGCATAAGATTGAAGGAGAACTTTTAGACCTTAGCTTTTACCTTATGATGATGGTTAATATTGCAACAAACATGTAATATATAATAATAGTTGACAGAACTGATAATATGCCATTTTCTCAAATTCACTCTAATACCAATTTTAGCTACTAAATTCAAATTTATATATTTACTGAAGTAGAGTTGCTATTTTTATTCCTTTTTATCTATTTTTTGCAATATTCATCAACATAAAACAAAAGAAAAAGTCAAAAAATATTCATTCAAATCCAAGCATATTTCATGACCAATTGAAGCAAAAACAAACAAAAATTGAGTGGTAATTTCACTTTTGACCGAAAGATAAACCACGTTGAGAACATAAAAATAATGATAAGTAAAGAAGACTTGAATGTTATTTTAATTTGTCAGAAGATAAAAACATATCTGCAACTATTACTACTTATATAATATAACTTACGGGAAAATTAATAAGTTAATCTAGAAAGTGAGCACTGCCTGGTTGTTTAAGCAGCGATCTTTATATCAATTTCATGAACAAAATATTCTACTTTGAATTTACCTATCATCAAATGCCAAAGTTTCCTTGCTTTAGATTGTTAATTCTCCACCTAACCAATAAACAACTAAAGTCAAACTTCATTCTTAAACCTTGAATTCTTGAATATTTGTGAAAATTTAGATACAAGGAGTTATTTAATTGCAACAATGGGAAAATCCATCCAAATATCAGAATAGCATCTAACCCAAAGGGTTATTTAATTAAAACAAGTGGAAAATCGATGTAAGTATCGTACAAGCGAGCAACCCCAAGTCCAACCAAAAATGATTTTCAATGAATCTTGAAGATTACATTAATAATTAGAAATTTTAAAGAAAATTAGAAAAAAGATAATAGAAAATACATAAGATAAGATGTTAAAACAAAGATGAAATTTATCAAAAATGTTACATGATACTTGCAACTATTGCAACAATTGATTTCCGACTTTCAATTTTTTTGATAACTCGATAGAAAGGTTTATATTCAAGAAGCAAGAAGTGAAAAAAGCCTAGATTTAAAAAATGAACTGAAATGACAATCCATACCATACTTAGATGCTCTTAGTTGTACACAAACAAACATGGCCAATTTGAAAATTAGACAGACAGTTGCACATAACACTAACAGTTTCTTTAAATTCTTTAGCTATCCAAGATAATGATCAAATGTATACAACTAGAAAAAAGAACTAGAAGAACTAGAATTTCTAAAAGGCTACAATAAAAACATAAATTGCATCTCACAAAAGAAATTTTAACTACACGGCAAAAGACATTAGTGCTAAACTTAGTGTGATCATTAACGGATATGCAACACAGAAACAAACATTGTCTTATTATGAAATACATGACAAAGTGTATATATTTGATAAAATGTGAATCAATATGCATTGTTAATGCATTTGAAAAAGATTTAAAACCAACAGAATAAGAAATCATAAAAACAAAAAGGAATAATAAGGCAAACAATTTGAACAAGATTGAATCACAAAAGAATCCACAATTGAAGGTATACAACAATACTTAATTCTACTTACAAGATTATTCAAACTAGAAAAGCGAAGAACAAACTAACAATAAAAAAGAATCAAACGTGAAGAATAAATGAAATTTTACAACTTCATCCTCTACTTCCAACTTTATTCTGTTGCTGTCTAGTTTTATAAGTACCATCTTAAAATAAGAAAACAATATCAGGTACATCAATCTAGCTATATGTAACGTTCAAGGATAGGATATAATAACAAAAACGTCTACTTACATAAATAATGTGTTTTCCGTGTGTATGTTGCAAATAATAACATAACTTAGAAACGTTTCTATTTGAAACTCCCATGCAATTTAAATATCTATCAATTTGAAAAAATAAATGATAAAAAGTAATTTGATTTCTACAGAATTGGATAAACAAATCCCAAAACACATGGGTTGTGAGATGATACAACCATGGATTCATGTTCACAACTACATCACAGAAAGTAATGAGATAATCAATTATAAATTATAGATTTTTCTGCTAGTGTTGTGTAATTGGATAAACAAATCCCAAAAAGCATGGTTTATGAGATGATACAACCATGTATTAATGTTCACAACTACATCACAGAACGTAAGAAATAATTAGCATGAATAACCAGTGGCTACCTGTAGCACTAATACAGTTCACCTCGGTTTCTTAATTATTTTCGAAATAAGTAGACATTTTCTTACAGTACTTATCCCTCAACAATATCATGTACATCAATCTTGATATATGACTCGTTCCAAGAAAGGAAAACAAACAAATGCCTGGTTACATAAATAATGTGTTTTTTGTGTGTATATTACTAACAGAAAACGTAATATAGAATGGTTTCTATTTAAAATGTTCACGCAAATTGAATCATTGAGAGCTGAAGACAGTTTTAATTAAAAAAATTGTTTCAAAAATTTGCTGCAAAATATGCTAGTGCTGAATAATTGGCTAAATAAACCCAAATGACATGGCTTATAAGATGATACTACCACGCGTTCATGCTCGCAACTACAGCACAGAAAGAAATGAAATAATCAACAATGAAATGTGTGAAAAATAATCAACTGAGTACTGCTACAATCGTCAGTTACGTCATTCTTTCAGGTAACTAAAAAGAGCACATAACTAGACAATGAAAACAATAAAAATTCTTGACAAAACCGACAACTATAGGAGATTTAAATGCAAAAACACACACAAATTATGTTAACGGACACTTTTCTCAGATCATTAAAACTAAACTTTAACAAATTACTGATAGGAGATAAGATTGTAAATAATTACCTGCAGAGAACGAAAACATATTTAAACAAACCATTAAGATCTGAAATCGATAAATAATGTGAGGAAAATCTTTGCAAGCAACATAAGAATATGCTTGAAACAGAAGACTAAGCCTGATTCAATCTATGCCCGCAATGAAACCGAACGGCAAGAAGAAATTGAAGCCGCACGGTTCTTGGAAAGGCAGTGGAAATTCCTCTGAGAATGAGGATATATATAGTGTTAATATTAGGGTTTCTAGCGAAATGACCGTGGTATCCTCCCTGTCAATTACACGTATCATTTAGCTACAAGCCCAGTCCAATTGAAAAAAAAAAAAGATTCTGTCATTTACGTTTACATGGTGATGTGTGCGAGTCTGTGCAAGAAAGTATGCATGCATAGACTGAAGCACGCATGTAATTTAACGAGATATTGAAATTTTATTCTGAAGTAATTTATTTGATTTTCTAGAATTGCATAAATTAATATATATATATATAAACACACACAAATATATATGTATATATATATATATGTATATATATATATATGTATATATATATATGTATAGTGAATGTAGTTATTATTGTGCTCGTTTTGATTGAAAACCATATTTTGAAACTTTTGTTGATGCAAATGTTCATAGTTTAGCCGGCAGATCTCTAATTGGATTGAAAGATTGCTTTAGACTGAATGGTTCAACTAAGTTTAAACCTACTGGCCTAGCTAGTTATTTCCAAATATTCAAGAAACTAGTGGACGAGAAGAATAAGAATACTAGACAATATTAATCCACATAGATTTAGAGAAAAGTTCAAGCATCAAAAATTGATCCTCTTCTAAAAAATTTGAAGTTCGTATTGTTGGATCATCGTTATTAGGTAGTGGTCGAAACTTTCAACAGTAGTCATCAACCGATGGGTTTCGATCGGAATTTGATGTGAAAAGAAAGAGCAAGAGAAGCTAATGCTGGGAACTTCATTGATTTTTTGTTTTGAAGTTTTCTTTCTCGCTTAAGTACCTAGTAGACAAATGGGTTATGTCAAAGTGAGACTAAAAACTTAGAACGTGAATGGAAATTCAAAAAATATAGAGTTTATCTGTACTTGTACCCGAAAAAAAAATCTAAAATCAGAAAACTGATATGAATGCACATGTGATGGTAATTGTGCAGCAACCCAGAATTAACCGAAAATTTCTACTCTCGAAAATTCGACATAAATACATTCACTATATATCATGTCGAATATTCAAGTACCGGAAATACCGATTGCTAGGGTTGAAGAAGAAAAAGGTAGAAGAAAATAGAACAACAACACAAAATCTCACTAACACAGCGAAATAAAATTTAATATATAATATAGATTTTTATACATAAGCAAATTGTATCAGTTAATATACATTCCATTATTAGAGTACAACAGTCAATAACCAATCTGGACTGTTATACAACTCGTCCTCATATGTATAACCCACACAGCGGAAATAATCAAGTACGTGAAATATGTCTGAAATCTTTCAGCTCGTCTTCTGAACTCCATAGCATCCTAATATGAATCTGTAATACTCGGTCTTACCCGAGCATTAATAAAATAATACCCGACTCGATCTAAAAAACCAACGTGAGAAAACACACTCAATTTGAATTATTACTATTTTCAAAATCCTTCTAAAAACAAAGGTATCTCGTAAGACCACACCATACATAAACACGACGGGTATTTACCTTACGATAACCAAAACACTTTTATAGGAAATCCATTGATTTTATAATAGTGTCTAAGTAAAAATAGTTATTAAAATAGCTGAAATTGTTAATGTTGAATATGCGCTTATATGATTTTTGTTTGATGATAATAAACATATGTATACATTCGTTTAAATGTATTTGTTATTGTACTATTTTATTTTTCATAGATTAAATAAATATTTGCTGAATAAAACTAAATACACAGAATTTGAATTCAAACAGAAATTTTACTCAAACAAATATTTATTACAATTTTGAATAGTACAAATTCAAGCCCTCGCTATACATATGCAAGTTTGATTACAAATACATCACAATTTCATATTTACAGTTAACCTCGCTACACATCACTCATTCACTTAATTCGTATTTTATCTTCAACTTCATTCCAGTTAGAATCCAGCATTTGAGCAATCTGCAAAAATATTCACTAACGCAGTAAAATTGAAAAAGAAATATTTTTGCAATATAAAATAAAATATGGTTTTTGAAAATATTATTTGCCTCAGTTATTTGGTTGTTCGTCATGATTTATATTTGAATTCATCACACACGAACAATGTGACATGCACGGTGTATCACTGTACATGCCACAAGGCGGTGCACACCGATATACACTTGATAATGCTACAGGGACAGGTGAGCACAAGGTCAAACCCAAATAAAAAGACGGGTCAACTCAGGTGCAATATAAATAAAATCTCGACACGAGCACAAGGTCAAACCCGAGCGTTTAAGCTGGATTCAACTCAATGTGCAAGCCCAAATACCACAATGCTGTGTACATGAATACAACTACAGGTACAAGGCCAGAATGACCAATGAATGCAACAATCAAATGAAGACAACAACTACTACAACAAACATGCAAACTGCTCATGTATCAACAAGTGCTAGCCAGAAGAATATGCATCAGAAGAGTCATGGAAAATTCGAGCTAATATAAATATACAGAGACACCATAAACATACACAATATGAAGACCACCAGTGAACCAGACTCAAACGAACAGGTAGCACAAAGAATGGACAGAAACAACCACAAGGCAGATGCAAAATAACCAGCACATGAACACGGCAACTCAAATGACACAGTGTACAAGTGAAGCCAAATGAATATCAAGACATCATGTATATTCACAATGTCAACCAAAGTAGTAGAACTGCAACAACTCAACTGAACAGTCGAAGTCAATACACAATGATGAACAAAGCAACAGTGAAGTACAATATCAATTTCAATGAATTGAATGAACAAAACTCAACTATATACATGCACACTGAGCCAAACTGCAACAAGACCAATATCGCTGCACCAGCGATACACCAGGGGGATGAACAAGACTCGGCAATCAAATAACAGTAAGAAGTGTACCAAGACCACATGCATGTAGACATCAAGCAAATAGAGGCAAAGGCACAATGCATCAATATAACAGCAAGTCATGTAAAAGAATAAGAGCAAAAGCATTTTATTTTGAATGTTACAGAAAGGAATAATATTGCTAAAACAAAAGGTAAACAACAAACTGCAGATACGAAGGTAAATGATATCAAAGCCATGTTTTTAACAAGTCAACAGAAAAGGAAACGGGGTGGAGGCCGTGGTCATCACGAAAATGAATTCAAAACCGTGTCAACCAAGAAACGTGAAATATACGAATTTGACAAAGTCAGATTAATCATCAATCGTTCAAGCATCGTCAAGCGGCGGAGACAAGGAATTGACAAATTAAAATATATTTATACGAACGCAAATAAAGGAGATCGAACGCATATATAACCCAGAATCATCACTGGCAATCAATCATCGAGTTCGAGTACGAAAATCAGAAAAGCACAAAAAAGGGAAATTACATACCGAAGCAAAACAGTGAACTCGATCAAATAGAAGCGGCCAAGAGCGAACAAAAGAGAACAAAGCACACGGAAATATCCATTAATCGATCAACAAAGGCGCGGCTTCAAATATTGTTTCAAACCCTAATTTGGATCGAAGGGACGAAGCCCTAATTGAATTGCAAGAGGAACGGCCAACGTAAACGAACGAAGGAACTAAAAGTGGTTCAGGCTGAATAATCAAAAGGGGGTCGGCCTATTATTTTAAGGGCTTTTTAATTTTTTTTAATTAGGGTTTTTATTTTTAAAATTGTTGTTTAAATTTGTTTTTAAACTTTAAACCGTTGTTATTTCTAGTCGTGTGACTAGGGGACAAGCTACGTGGCGTAGCTTGAGAATTCGCAACTCGGTGGCTGAGTTATGGCAGGGTTTTGAGCATAGAGTTAGGTTTAGTCGATAGCGGGTGTCACAAGTTTACGTGTGTAAGCGTCTGACTATCTAATTCCTAGTAGAAACCTTGGGGCAGCACGTAGGCAGGGTTTTGCCGAAGCTGGGTAAATTCTGTGTCGTTCTATTTCTGCATTTATTATTCTGCTATTTTTCTGTGCTGCTATTAATCTGTGATCTGTGTTGAAATAATTTTATAAGCTTCCGCAATTAATTTTTATAATTTATACTATCACCCTATTCACCCCCCTCTAGGGTGAAATCGATCCTACAAGTTGTATCAGAGGTAGGAATAAAAGTCAATTTTTGTTTTTAAAAAATTCGTGTTTCAAAAATCGATTTTTTTTTTAAAAATTTGAATTTTTAAAATGGCTTCTTTTAATAATGCTTTTGCTGAGGGTCAGTCCATAGTTAGACCACCAATGTTCAATGGTGAATATGCTTACTGGAAAAATAGGATGGAAATTTTTCTAAAAACCATTGACGCTTGGGCTATTGCTGAGACAGGGTATAAAGCACCAACTATAATTGAAAATAATCAGGAAATAAAAAAACCAAAGGATCAATGGACAGAACTAGAAAATAAATTACAAGATGCTAATGCTAAAGCCATGAATTTTATTATCTGTTCATTAGATCAATCAGAATTTAATCGTGTCTCACATTGTCTAACTATGCAGGAAATATGGCATACACTAGAAGTGACTCGCGAAGGAACATCTCAAGTAAAAGAGTCTCGCCTTGCCATGCTAAGCAGCGAATACGAGAATTTCACAATGGCGAAAGAAGAAAATGTCAAAGAAATGTATGGACGACTTTCCAATATTGTATACAAATCAAAAGCTCTTGGAAAATCATACACAGAGTTGGAGATAGTCCGAAAAATCCTCAGAGTCCTTCCACGAAAATTCGAAGCAAAAGGGACTGCCAAACAAGAATCGAAAGATTTAAAAAAAATGAAAGTTGAAGAACTCATTGGAAATCTCACCACTTATGAGCTAGAAATGAAATTCAAGGAAGAACGTGAAGGAGGAGACACTCGAAGAAAATCAATAGCTCTTATAAGGACAATTGAAAGTGAAGATGATGATGATAATGATGATGATTGTGAAGCAGAACTAGCACTATTAATAAGAAAATTCAAAAGGTGGAGTCGCAAATATGGCAATCTAGTTAGAAATCAACAAGCAAAGAGCAGATTAAACAAAGCAATAGACAACCCAGAAGAACAGAAAATCATTTGTCATAAATGCAACAAACCCGGTCATATCAAGCCAAATTGTCCCCAAAATCGACTCAATCAAGCAAAGAAATTGAAAAGGAGAAGTTTTGCAGCTACTTGGGATGAAAGCGACGAAGATGGAAGTGATAGCACTGGCAGTGGAAGTGAAAAAGCAAATTTGTGTCTTCATGGTGAAATAACTGACAGTGACGATGGCGAACCAAGTGAGGTATCAAAACTTACTCATTCAGAATTACTTATACATTTTCACGAAGTAAATGGCTGTTTTGAACGACTTAAGGAGAAGTATGCCAAACTAGAATCACAAAAAAAATACTTTGATAGAATTGAATGAACAACTTGACCAATTAGTTCAAAACTATCAAAGTAGGATCCCTAAGTGCGATAAGTGTCCAACATTTGAAGAAGAAATTAAAAAATCAGAAATTAATATAAAATCACTTGAAAATGAAATTCTGATTTTAAAAGAAAGTGAAAATACTAGGAGAGAGAATTCTATCAAAAAGTGCACACAATTATTAAACAAAAATGAATCTCTCAAAACACAAGTCCAACAATTGTCAACGACTTTAGATAAATTTTCAAAGAGTGAAAAATCGTTGAATATGCTTTTAGGAAAGCAAACTGTTAATACGGTTAGACAAGGACTTAGATATAATCAATCTAAAAGTGTTGAAAGCAATCTTGATCAAGTTAATTCTATGTGCACAGTTTGTAGAAAATATGGACACAATCACAATAATTGTTGGTATAAACCCAAACATGTGAAAACTATACCGATTTGGGTTCCAAAAGGCACAAATATAAAATCTCTCAAAGTTAAACAAATTTGGGTGCCAAAGGGAACATATATAAATAGTTTTGGGTCCCCACAAAATTATCTTTCTAAATATTCTGCCACCAACAATCATGGACCTATAAAAACAAATAGGTCACTAAGCTCTCTTCTCGTGTAGGTATGCTGGCAGGCTAAGGAACAACAGCAATGGTACTTGGATTCTGGCTGTTCCAGGCACATGACAGGCGATAAATCAAAGTTCCTTAGCCTAGAAAAGTACAAAGGTGGCAGAGTCACAATGGGCAACAATGACAAGTGTAAACTTGTCGGTAAAGGTAAAGTAGGTAACAACACATTTACCTTGAATGACGTACTATATGTTGAAAATCTGCACCACAATTTGATATCAATCAGCCAGCTATGTGATAAAGGTATGAATTTTATCTTTGATTCTGACTTGTGCAAAATTGTTGACAAATCATCAAAAGAAATCTTATTTTCAGGTAAAAGGAAAGGTAATATATATTCTCTATCTTTTGATGTTCTCACCCTCTCTAAATGTTTGGTAGCTAAGGATATAGAAGTGAATTTATGGCATAGACGTTTAGGGCATGCTAGTATGAACTTGTTAAACAAATTAAAAAGGAAAAGTTTTGTAAGAGGGTTGTCATCACATGAGTTTGAAACAGAAAACATTTGTAAAGCATGTACCTTGGGAAAACTTAAAAAATCATCATTTCATGCCAAAAACAATGTAAGCACTTCTAGAGTACTTGAACTAGTTCATATGGATCTGTTCGGACCTAACGACATTGCTAGTTTAGGAGGTAAGAAATATTGTTTTGTGTTAGTTGATGATTACTCAAGATATACATGGGTATATTTCTTGGCTAAAAAATCAGAAACTTTTTCATACTTCACAAAATTCTCAAAATTAGTGCAAAATGAAAAGGGAGTCTCTATTGTTACGTTAAGAAGTGATCATGGTAGAGAATTTGAAAATTATGAATTCGAAAACTTCTGTGATGAAAACGGTTTTAAACAAGAATTTTCTGCACCACGTACTCCACAACAAAATGGAGTAGTTGAAAGAAAGAATCGAACATTGCAAGAGTTAGCTAGGTCTATGATAAATGAGTATAAGCTACCTTTGCATTTTTGGGTAGAAGCAGTAAATACAGCTTGTTATGTAATGAATAGAGTTATGATTAGACCAATTCTTGACAAAACACCCTATGAGCTATGGTTCAAAAATAAACCAAACATTGACTATTTCAAAGTATTTGGGTGTCCGTGCTATATTCTCAATACAGGTGATCAATTGGGAAAATTCGAAGCAAAAGCCGATGAAGGCATATTCATGGGAAACTCTTCTAGAAGTAAAGCTTATAGAGTGTACAATAAAAGGAATAAAACAATCGTGGAGTCAATCAATGTGAAGTTTGATGAAGGCATTAATGAACAGGAAATGGTCAAAAGCAATGTTGAAGAGGAGAATGGAAAAGATGAGAACGAAAAACCAAAAGAAACCGCAACAATAAACGAAGACCGAAGGAATCTAGATCCAGAAAAATTGAAATTAAAAGCATCATCCTCCAGAATTAATAATAGGAAATCCTATCACAGGTGTTCAAACTCGTTCCTCTTTTATAAATTTGTGTGATCTGTGTCTATATAGTGGATTTATCTCAGAAATAGAACCCAAAGACATAGATACAGCCCTTAACGATGAAAATTGGTTTATGGCTATGCAAGAAGAGCTAAAATCAATTTGAGTGAAATAATGTTTGGAGTTTAGCACCTAGACCTAAGGACTATCCAGTCATAGAAACAAAATGGATTTTCAAAAATAAATATGATGAATCTGGAAATGTGATTAGAAATAAAGCTAGACTAGTCGCTAAAGGATATAATCAAATTGAAGGAGTTGACTTTGATGAAACTTTTGCACCTGTAGCTAGACTAGAATCAATTAGGATATTGCTAGCTTTTGCTTGCTACAAAGGTTTTAAGTTAAGACAAATGGATATTAAAAGTGCATTTCTTAACGGAATTTTAAAAGAAGATGTATTTGTCGAACAACCAGAAGGTTTTGAAAGTCATGAATATCCTAACCATGTATATAAACTTAAAAAGGCATTATATGGGTTAAAACAAGCTCCTAGAGCTTGGTATGAATGCCTCAGTACTTATCTTCTTGAAAATGGGTTCAAAAAAGGTTGTGTAGACACCACACTATTTTTGTTGCATGAAAAGAATGATATTCTAATTGTTAAAATATATGTTGATGACATTATTTATGGTGCTATTAACAATTTGTTGTATGAGAAATTTGAAAAAGTTATGCAGGAAAAGTTCGAAATGAGCTTGGTTGGAGAATTGAAATTCTTTTTAGGATTTCAAGTCAAACAAAGCGATAAAGGTACATTCATTTCTCGAACAAAATATATTAAGGAACTTATTAACAAATTTGGGTTAAAAGATGCTAAACCGGCTAGAACCCCCATGAGCACAACAATTAAACTTGACAGTGATGAAAAAGGTAAGGCAGTTGATCAAAAGCAATATAGAGGTATGATTGGATCACTCCTTTATCTTACCGCTTCTAGTCCTGACATCATGTTTTCTGTCTGCTTGTGTGCACGATTTTAATCTAACCCAAAAGAATCTCATTTAAAAGCAGTTAAAAGAATTATAAGATATTTGTTGCACACCTCACGGTTTGGTCTTTGGTATCCAACAAACGATAACTTTGAATTAAAAGGTTTTTTAGATGCTGATTATGCTAGAAATTTAGTTGATAGAAAAAGTACTAGTGGAGCATGTTTTATGTTAGGACATTCATTAGTTGCATGGTCAAGTAGGAAACAGAATTGTATTGCATTATCTACAACAGAAGCAGAGTATATTGCTTTGAGTGGTTGCTTTGCTCAAATCTTATGGATGATACAAACTTTGCAAGACTATGGTCTAAATTTTAAACGTGTACCACTAATGTGTGATAGCAAAAGCGCAATTGATCTCACAAATAATCCTGTACACCACTCACGAACAAAATATAGAAGTTAGACATCATTTTATTAAAGATCATATTTCCAAAAAAAATATCTGCATAAATTTTATTTCAACTTATTTTCAATTGGCAGACATTTTTACAAAACCTCTACCAGAAAAAAGTTTTTGTAAACTACGTCTCAGCTTAGGTGTGTTAGAAATTTAATTTGCTAAATGCTTAACATTTTTTTTCCCTACTAATTGTCGAAAAGAAAAATAGTGATTGAAAAAGTGATGAGTATTGATATTTATCACACAATTACTGGAGAAGGTATAATTAGTAAAAAAAATCAGTTCAAATAAGAGTTATAAAACTTTTGTTGGCAAAAATTCCATGACCATCTCTATTTCTATCATATTTCTAACAACCATCACTCATCAAAATTCTATATAGTTTGTCGATATGTGGTACTTTAAATAGGAATCATTCGTTTTTCATTTTTACATTTTTTTTAAAAAATAATAGAAAAAATTTATATAGTAAAAAAAAATACCAAAGTATTCACTCTCATTTAAAAGTCCTCACGGTTATGCATGTATGGAACGCATATCAAAAGTTGATTTTTAAAATAAACAAGTTGATTCTAATCCCATTTAAAAGTCCACACGGTTATGCATGGTTAGTAGATATTCAAATTCCTGATATAAATATACTACAAATAGACACAACTGTATGGTTTTATATGATGACATCGTTCCCATCATTCTAAAAGTGGAATATGCGCCTAACAAAATATTTATGATTTTTGTTTGATTTTTTTTTTAAAATTTATTTTTTATTCGATTGAGTTTTAATGTTGAATTAATATCGATCACTTTATCTCTATTTTCTCTAACACTATTATTTTTTTGCTGATAACAAAAGGGGGAGAGAAAAGTTAAGATTTTGTCAAGTAAAATCAAGCAAAGGTCAAATAATTTTCTATTTGCATCTAGGCTCATTTGCATATTTTTATTTGTATGTATTTATGTAGGGGGAGTATTGTGTAGAGAGGAAGCATTTAAATAGGGGGAGCAAATTAGAGCATATCAATGATCAAATACATTTAACATATTATGTTTGTTATCATCAAAAAGGGGAGATTGTTGAATATGCGCTTATATGATTTTTGTTTGATGATAATAAACATATATATACATTCGTTTAAATGTATTTGTTAATGTACTATTTTATTTTTCATAGATTAAATAAATATTTGCTGAATAAAATTAAATACACAGAATTTGAATTCAAACAGAAATTTTATTCAAACAAATATTTATTACAATTTTGAATAGTACTAATTCAAGCTCTCACTATACATATGCAAGTTTGATTACAAATACATCACAATTTCATATTTACATTTAACCTCACTACATATCACTCATTCACTCAATTCGTATTTTATGTTCAACTTCATTCCAGTTAGAATCCAGCATCTGAGCAATCTGCAAAAATATTCACTAACGCAGTAAAATTGAAAAAGAAATATTTTTGCAATATAAAATAGAATATGTTTTCGAAAACATTATTTGCCTCAGTTATTTGGGTTGTTCGTCATGATTTATATTTGAATTCATCACACACGAACAATGTGACATGCACAGTGTATCACTGTACATGCCACAAGGCCGTGCACACCGATATACACTTGATAATGCTACAGGGACAGGTGAGCACAAGGTCAAACCCAAATAAAATGACGAGTTCAACTCAGGTGCAATATAAGTAAAATCTCGACACGAGCACAAGGTCAAACCCGAGCGTTTAAGCTGGATTCAACTCAATGTACAAGCCCAAATACCACAATGCTGTGTACATGAATACAACTACAGGTACAAGGCCAGAATGACCAATGAATGCAACAATCAAATGAAGACAGCAACTACTACAACAAACATGCAAACTGCTCATGTATTAACAAGTGCTAGCCAGAAGAAGATGCATCAGAAGAGTCATGGCAAATTCGAGCTAATATAAATATACAGAGACACCATAAACATACACAATATGAAGGCCACCAGTGAACCAGACTCAAATGAACACGTAGCACAAAGAATGGCCAGAAACAACCACAAGGCAGATGCAAACTAACCAGCACATGAACACAGCAACTCAAATGATAGTGTACAAGTGAAGCCAAATGAATATCAAGACATCATGTATATTCACAATGTCAACCAAAGTAGTAGAACTGCAACAACTCAACTGAACAGTCGAAGTCAATACACAATGATGAACAAGGAAACAGTGAAGTACAATATCAATTTCAATGAATTGAATGAACAAAACTCAACTACATACATGTACACTGAGCCAAACTGCAACAAGACCAATATCGCTGCACCAGTGATACACCAGGGGGATGAACAAGACTCGGCAATCAAATAACAGTAAGAAGTGTACCAAGACCACATGCATGTAGACATCAAGCAAATAGAGGGAAAGGCACAATGCATCAACATAACAGCAAGTCATGTAAAAGAATAAGAGCAAAAGCATTTTATCTTGGTTGTTACAGAAAAGAATAATATTGCTAAAACAAAAGGTAAACAACAAACTGCAGATACGAAGGTAAATGATATCAAAGCCGTATTTTTAACAATTCAACAGAAAAAGGAATGGAGTGGAAGCCGTGGTCATCACGAAAATGAATTCAAAACCGTGTCAACCAAGAAACGTGAAATATACGAATTTGACAAAGTCAGATTAATCATCAATCGTTCAAGCATCATCAAGCGGCAGAGAAAAGGAATTGACAAATTCAAATATATTTATACGAACGCAAATAAAGGAGATCGAACGCATATATAACCCAGAATCATCACTGGCAATCAATCATCGAGTTCGAGTACGAAAATCAGAAAAGCACAAAAAATGGAAATTACATACCGAAGCAAAACAGTGAACTCGATCAAATAGAAGCGGCCAAGAGCGAACAACGGAGAACGAAGCACACAGAAATATCCATTAATCAATCAACAAAGGTGCGGCTTCAAATATTGTTTCAAACCCTAATTTGGATCGAAGGGACGAAGCCCTAATTGAATTGCAAGAGGAACGGCCATCGTAAACGAACGAAGGAACTAAAAGTGGTTCAGGCTGAATAATCAAAAGGGGGGCGGCCTATTATTTTAAGGGGGTTTTTATTTTTAAAATTGCTGTTTAAATTTGTTTTTAAACTTTAAACCGTTGTTATTTCTAGTCGTGTGACTAGGGGACAAGCTACGTGGCGTAGCTTGAGAATTCGCAACTCAGTGCCTGAGTTGTGGCAGGGTTTTGAGCATAGAGTTAGGTTTAGTCGATAGCGGGTGCCGCGAATTTACGTGTGTAAGCATCTGACTATCTAATTGCTATTAGAAACCTTGGGGGCAGCACGTAGGCAGGGTTTTGCCGAAGCTGGGTAAATTCTGTGTCGTTCTATTTCTGCATTTATTATTCTGCTATTTTTTTGTGCTGCTATTAATCTGTGATCTATGTTGAAATAATTTTATAAGCTTCCGTAATTAATTTTTATAATTTATACTATCACCCTATTCACCCCCCCTCTAGGGTGAAATCGATCCTATAGTTAAATTGATTTTCAGCATATTATGCTCTACAATCAAAACCGTAAAGGCTCGTACTGGATATTGGATTTCATACAATGACTAGGCTGCTAGGATACCGCCCGTCATAATACATCTCTAGAAAAATGTACCGAGGACCTCGCTTGGATCCCCTGCAACTACAAGACCGACCTACCCCTAACCTGGTAGTACTGAATATGTTATCACCCTGGGTGTTCCCACCCTTAATCGAGCGCTCTCTTTTCCATGCACAACCATATCCATAAATTTTATATATCGAAGAGTATCTCAAATGGTGATAACATGTAACAACCCGATATTTTCAGCCATTCGCATCCACACATGTCGAACTAGAATTGCTCAAAATACCGCATTGTAATAAAATTTGGAGCAAATGAAATACAATCACAGAATCGCAGACACAGAAATATCAGAATAACTCGCAGTCGAAATTAAAATACCATAGTAGTTCATGAAGCTACTATAACAAACTCTCAAAACATGATACATAATATCAATCTGAAAAACATATACAATAGAAATCTCAAATACATACCAGTTTATAAATACCAGAGCTGAAATATAACAACCGAAACTGAAAGGGAATAGATAACTAGAAAAGCAGAATCTTCAGCGATTCCTAGCTCCAGAAAAGAAATCCAAAGCTAAGCTGAAATACTCAGGCTTACTCGAGCACAAAGTAAAACGCAAAACACCCGAGTCAGGACATATATACTTATATAATGTAAACCAACTCAAGTGAACTATAGTAGTAATATACAATAACTTAAAGGATGCTTGGGATCGCCCATTCTTTAAGGATCAATTAAACTGTAAATTAAATACATCCCGTGGTTAAAATTTCAAAATGGTATTTTATACTTCTAAATTAAATCTCATTTAAAATTTGATTATCATTTCAAATTCATTTTGAAATATCAAAATATCATATCTTCCAAAGCCTCATTCGGTTTTATTTAATTTAAATGCCATTTCAAATCACAATTCAAAACGGTTTATATTTGAAATCTAAATACTCCATTTAAACCATTTAAATATTCCATTTAAACCAATTAAATATTCCAGTTAAACCAATTAAATATTCCATTTAAATCACTTAAAAGTGAAGTAATTATATTTAATAATCAACTATCAAATTTTCAAAAATTTAGCCTTTTTAAAGTTCACTTATTCTTTTAAATTTATCAAAAACAGTGTAAATTCAACTTTCGTATCACTTAGAAGATGCTACGGAAAGTTATGTTTTAAAACAATTCATTTAACAGAAGACAGCATTTAAAATGCTATAATAGGTTTAATTTAGTTCAAATAAAACCTTAGTTAATTTCAGCAACTACAGCACTTACAAAGTGCTATAATAGCGCTTAATTCAATTTAGCCATTTAGTTCATTCCTATCAACTACAACATTTACAAATGCTGTAATAACCTTTACATTGGAAATAATAACATTTCAAAAATGCTATTAATTAAATTCTAAATATTCAATATATTTTCATAAACAATTAAATTTTTATTCAAATCATTTTAAACTTATAAAATCATATATTTTCACCTTTAAAACAATCATTTAAATACCCTTATATTCATGATTTTATAAAGTTAAATTTTTCGTTCAAAAATCAATTTAATAATAATTTACTTATATAAATCAACATTCAATTTCAATTCTTTATAATTAAATTTTTAGCTTAACACTTAAGTTTAAATTTTCAAATATAACTTATTTTTCATTTTATTTACTTAACTTAAAATTCATTTTTAAACAAAATTCACAAATTTCCAATGTAAGTTATATTTCAAAATTCAACTTAAACATTCACTTATTTAACCTTTTAATTTATACAAAATCATTAACACTTTATAAAAAAAAAAAATTCATTTTTAATCAAATTTTTAATCTATTTATCATATTTTTCTACTTAATTTAAATTCCACTTATAACCAAATCATAATTTCCAAAATAACTTATATTTCAAATTTCTAACTTTACCATTAATTTATTTCACTTATAAATTTGTAGAAAATCACTAATGCTTTATAAAATCATTTTTAATTAAATTTAAATCAAAATTTCATAATATTTTAAATTTTTTTGGAAAATATATATTTAACCACAGTCTGTATAAAATTTTCTAACCTAAGACCAATGATACGGATAATATATCATTTCAATCCGTAATTTACAAAGGAAATATTCGGGTTTTATCATTTCAAACCCGCAATCCTAAGTAAATGAAAATAAGTAAAAATCGCTCAGGCCTATCATTTCAGCCCATAACGGTTTTTCCCTATTCTAAAGTCCGTTCAGGTATGTATCATCTCAACCCATAGTGATTCTAATCTACAGAGAACTTGCAGTGTGATAAACAAATATAAAGAAACAGAATAGCATAATATAATAGTAATAGATGTTATAATAGATAAATAAGCATGGGTGAACATCATATGATCATAGAATAGCAGATATAACATAATGATATGGGTTTACAGATTCAATTGTGATCAGTTTACTTGTCATATAAGTATAAATTTGTCTAGTGAGAATTGCTCACCTGTACGAGCTGGAAATGATAACCAAATGCACAAACAAAGATCTTCAAAGGCACGATAACACGACAATGATTTGAGAGTGGGAGAGCCAAAGCTAATTTCCTTGTTAAATGTCAAACAAAACAAAGTACAATATGAATTATAACCAAACTATTTATAAACAATACTAGGAATAAATACACAACTCAAAGCTAGAGCTTTTGCACTTGCATTCAACACCATACGCTTCAGCCATAGGCTGGAAAAGCACTGTAATGGGATGGATTTGGATCATGTTTGGACCAGGTTGAGGTCCAACAGGGGTCGGCCATAACAATATAAATGAGATAAAGGGTATATGTGCATGAATTTACAAAACAAGGCAACACAAGTGGGTTTTGTTGCCATTTAAGGTCTCGGCCAAGCATGGATGGACAAGGTCAGATCTAGAAAGGTCAACTATAGGCGTTACAGAGGTGGTTCAAGGCTCAGGTTGTGGCTGGTGGTGGTGGTGTTTGGGTCAGCCAAAGCATGATTGGAGTGGCGGAGACAAGGGGAGTTCGGCTATGGAGTTTTAAAGTGGAGTTTTCTTCAAAATTTTGGTGGATCATCAACTTGGAGGGTCTTGACCATGGAAGGTCAGTGGAAGGAGGGGATTATGGCTGGTGTAGGTGGTGGTGGAGGCGGCCAAAGTGCTGGAGTAAGGAGGGGCCGAACATAAGAAATGAATGCATGCGCAAAAATCAACAAAATCAAGTAGAAAATGTAAAAAGAAATGAAAGTTTTACCAAATTTTTTTGCTTCAGGAATGGCCGATAGTTTTTATAGGGTTAGAGATAAATTTTTCACGTGTGAAGTAATGGGAAAGTCAGCTGAAAGAAAGGTATAAGGCAACACATTGAATTGATGCATTGATTGGTGAAAAGGCGGAGTGAATGTGAAGAGACAATGAATACAAAAGGTCACAAACTATTCAAATTTCCTTAATTCTTTTTGCAATTTTAAATACATGAAAAATACTTATAAATAAAGATAAAAACACGAAAATATTATGAATTCACAAAAATAAATTAATTAATTTTAATTAAATATAATTAAATTGAGAAAATAGCTAAAATTGGAAACTAGGCTTTAAAATTTGGAAATAAATCCAGTAAACTTTGGAAAAATTTAAACATCACTTTAAAAATGTTTTAAAATAAAATATATACCTAACATGTAATATAACACATATTAGAACATGATTTGACAATTAAAAATATTATTTATATAAATTAAAATAAACAATATTATTGAATAAACCAATTTACATACAATATTGTAAAAAGCATAACTTTCACCATATATATCGGATTTCAACGAAACGAAAAGAAGTATTCTTGAAATTAAATTTATTTTCATAATAAAAGATAAAATTCAAAGATTCATGTATTTAAATTTTAAATTTAAAAGTCAAAGTTTGACTAGATTGACAAAATTCCATTTTTTTGGAAATATCCTATTTATTCAGGTTTGAAATTATACTTCACACAAAAATCAAAATATACTTTTGAAATAACAAAATTTATTCATTTTAATAAATATAATAAAGTTTTTAAATCAGGAGTATCAACAATTAAAATAATCATAAAATACTGGGTTGTTATACTATTCCCCACTCAAATCTTTTCGTCCTCGAAAAGAACGAACAAGGAAAATAAGGAAAAGCAAGATAGACAACAAATAGTATCTAAAAAACAATTCTGGATTCGAAGCATGAATGCTTTCCTCCATCTCCCAGGTACATTCTAAATCATAAGTACCCCATCGTACCTCGATCAGACTAACAAATTCCTTTCTTAGCTGCTTCGTACCTCTGCTGACAATACGAAGTGGCTTACTCTTGACAATCAGATTAAGCTAAATATCCAAAGTATCAAGAGCAGTTTGATGAACAAAAAGAGATGGGTCAAGAATATACTAGAGGAGATGTGATACGTGGAATACATCATGCACTCCAAAAAGTTTCTCGAGCAAATCTAAACGATAAGTCAAAGAACCAACTCTTTCCATAATGCAGAAATGGCCCTCAAAGAAGAAGAAGGTAGGAATAGCTAGAAGGAAAAATAGGTTGGAACACAAGAATGGACCATTATTTTAAAACCATATACATTTCAATTTAAAAAATTTATATTTACAGCATTTTAAACATTTTATAATATGATAAATAGCCATTTGATTCAAATTTGATAGTTCGAAGTAAACAATATTTAAAACATTTTTAAATTATTTAGACAAGTAAAGTAAATGATCAAAATATCCTTTATATAATATACTTTATCAAAATACTTTTATAACTCGATGTCTTAACAAGTTTACTTTCGTTCCTGTAGACTCTGGCTATGCGTTGATCAGGCGCAAAGCTAGAATTCTCTAGGTACTTGGTAGACTTGTTTCAATACCCAGTGAAAATAGTAGAAAAACCTTTTAAAACAACAGATATGGAAAGTACAATCCAAACAAATCAACCAAACCAAACATTTGTCTAACCATGGATTGCAAATACACAATGGTTATGCCTGGGTCCCCCAGGAAATATCCGTACCTGTAAGCTATCTTAGCCTACGAATTACACCATGATGACTAGTAGACTGCAGATGCACAATGGTTATGCCTGGATCCCCCAGGAAACATCCGTACCCTCAAACTATCTCAGCCAGCGGATTTCGCTACTACTACGACCTATATAGATCGCAGGATACACAATGATTACGCTTGGATCCTTCAGGAAACATCCGTACCCCCAGGCCATCTCAGCCAGGCGAATTACTCTATACAGTCGCAAACATAAGACCATGGAGATCGCCATGGAATTCGATGGACACTCGAGTAACATATCCAAAAAACCCAAATCAGAGAGAGTAATATCGATAAAATGAATCCACAATGTGGCCATAAAGCGGATATCAAGCAGAAGGCACTTTCCATATCTTTACTTCAAAAATATATATCATATAGTACATTTCAAAATCACCTTCAAATATCATACTTATATAAAGTCCATTATATATAAGATTTCATTTTCAAATCAAATACTTCCTAAAATTAATAGTATATCAAATCACACTTATATAGACTTCGATTACATAAGATTTCAATTTACAAATTGAGTACCTTTACAAATCAATAGTTTCAAATCACTTCATACTAATACAAATCAATTTTATATAAGTTCGATAACTCCCAAATCAAATTATTTAAATAAACAAGGTTCTCAATTTCAAACCATTTCAATATCAATTTATTTTCAAAATCATTTATGATTTCACCAAATCATTTGTTCCTAATTACATATATTTAGTTTCAAAGTTTCTTAAAACAATAAATTTGGAAAATAATCCAAATTTCCAAATCAACAAAATTTAGGTCAAACAAATTAATTTCCATTTCAAACATATATTCACTTTCAAAAATCATAATACTTTCAAAATTATAAATATTTTGAAACAAAAATACTTGAAATCACTACACTTTGAAAATCATAACCTTTCGAAATCATACATTTGAAATCATAAAACATTTCTTTAATTCTTTACATTTCACAAATTTATTCAATTAAACCCAAATCTAAAATTTCCAATTTTAATTCAATTCAAACCATTAGTTTCAGTTCAATTTAGTTTTCCAATAAAACCATTTCAAATATTATCAAATTTCAAATAAGGATTTGATCCATAAAATAAACTATTCAATCTTTAATATATTTCAAAGCTTAAATATGCCATATTTCAAAACTAAATTTTATAATTTCACATATCTCAAATTTTACTTCATTATTACTTAGTTTTGAAATATTTATTTCATAAATCCAATATTTTTAAATAAACTCAAATTACAAGTAAACCAAATATCCTTTCATACTAATACGAACTTCAATTATTCATTTTTCAAAATCAACTATCATTTCAAATTCACATTCTTTATCAAAATAAAGATTAAATCATTTCCAAACCATTTCAATCATTTAAATATCTAAAATGGTTACTAAGTTTAAAACCATCTCTTTTTTTAAACCTTCAAACTATTTATTTCTATATGAAAAATCCAATTTACCGTTGGAAAGATTATTATTCTATATACATACTTTATTCAAAACATTTCAAATCTATATTTCATACCAGTATAATTCAACATGTCTTATTTATTTCACTCAACAAACAGTTTCAAACTTATATAAATCATATTACTTTATACTTTAATCATACAAAATTAAACTTATATTCTTTATCAAATACCTTATACCTTTCAAAATTTCTTAGCCTTGAAAAGTTAACCTTGATTTAGAAGTGCTTGAATCTTCAAAATAGTCGAGGAAATCATATTTTCAATCCAAGAGTTGTAAATCACCAACAAATCAGTAAATCAATTCCAATAGATAAGGTTATACCAAAACAATCTAAATCTTGGGGACTGAACACTGGCTTACTTTATTTCAAATATATATATATATACACACATATATATCTTTCGAATATCAAACCATACTTCAAAATCTGAAATCAAAATTTGGTTTCACAAAATCACTCGCATAGCAAAGCTACTAGAGTGGCTTCTCTTCCTACTCAGAAACTCGAAAATCAATGTCGATGATGCATGCATTCATCGTCGAAATTATTTTCCAACGGCACAAGTGGGTTCTGGACTTTTTATTATCTTGAAACTTCTTTGAAATCTCTTCGAAATCATTGGAATTCATTCGAAAACATTTGAAACATTTCTTATTCAGAAAATATCTTTAAATCATATTTTTATTATATATTTTTCCAAAATCCTAAAACCGATTTCGAAACACCGGAGTTCGATTCCTCAAAATTCAAATTCAAAACCCTTTAGTTATAAATCATTTTATATAAGTCAAATTCTTATAAATTTTCAAAATTTCAAATCCTTTCGAAACTTCAAATTTCTCTTTTTAAAAGGTATATAATCCTTATCGAAAACATTTCACTTTTATATACAAAATAAGGTCATCCTTATCAAAATAATAATTTCGATGTATGCACAAATTCCAAAATACAACCAAACACAAATTTCCAAAGAATGATTCAAGGATAGTTTAATAAAAACAGAGATTCAAGTTTAGAGGACTCTAATCAAATAGAATTCTTGTTCGAGGATAAGCTCGAACGAAGATAAGATAATTTAATTACCAAATAGAAGATAATAAGCCTATATAAATCGCAGGCGACTTTAATCGGTCAACCGTGATTTCATGAATATAATCAATTCGAAAATCTAAGGCAACTCAACATTCTATCGCCAGAGATAAAATCCAGATATAGCAGAAGGTAGATAGCGTCGTAAATCGAGGATACAGAAATCTTGGGTTAATCAATGCAAATTGTAAAGGAGTTTCACCCTTTCACAAATCATTTAAAGATTGGCGGAATCACCAATCTTTAGAGAGGTCGTTCCAAAGTGGAGTTACGGAATGCCCCAAAATTAACAGGATAAAATAGGAAAGACAAGACCGGATTTCAGAACAAGTGGGAGCGTTCCAAAATTCAAGGAATCCTAATCGATAAGAATCCTAACCAAGAGATTTCTAACAAAGTGGATACAGAAGGAATGAAGTTTATAAAATCTTGGTTTCAAAATAAGAAAATTTTTATGCCAAAATATCTTTGAAACTCCTTTAAAAATAATTTGGAAATCATTTTATACTTCGAAAATACGTTCTCCCACAAAGAAAGGATTCTGAGATTGATTTCACTCATTCTAGGGTATTTCTACGCTCTCTCTAATGATTTTTTGCTCCGCAGGCAATGGTTTGCCAAAAACCAAAGCACCGATACCAACCGTAACAACCTGATATTTTCAGCCATTCGCATCCACACATGTCGGACTTGAATTGCTCAAAATACCGTATTGTAATAAATTTGGAGCAAATGAAATACAATCACAGAATAGCAGAAACATATATATCAGAATAACTCACAACCGAAATTAAAATACCATAGTAGTTCATGAAGCTACTATAACAAACTCTCAAAACATAATACATAATATCAATCTGAAAAACATATACAATAGAAATCTCAAATACATAGTAATTTATAAATACCAGAGCTGAAATAGAACAACTGAAACTGAAAGGGAATAGATAACTAGACAAGTAGTATCTCCAGTGATTCCTAGCTCCAGAAAAGTAATCCAAAGCTAAGCTGTAAATACTCAAGCTGACTCGAGTGTAAAGTAAAACACAAAACACTCAAGTCATGGCATATATACTTATATAATGTAAACCAACTCAAGTGAACTGTAGTAGTAATGTACAATAACTTAAAGGATGCTTAGGATTGCCCATTCTTTAAGGATCAGTTAAACTATAAATTAAATACATCCCGTGGTTAAAATTTCAAAATGGTATTTTATACTTCTAAATCAAATCTCATTTAAAATTTCAATATCATTTCAAATTCGTTTTGAAATATCAAAATATCATATCTTCCAAAACCTCATTCAGTTTTATTTAATTTAAATACCATTTCAAATCACAATTCAAAATGGTTTATATTTCAAATCAAAATACTCCATTTAAACCATTTAAATATTCCATTTAAACCAATTGAATATTCCAATTAAACCAATTAAATATTCCATTTAAATCATTTAAATATTCCATTTAAATCATTTAAAAGTGGAGTTATTATATTTAATAATAAACTATCAAATTCTCAAAAATATAGCCTTTCAAAGTTCATTTATTCTTTTAAATTTATCAAAAACAGTATAAATTCAACTTTCGTAGCACTTAGAAGATTCTACGGAAAGTTATGTTTTAAAACAATTCATTTAACGAAAGACAGCATTTAAAATGCTGTAATAGGTTTAATTTAGTTTAAATAAAACCTTAGTTCATTTCAGCAACTACAGCACTTACAAAGTGTTATAATAGCGCTTAAATCAATTTAGCCATTTAGTTCATTTCTATCAGCTACAACATTTACAAATGCTGTAATAACCTTTACTTTAGAAATAATAACATTTCGAAAATGCTATTAATTAAATTCTAAATATTCAATATAATTTCACAAACAATTAAATTTTTATTTAAATCATTTTAAACTTATAAAAACATATATTTTCACCTTTAAAACGATCATTTAAATACCCTTATATTCATGATTTTATAAAGTTAAATTTTTCATTCAAAAATCAATTTAATGATAATTTACTTATATAATTCAACATTCAATTTCAGTTCTATATAATTAAATTTTTAGCTTAACACTTAAGTTTAAATTTCCAAATATAGCTTATTTTTTCATTTTATTTACTTAACTTAAAATTCATTTTTAAACAAAATACATAAATTTCCAATCTAAGTTATATTTCAAAATTCAACTTAAACATTCATTTATTTAACCTTTTAATTTATAGAAAATCATTAACATTTTATAAAATCATTTTAAATTCATTTTTGATCAAATTTTTAATCTATTTACCATATTTTTCTACTTAATTTAAATTCCATTTATAACCAAATCTTAATTTCCAAAATAACTTATATTTCAAATTTCTAACTTTACCACTAAATTTATTTCACTTACAAATTTGTAGAAAATCAATAATAATTTATAAAATCATTTTTAATTAAATTTAAATCAAAATTTCGTAATATTTACAATTTTGTAATATTCTAAAATTTTTAGAAATATATATATATTTAACCATAGTCTGTATAAAATTTTCTAACCCAAGACCAATGATACGAATAATATATCATTTCAATCCGTAGTTTACAAAGGAAAAATCCGGGTTCTATCATTTCAAACCCACAATCCAAAGTAAATGCAAATAAATAAAAATCGCTTAGGCCTATCATTTCAGCCCATAACGATTTTTCCCTACTCTAAAGTCCGTTCAGGTATGTATCATCTCAACCCATAGTGATTCTAATCTACAGGGAACTTGTAGTGTGATAAACAGATATAAATGAACATAATAGCATAATATAATAGTAACATATGTTATAACATGTAAATAATCATGGGTGAACATCATATGATCATAGCATAACAGATGTAACATAATGATATGGGTTTATAGATTCAATTGTGATCAGTTTACTAGCCATATAAGTATAAATTTGTCTGGTGAGAATTACTCACCTGTACGAGCTGGAGATGACAACCAAATGCACAAACAAAGATCTTCAAAGGCATGATTACATGACAATGATTTGAGAGTGGGAGAGCCAAAGCTAATTGCCTTGTTAAATGTCAAACAAAACAAAGTACAATATGAATTACAACCAAACTATTTATAAACCATACTAGGAATAAATACATAACTCAAAGCTAGAGCTTTTGCACTTGCATTCAACATCATACGCTTCAGCCATAGGCTGGAAAAGCACTGTAATGGGATGGATTTGGATCGGGTTTGGATCAGGTTGAGGTCCAACGGGGGTCGGCCATAACAATATAAATGAGATAAAGGGTATGTGTGCATGAATTTACAAAACAAGGCAACACAAGCGGGTTTTGTTGCCATTTAAGGTCTCGGGCAAGCATGGATGGACAAGGTCATATCTGGAAAGGTCAACAATAGGTGTTACAGAGGTCCAAGGCTCAGGTTGTGGCTGCTGGTGGTGGTGTTTCGGTCGGCCAAAGCATGATTGGAGTGGCGGAGACAAGGGGAGTTCGGCTATGGAGTTTTAAAAGTGAAGTTTTCTTCAAAATTTTGGTGGATCATCAACTTGGAGGGCCTTGGCCATGGAAGGTCAGTAGAAGGAGGGGATGATGGCTGGCATAGGTGGTGGCGGAGGTGGCCAAAGTGCTGGAGTAAGGAGGGGACGAACATAAGAGATGAATGCATGTGCACAAGTCAACAAAATCAAGTAGAAAATGTAAAAAGAAATGAAAGTTTTACCAAAATTTTTTGCTTCAGGAATGGTCGAAAGTTTTTCTAGGGTGAGAGATAAATTTTTCACGTGAGAAGTAATGGGAAAGTTGGCTGAAAGAAAGGTATAAGGCAGCACATCGAATTGATGCATTGATTGGTGAAAAGGTGGAGTGAATGTGAAGAGACAATGAACACAAAAGGTCACAAACTATTCAAATTTCCTTAATTCTTTTTGCAATTTTAAATGCATGAAAAATACTTATAAATAAGGATATAAACATGGAAATACAATGAATGCACAAAAATAAATAAATAAATTTCAATTAAATATATTTAAATTGAGAAAATAGCTAAAAATTGGAAACTAGGCTTTAAAATTTGAAAATAAATTCAATAAACTCTGGAAAAATTTAAACATCACTTTAAAAATGTTTTAAAATAAAATATATACCTTACATGTCATATAAAACATATTAAAACATGATTTGACAAATTAAAATATTATTTATATAAATTAAAATAAACAATATTATTGAATAAATCAATTTACATACAATATTGTAAAAAGCATAACTTTCATATAAATCGGATTTCAACGAAACGAAAAGCAGTATTCTTGAAATTAAATTTATTTTCATAATAAAAGATAATTCAAAAATTCAAGTATTTAAATTTTAAATATAAAAGTCAAAGTTTGACCAGATTGACCAAAGATCCATTTTTTTCTGGAAATATCCTATTTATTTAGGTTTGAAATTATACTTCACACAAAAACCAAAATATACTTTTGAAATAATACAATTTATTAATTTTAATAAAGATAATAAAGTTTTTAAATCAGGAGTTTCAATTTAAATAATTAAAGTAAACAATTAAAATAATCACAAAATAATAGGTTGTTACATAACATACCCTAATTTAGTGCAATCCACTTCGCCTTAGTGCATCTTCCATGTTTTAATCATTCCCAGTTGATGATGCTTGAGGCTATGTTTACCTTTCAAGAACAATTCTACTTAGAATGCTCATCGTCCTCCAACGATGATGTTCTGATACCATTCGTCCATGTAAGTTGTCCTAGGTCTGGACAAACCGAGTCGCCGTCTTCACCATCTTCACGATATCACCATTCGTAGCGTTCAAACCGGATCGAAGTGGTTTTCGAATAGTTAAACCTGATCCCATTCTCTTCAAAACGGTCAACGAATTTGACTAAATTTGATAGTCGGTCATTTAACTATCAAATAACATTCATAAGCAGTCACTAAGCACATATTATAAAATTTCAAAACATTCATTTCAAAAATATCTTTACAAAGATATATATATTCAAGCTCTTTCGATATTTTAATATTTGAAAACATTTTCGAATACATATATCCATAACAGGATATTTAAACTCATATCTTACTTCAACACTTACTGAAATATTTCCGACTTCAATTTATAACCCTTGCTTAGAAAAATATCTCGATATAAATCCTTCATCGCTAAATATTTCCAAAAACCTTTCATTTCCGCACTCAGGAAAATATTATAAATCCATTTTCCAAAATCATTTCTAATATTAATACCCAGGAACTATTTCTTATCTTATTTCCTACATTTCCAAAATTTATATTATTTCCTTTTACATTTTCCAAAATCGATTATACTCACCTATAATCTCATCTATCCATTTATAACTTCTTTATGAATTTATATTCAATCCCGAAGTTCTTGTTTTCTAACATTTCGAAAATTTCCTTAAGCCTCCACAATTTCATTATAAATTTTTCTCTTATAAAATCTCATCTTTTTAAATAAACCCCGTTTAAAAATCTTGAGAGAACTTATAAACAAATTCCAAACATTCCAAACCTCTCTGTATATATGTATAAGTATTTTTAAAGAATAATAATTTATTTTTAAAACCAGTTTAAGTAACTATTTAAAATATCAAAACATTTTTAAAAAAACATCAACGAGCCATTTCCAACTCATTTTTAAATAAAACTAACCAATTTACGAAGCTGGTTATAAAAAATAGAAATTTATTTCAATTAATATTAAATATTTGAAAAATCCACTTTCGAAGTATTTTATTTACTAAAGCAGCTTTAAATTACATAGTTTGAATAAATAAAAATTCTCTTTCAAAAATTAAACTTCTCGATGAAAATACATATTTTTAGAACTGGAAAATAGGCCCAGGGACAAACTCGGCAAAAAGTTTAGACTGGCGGAAAACAAGTTGTTTTTTTAAGCTGAAGGACAGTGTTACTTATAACTAGCATTTTGTACGGTGTAAAGCTGAATATAATGCTAGATAGAACTAGCATTTTGCATGGTGTGAAGTTGAATATAATGCTAACTATAATTAACATTTTTCCTTTTGTAACATCTCGCCTTTTTGTATGCTTTAAATCGACGATAAACCAGACACGTCGGACTCAAACCATATAGAAGGGCGGATTGTTATTGGGGTGAATAAGAAAATGGAGAAAGAAATAAAATAAAACAGAATCTCACAGTGGAATGAAAAAATATAATAGTCAAATAAAAGTTCATGAAGCTGTTTTACAAAACATTTGATTTTACTTATACAACACATATCAGAGTTTCACATGCCAGAGAATAATAAATAATGCAGCGGAATAGTATGAATGTAGTGGAATAATATAATAAATAATAGTGATACAATCTTCGTCTTCGTCTTCCAGAAAGAAGGTCTTCAAACTTGAAATGCTCAGGCTGACCCGAGTGAATTGAAAAGACAAAACACTCGAGTCAGAACTAAAAGATCTTATGTAAGTTAAATCAATGGTAAATAAATATGAGAGTAACGACATCAGAGATGTTCATGGATTTAACATCTCCTATCCAGTGTCTAAAGCGAGTGCAGTAACTTAAGATATGCTCGAGATTCACATCCCCTAAGGATCCATTAAACTCTTTACTATGCAGTAATATTTCGCTATTATAATAATGTCTGTAGTAAAATAAACTTACTTTTAAATAGCGTTAAGAAGTTACCCAATCTCTCCGTTAACACAATAATAGTCCCAGTAGTCCATCCAGTATCAGCATATCTCCAAATCGAGAGACTGCCCTAAATACTCCACGGGCAACGGTAGAAAACCAAACTCGTACAAGGCGCGCTAAGGGTAGGTGACATGGCACAACTAAGCAATGTCAGGGTAGATATACCAACTACGCTTTAGGATCGGTGGTAACACGTAGCAGCTACTACTGCCCACCTCGAGCCACACCCCCAAAATCAAAAAGGGCCCAAATCAATCACAAAGTAATAGAATGGTATCGAAGGAGTGTGTCCGATAAAAGGTGCTACCTTCTTAGCCCATCAACCGCTCCTGTTTTAGCCACCTTATGCCAACTAACGGGAGTCGGGTCCACGTATATACCTTAAAGGAAACGCCGCCACCATCCTACTTCATTCTGGAATCTCTACCGCATACACAGTTGTTAAAGTGGTTTCCGGAGTTGGCAGAGAGTATGACAACTTCCGATCCCGGTCTCTTCAACAACCAAACGTTATTATAACACCATGGTCATTTCAAAATAATTATACTTCAAAACCATATATAATTTCCATTTCAAAACCATATAAATACGATATCATTACATTTCAAAAACCAAATCAATATGATATCATTTTTATAAAAAACCAAATCAATAGCATCATTTTTATTTCAAATACATTCATTTTCCAAAATCATAGCACTTTTGAAGTTATAACACTTCGATATCAAAACACTTAAAGCATAACACTTTCAGATCATAATACTATGAAACTCATAACACTGAAACATAACTACACCACTTAAATGGCATAAATATTAATTTACTTTATATAATAAAATGCTTCTTCAATTTCATAAATCAATTCCAAATACAGATTTGAACCCCCAAATAAACCATTTCAATTTCCATGTATTTAAAAGCTTTAATTATTCCACCATTGCAAATATAATTCTTTGATGATTCCATATATATCAAATTCAATTACTATTATTTTGATTTGAAATGTTTACTTAGTAAATCCAGCATCATTTAAGTAAAACTTTTAAACTTCAAATAACTGGATATTCTTTCAACTTATTTAACTTTATATATTCATTTAAATCAACTTGATATTCATTTAAATCACTCTAAACCAAATCAAGTTATAAAATCTTACCCTTTAAAATCTTAATTTTATTTAAATTTCAAATCAAATTTATTCGAGTATAATTCTTAAATAATCCAATTCAAATCAATTTTATATTTATCTTCCAACCTTAATTTTATTTAATTCATTATAAACTCTGTATACAATATAATTTAAACAGGTACTTAACCATATTATACAAAACAATCAAACTTTATTATTTAACTTATTTTATATTTCAAAACAAATTTATACATAGCTAAAAATCAATAGTAAAATAACATTTATATAACATCTAAAATCAATATTTATATAACCCATATATTTCTTTACAAAACCACAAAAATCACTTTAAAATATTTTTACATATAGACCGCGGTGTCTGTATATAATTTTCTGTCCTATGGTTAAGTGATATGGATATATCATTTCAATCCGTAATTTAAAATATAAATACGGTTATATATCATTTCAAACCACAATCCCGAATGAAATAAAATCCCTAACAACTTACAGTTTATAACAATATAAAATACAACATCCATTCATCTAATATCAATCATCAAACATTTATCACGGTCATCATCCAATTCAAATAATAACATCAATATAGAACATATAATAAATAACTGGTATTTGCTGGTAGTTTTTATTCAATAATAAATTAAATAATAATTTAACTAACAGTTTATATGCAATAATAAATTAAATAACAATTTAGTTCAAATAAATTCAATTTAACCGAGACGATAATTAAAATATGCCAAATAGTCATGAAATAAATTTCTGATCACATCATAAATCAATTTGACAAACATAAGGAATTTTAGAAATTGTGAGTGCGTTAAAACACTCACCTTTGAATTTAAATTGGATTTAAATCCAATTTACATCCAAAATTGAAACATTCTTAGAATTCGTCCAAACTAGAGTCAAAATGTTCGGAATTTCAATACAAACTCATAGGAACAAACCGCGCGTGAATTCGACCTCGTACGTAAAAGTTATATCAGTTTGAAGTTAAACGATTTAAGTTATAAATATTTAAAATTTAAATAAAAGAAAAAAGGGACGTTACCACGTCAGCACCTCTCCTCCATAAGCACGCCCTCAATCATAACAGTACGCAACCATCACCGAACTTTGACCGCGATTTCGCCATGCCTCCGGCCACCGTACGCCTCATCTCCACCTTCCCCGATCTTCTCCTCCTCACTGCCGTCGACCGGCACCATCGCGGCCTCCCACAGCAGCGCTGCCGCCGCCCTTTAAGGTTTTCGTAACCCTAAGTCGTCGATTACGGCCCCCACGACCATGCTCTGGTCACGCGACCACCTCTAATCCACTCCAGCCATTGAGCACGACAAAACCCCTCAACAATTTCATGGATCGATGCCGAAATCAAACGCCTAAATTTTTTACTTTGATCGCGATTTATGATCGATCCGGTCACTATTTCGAAAAACAAATAGCATATGTAGGTTCGTATCATTGAGATCTTTGATATATATTTTTCTCGAATTTTTTTGAGGAGGTTAAATGTTTGAAATTGCAATTAGAATTAGGGTTTGTCTGCCATTGAAATGAGGAAGAGGAGCAATTGGAATTGTACGTACAGAAAAATAAACATAAGAAATAGGCTTGGGTTTATAACGAGTTATATATATGCAGAGCTGAAATTAGATGGACCAGACTGTTTGAACGATAAATGACCTGAAAGCCCGTTCCGGCACCAGAACGACAATGGGTCAACCCATATAGCGAAATAGATGTTTTAAAATATTTTAAAATCAATAGAACCGGTTTCCAGTCCAAATTCCATCGTATGAAGAAGTTATGCTAAAATCAAGTTATTTCAAATTGTTTCAATTAAATTCAATGGATTTCTAGGCGCTTCGAGTCGTATGATCAAACGACAAGCCCGATCCCTACGAAACTTGAGATCCTAGAAAAATTCACCGTTACGGGCTGGTTTCATCGAAATCCAAGTCAATGGCCAAAATGGCTATTTTCTAGTTAATTAAATAGATTAATATTAAATTAATTAATCACTTTCCAACTTAAATTTTAATAATTTACAACTTCTATCAATCTTGATTTCTTAACCATTCACAAATAATTTAAACAAATTTAGTTGTCGATTTAAAATTGATTAATTCCTCAATTTCAGTGTTTAATTTCAATTCCATTAAACTCGGAAATTTATAAATTTAAAATTCCAACATCCATTTATTAACTTTTAAACCTTGTTATTCAAGTCATTTATTACAGTAAGGATATAATTAACATTGATTTATAACATGGTACAATAATATTTCCCAATTTCATCTTAATCCCTATTTACGTAATATTTAAATATTAATTTTCATTTAATTCCAACTAATCCAATTATTAAATTTAAATTAATAAATCTTGATTCCCATAATTTTCATACAACCAATTGTCATATTATGAATAGAATTAGCATTATTTCCAATTATTTCCTTAATTTACACTAACATAACATCGGAATGAGATTCAATTCAATTGATTACAAATTTTGATTTAATGGACTAAATAACTGATTAACTTATAATAATTGTTATCATTAACTCTCAATCACATTTTTATAAGTATATCATTCCCAAACCAATGTTATAGTTTATTGCTAAACACTAATTTTATTCAATTACCATTCAATATATATATTAATTCATTGATTAATTCAATATTTACGTTTGTTTTTTCATATTCGATTTATAGCCCAGTATAACATTTACATTAATTCCATAAATTGTAACTTCATTCAAATAGTTAATGTTTAACTTAGATTAGCATCATTGCATCTCATTTAAGTTATTATTTCATTAATGAGTCACAGATTTCTGTTTTTCCTATATTAGATAACAAACGTTTAAAAAAATTAATAATTAAATTATCGAAAATTTCACGGGCCGTTACACTCTCCCCCGCTCAAAACTTTTCGTCCCCGAAAAGGAAACAAAAGGGAAAAGAAGAATTAAGAAATCAGTATATCTTACTTAAATATTAAATTTATAAACAAATAAATTTAAGAAATTAATTAATTTAAATAAAATATACCAATTTATAACCATTAAATCTTTTTATAATCAAATTAATAAAGTTTGGAAAACATTTCAAAAAATTTCTAAGTTCATATTTTTCAAATTTTTTTGGCAGAGTCTCCTTTGTGCGGAGAGGCTCGGGAGAAATTATAATATCAAATATAACAATATATCAAAATAATATATCCCAACAACGGGAAAATATATATAATAACGCTAGAAAACCGTAATCCGAGAGCATACCTATTTGTTGGGCAAACAACGCTTAATTATGAAACCAAAAGCAGTAGCAATTGCTTGCATAACCTGTATTTTCACTTATATAATCCAAAAGAGTTAATAGTTATATAAAATGAAATGTTTAAAGTTGTTTCAACCATAAACAAACAAATCAATACAAACAACAATCACTTGCAACAAAGCATACAACCATCACATAAAATCAACACAAATCAATCATTCACTCATATCAAACAAAACAAATAGTTGTTCGGGTTCAACTTTAAATTGCACAGAATGGAAAATAAACTAGTTTGTGCACCATTTACTCAACAGCCTTAGATGAAACTAAATAGATTATTCATTCATCCAAACAATTTTAAAGTATCCTTGCCCAAACAAGCATAACTAAACAACAACAATTTCAAACAATAAATCAATTTCATTCTTATTAATTTCATTTCATACATTTGTTGTTTGATTTCCTTTCTTTCATATAATGATTTATCTTTTTAATTTACATTTATTTCTTCCAAATTTTCATTTCCATCCATTGATTCAGTATTTATTTCACTTATTTGCACTAATACTTACATGAATTCATTTTTATTATTCATATTATGTAAATTTTCTTTTTATCGCATCACATTCATTCATTTCTCAATTTCATTTATTTTCATTCATTTATCCATAGTATTCATATTCAATTCAGTTACTTGGCATATCAATTTCATTTACTTAAGTTTTTAATTACTTTCTTATAATGCTTATTTTCTTTAACAATTTGTTATGGTAATATTTCAATTATAACATACGTTCATAACAACTACTACATCAAATTCTTATTTATTAAGGAATTTCATTAAATATTTCATTGTACAAGTTTACTTGTATAATTTTCCATTACAAAATCTTTAACATTTTAACTTTTAATATTTGGTAAGTTATATATATTCTATAAGAATGCAATTGAAAGTTATACAAGTCTGTCTTCTTTCCTTTGATTAATTTAAAGTTCCATAATCATATCTTTTGTTTTTAGGTTACATATTTCAACTTTCTTTAATTTTATTTATAACTTAGCATTTAATCCCTTATTTTAATTAGAGGTTCCAATTATTAATTAGTTATGACCCATTTCACTAAAATAATTGAAACTATTAACTACGGAAACTTAAGAACTAAATACCAGGTTAAATTTCAAATCATTTTAAAATAATAAATAGATGTGTATACTTACAATTTATATATCCAATTATATTTAAAACAATTTGAAATTTACATTTGTTTATTAATGTAAATTTGTAGTAAAACTACTACAGGGGCCTTCCTACTTCGAAACTCGAAAATGAATGTCGATGATACATGCACTCATCACCGAAATTATTTTCCAGCGACAAAGAGAGGAGTACAGAACTTATTTTTCCCAAAGTTTCTTTAAAACAATTCTTTCAAATTATATTGGAATATTTATCTCAAAAAATACTTCTAAATATTATTATTATTATATTCCAAAATCATTCAAAAGAAACTTTTCCCAAAATCCCAGAATCCAACTTCTAAGTTTCCAATCTTTCATTTAATTTATTTTCCTTTCAAATCTTATTTCCAACCAATATTTATATATTTCACTACCTAACAACCAATATATTACAACCAAATATATATTATTTATAAAAATATATTATTTTATATATAAAAATATACAATATGTAACGATCGCGAATTTTTAAGCCAAATTTAAATTAGTAATTAATTTAATTTTGAAAATTAAATTGTGAATTAATTTGTTTTTTTAATTTAAGTGAGATATTCGTTTGTTTGTTTATTTATGAATAAAAATTGATTATAAATTGGATTCTTGAAATTGAAATGCAAAATGTAAAATAAAAACAATAAGTTATATTTAGACAATATTAACAATGTAAATTTTTACAAATAGATTTTTAATATAAATATAAATTGTTATATACAAATTTTAGAAGAAACTATGATTTGTAAATTTGAAATAAAGTCTTTCAAAATGTTTAAATTTAAAATAAGCCTTATAAATATTTAGCAAAAGTATAAATAAATAATAATTAAGTGTAGCATTTGATAGTTTAAGTTTTAAAATAAAAGAGAAATAAAAAATATGTGTGAATACAAACAAATTATACTTACAAAATATAAAGTAAAATATAAAACCCATGAATACAAGATGATAAGTATTTAAGTTAAAAATTAATATGTAAGTTAATTTAACTACTGAAGTTAGAAATAAATAAAACCAATAAATAAATACACATAGTTGGATTCGAACGACATATTAAAATAGGAATTGGTTTATATTACAAAGTACAAGAACAAAGGAAATAAAATAAAGATACAAGTATGTAGGTTGTAAACAAGTTAAATATGCAAGGCTAGGACAAGCAATAAGTAAAGAAAGGTTATTCAGGCAAGAAAAAAAAGTAAGTATAGAAAAATATCTTCAAGTATGGTATAAGTGTAGATTGTACAAAGCATTAATGCAAGTATCATCAGCCCATAACTTTAGTACAAAGAAAAAGATAACATAACTCTCTACATTTCTTTTTATATATCAAACCTTCATCTCAGTTTCATTTATCAAAACTGAGTAAAACTCAAGTAAGCATCATCAAAAACTTAAAACAAAATTTGCTTTGAACAAAACAACAAGAAGATCAAAAGGGGGTTCAGCTAACAGTTTTCAAAAGCAAATCTTTCTCTGCTCAAAAAAATTTTACTGTGAGTAACTTAAATTTAAAAATTTGCTTAAGTATATTCACTTACGTTCTTATATCTGGAATAAGTATGTTTATATGTAATATATATATATATATATATGTGTGTGTGTGTGTGTGTGTATATTTGCAATTCTATGAAAATATGATGTCTTCCTGTTTAATGATCTGGAAAACATCTCTGTTATAAAATTTCAAGCTCAGATTTGAACAAAAATCATCTCTGCTTAATCTATTGATTGATAGGACTTAGTATCTAAACAAGATAGGTTAGTTTGATCATAAAGCAAATTTTAAAATTTGAATTTGAGTTTATAAGGTAGAACTGCTCTGTAGAAACTTAAAGAACAGTCAATGTTTAGTATAAGTTAAACTTCAAACATTTTAAAATATCAATTCAAGTTTATAACTTGAATGCTTATCTGTAATTAGGATTTTTAAAACTATAATCACATTTTTGTGTTTAGTATTTAAAGTATATCTCTATAATGATTGTTTTGGGTTTATTTGAGGATCACTAGTGATCCCAGTGATTTGGGTGGCCGAGTTTGTGGCTGGAGACAGTGGGGTGACCGGAGTGTCTGGTAAAAATGATCGGAGGAGGGCCGGTGGCCGGTGGTGGCGGTGATGTTGAATTTTTGTTTCTAAACCTAATTTTTTGCTAGTTTGGAAATAAATTCATTTTGGGGTCTCGGGAGCATCGAGTGTCATGGGGTTTTGGAGGTGGCTATAGGAGTGATAGTCGAAGCTATTGCCGGAGTTTCAGAACCTACGGTGGCCGAGGCGGCGAGTTTGAGGTGTTGACAGGTTGGAGGTGGGTGCTTTCATTTTTTCCAGGTTTTGGTTCGAAATCCTCGATTTTGAATGCGAGACGAAGTTGGAATTTGGGTGATCGGAAGTTGACTTAGGAGTAGCCGTCGACATGCTCGATGTTGCGGCGTCGGTTGGAAGTGATGGACGATGGTGTGCATGTGCACGGCACTGTCATTACTGGGTGAACATTTCTGGTGAAGTTCTGTTGTTTTGAGCAGCAGTTCGAACTCGAGTTTTACTCGAGTAAATGGGAGGTTGGCTCGAAGCAAGTATTGTGGGGCTCGAGTCAATGTTGTCCAGGTTTTATAAATAAAACCTGTTCTGTCATCTAAATTTTAAATTTTAATTTGAAAACAAAGCTTAAACAAGTTTAAAAATAGAAGTTTAAATATAAACTTAAGTTAGTTTCCACATAGTTTGGGCATAACTAAGTTTTTAAGTTTAAATTGTTTTAATAACAATTAAGTATATTTAAAAAGGAATTGAATTTAAGATTAGAATTTGATTTGTAAAGGAAAGTTTAAGTAAAGTTGAAAACAAATCTGAAACCTGGACTTGAACATATCTTTGAATTTTAGATTTTGAAATGAAAGAAAGTGATAAATGTAAATATTTTAAAGAAGTTTAAATATTTTAGGATTTGATTTCAACTCTTTAAAATTTCTTCTAAAACTAAAGTATTTGAAATGACTATTTTCAAACATATTGTGAATAATAATTAAATCATAAGTATGAATGAGTACTTTAAATAATGAAGATTTAATGATTTATAATTTCATTAAGAATAAGATTTGTCTTAAGTTAATTAAAATGAATAATTTATTTATTTAATTTATTAATGATTTGGGTTAATTAGATAAGTAATTAAAGATTTAATTTGTTAAAAAAATTAAAGGGCTAATTAATTATGTAATTGGTTAATTAATATGATTAATAAAGAAGAATTTATTAATTGAGAATAATTAATTAAAGTGATTTATTAATTAATTTGTATTAAATGATTTGTAATTAATAAATCAGGATTGGATAATTAATTCATAAGTAATTAATTTAATTGGAAATTAATTGAATTAATTAGGATTAACCAATTAATTAATCCTACTTATAAACGATTATTGAATGTTTGACCTTACTTATGAATGATTGTATTATACGAGATGCCTTGAATTGATTGTCCTAACTGATCTGGGATATTTTGTTCTGTGGATTGAACTGAGTATTTTATTCATTTATTTACATTTGTATATTTTCTGTGAATGGACGATAAGCGTTATAGTTTATATCGCTTATCAACTATATTTCTGTGTTTTAATCTGTGATGATTGAATGATGTTGCACTATTGTGTTAAACCCCTTGGCCACACTTATACACACACAAATATGGATTTCACGTGGAAATCGATTAAGTCACAGATTTTTGAAGTGATTTTTAAATAGACAATTTGAATCCAAATGGCTTTGGAAATGAACTGGGTTTGAAGTGAAAAGCAATTGAAATGGAATTTCAAAGATGAAATTTATTTTGAATAACTTGATTGAGTTTTGAAATTTAAATATTTTGATTTAAATTTGAAATCAAGATTTGAAACTGAATTCTATGATTTGGAAACTAGGATTTAGGAAGGCTATTCAACTTATAAATGAGTTTATTGGGTTAAACCATTTTTAAATATATTGATTTGGGAGTTTGAATTTAAATTCAAAGGCTTCCACTCATGTAAATAAAATTGGATCTTTCTGAAATGAAACTATTTGTTTTCAAATAATAAAAGCTTTCACATAAGTAATGAACTTCCGATTTGTGTTAAAAGGAATTTTAAGATTGAAATGAAAATGATTTCCATGTTATGGAAACGGTTTGAAAGCTATAAGATAAATCTTTGATTTAAAGATTTAAATGAATTAATCCAATTGAGATGGAATTGTTTTGAAATCTATGAATGAATCTTTATGGAATTGGGTGAAATCTATGAAGTGAATCTTTTTGTTTAAAAAGATTGGAAATGGTAATTTGTTTAAACCATTTGAAAGAAAGTTTCGAATTATTAAGTTGTGACTAAATTGAAATCCCATATCCATATGTTGTAAATGTGGCGCTCACTATTCGGTTTAGCTGGGAAAGGACCTTTGTGTCGTATAACCCATTCCGAATATGCGATTCGACATTATGGATAGCATTTGAAGACCGGTGGTGAAGACTGGGTATTTGCGAGAACGATAGAATGACCTATCGATTGTCTCTGCACTGAGTTGCTCTAGTATGGAGATTCCCTAAGTGATGGGAAGTCCGATCGGGATTGTGAATACCCGGATTGCAAGGACTTCTTTGGAAGTGCCTTCGGTTCTGTTCGAACCCAGAACAGACTTGTGTGGATTGTATGTCTAACATTACATTTGAGATATAAAGCTGATTTCTTTCAAATACATTTCTGTTGGTGGCGGAGAATTTATTCTCTTAGCTTAACACCCTTCTCTGAGACGTATGAGCTCAGAGGTTATGTAGTTGAAGGTTATCAGCGATATATTCCCAACTTGGTAATGTGGCATGCTGAGTGTTGTTGATTATTTGTTGATCAAAGCGTGGCTTTGTGGACGAGATTTCGTCAAACCTCACAACCCGGTTATGGTCGAAACAGGAATCGTGGCAGCAAGGTTTCAGGGATCGCGCCCCTAGGGTATGTCCATTTCCTTCTGGACTATGAGTGGTATCATGGTATGGAGCCCAGATACTTACTTTATGGTTTCTTTAGATTTATTGCTTTGTGGTTGTTGGTTGAGAGGTACCTCGAATAAAGGTTGGTTACGACCGGGGATGGAATATCTGAGGTAATACTCCCGGGCAGGGCATACACCGGCCTTGTGTTGGCAGATATCCGGTTATGATCAAGGGAGCGTCCTTCCAGAGGCGTTCCATTTCGGTTTGGGATGTTCCTTTTCCCTACCATTTGTTGGAACTCCATTCATCCAATATGAGCTCTTTACGGTTTTAGTTGTAGAACCTGCCATTTAAAATGGTAGCTATAGTAGGCATAATATAATGGTACCTATGTTGGCTAAGATTTATATTGTACTTTCGAAATGTTTTCCTACACTTTTCACTTATAGTAATAATATTATAGAAAATGCGTAACAAGCATCTTTGACTATCATAAGGAGAAATCTCCTCTAATTCTGCGTTTGCATTGTGTGTGTTGCAGGAGGCCTTATGGTAGTTACATTTTCTAAAAGCATTGTGGATCTATTTTAAAATATTTCTTTGTTTTTTTTTAAAGATAAACTGTTGTTGTTACTCATACCAGTCTCATGACTGACCTAGAGTTTATTGTTTCTTTCCTAAACTCTGGGTGCTCAAATTTTTTCGACACGTGCAGTCTAGAGTTGGGTTTTTCAGATAGCTAGGTTTAGTAGATTATCTGGAGTTAGTTCAGATGTTGGATGTGGACGAGACTTGCTTGTCTTAGTGTATCGTGATGTTGGATCGAGCTGCTGCTGTTGGAGTTCTTCCTTGAAGACTATCTTAGAGTTATTTGTTCCGCTGCTGGTGTTATCTATTTTCCTTTCCGCTGCTATTTTATTGTATCATATCTCTGATGTATATTGATATCTATTGTATCATCTATTGTCTCAGATATTGTATCGATGCTGTATATCAATGTATTATTCTTTTTCTTCCGCTGTGTTTTTTACTTAATGGTGTTATAAGCTTCGGCGACTCAGATTTGAACGGTCGAATCTACGACATTCGAGTACGATGTAAAGTATCGATGTCGATTTTCGAACGCGAAAAATCCGTATCGTCACATTTGGTATCAGAGCTAAGGTTGAACTTTAGCTCTGGAGTGTAACAGATTAGGTAGCTCATTAGAAAAAGGGTGAAGTATACCCTAGAATGAGTATAGTCCGTAAGATATCCATTTGAATGTCTTAGTAAATTCTCTTACTATCTGCTGATAGTGAGTATGAGTGCAAGAAGAGAACGTGATGGGGGACAGGGGAATATGATTACAAATGGTAAATACCGTGCAACAGTGGAAATAATTTTCTCTATCAATCTCCTGTGATTCGCCTTTCCAAATTCTCTTAATTGCTTCGTGACAGCTCCAGAAAGAAGTTTTGGTGTGATGATGCTCTACGAATCGTTGTAGGAAATTTTTACTTCGTATCTTCTTCGGTTTCTTATCAGTTTTTGATTTAAACCTTAATGAATATGAATTGGAAATTTAGAACTGAAAATTTAAATAAATTGGAAATTTTAAATTGAGTTAAATTGATTAATAGAATATGAAGCTAAATTTTGAATTGTATTAATAAAACGATTTTGTTTAAAACCAAATTTGAAATTCTATTATAATTTCTCGTGTTGATCGAAGTCCGAAGAGGGACAAATTGATATATATTTTGAGGTATTTTGAAATGAGTTTGGAATCCATATCTGATGTTTGGGAGTTGTGGAAAATTAAATCCATTTATCTATTGTTTGGGTCTTGATATATTCTACTAATGATTAGTTATCCCTTCGAACTAATCAGTGCCACTGCATATTTCGTAAATCCGGATAGCCCGAGTATCTTGTGATGTGTTAAATAGATTCGTTCTTGTATCTATTGTTGATATTCTGATTTGGTAAGCCAAATGCAGAATAGATATTCAGTTTGATTGGATGAAACATTCTTCATCTATCTTTGCTGTTTTCGTGCCTGCAAATTTCGAGGACGAAATTTCTTAAGGAGGGGAATCTATAACGATCTCGAATTTTTAAGCTAAATTTAAATTAGAAATTAATTTAATTTTGAAAATTTAATTGTGAATTAATTTGTTTTTTTCTAATTTAAGTGAGATATTTGTTTGTTTATTTATTTATGAATACAAATTGATTATAAATTGGATTCCTGAAATTGATATGCAAAATGTAAAATAAAAACAATAAGTTATATTTAGACAATATTAACAATGTAAATTTCAACAGATAGATTTTTAATATAAATAGAAATTGTTATATATAAATTTTAGAGGAAACTATGATTTGCAAATTTGAAATAAAGTCTTTCAAAATGTTTAAATTTAAAATAAACCTTATAAATATTAAGCATAAGTATAAATAATAATTAAGTGTAGCATTTGATAGTTTAAGTTTTAAAATAAAAGAGAAATAAAAAATATGTGTGAATACAAACAAATTATACTTACAAAATAAATAAAGTAAAATATAAAACCCATGAATACAAGATGATAAGGATTTAAGTTGAAAATTAATATGTAAGTTAATTTAACTATTGAAGTTAGAAATAAATAAAACCAATAAATAAATACACATAGTTAGGATTCAAACAACATATTAAAATAGGAATTGGTTTATATTACCAAGTACAAGAACAAAGGAAATAAAATAAAGATACAAGTATGTAGGCTGTAAACAAGTTAAATATGCAAGGCTAGGACAAGCAATAAGTAAAGAAAGGTTATTCAGGCAAGAAAAAAAAGGTAAGGACAAAAAAATATCTTCAAGCATGGTATAAGTGTAGATTGTACAAAGCATTAATGCAAGTATCATCAGCCCATAACTTTAGTACAAAGAAAAAGATAACATAATCCTGTACATTTCTTTTTATATATCAAACCTTCATCTCAGTTTCATTTATCAAAACTAAGTAAAACTCAAGTAAGCATCATCAAAAACTTAAAACAAAATTTGCTTTGAACAAAACAACAAGAAGATCAAAAGGGGGTTTAGCTAACAGTTTTCAAAAGCAAATCATTCTCTGCTCAAAAAACTTTTACGGTGAGTAACTTAAATTTAAAAATTTACTTAAGTATATTCACTTATGTTCTTATGTCAGGAATAAGTATGTTTATATGTAATATATATATATATATATATTTTTGCAATTCTATGAAAATATGATGTCTGCCTGTTTAATGATCTGGAAAACATCTCTGTTATAAAATTTCAAGCTCAGATTTAAACAAAAATTATCTCTGCTTAATCTATTGATTGATAGGACTTAGTATCTAAACAAGATAGGTTAGTTTGATCATAAAGCAAATTTTAAAATTTGAATTTGAGTTTATAAAGTAGAACTGCTCTGTAGAAACTTAAAGAACATGCAATGTTTAGTATAAGTGAAACTTCAAACATTTTAAAATATCAATTCAAGTTTATAACTTGAATGCTTATCTGTAATTAGGATTTTTAAAACTATAATCACATTTTTGTGTTTAGTATTTAAAGTGTATCTTTGTAATGATTGATTTGGGTTATTTTAAGGATCACTGGTGATCCCAGTGATTTGGTTGGCCGGGTTTGTGGCTGGAGACATTGGGGTGACTGGAGTCAAAATGATCGGGGGAGGGCCGGTTGTGGCGGTGATGTCGAATTTTTGTTTCTAAACCTAATTTTTTGCTGGTTTGGAAATAAATTCATTTTGGGGTCTCGGGAGCATCGAGTGTCATGGGGTTTTGGAGGTGTCTAGAGGAGTGATAATCGAAGCTATTGCCGAAGTTTCAAAACCTACGGTGGCCGAGGCGGCGAGTTTGAGGTGTTGACAGGTTGGAGGTGGGTGCTTTCATTTTTTCCAGGTTTTGATTCGAAATCCTCGATTTCGAATGCGAGAAGAAGTTGGAATTTGGGTGATCGGAAGTTGAATTGGGAGTAGCCGTCGACATGCTCGACGTTGCGGTGTCGGCTGGAAGTGATGGATGATGGTGTGCATGTGCACAACACTGTCATTACTGAGTGAACACTTCTGGTGAAGTTCTGTTGTTTTGAGCAGCAGTTCGAAATCGAGTTTTACTCGAGTAAATGGGAGGTTGGCTCGAAGCATTTAGGATTTTGACTCGAAGCTAGTATTGTGGGGCTCGGGTCAATGTTGTCCAGGTTTAATAAACAGAACCTGTTCTGTTTTCTAAATTTTAAATTTTAATTTTAAAACAAAGCTTAAACAAGTTTAAAAATAGAAGTTTAAATATAAACTTAAGTTAGTTTACAACATAGTTTGGGCATAACTAAGTTTTTACTTTAAACTGTTTTAATAACAATTAAGTATATTTAAAAAGGAATTGAATTTAAGATTAGAATTTGATTTGTAAAGGAAAATTTAAGTAAAGTTGAAAACAAATCTGAAACCTGGACTTGAACATATCTTTGAATTTCAGATTTTGAAATGAAAGAAAGTGATAAATGTAAATATTTATAGAAGTTTAAATATTTTAGGATTTGATTTCAACTCTTTAAAATTTCTTCTAAAACCAAATTATTTGAAATGACTGTTTTCAAACATATTGTGAATAATAATTAAATCATAAATATGGATGAGTACTTTAAATAATGAAGAGTTAATGATTTATAATTTCATTAAGAATGAGATTTGTCTTAAGTTAATTAAAATGAATAATTTGTTTATTTAATTTATTAATGATTTGGGTTAATTAGATAAGCAATTAAAGATTTAATTTGTTAAAAAAATTAAAGGGCTAATTAATTATGTAATTGGTTAATTAATATGATTAATAAAGAATAATTTATTAATTGAGAATAATTAACTAAAGTGATTTATTTATTAATTTATATCAAATGATTTGTAATTAATAAATCAGGATTGGATAATTAATTCATAAGTAATTAATTTAATTGGAAATTAATTGAATTAATTAGGATTAACCAATTAATTAATCCTACTTATAAACGATTATTGAATGCTTGACCTTACTTATTAATGATTGTATTATACGAGATGCCTTGAATTGATTGTCCTAACTGATCTGTGATATTTTGTTCTGTGGATTGAACTGAGTATTTTATTCATTTATTTACATTTGTATATTTTCTGTGAATGGACGATAAGCGTTGTAGTTTATATCGCTTATCAACTATATTTATGTGTTTTAATCTGTGATGATTGAATGATGTTGCACTATTGTGTTAAACCCCTTGGCCACACTTATACACACAAATATGGATTTCACGTGGAAATCAATTAATTCACAGATTTTTGAAGTGATTTTTAAATAGAAAATTTGAATCCAAATGGTTTTGGAAATGAACTGGGTTTAAAGTGAAAAGCAATTGAAATGGAATTTCAAAGATGAAATTTATTTTGAATAACTTGATTGAGTTTTGAAATTTAAATATTTTGATTTAAATTTGAATTCAAGATTTGAAACTGAATTCTATGATTTGGAAACTAGGATTTTGGAAGGCTATTCAACTTATAAATGAGTTTATATGGGTTAAACCATTTTTAAATATATTGATTTGGGAAATTGAATTTAAATTTAAAGGCTTTCACTCGTGTAAATAAAATTGGATCTTTCTGAAATGAAACTATTTGTTTTCAAATAATAAAAGCTTTCACATAAGTAATGAACTTCCGATTTGTGTTAAAAGGAATTTTAAGATTGAAATGAAAATGATTTCCAAGTTATGGAAACGGTTTGAAAGCTATAAGGTAAATCTTTGATTTAAAGATTGAAATGAATTAATCAAATTGAGATGGAATTGTTTTGAAATCTACGAATGAATCTTTGTGGAATTGGGTGAAATCTGTGAAGTGAATCTTTTTGTTTAAAAAGATTGGAAATGGTAATTTGTTTAAAACATTTGAAAGAAAGTTTGGAATTATTAAGTTGTGATTAAATTGAAATCCCATATCCATATGTTGTAAATGCGGCGCTCACTATTCGGTTTAGCTGGGAAAGGACCTTTGTGTCGTATAACCCATTACGAATATGTGATTCGACATTATGGATAGCATTTGAAGAACGGTGGTGAAGACCGGGTATTTGCAAGAATAATAGAATGACCTATCGATTGTCTCTGCACTGAGTTGCTCCGGTATGGAGATTCCCTAAGTGATGCGAAGTCCGATCGAGATTGTGAATACCCGGATTGCAAGGACTTCTTTGGAAGTGCCTTTGGTTCTGTTCGAACCCAGAACAGACTTGTGTGGATTGTATGTCTAACATTACATTTGAGATATAAAGCTGATTTCTTTCAAATACATTTCTGTTGGTGGCGGAGAATTTATTCTCTTAGCTTAACACCCTTCTCTGAGACGTACGAGCTCAGAGGTTATATAGCTGAAGGTTATCAGTGATATATTCCCCACTTGGTAATGCGGCATGCTGAGTGCTATTGATTATTTGTTGATCAAAGCGTGGCTTTTGTGAAAAGCGTAGCTTTATGGACGAGATTTCGTCGAACCTCACAACCCGGTTATGGTCGAAACAAGAATCGTGGCAGCAAGGTTTTCAAGGATCGCACCCCTAGGGTATGTTCATTTCCTTCTGGACTATGAGTGGTATCATGGTATGGAGCCCAGATACTTACTTTATGGTTGCTTCAGATTTATTTCTTTGTGGTTGTTGGTTGAGAGGTACCTCGAATAAAGGTTGGTTACGACCGAGGATGGAATATCTGAGGTAATACTCCCGTGCAGGGCATACACCGGCCTTGTGTTGGCAGAGATCCGGTTAGGATCAAGGGAACGTCCTTCTAATGGCGTTCCATTTCGGTTTGGGAAGTTCCTTTTCCCTACCATTTGTTGGAAATCCATTCATCCAATACGAGCTCTTTACGGTTTTAGTTGTAGAACCTGCCATTTAAAATGGTAGCTATAGTAGGCATAATATAAATGTAACGTTCGCGATTTTTCGTTGCCGAAAAACCGAAATGTTAGGGTTAAAGAAAAAGAAAAAGGTAGAAGAAGAGAGAAAAAGATAGAAAATAAAGAGAAAAGAACGGAACAGAAAGAAATAACAGAACAATATCAGAATCTCACAATTCGCAGCGAAACAACATATAATAGATAAATGAATAATCTTTAAACAAACAACTATATCAGTTATTACATTTCATTACATCATCAGAGTGTACAACAACAACAACATCGACAGCGGAAAAGAAATACTATATACTAGTAATACGCCAAGCCATCCAGCTTGCCTCCAGCAACTCCTGAATTCCATAATATCCTGATAAACCTTAACTCTTGACTGCCCGTGTGGAAATTGGTGGGCACCCAGAGTTTAGGAAGGAAAACAATAAACTCCAAGTCAGTCATGTGACTGGTGTGAGAACTCAAAACAGTTTATTTATCTTTGAAAAAAAATAGAGGAATACTTTTAAAGTCAATTCGCAATGCTTTTAAAAATGAGACTACCATAAGGCCTCCCGCACACACACAATGCAAACGCAGAATCGGAGGAGATTTCTCCTTATGATAGTCAAAGATGCTTGATACGCATTAAAAAGAAACATTTGATATTATTACTAGTGCATAGCGTATAAAAATTATTTCGAAAGTAAAGATATAAATCTTAGCCAACATACGACCATTATCGTATGCCTACTATAGCTACCATGTTCAATAGCAGGTTACCGCCACATTCCATGGCAGGTTATACAACTAAAACCATACAAGATCGTATTGTTTCTTTGGATTTCCAACAAATGGTCAGGCCAAGGAACTTCCCATTGCCACATGGAAACGCCTCTGGAATGACGTCCCGAGAACCAAATCAGATCTCTGCCAACACAAGGCCGGGTTACCCCTAACTGGGTAACTACTGACACGAATATGTCATCCCCCGATCGTAACCGATTTATCCGAGGATCCTCGATTTCCAACAACCACAAAATATGCAGCAACAACATAGGTTAAATATCTGGGCTCCATACAATGATACCACCTCTATCCAGAAGGAATGACATACACTAAAGGGCGCTACCCCTAATAACCTTGCCGCATCCTTCCTGTTTTGACCATTTCCGGGGTGCGAGGTCCGACGAAGTCTCGTCCACAAAGCCATACTTTATACAAAAGCCGTGCTTTGGGTCAACAAATGATCATAGAAATGATCACAAAGATAAATGATCAAATAAATGATCCTATCACAAATGATCAACATAATGATCATTTCACAGCAACACTCAGCATGCCACACTACCAAATTGGGAGTATATCACTAACAACCTTCAACTATATAACCTCTGAGCCCGTACGTCTCAGAGAAGGGTGTTAAGCAAAGAGAATAAATTCTCCGCCACCAACAGAAATATATTTGAAAGAAATCAGCTTTATATCTCAATTTGTAATGTCAGACATACAATCTATACAAGTCTGTTCCGGGATCGAACAGAACCGAAGGCACTTACAAAGAAGTCCTTGCAATCCGGATATTCACTAATCACGACCGGACTTCCCGTCACTAAGGGTGATAAAACCTCTATATCGGAGATCAGCCGATGTAGAGTAACTCGACGGTAATCCTTCCGTTTTCACAAACATCCGGTCTTCAACACCGTTCATCAAATGCAATCCAATACGACGTATCACATATTCGGAATGGGTTATACGACCCCATGGTCCTTTCCCGGCTAACCCGAATAGTGAGCGCTTATTCCAAAAAATAAGTGTAGCATTCAAATTCAAGCAAATAACAACAAATACCTATTTAAAGGTAAATATTGATAGTCGGATTATTGAACTATCAATAGGCATGCTCAACATCACCAAATTCCAAATAATTTCCCAAATTATTTACTTTCCAAAATATCTCTACTAGATATAAATTTCCCACACTTCAAACATTTGAAAACTAATTTTCAAATTACTTTTCCTTACTCGGAAATACTTTCATTTCAAAATGGTTCATTTAAACCAATTAAATAAATCCTTAACGATTTACTTTATATTTACGTTCCAAATCCGTAAATTAATTCCCACACTTCAAAAATAGATCAACATTTATTTTTAAACAAATTCCTCTTTTCTTTATAAATTCCATAGTGAATTTACATTCCAAAATATCTATGAATATACGATTTCGAATCGATTTATAATATTCATTTTCAATTTATCTTTAAAAAGATAAATTCTCAAAACGTTTCATTTTCATATTGGAAAAGCATTCCCATACTTATTCTAATAATAAGTATTTCACAAACCCATTTATTTTCAACATTTGAAAATATTCAATATACTTAAATCAAAATTTAGTATATATTTCATTTTCATGAGGAAATCATTCTCTTAACACATTTATTTGGGTCAAAAACGAATGTTGCGTAAAACATCGTTACGACGACCCAAAAGTCACTAGTATAGGGATTAAAGTTTTAAATAGATATATAAATCCCAATACTATACAAAACATTTCTTTTCGAAAACCATTTACATAACAACAGTGTTATAGTCCACCATTTCCTTCTATTTCTCGAAAACGTCTATTTCAACAATGAATGTTGAAATCCATGTATTCGATACTTAATGCATTTTAAAACGTCTTTAAAATCATTAACTTCATTTCATAATATTCCTTCCCCAAAACATATCCATTTCATTTAATAATATATTCACTGTACAAAATCGTGAATATAATTCCTTTAATATATTCCTATATCCAACTTATCAAATTCAATTGATTTCGGATTTATAAACAATGTTTATAAACTCCATTTATATTTTTATAAACTTCTATTTATAAAAATCCTTTTTATATCTCATTTTAAATGCCAAAATCCGATTTATAAGTTGATTACTTATAAATCTTATATTTTACAAAATCTATCCATTTTATAACTTCACAATTTATAAATCTATAAATTGCGTTCACTTATGAAATCCATTTTTATTTCATTTTTAATACTTATAAAAACTCGTTTTAATATTCCAATATTTTTAATTTATAAAATATATCAATTTTATAAGTCTTTTATATACATCGTTTTTAATAATTCAAAAATCCCAATTTAAACCAATTTATAAATAAATTAACTATTTATTTCCAAAAATCTCATTGCGGTTATATTTCTCAAAAATCTTAATTTTTATAACATAAAAATTTATAACGTTTTAATTATTTAAAATGAATCAATTCAAAATTTAATAAAACGTATACTTTTGAAAATCACTTTAAAAATTCCTTTAAAAACCAAAAATCATTATTTTAAAACTTCAAAAATGGATCCGATGATGCAGCAGCACCAAATAGTCAATCACGACATCCAAATATCATATATCGATATGATAATCAACAAATATCAAAATATCTATAAATAAATCAATACAGTTGAGGAATCCAGTTGGATCCCTCCAACCTGCTTCCCTGCATCCACAAACATTAGCACAATACCAATTCCGCTCCAGTACGAAATTATCGCGGTATATGGGATTTAAAATATTATCCGCTTAATAGACGGCGCAATAGGGTCTCATCCGCTATACAATGCGGGAAATCAACAACTGCAATATATACATATGCCAATATATATATATATATATTGCTATTATATATAATACCAATTTCACTGTTTATGAAATATTCGCGGTATATGTTTTTAATAAATAACATCCGCTTACTAACGGCGCATAATGTCTATTTTAACAATCAATAGATAACCATCATCATTCAAACATACATTCAAGAATTTTAAATCTAACTATTTAAAATAAAATCGAAACCGATTCGATTGAGTGAGAAGTTCTCACCTTGATTTCAATTTCGTTTTCAGCTTTTATTTCGAATAAAATTAAACGGACGTTTAATTTTACCTGAAATTCTCACTAACTCCAAATGACTCCAATCCAATTCCATCGCGTAGTGCTCGTCCATACGATTCCAACGCAACTGGTTTCGCGCGTTTTCGACCTCGTATGAAAAAGTTATGCATTTTACAAGTTTACTCAAATTTTATAACTTAATTTACAACATAATTAAATTTTTATAAACCTAAATCATTTCTGGCCGTTGGATCTTGCTTCTCCCACATCAGGCCGTACCCATCTTCCTTCCTTCATCACGTTTCCTTCTACAGGTCAATACGTGAAAACAAACCCACCAAGGCCGAACTAGGGTTTAGAACCACGGCCTCCACGAGCATCGAAAGTTCATCAAACCACCACCATACGAACCACCATTCGAAGCTCCACCTTCACCATCAATGGCCTGAAGCTCGGCCTTCAATATTGCCTCGAAATGCGTGAAAAACGCAGCCCCTTCTCGCTTGATTTCCCATTGATTCGTTGCTCCGTTTTCGATCATCTCCGTATGGATTCGAAGCTCTCTTCATGCTCTTCAACTTTCGTGTTGAACACTTCGCGTAATTCCTTGTAGATTGAGAGTGATTGAGGAGAGAAAGGGATGCATTTCTGGCCATTGATAATAAGGGGGGTGGCGGCTGCAGTTTTTTGACCTAGGGTTTCTAATTTTTGCAAATTATGAAGAGGGGAGGGGCTTTTATTGAAAATTCGCGCGGCACTATTCATCCCGGATTTTCCGAACTCCAAACGAAGCGTGCCGGTTGGCGTTTCTAAGGTTTACCCCGCGTTCCAAACGCAATGGAACATGTTTCGGGAGCTAATTTGGTCGTCTGTGCGAGTTATGGCAATAAACGTTCAATTTAAATTTAAACCGATTAAACGATTTTCTAGGCGTTTTAGCTTGTACCGGACAAACGGTAAATCCGATTGACACGAAATTTGAAATCTTACAATAATATCACATTACGGATCTGATGAAACTAGTTTCGTCGAAATCCGAGACTTTTTGAAAAATGGCTATTTTAACTCGCCAAATTAATATTAAAATAATTTCGATGCGTTTCGAGCTGCCACGATCAAACGACAACTCCGATTGCTACGAAAATTGAAATCCTATAATAACAAATTATTACGGATCCAATGAAACTGGTTTCGTCCAATTCTGAGACTGTTCGAAAATTGGCTATTTTTCAGTCGATAATTAAATATTAAAATATTCAATTTTCACAAATAAACTCTTAATTAAATTTTAAAAGTTCTATAATATCATTCTAACTTCAATATGATAAAATAAAATTTTACAAATCATTTTCAATCATATTTAACCCTATTTTCAATTATTTTTGTATTTTCAACTATTTAATTATCGGTTTAATTACCAAATTAAATCCAATATTCGATAAATAAATTATTCGACCTATTAATTTCACTTATTAATATTTAAAATTAATTAAATATTCAAATTTTAATAAATTTAAAATTCTGGGTCGTTACAAACTTCCCCCTTAAAAGAATTTCGTCCTCGAAATTACTAGGTAAGAAAAATTACAGAATCTATTAACTTTCCAAAACAAATTTAAACTTCTTACCATACTTTACTAAGTTTTCAAATCATACTTAGTTATCTTTTCAAAACCAACTACATCCCTTAACTTCCAATTCCAAAATCAAAGTTATAGTTTTCACAAATTTTCCCAAAATTTCCAAAAATATTCTAACGCCTTAAATTTTCGGAAAAATTCGCCATAGTCTCCTTTGCGCGGCTCGATCCAAAAAAAATGACAGTATATATATCACAAATATACATCTCATCAAGTGATGAGGCATCCCACAGGGAAAAAAGTGTAAAATTATGGTATGTAATCCGAGATATGTACCTTATTTATATTATTAGCGAGCATATACGGCTAATATAGCGCGAAAGCGAGCTCCAAATGCGAAGCAAGCGCAATCCGCACCTACTAAACACTCAACAACAACATGAGAAACATGCAAATATGAAAGTAATATGAATATACAACATATAACAACATAACAACTACATCATATAGCAAATGCATCAAAACAACAAATGCAACCATCAACCAACTCAATATTCATTCATATTCTCATTAATATTCAATGAATTGGTTTTCAATTTAAATCACATTTGATTCATTAACATTGGATTTACTAACATTCATTTATATTCAATTTTTAATTAGTTTGCATTCACTAATTAAATCCAATTCACATTCAATTCTATTTAAATTTATTTACTTCCAATTTGAATTCAATTTCATAGCTTTCAATTTTGCCTATTCAATACAACCAAATTTATTCACTTTACATTCAATTTGGTTCAACACTTTTAATTCCATTTGGATCATATTAAATTGATTTCCATTCAATTTACTCAACTTCCAATAACATTAGCTTTTAATGAATTTATACTTACATCCATTATTTCATATCAATTGTTTACATTTAATTGATTAACATTCAATCCATTTATCAATTCAATTGCTAATTCCTTTAACAATTTAAAGTTGAATTTCATTTATATAACTCAAGTTCAAATTCTTAATGACTTCACTTCATTAATTCACTTATTAATTTACTTCGATACCAAAATTCAACTTCATTCAACATCACTTAAGTTATATTTCATTCCAAACACCTTTTGTTTAATTTAACTTAAGTTTTCACTTATTAATCCAATTCAAATTCCAATCCTATTTAACTTTTTACCAAAGCTAAATTTATTAACTCCTATCATAAGTTCAAAACTTATTTCACTTATATTCATCATCTTATAAGTTATACAACTTATATTCAACAATTACTACTTGGATTTTATTGATTTACTTATACTTCATTTAATTTAACTTCATCCTTTAAGTTAAATTTATTCTATCAAAATTCAAATTGTATAAGTTATCAACTCATTTATCATTCCCAAATTACTATGGTAGCAAATCTATCACATGGAGACTCGAAAATGATACTGATGATGCTGCAGTCATCACCCTTATTATTTCCCAGTAACAATAGTGAATTCAGTGCTTAATATTCTTTCAAAACTTTTCCTTTCATTTATAAATGACATTTATAAATCTTTTTCTTATAGAGTTTCACTTTATATATATACAAGATTATTTCACAATTGTAAATCACATTAATTATAATTCAATTCTTATAATTCATTTGCTTATACAATTATTCTTTAATTTAGATTATTCAAACAACCAAACAATCTACTTATATACACTTTAATAATTCTGAAAAATTATTTCTTCATATACAAAATATAATCAAGGTAAAATTATTTCATTTACCCAATTTAAAACAATACTGTGTCGAATTGTTCTATACAAGTGTTTATAAACCCCTTCGGCATAGTTGTACAGACCGTGCTGACGAAGGTTCATATGCCACTCAACAAACCAATCATCACAATATAAAACAATTTTATATTCACTAACAAATACGCTCTCATAGCTATTATTACACTCAAACTCATTCTAGAGTACTACTGACCCTATCTCTAATGAGTAATACCCAACAGAGCCATGGTTGTCGCTTAACCATAAGCTCTGATACCAAATGTAACGTTCGCGATTTTTCGTTGCCGAAAAACCGAAATGTTAGGGTTAAAGAAAAAGAAAAAGGTAGAAGAAGAGAGAAAAAGATAGATGATAAAGAGAAAAGAACGGAACAGAAAGAAATAACAGAACAATATCAGAATCTCACAATTCGCAGCGGAACAACATATAATAGATAAATGAATAATCTTTAAACAAACAACTATATCAGTTATTACATTTCATTACATCATCAGAGTGTACAACAACAACAACATCGACAGCGGAAAAGAAATACTATATACTAGTAATACGCCAAGCCATCCAGCTTGCCTCCAGCAACTCCTGAATTCCATAATATCCTGATAAACCTTAACTCTTGACTGCCCGTGTGGAAATTGGTGGGCACCCAGAGTTTAGGAAGGAAAACAATAAACTCCGAGTCAGTCATGTGACTGGTGTGAGAACTCAAAACAGTTTATTTATCTTTGAAAAAAAATAGAGGAATACTTTTAAAGTCAATTCGCAATGCTTTTAAAAATGAGACTACCATAAGGCCTCCCGCACACACACAATGCAAACGCAGAATCGGAGGAGATTTCTCCTTATTATAGTCAAAGATGCTTGATACGCATTAAAAAGAAACATTTGATATTATTACTAGTGCATAGTGTATAAAAATTATTTCGAAAGTAAAGATATAAATCTTAGCCAACATACGACCATTATCGTATGCCTACTATAGCTACCATGTTCAATAGCAGGTTACCGCCACATTCCATGGCAGGTTATACAACTAAAACCGTACAAGATCGTATTGTTTCTTTGGATTTCCAACAAATGGTCAGGCCAAGGAACTTCCCATTGCCACATGGAAACGCCTCTGGAATGACGTCCCGAGAACCAAACCGGATCTCTGCCAACACAAGGCCGGGTTACCCCTAACTGGGTAACTACTGACACGAATATGTCATCCCCCGATCGTAACCGATCTATCCGAGGATCCTCGATTTCCAACAACCACAAAATATGCAGCAACAACATAGGTTAAATATCTGGGCTCCATACCATGATACCACCTCTATCCAGAAGGAATGACATACACTAAAGGGCGCTACCCCTAATAACCTTGCCGCATCCTTCCTATTTTGACCATTTCCGGGGTGTGAGGTCCGACGAAGTCTCGTCCACAAAGCCATACTTTATACAAAAGCCGTGCTTTGGGTCAACAAATGATCATAGAAATGATCACAAAGATAAATGATCAAATAAATGATCCTATCACAAATGATCAACACAATGATCATTTCACAGCAACACTTAGCATGCCACACTACCAAATTGGGAGTATATCACTAATAACCTTCAACTATATAACCTCTGAGCTCGTACGTCTCAGAGAAGGGTGTTAAGCTAAGAGAATAAATTCTCCGCCACCAACAGAAATATATTTGAAAGAAATCAGCTTTATATCTCAATTTGTAATGTCAGACATACAATCTATACAAGTCTGTTCCGGGATCGAACAGAACCGAAGGCACTTACAAAGAAGTCCTTGCAATCCGGATATTCACTAATCACGACCGGACTTCCCGTCACTAAGGGTGATAAAACCTCTATATCGGAGATCAGCCGATGTAGAGTAACTCGACGGTAATCCTTCCGTTTTCACAAACATCCGGTCTTCAACACCGTTCATCAAATGCAATCCATTACGACGTATCACATATTCGGAATGGGTTATACGACCCCATGGTCCTTTCCCGGCTAACCCGAATAGTGAGCGCTTATTCAAAAAAATAAGTGTGGCATTCAAATTCAAGCGAATAACAACAAATACCTATTTAAAGGTAAATATTGATAGTCGGATTATTGAACTATCAATAGGCATGCTCAACATCACCAAATTCCAAATAATTTCCCAAATTATTTACTTTCCAAAATATCTCTACTAGATATAAATTTCCCACACTTCAAACATTTGAAAACTAATTTTCAAATTACTTTTCCTTACTCGGAAATACTTTCATTTCAAAATGGTTCATTTAAACCAATAAATAAATCCTTAACGATTTACTTTATATTTACGTTCCAAATCCGTAAATTAATTCCCACACTTCAAAAATAAATCAACATTTATTTTTAAACAAATTCCTCTTTTCTTTATAAATTCCATAGTGAATTTACATTCCAAAATATCTATGAATATACGATTTCGAATCGATTTATAATATTCATTTTCAATTTATCTTTAAAAAGATAAGTTCTCAAAACGTTTCATTTTCATATTGGAAAAGCATTCCCATACTTATTCTAATAATAAGTATTTCACAAACCCATTTATTTTCAACATTTGAAAATATTCAATATACTTAAATCAAAATTTAGTATATATTTCATTTTCATAAGGAAATCATTCTCTTAACACATTTATTTGGGTCAAAAACGAATGTTGCGTAAAACATCGTTACGACGACCCAAAAGTCACTAGTATAGGGATTAAAGTTTTAAATAGATATATAAATCCCAATACTATACAAAACATTTCCTTTCGGAAACCATTTACTAGAACAACAGTGTTATAGTCCACCATTTCCTTCTATTTCTCGAAAACGTCTATTTCAACAATGAATGTTGAAATCCATGTATTCGATACTTAATGCATTTTAAAACGTCTTTAAAATCATTAACTTCATTTCATAATATTCCTTCCCCAAAACATATCCATTTCATTTAATAATATATTCACTGTCCAAAATCGTGAATATAATTCCTTTAATATATTCCTATATCCAACTTATCAAATTCAATTGATTTCGGATTTATAAACAATGTTTATAAACTCCATTTATATTTTTATAAACTTCTATTTATAAAAATCCTTTTTATATCTCATTTTAAATGCCAAAATCCGATTTATAAGTTGATTACTTATAAATCTTATATTTTACAAAATCTATCCATTTTATAACTTCACAATTTATAAATCTATAAATTGCGTTCACTTATGAAATCCATTTTTATTTCATTTTTAATACTTATAAAAACTCGTTTTAATATTCCAATATTTTTAATTTATAAAATATATCAATTTTATAAGTCTTTTATATACATCGTTTTTAATAATTCAAAAATCCCAATTTAAACCAATTTATAAATAAATTAACTATTTATTTCCAAAAATCTCATTGCGGTTATATTTCTCAAAAATCTTAATTTTTATAACATAAAAATTTATAACGTTTTAATTATTTAAAATGAATCAATTCAAAATTTAATAAAACGTATACTTTTGAAAATCACTTTAAAAATTCCTTTAAAAACCAAAAATCATTATTTTAAAACTTCAAAAATGGATCCGATGATGCAGCAGCACCAAATAGTCAATCACGACATCCAAATATCATATATCGATATGATAATCAACAAATATCAAAATATCTATAAATAAATCAATACAGTTGAGGAATCCAGTTGGATCCCTCCAACCTGCTTCCCTGCATCCACAAACATTAGCACAATACCAATTCCGCTCCAGTACGGAATTATCGCGGTATATGGGATTTAAAATATTATCCGCTTAATAGACGGCGCAATAGGGTCTCATCCGCTATACAATGCGGGAAATCAACAACTGCAATATATACATATGCCAATATATATATATATATATATATATTGCTATTATATATAATACCAATTTCACTGTTTATGAAATATTCGCGGTATATGTTTTTAATAAATAACATCCGCTTACTAACGGCGCATAATGTCTATTTTAACAATCAATAGATAACCATCATCATTCAAACATACATTCAAGAATTTTAAATCTAACTATTTAAAATAAAATCGAAACCGATTCGATTGAGTGAGAAGTTCTCACCTTGATTTCAATTTCGTTTTCAGCTTTTATTTCGAATAAAATTAAACGGACGTTTAATTTTACCCGAAATTCTCACTAACACCAAATGACTCCAATCGAATTCCATCGCGTAGTTCTCGTCCATACGATTCCAACGCAACCGGTTTCGCGCGTTTTCGACCTCGTATGAAAAAGTTATGCATTTTACAAGTTTACTCGAATTTTATAACTTAATTTACAACATAATTAAATTTTTATAAATCTAAATCATTTCTGGCCGTTGGATCTTTCTTCTCCCACATCAGGCCGTACCCATCTTCCTTCCTTCATCACGTTTCCTTCTACAGGTCAATACGTGAAAACAAACCCACCAAGGCCGAACTAGGGTTTAGAACCACGGCCTCCACGAGCATCGAAAGTTCATCAAACCACCACCATACGAACCACCATTCGAAGCTCCACCTTCACCATCCATGGCCTGAAGCTCGGCCTTCAATATTGCCTCGAAATGCGTGAAAAACGCAGCCCCTTCTCGTTTGATTTCCCGTTGATTCGTTGCTCCGTTTTCGATCATCTCCGTATGGATTCGAAGCTCTCTTCATGCTCTTCAACTTTCGTGTTGAACACTTCGCGTAATTCCTTGTAGATTGAGAGTGATTGAGGAGAGAAAGGGATGCATTTCTGGCCATTGATAATAAGAGGGGTGGCGGCTGCAGTTTTTTGACCTAGGGTTTCTAATTTTTGCAAATTATGAAGAGGGGAGGGGCTTTTATAGAAAATTCGCGCGACACTATTCATCCCGGATTTTTCGAACTCCAAACGAAGCGTGCCGGTTGGCGTTTCTAAGGTTTACCCCGCGTTCCGAACGCAATGGAACATGTTTCGGGAGCTAATTCGGTCATCTGTGCGAGTTATGGCAATAAACGTTCAATTTAAATTTAAACCGATTAAACGATTTTCTAGGCGTTTTAGCTTGTACCGGACAAACGGTAAATCCGATTGACACGAAATTTGAAATCTTACAATAATATCACATTGCGGATCCGATGAAACTGGTTTCGTCGAAATCCGAGACTTTTTGAAAAATGGCTATTTTAACTCGCCAAATTAATATTAAAACAATTTCGATGCGTTTCGAGCTGCCACGATCAAACGACAACTACGATTGCTACAAAAATTGAAATCCTATAATAACAAATTATTGCGGATCCAATGAAACTGGTTTCGTCCAATTCTGAGACTGTTCGAAAATTGGCTATTTTTCAGTCGATAATTAAATATTAAAATATTCAATTTTCACAAATAAACTCTTAATTAAATTTTAAAAGTTCTATAATATCATTCTAACTTCAATATGATAAAATAAAATTTTACAAATCATTTTCAATCATATTTAACCCTATTTTCAATTATTTTTGTATTTTCAACTATTTAATTATCGGTTTAATTACCAAACTAAATCCAATATGCGATAAATAAATTATTCGACTTATTAATTTCACTTATTAATATTTAAAATTAATTAAATATTCAAATTTTAATAAATTTAAAATTCTAGGTCGTTACAATAATGGTACCTATGCTGGCTAAGATTTATATTGTACTTTCGAAATGTTTTCCTACACTTTGCACTTATAGTAATAATATTAAAGAAATATGCGTATCAAGCATCTTTGACTATCATAAGGAGAAATCTCCTCTAATTCTGCGTTTGCATTGTGTGTGTTGCAGGAGGCCTTATGGTAGTTACATTTTCTAAAAGCATTGCAGATCTATTTTAAAATATTTCTTTGTTGTTTTTAAAGATAAACTGTTGTTGGTACTCATACCAGTCTCATGACTGACCTAGAGTTTATTGTTTCTTTCCTAAACTCTGGGTGCTCAAAATTTTTCGACACGGGCAGTCTAGAGTTGGGTTTTTCAGATAGCTAGGTTTAGTAGATTATCTGGAGCTAGTTCAGTCATTGGATGTGGACGAGACTTGCTTGTCGTAGTGTATCGTGATGTTGGATCGAGCTGCTGCTGCTGGAGTTCTTCCTTGAAGAATATCTTAGAGTTATTTGTGTCCGCTGCTAGTATTATCTATTTTTCCTTTCCGCTGCTATTTTATTGTATCATATCTCTGACGTATATTGACATCTATGTATCATCTATTGTATCAGATATTGTATCGATGCTGTATATCAATGTGTTATTCTTTTTCTTCCGATGTGTTGTTTACTTAATGGTGTTATAAGCTTCGGCGACTCAGATTTGAACGGTCGAATCTACGACATTCGAGTACGATGTAAAGTATGGATGTCGATTTTCGAGCGCGAAAAATCCGTGTCGTCACATTTGGTATCAGAGCTAAGGTTGAACTTTAGCTCTGGAGTATAACAGATTAGGTAGCTCATTAGAAAAAGGGTGAAGTATACCCTAGAATGAGTATAGTCCCTAAGATATCCATTTGAATGTCTCAGTAAATTCTCTTACTATCTACTGATAGTGAGTATGAGTGCAAGAAGAGAACGAGAAGGGGGACAGGGGAATATGATTACAAATGGTCAATACCCCGCAACAGTGGAAATAATAGGGTATTACTACCAGAGGCGTTTCATTCGCCTATAATTTAAACTAATATTGTGTGGGTTTGTCCTATTAAGTGCTTAGAAATCCCTATTGATGTCATAGCGTCCTATGCACCAACTAGAATTTATAAATACGGAACAGAACAAATTAACACAATATAAAAACCTTTTTATAACACTAACAAATCTCATATACATACGTTCAACGACTCATAGTAGGGTATTACTACCCTATTAATAATGAGTTAGACCCCACAAAGCTAAGGTTTATCGCTAAGCCAAAGCTCCGATACCACGTTGTAACATTCCGCCTTTTAGTATGCTTTAAATCGACGATAAACCACACACATCAGACTCAAACCATATAGAAGGGCGGATTATTATTAGGGTGAACAAGAAAACGGAGAAAGAAATAAAACAAAATAGAATCTCACAGCGGAATGACAAAATATAATAATCAAATAACAGTTCATGAAGCTGTTTTACAAAACATTTGATTTTACTCATACAACACATACTAGAGTTACATATACCGGAGAATAATAAGTAATGCAGCATAACAGTATGAATGTAGTGGAATAATATAATGAATAATAGTAATACAATCTTCATCTACGTCCTCCAGAAAAAAGGTCTTCGAACCTGAAATGCTCAGGCTGACCCAAGCAAATTGAAAAGACAAAACACTCAAGGCAGAACTAAAAGATCTTATGTAAGTTAAATCAATGGTAAATAAATATGAGTGTAATGGCGTCAGAGATGTCTACGGGATTTGACATCTCCTATCCAGTGTCTAACGTGAGTGCAGTAACTTAAGATGTGCTCGGGATTCACATCTCCTAAGGATCCGTTAAACTACGTACGATGTAGTAATATTTCGCTATTATGATAATATCTATAGTAAAATAAACTTACTTTTAAATAGCGTTAAGGAGTTACCCAATCTCCCCATAACACAATAATAGTCCCAGTGGTCCATCTAGTATCAGCGTATCTCCAGATCGGGAGACTACCCTAAATACTCCACGGGCTACGGGAGAAACCAAAGGCGCGCTAGGGTAGGTGACACGGCACAACTAGGCAGTGCCAATGTAGATATACCAATTACGCTTCTGGACCGGTGGTAATGCGTAGCAGCTACTACCGCCCACCTCGAGCCACACCCCCAAAATTAAAAAGGGCCCAAATAAATGACAAAGTAATAGAATGATATCGAAGGAGTGTGTCCGATAAAAGGTGCTACCTTCTTAGCCCATCATTCACTCCTGTTTTAGCCACCTTATGCCAACTCACGGGAGTCGGGTCCACATATATACCTTAAAGGAAACGCCGCCACCGTCCTACTTCATTCTAGAATCTCTACCGCATACACGGTTGTTAAAGTGGTTTTCTGGAGTTGGCAGGGAGTATGAAAACTTCCGATCCCGGTCTCTTCAACAACCAAACGTTATTGTAACACCGCGGTCATTTCAAAATAATTATACTTCAAAACTAGAATATAATATCAATTTCAAAACCATATAAATACGATATCATTTCCATTTCAAAAACCAAATCAATATGATATCATTTTTATAAAAACCCAAATCAATATAGCATCATTTTTATTTCAAATATATCCTTTTTCAAAATCATAGCACTTTCGAAGTTATAACACTTCGAAATCAAAACACTTAAAGTATAACACTTTCAGATCATAATTCTATGAAGCTCATAACTTTGAAACATAACTACACCACTTAAATGGCTTAAATATTAATTTACTTTATATAATAAAATAGCTTCTTAAATTTCACAAATCAATTCTAAATACAGATTTGAACCCCTAAATAAACCATTTCAATTTCCATATATTTAAAAGCTTTAATAATTCCACCATTTCAAAGCTAATTCTTTAATAATTCGATATATATCAAATTCAATTACTATTATTTAGATTTGAAATGTTTACTTACTAAATCCAACATCCTTTATGTAAAACTTTTAAACTTCAAATAACTGGATATTCTTTCAATTTATTTAACTTGATATATTCGTTTAAATCAGCTTGATATTCATTTAAATCACTCTAAACCAAAATCAAGTTATAAAATCATACCCTTTAAAATCTCAATTTTATATAAATTTAAAATCAAATTTATTCGAGTATAATTCTTAAATAATTCAATTCAAATCGATTTCATATTTATCTTCCAACCTTAATTTTATTTGAGTAATTATAAACTATATACAATATAATTTAAATAGATACTTAACCATATTATACAAAACAATCAAACTTTATTATTTAACTTATTTTATATTTCAAAACAAATTTATACGTAGCTAAAAATCAATAATAAAATAAAATTAATATAACATCTAAAATCAATATTTATATAACCCATATATTTCTTTACAAAACCATAAAAATCATTTTAAAATATTTTTATACATAGACCGTGGTGTTTGTATATAATTTTCTATCCTACAGTCAAGTGATATGGGTATTTATCATTTCAATCCGTAATTTAAAATATAAATACGGTTATATATCATTTCAAACCGCAATCCCGAATGAAACTGTGATGACCCGGAATTTCTAACAAATTTAATTTGAATAGTTAATTGATTTTAAAATATTTAAAAGTTAATTTTAACTTGAATTTTAGGATATCAATATTTACTTGATAATTAAATCATTGAAGTGTATAGTTTAAATATTGAATTTAATAATTGAAATTGAGTAAATTGTTGAATCTGAGATTCTAAGCCTGTTTAAAATAATTTGAAGGCTTATAAAATCTATAATGATGATACTGATGATAATAGAATGGTTGAAATTTAATATAAAGGTAATTTGTTCAATTTTAATAATTTATCGTTTACATTGGAATTTAAATATAGCCTTCCGAGGCACAGTCTCGGAATTTGACGAAACCGGTTCCATTGGATCCGTAATAATTTGTTATTATCGAATTTCAATTTTCGTAGCAATCGGAGTTGTCATTTGACCCTGGCAACTCGAAACGCTTAGAAATTATTTTAATCGATTTAATTGAAATTTGATCATTCACTTCCGTAACTCGCGCATGCGACCAAATTAGCCTCTGAAATCCGTTCCATTGTGATCGGAACACGGGTAAAATCTTATGAACGTCTGTCGGCATGTGTGATTTGGGGTTCGGGATTTCGTGTTTTGGGGCACGAAATATTTTCATATTTAATTCTTTAGTATTCAAGCGTGTTGAAGAAGCTAATTTCTCCAAACCTATATTTTTACCGTTCTCTCTCCTTTCTACAGATTGGGAACCAAGCCTCCCTCTTTTCTTAATTCCAAAACCGATTCGTTCAAAATAATAATAATTAATGGCCGAAGCCCTCGGAGGTAGATGCGACGCAAGCACGATCGCATGAGGAGGGTCGCAATCGAATCGAAGGGGGGGGGGGGTCGAAAGCAGTTAGCGTGGTCGTCTTCAGTTAGGGCATGACTTGCGCTCGAAGGTGAGCTCGCGACCGTGTGTGAAGGCGACGCGGCCTGCGTGCGCGCTGCGATGAGGAGGTTTCGCACTCGTTGATGGGCCGAACACGAGCGAAGGGGAGATTGGAGGTAGGGTTTCGGGGATTTGGGTATTTCATCGCCGCGAGGTGATTTGGTAGGCGCGGTCTTGTGTTGAAGGGTACGCGTGCTTCGGCGAAGCTTCGGTGAAGTCTGGAGGCGCGAACGGTCTGGGGATAGCAGGTGAGTTGTTTGGGGTTTATGGATTATCTGTTTCTCTTTGATTTTGAAATTTTCAATAGTAAGAAGAAAAACATATTAACAGTAAGAAGAAAAAATATTAACAGTAAGAAGGAAAGAAATTTTGCAGTAAAGGAAATTTAGTTCAAATTTCATAATCAATTGACAATAATCTATAAATCGTAAATTAATTGATTCTGTTGGTTCGCATATTAATAAATTATAAAATTTGTTTGGTACAAAGTCTAAAATTGAGAAATAAGCCGGTTTAGGATGAATTGTAGACAATAAAGGAAAGAGTGAGTAAACCTCACTCTATGGATTTCTATTCAAAATTTTAAATGCTTAAATTTTATAATTGGTTGGATGAATAATTGATAGGATGTGCTGTTGAAGATGATGTGACTTTGTTTTGACTTGATCTCGAGTCAATTTGAGTTAGCTCGAAGTATTCGGGTTTTTTTAAATTGTTTTAGATTTAATGTTATAAACAAGACAATGTTGTTGAGGGCTTAATGAATTCTGGTTTATAAATTTGAAGCGTAATTAAAATAAAGAATTAATTAGTTCAATTAAGTAATAATTTGGGTTAATTAATTTAGTAATTAAAAGTTTGGAATTAATTAATTATGGTTTAAGTTAATTAATGAAGTTTAATTAATTCAAAATAGTCATTGGATGGTTTGATGAATAATTACTTAATTAAAATAAAATATAAGTACTTTGTGTAATTTATTAAGAGATTAATTAAGACGATTAATTAAGGGGAAGTTGGTTTATTTAAAGGAGTAAATAAATAAATAGTAAATTTAAAGGTTGAGATAATTCAAGAATGATTAATATTTGTGGCGTAATTAATGATTGATTGTGGAATGAAATTAAGTTAGATTAGGATAAATTAAAGTATACTTGGGAATCATTAATTTATAAAGTCAATGACATAAATAAAGATTTACTAATTAAGAATGATTAATCATTAATGAGTGACTTATGTGAAGTTAAGATAAGTAATTAAAGATTAATATAACTAAAATAGTTAATTTGTTGATGAAGTAATTAAGATTACTTATCGTTTGGTTAAGGATAAAAAACAAGGTGTAGTTACTTAAAGATAGTTGTTTAAAATGAAATTGAAGGATAATTAATCCAGGTTGATTAATGCTGATGAGTCTTGAAGGGATAATTGAATTATTAGATTTAAAATTAATTAATTATCAAGTAACGAGAACTAAGTGATTGAGGATTGGAATTCAATTAGAATCAATTGAATTAATTTGGAAGGGATCAAATTTGATTATGGATTATTGAATGTCATTGGATGATTTGAATGGGTTAATATTTCTGATAAGAAATGTTGTGTTTTTCATTTGAATAACTTGGGTTAAGTTAGCATAGGTTTTGGAGAGACTGGGTCGGGTATTAGAAAATATCCGAAACCCCTTCGATTTTGATATTTTAATTTGTGAAACCTATAGACAGGAATGAAGTGATTTAAGTGAATTGGATTATTTTATCTAAGTTTGATACTTAGAAATTTATATGTGAAATAAGGGTCGTCTATAGCAAGATGCGAATTGTATAAATTGATATACGTTACCCCGGGTTTATGGAAGTTGATTTCTTTGGTATTCCACGTTAGTTGGTTTACTCACGCTGGTTTCCAGCCTGACCCGGGTGTTACCTTGGTGTAATGCTCGGGTCACACCGAGTATTACAGATTTTCAGATAGGTACGTTCTGGAGCTCAGGAGGCGAGCTGGATGGCGATATCGTATAGAGTATTCCGCTGTATTTATATTATTGTTAATCTGAGTCATGATAATTGTAAATATTCAGTGACTGTATATAATGTGAAACTCTGATGTATATTAAATGCAATCGGCATATATAGTATTCTTTTGAAAGCTATTATTATTTATTATTATATTTTATCCGCTGCGAATGTGAGTTGTTGATGTTTCTGTTCTTCTTCTTCTATCTCTCTCCTCTTTTTCATAACTATCTGAAATTTTCGGGTTCGGAAATTTCGGGTCGTTACAGAAACAAATTCCATAACAACTTGTACAACAATATAAAATACAACATCCATTCATCCAATATCAATCATCAAACATTTATCACAATCATCATCCAATTCAAACAATAACGTCAATATAGAACAGATAATAAATAATAGGTATTTGCTGGCAGTTTATATTCAATAATAAATTAAATAACAATTTAACTAACAGTTTATATGCAGTAATAAATTAAATAACAATTTGATTCAAAAAAATTCAATTTAACTTAGATGATAATCAAAATATGCCAAACAGTCATAAAATAAATTTCTTATCACATCATAAATCAATTTAACAAACATAAGGAATTTTAGAAGTGTGAGTGGGTTAAAACACATACCTTTGAATTTAAATTGAATTTAAATCCAATTTAAACCCAAAATTCAAACAGTCTCAGAATCCATCCAAACCAGAATCAAAATGTCTGGAATTTCAATACAAATATAGGAACAAACCGTGCGTAAATGGGCCTCGTACGTAAAAGTTATGTCAGTTTGAAGTTAAACGATTTAAGTTATGTATATTTAAAATTTAAATAAAAGAAAAAAGGGGCGTTACCATGCCATCACCTCTCCTTCACGAGCACGCCCTCAACCAGAACAGTACGAAACCATCACCGAACTTTGACCATGATTTCACCACGCCTCCGGCCACCATACGCCGCATCTCCACATTCCCCGATCTTCTCCTCCTCACTGCCGTCGACCGGCACCATCATGGTCTCCCACAGCACCACCGCCGCTGCCCTTTAGGGTTTTTGAAACCCTAATTCACTGATTATGGGCCCCATGACCACGATCTGGTCACGCGACCACCTCTAATCCACTCCGGCCATCGAGCACGACAAAACCCCCCAAACAATTTCAAGGTGATGCCGAAATCAAACGTCCAAATTTTGACTCTGACCGAGATTTCTGATCGACCCGGTCACTGTCTCGAAAAACGAACAGAAGATGTAGGTTCATATCATTGAGATCATCAATATACATTTTTCTTGAATTTTTTTGAGGAGGTTAAATTTTTGAAATCAAATTTGATTTTGAAATTGCAATTAGAATTAGGGTTTGTCTGCCATTGAAATGAGGAAGATGAGCAACTGAATTGTACGTACAGAAAAATAAACATAAGAAATAGGCTAGGGTTTATATATATATATATATATATATATATATATATATATATATATATATATATATATATGCAAAGCTGAAATTAGAATGGACCGGACTGATTTGGATCGAAAGTTAAATGATAGATGGCCCGAAAAGCACGTTCCGACTCCGAAATGACAATAGGTCAGCCCATATATCAAAATAGATGTTTTAAAATATTTTAAAACCAATGGAACCGGTTTCAAGTCCAAATACCATCGTATGAATAAGTTATGCTAAAATCAAGTTATTTCAAATTGATTTCAATTAAATTCAATTACATTGATTTCTAGGCGTTTCGAGTCCGTAGGATCAAACGACAAGCCCGATCGCTGCGAAACTTGTGATCCTACAATAATTCACCGTTACGGGTCCGATGAAACTGGTTTCATTGAAATCCGAGTCAGTGGCCAAAATGGCTATTTTCTAGTTAATTAAATATTTAAATTAATTAATCACTTTCCAATTTAAATTTTAATAATTTACAACTTCGATCAAGTTTGATTTCTTAACCATTCACAAATAATTTAAACAAATTTAGCTATCGATTTAAAATTGATCAATTCCTCAATTTTAGTGTTTAATTTCATTCTATTAAATTCAAAAATTTATAAATTTAAAATTCCAACATCCATTTATTAACTTTTAAACCTTGTTATTCAAGTCTTTTATTACAATGAGGATATAATTAACATTGGTTTATAACATGGTACAACAATATTTCCCATTTTCATCTTAATCCCTATTTACGTAATATTTAAATATTAATTTTCATTTAATTCTAACTAGTCCATTATTAAATTTAAATTAATAAATCTTGATTCCCATCATTTTCATTCAACCAATTGTCATATTATGAATAGAATTAGCATTATTTCCAATTATTTTCCTTAATTTACACTAACATAATATTGAAATGAGATTCATTGCAATTGATTACAAATTTTGATTTAATGGACTAAATAAATGATTAACTTATAATAATTGTTATCATTAACTCTCAATCACATTTTTATAAGTTTATCATTCCCAAACCAATGTTATAGTTTCTTACTAAACATTGATTTTATCCAATTACCATCCAATGTATATTAATTCATTAATTAATTCAATATTTACGTTTGTTTTCTTATATTTGATTTATAGCCTAGTATAGCGTATACATTAATTCCATAAATTGTAACTTCATTCAAATAGGTAATATTTAACTTAGATTAGCATCATTACATCTCATTTAAGTTATTATTTCATTAATGGGTCACAGATTCTGTTTTTCCAATATTAGATAACAAACATTTAATAAAATTAACAATTAAATTATCGAAAATTTGACGCGCTGTTACACCTTCGGTCTAAAATGAAACTTGATGTCCTTTAGTATATTTTTTTTCAAAATTTGTCTTTATAAATCCCTCTCGATTCATAACACATCGATATCGTTCTGATTCCTAACCATCCTCGCTTTTCAAAAATAGACTGCACTATTTTTCCCAAAAATCTTTTTTTCATATCTCGATATAATTCACCCTATGAAATTATATTCCAATTTACCAATTGATTTCATTTTCCCTTATTTATTGACATCATTTATAAATTTATAACTCTTTTGAGTTTCACTTGTTTATAATACTAATCCTATTTATAAAATCTTATTTTATAAATCCATTTCTTAATAATTACCATATATTTCACAAATCTATTTAAAATATAGATTTCAACCCCTTTTCAAATTTTCCAAAAACATCATTTAAAAATCTTTTATATAAATTATTTCAAAATCTCTATTTAAAATATTTTTACGAATAGTTAAATACAACCTAAAATAAATTATTGTTTTTATCCAAATCAATTTCTTTAAAAATATTCCAAATTTTGATATAAATATTTTATATTCAAAATCTCCTTTTAAGTCCTTTCACATTTCAAAAAGTATATTTATGGTATTTAAAATACCAAAAGTTAGGTCAGTGCTACTATAGCATGTAATAAAACAAATCACACAACAATCCATAATGATTATCAATCCACATCATATATCACTATATATGAAAACAACCAATATGTATTTGAGGAATTCATTTGGATCCCTCCAACCTATTTCCCTACATCCACAGATGATAGATAACGTAAAAATACCAATGCCAAATCGATGGGGTTATCATGGTAATATATGGTCATCTGCTATTATGCGGAGCGCATAAGGTCTCTTCCACACCAACAGTGGGAATGCATCCTACTACTAATATACATAACATCATAACATCCAAACTAATAATAATTTATAAAATTCATCCAAGAATTCCTTAATTTATTTTAATTATTATCAATTAAATCCAGCAATCCAAAAATAGTGAGATTTACTCACCTTGATCTTTAGTTTTGTGGATCACACCAATTTAAATTCCTTTTATTCTGTGAAATTCTAACCTTGTAAGAACATTTTACGGGTTATTAACAATTTTAATTTTTATAAAAAAATTAATAATTAAATTAGTGTTAACGATATGATTAAATTAAATTACTAAAAAAACACACAACCATACAGAACAACTTCTCCATGCGAGTTTTCAGCAGCGCTCCACATTGCTCAACCCTGTGTCATGCACGCATATCCACATCGTGGCCAACATTCCGAGTTGCGCACGCCACAAGAAATCGCAAGCGAACCTTTTCCACTAGTTCGCCCCATCATCCCCTCATGTTTCCTAACTACATCCACTTCTCAATGAATTGAAACCCTAGAACGTTCATACTGTCTTGACCTCGCTGCTTTAAGCCCCATTTCGAGCTCTCTTCAGTTAGCATCGCGACCCCCACACACATCGCCAGCATCAGTCGCGACTCCACCAAAGCTCTCTACCGGGGATACTCGTGTAACGATCTCGGATTTTGATTTAGCTCAAAATGATAATTAATTTAATTTTTGAATAAAATTTGTGAAATTAATTCGTAAACTGATTTGAAATTTTCCAAATTCAAATAAAGTACGTTATTAATAAAGAGATAGTTTCTTTTATAAATTGTTCTAATTTAATAATGAGTTATTTTTAAAACAATGTTCATAATACAAATGAATTCTTATTTTAAATAGAAATTGTCATTTCAAATTTTTGATAAATATATAAATATGTGTGTTTTGAAAGAAGCTACGATTTGGAAATTCAAAATGAAGTCTTTCAAAAATGTTTTAAATAAAATAAACCTTATAAATATTAAAACATAAGTATAAGAATAAATACATTAGTAAATTTAATGTTTGATAGTTTAAGTTTTAAAAATAAAAGAGAAATTACAATATGCAATTGTGTTAGAAATAGGATTTAATACTTAAATTTAAAATTTATAACAATAACAAGGCAAAAGTCTATTATGTATATAAACAAACAAAGGCAAGAACAATTAAGAAATTTTTTTGAAAGCAACCAGGCAAAAGAATAAACAAAGTATAAGCCAAAGAAAGAAAAGAAAACAAAAATATATATGTAAGTATAAAATAGATAAACATGTTTTATAAATTAAAAATGAAATAAGGGCTAAACATAATTTTGTAAATAAAAAATAAAAATAAAAATAACGGTTTAAACCCAATTTTTATCATACTTGAGAAATGGTTGATAAGTAACAACTTAGTGTACTAGTGTTAAAACATAACGTACAAGTGGCAATGTTATCTTTTCTTTTGAAAATTAATTTTACAAAATAATGAATTAAAGAAAGCATAACCAGATTTATCATTTTAAAAACTCAAGCTGAAAATAATCAAAACAAAGATCTGCTTCAAAGCCTGCAAACTGGAAATAAAAATCTGGAAGTGAATTAAGTTTGGGAATCAAAACTGTAAAACAAAGCTTCAGCCGAAGTCAACAAGTAAAGCAAGCAAGAAAAATAAGTAAGTCTAAGATTGTATAAGGAGACTAGGAAGTAGAAGACAATAACAATTAATACAATATCTCTAGTACACAAGAGTTCAGCCCCCAAGCAAGGAAAAATCTCTGACTTGAAGATTTATAAACAATTTCTAAGTAAAAAAAAAAAGAAAACATCACTATATTGTACAAATAAAACATACTATCACCTGTACAAAATAATAGCATACCTATCAACTTCTTTTCTTTATACATATCAGCCTTCCTCATTTCATTTCGTCCATCACAGCTGAGAAGAATTTGAAGGAAACATCATCATTCAAACTAAAAAAAAACTCTCAGCTTAAACAATAATAAAATAAAAAAGGATTAAAGAGAAAGCTGGCAAATTTCAAAGCCTGTTCCAACATGAAGTGCTCTATTTCATTTCTCTGGAAAAACACTGTGAGTAATCTACATTTTAATGTTCTAAACCTGGCTTCAAGCTTGATCTGCATGTGATTATTCTAGGAGCCTGGAAGTAAAAATGTGTTTTGATGTGTGTATATTCATCTGAGAATGGCGCGCATGCCTGTATATGCATATTTATGTTTGGCTCTGTTGAGTATTACAGGTCTACAAATTGAAAAAAATTCACATCTTCCTATTTAATTGAATTCAATCTATAATCTCTAAAGAAGATATGATTGTAACAACATAACATCATTTTCAAAAATATTATTAAGTAAAATAAATGAGTGGGATTGCGGGAAAACTGGGAATATCAATGAAAATGAAGTTAAGTTGAAAATCTGATTTTGCAATCTTCAAACTTTGATCATATGAGCTTATTCATATTTCAAAAATATGAATTTAGAAACTTATTTCATGATTTATAAGGGCGTAATCATTGAACATTTGCGCATTGAACGGAATCGGGTATTTCACCAAATTATGATGATCAACAAGGTATTAGACCTTGGGGTTCTCGTCCAAAGTGTCTGGGGGGCTGTAGATTAAGGGAAAAATAGCTTGGAATTTTCTAGGTGATTGGCACGGCGGTGGTTCGATGTTTTAGGGTTTGAATACTGTTTTTTGGTGAACTGGTTCTCGATGGGATTTGCATCGTCGTCAAGCTTTGTTGGTCGATCGGTCCAGGGGAATAGGAGCTAGGGGCTCACGCGACGCTCTAGCGAGATTTTCATGGCCTCAGATGGCCTGAGGCGGCGGTGCGAACTGATCGTGGGATGTTCATGTAGTTCCAGTTCGAGTCGAAGGGGTCGTTTTTGTTTTTGAGGGGGGGGGGGGGGGTAGGTCGGAACCGGGTGGTTGGTTGGGTCAAGAGGGTCAGTGATGACTCGTAGGAGATGGAGGCGATGATCGGGGGAGCTTCGATCATCTATGCACATTCATGTGCATCTGAGTGTGTCAGTAGAATGAAAAGAAGAAGGGAAGAGAAGATTGGCTAGCTCGGGTATTTTTGGTTTGGCTCGAAGTATTTTTGGGTATGTTTGCTATGTGGTTGTTGAGCAGAGTAGGATTTGATTTTCTCGAGTAACTTGATGATCAGCTCGAGTTTTAGCTAGGGCTGGCTCGAAGCAAATTTGTTTCTGGCTTGGGTGGGAATGTTGTATAGGGTTAAAGAAAACCTGTTCTTGTTTTTGTAAATTTAAAGTAATTTTTTTTTAAATTTTTAAGCAAGGCTTGAACTAGACTTTAAATCAAAGTTTAAAATATTACTTTAACCTGTGAATTTAAAATGGGTAATTTAATCATTTAATTAATTAACGAATTGGATGAATTAAATATGTAATTAAAGGTTTAAATCATTAATTTAAGTAATTAATTTGAGAAGAATTTATTTATTAAAGGTTAATTAATTAATGAAAGTGATGAAATGATTTTAAGGATTAATCACTTATTGAAATTAATGTTGGATATTTTGATTAATTAAAGTTAATTAATTATGTAACTGGTTTAAAAGGTTGATTTAATTGATATGATAAATCAAAAATAATCTAATTAATTAAGGTGATTGATTAATTTATTTATATCAAATGATTTGTAATTAATTTATCAGGATTGAGTAATAAATTCATAAGTAATTAATTTACTTGGAAATAAATTGAATTAATTAGGATTAAACGATTAATTAATCCTACTTATAAATGATTATTGAATGCTTGTCCTACTTATGCATAATTTTATTGTATGAGATGCCTTGAATTGATTGTCCTATCTAATCTGTGACACTTTGTTCTGTGGATTGTGCTATGTATAATTTATTCATTTATTGATGATACATCTGTATATTATCTGTGAATCTGTGAATGAGCGATAAGCGTTATAGTTATATCGCTTATCAACTATATTTCTATGTTTTGATCTATAATGATTGAATGATGTTGCACTATTGTGTTAAACCCCTTGACCACACTTATACACACACAAATATGGATTTCACGAGGAAATCGATTAAGTCACAGATTTTGAAATAGTTTAAAGGTTGAATATTTAAATCCAAATGGTTTTGGAAATAGATCGGGTTTACAGTGAAAAGGCTTTTGAAATGGAATTTCAAAGATAAAATTTATTTCGAATAACTTGATTGAGTTTTGGAATTTAAATATTTTGATTTAAATTTGAATTCAATATTTGAAATTGAATTCTGTAATTTGAAACTAGGGATTAACGATATTATACTAGTTATATATGAGTTAAACCATTTATAAAGTTTTTTTTGGGAATTTGAATTAACCCAAAGATTGTAACTTGTATAAATGAAACCGGGTTTTTCCGAAATAATACTGTTGTTTCTAAATGATAAAAATAGGAGAAATGAATTTCAAATTGTATTAAAGGGATTTCAAGTTTAAACTGAAATAGTTTACCAAGTCATAGATGAATATTTGGAAACGAATTTTGAAAGTGAATATTTGGGAACGATTTGTGTAACGACCCAGAATTTCTGTCAATTAAAAATTTGAATATTTAATTGATTTTAAATATTAATAAGTGAAATTTATAAGTCGAATAATTTTTTTTTCGAATATCTGGATTTAATTTGATAATTTCGATAATTTAATATGTTAAATTTATGAAATAATTGAAAATTGGGTTAAAAATGATTAAAATTGATTCGTAAAATTTTATTTAATCATGTTGGAGTTAGAAAAATGTTTGTGAACTTTTAAAATCGAATTAAAAGTTGATTTGTGAAAATTGAATATTTTAATATTTAATTGACGAGTTAAAATAGCCATTTTTCAAAAAGTCTTGGATTTCGACGAAACCAGTTTCATCGGATCCGTAATGTGATATTATTGTAAGATTTCAAATTTCGTATCAATCGGATTTACTGTTTGTCCGGGGCAAGCCAAAACGCCTAGAAAAATCGTTTAATCGATTTAGTTTAAAATCGATCGTTTATTGCCGTAACTCACACAGATGATCAAATTAGCTTCTGAAACCTATTCCATTGTGTCCGAAACGTGGGTTAAACCCTAGAAATGCCGGTCACCACGCGAAATTTGGAGTTTGAAAAATAGAGCGAATAGTGTTTTTTGTTGGGTTTTCTATAAAAGGACCTAACTATTTTCAATTGCATCCAAACTAAAAACCTAACCCTAAAAACAAAGCCAGCCGCTAGTGATAACTTCAATGGCCGAAAATCTCCTGTCTTCCTCCTCAAATTTCTTCAAATCCGCTAACCAATTTGCGAAACTTTCTAAGTGAAAGTTGTAGAGCACTTTGAGTTCTAGATATCTAACGGTGATGATGGATTTTAATCAAGTGGTTTGACAGCAAAACGAGCTCGAACCCGGCACGTTTGCACACGTTTTTCTCAACCATGGGGGACCGAGCGTGACGTGGTTGTAGGTGGTGGTGGAGTTTGTGATGGCGCATGGAATGGTGTAATCTGATCGTGGTGGAAGTGCTTGTAGAGGTCGCGTGATTTAGGGTTTGTAGGCTAAAATGGGTTGCGTGCGTTATTTACTGGAAGGAGGACACGAACGTGAGGAAAGGGAGAACACGCGGCCAGATGTGTGGGCTTGAGATCTACGGTACAGATTGGTTAGGGTATAAAAAAAATAAAGTTGAAATTATTGTATATAAAAATTTGTATTAACTTCAAATTGCTATAACGTTTTCATACAAGGTCCGTTTCGCACGAAACGAATTGCATCGGGTTTGTTTTGTCGAGCACTATGCAATGAAGTTAGTTTGGAGTCGTTTGGAGCTAGTGAAAATTTTGGGTAAAATTAAACGCACGTTTAATTTTATTCGAAATAAAACGCGAAAACTGAATTGAAAGCAAAGTGAGAACTTCTCACTCAATCGAATTGTTTCGATTTATATTTTAAATAGTTATATTTGAAATTGCTTGATTATATGTTTGAGTGATGATTGTTATGTATTGATTGTTAAAATAGACATTATGCGCCGTTAGTAAGCGGAGGTTATTTATTAAAAACATATACCGCGAATATTTCACCGTATAGTGAAATTGGTATTATTTATGTACTTGGAGTTGATTTTATCGCATTATATAGCGGATGAGACCCTCTTGCGCCTCCTATTAAGCGGATAATATTTTATAAATCCCATATGCCACGATAATTCCGTACTTGAACGGATTGGTATTGTGCTAATGTTTGTGGATGCAGGGAAACAGGTTGTGTGACGCCCCATCTCTGTACCCACGCTAGCCAAGAACACTACGGAGTAATGCTGTCAACTAGCATGGAGAATAAGGCTGTTGAGGAGCGACCATCCGTGTAATTGCTTTGCACGAGCACCGATATGTCAAATAGTATAACTTCAAAAATCCGACATACCGATACAAACACAAAGCTACTACACAGTGGCTATAAAAATCTTCGGAAACAAATATAGAAATAAGCATAACACAAATCAGTCACAGATAATTCATATCACAAAGGCGGAAGAAGATATGAATATATAACTAACACATGGAAGTGTATATCAGAGTAGTGGCCAAAAAGATCCACAATAATACAAAAGAATAGCAACACATGCTATACAAAAGAATACAACAATGAGTCCATATCTCAAGTGTATACAACAAAATAAACTACTAATCTAAGTAGTTAGCCAAAAGTCAGAGAAGTCAATCCCAAGTGAGAAGTCAAGCAGAAGCACCTGTAACATCTCGGTCTGACCCGAGTATTATTTAATAAGAAAATAATAAACGGATCAGTCTAGCTATAAATATCAGATGAAGCGATATAGAATAAGACATATGACTAAACACATAATAATCACAATGCCAAACTGTGATAACTAAGTAATTGAAAATCAACAAGAGATTTATCAATATCACAAAAATCTACTCAAAGATCAAAAAAATGTCATACTCCTTATTTCGTTCACCAAACCATAAATATTGGCGATTATATCAATATCATTCACAAAAGTCAATGACACACAAATTCACTAATGCACAAATATTGATAAAACTTATCAATGAAAATCACGAAAATTGGTGAAACACAAATTCGAGAAATCATCTCAAGAAATCCAGAAATCACAAAAAGGCGGAAGGCCTATCACAAACGGGAGCATAAAGCTCACCAACACGTGTATCACAAACGGAACGCTAATTCCATGGTTGCTAACCATCACAAATTGATCCGAAGCTCCACAAACGGCCCGAAGACCATGGGTTGTTACCCCACCAATTTGAGTCGAAACTCCACAAAACGGGGTTTAGTCTCCCTCGCAGACAAAGAGACATCGCACATTGCTAGTCTAAATCACAAAAATGATCGTCATTGATCATCAAGAAGTGTCAATTACACTAAGCTAGTAAATATACGAGTTTAGCATCATGTCCCATAAACACTAGCTTAACTTAAATATTTGCGAACAAATTATAGATCTCCACTAGAAAATTGTCACAAGAGATTCAATCGAACAAGTCCAAGAATTAACCAACGAAGTAAATGCAAGCGTTTCATACCACTCGTTTTATTAAGTCGTTTAATTAGATTTCTCATACGAGTGAGGTAAATGTTTGTATATACTAATAGATTAGAAATCGGTTTGAGAAAACGAGCTTTGTAATAAAATAGTGTTGAAATCATTTGAAGAAAGAGTTTTGATATTTACTACTAGTATAGAAAACCTTTATATTTTAAAGTGACAAATCATAGAAATGATTGTAGAAACAATCAATCATCAAATTCACATTCGAAGACGTGAATAAAATCCAAAGAAACCGATAAATAATCTATCGAAATAGATATTCAAAAATCCCTAAAAAGGAGTCATCAAAGTCATAATAAATGATAACAACAAATAGGATCGTTACGAATCGATTTAAATTGGAAATTCAATCCAAAAAGGCAAATTGGACAGAAATAGCAGGTTCAGTCGACTGAACAGAGTTTTTAGTCGACTGACCCTGTACCTGAAAATTTTCCAGGTTCAGGAAACTTTCTGTTTCCAGGTTCAGTCGATTGAACAGAAAATTCAGTCGACTGAATCATGCCTGAAAACTTTCGGGTTCCAAGTTCAGTCGACTGAATAGAGGATTCAGTCGACTGAATCATGCCTGGGCTATTTTTCAGCCTATTCAAATGAAGAGCAAACTCATCCAAAATGCAACCGGACGAACATTGGCTCTAAGGGTTTACGCCAATCGGCAACCCGGCCCTATATGCTCCTCGATGCATCACCAAAAGCATGATCAAACATCCATAAAAGGATTTTCACACAAATTTGACTTTAAAACCCAAAAAATGGAATATTCACAAAACCAATCCAAATCAAAAGCAAATTCACATGAAGAAGTGTTAGGAATTCATACCTAATAACCAAAGATAATTACAGTCATAGATGTGAGATAAAAATCTCACTTTTGAACCCAAACGATTGAAGAATAAGCTTGAAAGCAAAGAAGAATCAACCACTCTTCAAATCCAACTCAAGAAGCTTGATTCTAAGCTTAAAAGAAGAACATTCCCAAAATTAGGTTTAGGAATTTCTGAAATTGATTAAGAGAATGAGTTGGAGAAGATGAAGAGAAACTTACCAATGGGTTCTTCAATTAGTTTTGGAGCTAGAGTTTGATTTGCAAAAGAAAACTAGAGCTTGGAGTTTTAATTTTCCATCTCTCCCACCATTGATGCTTTAGAACTGAAAGGAGGAGGAAGTGAGAGTGAATGGGGGGAGTGGTTCAGATTTGAGTATAAGTTAGACATAGGGCTGAACCAAACCCAAACCCAAAGTGAAAAAGTAGAAAAACTTGACTAGCTCCAAACATATCGAAGCTTATACTCAAAAAGGTCGCAAACGGCATTTTAAACTCAATGAAAGTCGTCCCGAGTCCTAATTCGACCGTATGCAAAAATTATCTTTTCGGACTAAATTTCGAGTATCGATAAAATATTTAAATAAAATATTTAAATATAAAAATCGATAAATATGCGGGTTGTTACAGACTCCTCTCCTTAAAGAAATTGCGTCCTCGCAATATTTAAGAAGAAAATATAAAGTAACAACCATAAAAGCATATTCAACACAAAAGAAATTTGAAATAAAAGGTTCACCTTAAAGAGCACCGGAAAACAAGTCCGGATGTGATCGCTCGATGAACTCATTAGATTCCCAAGAACAATCCTTAGGATTTGAAGACCATTGAACTTTCACAAGCGGAACATCCTTATTTCGAAGTCGTTTGACTTCCGAAGCAATAATACGAATAGGATGTTGCTCATAAGTTAAATTAGGTGAAACTTCAATTTCTTCCACAACTCCGGCTCAATAATAGAATCAGAATCTCGAAGGCACTTCCGTAATTGAGAAACATGAAACACGTCATGAATAGTAGAAACTGAGCCGGTAATAAAAGGCGATAAGCCACGGAACCAATATGTTCGGTGATAGGAAATGGTCCAATATATCGAGGTGCTAATTTTCCCGATCGACTGAAATGTACAACACCTTTCATAGGTGAAACACGATTGAACACAAGATCTCCCACAGAAAATTCTAACTTCCTTCTTCCCCCAAGACCTGAGGGAACGGAACGACAGAAAGCTCTGACAAAGCCATTCAGATTATCGGCATAGGATTTTTGTCTACTCTGGGCTTCTTTCATCCTATGTCGAATAAGTTCAATCTTTTCTGTGGAATCACGAATAAAATCTGGACCTAAAACCAGCTTCTCACCGGCCTCAAGCCAACAAGAAGGAGATCGACATGGCCTTCCATAGAGTTCCTCAAAAGGTGCCATACCAGTACTAGATTGGAAGCTATTATTATAGGAAAACTCAACAAGATAAATATGATCTTCGCAACTTCCACCGAAATCGAGCACACAAGAATGAAGAAGATCTTCAAGAGTTTTATTCACACGCTCGGTTTGTCCATCGGGCTGGGGGTGATAAGCGGTGCTAAAATTAAGCTTCGTCCCTAAAGCTTTTTGAAGACTCTTCCAAAATCCACTAGTAAACAATGGATCACGATCACTAACGATAGAAGTAGGAACTCCATGTAATTTAACAATTTCTTTAACAAAGAGTTTGGCCAAAAGAGGAATGGTTCAGTTAGACCGAACAGGAATAAAATAGACGGATTTAGTAAGTCTATCCACTATCACCTATAAGCTATCAAGACCCGAACGAGAACGGGGAAGACCATCAATAAAATCCATGGAAATTTGGTCCCACTTACAAATTGGAATTTCCAAAGGTTGCAATAACCCACCGGGCCTTTGATGTTCGGCATTAACGAGTTGGCAAGTCATGCAACGCTTAACAAAGTTAGCAATATCAGATTTCATTCCCTCCCAATAATAAAGCCGCTTCATATGCGCGTACATTTTACAACTACCGGGATGAATGGTAAATTTAGAATGATAAGAATCTTCTAAAATATCTTTACGAAGATCACTAATATTTGGCACGATAAGTCTACCAAATTTCCGAATGCCGCCATGAGAATCGATATTAAAGTCTTTCAAACCTTTAATATCAACTTTATCCTTAATATTTTGGCCAAGAAGAGTCAATTCAGGATCTAGCCTTTGAGCTTCAAGAATGCGGTCTAAAAGAGAAGGATGAGCCTCAAGGCTACATAAAACAAGAGATGAACATAAATCGGAAACACGGTCCCGAATTTCACAAGTGGATAAAATCTCGAGATCGTTCCATTCGGATATCATCATAGAAACAACCGCTTGTTGTTTACGGCTAAGAGCATCGGCGACACGATTACCCTTACCGGGAGTATAAAGGATATCAAGATCATATGGTGCAAGAAATTCGAGCCAACGCTGTTGACGCAAATTAAGTTCCTTTTGAGAGAATAAATACTTCAAGGACTTATGATCGGTATAAAGAACAAATTTCTCTCCTAAAAGATAATGACGCCAAATACGAAGAGCAAAAACAATAGCCGCGAGTTCTAAATCATGTGTGGCATATCTAGTCTCGACTGGCTTCAATTGCCTAGAAGCATAAGCAATAACACGTTCTCTTTGCATAAGAACGGCACCCAAACCAACACGACTAGCATTGGTATAAACAACGAAATCTTGATTCCCCTCGGGAATAACAAGAATAGGAGCATCAGAAAGAAGTTCCTTTAGTTTCTGAAAAGAAGTCTCACATTTGTTCGACCAAATGTATTTAACACCTTTCTTCGTTAAGCTAGTGAGAGGCACGACAATCTTAGAAAAGTCTTTGATAAAACGGCGGTAATAACCCGCCAATCCAAGAAAACTACGAATCTTCGTCACACTCTCCAGTCTCTTCCAATCTTGAATCACTTCAATCTTTGAAGGATCCATGGAAATTCCGGATTCGAAAATAATATGACCGAGAAACTTCACACGAGATTGCCAAAATGGCATTTAGAAAATTTCGCCTTTAATTGATTACTCCTAAGAGTTTCCAACACAATCCGAAGATGCTTTTCATGCTCCTCCTCGGTTTTTGAATACACAAGAATATCATCAATAAAGATGAGGACAAACCGATCGAGGAAGTCTTCGAAAACTCTATTCATAACGTCAACGAAATAAGCCGGAGCATTCGTTAGACCAAATGACATAACAAACCATTCATAAGATCCATAACGAGTATGGAACGATGTCAAAGGAATGCTATCCTTTGCAATACGAAGCTAATGAAATCCAGTAGCTAAGTCTAATTGTGAAAAGACTCTAGAACCACTAAGTTGATCGAATAGATCATCAATCCGAGGTAAAGGATATTTATTTTTGATAGTAAGATCATTAAGCTTGCGGTAATTAACGCAAAGCCTAAGCGTACCGTCGGATTTCTTCACAAAAATAGCCGAAGCTCCCTAAGGCGAGGAACTAGAGCGAATAAATTGCTTCATCCCCAATTCGGATAATTGTTTACGCATCTCTTCATTTTCTTTATTGGACATACGATAAGGAGGACGAGTAATAGGTTGAGCTCCAAGGATAAGATTAATTCTAAACTCAATTGCTCGCTTAGGTGGTAATCCTAAATCGGGCTCAAATATATCGGAAAATTCACGAACAACGTGAATAAGAGAAATAATATCTTCCTCATCATCATTATCATCATCATGAGGATTTAAAGAATATAAAGATGCAACCAAGCTGGAATCCGAATCTTTAAGATTAATAGAAATCTGCTCAACAGATTGAGGATGTCGAAGATAAATAGTCCGCTCAGGACATAGGATATGAGCTTCATAACGGTTAAGCCAATCCATTCCCAAAATCATTCCAAAGCCTAAATAACGCATGACATGCAAATCGGCTCGGAAAGAAAAATCACCCAAAATAATCTCGACAACATTACACAATAAACTGATTGTTGCGGATCCACCAACCGGATTCACAATTTTCAAAGAAGTCATTAAAGCAACAACACTTAAAGAAAAAGTATCAACAAGTTCTTTTGATATAAAAGAATGGGATGCACCCGTATCAAAAAGAACTCGAATAGGTTGATCACGAAATATAATAATACCATCAAGGATAGAATGAGAAATACCTCGACCACGAGATGTGTTGCCAGGGGCTTGAGCAACATTAAGCTTTCCCTCCTTCCTGCCCTGAAGCTTGGGGCATGAAGATATAACATGACCGGGACCTTTGCAGTAGCAACAAGAGAGAGACTTTGGGCACTTGTTCGCGTAATGGTCCTTCGAACAACAATTAAAGCATTCCCCACGACCAAAGGAAGAAGTCTTTGGCACCGGGATTGCTTGCTTCCCTTTCTTATTGGGATAAGGGCTTTTGAATTTACTGGGCCTTTTCTTGTTGTTGTTGAAGCTTGGTTTGGAACCCACCACTTCAACATCATTTTCCCTATCCGCCTCTTCAAGACGAAGAGCGATATCAATGAGTTGGTCGAAAGAAACTTCTAATTTTAGAAGTAATGGCTTCTTGAGATTTTTGTTTAAGCCATAGACAAATCTTTGATTTTTCTTCAATGGGGTGTTGATATATTCGACCCTGTATTTAGAGAGAGATTCAAAAGACGCGACATAGTCAGTCACGGAAGATTCACCTTGAACAAGGTCAACAAAACAGCGAGCCAAAGTCACCTTCTCAGCTTCTGGTACGAATTTTAACTCGAAGCGCTCTCGGAATTTCTCCCAAGTGAGATCCGCTTCATTTACTTCAGAAATCAGAAGCTCGTACCAGTCTAATGCTCTTTCTTGGAGCATACTAGAAGCCACCTGAACCCGATGAAGATCGACGAGATTCATGCGAATGAAGATTCGATCACAGGTCCGCAACCATGCCTGGACCTCGATGACAGTTTCAGAACCTTTAAATGGCTTCCCACCCAGGTTGGTGTAATCATTGCACAAACGTGCAAACCCAGATTTAGGGTGAGTAGGTTCCGGATTAGAACCAGCTGCTTGAGCATTCGTGACAAGGTCAAGAAGTTGCTGGGTAGTCATAAAAACTCCATCTTGGGGAATAGCACTAGATTGACCGGTGCTGGGACGTCCAGGTCTAACCATTTCTCTTCCTTTAGAAAGAAAGAAAGAAGAAGAAAAAGTTATTCTCAAAATAGATATCAAGCAATCTTGATAGATAAAACAAGGGATCATAAAGAAAATAGGATGAATCGGTACGAAGACTCGAATAAAATCCTAAAGCACGACTCCTAAGAAAGACTTAGGACGATGATCCTTGTTACAATATTTCGTATTGTTCCGAAGTTTGGCTCTGATACCAAGCTGTGACGCCCCACCTCTATACCCACGCTAGCCAAAAACACTACGGAGTAATGCTGTCGACTAGCACGGAGAATAAGGCTGTTGAGGAGCGACCATCCGTGTAATTGCTTTGCACGAGCACCGACATGTCAGGTAGTATAACTTCAAAAATCCGACATACCGATACAAACACAAAGCTACACATAGTGGCTATACAAATCTTCGAAAACAAATATAGAAATAAGCATAACACAATCAGTCACAGATATTCATATCATAAAGGCGAAAGAAGATATGAATATATAACTAACACATGGAAGTGTATATCAGAGTAGTGGTCAAAAAGATCCGCAATAATACAAAAGAATAGCAACACGTGCTATACAAAAGAATACAACTATGAGTCCATATCTCAAGTGTATACAACAAAATAAACTACTAATCTAAGTAGTTAGCCAAAAGTCAGAGAAGTCAATCCCAAGTGAGAAGTCAAGCAGAAGCACCTTTAACATCTCGGTCTGACCCGAGTATTATTTAATAAGAAAATAATAAACGGATCAGTCTAGCTATAAATATCAGATGAAGCGATATAGAATAAGAGATATGACTAAACACATAATAATCACAATGCCAAACTGTGATAACTAAGTAATTGAAAATCAACAAGAGATTTATCAATATCACAAAAATCTACTCAAAGATCAAAAAAATGTCATACTCCTTATTTCGTTCACCAAACCATAAATATTGACGATTATATCAATATCATTCAAAAAAGTCAATGACACACAAATTCACCAATGCACAAATATTGATAAAACTTATCGATGAAAATCACGAAAATTGGTGAAACACAAATTCTAGAAATCATCTCAAGAAATCCAAAAATCACAAAAAGGGGGAAGGCCTATCACAAACAGGAGCATAAAGCTCACCAACATGTGTATCACAAACGGAACGCTAATTCCATGGTTGCTAACCATCACAAATTGAACCGAATCCGCACAAACGGCCCGAAGACCATGGGTTGTTACCCCACCAATTTGGGTCGAAACTCCACAAAACGGGGTTTAGTCTCCCTCGCAGATAAAGAGACATCGCACATTGCTAGTCTAAATCACAAAAATGATCGTCATTGATCATCAAGAAGTGTCAATTACACCAAGCTAGTAAATATATGAGTTTAGCATCATGTCCCATAACCACTAGCTTAACTTAAATATTTGCGAACAAATTGTAGATCTCCACTAGAAAATTGTCACAAGAGATTCAATCGAACAAGTCCAAGAATTAACCAACGAAGTAAACGCAAGCATTTCATACCACTCGTTTTACTAAGTCGTTTAATTAGATTTCTTATACGAGTGAGGTAAAGGTTTGTATATACTAATAGATTAGAAATCGGTTTGAGAAAACGAGCTTTGTAATAAAATAGTGTTGAAATCATTTGAAGAAAGAGTTTTGATATTTACTACTAGTATAGAAAACCTTTATATTTTAAAGTGACAAACCATAGAAATGATTGTAGAAACAATCAATCATAAAATTCACATTCGAAGACGTGAATAAAATCCAAAGAAACCGATAAATAATCCATCGAAATAGATATTCAAAATTCCCTAAAAAGGAGTCATCAAAGTCATAATAAATGATAACAACAAATAGGATCGTCACGAATCGATTTAAATTGGAAATTCAATCCAAAATGGCAAACTGGACTGAAACAACAGGTTCAGTCGACTGAACAGAGTTTTCAGTCGACTGATCCTGTACCTGGAAATTTTCCAGGTTCAGAAAACTTTCTGTTTCTAGGTTCAGAGGACTGAACAGAAAATTCAGTCGACTGAATCATGCTTGGAAACTTTCGGGTTCCAGGTTCAGTCGACTGAACGGAGGATTCAGTCGACTGAATCATGCCTGGGCTGTTTTTCAGCCTATTCAAATAAAGAGCAAACTCTTCCAAAATGCAACCGGACGAACATTGGCCCTAAGTGTTTATGCCAATCGGCAACCCAGCCCTATATGCTCCTCGATGCATCACCAAAAGCATGATCAAACATCCATAAAAGGATTTTCACACAAATTTGACTTAAAAACCCAAAAATTGGAATACTCACAAAACCAATCCAAATCAAAAGCAAATTAACATGAAGAAGTGTTAGGAATTCATACCTAACAACCAAAGATAATTATAGTCATAGATGTGAGATAAAAATCTCACTTTTGAACCCAAACGATTGAAGAAGAAGCTTGAAAGCAAAGAAGAATCAACCACTCTTCAAATCCAACTCAAGAAGCTTGATTCTAAGCTTAAAAGAAGAACATTCCTAAAATTAGGTTTAGGAATTTCTGAAATTGATTAAGAGAATGAGTTGGAGAAGATGAAGAGAAACTTACCAATGGGTTCTTCAATTAGTTTTGGAGCTAGAGTTTGATTTGCAAAAGAAAACTAGGGCTTGGAGTTTTAATTTCTCATCTCTCCCACCATTGATGCTTTAGAACTGAAAAGAGGAGGAAGTGAGAGTGAATGGGGGGGGTGTGGTTCAGATTTGAGTATAAGTTAGACATAGGGCTGAACCAAACCCAAACCCAAAGTGAAAAAGTAGCAAAACTTGACTAACTCCAAACATGTCGAAGCTTATACTCAAAACGGTCGCAAACGACAATTTAAACTCAATGGAAGTGGTCCCGAGTCCTAATTCTACCGTATGCAAAAAGTAGCTTTTCGGACTAAATTTCGAGTATCATAAAATATTTAAATAAAATATTTAAATATAAAAATCGATAAATATGCGGGTTGCTACAGGTTGGAGGGATCCAACTGGATTCCTCAACTATATTGATTTATTTACAGATATTGTGATATTTGTTAACTGTCATATACTGATATATGATGTCTTTGTTGTCGTGATTGACTATTTGGTGCTGTTGCATCATCGGACCATTTTTGAAGTTTAAAAATAACGATTTTGATTTTAAAATGATTTTTAAAATGATTTTTTCAAAGTATACGTTTTATTAAATTTTTGAATTGATTCATTTTAAATAATTAAAACGTTATAAATTTTTATTTTATAAAAATTAAGATTTTTGTGAAATATAACCAAAAGGTGATTTTTAAAATAAATAGATTTATAAAATAGTTTAAATATGGATTTGTTGAATTATTATAAAGGATGTATATAGAAGATTTTTAACATTGATATAAAATAAAATAAAATTATATATATATATATATATAATATTGGAATTATAAAACGAGTTTATTAAGTGTTAAAATGAAGTATAAAATGGATTTCATTAAAAATTATAGATTTATAAATTGTGAAGATTATAAAATGAATAGATGTTGTAAAATAAAAGATTTATAAGTAATTAACTTATAAACTGGATTTTGGGCATTAAAATGGGATATTAATAGAAATTGTTAATAAAGGAGATTTTATAAGTTGAAGTTGTTATAAAATATAAATGAATCTTACAAGTAATAGAAGTTTTAAAAGAACGATTTTGTAAATAAATGAATTATAAGTATTTAACTTATAATATGGACTCTTGGTATATAATTGAGATATATAAATTGAATTGGATTAATAAAGGAGATTTATAAATCGAAGCTTATAAATAGAAATGGAATTTATAGACATTGTTTATAAATTCGAAATCAATGGAATTTGATAAATTGAATTGTAACGACCCAACTTCCTATCTCCAGGAAATCGCATCGCTAATAAGAAAGAAAGGGATAGAAAAGAGAAAGAAAGAGAAGAAGAAGAAACAACACATCAGAATCTAAACAGCGGAACGAATAAATTATATTAATACATAAAATATTTACATCGTATACAACATTATCAGAGTACACAGATAATACAACACATACTAGACAGTTATAAACATCTGTCTAGTTATTACAACTCAATCAGTACAAGAAACAACTCAGAGAAAACACACAGTGGAAAATTATATATATCTACACGCAGAAGCCTCCTGCTCCATTGCTCCTCCATAATTCGTCAAAGCTAACCCGAATCCTAACCTGAATCCCTTGGCCACTCGTAAAAATTTGAGTACCCAAGAGTTTATGAAAAACAAAAATAAACTCCGGGTCAGACATGGGTCTGGTGTGAGTAACAGGTTAAAGTTGCTTAACTAAAAAAAACCTTTTGAAAAGAAAGGTATCACGTAAGACTTCCCACACATAAACATGGAAAAAAATTTACCTTACGCTAACCAAAACATTTGATGGGAAATCCGGTGATATTATAATAGTGTCTAAGGTTTTCAAGTAAATAAGAAATAGCCGAAATTGTTACATTTGTTAAATTCCAGCTACTAGCCACAAAAGTGGGTAATACAATCAAAACCGTTGGCACTTATTGGATTTTGGATTCCATACAACGGCAGGGCTACTGGGGTACCGCCCGTCATAGTACGTGGCCTAGATCACCGTACCGAGGAGTACTCCCACTCCCCTGCAACACAAGGCCGGACCCATTCCTTACTGAACAGTTCCGAACAAGACAACCCCGGCAGTTGTCGCGATTCAACCGCCCCACATAGCCGAATATAAAGGGACTCTTAGACAGGGGTAAATCTTGCTCTCAAGTGGGGGCTACCCACGAGCCCTTGCTGCACCTCCCCTGTTTTAGCCATTCCCGGTTGATGAGGCTTGAGGCTACGATTACCTTTATAGGACACATCACTTAGAATGCTCATCGTCCGCCTGACGATGTGCTGAAAGCATTCAATCCATACAAGTTCATTCCGGGTTCGAACGAAACCGAAGGCACTATCTCGTTGCACTCATTATTGGAATCACCCTCAGAGTCAACGACCATAGCCCTTGCACTCTGATTCACCATCTCGAATCTATAAGTACTATTCCGTCAACTCATTACGGAATCACCCACAGAGTTATACTGACGTATAACCCTTACACCTCGAGTCTTCACTTGCTCCACTTAGATTCATGACCTAACGTTTAATTGGAATCGATGTGGTTTTCGGATTCCAAATATGGAAACCCGATCCCGGTCTCATCGAAATCCAAAGCGTGTCTTTTAGGTCCAAGTTGCTTTAAGTTTAAACAATTCAATTTAAACTATCTATATACACACAGATAGATACTTCACATCATCATAATAGATAATCAACAATATTATGATAAACAAGTAATCATCACAAATTGACAATCTATATTACCATCATCCATAGATAACTCATACCATCACAATGCAACCAATGCATCCATAACACACAATACTATTTATCTCATGTCTGAGATTCAAACCATTCAAGTCAAACCATATCATCCATTCATAAGCAAGGATCCATAATCACACCATCTATAATTAATTTAAAATGAATTAAATTAATTATTTCTATCTCTAATTAATTTAAAGTGAATTAGATTAATTACCTATCTTTAATTAATTTAAAATGAATTAAATTAATTACTTCACCATTTAAACTTGCTTACTTAACTCTTAATTGATTTCCAATCAATTAAATTATTATCCTTAAATTAATCACCTTAATTAATCGCCCTTGATTAATTACCCCTTAATTACATTCAAGTAATTATCTTTAATTAATTTTACAAATTAATTATCCTTAACCAAAATCAGTAATTAACCTTTAATTACTTCATAAATTAATTAATTACATTAATTAATTACTTCCTTAATCACTTATCAATGATTAATTAATCTTAATTAATTAATCCTTAATTACATCATTAATCATATTAATTAATGATCCTTAATTAAATTTAATTAATTACTTTATTTAAATTAATTACATTAAGTAATTAATCTTAATTAAACCACAATTATTAATCATACTTGATTAATTACATTTAGTAATTAACTAACCTTAATTACTTTCTTAATTACTTCTAAATTAATTACATTTAATAATTAATTATATTTATTAATCAATCTTGATTAATCTCATTAGTAATTAATTACTCTTAATTAATTACACTACTTAATTATTTTTAAATAAATTAATCAATCAATACTTAAATTAATTACACTAAGTAATTAATTATTAATCACTTCACAAAGTAATTAATCCCAAAATACCATACTTTAATTAATTACTTCCAGTAATTTACTTAACTTAATTACTTCTCTAAGTAATTATTTCTCAAAGATTACTTATCAACTCATTTAATGATTATTCTAAATTAATTAAAGTTAATTCATTAATTTAAACTAATCCAATCAATAAATTAATTACAAAGAGTAATTAACATCTTTAATTATTTCCATAAAATAATCATACTTAATTAAGTTCCATAATTGATTGTTTAAATTAATTAACCCAATTAATTATCAAAATTAATTACATTAATTAATTAATAAATAATCACAAGTTAATGACCTTCATTAACTTATTAACAATTTCTTAATTACCTTTCTTAACTAATTAACTTAAATTAATTACTAATTTAATTAACCTTAATTAATTTCAAATCTTTAATTAATTAAACAAATTAATTAATTACATTATTTAAATTACCTTGCTAACTTAATGAAACAAAGATCACTAAATCTTAAATTTACTTTTAGAAATAAAACTTTTCTTATTCATGGTTACTTTATCATAAATAAAGTAACTTTAAAACAATTTAACTTAAAATTGTTTCAAATTACATTTTAAGTTCAAAATTTAGAAAGAAATCAAACTTAACTTAAACAAAGTTTAAAAACATTTTAAAATCTTTTTAAAACTTTATACTAAAGATTTTCCTATTTTATAAAAGAAGTTATGAGAAATTTAAATCCCAAATTCATTTCAAATACAAATCATATCTAAATATGTTTCAACATCCAAATTTGTTTAAATATTTAAATTGCCTTAAAACTTCCTTTATTTTCAAACCATTGTTTCAAATTGGAATTTGATTTCAGATTTAAACTCATGTTTGAATCTCTACTTAAATTTAAAGCTTTATTCTAAATTAAAATATTTAAACTCTTTGAAGTTGTTTAAACATTTTTGTTTCAAAGTTTAAATTTAAATTTCAAACTTGGATTCAATTCTCATTTGAAATTCATACCTTAAATTTTGATTTAAATTTTGTTATCAAAATCCTGCATTTAGATTTTAAAACAATCTTTAAAATTAAAATTACAGGTTTCAAAAACCTGTAATTCCAGAAAACAAACCCGAGTTCCCCCTTTGTTTGCTTCGAGTAAAACCATCTGCTACTTCGAGCAAAATTCGATTTCACTCGAGTATAACTCGAGTACAATACTCCTGCAATCCCAAATTCTCCCTGATACTCCTTCTTCACCGTGCATATGCACGGTGGCTGTAGCCACCTCCGGCCACCACCCAGTCAGCAATCAAGTCGACACTTTCCCAAAGATCATCAACGATCATCCAAAACTCCACAACATCCAGAGATCAAATTTGAGTTTTCCCCAAATCCCAAACTGAAGCATACTAACAGGTATCCCCATCCAAACCCAAACCTGTAAAACACCTCACGCTCTCTCCTCCGATCAGCGGCGATCTTGTAACTCCGTCCAACCCTTCTCCAATTCCCAAACCACCACTACCCCAGAAATCAAGACACTCGGTCGCCTGAAACTTCCATACAAATGAAATTGTTGCAGTACCTAAAAACTAGGTTTACTATCTTCATCAACTTCCCATCTCCTCCACCGAGATCTGTTCCTCTTCCAGGCATTTTTACCACACTCCCTGATCACTACACTACCTCCTCCAAGAAACCCAAACCTTCTGATCAACTTGATCACCATAAATTTACTCAAACCCACTATCAGTTCAAATAAGAATCTGCAGTCTCAACTTCTAATTAAACAATATGATTTTTGTTTTAAAAATCATTATTTTGTTTAAGTTTTCAGTTTACAATACTGCATTTAAAATTTATAATGTCTGTGTTTTCATGTTTATTAATCATGCACTGAAGCTTTACAATTTTCCAGAGACATTCCTCAATTTGATTTTACTTAATAAGTTTCCTAAACTAAACTAGGGTCTAATTAACATAATTATTACAGAATCTAAACCTTAACAAGATAATTTAACTAAAGCAAGAGGTTTTTTTTAGAAACAGGACCTGAAACAAGGATCAGAGGAAGCACAGTCACAAAGATTCAAACATTTATATGCACATATTCAGCAATATATTCAAAATCATATGCACAGACTAACAAATCAACATGCAATCAAAATAGCATACACAAACATACCTATTTAAGCAACCATTTATATTTAAATTTCAAAAAGAGTTACTCACCTGTTAGTAGAGATGGAACAGAGCTTTTGGAAAACTGTTTTGAAAGCTTTTTCCCCTATGCTTTTTTTAAAAAAACTGAGTTGCTTGTTGAATTAAACTTGCATGCAGGCTTGAACAATCCAGACTTCTTTTTTTTATTATTATTTGAATTCAACTTACATGCAACCCTTATGAACTAGCTGTTAACACTTGCATGCAGGTAACACATGCTTTGCTTGTTGATTTTGAACTTTCGGTGCTTGAATTGCAACTGCAGTTGCATGCAGTTTTGAAAAGAATGCAGACAGTATTGATCAAAACTCTTGTTTAAAGAAGGCATGCAGGCTTTTGATTTCAATTAAATTTGAGAGCTTGTTGTTGTTTTAAAAATTCAGGTGGAAGAGAGAATGCTTGCATTCTTTAATTTTTGGAAAGAAGAGTACACATGTTACAGATTTGATTTTGAGGGAGGGTTGCATTGAATTTGAAAAATCTGGTTTTGAAGAGGTTAGAAACTAGTTTGTTTCAGCTAAGATTTTTCTTCTTCTTAACTTTGAAAAAAATAATAATAATATGAAGATTTAGAAAAGAATAGAGATGAAGGAAACATGTTTTAAATAAGTATAAATGATTTAATTAAAATATAAAAGAAAATCAAAATAAAAGACACTTGTCACAAACTTATATTATATGATAACACATGTCTCATTAGTTGATTAAAATGTTAACATTTGTTTTATACAACTTAATGTGTTTTATAAATGAAATGTATTTCTTTTTATTTTATTTTAAAAGTAAATAAAACTCTTTCACTTTATTTGTATTTATATATGTGTAAGTTATTTCCATGAGTAAATGTATATACATTCCTTTTTTAAAGAAAATGAAGTGAAACAATTTATATAAAAATGAAAACTTATTTACAAGATTCATATAGGTTTATTCATTTGAATTTCAAAATGAATTCAAATTCAAATGCTATTTACATTTAAAATCCAATTTTAAAACTAATTTATATTAACATATTTATTTTGACAATAATAATTTTGTCTTTTAAAACATATCTACATTTATGCATTTATTATTATTAGAAAATACTCATTTATCAATTTTAAATTATTTATAAAGAAATTATAAATTTCTTATCTTATTTATCTTAATTACACACATTAATGTTAAATGTTTAAATGGTATTTTTAAATTTTTAAATAATTCCAAATTATAATTATTAAGCTATATTTAAAACAAATAAAATAAACTTTTATTTGTATTGTTAAAATTTAAACTATATTTTAAAATACAATTATACAATTTAAAACAATTACTTTAAGTATTTTAAACAATTAGTTATTTATTAAATAAAATAATAATCTCCAAATCATTTAAAATGAATATTAGAATTTAAAAATAAGATTTTATTTGTTAATTTAACTTCACCTCAAAACTTATCTATTCACAATATATATATATATATATATATATATATAAATATATATACACACATTATAAATAGGAAAATAATTATTAGCCTTTAAAAGATAAAATTCATCAATTACACATTAATTTAATTGGATTATTAAATCAAGTAAATTTTTATTAAAATTTTATCAAATCAATTTAATTTTAAATACAGATTATTAAATTGATATTGTTAAAATTTCCGGGATATCACATTCCTTCCCCCTTAAAAGAATTTCGTCCCCGAAATTTAAAAGCAAAGATAATTTAATAACCCATTTTAAAATTTTAAATTTATATCACAAACATACATCAATCATATGCTAACAATCAAAACAACCGATTTATCAAATCAAACAAATTTAATTATCCAGACAAAATTCTGGATAAAAATTTCTCGAGTTTCCCCAAGTATATATATATATATACACACATACCGGGATACTCGCCCTATATAACCCAAACAATCTAAACTATGAAGCTACAGAGCTTCTATTCATCTAGATCTACAGAACTAGACAAGATATCAGACTACAAACGAGTCTGACTCAACCACTAAACCTTCTTGAACAGCTGGTTCCACTTCCAGAGATAACTCATACACGTACTCCCTCAGAGATAAGTGAATCTCATCAATCCAATTATCCAAACTGGCAATTTAACTCTTGAAAACCAAACACCAATCCAACCAAAACACAGAAGAGATCCAAAACAAAACTCTGACTCCAGTATCCAATTTCCTTCGTCTCTTATCTCCAAAACTCTTCTGACGATCCCGGGCTGCCTAAATCTAAACTGATCAGCTCAACTCTTGCTGATTCCTCTAAAAACAATCTAGACCAAAAACATCCCAACACAACGATCTTCTCAAGCTCAACCAAGACTAAGTCCACCAATTCTTCTCTTCAAACCTTAGAAGAACAAACTCACTCTTCTATCCAGAAAAGACAAAATAGAAGCATTCCCAAACTGCTTCCGCTGCACAACTCTGAACTTGCACAGAAGACACTGCTGATGAAGAATATGAGCACAATCTGGACATCACTTTCCAGAAATATGGCTCAACATATGTAATAAAACTCAATCTTCAGAAGTGAACAAACCTCCGACTTCTCAGAAGACAACCAAAAATTCTTCAATACCTCAAAAGAAAACTCAAACTATCGCAAATTACTTTTGCGATCAATACAGACCAATTCCCAAAGAAATCTGTTCTCACTTTCCAAACAGAACAGCTTACTCTTAATTAGCCAATCCAATAAAGTATTGGGTCCATTCTGCTGCTTCTGAACTCCTTCTTCAGAAACTACTCAGCCAGTCAACTTCTGCCAACACAGACACTCCGAGCTGCACTGCTGACACCAATGCCAAAACTTCCTTAGCTAAAGTTCTTCGAGAAACTCAGGCCTCAAAGCCAATCAGCAGATCCTGCTGAACCCAACCACAACACCGAAGTAGATACACTTCCTAACTCGTTCCAAAGAAAACATCTTCGGAAATATCCATATTTACTGCATCTCATCACGCAGCTACTACTACTTGAGGTATCAAAATAACATCACACACTTCTGCCAACCAACAAATTCAAACTCTACTCATTCATCTTCAAAGATGAACTCTGAACCTTAACAGGTACCTTCAGAGATCAATGAAATATCTACACCATTGCACAACTCACTCGAGACGGTATTAGGTCTACAGTCTCGACAAATACACTTCCAACCTCAAACATTCAACCTCCAACCAATGGTAGTTGTGTTATACACACCACTACCTTATCTACCTTTATAACTTATATTGAGAAAACCTGAACGGGTAACCCAACAAATAGGTAGAAATATATATATATATATATATATATATATATATATATATATATATATATATCAAAACTACAAATACGCACTCTCAAGATAGACACCACTCCAGAGCCTAGGTATTCACTCAACCTAATGCTCTGATACCACTGTAACGACCCAACTTCCTATCTCCAGGAAATCGCATCGCTAATAAGAAAGAAAGGGATAGAAAAGAGAAAGAAAGAGAAGAAGAAGAAACAACACATCAGAATCTAAACAGCGGAACGAATAAATTATATTAATACATAAAATATTTACATAGTATCAGAGTACACAGATAATACAACACATACTAGACAGTTATAAACATCTGTCTAGTTATTACAACTCAATCAGTACAAGAAACAACTCAGAGAAAACACACAGCGGAAAACTATATATATCTACACGCAGAAGCCTCCTGCTCCATTGCTCCTCCATAATTCGTCAAAGCTAACCCGAATCCTAACCTGAATCCCTTGGCTACTCGTAAAAAATTTGAGTACCCAAGAGTTTATGAAAAACAAAAATAAACTCCAGGTCAGATATGGGTCTGGTGTGAGTAACAGGTTAAAGTTGCTTAACTAAAAAAAACCTTTTGAAAAGAAAGGTATCACATAAGACTTCCCACACATAAACATGGAAAAGTTTTTACCGTACGCTAACCAAACATTTGATAGGAAATCCGGTGATATTATAATAGTGTCTAGGGTTTTCAAGTAAATAAGAAATAGACGAAATTGTTACATTTGTTAAATTCCAGCTAGTAGCCACAAAAGTGGGTAATACAGTCAAAACCGTTGGCACTTATTGGATTTTGGATTCCATACAATGGCAGGGCTACTGGGGTACCGCCCGTCATAGTACGTGGCCTAGATCACCGTACCGAGGAGTACTCCCACTCCCCTGCAACACAAGGCCGGACCCATTCCTTACTGAACAGTTCCGAACAAGACAACCCCGGCAGTTGTCGCGATTCAACCGCCCCACACAGCCAAATATAAAGGGACTTCTAGACAGGGGTAAATCTTGCTCTCAAGTGGGGGATACCCACGAAGCCTTGCTGCACCTCCCCTGTTTTAGCCATTCCCGGTTGATGAGGCTTGAGGCTACGATTACCTTTATAGGACACATCACTTAGAATGCTCATCGTCCGCCTGACGATGTGCTGAAAGCATTCAATCCATACAAGTTCGTTCCGGGTTCGAACGAAACCGAAGGCACTATCTCGTTGCACTCATTATTGGAATCACCCTCAGAGTCAACGACCATAGCCCTTGCACTCTGATTCACCATCTCGAATCTATAAGCACTATTCCGTCAACTCATTACGGAATCACCCACAGAGTTATACTGACGTATAGCCCTTACACCTCGAGTCTTCACTTGCTCCACTTAGATTCACGACCTAACGTTTAATTGGAATCGATGTGGTTTTCGAATTCCAAATATGGAAACCCGATCCCGGTCTCATCGAAATCCAAAGCGTGTCTTTTAGGTCCAAGTTGTTTTAAGTTTAAAACAATTCAATTTAAACTATCTATATACACACAGATAGATACTTCACATCATCATAATAGATAATCAACAATATTATCATAAACAAGTAATCATCACAAATTGGCAATCTATATTACCATGATCCATAGATAACTCATACCATCACAATGCAACCAATGCATCCATAACACACAACACTATTTATCTCATGTCTGAGATTCAAACCATTCAAGTCAAACCAAATCATCCATTCATAAGCAAGGATCCATAATCACACCATCTATAATTAATTTAAAATGAATTAAATTAATTATTTCTATCTCTAATTAATTTAAAGTGAATTAAATTAATTACCTATCTTTAATTAATTTAAAATGAATTAAATTAATTACTTCACCATTTAAACTTGCTTACTTAACTCTTAATTGATTTCCAATCAATTAAATCATTATCATTAAATTAATCACCTTAATTAATCGCCCTTGATTAATTATCCCTTAATTACATTCAAGTAATTATCTTTAATTAATTTTACAAATTAATCATCCTTAACCAAAATCAGTAATTAACCTTTAATTACTTCATAAATTAATTAATTACATTGATTAATTACTTCCTTAATCACTTATCAATGATTAATTAATCTTAATTAATTAATCCTTAATTACATCATTAATCATATTAATTAATGATCCTTAATTAAATTTAATTAATTACTTTCTTTAAATTAATTACATTAAGTAATTAACCTAAATTAAACCACAATTATTAATCATGCTTGATTAATTACATTTAGTAATTAACTAACCTTAATTACTTTCATAATTACTTCTAAATTAGTTACATTTAATAATTAATTATATTTATTAATCAATCTTGATTAATCTCATTAGTAATTAATTACTCTTAATTAATTACATTACTTAATTATTTTTAAATAACTTAATCAATCAATACTTAAATTAATTACACCAAGTAATTAATTATTAATCACTTCACAAAGTAATTAATCCCAAAATACCATACTTTAATTAATTACTTCCAGATTTACTTAACTTAATTACTTCTCTAAGTAATTATTTCTCAATGATTACTTATCAACTCATTTAATGATTATTCTAAATTAATTAAAGTTAATTAATTAATTTAAACTAATCCAATCAATAAATTAATTACAAAGAGTAATTAATATCTTTAATTATTTCCATAAAATAATCGTACTTAATTAAGTTCCATAATTGATTGTTTAAATTAATTAACCCAATTAATTATCAAAATTAATTACATTAATTAATTAATAAATAATCACAAGTTAATGACCTTCATTAACTTATTAACAATTTCTTAATTACCTTTCTTAAGTAATTAACTTAAATTAATTACTAATTTAATTAACCTTAATTAATTTCAAATCTTTAATTAATTAAAAAAATTAATTAATTACATTATTTAAATTACCTTGCTAATTTAATGAAACAAAGATCATTAAATCTTAAATTTACTTTTAAAAATAAAACATTTATTATTCATGGTTACTTTATCATAAATAAAGTAACTTTAAAACAATTTAACTTAAAATTGTTTCTAACTACATTTTAAGTTCAAAATTTTAAAAGAAATCAAACTTAACTTAAACAAAGTTTAAAAACATTTTAAAATCTTTTTAAAACTTTATACTAAAGATTTTCTTATTTTATAATAGAAGTTATAAGAAATTTAAATCCCAAATTCATTTCAAATACAAATCATATCTAAATATGTTTCAACATCCAAATTTGTTTAAATATTTAAATTGCCTTAAAACTTCCTTTATTTTCAAACCATTATTTCAAATTGGAATTTGATTTCAGATTTAAACTCATGTTTGAATCTCTACTTAAATTTAAAGCTTTATTCTAAATTAAAATATTTAAACTCTTTGAAGTTGTTCAAACATTTTTGTTTCAAAGTTTAAATTTAAATTTCAAACCTGGATTCAATTCTCATTTGAAATTCATACCTTAAATTTTGATTTAAATTCTGTTATCAAAATCCTGCATTTAGATTTTAAAACAATCTTTAAAATTAAAATTACAGGTTTCAAAAACCTATAATTCCAGAAAACAAACCCGAGTTACCCCTTTGTTTGCTTCGAGTAAAACCATTTACTACTTCGAGCAAAATTCGATTTCACTCGAGTATAACTCGAGTACAATACTGCTGCAATCCCAAATTCTCCCTGATACTCCTTCTTCACCGTGCATATGCACGGTGGCTGTAGCCACCTCCGGCCACCACCCAGTCAGCAATCAAGTCGACACTTTCCCAAAGATCATCAACGATCATCCAAAACTCCACAACATCCAGAGATCAAATTTGAGTTTTCCCCAAATCCCAAACTGAAGCATACTAACAGGTATCCCCATCCAAACCCAAACCTGTAAAACACCTCACGCTCTCTCCTACGATCACCGGCGATCTTGTAACTCCGTCCAACCCTTCTCCAATTCCCAAACCACCACTACCCCAGAAATCAAGACACTCGGTCGCCTGAAACTTCCATACAAATGAAATTGCTGCAGTACCTAAAAACTAGGTTTACTATCTTCATCAACTTCCCATCTCCTCCACCGAGATCTGTTCCTCTTCCAGGCATTTTTACCACACTCCCTGATCACTACACTACCTCCTCCAAGAAACCCAAACCTTCTGATCAACTTGATCACCATAAATTTACTCAAACCCACTATCAGTTCAAATTAGAATCTGCAGTCTCAACTTCTAATCAATATGATTTTTGTTTTAAAAATCATTATTTTGTTTAAGTTTTCAGTTTACAATACTGCATTTAAAATTTATAATGTCTGTGTTTTCATGTTTATTAATCATACACTGAAGCTTTACAATTTTCCAGAGACATTCCTCAATTTGATTTTACTTAATAAGTTTCCTAAACTAAACTAGGGTCTAATTAACATATTATTACAGAATCTAAACCTTAACAAGATAATTTAACTAAAGCAAGAGGCTTTTTTTTTAGAAACAGGACCTGAAACAAGGATCAGAGGAAGCACAGTCACAAAGATTCAAACATTTATATGCACATATTCAGCAATATATTCAAAATCATATGCACAGACAAACAAATCAACATGCAATCAAAATAGCATACACAAACATACCTATTTAAGAAACCATTTATATTTAAATTTCAAAAAGAGTTACTCACCTTTTAGTAGAGATGGAACAGAGCTTTTGGAAAACTGTTTTGAAAGCTTTTTCCCTTATGCTTTTTTAAAAAAAAATTGAGTTGCTTGTTGAATTAAACTTGCATGCAGGCTTGAACAATCCAGACTTCTTTTTTTTTTTTTTATTATTTGAATTCAACTTACATGCAACCCTTATGAACTAGCTGTTAACACTTGCATGCAGGCAACACATGCTTTGCTTGTTGATTTTGAACTTTCGGTGCTTGAATTGCAACTGCAGTTGCATGCAGTTTTGAAAAGAATGGAGACAGTATTGATCAAAACTCTTGTTTAAAGAAGGCATGCAGGCTTTTGATTTCAATTAAATTTGAGAGCTTGTTGTTGTTTTAAAAATTCAGGTGGAAGAGAGAATGCTTGCATTCTTTAATTTTTGGAAAGAAGAGTACACATGTTACAGATTTGATTTTGAGGGAGGGTTGCATTGAATTTGAAAAATCTGGTTTTGAAGAGGTTAGAAACTAGTTTGTTTCAGCTAAGATTTTTCTTCTTCTTAACTTTGAAAAAAATAATAATAATATGAAGATTTAGAAAAGAATAGAGATGAAGGAAACATGTTTTAAATAAGTATAAATGATTTAATTAAAATATAAAAGAAAATCAAAATAAAAGACACTTGTCACAAACTTATATTATATGATAACACATGTCTCATTAGTTGCTTAAAATGTTAACATTTGTTTTATACTACTTAGTGTGTTTTATAAATGAAATGTATTTCTTTTTATTTTATTTTAAAAGTAAATAAAACACTTTCACTTTATTTGTATTTATATATGTGTAAGTTATTTCCATGAGTAAATGTATATACATTCCTTTTTTAAAGAAAATGAAGTGAAACAATTTATTTAAAACTGAAAACTTATTTACAAGATTCATATAGGTTTATTCATTTGAATTTCAAAATGAATTCAAATTCAAATGTTATTTACATTTAAAATCCAATTTTAAAACTAATTTATATTAACATATTTATTTTGACAATAATAATTTTGTCTTTTAAAACATATCTACATTTATGCATTTATTATTATTAGAAATACTCATTTATCAATTTTAAATTATTTATAAAGAAATTATAAATTTCTTATCTTATTTATCTTAATTACACACATTAATGTTAAATGTTTAAATGGTATTTTTAAATTTTTAAATAATTCCAAATTATAATTATTAAGCAATATTTAAAACAAATAAAATAAACTTTTATTTGTCTTATTAAAATTTAAACTATATTTTAAAATACAATTATACAATTTAAAACAATTACTTTATGTATTTTAAACAATTAGTTATTTATTAAATAAAATAATAATCTCTAAATCATTTAAAATGAATATTAGAATTTAAAAATAAGATTTTATTTGTTAATTTAATTTCACCTCAAAACTTATCTATTCACAATATATATATAAATATATATACACACATTATAAATATGAAAACAATTATTAGCCTTTAAAAGATAAAATTCATCAATTACACATTAATTTAATTGGATTATTAAATCAAGTAAATTTTTATTAAAATTTTATCAAATCAATTTAATTTTAAATACAGATTATTAAATTGATATTGCTAAAATTTTTGGAATATCACATGAATGTTGAAATTGGTTAAGGAAGTATATTCACGATTTTGGACAGTGAATATATTATTAAATAAAATGGATATGCTTAGGAAAATGAATATTATAAAATGAAGTTAATCGTTTTAACGATATTTTAAAATGTATTAAACATCGAAAACATAGATTTCAACATTCATTGTTGAAATAGACGTTTTCGAGAAATAGAAGGAAATGATGGACTATAACACTGTTGTTATAGTAAATGATTTCCAAAAGGAAATATTTTTTATAGTATTGGGATTTATATATCTATCTTAATTTCGAATCCCTATACCAGTGATTTTGGGTCGTCGTAACGATGTTTTGCGCAACATTCGTTTTGGCCCAAATAAATGTGTTTAAAAGAATGTTTTCCTTAAAGAATGAAATATATACTTAATTTCGATTTAAGTATATTGAAAATTTTTCAAGTGTTGAAAATAAATGGATTTGGGAATTACTTATTATTAAATAAGCACGGAAATGTTTTCCAATATGAAGTGAATGTTTTGAGATTTTATCTTTTAAAGATAAATTGAAAATGAATATTAGAAATCGATTTGGAAATCATATATTCATAGATATTTGGAAGTGTAAATTCACTATGGAATTTATAAAAGAAAGGGGAATTTGTTTAAAAATAAACGTTGATTTATTTTTGAAGTATGGGAATAAATTTACGGATTTGGAAAGTAAATATAAAGTAAATCGCTAAGGATTTATTTAATTGATTTAAATGAACCATTTTGAAATGAAAGTTTTTCCACGTAAGGAATATGATTGAAATTTGTTTTCAAATGGTTAAAGTGTGGAAATTACATATCTAGTAAAGATATTTTTGGAAAATAAATAATTTGGGAAATTATTTGGAATTTGGTGATGTCGAACACGCCTATTGATAATTAAATAACCGACTATCAATATTTACCTTTAAATAGGTATTTGTTGTGATTGCTTGAATTTGAATGCTACACTTATTTTTGAAATAAGCGCTCACTATTCGGGTTAGCCGGGAAAGGACCTTGGGGACGTCATTATGGATTGCATTTGATGACCGGTGTTGAAGACCGGATATTTGTGAAAACGGAAGGATTACCGCCGAATGTTTCTGCATCGGCTGATCTCCGATATAGAAATTTATTACCCTTTGTGATGGGAAGTCCGGTCGTGATTAGTGAATATCCGGATTGCAAGGACTTCTTTGTAAGTGCCTTCAGTTCCGTTCGATCCCGGAACGGACTTGTATGGATGTGCGTCTGACATTACAATTTGAGATGTAAAGAAGGTTTCTATCAAATATGTTTCCGTTGGTGGCAGAGAATTTATTCTCTTAGCTTAACACCCTAGAGGTTATGTAGTTGATGGTTACTAGTGATACATTCCCAAATTGGTAATGTGGCATACGAAGTGCTGTTGAGCATTTGATGATCAAAGCACAGCTTTTGTATAATGCGTGGCTTTGTGGACGAGACTTCGTCGGACCTCACACCACGGAAATGGTCAAAACAGGAAGGATGCAGCAAGGTTATTAGGGGGTAGCGCCTCTTTAGTGTATGTCATTCCTTCTGGATAGAGGTGGTATCATGGTATGGAGCCCAGAAACTTAACCTATGTTGTTGCTGCAAATTTATTGCTTTGTGGTTGATGGAAATCGAGGATCCTCGGATATAGATGGGTTACGATCGGGGAATGACATATTCGTGTCAGTAGTTACCCAGTTAGGGGTAACCCAGCCTTGTGTTGGCAGAGATCCGGTTAGGTTCTCGGGTCGTCTTTCCAGAGGCGTACCCATGTGGCAACGGGAAGTTCCTTGGCCTGACCATTTGTTGGAAATCCAAAGAAATAATACGAACCCTGTACGGTTTTAGTTGTATAACCTGCCATGGAATGTGGCGGTAACCTGCTATTGAACATGGTAGCTATAGTAGGCATAAGTGCGAAATGCCTATGCTGGCTAAGATATATATCTTTACTTTCAAAATGATTTTTCCTACACTATGCACTAGTAATAATATCAAATGTTTCTTTTTAATGCGCATCAAGCATCTTTGACTATCATAAGGAGAAATCTCCTCCGATTTTGCATTTGCATTGTGTGTGTGTGCGGGAGGCCTTATGGTAGTCTCATTTTCTAAAAAGCATTGCGATTCTATTTTAAAATTATCATGTTCTTTGTTTTAAAGATAATCTATTTTAGTTGTCACACCAGTCACATGACTGACTCGGAGTATATTGTTTTCTTTCCTAAACTCTGGGTGCCCACCAATTTCCACACGGGCAGTATAGAATTAGGTTATCAGGATATTCTGGAATTTAGGAGTTGCTGGAGGCAAGCTGGATGGCATGGCGTATTCACTAGTATATAGTATTTCTTTCCGCTGTTTGTTGTTGTTTTTTGTTGTACACTTTGATGATGTAATGAAATGTAATATGATGTAATAACTGATATAGTTCTTTGTTTAAAGATTATTCATTTATCTATTATATGTTGTTCCGCTGCAATTGTGAGATTCTGATATTGTTCTGTTGTTTTTTCTGTTCTGTTCTATATTTTTCTTCTTCTTCTATTTTTTTCTTCTTCGTTAACCCTAACGGTACGGTTTTTCGGCCTTCGATTGTTCGGTAATTGACACAGTGGACGTATTGACGTCGGTTTTCGAGCGTTGAAAAGTCGCGTCGTCACAATTTGAAAGCTATGAGACAAATCTTTGATTTAAAGATTTAAATGAATTAATCCAATTGAAATAGAATTGTTTCAAAATCCGGGAATGAATCTTTGTGAAACTGAGTGAACTTTGTGAAATAAATCTTTTTGTTTAAAAGGTTTGAAATGGTAATCGGTTTAAAACATTTGAAAGAAAGTTCTGAATTATTAAGTTATGACTTAATTGAAATCCCAATATCCATATGTTTTAGATATTGCGCTCACTATTCGGTTTAGCCGAGAGAGGACCTTTGTGTCGTATAACCAATTCCGAATATGTGATTCAACGTTATGGTTAGCATTTGAAGACCGGTGTTGAAGACCGGGTATTTGCAAGAACGATAGGATGACCTATCGATTGTCTCTGCACCGATTAGCTACGGTATAGAGATTCCCTAAGTGACTGGAAGTCTGATCGGGATTGTGAATACCTGGATTGCAAGGACTTCTTTGGAAGTGCCTTCGGTTCTGTTCGAGCCTAGAACAGACTTGTATGGTGTATGTCTGACACTACACTTTGAGATATAAAGCAGATTTCTTTCAAATACATTTCTGTTGGTGGCGGAAAATTTATTCTCTTAGCTTAATACCCTTCTCTGAGATGTACGAGCTCAGAGGTTATGTAGTTGAAGGTTATCGGCGATATATTCCCAATTTGGTAGTGTGACATGCTAAGTGTTGCTGTGTGTTGATGATCATTTGTGATCAGAGCATGGCTTTTGTATAAAGCGTAGCTCTATGAACGAGACTGCATCAGGACCTCACAACCCGGAAATGGTGAAAACAGGAAAGATGCGGCAAGGTTATGAGGGTTGCGCCCTTTAGGGTGTGTCATTCCCTTCTGGTAAAGGGTGGTATTTGGTATGGAGCCCTGATATTTACCTATGTGGTGGCTACAATCTCATTTACTGTGTGGTTGTTGTTTTAGAGGCGCCTCGGATAAAGGTCCCAAAGGACCAGGGAGTGGCATGCTCGTGTAGTAGTTACCTAGTTACAGAGGTAACCCGACCTTGTGTTGGCAGAGAGCTAGTTAAGTTCTCGGGACGTCCTGCCTGAGGCGTACCCATGGACAGTGGGAAATTCCTTAGCCCGACCATTTGTTGGGAAAACCAAACAAAACAATACGAGCCTTGTGCGGTTTTAGTTGTATAACCTACCATGGAATGTGGCGGTAACCTGCTATTGAACATGGTAGCTACAGTAGGCATACGATAATGGTCGTATGTTGGCTAAGATTTATACTCTACTTTCGAAATGTTTTTCTGCACTTTGCACTTATGGTGATAATATCAAAAAAATTTTTTGCGTATCAAGCATGTTTGACTATCATAAGAAGAAATCTCCTCCAATTCTGCGTTTGCATTGTTGTATGTGGCGGGAGGTCTTATAGTAGTCTCATTTTTCAAAAGCATACCGGAATTCTTTTATAAATCTAGTTCTTTAAAAAGCAACTGCTTTTGTTTACTCATACCAGTCCCATGACTTATCCGGAGTTTATTGTTCCATTCCTAAACTCTAGGTGCTCACTATTTTCCACACGAGCAGTCAAGAGCTGGGTTTTTCAGATAGTTAGGTTTGGTAGATTATCTGGAGCTAGTTTCAATCTTTGGATGCACACCAATCTTGCTTGTCTTAGTGAATCGTGATATTGGTCCGAGCTGCTGTTGGAGTTCTTCCTTGAAGACTATCTTAGAGTTATTTGTTCCGCTGCTATTTCATTGTATCATATCTCTGATGTATATTGATATCTGTTGTATCATCTATTGTATCAGATATTGTATCATTGTATTTTTTTTCCGCTTTGTTGTTATACTTAATTGTGTTATAAGCTCCGGCGACTCGGATTTGAACGGTCGAATCTGCAGCACTCGAGTATGATGTAAAGTATGGATGTCGATTTTCAAACGCGAAAAATTCGCGTCGTTACAACTCGACTTCGTTAGAGCTTCTTTTCCATCGACATGCATGTGCAGGCGTTCACACCACTCGATCAAGGCTCCCTCATGTGCGTTCGCCATTATCTCCAATTCATTCGCATGCAATTTAATTATTATTTTTTAGTATCCGGTTTTGATTTTTTATCTTTCGTGAATTCGAATTGAGAAAGAAGGGGGAGGAAAGGTTGTGTGATTTTAAAAAGGAAGAATGGGTACATGATTTAAACAATGACTAGGTGGCTGATTTGAAGGAAAGAGGCTGTAAATAAATTGATTTGATTTCATGTTTGTCCAAATATTCCTGCTTCGCATAACCCAAAATTACGATCACTTATTTATGCATGTCGCTTGACATTTCTAATTTTATACTACTATTCCAAACCCAATGGAGCAAGTCTCGAGGTCTAATTCGATCGTGTGAAGAAGATAGCCTTTTGAATTGACTGTTTAAAATAAATTCAATTCAATTATTTTTAGGCGTTTCTATTCCATACAACCAAACGTTAATTCCAAATCCTACGAAATTTGAATTCCGATTAAAATACACTATTATGGATCCAATGGAACTAGTTTCATCGAATTCCGAGACCTTGCCTCGGATCGTTGTTTAAAGGCGTCGATTAAATCAACGATTTCGAAAATTTACAAAATCGCTTAAATTTGAGTTTTAAAACTTTCTAACTAAACTATAATTTCAAATCCAATATTTAAACCATTTAAATATTCAAAATCAAACGACGAAAAATCCAATCGTTAGATTCCCCCCTTGTAAAAGAATTTTGTCTCTGAAATTGCTAAAGCGGCAAAAATGCTCCAAACCTATTAACTTAAGCAAACACACTTAGTTAAAACTCAGTATTCCCTTTCCTAATTCCTTTAGTTCCAATAAACATCTAATTTCACTTTCAACCCAAAATATCTTCTTTAGTTAACAAAATTTTTCAAAATTTTTCTAACAGCTTAAATTTTCAAAATTCCTTGGCAGAGTCTCCTTTGTACGGAAAGCCTTTTGCAATATGAAAAGAATGATAAATATGTATATACATCAACCCACAAGGTCGAAAAACAAAATATATGTCAAAATTTATTTCTTTGCTGTATTTGATCCGAAAACGTACCTTTATTTAGCTTTTAAAGCGAGCAGCTTATTTTATATGACATTACGCAACCCAATTCTGGCCTAAATGGCCTTCCTGTACCTGTACTTACTCAATTTAAACATGTAAGTAACAAGAACATAGAATTTAATAACTTCGCATTCATTTAAATAGTTAAACATATAAATTCATAACCTAACAAGTCATGCCATGCATTTATAACAATTATAAGGTTCTTAATCATACGATTATTCATTTCAATCGATTTTTATACCATTTATTCAGTTTCTAATAGTCCACAAGCAATTTATTTGCATTTAATACGTAATTGCATACATTTTATACATATTCATTTCAAATTGATTCTAAACCAATTTATCAACTTCTATTAATTCACATCCAATTTGTTCACAAAATCTTGCTCGCTCATTTTATATTCAACAACAATTCAATCCATGCCAATTTTTTTGTGAACCATTTCATAAATTTATTCGAGCCAAGTTCTCATCCAAATATTAATTTAGGTTAATTCGTTGGTTTCCAATCATTTCAACTATATAACTTAGGTTTATTTCTATTGCAATAAAATTTCATTTCGTTTAAATTGACACTTGTTCAATTTATTTACCTTCGATTGATTCACATTTCCATTTCAAAACTTAATTCCATACTCGAATTCATTTAAATAATATCCCAAAGCCATATCCAATTTACTACACTTAAATTGAATTTATTTATAACTTAATTCATCACCATTTCAATCCGTTTCTATATTCAATTAACTAATTAATTTTTCATGATAATAAGAATGATTACCGGGTGTGGACTTGTAGTCAAGATGGCAGATGCAGGTTTAAACATATATGGAATTCAACTGGACCCAGATTCGACCATCAATGTTGGACATCTTTGATATGACATCATGTACACTCACAAAAAGGGAAATTTATTTGTTTAAAGCTATAAATGATTCCCTTCCCATCAAACCAAGATTGATTCACAAAAGAGTTAATATTGACCCTATTTGCATGATGTGCAATGCTCATGATGAAAAAGTGTACCACTTTTTCTTCGAATGTAATCATTAGGCTATATTTGGAAATAGTGTCGAATTAAACTTAAATGGCTAGCTACTCACACTAATGTTATTAAGCTATATTAGGAAGTTCATATTATAATACCAAAATTTTAACAACACAACTTCAGTAATGATCTGATGTGAATTGCTCTATATACATGAATTTGGTTTTTATGGAGATAAATGAATTATTGTATTTTTAATAATAGTGTATAAATAAACGTGATTTATGTAACCTCATTTCCTAAACAACTAGTATTCCAGCTAATAAATCTAAATATAGATTCAAAATCACTAATACAGAGCATGAATTGTCTGAAAAATGAGGCATAATAATTGATATCAACCACTATTGAAGTGGTTTCTCTTTCCCATAACATATGTATTCCCTTTGATGATCGCGGGCCATCCTCTCCTTCAAGGAAGTTCTATTTCCTATTTTAGTTAAATTCATTTTCATTTTACATACATTAGATTATTTGTATTACATCACAAAGTTCAGATCGTATACTCTAGGCCATATCTTGAATTTTGGGGCTCAAATTCGCAACACTATTAGCATCAAAGATTATTCTCACTTCTTCTACTAGCTTGAATTTAATTCTCTTACTAACCCAAATCCATTTAACTTATTTAAGTTAAATCTGCAATTTCATATTGAAGTTCACTATTTACTTTCTTATTTATATCGTTTTCAACTTATAGGTCCAAAACTTTTTATATAATGCTTTCACACACCATTTAGATGAGATTTCGGAATTTAAACACCTAGTTTTATTTCAAATCACTTTGAAATCACATATTCTCTTTGTATATCAATCTTTCTTTTGGAAATTTTAAAATAGACTCGGTTTTACCCAAAATAATTCCTTTTGGAATTTTAAAACATAACTTGTTTGCCCAACAAATCTGAAACAAATCAACCGCGGTAATAATTTGTCACTTAGAAACTCGAAAATGAACACTGGTGATGTTGTAGTCATCATTAGAGTTATTTTTCAACGACCGAGTGAGTTCAGTGCTTCCAATTTCTTTTAAATCCCATTTAAAACAATTTCTATTTAGAATATTTCAAAATAATAACACCATTATTTATTCCAAAATGCTTTGGAAAACATTTCCAAACTTTCTAGGTTTTAAACCTCTAAATTCTGGATTGAATCCAAACTTAGTTTAGCTCATTTGTATAAATCATTCTTATACAAATTCTATTTGTTATATATAATCATTTCAATTTTATAATCTTGTTTTGTTTATAATAATAACATCCAAACACATTAATATGCTATAATAATTTTTGAAAATTATTTCTTTTATATCACAATATAATTTGGGTAAAATTGTTTCATTTACCCCACAAAACAATACTGTGTCGAATTATTCTATTCAAGTGTTTAGAAACCCCTATCGATACAGTTGTACGGACTGTGCCGACCAGAATTCATAAGCCACTTAATAAATCAACCAACACAATACAAAACATTTTATATTCGCTAAAAAATACGCGCTCATACATATTATGCACTCCAACTCATTGTAGGTACACCAACACTGTCTCTAATAAGCAATCCCCACCAAAGCCAAGGTTCTCACTTAACATTCAGCTCTGATACCAAGTGTTGTGGCCTAGAATTTTTTTGACTCTAAAAAATTGGACATAAATACGTCCATTATATAACATGCCGAATATTCCACTACCAAAAATACCGATTGCTAGGGGTGAATAAAAAATTGTAGAAGAAAATAGAACAACAACACAGAATCTCATTAACGCAGCGGAATAAAATATAATATATAATAATAGATTTTTATATAAAAGAAAACAGTTAATGTACATACCATTATTAGAGTACAACAGTCCACAACCAATCTGGACAGTTACACAACTTGTTCTCATATACAAAACTCATATAGCGGAAATAACCAAGTATGTGAAATACTCTAAAATCCTCCAGCTCGTCTCCTAAGCTCCATAATGTCCTAACTTGAATCTGTAATACTCAGTCTAACCCAAACTTTATAATGAAATAACACCCAAGTCAGTCTGGAAAACCAGCGTGAGAAAACACACTCAATTTGAATTATTACTATTTTCAAAATCCTTTGAGAAACAAAGGTATCTCGTAAGACCATGGCACACATAAACGCGATGGATTTTTACCTTACGATAACCAAAACACTTTTATAGAAAATCCAGTGATATTATTATAGTGTCCAAGTACAAATACTTATTAAACTAGTCAAAATTGTTACATCAATTAAATTCCAGCATACTAGACTCCACAATCCAAAACTGTAAAGGCTTTTAGTGGATGTTGGATTCCATACAATGAGTGGGCTACTGAGGTACCGCCCATTACAGTACATCTTTTGAAAAATGTACCGAGGACCTCGCTTGGATCCCCTGCCAATACAAGATCGGCCTATGCTTAACCTGGATAGTACCGAATATGTTATCACCCAGGTGTTCCCATCCTTAATCGAGCGCTCTCTTTTCCGTGCACAACCATATCCATAATTTTTATATATCTGAGGGTAACTAGAAAGGTGATAATATATCCTAATTGGTGCGACCCCCTTAGCCTTGCTGTATCTCCCCTGTTTTATTCATTCTCGATTGATGAGGCATGAGGATACGTTTGCATTTCAAGAACATTTCCACTTAGAATGCTCATCGCCCTCTAAAGACAATGTTCTGATAGCATTCGTCCATACAAGTTGTCCTGGATCTTGGCAAATCGAGTCGCCGTCTTCACCATCTTCACGATATCAGCATTCGAAATGTTCAAACCGGATCGAAGTGGTTTCCAGATAATTATATCTTATCTCTGTCTGTATGAAATGATTAACGAATTTAGCCAGATTTGATAGTCGGTTATTAACTATCAAATAACATCCATAAGTAGTCACTAGGCATATATTACAAAATTTTCAAAACATTCATTTCAAAAATATCTTTACAAAGATAGATATTCAATCTCTTTCGATATTCTAATATTTGAAAACATTTTCGAATACTTATAACCATAACAAGATATTTCAACCCATATCTTACTTCAACACTTATTGATATATTTCCAACTTTGATTTATAATCCCTTAGAAAAATATCTCGATATAAATCCTTCGTCGCTAAATATTTCCAAAAATCTTTTATTTCCACACTTAGGAAAATATTATAAATCCATTTCCCAATATCATTTCTAATATCGATACATAGGAATTATTTCATATATTATCTCCAACATTTTTGGAATTTATATTAATTACTTTTTACATTTACCATAATTGATTATACTCACATACATCTCATATATCCATTTATAACTTCTTTATGAATTTAGATTCAATCCCAACGTACTTATTTTCTAGCATTTCAGAAATTTCCTTAAGCCTCCAGGATTTCATTATAAGATTTTTCTCTTACAAAATCGCATCTGTTAAATAAACTCCGCTTACAAATCTTGAGAGAACTTATAAATAAATTCCAATCATTCCAAACCCCTCTCTATATATATATATGAATTTTTAAAGAATGATAATTTATTTTTAAAACTAATTTAAATAACTATTTAAAATATCAAAACACTTTTAATAAAACATCAACGAATTATTTCCAACTCATTTTTAAATAAAACTAAAATATTTGCTAAGCTGATTATAAAAATTAGAAATGTATTCCAATTAATATTAAATATTTGAAAAATCCACCTCCGAAGTATTTTATTTACTAAAGCGGCTTTAATTACATGGTTTAAATAAATAAAAATTCTCTTTTAAAACAATTTAAGTTCTCAATAAAAATATTTTTTGTTAAAATCCCAATAACTAATTCAATTTATAAATCCCTCTCGATTCATAACACAACGATATCATTCCGATTCCTAACCATCCTCACTTTTCAAAAATGGACTTCGCTATTTTTCCCAAAAATCTATTTTTTATATCTCTATATACATTCACCGTGTGAAATTATATTCCAATTTATCAATTGATTTCCTTTTCCCTTATTTATAAACATTGTTTATAATCTTATAATTCCTTTGAGTTTCACTTATTTATAAAACTAATCTCGCTTATAAAATCTTATTTTATAAATCCATTTCTTAATAAATTCCATATATTTTACAATCTATTTAAAATATCGATTTCAACCCGTTTTTATATTTTCTAGAAATATCATTTTAAAATGCATCGTTTAGAAATCTTATATATGTAAATTTCTTGTAAATCTCTATTTAAAATATTTTTACGAATAGTTAATCTAACCCAAAATCAATTATCATTTTTATCCAAATCATTATTCTTTATAATAATCTAAATTTCGATATATGTATTTTTATATTCAAAATCTCGTTTTAAATCCTTTCACATTCCAAAAAATATATTTACGGTATTTAAACACCAAAAGTTAGGCCAGTGCTACTATAACATCCAATAAAACAAATCATACAACAATCCATAACCGATTATCAATTCACATCATATATCACTATATATAAAAAAATCAATAGTATTTGAGGTGTAACGACCCGAAGATGTCCGACAAACAACATCAAATTCGTATCGCCGGAGCTTGCAACAACATTAGATGATAAATAACACAGCGGAAATAAAAGATGATATCACTGATACAACATGAATACAATATCCAATACATCAATTTGATACAATGATAATCATCAACATCAGAGAATACAATACAAAATAGAGCGGAACACGATACAATATGATAAGTCTTCACAGAACCCAATACTGCAACTCTGATCCAAAAGCTTCAAAGACGAAGCTTCCAAAACTCCAAGCTCGATCCACCATCAAGGTTGCACCAAGATAAGCGGTCCTGTCCGTGGACTCCAAAGACTCCAAAATGATCAAATAGAAAGCTGAAGGCTACCAAAACGATATCTACAACCTGACTATCTGGAAAACCAAACTCTAGACTGCCCGTGCGGAAAATGGCGGGCACCCAGAGTTTAGAAAGGGAACAATAAACTCCAGGTCAGTCGTGGGACTGGTATGAGCAAAAAAAACATTTGGCCTATGAAACAAACAAAAGGTTTTAAGTTTTGAAATCCGCAATGCTTTTTGAAAATGAAACTACCATAAGGCCTCCCGCCACACACACAATGCAAACGCAGAATTGGAGGAGATTTCTCCTTATGATAGTCAAAAATGCCTGATGCGAGGAAATTTCTTTGATATTATTACTGTAAGTGCAAAATGCATAAAAACCATTATAAATCCTAGCCAGCATAGACATTTCGAACTATGCCTACTATAGCTACCATCCAAACAGTGGGGCGCCACCATAAGTAGATGACAGGTAATACAACTAAAACCGTACAAGGCGCGTATTGGATGAATGGATTTCCAACAAATGGTCAGGCTAAGGAACTTCCTATTGCCACATGGGAACGCCTCTGGCGGGACGCCTCGAAAACCTACCCGGCTCTCTGCCAAACAAGGCCGGCTACCCCCTTCCCGGGGAATAAAACCTCAGATATGCCACCCCCGGTCCTTTGGGACCTTTAACCGAGGATCCTCTACACCAACAACATCATACAGTAATAGATATATACTACAGTGCCCACATGAGTAAGTATCTGGGCTCCATACCATGATACTACCCTTTTCCAGAAGGAATGGTCATACCCTAGGGGAGCTACCCCTGAAACCTTGCCGCATCTTTCCTGTTTCGACCATTACCGGTTTGTGAGGATCGATGAGGTTTCGTCCACAAAGCTACGTTTTTCACAAAACCATGCTTTGATCACAAATGATCATCAATCACACAGCAGCACTTAGCATGCCACACTACCAAATTGGGAGTATATCGCCGATAACCTTTAACTACATAACCTCTGAGCTCGTACGTCTCAGAGAAGGGTGTTAAGCTAAGAGAATAAATTCTCCGCCACCAACAGATATGTATTTGAAAGAAATCGGCTTTATATCTCAAAGTGTAGTGTCAGACACACGACCATACAAGTCTGTTCCGGGTTCGAACAGAACCGAAGGCACTTCCGAAGAAGCCCTTGCAATCCGGGTATCCACAATCCCGATCGGACTTCCCATCACTTAGGGAATCTCTATACCGTAGCTACTCAGTGCAGAGACAATCGATAGGTCATCCTATCGTTCTCGCAAATAATCGGTCTTCACCACCGGTTTTCAAATGCTATCCATTGCGACGTATCATTATTCGGAATGGGTTATATGACACAAGGTCCTCTCCCGGCTAAACCGAATAACGAGCGCAAAATTTTAAAAACATACGGATATGGATTTCAGTTAAGTCACAACTTAAATTCAAAACTATTTCAAATGGTTTACACAATTTACCATTTCAAATCTTTGGACAAAAAGATTTATTTCACAAAGTGCACCTAGTTTCACAAAGATCCATTTACAAATTTCAAAACAATTTCCATTTCGAGTGGGTTAATCTAGTTAATCTTTAAATCAAAGATTTAACTTATGGCTTTGAAAAACCATTTCCAAAGGTTCATTCATAACTTGGAAAACTGTTTTTTTTTTCAATTCAAATTTGAAATTCCTATTATACCAATTGGGAAATTCATTTCTTATTTGAAAGCTTTTATCATTTGAAAACAAACAGTTTTCATTTTGGAAAAAAAATTCGATTTCAATTATACAAGTTAAAGTTTCTCAAACTTGGGTTAAATTTAATTCTCAAAACAACACTTTAAAAAAAATGGTTTAAAAACCCATATAACTTGTATGACCTTTTACTTCATAAATTCTAAAAATAGAATTTAATTTCAAATTTTGAATTCAATTTTAAATTGAATTATTAAGTTTCAAAACTTTATTAAGTTATTCAAAATAACTTTTATTTTAGAAATTCTTTCCAAAAGCTTTTCATTTTAAAACCCGATCCATTTTCAAAATCATTTAGATTTAAAAATTCAATTTTACAATCTATTTCAAAAATCTGTGACTTAACCAATTTCCACGTGCAATCCATATTTGTGTGTGTATAGTGTAGTCCAAGGGGTTTTACACAATAGTGCACAACATCAATCATAAGAATATCGATAAGCGGTATAACCCATAACGCTTATCTGCATTCACATATTCATGGATAAAATAAATTTATCAATAACAAGGATTCGCTAATATGATTCGATGTGGGTTTCGGATAACCAACTGGAATCCGACTCCCTGTCGCATCGAAATCCAAATGTCATTTATGGGTCAAAGGGTTTGCATATTCATATAACAATATATTCATCACAAAACATTTCAAAGCATCACATCACATATCAAATATATCAATCTGTCACATAGCATCCAATAGCAATCAAACCTCTACAACTAAGATGAATAATTTGGGTGGTTTTTAAATTTATCAACCACATGATTATTTTCGTTAATAATTCTTAATCGATGATTAAGTTTATCAACTACAGTTGATTTAGTTTTTTTTAATCACCCTTATTAATTAAATCATCTCTAAATTAATTATCTAAATTAATTGACCCTTAATTAATTAAATCTAAATTTCTTATTCCTTAATTAACTACTTTAATTAATAAACCTTTACTTATTGATAAATTAATCATTAATCTTTAATTATCTTCCTTTAACTACTTTCACTAAGTAATCACTATTTTAATTTAATCATTCATTATTTACTTAATTGATTAACTTAAATTACTAATTAATATACTCAAATAAATAAATGCTCAGTTATTGATTAATTTAATCTTAATTATAACTAATTATCCTTAGTTGATTTTTCTTAACTATTAATGAATTAATCTTAATCACAGATTATTACTTACTTGATTATCATTAACGATATAAATTTACTTTTAAGTTAAAAATTTAAACATTTGACTTTTACCTCTAAATCATTTATTAAGTTTCATTTAAAATAACTTGTTACAAATGTAAATTTAAAACTTAATTGTTTTTAAAATCCATTATTTTAAAACTTTTAATTTATACTTTCTACTAAATAAATAAATCATCATTTATAAGGAGGAATAGTTTCAGGATTCATTAAACAAATTTATTAAAGTCAAAAAAAACTGGGATGTAAAAAAATTTCCAGGCAAAACCCGAGTGTCCCTCGGGCTAAAACCCAATATACTCGAGTCCCGCTTCGAGTTTTTCAAAATTTACCCGAGCGCCCCGCTAAAATTTCGAACTTAAAAATTTTCTAAGTGTTTTACGTTCGCATCAAAATCCACTTCGAGTTGAAACCCGAGCCACCCTTTCCTTTCCCCGAGCTCTCCTTCGAGTCGCGCCAGATCACACATCGTCTTCCCTAACCAGAAACCCACTGATACAACGTTGCACGTATACGTGCACAACGATGCTAGCCACCGCCGATCGACGACGAACTCGCCGGCACCTCACCAAAGACCCCAGCCTCGATTCGAACAACCCAAACCCCATAATCATCGCTAAATCAAAATCGAGCTACTGACGTGAAACTAGAGCAAACGCCATCGCCACGAAACCGCCACGCTCCTCCTCCTATGACCACCTGAATGTCGCCCCCCTCCGGTCACGTCTCTGAAAAACTCCAAGCTAACGCCTCCCCGAGTATCACCACACTCGATCCACCAGACAGTTCATGCCGATCGAAACTCTCAGCTCAACCCAAAATTAGGGTTAAGCCCCATATTGATCTCGTTCCCTTGATTCACGCAATCGAAAAATTTTCTAACATTTTTCCTGGCTTCGATAATCATTCAGCTATCTTCAAAACCAATTTTTACATCTAAGATTTGTTAAATCATCTGGGATTGACAAAAAAGCATTTTGTGTTCATCTCGAATCCGCACCTTAAACACGTGAATAAAAATCATCATACTTATTTTAAAAATCTTGTTTTTGTATCATTATTCAAGATATAAAGTTAAATCAACAAATTAAAAATATTCGAATTTAACATATAGTTTTCTTTTCACTGTAAAATGGACATGCAGGACCCATGGTTGCACTGTTCAGCTTCAACAAATCCCAAGTTGTGATTTTAAATCTAAACAACCACAATTCGTTTAAGATCCTAAGTTTTAAAATAGTTTGTATGAAGAAGTGTTAAATTCTCCTTATTTTTCTTGCTCTGTAACCAAAATACAGAGAGGAACAAGCTACATAACAGTTCCTAGTACACAGAAATTTTTACAAAACTACTTGTTTTTAAAACTAGACAACAAAACACAGAGTTTTCTTGAATCTAATACCCATATTTTTAAAATTTCAAGGGTAGTATGTTTGCTCACCTTGGTTGATTATGAACAGAGAACGAGAATTGAAGAGTAGAGCCTGGATTTTAATCCTCCTGAGTTAAATTCTTGTTTTAAAGCTTGATGTTGATTTTATTGAATTACTTTGCCCTGCTTTTGAATCTTCTGCTTCCAGGCTTTGATTCTTGTTTTAGTTGTAAACTGAAGCTTTTCAGTATTTTTCTTTTTGCCAAAACTGTTTTGATTTATACTGCTTTCAGATTTGATCTTGCACTTGCTCTGAATCTGGAATTGGATTTGCTTCTTTTTTTTTCTTTCTAATCTGCTTTGATTTTGTTTTACAGATCTTTGGAGAGGAGGTTTTTCGAATTTGAGTTTGAAGATGGTTTCTTGTTTTTAGTTGATTCAAATCTAAAGTTCTGATTTGTTTTCAGGTTTTTGAGAAGTGGAAAGGCTGGCTATTATTATTTGCATGTTCCCCAAAAATTTGATTTAAAAGAAAACAGATTCCTTTGCCACTTGTACAAATTTTTCTTTGCATGCTTTAGGTTTTAAAATTTGATTCTGAAGTTGATGATATTGTTGTTTCCAGATTGAAAGTATGATACTGATATTAGTTTGCAGGCTTGTGAAGTTGTGAAGGAGATTCAAGCCTGGTTATTTTTCTAATTTACAATGTTTTTCTATGTAACTCAATTTTCAAAGGAAAAGTGATTTTGTCACTTGTAAATATAATTCAAACATTGCTTACACTCATATATACTTACATATGTAATATATGTATATATACAAATTTAGTTCAACAAATTCTAAAGAAGGTATATAAACTCCAAATTCAACTATGCCTATTTATATACTCATACATTTTTTTAATATTTCTTTTGTACAATTTTTTAAAGAAGAAAAGAATGATTTAAAAAATTTGATTTCACATTAACAAGTAATTACTTTTATTTATATGGGTGAATTTTACTTAAAAATAATATTTTGAAAATGAGTGCATTAATATTTTTTTCAACTTTCAAACATATCTAATATATCTAAAATTTAGAAACAACCTTTTATTAATTCTAAAGCTTCTAATTCTATTTTATTTTTAATACATTTTATTTTTGAAAACCAATATTTGTTGATAAATTACTTATTCTTATATTCCAAATCAATTTTCTATTTATCTTTAAATCCATATTTATTTTTAAATCAATTTTTTTTTATAAAATTACTTATCTCTAAGTTTAAACCAAATCCTACTTATAATCTAAAATTTTAAAATCATTCAAGAAATTTCCTAACTAACACATGAGTAAAATTCATAATTTATTTTCAAAATTAAATTAATTGCCAAATTAATCGTAGTAAATTTTCAGGAATGTTACAGATTTCCCCCCTTAAAGAAATTTCGTCCCCGAAATTTACTAGGGAGACGAGGAAAAATAGATGATAGATAAAGAACGATTGATCAGATCAGATCGAAATATTTATTCTGCATTCGGTTTACCAAATCAGAATATCAACAAATATGAGAATCAACTCATTCAATTAAAAATTGGGTTATTTAATCTACGGAGTATACATGGGTAATGGTTAGTTCGAAGGAATAACTAACCGCTCGTAGAATATATCGAAACCCAATGAAACAGACGGAAATGGATTCGACTACGATCTCAGATTCAAGATTTAATTTATTTATGATTTGCTAAGAAATAAAACTAGGTGTAGATCCTATAACGAACAAACTTGAAAATTTAATCGTAAACAAGAAGGTTACCTTATAAAATTTCCTTTTCTTTATCAGCCCTTGAGGTTGAAGAATCACCCCTGACTGCGTATCTCTTTGCTACTAGAGCTTCCTTCTTTGTCGGACAGTCGTTGATCCTATGTCCTGGTTTGCGGCAATGATAACACCCCGTAGATTCCTGATCTGGCCTCATAAATGGCTCTCTCAATCCTGGCTTCCAAGGATTCTTACATTTATCCGAGTAGTGGCCTTTCTCCAAGCAGTTGAGACAAGTGACTTCTTTTAGCCTTTTCTTTCGAGAATTCTTCTTTTCTTTATCTTTCCTCGATTTCTTTCCACCAAACTTCTTTTTCCTCCAATTTAGATTACTTGTGTTTCCATCCTCCTCTGGGACTTCATGCTTATCCAGAGTATCATATCTATAGCCCATATCAATTAATTCAGAAAAGGATTCCTTTACGTGAGTAGTCATCCTCTCCTGGAATTCCTTATTCATTCCCCGAATAAACTTTTCATTCTTCTTTAACGGTGTATTTACCAATTCTGGACCGAATCGAGATAATTCATTGAATTTGTTCAAGTATTCCTCAAATGATAAGCTTCCTTGCTTCAAATCTATAAACTCTTGGTACATTCTAGAGATACCAACAGACGGTATATATCGCTGCTCGAACACTTCCTTGAAACGACTCTAAGTGAATTCATCCGCCAGTTCATCTAATGTCATAGTTTCCCACCAAGCTAAAGCCACTTCCTAGAGTTGCCAAGAAGCTATCAATCGCATCTGATCATCTTCCAACCTTAGTCCCTTGAAAATCCTTTCGCACGATCGAATCCAGGCTTGTGCTTCGATAACTGGTTCTTTGCCTGTGAATGGCTTTCCACCAAGTCTAGAAAAGCTTCGATATAAATCAGCTAGATTTGATTGGGATTGAATAGGAATATCTGTCGCTGCAGGGCCTTGACTAGTTGAAGTGGTACTTGCCTGTCCCCAATCTCGTCCTCTTCTTCCACTCATTCTCACTATCTGTAATAGTAAGAAAACCGATTTAGGCATTCAGACAAAATATCTTAGGGAATAACAACAGATAAAGGGAATAGATTGAGAAATTTGGATTTTGGTTTCACTGGTTACACTCATTCTAGGGTAGACTTCACCCTATCTCTAATGAGCTACCTAATGTGTTACACTCCGTAGCTAAAGTTCTTACTCAATCTTTGCCCTGATACCAAACTGTGACGGCACGAGGCAATGGCGACCGGTAGGCTTTGCAACCATCCCAGACCCACCGTGGCTTACAATGGTATCCCAGACCTTGCTTTTACGGCCAGCCTTTCGACTGTCTCGGCTTACGCCTAACCAACCCCTATTCACTAAGAGAGGACATGTAGGGGTAAGTATCTCCCGTTCGCCACCAAACCGCGAAGCGAGAACCCCCTATCACATTCACTAACAGAGAAAGACTGGTGTGAGCAAACAAAACATTTGGTCTATGAAACAAATAAAAGGTTTTAAGTTTTGAAATCCGCAATGCTTTTTGAAAATGAAACTACCATATGGCCTCCCGCCACACACACAATGCAAACACAGAATTGGAGGAGATTTCTCCTTATGATAGTCAAAAATGCTTGATACGAGGAAATTTCTTTGATATTATTACTATAAGTGCAAAGTGCATAAAAACCATTTCGAAAGCATAATATAAATCCTAGCCAGCATAGACATTTCGAACTATGCCTACTATAGCTACCATCCAAACAGTGGGGCGCCACTATAAGTAGATGGCAGGTAATACAACTAAAACCGTACAAGGCGCGTATTGGATGAATGGATTTCCAACAGATGGTCAGGCTAAGGAACTTCCTATTGCCACATAGGAACGCCTCTGGCGGGACGCCCCGAGAACCTACCTGGCTCTCTGCCAAACAAGGCCGACTACCCCCTTCCCGGGGAATAAAACCTCAGATATGCCACCCCCGGTCCTTTGGGACCTTTAACCGAGGATCCTCTACACCAACAACATCACACAGCAATAGATATATACTACAGTGCCCACATGAGTAAGTATCTAGGCTCCATACCATGATACTACCCTTTTCCAGAAGGAATGGTCATACCCTAGGGGAGCTACCCCTGAAACCTTGCCGCATCTTTGCTGTTTCGACCATTACCGGTTTGTGAGGCTCGATGAGGCTTCGTCCACAAAGCTACGCTTTTTAACAAAACCATGCTTTGATCACAAATGATCAACAAATGATCATCAATCACACAGCAACACTTAGCATGCCACACTACCAAATTGGGAGTATATCGCTGATAACCTTCATCTACATAACCTCTGAGCTCGTACGTCTCAGAGAAGGGTGTTAAGCTAAGAGAATAAATTCTCCGCCACCAACAGATATGTATTTGAAAGAAATCGGCTTTATATCTCAAAGTGTAGTGTCAGACACACGACCATACAAGTCTGTTTCGGGTTCGAACAGAAACGAAGGCACTTCCGAAGAAGCCCTTGCAATCCGGGTATCCACAATCCCGATCGGACTTTCCATCACTTAGGGAATCTCTATACCGTAGCTACTCAGTGCAAAGACAATCAATAGGTCATCCTATCATTCTCGCAAATACTCGGTCTTCACCACCGGTCTTCAAATGCTATCCATAGCGACGTATCATTGTTCGGAATGGGTTATATGACACAAGGTCCTCTCCCGGCTAAACCGAATAACGAGCGCAAAATTTTAAAAACATATGGATATGGATTTCAGTTAAGTCACAACTTAAATTCAAAACTATTTCAAATGGTTTACACAATTTACCATTTCAAATCTTTGGGCAAAAAGATTTATTTCACAAAGTGCACCTAGTTTCACAAAGATCCATTTACGAATTTCAAAACAATTTCCATTTCGAGTGGGTTAATCCAGTTAATCTTTAAATCAAAGATTTAACTTATGGCTTTCAAAATCCATTTCCAAAGGTTCATTCATAACTTGGAAAACTGTTTATTTTTCAATTCAAATTTGAAATTCCTATAATACCAATTCGGAAATTCATTTCTTATATGAAAGCTTTTATCATTTGAAAACAAACAGTTTTCATTTTGGAAAAAAAATTCGATTTCAATTATACAAGTTAAAGTTTCTCAAACTTGGGTTAAATTTAATTCTCAAAACAACACTTTAAAAAAAATGGTTTAAAAACCCATATAACTTGTATGACCTTTTACTTCATAAATTCTGAAAATAGAATTTAATTTCAAATTTTGAATTCAATTTTAAATTGAATTATTAAGTTTCAAAACTTTATTAAGTTATTCAAAATAACTTTTATTTTAGAAATTCTTTCCAAAAGCTTTTCATTTTAAAACCCGATCCATTTTCAAAATCATTTAGATTTAAAAATTCAATTTTACAATCTATTTCAAAAATCTGTGACTTAACCAATTTCCACGTGCAATCCATATTTGTGTGTGTATAGTGTAGTCCAAGGGGTTTTACACAATAGTGCACAACATCAATCATAAGAATATCGATAAGCGGTATAACCCATAACGCTTATCTGCATTCACAGATTCATGGATAAAATAAATTTATCAATAACAAGGATTCGCTAATATGATTCGATGTGGGTTTCGGATAACCAACTGGAATCCGACTCCCTGTCGCATCGAAATCCAAATGTCATTTATGTGTCAAAGGGTTTGCATATTCATATAACAATATATTCATCACAAATAAAACAACTCATCACAAAACATTTCAAAGCATCACATCACATATCAAATATATCAATCCGTCACATAGCATCCAATAGCAATCAAACCTCTACAACTAAGATGAATAATTTGGGTGGTTTTTAAATTTATCAACCACATGATTATTTTCATTAATAATTCTTAATCGATGATTAAGTTTATCAACTACATTTGATTTAGTTTTTTTTAATCACCCATATTAATTAAATCATCTCTAAATTAATTATCTAAATTAATTGACCCTTAATTAATTAAATCTAAATTTCTTATTCCTTAATTAACTACTTTAATTAGTAAACCTTTACTTATTGATAAATTAATCATTAATCTTTAATTATCTTCCTTTAACTACTTTCACTAAGTAATCACTATTTTAATTTAATCATTCATTAATTACTTAATTGATTAACTTAAATTACTAATTAATATACATAATTAAATAAATGCTCAGTTATTGATTAATTTAATCTTAATTATAACTAATTATCCTTTAATTGATTTTTCTTAACTATTAATGAATTAATCTTAATCACAAATTATTACTTACTTGATTATCATTAACGATATAAATTTACTTTTAAGTTAAAAATTTAAACATTTGATTTTTATCTCTAATCATTTATTAAGTTTCATTTAAAATAACTTGTTACAAATGTAAATTTAAAACTTAATTGTTTTTAAAATCCTTTATTTTAAAACTTTTAATTTATACTTTCTACTAAATAAATAAATCTTCATTTATAAGGAGGAATAGTTTCAGGATTCATTAAACAAATTTATTAAAGTTAAAAAAAACTGGGATGTAAAAAAATTTCCAAGCAAAACCCGAGTATCCCCCGGGCTAAAACCCAATATAATCGAGTCCCGCTTCGAGTTTTATCAAAATTTACCCGAGCGCCCCCCCTAAAATTTCGAACTTAAAAATTTTCTAAGTGTTTTACGTTCGCATCAAAATCCACTTCGAGTTGAAACCCGAGCCACCCTTGCCTTTCCCCGAGCTCTCCTTCGAGTTGCGCCAGATCACACATCGTCTTCCCCAACCAGAAACCCACTGATACAACGTTGCACGTATACGTGCACAATGACGCTAGCCACCGCGGATCGACGACGAACTCACCGGCACATCACCAAAGAACCCCAGCCTCGATTCGAACAACCCAAACCCCATAATCATCGCTAAATCAAAATCGAGCTACTGACGTGAAACTAGAGCAAACGCCATCGCCACGAAACCGCCACGCTCCTCCTCCTCTGACCACCTAAATGTCGCCCTCCTCCGGTCACGTCTCTGAAAAAATCCAAGCTAATGCCTTCCCGAGTATCACCACACTCGATCCACCAGACAGTTCATGCCGATCGAAACTCTCAGCTCAACCTAAAATTAGGGTTAAGCCCCATATTGATCTCGTCCCCTTGATTCACGCAATCGAAATTTTTTCTAACATTTTTCCTGGCTTCGATAATCATTAAGCTATCTTCAAAACCAATTTTAACATCCAAGATTTGTTAAATCATCTGGGACTGACAAAAAAGCATTTTGTGTTCATCTCGAATCTGCACCTTAAACACGTGACTAAAAATCATCATGCTTATTTTAAAAATCTTTTTTTTTGTATGATTATTCAAGATATAAAGTTAAATCAACAAATTAAAAATATTCGAATTTAACATATAGTTTTCTTTTCACTGTAAAATGGACATGCAGGACCCATGGTTGCACTGTTCAGCTTCAACAAATCCCAAGTTGTGATTTTAAATCTAAACAACCACAATTCGTTTAAGATCCTAAGTTAAATAGTTTGTATGAAGAAGTTTTAAATTCTCCTTATTTTTCTTGCTCTGTAACCAAAATACAGAGAGGAACAAGCTACATAACAGTTCCTAGTACAAAGAAATTTTTACAGAACTATTTGTTTTTAAAACTAGACAACAAAACACCGAGTTTTCTTGAATCTAATACCCATATTTTTAAAATTTCAAGGGCAGTATGTTTGCTCACCTTGGTTGATGATGAACAGAGAACAAGAATTGAAGAGCAGAGCCTGGATTTTAATCCTCCTGAGTTAAATTCTTGTTTTAAAGCTTGATGTTGATTTTATTGAATTACTTTGCCCTGCTTTTGAATCTTCTGCTTCCAGGCTTTGGTTCTTGTTTTCGTTGTAAACTGAAGCTTTCCAGTATTTTTCTATTTTCTAAAACTGTTTTGATTTATACTGCTTTCAGATTTGATCTTGCACTTGTCTTGAATCTGGAATTGGATTTGCTTCTTTTTTCCTTTCTAATTTGCTTTGATTTTGTTTTACAGATCTTTGGAGAGGAGGGTTTTCGAATTTGAGTTTGAAGATGGTTTCTTGTTTTTAGCTGATTCAAATCTAAAGTTCTGATTTGTTTTCAGGTTTTTGAGAAGTGGAAAGGCTGGCTATTATTATTTGCATGTTCCCTAAAAATTTGATTTAAAAGAAAACAGATTCCTTTGCCACTTGTACAAATTTTTCTTTGCATGCTTTAGGTTTTAAAATTTGAATCTGAAGTTGATGATATTGTTGTTTCCAGGTTGAAAGTATGATACTGATATTAGTTTGCAGGCTTGTGAAGTTGTGAAGGAGATTCAAGCCTGGTTATTTTTCTAATTTACAATGTTTTTCTATGTAACTCGATTTTCAAAGGAAAAGTGATTTTGTCACTTGTAAATATAATTCAAACATTGCTTACACTCATATATACTTACATATGTATATATACAAATTTAGTTCAACAAATTCTAAAGACGGTATATAAACTCCAAATTCAACTATGCCTATTTATATACTCATACATTTTTTTAATATTTTTTTGTACAATTTTTTAAAGAAGAAAAGAATGATTTAAAAATTTTGATTTCACATTAACAAGTAATTACTTTTATTTATATGGGTGAATTTTACTTAAAATAATATTTTGAAAATGAGTGCATTAATATTTTTTTCAACTTTCAAACATATCTAATATATCTAAAATTTAGAAACAACCTTTTATTAATCCTAAAGCTTCTAATTCTATTTTATTTTTAATACATCTTATTTTTGAAAACCAATATTTGTTGATAAATTACTTATTCTTATATTCCAAATCAATTTGCTATTTATCATTAAATCCATATTTATTTTTAAATCAATTTTTTTTTATTTATAAAATTACTTATCTCTAAGTTTTAACCAAATCCTACTTATAATCTAAAATTTTAAAATCATTCAAGAAATTTCCTAATTAACACATGAATAAAATTCATAATTTATTTTCAAAATTAAATTAATTGCCAAATTAATCGTAGTAAATTTTCAGGAATGTTACATGAGGAATCTAGTTGGATCCCTCCAACCTGTTTTCCTACATCTACAGATGTTAGATAATATAAAATTATCAACCCCACTATGAGGGGATATCGTGATAATATAAGTCATTAGCTATTATGCGAGGAGCATAGGGTCTCATCCCCTCCAACGGTGGAAATGTATCCAACTACTGATATATATACTACTATATATATATAAGATCCAAACTGATAATAATTTATAAATTCAACCAAGCATTCCATAATTTATTTTAATTATTATCAATTAAATCCAGCAATCCAAGAAGAGTGAGATTTGCTCACCTTGATCTTTAATTTTGCGGATCGTTCTAATTTAAATTCCTTTCACAAATTCCATGAAATTCCAACCTTGTAAGAGCATTTTATAGGTATTAACAATTTGAATTTTTATAAAAAAATTAATAATTAAATTAGTGTTAATGATATGATTAAATTTAATTAATTAAAAAAACAGACTACCTTACTACACAACTTCTCCACGTGTGCTTACAACAATGTTCCACCTTGCTCAAGCCTGTGTCATGCATGCATATCCACATCGTGGCCAACATTTCAAGTCGCGCGCACCACCAAATATCATGATCGAACTTTTTCCTCCAGTTCGCCCCATCATCCCCTTATGTCGCCCAACTCCATCCCTTTTTCAATGAATTGAAACCCTAGAACCTTTGCACTGTCTCGACCTAGCCGCTTGAAGCCCTAGTCCAGTCCAGTTAGCATCGTGACCCCCATATGCAACGCTAGCATCTCTCGTGATTCCTCCAAAGCCCACTACCGGTGCTACTCGGCTTTGTTAGAGCCTCTTTTCCATCGCAAGCATACACGAGCATTTATGCCCCGCGGTTCCAGGCTCTCTCGCGTGCGTTCACCATTATCTCCTATCATGATTTGTTCACGTGCAATTTTTTTTAGTATTAGATTTCTATTTCTTTTTTTATCTTTCGTGAATCCGAACTGAAAAAGGAGGAGGAGGAAAGGATATGTGATTTTAAAAAGGAAGAAAGGGTTCGTGACTTAAACAATGACTAGGCGGCTGATTTGAAGTAAAGGGGGTTGTAATTAAATTGATTTGGTTTCATATTTATCCAAATATTCCTGCTTCACATAACCCAAAATTACGAGCCCTTATTTATGTGTGCTGCTTGTCATTTCTAACGTTATACCGCTATTCCAAACCCAATGGAACATGTCTCGAGGTCTAATTCGATTATGTGAATAAGATAGCATTTCGAATTGACTATTTAAAATAAATTCAATTTAATTATTTCCAGGTGTTTCTATTCCGTACAACCAAACGTTATCTCCAAATGCTATGAAATTTTAAACCCGATAAAAATACACTATTACGGATCCAATGGAACTAGTTTCGTCGAATTTCGAGACTGTGTCCCGGTTCGCTATTTAAACGCGTCGATTAAGTCGACGATTTCTAAAATTTACGAAATCGCTTGAATTTCAATTTTAAAACTTTCTAACTTAACTATAATTCCAAATCCTATATTTAAACTATTTAAATATTCAAAATCAAATGGCAAAAAATTCGGATCATTACAAATTGCATACAAAAAATTATACATCCGGGTTTTACCAAGATGGTAATTTATATCTTGTGCACTTTAGTATAAGAACGACTAATATTATTTATGTATAATGGTTATTCATTGTTCAAAATGATTATTATTATAACATATATATATATATATATTATTTCTTCTTTTTTGTAAAAATTAGTGTTATAATAATTTATGTTGCACAAAATTTATTATTTATGCATTTAGATATATTAGTTACAGGTGAATTGATAAAAGTCTAATATCCACGAATATGGATATCCATCATCCAAAAACAATCTCGAGCACAGTTGCGAATACGGTACTATTCATATATTTATGTGATCGCTTGCATGCCTATAGAAAACGGGATAAACTTAAATAAATGGTCGAAGTTGAAGACGACTCTAAAAACAAGGAAATTGATTTTAGTGAACCTGGTCCAAAGAATATGACATAAATGGTTCGTAGCATCAATTGTTTGACTATATGAAGCAGGAATGCAATGATCATAAATTTCAAACACTTTTTGTTTAAATATATGAATTATTTAAATATTTGAATCTTGGATTTAATATGATAAAAATGATTTAGTAATATTTTTAACCCTATTGTTAGTAATAACTAACAGTGGTAAACTTGTTTTAGAAAAGTACAAAAATATACAGTTCGATGAAATACCGCTAAAATGACCAAAAATCATTTTATCGACAAATAACTTTTTCTCAACAGAAGTTGTTCAAAAAATTTCTACACACTAAAAACCTTAGGAAATTATTAATAAGTAATAAAAATAATTTGCACAAAACCACTTAAAGGAAACTTCTAGAAACTTCCAAATGTTAAGTGGTTAATTATGAAAGGTATGATTTTTCTAATGTGTGATGATATATAAAGTAATACATGGAAAAGCATAAGAAGGGGATGGATTTGGCTGGCCAGGGGTAAACGAGAGGGCTAGGCATGTTTTAAAACTTAATAATATTCAAGAACTTCAAAGGAAATAAAAGATGAAAAATGGTGGGAGTGGATCAGTACCAATTCACTTTGTTCTTCACTAATTTTTCTCTAACTAAATAAAATCTTTTTCAAACTCCACCAACCTTTCACCAACACCTTATAATACCTTACGAAGAATGGATCTTAAGTCAAAGCGGAAGAAAGACGAGAAAAATGAGTGAGGCCGTGATTAATGAATGAGAGGGGAAGTGGTTGCCTTGTGGTTTTGGCAATAAAGGTTAGATCTTTGAAAGATTGGTTTTAACAGGAGGTCTTCTTGGATTTTTGGTTGCTTGAGCTTGTTGTAGGCTTAGATCTAAGTGAGTTAACTCACCGTTTGATTGTATATATTGTGTGTTTGAATATAAAGTTATATTTAAGTATAAACTATAAGTAAAGTTATACTTTGGATCCTCCTACTTTTGAAAGAAAATGATAGCTTATTATTGTATAACATCGCTCCTATTACCTTCTATAACAAGTGCCATGAAATTGACTTGATGTTTAAATGATTGTTTGGATCGTATGTTGAATTATGGTGATAGCCGCTAAACATGCATTTTGACATCCTTTAACTTTAACTTGTATAAATGGAAGATTTATGATCATAAAATAGTATAATTTGTTTGAGTGGTTCTCTACATATATTTTAGTATTTGGGGCAGCAAGGAATTAATTTGAAAATTTATAAAATTTTAAAACAAAGTTGTGAAAGTTAGAAGCGAAAAGGTCTCTATGGATGTGCTATGAAAATGCCTTGTGTTCGATAATTTTTAAAGTCAACTTTGAAAGGCATCCTATCTTCATATTCTTAATAAGTATTATAAGTATGCTTATATTGGAAAAATATTTAAATTTATATCATTCAATAACTTGTGAACCAAAATTACAAAAAGTTACAACGAGAAGAATGTCGTTATATGAGCACTTTGAAATATCATGTTTTTGGGAATTTTTTTAATTAATTTGAGAGACATCCTTAGAGTTTTCTCTACATTTTTAATAAGTATTACGTTTGTGCTTATTAAAAAAAATCAAATTTCAAAAGATTTTTGAACTACACAAACAAAGTGGCTAAAGTATAGTAAAAGGTCACTAAATGAATACTTTAGTAAATAGCTTGAATTCGAGACTTTTTATAAAAAAATTGAAAGATACTTTAGAGATTTCTTTCCATGGTTTTTAACCTAAATATAGTAGTTACTATAAAATGTCAGTCTTAATTGATTAATTTATGTAGTTAAAATCTCGTTTATACTTTCAACTATGGAAATTAGGTCTCAACAAGGATCCTTCGAACCACGTCTAAACCGTTTACCCTATCCAATAAGCAAATGATAATCTAGTGAAGAAAAAGAATTGAATTTGAGAGGTCTATCTCTCTGAACGTTGGAAGAGAAGAAAATAGTTGCATAATATAACCCAAGTAAATGGAGCTTAAACCCATCCATATTGGGGAAAAGCCAATCATTGCCTTAGCCAACAAGCTAAGAACAGAAAGTTAAGACAAAGGAAATGGGATACCGTAAGGTTTGAAAAGAATCCATTTTCTAAGATCAGGAGGAGCATTCAACTTCAAGCATAAGGCATAATCTTTAAACCTAAAACGAATCACGATTTCATAAAATTCGCTCTGAAATAGGAAAAAATAATCAAGTTAGGGTCTATATCAAGGAAATGAAAGCTAGAAGATGGCCACGTAACGCAAAGCTTCTACAAGAAGTATAAAGATGAACAAGAGAACCCTGTGGTAAATAGACCAAAGGCTAAAATTGTCATTTCCCTTGTCATCCCTCAAGAGAAAGTGTATTTTCGAACCAAGAGAAGGTTAAACTATTGGATTTATAACAGTGTTGTAAGAAAGGAAGAAAAGTATAGAGGGGGATCATATTGTCATTATCATAATAATAAAGTTAGGGGTATGCCCTAATGGCAATTATGTAATTTTTATATATATCTAACTTGCTATCAATCTTGTTCGAAATAAATAGGCTTTTTTCTATTATGTACTTGATATAATGTGTTATATTAATTAATTAATTAATTCAATCAAAATTATATTTAATAGAAATTCCATACATGGTATTGTGAGAAATGCGGATTACGGATCTTAAGGCTAAGATTAAAACTAGAGGAGGGGATGAATAGTGTTAATAAAGAATTACTAAATCTTTTTAATTTATGTTAATTTAGACACAAAAGTATGCAATATACAGACACAGATATGATCACAGAAACAATCACAGATGCAGAAATAAAATAAAAGCAGTAAAGGAAAGAATACACTGGATTTATACTGGTTCGGAGTTACCCTACATCCAGTCCTGCAACACAAGTATGGATTTCCTTTCAAAAGCAATAGTACAATTACACCCTCGGTTTAAAGGCTACGAGGTACACCCTCTAGAATTTCGATCCTCTGGGTAGAGATACTTGATTTTCGAGCCACAAGTTTACCCCATTGATTTACCAAGGCTACAATCACACCTTTTCCCTTTTGATTGATTTCCAAGGCTACAATCATACCTTTTCTCACTTAATAGATTACAAAGAGGTCTATAACTCTGAATAGCACTGAGAATCTTGTAGAGATTGTGATAGAGAATCAAACTAGAAGTAATCGAGTATGATTTAATGTTGATTTCAGCAGAGTAATGATAAGAATATGTAATAAGAAATGATGAAGAAGAAGAGGAGTGAAAACCAAAAAATTATGATTAAAAATTCGTTGAAACTAAACCCTATCTATAGAAGAACAACAACCATAACCATTCGTGAAGAGTTATGGCAAATAGACACCTCTTTTCAAATTTGATTTTTTGAATCAAACTGTCACCATGTCGACATGGTCATGCTAGGCATGTCGACATCCTAAAGGATTTTTTTGGTGTTTTTGATTTTCTTTGAAAATAACCTTTATCTTGTATAAAAACTATTTTAAACTTTATAAATATACTTGACTATAGTTAAAATTCATAAGTAAATATAAAGAATAATAATATATATAGATTTTAACTATAATTTTATATTTAAATCTACGTATAAATATTTAAAAGTTAAATATATTATTTAAAAAGATAGTTTAAAATCAGGAGTAATTTGACTTTGAAAATAAAGATGTTTTAAAGGCTAAAATTATTTAAAATCAAGATCAAGGGTTTTGACTCTTTTAAAAGGAAAGTTTTGAAAACATTTTGAAAAAAGGATATAATTTTGGAAAATCATTTTGAATAAAAGTTAGCGGATACAAAACAATGTTCCACTAGATTTTTCGTAGGTTCCATCCTACTTAGGGTTCCATTCCTTTAACGGGCTCGAAGTGATTCCATTCCATGTAAATTGGATTTTAAGATGCCAGTGCTTTTCTACGAGTTTAAAAAAAATCCTAATAATAAAAAATACTTATCCTTGAAATCTTGAACCCTTGATAGTCTCGATACTCATGAGTCTTCTATCTTGATATTTTCTCTTGATATCTTGAATCTCTATACTGTACAGTCTTCATTCTTTGTACCTGCATGGTTAAATCCTGCATATACATATATATCTAAACTTATAATGTTAGTACTTTTATTTTATAATCTATTCTAAGGTTGTTCCATCAAAACCATCAGCTCACGGACTAGCAATCTACCCTTTTTGATGGTGACAACCTTTGTTTATAAAATATTATTTCTATTCTAGTAACTCTCCCTAAAACTAACAACTCCCCCTTAATCTATACCTAACTACCCTATTTTATATTTCTCCTCCTTTGTCATCAACAAAAACTTACTCCCCCTCATTCTTGGACTTTAGTACCTGTATTGATAAACTATACAACGGAATATATAGAGTAGGAAATAATTATACTTCTAAGCATGATAACTAATTTAAAGATTATAGACATTTCAATGTGTATATATATATGTTTACACACCAATCTTCAAATCAATAAGAAATCAATCCACGCAAAGTATCAATTCAAACCAAATCAAATCAAACAAATCAAACAAAGTAAATAAAAAATCAAACGTTACGTGGAACTTCCACCCATCCTTCTTCTCCAAAGATTGGGTCTGCCTTAATAGCATCCTAATTATCATTGTCATTGGTGAGAGAGACAGGAGGATGTGCTTCATTATCATCCTTGTGCAGAGAGGAGATCGTCAATCGTATCGCATCGAAGTGCCTTTCTTGTTCCTTTATCATCTGCATTTGACTTAATTCTAAATGATGCTGGTTTCGTAGAATAAATGAGAGAATATTCTTGAACGAATTAAGAGTTTCTTCAAGATTTTCGAATAAATTGTGAATAGGATTAGCCATAGTTGAATTTGTGAAAGAAATGGAGGATATAGATGATAAGAAATAAATTTCAGTGAAGAATTCTGAAGAAACAGGTATATATAGGTGTAGAAATTTGTTTGAATTGAATAGACATGTGGTAGTTATTCAAATTTCAAATTCAAAATCAATTGCCATTTCTAACTAGTACATGACGACATGGTCACATAGGGGATGTCGACATGGGTTAGTGAAATGTTATAACTAATTTGATTTTGTGAATAATTGTGTGTATATATATAATATACTAACATTTATTCTAGAGATAAGATAAGGTAGATAATAGAAAGGAAATTTCATTTCATTACATACTACGATAATACAATGATTAAGCACACAACAAACTACATGAATATTCGAAATAAAGCAAACTAAAAAATACAACGAGATACGAAAAGATAAAACTAGTTAGAGGATGAAGATGATGAAGATAGTCCAAGTTTCTTGCTGACTTTGGAAAAGAACTTGTTCATCTTCGAAGAAACGTTATCCAACTTTTTACTAACGAATCGTTTTAGAATCCGTTGATTCTCCACAATTATCTTTTGGTTTTTAAGAAGGGTTTTGTTGGATGGATTGGAAGGATATTCAGTGCTTTCCAAAGATGTTTCACCTTCTTCTTCTTCTTCAATTTCCATTTCATCCCCTTCTTCTTCTTCAACTTCCTCTTCTTCCATTTCCTCATGAGCCAAACGCTTTTCCTTTTCGGTAAGTGTCTCATAAGGTTGAAAGATAAATGGAATTTTCATAAGCGAAATGTAGGAATGATTGAAAACTCTTCTAAAAACAAATTATTCGCCTTTGAAATCCACTCTAAAATAGTTAAAAATCCGAGTGAGATAAATTCCATGGTATAAAGTATTCTCACCCATTTCAAGATTTTTAGGACGAAGTTCATCAAAAATAACTTGCGCCCAATTTATGTCATAGTTTTTGAAAATAGCAAAAAGAGCTTTGCAAACTTTTGAAGTAGGATTGTTAAAATTTCCCGATCTTGGGGTCAAAGTATGTTGCAAAAGAAGATTAACAATTCTTAGTTTTGGTCGAAAATTTCTATTTTTAAAATCAAAATCATCATCTCTTTCGAAAATGTGATGAAATGTCTCACGATCATGTTCATCGATTTTAAAGTTAGAAAGATCCATTCCCAAACTCTTGCAATTGAGAATGGTACCCAAAAGATCACAATTCAAAACAATTTGAGTGCCTTTGACACTACTCCAAATTTCATCTTCGTTTCCAACATAAAACCCGCGATTTAAATTTGCATGGAAAATTTTGACAAGATTAGGATAGCAAACAAAATCATTTTGAGAAGCATCAATAAGACTAAGAACACCATTGTTTGCAAAAAGAGAATCAATTTCATAAGAAGAAAAATCTTGAAAAATAGCAAATTTTCCGGGATGGACTTTGGCATAGTTAGCATAATTGATGTATGCTTTCATTGCCTCCGGATCATTGAATAATTGCTCTTTGATTTTTCTGGAAATTCTCATGGTTGAGGGTTGCTTGAAGAAGCCATTAGAGTAGAGAGTAGAGAGCTTGAAGTCATGAAGAGAGAATTTGAATTTGAAAATGAAAGTGAAAAGATATGATAAAAGATAGTGAATAAATAGATTCTTAAAGGACATATTCTCTAGTCAAAAGGTATCTTTTCAGAGAATTGAATGAAGTGAAAAGGCGGAGGGAAATTCAAACATTTGAATTCAAATTTTGAAATTCAAATTCAGGTAGCCATGTCGACATCATGGTAGGGACCACGTCGACATGTGCTTTTGAATTTTCATTAATTTGATTTTTCCTAAGATCTCTAATACATACATTATTATTAATGTCTATTATATATTTCTGAAATATTATTATACTTGTAATATATTACAGAAAGTATTAAAAATAATAAAAATAATAATGAAAATAATAAAAAATAGAAAATAAATTTTAAAATTCAAACAACATACCAATTCAAAATCAATCAATCAAACAATCAAGCAACTAATCTTAAGCAAGCAATTTCAACCAATTGTATTGTAAACGTGTACCTTTTTCTGAGTCCGTTTCTTTGAATTCGTCTAAGTCATGAACAGCTGTGTAACCCAAATTCGAAATATCTGTCTTCTGATCATCATCACTTGAGGAAGAGTTTGAGTCATCTGGAGTTGCAGTAAATGCACGCTTCCGTTTCTTTGCTGGTTCATTGTTCATAGGAGGATTCTGCCTTTCTGGATATGGACAGTCTATTTTGAAGTGGCCTGGTTTATCACAGTTGTAACACCTGTCATTATTTGGCACTATATTATGATTTCCAGAATTCCTGTAGTTGTTTCTCTTGAGATTATTCATCTTTCTGTATTTCAGGAATCTCCTAAAATTTCTGGTAATAAAGGCTATCACTTCATTATCGCTGTTTGAGTCTGATCCATTGGTCAATGCATTGAATGCCTTTGATTTCTTTTCTAATGCTTTACTTTCTCTTCTCTCGATCATTTGAACTTCATACAATGTTAGATTTCCAATTAATTCTTCTATGTTCAAAATACTGATGTCATTTGCCTCTTCGACCGCAAGTGTCTTTTGATCCCATTCTGGAGTTAGAGAATTTAAAATTTTTCTGACTTGATCTTCTTCAGAAAATTCATTTCCTAAAGATATTAGAAAATGCACAATATCCTGAAATCTACTATACATATCTGAAATAGACTCATTAACATTCATTTTAAATAATTGAAACCGATTTGTGAGCATGTAAATTATGGTCTGTTTAACTTTGCTTGTTCCTTCATGAGTAACTTGCAAAGTTTTCCAGATTTCATATGCAGTCTTACAAACTAACACTCTTTTGAATTCATTTCTATCTGGTGAACAAAACAGAATATTCATTGCCTTAGAATTATTTTGTGCAACAGTCTTTTGCTCAGCAGTCCACTGTGCAAAATCAATTATGGGTTCAGAATATTCAGTTTGTGTGATATTCCAGTGTCTAATCCTATAGATTGTAAATATATTTTCATCCTACATGCCCAATATGCATAGTTACTACCATTAAAAAGTGGTGGTCTGACAGTAGACTGACCCTCTACAAATGAACTAGTGACAGGGATACTAGTGATAATAACAGTACCAGTGTTGGTAGCCATTTTGAAAACTTTTCAAAAATCAGATTATGAAACTTTGAAAAACTTGCTCTGATACCAATTGTGAGAAATGCGGATTACGGATCTTAAGGCTAAGATTAACACTAGAGGGGGGGGGGTGAATAGTGTTAATAAAGAATTACTAAATCTTTTTAATTTATGTTAATTTAGACTCAAAAGCATGCAATATACATACACAGATATGATCACAGAAACAATCACAGATGCAGAAATAAAATAAAAGCAGTAAAGGAAAGAACACATTGGATTTTATACAGGTTCGAAGTTACCAACATCTAGTCCTGCAACACAAGTACGGATTTCCTTTCAAAAGAAATTATACAATTACACCCTTGGTTTCAAGGCTACGAGGTACACCCTCCAGAATTTCGATCCTCTGGTTAGAGATACTTGATTTTCGGGCCACAAGTTTAGCCAATTGATTTCCAAGGTTACAATCACACCTTTCCCTTTTGATTGATTTCCAAGGCTACAATCACGCCTTTTCTCACTTAATAGATTACAAAGAAGTCTGTAACTCTGAATAGCACTGAGAATCTTGTAGAGATGGTGATAGAGAATTAAACTAGAAGTAATCGAGTATGATTCAATGTTTATTTCTGCAGAGTAATGATAAGAATATGTATTAAGAAATGAGGAAGAAGAAGAGGAGTAAAAACCAGAAAATTATGATTAAAAATTCGTTGAAACTGACCCATATTTATAGAAGAACAACAGCCATGGCATTCATGAAGAGTTATGGCGAATAGACACTTCTTTTGAAATTTGAATTTTTGAATCAAACTGTCACCATGTCGACATAGTCATGCTAGGCATGTCGACATCCCAAAGGATTTTTTGGTGTTTTTGATTTACTTTGAAAATAACCTTTATCTTATATAAAAACTATTTTAAACTTTATAAATATACTTGACTATAGTTAAAATTCATAAGTAAATATAAAGAATAATAATATATACAGATCTTAACTATAATTTTATATTTAAATCTAAGTATAAATATTTAAAAGTTAAATATATTATTTAAAAAGATAGTTTAAAATCAGGAGTAATTTGACTTTGAAAATAAAGATGTTTTTGAGGCTAAAATTATTTAAAATCAGGATCGAGGGTTTTGAATCTTTTAAAAGGAAAGTTTTGAAAACATTTTGAAAATAGGATATAATTGTGAAAAATCATTTTGAATAAAAGTTAGCGGATACAAAACAATGTTCCACTAGATTTTTCGTAGGTTCCATCCTACTTAGGGTTCCATCCCTTTAACGGGCTCAAAGTGGATTCCATTCCACGAATAAATTGAATTTTAAGATGCCAGTGCTTTTCTACGAGTTTTAACAAAAATTCCTAATAATAAAAAATACTTATCCTTGAAATCTTGAACTCTCGATAGTCTCGATACTCATGAGTCTTCTATCTTGATATTTTATCTTAATATCTTGAATCTCTATACTATACAGTCTTCATTCTTAGTACCTGCATGGTTAAATCCTGCATATACATATATATCTAAACTTATAATGTTAGTATTTATATTTTATAATCTATTCTAAGGTTGTTGTCAACAAAACCATCATCTTACGGACTAACAGGTATGTTCTGTGATAGTAGCTATAAAGTGCTGTAAGTGAGTGGTCTTTCATAATGAAAACAAATATACCATTTTAAATGTACCTAGTCAAGATGCATCGAGGCTGGAAACCGATTTATCCGTTCAGACTAGAGTGCATAACGCTTTCCAAATGTTCGATGGTGTATTACTCATGGCTGTTGGGGGTACTAAGGGATTATGTACTAATAGTATGGAACAACTCATTTCATAGTTTTCTATTAATTAATATAGATAGGGTCAAAGAGAAAATATTGATGTGACTGATTTATATAGTTCTCTCGACTGGGGAATATCGTGGATCTTCAATATGAAATCTTTGCTTGATTATAGTTAAATCATAGAATGACAATCCATCGAGTGACTATAGTTGTGTCGGGTAGAAGCGTTGGAAGTGAAGCACAATTCAAGAAAGAATTCGTCTCATAAGTTATATGGGGTTAGTATCACGGTCAAATTAAAGTCAAAACCTCTGGCCAACGCATTTTAGTTGATAAAATTGTTTTTATTTGTTACTAAAATGTTAATGCCAAAGGTATACAACATGATGATGTTCGTAACTTTGCATCAACAAGCAGTGTTGAAATAATGAAGGTGGTATGCTATCAATGCCAGTGCTGAAAGCCAAGAAAACCATCGCGTGCCAACAAAAAGTTAATTATCAACATCGCATGTCATCAATAAAGTCGGCAAATGGGTCAACGTCAAAGACATGCAATGTCGCATCTCGTTAATAACATATACAATATCGCATACCATTTATAGAATTAAATGATTAGTGCTAGGAATCTTGTATAGCGAAATAATGCCTGATGGAATCCATGCCGTCTACAGTCAATACCATAAGTCATTAGTGTTATAACGACACCGTCTATGTCACATCTCACCGATATCGTATTCAATCAATGCCTCTATTCAACTATGAAGAAAGAATAGATACCGTAACTCATCAATATTGCTTTATGTTGACATCACTCATAGTTGACACTACCTATGTCCAATGCCACAGGATTAAATGATGCCATAAGTATTTGATGCCGTAAGCTAACGATGTCATAGGGAGATTGATGCAGCAAATGAACAATGCCCTAATGTAAGATGTTACGGCTATTTGATGTTACAGGCTAATGATGGCGTAGGCTATTCAACGCCGCAAATTTATCAATGCCAAGAAATATCAATAACCACAAAAGCTATCAAGGCTGATGACATTGCTTCATGACAATGTTGCTCCATATTGATGTTGCTCCATGTCCATTCCGCTTCATACTAATGTCGTTTCAAATTGAAAATTGGCTTCATTATTGGAAGGGGGCCGAAGCTTTATTATGCACCCAGTAACGTCGAAGGTCATCATTGGTCAAGGCCTAGCGCCATGCGCCATTGACATTACCGACGATCATGCATGACGAAGTCAATCTACTATGCCACACTTCCACCCCTATAAATATAGACCTAGGGGCATAAAAGATAGGGAAAATCATTCTTGTCTCATTTCTTACATTTTAAACTTTGTAATCAAAAATTGATTTAGGGTTTTAAGAACCGATTGTAACACTTGAAATTTTGCACATATGACCTTGTAAATTCCACAATTTCATAGTATATGAATAAAAAGACTTGAATTGTGGCTTGCTTTCGAGTTCCAAAGCATTTGTGATTCTTACATCATAACTAACTTCGAATTCTAGAAGCACTCATAACCTCAAGTTTGAAGGCTCTATTTTAAATTATTGACTATTACATGGAATATGATATGACTTTGACCTTGATATTGAACATGTGCAAGACTTTCATAGGTTTAATATGGAGCGTATGCCTTCTTAGCAACATAGCTTAGAATTTCATTAACCCAACCAAAATCCATTTTTTACATCTTTGGGGTTAACGAAGAAAATCATTAACATTTTGGCATTAGAAGGAGGGCCTGAACCTCCGAATTCATTGAACTACCTCGACTTGCATACGTAGAGCTTAGAGTACTTATATGGTAATAGTAATATCAAATACTTTGGCAGTGGTCGCATATGACTAAAGAAGCAAGAATGCAATATTTACCAATCTTAGAGCGGTTAATTAAAAACCAAAATAGATAGCTGTACGGATTGGACTCTAATCATGCCTAAAAAGATTGGTTTATAGCATATCAATGAGCTTCGATGCCTTTTTCATATTAAGCTTCACCATTTAATGGGTTTTCTTCTACAAATCATCTAATAAATAATTCATAGATGAAAGAGGAAATCAAAACAATATATAATAATTAAACAGTTTCATCAATTAGTAAAAGAGCAACCAAAAAACTAACATTCATTCTTCCTTGGCCTTTGAGTATCCCTTAAAAATTACAGTGCTACATCTACAACATGGTCCATGATAAAAATAATTATTAAAGATCTGAGTTTGAAGAACTTCTATGAAATTGCATTTGAATGCTATAGTTAATTGGTTTTCAAAGTAAAAATGATGTTTTGAAGCTCAATCAATGCAAACATTTACAGGTCATCTAATGCTGAAAGCAAAAAGGAAATACAAATAGATGAAAAATCTTCATATAGTATATGTAACAACCCAATTTTTCGACGCCCGAAAGTCGACATCAATACGTCCACTGTATTGAATGCCGAACAGTCGAATGCCGGAAAACCGAACCATTGGGGTTTAAAGAAGAAGAAGATAGAAGAAGAAACATAAACAATAACTTAATCTCACATTTCACAATGGAACAAATATAATAGATAAATGAATATCTATAAAACAAAGAACTATATCAATTATTACATTACATCACATTACAATATCAGAGTGTTACAACAACAAACAGCAGAAAAGAATATAACATATACTAGTGATACGCTTCGCCATCCAGCTTGCTCCTGATCTCCGCAGCATCTCTTTTTTCGACTTCGCTCCAGAATAATTATAACTTGACTCTTGGCTACCGTGTGGAAACTGTGGGCACCCAGATTTTAGAAAGGAAACAATAAACTCCGAGTCAGTGATGGGACTGGTGTGAGATCTTAAAAACATTTATTTTCACAAAGAATGTAAAAGAAAATCCGCTATGATTTTTGGAAAATGAAACTACCATAAGGCCTCCCGCCACATACACAATGCAAATGCAGAATTGGAGGAGATTTCTCCTCATGATAGTCAAACATTCTTGATACGAAAAAATCCTTTTTAATATTATAATTAATGCATAGTGTGGAAAGCATTTCGAAAGTTAATATTAATCTTAGCTGGCATAGGTACCATTATATTATGCCTGCTATAGCTACCTCCTGAGGAGGCAGGTTATACAATTGCAATCGTAAAGGGCTCATATTGTTTCTTTGGATTTCCAACAAATGGTCAGGTTAAGGAGCTTCCTACTGCCACATGGGTACGCCTCTGGAGGGACGTCCCGAGAACCTACTCGGATATCTGCCAACACAAGGCCGGGTTACCTCTGTAACTAGGTAACTACTATTTGATTATGCCATCCCCCGGTCGTTTGCGACCTTTATCCGAGGATCCTCTACACCAACAACCACAAAGAAAAGTATTTGCAGTAGCCACATAGGTTAAATACCAGGGCTCCATACCTGATACCATGTTTTTCTAGAAGGAAATGACATACCCTAAAGGGTGCGACCCTCATAACCTTGCCGCATCTTTCCTGTTTCGACCATTTCCGGGGTGTGAGGTCCGATGAGGTCTCGTCCACAAAGCTACACTTTTCACAAAGTCATGCTTTGATCAACAAATGATCAACAACACTTCGTATGTCACGTTACCAAATTGGGAATGCATTCCTAATAACAATCAACTACATAACCTCTGAGCTCGTACGTCTTAGAGAAGGGTGTTAAGCTAAGAGAATAAATTCTCCGCCACCAACAGAAATATATTTAATAGAAACCAGCTTTACATCTCAAAGTGTAACGTCAGATACGCATCCATACAAGTCTGTTCCGGGATCGAACGGAACCGAAGGCACTTCAAAGAAGCCCTTGCAAATCCGGATATTCACAAATCATGTCCGTATTCCCCATCACAAAGGTGATAAAATCTCTATACCGAAGCAACCCGGTGTAGAGGCATTCGACAAGTAATCCTTTCACTTTCAAAAATACCTGTTCTTCAACACTGTCTTCAAATGCAATCCCATTTCATCGTATTGTTATTCGGAATGGGTTTTATGACACAAGGTCCTCTCCCGACCAATCCGAATAACGAGCGCTTATTTTAAAAAATAAGTGCTACATTCAGATTTCAACAAATTAAAACAATTTTCCACTTTGATCTTTTAAATAAAAGATCCATTACAATCACAATGGTTCGATATAGGTTTCGAATATCCCTTTGGAATTCGACTCTCGGTCGCATCGAAATTCAAATGCCATTAAAAGGCCAATATTGATAGTCGGTTATTTAACTATCAATCAACATCCACAACAATTGCCGGATTTAAATAAATTTTCCAAATTATTTATTTTTAAAATATTTCCGCAAGATATATTTCACACTTCAACCATTTGAAAACAAATTTCAAATTACTTTCCACATTTCAATACTTTGAAAACAAATTTCAAATCACTTTTCCTTACGCGGAATACATTTCCAAATATTTATTCATTTCTACTAGAAATCTGCCGAGTTAAAATAATTCAAATCACTTATCCAAAATATTCTTGGGACATTTAAAATAAAACCATCTTACATACTTAAAATATTGGTTATGAAAACAGCATACCAATTATCACATATAAGATTTTAAGTCCCAACTAATTTTTAAAATAAAATTAGTAGATAAGGTATAACTATTTAAATAATCGTTTCCTAAAACAAATATCAATTTTAACCTTTAAACTAATCCCTTCTATATGTAATTAAACGAATCCATACTTTAAAGATTTGAAACCAGTTAAGAAAATAATTTATCCAAAGTATCCTTTCTAAAACCATCCTAAAAAAAATTTCATTTTATATTTATAGGCTACTCCGAAATCATACTCAGCTTTTCAGGTAAAATACATTTTTCATTTCAAAACGGTTCATTCAAATCAATTAATAAATCTTTCTTGATTTATTTTAAATTTACGTTCCGAATCATAAATTCCTTTCACATTTTTAGAAATAACCAAATGTTTATTTTTAAAACAAATTTCCCTTTCCTTTATAAATTCCATTGTGAATTTAAACTTCTAAATATCCATTGATATACGATTTTCAAATCGATTTCTAAATATTCATTTTCAGCACCAAATTAAATTCTAAATTGATTTCCAAATTTATTTACAAATACCAAATCAATTTCCAAAATTGATTTCTGGATTTATTTCAACACCATTTTGAAACAAATTCCTTCTTTTAAATCTATTCAGTTTTCTAAGATTAATTTACTATAAATTTTCTACTAAATTTCAAAAAATGTAATTTTATTTATTTCTGATATCCTACGATATCAAAAATATATTCGGCTAAATTATAGCTTTCAATAGTCTCAATCTTAAATAGTCATGCACGGATTACAAATAATCAACACACAATATTGAAACTAATTCAAATATTTGAGGAATCCAGTTGAATCCCTCCAACCTGTTTTCCCTGCATCCACAGACGTTAGCACAATAATTAAATATCAATTCCACTTCGAGGTGGAATATCGCGGTATATGGGATTTATAAAAATATCATCCGCTATTATGCGGTGCATAAGGTCTCATTCGCTATATAATGCAGGAAATCAACAACTCCAATATATACTATATACTACTATATATATAATATCATCCAGTGAATAATTATTATAAATCAATCATCCAAGCACACAGTCAATCAATTTTAAATCTAACTATTCAAAATTTAAATTAGAACAATATTGATTAAGTGAGAAAATCTCACATTTGCCCTTTATTTGCAATCCATTCCAAACTGGCTTGTATCCTTGATTTTTAAACCTTGTATAACAATTATATAATTTTATTAATATTTGAAATAATCGAAAAATTAATTTTCATTTGATCATTATAAATCCCCCATTGATTTATTTTGAACAAATTTTCCTTTTAACAAATTCATTTAACTAAAAGTTTAATTTCAAACGAACGATTTCCCGTGTAATAAAATATTTTTACCAACCAAAATAATTAAATATGCTTATTAAACACATTAGTCACCATGTACACATATATTAAATTAAAAACAGAACTGCTTTCATTTTTTTCTCTTTTCCCAAAATCATATCTATTAATATTAAACAAACTGTTTAAATCAAATTTATATAACTTTCAAACATTTTTTTTTTTCTTAAAATTTTCTTTTCAAAATTCTATTCCTATACATGTACACAATTTGAATATAACAGTAATTTAATTTACTGTAAAAATCTTTTCCTATTTGTTTTCACTACATATATTTTTAAATCTTTATATACACTAGATTTAAATTTTCGAAAATAAATTGACAAACTATATACCTTGAACCCAGGCCACATGAACTGGAAGCATCCATCTGAGTGCAATCGCGGCCACGACCATCAGCGTCAAGCTTCTCCTTTATCACGTCGGCGCGCAACCTTTTGCCTAGCCACACACGAGGCGACCCACCATCATCAGCCCTGGCGTCGTTTTGCCAATACAAATGTGACGACCCGAAATTTTCTAAGCCGAAAATTCCAGATAGTAATGGAAAAGAAGAAGGAGATAGAAGAAGAAGAATAGAAACATCCAAACATCTCACATTCGCAGCGGATAAAATATAATAATAAATAATAATGACTTACAAAAGAATACTATATTTGTCGATTACATTTAATATACATCAGAGTTTCACATCATATACAGTCACTGACAATTTACAATTACCATGACTCAGATTATCAATAATGTAAATACAGCGGAAAAATGCTCTATACGATATTGCCATCCAGCTCGCCTCCTGAGCTCCAGAACGTCCTAACCTGAAATATGTAATACTCGGTCTGACCCGAGCATTACACCAAAGTAACACCCGGGTCAGGCTGGAAACCAGCGTGAGTAAAATCCCACTAACATGAAATACCCAAGCAATTAACTTATATAAACCCGAGGTAACATATATCAACTTATCCAATTCACCATTTACCATAGGCAATGCTTATTCCATAAATTTCTAAGTACCAAGCTTAGATAAAATAATCCAATTTACTTAAATCATTCATTCCAGCCTATTTATTTCACTAATTACTATATATATATATAATTCGAAGTGGTTTCGGGTATTTCCCAATACCCGAACCCGGTCTCTTCGAATCTCATGTTATTTTATTCCAAGTTATCCAAAAGAATTACTCAACATTTCATATAAGAGTTACCAACTCCTTCGAATCATCTAATTCCATTCAATCATTCAGAAGCATAGCTTAATCACATACAAATAATTTCAAGTGATTCAAATTGAATTTTCAGGCCTTAATCACTTAGATTCTTTCAGTAGTTAATTCCGAATAAATTAATCAATCCTTCCTGATTCATCTTAATTAATTACCCTGGATTAATTATCTTCCAATTCCATTCAAGTAATTATTTTTAATTAATATCACAACATTAATTATTTTGACCAAATCAATGAGTAATCTTTAATTACTTCGCAAATTAATTCCTTATGAGTCTTATGATTAATTCATCTTAATTTATCAGTCTTTAATTACACCGTTGATTATATAAATTAATGATTTCCAATTATATTTTGATTTGTTCTAATCTAAATTAATCAATCTTTATTATACTTTTAATTATAAAACCCAAGGATTCCAATTATAATTTCAATTTATCCTAATCAAATTTATTTATCTTAATTAAGCTACAATATTAATCATTTTCGATTAATTCCAAACTGAAATTAACTATTCTTTTATTTATTTCATTAAATAAATCAATTATTCCTTTATTAACCATCTTAATTTATCTCTTGATTAATTTCACCAAGTAATTATATTTTGTTAATACCATTAAGTAATTTCTATTAAACCATCCATTAATCAATTAGATCCAATAATTATCACCAATTACTTCACCAAGTAGGTATACCATTATAATACACTAGGTTATTATATCCACCAAATTTCACAATTTTTTTCTTAATTAATTAGTAAACTTAATTACCTTAAATTAATCTCATTTATAAGCCATTCAAAACTCTCCATCAATGATCCATCATTTGTATATTCATCAACCAATCCTTTAATTACTTCTCTAAGTAATTAATGTTAATTAATCACTTCGATTACAAATTAAATATAAATTATTTCATTTCTAATTATATAATTAATTTTTAAATTATAACTAAAATTTATCCCTTTATTTACCTTTCAATTTACTGAATTTCAAATCATTCACAAACACGTACAAAATATTTACTTTCAACATCATTTCGATTTCCTTCTCGAATTTTATTCCAATGAAATAAAATCGAAAGAAGATCACTCACCTGTAATCCGGTAATCATCCACTGACAGAACACGTCCACGACCCAACCTTCATCACGCAGTCATCGCACTCAACATCGACACTGCCTCGATAGAACTCGCAAAACCCTAATTCGCTCACCATCTCCTGCCGTTGCGACGTGAAACCCCAAGCCGACCACGACGCGCGAGCTTCCCTCCTTCTCTATTTCGTTCGCCAGCAACTCGCGCATGAACTCGAGCCCATGCTTCGCAACCGACGTCGCCCACCTATCGAACTAAAATCCCAAGCATTCGCCAAAAAAACCAGCCCCTATCGCGCGTAAACCCTAACGCGATCCCCCTTCGATCGATGAGGTCGAACTCGAGCTCGCGACCTGCGTCGCCACTTCCCTTCAACGCTTCGGCCGTTAATTCATTTTATATATATATATATATATATGTATATATATATACAAATCGATTTGGAAGTAAAGGAAAGAGGGTTCAGTTCGATTTTTGTTGAAAGGAGAAGGAGAGAACGAGAATACAAGTAGATTTGAGGCAGCTTCCTCCGTACGAGTTGATTATTTTATAATTGAATATTGAAAAAAAAACTCATGATGCATAACGCGAAATCCCGAACTCCAAATCAGACATGCCGATAAGCGTTTATAAGTTTTACCCGCGTTCCGAACACAATGGAACATGTGTCGGAGGCTAAATTGAACGTATGCATGAGTTACGGAATGTTAACCCTGCCTCGGTTACGACTCAGTGGTCCAGTACGTGGAGATGGCGCCAACTCAGGACTTAAAGGAATAGCCGACCTAACTGCTTAACATGGTGCCGACCTAACTACCTAATGAAGTTGCCGACCTAACTGCTTAACAAAGGATCCGACTTAACATGGTGCCGACCTAACTACCTAATGAAGTTGCCGACCTAACTGCTTAACAAAGGATCCGACTTAACATGGTGCCGACCTAACTACCTAATGAAGTTGCCGACCTAACTGCTTAACAAAGGATCCGACTTAACATGGTGCCGACCTAACTACCTAATGAAGTTGCCGACCTAACTGCTTAACAAAGGATCCGACTTAACATGGTGCCGACCTAACTACCTAATGAAGTTGCCGACCTAACTGAGTGGAACAAGTTCACGACTTACACTTGTGTCGTGACCGACTCATGGTCTGTGCTAGGACGTGCGCGACCTGGGCAAGTGAAGGGGAGTTAGTTCACGTTTAGCTCGTCAATTCATTAAATCGGCAACGACCTATTTAAGCATGCACTTCCCATTTAAGTCGGAGGCCATGCATCAGAGAGAGGGAACGACCTACGACCTGGCTTGACCCGGTGACGACTTTGGACTTGTGCGAATTCAGCGAAGAAAGATCAACTCAGCTAGATCATAGTGGTGCTCCCATAAGTCGGCCACGACTTAGCTGGGTCGGGGGTGATTCAGAACCGGTTACGACTTAGCTTAGGTCCAAGATCTTTGCCTATAAATACCAACCTACCTCCAACATTAAAGGGACTTTTGGTTCATTCTCGAAGCGCCAAAACTCCGCCATTTTCTCGACTCAAACAACACTTCAAGCACTCCAAACATCGAAGACATTACATCAAATCCACGAGAGAGAATCCACATCATTCATCATGGGTTTGAAAGATAATTCTCCGTAAAAGTTTGTACTAACAGTCTAGAGTGGATTGTAATTGAAGAAAGTTGTATAAGTTGTATTTGTTCAGCAATAAAGAGATCAAAGTGGACGTAGGCTCGATTTTAGGCCGAACCACTATAAAACTGTTGTCTTTTACAGCTTTCCTGCAATTTCTTTACTTGTATCTTGTTCCCGTACCAACGGGTGGTACTTTCATAACTGCTATCTACTCACTGGGGTGTTAGCGTTCAAATTTTAGCGTTAACACGGAAGTAAACGATAAATTTTATATTAAATCGATTAAAGTATTTTCTAAGCGTTTTAAGCTGCCGGAGACAAACGACAACTCCGATTGTTACCAAAATTGAAATCCGATAATAACTAACTATTACGGATCCAATGGAACTGGTTTCGTCGAATTCCGAGACTGTGCCTTGGAAGGCTCTTTTTAAATGTTAATTTAAACGATATATTATTAAAACTGAACAAATTATCTTTAAATTAAATTCAAATCATTCTATTATCTCCAGTATTATCGTTATAAGTTTTATAAGTCTTCAAATTATATTTTAACAGGCTTAAAACTTCGGCTTGAACACTTTACCCAATTCAATTATCAAATTCAATAATTTAAACTATATAATTCAATGATTTAATTGTCAAGTAATTAATATTTCGAATTCAAGTTTAAATTAACTTTTAACTATTTAAAAAAAACAATTAATTATTCCAATTTAATTCGTTAAAATTTCCTGGTCGTCACATTCCTCCCCCTTAAAAGAATTTCGTCCCTGAAATTACTAGTTAGGAAGAATGGACCAATCCCCTATTTAACTTTTCTCTAAAACCAACAGGTTTATCGACTCGCCACAATATCCTTTATTAAAGATTCACTAATATCTCAACTAACTTCCAAAACCTTTCATGGTTTCCAACAATCCATTTGTACCCAATCGTTTAAATTTCAATCTAAAATCAAATTTTGAATTTTCAAAATTTTCTCAAAATTTTTCTAGCTCCCTAAATTCCCGAAATTTTTTGTCAGCGTCTCCTTTGCGCGTCTAGCTTGGTACAACTACAAAAGGCCCCTACGGGCTCCCAAATACCAAAAAGAAAACAAAAGCCAAGCGGCTACATCAAAAACCCAATCCAATTTCATACAGAATTTTAAATACATACTTTTTTGTCGGGCAATTCAAATTTATCTTTTGGAATCAAATCCAATTTTCTCTCTTCTCTTTAATACCTGCATATCTCACTTAGCAACAATATCCAATCGTAATCTTACAAATCATTTTATACATTCTCATATATATAATTTCATATATACTTCTATTCAAATTTGCTTTTCCCGTTTTAATATGGACTCAATTTATTTTCAATTTTGAATATTAAGTTCTATTTCCCATGTATTATTGATTCATATTAGTTCACTTATAAATTTACTTTACATTTTTTTGTCGTTAACAAAAATTTTCCCTAAAAGTTTCAAAAAAAATTCTAACTCCCAAAAATTTGGAATTTTTTTGGCAAAGTCTCCTTTGTACGGAGGAGCTTTTGCAATTTGACAAGAGATATAAATATGTATACATCGACCCACACGGTCGGAAAAAGCAAAAAGAGTTCATATTTTCTATTTTTATTGCGTAGGCGTACCTTTATTTAGCTTTTAAGCAAGCAGCTTATTTATTTTAGCAATTAGCATACCCCAAATCTAGCCAAACAGCTTCTCTGTACCTGTACTTACTCAGTTTAAATATGTAAGCGCCATATATAGAAATTCTATTTGCATTTCACTTACTTTAATGGCTAAACACAAGCATTTCAAAAGCAACAAACACTAAACGCTTACCATAAGCGATTTATATAATTTAAAGCTAATCTAATTGCTTCCAACCAAACTTATATGCCATTTCATTTAATTTTAATGGTTTACAACTCAAGTGTTTACATTCAATTCATTTTTAAGCAAAACAAACTCATATTCATATCAATTGATTCAAAACTCATTTATATTTGCTTCCACTAATTCATAGAATTTAATTAAATCTCATTTACGACAAACGACTCTCATTTTTACGCAAATTTATGATACCCATGTGAATAAATAATTACTAAAGTTTTATAACCAATTTAAGTTGATTTCGACTCAATTTTATTTAATTCCATTCCATTCCATTTTAATTTATTTACCAACCATACATTTAGCTCGACACATTCCATTCTTGTATACTTCTAGCCATTCCCAAATTAATTCAATCCAAGCTTTATTTAATGGGCTTTGTAACAACCCGCATATTTATCGAGTTTACATTTAAATATTTTTATTTAAATATTAAATCGTTAATCGGATTTTGGTCCGAAAAACTACTTTTTACAAACGGTCAAATTAGGACTCGAGACCACTTCCATTGAGTTCGAAATGTCGTTTACAACTTTTTAAGTATAAACATCGATAGGTTTGGAGTTAGTGAAATTTCACTAACTTTTCCCGCTTTGGACTTTGGGTTAGTTTAGCCTATTAAGCCCAAGTTCCAACCCTCTTCTCCTCACTCTTCATAAATTTCCTAACTAACTCAAGCTTTAGCATTAATGGTGAAGAGAATGGGAAATTAAAACTCCAAGCTCAAATTCAATTGCAACTCCATCATTCAACTCCAAATTCAAGTAGAAGATATTGGATTCAAGCTTTGGATTGCTTCTCCTTTCTTCTCCTTGCTTTCAAGCTTCATCTTCATAAATTTTAGTGCAAAGGTGAGATTTTTATCTCACAATTCTAGTCTATAACTATATTGGACTGTTGGGAATGATTCCCTATCACTTTAGCATGCATATTTGCTTTTAGTTTGGATTGGATTGGCGAAAAACTCCGATTTTTGGTGTTTGGGAGAAATTTCTGCATTTAGGTCGTTCTGGCCGTTTTTAGCTCGCTCGGAGTTAGGTCGTGTGGACCTTAGGTCGTCGGCCGCGTACGAGTTAACCCCTAGGTCGTTCTGGCCATTTTTAGGTCGTTCGGAGTTAAGTCGTTCGTCCATGGGTCGTGAGTCGTTCACGAGTTAACTTTAGGTCGTTCTGGGAGAATTGGCACTTCGGAATTAGGTCGCTCACGAGTTAAGTCGTTAGGTCGCTCGCGAGTTAGTACCATAGGTCGCAGGGCTTTAGGTCATTCTGGAAGTATTGGCACTTCGGAGTTAGGTCGCTCGCGAGTTAAGCCTTAAGTCGTAGGTCGCTCACGAGTTAGGCCTTAAGCCGTAGGTCGCTCGCGAGTTAAGCTTTAAGTCTTAGGTCGTTTCCGACCTATAATCTCCAGGCAAACGTTAAGTCGGTCTGCTTTATCTCGTAGGTCGTCTCCGACCTAAGCTCCTGATAAGTCGTTCGAGTTAGGTCGTTGGACCATTTACCTTAGGTCGCTCGACTCTGTTAAGTCGTAGGTCGTTAGACCTTAGGTCGCTCGACTCTGTTAAGTCGTAGGTCGTTAGACCTTAGGTCGTTCGCCTTCCTTAAGTCGCTCGACCCCTCCACACTAGGTCGCTCGGCTTGCTTGAGTCGTAGGTCGTTGGACCTTAAGTCGCTTGCCTCCCTTAACTCCAGTTAGGTCGCTCGGCCATTGTGTTAGGCCGCGTGAACCCTTAGGTCGTTAGACCTCATTTTGCTTTAGGTCGTAGGCCGCTTGTCTTCACTTAGGTCGAACCCCGTAAGCGGTGGCGTTGCCCCCGCACCCCCACCTTGGGGGGTTGCCACCCCCCCTGGACCCCCCCTCCGTAGGGGATCTTATCTGAAAAATATTGAGCTGATTTCCTTGGATTTTATTCGCATCTCCGTATGCGATCTTTGTGACTGATTGTTTCTACACTTGCTTATGTGTTTTGTCACTTTATAATATAAAGGTTTCAATACTAGTAGTAAATATCAAAACTCTTTTAACAAACAATTTCAACTCTATTTTTAATAACAAAGCTCTTTTCTTAAACCGTTTTCCAATCTATTAGTATATACAAGCCTTTACCTCACTCGGATGAGAAATCTAATTAAACGACTTAGTAAAACAAGTGGTATGAAACGCTTGCGTTCACTTCGTCGGTTAATTCTTGGACTTGTTCGATTGAACCTCTTATGACAATTTTATTAGTGAAGACTTACAGTTTGTTCGTAAATATTTAAGTTAAGCAAGTGGTTATGGGACATGAAGCTAAACTTCTATATTTACTAGCTTAGTGTAATTGACACTTCTCGTTGATCTTGATGATCGCTTTATGAATTAGACTAGCAATTGCGCGATGTCTCTTTCATTGCAAGGTTAGACTAGACACCACTTGTGTGATTCCATTCACACATACCTTTCTGCTTTTTGGTTAGTCTTGACCTCATTCTGTGTGATTCCACTCACACATGTGGGGTAGCTCCCCATGGTCTTCGGACCGTCATGTGATAGGCCTCTTTCCCTTTTTTATGATTTCTGGATTTCTCGTGTTGATTTCTGGAATTTATGTCATTGACTTGTTATGAGTACAAGTTTAGGGTATGATGCCCCCTTCGAATCTTTGAGAAGATTCTTGTGATATTGATTATCTCTTATTGATTGATCTTCTGTTGATCATTATTTACATACTTATAGTGGTATGTCGTTATGGATGTTTATGTTTATGCCATATCTTTTATGTTATATCATGTCATCTAATATTTATAGCCAGACTGATCCGTTTATTATTTTCTTAAATAATACTCGGATCAGACCGAGATGTTACAGGTGCTTCTGCTTGACTTCTTCCCAGGGATTCATCACTCTGACTTTTGGCTAACTGTTTAGATTAGCGGTTTTTGTTGTATACACTTGAGATATAGACTCATAGTTGTATTCTTTTGTATAGCACGTGTTGCTATTCTTTTGTATTATCGTGGATCTTATTGACCACTACTCTGATGTACACTTTCATGTGTTAGTTATATATTCATATCTTCTTCCGCCTTTGTGATATGGATATCTGTGACTGATTTGTGATATGATTATTTCTATGTTTGTTTCCGAAGATTATTTATAGCCACCGTGTGATAAGCAATTACATGGATGGTCGCTCCTCAACAGCCTTATTCTCCGTGCTAGTTGACAGCACTTCTCCGGAGTGTTCTTGGCTAGCGTGGGTATAGAGGTGGGGCGTCACAGCTTGGTATCAGAGCCAAACTTCGGAACAATGTAGAATAACTTAACAAGGATCATCGTCCTAGGTCTATCTTAGGAGTCATACCATAGGATTAATTTGAGTCTTCGTACCGACTCATCCTATTTCCTTTATGATTCCTTGTTTTATCTATCAAGATTGCTTGATGTTCATTGGTAAATAACCATCTTCCTTCTCTTCTTTCTTTCTTTAAGGAAGAGAATGTCTAGACCAGGCCGACCCAGAACTGGATCATCTGGTGCTGCTCCTCCGGATGGAGTTTTTATGACTGCTCAACAGCTTCTTGATTTAGTAACTAATGCTCAAGCAGCTGGAGCTAACCCGGAACCTACTCACCCAAAGTCGGGATTTGCACGCTTGTGCAGCGATTACACCAACTTGGGTGGGAAGCCCTTCAAAGGTTCGGAAAATATCATCGAGGTCCAGGCTTGGTTAAAATCATGCGATCGAATCTTTTCTCGCATGAATCTTATCGATCTCCACCGCGTTCAGGTGGCTTCCAGCATGCTCCAAGAGAGAGCATTGGACTGGTACGAACTCCTTATTTCAGAAATTAATGAAGCGGATCTCACCTGGGAGCAATTTCAGGGACGCTTCGAGTTAAAGTTTGTACCAGAAGCTGGGAAAGTAAGCTTGGCTCGACGTTTTATAGACCTTGTTCAAGGTCAATCCTCTGTGACTGATTACGTCGCAGCCTTCGAGTCGCTTTCCAAATATGGGGTTGAATACATCAACACCCCATTGAAGAAGAACCAGAGGTTCGTTTGTGGCTTAAATAAGAGTCTTAAGAAGCCACTGCTCCTGAAACTAGAAGTCGCATTTGATCAACTCGTCGATATCGCTCTTCGTCTTGAAGAGGCAGATAGAGAGAGTGATGTTGAAGTGGAAGGCGCTAAACCAAACTTCAACAACAAGAAGAGGCCAAACAAATTCAAGGGTCCTTATCCCAACAAAAAGGGTAAGCAGGCAACCCCTGTGGCAAAGTATCCTTCTCCTAGGGGTGCGAGTTGCTTCAACTCTGGGTCTGGGGATCATTATGCGAATAAGTGCTCTAAGCCCAAATCTTGTCGCTATTGTAAGAGCCCAGATCACTTTATACATCAATGCCTCAAACGTAAAAGCAGGAATGAGGGAAAGTTAAATGTGGCTCAAGCCCCTGGCAACACATCTCGTGGCCAAGGTATTTCTCATTCCATTCTTGATGGTATTATTTTATTTCATGATCAACCTATTAGAGTTCTCTTTGATACGGGTGCATCCCATTCCTTTATATCAAAGGAACTGGTAGACACTTTTTCCTTAAGTGTTACTGCATTGATGACTTCTTTAAAAATTGCGAATCCTGTTGGTGGATCCGCAACTCTTAGTTTGCTTTGTAAAGATGTGGAGATTATTTTATGTGATTTTTCTTTCCTAGCCGATTTGCATGTCATGCGTTACTTAGGCTTTGGAATAATTTTGGGAATGGATTGGCTTAACCGTTATCAAGCCCATATCCTATGTCCTGAGCGGACTATTCATCTCCGACATCCACAATCTGTTAAACATATTTCTGTTAATCTTAAAGATTCAGAATCATGTTTGGTGGCATCTTTATATTCTTTAAATCCTCGTGATAACGATGATGATGATGAAGATGATATTATTTCTTGTATTCATGTTGTTCGTGAATTTTCTGACATATTCGAGCCCGTTTTAGGTTTACCACCTAAACGAGCAATTGAGTTCAGAATTAATCTTGTTTCTGGAGCTCAACCTATTACTCGTCCTCCTTATCGCATGTCCAATAAGGAAAATGAGGAGATGCGTAAACAATTATCTGAGTTGGAGACGAGGCAATTTATTCGCTCTAGTTCCTCGCCTTGGGGAGCTTCGGCTATTTTCGTAAAGAAATCCGATGGTACTCTGAGGCTCTGCGTTGATTATCGCAAGCTTAACGATCTTACTATTAAAAATAAATATCCTTTACCTCGGATTGATGATCTATTCGATCAGCTTAGTGGTGCTAAGGTCTTTTCACAATTGGACTTGGCTACCGGTTTCCATCAGCTTCGTATCGCTGAGGATAGCATTCCGTTGACATCATTCCGTACTCGATATGGATCTTATGAATGGCTTGTTATGCCATTTGGGTTAACGAATGCTCCAGCTTATTTCGTTGACCTCATGAATCGAGTTTTCAAAGATTTCCTCGATCGGTTTGTTCTCATATTCATTGATGATATTATTGTGTATTCAAAAACCGAGGAGGAACATGAGAAACATCTTCGGATTGTATTGGAAACACTTAGGAGTAATCAATTAAAGGCGAAATTTTCTAAATGCCACTTTTGGCAATCTCGTGTGAAGTTTCTCGGTCATATTATTTCCGAATCCGGGATATCTGTGGATCCTTCAAAGATTGAAGCGATTCAAGATTGGAAGAGACCGGAGAGTGTGACAGAGATTCGTAGTTTTCTCGGATTGGCGGGCTATTACCGTCGTTTTATTAAAGACTTTTCTAAGATTGCCGTGCCTCTTACTGGCTTGACTAAGAAGGGAGTTAAATACATTTGGTCGGACAAATGTGAAGCCTCTTTTCAGAAATTGAAAGAACTCCTTTCCGATGCTCCTATTCTTGTTATTCCCGAGGGGAATCAAGATTTTGTTGTTTATACCGATGCTAGTCACGTTGGTTTGGGTGCCGTTCTTATGCAAAAAGAACGTGTTGTTGCTTATGCTTCTAGGCAATTGAAGCCGGCCGAGACTAGATATGCCACACATGATCTAGAGCTCGCGGCTATTGTTTTCGCCCTTCGAATGTGGCGTCATTATCTATTGGGAGAGAAATTTATTCTTTACACGGATCATAAGTCTTTGAAATATTTATTTTCTCAAAAAGAACTTAATTTACGTCAACAGCGTTGGCTCGAGTTCCTTGCACCTTATGATCTTGATATTCTTTATACCCCCGGTAAGGGTAATCGTGTCGCCGATGCTCTTAGCCGTAAGCAACAAGCAGTTGTTTCTATGATGATATCCGAATGGAACGATCTCGAGATCTTATCCACTTGTGAGATTCGAGAGCGCGTATCCGATTTATGCTCATCGCTTGTTTTATGTAGCCTTGAGGCTCATCCTTCTCTTTTAGATCGCATTCTTGAAGCTCAAGGGCTAGATTCTGAATTGGCTCTTCTTGGCAAAAATGTTAAGGATAAAATTGATATTGAAGGTTTGAAAGACTATGATATTGATTCTCGTGGCGGCATTCGAAAATTTGGTAGACTTATCGTACCAAATATTGGAGATCTTCGTAAAGATATTTTAGAAGATTCCCATTGTTCTAAATTCACCATTCATCCCGGTAGTAGTAAAATGTACGCTGATATGAAGCGACTTTATTATTGGGAGGGAATGAAATCTGATATTGCTAACTTTGTTAAGTGTTGCATGGCTTGCCAACTTGTCAAGGCCGAACATCAAAGGCCTGGTGGGTTATTGCAACCTTTAGAAATTCCAATTTGGAAGTGGGATCAAATTTCCATGGACTTTATAGATGGCCTTCCCCGTTCTCGTTCGGGTCATGATAGCTTATGGGTGATTGTTGATAGACTTACTAAATCCGCCCATTTTATTCCGGTTCGGTCTAACCGAACCGTTCCTCTTTTGGCCAAACTATTTGTCAAGGAAATTGTAAAATTGCATGGAGTTCCTACTTCTATTGTTAGCGATCGTGATCCATTGTTTACTAGTGGATTTTGGAAGAGTCTTCAAAAAGCTTTAGGAACGAAGCTTTATTTTAGCACCGCTTATCACCCCCAGTCCGATGGACAAACCGAGCGTGTGAATCAAACTCTTGAAGATCTTCTTCGTGCTTGTGTGCTTGATTTTGGTGGAAGTTGGGAAGATCATATTTCACTTGTTGAATTTTCCTATAATAATAGCTTCCAATCTAGTATTGGTATGGCACCTTTCGAGGCACTCTACGGAAGGCCATGCCGATCTCCTTCTTGTTGGCTTGAGGCCGGTGAGAAGCTGGTTTTAGGTCCAGACTTTATTCGTGATTCCACGGAAAAGATTGAACTTATTCGACATAGGATGAAAGAAGCCCAGAGTAGACAAAAATCCTATGCCGATAATCGAAGAAGGAAATTAGAATTTTCTGTTGGGGATCCTGTTTTTATTCGTGTTTCACCTATGAAGGGTATTGTACGTTTCAGTCGATCGGGGAAGTTAGCGCCTCGGTATATTGGGCCATTTCCTATCACTGAACGTATTGGTTCCATGGCTTATCGCCTTGCATTGCCGGCTCAGTTTTCTGCTATGCATGATGTATTTCACGTTTCTCAATTACGGAAATGCCTTTGGGATTCTGATTCTATTCTTGAGCCTGCTGTTGTGGAAGAAATTGAAGTTTCGCCGAATTTAACTTATGAGCAGCATCCTATTCGAATTATAGCTTCTGAGGTTAAACGACTTCGAAATAAAGATGTTCCGCTTGTGAAGGTTCAATGGTCCTCAAATCCTAAGGATTGTTCTTGGAAATCCAGAGAATTCATCGAGCGTACACATCCGGACTTGCTTACTCCTGCCCTTTGAGGTGAACTTCTTATTTCAAATTTCTCTTGTGTTAATATGCTTTTATGGTTGTTACTTTTTATTTCCACCTTATATATATATTGCAAGGACGCAATTTCTTTAAGGAGGGGAGTCTGTAACAACCCGCATATTTATCGAGTTTACATTTAAATATTTTTATTTAAATATTAAATCGTTAATCGGATTTTGGTCCGAAAAACTACTTTTTGCAAACGGTCAAATTAGGACTCGAGACCACTTCCATTGAGTTCGAAATGTCGTTTACAACTTTTTAAGTATAAACATCGATAGGTTTGGAGTTAGTGAAATTTCACTAACTTTTCCCGCTTTGGACTTTGGGTTAGTTTAGCCTATTAAGCCCAAGTTCCAACCCTCTTCTCCTCACTCTTCATAAATTTCCTAACTAACTCAAGCTTTAGCATTAATGGTGAAGAGAATGGGAAATTAAAACTCCAAGCTCAAATTCAATTGCAACTCCATCATTCAACTCCAAATTCAAGTAGAAGATATTGGATTCAAGCTTTGGATTGCTTCTCCTTTCTTCTCCTTGCTTTCAAGCTTCATCTTCATAAATTTTAGTGCAAAGGTGAGATTTTTATCTCACAATTCTAGTCTATAACTATATTGGACTGTTGGGAATGATTCCCTATCACTTTAGCATGCATATTTGCTTTTGGTTTGGATTGGATTGGCGAAAAACTCCGATTTTTGGTGTTTGGGAGAAATTTCTGCATTTAGGTCGTTCTGGCCGTTTTTAGCTCGCTCGGAGTTAGGTCGTGTGGACCTTAGGTCGTAGGTCGCGTACGAGTTAACCCCTAGGTCGTTCTGGCCATTTTTAGGTCGTTCGGAGTTAAGTCGTTCGTCCATGGGTCGTGAGTCGTTCACGAGTTAACTTTAGGTCGTTCTGGGAGAATTGGCACTTCGGAATTAGGTCGCTCACGAGTTAAGTCGTTAGGTCGCTCGCGAGTTAGTACCATAGGTCGCAGGGCTTTAGGTCATTCTGGAAGTATTGGCACTTCGGAGTTAGGTCGCTCGCGAGTTAAGCCTTAAGTCGTAGGTCGCTCACGAGTTAGGCCTTAAGCCGTAGTTCGCTCGCGAGTTAAGCTTTAAGTCTTAGGTCGTTTCCGACCTATAATCTCCAGGCAAACGTTAAGTCGGTCTGCTTTATCTCGTAGGTCGTCTCCGACCTAAGCTCCTGATAAGTCGTTCGAGTTAGGTCGTTGGACCATTTACCTTAGGTCGCTCGACTCTGTTAAGTCGTAGGTCGTTAGACCTTAGGTCGCTCGACTCTGTTAAGTCGTAGGTCGTTAGACCTTAGGTCGTTCGCCTTCCTTAAGTCGCTCGACCCCTCCACACTAGGTCGCTCGGCTTGCTTGAGTCGTAGGTCGTTGGACCTTAAGTCGCTTGCCTCCCTTAACTCCAGTTAGGTCGCTCGGCTATTGTGTTAGGCCGCGTGAACCCTTAGGTCGTTAGACCTCATTTTGCTTTAGGTCGTAGGCCGCTTGTCTTCACTTAGGTCGTACCGTTTTGGACGGGGCGCTGCCCCGCACCCCGCCGGGGGCGCTGCCCCCTGGACCCCCGCAACCTGACTGGGCAGGTCGAACCCCGTAAGCGGTGGCGTTGCCCCCGCACCCCCACCTTGGGGGGTTGCCACCCCCCTGGACCCCCCCTCCGTAGGGGATCTTATCTGAAAAATATTGAGGTGATTTCCTTGGATTTTATTCGCATCTCCGTATGCGATCTTTGTGACTGATTGTTTCTACACTTGCTTATGTGTTTTGTCACTTTATAATATAAAGGTTTCAATACTAGTAGTAAATATCAAAACTCTTTTAACAAACAATTTCAACTCTATTTTTAATAACAAAGCTCTTTTCTTAAACCGTTTTCCAATCTATTAGTATATACAAGCCTTTACCTCACTCGGATGAGAAATCTAATTAAACGACTTAGTAAAACAAGTGGTATGAAACGCTTGCGTTCACTTCGTCGGTTAATTCTTGGACTTGTTCGATTGAACCTCTTATGACAATTTTATTAGTGAAGATTTACAGCTTGTTCGTAAATATTTAAGTTAAGCAAGTGGTTATGGGACATGAAGCTAAACTTCTATATTTACTAGCTTAGTGTAATTGACACTTCTCGTTGATCTTGATGATCGCTTTATGAATTAGACTAGCAATTGCGCGATGTCTCTTTCATTGCAAGGTTAGACTAGACACCACTTGTGTGATTCCATTCACACATACCTTTCTGCTTTTTGGTTAGTCTTGACCTCATTCTGTGTGATTCCACTCACACATGTGGGGTAGCTCCCCATGGTCTTCGGACCGTCATGTGATAGGCCTCTTTCCCTTTTTTATGATTTCTGGATTTCTCGTGTTGATTTCTGGAATTTATGTCATTGACTTGTTATGAGTACAAGTTTAGGGTATGATGCCCCCTTCGAATCTTTGAGAAGATTCTTGTGATATTGATTATCTCTTATTGATTGATCTTCTGTTGATCATTATTTACATACTTATAGTGGTATGTCGTTATGGATGTTTATGTTTATGCCATATCTTTTATGTTATATCATGTCATCTAATATTTATAGCCAGACTGATCCGTTTATTATTTTCTTAAATAATACTCGGATCAGACCGAGATGTTACAGGTGCTTCTGCTTGACTTCTTCCCAGGGATTCATCACTCTGACTTTTGGCTAACTGTTTAGATTAGCGGTTTTTGTTGTATACACTTGAGATATAGACTCATAGTTGTATTCTTTTGTATAGCACGTGTTGCTATTCTTTTGTATTATCGTGGATCTTATTGACCACTACTCTGATGTACACTTTCATGTGTTAGTTATATATTCATATCTTATTCCGCCTTTGTGATATGGATATCTGTGACTGATTTGTGATATGATTATTTCTATGTTTGTTTCCGAAGATTATTTATAGCCACCGTGTGATAAGCAATTACATGGATGGTCGCTCCTCAACAGCCTTATTCTCCGTGCTAGTTGACAGCACTTCTCCGGAGTGTTCTTGGCTAGCGTGGGTATAGAGGTGGGGCGTCACAGGCTTCCACTCTTATTCGAAGCCAAGCTTCCATAAATTTTAAACTTAAGTTAATTTACTTCAATTTATTACAACATCAAACTTAAGTTCACTTCTATTTAACCCTCATTTAACCAAATTCCATTAAATTCAGTTAGACCATCCACTTTAGTTTTAATTCACCTTCTCAATTTATTTCTATTCACTTGGGGGTTTTGTTTTGCAACTCAAACCATATTATTATAATCACCTCTATTTCATATAACATCACTTCTCTTATATCCAATTTACTTGCAAACTTCATTAAATATTATTCAAATTGCCCTTGAATTTTATTTGCAATTCATCCCATCACTACTTCGATCCATTCTATTTTATTTTTATTATTACAACATCTCTTCTTATTTAATTCATTATCAAATCCAAGTCGAATTTCATTAACCATTCGAATTCACTTCCAAATTCCATTATTAACTTACAATCCATTTACTTACCAAAGTCAAATTTTATTAACATACTCACTCCAACAATTATCCAACCAATTAGCTTATTTCCAACTTCTAAATCACTATTCGATTATACTTACAAAATCACTTCATTAAAATTCCAATTTGGATTTCCTTTTAATTTTCCCCCAACTTTCCACATCTTTATTTAAAATTTTTAGAAATGCTTTTAAATTTACATCATAATAATAACATAGCTCTTTATAAAAATACTTTTATAACTCGATGTCACAACCAGTCCATCCTTGTTCTCACAGAAATTCTATCATACGTTGATCAGGCGTAGGATTGAAAATCTATAAGTACTTGGTAAACCCGTTTTCAACATCCAGTGAAAATACTTGAAAAATAATTTTATTGGAAATCTAGAAAACAGTTTTTGAAAATAGAGGAAATATCTTTAGTGAGGATGCTCGGGAAATCATCACTCCCATCCATGGTCGCAGTTAACTCGATGGTTACGATGCCGTCCCGACAAAATTCACAGATAACTGTAGGCCTCCGCGCCCCACGATTACACCATGGAACCCACGACAGATCGCAGCTACAACTGGGGTTACGTAGCTATCACAGCAAAAACCCATATAACTGTAAGCATCAGCGCCATCGAATTTCGCTGCCAAAAATGAAACTTCTCCACTCTACTTGACCATAGATCGCAGTCAACCGATGTTGCGTTGCCTTCCCGGCAAAATCAAGTGTAGACCGTTGACACTCATCCTCTACACGATTTTCGCTATGGTCCCCACAGTAGATCGCAGCGACATCGAGTTACACTGTCGTCACAGCATAACCCAAATGCCTCTGTTGGCATCAACGCCATCAACTTACGCTACCCAATAATCCTCAGGAACTAGTTTTGTCCGGACTCCTCACAGGATCAACTTTAGAAACCCCCCTTGGGGCTTAAGGCAGCACCACCTGGTGGCATTCCTGAGAAGTTCATTTCAAGGGAGCACCTTTTTCCCCAGAGCCATCATCAAAACATTTTATACTATACACATATAGTATCTTCAAATCATACACCTAGTATGATCTCATACAAAGCTCATTTATACAAAATCGATTATTCCAAAATCGATAATTCCCAAACTAGGCTTTCCAAATTCTCATTTGATTTTACCCAAAAATCAAAAGCCTTTCCAAATCCAAAGGTTCTCAAAACCTTTTCCAAAATCCTCATAAGATCCTTTATATATATTCAAAAATATATAATTCTTAAAACTTTGGATCATTTCAAACTTGTATAAAACCCCTTTATACTTCAAACATTACTAAACATTTTTCTTTCAACAATAAATTCAACAAGGAAAGATTTATCCTATATTACAAAAATATACAACTTTGTTTATTCAAAACCAAATATTCCAATTTGATTACTCTTTTCAATACCACTTTCATTCAAATCCGTACGATGTACACATATCATCCATACGCTATTCCAATCTGATCGCTTACTCGATCACACAATTTTACTTCCGAACTAGTATCATCCATCCGACTTCCTAGTGCGGACACAGATCTGGTTTTCTTGATTAGAAACCGTCATTCTCCTTGCATAGCCATAACTATGATAGAGAATATCCAGAACCAATCAACAATCCATATCCAGGTTCGCCGTCAAAAATCGAGTGAAAAATCCCAACTCGGATCAATATAACTATCTCGAAATTCTGTGCTTGAATCTGGATCAAATCACTATGCGAATAGAATAATATACGTATATCCTACGTATTTATTTTCATTGATTATTAACCAAATCAATTTCCTTTCTATTCACATTTACTTTAATTTCCATTCACTTATTTACAATTGCTTCAATTCCAATGGATTATCACTTCAATTCCTATCTCAGTTGGTATTAAATCCATAACAGTTTGAACTCCGACCAGTTTATTTAGAAAATAGCTTGAAATTTTTTAAAACAAACAAGTAGTTGGAAAATAATTACTAGTTTTGTAAAATAGTTAGAAAATAGTTAACTAATCGTAGAATAGTTGAAAATAGCTGAATAGTTTCAGAAATTTTAGATAATTGTAAAATAGTTGTAAAATAGTAATTAATTTGTAACATAGTTGAAAAATAGTAATTAGTTTAGAAAATAGTTGAAAAATGGTCAATTAGCTCAAAAATAATCGTAAAACAAGTATATAAAATAATTTAGCTTTAAGAAAGAAAGGTTGTATATATTTAATAGCTTAGAAAAATAAGTTTATATCAAAACAATGTATATTAAAAATAATCAAGAGTCAAACTGTTCACTCCCCCAACAATTCAATTTAAATCTCCATTTAAATTAACCCAATTCCAATTCAAATAACTCCAAATTCCATTGGACTTGATTAATTCCCAATTCAAGTTGAATCAATCTTGATTCCTTTCCCAACTTAAATCAAATTCTAGTTGATTTTAATCCTGTTCAATTTTAAATTTGAATTATTATCAATTTAATTTCAGAATCCAAATCACTTCAATTTAATCCAATCTAATTTCCCATCTAAATTTTTAAACTTATACATCTTCAATCACCAATCCAATTACTTCAGACCAAATTCAATTTTAAACTAATTCAATTAAATCTTGAATTTAAACTATCTCGAATTATAGAAATTCGAGTTAAATTCTCAAAGGTTGGGTTAACTCTTTCAACCAAATTAACCTTTAAATCAAAGTGTTTAATCATTTTAATTTCTAAGCCCAATTTCTCAAAATTCTCATTTTAAACTATTTTTACTTATGTATTTCAAGGTTCAATACAAATTTTATTTTTAAAATTTTAATTTATTATTCAATTTAATTTTCCAGTTTGAAGCCGGTTCTTAAACAAGTTTATTTTACAATTCAATTATTCAAACTTATTTTATTTTATTTATACAATTCCATTCTGAATTTAAAGATTTTTATTTACAATAGGAGGATATCATCCAATTTATTTTAAAACGTCCATCAAATCCTTTCGAGATCACACATATCCCAATTCAAATCAACCATTTAACCTTCCAAGTTAAATTCCAATTTCATCTCGGAATTTTCAATTCTGGTTGCTTTTCTACACTTTTTAACTTCCCAAAGTTAAATTTCAATTTACTTAATCCAATCAACCTTACTCAAATTTGAATTCCCACTTCAAATTTCAAAATTATTTTCCTCTTATAAGTTCAAACTTATATCACTTTAGGTTTTTACATCACACTTAGGGAAAAATCAAAACTCAATCTCATAGAGTTTATTTCAAATTATCTTTGATATCATGTAAATCCATGCATATTTATTTCTTGGCCCTCCCAGCCATGTTTTAAAATTGTAAACCACCTTTGGTTTAATTCAAATCAAATTTCAAACAATCCATTGTTTGCAACAAGTCCCATTTCCTTTTTATATTATTCTAATTTCTATAATTTCAAGATTAAATTTCAGTTTGAATCCCATTTCAAACTTACATTTATTTAAAGCTTTTAAATAATTTAATTCCTAAATCCTAATTTTAGAATATCATTTTCGATTAATTAAATTTCAATTTGGTTGTATTTTCGTTTTTACTTCATTTAATTCTAATTCAAGACTTCAATTTGGTTGTATTGTATTACTTCTAAATTTAATTCCAATAATTTAACAACCAATCACCTTAATATTTATTAGAAGGAAATATTGCTTTATATATCCAAAAAAAAATATTTTATATAAAATCATTTAAAATCTTTATATAAGAAAATAACAAGTACGCGCTCAAATATATACACTCAACTCATTCTAGAATACTTTGGACTCGGGGTTAATGAGTAATCCCCACTAGAGCCAAGGTTCTCGCTTAACCTTTCTGCTCTGATACCAAATGTAACGACCCGAAATTTTCTAAGCCGAAAATTCCAGATAGTTATTGAAAAAAAGAAAGAGATAGAAGAAGAATAGAAACATCCAAACATCTCACATTCGCAGCGGATAAAATATAATAATAAATAATAATGACTTACAAAAAAATACTATATCTGTCGATTACATTTAATATACATCAGAGTTTCACATCATATACAGTCACTGACAATTTACGATTACCATGACTCAGATTATCAATAATATAAATACAACGGAAAAATGCTCTATACGATATTGCCATCCATCTCGCCTCCTGAGCTCCAGAATGTCCTAACCTGAAATCTGTAATACTCGGTCTGACCCGAGCATTACACCAAAGTAACACCCGGGTCAGGCTGGAAACCAGCGTGAGTAAAATCCCACTTACATGAAATACCCAAGCAATTAACTTATATAAACCCGAGGTAACATATATCAACTTATCCAATTCACCATTTACCATAGGCAATGCTTATTCCATAAATTTCTAAGTACCAAGCTTAGATAAAATAATCCAGTTTACTTAAATCATTCATTCCAGCCTATTTATTTCACAAATTACTATATATAAAAAAAAATCGAAGTGGTTTCGGGTATTTCCCAATACCCGAACCCGGTCTCTTCGAATCTCATGTCATTCTATTCCAAGTTATCCAAAAGAATTACTCAACATTTCATATCAGAGTTACCAACTCCTTCGGATCATCTAATTCCATTCAATCATTCAGAAGCAAAGCTTAATCACATACAAATCATTTCAAGTGATTCAAATTGAATTTTCAGGCCTTAATCACTTAGATTCTTTCAGTAGTTAATTCCGAATAAATTAATCAATCCTTCCTGATTCATCTTAATTAATTACCCTGGATTAATTATCTTCCAATTCCATTCAAGTAATTATTTTTAATTAATATCACAACATTAATTATTTTGACCAAATCAATGAGTAATCTTTAATTACTTCGCAAATTAATTCCTTATGAGTCTTATGACTAATTCATCTTAATTTATCAGTCTTTAATTACACCGTTGATTATATAAATTAATGATTTCCAATTATATTTTGATTTGTTCTAATCTAAATTAATCAATCTTTATTATACTTTTAATTATAAAACCCAAGGATTCCAATTATAATTTCAATTTATCCTAATCAAATTTATTTATCTTAATTAAGCTACAATATTAATCATTTTCGATTAATTCCAAACTGAAATTAACTATTCTTTTATTTATTTCATTAAATAAATCAATTATTCCTTTATTAACCATCTTAATTTATCTCTTGATTAATTTCACCAAGTAATTATATTTTGTTAATACCATTAAGTAATTTCTATTAAACCATCCATTAATCAATTAGATCCAATAATTATCACCAATTACTTCACCAAGTAGGTATACCATTATAATACACTAGGTTATTATATCCACCAAATTTCACAATTTTTTTCTTAATTAATTAGTAAACTTAATTACCTTAAATTAATCTCATTTATAAGCCATTCAAAACTCTCCATCAATGATCCATCATTTTCTATATTCATCAACCAATCCTTTAATTACTTCTTTAAGTAATTAATGTTAATTAATCACTTCGATTACAAATTAAATATAAATTATTTCATTTCTAATTATATAATTAATTTCTAAATTATAACTAAAATTTATCCCTTTATTTACCTTTCAATTGACTGAATTTCAAATCATTCACAAACACATACAAAATATTTACTTTCAACATCATTTTGATTTCCTTCTCGAATTTTATTCCAATGAAATAAAATCGAAAGAAGATCACTCACCTGTAATCCGGTAATCATCCACTGACAGAACACATCCACGACCCAACCTTCATCACGCAGTCATCGCCCTCAACATCGACACTGCCTCGATAGAACTCGCGAAACCCTAATTCGCTCACCATCTCCTGCCGCCGCGACATGAAACCCCAAGTCGACCACAACGCGCGAGCTTCCCTCCTTCTCAATTTCGTTCGCCAGCAACTCGCGCATGAACTCGAGTCCATGCTTCGCAACTGACGTCGCCCACCTATCGAACTCAAATCCCAAGCATTCGCCAAAAACATCAGCCCCTATCGCGCGTAAACCCTAACGCGATCCCCCCTTCGATCGATGAGGTCGAACTAAAGCTCGCGACCTGCGCCACTTCCCTTCGACTCTTCGGCCGTTAGTTCGATTTTTTTTATATATATATACATACGAATCGATTTGGAAGTGAAGGAAAGAGGGTTCGGTTTGATTTTTGTTGAAAGGAGAAGGAGAGAACGAGAATACAAGTAGATTTGGGGTAGCTTCCTGCGTACGAGTTGATTATTTTATAATTGAATATTGAAAAAAAAACTCGTGATGCATAACGCGAAATCTCGAACTCCAAATCAGACATGCCGATAGGAGTTTATAAGGTTTTACCCGCGTTCCGAACAAAATGGAACATGTGTTGGAGGCTAAATTGAACGTATGCACGAGTTACGGAAGTAAACGATAAATTTTATATTAAATCGATTAAAGTATTTTCTAAGCATTTTAAGCTGTCGGAGACAAACGACAACTCCGATTGTTACGAAAATTGAAATCCGATAATAACTAACTATTACGGATCCAATGGAACTGGTTTCGTTGAATTCTGAGACTGTGCCTCGGAAGGGTCTTTTTAAATGTCAATTTAAACGATATATTATTAAAACTGAGCAAATTATCTTTAAATTAAATTCAAATCATTCTATTATCTCCAGTACTATCGTTATAAGTTTTATAAGTCTTCAAATTATATTTTAACAGGCTTAAAACTCCGGCTTCAACACTTTACCCAATTTCAATTATCAAATTCAATAATTTAAACTATATAATTCAATGATTTAATTGTCAAGTAAATATTAATATTTTGAATTCAAGTTAAAATTAACTTTTAACTATTTAAAAAAACAATTAATTATTCCAATTTAATTCGTTAAAATTTTTAGGTCGTCGCACCAAAACTCCGCTTACGGAACGCGATTCGACATCGCACGAACACCTAGAAAGTCGAGATACCCACAACAGCGATCCCGCCGATCGCGTTGCATTGACGACGACGTTTCCCCCCAAATCGCAAGTCTCCCTACACGCGAAACCCTAGATTCCAATCGACTGCCTCCTCCGATCCTTTTTCCAATTTCCACGACACCCTACGCCCCTTCGAAAATGACTGCAACAACGATTCATTTTCCCGCGAGCCTCGTCGTGATTCGAACATGGCTTCAATCGAACGAAAATCGTTTGATTTGCTCAGAGTATTTTTTTGCGTGATGATCTCCTTGTAAACGATTTCGTTCGGTCTTTCTTGATTGAAGAAAATGGAAAAGAAATCTGGTTTTTTTGAAGGCATGCGATTCGAACTTGAAAAGAAAATCATTCGGCTTTGAACAAAGAAAAGGGACTCGCGAGATCTTTAAAAGGAAGGAGGGGAGACCATGATTTAACTGAAAGGAGATAGCATGCTTTCTTCTGTATTGAATGCCTTCTACTGGGAAGGAAAAAAGTAGGGATAGTGAAAGGAGCAGGCTGATGGAAAAAGAAGGAAGGTAGGTGAGGGGAAAGAATTACGGCTAAAGGTTGACTAGGAAATATAAATTTATATATATCAATTTTTAAATTCAAATTCAATTTTGTCTCGGTGAATGCAACTTAAAATTTCAAACTCCTATCGAGGCATGCCGCTAGGCGTTTATAATGTTAAACCCCTATTCCGAACACAATGGAAAAGGTTTCGAGTCCTACTTCGATCATATGGAGAAGATATCTTTTCGAACCCAGCTATTAAATTAAATTTCGATTTATTTTTCAACACGTTTGCTTATCGTATGGCCAAAGACAACTCCAAACATTACGAAAATTGAAATCCGATAATAATACAATATTACGGACCTAATGGAATTGGTTTCGTTGAAATCCGAGACTGTGCCTTGGAAGGTTATTTTTAAATATCGATTTAAACAATATATTTTCAAAACTGATTAAATCGCTTTTAAATTCAATTCTGAAGCTTCCTTTATCTTCAATATTGTCAATATAAATTTTCTAAGCCTTTAAAATATTTTTAACAAGCTAAAAATTGAAAATTCAAAATTTTACCCATCATTAATAAATCAAATACAATAGTTAAATTGCCAAATTCATATATATATATATATATATATATATTCGAAATTCAAGTTAAACTAACCTCTAGATATTTAAAATCAATTAAATATTACATTTCAAATGTTAAAAATTTCCGGGTCGTCACATCCTTCCCCCTTAAAAGAATTTCGTCCCGAAATTTCTAGTTTAGAAGATTGATCCTTAACCCATTTTCTATCTTTCCAAAACTAAACAATTTTATCAACTTGCCTAAAACAAATCTTTTTATCAATGATCCATTTTCATTTCAACTAGCTTTGCAAAATCTTCACAGTTTCCAAACAACTTCATTTACGTCACAATTTAAATTTAAATTTAAATTCAAATTTTAAACTTTCAAAATTTTCTCAAAATTTTTCTAACTCCCTAAATTTTCGAAAATTTTCGCCATCGTCTCCTTTGCGCGGCTAGCTTGGTACGACTACAAAATGGCACCACCGGCCCTCAGATTCAAAAAGAAAACAAAAATCCAAGTGACTAGACAAGAAAATCACCAAATTTCATATAGAAATTTAAATACATACCTTTTTGTCAAGCAATTTAAATTATCTTCGAAAATCAAATCCCAATTCCTTTTCCTTTAATACACCTATATATCCTGCTAGCCATAATATCCAATTACAACATTCAAATTTATTTTGCACATTCCTTTACAAAATTTTCAATATATACTTCTTATACCATTTTTACTTCACTATTGAAGTTATATATACAGTTTCATTCAATCTCACATTTTTAACTTTTATTTGAATTTATTTTTCAATTTTAATTCTATTTGGATTTAATTTATCTCCCGAATATTGAATTTTATTGATTATCTTTCATTCACAACTGACTCATATCATTAATTTTAAATTAGTTTCATTTACTAATTCATTACAATTCATTTTACCTCAACCCCTTTTTTCACCTTTATTATCTTTAGTTCACTTCGAACTAATTTTGCAACTTTATTTTATTTCACACAATTCAAATTGGTTTTTGATATTTAGTTTCAATTCCATTTTTATTCTTTTATTCATTCAAAAATTTATTTTCAATTCACTATTACCATTTCACGATTTCCAATTTAACCTTCACTTAATGATTAACCTGGTATATTCCCAATACAAAATTTTCAATATATACTTCTTATATTTATTTTTAATTCATCACTTTGGTTTATATTTACCTATATTAAAATGAATTTCCAATTCTATATGGATTTAATTTACCTTTCTTTTATATTTATTGAATTTCGATTCATTTCAAATCATATTCAATTTCGTCATTCCTTTAATTAGTTTTATTTACTAATTTTATTTCAATATTTCACATTGTTTAATACAAACCAAATTCAATTCCAATTCCAATTCTATATACTTACAAATTCGAAATGAACATTCAATCACTTTCATGTACTTGTAATTACAAATTCATTCATTCATTCACAATTTATTTTCCATCTTAATAATTTTATTCCAATCATTTTAGTCTATTAGACTTCTAAAATTCACCTTTATTCAAATTAACTCAAGTCAATTTCAGTTTAAATCTGAATTTCCTACGTTTTCAAACTATTATTCCATAACTATTTTTTTAATAAAATTCCCGAGTCTTTCCACCTTTTCTAAAACCATTATTGAAAACAATTCAAACTATCATTTGAATTTCAAAACCAGACCCAAATTTTCCAAACAACTTCCATTTAAAACAATTTGGCAGCAATTCCTCTTTTGGAAACTCGAAAATGAATACCGATGATGTCACGATCATCACCGGAATTATTTTCCAATGACCGAAAAGAGTTTAGAGCTTTTATCCCTCCAAAAACATTTTTTCCAGACCCTTGAAAACTATTTGCAATCCCAAAAGGAATTTAATTTCCAAACTTCCCGAATTTCAAATATTTTCAAGAACATTTCCAAACATTTCTCTAGAATTCTACCTCAAATTATCAATTTACATTTACAAATCCCATTTGGATTTTTATTTTCTTAGCTTTTGGTTTGATTTCAATTCCTCATATAACGATGATTATAATTTAATATTATCGCTTCCTAGCAACCAAGCAACCATATATTATAAAAATTCATAGAAAATTTATTTCTTTCATATATGAAAATAGTTTGGGTAAAATTATTTCATTTACCTTATTTTAAAACGATATCGTGTCGAATTTGTTCTGTACAAGTGTTTAGAGATCCTTATCAATAATGTTAATTACTCGTATTGATTAGAATCCATATACCACTCAACAAACCAATCAACACAATATAAAACAATTTTATATTCACTAACAAATACGCGCTCATATCTATTATGACACTCACACTCATTCTAGAGTACTGCTGACTCTATCACTAATGAGTAACACCCAACAGAGCCAAGGTTGTCGCTTGACCAAATGCTCTGATACCAAAATTTGGCCAATCTCGACTGGTAGGCTTTTCAACCATCCCAGCCCCACCGTGGCATACAATGGTATCCTACCCTTGCTTTTACGGCCAGCCTTTCGACTGTCACGCCTTACGGCTAACCAACCCCATAAAGAGGATGTGTTGGGGTAAGACTCTCCTGCTTGCCACCAAACAAAAAGCGAGAACCCCCCATCACGTTTCAAAAAGATAAACAAGGTCAGTCGTGGGACTGGGGTGAGATCTTAAAGACAGTAATTTTCACAAAGAATATAAAAAGAAATCCGCTACGCTTTTTGGAAAATGAAACTACCATAAGGCCTCCTGCCACACACACAATGCAAACGCAGAATTGGGGGAGATTTCTCCTTATGGTAGTCAAACATGCTTGATACGCAAAAATCCTTTCTAATATTATAATTAGTGCATAGTATGGAAAACATTTCGAAAGTATAATATTAATCTTAGCCAGCATAGGAACCATTATATTATGCCTGCTATAGCTACTTCTTAAGGAGGCAGGTTATACAATTGCAATCGTAAATGGCACATATTGTTTCTTTGGATTTCCAATAAATTGTCAGGCTAAGGAACTTCCTACTGCCACATGGGTATGCCTCTGGAGGGGAGTCCCGAGATCCTACCTGGATCTCTACCAACACAAGGCCGGGTTACCTTTGTAACTAGGTAACTACAACTCGAGTATGCCATCTCCCGGTCATTCTCGACCTTTATCCGAGGATCCTCTACACCAACAACAACAAAGAAAAGTATTTGCAGTAACCACATAGCTTAAATATTAGGGCACCATACCTGATACCACCTTTTTCCAGAAGGAAATGACATCCCTAAAGGGTGCAACCCTCATAACCTTGCCGCATCTTTCCTGTTTCGACCATTTCCAAGGTGTGAGGTCCGATGAGGCATCGTCCACAAAGCTACACTTTTCACAAAGTCATGATTTAATCAACAAATGATCTGCAGCACTTCGTATGTCACGTTACCAAATTGGGAATGCATTCTAATAACAATCAACTACATAACCTTTGAGCTCGTACGTCTCAGAGAAGGGTATTAAGCTAAGAGAATAAATTCTCCGCCACTAACAGAAATGTATTTAATAGAAACCAGCTTTACATCTCAAAGTGTAATGTCAGACACACATCCAAACAAGTCCGTTCCGGGATCGAACGGAACCGAAGGCACTTCAAAGAAGCCCTTGCAAATCCGGATATTCACAAATCACGTCCGGAATCCCCATCACAAAGGTGATAAAATCTCTATACCGGAGCAACCCGGTGCACAGACATTCGACAGGTAATCCTTTCCCTTTCGAAAATACCCGGTCTTCAACACCGTCTTCAAATGTAGTCCCATTTCGTCGTATTGTTATTCAGAATAGGTTTTATGACACAAGGTCCTCTCCCGGCTAATCCGGATAACGAGCGCTTATTTGAAAAAATAAGTGTTACATTTAGATTTCAACAAATTACAACAATTTTCCACTTTGATCTTTTAAATAAAAGATCCATCACAATCACAAAGGTTCGATGTGGGTTTCGAATATCCCTTTGGAATTTGACTCCAGGTCGCATCGAAATTCAAATGCCATTAAAAGGCCAATATTGATAGTCGGTTATTTAACTATCAATCAACTTCCCTAACAATTGCCAGATTTAAATAAATTTCCAAATTATTTATTTTCAAAATATTTCCGCAAGATATATTTCACACTTCAACCATTTGAAAACAGATTTCAAATTACTTTCCACATTTCAATACTTTGAAAACAAATTTCAAGTCACTTTTCCTTACGCGGAATACATTTCCAAATATTTATTCATTTCCACTGGAAATCTGCCGAGTTAAAATAATTCAAATCACTTATCCAAAATAATTTTGGAACATTTAAATAAAACCATCTTAAATACTTACTTAAAATATTGGTTATGAAAACATTATACTAATTATCACATATAAGATTTTAAGTCCCAACTAATTTTCAAAATAAAATTAGTAGATAAGGTACAACTATTCAAATAATCGTTTCCTAAAATAAATATCAATTTTAACCTTTAAAATAATCCCTTCTATAAGTAATTAAACAAATCCATACTTTAAAGATTTGAAACCTGTTAAGAAAATAATTTATCCAAAGTATCCTTTTGAAAAACATCCTAAAAAAAATTCGGTTTATATTTATAGGCTACTTCGAAATCGTACTCAGCTTTCCAGGGAAAATACATTTTTTCATTTCAAAATGGTTCATTCAAATCAATTAATAAATCTTTCTTAATTTATTTTAAATTTACGTTCCGAATCCGTAAATTCCTTCCACATTTCCCTTTCCTTAATAAATTCCCATTGTGAATTTAAACTTCTAAATATCCATTGATATACGATTTTCAAATCGATTTCTAAATATTCATTTTCAGCACTGAATTAAATTCTAAATTGATTTCCAAATTTATTTACAAACACCAAATAATTTTCAAAATTGATTTCTAGATTTATTTCAACACCAAATTTATTATCTTTTGAAACAAATTCCTTCTTTTAAATCTATTCAATTTTCTAAGATTAATTTACTATAAATTTTCTACTAAATTTCAAAAATCCAATTTTATTTATTTCTGATATCCTACAATATCAAAAATATATTCGGCTAAATTATAGCCTTCAACAGTCTCAATCATAAATAGTCACACATAGATTAAAAATAATCAACACACAATATTGAAACTAATTCAAATGTTTGAGGACTCTAATCGGTTCCCTCCAACCTATTTTCCCTGCATCCATAGACGTAAGCACAACAATTAAATACCAATTCCACTTCGAGGTGGAATATCACGATATATGGGATTTATGAAAATATCATCCGCTATTATGCGGCGCATAGGGTCTCATTTGCTATATAATGCGGGAAATTAACAACTCCAATATATACTTTATACTACTATATATATAATATCATCCAGTGAATAATTATTGTCAATCAATCATCCAAGCACACGGTCAATCAATTTTAAATATAACTATTCAAAATTTAAATTAGAACAATATTGATTGAGTGAGAAGATCTCGCCTTTGCCCTTTTATTTGAAATCCATTCCAAACTGGCTTGTATCCTTGATTTTTAAACCTTGCATAATAATTATATGATTTTATTAATATTCGAAATAATCGAAAAATCAATTTTCATTTGATTATTATAAATCCCCTAGTGATTTATTTTGAATAGATTTTCCTTTTAATAAATTCATTTAACTAAAAGTTTAATTTTAAACAAATGATTTCCCCTTTAATAAAATATTTTTACCAACTAAAATAATTAAATATGCTTATTAAACACATTAGTCACCATATATACATATATTAAATTAAAAACAGAACTGCTTTCATTTTTTTTATCTTTTCCAAAATCATATCTATTAATATTAAACAAACTGTTTAAATCAAATTTGTATAACTTTCAAACATTTTTTTCTTTCCTAAAATTTTCTTTTCAAAATTCTATTCCTATACATATATACAATTTGAATATAACAGTAATTTAATTTACTGTAAAAATCTTTTCCTATTTGTTTTTACTTCATATATTTTTGTGATCTTCATATATATACTAGATTTAAATTTTTGAAAATAAATTGACAAACTAAATACCTCGAACCCAGGCCACACGAACTAGCAGCATCCATCTGAGTGCAATCGTGGCCATGACCATCAGCGTCATGCTCCTCCTTTATCACGTCTTCATGCAACCTTTTGCCGAGCCACACACGAGGCTACCCACCGTTATCAGCCTTGGCGTCGCGTTGCCAATCCAAAACTCCGCTTATTGAATGCAAGTTGACATCGCGCGAACACCCAGAAAGTCGAGATACCCACAACAGCGATGCCGCCGATCACGATTGCATTGATGACGACGTTTCCCCCCAAATTGCAAGTCGCCCTACGTGCGAAACCCTAGTTTCCAATTGACTGCCTCCTCCGATCCTTTTCCCAATTGCCGCGACACCCTACGTGATGCTCCTCTTCGAAAACGACCACAACAACGATTCATTTTCCCTCGAGCCTCGTCGTGATTCAAACATGGCTTCAATCGAACGAAAATCGTTTGATTTGCTTAGAGTATTTTTTTTGCGTGGTGATCTCCTTGTAAACGATTTCGTTCGGTCTTTCTTGATTGAAGAAAATGGAAAAGAAATCTGGTTTTTGTGGAGGCATGCGATTTGAACTTGAAAAGAAAATCATTCGACTTTGAACGAAGAAAAGGGACTCGCGAGATTTTTAAAAGGAAGGAGGGGAGACCGTGATTTAACTGAAAGGATATGGCGTGCTTTCTTCTGTATTGAATGCCTGCTACTGGGAAGGCAAAAAGTAGCGATAGTGAAAGAAGCAGGCTGATGGAAAAAGAAGGAAGGCGACTGAGGGGAAAGAACTATGGCTAAAGGTTGACTAGGCAATACAAATTTATATATATCAATTTTTAAATTCAAATTCAATTTTGTCTCGTTGAATGCAACTTAAAATTACAAACTCCTATTGAGGCATGCCACTAGGCGTTTATAATATTAAACTCCTATTCCGAACACAATGGAAAAGGTTTCGAGTCCTACTTCGGTCATATGGAGAAGAAAGCTTTTTGAACCCAGCTATTAGTTAAATTTCGATCTAATTTTCAACACGATTGCTTATCGTACCGGCCAAACGACAACTCCAAACATTACGAAAATTAAAATCCGATAATAATACAATATTACGGACCCAGTGGAACTGGTATCGTCGAAATCTGAGACTGTGCCTCAGAAGGCTATTTTTAAATATTGATTTAAGCAATATATTTTCAAAACTGATTAAATCGCTTTCAAATTCAATTCTGAATCTTCCATTATATTCAGTATTATCAATATAAATTTTCTAAGGCTTTAAAATATGTTTAACAAGCTAAAAATTGAAAATTCAAATTTTTACTCGTCATTAATAAATCAAATTCAATAATTAAATAGCCAAATTCATATTTATATTCGAAATTCAAGTTAAGGTAACCTCCAAATATTTAAAATCAATTAAATATTCCATTTCAAATGTTAAAAATTTCCGAGTCGTCACAGTATATACATTGCATTTTAGAATGGAAAAAATATTAATTATGCTACTTTATATTTTAAAGGAACTTGCATTATCCCACACAAAATGGGAAAGCAGTACCCTATTAAGTATAATATTCAAGGACATAAACTTAAACTATAATCCCATAAATATGTATCCATCCTATATTAAGTAATCATTTCTTGAAAATGATGTGTACACAATGTAAAACATGTAATGACATACTCATGCATAAATAAAAGCACTTCCCGTTCATTGTTTCTACATGCTTATACTGTGTCAAAATAACATCAAAGCAGTTTTAAATTTTATTATAAATGACATTGAATACCTTTTGAAACTAATATAAGACAAAAAATTATGAAATACGAGTATACATCTGTAGATGTAACACCCCTAATTTTTATTGACATTATTCAAGAGATTTAATTAGAATAAATTAAATAGAATAATGTATATAAGGAAATTGAGGTTGATTAATAGACATGTAGTGGTCGTGCTTATTTAAGTTAAATGAACTTATAAATGGTTAAGCGTTAGCTAAAATAAATATAAGGGCATTAGGCTAAATAGTTACCATATTTCCAACCGTTATACTATTTCCCCTTAATCATACACGATCATTTTTATCACAAACAAAATTTTAACCATAAGAAAAAAAGGAGCCGGCCATTAAGGAGATAGCAAGGAAGAGAAAATCAAAGTAAAGCTTAGGATTCAAGCTAGAAGAAATCAATTTTAATCAATCTTCAATTTTCTTATCTAATCTAAGGTGAATAATAATCACTACATTTCTATTTTTATTTTATAATCATATGTTTTCAGATTTAAGGCAAATTCTTTTTTATGATATAATGGATGATGATATGCTTGATTTGTTATTTATTTAGTTTAAACATGATGGTTTAAAAGAAGATTTGAATGGTTTACGGTAAAACTAAGATTAAATAATTTCTAAATGGCATGCAAAAATTATATGTTATGGAAAACATGATATTGGAGTTGGATTTCAATTTTTATAATTTTTCAAGCCATGGAGAATCAATTATGAATTTTCAAAGGAAAATATGGTTATTTAGGTTTATAAATTTATTTGGAAAATTTAAGGATTTGGATCTGAAATTTTGATATGTTAGATAACATGATTAAAGTGAATTTCTGGAATTTTTGGGGATCTTTACTATGTGATTTATATGGAAGTTAAATTATTTTGATAGGAGGACCTAAATGATATAAATGCTTTGATAATAGGAAGGGCTTAATTATTAAAAGTTATCATGTTTTTAGATCTGAGAAAATTCAACAAAAATTACCCAAATTATTTGAAAGTTTCTAAAATCCAATCAAATGTATACAAGTAGGCAAGTTTGTTACAAAAGTTTACTTTATTTGGTAAAAACAGCCTTTTATTTAGAAAAAGTGGGTTCTACCTTCTTTAGAAGGACCCTTCAACTTAGACCTTCTGCCTCCGAACTGGTCGAAACCTTCTAGGTCGAAACCAGTAAACCAATACACATGGTATCATTCAGATAATATGTAGTGGATTGGAGAAAGGCGAAAGTTAGGGTATTGAAAGTTAGCTTTCGAAGGGGATGGATTCTTGGTTTTATTCCGTTTGAAAAGAAAAGCACTTATCTGTTTATAAAGGGATTTCGGCATAGTCGAAACCTGTGGTTTCGAAAGGGTTTTTAAAAGTGGCTTTCGAAAGAGACCTGCCGCTTATGTTTTAAAGAAGTGCATCTAAAGGGATAACTTAGAATTTGTTTAAGGCTTTCGGACGGGGTAGTTTCGACCAAGTAAAAACCCTTCTAAGAATTGATGACATTTCGATGGTATTGAAGACATCATTGTTTTCGAAAGGTGCAGTAGTTTTTATAAATACAAGCCACTTCCTTATGATTTCGAAAGGGGTTAGGGGTTTCAAAGGCAATGGTTTTGAAAGGGGTTTCGAAGCGAACCTTTAAATCTCTTACCCATATGTTTTAAGGATTTTGAAAGGATGGTTTCGACACCATCAAACTTCCCCAATACTTTTTGAATTAAAGAATGGTTTCAAAAGAGATGCTTTCGTTTATGTTCACTTTGACCTAAAATGATGTTTTAATTATAAACTCAATGCTTTCGAAAGGGTAGACTTCCAATGGTTTTGAAGGGTAACCTTCATTGGTCTCAAAAGGGTACTTTTAAATAGTTACGAAGCTATGCTTCTACTCTTATATGATAATACTTTAAAATGGTCGAAATTTGAAAGAGGTGTTTTAAATTATTTGAAAGGCGGGAGCCTAATATTTTAAAGGTCTTTTTATGCTTTTGAAGAAGGCCATTCTATGAGATCAAAAGCAAAAGTTTTGAAGGTGTCAAAAGTTTTTAAAACACAAATTCAAAATTTTTAAAAGAAAAACCCATGGCTTAAATAGAGGAGTTTTGAAAGGATTTTAAGAATGTAAATTTGAAGAAGTACTGCCTTGAAAAAATATAAGTTAAAGGGATTATCTATGTTTTATATGAAATGTATTTCAAGGACTTAAACCCACAGGAGTGGTATTTTTAAGTTATGTTTGCTTCTTCGAATATGAATATATTCACTTGATAAAGAACCCATAACTATGTTTTAAGGAGAAATAGGGATAAGAACCAGCTCGGTTAACCTAGTAGTGAATATAAATTGATTAAACTCTTGAATGGGTAGAATTGCATCCAAGGAGTTAGGGAGACCAAAAATTTAGGATGCCTAAAATTTGAAGTTGTCCAGAAGATAGGTTCATAGTAAACTCATTAAAACTATGATAAGGTGGTTATTGGAGGTAACTAACAGGTTCATAGTAAACCCATGAACACTATGTATTAAAGACAGTTAGCAGGGGCTAATTCGTTTATAGTAAACCCATGAAAACTATATCCGTATTAAGAATTGACATCAGCCAATAGGTTTCTAGTAAACCCATGAAAACTAGGATAAGAAAGTAGTTAATAGAATCATCAGTGGGTTCCTAGTCAAATCATGAAAACTAGGATAAGAAGCGAGTTACTGGATAAATCCATAGATTTCTAGTCAATCCATTAAAACTAGGATAAGTAGATTAGTTAGTGGAATGACTGATAGGTTCAAGGGGACCTATGAATTAATTAAGTTAATTAGTAGGAGCTTATAGGTTCTTAATGATCCCATGAAAACTATGGAATGTGAAAGGGTGTCCATGAATTATAAAAAGTTTATTAGTAAACCTATGAAAACTAATATGTTAATAGTGACCCTAGAAACTATAATTATGATAGAGTATCAATTTAAACTGGGGATGAGAAATCCAAAATGTTTATATGTCCACAATCATCGTAACATTTTGAAATGTATGTTTTTAACGGTTGTGGATGTAGGTGCACGGTATATGGTTTATAAAGGTTCGAGGATAATAGTGTGGGGGGAACCCGTTCCACTGAGTGGCTGGTCTCACTAGATATCTAAAATGGATTGGGATGTTAGATTATTATTTATACCAGGCTTTTATATCTGACTTGAGTTTTTTTCCCCTTAAACTCTCAGGTACTTAGTTGATTTTGAGTAGTTTGAGATTTAAGGTTTTCAAGTTCTCTTCTTAGACGAATAAAGCTTCCCAAGGCATGCAGGAGGCAGTTAATTATTTAGAGTTAACTTTTCCGCTATGCATTTTGTTTGTAAAGGCAGATTTACTAGCCTTGCTATATACTCTGATCAACCAAGGGGTATCTTCGTATGTCGCTCTTGGCGTATATGTAATAATTATATTTTGCTAAACATAGTTATCGTTTTTGGGATTATGTAATAAACATCAAATTTTTTGAATGGAATGTGGAAATGTATTTTTGATTTGTTAAAATTTTCCATATTCTTGTGATCTGTGTATCAATGTATCCAACACCATCGTATTTGGTTGCCTAAGATTAATAACTTTGGAACAACATTCATAGCAGTTAGTTTTGGGCCCCAAGTAGAGGGATGTTACCATGGAATTACAAAATTTTATGGCTATTATAATACAGCCAGTTTACCCATATACTTTGTATCATGCAGGACAATAACCAAGCACCTAATCATGGATTTTGTGTTAACTCATATTAAAGATAATTGGCAAATTTAAATTCAATAACTAAAAGGAACAAAGGTCTATGGTAGTAATAATATAGTGGCAATAACTCATAATAACATATTTCACACCTAAAGATGCAACTACCTATACAAAAATTTTGAATGATATATTTTCAATTTTCATATTTAACTTCTATGTCAAGTTTTTCTACTAATTTAATACACGAACGGCGTTATATAACAGTTAGCAAAATTTGAGTAAAACTGTGAAAATATTATAAATTGGTTTGCTTTGTATTACTGAAGGACCCATGAGATTTTCTCCAATTTTACGCTATGCTTCTGGCTAATTTAATGGTGTCATGTTAGAAAATTAATGTGTTGTTGAGGTTATTTTGATGAATAGAAACCATATTAGTTATTTTGAATACAATGGAGAAACGTTAATTTATTATAAATCAAAAAGGGAAAATAAGGAAAGTGAAAAGGAGAAACTATATCAAGAATGAACAAATTATTGGCTTGCCAAACCTTATAATTTTTATTACTAAGTATACCACTTCATCACAGTACATGTTTTAATGGAGTTCATACTTATTGATCAGGTTTGATTTTATACGTCTATATTTTAGGAAAGGATGAAAAGCAAAACTCGAAACCAGGGCCAAAGATTAAGCAAACATTATGAATGACTAGCATACTCTACATGAACATCTCAATCATAATATAAACCCAAAAAAGGTAAAGTGCTAAATCATAGAAAGAAATAAAGTTAAAGTAATGGTTTTGAAGTATAATAAACCAGAGAAAAAAAAGAAGGATTGAAATACCACAAAACAAAATAAAGAAATTAAAAATGCCTTATTCTTCGAATTTTGTTTGTTCTACAGCCATGGATAGTAGGAATTAAAATTAGCATCTTCTATTGGAGTTGGAGAAACGAATAATTGAATTTGAAGAGTAGGGTTGTGTGGATAAAAATGTGATAGAATAATAGCAGCTTGAACAAACCAAGAAACAAAGGTATTAAAACTGGATTTCCCACTATAGAAATTTGTTCTTCAAACATGATGGTTGAGGTGAGCATCATGGAGAAAGTGGAGGTAAGAAGTTATTTAGCGGAGATTAACAGCGTAAGAAAACGTTACTTATTGGCTAAGGTGGATAAATTCTAGCCACCTAATGACTTTATCAATAATAAATCTCGACCCTTCTTGTCTTTTCCATTAAAACCTAGGAAATTTACGATATTGATATTTATTAACTTAGTTATGAAGCCAAAATCAGTATAATTCTTTTGCAAATTAAGCAGTGTATCGTAATTTCCTTATTATATAAAGCATATGTCACTTTATTAAACATACACGAAATAAGCAAAACCATTACCAAAATAGCAACTCGAACAGTCATGAAAAACCCAGCTCACAAATTAGACTAAAATGGAAATTTTCATGGCCTTAATAGCTCCGAGCATCCATAAAATATGATACCCAGAACACATAATGAGCTTGAACAACCATAAATCACACGAAGAAAAGCAGAAACAAAGAACAAATCGATTAAAAAGTAAAGTGATTATTGCAATAATAATGACCCACAAGAGCAAGAAGTATTGCACAGAAACTGTCGTACCCACATCTGCACTCTATCGTAAAATATATTTAAAACCTATACATATTCATGAAAACTATTATCTACAAATCACCTTACAAAGGTAACTGTTTATTTATACCACACGTATTTCTCTTCTATTAATCAGGTAGAACATTTGCTAACACTTTGTTCTCCATATATATATATATATATATATATATATTGTTTATAGCAACATGTACAAAACATTTTCAATAACATCGTTGCTCCTTTAACTAATAATACATTATGTATGCAGTACCAGAAATTCTTTACCAACTTATTAACATCTAGTAGGCCTTCAACTAAGTATTTGTTTCAATATAAGGTGTGTCCCATTTTTACATAAGTGTCAGTATTGTTCTTGCCGTTGACTTCACAACATAGTGGCTATAGTTAGCATACAATTACACTACCAAATTGGCATATCTGCTTATAGCACTTCTATAATAGAATTTTTTTTATGTGGTTTAGGCCAAGCTTTAGTTTAGAGTATTCTGTGGTTTTAAAAAATTAGCTCACTTCTTTTAAAACTGAAACTATTGAAACATATGACGACTGCCAAAATAATTTACAGTTTGTTTATTTTCATTAATATTCGGTCATAATAAAAGGTTTACCCATAACATGGGTACATATTTCTAATATTTTTGTTAACAGTTTTGATTCACCTATATAATCCTCACCTAAATAAAATATTTGTTTGTTCTCAATTCAAGAGCTCTAAGTCAATGTTGCTCAGCCTCCACATTTAATCTTGCTAAGCACTTCCACTTACTCCGGACAAATTTTAATGTGATCTCATACTATGATATGCAATTTAATTACATAACTTGTAAAATACCTTTAACTCTTTGCAGAAAAGCATAACTCAAGGAATTGGGCTGTGAAGAAAACATTAATATCTTAGAGTTGCAAACAATGAAATATCTATAAGGATGTTCTGATATTTGATTCAGTTTGTTGTTTAGTCATGATGACAAATTTTGTTGTCTCTAATATATCACATAAAATGTATATTAAGATTATTACTATCGAATGTACCACTCTTAGATTCTATGTTTGTTTCGGTCTTATGTGAATCTGGGATTTAATATGAGGTCTTGCACTCTTTTTTTATCTATAACAAAAGTAGGTATCAAGAAAAAGGAGTGTAAATAGAATAGAATTGTTTGTCTATTCAATTATTATGCATAGATGTTGCTATTATAAAATAATAATATTTGACGGTTTACCATACCAACATTGTTACAATATTTTTACCAAAATATCGGATGGTTTAGGACAAGGATACTTGCATAATGATTCATTTCATCAACAAGTACAAATATTGTAGTACATTATATTTCCTCAGTAGGTACAAATATTGTAATATAAAATGAATCTACTATTGCATGCGTTGTTTGAAATGCTTCCAAAAAGCATGGTTAAACATAAACCACTAATAAATTTAGTTAAAGAAATATTTTTTCCAATCATAATGAATGCCTACAGCTAAACAAAAGCATTAAATCGGGTTACAACTGTCATATTAGGGTCGGTTTAATCCACAATTCTAAGCATATGATATTTTTGGTTAACGTGTCTTTCATAAACTGATATATACATTACCAAAATAGTGAGTATTAAGGACGCATGATTAGAGGCATAAAAATGCTAACGCCACTATTAATAATTAGTTAGTGTCAAATATAAGTCAGGCCTCTATTAATCTTTATTAAGGCAGATTAAAACGCCGCTGATGTATGTTATTTATTGAGTACATATATATTTTGTTAATTAGGCACCTAAAAGCAATAACTCGTCATTTTTTTCGTTGCCACTATCTTCTCCTCTTCCATCTTATTCCTCTTTCAAACCCTAGAATTCTCGACAATAAATAATCTCCAGATCAATCCAATATTGCAAAAAGATTACAGAGTTAATACCTTAGCCAACTTCAACAATACTACTGCTGGAAAGAGAAGGCACATCGGAAGAAGAAGGCTAGGCTACTTTTGATCAGTGTCTTCCAAAATCAAGGTCTCACCTTAATCCGTATTTTAGTTTCTTTTTAATGTACTTCCAATAGATTCTGGATTCAATCTAACTGCAAATCAAATTAATAAATTTTACCATGGATATTCATGCCCTCTACATGATACCAAGTAAAATTGTGGATATGTTAATTACCATATATGAGTATGGTTCCATATCTTCATGTGCTCTAAATGAGCATAATTGAGTAATTTTAGTTCTGTTAAATTAGAAAAATCTATTATTATTCCTTTCAAGCTTACTTCATAGTTTTAGTAAAATGGAGAAAATCAGCAATTCATTATAAGTAAAATTTTGATTCCTAATATGTTCACGCTAATGAGGAACGAAGAAAACAAATTGTAGCAATTTGCTCTAAAGATATTTGAAGTTATATATGTATATTAGATTTCTTAATACTATGATGCATTTTGATGGCTGGTGCATGCATTTTTATGACATAGGTAGATAATATCAAGCTATTAAACTTTTTGTTCCCTAAAAATATCCTTCTTAGTTTTAGTTTTGTTATTATTTCAAACGAACCTTTATCTTCAATAATCTCAGATATAGCTAGAAAAAAAATTAACACCAATTCGAAGATGTAGTGAATATGATTAGAAAAGTCCACTAAGTAATAATTTTTATTTACAATGGGCAATTCAACTCAAATGTTATTAGGTATAAAAATGTAACTACTGATGTATATGATTCAACCATTTATTTCATGGTTTGTTCTTGACTTTTTGATTTAGAAGATTTTCAGATTAATGCTGTTTTTTATTGAACAAAAAAAAATTTCACAAAGTCCGTACTACTTTAGCCTCTTATTGAGCTAAAACTTATGTTGAACATAATGCACCGAGGAAAAGAGTTTATTTGGATTGTATTATTTAATTAATATACTTTAATGCATCAATTTTTTTAATCATGGGCATAAAAACCAAGGTTTAGTACATGCAAATGCATTAATTAGGAGATGAAGACATTAAAAAAAGATTTAAGAATAGTATGATGACATTTCGGTCCATTCATTTTACATCTCATTAGAATTCGTTTTTATATCGAGTGGTGAAATTAAAATTTGTATCAAGGAAAATATTATTTGCGATATAAGGAAAAAAAGATCTATGTCTTTTGGCTCAGATTCTAATGTTTTAAACTTCTTTTAACATGCAAATAAATCAAATATTATCCACAGGCTTCTCATAGTTAAGTTATTGGAGTGGAAAATAACCGATCCTATTTTATCATGTTATACTTTATCAGGACATTAATAACCCTTCAAAAGTGAATTTATAGTACTTATTTCCTACCATACATATAATATTTGAGTTCAATCATCAAATTCGGACATGATATTTGATTTAGAAGACGAACTGGGATATTTTACATGTATGTTCATGCACATTTATTATATTAATTGTATACATTTCTTTCATTAGACAAAACATGCACATATATGTCATCGCACAAACAATGAGCATTTCTAAGTGATCAACCCTTACTTGGATGAGCATCTCAATAAATATCTCATGTTTGTTCTTTGTTTTTTTTTGTTTTTTAGTGTTGCAAGTTGCACAAATTTTACCAAACACTTGAAAATTATTCATCACTTTTACCCATTGCAAAAACCAGCTGAAACTTCGGATAAAATTATGGTAATGTATGCTTCTTTATGCTTCTCACATTTTTAGGTATTTTATCAATAAATATGTAATCACTTTATTTTGTTAATACTCTACTACACCGCTACACCATGTGCATATGCACCATCTCAAATCTCGTTTATCTCAACCGAGATCTTACTTAAGCTCTCATTTTAAAACCCGAGCGAGATAAGATTAAGCAAAGTGCGACCTTATCCTTTTGGTATCATGTTTCACACTCATCTTATCTAAGATAAGATTTGAAGTAAAATTTGATTTTGGTTAACAATCTCATACAAAGTTAAGTTTTTTTCATTGCCTCTTTTTTGTGCTTATGTGTGTCCAAAATTCAATCCGCTCTAATCTTTTTTTACTAGCTGCTAAATCGATTTTTCTTTACAACGAGTGAGCAAAAAAAAAATGACTTTTTATTTTCTATTTTTAATACTTTGAAAGAAGATTTAATATTATCATTTTAAATTATGTACGTAAAAGTGTTTATATTTAGATGAAAATAATTATATTAAATCTTTGAAATGTCAATTTTAGACTTTAAAGTTACTTCGAGTTAGTCTCGAGATGGATTTTAAAATCAACGATGATGATCTATTGATGATGCTCCTATTACTCCTTCCTCTCCCCATTTGTCTCTTACTCTGATTGAGGCAGACACTACCTCTTTGACCAATTCTATTATTTGGAACCCGAATGAGCGGGTCTGGTTACATGTTCCTTTTGATATGAGGTACTCTCCTGAGACTGACACTTTTTATGCCTTTATCAGCGATATTGAGGGAGAGAGTCGTAGTCTTACATATCACATTGAGGGTGAGGGTCTGTCCCTTAGTAGGGTTGGTGAGATTGGTGAGGCAAACAAAAGTTAATTTTATGATGTCAGTTGAGATAGAAATCTATTCACTCCCCGTATTCTTTGGGCTATGATCCGTTACTGGCTACACTTTTCCCTAGTTTCTCTCATGTCCTTGGATCTGTGTCGATTGATTATTGCGCCAGCTCCTCCTCTTCTGAGGGTGCTTAGTCATGTTTTCTAGTAGTTTAGACAATTTTGTCTAGCTTCTACGCTTTTATTTTTTTCCTGGTTTAGTCTCTAAATCCTAGTAGCTGTTCTGTGCTTGAACACAACACTTGTTTTTTTATTTAGTGTCATGATCCACTTTAAAGCCTGCAAGCTTTGCTAAAATTTATGTGTTTTAGAATGGTCATGATCCTCGATGAGGTGATTTTAGAAATCTTGATTTTGTTTTATATTATTCAAAGTTATTCAAAATAAATAGACGTTGATTTGTTTTTCAATTGAGGTTGATGGTGATTTTTAGTTAGGCGTATGGTGTTTTTGATTGTGCTAAATGAAAGTTTAGATGAATAAAACCATGTTCTTTGTATTTCACTAAACTTATTACATTATTGTAAAAATCCATATATAATTTTATGAAAATTTAATATTGTTTTGTATAAGCATATTTTCAGCATGGGTTCAAACTTTTGGAATGCTGGTAGGACAGATGTTCTGTTTTTCAAGGTATAAATCTCTAAACTTTTGTATCTTTTTTACAGTAGGTTTATCATTTAGTCAATTTGCATTATCAAATGCAAGATTTTCTTCTTATTTCAATCGTTATCTTCTTGGCCAATGAAATGGAAAAAACAAACAAGGGCCAACAATACACTCGACTCTATAACTAGCCATTGTTAACGACTTTCTAGATCACTTCTATCTTTTCTATTTTTGGATGAATTGAATTTCAAACACCACATGTTTGAAAATGTGTGTAGTAATATAATGTTCCAAATGGGGAGCTAGAAAATTCTAAGATTAATTGGTCTACGAAGATAAAATAATATTTCAATTTTGCCTCTTTGGATCAGTGTGCCAACATTATAGTGCTTCTCAACTAATTATTTATTGTATGCATTTTTCTTACAAATACATCAAAATATAGCTCTGTCTATATTGGGTTTACTTTTAGGTTTCATACACCAGTAGTACACATACACACCAAGTTCCTACAAACCCAAAATATGGCAATTTATAATCACTTTTTTTCCTTCTCTTATATCAGATTAAGACATGAACTAGTACTATAATTATTCTAGTAGCACTAAAAAGTTTAAAACCCAAATAATCAAAGTAAAATAAAGCCTTAGTGTTATGCTTTATGTGTTAATCTTAATCGGTTATGTCAAACATGAACTAAAATAATATGTATGTTGGGGCCAGAACTGAACTCGGTATGATATTTAGCTTACTGAATCCTACATCACTTATATTTATGAAGATAGTTTGTTAAGATTGAAACTAAATTCTTTTATACTTATTCTTTTATTGTACAGACTTTATATCTTCAGCATGATTCATAAAATACTAACATCTTCAGTAATGCTTATCCTTTGGCATTTGGATCTTGCTACGGTGCTCATGTTCTATCAATGTGCTTCCCTTGCTAAGAAATTCAATTTTTAACGATAGATCTCTTTACCACTTTGTTATAACCTACTCAAAGATAACAAGAAGTTATCTCTGTCTGATTATTTTGCATAATATATTGGTTATGCCCTTTTAATAAGGCTGTTTGATGCATTCAATAATTGAAGATGTTGTATGTTCTTGTATTAATATAATACTTCAATATTTGGATATTACCTTATATATTTATTATTCAAATTTATGTTCAGTGTCATGTTGATAGTCTATTTGTTAAAATATTATATTACCGCATAGTTACATTTTGTTCCATAGTCTATTTATGAAACTGAGTTTTTATTTTGGTACTAAATGTGAGCAGCAATTGAATTTCTAAGGGCTTTTTAAGTGCCTTTAGTGCTTTTATTTAAATGAACAAATCCAAAGTGGCACAAGCACTAATGGAGGCCTTTTTAGCAACAAATATGCCTCTATATACTATTAGAGGTTTGATTTTCAGATGCCTATCTTCTTCTACCTCTCATTCTTTTAGAGGCGTTACTATCTAATTATTTGCCTCTATCATTTATAACATAGGTGTTTGTAAATGCCTTTAATAATCTTATTTTTGGTAGTGATATTTTGTAAATGTGGATATTCCTTCAGGGTAAGGCCAGCTTCTCTTCATTATAGCATGTCTGATCCTCAGAGTGAAATGATGGGGCACTTAGTTGTTAATGGAATAATGTTACAATAAGTAATATTATTTCATAATTTTTTTCCTTAGCCATGTACTTTCAGTCAGCAATTAATAGTTATTACTAAAGATCATAATTTATACCATTTATTAACATTTCTTTCACCTATCTTTTTTCCATTTTTTGTACATTTTGGATTTTTAACAAACTCTTTTAAGTGGTTTTGCATTGGCTAAACATATATATCATATGTGGTCCCTATAAATTTGTAGCATCTTAAAATATTTATCACTTTTAGTTCTAATATACTGACATTTTCTTTTATTTGTAGATTTTTGATGTTCTAACCCCTGCTCATAAAACATTTGAGTTTTCAATTTGATATTGCAAATTTGGCTATTCGGATCTTCAACTCCGCCAACTCTCATGTTCATTAAGTTTTTATTATTTCGGTTCTTTTTCACTTACTCATTATTGCTAATCTCTTCCTATCCTATTGCATTTACTTAAAGCCACAACAACGTTTACATCAAAAAATGAAAGGGATCCTACTATCATACATGGAAACAACATTGTAGTACATTTATTACATTTCAACCATTCTTAAATTGTTTATTTAGACATCACACTTCGTAAGCATCCGTGTGCGTAGCATAGGTCTCAACTAGTTTAAGTAAAAGTACAAAAGAAATTTAAACCATAACATCATTACCAAAACCCTTAACCGTGAGAAACATATAAGCTTTAAATATAAAATATAAGTTACCACCTAAGAGCATTAACAAAATAATATATTAAATATTTAGATCAACTAATTTCAGAAAGTAAAATAAAAATCTAGATAATTGTAAATCCTTTTTTTTTGTATTGGAGTTTTTGAAGAGCTGGAGTAATTTTTTTCTTGATTAAGGTAGAGATGGAGTAATTTTTTTGTTTTTGGGTCCCCTTACACTACAATAAAGAGACCCTATTACAACTGTATATTTATAACTGTCACAAATAGTCAGTTGTAATAAAGGTTTTTTTACAACTTTTTTATCAGAAAGTTGTACTAAACATACTTTTAACAACTATTTTATTTTGCCAGTTGTAATAGATACCTATTACAAACATTCTTTTTCGCCGGTTGTAATAAATGCCTATTTTTAACAAATCTATTTTTTTGCCAGTTGTAATAGATACATATTACAACATTTTTTTAGTTGTAATAGATACATATTTTTAACAACTTATCTTTTTTGTCAGTTGTAATAGATGCCTATTACAACATTTTTTGCCAGTTGTAATAGATGTTTATTACAACTTTTTTGCTAGTTGTAATAGATGAATATTTTTAACAACTCTTCTTTTTTGCAATTGTAATAGGGCCTATTACAACTTTTTTGTTTGCTCGTTGTAATAATCAATTAACAATTTTTTTTTTGAAATGGTACTTTATATACAACAAATCATTGAGACAACATATCCCATGTCAATAAATGTTCGAAAGCAAGTTTCGAACTTGTGACCTCTTGCACCAAAGCCGAATCAATTAACCACTTGGACAATGGTGCTTGTCATAATCAATTAACAATTATAACTAAATAATAGTACCAATAATTAATAATTATAAGAAAATTAATAATAAATAACAATTGCTATTAAATAATAATACTTGATTTGAAATATGAAATAATTAATATTAATAATTGCTATTCAATATAATTAATAATTAATATAATAAATAATAATTATTAAATAAGTAATAATCAATAAAAAAGAATTAATTTTTTATAATTAATAATTAACATTAAAAATTAGTGATTCAAAATGATAATTAATATTTAATGATTGATATTTAATAATTGATATTAAAAATATAATAATAAAAAATTAATAAATAAACAATAAATATTTAATTAATAATTAATAATTTATAAATAATAATTACTGTTAAATAATACTGACTGATAATTAATAATAAAATTATAATAATTAATAATAATTAAATAGAAATAATTATAAGTTAAAAATCAATATTAAATAATAATAATTGATAATAAAAATGAAATAATAATAATTTATAATTTATATTCAATAATAAATAAATGATGTATAATGAATAATAATTAAATAAATAATGGTTAAAATATAATAATTAATAAGAAATCTTTAATAATTTAGAAGTAATAATTAAATAATAACACTTAATAATTATATAATAGCTATAATTAAAAAAAATTCATAAATATTTTTAATGAAATAATAATAGTTAATAATTACCTTTCAATATTGATAATTAATAATTAATTTAGAGTAAATTTCGATAAAAAATATAAAATTTCGATTTATTATAAATCAATTTTAGCGCTAAAAAATAAAAAGTAAGAAGTATGTTAAGAAAAGTAATTTAAGTAGCAAATATTAATCTTTATACACATATTAAATCTTTTTACTTATATAAAATAGTAAGGGTTTTTTAGGCACAAGGAAAAAGTTAGAGAAAAATTTAGTTTCAGGGACAAAAAGTTTGATTTTTAGGCTGAAGGACAATTTTTAGTGTAAATCACAGAATGATAGTTGTAACTATCATTTTCAGTTTACACTAAAAAGTATCTTTCAGACTAAAAAGCAAACTAGTTGTCCCTGAGACTAAATTTTTTGCAACTTCTTCTTTGTGCCTATTTATCTGAAATAGTAAATAACAATCATTTTATCTATTAAAATGCATGAAAATTATAATCCTGATTGAAAAAGTATATCTAATGTAAAAAAATAGGCTAATATGTTCAAAAATGTTCAAATACGTTATAATGTTCAACTACATGTATCAAAATGTATAATACTTCAAATTGACCCTTCATATTCATTTAAAATTTTCACTTAATAGTTTGCTCTAAAACATATAATACTTCAAATTGTATTCTAAACAAAATTTGGCTCTAACATCTAAAATTTTGACTCCAAACTTCAAAATTTCTCTAAAATTTCGACTCCATCCTCCAAAATTTTGGCTCTAACTTTTGCCTCCGAAATCGATAATTTCAAGCCCTCCGTGAGGTACCTGTTATTTATTTATTTATCTACTTATGTTCTTTATTCAAAACTTCTTTCTCCTTAATCCATCAATATCCAAATAAAAAAAATCCTCTACATGAATCTCAAAATCATAGAAAAAGAGACCTACTGCTAAGATGCAAAGTCGCTCAATAAAGCCGTTATACGAATTGTTCGTCAACTGTCTCTTGTCCTAAATTGTCAAAGCAAAATTCTGGTGTTGCGCTTTATTCAATCAGTGAGAGGGACCAAGGCTTCGACGTTGTTTCAAGCTGCATGAAACTTAATCTGCTTTTGAGTAGGCTTTGGGTTAACAGGGATGTTGCCATTGGTCTCTTGGAGGATATTTTCTGGAATTTAGTGCAGTGTTCTAGTTAAAGATCGATGCTGAACAAACTAATAGTGAGGTGGAGAGAGTGTTTCAATAGGAAGAACCGAATGTTGTTTCTACAAACAAAAGTGCTGAAAAAATAGTCGGGGAAGTGTTGTAGACACTATGTTCGACAAAATGTTTCTTTGATCAAACGGGTCTGCTTCAACTTCTAACCATATAGGTCAAGGCACTTGCTGAACCTGTCATCGAGACTATATCCTTAGCAAATGAATCAAAGAAACTGGAATATTTTGCAACCTCAAGTAAGTTTTCACCATTGGAAGAATTGGTTGATTAAGAGGCAATTAATTTTGAAATGCTGCTATGAGATGCATGTTTTGATACTGTGATAATTATCTTTAGAGGAAAAATTCAATTTGTTAAGCCGATGTCTTTAGAGATGGATTCAGAACTGAATTAATATTCTCTAAAGTTCCGAGGGAACTTATTATGGAAGAAAAATTATTTCGAAAATGTTGGAGACATGTATTATTTTGTTGATGTACATGAAGTTGTACGTGATAACGTAGATTAGGTTGTTCATGATGCTGAGGCTATTAAAGATACGGGTGATGTCACTGGTGATGTGATAACACAGGTATTCTAGTACTTGATGCTTCTGAGGTTGTTGATGAAGCTAGGCTAAAGTTTACAAGGATAATGTGAAGCTGTATAAGTCACTGGTGATGCTACTAAGGATATAGGAGATGTTGTTCGTGATGACATGGGTGTTGTCACTCGGCTACGTTCCCGGGTGATGGAGTTAAGAAAGATAGTCAAGACAATGCACGAAATATATGTGGCCCAGGTATTGTTCAAGCTTACTGTAAAACAACTATAAAAGACATGGCATGTGAAGATTTCAATTAGACTGAGGGGTCAAGTTTGTGGTGTTGTAGTAGACGTGGGATCAATTGTGGGTGAGATTCAATGTACAGGTGTTAATTCAATGTCAATTGGAATATGATTAAGAGGCAATTAGGAGGCAATTAAAAGGCAATTAAGTTTGTGATAATTACCCGTATCTATATATATACATATATATTGACCATGGTTGTTGCTTGATTTGATCGGATAATTTAATCTCGATGTTGTTGGAGAAAGCATGTTATAATAAATTGATACTGTGATTAGATAACTTTCTATTTGATGTAAATAGATCTACATAGACTTAGGAAGAGAACTATTACAACTGCCCATAATATTGCAACTTCCATTAGTAGTCGCAATAAACTTTACCGCAACTGTCAAAAGCAGTTGCGATAGACTTTACTACAACTGCCCAAAGCAATTTTTAATTTTTTTGACAACCGCTCCCACAACTGTTGGCGACCGTTGTAAAAAACTCCAACTCTTTTACAACTTCGGATATAACGACCGGCAAAAACCCATTGTGATAGATCAACTATAACTGTTTTTTGCAGTTGTGAAAGGGTATTTTGGTTGTAGTGTTACTACCAAAAGGAATAACTCATAAATTAGAAAAACATGAAGAGTGAGTCATAGCAAGCAAACTAAGGCCTTTACAGAGAGAAGTTTCATTTTGACTAAGCAAGCCCTTACTTAGTAACTTACAGATCGTGACGAACGTGATTAGCTCTATAAATGAGAAAACTGGTTCTGAGGAGGAGGAGAGATGACTAGTTTCGAAAAGATGGAGACGGAGACGATGAACAAAAAAAGAAATCTACAGGCGGAGAGGACAGTGACTTTGGCAGAAAATGCTGCTCCTGGTTCTTCTATTGGTTTTTATGAGGGAGCGACACAAAGACAAAAGGAGAAATTAGAGTTCAATTTTCTATGAGGGATAAGACACAAAGGTAGAAGGAAATTAATTTAATTATAGTTTTTTGTGTAGTATTTCCTTTTAAATGTCTACCAGTAATTAAAGATTTAATATAACATGTTAGAAATATGATGATAAGTAAGGAAATTAATTTAATTTTAGTTTTTTGTGCAATATTTTTAATGACGTACATAGGATAAGAAAGATGACATGTAGGATATTTTTAACATTTCATCACACATCTCAACATTATTTTTAATGGTTAAAATGATAGGAGTGAAATACAGGCACCAATTGCAAAAATCTTTCCCTCCAGTATATGCATAGGTAACACTTTTTACTTACTCATATTTATTATAGATAATCATTCTTCTGAAATGTTATAATATGGCAATATTTATTACCAATAATTCTTACCATTAAATATTGATAGTTAAAGGTTACCTTTACCTACCCATATATATTGGTAGGTAAAACATTTGTGGGTAAATGTTATATTTCTTGTAGTGTTTAGTTGTATAAAAACTAGCTTAGTTTAGTTTTTTTTGTTTAGGAAATGTATGCATGACTGAAATCAGTTAGTGTGATAACGCGTTGAGAAACTTTTTAGTCACAATGGAACATATAAACAAAGCTCAGTAATACATCACGTTTAAACATGATAGTTGTTACCTGGATGAAAATTATGTTTAGTAACTGACTTTATTGATACGCCAATTTCAAACCAAACCATTTAGTATTTGTAGGCTACGAGCTTCACTGATACGTCGAACTGATGGCTGCTATATGAAATGAATCGGGGCTGAACCAGGGTGTAATGCCTTACAGGTGAAGTGACTTAAAGTGCAGAATGCAATAAGTATAATACATACAATACTAAAATTAACTCTGAATGAATGCAGGAGGTGCGCTGCAGAAATTGGTATATGCAAGAATTGCAGGATGGTGGATATATGTAGGTTCCGCGAATGTGGGATGTTGAACAAGTGCAGTGCAAAAACTACAATGTGATGATATAAACTAAAAATTTCTATAATTAGAAAATGTTAGGCTTGTAACATTGTTGCTGAAGCAAAATAGTGAAGCTTGTTGTAAGAATGTAACGATACAGAATTTGACCATTTTAAAATATACTATTTGCAGTGATTTTAAATATAAAATAAGTAAGGTTATATGATTCAAAAAATATTAGATAGGATTTGGAAAGAGAAATATACATAAAAATAGTAACATTTGCTTATATCGACAAAAGTGACAAAATCTTGATTTCAGAAAAGTAAGTTTAAATGGTTTAGTAGGTTATTTTAATTAATTATGAGTGTTTGTATTTTTAAATAACATTATACAAGTTTATTTTTAATTTTGGTTTACATAAATAAATAGTTTGACTAAAACGTAAAAATGTGACCTTAAAACATTTCGTCAAAAATTAATGTTTTGTCGATTTAAAGTTGTCGCAACGTTGTTGCATCTTTATTTTAAAATTCGTGTACACTTATATAAATGTAGTAAGTATTAATTAAGTTGCTAATTAGGTTTACATTTTTTAAAACACAATTATGAAATTCTAGAATATAATTAGAAAAAGTAAACTAATAAAAAAATAAAACATGTCAAATCAAAAGAAACATCATATTACTTTATGTTTTGTTACTCCTTATGTGATAAGGACATAAAGTAAAGATTTGAAAGGTGACGTTAAGTATTGTAAAGTAGAGTTTGCTTTAGGTTAAAGCAAGGTTAGTTTGGTAATTTGGTAAGAGGTTATTTTGGTAAATTTGTCACTTCTTTCTTTATCTATAAATACCCATCTCCTTCTTCACTTTCATTCACAGTTATTTTTCTTCTTTTCTCAAGCTTCTTCATCTTCTTCCTCTTCTCTTTAATGGCTTCGAAGCAATAGAAAAAAATTAGAAAGAAATAATGTCAAAATATTTACAAAATATTCAAAATAAATCAATGTTCATTCTCTTCAAATCAAACTACTCTTTTCTCCATATTTTACCTCTTTTTCTCTCGGCCATAAATTCTTCAAAACTGAACCAAGATACAAAATTATTTTATTCAAATCATGTATTTTTTCAGTGGTTACAACTTTCGTGTTAACCACTTTGTCTCAATCTAAAGTTAACTATGTCAAAAATACACTTCTTTCAAGTGCATTTTCAGGCCCAGTTTTTAAGCTAGAGAATAGGAAATGACTTAAAATACTCAATCTAAAGTTTTTAAGCCAGCGGAAATGACTAGTATATGTGTTTCGTCGGTGAGATTGAACGAGACTTAGGCGAGGACAGAACATGTCGAAGGCAAAGCCTGGATGCTCCAAAATAAATATCAAATCATTTTAACCCAAGATAAAATAAAAAGTGTTATAAATATTTGATAGAATAAAGCATTAATTTATCATTTATTGTTTTGTTTATTTTACTAATTGATCGTTTGGTTGTTTGGATTGCGCTCCGCCAGTTTATGAGCATTGATTATTATTTATTTATTGTTGACTTTGCTCGACCATTTTATGAGCAATTAATTATCCATATCCGTGGGCTGGGTAAAAATAATAATTGTAGGCTAACACCTTGTAATTTATTTCACAATTTGACTATAAGGTGTTTAGCAGTAATTTTGCTTCACTTTAATTTAATGAATTGATTTGAAGATTGATTTTAAAGTTGAAATGTTATGAAATGTTTTCCCTTTAAATGAAATATAAATGTTTGGTAATGAATATTTTGAAGTTATATTATATAAAAGTGATTTATATAAGAATGGTTTTACAAAAATGTTTTATAAAACAGAAAGAATTTCAGGACTAAACCCGATGATTTTAAGATGATTTTTGAACAGAATTGGAAAATGAAAATTATTATAGATTTGAAAGTACTTGTGAATATTATTGTTAAATGATTTATCACTTCGAGATATAAAATGATTTGTTATTTTACCAATGATTCGGGTAACCCGTAACTAAAAAGTGGACATATGTTTTGGTATAGTCCACTCTTGGAATAGAGGGATATACTTATTTATTGATTGTACTAAGGCTGGGACCTAGTTGCCTTGTTATTAGAGGGAAGCTCCCGATCTGGTTGCATATGGTTTGATATGTTTTTATTACAATATTTGGAATTTACAAATAAACTTTTCAAAAGTAATTTGATTTAAGATCCCGAAGTAAAGAATAATTTGAATATAAAAGATGTACATTTCAAAAGTTTTGAAATAATAATTCAAGAATAAAGTCCAATGAGATAATTTCCGTAAGGGTAATTAGATTTGAAAATATGAAATTGAAGATTAAGCCTAAATGGGTAGTTTTGGGAAATGCATATTTGTATGTTACATTGTAGGCTCCATGAGTCCTATTTGCAATAGGAGAACTATGTTGACTTGATCATGTATCTTATTGGGTATCCAATTAGATAGGGGTACGAAGGCAGTCACAAGTGGTAGTGAAGCAGCCCCTAAAATAATATAACTCTTTAATGTTTATCTGTTAACTGTTGTTTTTCTTGTGTTACTGCATCTTTCCTGCTTACTATTCTATTTTGCCTTTACATTGTTTATTGAGTTTGCAAGTAAGGTTAGTGTTGTCTCTCTCATCAGAGTTGTGCAATGGTAGATTTATAGTCATTGTATTTGGTATGTATTAAAGCACACTTTATAGGATTAATAAATAAATAAATTACTCTAATAAGTTGTATAATTGAAATTATATCCTATACATTTAGTAATGTTGAATATTTATCAAATATGGTATATTAAGTTAGTAGTTTTCATTAGTTGTTTTAGAACGGATGGATTTTTCGGCAATTTTAAGTGGTCCGAAAATTTGGGTCGTCACAAAGAAGTTGACAAGATGTTATGGTAATATATTTGTTTCTCTTTTATGCAGCCTACCTTCATGTCCACTTTATGATGCTTATGTAGAGACCAAGGCGTAAGTATTGGTAATATACTTCAGTTCATGCACGGTTTAAGTTTTATAGCATTACTTCCCTTAATTGTCTATCGTCCATGCAAATATGTAGCTCAACTCAGAAGCATTAATTGCACTTGCACGATCATGTCTCTTGCAGACATAAATAAAGCTTATTGCTCATAATTGCAGTTTAACATTTTCTTTTAAAAAAAGGACTCTTTGTATATCAAAATGCAAGTCTCCTAATCTACATCTATGAATTTCAAGGGAAAAGTTGATTTCTAATTATTTAAAATTTGAAATTCTGGAATTTTCTGATGTATTTTGGATTTTGGTTATAATTTATTTTCCAAATACAATAAAATAAATATTTTCTGAATTTATTTTACTTTGGTCAATTTTGGTCAAACTTTGACTTTTAGTTGAAATTTTTAAATTTGAATTTTTAATTTCTAATCTTTTTCTTTAAAATTATACTTGATTCTGATATTTGTGCTGCTTTTCGTTTTATAAAATTCTATTTTATACTTTTAAAGTTTGATAAATTTCAGCTTTTTACACGCGACTATTTTCAACATTTTCTGTTATTTTCTATTCTATATTTTCCAACATCATTTCTATTTTATATTTTATTTTCTATTTTCTCTTTTGTTTGGACTTTCTATTTGATTTTATTTGCTTTTGTTTGAATATTTGGGCTTGGAAATTCTAAGAGACTTAAGTTCTTTTTCTTTATTTTGAAGTATGCCTCTTCCCTTTCCATAGCCGTTCAAGCTTTTCCTTTTCTTGCCATTCAAAACTCTTTTCAATTCACGTACATATCATTTCCCATTTTTATCCCTTCTCATTTCCATCTCCTGTAGAAAAATTCACAAGTTTATTTTCTCCTTCTACTTCTTTTGCTTCTTCCCTTCTCTTTTGATCCAAGCAAGTTCGGCCTCCACCATCACATGCCTTCCTCTTGTCGACCATCATCTCCTCCACCATCACCTTAGACCGGCCATAACCATCACCATCTCATCTCCTACACCATGCCGTGACCCATTGATCCAAGTCCATCACCAATATTTCCTTGAAACCCTAGCCAAACCCCTTATGTTCACCACCTCTTCTCCTTGTAGCCTCGACCACCACCACCAATTCCACCACTTCCATGCCATGCCATGACAAATACCTACTCATGGCCGTAACCAGACCAGACCTTACCCAATCCTAGCCCATGGCCGAGCCACTTTAGTCTAGGGCCGAACCCACTTGAACCCATGACCATCCATATGCACTTGCCTCTTTGCATTCCATAACCTCTGCCTTTTCATATTCCAATGCTTTGCCTTTCATCTTCTAAGCCTTGGTCGTGCATGCTTGCTTCTAGACTATCATGGTCGAGCCATGTTGTGGATGATGGTCGAGCACAAGTGGTGCGACCATGCCCAAACTCATGTAGCCGAGCCTACTTGAAGGGTTAGGCCAATCTTGTTTCATTTTGATTCATATTTTGCATTGTTTTGATTCATGATCTTTTGTATAATATATTTGCTTGCCTTTTTTGTATATTTTGTTGTTACAAGATCTAAACCTTAGCTCATCATCCACTCGAATTTAAGTCGTGCTTTGTCGTGCTTTCCGAAGTTTATTCGTGTGTCTTGAATTTTTAACTCCAGCTTTAGAAGGTGAGTTTATCACTCTTGACATTCGTACTTATATAATTGTGAAACAATGGCATGTGGATTGTAGTGATGATATGATAGTAATTTATATATTTTTGTGATATGATTATAACCTGATATTTATGTGTTACATCACCTGATATGATATGCCATATTATACTGTTTACTATTTTCCTATTTCTCACACTGCAAGTTCCCTGTTATAGAGTAGAATCACTATGGGTTGAAATGATACATACCCGAATAAACATTAAAATAAGAAAAAATCGTTATGAGCTGAAATAATAGGCTCAAGCGATTTTTATTTATTTTGTTTGACTTGGGATTGCGGTTTTGAAGTGATAGAACTCGGATTTTTCCATTTAAATTACGGATTGAAATTATACACATCCGTATCACTTGACCTAGGTTTGAAAATTATATACAGACCAATGGTTAGTTTTAAATATTTTTTTAAAGTTATTAAATATTTTTGAAATTCAAAATATGAAATTTTAACTTAAATTGGATTTAAATGATTTCAATAAATGTTATAGTGATTTTCTATAAGTTAAAAATGCACAAGTAAATAAATGGTTTAAAAATGTAATTTAAATATGACCTAACTTGATAATTGAAATTTAGTTTTCAAAAAGGAATTTCAGGCTTAACTTAGTAAAAAGAATATTTTATTTATGAAATGGGAAATTTTAAAAAAACTATTAAGTCATTTGTTAAGATAAAAAGTCAAGTAAAATAATGTACTTTTGACTTAATAAATGAATTATAGTTTAATTTGGATATTTTATTTATAAAATTTTATTTTATTTAATCATAAGTGAAATGATATCCAAATAAATATTTCTGAAATGTGAGATATGTTTTATAATTTAAAAATGGTGAAAACTGAAATTATAATGTTTTTGAAACTATACTATATTCTGAAATACTATTATATCTACTGTAGCATTTTATAAGTTCCGCTGTTTCTGAAATTGAACTGTTGTTTGAAATACAATTATATCTACTGTGGCATTTTATAAGTGGTGCTGTTTATGAAATTATACTATATTCTGAAATACTAATATATCTACTACAACATTTTATAAGTGCTGCTATTTCTGAAATTGAACTGTTTTTGAAATACGATTATATCTGCTGTAACATTTTATAAGTGTTGCTGTTTCTGAAATTGTACTATATTAAATACTAATATATCTACTGCAACATTTTATAAGTGCTACTGTTTCTGAAATTGAACTGTTTTTGAAATACTAATATATATACTGCAATATTTTTTAAGTGCTGGAGTTTCTAAAATTGAACTGTTTTTGAAATACTAACATACCTACAACAACATTTTATAAGTGTTGCTGTTTCTGAAACTGAACTATTTTGAAGTATTAATATACCTACTGTAACACTTTATAAGTGATATTGTTTCTAAAAAATACAATGGTTTGAAATTGTTGTAATTTGAACGAATGAACTTAGAAAATGCTACAATTCTGGAAATTAAGTATTTGATTGAAAGGGTAACGGCTTCATATTTAAATGGTTTAAATGAATTATTTTGATTTGAAACATAAACTATTTTTGAAATTTATAACCACGGGTTATAATAACGTTTGGTTGTTAAAGAGACCGGGATCAGATATGGACATACTCTCCGTCGATACCGAAAACCACTTTAACAACCGTGTTTGCGGTGGAGTTTCCAGAATGAAGTAGGATGTTGGCAACGATTCTTTTTGAGGTATATACATGGACCTGACTCCTATGAGTTGGCATAAGGTGGCTAAAATAGAAGCGATTCCGGGCCAATGAGGTAGCTCCTCTTGTCGGACACATTTCTTCGATACCATTCTATTACTTTGTGATTGATTGGGGTACCCTTTGATTTTTGGGAGTGTGGCTCGAGGTGGGTAGTAGTGGCTGCTACGCATTACCATGAGTCCGGATGCGTAATTTGTATATCTACCCTGGCATTGCCTCATTATGCCGTGTCACCTATCCTAGCGCACCTTGCACGAGTTTGATTTATGTCGTACCTAGGTAACCTCCCGATCTGGAGGTACGACGGTACTGTATAGACTATTGGCACTATAAAATGTGTTAAGGGGGATATGGGTAACGCCTCAACGCTATTCTTAAATATATTATACTTAACTTTAGACATTATTATAATAGCGTATATTATTACATCGTAAATAGTTTAACGGATCCTTAAAGGATGGGCGGTCCCGGGCATCCTTTAAGTTACTTATGCATTTTATTACAGTTCACTTTAGTTGGTTTACATTGTAGAAGTATGTATCTCCTGACTCGAGTGTTTTGTGTTTTGCTTTACACTCGGGTCAGACTGAGTATCAGCTTTGTATTTCACCTTCTGGAGCTAGAGGATTTGTTGGAGTTTATCTTCTATCTAGTTGTTATCTATTTCCATTCAGTTTTTTCTATTTAGCTTATGTGCTAGTGAACATTTATGTATTGGGATTTCTATTGTATTTACTTTATAGACTCTGGGTTTTGTACTTGTTTTGAAACTGTGTTTGAGACTGTATTGTAGTAGCTTCATGAACTAGTATGGTTATTTAATTTGTACTGCGAGTTATTCTGATTTTTCTGTGTCTGTGATTGGTTTTATTTGCTCTAAATTACATTACAATCTATTTTTTGAATTATTAAAGTCAGACATGTGTGGTTTTATTGTCGATTTGAATGGTCCAAAATAGTGGGTCGTTACATTTGGTATCAGAACTTTGGTTTTAGGAAAACCATTGCCTGCGGATCAAAAACTCATAACATATAAGGTAGAAATACCCTAGAATGAGTGAAATCAATCTTAGAATCATATTATTTGTGAGAGAACGTATTTTAAAGTATAAAATGATTTTTTCAAATGATTTTCAAGGGATTTTCAAAAATAATTTTGATATAACTTTTCTTGTTTTGAAACAAAATTTTTCTTAACTTCTTCCTTTTTCTGATCCACCTTGTTAGTAATCACTTTTTTGGGACATTCAATTCTCATTGAATCTTATCTTATCTAGTCTTCTCCTTGTTTCTTAATTACCATTGTCCCACTTAGCAGAAGGGCAAGCTATCTTGTATTTTGCTGCTACCCACCTCCTGCTATCTTTGTTGATTTTAGCTTTGCTCTGGGGGCTCTTAGGAGTCATCAGTGGAAAGCTAGATTCTCGAAATGCCATTTCAGGAAGGATAAAGTTTGATTTCTTGGGCATATTGTTTCTAGTAATGGAGTTCTGTTGATGTAGTTGAAATCTTTGCGATCAATGTAAGCCTTTCTTCTTTTCTCTCTTTGTGGATAGACCGACCAAGTCAGCTCATTTCATTCCGGTCAAGTCTACCCGTTCTGCTTCTTGTTTGGCTAAGATCTATATGAGGGAGATTGTTCGTCTCCATGGTGTTCCTATCAGTATTGTTGGTGACCGATATCCTATCTTTATCAGTCAATTTTGGAAAGCTTTTCAGGAATCTTTGGGTACTCATCTGAATCTTAGCACTGCTTACCGTCCATAAACCGACGGTCAAACAGAAAGAGTGAATCAGGTTCTTGAAGATCCTCTTCGTTCTTGTGTTCTTGATTATGGAGGATCTTGGAAAGATCATCTCCATCTTGTTGAATTCACCTATAACAACAGTTGTGAGGTATATTTTCAATCTTCTATCTTGACCTTATCTTAATCCTTTATCTATCTCATTTCATCTTTGAATTCTTTTGATTAGAATCTCCCAAATTTGAAATTCTATCCTTATTTTGAAACCCATTTTGAAAAGTTTCGAGTGAGGAGGTGTATCTATATTAATATTGATGCATTATATGTTGTGTTGTTTGGGTTGTTGATGTGTTTGGGATTTTGATCGATTCGTTTGATCAGCGATATCGATAGGATTTCCGAAAACACTTGGACAGAACAAACTGACACAATTTTGTTTTCAAATTTGGTTAATGAGAAAAACTTTTATATGATTTATATATATAATACTTTCATAGATTTATGGAATATTCAAAGCTTTGAAATATATGGAAATTGAAATAGTTATTGAGAACTGAATTGAGTTGGAATTAAATAGTTAACTGAATTGGCTATAGAAATGATAATATTTGATTTCATTTATTATTTTGAATTCCAATGACTATTGGCACAAGATATAAATAAATAAATTTATAAAGCAAAGTTTATAAACTGATTTGGAATTTAAATAAATTTAAATTATGAATTTGAGAATTTAAATTCCGGTGATTTCAAACTTGGGCTTTTAACGCTTTAAATGTATATTGTTCACAGGTATGTTTGAATATAAATTTTAAAATGTTTAAATCTATGCTCTTCTCTTATGTCGCTGGAAAATAATTTCAATGATGGCGGCCACATCATCGACATTCATTTTCGAGTTTCGAAGAGGAGAGACCCATTCGTAGCTTTGCTACACTTTTGTTTGAAATTTGAAAATTGATTTAAAATTCTTAAGTATGGATTGATTTAATATATATAAGTGTATGATTTTAGATTTGATAAATAGTGTGTCTATATATATATATATATATATAATTATCTCTTAATTGTTTGAGATAAACCGGAGATTTAATTTCTTAAATTTATGATTTAGGGATAATTTCAATTATAGACTAAAGACAAAATTTAGGATAAATAATTTTACTTGTAATATTTGAATAGAGAAATTTTTTAATTGTATAATACTAAATTGCATTCCAATATAACTTACCTAATTATTCAGAAGTTAGGCATGTAATTGGATAATATATAATATAAAATGATGTTAAAGGAATTTATAAATAAACACGAGTAGTTATGTTAAGAGTAAATATACTTAATATATGTGATAAGGTATTAAGTGGAATAAATTTAATAATAATTTTGATAAAGTGGAAGATGAGGGAAGCTTGCTCCTAGGTTTGATGGTCCTTTCCGTATCTCTGAGAGGATTGGTTCTTTAGCTTATCATCTTGATTTGCCTGAGAAATTTTCTGGAGTGCATGACGTGTTCCATGTTTCACATCTTTGTTGATATTTGCATGATCCATCTTTGATTGCCCGGCCTTCTGCTCTTGAGAGTTTGGATATTGTGCCTAACCTTACTAACGAGAGGAAGCCACTTCGTATTATCGATAGAGGGACGAAGCAGCTAAGAAGGAAATTTATCACCCTGGTCAAAGTGTAGTAGAGTGCACATGATCGGGATTGTACTTGAGAGACGGAGGAGAGCATGCATGCTTCGAATCCGGAATTGTTTGTTTCAGGTACTGTTTGCTTTTCTTCTTGTCTTTCCTTGTTTCCTTATCTTGTTCCTTTTCAAGGACGAAAAGTTTTGAGTGGGGCAGAGTGTAACAACCCATAATTTTAATAAATATTTTAATTCAAATTTTGATTTTTAATTGTTTAAAATTTGAAATTTTGGAATTTTCCAATGTATTTTGGATTTTGGTTATAATTTATTTTCCAAATACACTAAAATAAATATTTTATGAATTTTTTTTATTTTGGTCAACTATGGTCAAACTTTGACTTTCAGTTGAAATTTTTAAATTTAAATTTTTAAATTCTAATCTTTTTCTTTTAAACTATACTCGATTCTGATATTTGTGCTGCTTTTCGTTTCGTAAAATTCTGTTATATACTTTTAAAGTTTGATAAATTTCAGAGTTTTACACGCGATTATTTTCAACATTTTCTGTTTATTTTCTACTCTATATTTTCCTACATCATTTCTATTTTATATTTTATTTTCTATTTTCTATTTTGTTTGGACTTTCTATTTGATTTTATTTTCTTTTATTTGAATTTTTGGGCTTGGAAATTCTAAGAGACTTAAGTTCTTTTTCTTTATTATGAAGTATGCCTCTTCCCTTTCCATAGCCGTTCAAGCTTTTCCTTTTCTTGTCGTTCAAATCTCTTTTCAATTCACATACATATCATTTCTCATTTGTATCTCTTCTCATTTCCATTTCCTGTAAAAAAATTCACAAGTTTCATGTTCTCCTTCTCCTTCATTTCCTTTTTTCCTTTCTCTTCTGATCCAAGCAAGTTTGGTCTCCACCTTCACATGCCTTCCGCTTACCGATCGTCATCTCCTCCACCACCACCTTAGACCGACCACAACCATCACCATCTCATCTCCTACACCATGCCATGATCCGTTGATCCAAGTCCATCACCAATATTTCCTTGGAACCTAGCCGAACCCCTATATTCACCACCTCTTCTGCTTGTAGCCTCGGCCACCACCACCAATTCCACCACTTCCTTGACATGTCATGACAAATACCTACCCATGGCCCGTGACCATACCAAACCTGACCCAAGCCTAGCCCATGGTCGAGCCACTTTAGCCTAGGGCCGAACCTACTTGAACCCATGACCATCCATATGCACTTGCCTCTTTGCATTCCACAACCTCTACTTTTTCATATTCCAATGCTTTGCCTCCCATCTTCTAAGCCTTGGTCATGCATGCTTGCTTCTAGGCTATCATGGCCGAGCCATGTTGTGGATGATGGCCGAGCATAAGTGGTGTGACCAAGCCCAAACTTATGTAGCCGAGCCTACTTGAAGGGTTAGCCAATCTTGTTTCATTTTGATTCATCTTTTGCATTGTTTTGATTCATTATCTTTTGTATAATATAGTTGCTTATGTATGTTGTACATTTTGTTGTTACAAGATCTAAACCTTGGCTCATCATCCACTCGAATTTAAATCATGCTTTGTCGTTCTTTCCAAAGTTTATTCATGTGTCTTGAATTGTTAACTCCAGATTTAGAAGGTGAGTTTATCACTCTCGACATTTGTACTTATATAACTGTGAAACAATGGCACGTGGATTGTAGTGATGATATGATAGTAATTTATATATGCCTGTGATATGATTATAACCTGATATTTATTTGTTACATCACCTGATATGATATGCCATATTATATTGTTTACTATTTTCCTGTTTCTCACACTGCAAGCTCCCTGTTAGAGTAGAATCACTATGGGTTAAAATGATACAAACCAGAGTGGACATTAGAATAAGGAAAAACCGTTATGACCCGAAATGATAGGCTTAAGCAATTTTTATTTATTTTTTTGACTTGGGATTGTGGGTTTGAAATGAAAGAATTCGAATTTTCCTTTTAAATTACGGATTGAAATGATACATTTCTGTATCACTTGACCTAGGTTAGAAAATTATATACAGACCCATGGTTAATTTTAAATATTTTCTGAAAATAATTAAGTATTTTTGGAATTTAAAATATGAAATTTAACTTAAATTGGATTTAAATGATTTAAATAAATGATATAGTGATTTTCTATAAGTTAAAAATGCATAAGTAAATGAATGGTTTAAAAATATAATTTAAATATAACTTAACTTTATAATTGAAATTTAGTTTTCAAAATGGAATTTTAGGCTTAACTTAGTAAAAAGATTATTTTATTTGTGAAATGGGAAATTTTAAATAAAGTATTAAGTCATTTGTTAAGATAAAAAGTTAAATAAAATAATGTACTTATGACTTAATAAATGAATTATATTTAATTTGGATATTTTATTTATAAAACTTTATTTTACTTAATTATAAGTTAAATGATATCCAAATAAATATTACTGAAGCGCGAGATATGTTTTATATGTTAAAAATGGTGAAAACTGGAATTATAATGTTTCTGAAATTATACTATATTCAAAAATAATATTATATCTACCGTAGCATTTTATAAGTGCTGCTGTTTTTGAAATTGAACTGTTTTTGAAATACTATTATATCTACTGTAGCATTTTATAAGTGCTGCTATTTCTGAAATTATACTATATTATGAAATACTAATATATCTACTGCAATATTTTATAAGCGATGTTGTTTCTGAAATTGAACTGTTTTTGAAATACTATTATATCTACTGTAGCATTTTATAAGCGCTGTTGTTTATGAAATTATACTATATTCTGAAATATTAATATATCTACTCCAACATTTAATAAGTGCTGCTATTTCTGAAATTGAACTTTTTTTGAAATACTAGTATATCCACTGCAACATTTTTTAAGCGCTGTAGTTTCTGAAATTGATCTGTTTTCGAAATACTAATATATCTATTGCAACATTTCATAAGCGCTGCTGTTTCTGAAATTGAACTGCTTTGAAATACTAATATATCTATTGTAACACTTTATAAGTGCTGCTGTTTCTGAAAAATACAAGGGTCTGAAATTGTTGTAATTTGAACAAATAAACTTAGAAATTGCTACAATTCTGGAAATTGAATATTTGATTGAAAGGATAATGACTTCGTATTTAAATGGTTTAAATGAATTATTTTGATTTAAAATATAAACCAATTTTGAAATTTATAACCACGGGTTATAATAATGTTTGGTTGTTAAAGAGACCGGGATCGGATATGGACATACTCACTGTCGATAACGAAAATCACTTTAACAACCGGGTACGTAGTGGAGTTTCTAGAATGAAGTAGGATGGTGGCGACGATTCTATTTGAGGTATATACGTGGACCCGATTCCGGTGAGTTGGCATAAGGTGGTTAAAGCAGGAGCGATTCCGGTCCAATGAGGTAGCTCCTCTTATTGGACACATTCTTTCGATACCATTCTATTACTTTGTGATTGATTGGGGTACCTTTTTATTTTTAGGAGTGTGGCTCGAGGTGGATGGTAGTGGCTGCTACGCGTTACCACCAGTCCGGATGCGTTATTGGTATATTTACCCTGGCATTGCTTACCTACCCTAGCGCTCCTTGTACGAGTTTGATTTGTGTCGTACTTATAGAGTACTTGTGGTAGCCTCTCGATCTGCAGGTACGACGGTACTGTATAGACTATTGGCACTATGAATGTGTTAAGCGGGATATGGGTAATGCCTTAAAGCTATTTTTAAATATATTATACTTTACTTTAGACATTATTATAATATCACATATTACTACATAGTAAGTAGTTTAAAGGATCCCTAAAGGATGGACGGTCTGAAGCATCCTTTAAGTTACTTGTGCATTTTATTACAGTTCACTTGAGGTTGTTTATATTGTATAAGTATGTATGTCCTGACCCGAGTGTTTTGTGTTTTGCTTTACACTCGGGTCAGACTAGGTATTAGCTTTGGATTTCACCTTCTGGAACTAGAGGATTTGCTGGAGTTTATCTTCTATCTAGTTGTTATCTATTTCCATTCAGTATTTCTGTTCAGCTTATGTACTAGTGAAGACTTATGTATTGGGATTTCTATTGTATTTAATTTTCAGACTCTGGGTTTTGTACTTGTTTTGAAACTGCGTTTGAGACTGTGTTGTAGCTTCATGAACTACCATGGCTATTTTATTTTCGCTGCGAGTTATTCTGATTTTTCTGTACCTGTGATTCTATGATTGGTTTTATTTGCTCCAAATTATATATCAATCTATTGCTTTGAATTATTCTAGTCAGACATGCATGGTTTTATTGTCGATTTGAATGGTCTAAAATACTGGATCGTTATAGACGCATTATAGGAACTCTTAAAGATCTGTCACATTTTCCAACTTCTCCTTCCTAGAATATTCAATGAGTACTTGGTATCCCCTATGAATTTGTTATCTGCTTAAAGATTCATTTTCATGCCAAATTTTTTCACCTCCAAAAGATAAATTACCTTAGGCATTATGACTTAAATTTTATACATAAACCGTTGTTAGCTACAAAATGGCTGCTACATTCAATAGGTAAATAACATATATGGCCCGTCAAGATTCATATCTCAATCAAGGTGACTGAGTTGGTTCTTTATGCAATATGTTATGGATAATGACCGAGTTATTACTTGTAATTAACAACAACACACTAGTAGTAACAAAAACCAGGTTTCTAAAAATTAAACATAAAAATGGGGCTGGTTGTTTGGATACAAAATTAGACACAATTGTTAACACAAGGTGTTAACCAAAAATTGGATCAACACCCTAGATCAAGTGTGAAAGCGCCAATGCAGATTATCAGCGACACAAATTTCAGATAAACAACAAATAAACATCAGAATTAAGAAAAAAACATGGAATTTTTGTAGTGGTTCGGCTGACTCTGGCCTACGTCCACTTTAATCAATCTTTATTATGATTATACGAATTGAATCTCTCTGGATATCAACTGGTTAGTCCTTAGATCTAAGTTACAATGAGTTAGAATAAGTCACAAGTTCGAGGGTTAACTGAAGAATCACAGTAAACCCGTGGATGACTGTTGTGAGGGAAAAGAAACTTGAAGATGTATAGGAATTCTAGTAAAGTAATGGCAGCCCTCTCTCTTCAAAAGAAGATCCATCTCTAATTGAAGGAAGGTATGTATTTATAGGGGAATTCAATGAATGTTGGGTATAAGTCCAAGTCCAAAAGAGTCTAGTCGTTAGCCAAGTCATCATCGAAAATCTCTAATCAATGTGAGTCAATTCTATGGATCGCTAGATATCCATAGGGTATGGATCGTCGACTATCCATTAATTTAGCATATTTTTCCACAAGAAGCCATTACTTAGTGCTAGAGGTCGGAAAGTTTGAGGGCGATCTGACCTACCTTGATGGATTGCCAGCTATCCATAGAGGATGGATCGCTAGCTATCCATCCACATAGCATATTTTTAAGCAATCATTGTTTGATTGTTTTCCTATCTTCTATTTAAGTGCCTTGTCCAAATAGCAAGTCGTTTGGAGTTACTGGTCCAGAAGAATCATCCATAACTTGCTCAAATCTTAATGAAATCGAACAAAACTTTGCAGGAACGCTCTAGAGGGTGTTATGGACCCACCGTAAAAATTTGAAGTGGTGGGGCCTACTCTAGATGGGTCGGTAGTGATCCATCAAATCGGCTCTAAATGACTTCATTTTTTTGTCAGCCTTCTCCTACGTTTTCCAAATGTTCTCCTAAATTTCTAGTCAATTCGATTTCATATGAGTTCTGTATGTCCATTTTAGGTTAGCTAGTTTTGGCCAAACAGCTTGAATCATATGAGTTTTCACTTCTCAAGCTAGATTGTTTGGCATGCTATAAAAATTGGCAAGTGTGCTTAGAACTAATAATGAATCATGATGCAAGAGGTTTATATGGTCCATGAACAATCCTAATGGATCACTAGCAATCCATCACCTTGGCTTGTTTTGGCATTTTTCTTCTTTAGTTTTTCTTTTCTTTTCCTTCTGGTCTTCTTGGTCAATCCTTGAGAAATTTTGACTTGCTGTAAATGTTCTAGATCCCTTTGAATTCTACTGGGTAAAAAATTAATTAACACTTGCCACCCAAAGTACGCCTTTTTAATGAAAGGTGTGCTTTGCTCCATAACAAGTTCCAATAATGAGTCTTTAATTGTTGATCTTTCTAATGGCATTAGCCTTCGGAACCTGTCCAGTTCGTTTTGATTCTCTTCCCAATCACAAGTCATTCCATACTAGCTACATCCTAAGGCTCTAAACTCTACCCAAGTGTAATCTATACATCACAATCATTCCGATTTCATTCAAGGTTATTACGTCATGTATCTCTAATTAAACCACATGATTTCGATTATATCGCGTATTTCCAATTACATCACTTATCTCGTTTTATATCACATATATCTAACTGTCCCATGTTCATTTGTGATTTACGTACTTATCATTTTGCTTCTCATTCAGAGTTGTCACATCATATAACAAAAACATAATATATATCAAAAATCACATCATATATCAGAATTAGATCATATATCGAGATCATCCTATGTTCATCAAGATTTATTAGTTTTATTCTATTTCTAAGGCAATCAGACCCTTTTATTAAATCAAATTTGTTTTGTGGCTCGATCTGTCCAAATCATTATAGTTTAATGGGCGATCTCTCCGAGTTGTTTAATGTGTTATCTCTACAGATCATGTAACACCTCTAATTCTTAATAACAGTATTTAGGGGATTTAATTAGAATAAATTAAATAGAAAAATGTAGGGTGATAAGGAGATTGAGGTTGAGTAATAAACTACGTGGCAGTGCTTATTTAAAATGAATGAACTTATAAATGGTTAAGTGCCAACTAAAATAAACCTAGGCACATTGGGGAAAATAGCCGCCAATATTTCCCACCATTGTACCATTATCTCTAGGCTATTCACATTTATTTATCATAAGAAAATTTTCAAAACGTAAGAAAGAGGAGAGCTGGCCATTAGGAAGAAGAGATGAAGAGAAAAATCAAATCTAAAAGTTCAAGCTAGAAGAAATCAATCTCCAATTTCCTTATCCAACCTAAGGTGAATAATAATCACTATATCACTATTTGGTTTTTATAATCATATATTTTCAGATTTAAAGGAAAATTCATTTTTATGATATATTGGATGATGATATTCTTGATTTATAAATTATTTAGTTTATACAAGATTGTTTAAAAAGGAGACATGCACGGTTTTAGGGTAAAACCGAGGTTAAATGATTTCTGAAACCCATGGGAAAATTATATGTTATGGAAAACATGATTTTAGAGTTGGGGTTTTAATTTTTATAATTTTCCAAGCCGTGGAGAATTATTTATGAATTTTTAGAGGAAATTATGCTTATTTGGGTTTATAAATTTATTGTGGAAATTATAATGAGAATTTGGGTCTGAAATTTTGATATGTTAGGTAACACGATTAAAGTAAATTTTTGGAATTTTTGAGGACTTTTCATAAGTGATTTAGTATGGAAATTAAATTATTTTCTCCGTAAGCATAGCTAGTTGGTTGGGACTACCTTGCAACCATGGAACAAGTTCCTGGAGGTTGCGGGTTCAAGTCCTGCAGCCGAGATATGTTTCCCTTAAGGCTCAGAGTAGTTATCCTCAACAAAACCTAACATAAAAAAATGGTAAGGGATTGTTGCTCTGGATTGGGCTAGCTAAAAAGGGGGATCAGTGTGGCGGACAGCTGAATTCCCTAGCTCTACTCTTCGGAGTAGGATTTTAAAAAAATGATTTAATTGTTTTGTTAATAGGAAGAGCTTATATATTAAACGTTAATTGGTTTAGATCTGAGAAAAATGCAGCAAATATTAGCTAAATTATTTGAAAGTTTAATGTAACCAATCAAATATTTCCATATGAGGAAGTTTGTTACAAAAAGTTTACTTTATTTAGCAAAAACAACCTGTGACAGCCCGCAAATTCGTAACCCTTGAGTCAACACTATTCTACTTCAATTTACTCAAGTGGAACAGAAATACGAACCATTAGGGTTAAAGAAGAAGAGATAGAAGAAGAAACTAAACAATATCAGAATCTCACAGTCGCAGCGGAATAAAATATAATAGTAAATATAGAACTTTACACAAAATGGAATCTATAACTGTTTTATACATCATATCATCAGAGAATCTCATACACACAATATTTACCAGTCAGACAAATCCATACAATCACAGCAGCGGAATATATATAGGTACTGATAATACGCCTCGGACTCCAGCTCCTCTCCTGCTCCATAACATCCTGTCCTGAACAAATAATACTCGGTCTGACCCGAGTATTATAATGAAATAACACCCGAGTCAGTCTGGAATACCAGCTGGTAATAATGCACCCAAATTGATTATTAAAGTTTAAAAATCCTTTTGAAAACAAAAGCATCTCGTAAGACCACGCCACAAATAAACATGTCGGGTTTTTACCTTACGATAGCTAAATCACTTTTTATAGAAATCCTTTGATATTATAATAGGGTCTATATACAAATACTTATAAAATAGTCGAAATTGTTACATCTATTAAATTCCAGCTACTAGCCACAGAGTGGGTAATACAAACAAAACTCGTACAAGGCTCGTAGGAATTTCCAACAATGACTAGGCACCGGGGTACCACCTGTCACAGTACGGGGCCTAGATCACCGTACCGAGGACCACGCTCGCTCTCCTGTAACACAAGGCTGGACCCATCCCTTACTGGACAGTTTCGAATAAGATCACCCCGCGGTTGGGATCAGCAACTGCCCACTAAGCCGAAATAAAAAGGGACATCTAGACAGGGATGACCTTACTCTCAAGTGGGGGCTACCCACGAAGCCTTGCTGCATATCCCCTGATTTTCAGTCATTCCCATTTGATGAGGCTTGAGGTTAAGCGTTACCTTTTAGAACGTTTCACATTGAATGCTCATCGCCCATCTGACGATGTTCCGAAAGCATTCGTCCATACAAGTCCGTCCCGAGTTCGAACGGAACCGAAGGCACTATTCCTACTACATCCATTTTGGAAATATCCTCAGAATTAGTAGCGACTAGCCCTTGTACTTTACTGCTCCATCTTCGAATCCAAAATCGTTTTCACGAAACGTACAAACCGGATCGAAGTGGTTTTCGAGAAATAAATCTCGATCCCGGTCTCTTCGAAACGATCACATTTGTCCAATATTAATAGTCGATGATTTAACTATCAATTTATATTCACAAACATCCATTACACAATAAATAATTGCCACATTATTTATTTGCCTCTAATATCTTTACAAGATATATTTCCAAATTTTCAAAGCTCATTTGAAAACAATTTCCCAAAATTCTTCCTTTACAAGGTAAATCCTTTATCATTAATTCCCATTGGAAATAACCAAGTTCAAACAATTTAGATTTTTAACAAGTAAAACACTTTATTCTAAAATATACTTTAAAATATGGAAATTTACTACTAATTATTTACTCAAAATATAATTCCAAATATGTACAGTAAAACCATTTATTAAGATATAAACTTTGATTCTAAATAAGGGTTTTGTTAAACTAAATTTAAAAGTAGTGTTTTAAAGAGATTAATATTAATTTCAAAATAACTTAAGTCAAAACCAACCTTTAAATAAATCCATTTGTAAAAATAATTACAAATGTGTTCTTAAATCATTACTATTGCTAATTTATTAATTTGTTACTTTAAAATAATAATTTTCAAACACCCTTTAAACAAGTTTAAACTTTAAACTTTCTTTTAATAAAAATCTGTTTAAAACTCGAACTTGGTTTTCCAGGGAAACACACTTTCCATTCCAACATTCCAAAGAATTCATTTTATAAATCTAGCCGATTTATTACCATTCAAATTCATGTTTTAATAACATAAGTTTCCTTCCCATGCTTTAAAAAAAATAACTTCTTCCGAAGCCCAAAACATAGTTTTCCATTACTGGAAATTCACTTTCAAAGTTCGGGTTTAAAAATCCTTTAAAATAAACTTTTGAGAATTTATTAAAGGAAAATAATACTTATGAATTACTAAAATAAAATCCCATTGGTGAAAAATGCATTTCAAAATATTTTATTTACATTTAAAATGGTTAATTTATATTCGAAAAGCCTCTTTTAAATTTTTTTTTAAATTTCCAGGAAAACATCATCAAATAACCCCTTCGTTATTTTTAACCATTTATAATTTCTATAGAATTTATTCCCAGAAATCTATATTTTTACATTTATGTACTGATAAATTTCCTCTTCGTTTATAATTCCAAATTTACCAATTTCATTCTTCACCCAAACCAAATTCCCAATTTTATTTCTTTAAATCCTTTATTTAACAATTTCTTTTATGTAACGACCCGCCATTCTGACCGCCTCCAGTCGGTTTTAAACCAACTTGAGACGTTCAAAATGACGGATTGTTATTCAGTTTATAGAGTTTAAACAGAAACAGCCACAGAATCACAGAATAATCATAATATTTTACATAAATGAATTTTTATACATATATCAGAGTTTGTACAATGAACTAAATTTTATACAGCGGAATATATCTTTAAGTACAAAAATTCTTGGAAAAGCTAAAGTGAAGCAATTTCCCCAACTCTCTCTAACTTCGCGGCCTGAAAATCTTCAATCTGTAAAATTACTCGGTCTGACCCGAGTATTACATTCAAAAGAAAATAATACACAGGTCAGTCTAATTCAAACTCAGTTATTAGTGCATAAAGGCAGTAATAATCAATTGACAATTAGACGACAGTCAAATATGAATTCACCCATCCGATCCTTTAACAAGAAATCGGATAACGGCAAATATAACACTTATCAGTGTTAAACAATAAATCAGTAGATTCAAATTATCAATGAAGATAGATGAAAGGATTCTTAATGAAGATAATTTAGAAAACAATCAAAATTTGCCTAAACGGCAATTAACAACAAAATCATCAAAATCGATTCAAAATATATTGAATTGGCAACATAAAATAATTTTCATCAAAAAGAAAACATCAATTTAAACATTAAATTTGGTAGGGCTGCCGTACTCGCACTCGCGTACGGCCTCGCCACATTTAAAATGTCAACTCCGTGTGGCTGCAGTTCACGCTTGCGTGCACTGCCTCGCCACTACCGTAATGAAATATGCAAAAGATCATAAATCAAAACAAAATAGTATATCAATAAAAATCAAACCGTGTGGCTGCAGTTCACGCTTGCGTGCACTGCCTCGCCACAACAACTTGTGAAATAAAACAAGTTTCCAAACAACTTATTACTGCACATTTCAACAAGTGCAAAATTTTCATAAAAAATGAAATTGCAGCCATTACTTGGACACAAGGGCAACTGCAACAATAACGCAGCCACCACAAGATCACGATGCAACAAACACTGTAAATACAAGGTAGGACTGCACATAGAACTCAAAACAACATAAAAGTTCCCAAACAAAATAGGGCAGCCAGTATTAGTGCACAAGGGCAACTACAACAATAACGCAGCCACCACAAGTACACGAGACTGCATCAAAAGGTCTCATATGCAAAACTTCAACAAATCAAAACAGCATTAAAGAATGCATAATGCTATCATGACTAGAATGCAACTGTACAGGCAGGTAGGCCAGAAAACATGAAAAAGGGTACAACTCAAGTCTGGTAACAACATCACAATCAAGTGCAGTGAAGTACAACAGTGAACCCAGTGAATCCCAAAGTTAACCCAATGCAGATATACAATGCAAACATAACCTACATATGGTTACAGTGAAGATAAGGCTAGTACTACAATGAATACAGTTAAGGCCGCATGTAATTCAAGTGGAAGACTGCAGCACTACAGTTAAGGCCGCAACATAGTATTTTCAACCAAACAAAAGTCCACAAGAACAAGTGACTGAGGTCAACAAAAATCAACGAATTCAAAGCCGAGAATATCACTTAATCAAACAGTGAAAATCACGGTTTTAAACAAGACAGAAACTATCAAATTTTGATTAGATGTGAGTGATAAGAACAAGGATAAAACATGTATGCACTGTAAACTGGATAGTGCAACTATCATACTCATGACCCAAAAGCCACAGTACAGCTCAACTACACTACAGGTGAGTTAGTGAGACAACAAAATCCAAATGAACAGGACTAGTAACAAAACCAATGCAACAACTAAGGTCAGTGAATACTTCAGATGTGCAGACACAGGAACCATTGCCAAATGCAGTCTCAAGTGAATGCACAAACATCAATGAATTTCATGTGTACGAAGAAGACAGTGGAAATTACTCAACTGAGGATGCAGACTCGAGTATCTAATGAAGACTACAAGTTCAGGTCCAGTTACAACAAAGAACAAACCGAATGCAATTGCAGATTCAAGTGGTGCATAATACTTAGTTCACTGTGCTACAGGCGGTACAACAAATGGAGTATACAAGCTACAGGGATGAACAAACTCTGGTGTCAACTCGAACAAAGAAAATCAATGCCGAGCAATTAAAGTAGCGAAGACATAACCCAAAGTCAGAAGAAACCAACATTGCAAATCATAAGCAATTTCCCTTCTCACCCAAGGTAACATCAAAATACTCGAGGCCGAAGCCATGTCAACATAGGTTGAACAAATCAAGCTAAAATCAAAATCAGCAGCCCCAAAATCAACTTAGAGCAGAGAAATATCAACAACGAACAAAATCGAATCGAAGCCGAACAACGAAATCAAAATAAGCAAACGAAGTCGAACTGGTTTGAATTAGATGTGAGTAGTACAAATTACTCACCTTTTTTTCGAAGAGAACGAATACGATGTCGCAGCCAAAGGTATCTCGAGAGACGTTCAACAAATTGAGCAAGAAAACCGAAGCCGTGGCCTCCCAAAGTCAAGCGAAAACGAATTGAAACCCTAATTCTGGAAGCGAGGAGGAAGACGAGAGAGACAGGGCCGCCATTAATTTTCATTCGTTTATTATTATTTTCTTTTTTCTGAAATGAAGAGAAGAGGAATGGCGAAAATAAGAAGGGGAGGAGATCGTGATTTTTGCGTGATTTAGGGCGTGATGGAAGGCATGAATGAAGGCGTGTTCGCAGCTGAATAAGGTAAGGCAGTATACTCTTTTTATTTTATGTTTATATATATATATATATATATATATTTTTCAATTTAAATTCAATTTGTTTTGTATAAATTTTCTTTAGTAAACATAGAAACGTTTTGAAGTTCAACTATCAAACATAAATTTATATTAACGTGTTTCACAATTAGATTTTATACTTGTATTTTGTATTGATAAAATTTATTCCACTTTATTTAAGTTAAAGAAAAATGTTATTAAAACTAACCATCCTTTATTAATTTAAATAAATAATAATTCTTGTATCCAAATTATTTTTTCTAAGTCATCAGTTTGAATTTAAAATACAAATTCAATATTCAATTTCAACTCTAAAGTCAAATTTAGATTTTATTCAACTTTTCACTAGATTAAATTCTAAAATTTAATCGCCAAATTCATAGTTATATTGGGAATTCAATTTAAACCATCGTTCAAATATTTAAAATTAATTAAATATCTTCATTTTTAAATTGTTCAAAATTCAGGGTTGTTACAATCTTCCCTCCTTAAAAGAATTTCGTCCCGAAATTATAAGTTAGGAAAAACGATTGCTAAAATCTCACCGATATTTATACCTTACACAATTTTACCAAGTTTCAAACTCATAAATAAATATAGGATTCATTCCATTTATTTTATCTCAGCAGTTTTGTTCATCGATTTCAATAATCAAGACACAAAAGTCTTTTACCAAATTTTTGACTTACAAAACTCAGATTTTTAAACTTGAAATCTTTCATGCTGAATATTTGCATATTACATCTTTTCCAAAGCTGTGTGCTTTCAAGATATTTTAAAAGATCTTCTTCCTTAATTCATTAGGTTAGAATTATGTAATTCTAATTTCAGACTATTGATTTTCTATTCAAAGTTTTGAAAATACTTGCTAACTCGAAGTTTAACAAGTCCATCGTCGTTCTTACAGACTTTAGGCATACGCTGGCCAGGCACAAGTCTAAAAATCTCCAAGTACTAAATATACTTGCTTCAACTTCCAGTGAAAATACTTTTTTAAAAATTCTTTTAAAAATGGATATGGAAAGCACGTTCCCCCATGGATCACAGTTTACCCGGCGGTTACGCTACTATCCCAGTAGAATCGCTTGTAACTATAGATTTCACATCTCTCTTGAATTTCGCCATGGTTGTTGCCATAGATTGCGGTTCACACGGCGGTTACGCTACTATCCCAGTAGAATCGCTCGTGACCGTAGGCATCTCGCCCCTCAAATTACGCTTCGGCCTCTAGATCGCAGTTTACACGGCGGTTGCGTCACTATCCCAGTGGATTCGCTTGTAACTGTATGCATCACGCCCCACGAATTACGCCAGCATCAATTCACATAATCCCAACACGATGATCCATCGTGGGGGATTCCAGTCAGTCCCAATGGACATTCCACTAATGGAAATTCTACGTAGCTACGATTTCCAAAGGACACTCCACCGAGTTCCAATCACCTTCACAGATAATAAATGGAAGGTACATTTCCATATCCTCAGTTTTTAGAAAACATATGTCATATACATAAAGTACTTTATTTCACATTTCGTACATATCATACCTATGTAAACTTGCATAGGACTTTTCATAATAACGACTTTCCAAACTGATGGTTTTCGAATTATTACATTCACATATATAAATTACGAAAACTCAATTCACAACCTAATAAAATAGAGGATTCCAAAATTTTCCATTTCATTTAAAATTTTCCTCTAAATCGATTTGAAAATTTAAGGTTATCTCAAACCTAATTCACATTCATAATCCAATTCATTATCGACTTCACATTCGATTTGGATTTCACGTTACATCGTCAATTCTCAACACATAATTGATGTCTACCGATATATAACCTCTAAGCTCGTACGTCTCAGAGAAGGGTGTTAAGCTAAAAGAATAAATTCTCCGCCACCAGCAGATATATATTTAATAGAGATCAATTGCTATGTCATCAATTCACAATGCTAGACATACAATCCAAATCGACTATCCAAAATTCAAAGCTCAACTTATATTGTTTTTGATGTCGAAGTTAAACTCAATTTAACTCAAGATTCAATCTTTTTGGAAAATATTCAAGTTGAATTGATCGTTCAAATTTCCCAAAAATATCTTTACAAGATATATATAATTTTCCAACTTAACCATTTGAAACTAATTTCAAATATTCATTTTTTTTCCAATTTATCTTTAAAAGATAAAATTTCAAACCTTTCATTTCATATTGGAAAACATTTCCATACTTATTTAATAAGTAATTCACAAGTTCATTTATTTTCAACACGGAAAATATTCAATATACTTGAATCAAAATTAAGTATATATTCCATTCTTTAAGGAAGGCGTTCTTTTAAACACATTTATTTGAGTCAAAACGAATGTTACGTAAAACATCGTTACGACAACTCAAAAATCACTAGTATAGGGATTCGAATTTTAAGATAGATATATAAATCCCAATACTATAAACAACATTTCCTTTCGGAAACCATTTACTATAACAACAGTGTTATAGTCCACCATTTCCTTATTTCTCGAAAACGCCTATTTCAACAATGAATGTTGAAATCTATGTATTCGATACTTAATGCATTTTAAAACATCTTTAAAACCATTAATCTTTTCAACTTCAACTTCAACTTAATTCATAGTTTGAATTCCTCATACTTTTCATAATATTAGTTTTAAACCAATTTCAAACCTTTCAATATTAAGTTTTTCACTTAATTTAATTTTCCGCACGTTTAAATTCAAATTCATCACTGAATTTATTAAACCTATAATGGATTATCATGTTGACAACTTCAAATTTGAAATCTAAATCTCATTTGCACTTTGCATTTGCTTTCTATTTCAAAAATAATCAACTAGTTCTTTAGTAAGCCATTCATCAACTTGGTTCCATTAAATTTATATTTCCACATTAACCTCATTTCATAATATCACTTTCTCAAACATATCCGTTTTATTCAATAATATATTCACTGTCCAAAATCGTGAATATACTTATTTAAATCAATTCAGTGTTTCTACACATTTATTTAAAGGATTATCCACTGTCCAAAATCGTAGATAAAATTCCCAACCAACATTTACTATCACAATATTTAACTTAAAGGATAATTCGCCGTCCAAAATCGTGAATATATCTCCTTTAATAACTTCTATTTTTCATTTATCAAATTCAATTGGTTTCGAATTTATAAACAATCTTTACAAATTCCATTTCTATTTATAAAACTTCGATTTATAATCTTTTTATTAATTCAATTCAATTTATATAACTCAGTTATATACCAAAAGTTCATATTATAAGTTAAATACTTATAATCCATTTATTTACTAAATCGTTCTTAACATTTGAAAACAATTTCTCAAAAGAATTCAGAATCAAATTCCCAAGTTATAATTCAATGATCCGCTTGGTTATAACCAAATTAACATGTCATTTTATTTCCCAATTATTTCTTTGGAGATATTCAAAATATTCGATTTAAACCAATTCATTAATCCACTTAACTTTAATTTTATTTTTCATAAATCTCAACAATTCGATAATGGATTTTCAAATAATCGGAACTCAAATCTAAGGAGACTTTACCGAAAAGAAACTATCGCAAACTATTTTTTTAGAGAGGGGAATTTCCGAAAAAGATTTGAATTTTCAAAATACCTTTTATTTTTTTCAAAGAAAACAATTTCATACTTATTTTAAATTTGAAAACATTTTTCTTTAAAGTGGTTCTAGTAACTATTCATATTAAACATCATAAACTGTGCTTTGTGTAAACCAAAGCTCTGATACCACTTTTTGTAATGACCCGCCGTTCTGACCGCCTCCAGTCGGTAATTAAACCAACTTGAGACGTTCAAAATGACGGATTGTTATTCAGTTTATAGAGTTTAAACAGAAACAGCCACAGAATCACAGAATAATCATAATATTTTACATAAATGAATTTTTATACATATATCAGAGTTTGTACAATGAACTAAATTTTATACAGCGGAATATATCTTTAAGTACAAAAATTCTTCGAAAAGCTAAAGTGAAGCAATTTCCCCAACTCTCTCTAACTTCACGGCCTGAAAATCTTCAATTTGTAAAATTACTCGGTCTGACCCGAGTATTACATTCAAAAGAAAATAATACACAGGTCAGTCTAATTCAAACTCAGTTATTAGTGCATAAAGGCAGTAATAATCAATTGACAATTAGACGACAGTCAAATATGAATTCACCCATCCGATCCTTTAACAAGAAATCGGATAATGGTAAATATAACACTTATTAGTGTTAAATAATAAATCAGTAGATTCAGATTATCAATGAAGATAGATGAAAGGATTCTTAACGAAGATAATTTAGAAAACAATCAAAATTTGCCTAAACGGCAATTAACAACAAAATCATCAAAATCGATTCAAAATATATTGAATTGGCAACATAAAATAATTTTCATCAAAAAGAAAACATCAATTTAAACATTAAATTTCGTAGGGCTGCAGTACTCGCACTCGCGTACGGCCTCGCCACATTTAAAATGTCAACTCCGTGTGGCTGCAGTTCACGCTTGCGTGCACTGCCTCGCCACTACCGTAATGAAATATGCAAAAGATCATAAATCAAAACAAAATAGTATATCAATAAAAATCAAATCGTGTGGCTGCAGTTCACGCTTGCGTGCACTGCCTCGCCACAATAACTTGTGAAATAAAACAAGTTTCCAAACAACTTATTACTGCACATTTCAACAAGTGCAAAATTTTCATAAAAAATGAAACTGCAGCCATTACTTGGACACAAGGGCAACTGCAACAATAACGCAGCCACCACAAGATCACGATGCAACAAACACTGTAAATACAAGGTAGGACTGCACATAGAACTCAAAACAACATAAAAGTTCCCAAATTAAATAGGGCAGCCAGTATTAGTGCACAAGGGCAACTGCAACAATAACGCAGCCACCACAAGTACACGAGACTGCATCAAAAGATCTCATATGCAAAACTTCAACAAATCAAAACAGCATTAAAGAATGCATAATGCTATCATGACTAGAATGCAACTGCACAGGCAGGTAGGCCAGAAAACATGAAAAAGGGTACAACTCAAGTCTGGTAACAACATCACAATCAAGTGCAGTGAAGTACAACAGTGAACCCAGTGAAACCCAAAGTTAACCCAGTGCAGATATACAATGCAAACATAACCTACATATGGTTACAGTGAAGATAAGGCTAGTACTACAATGAATACAGTTAAGGCTGCATGTAATTCAAGTGGAAGACTGCAGCACTACAGTTAAGGCCGCAGCATAGTATTTTCAACCAAACAAAAGTCCACAAGAACAAGTGACTGAGGTCAACAAAAATCAACGAATTCAAAGCCGAGAATATCACTTAATCAAACAGTGAAAATCACAGTTTTAAACAAGACAGAAACTATCAAATTTGGATTAGATGTGAGTGATAAGAACAAGGATAAAACATGTATGCACTGGAAACTGGATAGTGCAACTATCATACTTACGACCCAAAAGCCACAGTACAGCTCAACTACACTACAGGTGAGTTAGTGAGACAACAAAGTCTAAATGAACAGGACTAGTAACAAAACCAATGCAACAACTAAGGTCAGTGAATACTTCAGATGTGCAGACACAGGAACCATTGCCAAATGCAGTCTCAAGTGAATGCACAAACATCAATGAATTTCATGTGTACGAAGAAGACAGTGGAAATTACTCAACTGAGGATGCAGACTCGAGTATTTAATGAAGACTACAAGTTCAGGTCCAGTTACAACAAAGAACAAACCAAATGCAATTGCAGATTCAAGTGGTGCATAATACTTAGTTCACTGTGCTACAGGCGGTACAACAAATGGAGTATACAAGCTACAGGGATGAACAAACTCTGGTGTCAACTCGAACAAAGAAAATCAATGCCGAGCAATTAAAGTAGCGAAGACATAACCCAAAGTCAGAAGAAACCAACATTGCAAATCATAAGCAATTTCCCTTCTCACCCAAGGTAACAGCAAAATACTCGAGGCCGAAGCCATGTCAACATAGGTTGAACAAATCAAGCTAAAATCAAAATCAGCAGCCCCAAAATCAACTTAAAGCAGATAAATATCAACAACGAACAAAATCGAATCGAAGCCGAACAATGAAATCAAAATAAGCAGACGAAGTCGAACTGGTTTGAATTAGATATGAGTAGTACAAATTACTCACCTTTTATTCGAAGAGAACGAATACGATGTCGCAGCCAAAGGTATCTCGAGAGACGTTCAACAACTTGAGCAAGAAAACCGAAGCCGTGGCCTCCCAAAGTCAAGCGAAACGAATTGAAACCCTAATTCTGGAAGCGAGGAGGAAGACGAGAGAGACAGGGCCGCCATTAATTTTCATTTGTTTTTTTTTTCTGAAATGAAGAGAAGAGGAATGGCGAAAATAAGAAGGGGAGGGGATCGTGATTTTTGCGTGATTTAGGGCGTGATGGAAGGCATGAATGAAGGCGTGTTCGCAGCTGAATAAGGTAAGGCAGTATACTCTTTTTATTTTATGTTTATTTTTATATATTTTTATATATTTTTTTTTCTTTTTTTTTTCAATTTAAATTCAATTTGTTTTGTATAAATTTTCTTTAGTAAACATAGAAACGTTTTGAAGTTCAACTATCAAACATAAATTTATATTAACGTGTTTCACAATTAGATTTTATACTTGTATTTTGTATTGATAAAATTTATTCCATTTTATTTAAGTTAAAGAAAAATGTTATTAAAACTAACCATCCTTTATTAATATAAATAAATAATAATTCTTGTATCCAAATTATTTTTCTAAGTCATCAGTTTGAATTTAAAATACAAATTCAATATTCAATTTCAACTCTAAAGTCAAATTTAGATTTTATTCAACTTTTCACTAGATTAAATTCTAAAATTTAATCGCCAAATTCATAGTTATATTGGAAATTCAATTTAAACCATCGTTCAAATATTCAAAATTAATTTAATATCTTCATTTTTAAATTGTTCAAAATTTCAGGGTTGTTTCATTTTATTTCTTTAAAAACCCAATTTATTCCCTTTATAACTAAATTCTGGATCTATAATTTATCCAACAATATCACAATACAGTTTAATTTCTAATTTATCAATCACAACATATAAACAGACATTGTAACGAGACGGATTTTGCCCGCTCGAAAATCGACATCCATACATCAAATCGTATTCGAATGCCGTAGATTCGACCGTTCAAATCCCATTCGCCGGAGCTTATAACAACATTAAGTAAATAACACAGCGGAATAAAAGAATAATACATTGATATACAGCTTTGATACAACAGATGATCCAATAGATATCAATATACATCAGAGATATGATACAATAAGTAGCAGCGGAAAAGAAAATAGATGACAACTAGCAGCGGAACAATATAACTCATAGATAGTCTTCAAAAGAGAACTCCTAGAACTGCAACTTCATTTCCAAGAATCAATCCAGCAATAGCTCGAACTCCCAATGACGATGCACCAAGCTAGGTAAGACTGGTGCGAACCAAGGGCTGAACTAACTCCAGATAATCTACTAAACCTGACTATCTGAAAAACCCAACTCTAGACTGCTCGTGTAGAAAATATAATGAGCACCCAGAGTTTAGGAAAGAAACAATAAACTCCGGATCAGTCGTGGGACTGGTGTGAGCAACAAAAACAGTTTATCTTTTAAAACATTCAACAAAAGATTTTCAAAGTCAATTCGCAATGCTTTTTAAAAATGAGACTACCATAAGGCCTCCCGCACACACACACAATGCAAACGCAGAATCGGAGGAGATTTCTCCTTATGATAGTCAAAGATGCTTGATACGCATTTAAAAGACATTTGATATTATTACTAGTGCATAGTGTAGAGAAAAATTCATTTCGAAAGTAGAATATAAATCTTAGCCAACATACGACCATTATCGTATGCCTACTATAGCTACCATCTAAACAGTGGTGACCACCATAAGTAAATGGCAGGTTCTACAACTAATACCGTACAAGGTTTCGTATTCGGAATTGGATTTCCAACGAATGATCAGGCCAAGAAACTTCCCATTGCCACATGAGATCGCCTCTGGATGGACGTCCCCGAGAACCAAACCGGATCTCTACCAACACAAGGCCGGGTTACCCCTAACTGAGTAACAACTGACCGAATATGCCATCCCCCGGTCCTTTGGGACCTTTCACCGAGCGCTCGCAATCAATTCACACAATCATAAAGTGTTTTCAACATGAGTAAGTATCTGGGCTCCATACCATGATACCACCCTTTTCCAGAAGGAAATGCACATATCCTAAAGGGCGCTACCCCTCATAACCTTGCTGCTTCTTTCCTGTTTTGACCATTCCGGGGTGTGAGGCTCGACGAAGTCTCGTCCACAAAAACATACTTTATACAAAAGCCATGCTTTGGGTCAACAAATGATCATAGAAATGATCACCAAGATAGACGATCAAATAAATGATCTTATCACAAATGATCAACACAATGATCATTTCACAGCAACACTCAGCATGTCACATTACCAAATTGGGAGTATATTGCTAAAAACCTTCAACTACATAACCTCTGAGCTCGTACGTCTCAGAGAAGGGTGTTAAGCTAAGAGAATAAATTCTCCGCCACCAACAGAAATGTATTTGAAAGAAATCGGCTTTATATCTCAATTTCTAATGTCAGACATACTATCCATACAAGTCTGTTCCGGGCTCGAACAGAACCGAAGGCACTTACAAAGAAGTCCTTGCAATCCGGATATTCACTAATCACGTTCGGACTTCCCATCACATATGGAGTCTCTATATCGGGGACCATTCGATGCAAAGACATTCGACGAGTTATCCTTACGTTTTCGAAAATATCCGGTCTTCACCACCGGTCTTCAAATGCTATCCATAACGACATATCACATATTCGGAATGGGATATATAATACAAAGGTCCTCTCCCGGCTAAACCGAACAGTGAGCGCAATATTTACAAGAAATATATGGATATTGGGATTTCAATTAAGTCACAACTTAAAACCCAAAACTTTCTTTCAAATGGTTTAAACCAATTACCATTTCAAATCTTTATATTATAAAAAGATTTATTTCACAAAGTTCCATTTACGGATTTCAAAACAATTTCTATTCCATTTGGATTAACTCGTTAAATCTTTTAAATCAAAGATTTAACTCATAGCTTTCAAAATTCGATTAACTTGTTGAATCTTTAAATCCAGATTCAACTTATAGCTTTTAAATCGTTTTCATAACTTGGAAATTATCTTCATTCTCAAACTTGAAATTCTTTTTAACACAAATTGGACGTTCATTTCTTATGTGAAAGCTTTTATTATTTGAAAACAAACAATTTTCGTTTCAGAAAAATCCAAATATATTTACACGAGTTAAAGCCCTTGAATTCTATTCACATCCCAAATTAATACTGGTATAACATTTTTAATCCCTAGTTTTAAATCATAGAATTCAATTTCAAATCTTGAATTTAAGTTCAAATCAAAATTATTCAACTTCATATTTTATCGAGTTATTCAAAATACATTTCATCTATGAAATTCCATTTCAAAAGCTTTTCACTTTAAACCCAATCCATTTCCAAAACATTTGAATTCAAATATTCAAATTCAAAACTATTTCAAAAATCTGTGACTCAATCGATTTCCTCGTGAAATCTATATTTGTGTGTGTATAAGTGTGGTCCAGGGGTTTAACACAATAGTGCAACATCATACAATCATCACAGATTAAAACACAGAAATATAATTGATAAGCGATATAAACTATAACGCTTATCGTCCATTCACAGATTCACAGATAATATACAAATGGATATAAATAAATGAATAAATTTCACACAACTCAATTCACAGAACAAAATATTACAGATCAGATAGGGCAATCAATTCAATACAATCATTCATAAGTAAGGTCAAGCATTCAATAATCATCTATAAGCAGGATTAATGATTTATCCCTATCTAATTCAATTTATTTCCAATTAAATGATCACTTATGAATTAATTATCAAATTTCGATTAATTAATTACAAATCATTTGATATGAATTAATTTATCAAACATTTTGATAAATTAATCTATTCTTAATTAATCATATTAATTAAATTAACCTCTAAACCAATTTCATAATTAATTAACCTCCTAATTTATTATCTTAAGTAATTAAACTTTTAATTACTTCTCATTAAGCAATCACCTCATAACCATTAATCATTAATTACCAATTAAACTTTATCCTTAAGTTAATCAAAATATTCAAATTCAATTACAATTGGTAATTTGCCCCTTTATTACTTTCATTAAGTAATTACAATTTATAATTGATTTTCTTATTCAATTAATCTAATTAATTATCAAAAATTTTCACATTAATTTAATCACTTAATAATTCCTAGTTAATTATCTTCATTTACTAATAGCATTTCTTTAATTACTTTTAAATTAATCTCTAATTATAAATTAATCTAAATCATTAATTTATAAATTCGATAAATAAATCATTCCTTAATTATCTTGTTAATTGAATCATTTAATACCTTAATTATCTCTAATATAATTCATTTCTTATTGATGAATTCATTAACATTAGAGTGAAAAACATTTCACTTTTGAATTTAAATTAAATTTACATTTTGAATTTAAATTTAAAATGATTATTCCTTTAAACATTAATCCAATTTTAAAAATCAATTTATAATTCAAAATCAATTTATAATTCTTTAAATTAAATGTAAATAACATTTATTACTTATATAAGAGAAAACTTTTAAACTAATCTACTTAATTTTTATTTAAAAATTAAGCTTTCAAAATACATTAATACTCTTACTTGCAAATTCAAGTTAAGACCAATCATTTAACTTTTCATTAAAATTTTAAGAAACCCTTTATAAAAGAATTTTATCAAAATCAAAATAAATATTTGTTTTTGAAACCTTGATTTGAAACTTTAATTTAAAATCCAAACTCCATTTAAATTTGCTTAAAAATTCAAATTTGCAGACAGGTTTTATAAAACCTGTAGCAATGCAAAAGCAATCCACTCCACAACTACTTCGGGTTTCCCTCGTCCTTGCTTCGAGCAAATCAACCAAGTCCCCGTGTATGTCTTCGAGCCTCCCTCTTCTTCCTCACGGTCTTCAAACCCAGACGTGAATGCACGTATACGTGCACGAGCACTCGCCGGAGCTCCGGCGAACTCCACCAACGCCAACAAGTCACGAATCCACCCTATACTTCAGATCAAGTCACGATTCGACCACATCCACTCTAAATCAAAAATAAGTGTTTCGTTCGAAACCTGGAACAGCAGAAAGCAACTTCCACCCAAAACCTGTCAACATTGCCTCCTTTTCACCGCTCCGACCACTAGGAGGTCAACAATTCCGGCTACAGCTTCTTCAACTCCCTCACTTCCATTACGCAATAGTGCGTGGCACTCGGTCGACCACAAAGGTCGAACGAATCAAATCAAGTCCCCACGTCCAAATTAGGTTTAGAAACTTTGAACCATGGCCATTGCCACCACCTTCATCACTGACGCCACCACCCATTTTTTTCCAGCACCTCCATACGCTCCTCCACCACTTCACGCAGCCCCGACCAACCTAGCGCTTCCGACCACCCTATCTTGACCAAAACCCATTTTTCGTTCAACACAGCAATGCCCACTCATTCTATTACTAAAAAATATGATTCGAGTTTTAAAAATCCTAAATTTGATTAAGCAACCAGTTTGTAAACTTGAATCGACAATTCATGATGTTTGAATTTATCACATAGTTAAGGTTTTAACTATATTTCTTGTTTCCAGTACCTTTCTAAACTTAGAATACCATAACTTGTTTTAAAAACTAGATAATGTTTAAAACCAAAATAGCTGGTTTTGAACGCCATAGTTTCGCAGTGATGAAATGGAGAGTTTGAATTTTTTGTTTGTTTTAAAATCTTTGAAACCAGAAGAAAGAAACAGATTGTTACAGAGGTTACAACAAATAACCAAACATCCATTCACATATACACAGAAATATACATATAGGCAAGGCATACTTATTTCAGAGCTTAACCATTATATCCATATTCATATACTTATAATTTTAAAATAATGTTACTCACTTGGCTGATGAAGCAGAAATAAAAACTTGATAGGTTGGAAAATGGAAATTGAACAGAGAAGCAATCCAATTTGTGTTTTTAGCTGCCTGAAGCTTTAAATAGTTTGAATTTTGTTTAAGTGTGAATATGATATTTGCTTCATCCATTTTTTTCTCAGTTTTGATGGACGAAACAAAATGAGGATTGATGTATAAAAAGAAACTTACAAGTGATATTATATTTTGTACAACAAGACATGGCTGAGGATGCTTTCATTATGCTGTTTTACAGAGAAGTTACTCTTTGCTTGTACTTGTTTATGCATATTTATGTATTTGTTTACTTGTTTCATTCCATGCTTACATTTGTATTTGTTTTCCTTAGTTACGGCCTACATTTTATTCTTGCTTTACCAGGTTTGTTTTTACTCCTATATGTACATAACATAACTTGCTTGATTTAATTTACAAGCTCTTGTATTTGATTTGTTACCTTTTCTTTTGTTTTTTTTGTCTTTTTTTTTGTACTTGAATATACATGTTAATGTATTCGTTTACTTCAGCCTTACTTCGGCTGAGATGAAAAATGTGTACTAGGATATTTTTATGTACTTGCTTGTTTTCATAATTAAATGTTGTTTCTTTTCTTTTCTTTATTTTCTTTCACAAGCTTTTCCATCTATGTTTGTTTAAGTGTTCATGAAAACATATTTTTGTTTTAGTCCTTTGTATTTTATTTGTTTGTTTTATTTTCGTCTACATTCTTTTCATATTTAAATGTATTTTATTTTCTTTAAATCTTCTTGTTTTGTAATACAAATAAATTTCTATTTTATTATGTTGTTAGAATTTAGCAAATGTTCTACTTCCTATTTTTTTTATTAAAATTTATCTCATATTATTTTTCTATTTCTAGTTTAAATATTTATTGTTATATTACTTTAATATTTATTGTCTTATATTATTTTATAAACTCAAACCATCAATTTAAGATTTTATTTCAAATCCAATATAAATATATATTCACATATATACAAATTGTCAAATCCATATGACTTTATATATTTTCTAGTCGAATCGGGGAAACTCGCTTCCATTTAAATTAATTTATCTTACAATTTTATTCAAATATCCATTTAATTATCAATTTAAATTAAATTAAAATATAGGGTCGTTACAGACATCATCACCAATTATAAAAATAATTACTACATCGTGAGGAATCCAGTTGGATCCCTCCAACCTGTTTTTCCTTGCATCACAAATATTAGCACATCACGTATATAAATATCAGTCCAGATTGATAACCACAATTATATTCAACCAATCACACAGATATTTAAAAATTGCTATTTAAATTGTCTAGCATCCAGATGTGAGTGAGAATAAATCACCTTGAGTTTTCGGCTAGCGTTCAAAATTTAAATTAAACCGAACGACGTTCGATTTGAGTTAAATTTATACTTGCCCGAAATGATTCTCGAACTGCACCATTGCGTAGTACGCGTCTCTGTGATCCCGGTGCCTCTTTTTCATTAAATTCTGATATCGTATGACCAAGATATTCAGTTTTTAAGGTTGTAAATAAAATTTATAAAACAATTTCTCTTTATTTAAATTTTATTATACCAGAATAAATCTCGGCCGCATATCACAAAATAATAATCAAGGCACTGATGGTCTTCTCCCTCACGCGTGCTCCAGATAAAACATGAACCCATCCTTACTCCTCTAGGGTTTGATGTCGCAACTCCCACGTCGAGATTTAGCTCGATCGGCAACTGCCACCTCGAAGCTCCACGTCAACTTCATCTCAACCTGGAACGCGCGCGCGCTCGGTCATCCCCAGCTCTCAAAAAAGTGCACGAACGGAGCATGGACGCGAGCCAGTTTCGAGCAATCCACCGCTTTATACTCAATCACTACCGTACATCGCGTAGATCTCGTTTCCCTCTACGAGTCTCTAGTTAGAAATTTTTGCAAAAGCTTAATAGGTTGAGAGAAAAATGAAGGGGAACGAAATTAAGTTTCGGCCATTAAACGATAGGGGCAGCGAGTGATGAACAAACTAGGGTTTTGGGTTATTAACATGCTTTATAACATTTATTTAATATTATTTTATTAATATAATTCTCAATTTAACATCTTATGCAAACGAACTCTAAATCTCACGTACCAATAGATGTTCCTAGGGTTTTTCCGCGTTCCGGACACAATGGAACAGGTTTCGTAAGCTAATTCGGTCATGTGTGTGAGTTATGGAATTAAACGATCAATTTAAAATTAAATCGGTTAAAACGATTTCGGTGCGTTTCGAGCTGCCACAGTCAAACGACAGCTCCGATTGCTATGAAAATTGAAATCCGATAATAACTAACTATTACGGATCCAATGGAACTGGTTTCGTCAAATTCCGGGACTGTACCCTGGAAGGCTATTTTAACTCGTCGATTAAATCTCGCGATTTTCACAATCGTCGAAATCATCTAAAATTTCACTTTTAAAATTTTACTAACTCTGTTATAACTCGTATACAATTTATATTCACATTAGAGATCATTCTGGTTCAGTTTAAATCAAAATCTCATTATTTGCATTATTATATTAATAAATTCCATTATTAAATTAATATAAAATTCCAAATTCAATCTATCAATTATTAGTTCCATTCAATGGTCCAATATTACAACTCAAATCCAATTAGACTCAAAACAAACTTTAGAATTAAATTTTTATATCTATTTACACTCAGAATTTGCCAACTATTCCAATTCTAATATTAAATTATTATTATTCAAATTTCAATTAAATTCCTGTATTTGAAATTTAACTAATTTTATTAACTTAACCAAAGTCTTTTATTCCAAATTTAAATTATAATCCATATTCAACATTTAAAATGAATTAAATGTTCAAATCTGGCGACCCAAAATTCCGGGTCGTCACATTCTATGGTAGAAGAATGTTTCAAACTCAATAGCAAAACCCACTTAGTGAATATCCCAAATTCACTTTGCCTAAACTCCTTTAGTTTCAAATCGAAACTACTTATTCAATCCTATTCCCAAAATCCTTTATTTTCAATTGTTATTTGAAATCAACTTGTCACTAATGAAACAAATGCTCCTACACTCATTAACTTAACCCAACTTCTTTAGTTATAACTTATATACACTTCCCAAAACCCTTTAGCTCAAATACAAACTCATTTGCTTTATTTATACTCAAAAGCTTTAATTTTACCATTTTCTTTAAAAATTCAATTTCTTAGCAAATCCAAAATCCCAAAAATTTTCTAACTCCCAAAATTTTCGGAAAATTTTGGCAGAGTCTCCTTTGTACGGAGGAGCTTTCGCGATATCGCGATACAGATAAATATATATACATCGACCCACACGGTCGGAAACCAAAATCTATCACAATATATATATATATATATCATTTCCCAATTATATTTGCGTAGGCGTACCTTTTTAGCAAATTTTTAAAGCAAACGGCTAATATATAATGCATATACGCGCTCCAACTCTATCGATCGCCTTCCGTACCTGTACTTACTCAACATACTCATCAGTTTTTAAAAATATGAACATTTTAACAACATTTCCAATATAAATGTAAGCTAACATATCCATTTACATCCCAAACAACACTTTGCATAATTTCATAAGTAAATCATATTTTAAAGCATATACAAAGTTCCTTTTCTAATGCCAAACTCCAAGTTATTTCACACAAAGGATTTACATACAAGTTTCGCTATTCCAATTCATACTATACCCAATTTTCGAATTGATTCACCAAGCAAATTTCATTTAATTTGTTACATTTGCATTTCTATGATAACTCACTTACATTTATACACAAATCCACTTACCAAGATTTTAACCCATTCCAATCAATTCAAAACCAATTCAGTTGCTGTTTAAATAACTCAATTCTGAATACATGCAAATACTTATGTCATTCAAGCAAAAATAATCACCATTTAAGCTCATGACCATTTACATTAATTCCAACTTATATTCATATTAATTTTATTCAATTTTGCATGGTTCACAATCCAAGCATTCTTATTCCATTGCAATTTTTAACTCAATTTCTTATTTTCACTTCAAGATCACCATTTAAGTTTAAATTAATGACATCCCATTCTATATTATTTACAACCCAAACATTCCTGCTTTATCACAATTATGGAATTAAATTTCAAATCTTATATTTCCAGTTTATTATCCATATGGTTTATATTAATATCATTCAATTCTGGTTTACATACAACTCATACATTCTTATTTCCTCAAAATAGTTAATTTAGAATTCATTTACTTGCATTCCAATTTTATTATCTAAACCAATTTCATTCAAAATTACTTAATAAAGCTTATCCACAATTAATTTTGTCTTTCAATTTGCTTAAGTTCTTACACAATATTTTCATTATCTTATTATAAATCAAATTTTATTTTCATTCGATTCTCATACAAATCAATTCCAATCCATTTACAAATTTTAATGCACTTTGTTTATTTATCCAACCCATGTTAGATTTATTTTATTAACAAAGAGACCAATTTAAATTATTTCACTCATTTGAATTTATTTACAATTCAAACCATCACCATTATAATCTAATTCTATTTTTCATTCACACTCTCATCTTTTTAATCACCAAACTAACTTTCATACCAGAACTGGGTTTTATTCTTCTTTTCAAAAATTCTCTTAACAAACCCCAAAATTTCATCCATGTCAATACAAATTCCATTTAACTTAGTTTACACTAAATTCATCTTCAAACATCTTTTTATTTAATTCAGCTTATGCTAAATTCATTCTCAAACAATGCCTTTGAATTTAGTTGAGTTAAAATTTTACTCATACTATATCCTTTTAGCATAATTTGATTTCTTTCAATTCAATTCTTTTCCAGATTAAATTTAAGTCCACCTAAGTTTTTATTTATCCAACTTGAATTCATTTCATTTCCTTTATCATCTTAAATAAGGATTTAATTCCATTCATTTTTATCCATAACACAACTGAATTTTGATTTTTAATTAATCCAAATTCAACTTAATTCCATTAACCGAAGTTAAATCCAATTCAATCTAATTTTAATTCTCCATATACAAGTTCAAAACTTATTTACTAACTTAAGTCCATTCACTTCTTTTATATCTCACTTTACCTTATCTCAATTCACATTTCATTTGAGATTAAGTTTGAATTCACCATACCATTCAACTATTTCCCAATTGTGGTCATAATTCCATTTTCTATTTATAAGTTCACCAACTTATTTATTTTAAAGCTCATATTGCTCATTTTAATCCATCTACATCTTATAATCACAATTCCAAATTATAAGTATAATACTTAATATCTTATAAGTACAATTCATTACACAATTACCCACAATTACAAAGTCATTTTACATTTCAATTTAACCCAAACCAATTCAATTCTAAGCTCAATTTATTTAACTTATCCAAGTTAAATTTCAAATTTATTTTATTTACCTTAATATGCTCAAATTAAATTCACATTCCAGGATAAAATTTCACTTCCCTTTCTTATTAATATCAACTTCACCAAATAAGTTCAGTGGTTGATTTATTTTAACTTTACACATTATTTAAACAGAATTTCCCATAATTCAATCACCCGATTTTATTTCAAAACCATCTTGAAATCATAATCTACTCATACCTACTTGGTATACCAAATCAAATCTCCGGGTTTCCAAAACAACTTGGTTGTACCAAAACAATTTCCCATTTCGAATTTTCCAAAACAACCATTATACCCAATAAGTCCCAAATAATATCATAACCAACTACTAAGGAAGCAATCCATCACTTTAGAAACTCGAAAATGAATTCTAATGATGTGGCCAGCGTCATCAGGATTATTTTCCAGCGACTGAAGTGAGTTCAGTGCTCCCTTACTTTCCCACATTCATTTCAAAACAGTCCCCATTCAAAAATACTTCCCAAAACAATATTCCATCATTACCTTCAAACACCTTGGCAAACATTTCAAACTTTCCCAAGATTTTAAATTTCCAAACTTTGTTTTCATTAAACTAAAAATCCTTTCCAAAACTTCCGGGATTTAAATTCTGGTTCAATTCAAATTTAGTTATCCTTCCTTTGATATAATTTATATTTATAGAATTTTATTTGATTATAACCATTTGGAATTTTAGATTAAATTTTAGATTCTTATTTGATTATAGTATTAACAACCAATCATCCAAATGTACATATATATATATATATAATAATTTAAAAAAATTATTTCTTTTATATCAAAATATAAATTTGGGTAAAATTATTTCATTTACCCCCTTTTAAAAACAATACTATGTCGGTTTATCTTGTTTAAGAGTTTAGAAACCCCTATCGATACGGTTGTACTTCCCACACCGACCAGAATTCATAAACACTCAACCGATAAGTCAATATCCACTAACAAGTACGCTCTCATATCTATTAATACTCTCAACTCATTATAGAGTACTATTGACTCTGTTTAGTGAGTAATTTCCCCACCAAAGCCTAGGTTTTCGCCAACCTAAGCTCTGATACCAAGTGTGACAGCCCACAAATCCATACCCCTTGAGTCAACACTATTCTACTTCAATTTACTCAAGTGGAACAGAAATATGAACCATTAGGGTTAAAGAAGAAGAGATAGAAGAAGAAACTAAACAATATCAGAATCTCACAGTCGCAGCGGAATAAAATATAATTGTAAATATAGAACTTTACACAAAATGAAATCTATAACTGTTTTATACATCATATCATCAGAGCATCTCATACACACAATATTTACCAGTCGGAAAAATCCATACAATCACAGCAACGGAATATGTATAGGTATTGATAATACGTCTCGGACTCCAGCTCCTCTCCTGCTCCATAGCATCCTATCCTGAACAAATAATACTCGGTCTGACCCGAGCATTATAATGAAATAACACCCGAGTCAGTCTGGAATACCAGCTGGTAATAATGCACCCAAATCGATTATTAAAGTTTAAAAATCCTTTTGAAAACAAAGCATCCCGTAAGACCACGCCACAAATAAACATGTCGGGTTTTTACCTTACGATAGCTAAATCACTTTTTATAGAAATCCTCTGATATTATAATAGGGTCTATATACAAATACTTATAAAATAGCCGAAATTGGTACATCTATTAAATTCCAGCTACTAGCCACAGAGTGGGTAATACAAATAAAACTCGTACAAGGCTCGTAGGGAGAATGGATTTCCAACAATGACTAGGCACCGAGGTACCACCTGTCACAGTACGGGGCCTAGATCACCGTACCGAGGACCACGCCCGATCCCCTGCAACACAAGGTCGGACCCATCCCTTAATGGACAGTTACGAATATAAATTTCCTCTTCGTTTATAATTCCAAATTTACCAATTTCATTCTTCACCCAAACCAAATTCCCAATTTTATTTCTTTAAATCCTTTATTTAACAATTTCTTTTATTTCTTTAAAAACCCAATTTATTCCCTTTATAATTAAATTCTGGATTTATAATTTATCCAACAATATCACAGTATAGTTTAATTTCTAATTTGTCATTCACAACATATAAATAGACATCATCACCAATTATAAAAATAATTACTACATCGTGAGGAATCCAGTTGGATCCCTCCAACCTGTTTTTCCCTGCATCACAAATATTAGCACATCACGTATAAAATATCAATCCAGACTGATAACAACAATTATATTCAACCAATCACACAGATATTTAAAAATTGACTATTTAAATTGTCTAGCATCCAGATGTGAGTGAGAATAACTCACCTTGAGTTTTCGGCGAGCGTTCAAAATTTAAATTAAACCGAACGGCATTCGATTTAACTCAAATTTCTACTTGCTCGGAATGATTCCCGAACTGCACCATTGCGTAGTACGCGTCTCTGCGATCCCGGCGCCGCTTGTTTCGTTAAATTCTGATATCGTATGACCAAGATATTCAGTTTTTAAGGTTGTAAATAAAATTTATAAAACAATTTCTCTTTATTTAAATTTTGTTATACCAGAATAAATCTCGGCCGCATATCACAAAATCGAAATCAAGGCGCTGATGGTCTTCTCCCTCACGCGTGCTCCAGATAAAACATGAACACATCCTTACTCCTCTAGGGTTTGATGCCGCAACTCCCACGTCGAGATTTAGCTCGACCGGCAACTACCACCTCGAAGCTCTACGTCAACTTCATCTCCCCCCGGAACGCGCGCGTGCTCGGTCATCCCCAGCTCTCAAAAAACGTGCGCGACTGGAGCATGAACGTGAGCCAATTTCGAGCAATCCACCGCTTTATACTCAATCACTACCGTACATCGCGTAGATCTCGTTTCCCTCTACGAGTCTCTAGTTAGAAATTTTTGCAAAAGCTTAATAGGTTGAGAAAAAAATGAAGGGGAAGAAATTAAGTTTCGGCCATTAATCGATAGGGGCGGCGGCTGATGAACAAACTAGGGTTTCGGGTTATTAACATGCTTTATAACATTTATTTAATATTATTTTATTAATATAATTCTCAATTTAGCATCTTATGCAAATGAACTCCAAATCTCACTTACCAATAGGCGTTCCTAGGGTTTTTCCGCGTTCCGGACACAATGGATCATGTTTCGTAAGCTAATTCGATCATGTATGTGAGTTATGGAATTAAACGATCAATTTAAAATTAAATCGGTTAAAACGATTTCGATGCATTTCGAGCTGCCACGGTCAAACGACAACTCCGATTGCTACGAAAATTGAAATCCGATAATAACTAACTATTATGGATCTAATGGAACTAGTTTCGTCGAATTCCGAGACTGTGCCCCGGAAGGCTATTTTAACTCGTCGATTAAATCTTGTGATTTTCACAATCATCTAAAATTTCACTTTTAAAATTTTACTAACTCTATTATAGTTCGTATACAATTTATATTCACATTAGAGATCATTCTGGTTTAGTTTAAATCAAAATCTGATTATTTGCATTATTATATTAATAAATTCCATTATTAAATTAATATAAAATTCCAAATTCAATCTATCAATTATTAATTCCTTTCAATGGTCCAATATTACAATTCAAATCCAATTAGACTCAAAATAAACTTTAGAATTAAATTTTTATATGTATTTACACTCAGAATTGCTAATTATTCCAATTCTAATATCAAATTATTATTATTCAAATTTCAATTAAATTCCTGTATTTGAAATTTAACTAATTTTATTAACTTAACCAAAGTCTTTTATTCCAAATTTAAATTATAATCCATATTCAAAATTTAAAATGAATTAAATGTTCAAATCTGGCGACCCAAAATTCCGGGTCGTTACACAACCATTTGCTCGAAAAAGTGGGTTCCTCCTCCGTTGGAAGGAGCTTTCGACCTAGAGCTTCCGCCTCCAACCTAGTCGAAACCTTTTATGTCAAAACCATTAAAATAGTACATACGGTATCATTTAAATGGTACGTAGTGGACTGGAGAAAGGTGGAAGGTAGGGTGTCGAAATGTAGCTTCCGTAAGGGTTGGTTCCTATATTTTGTTTGTCTTTAAAAGAAAAAGTGCATGCCTGTTTGTAAAAGGATTTCGAAGTAGTCAAAATCAATGGTTTTTAAAAAGGTATTTCAAAAGAAGCTTTTGAAGGAGAGCTGCCACCTTTGTTTTAAAGTAGTAGTTTCCAAAGGAGTTGCTTAGATTTTTATTGAAGCTTTCGAAAGAGGTAGTTTCGACCGTGTCAAAACCCTTCAGTGATTTTGTACCTTTGATGGTACTGAAGACATCAGTGTAGTCGAAAGGTACCATTTGATTTATAAATATAAGCCACTTCCTACTTCTTTCGAAAGGGGTTAGGGGTTTCGAAGGTAATGGTTTCAAAAGGAATTTCAAAGCCAACCTTTAATTATTTTACCTAGATGTTTTATATTTTCGAAAGGATGGTTTCGATACCATCAAGTTTCCTAAATACTTCTGTGAAATAAGGAATGGATCCGAAGGAGATGCTTTCGCTTATGATCACTTAGACCCAAAGTGATGTTTTAAATACAAACCAATGATTTCGAAAGGGGGACTTATAATAGTTTTAAAGGGTAACCTTGATTGGTTTCGAGAGGGGTACTTTCAAATATTTTTGAAGCTATGCTTCTATAATTATATGATAATACTTTAATACAGTCGAAATGTTTTGAAAGAGAAGTTTTAAAGTATTCGAAAGGCAGGAGCCTAATGTTTTGAAGATAAATTTTAATGCTTTCAAAGAAGGTCATCCTATGAGGTCGAAAGCAAGGTTTTGACGGTGTCAAAAGGGTTGTAAACCTAAACTCAAATTTTCAAATGAAAAACCCATGGATACATAAAGGATTTATGAAAAGGATTTTAAATATGCAAATTTGAAGAAGTATTTCCTTGATAAAAACATAGGTTAAAGGGATTTACTATTAAAAGTATTTCAACGGCCTTAAACCTACAGGAGTGATATTGTTTCGTTATTATGTTTGCTTCTTCAAATATAAGCATATTCATGTGATAAAGGACCCATAGCTGCATTTTACGGAAAAATAGGGCAGAAGAACCAATTAGGTTAACTCAGTAGTAAATATAAATCGATTAAACTCTCGAACGTGTAGAATTGCATCCAGAGAGTCAGGAAGACCAGAATATAGGATGCCAAAACCTTGAATGTAACGACCTACCTATTTGGATGGTTTAAAACAACAATAAACCACACACGTAAGACTCAAATCAGGCAGATTTTTATGGGGTAAATAAGAAAAGTAGAGAAAGAAAGAAAACAAATACAGAATCTCGCAGCGGAATGATAAAATAAATAATCAAACAAATAGTTCATGAAGCCGTTTACAATTACGTTGATCATACTTTCATAATACATATCAGAGTTACGACAACAAAAATAAATAATAAATAAATGCAGCGGAACAATATGATGCAATGGAATAAATATAATAAAAGATAATAGTACAAAATCTTTGTCTTCATCCTCCAAAAATGATAAACTGAAAAGCTCGGACTGACTCGAGCGAATTGAAAAGATAAAACACTCGAGTTGGAACTAAAATATTTTATGTAAGTTAAATAAATAGTAAATAAATATGAGTGTAACGGCGTCATAGATGTTTAAGTGGTTTGACATCTTTTATCCAGTGTCTCACATGAGTGCAATAACTTAGGAAATATTTGGGATTCCCATCTCTTAAGGATACATTAAACTATCTACTATGCAGTAAAATACGCCATTATAATTGTGTCTACAATAAAGTAAAGTATTAAAGTAGCGTTAAGGAGACACCCATATGCCCCTTAACACATTATATATAATGTCATAATCTATACAAATACTGTAAACTCCACCCGTAGATGGGCTTTAAGGGAGCACTCTATAGGTATGATACAAAACAAACTCGTAGAAGGCACGATCGGGCATGTGAACATGGCATTCAAAGCAATGCAAGAGTAGATATACCAATTGCGGATCCGGACTGATGGTAACGCATGGCAGCTACTACCGCCCTCCTCGTAACGCACTCCTATAATTAAAATCAAGAGGTGGCCACCAAATCATCACAAAGTCATAATATGGTATCGAAAAAATGCGTCTGATAGGGGGAATGACCTCATTCGGCCTGACATGGCTCATGTTTTAGTCACATCTAAGCTGACTCATGGGAGTCAGGGTCACGTAAATACCTCATACAGGATCATTCGCCAAACCATCCTACTTTGTTTCTGGAATCTCCACCACGTACACAATTGTTGAAGTAGTTTTCGGTATTGGCAGAGAGTATGACAATATCCGATCCCGGTCTCTTTAACAACCAAATTGTTATTTCATACCAAATGATTCTTTTACATTTCAAAAGTCAATTCATATCAATATCAAAATATCTATTCAATTCAAACCATATCACTTTCGGAATCGTATTCGCTTTCGAAATCATAATTTCAAGATAGGTTAAACACTCATTTCAAATCGTCATATTTACTCAAAATATGTTATTAAATCCCAAGTTAGGTTATTACATCATTTAGCCGTATTTTACTTAAAATCAAGGATTAAAATATAAACTTCCACTTTACAAACCTAAAATTTCAGAAAATAGTTTAGGTAGTTTAATTTAGTTATAAAAAGAGTTTAAGACAGTTTAAAATAGATTAAACAGATTAATATAGTTTAAAATAGGTTAAAATGGTTTAATATTATTTAAATATATTAAATAGAGTAAATAGATTTAAAATAGATTAAATAGTTTAAAAATAGACTAAAAAGATTTAAATAGATTAAATAGATTAAAATAGGTTAAAATACTCAAATAGATTTAAAATCGAATAAAAATACTTCAAATAGATTTAAAATAAATTAAGATACTTTAAATAGATTTAAAATGATTTGAATTAATTAGAATAGCTAAATTTGGTTTAAAGTTGAAAATCTTAAAATGATTTGAATTAATTATAATAGCTAAATTTGGTTTAAAGTTGAAAATCAACCCAATTTTACGTCTTCAAATATCACTTTTAGCTATTCTAATTCCGATAGATTTCAGAGTTACAAAATTTCAATGTTTCAATAAATCAATTTTGATAATTTCATTTATACCTCAAAATCAACTTTAGAATTTTAATGTAAATCCTTTAAATAATTACTTAAACAATTCAAATTATATAAATAAAATTCTATTTCAAAAATCATTTAACTGGTTCAAGGTTAAAGATTTAAAATCATTTAATTTAATAAATCCCGTGTTCGTATATAATTTTCTAACCTATGGTCAAGCGATACAGATATTTATAATTTCAACCCGCAAATATTTAAATTTACAGGTATATATCATTTCAATCAGCAATCCCGAATTAAATACGAATCATGAAATTGCTTGAGTCTATCATTTCAACTTATAATGATTCCTCCCTAATCTATTAGATCTTTCGGGTATGTACCATTTCAACCCATAAGAACTTGTAGTGTTATAACAATATAAATATAATATCCAGTCATTCAATATCACAATCAAACATCCATCACAATTATCAACCAAATCAACCAATAAACATTAATAAATAACTAATTATCAATAACAGGTATTAAATTGACAATTAAATTCACTATTGAATTAAACGATTATTAAATGCAATGAAATTCAGATTTGACAAGGAGTGACAAACATACCAAACATCGATCAATAAATTTTTAATCACATCATAAATTTAATTTAACTAATATAAGATAGTTTAGTAATTGTGAGTGGGTTAAAACACTGACCTTTGATTTCAAATCGATTTGAAATCCAAAATAAGTCCCAAATATGAATAGTCTCAGAATTCGTGCAAACTAGCGTCAAAATATTCGGAATTCCGATATGATCCCAATGGCACAAACCTCGTGTAAATTGGATCTCGTATGCAAAAGTTATGATATTTAGAACATTCGGAATTAAAATTTTAAATAAAAAAGGAAAAAAAGAAAGAAACTTACACTTAACAACCAAGTCGTCCCTCCCTATCGAAACCCTAACTGTAACGACCTATAATTTTTGATAACTAAAAATAGTTAATTCAATAAAGTTTTGTGATGGATTGGTGGAAGAAATAAAAATTTATAAGTTAATTATAAGAATATAACGGGAATGCAATGTAATAGTATTAGTTTAAGGTAATTTATAACTCTTCAAAGGAAATTCCGAATAAGAAAAAGGGTTGAAGAGTTAAAATTGAGATAGATTGTAAATAAATTATGGTAATGTATGTACTAATGGATAATTGGATTAAAGAAGCAATTGATAATTTAAGTATTGATTAATTAGTGAAATAATGTGCAATCAAATGTAATTGAACAAAATTAGTGTTGTAGTATTAATTATAACCCTTTTTGTTGAAATTATTGTTGTAATAGTAATTGAACAAAATTAGTATGTTAGTTAATTAATTGAATATGAAAAATGATTTAATTAATTTAATATTAATTTATTTAATTAATGTAAATATAGCCATTTTGGCTGCTGTCTTGGATTTCGACGAAACTAGTTTCATTAGATCCGTAATGGCGAATTATTGTAAGGTTTCAAGTTTCATAGCGATCGGACTTGTCGGTTGATCGTACAGACTCAAAACGCGTAGAAATCGATCTAATTAAATTCAATTGAAATCAATTTAAAATCCGTTGATTTTAAGCTAACTTCTTCATACGATGGAATTAGGACTTGAAACCTGTTCCATTGAGCTTAAAAATATCGAAAACATCTATTTTGATATATGGGATGACCCATTTTCATTTCAAAAACGAAACGGGCTTTTCGGGTCGTTTATCGTTCAACTTTCAAATCAATCTAGTCCATTCGTTTGTATTTGGGATCTGCCTATTTATAGCCTGTTACAAGCCTTAGCAGCCTTTCTATTTCTTATTCCATTATTCTGTACATACAATTCCTTCTCATCTCACATTCCAATGGCGTAAGGCAATTCAACTTCAAAACCCTCAATTCAAATTCAAAATCAAATCCAAACTCAAACTCCTCCAAACCGTATCAAATTATATATCAACTTGAAGCTCTCGACGAACGTAATTCACTGGTATGATTCATGTAACGATCCTGTTTTTGAGTTTAATTTAAATTGGTAATTTATATAAATTTTTGGAATAAATGAGAATTTATTTGAATTTTTCCAAATTAAATAAGGCATTTGTTTGTTTATTCATATATATATATATATATATATATATATATATATCTGTATATAAATTGATTACAAATAGAATTTAATTTAAATTCAAGAATAAATATTTTGAGAAATAAATTGGATTTGAAAACACTATATTTTAAATTAATAAAAATTTGTTATAATGTTCATATGTAATATATATTTTGAAGGTTATATTTTTAAATAATTTTCAAAAGTTGTTTAAACTTAAATTTATATTTTAAAAGACCTATATATATAATCTGTATATGTGTTTATTTATTAATGTAAAGACTTATATATATAATCTGTATATGTGTTTATTTATTAATGTATAATTAGATTTTAAAATCATTTTTAAAAGTTATATAAGTATAAATAATAGAAAAATGTATGAATAAAAAAATAAAAATATTGTGTAACTAAAATTGAAAATATAATATGAAGACAAGAATAATAGAAAGCTTTTGTTTAAATTTAATATAATAATTTTCAAGGCTATTTCAAGTTAAACTTTTTAAACAACAAAGATAACATTCTTTCTTCTTAAATTACACATGAACTAAGTTGTAAATATATTAAAGTTAAAAACATAAAGCATGTATATATATTATAACTAAATAACGATACAAGACAAAAAATTTATAAACATATATATAATTCATAAATTAATTAATAAAGGGTTTAAACATAAAAATTTTTGTAAATGACATTTGCAAGTAATGAGATCATGCACATTACATGTGCAGGCTTAATATAATTTGTAATAACAAGTGTTAGCATAATGAATACAAGTGGCAAATGTATGTTTCCTTTTAAATTTAAATTTAAATTTAAATAACCTATTTAAAAGAAAAACCAGGCTATTTTGTTTTAGTTCAGAAATTTTTCTTTGACTTCTCTATTTCCTTCATCTTTCAACTAAACCTCATAAACCTGGAAACAAACAACTACAAATCAAAGCATCACAAATCCGAAATCAAAAACCAGAAAACAAAAAGGAAATCAAACCTGGAACTAAAATGAAAACAGAAAAGAAAATCATAACATAATCTAGCCTGAAGCAAATTCAAATTATCAGGCTTTAGATTAAACAATAACTTCAACCTGAACTAGCTAATGAAATTCAAGAATCAACTCAGTACAAACAACTACAAAAAAGAAAGCTTCAGATCTAAGAGTTCTAGGTCAATATCTAGATTAGTTTTCAAATTCAAAACATTTTTCCAGGCTCTATTCTTCAATTCCAGGTTAGCAAACTACCCTCTCTAAATCTCAAACTTGTTTATATTTGATTGTATATGATAAATACCTGATGCTGGTGATTGAAATCATGATATGAAGTATGTTTGTATGAATGCAAATTATCATTGCATGTCTGGATATCACTCTGTTCTAAGTTCTAGGTTTTAAAACCTGTTCAAAAAATCCAAATCACTCCCTTTAATCATCTATGGGCTTTGATGTCTAAACGAATTAGGTTTTTATAATCAAGATCTAACCTCTAAAAATATTTTTAAGTTAAAATGAAGAAAAATTAGACTGGGAAGAAGATATACAGTAAAAATTCAAACCATGTCAAAATTCGAATGTGTAATTTCCTTGATTCATTTATACCATCCATCACATCTTCGAAAGTCATGATTTTTAAAAGTAAAATCAAAATTTTTAGTGATCTATAGATTAAGAAAGACGAGGTTGAATGGAATTGGGACTTTTGGCAATTGCTGGCCATCGGCAAAGTAAGGGTGGTTGTGGTCATGGCTGGAGGTAGCATGGGTGATGGGGATACATGGAAAAATGCTCATAAATTTATATCAGGTAACTTCTTTAAAAATAATAAAGTACAGTGGAAATCATATATAAATTAAAATTTGATGATCATAAATTCATGTTTGAACTTCATAACCAGATTCGTATTGACAAATGATGAATTTAGATGTAGAAATCAGGAAAGGACTTTATGTCATAATACCCATTCCGAATAGTGACACGATGAAATGGATAGCATTTGAAGACGGTGGTGATGACCAGGTATTATTCGTGAACGATAGGATTACCTGTCGAATGTCTCTACGTTGAGTTGCTTCGGTATAGAGATCTCCATATGTGATGGGAGTCCGATCGGAATTGTGAATGCCCGAATTTGCAAGGGCTTCTTTGGAAGTGCCTTCGGTTCTGTTCGAACCCGGAACGGACTTGTATGGATGTATGTCTGATGTTATACTTTGAGATGTAAAGTTGGTTTCTATCAAATGCATTTCTCTTTGGTAGCGGAGAATTTATTCTCTTAGCTTAACACCCTTCTCTGAGACGTACGAGCTCAGAGGTTATGTAGTTGATGGTTACTAGTGATATATTCCCAATTTGGTAATGTGGCATGCTAAGCGCTGTTGATCATATGTTGATCAAAGCATGGCTTTTGTTAAAAGCGTAGCTTTGTGGACGAGACTTCGTCGAACTTCACAATCCGAAAATGGTCGAAACAAGAAGAATGCAGCAAGGCTATGAGGGTCACACCCTTTAGGGTATGTCCATTTTCTTCTGGATAAAAAGTGATATCATGGTATGGAGCCCAGATATTTAACTTATGTGGTTTTTGTAATTTGTTGGTGTTGACGCCACAGATAAAGTTTGGTAACGACCGGGGGATGGCATACTTATGTCAGTAGTTACCTAGTTACAGAGGTAAACCTGCCTTGTGTTGTCAAAGAGTCGGTTAGGTTCTCGGGGCGTCCCTCCAGAGGCGTACCCATTCGGTGAGGAAGTTCGTTATCCTTACCATTTGTTGGAAATCCAATCACCCAATACGCGCCTTGTATGGTTTTAGTTGTAGAACATACCATCTAACATGGTAGCTATAGTAGGCATACTATAATGGTAAGTATGCTGGCTAAGATTAATATTATACTTGCAGATGTTTTCTGCACTATGCACAAATGATAATATCAAAAAGGATTTTTCATATCAAGCATGTTTGACTATCATAAGGAGAAATCTCCTCCAAGTGTGCGCTTGCATTGTGTGTGTGGCGGGAGGCCTGATGGTAGTTTCATTTTTCAAAAAGCATAGCGAATTTCTTTCTATTCCATTTGTTTGTTTTTGTTCAAATAAAACTATTTTGTTTGCTCGCACCAGTCCCATGACTGACCTGGAGTTTGTTGTTCCCTTTCTAAACTCTGGGTGCCCACAATTTTCCACATGGCTAGCCTAGAATCAGGTTATCAGATAATCAAATAGTAGGTGTAGCTGTTGGCAATCTTTGGAGTCTTTGGTTTGGCGATCGCATTGCATTTCAAGTTCGGCTGGATGGTGGTTCGATCTTGTGGTTTGGAGCTTTCGCATTAGGGATGTTGTGTTCCAATGTTGTTGCTATCTCATTCTTTCTGTTGTTGTATCTATCTCCGATATGTGCTAATCATTTCATTTGTATCAGATTGTTGTATCAAATGTTGTGCATCAATAAAATTATTCTTCTATTTCCGCTATGTTGTATTTACCTAATGTTGTTATAAGCTTCGACGAACCAGACTCAACGTTTGAATTTGCGGCATTCGAATAGGGGTGATGTATTTGGGTGTCGATTTTCGAAGGTCGATTCAGGGTCGTCACGGTGTTATCAGAGCTGAAGGTTGAATAAGAACTTTAGCTCAGGATTATAACACATTAGGTGACTCATTAGAAATAGGGTAACAAATACCATAGAATGAGCATATCCCTAAGATATCTTGTCCGTATGCCTTAGTAAATTCTCTTACTATTCACTGATAGTGAGTATGAGTGCAAGAAGAGGACGAGGTAGTGGACAGGGAAGTACCACTACAAATGGTCGATATCCTGCAACAACAAGGAACAACTTTTCTCATCAATCTCTTTTGATCATCATCCGATATCAATTCTTTGATGGTTTCAGGCAGCTATAAGAAGAACCTTTGGTGTGGTGGTGGCCCTGCGAATCATTGTAGATAGGTTCCTATTTCGTATTCTCTTCATCAGTTTCTATCAGCTTTTCGATTTTAACTTTAATGAATTTGAAATTTTAATTGAAATAAATCGATTAATGAAATATGAAGCCAAAATTGGATTGCATCCGTTTGTCTGTTCTTTGAGATCCAGATATATTCTATGAATGGTTAATTGTCCCTTTAGACTAACCAATTCCCCTGCATATTTCATAGATCGGATAACCCAAGTATTTCGTAAAGTGTTGAATAAGTTATTGATGATATTACGATTTGGTAAGCCAAATATAGAATAAATATTCCATTTGATCTGGTAAAACATTTCTCTATCTTTATATATTCTTTGGTTGTCTCCCCGTCTAGCAAATTTCGAGGATGAAATTTTATTAAGGGGGAATCTGTAACGATCCCATTTTTGAGTCGAATTTAAATTGGTAACTTATATAAATTTTTGGATTAAATTGTAAATTTATTTGAATTTTTCCAAATTAAATAAGACATTTATTTGTTTATTCATATATACACGTATATAAATTGATTATAAATAGAATTTAATTTAAAATTCAAGATTAAATATTTCGAGAAATAAATTGGATTTGAAAACACTATATTTTAAATTAATAAAAACTTGTTATAATGTACATATGTATTATATATTTTGAAAGTTATATTTTGAATTTGGTATAAATAATTTTCAAAAGTTGTTTAAAGTTAAATTTGTATTTCAAAAGACTTATATATATAATCTATATATATATATATTTATTAATGTGTAATTTAATTTTACAATCGTTTTTAAAAGTTATATAAGTATAAATAATAGAAAAATGTTTGAATAAAAAAATAAAAAATAAAAATATAAAACATACATACATACATACATACATACATACATACATACATACATATACATATATATATATATATATATATATATGTAACTAAAATTGAAAAATATAACATGAAGACAAGAATAAATAGAAAGCTTTTGTATAAATTCAATATAATAATTTTCAAGGCTATTTCAAATTAAACTTTTTAAACAACAAAGATAACATTCTTTCTTTTTAAATTACACATGAACTAAGTTGTAAATATATTAAAGTTAAAAACATAAAGCATGTATATATATTATAACTAAATAATGATATAATACAAAAAAAATTATAAACATTTATGTAATTCATAAATTGATTAATAAAGGTTTTAAACATAAATTTTTTTTTATAAATGACATTTGTAAGTAATAAGATCATGCATATTACATGTATAGGTTAATACAATTTGTAATAACAAGTGTTAGCATAATGAATACAAGTGGAAAATGTATGTTTTCTTTTAAATTTGAATTTAAATAACCTATTTAAAAGAAAAACTGGCTATTTTGTTTTAGTTTAGAAATTTTTCTTCATCTTCTCTATTTCCTTCATCTTTCAACTAAACTTCTCAAACCTGGAAACAAACAACTACAAATCAAAGCATCAAAAATATGAAATAAAAAACCAGAAAACGAAAAGGAAATTAAACCTGGAAGTAAAATGAAACCAGAAAAGAAAATCAAAACAAAATCAAGCCTGAAGCAAATTCAAATTATCAGGCTTCAGATCAAACAATAACTTCAACCTGAACTAGCAAATGAAATTCAAGAATCAACTCAGTACAAACAACTATAACAAAGTAAGCTTCAGATCTAAGAGTTCCAGATCAAAGTCCATATTAGTTTTCAAATTCAAAACATTTTTCGAGGCTCTGTTCTTCAATTCCAAGTGAGCAAACTACCCTCTCTAAATCTCAAACCTGTTTATATTTGATTGTGTGAGAGAAATACCTGATGCTTATGATTGAGATCATGATATGAAGTATGTTTGTGTGAATGTAAATTATTATTGCATGTTTGGATATCTCTCTGTTCTAAGTTTCAGGTTTTACTGTTTAAAAAATCCAAATCTTTCCCTCTATCGTCTATGGGCTTTGATATCTAAACGAATTACGTTTGTATAATCAAGATCTAACTTATAAAAATATTTTATCTTAAAAATGAAGAAAAATTGGACTGGGAAGAAGATATGCAGTAAAAATTCAAACCATATCAAAATTTGAATGTCTAATTTCCTTGCTTCATCTATACCATCCATCATGTTTTCGAAAATCATGATTATTAAAAGTAAAATTGGAATTTTTATTGATCCATAGATTGAGAAAGACGAGGTTGAACGGAATTGGGACTTTTGGCAATTGCTGGTCATCGGCGATGTAAGGAAGGTCGTGGTCATGGCTGGAGGCAGCGTGGGTGATGGAGATTCATGGAAAAATGCTTGTAAATTTTTCAGACAATGGTGGCGGTCGGGCGAGATTGTTTTAGGGTTTAAACTCAGCTTTTGTCGAACTTGTTTCTCGGGGAAACTGTGTGATCGTCATGGAACTAGAGTGGACTGGACCAGGGGGAATCGTCGCATAGTGTCGCGATGCAGCTATGGGTGCGATAGCGAGATGTCTGGTGGTCGGGATCACCGACAAGGGGAGGTTTTCTGGTGGCTGTTGTTCCAGGTTTGGTTCCTATGTGCTTGACTTCGTTTTTGTGGTCGATGCTTGGATCTGAGGGGTCGGACCAATAGTGGGGATCGTCGTCGACTTGTTGAAGGCGAGAAGTTGGTCAGAATGTTGGTGAAGCGACGTGCATGTGTGCATGTTTGTTTTTCTGGATTGATTGAGCTTGGAGAAAAAAGGTTTACTCGGGTTTAGTTTCAAGGAGTTGATGTCCTAGCTCGAGTATGTATGCGGGGTGTTCAGGTGGGTTTAGCCTGTGATTATAATATTTAAACTAAACTAATCTAAAAAAAAAGTCTCGGGGGTTTTGAAGTTTAACTCGAAGAAGGTCTTGGGTACAACGGCATCTAGCTCGGGTTTCACTCGAATCGTCTCGGGTTTATGATTTTACACTTTTAAAAAATTTAAATTAAACAAGTTTTCCATTAAATCAAGCTTTAAAATTTTTTCTTGATTTTATTCTTGTATGATAATAAATGTTTATTTTTAGTTTTGAATTAAATTAAGGGTTTTTAAAATATTTTAATTAATCATGTTTGAAGTATTTTAATCCTTTATTAATTTTTAAATTTATTTTAAATAAATATAATAGTATAAATAAGAATTTAATTAAGAAGATTAAATGTTTTTAATTTACTTAAAGGCTTTAAGTTAAATTAGGTGATAATGATAATTTGTCTCAAACGTTATTTAAAATAACATTTAAATGATGATTTTGTGATTAATTAAGATAAATGGGTTATCTTAAGATTCAAAGGATCATTAATTTGAAATATAATGGTAATTACTTAATTAAAGGTTAATTAAGTATTGCATAAGGATTAATTAATTTGTTAAGGGTTAATTTATTAATGACGAATAATTAAAGGATGATTATTTAATGAAATCAATTAAGTATAATTACTTAATTAATAAAAGATTATTACTTAATGTAAGGTGGAATTACTTTGTGTAATTACATTTAAGGATAATTAATTAATTAAGATTAATTAATGTAAGTAATTAAGGGTAATTAATTACTTAAAGATAATTACTTAACGAAAGTAATTAAGGATAATTAATTATTGATTAAAGGTTGATTAGTCAAGTGATTAAAGAATAATTAATTAAACGATAATTAATTTATGTGATTAATTAATTAAGATAATTAATTTGAGGATAACTAATTAATTAATTAAAGGTTATTTAATTAATGAAAGTGATTAAGGGATGATTTATAAGGGTTAATAAATTAATATAATTAATTGACGATAATTAATTAAAGAATGATTAAATGATTAAAGGTTAATTATTTAATGATCAAAGGTTGATTGATTTCTTAATTGAGATTGATTAATTAATAATTAAAGGTTAATTAATTTATTATTAAAGGTTAATTAATAAATGATTAAAGAACAATTAATTAAAATGATTTGTAATTAATTAATGTTAATTAACCAGGATTAGTAATTTGTTCATAAGTAATTAATCTAGTTTAAATTAATCAGGTGATTAATTGATCTACTTATAGATGTCTGGATTCTATTGAATGTCATGAATTGTCTGGTATTCTGATATGTGATGTACTGTGATATGAAATATTTTGAATTGAGCTGTGAACTGTGCTTTATTTATCTATAATGATATTACTTGTTTATCTGTGAATGAAGATAAGCGTTAACATTTTACCGCATATCCATATTATTGTGCTTGAATTAATGATGGTTGTGATATGTTATTGTTGTGTGTAAAACCCCTAAACTACACCACACACACAAATATGGATTTCACTGGAAATTAGTTAAGTCACAGATATTTTGAATTTAATATTATTTTATTCAAATGGTGAAAAGTTTAAAAGTTGAATTTTGAATCCAAATGGATTTGGAAATGGAATTGGGTTGAATTTGAAAAGCTTTTGGAAAGGAAGTTTGAAATTTAAATTTAGTTTGAATATAATATATCTTGTTTAAGTTTTGAAAGTATTTTGGGAAATATGGTTTGAAAGGATTATACAAGTTATAACATATATATATGGATTTTGAACCGTTTTAAAGTATATTAGATAAATTATTTTGGAGATTTGAATTTAATTCAAATAGAACTTGCAGAGTATATGGCAGTTTATTGATTTTCCAATGTATACTTTGAAAGGCCATAACTTAGGTATATTTGATCGGATTTTTTCGAAACGAAAAACATTTTCTTTCAAATGATAATTGCTTTCATATTAAGTAAGGTTTTCCAATTTTTGTGGAAAGGATTTCAAGTTATGGGTGAATCAAATTGAAAATAGTTTTGAAAACTATGAATAAATCTTTGTTAAAGATTTGGGGAACATTGTTTCAAATTGAAAAGGATCTTAAAAGGGTGAATCTTTTCTTTAAAAGATTAAAAGTGGAAATTTGTTAAACCATTCAAAATGAAAGGTTTTAGGAAACAAGTGTTAAAGGTTATGACTTAACTACGATCCCAATATATCCATATGTTTTTAAAATAAGCGCTCATTATTCTGTTTAGCTGGACGAGGACTTTGTGTCATAAAACCCATTAAAAATGTGACACGACAAAATGGAAGCATTTGAAGATGGTGATGAAGACCGGGTATTTTCGAGAACAATAGGATTACCTGTCGAATGTCTCTACACTGAGTTGCTCCGGTATAGAGATCTCCATATGTGATGGGGAGTCCTATCGGGATTGTGAATACCTGGATTTGCAAGGGCTTCTTTGGAAGTGCCTTCGGTTCCGTTCGAACCCGGAACAGACTTGTATGGATGTATGTCTAACGACACTTTGAGATGTAAAGCTGGTTTCTACCAAATACACTTCTGTTTGGTAGCGGAGAATTTATTCTCTTAGCTTAGCACCCTTCTCTGAGATGTACGAGCTCAAAGGTTATGTAGTTGATGGTTACTAGTGATATATTCCCAATTTGGTAATGTGGCATGCTAAGTATTTCTGAACATTTATTGATCAAAGCATGTCTTTTATTGAAAGCGCTGCTTTGTGGACAAGACCTCGTCGAACCTCACAACCTGGAAATGGTCGAAACAGGAAGAATGCGGCAAGGCAATGAGGGTCGCGCTCTTTAGGGTTTGTCTATTTGCTTCTGGATAAAAAGAGATATCATGGTATGGAGCCCTGATATTTAACTTATGTGATTGCTAGAATTTGTTAATGTTGAGGCCTCGGATAAAGGTCGGCGACGATCGAGGGATGGGCATACCCGTGTCAGTATTTACCTAGTTACAGAGGTAACCCGGCCTTATGTTGGCAGAGAGCTGGTTAGGTTGTCGGGGAGTCCCTCTAGAGGCGTACCCATTTGGTGAGTAAGTTCCTTAGCCTGACCATTTGTTGGAAATCCAATCACCCAATACGTTCCCTGTACGGTTTAAGTTGTAGAACCTGCCATCTAACATGGTTGCTATAGTAGGCATACTATAATGGTACGTACTGTAACATTCCTGATTTTTAAGCTAAATTTATTTGAAAATTTAAATAAAAATTGGGTTAAATTATGAATTTATTTAAAATTAATTTGAATATTTGGGGATAAAATAAGAATTGTATTTGGAATATGATATAATAAATAAATTGAAATCAAGTAAGGGATTTAAACGCCAAAATACAAATTTTGACAAATGTAAACATTTTTTTATATGTGAGAAGACATGTGCTACTTAAATTATCATTGTATTTACAAGTGTTAAACTCTATAAACAAACTTACAAAAGCTATTTAAAAAGTTGTATAAAATAAAATAATGGGAAATGTGTATATGAATAAATAAAAATAAAAGAAGGTTTAAAAATAAACAAGATTTAATAAAATAGTTAGTTTTATATGTACATAAATATTCAAGCTTTGATATGTAAAATATCTTTTTTGAAGTATAAGTAATTGAAATTATATTTCGAAAATAAATACGGAAACATACATATGTAAAAAAATTGGCTTGTAAATTTATAAGTTAAGATTAAGTAAGGTCAAATTATAAAATTATAAATTTACTTAAGTTAAGGGTTTAAACACAATATTAAATAACATTGGACATTTGTAAAATAAGGAGACAAGTAGTATTACAAGTGTTAGATTAATATAACTTAGTATTAACAAGTGACAAGTTAAAATTTTCTTTTAATTCAAATTAGAAATACATAATAAAAGTTAATAAGAAAACAGGCCCATTTTTCTTTCATGTGGAAAAAAACTGAACCAAAATGATTCAGATCAAATGAAAACCTAAAAACAAACATTCAAAAGATCAAAAAAAATATCAAAACAAAGAAAATTCGAAAATCTGAAGCAAGCAAACTCAAAAACAAAGCAATGGTTTCAATGTTTGATCAACTCAATTGTAAAGCTTCAGTTATTCTTTTCAACTGTGGAAATTCAAAGAGAAATCAAAAGCAAGCCTGGAAGACATGTAAGTTCAGGCAAGCAAAAAGGAATTTAAAAACATCTTAAAAATCATGAAAACAATCTTCAAGCTTTGGAAGAACAAAAGCCAAGCCTGTAGATTTGTTTTGGAAAAAAAAAGAAAGAAAGAAGGGAGCTTCAGTTTTGCCAATGCAAGAATCTCTGGAATGGATTAAGTTAAGTAAAATTCTTTTAAAGATTTGAATTTTATGTTAATAATCAGAAAATAAAACAAAGATTTAAACAACCTTGTCAATTAAATGCAGGAAAACAAATTAAGGGCAAGGCAAATTTTTTTCTGTTTCAAATGCAGGAATTCCTCTGTTATATATATAAAATTTCAAACCTGTAAGTAATTTAGTTTTTCTTTTGTATTGAATGAATTAAGAACAGCAAAGAGTAAATGAAAATCTATATTTACAATTTGCAGGCCTTTATCTATCTTTAAAGCTGTCAGGAAAAACATTTCTGTTTCTGGAAAAAAATTGAGGAAATCTCCTCCCTGAATCTGTTTACTTTTGTTGTATGCAAACTTAACCTATTACAGCTTGATGTTTGTGATTGATTCAAGAAGTAATGTGGTTGCATGAATGATAATATTGCCTGTTTATATAAGTATGTGTGTGTGAAATTGTATGCATGAATGATTACAGGGGTTTGTGTCTCTGTTTAAATAAATCATAAGTAAAGATCAGTACAAATAAATCCACATTCCCCAAATAGACAGCTTTTTGTCTTTGATTTTGAAAGGAAATGGTTTGTAGCTATGTATACGAAATTTTATTTACTAAACAGTCCGTAAATGTAAGCTTACAGTAAAAATAAAAATAATAAAGGAAAATCAATGTCTATGAATTCATCTCCAGATTGTATAATCTGATTTGTATATGCAAATCTTGAATTTAGGAATGAATTTGATGATATTTAACTAGGTATGGGTTGTGAATTTCTGTGTTGTTCGAATTTGGGTTGTCGGTTGATTTCTGTTGTTCGACGACGCTTGGGTGACCGGGGTTTGGCGTGGTGGGTGTCATGGTATCAGGGAACACCAGAAAATTAGTGGAGGGAATCAATGTTGGTCGTGGTTCGAAGCTAAATTTCGTTTGGGTTATTTCCGAGGTGATTACGGCGTTGACGAGGAGTTTGGGTTGATCGCACCTGAGGGAGAATGTGCGTGGAGGGCTTGCGCGTCTTTGGGAATGATGGCGAGGAGGATGGGGACCGGAAGTGGCATCGGCAGGTCGTTTTTGTGGCCAGAGTTCATCTTAGAACATGGGTTGCTTTAGCTCGATTCTGATTCGCGATCAAATTGGACGAACTGGGATGTCACGGGGGACGGGGAAGTGATCGTCGACTTGTGGGTATCCTCAGCGATGACCGGAGAAGCGTTGACCTCTGGTGCACATGCACGCGCCATAATTTGTGCATCTGGAAAGTATAGTAGTTGGGGAAGATAATAGTAGCTGGGGTTCGTTCTCGAAGGAATACGCATGGCGACTCGAAGGAAAAAAGGTGGAAGATAATTCGAAGTCTTATCTGGGGAAATCGAATAGTAGCCCAGGTAAACAAAGTCTTGGCACGGGAAGTTGTATGATTATGCAGGCACTTTAAAAGACAAGGAGTTTTAAAGTTACAAAGTAAATTCTGTCCAGATTTAAAGGCAATAAAAAGTGTATATAGTTTTCAAGCAATTTTTATTCAAATTTTAAGAAATCAAATAAGTTTTCGAATTAGAATTATTGAATAAGATTTTAAAACAAGTCTCAAGGGTTAAATGTTAAAGCTATATTTTTCTAAATTGTAAATTGATTTCGAAATGATATGATAATAATGAATAAATTTCTAAGTATTTTCAAATGGAGTTTTAATAATGTTTGAATTAAGAAGGTGATTAGGGTAAGTATATTGAACTATGATTTATCAATATTCTTGTATAAACTAATTTCGAGTATTTAATTTAAATAATATAATTAAATAACTTAATATTTAAATAAATTTGTGATTAAAGATTAATATTAATAATTATGGGTTTAATCAATTGGTAATTAAGAAGTTTAATTAACTACTTAAGGTTCATCGATGTACGATTAGTAGTTAACTAATTAAGTAATTTAATTAAGAATTAATAATTGATTAATTAAGTAATTGGTAGTTAAATAATGGAAAATTAAGTTTATAAATTAACAATTTCAGTTATTAATTAATTAATTAATAACCAAGGGTAATAAAATCAAGTAATTAATGAATGATTTAAATTAAAATGATAATTACTTAGTGAAAGTAATTAAGAGAAGATAATTAAAGGTTAATTAATTGGAAGTGATTAAGAAATCATTATTTAGTAAGGAGTAATTAATTATTGTAATAAACTAAGAAATAAACCTATTAATTAATCAATTAAGGATAATCAATTATAATTAAGATTTAATTAATAATTAGGGGTTTATTAATTAAAGTAATTAATTAAGAAATAATTAATTAATAAAAGTAATTAAGATTTAATTAATTACAATTAAGGGTTAATTAACTTAGATAATTGATTTAGAAATGATTAATTAACAAAGGTAATTAAGACTAAATCAATTGTAGTTAATAATAATTAATCATTGATTTAAGACTTCTAATGAAAGTAATTATGTGGTTGATAAAATTAAAAACCACCCAATTTATTCATCTTAGTTGTAGATGTTTGATTGATGTTGAATGCTATGTGATGGATTGATATATTTTATATACGATGTGATGCTATGTAATGCTTTGTGCTGAGCTGTTTTATTTGTGGTGAGTGTACCGTTGTATGAATATGAAAACCCCTTGACCCGTGGAACGATATTTGAATTTCGATGCGACAGGGAGTCGGGTTCCAGTTAGTTATCCGAAACCCACATCGAATCATAAAGATGAATCTTTGTAATTGATTATTTATTTTATCTATGAATCTGTGAATAAAGATAAGCGTTAACGGTTATACCGCTTATCGATATGATTGAATCTGTGATGATGGTGTTGTGCACTATTGTGTTAAACCCCTAGACCACACTTATACACACAAATATGGATTGCACGTGGAAATGGGTTAAGTCACAGATTTTTGAAATAGTTTTAAATTTGAATTTTGAATCCAAAAGGTTTTCGAAATGAATTGGGTGTTTTCAAAGATAAAAGTTATTTTTGAATAACTTGATTAAGTTTTGAAATTCAAATAATTTAATTTGAATTTAAAATTTGAAATTGAATTCTATGTTTGAAAATTTTGGTTTAAAAATGTTATTCAAGTTATAAACGTGTTTATATGGGTTTTGAACCATTTTAAAAAGTATCGTTTTGGGAAATTTGAATTTGACCAAATTTTATACTTAAAAGAGATGTAACTCATGCAAATGAAATCGGATTTTTCCGTAACGAAAACTACTTGTTTTCAAATAATAATAGCTTTCATATAAAGAAAGAATTTCCAATTTGTGTTGAAAAGATTTCAAATTGAAATGAAATTGTTTTGAAAGTCGTGAATGAATCTTTGTGAAACTAGGTGAACTTTGTGGAATAATTTTTTTGTTTGTTTAAAGATTTGAAATGGTAATTGGTTTAAACCTTTTTGAAAGGAAAGTTTTGGATTTTAAAAGTTGTGACTTAACTGAGATCCCATATCCATATGGTTTTTAAATATTGCGCTCACTATTCGATTTAGCCGGGAAAGGACCTTTGTGTCATATAACCCATTCCAAATATGTGATATGTCGTAAATGGATAGCAACTGAAGACGGTGGTGAAGACCGGGTGTCTTTGAGAACGATAGGATAACCTATCGAATGACTCTGCACTGAGTTGCTCTGGTATAAAGATCTCCATATGTGATGGGGAGTCCGATCGGGATTGAGGATGCCCGGATTGCAAGGGCTTCTTCAGAAGTGCCTTCGGTTCTGTTCGAAACCGGAATGGACTTGTATGGATGTGTGTCTGACATTACACTTTGAGATGTAAAACCGGTATCGATCAAATACATTTCTATTTGGTGGCGGAGATTTACTCTCTTAGCTTAACACCCTTCTCCGAGACGTACAAGCTCAGAGGTTATGTAATTGATGGTTACCAGTGATATATTCCCAAATTTGGTAATGTGGCATACGAAGTGCTGCTGATCATTTGTTGATCGAAGCATGGCTTTTATGAAAAGCATAGCTTTGTGGACGAGACTTCGTCGAACCTCACAACCCGGTTATGGTCGAAACAGGAATTATAGCAGCAAGGTTATGTGAGGGTAGCTCCCTCTGAGGGTATGTCCATTTCCTTCTGGATTATAGGTGGTATCATGGTATGGAGCCCAGATACTTGCTTCATGGTTGCTACAAACTTATTGCTTTGTGGTTGTTGGTTGAGTGGTACCTCGGATAAAGGTCGCAAATGACCGGGGGATGGCATGCTCGTGTCTGTAATTACCTAGTTACAAAGGTAACCTGACCTTGTCTAGCAGAGATCCGGTTAGGTTTTCAGGGGTGCCCCTCCAGATGCATTCCATTTTATTTGGGAAGTTCCTTTGCCTGACCATTTCTTGGAAATCCAAACAAAACAATACAAGCCCTGTACGGTTTTAGTCGTATAACCTGCCATCTACTTATGGTGGCTCCCTACTGTTTGGATGGTAGCTATAGTAGGCATAGTACGAAATGTCTATGCTGGCTAAGATTGATATTATACTTTTGAAATGTTTTCCACTATGCACTTATAGTAATAATATCAAAGGATTTCTCATATCAAGCATTTTTGACTATCATAAGAAGAAATCTCCTCCAAGTCTGCGCTTGCATTGTGTGTGTGGTAGGAGGTCTTATGTTAGTTTCATTTTCTTAAAAGCATTGCGGATTTCAATTTTAAAATCTGTTGTTTGTTTTTAAGATAATCCGTTTTCGTTTGCTCATACCAGTCCCATGACTGACCCGGAGTTTATTATTCCCTTCCTAAACTCTAGGTGCCCACTATTTTCGACACGGGCAGTCTAGAGTTGGGTTTTTCTGATAGTAGATATTGATTCAGTAGCTTTCAGCTTTCTCTTTGGTATTATTTGGAGATATTGGATATTGAAGTATCTGGTTAGGACGACTGACCTTGCTTAGCTTGGTACAACTTGATGGTGGTTCTCGCTTATTGGCTTAGAGATCTTTGGAGTTTTGAGCCTTTGCATTTGGAGATGGGATACTGTTGCAGTTTGATTTTGAAGTTATCTCTTTTGCTATTCGTTTTCCGCTGTTGTTTATTGTCTCTGATATTCTTGTATCTCTGATATTGCGTCATTGTTGTATATCATTGGATATTGTATTCATTGGAGTTGTATATGATATTCATTTCTTTTTCTTCCGCTGTGTTGTTATACTTGATATGTTATAAGCTCTGGCGATCCAGATTCGACGTTTGGATCAGCGGCATTGGAATAGAGTGTCGTATTCGGTGCCGATTTTCGAAGGTCGAGTCAGGATCGCTACAAGTGGTATCAGAGCTGAAGGTTGAACTTTAGCTTAGGAGTATAACACATTAAGTAACTCATTAGAGATAGGGTGAAGTATACCCTAGAATGAGTAATCCTTAAGATATCTGTTCGAATGCCTCAGTAAATTCTCCTACTATAGTGAGTATGAGTGCAAGAAGAGGACGAGATAGGGAACAGGGGAGTACCACTACAAATGGTCGATACCCTGCAATAGCGGAAACAACTTTCTCTATCTATCTCCTTTGATTCGTCTTCTCAATTCTTTAGTGGTTCCTTGCAGCTCCAGGAAGAAGCTTTGATATATTTGCATGGGACACAAACTTCAGATGGGTCAGAATTGTTTGTTTGGATGAATTGTTTGCTTTGGTTGCTATGGTTGATAGGTATATTTTGGTTGTTTAAACTAAAAATTTTGGGATTGCATCCATATATCTATTTATTCTGTTGGGTCCAAAAATATTTTACGAATGGTTAGTTATCCCTTCTAACTAACCGATCCTCTTTATATTCGTAGTTCTGGTGACCTGAATGTCTTGGATTGAATGAGTTCGTTCTCATAATTATTAGTGATATTTTGATTTGGTAAACCAAAAGTAGAATAGATACCCATTTTGATTTGGAAACTGTCTCTCTATCTTTATGAATATATTCTTTGTTGTCTCCCTTACAAATTTCGAGGACGAAATTTTCTCAAGGGGGAATCTGTAACATTCCTGATTTTTAAGCTAAATTTATTTGAAAATTTAAATAAGAATTTGGTTAAATTATGAATTGATTTAAAATTAATTTGAATATTTGTGATAAAATAAGAATTGTATTTGGAATATGATATAATAAATAAATTGAAATCAAGTAAGGGATTTAAACGCCAAAATAAATTTTTTGACAAATGCAATTTTTTTTTATATATGAGAAGACATGTGTTACTTGAATTATCATTGTATTTACAAGTGTTAATCTACATAAACAAATTTACAAAAGCTATTTAAAAAGTTGTATAAAATAAAATAATGGGAAATGTGTATATGAATAAATAAAAATAAAAGAAGGTTTAAAAATAAACAAGATTTAATAAAATAGTTAGTTTTATATTTACATAAATATTCAAGCTTTGATATGAAAATACCATTTTTAAAGTATAAGTGATTGAAATTATATTTTGAAAATAAATAAGGAAACATACATGTGTAAAAAAAATTGGCTTGTAAATTTACAAGTTAAGATTAAGTAAAGTTAAATTATAAAATTATAAATTTACTTAAGTTAAGGGTTTAAACACAATATTAAATAACATTGGAAATTTATAAAATAAGAAGACAAGTAGTATTACAAGTGTTAGATTAATATATCTTGGTATTAACAAGTGGCAAGTTAAAATTTTCTTTTAATTCAAATTAGAAACACAATAAAAGTAAGTAAGAAAACAGGCCCATTTTTCTTTCATGTGGAAAAAAAATGAATCAAAATGATTTAGATCAAATGAAAACATGAAAACAAACATTCAAAAGATCAAAACAAATATAAAAACAAAGCAAATTCGAAAATCTGAAGCAAGCAAACTCAAAAACAAAGCAATGGTTTCAATGTTTGATCAACTCAAATGTAAAGCATGAGTTAATATTTTCAACTCTGGAAATTCAAAGACAAATCAAAAGCAAGCCTGGAAGACATGTAAGTTCAGGAAAGCAAAAAGGAATTCAAAAACATCTTAAAAACATGAAAACAATCTTCAAGCTTTGGAAGAACAAAAGCCAAGCCTGCACATTTGTTTTGGAAAAAAAAGAAAGAAAGAGGGGAGCTTCAGTTTTGCCAATGCAAGAATCTCTGGAATGGATTAAGTTAAGTAAAATTCTTTTAAAAAATTTGAATTTTATGTTAATAATCAGTAAATAAAACAAAGATTTAAACAACCTTGTCAATTAATTGCAGGAAAACAAATTAAGGGCAAGGCAAATTTGTTTCTGTTTCAAATGCAGGAATTCCTCTGTTATATATATATATATATATATATATATAATTTCAAACCTATAAGTAATTTAATTTTTCTTTTGTATTGAATGAATTAAGAACAACAAAGAGTAAATGAAAATCTATATTTGCAATTTACAGACTAAAACTCCAAGATTTGCAGGCCTACACTATCTTTGAATCTGTCAGGAAAAACATTTCTGTTTCTGGAAAAAATGTGAGTAAATCTCTTCCCTGAATATGTTTACTTTTGTTGTGTGCAAACTTAACCTATTACAACTTGATGTTTGTGATTGATTCAAGAAGTAATATGGTTCATGAATGATAATATTGCCTGTTTATATAAGTACGTGTGTGTGAAATTGTATGCATGAATGGTTACAGGGGGTTTGTGTCTCTGTTTAAACAAATCATAAGTAAAGATCAGTACAAATAAATCCACATTCCCCAAATAGAAAGCTTTTGGTCTTTGAATTTGAAAGGAAATGGTTTGTAGCTATTTAATCTTGTTTTTAAAATAGTTTTATGAAATTTTATTTACTAAATAGTTCGTAAATGTAAGGTTACAGTAAAAATAAAAATAGTAATGGAAAATCAACGTCTATGAATCCATCTCCAGATTGTATAATCTGATTTGTATAAGCAAATCTCGAATTTAGGAACGAATTTGATGATTTTTAACTAGGTAAAGGTTGTGAATTTCTGCGTTGTTCGAATTTGGGTTGTCGGTCGATTTCTATTGTTCGGCGACGCTTGGATGACCGAGGTTTGGCGTGGTGGTGGTCATGGTATCAGGGAACATTGGAAAATTAGTGGAGGGTATCAATGATGGCCGTGGTGGCTGTGTAGGGACGAAGTAGGGTTTCGAAGCTAAATTTCGTTTGGTTTGTTTCTGAGGTGGATCACGGCATCGACGAAGAGTTTGGGTTGATCGCACCTGGGGGAGAATGTGTGTGGAGGGCTTGCGCGTCTTTGGGAATGATGGCGAGGAGGATGGGGATCGAAAGTGACGTCGGTAGGTCATTTTTGTGACCAGAGTTCAACCTAGAACATGGGTTGCTTTAGCTCAATCCTGATTCACGATCAAATTGGACGAACTGGGAAGTCAGGGGGGACGGGGAAGTGATCGTCGACTTGTGGGTATCCTCAGCGATGACCGGAGCGGCATTGACCTCTGGTGCACATGCACGCGCCATAATCTGTGCATCTGGAAAGTATAGTAGTTGGGGAAGATAATAGTAGCTGGGGTTCGTTCTCGAAGGAATACGTGTGGCGACTCGAAGGAAAAAAGGTGGGAAGATAACTGAAGTCTTATCTGGGGAAATTGAAAAGTAGCTCGGGTAAACAAAGTCCTGGCTCGGGAAGTTGTATGATTATGCAGGCACTTTAAAAGACAAGGAGTTTTAAAGTTACAAAGTAGATTCTGTCCAGATTTAAAGGTAATAAAAAGTGTTCAAAGTTTTCAAGCAATTTTTATTCAAATTTTAAGAAATCAAATAAGTTTCCGAATTAGAATTATTGAATAAGATTTTAAAACAAGTTTCAAGGGTTAAATGTTAAAGCTATATTTTTTTAAATTGTAAATTGATTACGAAATGATATGATAATAATGAATAAATTTCTAAGTATTTTCAAATGGATTTTTAATAATGTTTGAATTAAGAAGGTGATTAGGGTTAGTATATTGAACTATGATTTATCAATATTCTTGTATAAATTAATTTCGAGTATTTAATTTAAATGATGTAATTAAAAACTTAAGATTTAAATAAATTTGTGATTAAAGATTAATATTTATAATTACGGATTTAATCAATTGGTAATTAAGAAGTTTAATTAACTACATAAGGTTCATCAATGTATGATTAGTAGTTAACTAATTAAGTAATTTAATTAAGAATTAATAATTGATTAATTAAGTAATTCGTGGTTAAATAATATTAAGCTTATAAATTAACAATTTCGGTTACTAATTAATTAATAATCAAGGGTAATAAAATCAAGTAATTAATGAATGATTTAAACTAAAATGATAATTACTTAGTGAAAGTAATTAAGAGAAGATAATTAAAGGTTAATTAACTGAAAGTGATTAAGAAATAATTATTTATTAAGGAGTAATTAATTATTGTAATAAATTAAGAAATAAACCTATTAATTAATCAATTAAGGATAATCAATTATAATTAAGATTTAACTAATAATTAGGGGTATATTAATTAAAGTAATTAATTAAGAAATAATTAATTAATAAAAGTAACTGAGATTTAATTAATTACAATTAAGGGTTAATTAACTTAGATAATTGATTTAGAAATGATTAATTAACAAAGGTAATTAAGACTAAATCAATCGAATTAATAATAATTAATCATTGATTTAAGACTTCCAATGAAATTAATTATGTGGTTGATAAATTTAAAAACCACCTAATTTATTCATCTTAGTTGTAGACGTTTGATTGATGTTGAATGCTATGTGATGGATTGATATATTTGATATATGATGTGATGCTACGTAATGCTTTGTGCTGAGCTGTTTTATTTGTGATGAATATACCGTTGTATGAATATGAAAACCCCTTGACCCGTAGAACGACATTTGAATTTCGATGCGACAGGGAGTCGGGTTCCAGTTGTTTATCCGAAACCCACATCGAATCATAATGATGAATCTTTGTGATTGGTCATTTTTTTTATCTATGAATCTGTGAATAAAGATAAGCTTTATGGGTTATACCGGTTATCGATATGATTGAATCTATGATGATGATGTTGTGCACTATTGTGTTAAACCCTTGGACCACACTTATACACACACAAATATGGATTGCACATGGAAATGGGTTAAGTCATAGATTTTTGAAATAGTTTTAAATTTGAATTTTGAGTCCAAAAGGTTTTCGAAATGAATTGGGTGTTTTCAAGGATATAAGTTATTTTTGAATAACTTGATTGAGTTTTGAAATTCAAATAATTTAATTTAAATTTAAAATTTGAAATTGATTTCTATGTTTGAAAATTTTGGTTTAAAAATGTTCTTCAAGTTATAAATGTGTTTATATGGGTTTTGAACCATTTTAAAAAGTATCATTTTGGGAAATTTGAATTTAACCAAATTTTATACATAAAAGAGATATAACTCATGCAAATGAAATCGGATTTTTCCAAAATGAAAACTACTTGTTTTCAAATAATAATAGCTTTCATTTAAAGAAAGAATTTCCAATTTGTGTTGAAAAGATTTCAAATTGAAATGAAATTGTTTTGAAAGTCGTGAATGAATCTTTGTGAAACAAGCTGAACTTTGTGAAACAAGGTGAACTTTGTGGAATAATTTTTTTTGTTTGTTTAAAGATTTGAAATGGTAATTGGTTTAAACCTTTTGAAAGGAAAGTTTTGGATTTTAAAAGTTGTGACTTAAATGAGATCCCATATACATATGGTTTTTAAATATTGCGCTCACTATTCGGTTTAGTCGGGAGAGGACCTTTGTGTCATATAACCCATTCCGAATATGTGATATGTCGTAAGTGGATAGCAATTGAAGACGGTAGTGAAGACCGGGTGTCTTTGAGAACGATAGGATAACCTATCGAATGACTCTGCACTGAGTTGCTCCGGTATAGAGATCTCCATATGTGATGGGTAGTCCGATCGGGATTGACGATGCCTGGATTGCAAGGGCTTCTTCGGAAGTGCCTTTGGTTCTGTTCGAAACCAGAACAGACTTGTATGGATGTGTGTCTGACATTACACTTTGAGATGTAAAGCCAGTTTCTATCAAATTCATTTCTGTATGGTGGCGGAGATTTATTCTCTTAGCTTGACACCCTTCTTTGAGACATACTAGCTCCGAGGTTATGTAATTGATGGTTACCAGTGATACATTCCCAAATTTGGTAATGTGACATACGAAGTGCTGCTGATCATTTGTTGATTGAAGCATGGCTTTTGTGAAAAGCGTAGCTTTGTGGACGAGACTTCGTCAAACCTCACAACCCGGTTATGGTCGAAACAGGAATTGTAGCAGCAAGGTTATTTGAGGGTAGCGTCCTCTGAGGGTATGTCCATTTCCTTCTGGATTATAGGTGGTATCATGGTATGGAGCCCAGATACTTACTTCGTGGTTGCTGTAAACTTATTTCTTTGTGGTTGTTGGTTGAGAGGTACCTCGGATAAAGGTCGCAAAAGACCGGGGGATGGCATGCTCGTGTCAGTAGTTACCTAGTTATAAAGGTAACCCGGCCTTGTCTAGCAGAGATCCGGTTAGGTTCTCGGGGGCGTCCCTCCAGAGGCACTCCATTTTATTTGGGAAGTTCCTTTGCCTGGCCATTTGTTGGAAATCTAAACAAAACAATACGACCCCTATACAGTTTTAGTTGTATAACCTGCCATCTACTTATGGTGGCGCCCCACTGTTTGGATGGTAGCTATAGTAGGCATAGTACGAAATATCTATGCTGGCTAAGATTGATATTATACTTTCGAAATGTTTTCCACAGTGCACTTATAGTAATAATATCAAAGGATCGCGTATCAAGCATTTTTGACTATCATAAGAAAAAATCTCCTCCAAGTCTGCGTTTGCATTGTGTGTGTGGTGGGAGGTCTTATGGTAGTTTCATTTTCTTAAAAGCATTGCGGATTTCAATTTTAAAATCTTTTGTTTGCTTTTAAGATAAACTTTTTTCGTTTACTCATACCAGTCCCATGACTAACCCGGAGTTTATTGTTCCCTTCCTGAACTCTAGGTGCCCACTATTTTCGACACGGGCAGTCTAGAGTTGGGTTTCTCAGATAGTAGATATTGATTCAGTAGCTTTCAGCTTTCTCTTTGGTATTATTTGGAGATTTTGGATATTGAAGTATTTGGTTAGGACGACTGACCATGCTTAGCTTGGTACAACATGATGCTGGTTCTCGCTTATTGGATTGGAGATCTTTGGAGTTTTAAGCCTTTGCATTTGGAGATGGGATACTGTTGCAGTTTGATATTGGAGTTATCTCTTTGGCTATTCGTTTTCCGCTGTTGTTTATTGTCTCTGATATTCTTGTACCTCTGATATTGTGTCATTGTTGTATGTCATTGGATGTTGTATTCATTGGAGTCGTATATGATATTCATTTCTTTTTCTTCCGCTGTGTTGTTATACTTGATGTGTTATAAGCTCTGGCGATCCAGATTCGACTTTTGGATTGGCGACATTGGAATAGAGTGTCGTATTCGGTGCCGATTTTCGAAGGTTGAGTCAGGATCGCTACACGTATGCTGGCTAAGATCAATGTTATGGTTGCAAATGTTTTCTGCACTATGCACTAATAATAATATCAAAAAGGATTTTGCGTATCAAGCATGTTTGATTATCATAAGGGGAAATCTCCTCCAAGTGTGCGCTTGAATTGTGTGTGTGGCGGGAGGCCTTATGGTTGTTTCATTTTTCAAAAAGCATAGCGAATTTCTTTCTATTTCCTTTTGATTATTTTTGTTCAAATAAAACTATTTTGTTTGCTCGCACCTGTCACATAACTGACCTGGATTTTATTGTTTCCTTTCTAAACTTTGTGTGCCTACAATTTTTCACACGGCCAGCCTAGAGTCAGGTTATTAAATAATCAAATAGTAGGTGTAGCTCTTGGCAATATTTGGAGTCTTTGGTTTGGCAATCACATTGCATTTCAAGTTCAGCTTGATGGTGGTTCGAGCTTGTGGTTTGGAGCATTGGCATAGGAGATTTTGTGTTCCGCTGTTGTTGTTATCTCATTCTTCCCGCTATTGTATCCATCTCTGATATGTGTTAATCATTTCATTTGTATCAGATTATTGCATCAAGTGTTGTGTATCAATAAAATTATTCTTTTTTTCCATTGTGTTGTATTTACATAATGTTGTTATAAGCTTCGGCGAACCAGACTCAACGTTTGAATCAGTGGCATTCAAATACAGATGATGTATTTAGCTGTCGATTTTCGAAGGTCGAGTCAGGGTCGTTACAATTCGTTTTTCAATCGGATTCACCGTTTTTCTAGAAATTGAGGTTGAACCTCAGCCGCCTGTATTAGTGTTTCAATTATTCAACTGTGGATCTGGGTCCTAGAAGCGATCGTGGGGTTGCGTTGTGTAGAGAAGGATTAGAGCTTTGCATTGGTGGTGTTCACTTGCTTCAAGGTGGTTGTGATTTTTCCAGAAAATTCAATTATCATGGGCGGGGGCGGAGGCGTGGACGGAGGTCTGGAACGGGCCGAGGCTGTTGATCGTGGCTAGTAGAGGGAGCGGCGTGATTTGGTTGGCTCGGTGGTGGTCAATGATTTGGGTGTAGGCGAGAATATGGGTAGAGATCTGGCTTGAGAACTTGTGGCTACGTACGTTCGTAGTTGTCGAGATCGTGATGTAGGGTTTTGATAGCAGGGTGACGGGTGTGGATGGATTGGTTCGTTTTTTATTTTAATTTAACTTAAAATTCCAAATGTTATAACGCATATAACTTCTTTATGCGAGGTCGGATTTATGCGCGGTTTGTTCTGCTAGGATCGTGTCGAAAATCCCTACATTTTGATGCAAGTTTAGACGAATTCCGAGGCTGTTGAAATTTGGGTCTTTATTTGAATCTCCAAATCCCTACATCCGAAACAGTGTTGTACGACTTTTTGAAATGCGTGCATGGATTTGAAACGGAACGGTACCATGGTGCACCACTCTCCAGTGATGGTAAATCGAAGACCATTTGTTATCCCATTTTTTGGTCAAAACTGGAATATCAACGAACTGGCATGGAATTACGAATATCAGGGTTGGAGATCGGTTGGAATCAGGGCTACGATCGATATCGTCAAAATTTTGTTGAATTCCGATCGGGGCGAAATTGATTGGAGATGATGATAAGGACTAGGAAAGACTATGTTTCAAATTTTAGGCTAATCGGAGTTCGTATGAAGAAAATATGATGGATTCAAGGTAGGAAAGGTATGTTGTTCGAATCCATCAAAGTGGTGCTCGGTTCGAATCCATCGGATTTGAATCCATCAGGTTCGCATCGATCGAAGGCATGATACAGGGACGGTTCGAATCGATACGGTTCGTATCGATCAACATAGGCGCGGCTTGGTGAAGTTTGTATCGATGGTGGTTCGAATCGATGAAGTTCGTATCGATCAGGAGGGGAGTCGGCTTCGTGGATTCGAAGGAGGGGAGTCGGCTTCGTGGATTCAAAGCGATGGACTCGAAGGGAAATGGATTCGAAGAAGACGGATTCGAGGGGGATGGATTCGAAGGGAGTGGGTTCGATGTATAGGTTCGAACCCAGGCAGAACACGCGAGGCTTTGAACTTGAATCAATCATATCTTCCAAACCGTTGATCCAAATGCAATGAAATTTTTACAGGTGCTTACATACATGTTGAAGAATGTTCTCACCAAATTTCAGCTCAATAGGATGATTTCTTGATCGATTCGAACCTTACTTCGAATCGATCCCAAGGTGGGCCCGGACCTGCAGATTTCGGGCGTGTGGGCCCCCTCACGTGCCTGAGGCGATCTTCCCGGATTTTAGGAGAAATATCAGCCTCCTACGCTTATAAATAGAGCCCCTGGTCATTCAGAAAAGGGGTCGGAGATTCTAGAGAGAGAAAGCACGCTCGGACGCTGCCAGAATCATTCCATATCATCATTGCTGCTATTTATTTCAAGTTTTGGACTTTGTAACTGCTGTAATCATCTGTAATCATCAAGGATAATCAATAAAAGGATTAAAACTTTGGAGTGGACGTAGGCCGGAGATAGCCGAACCACTATAAAACTTGTGTCTCTGTTCTTTACTTTGGAATTACTGATTAATATTTGCTGAGATCTGAGATTTGTGTTTGAATATTATTGATTTGTATTCATACACTGGTGCTTTCACGGTATTCGGGGTTTGTGACCAATTTTGGTGCAAACACTTTGGTTCTTTCACCGAGAAAGACTAGCACCCGCTACATCGGATTTGAAGGTTTGATTTGGAGATTTTAAAGAGTTTGATTGTTGATATTGGATGACCGGATATTGTTTTTTTATATTGTTAAAACACTGCGAGTTTCCTATGAGTTGAAATGATACATACCTGAATGATCTATAGACTAGGAAAAATCATAATGGGCTGAAATGATAGACTCGAGCCATTTTAGGATTTTTATTTAAATCGAGATTGCGGTTTGTAGTGATATATAACCATAGAATTTTAAATTATGGATTGAAGTGATAAATATCTGTATCCCTTAACATAGGGTAGAAAATTATATACGGACATTGGATTGGTTAGATTAAATGATTTTGAATCTTTGAAATTTTGAATTCAGTTAACTGATATTTTGAAATAGAAATTGATTTGTATAAACTGAATTATTTTCAATAATCCAAGCGTTAATACTAAAATTGTAATTGATTTAATGAATTGTTCAAAGGATTGAAATTGGGATTTCAAGTTGAAGTGTTAAATAATTGAATTTATCAGAATTGAGTTACTGAAAATGTTTGAAATAACTTTGAAATCAATTTTAAATTAATTTAAACTCTTTTAATCAATATAAAACTATTTGTAATTTATTTAATTTATTTCTACCTACTTGAAACTATCTAAATTTATTTAATCTATTTTAAATCTGTTTAATGTAGTTTAAGTCTATTTATCTATTTTCAGTTTATTTAATCTATTTAAAAATCTATTTAATATAATTTAAATATATTTAATCTATAATTTATCTATTTAAAACATTTTAAACCTAATTAAATCTTTTTAATCTATATTTAATCTATTTAAATAAATTTAAATCTAGTTAAATCAAATTTAAATCTATTTAAATTATTTTACTATTTAAACTATTTTAATTTATTTAAAATATTAAACTATTTGCGGCTACCTAAACTATTTTCCAAAAATTGCAACCCGTGTAAAGTTGAAGTATTTATATTTAAATCCTTGATGATGATACAACTTAAGTTGGAATTTGAAATTGATACCCTTTTGTAAAATGACATATTTTAGTAAATATTATTTTGAAAGTGTAGATGATTTCGAAAGTGGTATGGTTTGAAATCAAATATGATATTTTGATATTAAGTATGAATTGACTTTTGAAATGTAAAAGAACCATCCAGTGTGAAATAAGTGTTTGGATGTTAAAGAGTCTGGGATCGAATATTGTCATACTATCTGCCAATACCGAAAACCACATTAACAACTGTGCACATGGTGGATATTCCAGAAATGAAGTAGGATGGTTTGGTGTATGATTCTGTATGAGGTATTTACATGACCTTGACTCCCGTGAGTTGGCTTAGATATGAATAAAACAGGAGCCGCGCTGAGGCAAGTGAGGTCATTCCTCCTATCGGACATGTGATACCATTCTATTACTTTGTGATTGATTTGGTGGCCACCACTTGATTTTGATTTGGGAGTGTGTTTCGAGGTGGGCGGTAGTATCTGCTATGCGTTACCACCAGTCCGGATCCGCAACTAGTATATCTACCATGGCATTGCCTCGAGTGTCATGTTCACATTCCCTATCACGCCTTCTACGAGTTTGTCTTATGTCATACCTATGGAGTGCTTTCTGGTAGCCCACATGCGGGTGGAGTTTACAGTATCTGTATAGACTACGCAATTACATAAAATGTGTTAAGGGGGATATGGGTAACGCCTTAATGCTATTTTAATACTTCACTTTACTATAGACACTATTATAATATTGTATTTTACTACATAGTACATAGTTTAACGGATCCTTAGGAAATGGGGATCTTGAACATCTCTTAAGTTACTGCACTCACGTTGACACTGGATAAGAGATGTCAAACCCCATAAACATCTTCGATGCCATCACCATCATATTTATTGTTGTTGATTTAACTTACGTAAGATCTTTTAGTCTAACTCGATATTTTGTCTTTTCAATTCACTTGGGCCAATCTAGCTTTTCAGTGTATCGAAGACTGCTTTCTGGAGGTCGAAGACGAAGATTTGTACTATTACTATTTATTATATTCATAGCACCGCATCATGTTATTCCGCTGCATTTATTTATTTATTTATTTATTTATTCCTATTATATGTAACTCTGACTTGTAGTGTAAAAGTGTAATCAAATGTCATTTGTAAAACAGCTTCATGAACTGTTTATTTGATTATTATGTTTTATCATTTCGCTATGAGATTCTGTGCTTGTTTCCTTTCTTTCTCTACTTTTTCTTATTTACCCTATAGAAATCTGCCCTTTTGAATGGTTTGAGTTGATATGTGTGTCTGCTTACGCACTTGGCATTTGCGGCATGATAGGGGGTTCTCGCTTATGGGTTTGGTAGCGAATGGGTGACTCTTACTCCTACATATCCTGCGGGGGTTGGTGCTGTCGAGAGGACGGCCATAAAAGCTGAACACGGGTACCACTATATGCTACGGTAGGCATTGCCCCACTAGTGTTATTCCATTACAGTTGGTATCAGAGCTTAGGTTAAGCGATAAACTTAGCTTTGTGGGATCTGTCTTGTATAAAATAGGGTACCCTAGAATGAGTCGTCGATTGTGTATATATATGAGTGAGCTTATTTGTTAGGGTTATAAAAGGTTTTTGTATTGTGTTAATTTGTTCCGTTTTGTATTTATAAATTTTGGTCGGTGCATAGGACGCTATGACAATATAGTGGTTTCTAAACACTTAATAGGGCAGATCGACACAATACTTATTTTTAAATATAGGTGAATGAAAAAAAATTGCCTTTCATATATTTTTGTATTGAAATAATAAATTTTATAAATGGTATAGTTGGTTTTCATATTTTTTTGTTTGTTAGGTAGAGGAATTTTATAAATATTGATTGAAGATAGGATTTTACAAAATAGAGCAAATATAAATTGGAAAATTTAGAACTTAAGTTTTAGGATTTTGAAATTTCTTTCGAAAGATTTTGGAATATAATATTAATATTATTTAGAAGTATTTTTCGATATAAATATTTCAAGATGATTTGAAGGAAATGTTTTAAAAAGAAATTTTAAAGGAAATAAAAACTGTACTCCCCTCCCTGTCGCGGGAAAATAATTTCGGTGATGGGTGCACGCATCATCGACGTTCATTTTCGAGTTTCAAAGTGGGAAGACTATTGTAGTAATTTTACTGCACAATTGCTTTTGTAAATTAATCTTGATTTTGAATTCCAGATATGATTTTATATATTATTTTAAAATAATTGAAATGAAACCCGGTTGTTTAGTTCTTAAGTTTCTATAAATTGGAAATTGAAATTTTTATACGAAATGGAATCTTGACTATATTAATGATTGGAAACTTCTAAAATGAAAATAAGAAATTTGATGTTAAATGGTTAATGAAATAGATAAGAAATTTAAAATTTGTAAACAGTAAATAAAAGGAAATGAAAATAGGAAATGATAACTATTGAACATTTTGTTAACTAATTATATAAGAGAAACCTTGGACGATATTCGATTGCATTCTTAAGACATTATATATATAATTTGCCAAAATGTAAAAAGTTGTAGTGTTAAATAGGATATGTAATAGAATATCATACAAGTAAAATTTGGGAAAATAAACGCGTTCAATGGAATTACTTCTATAAATAAGAATTCTGATGTTATAAATTGTTATAAACTGAAGCTAATAGTGCGAATAATTCTAATTAAATGTAATAGAAGTGAATAATGTAAGAAAAATGATTATAAACTTAGATTAACAATGTAATCTATTTATAATCAGATTTGATGGTGAAGGTGAATACTATAAGTAAATAATTATAAACTTGAATTAATATTGAAGCCATATATATTTAAAATGAATACTATATTGATTGAATGATTATAACTTCAGTGAATATTGAAAATGATTTAGTAATGGAGTTAATATTCAATAATACTATATATACGGAAGAATAAGTGTGAAAGGAAAATATCTATTAATGATAACTATAAGGAGACTTAGATAATAATAAATAATCTAATAATTGAAATGGAAGTAACTTATGTAAGTAATGGATATAATGTAATGAAAAGAAAATGGTATTGAATAAATGAATGGAAATTAAATTTGTAAGTGATAAATGTAAAGAAATTTAAAAAGCATTGTATGAACAAATGAAAATGAACAGTGAATAATGTGAAAGGAGAGTAATTAGAATAAAACTTAATAATATTTGAAAGTATTGTTCGTTTGACTTAAGGATTGGTTGGGGAAGGATACTTTTATTTCGTATAGGGATGTATAAATAATCTATAAAGTATTGTCTATGACTATTGAGTTTATGGTTTACTTCATAGCTTATTTATCATTTTATATGATTAGATGTTCTGACCGAACAAACCATTTGTTTTGGTTATAATGGATGGTGATTGTTTTCTTTGTTGAAATGATGTTTGTAACTTTTGTTGCAAGTGATTGTTGTTATGTTGCATTGATTTGTTTTGTTATTAGTTGAAAACAACTTAAAATACTTCTCTTTTACTTAATTATTAACCTCTTTGGATTATATAAGTGAATTTACAGGTTTATGAGCAATAGCTACAGCTTTTGGTTTCATAAAATAAGCGTTTTTTGCCCGACAAATAGGTATGTTCTCGAATTATGGTTTTATAGCGATATTATATTGTTTCCCATGGTTTGGGATATACTATTTTTAAAATTATGTGATATATATATTGTTATTATTGATATTATTACTTCTCCCAGACCTTTCCGTACAAAGGAGACTATGCCGAAATTTTTCGTGAATTTTGGACTTAGAAAATTTTGTGAAATGTTTTCCAAACTTTGGTTAACTTGAATATAAAAGGATTTAATTGTTTATAAATTGATATATTTTATTTATATTATTTAATTATGTAAATTAATTATCTATAAATTTAATATTTTGAATAAGATATATTGATTACTTAATACCTTCTTTCCTCTTCTTTCTCCTTTTCAAGGATGAAAATTTTTGAGTGTGGGAGAGTGTAAGGACCCGTAATTTAAGATAATTGAAAGTAGTTAATTTAATAAAGTTTTGTGTTGTATTGTTGGAAAAAATAAAAATTTATGAATTAATAACAAGAATATAACGTGAATGCTATGTAATAGTATTAGTTTAAGTAATTTATAACTCTTTAAAGGAAATTCCAATTAAGAAAAAGGATTAGAGAGTTACAATTGAGATAGATTGTAAATAAATTATAGTAATGTATGTATTAATGGATAATTGGATTAAAGAAGCAATTGATAATTTAAGTATTGATTAATTAATGAAATAATTTGCAATCAATTGTAATTGAATAAAATTAGTGTTGTAGTAGTAATTATAACCCTTGTTGTGGATAATAAACCTATAAGATAGGACTAAAAGTTAATGGCGATAATTATTATATGTCTAACGTACGCGATTTTTCGTTGCCGAAAAACCGAATAGTTAGGGTTTTAAGAAAAAGAAAAAGACAGAAGAAGAGAGAAAAGATAGAAAATAGAAAGAAAAGAAAATAGAACGGAACAGAAGAAAACAGCAGAACTATATCAAAATCTCACAATTCTCAGCGGAACAACATATAATAAATAAATGGATAATCTTTAAACAAAGAACTATATCAGTTATTACATTACATTATATTTCATTACATCAGAGTGTACAACAACAAACAACATCAAACAGCGGAAAAGAATACTATATAAACTAGTAATACGCCATGCCATCCAGCTTGCCTCCAGCAACTCCTGAATTCCTGAATATCCTGATAAACCTTAACTCTTGACTGCCCGTGTGGAAATTGGTGGGCACCCAGAGTTTAGGAAGGAAAACAATAAACTCCGAGTCAGTCATGTGACTGGTGTGAGAACTCAAAACAGTTTATTTATCTTTAAAATCCAAAATAGAGGAATATTTTTAAAGTCAATTCGCTATGCTTTTAAAAATGAGACTACCATAAGGCCTCCCGCACACACACACACATGCAAACGCAGAATCGGAGGAGATTTCTCCTTATGATAGTCAAAGATGCTTGATACGCATTTAATAGAACATTTGATATTATTACTATTGCATAGTGTATAAAACAATTTCGAAAGTAGAATATAAATCTTAGCCAACATACGACCATTATCGTATGCCTACTATAGCTACTATGTTCAATAGCAGGGTACCGCCACATTCCATAGCAGGTTATACAACTAAAACCGTACAAGTCTCGTATTGTTTCTTTGGATTTCCAACAAATGGTCAGGCCAAGGAACTTCCCATTGCCACATGAGAACGCCTCTGGAAGGACGTTCCCGAGAACCAAACCGGATCTCTGCCAACACAAGGCCGGGTTACCCCTAACTGGGTAACTACTGACACGAGTATGCCATCCCCCGGTCCTTTGGGACTTTTAACCGAGCGCTCGTCACAATCATCACACAATCATAAATAAAGTGTTTCAACATGAGTAAGCATCTGGGCTCCATACCATGATACCACCCTTTTCCAGAAGGAAATGCACATACCCTAAAGGGAGCTACCCCTCATAACCTTGCTGCATCTTTCCTGTTTTGACCATTCCGAGGTGTGAGGCTCGACGAAGTTTCGTCCACAAAGCCACACTTTATACAAAAGCCATGCTTTGGGTCAACAAATGATCATAGAAATGATCACAAAGATAAACGATCAAACAAATGATCCTATCACAAATGATCAACACAACGATCATTTCACAGCAACACTCAGCATGTCACATTACCAAATTGGGAATATATCGCTGATAACCATCAACTACATAAACTCTGAGCTCGTATGTCTCAGAGAAGGGTGTTAAGCTAAGAGAATAAATTCTCTACCACCAACAGAAATATATTTGAAAGAAATCAGCTTTATATCTCAATTTGTAATGTCAGACATACAATCCATACAAGTCTGTTCCGGGCTCGAACAGAACCGAAGGCACTTACAAAGAAGTCCTTGCAATCCGGATATTCACTAATCACGTCCGGACTTCCCATCACATATGGAATTTCTATACCGGGGCCATTCGGTGCAGAAACATTCGACAGTAATCCTCCCGTTTTCAAAAATATCCGGTCTTCAGCACCGGTCATCAATGCTATCCATTACGTCGTATCACTATTCGGAATGGGTAATCCGAATAACGAGCGCAATAATTTAAAAATAAGTGTGCCATTCAAATTCAAGCAAATCACAACAAATACCTATTCAAAGGTAAATATTGATAGACGGTTATTGAACTATCAATGGATATGCACACATCACCAGATTCCAAATAATTTTCCAAATTATTTATTTCCCAAAAAAATATCTTTACAAGATATATAATTTCAATACTTCAAAAAAATAAATCAATATTTATTTTTAAAACAAATCCCCCTTTCTTTTATAAATTCCATATTGAATTTATTTTCCAAAATATCTATGAATATACGATTTCAATTATTCATTTCAATTTATCTTCAAAAAGATAAATTCTCAAAACTTTCATTTCGCATTGGAAAAACATTTCCATACTTATTTAATAAGTAATTCACAAATCTTTTTATTTTCAACTTTTGGAAAACATTCAATATACTTAAATCGAAATTAAGTATATATTTCATTCTTTAAGGAAATCATTCTCTTAACATATTTATTTGGGCCAAAACGAATGTTGCGTAAAACATCGTTACGACAACCCAAAATCACTAGTATAGGGATTCGAAATTAAAATAGATATATAAATCCCAATACTATACAAAACATTTCCTTTCAGAAATCATTCACTATAACAACAGTGTTATAGTCTACCATTTCCTTCTATTTCTCGAAAACGTCTATTTCAACAATGAATGTTAAAATCTACGGTTTCGAATCTTAATACATTTAAAACATAGTTAGATCGTTTTAATTCCGTTCAAAACATCACATTCAAAACCATTTCTTTAACATATTATTCACTATTCAGAAACGTGAATATACTTGTTAACCAATTTCATCATTTCTATTCATTTTATTTTAAAGGATTTATTCACTGTCTAAAACGTGAATATAACTCCTTTAATATGCTATAGCAATTTACTTATCAAAATATGTCGTTGCGAATTTATAAAACAATGTTTATAAATTCCATTTCTATTTATTTTATAACTATTTCCTCTTACAAATTTCCTTTATTAATCTATCCGATTTATAACTCAATTATATACCGAAAGTCCATATTATAAGTTACATGCTTATAATTTATTTGTTTACAAAATTGTTCTTTTAACTTCATAATTATAAATCTTATAACTTATAAGATTCATTTATTTATCCAAATCTATTCCCTAAATAACTTTATAAATTTTATTTATAAAATTCCATTTATAACTTCACCGTTATAATCCTATAGATTTCATTCATTTATGAAATTCATTCACAATTCATTCTAACACTTATAAAAGCTCGTTTTACAATTCCAATATTTTTAATTTATAAATATCAATTTATAAATCTTTTATATGGATCAATTTATATTATTCTTTTAAAACATCTTTAAACTCCTTTATAATTTCATCATTTTGATTTATAAAGTAATCAAATTTCATAAATCCTATTTTTAAACTTTTTATAATAAATTCAGAAATCCCAATTTTAACTATTTTATAAAATCATCAATCCCATATTTTCAAAAATCAACTTTTAACTGTATCTTTCAAAAATCATAATTTTTATAACATTAAAATTATAACGTTTATTTATTTAAGATGAATCAATTCCAAAAATACTTTATAAACGTATACTTCAAAAAACCACTTTAGGAATCCCTTAAAAATCAAAATCGTTGTTTTTAAACTTCAAAATTGGATCCGATGATGCAACACATCAAATAGTCAATCACGACTTTTAAATATCATATATCGATATGATAAACAATCAAATATCACAATATCTGAATCAAATAAATATTTGTGAGGAATCCAGTTGGATCCCTCCAACCTGTTTCCCTGCATCCACAAACATTAGCACAATACCAATCCCGTTTCAAGACGGGATATCGCGGTATATGAGATTTTATAAAATATTATCCGCTTAATAGGCGGCGCAATAGGGTCTCATCCGCTATACAATGCGGGAAATCAACAACTCCAATATATACATATGCCAATATATATATATATATTGCTATATATACTAATATATATATATATATATATATATATATATATATATATATACTATATCACATCCAAATAGCAATCAATCAATAACTGCAAATCCAACTTTAATTTGAGTGAGAAGTTCTCACCTTTGCTTTTATTAGCAATCCATTTCCCTTCTTGACTCGATTTTGTTGATTTATACCTTGTATAAATATTTACACATTCATTAATATTCGAAACAATCAATAACCAATTTTCGTTCTTGATGGTTAAATTAATCAATAGTTTTATTTAAACCACTTTCTTCTTAAGTAAATTTATTTTAAGTAATTATTTTACATTAAATTAATATCTTCAAATCAATTTCTTTTAATAAATTTGTTCGACTAAAAATTTAAATTTTGAAACTAAATTCCCTTTAAATAAATTAATTTAACTAGAATTTCAAATTGAACTAAATTTCTTTTTTTATAAATTAAATCAACTAACAATTTTTTTTTCTTTTCTGTTTTACCTTTTCTTTCTCTGTAATATACATATATATATATATATATATATCACAGTTAATATTTAAATGAATACTGCAATTTAAAATTTGAATTAACTAAATTATTAAAACAAAAATCGATACCTCGCCTCCAAGACCCCGCCTCGATGTTGCCGTCGCGACTGCAATCCAAACGCCGCTACCTCCATCTTCCCATCACATACGTGCGCCACCATACGCGAGCCCTTGCCTCGTCGCCTCCTACCATCGCCTGCCTGAGCCTCGCGTCCCTTCCAAGTCGCAGCCGTACCTCCAGAGGCTCGAGGATCCACACGCGCGCCACTACCTTACTCGCGACAGCGCCGCCTCCTCCCATGCGCGCGTGCGCCATCCTCCTCGAATCGCACGGCACCCCCAATTCTTGTTCGAGCGCGCGGCCATTGTTTTTTTTATACTTCGATTTTGATTTCTGGCTTCGGCCATTGATTCTTGGCTGAAGGAGAACGAGATAAGAGTGAATTCAATTTTGGGAAGGAAGAATTGTTCACGCGGCCATATTTTTTTTCGTTTGTGATGCTTGCTTCTGTAAATAGGAGCGTCGACCATAGATTTGAACGAGATATTCAAAATTGAATGAAGCATGGTTTACACGATTTTTGTTCCGTGATTCTCTGCGTGATTGAAGGAGGCAACGTGCTGTGTTTGACTAAATTTAAATTTAAATTGAATTCGTTGAAAATTTCAACGCGTTTACTCACCGTGTGCTCACATATCAACTCAGAAAAATACGAAATTCGAGAATAATTCAATATTACGGACCCAATGGAACTAGTTTCGTCGAATTCCGAGACTGTGCCTCGGACGGCTATTTTTAAATATCGATTCAAACAATTAAAATTTCAAAACTGAACAAAGCAGTTTCAAATTCAATTCTGAGGCTTCTATTATCTTCAGTATTTTCAATATGAATTTTACAAGCCTTTGAAATATTTTTAGTTGGCTTAAAATTGAAGATTCAAGTTATTATTCAACTTTCAATAGATTAAATTCTATAATTTAATCGCCAAATTCATTCTGAAAATTTGAAATTCAAGTTAAACCATCATTCAAATATTTAAAATTAATTAAATATTTTCAAATTAAATTGTTCAAAATTCTGGGTCGTTACAATCTTTCCCCCTTAAAAGAATTTCGTCCCGAAATTACAAGTTAAGAAGAAAATGGTCCTTACTCGTCTACTATTTTTCACAATCCAAATAGTTTTATCAACTTTCTAAAACAAATCTTTTTATTAGAGATTCATTATCATTTCAACTAGCTTTCCAACTTCAATTATAAGTTTCAACCAACATTGTTCTCCTAACAATTCAAATTTAAATTCAAATTCAAATTTTATATTTCAAAATTTCTCAAAAATTTTCTAACACTCTAAATTTTAGAAAAATTTCGCCAGCGTCTCCTTTGCGCGGCTAGCTCGGTACGACTACAAAATGGCACCACGGCCCCTCAGAATCAAAAAGAAAAGAGAAAGCCAAGTGGCTGGAGAAGAAAATCACCAAATATCATACTGAAATTCAAATACGTACCTTTTTGTCGAGCCATTTAAATTATCTTCAAAATCAAAATCCAATCCCTTTATAATACCTGTATATCCTGCTATCCATAATATCCAATTCCAACATCCAAACTATTTTGCCAATTCCATTACAAAATTTCCAATATATGCTTCTTTTACATATTTTTTTTACTTCACTATTGAAGTTACACATTCATTTTCATTCAATTTTTACATTTCAATTTCATTTGAATTCAATTCACAATTTCAATTCTATTTGAATTCAATTCACAATTCTAAATATTGAATTCTAACGATTAACTTTCATTTGCCAATTCACATTACTACTTTAAATTAGTTTTATTCACTAATTCTTTTCAATTAGTACATTCACTTATTCATTTTAAATTTCAATTTCCATATTCAATTCATCTCGAATTTACTTAATTACTAACAAAGGGAATTTCAATTTATTTCTTTTACTTACTTGAATTTATATACAAATTCAAAGTTATCTTCAAATTTAGCTCACGATTAAACTTTAATTTAACCAATTCAAATTCCAATTCATTAGTCCATGAATTAAATAATTTATCAAGTTAGTTTACTTGAATTCAATCCATTTTATTTTATTTTCTTCAAGTTTTGATTTTTATTCAATTTGATCGAATCAAATCTCATTTCATCATTCAATTCCAATTCATTTATTTAAAATTTATTTTACAAATCCCAATTGTATATGAATTCATTTCCTTATATTTTTTTTTATATTTATAAATTTCATTTGTTAAATGAATTTATCTCTAATCTTTGGTTATACATTTTATTTCTTATTTAATTCCATATACTAATGATAATAATTTAATATTATTACTTCCTAACAATCATGCAACCATATACTATAATAATTCATAGAAAATCATTTCTTTTCTATGCAAAAATATAGTTTTGGGCAAAATTATCTTATTTACCCGATTCAAAAACAATTTTATATTCACTAACAAATACGCGCTCATATCTATTATTACACTCAAACTCATTCTAGAGTACTGCTGACCCTATCTCTAATGAGTAACACCCAACAGAGCCATGGTTGTCGCTTAACCATATGCTCTGATACCAAATGTAACGTACGCGATTTTTCGTTGTCAAAAAACCGAATAGTTAGGGTTTTAAGAAAAAGAAAAAGACAGAAGAAGAGAGAAAAGATAGAAAATAGAAAGAAAAGAAAATAGAACGGAACAGAAGAAAACAGCAGAACTATATCAGAATCTCACAATTCTCAGCGGAACAACATATAATAAATAAATGGATAATCTTTAAACAAAGAACTATATCAGTTATTACATTACATTATATTTCATTACATCAGAGTGTACAACAACAAACAACATCAAACAGCGGAAAAGAATACTATATAAACTAGTAGTACGCCATGCCATCCAGCTTGCCTCCAGCAACTCCTGAATTCCTGAATATCCTGATAAACCTTAACTCTTGACTGCCCGTGTGGAAATTGGTTGGCACCCAGAGTTTAGGAAGGAAAACAATAAACTCCGAGTCAGTCATGTGACTGGTGTGAGAACTCAAAATAGTTTATTTATCTTTAAAATCCAAAATAGAGGAATATTTTTAAAGTCAATTCGCTATGCTTTTAAAAATGAGACTACCATAAGGCCTCCCGCACACACACACATGCAAACGCAGAATCGGAGGAGATTTCTCCTTATGATAGTCAAAGATGCTTGATACGCATTTAAAAGAACATTTGATATTATTACTAGTGCATAGTGTATAAAACAATTTCGAAAGTAGAATATAAATCTTAGCCAACATACGACCATTATCGTATGCCTACTATAGCTACTATGTTCAATGGCAGGCTACCGCCACATTCCATAGCAGGTTATACAACTAAAACCGTACAAGTCTCGCCTTGTTTCTTTGGATTTCCAACAAATGGTCAGGCAAAGGAACTTCCCATTTCCACATGAGAATGCCTCTGGAAGGACGTCCCCGAGAACCAAACCGGATCTCTGCCAACACAAGGCCGGGTTACCCCTAACTGGGTAACTACTGACACGAGTATGCCATCCCCCGGTCCTTTGGGACCTTTAACCGAGCGCTTGTCATCATCATCACACAATCATAAATAAAGTGTTTCAACATGAGTAAGCATCTGGGCTCCATACCATGATACCACCCTTTTCCAGAAGGAAATGCACATACCCTAAAGGGAGCTACCCCTCATAACCTTGCTGCATTTTTCCTATTTTGACCATTCCGGGGTGTGAGGCTCGACGAAGTTTCGTCCACAAAGCCACACTTTATACAAAAGCCATGCTTTGGGTCAACAAATGATCATAGAAATGATCACAAAGATAAACGATCAAACAAATGATCCTATCACAAATGATCAACACAATGATTATTTCACAGCAACACTCAGCATGTCACATTACCAAATTGGGAATATATCGCTGATAACCATCAACTACATAACCTCTGAGCTCGTATGTCTCAGAGAAGGGTGTTAAGCTAAGAGAACAAATTCTCCGCCACCAACAGAAATATATTTGAAAGAAATCATCTTTATATCTCAATTTGTAATGTCAGACATACAATCCATACAAGTCTGTTCCGGGCTCGAACAGAACCGAAGGCACTTACAAAGAAGTCCTTGCAATCCGGATATTCACTAATCACGTCCGGACTTCCCATCACATATGGAATTTCTATACCGGGGCCATTCGGTGCAGAAACATTCGATGGTAATCCTTCTGTTTTCAAAAATATCTGGTCTTCAACACTGGTCATCAATGCTATCCATTACGTCGTATCACTATTCGGAATGGGTAATCCGAATAACGAGCACAATAGTTTAAAAATAAGTGTGGCATTCAAATTCAAGCAAATCACAAAAAATACCTATTCAAAGGTAAATATTGATAGTCGGTTATTGAACTATCAATGGATATGCACACATCACCAGATTCCAAATAATTTTCCAAATTATTTATTTCTCAAAAAAATATCTTTACAAGATATATAATTTCAATACTTCAAAAAAATAAGTCAATATTTATTTTTAAAACAAATTCCCCTTTCTTTTATAAATTCCATATTGAATTTATTTTCCAAAATATCTATGAATATACGATTTCAATTATTCATTTCAATTTATCTTCAAAAAGATAAATTCGCAAAACTTTTATTTCGCATTGGAAAAACATTTCCATACTTATTTAATAAGTAATTCACAAATCTTTTTATTTTCAACCTTTGGAAAACATTCAATATACTTAAATCGAAATTAAGTATATATATCATTCTTTAAGGAAATCATTCTCTTAACATATTTATTTGGGCCAAAACGAATGTTGCGTGAAACATCGTTACGACAACCCAAAATCACTAGTATAGGGATTCGAAATTAAAATAGATATATAAATCCCAATACTATACAAAACATTTCCTTTCGGAAATCATTTACTACAACAACAGTGTTATAGTCTACCATTTCCTTCTATTTCTCGAAAACGTCTATTTCAACAATGAATGTTAAAATCTATGGTTTCGAATCTTAATACATTTAAAACATCGTTAGATCGTTTTAATTCCGTTCAAAACATCACATTCAAAACCATTTCTTTAACATATTATTCACTATTCAGAAACGTGAATATACTTGTTAACCAATTTCATCATTTCTATTCATTTTATTTTAAAGGATTTATTCACTGTCTAAAACGTGAATATAACTCCTTTAATATGCTATAGCAATTTACTTATCAAAATAAGTCGTTGCGAATTTATAAAACAATGTTTATAAATTCCATTTCTATTTATTTTATAACTATTTCCTCTTACAAATTTCCTTTATTAATCTATTCGATTTATAACTCAATTATATACCGAAAGTCCATATTATAAGTTAAATGCTTATATTTTATTTGTTTACAAAATTGTTCTTTTAACTTCATAATTATAAATCTTATAACTTATAAGATTCATTTATTTATCCAAATCTATTCCCTAAATAACTTTATAAATTTTATTTATAAAATTCCATTTATAACTTCACCGTTATAATCCTATAGATTTCATTCATTTATGAAATTCATTCACAATTCATTCTAACACTTATAAAAGCTCGTTTTACAATTCCAATATTTTTAATTTATAAATATCAATTTATAAACCTTTTATATGGATCAATTTATATTATTCTTTTAAAACGTCTTTAAACTCCTTTATAATTTCATCATTTTGATTTATAAAATAATCAAATTTCATAAATCCTATTTTTAAACTTTTTATAATAAATTCAGAAATCCCAATTTTAACTATTTTATAAAATCATCAATCCCATATTTTCAAAAATCAACTTTTAACTGTAGTTTTCAAAAATCATAATTTTTATAATATTAAAATTATAACGTTTATTTATTTAAGATGGATCAATTCCAAAAATATTTTATAAACGTATACGTCAAAAAATCACTTTAGGAATCCCTTAAAAATCAAAATCGTTGTTTTTAAACTTCAAAATTGGATCCGATGATGCAACTTATCAAATAGTCAATCACGACTTTTAAATATCATATATCGATATGATAAACAATCAAATATCACAATATCTGAATCAAATAAATATTTGTGAGGAATCCAGTTGGATCCCTCCAACCTGTTTCCCTGCATCCACAGACATTAGCACAATACCAATCCCGTTTCAAGACGGGATATCGCGGTATATGAGATTTTATAAAATATTATCCGCTTAGTAGGCGGTGCAATAGGGTCTCATCCGTTATACAATGCGGGAAATCAACAACTCCAATATATACATATGCCAATATATATATATATATTGCTATATATACTAATATATATATATATATATATATATATATACTATATCACATCCAAATAGCAATCAATCAATAACTGCAAATCCAACTTTAATTTGAGTGAGAAGTTCTCACTTTGCTTTTATTAGCAATCCATTTCCCTTCTTGACTCGATTTTCTTGATTTATACCTTGTATAAATATTTACACATTCATTAATATTCGAACCAATCAATAACCAATTTTCGTTCTTGATGGTTAAATTAATCAATAGTTTTATTTAAACCACTTTCTTCTTAAGTAAATTTATTTTAACTAATTATTTTACTTTAAATTAATATCTTCAAATCAATTTCTTTTAATAAATTTGTTCGACTAAAAATTTAAATTTTGAAACTAAATTCCCTTTAAATAAATTAATTTAACTAGAATTTCAAATTGAACTAAATTTCTTTTTTTATAAATTAAATCAACTAACAATTTTTTTCTTTTCCGTTTTACCTTTTCTTTCTCTGTAATATACATATACATATATATATCACAGTTAATATTTAAATGAATACTGCAATTTAAAATTTGAATTAACTAAATTATTAAAATAAAAATCGATACCTTGCCTCCAACACCCCGCCTCGATGTTGCCATCGCGACTGCAATCTAAACGCCGCTACCTCCATCTTCCCATCACATACGTGCGCCACCATACGCGAGCCCTTGCCTCGTCGCCTCCTACCATCGCCTGCCTGAGCCTCGCGTCCCTTCCAAATCGCAGCCGTACCTCCAGAGGCTCGAGGATCCACATGCGCGCCACCGCCTTACTCGCGATAGCGCCGCCTCCTCCCACGCATGAGCACGCGCGCGTGCGCCATCCTCCTCGAATCGCGCGGCACCCCCAATTCTCGTTCGAGCGCGCGACCATTGTTTTTTTTTTCTTTTTTTTTTATACTTCGATTTTGATTTATGGCTTCGGCCATTGATTCTTGGCTAAAGGAGAACGAGAGAAGAGTGAATTCGATTTTGGGAAGGAAGAATTGTTCACGCTGCCATTTTTTTTTTTCGTTTGTGATGCTTGCTTCTGTAAATAGGAGTGTCGGCCATAGATTTGAACGATATATTTAAAATTGAATGAAGCCTGGTTTACACGATTTTTGTTCTATGATTCTCTGCGTGATTGAAGCAGGCAACGTGCTGTGTTTGACTAAATTTAAATTTAAATTTAAATTGAATTTGTTGAAAATTTCAACGCGTTTACTCACCGCGTGCTCACATATCAACTCAGAAAAATATGAAATTCGAAATCCGAGAATAATTCAATATTACGGACCCAATGAAACTGGTTTCGTCGAATTCCGAGACTGTGCCTCGGACGGCTATTTTTAAATATCGATTCAAACAATTAAAATTTCAAAACTGAACAAAGCAGTTTCAAATTCAATTCTGAGGCTTCTATTATCTTCAGTATTTTCAATATGAATTTTACAAGCCTTTGAAATATTTTTAGTTGGCTTAAAATTGAAGATTCAAGTTATTATTCAACTTTCAATAGATTAAATTCTATAATTTAATCGCCAAATTTATTCTGAAAATTTGAAATTCAAGTCAAACCATCATTCAAATATTTAAAATTAATTAAATATTTTCAAATTAAATTGTTCAAAATTCTAGGTCGTTACAATATGCTACCTATTCATTTAGGCTGTTAAACTAAATTTGAAGTCAACTGCAATTAATTCATTTGATTAGTGCAGATAATGTAGATTAAATTGATAATCGTAGAATAGTAATTTAATAAGATGCAACCTATGTAAATTTATTCATAGTATGACAATTGATTGAATAAAAAGAATTGAAATCAAGTTTGATCAATTTATTGGAATTTAAGCTATAGTAAATGGATTTATTGTAATTAAATGTAATTAAATACTACGCTAATGAAAACTAAGATGATAATTGTAGAAGGTTAGTGTAGCAAGATATATACAATGATAACTATGTTTGTAAAGTAATAATTGATAAAATAAAAGTCTGAAATCAAATTAAAACAATTTATTGGAATTTAATTTTAATTAATTAGATTTAATTACAGTTGAAATTGAACGCTGTAATGACATATTAAACACTGAATTTGATATGTAAATTTCTTGGAGTGATTATGACTAAGTAATCAAAAATGATAAAAATGGTTAGTTAATTAAATTGAATATGAAAAGCGATTTAATATTAATTTATTTAATTAATGTAAAAATAGTCATTTTGGCCGCTATCTTGAATTTCGACGAAACTAGTTTCATTGGGTTCATAACGGTGAATTATTGTATGGTTTCAAGTTTCGTAGCGATCGGACTTGCCGGTTGATCGTATAGACTCGAAAGGCGTAGAAATCGGTTTAATTAAATTCAACTGGAATCAATTTGAAATAAGTTGATTTTAAGCTAACTTCCTCATACGATGGATTAGGACTTGAAACCTGCTCCATTGAGTTTAGAAATATCGAAAACATCTATTTTGATATATGGGACGATCCATTTTTGTTTCAGGAACGAAACGGGCTTTTCGGGTCGTTTATCGTTCAAACTTTCAAATCTATCCCATCCATTCATTTTTATTTCGGATCTTCCTATTTGTAGCTTGTCATAAACTCTAGCAGCCTTTCTACTTCTTATTCTATTATTCTGTACGTACAATTCCTTCTCATCTTTTCTTTCCAATGGCAGAAGCCAATTCAACTTCAAGACCATCAATTCAAATTCAAAATCAAATCCATACTCAAACTCCTCCAAACCATATCAAGTTATATATCAATTCGAAGCTCTCAACGAGTGTAATTCACTGGTGTGATTCGTTTTCAATTGGATTCACTATTTTTCTAGAAATCGTGGTTGAACCTCAGCCGTCCGTATTAGGATTTCAATTATTTAATAGTGGATCTACGTCCTAAAAGCGATCGGAGGTTGCGTTGTATGGAGAAGGACCAGGGCTTTGCATCGGTGACGTTCGCTTGCTTCAAGATGGCTGTGATTTTGCTATAATATTCAATTATCATGGGTGGCGGTGGAGGTCAAGAAGGGGCCGAGGCTGTCGATCGTGGCCAGTAGAGGAGGCAGCGCGACTAGATTGGCTCGGTGGTGGTTATTGATTTGGGTATAGGAGAGAATGTGGGCGGCAATTTGGCTCGAGAACTGGTGGCCGCGTGCGTTCGTGGTTGTCGAGATCATCTTGCAGGGTTTTGATAGTAGGGTGACGTGGCGTGGAGGGATTGGTTCGTTTTTATAATTTAGCTCAAAGTTCCAAATGTTCTAACGCCTATAACTTCTTCATACGAGGTCGAATTTACGCATAGTTTATTCCACTAAGATCGTGCCGAAATTTCGAACATTTTTATGCTAGTTTGGATGAATTCTGAGACCGTTGTAATTTGGGCCTTTATTTGAATTTCAAATCGATTTGAAATTCAAAGGTGAGTGTTTCAACCCACTAAGAACTACGAGATTATCTTATGTTAGTTAAATAAAATTTATGATGTGATTAGGAATTAAAAGATTGATGTTTGGTATGTTTAAATCATCATTCTAGTTAAATTTGACTTTTATTGCATTTAATCATCGTTTAATTTAATTTTGAATTTATATTGTCAATTTAATACCTGTTATTGATTATCAGTTATCTATTAATGTTTGTTGATAGATTTGGATGATGATTTTGATGGATGTTTGATTGTTAATATTGGATGACCGAATATTGTATTTTTATATTGTTATAAGACTGCAAGTTTCCTATGGGTTGAAATGATACATACATGAATGATCTATACCTAGGAAAAATCGTAATGGGTTGAAATGATAGTCTCCAGCGATTTTAGGATTCTTATTTAATTCGTGATTGCGGTTTGTAATGATATATGACCATAAAATTTTAAATTACGGATTGAAGTGATAAATATTTGTATCCCTTAACATAGGGTATAAAATTATATACGGACATCAGATTGGTTAGATTAAATGATTTTGAATCTTTGAAATTTTGAATTCAGTTAACTGATATTTTGAAATAGAAATTGATTTGTATAAACTGAATTATTTTCAATAATCCAAGCATTAATGCTGAAATTGGAATTGATTTAATGAATTATTCAAAGGATTGAAGTTGGAATTTCAAGTTCAAGTGTCAAATAAATGAATTTATCGGAATTGAATTATTGAACATTTTGGATATAAATTTGAAATTTGAAATCTATGTTAAATTAATTTAAACTATTTTAATCAATTTAAAACTATTTTTAATTTACATAATCTGTTTCTACTATTTTAAACCAATTAAAGTTATTTAATCGATTTTAAATCTATTTAACATATTTACATATATTTGATCTATTTTAAATTTATTTAATCGATTTAAAAATCTATTTTATATAATTCAAATCTATTTAATCTATAACTAATCTATTTAAAACATTTTAAACTTAATCAAATCTGTTTGATCTATATTTAATCTATTTAAATCAATTTAAATCTAGTTAAATCAAATTTAAATCTATTTAAACTAATTTAATATTTAAACTATTTTAATTTATTTATACTATTTTTAAACTATTAAACTATTTACGACTATCTAACTATTTTGTAAAAATTGCAAACCATGTAAAGTTGAAGTATTTATATGTAAATCCTTGATGATGATACAACTTAAGTTGGAATTTGGAATTGGTACCCTTTTGTAAAATGGCATATTTTAGTAAATATGATTTTGAAAGTGAAGATGATTTCGAAAGCGATATGGTTTGAAATCAAATATGATATTTTGATATTAAGTACGAATTTACTTTTGAAATGTAAAAGAACCATTCGGAGTGAAATAAGCGTCCGGTTTTTAAAGACTCGGGGATCGGATATTGTCATACTTTTTGCTGATACCGAAAACCACTTTAACAATTATGCACATGGTGGATATTCCTGAAATGAAGTAGGATAGTTTGGTGTATGATTCTACGTGAGGTATTTACGTGACCATTACTTCCGTGAGTTGGCTTAGATATGACTAAAACAGGAGCCAGCCGGGCCAAGTGAGGTCATTCCTCCTGTCGGACATGCTTCTTCGATACCATTCTATTACTTTGTGATTGATTTGGAGCCACCCCTAAATTTTGATTTGGGAGTGTGCTCCGAGGTGGGCGGTAGTAGCTGCTATGTGTTACCACCAGTCCGGATTTGCAATTGGTATATCTACCCTGACATTGCCTCGAGTGTCGTGTTCACATGCCCTATAGCGCCTTCTACGAGTTTTTCTTATGTCATACCTATGGAATGCTCCCTGATAGCCCACCTGCGGGTGGAGTTTATAGTATCTGTATAGACTACGGCATCATATAAAATGTGTTAAGGAGGATATAGGTAACGCCTTGATGCTATTTTAATGCTTTGCTTTACTATAGATACTATTATAATAGCGTATTTTACTACATAGTAGATTGTTTAATGAGTCCTTAGGAGATAGGGATCTCGAATATCTCTTTAGTTATTGCACTTACATTGACACTAGATAGGAGATGTCAAACCAGGCAAACATCGCTGACGTCGTCACACTCATATTTACTACTGTTGATTTAACTTACGTAAGATCTTTTAGTTCTGACTCGAATGTTTTGTCTTTTTAATTTACTTGGATCAGTCTAAGCTTTTCAGTGTATCGAAGACAGCTTTCTATAGGACGAAGATGAAGGTTTGTACTATTGCTATTTATTATATTCATACCACTGTATCATGCTATTCCGCTGCATTTATTTATTTATTATATACATAGGTACCATTGTATGCTACAGTGGGTGTTACCCCACTGGCGTTGTCCCGTTACAGCTGGTATCCGAGCTTAGGTTTAGCGATAACCTTGGGTTTGTAGGGTATGACTCGTATAAAATAGGATAGTAATACCCTTGAATGAGTTGTTGAGTGTGTATATATGAGAGAGCTTATTTGTTAGTATCATAAAAGCTTTTTGTATTGTGTTAATTTATTCCATTTTGTATTTATAAATTCTGGTCGGTGCATAGAATGCTATGACATCGATAGGCATTTCTAAAAACTTAATTGGGAAGACCGACACAATACTTGTTTTGAAATATAGGTAAATGAAAAATTATTTGCCTATTATATATTTTTGTGTTAAAATAATAAATTTTATAAATGGATGTAACAACCCCTAATTTCGCTACTTAAAAAATGAGAGATTTTGCTTATTTTTAAATCTAAAAGGATTTTAAAACTTAATTAAATAAGTTATATATAATAAATAATAATAGAGGAGTTATTTATTATTATAAATACTAATTAAAAAGTGTAAATTTGGATTTTCGAACAAATCAGCGAAAGTTAAGTTTTGTTAAAGATAAATAAAGGCTTAAATAAATGGATTTAAATATTTATTTGATAAGTTAATTCTTATTGAAATCATCTATTAAAGATAATAAAAGCATATTAAAAGATTTAAAAGTATATTAATAATCGTTGTGCAAAAATAACCAAATTTTATCGCATTTTGTCAGTATTACATACACTGTAAAATTAGGGATTTTGATATTAATTAAATATGATTTTTAAAAATAAAGAGACATGTTTTAATTTATTTAAAGAAGCAAAAAATTTCATTTTATACCTTGGTTTACTTCGATATATAGCTTAACAAAAGCATCAAATTTGGACTGTAAAATTTGATTGACAAAAACATCGTTTTCAACCAAAACAAGTTGTCGTCAAGTTGTTGCAACTTGATACATTTTGCAACATATAAATATAAGTTTACAAACTTTTTAAACACTTTACGTTTGGCACTAAAAGACAAAATGAGTTTACTTTTGAAAAGTTTTAATAAATTAAAAGGTGAAAATACATGATTTGGCTAATTAAATTTTATTTTAAATCTTTATAAACAACGTCATTACACTCATTTCCATCACCGTTAATGCTTAAGTCATATCACTTACGGAAAATGAGAAAAATGATTATTTAACATTTTAAAGTTTAAGAAAAAGAGGCAAACATCATTTCATTAAGTACAAACTTACATCCTACCATCATTTCACCATTAATACACTTCTTATTATGTTAAGCAAAAGTCACAAAGTAAGGTAAGAGTATTTAGGATATTAGCCACTCAAACTCCACTTATAAATACAAGGCTAAACCCTTCTTTCTTCACTACATTTTCATTCCACAAAATTTCTAAACTCCATTCTCTTCCTCTTCCCTTACTTCCTCCTTCTTCCTCCATTTCCATGGCTTCACACCTCTTCATTCTCTTCCACCAAGCTCCACCACCACCTAAACCCCTTTTACTCTCGGCCATACCACCTCCACCTACCAAAACACTAGCTACACAATCATCCAACCAAGGCCAAACTCCACCTCTACCCAACAAGGCCGTACCCCCTCCTTACCACCAAGGTCGAGCCCTCCAAACCACCTACCCACCTCAAAACACATGCACACCCCCACCTACCCGTCCACCCAAAGCCACACTCACCCTATAGTCTAGGCCGTACGCTCCAAACACCCTCTTAAGCCCACGGCCTAAATTAAAAAAGGAAAGAAAAAAAGAGAATAAAAGGAAACGACAAGAGTCGACACGTTCGAAAAATAGCACTTTAGTTCGTTGGTAGTAAGCATGAAAATTAGCCCTAAGATTGACGGAACGGAAATAAAGGTGAGAAATCCTCATCGCTTTTGATACTATATTTTGGTTATGTTAAAACAATCACATTGATATCATTATGACATACGAATTTTTATACCAATTAATTGTTAATATGGATGATTTGATAGTCAGTTAGATAATTGAATTGCGATAATATATCCCGTTATGGTAGTAATAGTGAATGTTGAATTTAAAATCATATGTTATGTTATTGGTTGAATGGATGTTATATTAGTGACAAATATGGATACTGGTTATTTTCATTTTGGTTTAGCAATCTCTTTGTTAATAAGACCATACCTTAGTGATTTGAGATATTTTGAAAAATAAGTCTATTTTCCATTAGAAGTGAAATTAAAGTAAAAATAAAAGATAATTTGAAATTTGAAGTGAAACGGGTTTGAAAAGTACGGTGAAAATGAACTTGAAATTGAGATGAATAGTGAAATTGAAATCAATTTTGAAAAATTGAACTTGATAATAAGGTTGAATTGAATCTTAATTTGATTTTAGATTTGAAATTTAAGTTTCAAATGTTTTCAATTTGAAGTTAGAATAGAAATTGAATTGAAATTGGAATATAATATTATAATATGGAAATGGTGAAAATTCATTTTAAAAGCTTTAAAAAGTGGAAATATTAATTTAAAATGATTTGTAATGATTTTATACGTGATAGAATTCAATTTGAAAAATTATTTCGAATATTGAAAAATAAGTTAAAACTAGGTGCGTCGCACAACAGTAGTTCACGAATTTCGCGTCGAAAAGTTCAAATGAATGTGTAGAGTGGAATATAGCTCGAAATTCTTCAAGATAAGAAAATTCTAGACTATTATATCCATATCTTCTAAAAGGAGAAAGAAAATCGAAATTTTCGTTGAATAGATTTTGAAATAAGTCCAAATCAATTCTCTAGAAAAATCGTGCTAGTGTAGTTAAGTGACCGGAATAGAAAATCTGTTTAAACGAATGTTTTAATTATGAAAAAAATATAAAGTAAATTTGATAAATCTATTTTAATAGTTTAAAGGATATTTGGATTGGAAAATATGAATTATCGAATGTTTAAAAGTTGATTTAATCAAATAAGTTTATATAGCACTTTCCATAGCACTTTTATGCTGCAAATTGTATAACTTTTTGAATATGAGTTTAAACACGATGATTTTTATCAGTATCAATTGTGAATGTTTTTAAACAGAAAATTTAGAGTTTTTGAAAGATGATTTGGAATCTTATAATCAATTCCAATATTTAGTCGAAAATCTGAGTATGCGGAAACGACTTGTACATTTATCCCGCTTGTGAGATCTGGAAAGAAAAAACAATAAAACAACATGTTTAACTAAGGTTAGGAATGGAGCAAACAGTGCTCTGAACTTACCTGGCCTATGTTTTCTTTTCTTAGGCCAGCGGTTTAACAGATCGGAAGGAAATCCCGATGCTCTTAAATAAAAAGATTATGTTACGTTTTCCAAAATAAAAAAAGATTAGTATTATCCAAAATTTAAGCAATCTCCAGAATGAATGATTTCTATTTACTCAAAAATGTTTGCTAAGATTGACTTTAGGGTTTATCGTAAACGATGTCTTAAATAACATTATTTTTGACCCGCCTAAAAGTTAAGGAATTTGGATCGAGAGTTACATATGGAAATTTGAGATATTATCAGAAGCGAAAGAATGAATTACTTACAATTATTCTAAATCAAAAGAAAGAGATTTTGAAATAATCCAAAATGAATTAAAGAGAAAAGGGACTTAATAAATCTTGTATACTCATATTCACTTTTTATCAATAATTTGACTTTGAAGCAACCGTGGTCGGATTTGGGTGATTCCTATTCGAAAGCCACTTCGAACCAATATATACATTCGAATGTGAAGACATGTTGAAGATGATGATTTTTGAAGACCGTGGGTCTTCGCATGAGGACTACTTATTGATTTGCTTGGAGTCGCAACCATTATAGAGTTATATACAGTAGTGGTCTCCTAGTAGTGGAGATTATTCAGATTGCAAGGACTACTCGCTACTAGTGGTAGTAGAGGAGTGCCTTCGGTTTGTCCTATTCCTGGACAACTTGTATGGGTTTGTCGGACATTGCATTTCTAAAGATCACGTACATTGGTTTTTACAAACATACATCAGTAGCGGCAGAGAAGGCAACTTCTTTTAGCATAACACCCTCCTTGAGACGTACGAGCTTAAGGGTTGTATTTTTGCAAAAGCAATTAGTAATCAATGGAAATGGCAATGTGGCATTCAAAGATGTGGTATGTGCTATGTGAAAAGGTAATCGTAACCTCAAGCCTCATCAAACCGAAAATGACCAAAACAGGATTAGATGCGGCAAGGCTAAGTGGATCATTCCTAAGTAGGGTTTGATCATCCCCTTCAAGATATATTTCTTCCCACTATGACGTTCGGGATGTAAATTAATGTGGTGTATGGAAACGAGGGCTCGGTTAAAGGTCGGTAACGACAGAGGGATGACATATTCGGTACTATCTAGTTTCACTGATGTTACCCATTGGCTTGACCAAGTAACATGTCGCTCAACATAGAGCACCGTTCGGCATCAAGAGGTCACTCGGCATAGAGGATCGTTCGGCATCTAGCCTCGTTCGGCATCCAATCCTCGCTCGGCATCTAGCCTCGTTCGGCATCTAGCCTCATTCGGCATCTAGCCTCGTTTGGTATCTCACCTCGCTCGGCATGAGAGCATCGTTCGGCGTGGAAGGGCCGCTTGGCATGGCAAGGTCGTTCGGCATTTCTTCTCACAAGGCATAGCGAGGTCGTTTGGCATTTGTGGCTCGGCGTACATAAGTCACTTACTACGGGGCAATATATCTTACTCCTAGGCCCATGAGGGAAGTCCAAACCACCTTCCTCTATAAATAGAAGGGCAGAGGCACAATGAAAATGACCTTTTTTCGAGAACACTGGGCAGACTCTGCCGCATTCAAGACTCGTTCTCTGTGCTTAGCATTTGTATTCAAGTAGTTGGTGTATGGATTGTAGCTGTAATCAATTGTTGAGTAAAGCAATAAAGATTAACTTCACAGTGGACGTAGAACCACTATAAATCTGGTGTTCTTGTTTTTGCTTTTAATTTAGCATACAATTCTCTATTTTAATTTACTTTCTTCATTAATCTTTCTACATAATCTATCTCAAGGGTGTTAGTGACCAATTCTGGTGCTAACATTTTGGTGCTTTCATTGAGAGTCGAATCCTCAGGCCACGAGGATCTGCTTTGTAGCTACTGGATTGAATAAATACCCCGAAGGAGATCCAATTTATTCATAGGACGTCCGTTGAATCTACTCAGGGTTTCGATTAACAACTCTACTACGGGAAGACCGCGTACCCGATCAGCCTCTCATAACACGGACGTCAACGAGACTTCTAGCATACAATAGATAGGACCTAGCAATCAGCAAGTTAATCCCGGCGTAGGAACTGCCGGAGCTCATAACCAGACGGAAGTTGTTACTAGGACGGAGTTCAACGACCCGATGAGAGAACTCATGGAAAGCAGAAGACAACTTGCTGAACAAATGCATTATAATGCTAACCTCATGACTCAGCTTACTCAGCAAAAACATCATAATGCTGGAGGTGGCCCCGTTCCTTATTCTTCATCTGATAGCTCTACTTCATCCGATGAACCTCCCAGTCGTAGACGCCGCAAAATGGAAACTGCACAAGCAGGTGCTACTGATCAATCAACTAGGGATCACTTACATCTTGGAGACCACACTCAAGCTGAAATGGGAAACTTAGGAGCTGGAGCGCTTATGGAGACAGGACGTCCGAATCACCAAGTCCCTAATGAATCTGGTCCCTAAGATACACGTTTGGAAAACCGCCAACAGAGGAGACACCGACCTGAGTGGTCCCATAAAATAGAGTCCAACCTTCCATCCTGCGTACAAACTCCTGACTTATCAGCTATGGTCAGACAGTTGATGAGAGAGAATCAAGGCTTGACCAATGAAGATTGGGGGATATCCATAAGTCATACTCAATTCATGGATACTATTCTACAGGCCGAGTACCCCAGGAAGTTTAGCATGCCAATTATCCTGGCCTACGAAGGAAAGACCAACCCCAGGCAACACGTGATGAGGTATGAATAGATGATGGATTCGGATAGAGGGAATGATGCGACCAAGTGTAAATGCTTCCTAATCACTTTATCCGGAATCGCCACCATGTGATTCACTCTACTTCCCCCACGGTCTATATCCAGCTTTGATGCGTTAGCAACGAAGTTTGTAGAACAATTCAGGATACATGCCACTCGTCCCAAGGATGTGATGTCCTATCTAGTGTAATCCAGGTTCCAGAGGAGTCATTGAAAGAGTACTTGCAGAGATTTCATACTGTGGCAACTGTAGTTAGAAACCCTAATGACCACACAATTCTGATGGCGGTAATGCGAGGAGTAGATCCGGATCCAAAGTTTGGAGATTGGTTGGGAGGAAAGCCTCAAACTACGCTGGAGCATTTCAATTCGAATGCTCATCAATTTATAAGGAGGGAGAAAGCTAGATGGACGAGGCGAGATAAGGCACCAGGGCCTGTTCAGGAGACTGTGAAAAGTAAAATCGCCGTGAAACAATCCGGTGACAACTTGGAAAAGGTTCAAGTCAATGTCCATAACAAGCCTGAGCAATCTAAAGGGTCCGGAGGAGGAAATCCCAGAAAGAATAGAGAAGCAGGGAAATAGAAGCTATAGATCCCGACCTACAACGTATACACCCTACTGAATGCATCTCTTGAGAATATCTACCTGTCAACTTGTAATACATTCCATTATAGAAAGCCGCGCCCAAAGGAGTCAATAGAGGAACATAAGCGGACTGGAAAGTATTGCCGCTTCCATGAGACTTATGGGCAAAATATAAAAGAGTGTAGACACCCCTATGATGCTATGGAGAAACTGATTAGATAGAAAAAATTGCAGGAGTTTGCCAAGAACCCACAAGAGGGTAGGCAAGGAACATCAGACCCCGGACATGAGACGGCTCCACCCCAACCCGCGGAACCTACCCGAACCGTGGGTAGTTTGGCCATAAACACGATAGTCGGTGGACCTCACCCTGTAGATAAGAATTGGAAGGAGATGGAACAATATGCTAACACCTTAAGGCATGCAGATTATGAGTGTTGTTCGAATGTGTAGGATGGGACCCCCGCTAAGCAGCAACGCATGATGACAGACGATATTGTGTTTAGGAGCCGAGATGCAGACAAGGTGGAGGCTCCTATTGTCGACCTGATGGTTATATCTGCGACGATCGGGCCGGCATATGTGAGGAGAATTTTAATTGAATGTGGAAGTTCTGCTAACATCATCTTTAGAAAGGCATACGACGAAATGAAGATGGAGATAAAGGATTTGAAACCATATAAAACCCGAATCCATGGCTTTAATGGTGCAACCACTGATGCAGTAGGGTATGTTGGGTTGCCAGTTGAACTGGGGCAAGGTGAATGTAGGAGGGTGCGAATCCTACCTTTCATAGTTTTGGATGTTGATTCTCCATATAATGTGCTTCTGGGTCGGCCGGCCCTGGCGGAGTTTAGGGCAGCTTGGCCCCATGGTGTTTGACTCTGAAGTTCCCGACAGACAAAGGAGTTGGTTTGGTGCCTGGCGATCAGGCGACCGGTCGTGCATGTTATGTGGCTGAGCTGAGAGAGGCCCAACAGAGAGAGAAAGGAAAGGTTGTGAGCAGCTCCATCTGCATCTGGAATATCGATGACTGACAAGTAGTGCCCGAGCCCTGGCTTGGGCAACATTCTCGGATCTATAGAGATATAGATCCGAGAGATGACGATGGGGAACCTATGGAAGCAAAAGCAGCACCGGCTGAACTAACGATTGACATCCCAGTCAACCGAGATGACCCATCACGAGTACTCAAGATTGGATCACAGCTCGACCTACCAATGGCCGAGGATCTCACTGATTTCCTCCGACGGAACTTGGATGCTTTCTCTTGGACGCATTCTGATATGTGCAGGATTTCTCCTGTTATTGCGAGTCATATGTTGAATATAGACCCGAAGTAAGTTCCTGTAAAACAGAAAAGGAGAGGCGTGGAATCGGAGAGGTCCGCTGCTCTCAAAGAGTAGGTGGACAAACTGAAAGCCAATCGGTTCGTCTGTGATGCCCTTTACCCAAAGTGGGTGTCCAACCCTGTACTAGTAAAGAAACGAATAGGAAATGGAGAACTTGCATTAATTACTCTGATTTGAACAATGCATGCCCGAAGGATAGTTTCCCCTTACCCAGAATCGACCAGCTCGTCGACTCAACGGTTGGAGACGAGTTACTGTCATTTATGGATGCATACTCGAGATATAATCAGATCCAGATGCACATTCCAGACCAAGAAAACATCAGCCTTGTCACAGACGTTGGGTCATATTGCTATGTAGTAATGCCCTTCGGATTAAAAAACGCGGGAGCGACTTATCAACATCTGGTGAATCGAATGTTTAAAGACCAGCTTGGTAGGACGATGGAAGTCTGTGTGGATGACATGCTCGTGAAGTCATGGCAGTCAAATGACCACGTTTGGGACTTAGCGGAGATGTTTGATATACTCAGACAGTATGGGATGAAGATCAAACCTTTGAAGTGTTCCTTTGTCGTTGCATCAGGGTAGTTTTTGAGTGTCATTATAAATGCGTGGGAATCGAAGCTAACCCAAAAAGATACAAGCTATTCAAGACATACAAGTGCCTAAAACTATAAAACACGTATAAAGCTTTAATAGGAAGGTGACCGCGCTGAGTCGATTCATATCCAGAGCCACATATAAGTGTATTCCTTTCTTCGATGTGACAAAAAAAATGAAAGAGAAATTTTGAGTGGACATCCGACTGTGAGGAAGCGTTCCGAGCTCTGGTAAGGCATTTAGAATGTCCCTCGGTATTATCAAAACCGGTAGACCATGAGATATTGTACGTGTACTTGGTTGTATCCCAGCATGCTATCAGTACGGCTCTGGTTTGCGAGGAGGTCCAAGTTCATAAGCTGGTGTACTATGCCAGTAAACGTTTAGCGGGGGTAGAAAGAAATTGTCCTAAGATTGAGAAACTAGCCTACTGCTTTGTGATTGCATCATGCAAAATTCGTCCGCACTTTCAGGCACATTCGATCAGTGTTTATACCGACCAACCCTTGCGACAGGTACTCCAACGATCGAAAACCTCTGGAAGGATGTTAAAATGGAATATTGAGTTGAGACAGTTCGATATTACCTACCTTCCATGAAGGGCATACAAGGGCAAGCATTAGCAGACTTCATTGCTGAATTCACTATGTTAGACGAATCGAGCAGTCACAATGTCATACCTCTCGTTCGATGGAAGATGTACACCGATGGGGCATTTAACGACCGTTGCTCGAGAGCTGGCATAGTTCTTTTGACTCCTGAAAACTGATCAGTTTGTTATGCTTTGAAGCTCGAATTTCCAGCGACAAGTAACGAAGCCGAGTATGAACCATTGATTGTTGGCTTGAAACTAATCGGAGAACTAGGGGTAAAATCGGTTGAAATCTTTTGTGACTCACAACTGGTGGTATACCAAGTGCTGGGGGACTATCAACCAAAGGGACAGAGACTTGCCCCATACCTTGCACGGGTTCAAGAGCTGCTAGCAAATGTAGAATATTATGATATTTCGCATGTCCCACGTGAGCAAAACAGAGAAGCCGATTCATTGGCAAAATTCATGAGCACTGGCGATGCACAGCAAATGGGATTGGTTCCCATTGAAACCATACATGCTCCGAGTATTAATATGATGGAGGTAAATTTCATGTTAGAAACAGAAATCGAGAAGGAATCATGGATGACCACATTCGAGCAATACTTGCTACACGTGGTCTTGCCGAAAAGAAGGATGACAACAAGTCATTCGTAAGGCTCCGCGATATGTAATACATGACGAAATTATGTATCGGAAGGGATTCTCGACCCTCTTACCCCGGTGCATTGCCCACGATGAGATAAAACCAGTCCTCAAGGAAGTCCATGAAGGAGAGTGCGGTGACCATACTGGGGCAGACATTAGCAAAGAAAATCCTCCGCTATGGATACTATTGGCCAACTGTAAATCAGGAAGCTGTCAACTACGCAAGGAGATGCGACAAATGCCAGAAGTATGCAAAAACCCCGAGAGCTCCCCAACATAACTTACACAGATGGTTAGTCCCTGGCCGTTTGCAATGTGGGGGATCAATATAATCGGTTCCTTACCCATATCTAAAGGTGGTGCGAAATACACGATAGTTGCTGTCGATTATTTTACCAATTGGCAGAAGCAGAGACCTTACCCACGATCACCACCAAGAAGGTCATTAATTTCGTTGTACGAAATATTATATGCCGTTTTGGTCTCCGGACTATCATCATAGACACAGAACTCAATTCGAAAGAAAAGAGTTCAAAGAATTTTGTCAAAGGTATGGCATTGAAAAAAGGTTTGCAGCACTTGCTCATCCAAAAGCCAATGGACAAGTGAAAGCCGTGAACAAAAGTAATCAAGTCCATATTGAAAAAGCGTTTAGAAAAGGCTAGAGGCAAGTGGGTGGATGAACTTCCAACGGCGTTTTGGGCTTATAGAACCACCATAAGTCCGCGACCGGCCACACTCCATTTGCATTAGCATATGGTATGGAAGCTATTATACCTGTAAAACTTGAAGTTCAGTCACATCGGGTAACTCATTACGACCAAGATGAATCAGGAACTTTTGTTGGAATCGCTGGAATCCATTGATGAAAAACGTGAAGAAGCTGATTTAAGAGCGGTCGCGTATAGACACCGAGTCGCTCGATATTTTAAAGAAAAAGTCCGACCAAAGTCTTCGACGTGGGCGACCTCGTTTTGAAACGAGTTTTTCCGGTCCTGTCGCATCTGAATCCTACATGGGAAGGTCCATACGTCATCGAACGGAGGCTTGGAGAAGAAACTTTCAAGCTAGCGACCATGATGGCACGACACTCCACCAAGCATGGAATAGTGAGCATATACGAGATTATTATATTTACTCTATTCATTTTCTATCTTTGTTGCAATTATTTTCAGCATGTTTTCATTCCGTTGATTCTTATTTTTCAGCATGTAAAAGGACAATTTAGCTTGCTTCATTAAAAAAGGCTTACAATTTAGCTTGCTTCATTAAAAAAGGCTTGTAGCCATTTTTTCCATGAACTATTGATAACGATGTGTATGATAATTTTGTGACAGAGAACTAGAGTTACATTATTCTGTCCGATGTACGAACGTGCATGAACGACTAAAAATCTCCAAGTCCCCTGAATGTGGACTGGAGTACTCTGAGTTCCCTGAGTGGGAAATAGAGTATAAACATCTCAAAATCTCCAAGTCCCCTGAGTGCGTACTAGAGTACTCTGAGTCCCCTGAGTGCAGACTAGAGTATAAACAACTTTAAATCTCCAAGTCCCCTAAGTGCGGATTGGAGTACTCTGAGTCCTCTTAGTGCGAACCAGAGTATAAACGACTTGAAACCTCCAAGTCCCTTGAGTGCAGACTACAGTACTTTGAGTCCCCTGAGTGCGGACCAGAGTATAAACGTCTTAAAATCTCCAAGTCCCTTGAGTGCGAACTGGAATATTCTGAGTCCCCTGAATGCGGACTAGAGTACAAACGACTTTAAATCTCCAAATCCCCTGAGTGCGGACTGGAGTACTCTGAGTCCCCTGACTACGTACTAGATTATAAACGACTTAAAATCTTCATATCCCCTGATTACGAACTGGAGAACTCTGAGTCCCCTGAGTGCGTACTAGAGAATAAACGACTTTAAATCTCCAAGTCCCTCGAGTGCAGAATGGAGCACTCTGAGTTCCCTAAGCATGGACTAGAGTATAAATGACTTTAAATCTCCAAGTCCCCTGAGTGCGGACTGGAGTACTCTGAGCCCCCTAAGTGCGGATTAGAGTACAAACGGCCTGAAAATCTCTAAGTCCTCGGAGTGCAGACTAGAATACAACAAACTTGAAGTCATTAAGCCTCCAGAATACAGACTAAAAAATTTCTAAGTACCTGACGCATGGGACAAAGGATGTACGACTCCAAAGAATTACCAAGTTATATGAAAATGAATTGGGAGTTTATGTAACTCACAATAGCTTGGGTTTCAACCACAGTTATACAGAAATTAAAGCAACAAAGGTCATTTGAAAGGCAAAAGAAATTAGTTTTATTTATTCATCCAAAGTGAGGTTCTACCATAACTCCTCCAAAACTCGGAGTCAACAGACTATTTACGTTGACTACGGAAATAAACAAAAATAATTACATAATCTAAACTAACTCTCCCTGAACGAGAGTAACAAATACTTCTTTGACTTCTTGGGTTTCTTTTCCTCCTTTGTTTTCTCAGGAGACTTGTGAGGAACGGGATTTTCGACTTTCGAAAATCGACATTAATACGTCCACTGTATCAACTGCCGAGCAATCGAAGGCCAGAAAAACCGAATTGTTAGGGTTAAAGAAGAAGAGGTAGAAGAAGAAAGAAAGAAAGAAAAGCAACAGAAATGATATCAGAATCTCACAGTGCAGCGGAACAACATATAATAGATAAATGAATAATCTTTAAATCAAAAGAACTGTACATTTTATACATTACATCACTAGAGCCAATATACAACACAACACAATAATGGACAGTTATATAAACCTGTCCTCACAAGTGGATACACAGCGAAAAAAATAATATCATATACAAGTGATACGTTTCGCCATCCAGCTCGCCTCTTGAGCTCTACAGCACCTCCCGAATTCCAGAATATCAAGATAACCTGACTCTAGGCTGCCCGTGTGGAAAATTATGGCCCCCTAGAGTTTAGGAAGGGAACAATAAACTCCAGTCAGTCATGGGACTGGTGTGAGAACTTAAAATAGTTTATCTTTAAAAAAACAAACAAAGAAATATTTTAAAATAGATCTGCAATGCTTTTCACAAAAAGCTACGTTTTTCACAAAAGCTATGCTTTGATCAACAAATGATCAGCAGCACTTCGTATGCCACATTACCAAATTGGGAATGTATCACTAGCAACCATCAACTACATAACCTCTAAGCTCGTACGTCTCAGAGAAGGGTGTTAAGCTAAGAGAATAAATTCTCCGCCACTAAGAGAAATATATTTGATAGAAACCAGCTTTACATCTCAAATTGTAACGTCAGACACACATCCATACAAGTCCATCGCGGGATCGAACGGAACCGAAGGCACTTCCAAAGAAGCCCTTGCAATCCGGGTATTCACTAGTCACGTCCGGAATTCCCATCACGAAGGGTTATAAAATCTCTATATCGAAGATCAGCCGATGCAGAGACATTCGACGGTAATCCTTCCGTTTCCGAAAATATCCGGTCTTCAACATCGGTCTCCAAATGCTATCCATTACAACGTATCACTATTCGAAATGGGATTTATGACCCAAAGGTCCTTTTCCGGCTAAACCGAATAACGAGTGCTTATTTTAAAATAAGTGTAGCATTCAAATTCAAGAAAATCACAACAAATACGTATTTAAAGGTAAATATTGATAGTCAGTTATTTAACTATCAATAGATATGCACAACATCACCAGATTCCAAATAATTTCCCAAATTATTTATTTTCCCAAAAATATCTTTACAAAATATATTTTTCCGCACTTCAACCATTTGGAAACAAATTTCAAATCACTTTTCACCTTTACCACTTTTGAAAACAAATTTAAAATCATTTTCCTTATGCGGAAACAGTTCCAAATATTTATTCATTTTCACTGGAAATCTGCCGAGTTCAAATACTTTAAAATAACTTATAACACTTATCCAAAATATATCGGGAAAACACTTTGAAAATAAAACTATTTTTCTTTTAACACTTTACTTAAAATATTAGTTATAACAATACTATACCAATATTACATATAACTTAAGTCCAAACTAATTTTCAAAATAAAATTAGTTGATAGAGTATAACTATTTAAATAACTATTTTCTAAGACAATTATTGATTAGATCTTAGAAATAATCATTCCTATATCGACTTAATAAATCTTTACTTAAAGGATTTAAAACAATTTAAGAAGTTAATTTCTCCAAAGTATCCTTTTCAAAACCAATTCTAGAATTTTATATATATATATATATATGTATATATATATTTCAAAGCTATTCAGAAATTTTATTCGGCATTCCAGAGAGAATACAATTTCATTTCAAAATTGTTCATTTAAACCAATCAAATAAATCCTTACCGATTTATTTTAAATTTACGTTCCAAATCCGTAAATTTATTTCCATACTTCAAAAATTAATCAATGTTTATTTTTAAACAAATTTCCCTTTCATTTATAAATTCCATGGTGAATTTAAATTTCCAAATATCCATAGATATACGATTTTCAAATCGATTTTAAATATTCACTTTCTACAACAATTCAATTTTTCAATTGATTTCAAAAACAACCAAATCAAATTCCATATTGATTTTCCAAGAAATTAAACAACAAGTGAATTTCATTTAAATCTCAAATTAAAATCAATTTCTACTAATCCCAAATCAATTTTCAAATTGATTCCAAATTCATTTCAAAACACCAATTAAATTTCCAGAAGGATTTTCAAAATACGTTAAATTCAATCGCCAAAAATCAATTCCCAAATGGGTTTCAAGTTTTATTTCCTTTTAAAAATAAATTCCTTTAAAAGAAAACCAATTCTTTTATTTTTCAAACTCTTTAAAATCCCTATTTTGTATAAATTCTTCAACTTTTAAATAATATTACCCGAAATCCATTTATTAATTTTTTTCCATATTTTAAAATTTTATTCAATAAGATTAAAAGTAAAACTTTATTATTTTAGAATTCCTTCTTTTAAATTTATCCAATCATCAAAAATAAATTTTAATACAAACTTTCAACTTGAATTTTCAAAATCAAATTTTTATTTATTTCCGGTATCTAACGTTACCAAAACTATATTCTGCTAAATTTTAGCCTTCAACGATTTCAATCAAAAAGATAATCATACAGAGATTATAAATAATCAACACACAACATTGAAATAAATTCAATTATTTGAGGAATCCAGTTGGATCCCTCCAACCTGTTTCCCTGCATCCACAGATGCTAGCACAATACCAATCCCGTTTCAAGATGGGATATCGCGGTACATGGGTTTATATAAAATATCGTCCGCTATTATGCGGCGCAATAGAGTCTCATCCGCTATAATGCAGGAAATCAACTCCAAATACATATATAAAACCAATTCCACTTCAAGGTGGAATATCGCGGTATATGTGTTTAATATAGTAACCTCCACTTAATATGCGGCGTATAGGGTCTATTTCAATACCACAAATAACAATTTATCATCCAAGCATACAATCAACACAATCAAGCAATTTTAAATTTAACTATTTAAAATTTAGATCGAAACAAATTCGATTGAGTGAGAACTTCTCACCTTGCTTCCAATAACAGTTGCAGTGTTTGATTTCGAATAAAATTAAACACGCGTTTAATTTTACCCAAAATTATCACTAGCTCAAATAAATCCCAATCCAGCTCCATTGCATAGTGCTCGTCAATACGAACCCGACGCAACTCGTTTCGTGCGAAACGGACCTCTTATGAAAAAGTTATTACGTTACAAAATTTATACAATTTATAATATAATAACTCAATCTTTTTTAACCTTAATCGAATCACGGCCTTACGTTCCCATTTAGCAAATCGTGGCCACATTTTGTTTCTTCTCCAGGTACGAAGGCTTCACGCATGCAAAACCCAAAGGCTGCCATCCCAAACCTAATTGCCACGTCACCCACCTTTGATTGGAACTCAATCAAACATACCCACTAGAATGCCGACTCCAGCCTCCACCTATGGCCGCGAGCACAGCAAACTCGGTTGCTCTATCTTCTTGATTTTCGTGCGTGAGAGCCGGCCATTTGAACGTTATTTTTTGACACCTCACTTCGTTTTAAATGATCATGACCGTTGAATATCTAGCTCTCGCCGAGCTCTACCATCTTCTAGTTGAAGGCGAGACATGAAAGTTAGTGGATTGAGAGAAATCGGAGGGAAAATGATCGAAATTTTCGACCATTGAATTATTTTCTGGCGGCCAAGGTTTAAAGCCCTAATCTCTTTTGGTTTTGTGAAAAATTGAGATGTTAAGGTCTTTATATAGAAAATTTGACGAAACACTATTCACCTGAGATTTTCCAAACTTCAAACGAGGCGTGCCGGTTGACGTTTCTAATGTTTTACCCCTATTTCGAATGCAATGGAATATATATCGGGAGCCAATTCGATCGTATTTGGAAGATAGGTTTTCAAATCGACCATTTAAATTTAAAATTCACTTAAACCGATTTCTACGCGTTTTAGCTTGCCCCGGACAAACCGTAAATCCGATTGGCACAAAATTTGAAATCTTAAAATAATTTAACATTACGGATCCAATGAAACTAGTTTTGTCGAAATCCGAGACTGTTTGAAAAATGACTATTTTTACTCGTCAATTAAATATTAAAATATTCAATTTCCCTAAATTAACTTTCAATTCAATTTTAAAAGTTCTATAACATTGTTCTAACTCCAATATGATTTAATACAACTTTACAAATCAATTTTAATCACATTAAACCCAGTTTCCAATTATTTCTGTAATTTCAAATATTAAATTATCGATTTAATTATCTAATTAAATCTAGATATTCGAAATAAAATTTATTCGACTTACAAAATTTTACTTGTTAATATTTAAAATCAATTAAATATACGAATTTTAAATGACAGAAATTCTGGGTCGTTACAACTTCCCCCATAAAAGAATTTCGTCCTCGAAATTGCCAAGTCAGAAAAAGTTACAGAATCCATTAACTTTTCAAAACCATTTGTTCAATTTAAATTTCAAATTCATTAAACATTTTAACTTTTCCAAAATACATAGTTAAACTTCTTACAATAACTTTACTAAGTTTTCAAATCCTACATTTTCATTTGTATTTAGAAATTGACTTCTCATTAACAAAAAATTTCTAAAAATTTTCAAAATTTTCTAACTCCCAAAATTTACGTAAAATTTTGGCAGAGTCTTCCTTGTACGGAGGAGCTTTTACAATATCATAATAGATATAAATATATATACATCGACCCACACGATCGGAAAACAGAAAAACAGTTCACATTTTCTATTTTTATTGCGTAGGCGTACCTTATTAGCATTTTTAAGCAAAGCAGTTATTTATTAGCATTTTAGCGTGACCAAATCCAGCCAACTACAGCCCCGGTACCTGTACTTACTCAATTTAAATATGTAAGTGACATATATAGGAAATTCATTAACATTTCACTAATTTTCAATAGAAAACACATAGTTTTCATAAGCAGTGCAATCAAAATAATTCCCATAAGCAATTTATAAGGTTTCGATACAAATTTTAATTGCTTACAACCAATTCACATTAGTTCACTTTCAATTCAAATTCAATTACATAGGTTTCCATTTATCAATTCAATTTCATTAACACTTAATGAATTATATAAAATCAACTGACAATCATATAACAACTAAATCTAACCAACATAACCAAATTATTAAATTCACATTCAATTTGGTTTAACACTTTTAATTCCAATTGGTTGATATTAAATTGACTTCCATTCAACATTAATTAAGTTATATTCCATTTCAAACATCATTTGCTTAGCTTAACTTAAATTCCCCTTTATAAATCCAATTCCGATTCCAATTCTAAAGTAAATTCTATTTAACTTTTACCAAAGTCAAATTTCGTCACTTATTCAAATTCATATCTCGTTTTGCTTAACAAAATTGTTTAACCGTTTTATCATTTGGTTTCACTTATATTTAACAATTACAACTTGGATTTTTAATTCAAATCTGATTATCACAACCAAACTTCAATTTCCAATTTACTATGGTAGCAAATCCATCACACAGAAACTTGAAAATGATACTGATGATGCTGCAGTCATCACCCTTATTATTTCCCAGTAACAGTAGTGGATTCAGTGCTTAATATTCTTTCAAAAAATTTCCTTTTACTCATAAATCACGTTTATAAATCTTTTTCTTATATAATTTCACTTTTTGACTTTTAGTTTTGGAAAATAATTTCCAAAATAAACAGGATTCAACATTTTCAATTCATAGTTCAAATTCATTTTTATTTATAACTCATATTTATAAATATATTCACATAGTTTCACTTCTTGTATATAAGATTATTTCACAATTGTAAATCACATTAATTATAATTCCATCTTAATAATTCATTGGCTTATACAATTATTCTTTTAATTAACTTATATATATTCTTACATTTTCAACAACCAAACAATCAATTTATATACACTTCAATAATTTCTGAAAAATTATTTCCTTTATATGTAAAATATAATCGAGGTAAAATTATTTCATTTACCTAATTTAAAATGATACTATGTCGGTTTATCTCGTTTAAGAGTTTAGAAACCTCTATCGACACAGTTAGCTAGACCGCATCGACTAGAATCTATAAACAATCAACCGATAAGTCAACACAATACAAAAAAATTTCATATTCACTAACAAATACGCGATCGCATCTATGATTACACTCAGACTCTTTCTAGAGTACTACTGACTCTATCTCTAATGAGTAATTCCCAACAGAGCCAAGGTTGTCGCTTAACCAATTGCTTTGATACCAAATGTGAGGAACGTGATTTTCGACTTTCGAAAATCGACATTAATACGTCCACTGTATCAACTACCGAGCAATCGAAGGCCAGAAAAACTGAATTGTTAGTGTTAAAGAATATGATATTATCTTTTCCTCTGTGTATCCACTTGTGAGAACAGGTTTATATAACTGTCCATTATTGTGTTGTGTTGTATATTGACTCTGATGATGTAATGTATAAAATGTACAGTTCTTTTGATTTAAAGATTATTCATTTATCTATCATATGTTGTTCCGCTGCGACTAAGAAGAAAGAAAGAAATAAAAGCAACAGAAACGATATCAGAATCTCACAGTCGCAGCGGAACAACATAAAATAGATAAATGAATAATCTTTAAATCAAAAGAACTGCACATTTTATACATTACATCATCAGAGTCAATATACAACACAACACAATAATGGACAATTATATAAACCTATCCTCACATGTGGATACACAGAGGAAAAGATAATATCATATACAAATGATACGTTTCGCCATCCAGCTCGCCTCTTGAGCTCCACAGCACCTTCTGAATTCCAGAATATCCATAACCTGACTTTATGCTGCCCGTATGGAAAATTATGGGCCCCCAGAGTTTAGGAAGGGAACAATAAACTCCAGGTCAGTCATGGGACTGGTGTGAGAACTTAAAACAGTTTATCTTTAAAAAAAACAAAAAATATTTTAAAATAGATCCGCAATGCTTTTAGAAAATGTAACTACCATAAGGCCTCCTTTCACACACACCATGCAAACGCAGTATTGGAGGAGATTTCTCCTTATGATAGTCAAACATGCTTGATACAAAAATTTCTTTGATATTATTACTATAAGTGCAAAGTGTAGGAAAACATTTCGAAAGTATAATATAAATCTTAGCCAACATAGACATTCCGAACTATGCCTACTATAGCTACCATGTTCAATAGCAGGTTACCGCCACATTCCATGGCAGGTTATACAACTAAAACCGTACAGGGCTCGTATTGTTTCTTTGGATTTTCCAACAAATGGTCAGGCTAAGAAACTTCCTATTTCCACATGGGAACACCTCTGGCGAGATGCCCCGAGAACCTAACCGGATCTCTGCCAACACCAGGCTGGGTTACCTTTGCAAAAGTAGGTAACTACTGACACGAGTATGCCATCCCCTGGTTGTAAACAACCTTTATTCGAGGATCCTCAACCAACAACAATAACAAAGTCATATATATTTACGATATCCACATAAGTTAAGTATCTGGGCTCCATACCATGATACCACTTCTATCAAGAAGGAAATGCACATACCCTAAGGGGCACTACTCCCTATAACCTTGCTGCATCTTTCCTGTTTTGATAATTATCGGGTTGTGAGGTCCGATGAAGTCTCGTCCAAAAAGCTACGTTTTTCACAAAAGCTATGCTTTGATCAACAAATGATCAACAGCACTTCGTATTCCACATTACCAAATTAGGAATGTATCACTAGTAACCATCAACTACACAACCTTTAAGCTCGTACATCTCAGAGAAGGGTGTTAAGCTAAGAGAATAAATTCTCCGCCACCAAGAGAAATATATTTGATAGAAACCAACTTTACATCTCAAATTGTAACGTCAGACACACATCCATACAAGTCCGTTGCGGGATCGAACGGAACCGAAGGCACTTCCAAAGAAGCCCTTGCAATCCGGGTATTCACTAGTCACGTCCGGAATTCCCATCACAAAGGGTGATAAAATCTCTATATCGGAGATCAGCCGATGCAGAGACATTCGACGGTAATCCTTCCGTTTTCGAAAATATCCAGTCTTCAACACCGGTCTCCAAATGCTATCCATTACAACGTATCACTATTCGGAATGGGATTTATGACCCAAAGGTCCTCTCCCAGCTAAACCGAATAATGAGCGCTTATTTTAAAATAAGTGTAGCATTCAAATTCAAGCAAATCACAACAAATACCCATTTAAAGGTAAATATTGATAGTCGGTTATTTAACTACCAATAGATATGCACAACATCACCGGATTCCAAATAATTTCCCAAATTATTTATTTTCCCAAAAATATCTTTACAAGATATATTTTTCTACACTTCAACCATTTGGACAAAAATTTCAATTCACTTTTCACCTTTACCGCTTTTGAAAAAAAAATTCAAATCATTTTCCTTACGCGGAAACACTTCCAAATATTTGTTCATTTTCACTAGAAATCTGCCGAGTTCAAATACTTTAAAATAATTTTTAACACTTATCCAAAATATATCGGGAAAACACTTTGAAAATAAAACTATTTTTCTTTAAACACTTTACTTAAAATATTAGTTATAACAATCTTATACTAGTATTACATATAACTTAAGTACAAACTAATTTTCGAAATAAAATTAGTAGATAGATTATAACAATTTAAATAACTATTTTATAAAACAATTATTGATTAAATCTTAGAAATAATCATTTCTACATCGACTTAATAAATCTTTACTTGAAGGATTTAAAACAATTTAAGAAGTTAATTTCTCCAAAGTATCCTTTACAAAATCAATTCTTTTATTTTTCAAACTCTTTAAAATCCGTGTTTTGAATAAATTCTTCAACTTTTAAATAATATTATCTAAAATCCATTTATTAAAGTTTTTTCCATATTTTGAAATTTTATTCAATAAGATTAAAAATAAAACTTTATTATTTTTGAATTCCTTCTTTTAAATTTATCCAATCCTCAAAAATAAATTTTAATATAAACTTTCAACTTGAATTTTCAAAATCAAATTTTTATTTATTTTCGGTATCTAACGATACCAAATCTATATTCTGCTAAATTTTAGCCTTCAACGATTTCAATCAAAAAGATAATCATACAGTGATTATAAATAATCAACACACAACATTGAAATAAATTCAATTATTTGAGGAATCCAGTTGGATCCCTCCAACCTGTTTCCCTGCATCCTCAGATATTAGCACAATACCAATCCCGTTTCAAGACGGGATATCGCGGTACATAGGTTTATATAAAATATTATCCGCTACTATGCGGCGCAATAGGGTCTCATCCGCAATATAATGCGGGAAATCAACTCCAAGTACATATATAATACCAATTCCACTTCAAGGTGGAATATCGCGATATACGTGTTTAATACAATAACCTCCGCTTAATATGTGGCATATAGGGGCTATTTCAATACAACATATCATCCAAGCATACAATCAACACAATCAAGCAATTTTAAATTGAACTATTTAAATTTAGATCGAAACAAATTCGATTGAGTGAGAAGTTCTCACCTTGCTTTCTATAACAGTTGCAGTGTTTGATTTCGAATAAAATTAAAAACGCGTTTAATTTTACCCAAAATTATCACTAGCTCAAATAAATCCCAATCCAGCTCCGTTGCGTAGTGCTTGTCATTACGAACCGACGCAACTCGTTTCGTGCGAAACAGACCTCGTATGAAAAAGTTATCACGTTACAAATTTATACAATTTATAATATAATAACTCAATCTTTTTTTTAACCTTAATCGAATCACAACCTTACGTTCCCATTTAGCAAATCGTGGCCGCATTTTGTTTCTTCTCCAGGTACGATGGCTTCACGCACGCAAAACCCAAAGGCCGCCGTCCCAAACCTAATTGCCGCGTCACCCACCTTTGATCGGAACTCAATCAAACATACCCACTAGAATACCGACTCCAGCCTCCACCTATGGCCGCGAGCACGGCAAACTCGGTTGCTCTATCTTATCAATTTTCATGCTTGAAAGCCGGCCATTTGAACGTTATTTGCCGACGCCTAGCTTCGTTTTAAATGATCATGACCGTTGAATATCTAGCTCTCTCCGAGCTCTACCATCTTTTAGTTGAAGGCGAGACATGAAAGTTAGTTGATTGAGAGAGATCGAAGGGAAAACAATCGAAATTTTCGGCTATTGAATTATTTTCTGGCGGCCAGGGTTTAAAACCCTAATCTCTTTTGGTTTTGTGAAAAATTGAGATGTTAAGGTCCTTACATAGAAAATTTGAGAAACACTATTCACCCGAGATTTTCCGAACTCCAAACGAAGCGTGCCGGCTGACGTTTCGAATGTTTTACCCCTATTACGAACGCAATGGAATAAATACCGGGAGCCAATTCGATCGTATTTGGAAGATAGGTTTTCAAATCGACTATTTAAAATTAAAATTCACTTAAACTGATTTCTACGCGTTTTAGCTTGCCCCGGACAAACCGTAAATCCGATTGACATGAAATTTGAAATCTTACAATGATTTAACATTGTGGATCTAATGAAACTAGTTTCGTTGAAATCTGAGACTGTTTGAAAAATGACTATTTTTACTTGTCAATTAAATATTAAAATATTTAATTTCCACAAATTAACTTTTTGTTCAATTTTAAAAGTTCTATAACATCATTCTAACTCCAATATGATTTAATACAACTTTACAAATCAATTTTAATCACATTTAACCCAATTTCCAATTATTTCTATGATTTCAAATATTAAATTATCGATTTAATTATCCAATTAAATCTAGATATTCGAAATAAAATTTATTCGACTTACAAAATTTTGCTTGTTAATAATTAAAATCAATTAAATATATGAATTTCAAATTACAGAAATTCTGGGTCGTTACATGACTCTTCCCCTACGCTTTTTCGTTTGGACGTTTTGCTTGGTGGGGAGGTAATAACCGAGGAAGAACGAGGGACCTCTAGTGGGCTGGACCCACCAGGAAGGATGACCTTCAAAGGCTTGTTCAAAAGATCATCTAAATCCACTACTCGAGGATCGACTTTGATTTCTGCTGTCTTTTCTTTTCCTCCATGAGCTGCTCCTTCAATAACTTGAGCATCTAGACCGGGAGTCTCTCCCGTACGAGTAGCCTCGCTTGTTTTCTCCTTCCTCTCCTTGGCGTCACCGCTCCTCGGAGTGGGCCCAAAGTCAGAGCGACCTGCGCAAAATCACAATAGACAAACATTAGAATATAATAACCTTTCGTCGAAAATGACAGCTCTTTTTACTTTAAAAATAAGAGTTATATACTGGCTTCTTGCTGGCTCTCAATCGTTCGAGGAGTCTCACCTTCTGGAATAGGAGATAGAACATAAATGCCGAGGCCAAGGTCTTTCGGGTCATAACCAGCATGTTGCTCGAATGAATCGTGTACTGGCCGATCAGCCAATTGAGCAGAAGGAAAAGCTGGAGACTCGGTTCCAGATGGACCGGCAATGACATCTTTTCCTTTTGATGAGGAGGAACCTTTGCAGTAAAGGGCCTTCACTGCAGACAAGTCTGAAAGCTCACTCCTCCTGAGAAATTCTTTCACCAAAGCCTCCTCATCAACCTCTTCGGTGCCTAGCTCAACCTTCCTGATCTTTATTAAAGTCTCTCATGCCTCAGCTAGAGATTCGAGGTAGCCCTCGCCAAGAAAAGTTAAGTCTTGATGCATGAGGACACGTGCATTGAATTCTACTATAAGCGGGTCAAACATGCACTTAATCTCCTCCCTACCAGCCTCTGTAGCCGCCTCAAGCCGAGAGTCAATCTCCATGGATATTATTCTGTTGCCCTCTTCCTGGGCTTCATCCTTCAGCATCCCGATCTTAGAGAGCTCGTCGTCGAGCTTTGCCTTCAGTAGTCGCGTAGCAATAACCTCGTCGCAATACCATTGCGACTCTTCCTGGGCAGCAGTTTTTTCCACTCTCTCTCTTTGCGGAGTTGATCTACCAACTCTTTGGCTCGGAGGGCAAAATGCATCCCTTTCCTTTTGAACTGAATGCTTCTCTAAAGCCAGGACCCCGCAGCGTTGGACCGCTTCGTTAATTTCTTTCTTATGAGTTGTCTCCAGATGATTGACGGCCTCTGCAGTATCTTTAGCACTTTGTTGGGCGGCTTTGAGCTGAGATTTGTACGAAGAGAGCTCTTCACGTGAGCTTTGATAATGTCTTTATCATGAATAGCCTCGAGCTTCAGGCGATCAATTTCGTGTTGACGCTCAACAGAGATTGTTGAGACTTTTTCGGCTAAGTGAACGAACGCATCATGCTGGACGTAGACATCGTTAGTACAAGAAATAGCGCTTTGTTTGACATGTCCCAGGATCTGATGAATCGTAAGGAGAAATTTCAAGCCATCAAAGCATATCTTTAGGAATGTGGCTTTAAGCTCATCAAGTCGTTCTACTAACGATGGACGAGATACAGGAGCAGGAGGAGTCTGCTTGGAGACTACAGGTGTTTTGTGGGGATCCCGGGATTGCCTGGTACTGGATGAACCGAAGTGTTGATCTTGATGGGCCTCAGGCGGGGACCCCTTATGTTCGGACTTCTCTTTGCTTTTCTTCGATTGATGAGGAGGATCGTGAGGGTAAGAGGATTGGCTATAGGTTTTTCTTTGGTAGGATGATTCTCGGTAGCGGTAGTCTCCATCGCTGGTGTCATCTCTGTCTCGACGTTTGCCGAAACCCGAATCCCGACCGGAGTGGTGAAAAATAGATGAACCACGAAGATGGTCAAGTCCATGTGTACTTCCCATGTCACCTGCACAGAATTTAAATAATGAAAAGTCAGCAAAGAGTAGAGTGATGGCAGAAATTTAAGTGCAAGGTGAAATGCATATGTTTGTACGTGTCCTAGTGTTCCCTTCGACGGACCAGTTTCTTTATCTTTACTAATAGGAGTTTTTTCTCCCTAGTTTTGGTTGAGCGCTTGTATCACCTCTCGTTGGTGAATGAAGCTTAAGGGACTCCGAATCGTCGAAGCCATAGTTAGGCAGATCGTCAGGTATAGTAATCTTTGACAGGCCTTTCAAAGAACTCTCTAAGTGTTGTGAGGAAGGCCTCTCTCCACTGGAATAAGAGTGACCTTAGAAGTTTCACCCACTATTTTCTTCCTTAGTGTGTAGGCTAATTTCTTCTTTCCCTTTGAAGGGGAAGGCATCGTTTCGATATCATGAACCCCGACTATCGCGTCCCGAGCGGGACTAACATTTTCACCCTGTACTTCGAGCGTTTTGGCTTCTCTAATCTCCCCTTCCTCTGGTGTGTCAGGGGCATTACGTGCTGAAGACCCAGCTTGCTTTTTTCCTTTTCCCGAAGCAGGCCTGACTATAGTAACGCCTTGAGGGAGGCTTATTCAGCGACCTTCCACCAGCAGCCCAAACTTCGTAAGCGATTCATTTGAAATGAGAGATCTAATGTCCCGGTCTTCTACGGGATAGCTTGGATAGCTTCAGAATACCCGGAGCCTTCAAAACGTGGGTTGATACCTGTAAAAGTAGAGAAAGAGTTGCAAAGGTGCAATTTTCGCCAAACACGAGTATTGATCCAGAAAAAAGACTTACTCCCTTCCACCCATCTCCTCGCAAAGTCGAGAGGACAACGCACGTAGAACCACTCTTGCTTATACTAGGCGAACTTGCTCCATGCCCTAGTCAGAATTTGACGCTTGCTATGCGGTTCGAGGAATACAAAAGATGGGATATCCGACCGTCTCTTGAAGCGATAGATATAGCGTTTATCGCCAGGAGTCGGGAGCTTGTAAAGGACACTCACGAAGAAAATACGAGTGTCGTATATGAACGTGTGGCTGTTTGGATGTAATTGCAATGGGGCGATCTCGATATATTGTAATAGGTCCCAAAGAAAGGAGTGGAATGGCGGCACGCTTCCAACCCAACACATGAATTTGTTGCAGGTTGTATATCCGACTGTGGGCAAATGAGGACGATCATGTCCCGATGGAACCAACACATCATTGAAAGGAACCCCGTGTACCGAGAAAATACGGCGAAGCATGCTTTCGTTAATCTTCGAGGCTTGGGAATCCATCAGGTCGTCTAAAAAGATTGCTGCATCCAAGGCATCGGAAGCCAAGTCGACAAATATGATTGTGGGGCTCGGCATGTCTTGTACAGGAGTGGTCGACAGATTTGAAGTTCCAACTATTTCTTGTTGAAAAGATGGCCCCAGTCTATCTGAGATCGTGGTAGAACTAGATTTCCCAGACATCTCTAGTGAATGTTGAATCTGACGAAACACCTGTATGAACTATACTTGAAAAACAATCGACATTAGAATTAATAACAAAAATACTCCCCTCATGTAGTGTGTGAACTAGTGCGGCCATTCAAATATAAGTGCTGAGAAATTAAAAGTCACAGAATTGATGAAATAAAGTCAGGATTCGAACTATCATCATCGAAGACCATCATCGCCGACCGTCTGCGAGAGCTTATCGCAAGATGGTTTATGTTTTGAAATCGGCACCGACACTATATATGAAAGGTTATTAACTATTTTAAGCAACTTAAGTTCAGGTTAACAATTGTCAAAACAAGAGAGTTATCAGTCTGGATTGTCCAATATGCTTAATTGTTTAAGTCCGTCCTTGTTCACCATCATATGTTTGGGCGTAAAAAGAGTTTTAAGTCAACAATGCATTATGTTCAAGTTGAGGTGGTTTTGACTGTCATTTGTACACCACTCTCCCACTTTTTCTCTCCACCGTTCGACATGGGCAAGTCATGCCGAACTACAATCATGCCGAGCTGCATCGCTCGACACTTTGCCCCTAACTCCAACCTTATTCCTACGCTCCTCTTCTACCGCCTGACATAGGAGGGTCGTTCGACGAGACATGCCGAGCCATACCGCTCGGCGCTCTACCCATAGCTTCTACTTCTTTTCTGTGCTCCTTATTGCCTCGTTCGGCGTAAAGGAGTTATGCCAAGCCGTGGTCATAACGAGCCACACCGCTCGGCACACTAGACCCAACTCCAACTTCATTCCTACACATCTCTCCATCGTTCGGCATGAGGAAGTCATGCCGAGCTACATCCATACATCTTCCTCCATCTCTCTTTTTCAGACAAATTAAACATTTTCCCTAAATGGCCAATCGATACTACTTCAACTCGCACAACATCCTCGACTGACAGCAATTAACCTCACCAATCCTTACTGAGCCAATACCCTCTTCTCCTTCCTCTCCAACTAATCCTAAAACTCATCTAAAACCCCTGGATCCATCCTCCTAAACTGTGTAACTTCTATCATCTTTGAGTTTGATGAAAATCATTGATTCAAATCTGGTATGAAGCCCTAAATTGAAGAACGTCAAGCGAGTGAGAGTTTCATACATAGGAGGAAGGGTAGAAATATAGTGAAAGACTCAAATTGAAGGTGGAAGTCAATTCAGGCTTGCAGTTAAAGGCAGTCAAGGAGTAGCATGTGGATCTCGGGAGTCAAAAAGAAGGTTAGTGTGTTGGCAAAAGTCCGGAAGGAAGCAGACTCGTAAGATTGTTAGAGCGGAGGTAAAAGGTAAAAAAGGGAAAAGGAGAGAAGTGTTGAGTTATATAAGAACGAGGGAAGATGAATGGACAACTACCGGTAGAACCAGTCAAGGCACCTCCCTCGCTCCGCATCAATGTCGTTTGGTATTCAATGTCGTTTGGCATCCGTATGTCATTCGGCATCCATATGTCGTTCGTCATTCAATGCCTCATTCGACATTTAAAAGATCACTATTGATGAAACAAAACAAGAGCTTAAAGAAAAGTATGGAGTGCTCATGGTTCAAAGTGTATCATGTCCGTCTACAAGATGCACTTTGGGGGGCAAGTGTTACCTATTGGCTTGACCAAGTAATAAGTCGCTCGACATAGAGCACCGTTCGGCATCAAGAGAACGCTCGGCATAGAGCACCATTCAGCATCCAAGCCTCGTATGGCATTTAGCCTCGTTCGGCATCCAAGCCTCATTCGGCTCTTGCCTTGTTCGGCATCCAAGCCTTGCTTGGCATCTAGCCTCGTTCGGCATCTCTCCTCACTCGGCATAAGAGCATCGTTCGGCATGGAAGGGCCGTTCGGCATAGCAAGGTCGTTCGGCATTTCTTCTCACAAGGCATAGCAAGGTTGTTCGTTACTTATAGCTTGGCGTACAGAAGTCACTTACTACGGGTTGAGGTATCTTACTCCTAGGCACATGAGAGAAGTCTAACCCATCTCCGTCTATAAATAGAAGGGTAGGGGCATAGTGAAAGGACCTTTTTTTCGAGAACATTGGGAAGACTCTGCCGCATTCAAGACTCATTCACTTTACTTAGCATTTGTATTTAGGTAGTTGGTGTACGGATTGTATTTGTAACCAATTGTTGAGTAAAGCAATAAAGATTAACTTCAAAGTAGACGTAGGCAGTTACGCCGAACCACTATAAATCCGGTGTTCTTGTCTTTTCTTTTAATTTAGCAAACAATTCTCTATTTTAATTTACATTCTTCATTAATATCTCTACATAATCTATCTCAAGGGTGTTAGTGACCAATTCTTGTGCTAACAATAGGTAGGCCGGTCTTGTGTTGGTAGAGGGCGGATGTTCTATGCCTCTATACATCCATCTAAAGGTGTACACATTCAGAAGGTAGATCCTTCACCTGGTCATTTGTATGGAATTCCATTCTCCAATAAGAACCCATGATTTTGTTTGTATTGGCATAATAAATAGCCTCGAAATGCTATATGGGTAACCATTTCGAATAAGATTAATAAGTTTATTTGCAAATGTTTTCAAAGAATGTCATTGAAAATAATATCAAATGTTTTGATATACAAGTGTTTTAGTTATCATAAGGTAAAATACCCGTCCGTGTTTATTGTGAGTGTGGTCTTTTGGGATACTCTTTCTTTTCAAAGGATTTCTATTCGATGGCTGATATATGCCACTGTCATTTATTATTGAGCTTTTCTCACGCTGGTTTATCAAGCCTGATTCGGGTATTTTCAATACTCGGGTCAGATCCGAGTAGTTTCAGGTTAGTCGAAGATGGTTGGAGTTTCTAGAGGAGAGTTGGAGATATTCATATAAGAATGGACATATTCTATTATCCATTGTACTTAGTTGTTTTAGTTGATGTTTGTCAACAATTATAAGGATAGATGTTTATAACTGTCCAAGCTGAATTTAGGTTAGACTCTGATATATGTATTTAAATGTTTTCCGCTGTAAAGATATTTGTTCAATATTATATGTTATTCCATTCAATTGGGATTCTTTTCTGTCTATTTTTCTTTATTACCCTTGATCATCCATACTTCCGTGCAACTTGGGTCGAACATGAGTGTTTTATTGTCAGTTCAAAGGGTATGGAATTGTAGTTCGTCATATTTGGTATCAGAGCTTTTGCTTGAGCGAACACTGAAGCCTGAAAGGGATAAGTCTCATCACAGATAGAATTAGTAATATCCCAGGAGTAACTCATTAGAGATAGGGTTAGTATCTTAGAATGAGTTATGAGAGTATTATATACATACATACATAATATATATATGTATATATGAGCGCGTATTTGTTAATTCTATAAAAGTGATTTTGTTTTAAAAAAAGTAGGTAAATAAAATAATTTTACCTTGGGTTTATATCTCAAATATACAAAGGGGATATTATTATTTCTGGTTAGAAATTAAGGATTAATTGTTATTTAGTTTAGTAAAACTAAAGTATGAATATCTTATGATTAGAATTGCACAATTTGACTATAAGATATTTCATAGGGAATTAATTGGTAGAAAAATAATTTTTTTAAAATTAATCATATACCCTTAGACATTTAGTTATCAATAAATAATGATTTAATGATTATCAAAATTGATGGATTTAAAAGCTAAGTACAAATATCTTGTGAAGTGAAATTCCCAGTTTGACTATAAGATATTTGATGATAATATTGAAGCTAGAAGTTGTAATTAGAGAAAGTAAAAAGAAAATGCATACTTAGAATTTTTTTTATCAATAAGATTGAAAAAGATAAGCCTAATTTGAGATTTTGGGTAAATATAATATGAAAGGGTAAGTTCTATAACTTATAAAGGAGATAAGATAATTTGAAATTTAGGCTCTTTGATTAGGTTAAAATCAAAGTGAAATTTAAGAATAAAAGATATAAGAAATATTATCCTAGTATAAAACTTTATATTAGTGATACATTTAGGGTAAAAATTGTAATTCAAAGTGAAATAAGACTAGAAGTGTATAGTTTTGAATTAAATGGATAGTATGTTGATTGTTGGATGAAAATGTTTAAATAACAAATACCATTTGAATTAAGTTCCACAATTTGACTATAAAGTATTTAATGGATTTAAGGTTAAGAAATTTGATTTAGAAAATGAACAGGTAAATAAGTTAAGTGGATAATCATAAAATTAGTAAGAAAAAGATGTGCACTTAGTAAAGTATTCTTATTATTGATATGATAAACAATGTTAACTAAATTAATACCTTAGGTAAATAAAACTAAGGATTAAGTTTTATAACTTATTAATTTGAGATAATAGTAAAATTCCACATTTGTTAAATACCCTAATCGAAGTTGTAACGGTCTGAAGTTTGGGGATGTGTATATATACTCTTAGGAAGTAAAGGTATATTATACAAGTTAAGTCATATTTGTATGCTTAAGTAATAATGTATTTAGTAGAAGGTAATTGGTTATGAGATAAACATGGATTAATAGAAATTTTGAAAAAATATATTAGGTAAAAATGAATGTGAATAAGTACATAAGTTATACGTAGATCATTTCGGCACATATATTGTTGATCTAAGATTTGAGTACAGAACTTTGAGATGTTCACACCAATACAAAAAAGGAACTAATCACTCGATTCTTGACAGCGAGAATTGATGAGAGTTTATGAATATGTACATGAGTTTTCTATGATAGTTGAGAGCTATGCAAGGAAAGCAAGAGTTTGTGATTAAGAAGTCTGATCAAAGTCCGCACTAGAAAATCGGAGGATCGTTACTAGTTCGAAAGAAAAGTTATGGATTCAAATAATAGATCGAATCAATTATCACATATAGTATGATGTTTTGGGTCTGTCTATATAGTAGTTAGATAGTTATCTTAAACAGTAGACTCTAAGATATAATGGGGGCTGATGTTTTGTTATGTATATATATAGACCTTAGGTATAGTACATGCTCAGGTTAGGGAATGAGTTATGTGGACGTATTCTTTTATGTTGATATAATATCAGTTTGGTTGTTTTTGGATGTATAGTCTTGTTTGGTTATTGTATATATTATCTTAAGTGTGCAGTACGCACAAAGATGGGTACGATAGAAGTCTGACTTGATGTATGTATATATAACCTTAACTATGTGATAAGTACACAGGTTAGTGTGGGGAATCTCCATGCATATGTTTGGCATCATTTTTTTAGGGTTGTTATGATATCGACCTTCTTCTTTTTCTATCATCAGTATAAATAAGTCAAAATGTTTGAGGATACAAGTATGAGATAGATTCATTTATCTAGCTTTCATTTCGAGGACGAAATGCTTTTAAGTCGGGGATAATGTAACGAACCGTAATTTCACTACTTCGAAAATGAGAGATTTTGCTTATTTTTAAATTTAAAAGGATTTTAAAACTTAAATAAATAATTTGTATATAATAAATAAGAATATAGAAATTATTTATTATTATAATTACTAATTAACAATTATCAATTTGGATTTTAGAACAAATCAACAAAAGTTAAGTTTCGTTAAAAATAAATAAAAGATTAAATAAATGGATTTAAATATTTATTTAATAAGTTAAATCTTATATACAACATCTAATAAAGATAAAAAAAAAGTATATTAAAAGATTTAAATGTATGTTAATAATCATTGTGCAGAAATAACCAAATTTTGTCGTATTTTGTCAGTATTACATACACTATAAAAATTAGGGATTTTGATATTAATTAAATTTGATTTTTAAAAATAAAGAGACATGTTTCAATTTATTTAAAGAAGTAAAAATTCCATTTTAAATTTGGTTTACTTCGATGTATAGCTTAACAAAAACATCAAATTTTGACTGTAAATTTGTCGACAAAAACACTGTTTTCAACCAAAACAAGTTGTCGTCAAGTTGCCGCAACTTGATACATTTTGTAACATATAAATATAAGTCTACAAACTTTTTAAACACTTTACATTTAGCACTAAAAAACAAATGGGTTTTACTTTTGAAAAGTTTAAATAAATCAAAAGGCAAAAAGACATGATTTGACTAGCTAAATTTTATTTTATATCTTTATAGACAACATCATTACACTCATTTCCATCACCATTAATGCTTAAGTCATATCACTTACGTAAGAGGAGAAAAATGATTATTTAACATTTTAGAGTTTAAGAAAAAGAGGCAAACATCATTTCATTAGGTACAAACTTACATCCTACCATCATTTCACCATTAATACACTTCTTATTATGTTAAGCAAAAGTCAAAAAGTAAGGTAAGGGTATTTAGGACATTAGCCACTCAAACTCTACTTATAAATACAAGGCTAAACCCTTCTTTCTTCACTACATTTTCATTCTACAAAATTTCTAAACTCCGTTCTCTTCCTATTCCATTACTTCCTTCTTCTTCCTCCATTTCCATGGCTTCGCACCTCTCCATTCACTTCAACCAAGCTCCACCACTACCTAAACCCCCTATACTCTCGGCCACACCACCTACATCTCACCGAAATAATAGCGACACCACCACCCAAACTAAGGCCGAACTCCACCTCCACCCTACAAGTTCGTACCCCCTCCTTACCATCAAGCCCGAGACCTCCAAACCACCTACTCAGCTCAAAACACATGCACACCCCACCTACCCACTTACCCAAAGCCACACACACCCAATAGCCTAGGCCGTACACTCCAAACCCCCTCTTAAGCCCACAACTGAAATAAGAAAAAAGTGAAGGATAGGAAATGGCAAGAGTCGAGACGTTCGGAAAATAGCATGTTAGTTCATTGTTCGTAAGCACACAAATTCGCCTAAACATTGACGGAGTGGAAATAAAGGTGAGAAATCCTCAACGCTTCTGAAATTATATTTTGGTTATGTTAAAATAATCACATTGATACCATTATGACATACGAATGTTTATACCATTTGATTGTAATTATGGATGATTTTGATAGTTGATTAGATTATTGAATTGTGATAATATATCCCCTTATGGTAGTAATAGTGAATGTTGAATTTAAAATCATATGTTATGTGATTGGTTGAATGGATGTTATGTTAGTGATAAATATGGATATTTGTTATGTTCATTTTGATTTAGTGATCTCTTTGTTAATAAGACCATATTTTAGTGATATAAGATATTTTGAAAAATAAGTCTACTTTCAATTAGAAGTGAAATTAAAGTAAAAATGAAAGATAATTTGAAATTTAAAGTGAAACGGGTTTGAAAAGGCTAGTGAAATTGAAATTGAGATGAATAGTGAAATTGAAATCGATTTTTAAAATTGAAGCCAAGATTATGGTTAAATTGAAGTTTAAATTGAAATTCGATTTGAAATCTAAGTTCTAAATGTGTTTAATTTGAAGTTAAAATTGAAATTGAATTGAAATTGGAATTTAAAATTTAATATTAAAATAATTTGAATATAATAATATTATAATATGGAAATGGTAAAAATTCATTTTAAAAGCTTCAAAAAGTGAAAATATTAATTTAAAATGTTTTATAATGATTTTATAAGTGATAGAACTCAATTTAAATAAATTATTTCAAATATTGAAAAATAAGTTAAAATAGGTACGTTGCGCAACGATAGTTCGCGATTTCACACCGAAAAGTTCAAATGAATGCATGAAGTGAATAGATTTTGAAATAAGTCCAAATCAATTTTCTAGAAAAATCGCGCTAGTGTAGTTAACTGACCGTAATAGGAAATCGGTTTAAATGAATGTTTAAATTATGAAAAAAAATATGAATATTTTTTTATAAATCTATTTAAATAGTTTAAAAGAGATTTGGATTGGGAAATATGAGCTATCTAATGTTTAAAAGTTGATTTAATCAAATAAGCTTATATAGCACTTTCCGCAACACTTTTATGCTGCGAATTATATAACTTTTTGAATGTGAGTTTAAACGTGATAATTTTTTCCAAAATCAACTGTGAATGTTTTTAAAAGGCAAATTTAGCGTTTTTGAAAGATAATTTGGAATCTTTACAATTAATTCCAAAATTAAGTTGAAAATATGAGTATGTGGAAACGACTAGTACATTTGTCCCGCTTGTGAGATCTGGAAAGATAAAACAAGGTGTTTAAAGCTTAGGAATGGAGCAAACAGTATCCTGAACTTACTTGGCCTATGTTTTCTTTTCTTAGGCCAAGGGTTTAACAAATCGAAAGAAAAGCATGGATGCTCTTAAATAAAAAGATTCCGTTAAGTTTTCCAAAATGAAAGAAGAGTATTATTATCCAAAATTTAAGCAATCTCCAGAATAAATGATTTCTATTTACTCAAAAATGTTTGCTAAGAATGATTTTAGGGTTTATCATAAACGATGTCCTAAATAATATTGTTTTTGACCCGCGTAAAAGTTAAGAAATTTGGATCGAGAGTTAAGTAAGGAAATTTGAGATATTATCCGAAGAGAAAGAATGAATTACTTAAAATTATTATAAATCAAAAGAAGGAGATTGTGACGACCCGGAATTTTTAAGTGATTTAAATTGGAATATTTAATCGATTTTAAATATTAAATGGTATAATTCTCAATTGAATTACGAATATCACAATTTATTTAATAATTAATTATCGAATTAAATAACTTGAATTTGAATAAAATGTTGAATCTGGAATTTTAAGCCTGTTAAAAATAATTTGAAGACTTATAAAATCTATATTGATAATATTGAAGATAATAGAAGTTTGAAATTTAAATTTAATGGTGATTTATTCGGTTTTAAAATTTCATCGTTTAAATTGAGTTTAAAAATAACTTTCCGAGGAACAGTCTCAGAATTCGACGAAACCAGTTCCATTGGGTCCGCAATATTGAATTATTGTTGGAGTTTAAAATTTCGTATTGATCGGAATTAGAGTATGAGTGTACGATATAATAATACGCTGAAAAAAAAACTAAATTAATAATAATTTATTCAGTCAAGCTTTTCTTATACGCCATCCTTTACTCGTTTCAAGCACGCTACGCTCATCTTCTCTCAGAAGCTAATGAACGAGAGTTATAAGCGTGTTTCCCTTTCTCCTTTTCGAAAACCTTTCAGCACTTGAAAAAAAAATTAAGTAATGGTGGCCGAGCGAATCTATGTATCGCGTCTCCCTCCTCTTATATTGCTTTCCCCCAAATGAGTTCGATTGCAGTTAAAAAAAAAGGGGCAGAACGTATCGAATTGAAACCAAGGCCGAAACCCTTTCCCTACAGTTTATCTTTAAATCAAAACTTCATGATGGCCGAGCTCTGTCAATTTTAAAACGTTTGGGCCGAGTATCCTTAGCCGCGATAGTAGGAGGGGCCAGAGAATCGTCGCGTCAAGCTAGGGTTTCGCGATTTGGAGGCTCGTCGTTCGTTGATGGCCGCGATTCTTGGTGTTATTCGAGCATTGTGCAGACAGTGGGGCAGCGTCGGGGTCGATGTCACGAATGGAGGAGGGTTCGAATGGGATGCGTGTAACTGTGCAGGCAGGGGAGTTAGGGTGGTCGGCGACGTTGCAAAGTAGGGATTGGTGAGGTGAGGTATTCATCTTCACTGTTAATTGTTTTTAAATTTATAGGTTTGTGTAAAAAAAAATATAAGTAAATAAAAATAAAATGTATTATAGGTAATTAACATGTTTAGTAAATTGATTTATTTATTTTAATCACCAAAAGAAAATTTATCTAAGGAAACTTTGTTAAAACAAGAACTTTTAAAATAAAAATCAATAGTTAGTTAAATTTTACCAAATGGAAATTAATTTTTCGCGTAGTTCAAATATTTATCATATGAATATTTATACAAGGTTAAAAGATCGCGAAGAAAACAATTCGCGAATTGGATTGGTATCTCAATAATCAAAGGTGAGTTAATCTCACTCAGTTAAAATTAGATTTAAATGATTAAATTTAAATAATTGTTGAATGATTGGATTGACTGATATGCTATAGTGTGATATATATTTGGAATTGGTATTGTATATTGTGCTAATATCTATGGATGCAGGAAAAACAGGTTGGAGGGATCCAACTGGATCCCTCAACATTTATTTAAATTGTTTAATAACCTCTGTTGTGATTATTTTATATTCTGTGATGAATATTATTGATATTATTGGTAATTGGTATATTGAATGTTATGGTTCGATTGGATATAATTGGGAATAATGAATTACCAAAAATATATAAATTGAATTTTGGAAAAGAAAATTTAAGAAGTGAAATTGTAAGTAAATTAATTTAGGAAATTTAAATAGATTTAAGAATGAATTGGAGAAGAAATAGAGTGACTTTAAATTTCTAATAAATAAATCGTGAGTATAAAAGGAAAATTTGAGTAAACAGGGAGTTAATGAATTGTAAAAATTCAGTGTTATTATTTAAAAGAACAAAACATTTATTTAAAGGTTAAGATTTAAATTATTAAAAGAATAAAAGAAGAAATTGGGAAAAATATGGAATTTGTATATTTTCGTTAAAAGTTTTAGAATCAAACGGAAAATAACAATCATAATAATTAAGTCCATACTTTATGAATTTTGAAATGAATTAAGCAATTAAAGAAAATTATTTCAAATGAGATAAATTTGAAATCAATTTGGGAAATTGATTTAAGTGATTGAAGTTGGAACTTCTCCCTAGATAACCAAGCACGTTTCTAAACAAATTTTTAAATATAAAATAAAAGTTTTAAGTTGATTTTAAAAGCAAGTTTGGAAATTTTATTATTTCTAAATATTTAAATTATGAAGTAAGTCTTTCCTTTTAATCTATTATAGTAGTAATTATTTAAAGAGTGACTTAGCAGTTTGTTTAAGATAAAAAAAATTTAGTTATATTTTATAAAGTAACATTATTTTCAAATATTCATATAGTATGTATTTTTTTTTCAAATCATTGAAGTAGTTTTAAAATAAAAATGTTCTAAAGTATATTTCAATGAAAAGTGTTTAAATTTATTTTTAAATCTAGTTTTGTGCTTGGTGATTTCGGAGGAGATAGAAAAATTGAGAAAGTTTATTTAGAAAGGAAAAATGGGTTTGAAACTGTTTTTCAAAGGGTTGAAAATAGAAATATATCTTGTGAAGATATTTTTGGAGATTAATAAATAATTTGGAAAATTATTTATTGGTTGATGGTTGTTGTGTGAATATTAATTGATAGTTAAATAACCGACTATCAATATTAGACAAATGCGTTGATCGTTTCGAAGAGACCGGGATCGAGATTTATTTCTCGAAAACCACTTCGATCCGGTTTGTACGTTTCGTGTAAACGATTTTGGATTCGAAGATGGAGCAATGAAGTGCAAGGGCTAGTCGCTACTAATCCTGAGGATATTTCCAAAATGGATGTAGTAGGAATAGTGCCTTCGGTTCCGTTCGAACCTGGGACGGACTTGTACGGACGAATGCTTGCGAAACATCGTCAGGTGGGCGATGGGTATTCTAAGGAATATGTTCTATAAAGGTAACGCTTAGCCTCAAGCCTCATCAACCGGGAATGACTGAAAATCAGGGGATATGCAGCAAGGTTAGGTGGGTCATGCCCAAGCAGGACAAGATATTTCCCCTGTCTAGATGTCCCTTTTTATATATTTCGGCTTAGTGGGTGGTTGGTCGCGCCAACCACGGGGTTTATCTTGTTCGGGACTGTTCAGTAAGGAATGGTTCCGGCCTTGTGTTGCAGGGGATGAAGGGAGTAATCCTCGGTACGGTGATCTAGGCCCCGTACTGTGACAGGTGGTACCCCAGTGCCTAGTCATTGTTGGAAATCCATTCTCCTTACGAGCCTTTTACGAGTTTTGTTTGTATTACCCACTCTGTGGCTAGTAGCTGGAATTTAATAATGTAACAATTTCGGCTATTTTATAAGTATTTGTATATAGACCCTATTATAATATCAGAGGATTTCTATAAAAAAATTATTTTAGCTATCGTAAGGTAAAAACCCGACATGTTTATTTGTGGCGTGGTCTTACGAGATGCTTTTGTTTTCAAAGGAGTTTTAAAACTTTAATAATCAATTGGGTGTGATTTTCTCACGCTGGTATTCCAGACTGACTCGGGTGTTATTTAACTGTAATGCTCGGGTCAGACTGAGTATTATAGAATACAGGAATGATGCTGTGGAGCTCAGGAGACGAGCTGGATGACGATACGTATAGTCGTACTTGTTATATATATATTCCGCTGTTTGAGTTGTTGTGTATTCATTGTATGTTATTGACGTGAGTTGTGACTGATGTACTCTGATTATGTAATATATGTAAACAGATATATTTGATTTTGAGTAAAGATTATTTATTATCTATTATATTTTATTCCGCTGCGATGGTTAGATTCTGATGTTGATTTTGTTTCTCTTCTTCTACCTCTTCTTCTTAAACCCAAATGGTTCGTATTTCTGTGCAACTTGAGTTGATTGTTTTAGAATAGCGCTGACTCAAGGGGTACGGATTTGCAGGTCGTTACACTTGGTATCAGAGCTTAGGTTGGTGATAACCTTGGCTCTGGTGGGAATTACTCATTTAAATTAGAGTCTACAGTACTCTATAATGAGTTTGAGCGTATTAATAGATATGAGCGCGTATTTGTTAGTGAATATAAATTGTTTTAATATTGTGTTGATTGATTTATTGAGTGGCATATGAACCTTCGTCGATATAGTCTGCGCAACTGTATCGAAGGGGTTTCTAAACACTTGAATAGAACAATTGACACGGTATTGTTTTAAATGTGGGTAAATGAAATAATTTTACCCAAAATATATTTTGATATAAATAAAAGTTTTGTAAACTATTTAGCTAATATATGGTTGCTTGGATGTTAGGAATGATAATATTAAAATATTATCATTTTTAAGTGAAAATTTAACTAGAAATTGTAAATATAATCAAAGATTGAGAAGATAAATTCAATTATGTAATGAAATTTATAAATGTGAATTATAAATGTAAATTATAAATTGAAATATAATCAAATGAGAATTTGTATAAGTATAAACTGTACAAAAGAAATATAGTTAAAACTTATTTAAGCAAGACTTGGAAATTTATATCCCAGGAATTTGGAAGTATTTTGAAGATTAATGATAGCATTGTTTTGGAGATATTTCAGAAAGGGAATTGTTATAAATGGATTTTGGAAGTAATATAGCATTGAAATTACTTGGATTATTGGAAAATAATTCTGATGATGACGGCCGCATCATCAATATTCATTTTCGAATTTCTAAGTGAAGAATTGCTACCAAATTGATTTGTTTAGGAAAGCAAGATGTTTTTGAAAATTTCAAAGGAAATTTGTTGGAAATAAAAGCCAGGATTGGATTAAATTTTTTGAGAAATGTGGTTTGTGATATTGGAGATTTCAAAATAATTTGCAGCAAAAGCCGGTGTTTTTAAATTCCTGATGAGATGGATTATAAGCTTATAAGTTAAGATGATTTTTAAAGCAGGAAGGAAATATAAGCTTTAGATAGTGGAATGAAAATTTAAAGAGAAAAGTTAAAAATGAAATTAACTTGGATTCGGAAATAAAATTTAACTAGATTGAAATAAATTGAATAGGCTGGAAAGAATATCCAGTTGTGTTCGAATTAAGTTGAAATCGAATTGAGTTAAATGAATCCGAGCTAAAATAAAATCTAATTGGAATAAAATTCGATTGGGTTATTGAATGGAATTAGATCCTTACCTGAATAAAGGGAAAATAAATTGGATAAGGATTGGATTGAAATAAATAAATTAAAATAACTTGTCAAAGGATTAAAAATGCATGGAATAAAATATGCTTTGAATTATAAATATGCATAAGGCTTGAGTTAAAAATAAAAGACGAATATATTCAAGCCTATAATGAATGGAAATGTGTAAAATAATAAGTTATGACTTATAAATTGAAAAATGGAATTGAAAACCCAAAATAAATATTATTGATGAATTGTAGAATAAAATAAAAATCAAAACTTGAATTATAAACTAAATTGAACCAAGAAAAATAAATGTAGTGATATTTGGAAGTAAAATTCAAGTGTTGGATTATAAATAAGGGAAGGACTAATTGATAATAAATTAGTTAACTAAATGTGTAAATGGAGATCAATGTAGTTAAATAAAAGCTGAATTGTAAGCTAATAATGGAAATTGGAAATAAAACTCAAGTTATAAATCAAGTTCGACTTGAATCATTAGTAAAGAAAATATAATGGAAAGTAGCCTTGCAATTAAATAATTGATTTGTGAACCAAATTGCAATGTAAGTTAATAAATTGGATGGTAAGTTAAAATGTGAATGGTGAAATCAGAACTTGAGTTTTTAATTAAAATTTAACTTGAAGTGTTAACAAATTAAAAATAATTGGGAATGTATCGAAAAAAAATGGATCTGGATTTAAAATAGTAATGGTATGAATTGCAAATAAAATACAAATCAGTGGAAATAAGTTGGAAATGTCTTTGTGATAAATTGAATGAGTTGAATCTGGGAAGTTAAATTCTATAATAACCAATCAAATGAAATTGCAAATTTAAAATGAGATTGATTGAAATAGAATCAAGTTAAATTGAAATAAATTGAAAAGAGAACTTTGATTGTAAGATGAGAATGAGCTTAAGTGTAAAATTTGAATAAATTGAAGTAAATTGACTTAAGCTAAATGAATGGAGGAGAGTTGAATTGAATTCCACTTGAACCAAGTTTAATGATATTGGGTTGGATTTAAATCAAGAGAAAATAAATTGTTAATCGAAATAAATTCGATGAGTATTAACTAATATTAATGGAATGGAATTCCAGAATAAATAATTGTAAACCATTTAAAAATTATTAAGGGATTGAAATAAAAGAAAATTTTAATTGGCAATTAAGATGAACCTAGGTTGTCAATGGTTTGAATGAACTAGTTTGGTTAATAAAATTGAAATGCAATGGAACTGAGAATATATGGATTGTGAATAAATTTTCTAATGGAATAGAATTAAGAATAAATTGAGTTAAAATCCATTTAAATTGGTTATAAACGTAAATACTTATTTATTTACATAAATCTCATCAAATTGTATAGAATAAAATATCATTGGATGTAAATGGAGGTAATTAAAATACTATGAATTAGTAGGAGTAAAATAAATTGATTTTGAAAGCGATGGAATTAAATATGAATTGATTTTTCTTAAGAATAAATTAAATGTAAGCGATTGAGAGTTAAACCATTCAAATTTGAATAAAAATGGTTTGTAAATTAATTGAAATAGTTAAGTTACTATGGAAGTATAAAAAAATTGCTTCCAGAAAATGTTGGATATGCATTTCTTTAGAATTCATGTGTTTTAACCTTTGCAACGAAGTGAAATATAGTTAAACTGCATATATTTGGCACTTACATGTTTAAATTGAGTAAATACAGGTACTTGGAAGCCGTGTGGCTGGATTTGGTTGTGCTATTTGCTAAAAATATTAAGCCGCTTGCTTAAAATGCTAAATAAGGTACGCCTACGCAATTAAAATAGGAAATATGAACTGTTTTTGGTTTTCCGACCGTGTGGGTCGATGTATATATATTTATCTCTTTTGTCAAATTGCAAAAACTGCTCCGTACAAAGGGGACTCTGCCAAAAAATTTCAGAAATTTTGAGAGCTAGAAAATTTTTGAAAATTTTGGAAAATTTTGTTAACGACAAAACTATTTAGAATTGGTAACTAAAATAAGTTAGTAAATGAAACTGATTAAAGTAATGACTTAAATTAGTTATAAATGAAGGATAAAATTTAAAAGTTCAAAGTTGAAAATAAATGAAATACATATGTAATGTGGAAATCGATTTGAATAGAAATAGGTATAAACTACAAATGGTAAAGAGAAATAAAGATAAGAAACATATAAAATGTTTATACTAACTTAAGAAAGGAATGGTAAATTCTAGATTGGAGATTGATAATACAAATATAATCTAAGATAATATTGAAATGAATAGATATTGACATTTTGTAAGAAAGTTGATAAAATGTTTTGGGAATATTGTGATTAGATACTGGTGCTAAACAGGATATGCAGGTATATATTAAAAAAAGAAGAAGGGAAATTTGATTTGGTTCCAAGAGATAAATTTGAAATGCTCGACAAAAAGGTATGTATTTAATTTGGTATGAAATTTGATTGGGATTTGGATTGAGCCACTTGGCGTTTTGTTTTCTTTTTGGAATTGGGAGGCCGTAGAGCCATTTTGTAGTTGTACCGAGCTAGCCGTGCAAAGGAGACGCTGGCAAAAAATTTCGGAAATTTAGGGAGTTAGAAAATTTTGAGAAAATTTTGATAATTTAAAATTTGGTTTTAAATTGAAACTTGAATGGTTAAACAAATGGTCTGGTTTGGAAATTAATAAGAATGATAATGGATCTTTTATAAAAGATAGTTGGTAAGTTGTTGAATTGTTAGAAACTGTTTGGTTTTGGGAAAGTAACGGGTTTTGGGCCATTCTTCCTAGTTAGTAATTTCGGGGACGAAATTCTTTTAAGGGGGAAGGAATGTGACGACCCGGAATTTTTAAGCGATTTAAATTGGAATATTTAATCGATTTTAAATATTAAATGGTATAATTCTCAATTGAATTACGAATATCACAATTTATTTAATAATTAATTATCGAATTAAATAACTTGAATTTGAATAAAATGTTGAATCTGGAATTTTAAGCCTGTTAAAAATAATTTGAAGACTTATAAAATCTATATTGATAATATTGAAGATAATAGAAGTTTGAAATTTAAATTTAATGGTGATTTATTCGGTTTTAAAATTTCATCATTTAAATTGAATTTAAAAATAACTTTCCGAGGAACAGTCTCGGAATTCGACGAAACCAGTTCCATTGGGTCCGCAATATTGAATTATTGTTGGAGTTTAAAATTTCGTATTGATCGGAATTAAAGTATGAGTGTACGATATAATAATACGCTGGAAAAAAAACTAAATTAATAATAATTTATTCAGTCAAGCTTTTGTTATACGCCATCTTTTACTCGTTTCAAGCACGCTACCCTTGTCTTCTCTCAGAAGCTAATGAACGAGAGTTATAAGCGTGTTTCCCTTTCACCTTTTCGAAAACCTTTCAGCACTTGAAAAAAAATTAAGTAATGGTGGCCGAGCGAATCTATGTATCGCGTCTCCCTCCTCTTATATTTCTTTCCCCCAAATGAGTTCGATTGCAGTTAAAAAAAAAGGGGCAGAACGTATCGAATTGAAACCAAGGCCGAAACCCTTTCCCTTCAGTTTATCTTCAAATCAAAACTTCATGATGGCCGAGCTCTGTCAATTTTAAAACGTTTAGGCCGAGTATCCTTAGCCGCGATAGTAGGAGGGGCCAGAGAATCGTCGCGTCAAGTCTAGGGTTTCGCGATTTGGAGTCTCGTCGTAGGTTGATGGCCGCGGTTCTTGGTGTTATTCGAGCATTGTGCAGACAGTGGGGCAGCGTCGGGGTCGATGTCACGAATGGACGAGGGTTCGATTGGGATGCGTGTAACTGTGCAGGCAGGGGAGTTAGGGTGGTCGGCGACGTTGCAAAGCAGGGATTGGTGAGGTGAGGTATTCATCTTCACTGTTAATTGTTTTTAAATTTATAGGTTTGTGTAAAAAAAAATATAAGTAAATAAAAATAAAATGTATTACAGGTAATTAACATGTTTAGTAAATTGATTTATTTATTTAATCACCAAAAGAAAATTTATCTAAGGAAACTTTGTTAAAACAAGAACTTTTAAAATAAAAATCAATAGTTAGTTAAATTTTACCAAATGGAAATTAATTTTTCGCGTAGTTCAAATATTAATCATATGAATATTTATACAAGGTTAAAAGATCGCGAAGAAAACAATTCGAGAATTGGATTGGGATCTCAATAATCAAAGGTGAGTTAATCTCACTCAGTTAAAATTAGATTTAAATGATTAAATTTAAATAATTGTTGAATGATTGGATTGACTGATATGCTATAGTGTGATATATATTTGGAATTGGTATTGTATATTGTGCTAATATCTGTGGATGCAGGAAAAACAGGTTGGAGGGATCCAACTGGATCCCTCAACATTTATTTAAATTGTTTAATACCCTCTGTTGTGATTATTTTATATTCTGTGATGAATATTATTGATATTATTGGTAATTGGTATATTGAATGTTATGGTTCGATTGGATATAATTGGGAATAATGAATTACCAAAAATATATAAATTGAATTTTGGAAAAGAAAATTTAAGAAGTGAAATTGTAAGTAAATTAATTTAGGAAATTTAAATAGATTTAAGAATGAATTGGAGAAGAAATAGAGTGACTTTAAATTTCTAATAAATAAATCGTGAGTATAAAAGGAAAATTTGAGTAAACAGGGAGTTAATGAATTGTAAAAATTCAGTGTTATTATTTAAAAGAACAAAACATTTATTTAAAGGTTAAGATTTAAATTATTAAAAGAATAAAAGAAGAAATTGGGAAAAATATGGAATTTGTATATTTCCGTTAAAAGTTTTAGAATCAAACGGAAAATAACAATCATAATAATTAAGTCCATACTTTATGAATTTTGAAATGAATTAAGCAATTAAAGAAAATTATTTCAAATGAGATAAATTTGAAATCAATTTGGGAAATTGATTTAAGTGATTGAAGTTGGAACTTCTCCCTGGATAACCAAGTACATTTCTAAACAAATTTTTAAATATAAAATAAAAGTTTTAAGTTAATTTTAAAAGCAAGTTTGGAAATTTTATTATTTCTAAATATTTAAATTATGAAGTAAGTCTTTCCTTTTAATCTATTATAGTAGTAATTATTTAAAGAGTGACTTAGTAGTTTGTTTAAGATAAAAAAAAAATTTAGTTATATTTTATAAAGTAACATTATTTTCAAATATTCATATAGTATGTATTTTTTTTATAAAATCATTGAAGTAGTTTTAAAATAAAAATGTTCTAAAGTATATTTCAATGAAAAGTGTTTAAATTTATTTTTAAATCTAGTTTTGTGCTTGGTGATTTCGGAGGAGATAGAAAAATTGAGAAAGTTTATTCAGAAAGGAAAAATGGGTTTGAAACTGTTTTTCAAAGGGTTGAAAATAGAAATATATCTTGTGAAGATATTTTTGGAGATTAATAAATAATTGAAAATTTATTTATTGGTTGATGGTTGTTGTGTGAATATTAATTGATAGTTAAATAACCGACTATCAATATTGGACAAATGCGTTGATCGTTTCGAAGAGACCGGGACAGGTTAGGTGGGTCATGCCCAAGCAGGACAAGATATTTCCCCTGTCTAGATGTCCCTTTTTATATATTTCGGCTTAGTGGGTGGTTGGTCGCGCCAACCACGGGGTTTATCTTGTTCGGGACTGTTCAGTAAGGAATGGTTCCGGCCTTGTGTTGCAGGGGATGAAGGGAGTAATCCTCGGTACGGTGATCTAGGCCCCGTACTGTGACAGGTGATACCCCAGTGCCTAGTCATTGTTGGAAATCCATTCTCCCTACGAGCCTTTTACGAGTTTTGTTTGTATTACCCACTCTGTGGCTAGTAGCTGGAATTTAATAATGTAACAATTTCGGCTATTTTATAAGTATTTGTATATAGACCTTATTATAATATCAGAGGATTTCTATAAAAAAATTGTTTTAGCTATCGTAAGGTAAAAACCCGACATGTTTATTTGTTGCGTGGTCTTACGAGATGCTTTTGTTTTCAAAGGATTTTTAAAACTTTAATAATCAACTGGGTGTGATTTTCTTACGCTGGTATTCCAGACTGACTCGGGTGTTATTTAACTGTAATGCTCGGGTCAGACCGAGTATTATAGAATACAGGATATGATGCTGTGGAGCTCAGGAGACGAGCTGGATGACGATACGTATAGTCGTACTTGTTATATATATATTCCGCTGTTTGAGTAGTTGTGTATTCATTGTATGTTATTGACGTGAGTTGTGACTGATGTACTCTGGTTATGTAATATTTGTACACAGTATATTTGATTTTGAGTAAAGATTATTTATTATCTATTATATTTTATTCCGCTGCGATGGTTAGATTCTGATGTTGATTTTGTTTCTCTTCTTCTACCTCTTCTTCTTAAACCCAAATGGTTCGTATTTCTGTGCAATTTGAGTTGATTGTTGTAGAATAGCGTTGACTCAAGGGGTACGGATTTGCGGGTCGTTACAGAGATTTTGAAATCATACGAAAAGAATTAATGTGAAAAGAGACTTAATAAATCCTGTATATTCATATTCACTATTTATCGACAATTGGATTTTGAAAAACCGGAGTCGGATTCGGGTGATTCTTCTCCAAAAACTACTTCGAACCAATGTCGAAGTTCGAACGTGAAGACATGTTGAAGATGACGCTTATTGAATGTGACGACCCAGAATTTTGAACATTTGAAATTGAAATATTTAATTGATTTTAAATATTTGGAGGTTAGTTTCACTTGAATTTCAAATATAAATATGAATTTGGCAATTAAATTATTTAATTAAATTTATTAACGATGGGTAAAAATTTGAATTTTTAATTTTTAGGTTGTTTAAAATAATTGATGGCTTGGAAAATTTATATTGATGATACCGAAGATAATGAAAGCTTCAGAATTGGTTTGGGAAATGTTCTGTTCAGTATTGAGATTTATCGTCTAAATCAATATTTTAAAATGGCCTTCCGAGACACAGTCTCGGAATTCGGCGAAACCTGTTTCATTAGATCCATAATATTGTTTTATTATCTGATTTCAATTTTCATAGCAATCGGAGTTGTCGTTTAACCCTGGCAGCTCAAAAAGCGTAGAAACTATTTTAATCGATTTAATTTAAAATTGATCGTTTACTTCCGTAACTTATGCATATGATCGAATTAGCCTCTGAAACACGTTCCATTGTGTTCGGAATGCGGACAAAACCTTATAAACGCCTGGTGGCACGCCTTGATAGGAGTTCGGGATTTCGAGTTAGGTTATACGAGATATTTTGAATATAAAATTATATTAAAAAAAAATTAATTAGAAAATCACTACAACCTTCCTCCATACGCCAACATCATCGTATTTCTTTTCTTCTAAAAAACAATCATATGACAAAACCCCCAAATCAAGCCCTAATTCATCTCGTACGAAATAAAATAGAATAAAACCGCGAGGCCTATGATATCGCGACCGGAGGCGAGAGGCAAAGAGGGGCCAAGGCTAGCGTGCGTAGGAAGGTGGCACGTTCATGGAGATGGCTAGAGCATCGTGAGTGAATGCTCATGAGTGGAGATATCCGCGATGTCAGGCAAAGTCGAGTTGGAGGTCGCTTGTCTAGGGGAGGCGACTAGTGATCGGAGGTGAAGGGAGGAGAGACATGGCTGTGGTTATTTGGTGGGCAATCTGGAAGGTTGCAACCTGGGTTTGGTGGCATCCATGGCGTGACGTTAGGCGATTGGGTCGACCTCTGGGTGGTCTCGGCTGGATCTGGGTGGTCGAATCAAAGTTTGGCAGCGAGCATCTGACGATGGTAAGATCGAGGCAGGGTGATAGTGATGGCTCGCGTCGGTGATGGCCAATTTAGGGTTTTGGGCATCTCGTGCTTGACCTAGGCAGTGTGGTATAGCCTATTTCGCTTCTAAATTTATATTTGTTTTTATCAACTCAGATTTGAAAAAATAGCAGATAAAAAATGTATATAGTTCAAAATAGAAAAAAATATTATTACAATAGGATGTATACAGGATTTAAAACAATAAGGTATAAATCATTTTGTTTTTTTAAAGAAAATATATATATATATATATATATATTCATATTTCAATCTACTAATTATTTAAAAATAATATGGTTGGTGATAAATTTGTTTATTTAATCATTTTTATTACTAAAAATAATTTATTAGTGGAAATTTGACTTTAAATTAAATAATTAATCAATTAAGTCATTAGTTTGAAATTAAAATTTATTGATTTATTGTTTAGTGAATTAAAATATTAATAAACTATATAATTGTTTATACAAGGTTTAAAATTCATGAAAACAAGCTGGAAAGGAAATGATTGCAAAATTAAAAGGGCAAAGGCAAGATCTTCTCACTCAATCAATATCGTCCTGATTTAAATTTAAATAGCTAGATTTGAAATTGAATGATTGTGTGCTTGGATGATTGATTTATGATAATTATTCACTGGATGATATTATATATATATATATAGTAGTATATAGTATATATTGGAATTGTTGATTTCTCGCATTATATAGCGGATGAGACCCTATGCGCCGCATAATAGCGGGTGATATTATATAAAATCCCATATAGCGCGATATTCCACCTCGAAGTGGAATTGGTATTTAATTGTTGTGCTAACGTCTGTGGATGCAGGGAAAACAGGTTGGAGGGATCTGTGACGCCCCACCTCTATACCCACGCTAGCCAAGAACACTCCGGAGTAGTGCTGTCAACTAGCACGGAGAATAAGGCTGTTGAGGAGCGACCATCCATGTAATTGCTTATTACACGGTGGCTATAAATAATCTTCGGAAACAAACATAGAAATAATCATATCACAAATCAGTCACAGATATCCATATCACAAAGGCGGAAGAAGATAAGAATATATAACTAACGCATGAAAGTGTACATCAGAGTAGTGGTCAATAAGATCCACGATAATACAAAAGAATAGCAACACGTGCTATACAAAAGAATACAACTATGAGTCTATATCTCAAGTGTGTACAACAAAAACTGCTAATCTAAACAGTTAGCCAAAAGTCAGAGTGATGAATCCCTGGGAAGAAGTCAAGCAGAAGCACCTGTAACATCTCGGTCTGACCCGAGTATTATTTAAGAAAATAATAAACGGATCAGTCTAGCTATAAATATCAGATGACATGATATAACATAAAAGATATGGCATAAACATAAACATCCATAACGACATACCACTATAAGTATGTAAATAATGATCAACAGAAGATCAATCAATAAGAGATAATCAACATCACAAGAATCTTCTCAAAGATTCAAAGAGGGCATCATACCCTAAACTTGTACTCATAACAAGTCAATGTCATAAATTCCAGAAATCAACACGAGAAATCCAGAAATCATAAAAAGGGAAAGAGGCCTATCACATGACGGTCCGAAGACCAAGGGGAGCTACCCCGCATGTGTGAATGGAATCACACAGATTGAGGTCAAGACTAACCAAAAAGCAGAAAGGTATGTGTGAATGGAATCACACAAGTGGTGTCTAGTCTAACCTTGCAATGAAAGAGACATCGCGCAATTGCTAGTCTAATTCATAAAGCGATCATCAAGATCAACGAGAAGTGTCAATTACACTAAGCTAGTAAATATAGAAGTTTAGCTTTATGTCCCATAACCACTTGCTTAACTAAATATTTACGAACAAACTGTAAATCTTCACTAATAAAATTGTCACAAGAGGTTCAATCGAACAAGTCCAAGAATTAACCGACGAAGTAAACGCAAGCGTTTCATACCACTTGTTTTACTAAGTCGTTTAATTAGATTTCTCATCCGAGTGAGGTAAAGGCTTGTATATACTAATAGACTGGAAAACGGTTTAAGAAAAGAGCTTTGTTATTAAAAATAGAGTTGAAATTGTTTGTTAAAAGAGTTTTGATATTTACTACTAGTATTGAAACCTTTATATTATAAAGTGACAAAACACATAAGCAAGTGTAGAAACAATCAGTCACAAAGATCGCATACGGAGATGCGAATAAAATCCAAGGAAATCAGCTCAATGTTTTTCAGATAAGATCCCCTACGGAGGGGGGGTCCAGGGGGGTGGCAACCCCCCAAGGTGGGGGTGCGGGGGCAACGCCACCGCTTACGGGGTTCGACCTGCCCGGTCAGGTCGCGGGGGTCCAGGGGGCAGCGCCCCCGGCGGGGTGCGGGGCAGCGCCCCGTCCAAAACGATACGACCTAGTGAAGACAAGCAACCTAGTGAAGCCAAGCGACCTAAGGGGCCATGCGACCTAATGGGTCATGCGACCTAAGTTTAAAAAGGTGGGCGACTTAACAAAGTGGTCGAGCGACCTAACTGGAGCAAGTGGCCATAGGTCATGCGACCTAAAGGTAAGCGACCTATCACGGTCACGCGACTTAAGGGATAGGACCGACCGACCTAACGACCTAGGCAAGGTCGACCGACTTAATGGTTGCGAACTAAAAATACAACAGGGTCGAGCGACCTAGTGGGATGCGCGACCTAAGAAGGTACGCGAGCTAAGGGTGAGCGACCTAACAAGGTCGTGCGACCTAAGTGGTCACAATGCCAAGCGACCTAAGGACTTAAATACTCGCGACCTAGCGCGTGCATCGGCCGAGCGACCTAAGGGTTTAACACGCGAGCGACTTAAGGTTTTAACACACGAGCGACTTAAGGTTTTAACACGCGAGCGACCTAAAGTGATGCGCGACCTACGACCTAGCAGGATCGAGCGACCTAGAGCCGCCTTGTGATATAAGGTCGAAAACGACCTAATTCCGAGGCTAACGACCTAACGCTGCAGGGGGGATTTAAGGCCAGAAACGACCTACGACCTAAAGTGAAACGACCTAACTCCGAAGTGAAGATTCAAGGCAGTGCGACCTAGCGCGATAACACGCGAGCGACCTAAGGGTTAGGTCGCGAGCGACCTATACGCGAACGACCTAAAGTCCAACGACCTACGACCTAAATCCTAGGCGAACAAAATATGCAGGCCGTGACTTTTCCACGCACGCGAGCTAATGATTCCGAGCGACCTAACCTAGGCAGAGCGACCTAAGCTCAGGAAATTCACCAAACAACTAAAAAATGGAGTTTTTCGCCAATCCAATCTAAATCAAATGCAAATGTACATGCTAAAGTGATGGGGAATCATTCCTAACAGTCCAATATAGTTATAGACTAGAATTGTGAGATAAAAATCTCACCTTTGCACTAAAGTTTATGAAGATGAAGCTTGAAAGCAAGGAGAAGCAATCCAAAGCTTGAATCCAATATCTTCTACTTGAATTTGGAGTTGAATGTTGGATTTGCAATTGAATTTGTGCTTGGAGTTTTAATTTCCCATTCCCTCCACCATTAATGCCAAAGCTTGATTAGTTAGGAAATTTATGAAGAGTGAGTAGAAGAGGGTTGGAACTTGGGCTTAATAGGCTAAACTAACCCAAAGTCCAAAGCGGGAAAAGTTAGTGAAATTTCACTAACTCCAAACCTATCGATGTTTATACTTAAAAAGTTGTAAACGACATTTCGAACTCAATGGAAGTGGTCTCGAGTCCTAATTTGACCGTTTGCAAAAAGTAGCTTTTCGGACCAAAATCCGATTAACGAGTTAATATTTAAATAAAATATTTAAATACAAACTCGATAAATATGCGGGTTGTTACAGGATCCAACTGGATTCCTCAAATAATTGAATTTGTTTCAATATTGTATGTTGATTATTATAATATGTGTGTGATTATATTGTGGTTGAAACTGTTGAAGGCTATAATTTAGCCGAATATATTTTGGTATCGTAGGATACCAGAAATTAATAAAAATTTTATTTTTGAAATTTAGTAGAAAATTAATAGTAAATTAATTTTAGAAAATTGAATAAATTTTAACGAAGGAATTTGTTTCGAAAGATAAAAAATTTGGTGTTGAAATAAATTTAGAAATCAATTTTGGAAATTGATTTGGCATTTGAAAATAATTCTGGAAATCAATTTAGAATTTAAATTCGGTGCTGATAAATGAATGTTTGGAAATCGTATATTAGTGGATATTTAGGAATTTGAATTCACGATTGAAATTTTATAAAGGAAAGAGAATTTTGATTTAGAAATAAATATTGTTTTATTTTTAAAAGTGTGGAAAGGAATTTATGGATTTGGAACGTAAATTTATAGTAAATCCAGAAGGATTTATAAATTGATTTGAATAAACTATTTCAGAATGGATGGTGTACTTTCCCTGAAAAGCCGAGTATATTTTTAAAATAGCTTTTGAAATAAAATTGAAAGTTATAGACTTGGTTTTAAAAGAATATTGTTGTAGAGATTATTTTTGGGAATCGCTTTAAATCTTTAAAGTAAAGATTTATTTAATTAAGTATAGAAGGGATTATTTTAAGGATTAAATTGATAGTGGATTTAGAAAATAGTTATTTAAATATTTATACTCTATCTACTAATTTTATTTTAAAACTAGTTTGGACTTGAACTCTTATTTTTGTGATAATTAGTATAATATTTTTCATAACTAATATTTAAGTAAAGGTAGTTTTATTTTAAATGTCTCCCAGAATATTTTGGATAAGTGATTTAAATTATTTAAAGTATTTAAACTTGGCAGATTTTCAGTGGAAATAAATAAATATTTGGCCCCCGTAAGGAAAAGTGATTTGAAATTTGCTTTCAAAGTGTTGGAATGTGGAAAGTAATTTGAAATTTGTTTTCAAATGGTTGAAGTGTGAAATATATCTTGCGAAGATAATTTGAAATTAAATAACCGGGGAAAATTATTTGGAATCTAGTGATTTTTGTGAATGTTGATTGTAGTTAAATAACCGACTATCAATATTTGCCTTTAAACGACATTTGAATTTCGATGCGACCGAGGGTCGGATTCCAAGTGGATATCCGAAAACCACATCGAACCTTTGTGATTGTGATAGATCTTTTATTTAAAAGAACAAGTGGAAATTGTTGTGATCTGTTTCAAATCTGAATGTAACACTTATTTTTAAAATAAGCGCTCATTTTTCGGATTAGCCGGGAGAGGACCTTGTGCCATAAAACCCATTCCGAATAATGATACGATGAAATGAGATTGCATTTAAAGACGGTGTTGAAGACGGGGTATTTTCGGAAACGAAAGGATTACCTGTCGAATGTCTCTTCACCGACTTGCTCCGGTATAGAGATTTTATCACCCTTTGTGATGGGGATTCCAGACGTGATTAGTGAATATACAGATTTGCAAGGGCTTCTTTGAAGTGCCTTCGGATCTGTTCTATCCCGGAACGGACTTGTATGGATGTGTGTCCGACGTTACACTTTGAGATGTAAAGATGGTTTCTATCAAATACATTTCTGTTGGTGGCGGAGAATTTATTCTCTTAGCTTAACACCCTTTTCTGAGACGTACGAGCTCAGAGGTTATGTAGTTGATGACTAGCGATATATTCCCAAACTGGTAATGTGGCATACGAAGTGGTGCTGATCATTTGTTGATCGAAGCATGACTTTGTGAAAAAGTGGAGCTTTGTGGACGAGACTTCATCGGACCTCACACCCCGGAAATTGTGACGCCCCACCCCGAGACCTATATCAGTAAAGAGAATTAACGAGTAATTCCATCTACTAATGCAGAGAATAGGGTTGGTTAAGGGCGACCGAATAGTAATGCATTAGCTAAAGACAAAGTACGTCGATTTTTACCATATTTTTTTTTCGTGTATCTCAAGTGATCGACATACTCAATGTTTAACTAATACGATGCTACACGGCTATAGGATCTATTCAGAAACAAAATGCAATAAATATAACAATCACATCACAGAACAGCATCCACAGATATATATATACTAATACAAGCCAAACATCAAATGTAATACCCTACATCATAGTGGCGTGTAACCACACAATATACATACATCTCCGTCCCCATAAAAGAATATATACAATAAGCTGGCACACACAAAAAATGTAGCCAAGTCAATAGTCAGGAGCCCCTCAAAAAGAAAAAGGGTCCAAGCACAAAAGATAGATATCCGACCTAACCTGCAACTCGGTCTGACCCGAGTGATAAACACACGGGTCAGGCAAACTGAATCTTATCATTAGAAAAGAAATACGATAAGGTGAAAGGAAACTTTTCCTTTATAGCCTAAAGGGAATCATAAGCAGATATGAGCTACTCAAGTAGATAACATATAACTTCTACATGTCACTACAGGTGGTTTGCATCTATATATATTTAGGTTTAACATAAGAGAATGAGTGAGTAGGGTATAAGGGAAAACTCTTAACAATCATTCATGAAATAATCAACCTTCCAAAATCATATAAAATCCCAAGTATCAATTCATAAATTCGAAATTACCAAAATCCACCAAAAAATCATATATGCCTTCCTCACATCTATAAAGCTATAGAAAACATATAAAAAGGCGATGAAATCGAAATCATCATGAATCATCAAAAGAAACCTTAGATTGGCCAGATCCCGCATGCCGAAGCAATGATGCACGTGCTACTTACCAGTACTACCATCATTATGGTACCATATCCATCTATTGACCGAAGTCCTCAAATCAAATTTTTTCGGTCCATGACGTCATCTATATCATTCCAAACACCCACCATCATAGTGGTTGGAGTCTTCACTCCAATCGGTGTCCGCTGAGCCTCCGCCATCACAGTGATCGAGCCAAACATTGATTGACCCGATCTGGACTCAAAGTACTGGTATTCCATCTAGAATGTGTCAAAAACCCTTAGATAGTAACCCGAAAAGTGGTAAAGTACGTCCTATACCGCACGTTCTCACTTAGCGGTTGTAACGTTCCACCTTTTCGCACATTTTAAATAGACACACGTGCCAATTCAAATCATATGGAAGGGAAGATTGTTATGGGGTAAATAAGAAAAACAAGGAAGAAATAAAACAAAATAGAATCTCACAGCGGAAGGATAAAATATAATAATCAAATATACAGTTTATAAAGTTGTTTTACAAAATATTTGATTATACTTACAACATTTATCGGAGTTACACATACCAATAACAATGCAGCGGAAAATATGAGTGTAGTGGAATATAATAATTAATAACAATAGAAATCTCCGTCTTCGTCCTCCAGAGATAAAGTCTTCGATCCTGAAATGCTCGGACTGACTCGAGCGAATTGAAAAGACAAAACACTCGAGTCAGAACTAAAAGATCTTATGTAAGTTAAATCAACAAAAATAAATATGAGTGCAGTAACTCAGAAGATGCTTGGGATTTACATCTCTCGAGGATCCGTTAAACTATTTACTATGTAGTATATTTCGCTATTATAATAGTGTCTATAGTAAAATAAACATACTTTTAAATAGCGTTAAGGCTTTACATTTTCCACCTTAACACGTAATAGTCCCAGTAGTCCATCCAATATCATAGTCCCTCCTGATTGGGAAGCCACCAGAGGATACCACACGGGCTACGGGAGAAATCCAAACTTGTACAAGGAGCAATAGGGAAGGTGACACGGCACAACTAGGCAATGCCAGGGTAGATATACCAATTACGCTTCCGGGTCGGTGGTAACGCGTAGCGCGCGGCTATCGCACACCTCGAACAAACTCCCCCAAATCAAAGAAATCAAAAGTGAAGGTGGCCGCCGAAACAATCCAAAGTCAGAGTATAGTATCGAAGAGAAGTGTCCGATCAAAGGTGCTACCTTATTAACCCGTCGATCGCTCCTGTTTTATCCACCTTATGTCAACTCAATGGGGTTAGGTCCACGTATTTACCTCAGAGGATACGCCACCACCAACCTACTTCATTCTGGAAACTCCACCGCGTACACGGTTGTTAAGTGGTTTTCGGAGTTGGCAGAGAGTATGACAACTTCCGATCCCGGTCTTTTTAACAACCAAATGTTATTATAACACCGCGGTCATTTAAAAATAATTTATACTTTAAAACCAGAATAAAATTATCCATTTCAAAACCCATAAATACGATATCATTTCCATTTCCAAAACAACTCATTTTGATATTATTTTTATAAAACCCAAATCAATAATATCATTCTTATTTCAAATATATTTATTTTTAAAATCATACTGCTTTAAAATTTAGAATATCTGGAAACCAAATAGTTGAATTATAACTTTCAAAACATAATACTTCGAAATTCATAGCTTTAAAACCATAACTTCTAAAACTTGAATGGTTTGGATATTCAACACTATATAGAATAAAATAGTTTAAATTTGAAATTACTTTAAAAATAATTCCGCGACTTCGTAATTTTTATTCATTTCAAAATTTAGGTCAAAACCCCATAAATTTAGAATCACTTTTAGTTTCAATAAAACACTTCGATTTCAATATATTCAAACTTTGAGTATTTAACAATTTCAAAACTAAGGTTGGAAATTCTAATCAACAATTTATTGTCCTATTATTTAGTTCTGAAATATTCACAAAATAAATCAATAAAATAAAACTCAAATTTCAATCAATTAAATATTTCCTTCAATTTATTTATACTAGAAATATTCATTTAATTTATTTGAATAAAAATCCAGTTATAAATATCATACATTTAAAATTTGCAAGTTTAATAAATTTACACCAACTTGTGGAGTTAAATTTTTAAATAAGCTCAAATCCAAGTAAATTTCCAATTTATTTTCCAATCTTAATTGATATGAACCATTTAAAATTCTATATGTATACACAATATCTTAAACCTATACTTAATCATATATATCAAATTCCATTATTCAACTTATTTATTTTCATTTAACAAATTCATACGTAGCTTAAATTCAAAAATTTAACTATATATGTATATATAAAATAGGATTTTATGTAAGATCAAAAATTAATATTTGTTAAACCATATCCTATCCAAACCATAGAAATAATTTTCAAAATAATTATATATATAGACCGACGGTGTCTGTATAAAATTTTCTATCCTATGGTCAAGTGATACGGATATTTATCATTTCAATCCGTAATTTAAAATAAAAATTACGGTTATATATCATTTCAAACTGCAATCCTGAATGAAATGAAATGCATAACAGCTTGTAGTTAATATAAGTGAACATCCATTCATCCATCGAAATCATACATTCATTTATCACATCATCATCCAAATTCAAACAATACATCTATATATAACAGGTGATAAATAACTGGTACCAACTATCAGTTTAGATTCAAAATAAATTTATAACTTTTTGGCTGGCAGTTTATATGCAACAAATAAATATAATTTAACTGACAGTTAATATGCAATATATAAATGAATAACAATTTAATTAAATAAATGCAATTAACTAAGATGATGATTTAAAAATATGCCAAATAAACATAAATAAATTTCAAATCACATCATATATTAATTTAACAATCATAAGAAATTTTAGAAGTTGTGAGTGAGTTAAAACACTCACCTTTTGAATTAAAATTGGATTTAAATCCAATTTAAACCTAAAATTTGAACCGTCTCCAAATCCATCCAACTAGCACCAAAAGATCCGGAATTCCAATACGAACCTAGCGCAAGAAACCGCGCGTGAAACGGATATCGTATGAGTGAGTTAATAAAGTTAGAAGTTCGGAAATCAAAATAAATAATATAAACAAAGCTCACCATAATTATTGGCCACGTTACCAAAAACAGTACTCACGCAAACCTAATCACGCGTTCATCCCTCCCCAAATTCCTAGATCGACCACGTTCTCCCCATGCCAACTTTGACCGACCGAAACTCTTCCGACGCCTCGCCGTTGACCACGCCGCTAACTCCGCCTCTCCATGGTGTCACCCCCACCCCTCTCCAAAGTTGCCGTCCCCAATTTGTACGCCACCGCCGCTGTTGGATCTAGGGTTCGAAACCCTAGTCCACAAAAATCGACCATCTCCGACCAAGCTATACCACGTAACCACCATGAACGGCTCCATACCACGATCTCTCCTATACCCACAACCCAATTTCATCAATTATAGCTCGAATCAAAAGACCCAATTGGCTTAGGGTTTCAATATTTTTGAGCTTTGACCGAGCTTTGATACTGATTTGAGCATCTTTCCCATAAACAAACACTTGCCGCAGATTTGTATCGATGCAATCTTCGATATATATTTTTTCGGAATTTTTCTAAGGACTTTGAATTTGTGACTTTGATTTTGAAATGAAATCTGGATCTGAAATTTTTTGTGTGCCATGGAGGAGGAGAAGGAGCTGAAGAAATTTTACACGTAGATAATTGAGAATAGGCGGAGGCTAGGGTTTAGCAGGGTATTTATAGATAAAGTTGGAAAAGAATGGACTGGATCTGAATTATAACGTGCTAAACTATAATTGGCCCAAAAAGCCCGTTCTGACTCCGGAACGAAATTGGGTCAAACCATATATCAAAATAGATATTTTAAAATATTTTGAACGCGATGGAAAAAGTTTCACATCCAAATTCCATTGTATGAAGAAGTTATGCTGAAATCAATATTTTCAAATTGATTTCAATTGATTTCAATTAAATTGATTTCACGGCGTTTCAAGCCCATACGATTAAACGACAAGTCCGATGGATACGAAACTTGAAATCCTACAATAATTCACTATTACGGATCTGAGGAAACTTGTTTCGTCGCAATCCGAGTCAGTTGTCAAAATGGCTATTTTTCTATTAATTAAATAAATTAAAAATAAATCAATTAAATCCGAATTTTTGTATTTTACTTTTATAATCGAAAATTTTATCAACTTTATATTCCTTAATCATCTACAAAATTTTAAACAAGTTTAGATGTCCCTTAAAAGCTGATTCAATTATCAGTTTCAGCGTTGAATTAAAATTTCGTTAAATTCAGAGATTATAAAATAAATTTTAAAAAATTCCATTGAATTTAAATTTTTATTCTATTATTCTATCTATTAGTATCAAATAGATGGAACTAACATTTGATTCCTACTTAATTACATAAATATCTCCAAATTAAATCTAAATTTTATTAACGTAAAATTTAAATTGTTTAATTTCATTTATTTGCAATAAATTCAATTTATTGAATTTTCCACTTCAATTAAATAAATTAATCTTGTTTTATATTTCTTAAATCAACAAATAGTCATATTATAAATAGAATCAGCATAAATCACATCTTACAACATTAACCCTTTTCAATGACAAAACAAATCAAACCTGACTGCACAATTTAAGACAATTAATTGCAATTTTATTTCACATCAAACTTCGTGAATTATCAATTGAAAAATAAATAAAACTGTTTATTTATTAAAAATCTTGCTATTCAATAAATTGACAGTTCATGGGTATAATTAACATTGATTTCTGATTGTTACTTAAATACATCACAAAACGTTAAATCTATGTTCATTACAATTGGTTACCAAAAATTATTTAACGAAATCAATTATGCCCTTTAAAATTTTTTTACATTCATAAATTTTCAATTGTCATTTAAATAAACCCATTCATTTGATTTCCCTATTATGAATCAATTATAAACCATCATCTCAAAGGTGATGTCAACCATTTATATTATTATTTTACCGTTTTATATTCCATTATAAATAAGTGCACACATACAAGTTAAGATTCTAAATCCAATTAATTATTCCATCTAGGTTCCATTCCTTTTTACATCAACTATCACTTTATGAATAAACTAGCATTTCCTATTCATTTTGTTACATTCACTTATATTCACTTTATGAATAAACTGGTATTCCAATTTGATCCATTAATTATTAACTTTAATTACTTCAATTCATTATCTAACATAAATTTTGAATCTATTTCCAAATTTTCAATTTCAATTAATTAACACCTTACAATAGTTTACAAATAAAAGGGATTGTATAAATAAATTATTTATTGTCCTGCAATAATTTATTACCCCCATTTGCATTCAATTTCCATAAATCAGTATTTTATTTCATTGATAAATTCAGTACTTGCCTTTATTTACTTATATTTTAACTTTATACCCAAATGCAACAATTTTCACTATTTCAATTCATTGCAATGTAAATTTTAAATTTGTAAATTTTAATTACCCTTGATACTTCTAATTTCTACATTAGCTTCCATATAAATTAATAAGATATTTTTCTTTCTTTCTAAATTTAAATTAAAATCTTATTAATTTAATTCATTTTTTAAACATCGAATTTATACGGGTCGTTACACTCTCCTCCACCCAAAACTTTTTGTCCCCGAAAAGGAAAAGAAGGGAAAAGAAGAATTAAGAAATCAATATCTTATTCAAACATTAACTTTATAAATAATTAAATTTGCAAAATTAATTAATTTAGATAAAATATCACAATTTATAATCATTAAACTTTTTTATACTCAAACTAATCAAGTTTGGAAAGCATTTTCAAAATATTTTCGAAGTCCAAAATTTACGGAAAATTTTTGGTAGTCACCTTTGTACGGAGAGGCTCGGGAGAAAAATATAATATCAAAAATAAAATATACCACATATATTTTTCAAAATAATATGTCCCAACTCGGGAAAATATAATAAAATAGCGCTATAAACCGTAATCCGAAAACGTACCTATTTGCCGAGCAATTTATGGTTATTTTATGGAACCAAAAGCAGTAGCAATTGCTTCCATGGCCTGCATTTCACTTATAAAATCTGAAAGAGTTAATAATTATATAGAATGAAATATTTAGCGTTGTTTCAATCAATAGCAACAAATCCATACAACATCAATCATCACATAAAATCAACACAAATCAATCAATCATACATATCAAACAACAAATAGTTGTTCGGGTTAAATTGCACAGAATGGAAAATAATTACTTAGTGCATCATTCACTCAACGGTCCTTGATGGCACCCAAATAGATTATTTATTCATCCTAACAATTTTAAAGTATCCTTACCCAAACAACTATAAACCAAAACAAACAACAACCAATTTGAACAACAAATTTTTTTATCCATATTAGTTTCATTCATACATTTGTTGTTTAATTTCCTTTATTTATTTATTTATTCATATTCAATCGAATTTCTTAGTAGGTAAATTTATTAACCTAAGTTTATAGTCGAAATTTCTCTTTTCCAGCATTCACCCTTTTATTCTTATTTTACTTAGAATTAACTTCACCTATTCACTTAAGTTTATAATTGCTTACTTACAATACCTACTTTCCATTATATTTAATTAGTAGCATTCAATTATACTTAAGTTTATACAACTACACATCATGTAACAACCCGCATATTTAACGATTTTATATTTAAATGTTTTATTTAAATATAGCGTCGTTAGTCGGATTTAGGTCCGAAATGTTACTTTTTGCAAACGGCCGAATTGGAGCTCGAAACTACCCCCATTGGTTCCAAAATGGCGTTTGCGATCTTTTTGAGTATAATCTTTGATATGTTTGGAGTTTGTGAAATTTTGACCCTTTTTCTATTGGGTTTTGGGTTTGGGTTCAGCCCACTAGCTTAATTAACCCTCTAACTCAACCCCTTCTCTTCATTTCATCTTTATTTCATTTTCATTTCTCAAGCAAAACTGAAAATGGTGGAAGGGAAGAGGAAATAGAAATTGCAAGCCCTAGTTTCTCCTTTGTAACTTGATTTCTTGCTCCAAAATCATAGAGAAGCCATAGGTAAGTCTCTCTTCTTCTTCTCCAACTCTTTCTCCTTCAATTTCAGAAAGTTTTCCTAAACCTAACTTAGGAAAATACTTGTTTGTTCTTAGATTGAAGCTTGTTGGGTTGAAGTAGTGATTAGTTGGTCTTCTCCTTGTGTTTTAGCTCCTTCATCTTCTTTGTTTGTGAGATTAAAGGTGAGTTTTGAACTCACATCTACCTCTTTTGATATCATAGATGTTGGGTATGAATTCCTAACACCTTGTTCATATGCTCTTGCTTTTGGTTTGGATTGAATTGGAGAATATCCAACTTTTTAGTGTTGGGTTCAATTCTTTAAAGATCCTAACTTTGATGTTTGAACATGTTTTTGGTAGCGAATCAGAGAGCTAATGGAGCTGGGGTATCTATTGGCTAAGGCTCCTTATGTCCATTGCTCGAACGATCGCGTTTTGGAAGAAATTGCATTTCATTGGAAAAAGGGTAGAAACTGCAGAAATATGCAGTTCGGCCGACCGAGCCTTGTAGCCGGTCGACCGACCTGCTCATGTCGAGTTTTTTTATTTCCTGCATTTGGCCAGCCGACCGAGCCCTGCAACCGGTCGACCGACCTGCTCATGTTTTGCCTGTTTTGCCTACTTTTGCATATTTTGATTTGTTTTCCAAATTTTATCGATTCAAGTTGCTTTTTAGTGGTTGTCATTGCATCTTTGGCTTTGATAACTTATTCTTGACTTCATCCACGGGTTTTTATAAAATAATCTCTCGGATCACATTTAAAAGCTCGTTTCTCCAATTTATAAATTCTATTTAAAACACACACTTTCGCACTTCGAGCGAAGTGAAGGGTGATTAAATGGTTGGGCAAAACACGGACTATGAATCTATGCATTTATCTTTCCGATTAGTCCCCGACCTATTCAATTGACTGTTTTGACCCTCGGGTTTGGTTTATCGATGACGTGAGGTAAACTTTGTACTGCTTTGAGTGTGAAAGTGACTGACGGATAGTAAATCATCTAGTGCGAACGAGTGGTTATGGGACATACGTTAACACTTTTCGGATTCCTCTTCGAGAGTTGTGACACATTCCGCCAGTTAGTGGTGTCCAATACTGGGTCTCTGACCTTCACCACTACGGTTTGTTGCCTTCGGGTATGTGCCTTTGGGTTTCTTGCCCTTTAGTATCGCTTTCGATGTTGGTCGTTATGAGCCGCATGGGTGATATTGGGCTGCCCTTTAGTATCGCTTCCGATGTTGGTCGTTATGAGCCGCATGGGTGATATTGGGTTTGGAGTCTTCGGGCTCATGGATCCTTGTTTGTACAGTACTGAGCTCGAGCAATTTTCTGATGCTTCATTCATATGTATATTCCCTTGGTATCGCCCTTCGGTGTTGGTCATTATGAGCCGCATGATGCGTAGAGTTTACCTTGCGGAACTTGTATACCTTATTGGTATTTGTTATTGCCTTTTTGGCTTGATTTGGGATATTTGTATCCTTTGTTCCTATATGTTGTCGATGATATGAGGCTTGTTCTATATGATTCATCTTTTGTTAGATGATTGTGTTATCTCTTTTAGAGATATTTGTTATGCTTTGTAACCTTACAGGTTTATTGTTGCTCAGTTTATCTAACTGATTTGTTTAGCTAGACTGACCCGTGTATTTTATACTCGGGTCAGACCGAGATGTTTCAGGTTAGGTACTTTGGACTTAGCCTATTTTGCTTCCGCATGGACTACTCCGCTAGCTTCCTTTTGTCATAGCTTTTTGTGTAGTCCCATTTTGTAGTAACTCTGATATGTATTCTATGGACTCGTCTGTATATTGTGGTTTGCTATACCACTCGACATGTATTATTTTGTATACTCTGTTATGTATCAGTGTATGTGTATATGATGATCTATTGTTCTGTGATGTATATTACATTTGAGTTGTTATATTCTGTTCTGATAGATCCAACCACCTATGGTTTTGTTTTAAGTATTCATTGGGTATGTCGACCTGCTTGGTATGTGTATTGTCGATGTATTCAATAGATAATTAGAGCAAGGCTATAGATGGTCGCTCCTAACCAGCCTTATTCTCCGTGTTAGTTGACGGCATTACCCTGTAGTGTCCTTGGCTAGCGTGGGTATAGAGGTGGGGCGTCACAGCGTGGTATCAGAGCTGAGTTCAAAACAAAATATGATAAACATAGAATAGATGCACATATTACGGTATATCAAAGTGTACAAGTGATACAAATCTTTGAATCATCGTGTCTCTTTATTCGATCAAGGTTAGATAGAGTTGGGAATACGTCTAGGAATGCATTTCTATTCCGTAGTATTCCCTATTGCAATATCTACCTTGTGAATAATCTTGTTCTTATCTTACCTTCAGCGTATCGCTGGAAGAGGCAGGGGACGACGTTCGGATGCTGGGCAATCCAGTGGCTCACATCCGGATGGCGTTTATATGTCTGCTGATCAGTTTATGGAATTGTTTAGGAGCACTCAGCCTCCAGTTCTTCCTCGAGTGTCTCCACCTCGCAAGTCTACTTTTGCACGCCAGTGCAGTGATTTTGCTCATCTTGGGGGAAAGCCGTTTAAAGGCTCCGAGTCTGTTCTTGAAGTCCAAGCTTGGTTCCGCACGTGCGAGCGTATCTTTTCTCGCATGGATCTTTCTGACCATGATAGAGTTCTTGTAACTTCTAGCTTATTACAAGAGCGTGCCCTTGATTGGTATGAGCTTCTTGTAGCCGAGATTGATGAGTCTACTCTTTCTTGGACTCAGTTTCGAGAGCGATTTGAACTCAAGTTCGTTCCCGAATCTGAAAAAGTTTTATTGACCCGTCGCTTCCTTGAGTTGAAGCAAGGGAAATCTTCTGTTTCTGAGTATGTTGCATCATTCGAGGCTTTATCTAAGTATGGTCTTGAATTCATCAGCACTTCTTATAAGAAGAATTTGAAGTTCGTTTCTGGTCTTAAGAAGTATCTTAAGAAATCTTTGTTGCTCCAACTTAAGCTTTCTTTTGAGGAGTTGGTTGATTCGGCACTTCACCTCGAGACCGTCGAGAAGGAGTGTGATAGTGATGTTGATGTCGAGGTTTCCAAGAACCCCAACAAGAGGCCGTTTCCAATTCAGAAGTCCAGGCCTTTTCCTTCTAAAAAGAAGAAGACTGGTGGTCCTAGTTCTCAGCCTCAGTCTTCCGGAACACCTTTCGTTCGAAAGTGTTTTAATTGTGGTTCTCCGGATCATATTATTCGAGCTTGTCCTAAACCTCTCTTCTGCCGATATTGCAAGAAGGAAGGTCATCATGTTTCAGCTTGCCCTACTATTCCGGCTAGTGCTAAGTCTAGCAGGCTTTATGCTGCTAAGGCTTCTGAAGGTCCTTCTCATCCCAAAGGTATCTCTCTATCTATTTTGGAAGGTTCTATTTTATTCCGTGATCATGGTATTCGAGTTCTTTTCGATACGGGTGCTTCACATTCTTTCGTATCGAAACAGCTCGTTGATGATTTATCTTTGGATGTTTCTTGTTTGGTTACTTCATTGAGGATTGCGAATCCTATTGGGGGATCTGCGACCCTTAGTTTGCTTTGTGATGATGTTGAGATTGTTTTATGTGGCTTTTCTTTCCATGCGAATCTTCACGTTATTCCTTGTTTGGGATTTGATATGATTTTGGGTATGGACTGGCTAGTGAGATATGATGCCAGGATTATTTGTTCGGAGAGAATTTTATATCTTCGACATCCGGATTCGCCTACTCAGCTATCTCTTATTCTTCGGGATGTGGATAATTCCGAAATGGCTTTGTATTCTCTTGATTCGCGAGATGGTGATGATATATCTCGTATTCCTATTGCTTGTGACTTTTTTGATGTTTTTGAGCCTGTATCGGGTTTGCCACCTAAGCGGGCAATTGAGTTCCGCATTGATCTCATTCTAGGCGCGCAGCCAGTTAGTCGTCCTCCTACGAGGATGTCTACAAGGGAAAATGAGGAACTCAAAAAGCAGCTTTTAGAGCTTGAGTCCAAGCAGTTGATTCAGTCCAGTTTTTCTCCGTGGGGGTCCGCGGTTGTCTTCGTGAAGAAGTCTGATGGAACTCTTAGGCTTTGCATTGACTATCGCAAGCTTAACGAGTTAACCATCAGGAATAGGTATCCATTGCCTAGGATCGATGATATGTTCGATCTATTGAGTGGTGCTAAGGTCTTTTCTCAGCTTGACCTTACCACAGGTTTTCATCAGTTACGAGTCGCGGAGGATAGCATACCTCTTACAGCTTTCCGCACTCGATATGGTTCTTTCGAGTGGCTCGTTATGTCGTTCGGTTTGACGAACGCTCCTGCTTTCTTTGTTGATCTCATGAATCGGGTATTCCGGGAATATCTCGATAAGTTCGTTCTTGTGTTCATTGATGATATCCTTATTTATTCTAAGTCTGAAGTCGAGCATGCTAATCACTTGAGAATTGTCTTGGGTATTCTTCGTCGTCATCAGCTTAGAGCCAAATTCTCCAAGTGCCACTTTTGGGAGAATAAGGTTAAGTTCTTAGGCCATGTTGTATCTTCCGATGGCATTTCTGTCGATCCCTCAAAGATCGAAGTCATCCAGTATTGGAAGAAGCCTGAGAATGTTCATGAGATTCGTAGTTTCCTTGGATTGGCGGGTTATTACCGTCGGTTCATTAAGGACTTCTCCCGTGTTGTGCTTCCTCTCACTTGCCTTACTCGGAAAGGAACTCGTTTTGATTGGTCCGACAAGTGTGAAGCTTCCTTTCTAACATTGAAGGAACTTCTCACTAATGCTCCTATTCTTGTGGTTCCCGAGGGGAATCATGATCTTGTTTTCTACACCGATGCTTGTGGTAGTGGTCTCGGTGCTGTTCTTATGCAGAAAGATCGGGTAGTTGCTTATGCTTCTAGGCAACTGCATCCGAATGAAGTCCGCTATGCCACTCATGATCTTGAGCTTGCCGCCATTGTCTTTGCCTTGAAGATTTGGCGACACTATTTGTTAGGCGAGCGCTTCATTCTCTATAACGATCATAAATCTTTGAAGTATTTGTTCACTCAGAAGGAACTCAATATGAGGCAACAACGTTGGCTCGAGTTTCTTGCCTCCTATGACATTGATATCCTATATACCCCTGGTAATGGTAATCGTGTTGCAGATGCGCTTAGTCGCAAACATTCGGCTGTTGTTTCCATGATGCTTGCCGAATGGAATATTCTTGAGACTCTATCTTTTTGTGAAATTCGGAATCAAGGTTCATCTTCTGATTCTCCTATCCTATTATTTAGTTTGGGAGCTCGACCTATTTTGTTGGATCGTATTGCCAATGCTCAGCGGCGTGATCCTGATTTGTTGCATCTTATTCAGCTTTGTGAGTCTGGATCCTGTGATGAGGCGTTGCGGGATTTTAGCATTGATTCTCATGGGTGTCTTCGTAGGAAGAACTGTCTTTTTGTGCCTTCTGATCTTGCACTTAGGCATGACATTCTTGATGACTGTCACTGTTCTAAGTATACTATTCATCCCGGTAGTAGTAAGATGTATGCCGATATGCGTCGTCTTTATTATTGGGAAGGACGGAAGCGCGAGGTGGCGAGTTATGTGAGCAATTGCATAACTTGTCAGCGTTTCAAGGCTGAGCATCAGCATCCTTCGGATCTTCTTCAGCCTCTTGAGATTCCATTGTGCAAATGGGATCAGATATCTATGGATTTCATTGACGGCCTACCTCGTTCGAGATCAGGCCATTCTAGCATTTGGGTTATTGTTGATCGCCTTACCAAGTCTGCTAATTTTGTCCCTATTAAGTCTAATAGAACTGCTTTGCATTTGGCTAAGTTGTATGTTAAGGAAATCGTGAGATTTCACGGTGTTCCTAGTTCTATTGTAAGTGATCGTGATCCTTTATTCACGAGTCATTTTTGGAAGAGTCTTCAGCAAGCTTTGGGAACAAAGCTTAATTTTTCTACAGCTTATCATCCGCAGTCTGACGGACAGACTGAACGGGTGAATCGTATCTTGGAAGATCTTCTCCGTATTTGTATTTTTGATTTTGGTGGTAGCTGGGAGGATCATCTACCTCTTGTAGAATTCTCCTACAACAATAGTTTTCCATCTAGTATCGGTATGGCTCCTTTCGAAGCCTTATATGGAAGGCCATGTAGATCACCTTCATGTTGGTTGGAATCTGGAGAGAAGCTTATTCTTGGTCTAGATTTTATTCGTGATTCTTCTGAGAAAATTGATCTTATTCGGTTGAGAATGAAAGAGGCACAGAGCCGCCAGAAATCCTACGCGGATAACCGTAGGAAGCCTCTCGAGTTCTCGATCGGCGATCTTGTTTTTATTCGTGTTTCTCCTTTGAAGGGGGTTATGCGTTTCAGTACGACTGGAAAATTGGCTCCTCGTTATATAGGGCCATTTTCTATTACTGAACGTATTGGCCCTGTGGCTTATAGAGTTTCACTTCCAGCTCATTTATCTGGCATTCATGACGTGTTCCACGTCTTGCAACTTCGAAAGTGTCTCCGGGAGTCGGATTCTGTTATTACTTCTCCTGATTTGCAAGAGCTTGAGATCTCATCGGACTTATCTATTGTACATCAACCTATTCGCGTGCTTGACACGGAGGTGCGACACCTTCGAAACAAGGACGTGCCGCTCGTTAAGGTTCAATGGTCCGCTAATCCCAATGACTGTACTTGGGAAACCAGAGAGTTTATCGAGCGATCTTATCCGGGTTTTCTATCTTAGCTTGTAAACGGTGAGTATGTCTTTTCATCTCAAGCTTATTTCCTTTTTCTTTCGAATGTTGCATGTATGTAGTTGTTACAAATATCGTCTCTAGGAATTGCGGGGACGTAATTTTTATAAGGAGGGGAGATCTGTAACAACCCGCATATTTAACGATTTTATATTTAAATGTTTTATTTAAATATAGCGTCGTTAGTCGGATTTAGGTCCAAAATGTTACTTTTTGCAAACGGCCGAATTGGAGCTCGAAACTACCCCCATTGGTTCCAAAATGGCGTTTGCGATCTTTTTGAGTATAATCTTTGATATGTTTGGAGTTTGTGAAATTTTGACCCTTTTTCTATTGGGTTTTGGGTTTGGGTTCAGCCCACTAGCTTAATTAACCCTCTAACTCAACCCCTTCTCTTCATTTCATCTTTATTTCATTTTCATTTCTCAAGCAAAACTGAAAATGGTGGAAGGGAAGAGGAAATAGAAATTGCAAGCCCTAGTTGCTCCTTTGTAACTTGATTTCTTGCTCCAAAATCATAGAGAAGCTATAGGTAAGTCTCTCTTCTTCTTCTCCAACTCTTTCTCCTTCAATTTCAGAAAGTTTTCCTAAACCTAACTTAGGAAAATACTTGTTTGTTCTTAGATTGAAGCTTGTTGGGTTGAAGTAGTGATTAGTTGGTCTTCTCCTTGTGTTTTAGCTCCTTCATCTTCTTTGTTTGTGAGATTAAAGGTGAGTTTTGAACTCACATCTACCTCTTTTGATATCATAGATGTTGGGTATGAATTCCTAACACCTTGTTCATATGCTCTTGCTTTTGGTTTGGATTGAATTGGAGAATATCCAAATTTTTAGTGTTGGGTTCAATTCTTTAAAGATCCTAACTTTGATGTTTGGACATGTTTTTGGTAGCGAATCGGAGAGCTAATGGAGCTGGGGTATCTATTGGCTAAGGTTCCTTAGGTCCATTGCTCGAACGATCGCGTTTTGGAAGAAATTGCATTTCATTGGAAAATGGGCAGAAACTGCAGAAATATGCAGTTCGGCCAACCGAGCCCTGTAGCCGGTCGACCGACCTTCTCATGTCGAGTTTTTTATTTCCTGCATCTGGCCAGCCGACCGAGCCCTGCAACCGGTCGACCGACCTGCTCATGTTTTTCCTGTTTTGCCTATTTTTGCATATTTTGATTTGTTTTCCAAATTTTATCGATTCAAGTTGCTTTTTAGTGGTTGTCATTGCATCTTTGGCTTTGATAACTTATTCTTGACTTCATCCATGGGTTTTTATAAAATAATCTCTCGGATCACATTTAAAAGCTCGTTTCTCCAATTTATAAATTCTATTTAAAACACACATTTTCGCACTTCGAGCGAAGTGGAAGGGTGATTAAATGGTTGGGCAAAACACGGACCATGAATCTGTGCATTTATCTTCCCAATTAGTCCCCGACCTATTCAATTGATTGTTTTGACCCTCGGGTTTGGTTTATCGATGACATGAGGTAAACTTTGTACTGCTTTGAGTGTGAAAGTGACTGACGGATAGTAAATCGTCTAGTGCGAACGAGTGGTTATGGGACATACGTTAACACTTTTCGAATTCCTCTTCGAGAGTTGTGACACATTCCGCCAGTTAGTAGTGTCCAATACTGGGTTTCTGACCTTCACCACTACGGTTTGTTGCCTTCGGGTATGTGCCTTCGGGTTTGTGCCTTCGGGTTTGTTGCCCTTTAGTATCGCTTCCGATGTTGGTCGTTATGAGCCGCATGGGTGATATTGGGTTGCCCTTTAGTATCGCTTCCGATATTGGTCATTATGAGCCGCATGGGTGATATTGGGTTTGGAGTCTTCGGGCTCATGGATCCTTGTTTGTACAGTACTGAGCTCGAGCAATTTTCTGATGTTTCATTCTTATGTATATTCCCTTGGTATCGCCCTTCGGTGTTGGTCATTATGAGCCGCATGATGCGTAGAGTTTACCTTGCGGAACTTGTATACCTTATTGGTATTTGTTATTGCCTTTTTGGCTTGATTTGGGATATTTGTATCCTTTGTTCCTATATGTTGTCGATGATACGAGGCTTGTTCTATATGATTCATCTTTTGTTAGATGATTGTGTTATCTCTTTTAGAGATATTTGTTATGCTTTGTAACCTTACAGGTTTATTGTTGCTCAGTTTATCTAACTGATTTGTTTAGCTAGACTGACCCGTGTATTTTATACTCGGGTCAGACCGAGATGTTTCAGGTTAGGTACTTTGGACTTAGCCTATTTTGCTTCCGCATGGACTACTCCACTAGCTTCTTTTTGTCATAGCTTTTTGTGTAGTCCCATTTTGTAGTAACTCTGATATGTATTCTATGGACTCGTCTGTATATTGTGGTTTGCTATACCACTCGACATGTATTATTTTGTATACTTTGTTATGTATCAGTGTATGTGTATATGATGATCTAATGTTCTGTGATGTATATTACATTTGAGTTGTTATATTCTGTTCTGATAGATCCAACCACCTATGGTTTTGTTTTAAGTATTCATTGGGTATGTCGACCTGCTTGGTATGTGTATTATCGATGTATTCAATAGATAATTAGAGCAAGGCTATAGATGGTCGCTCCTAACCAGCCTTATTCTCCGTGTTAGTTGACGGCATTACCCTGTAGTGTCCTTGGCTAGCGTGGGTATAGAGGTGGGGCGTCACACATCAATTCTTATTTATTAAAGAATTCCATTAATTATTTTCATTACCTCGAGTTAATTACTTGTATAAGATCTATTACATTTTCTTATTAACATTTTCAACTTTTATATCTTTTGGTAAATTATATATATGCCTTTAAGAATGAAATTGAAAGTTATATAAGTTTTTCTCAATTATTTTAATTGATTAATGGTTCAATAATTGCATCTTTGTTTTATAAGTTACAATTTCAAATTACCTTTAATACCATTAATAACCTAGCATTAAATCTCTTATTTTATTTAGGTTTTCAACTATTAGTTAAATTCTGTTTCACTACATTAATTAAACTATTAATAAATGGAAATTTAAGAGTTAAATACCGGGTTTAATTTTAAATTATTTTAAAATAACAGATAAATATACACTTACAAATTTATATATATCAATTTATATTTAAGCAATTTAAAATTTATATTTGTCAATCAAAACAACTCTGCAGTAAATTTACTACAGTGGCTTTCCCACATCGAAACTCGAAAATGAATGTCGATGATGCGTGCACTCATCACCGAAATTTATTTCCCAGCGGCAGAGTGGGGAGAACAAAACTTAAATTTTTCCCAAAATTTCTTTTAAAACATTTCCTTCAATTATATTGAAATTTTTGTATTATAAAATACTAATAAACAATACTATTATATTCCAAAATTATTCGAAAGAAATTTTCAAAAATCCAAGGAACTAAAGCTTTAAGTTTCCAATTTCATTTAACTTATTTTCAATCTTATTTTGACTATTAATTATAAATTTCATTACCTAACAACCAATATATTGCAACCAAATATATATATATATATATCATTTACTAATTGATTTTATATATAGAAAATATAATAGGAAAAATTATTCCATTCACCTATATTAAAAGCAAATATTATGTCGGTCTGTCCTATTAAGTGTTTAGAAATCCCTATTGATGTCACAGCGTCCCATGCATCAACCGGAATTTATAAATACGAAATGGAACAGATTAACACAATATTAAAACCTATTTATAACATTAATAAATACGCTCTCTCATATACACTCAGCGACTCCCGTAGGGTATTACTACCCTATTTATAAAGAGTCAAACCCCACAAAGCTAAGGTTTATCGCTAAACGAAAGCTCTGATACCACATTGTAACATCCCACCTTTTCGCACACTTTAAATAGACACGCGTGCCAATTCAAACCATAAGGAAGGGCGGATTGTTATGGGGTAAATAAGAAAAATAAGGAAGAAATAAAACAAAATAGAATCTCACAGCGGAATGATAAAATATAATAATCAAATATACAGTTTATAAAGTTGTTTTACAAAATATTCGATTATACTTACAACATTTATCAGAGTTACACATACCAATAACAATGTAGCGGAAAATATGAGTGTAGTGGAATATAATAAATAATAACAATAGAAATCTCCGTCTTCGTCCTCCAGAGCTAAAGTCTTCGATCCTGAAATGCTCGGACTGACTCGAGCGAATTGAAAAGACAAAACATTCGAGTCAGAATTAAAAGATCTTATGTAAGTTAAATCAACAGAAATAAATATGAGTGCAGTAACCCAGAAGATGCTCGGGATTTACATCTCCTGAGCATCCGTTAAACTATTTACTATGTAGTATATTTCGCTATTATAATAGTGTCTATAGTAAAATAAACATACTTTTAACTAGCGTTAAGGCTTTACATTTTCCACCTTAACACGTACCAGTAGTCCATCCAATATCATAGTCCCTTCTGATCGGGAAGCCACCAGAGGATACCACACGGGCTACGGGAGAAATCCAAACACGTACAAGGCGCGATAGGGTAGGTGACACGGCACAACTAGGCAATGACAGGGCAGATATACCAATTACGCTTCCAAGTCGGTGGTAACGCATAGCACGCAGCTACCGCCCACCTCGAATAAACTCCCCCAAATCTAAGAAATCAAAAGTGAAGGTGGCCACCAAAACAATCCAAAGTCAGAGTATAGTATCGAAGGGAAATGTCCGATCAAAGGTGCTACCTTATTAACCCATCGATTGCTCCTGTTTTAGCCATCTTATGCCAACTCACGGGAGTTGGGTCCACGTATTTTCCTCAGAGGATACGCCGCCACCAACCTACTTCATTCTGGAATCTCTCCCGCGTACACGGTTGTTAAAGTGGTTTCCGGAGTTGGCAGAGAGTATGACAACTTCCGATCCCGGTCTCTTTAACAACCAAACATTTTATAACACCGCGGTCATTTAAAAATAATTTATACTTTAAAACCAGAATAAAATTATCCATTTCAAAACCCATAAATACGATATCATTTTCATTTCCAAAACAACTCATTTTGATATTATTTTTATAAAACCCAAATCAATAATATCATTTTTATTTCAAACATATTTCTTTTTCAAAATCATACTGCTTTAAAATTTAGAATATCTGGAAACCAAACATTTGAATTATAACTTCCAAAACATAATAATTCGAAATTCATAGCTTTAAAACCATAACTTCTAAAACTTGAATGGTTTGAATATTCTGCAGTATATAGAATAAAATAGTTTGAATTTAAAATTACTTTAAAAATAATTTCCGCGACTTCACAATTTTTATTCATTTCAAATTTTAGGTCTAAACCCCATAAATTTAGATTCACTTTTAGTTTCAATAAAACACTTCGATTCCAATATATTCAAACTTTGAGTATTTAACAATTTCAAAACTAAGGTTGGAAATTCTAATCAACAATTTATTGTCCTATTATTTAGTTTTGAAATATTCACAAAATAAATCCATAAAATAAAACTCAAATTTCTATCAATTAAATATTTCCTTCAATTTATTTATACAAGAAATATTCATTTAATATTTTTGAATAAAAATCCAGTTTTATATATCATACCTTTAAAATTTCCAAGTTTAATAAATTTACACCAACTTGTGGGGTTAAATTTTTAAATAAGCTCAATTCCAAGTAAATTTCCAATTTATTTTCCAATCTTAATTGATTTGAACCATATAAAATTCTTTATATATATACAATATCTTAAACCTATACTTAATCATATATATAAATTATCAAATTCCATTATTCAACTTATTTATTTTCATTTAACAAATTCATACATAGCTTAAATTCAAAAATTGAACTATATATGTGTATATAAAATAGGATTTTATATAAGATAAAAATTAATATTTATCAAACCGTATCCTATCCAAACCATAGAAACTATTTTCAAAATAATTATATATATAGACCGACGCTGTCTGTATAAAATTTTCTATCCTATGGTCAAGTGATACGGATATTTATCATTTCAATCCGTAATTTAAAATAAAAATTATGGTTATATATCATTTAAAACCGCAATCCCGAATGAAATGAAATGCATAACAGCTTGTAGTTAATATAAATAAACATCCATTCATCCATCGAAATCATACATTCATTTGTCACATCATCATCCAAATTCAAACAATACATCCATTTATAACAGGTGATAAATAACTGGTACCAACTATCAGTTTATATTCAAAATAAATTTATAACTGTTTGACTGGCAGTTTATATGCAATAAATAAATATAAATTTAACTGGCAGTTAATATGCAATAAATAAATAAATAACAATTTAGTTAAATAAATGCAATTAACTGAGATGATGATTTAAAAATATGCCAAACAAGCATAAATAAATTTCAAATCACATCATATATTAATTTAACAATCATAAGAAATTTTAGAAGTTGTGATTGGGTTAAAACACTCACCTTTTGAATTTAAATTGGATTTAAATCCAATTTAAACCCAAAATTGTACCGTCTCCAAATCCGTCGAAACTAGTGCCAAAAGATCCGGAATTCCAATACGAACCTAATGCAAGAAACCGCATGTGAAACGGATATCGTATGAGTGAATTAATAAAGTTAGTAGTTCGAAAATCAAAAAAAAAAACTCACCACAATTATCGGCCATGTCACCAAAAACAGTACTCACGCAACCCTAATCACGTGTTCATCCCTCCCCAAATTCCTAGATCGACCACATTCTCCCCAGACCAACTTTGACTGACCGAAAATTCTCCCACACCTCGCCGTTGACCACGCCGCTAACTCCGCCTCTCCATAGTGTCGCACCGCACCCCTCTCCAAAGCCGCCGTCCTGATTTGTACGCCGCTGCCGCTGTTGGGTCTAGGGTTCGAAACCCTAATCCACAAAATTCGGCCATCTCCGACCAAGCTATACCATGTAACCACCATCGAACGGCTCCATACCACGATCTCTCCCATACCCACAACCCAATTTCATCGATTATAGCTCGAATCAAAAGACTCCAATTGGCATAGGGTTTCGAAATTTTTGAGCTTTGACCGAGCTTTCAGACCGATTTGAGCATCTTTCCCAAAAACGAACACTTGCCGTAGATTTGTATCGATGCAATCTTCGATATATATTTTTTCGGAATTTTTCTAAGGACTTTGAATTTATGACTTTGATTCTGAAATGAAATCTGGATCTGAAATTTTTTGTGTGCCATTGAGGAGGAGAAGGAGCTGAAGAAATTTTACACGTAGATAATTGAGAATTGGCGGAGGCTAGGGTTTAGCAGGGTATTTATAGATAAAGTTGGAAAAGAATGGACTGGATCCGAATTATAACATGCTAAACGATAATTGGCCCAAAAAGCCCGTTCTAACTCGGGAATGAAATTGGGTCAAACCATATATCAAAATAGATAATTTAAAATATTCTAAACGCGATGGAAAAAGTTTCACATCCAAATTCCATCGTATGAAGAAGTTATGATGAAATCAATATTTTCAAATTGATTTCAATTAAATTGATTTCAGGCGTTTCAAGCCCATACGATTAAATGACAAGTCCGATTGATACGAAACTCGAAATCCTACAATAATTCACTGTTATGGATCCGATGAAACTTGTTTCATCGAAATCCGAGTCCGTGGCCAAAATGGCTATTTTCTATTAATTAAATAAATTAAAAATAAATCAATTAATTCCAAATTTTTTTATTTTACTTTTATAACAGAATTTTTTATCAACTTTATATTCCTTAATCATCTACAAAATTTTAAACAAGTTTAGATGTCCCTTAAAAGCTGATTCAATTATCAGTTTCAGCGTTGAATTAAAATTTCGTTAAATTCAGAGATTATAAAATAAATTTCAAAAATTCCATTGAATTTAAATTTTTATTGTATTATTCTACCTTAATTAACATTTGATTCCTGCTTAATTACATAAGTATCTCCAAATTAAATCTAAATTTTATTAACGTAAAATTTAAATTGTTTAATTTCATTTATTTGCAATAAATTCAATTTATTGAATTTTCCACTTCAATTAAATAAATAAATCTCGTTTTCTATTTCTTAAATCAACAAATGGTTATATTATAAATAGAATTAGCATAAATCACATCTTACAACATTAACCCTTTTCAATGATAAAACAAATCTACCCTAACTGCACAATTTAAGACAATTAATTGCAATTTTATTTCACATCCAACTTCGTGAATTATCAATTGAAAACTAAATAAAATCGTTTATTTATTAAATATCTTGCTATTCAATAAATTGACAGTTTATGGGTATAATTAACATTGATTTTCGATTATTACTTAAATACATCACAAAATGTTAAATTTATGTTCACTACAATTGGTTACCAAAAATTATTTAACGAAATCAATTATGCCCTTTAAAATTTTTATACATTCATAAATTTCCAATTGTCATTCAAATAAACCCATTTATTTGATTTCCCTATTATGCATCAATTATAAACGCATCATCTTAAAGGTGATGTCAACCTTTTATATTATTACTTTACCCTTTTATATTCCATTATAAATAAATGCACACATACAAATTAAGATTCTAAATCCAATTAATTATTCCATCTAGGTTCCATTCCTTTTTACATCAACTATCACTTTATGAATAAATTAGCATTTCCTATTCATTTTGTTACATTCACTTATATTCACTTTATGAATAATTGGTATTCCATTTGATCCATTAATTATTAACTTTAATTATTTCAATTCATTATCTAACATAAATTTTGAATCTATTTCCAAATTTTCAATTTCAATTAATTAACACCTTGCAATAGTTTACAAATAAAAGAGATTGTACTAAATAAAGTATTTGTTGTCCTGCATTACTTTATTACCCCCATTTACATTCAATTTCCATAAATCAATATTTTATTTCATTGATAAATTCAATACTTGCCTTTATTTACTTATAACTTTATACCCAAATGCAACAATTTTCACTATTTCAATTAATTGCAATATAAATTTTAAATTTGTAAATTTTGATTACCCTTGACAAATCTAATTTCTACATCAGCTTCCATATATAATAATATTTTTTTCTTTCTTTCTAAATTTAAATTAAAATCTTATTAATTTAATTCATTTTTTAAAAATCGAATTTATACGGGTCGATTCGAAGGTTTTCTAGCCGCTAGTCCATGCCACACTTTGAAAATCATCTAAATCATCATGAGAATCGCCTCGTGTCATCGGCGAATGGTATGAAATGCCAAACTTGTCTTATCTCATCGACAAGTAAGAAATACCATAAATTCATCAATCATCATCAAATTCCATCAAAATATTTGCCTCTTATCATTGGCAAGAGCATCTCCATCAATATAGCCCATCATCGAATATACTCCTATTTAGGAATTCTCGGACTATATATATATATATACACACACATACATACATACATACATATATATATATATATATATATATATATCAACCAAATAAATTGATATGGAATAATGCCCCAATTAGGATTTAAATAAATAAAAAACATACCACGAAGTGGTTGTCATCAAAGAGGAATTCAAACAATTCCCATAAGTTGTTTCGATCGTACAAGTCCGAAATTAACCGATAAAGTAAATTCACGAGTCCCATACCTCGTAATTTTACTAAACCGTTTAATTTACTTCCTCATATGTCTGAAAAAGCATCAAAGTAATTAAAATAAATAAAATTAATTATAATATATTTTACTAGAGAAAACGGGATTTTAATTTTAAGAGAAAACTCATCATTTAACAGAATTTTAATGATTTTGAAAGCCTAGAAAATAAAGAATAATTGTTTAAAAACCTTTAAAAGGATGTCCAACTCGGTTTTGCAAATACTCTCTCGGTTTTGCAACTTTGACAGCAAATAAGGAGGTCCAAATGGACTTGAAACTCGATAAAATTTTACAGGAATGAACAGTAACAAATATACTACAAACTAAACAAGTTTGACAGCAATCCGATGCCGGATGAAAAAGATATGGGCAAATGAAATTGGCACTATTTCAGCAAGATAAACATATCAAAAAAAAGATCAAAAACAAAATATCACAATATCAAACTTTTACACATCGAAGTATTTTATTTGCTTATGGTTTGCTACAAGTTTTCACTTACTGTTAGCAGCAAAATATGATGATTTGGTTGCAAAATGGAGACTTTCACCGAGGATTGGAGCTAGCAAGACCTGTAGAAGCTGAAACAAGAACATGCAAGAAGAAAAATCATCAAAACAAAACTTACAGTGGCTAAACCTAAGATTTTTCATGAATCAGGGATTATTTAGGTAGGAGATTACCTTCTCTTAGGTTTTTTTTCTTCAATATATTCTGAATTTCGCCAAAAATTTGTTTATAATTGAATTACAAAAAAAAGTCACCATGGATTTATGTTTCAGAAGTTTTAAGAAGAAGCCGTATACAATTGGAGAAGAAGAACCTACCTTTTACTCCAGATGTTTCTCATTAGGACTAATGGGTATGATTTGGTAATTAGGCCCATTTATTTACTTAGTGGAATTTTAGATTTTTGTTTTACTAATTTTAACATAACTTTTGCATTTTAATTCCAATTTGAGTGAAAGGAATTGCATTTTACTTGTTTTAACGAATAGCATAATAAAATGTTTTAGCATTTTTAAAATACTAAAACATGCTTTTCAATAATTATTGTGCCCTAAAAATATTTATTCCAAATCATTTCTTTTTATTTTACAATATAAAGAGTATTATTGGAATAAAATACCCATACCATAAATTTTTATCTCAAAAATTACTTAAAATCATTTATTATCCAACCAAGTCTTAATTAAATTTTTCCTTAGCTTATTTCCATTCAACTTATATTTATTTCAAGCTAGCCTTTGTTGAAATAAATCCTACATGAGATAATTTTGACTCTCTTTAAATTAATTCCTCAAATATTGCTTATGTAGAATAAACAATATAAATCATCTTAACACTTCTTACTTTATCCATTAAAATCGATATTAAATTATAATTTTCATCATAATTTAATATTATCGGTAATCTCCAACCAGGGTTGTTACAGAAATGGTCAAAACAGGAAAGATGCGACGAGGTTATGAGGGTCGCGCCCTTTAGGGTATGTCGTTTCCTTCTGGAAAAGGGTGGTATCATGGTATGGAGCCCAAGTATTTAACCTATGTGGTTGCCACAAATTTATTATACTTTTTGGTTGTTGCTTTGTGGTTGAGGATCTTCAGATAAAGGTCCCAAAGAATTGGGGGATGGCATACTCGAGTAGTAGTTACCTAGATACAGAGGTAACCCGGCCTTGTGTTGGCAGAGATCCGGTTAAGTTCTCGGGACGTCCCTCCAAAGGCGTTCCCATTGGCAGTAGGAAGCTCCTTAGCCTGACCATTTTTTGAAAATCCAAAGAAACAATACGCGTCCGGTACGGTTTTAGTTGTATAACCTACAATGGAATGTGGCGGTAACCTGCTATTGAACATGGTAGCTATAGTAGGCATAAGTGCGAAATGCCTATGCTGGCTAAGATTAATATTATACTTTCGAAATGTTTTCCACACTATGCACTAATAATAATAATATCAAAGGATTTTGCATATTAAGCATGTTTGACTATCATAAGGAGAAATCTCCTTCAATTCTGCGTTTGCATTGTGTGTGCGGTGGAAGGCCTTATGGTAGTTTCATTTTCCAAAAGTGTAGCGATTTCTTTTTATTTTCTTTGCAAAAATAACTGTTTTTAAGATCTCACACCAATCGCACGACTGGCCTGGAGTTTATTGTTCCCTTTCTGAACTCTGGGTGCCCATAATTTTCTACACGGGCAGCCTAGAGTCAGGTTATCAGGTCATTCTGGAATTCAGGAGTTACTGTGGAGCTCAAGAGGCAAACTGGATGGCAAGATGTATTATCTATACTATGTAGTATCTGCTACGTTCGGGTTTGTGTGAGACAAATTTCTATGTAGGCAAGTCATTTATAACTGCCAGTGTTGTGTGTTATCGTCGTACTCTGATGTTGTATTGTAATAACATATATAGGCCTTTTGTTTAAAGATTGTTCATCTTTTGTATATTGTTCTACTACAAAATGTGAGATTCTATTTATTATCTCCTTCTTCTTCTTCTAAACCCTAATGGTTCGGTTTTTCGGCATTCGATCGTTCGGCAGTTGATACAGTGGACGTATTAATGTCGACTTTCGGATGTCGTAAAATCGGGTCGTTACATTGAAGACCATGGGTCTTCATAGTGTGACGACTACTTGTTGATTTGCTCGGGGTCACACCCATTATAGAGTTATATATAGCAGTGGTCTTCAGGTTGTGGACATTTTTGGATTGCAAGGACAACTCGCTACTAGTGGTAGTAGAAGAGTGCCCCGGTTTGTCTTGTTTCTGGACAACTTGTATGGACGTTTTGCCAGGCATTGCATTTTTAAAGGCTACGTACATTGTTTTTTACAAATGTAAATTAGTGGTGGCGGAGAAGGCAACTTCTCTTAGCTTAACACTCTCCTTGAGACGTACGAGCTCAAGGGTTATATTTTTGTGGAAGGCAATTAGTAGTCAATGGAAATGGTAATGTGGCATTCAAAGATGTGATATGTGCTATGTGAAAAGGTAATCATAACCTCAAGCCTCATCACACCGAAAATGACCGAAACAGGATTAGATGTGGCAAGGCTAAGTTGGATATTCCCAAGTAGGGTATGATCATCCCCTTCTAGATATATATTTCTTCCCGTTATGATGTTCAGAATACAAATTAATGCGGTGCATGGAAACGGGCGCTCGGTTAAAGGTTGGTAACGACCGGGTGAGGACATATTTGGTAGTATCTAGTTACAGAGGCAGACCGGTCTTGTGTTGGTAGAGGGCAGATGTTTTGTGCCTCAGGACATCCATCTAGAGGTGTACCCATTCAAAAGGTAGATCCTTCACCTGGTCATTTGTATGGAAATCCATTCTCCAATAAAAACCTACGGTTTTGTTTGTATTAGTGCAATGAATAGCCTCAAAATGCTATATAGGTAACCATTTCGAATAAGATTAATAAGTTTATTTGCAATTGTTTTCAAAGAAAGTCATTAAAAATAATATCAAATGTTTTAATATAAAAGTGCTTTAGTCATCATACGGTAAAAATCTCGTCCGTGTTTATGTGTGAGCTGGTCTTATGAGATAGTCTTTCTTTTCAAAGGATTTCTATTCAATGTCTGATATATGACACTGTCATTTATTATTGAGTTTTTCTCATGCTGGTTTATCAAGCCTGATCTGGGTATTTCCAATACTCGAGTCAGATCAAAGTAGTTTCAGGTTAGTCGAAGACGGTTTGAGTTTCTAGAGGAGAGCTGGAGATATTAATCTACATATGGACATATTCTATTATCCTCTGTACTTAGTTGTTTTAGTTAATGTTTGTCAGCAATTGTGTTTATAACTATCCAAGCTAAATTTAGGTTAGACTTTGATATATGTATTTAAAAGTTTTCCGCTGTAAAGATATTCGTTCAATATTGTATGTTATTCCATTCGAGTGAGATTCTTTTCTATCTAATTTGGTTTATTACCCTTGATCGTCCATACTTCCGTGCAACTTTTGCCAGACATCAGAGTTTTATTATCAGTTCAAAGGGCACGGAATTGCGGTTCATCACAATATAGTTGGTTGTCATATATTTGTTTGTTAGGTAGAGGAATTTTATAAATATTGATTGAAGATAGGATTTTACAAAATAAAGTAAATATGAAGTGGAAATTTTAGAACTTAAGTTCTAAGATTTTGAAACTTCTTTCGAATGATTTTGGAATATAATATTAATATTATTTAGAAGTATTTTCTACTATAAATATTTCAAGATGATTTGAAAGAAATGTTTTAAAAAGAATTTTAAAGGAAATAAGTTCTGTACTCCCCTCTCTATCGCTGGAAAATAATTTCTGTGATGAGTGCACGCATCATCGACGTTCATTTTCGAGTTTCAAAGTTGGAAGACTGTTGTAGTAATTTTATTGCACATTTATTTTGATAAATTAATCTTAATTTTGAATTCGACATATGATCTGGTATATAAAAGATATGATTGTATATATATATTTTTAAAATGATTGAAATGAAATCCGGTTGTTTAGTTCTTAAGTTTCTGTAAATTGGAAACTGAAATTTTGTATGGAATGGAATCTTGACTATATTAATGATTGGAAACTTCTAAAATGAAATTAAGAAATTTTATGTTTAAATGAATAATGAAATAAATAAGAAATAAAATTTTTGTAAATAGTAAATAAAAAGGAAATGAAAATAAGAAATGGTAACTATTGAACATTTTGTTAACTAAGTATATAAGATAAACCTTGGATAATATTCAATTGCATTCTTAAGACATTATATATATATAACTTACCAAAATTTAAAAGTTGTAGTGTTAAATAGGATATGTAATAGAATACTTTACAAGTAAAACTTAGGAAAATAAACTTGTTCAATGGAATTACTTCTATAAATAGGAATTCTAATGTTATAAATTGTTATAAACTGAAGTTAATAGTGTGAAATGCTACTAATTAAATGTAACAGAAGTGAATAATATAAGAAAAATGATTGTAAACTTAGATTATAAAATTTAAGCTATATATAATCAGGTTTAATGGTAAAGGTGAATACTGTAAGCAAATAATTATAAACTTGAATTAATATTGAAGCCATTTATAATTAAAATGAATACTATATAGATTGAGATTATAACTTCAACAAATACTGGAAATTATTTAGAAATGGAGTTAATAATCAATAATACTATATATATGGAAGAATAAGTGTGAAAGAGAAATATCTATTAATGATAAATGTAAAGAGACATACGTAACAATAAATAATCTAACAATTGAAATGGAAGTAACTTATGTAAGCAATGAATGCAAAGTAATAAAAAGAAAAATGGTATTGCATAAATGAATGAAAATTAAATTTGTAAGTGATAAATGTAAATAAATTTAACAAACATTGTATGAACAAATGAAAATGAACTGTGAATAATGTGAAAGAAGAGTAATAAGAATAAACTTAACAATATTTGAAAGTATTGTTTGTTTGACTTATGGATTGGTTAGGAAAGGATACTTCTATTTTGTATAGGTATGTATAAATAATCTATAAGGTCTTATCTACGACTGATGAGCGTATGGTTTACTTCATAGTTTATTTATCATTTTATATGATTAGATGTTCTGACTGAACAAACCATTTTTTTGGTCGCAATGGATGGATGATTGTTTTCTTTGTTGAAATGATGTTTGTACTATTCGTTGCAAGTGATTGTTGTTATGTTGTATTTATTTGTTTTTTTATTAGTTGAAAATAACTAAAAATATTTCTCTTTTATTTAATTATTAATCTTTATGGATTATATAAGTGAATATACAGGTATGGAAGCAATAGTTATTGCTTTTGGTTTCATAAAATAAGCGTTGTTTACCCCCAACAAATAGGTATGTTCTCGAACTACGGTTTTATAGCGATATTATATTGTTTCCCATTGTTTGGGATATATTATTTTGAATATTATGTGATATATATTATTAGTAATGATATTATTATTTCTCTTAGACCTCTCTGTACAAAGGAGACTCTACCAAAAAAAATCATGAATTTGGACTTAGTAAATTTTGTGAAATGTTTTCCGAACTTTTGTTAACTTAGAATATAAAAGGATTTAATTGTTTATAAATTTATAAATTTTATTTAAATTATTTAATTATGTAAATTAATTGTTTATAAATATACTATTTTGAACAAGATATATTGATTACTTAATTCCTTCTTTCCTCTTCTTTTTCCTTTTCGAGGAAGAAAAGTCGAGTGAGGGAGAGTGTAAGAACCCGTAATTTTAAACAATTGAAAATAGTTAATTTAATAAAGTTTTGTGACATATTGTTGGAAGAAATAAAAATTTGTGAGTTAATAATATGAATATAACGGGAATGCAAAGTAATAGTATTAGTTTAAGGTAATTTACAACCCTTTAAAGGAAATTCCAATTAAGAAATAGGATTAAAGAGTTACAATGAGATGGATTGTGAATAAATTATAGTAATGTATGTACTAATGGATAATTGGATTAAAGAAGCAATTGATAATTTAAGTATTGTTTAATTAATGAAATAATGTGCAATCAATTGTAAATGAATAAAATTAGTGTTTTAGTAGTAATTATAACCATTGTTGTGGATAATAAACCTATAAGATGTGATTAAAAGTTAATGGTGACAATTATTATGTACTACCTATTCATTTAGCCTTTAAATTCAATTTGAAGTCAATTGCAATTAATTCATTTCATTAGTGCAGTTAATGTAGATTAAATTGATAATCGTAGAATAGTAATTGAATAAGATGTAACCAATGTAAATTTATTCATAGTATGACAATTGATTGAATAAAAAGAATTGAAATCATGTTTGATCAATTTGTTGGAATTTAAGCTATAATAAATGGATTTATTGCAATTAAATGTAATTGAATATTATGTTGATGAAAACTAAGATGATAATTGTAGAAGGTTAGTGTAGCAAGATATATACAATGTTAACTATGTTCGTAAAGTATGAATTGTTAGAATAAAAGTCTGAAATCAAATTAAAACAATTTACTGGAATTTAATTTCAATAAATGGATTTAGTTACATTTGAAATTGAACACTGTAATTAGTGAAATATTAAACATTGAATTTGATATGTAAATTTGCTTTGAGTGATTATGAATGTCTAACTAATCAAAAATGATAAAAATGGTTAGTTAATTAAATTGAATATGAAAAGTGATTTAATCAGCTTAATATTAATTTATTTAATTAATGTAAAAATAGCCATTTTGGTTGTTGTCTCGGATTTCGATGAAACCAGTTTCATTGGATCTGTAATGGTGAATTATTGTAAGGTTTCGAGTTTCATAGCGATCGGATTTGTCGGTTGATCATACGGACTCGAAACGCGTAGAAATCGATTTAATTAAATTCAATTGAAATCAATTTGAAATAAGCTTATCATAAGCTAACTTCTTCATACGATGGAATTAGGACTGAAATTTGTTCCATGGAGTTAAAAAATATCGAAAACATCTATTTTGATATATGGGATGACCCATTTTCATTTCGGGAAGAAATGGGCTTTTCAGTCGTTTATCGTTCAGCTTTCAAATTAATCTAGTCCATTCGTTTCTATTTCGGATCTGCCTATTTATAGCCTGTTATAAACCCTAGCAGCCTTTCTATTTTTTATTACATTATTCTGTACATACAATTCCTTCTCATCTCCTCTTTCCAATGACAGAAGCCAATTCAACTTCAAAATTATCAATTCAAATTCAAAATCAAATCGAAACTCATACTCCTCCCAACCATATCAAATTATATATCAATTCGAAGCTCTTGACTAACGTAATTCACTGTTGTGATTCGTTTTTCAATCGAATTCACCATTTGTCTAGAAATCGAGGTTGAACCTCAGTCGTCCATATTAGGGTTTCAATTATTCAACGGTGGATCTGCATCTTGGAAGCGATCGGGGGATTGTGTTGTGTAGACGAGGACCAGGGCTTTGCATCGATGCTGTTTGCTTGCTTCAAGGTAACCGTGATTACGCCAAAGAATTTAATCATCATGTGCAGTGGCGGAGGTGTGGAAGGGGCCGAGGCTGTCGATTGTGGCCAGTAAAGGAGGTGGCACGACTTGGCTGGCTCGGTGGTGGTCATTGATTTGGGTATAGGCGAGAATATGGGCGGAGATTTAGCCTGAGAACTGGCGGCCACGTGCATTCATGGCTGTCGAGATCGTGCTTTAGGGTTTTGATAGCAGGGTGACGTGGCGTGGATGGATTGGTTCGTTTTTTATTTTAATTTAACTTAAAATTCCAAATGTTCTAACGTGTATAAATTCATCATACGAGGTCGGATTTACACGCGGTTTGTTTCGTTCGGATCGTGTCGAAATTCTAGATATTTTGATGCTGGTTTGGATGAATTCTAAGAATGTTGAAATTTGGGCGTTTACTTGAATTTTAAATCGATTTGAAATTCAAAGGTGAGTGTTTCAACCCACTCACAACTACTAGATATCTTATGTTAGTTAAATAAAATTTATGATGTGATTAGGAATTAACATATTGATGTCTGGTATGTTTAAGTCGTCATTCTAGTTAAAATTTAATTTTATTGCATTTAATCATCGTTTAATTTAATACTGAATTTAAATTATCAATTTAATACTTGACATTGATTATCAGTTATCTATTGATGCTTATTGATTGATTTTGCTGATGATTGTGATGGATGTTTAATTGTTGATATTGGATGACTAGATACTGTATTTTTATATTGTTATAACACTACAAGTTCCCTATGGGTTGAAATGATACATACCCGAATGATCTAAAGATTAGGAAAAATCATTATGGGTTGAAATGATAGACTCGAGCGATTTTATGGATTTTTATTTAATTCAGGATTGCAGTTTGAAATGATATATAACCTTAAAATTTTAAATTGCGGATTGAAATGATAAATATCTGTATCGCTTGACCATAGGGTAGAAAATTATATATGGACATCGTGTTGTTTAAATTAAATGATTTTGAATCTCTAAAATTTCGAATTTAGTTAACTGATATTTTGAAATAGAAATTGGTTTATATAATTTAAATTATTTCCGATAATCCAAGTGTCAATGTTGAAATTGGAATTGATTTAAGGAATTATTCAAAGGATTTAAATTGGAATTTCAAGTTGAAGTGTCAAATAAATGAAGTTATCGAAATTAAGTAATTGAAAATGTTTGGATATAATTTTGAAATATATTTTAGATTAATTTAAACTATTTTAATCAATTTGAAACTATTTTTAATTTATTTAATCTATTTCTACCTATTTTAACTAATGAAATTGATTTAATCTACTTTAAGTCTATTTAATATAGTTTAAATCTATTTAATCTATTTTAAATTTATTTAATCTATTTTAAATTCTATTTTATATAATTTAAATCTGTTTAATCTATAATTAATATATTTAAAACATTTTAAAACTATTTAATCTACATTTGATCTATTTAAATAAATTAAATTCAAGTTAAATCAAATTTAAATCTATTTAAACTATTTTACTAATTTACTATTTAAAATATTTTAATTTATTTGAACTATTTCTAAACTATCAAACTGTTTATGGCTATCTAACTATTTTCTAAAAATTGCAAACTGTGGAAAGTTGAAGCATTTATATTTAAATCCTTGATGATGATACAACTTAAGTTGGAATTTGGAATTGATACCCTTTTGTAAAATGACATATTTGAGTAAATATGATTTTGAAAGTGAAGATGATTTCGAAAGTGATATGGTTTGAAATCGAATATGATATTTTGATATTAAGTATGAATTGACTTTTGAAATGTAAAAGAACCAACAGGTGTGAAATAAGCGTTGGTTGTTAAAGAGTCTGGGATTGGATATTTTCATACTCTTTGCCAATACCGAAAACCACTTTAACAACTGTGCACATGGTGAAGATTCCAAAAATGAAGCAGGATGGTTTGGTGTACGATTATGCATAGGTATTTACATGACCCTAACCCCCATGAGTCAGCTTAGATGTGACTAAAATAGGAGCCATGCTAGGCCAAGTGGGGTCATTCCTCCTATCGGACATGCTTCTTCGATACCATTCTATTACTTTGTGATTGATTTGGTGGCCACGCCTAGATTTTGATTTGGGAGTGTGTTCCGGGGTAGGCGTTAGTAGTTGCTATGCGTTAGCACCAGTCCGGATCTGCAATTGGTGTATCTACCCTGGCATTTCCTCGACTGCCGTGTTCACATGCCCCATCGCGCCTTCTACGAGTTTGTTTTGTGTCGTACCTATGGAGTGCTCTCTGATAGCCCACCTGCGCGTGGAGTTTACAGTATCTGTATAGTCTACAACATTATATAAAATGTGTTAAGGGGGATATGGGTAACGCCTTAACTCTATTTTAATACTTTACTTTAATGTAGACACTATTATAATAGTGTATTTTACTACATAGTAGATAGTTTAACGGATCCTTAAGAAATGGGGATCTCAAACATCTCTTAAGTTATTGCACTCACGTTGACACTGGATGGGAGATCTCAATCCCCGTAAACATCTCTGATGCCGTCACACTCATATTTATCACCGTCGATTTAATTTTCGTAAGATCTTTTAGTTCTAGCTTGAGTGTTTTGTTATTTCAATTCTCTCGAGTCAGTCTGATTTTTTCAGTGTATCGAAGACTGCTTTCTGGAAGATGAAGATGAAGATTTGCACTATTACTATTTATTATATTCATACCACTGCATTATGCTATTCCATTGCATTTATTTATTCCTTTTGTACGTAACTCTAACCTGTAGTGTAATAGTGTAATCAAATGTTATTTGTAAAACAGCTTCATGAATGTTTATTTGATTATTATATTTTGTCATTCTGCTGTGAGATTTTGTGCTTGTTTCCTTTTTTCTCTGCTTTTTCTTATTTACTCCATAGCAATCTGCCCCTTTGAATGGTTTGAGTTGGCATGTGTGTCGATTTAAACCGTCCAAAAAGGTAGGGTGTTACACTAACCTGCAATCGAGGTTCGCTCACATCCCATCAAGATGCCGCCTTAACTGACACGCCGCCAGTCCCCAAGCCCACGATTGGCCATCATGGCGACCAAGACGACTCAGGCGATCACCTCTTAGGCCCACGAACCCCCTCGCATACACCTCAAGTCGAGGCCTAAGTCCAGCCGTCACCATTATCAAAAACCTAGTTGAATTTTTCTCCACGATCTGGCCGTTAACATACCAAACCACCAACGTCGATGAACTTCACTCGCCAATCTCCACCTATCCATACCCTCGATGATCCATGTAAGTTGATCAAGACAGCGATGAATGGTCGCGAATGATTTGAAGAATATAAAAAAAAAAAAGAATTCGATTGCGGAAATGATCGGTAGATTTTAGTTGCGCTCCTTGGGAGCTTTGAATTGATATATAATATGATATAGTTTGAGGAGTTCTGATTTTGAAATTGGTTCGGAGACTGAAATTTAGGGTATGATTGCAAATTAGGTTTCTGCCGTTAAAGGAAGGAGCAGATTGAAGTTGATGTATGTATTGAAATAAGAAATAGAAAGACTGCAAGGGTTTGAATAGAACAACATATGATAGCGAAGCCCGATAAGAAATGAATAACATATCAATCTGGTTTGAGTTACAGTAATGACCCGAAAGCCTGTTTCGCTTTCGAAACGAAAGTGGGTCATCCTATATATCAAAATAGATGTTTTTGATGCTTTTAAACTCAATGGAAAAGGTTTCAAGTCCTAATTCCATCATATGAAGAACTTCGCTTAAAATTAGCTTATTTTAAATTGATTTCAATTGAATTTAATTAAATTGATTTCTACGCGTTTTGAGTCGGTACGATCATTCCGATTACTATGAAACTTGAAACCTTACAATAATTCACTGTTACGGATCCGACGAAACTAGTTTCGTTGAAATCCGAGATAGTTGCCAAAATGGCTATTTTCACGTTAATTAAATAAACTGATACTAAATTGATTAAATCACATTTCAATTTCAAATTTATAAAATAACAAATTTTCATTATTATTTATTACTTAGACATTTACAATAATTTAAAGCAAGTTTACTGATAATTTCAGTGTTAATTATTACATCAGTTATAGTGTTCAATTTAAACTGAAGTTAACTCTGGTTAAATATAATTTAATTCCAATAGATTGATTTAATTTGATTTCAATCTTTTTATTCAACGAAATCATTATCAATTGGTTATAGTTAACATTAGTTTATATCTTATTACATTAATATGCTTAAATTATCCTCTTTTATTTGTATTAACTACTATATCTCAAGTATATTGAATCTTTGTCAATTTTATCAAAATTTAAAATTGGAATAAATTAATTCTTCTTCGTTTCATTCGTTTTATTAAATCAATTATTACCTTATGGATGTAACTGACATTCCTATACATTTTGTTGCATTCACATTTTCCAGTTATCGTCTTAACTCATTTTACATGACATTTAATTTCACTTAATTGCAATTGATTTTCAATTTAAATTTAACAGACTAAATAAATAGGTAACATGTAATAATTTGTCACCGTTAACTTTTAATCACATTTATAAGTTTAATATTTACAACTAAATGTTATAACAACTTACACAATACTATTCTATCAATCACAATTTATTACATATTATTCATAAATTAATATAACCTTTAAATCAACAATTACTCTTTTAAATCTAATTATCAATTAATACGCATTATTATAATAAATTTACATTTTATACCAATTATAGCTTTTTAATCATTTTAATTTTTTGGAATTACATTTAAAGTAGTTATCAATTTCCTTAAATTTATAATATTGCATTTCATTCCAATTATATTCTTATTATTAAATCATAATTTTTTCCTTCCAATATTGAATCATAAAACCTTATTAAACCATTTTTAATTATCGAAAATTACGGGTCGTTACACTCTCCCCCACTCAAAACTTTTCGTCCTCGAAAAGGAAAAAGAAGAAAAAAGAGGAATTAAATAATCAATATCTCTTATTCAAAATATAAAATTTATAAACAATTACTTTACATAATTAAATAATTTAATTAAAACATCAACTTATAAATAATTAAATCCTTCATATACAAGTAAATGAAAATTTGCAAAATATTTTTACTTTCACAAAAATTTTCTAAGTCCAAAATTCACAGAAAATTTCGGTAGAGTTTCATTTATACGGAGAGGTCTAGGGGAATTAGTAATATCAACAACAAAAATATATATCATATATTTCAGAATAATATATCGTAAACCACGAGGAAAACAATATAATACCGGTAGAAAACCGTAATCCGAAAATGTACCTATTTGTCGGCAAACAACATTTATTTATGAAGCCAATAGCAGTAGCAATTGCTTCCATAAACTTGTATTTCACCTATATAATCTAACAGAGTTAGTAATTTTATATAAGAGAAACATTTAAGTTATTCCAATAAATAACAAACAATACATCACAACATCACAATAATCATTTGCAAACAAACATTACAAACATCATTTCTACCAAGAAATCAATCATCCATCCATAGCAACCAAAACAAATGGTTTGTTCGGGTTCAGAACTTCTAATCATATAAAATGATAAGTAAACTATGAAGTAAACCATACACACAACTGTCGTAGATAAAAATTTATAGATTATTTATACATCCTACACAACAGAAGTAATTTTTTCCCCACCAATCCATAAGTCAAACAAACAATAATTTCAATGTTATTTAGGTTTTTTCCACATCATTTCTGTTCTTTTCTCATTTATATAATGCTTATTTTCATTAATTTACATTCATTCTTGAAAGAATAGGCTATGCGGTAGGATCGTGTAATATGGAATATGAAATAGTCTAGGTAGATAAAGTAGGTAAATGCAAGGAGACACCAGGATTTTATACTGGTTCGGACCTCTCGTCCTACGTCCAGTCCCTAAGCTTCACTTAGGAATTCCACTAACTAACACCCTCACTTCACCCGGAGGAATAGGTTTACAACTTACCCGAACAACCGAACGGGATTTCTTGCCTCAACTACCGAAGAGGACTTCAACTCAATTACTAAATTACAATATTCGACTTGTTGTGTTCTTGTCAACACTAATGAGTCTAATGTAGTACAATATTCCAATAATCTTATCCTCGAGAATATGCAATGTGTTTGTGAAGATTTAGGAAATGTGAATTGATATGAATCAAAATAATGTTATAAACAAAAACAATGATTCAAGCAATAGATTAGTGATTGCTTTGAGAATATCTAGAAAATATGAACAAGAGAATAGTTAGATTAAAGCAAGAGAATTCGGTGAATTAAATGATGTTAGAATCATGTATATATACTTGTAGAAGAGATGCATATGTTGTCAAAGGTTGCAAACAAGAGATGCTTCCATTTCCATTGATGAATGGTTGCAACTCTTGGGAGGAAGAAGGTGTCTTTTCAGAGAAAATTCGCAGGTTCAAATTCAGTCGACTGAGCAGGGAATTCAGTCAACTGAAAATATGAAGTACAATTTTCGGGACCAAATTCAGTCGACTTTGCAGGAAATTCAGTCGACTGAAACTATGCATGTGTATAAATTTGTTCCAGTTTCAGTCGACTGACTGTTCCTGTTCAGTCGACTGAACTCATAAAACCTGCATTGTTAAAACCTAATTGAAAAATGAAGTATATAAAAAAATTCTATTGTTCGTGCAAGCTTCTTGAGGATAGATTTTAACAATACATCTAGACTAATGACATATGTAAAAACATACTTTAAGTTTGTTTGGTCTTCATCTATCTTCCTTTAGTATTTGCATATATTTCTTCCTTGTTTGTTAAAGCACATTGTCATTGATCAAAATCTTCGCGTATCAACATTCTCCCCCTTTTTGATTGATGACAATACTGATTTATTCTAGAGACGTTTTACTTATTTTCTCCCCTTGAATGTATGCACTATCTTTCATATAAAACAAAGATAGTACCATAGATTTTCTCCCCCTTTGTCATCGACAAAAAGGAAGAACTAACGGTAGTAATAATTTATCAAAACAATCACCGAAGCATAGAGAATAGTTGCATAATCATGATTGAAGAAAAATAAAAATGTTGTGACAGACAAGCATAAAATGGCTATTTATACAAGCCACTGGAATATTAAAAATACATCAAAACAAAAAAATCACTCATCTCTATCCCAGTCATATGAACCTTCTCTTCTTGTTGGTTCACGTATGATGGGTCCTCCTGTTGGTGGTCTATGTGCTCTTCCTCCTTTGCCACAACTAGCTCCGCTAGCGCTGCTACTTATATGCTCTTCGGACGTCGTCCATGTAAACGTAGGTGCCGGACTTTTGCCTCGAGATGTTGAAGCAGTAGTGGTGCTTGAGCACGAGATTGCATCCCAAAGCTTGTTGAAGAATCCTTTGATTTTGTCAAGCTTATGATCTACCTTTTTAAGGCGAGTGTCAAGAATTTGTTGATTTCTTGACAATATCCCCAAGGATTGGTTGGTAGTGAAGCTTAGGTCAACAAGACGAATTTCATCATCTTGCTCGAGATGTTCTTCGTGGCAAGGTTGAGGAGATTGTTGTTGTTGTTGTTCTTGATGCCTTTCTTCCCATTCGGCGAGTGATATTATGTGAGGTGGTCGAGATGGGAGTTTCATTAGGCTTATGGTCCGGTGGTTAATTTGACGGACCATTGTATTCTCTGACTCAGGTAATGGCGTATCGACATTGAGGAGAAGTCGCATGATGTACTCTCCAAAGTAGATAGTGCGCATTTTGCCATTATTGAAAGTGAGAAACTCATCAAGAATAAGCTGTACCCAATTAACTTGTATATTGCCAAATATAGCATATAGAGCTCGATAGTTATTTGGGTAGACAATTTCGTACGAGCCCATGCGAGGAGTAATCGTTCTCATTAGGGCTTTATGGAGGATTCTCACCATAGGTCGAAGGGAGGTGGACTTAAAATCCCTAAAGTTGATATTATCATCCATAAATCGATGGTTGATGTTGTCGCGAATGTGTGGATTGAATTCTATCTCCTCTAGCTTTCTCCCGACATTTGGAGACTCTAAAATGTGTGCTATTCTATCCAAGGAAAACCAAACTTTCTTTCCACACACCATACTCCAAACTCTATTGTTTGGATTTCTTGGAGTTTGGTGTCCAAGATTAAGATTAGCATAAAATAATTTTACCATTACATGATTAATGGCATGGTCATTTCTTTTCAAATCTAAAAGAGAAGTTAAACCTGCCGGATCTGTTAACGCTTGGATGTTGTAGGTTTGAAAGCTTTGAAAATTAGCGAGAGAATGCTCAAAAATTCGGGAATTCTTCATCTTGTTCCATCGAGTGACAGCGGTTCCATCGTAAAGCCATCGTGCTATTTGAGCACCAATTGGCTCGGAGGATGAAGAAGATGAAGCTCTTGATCTTTTTGGTGCCATTTGGGTGAGAATTGAGTTGATTTTGAGGAATTTGGGGCTAGGGTTTCGAAATTGATTTGGGGAAGAAAGTTTGTAGGAGGTAAAAAGTGAATTGGTAGGGTAAAATCTGGTGGTTAAAAGGGGAAATTTTGCCTGGGAAGTGGCATTCAGTCGACTGAATGTTCTGTTCAGTCGACTGAATCAAAGGCCGAAATTTTCTGTGATAGATTCAGTCGACTGAACAGTACATTTAGTCGACTGAAATTTTTTCTGAAATTTTCTGTTGAATTTTTAGTCGACTGTGCAGATGATTCCAGTCGACTAAACTATGTAAATATTGTTTTCTGTTATATTTTCAGTCGACTAAGCAAACGCGTTCAGTCGACTGAAACATGCATTTTTGTTGTTTCAGTTAATTTTTGAAATTAAACAATTTATTTAAAAAAATAGTTACAAAAATATTGATGTAACAACATACAAATATTTCAAAAATTAACTATTTCTTTGGGGATGGACTTGGAGACTTCTTTCCTTCATTCTTCATGTAATTTATATCCCATGAATTCGGACTATATTGAGAAGTCTTAGGGGACGTCTAAGGATTCATAGGATCGACTGGTGTACGATAAGATGAAGACGGATCAAGTGAGCTAACAGGGCGAGGTAGGGGTTCAGCCACTTCGTTCTTCTTTGATCCACAGAAGCGTAAACCGATTTCCTCTAGGAAGCTCAAACGTCTTACTGTAACTTTTTGCTCGAAGTATAGCTCTCGTTGAAGATCTATCTGTTGTTGTTGAAAGTGATGAATTTCATCAATCTTTTTTTTGTGTCAGCTGAAATAAAGAGTCCGCGTTTTGCCTTTTTAGATTCTGTTGTGAAACCAGTACGATAATTTTTCTATTTGTAAACCGGCTCATGTGCTGGTGTTGGTGTGGGAAGTTTTGGCGACGTTGGAGTGTTATCAACTGATGAAGTGATATTGATTGGAGAGAAGGAGTTATTGGACGACATTTTATTTTGAATTAAGATTTTATACGTAAAATCGAGGTGAAAATAAAAATATTTTTAAGAATTTATTTATAGTAGAACTTTACTAAACAAATAATGGTTATAATTTAATAATATTTTTTAACCATATAGAGATTTAATGGTAAAGAGAATTTTGTTAAAATGTATGATTCTTATTTAATAATTCTGTTTTAAAAATGTGTGGTCTATAAATTATATAATGTAACATATAACATAACTGAAAATATTTGAAATTCTTATTCAGTCGACTGAATATTTTGTTTTAGTCGACTAAAATGTGGGAATATTTCTAATGTATTTCTAATTAATATCTTTAAAGGATATTATACCTAATTCTCGTCGAAGTTTTATAAAGGAGTTTTCTACTAGAGGTTTAGTAAATATATCGGCAATTTGATTTTCGGTAGAAATATGTTATAAATTAATTATTCCTTTTTCGATATTGTCACGTAGAAAATGGTGACAAATATCTATATGTTTTGTACGAGAGTGATTAACCGGATTTTTAGATAAGTTTGTTGTACTTGTATTATCACAGTATATTGTAGAATTTGTTAAATTTATATTAAAATCTTTAAGTGTTTGTTGCATGTATATAACTTGAGTGCAAGCTAAAGCAGCTGATATATGCTCTGCTTCGCAGGTGGAAAGCGAGACACAATTTTGTTTCTTACTAAACCAAGAAACAAGTGATTTTCCAATGAAATGGCAAGTACCACTTGTACTTTTTCTATCTGTTCGAGATCCACCAAAATCAGCATCACTATATGATACTATGTCAAATGGACACTCCTTTGGATAGAAAAGACCGAAATCTTTAGTTTTGTTAAGATGTCGCATTATTCGTTTTACTGCTCTTAAGTGTGAATCTTTAGGATCAGATTGAAAACGTGCACATAAACAAACACTCATCATGTCAGGTCTACTAGCGGTTAAGTAAAGTAAGGAACCTATCATACTTCTAAACAATTTTTGATCTACACTTTTTCCATTTTCATCTCGATCGAGATGTGTAGTTGTACTCATAGGAGTAGGTTTAGCAGATGTGTTTTCCATGCCGAATCGTTTAATTAAATTAGTACAATATTTTTCTTGGTTTATAAAAATCCATTTGTTAATTGTTTGATTTGAAGTCCGAGAAAATATGATAATTCTCCCATACGAGACATTTCGAACTCATTAGTCATTATATTTGAAAATTCTTTACATAAATTTTCATTTGTTGAACCAAAAATAATATCGTCTATGTATATTTGAATTATTAAAATATCTTTGGTAGTATTTGTAATAAAAAGCATTTGATCTACTTTTCCAATTTTAAATCCCGAGTTTAATAAATAACTTTTAAGTCTTTCATACCAAGCACGAGGTGCTTGTTTAAGACCATATAGTGCCTTTTTTAATTTAAAAACATGATCCAGATATTTTTCATGTATAAACAACGGAGGTTGTTCTACATATACATTTTCTTTAACAAAACCATTTAAAAATGCACTTTTAACATCCATTCGATAAAGTTTAAAATTGTGAAAACATGCAAAGGCTAATAGAATACGTATTGCTTCAAGTCTTGCAACAGGAGCAAAAGTTTCTTCAAAATCAATACCTTCTTCTTGATTATACCCTTGTGCTAATAGTCTTGCTTTATTCCTTGTTATATTACCTTGTTCGTCTACTTTATTTTTGTAAATCCATTTTGTTCCAATTACTGATTGATTATTAGGACGGGGAACTAATTCCCAAACATCATTACGTTCAAATTGATTTAATTCTTCTTGCATTGCGATAATCCAATAATCATCTTTTGATGCTTCTTTTTGATTTTTAGGTTCTATTGATGAAATGAAAGCTACATGACCTATTTTATTTAGTTGATTTCTTGTTCTAACTTAAGAATTTATTTCTCCTATTATATTTTGAGTTGGATAATCTCGTAATATTCTAGGAGGAGATCTTAGTTCATTATTATTATTTTCAAGGTTTGTTTCTTCTATATTTATTAACTCTTCATCATCTTTTATATTAAAATTTTTATTAAAATTTTCATCAAAAGGTATATGCAAAGTTTCTTCAATTAAGTTTGTACGTTTATTAAATACTCGATATGCTTTGCTTCGTTCTGAGTATCCTGCGAAAATTCCTTCATCAGCTTTTGAATCGAATTTTCCTAGTTGATCTTTGTATTTAAAATGAAACATTTTGATCCAAATATTTTAAAATAAGATATATTTGGCCTTTTATTATTAAATAGTTCATAAGAAGTATGTTTTGTTAATGGTCTAATTGATATTCTATTAAATACATAACATGCAGTAGCAACGGCTTCTGCCCAAAAATGTTTTGGTAGAGAACATCCATTTAACAATGTTCTTGCGCATTCTTGTAATGTTCTATTCTTTATTTCTACAGCTCCATTTTGTTGAGGAGTTCTAGGAAAAGAAAAATTATGATTTATTCCTTTCTTTTTAAAAAAAGTTTCAAAAACTTCATTTTCGAATTCGCCTCCATGATCGCTTCGAATATTTTTTATTTTCAAATCTTTAGTGTTTTGAATTTCTTTTGACAAATGTTTTAAAATGCTCAAAATGTGTCACTTTTATTTTTCATAAAAATAGTCCATGTATATCTTGAAAAATCATCAACTATTACAAATACGTATCGATTATGATTAATGGATTGAATTTGTGTTGGTCCAAATAAATCCATATGTAGTAATTCTAATGGTTGTAAAGTCGAAATATTTTTCTTAGATTTGAAAGATGATTTCGTTTATTTTCCTTTTTGACAATCATCACAAAGATTTTTTATTTTAAAGTTTATTTTGGGTAAACCTCTTACTAATTCATTTTTAGAGAGTTTTCTAATGGTTTTAAAATTTATATGACAAAATCTTTTGTGCCATAACCAAGGATCATTATCTTTGGCAAGTAATCACATACTTGAATTATGATTAATATTCATATTTAAAACATAAATATTTCTATCTTTATTTCGTTCAAAAATAAGATTTTGGTTTTGATCAAAAATACTACATTTATTATTCGAGAAAGTTATTTTAAAACCTTTGTCACACAATTGACTTATGCTAAGTAAATTATGTTTTAAATTTTCAACTAATGAAAAATTTGTTATAAAAGGTAAATTTGATGTACCGTAATTGTTCACATCTCCTTTGCCAATGATATACCCTTTTGAATTGTCTCCGAAGGTAACCGAGCCACCATCAAAGTATGCGATGTTTGTAAGCATATCTTTGTCTCCGGTCATGTGTTTTGAACAACCACTGTCTAATATCCATTTCTTCTTTTTGAGTGGGACCTGAAAATAAATATGAAATTATTGGTACCCACCTTTTAATAGGGTTCTAAAAAGTTAGAGTTTAGGAAACCAAACTAAATTTGGTTTAGTATCCTTTTTATAAATATAGTTTTCATTATGATGAACATTATCCATAAATGTTTTAATATATTTATTTCTTATTAATACATTGTTAGTTTTTGGTACCCAAATTTTAACTACCATGTTTTCTACTTTAGTGTTAATAGTTTTCTTTGGCAATATTTGTTGTTTTGAATCCATGTTCCTTTTAAAATTTGTATCTTTCTTTTTAGGAATTTTTGACTCCTTTTTATATCCTAATCTATGTTTACTTGAAGTGTATTGAGAATTTTCTATAATCTTAGATAAATTTTCTTTTCCTTTGTTAAAGTTAGAAACTTTTTTAGTAATGTTATCTAATCTAGCTTGAAGACTATTATTTTCTAACTCAACTTGTTTAATCTTAGTTTTTAACTCATGATTTTCAGAAGCAATTATATCATTCTTTGTTTTTTGAATTTCAATTTCTTGACTTAAAAGTGATAGCTGAGTTTCCGAATTTGAATGAGATTCTTGAACTTTTTCAAGTTCTTCTTCCAAGATTTTCTTTTCATCTTTTAACATATCTCTTTCAAATTTAGCTTTGTTTTGATTTTCACGAGTTTCTTTGAGTTTCTTTTTAAGAGTGTTTATTGTGCTTAAAAGTTCAGTGTTTACTTCAATTAAATCATCGAAAGTTAAATTATTTACCTCAGATTCTTGAGCCATGAAGCATGCATTTACCTGTTCATTGTCGCTATCACTATCATTTTCGGATGAAGATGAATCTGAATTGTCCCATGTTCCAGAAAATGCCTTCTTTTTGAATTTATCCTTCTTGTTTTTATTGTTGAAGTTTTTCTGATTTTCCTTCATTTGTTCTTGACAATCTTTTTGCATGTGTCCTTTCTTATGACAATTGAAGCATTCTATATTTGAGGATGAAGGTTTGTTCAAGAAAATCTTTTTGAATCCGTTTTTGTTTCCTTTTCTATAATTTAAGAATTTCTTGAAATTTTTGGCTATAAATGCTAGATCTTCATCTTCAGACTCTGATTCTTCATTTTCCGCATGAAAAGCAACATTCTTTCTTTCTTGAGCTCGATCCTTTTTAGCTTGCATATTTACTTCATACGGCATAAGATTTCCAATCAATTCTTCTGGTTTCATTGTAGATAGATCATTTGCTTCCTCAATTGCTAGCACTTTTCTCTCCCATTCATTAGTGAGTGAATTTATAACTTTAGACACAATGTCAAAGTCCGTGTATCTTTCTCCTAGCCCGATTAGAGCATGATGAATATTTTGAAATCTTGAGTACATGTCATTGATGGATTCATTTTGTCGCATTCTAAAATTTTGGAATTGATTCTTCAGCATGGATATCTTTGTTTGTTTAACTTTGTTTGTGCCTTCATGTATAACTTTAAGTGTTTCCCATATCTGATATGCAGTAGTACATATGCTAACACAGTTGAATTCATTTCTATCCAGGGCACAAAATAGCATATTCATAGCTTTGGCATTTGCACTAGCTTCATTCTTTTGAATTTGTGTCCATGTAGGACAATCGGTTGTGGGTACAACGAACTCTGCTTGAGTAACATTCCAGGCTTCGAAACTTGTTGCTTGCATATAATTCCTCATCCTTGTAGCCCAATAGTTATAGTTTAGTCCATTGAATAGAGGAGGTCTTTGGGTAGATTGTCCTTTCGCAAATGTAGAACTATCGGCAGATGTTGTGCTTGTACTTGCGTTAGTTTCCATATTATCAATATGTCTAATAACGGTGTTATGGTTATAGGATGGCCTTGCTCTGATACCAATTGAGAGAATAGGCTATGCGGTAGGATCGTGTAATATGGAATAATGAAATAGTCTAGGTAGATAAAGTAGGTAGATGCAAGGAGACACCAGGATTTTATACTGGTTCGGTCCTCTCGTCCTACGTCCAGTCCCTAAGCTTCACTTAGGAATTCCACTAACTAACACCCTCACTTCACCCGGAGGAATAGGTTTACAACATACTCGAACAACCGAACGGGATTTCTTGCCTCAACTACCGAAGAGGACTTCAACTCAATTACTAAAATACAATATTCGACTTGTTGTGTTCTTGTCAACACTAATGAGTCTAATGTAGTACAATATTTCTATAATCTTATCCTCGAGAATATGCAATGTGTTTGTGAAGATTTAGGAAATGTGAATTGCAATGAATCAAAAGAATGTTATAAACAAAAACAATGAATCAAGCAATAGATTAGTGATTGCTTTGAGAATATCTAGAAAATATGAACAAGAGAATAGTTAGATTAAAGAAAGAGAATTCGGTGAATTAAATGATGTTAGAATCATGTATATATACTTGTAGAAGAGATGCATATGTTGTCAAAGGTTGCAAACAAGAGATGCTTCCATTTCCATTGATGAATGGTTGCAACTCTTGGGAAGAAGAAGGTGTCTTTTCAGAGAAAATTCGCAGGTTCAAATTCAGTCGACTGAGCAGAGAATTCAGTCAACTGAAAATATAAAGTAAAATTTTCGGGACCAAATTCAGTCGACTGAAACTGTGTATGTGTATAAATTGTTCCAGTTTCAGTCGACTGACTGTTCCTGTTCAGTCGACTGAACGCATAAAACCTGCATAGTTAAAACTTAATTGAAAAATGAAGTTTATAAAAAATTTCTAGTGTTCGTGCAAGCTTCTTGAGGATAGATTTTAACAATACATCTAGACTAATGACATATGTAAAAACATACTTTAAGTTTGTTTGGTCTTCATCTATCTTCCTTTAGCATTTGCATACGTTTCTTCCTTGTTTGTTAAAGCACATTGTCATTGATCAAAATCTTCGTGTATCAACAATTCTTACTTACAAAAGTTCATTTTTCCATTTATTCATACAATGTCATTTTTTCTTCCATTTTATTACTTTACATTCATTGCTTATATAAGTTATTTCTATTTCAATTATTCGGTTATCCATTATTAGGTAAGTTTCCTAACAATTTAATTCACCATTAATAGATTATTTCTTTCTTACATTCATTCTTCCATGTATAATATTATAGAATATTAAATTCATTTTTTATCATTTCGGTGTTTCCTGAAGTTATAATTATTCAATTAATATAGTACTCATTTTAACTATAAATAGCTTTAAATGGTACCTTAAGTTTATAATCGTCTTTCTTACATTATTCACTTCTATTACATTTAATTAGTAGCATTTCAAACTATCCACTTTAGTTTATAACAATTTATAATATCAAAATTCTAATTTACAGAAAAAATTCCATTGAACACTTTGATTTATTAATGTTTCACTTGTATTACATTCTATTACATATTTTTATTAACATTACAACCTTTAACATTTTGGTAAGTTATGTATATGTCTTTTAGAATGCAATAGAAAGTTACCAAGTTATCGTACTTATTTTAGTTAACACAATGTTTAATAGTTACATTTTCTTATTTCCATTTCTTAATTTATAAATAACAACCTTCAATTTCTTATATTTCATTAATTTCTTAACATCTAATTTCTTATTTCACATCCTAGCAGCTTCCAAACATTCAAATGGTTAAGATTTCATTTTATTACATTAACTGGACACTACTAATTATTTGAAAATTTAAGAACTAAACACCTGGTTTAATTTAGTCACTTAGAAAATAATATATGTATTTATCCACTATAGATCAAATCATATTTAGAAATTCAGAATTAAGGTTTTATTCATCAAAATAGATGTGTAGTGAAACTACTACATCAGTCTCCCCACTTTCAAACTCGAAAATGTACATCGGTGATGCGTGCACTCATCATCGAAGTTATTTTCTAGCGATGGGAGGGGAGTATAGAACTTATTTCCTTTTAAAGTTTCCATTAATTTTTTCCTTTCAATCATCTTGAAATATTCATATCAAAAAATACTTCTAAATACTACTAATATTATATTCCAAAATCTTTTTGATAGAAATTGACAAAATCCCGAATCTTAAATTCTAGAATTTCCAATTTATTTTATTTACAAATCTCATTTTTTGAGCCAATATTTATAAATTTCACTACCTAAGAAAGAAATATATAACAACCAACTATATCATTTATAAGATTTATTATTTTATATAAAAAATATTTAATATGAAAAATTATTTTATTTACCTATATTTCAAAACAATATTGTGTCGGTCTATACAATTAAGTGTTTAGAAATTCCTATTGATGTCATAGCATCCTATGTACCGACTAGAATTTATAAATACAAAACGGAACAAATTAACACAATACAAAAACCTTTTATAACGCGAACAAATACACTCTCTCATATATACACTTAGCGACTCATTCTAGGGTATTACTACCCTATTCTCTAATGAGTCAGACGCCACAAAGCTAAGATTAACACTAACCCAAAGCTCTGATACCAACTGTAACGACCTGACTTTTTAGATGGATTAAAACGACGAAAAACCACACAAGTCAGACTCAAACCGTTAAATAGAGCATATTGTTATGGGGTAAATAAGAAAGGCCGAGAAAGAAAGAAAACAAATACAGAATCTCACAGCGGAATGACAAAATATAATAATAAAATAAATAGTTCATGAAGCTGTTTACAAGTTCATTAATTATACTTTTATAATACAAATCAGGGTTATTCACAATAAGAAGAAATAATGAATAAATGCAAAGGAATAACATGGTGCAATGGAATAAAAATAATAAAAGATAATAGTGCAAAACATTTGTCTTCATCTTTCAAAAAGCAATCTTCGATGAACTGAAAAATCAGACTGACCCGAGCTAATTGAAAAGACAAAACACTCGAGTCAGAACTAAATGATCTTATGTAAGTTAAATCAACAGCAAACAAATATGAGTGTAATGGCGTCAGAGATGTTTACGGGGTTTGACATCTCCTATCCAGTGTCAACATGAGTGCAATAACTTAAGAGATGTTCGGGATCCCCATCTCCTAAGGATCCGTTAAACTATCTACTATGTAGTAAAATATGCTATTATAATTGTGCTATAGTAAAGTAAAGTATTAAAATAGTGTTAAGGCTTTACTTATATCCTCGTAACACATTTTATATAATGTTGTAGTCTGTGCAGATACTATAAACTCCACCCGCAGGTGGGCTATCAAGGAGCACTCCATAGGTATGACACAAGACAAACTCATAGAAGGCACGATAGGGCATGCGAACATGGCACTCGAGGCACTGCTAGGGTAGATATACCAATTGCTGATCCAGATTGGTGGTATCGCATAGCAACTACTACCGCCCACCATGGAACACACTTCCAAATCAAAATCAAGGGGTGGCCCCCAATCACAAAGTAATGTAATGGTATCGAAGAAGCATGTCCGATAGGAGGAATGACCTCACTTGGCCCGGCCTGGCTCCTGTTTTAGTCACATCTAAGCTGACTTACGGAAGTCAGGGTCACGTAAATAACTCGTATAGAATCATACACCAAACCATCCTACTTCTTTTTGGGAATATCTACCACGTACATAGTCGTTAAACTGGTTTTCGGTATTGGCAGAGAGTATGACAATATTCGATCCCGGTCTCTTTTACAACCAAATGCTTTTTTCACACCAGATGGTTCTTTTACATTTCAAAAGTCAATTCATATTGATATCAAAATATCATATTCAATTCAAACCATATCATTTTCGGAATCATATTCACTTTCGAAATCATATTTTCAAAATTAGTTAAATCCTTATTTCAAATCATCATATTTACTCAAAATACGTTATTAGATCGCAACTTAGGTTATTACATCATTTAGCCGTATTCCACTTAAAATCAAGGATTAAATATAAACTTCCATTTTATAAACCCGAAATTTCAGAAAACAGTTTAGGTAGTTTAATCTAGTTCTAAAAGTAGTTTAAGACAGTCCAAAATAGATTAAAACAATTTAATATAGTTTAAAATAGGTTAAAATGGATTAACATTGTTTAAATATATTAAAACAGATTAAGTAGATTTAAAATTAAATAGTTTAAAATAGATTAAATAGATTTAAAATAGATCAAATAGGTTAAAACACTTTAAATAGACTTAAAATAGATTAAAAAATAGATTAATAAATTAAGATACTTTAAATAGATTTAAAATGGTTTGAATTAATTAGAATAGCTAAATTTGGTTTAAAGTTGAAAATCATAATAATTTAGAATTTTTAGGAACATTTACAGTTTATATTGAGAAAATAAGTTTGAAATTATCATCAATCAACCCAATTTTACGTCTTGAAATATTACTTTTAGCTATTCCAATTCCGATAGGTTTCAAAGTTTTAAAATTTCAATGTTTCGATAAATCAATTTCGATAATTTCATTTATACCTCAAAATCAACTTTAGAATTTCAATGTAAATCCTTTAAATAATTATTTAAATAATTCAAATGATATAAATCAAATTCTATTTCAAACGTCATTTAACTGGGTTCAAGGTTAAAGATTTAAAATCATTTAATTTAACCAATCTGGCGTCCATATATAATTTTCTACCCTATGATCAAGTGATAGGGATATTTATCATTTCAATCCACAAATATTTAAATTTACGGGTATATATCACTTAAATCCACAATCCGAATTAATTATAAATTCATCAAATCGCTTGAGTCTATCATTTCAACTCATAACGATTCCTCTCTAAACTATCAGATCGTTCGGTTATGTATCACTTCAACCCATAGGGACTTGCAGTGTTATAAAAATATAAATATAATATCTAGTCATTCAATATCACAATCAAACATCCATCACAATCATCAACCAATTAACATCACTAGATAACTGATTACCAATAACAGGTATTAAATTGACAATTAAATTCACTATTGAATTCAACGAAGATTAAATGCAATAAAAGTCAGATTTAACCAGAAGGGACAATTTAAACATAGCAAAAGATAATAAATTTCTAATCACATCATAAATTTAATTTAACTAACCTGTGATATTTTAGTAATTATGAGTGGGTTAAAACACCGACCTTTGATTTCAAATTGATTTGAAATCCAAAATAATCCCCATATTTGAATAATCTCAGCATTTGTCCAAACGAGCGTCAAATGTCCAAAATTTTGATACAATCCCAACGGCACAAACCGCACGTAAATTCGATCTTGTATGCAAAAGTTATGATAATTAGAACATTTGAAATTAAAATTAAAAATTAAAAAAAGAAAAAAAAAAAGAAACAAACTTACACTAGCCACGTCTTCCCTCCCTACCGAAACCCTAACTTGTAATCGACGTTTGCTGGCATTCCATCAAGATGCCGCCTCAACTGACATGCTGCCAGTCCCTACGCCTGGCCATCGCGGCCACCAAGATGACTCTAACGGTCACCTCTCAGGCTCGCGAACCCCCTCGCGTACGCCTCGTGTCGAGGCCCATGTCCAGCCGCCACCATTATCAAAACCCTAGTTGAATTTTTCTCCACGATCTGGCCGTTATCATCTCATACCACCAACGTCTATAAACTCCACTAGCCAGCCTCCACCCATCCATACCCTCTAATCGACGATCCGTGCAAGTTGATCAAGATACGATGAACGGTGGAAAATGATTTGACCAATACTGGATGAACCGGAATCCGATTGCAGAAGCGAGCAGCAAATTTTGTTGCGCTCTCAAGAGCTTCAAATCGATATATAATATGATATAGTTTGAGGTGTTCTAATTTTGAAATTTGCTTGGAGATTGAAATTTTGGGTTTCTACCATTGGAGAAAGGAGTAGACAAAAGTTGATGTACGCATAGAAATAAGAAATTGAAAGACTGGTACGGTTTGAAAAGAAAAATATATACTAAGAAATGAATAACATATCAAACTGGTTCGAGTTGACAATAATGACCCGAAAAGCCCGTTTCGCTTTCGAAACGAAAGTGGGTCATCCCTTATATCAAAATAGATGCTTTCGATGTTTTTAAACTCAATGGGATAGGTTTCAAGTCCTAATTCCATCATATGAAGAAGTTAGCTTAAAATCGGCTTATTTCAAATTTATTTCAATTAAATTTAATTAAATTGATTTCTACATGTTTCGAGTCCGTACGATCAAACGATATGTCTGATCACTACGAAACTTGAAAAATTACAATAATTCCCTATTAGGGATCCGATGAAACTAGTTTCATTGAAATCCAAGAAAGTTGCCAAAATAGCTATTTTCATGTTAATTAAATAAATTATTATTAAATTTATTAAATCACATTTCAATTTCAAATTTATAAACTAACAAATTTTCATCATTTTTGATTACATAGACATTTACAATAATTTAAAGCAAGTTTACCTATAATTTCAGTGTTAATTATTACATCAGTTACAGTGTTCAATTTCAACTGAAATTAACTCCAGCTAAATAAAATTCAATTCCAATAGATTTGATTTAATTTGATTTCAATCTTTTTATTCAACCAAATCATTATTAATTGGATATAGTTAACATTGGTTTATATCTTATTACATTAATATGCTACAATTACCCTCTTTTATTTGTATTAACTACTATATCTCAATTATATTGAATCTTTGTCAATTTTATTAAAATTTAAAATCCCAATAAATTAATTCATCTTCGTTTCACTCATTTTATTAAATTAGTTATCACCTTATGGATGTAACCGACATTCCTATACATTTTTTTGCATTCACATTTTCTAGTTATTGTCTTAACTCATTTCACATAACATTTAATTTCATTTAATTGCAATCGATTTCCAATTTAAATTTCACAGACTAAACAAATAGGTAACATATAATAATTTGTCCCCATTAACTTTTAATCACATTTATACGTTTATTATTTACAAACAAATGTTATAACAACTTACACCACAATACTATTCTATCCAGTTACAATTTATTACACATTGTTTCATAAATTAATACAACCTTTAAATTAGCAATTACTCTTTTAAATCCAATTATCAATTATGCATATTATTACAATAAATTTACATTCTATACCAATTAAAGCTTTTTAACCATTTTAATTTATTGGAATTACATTTAAAGTGGTTATCGATTTCCTTAAATTTACACTACAATATTTCATTCCAATTATATTCTTATTATTAAATCACAAAAAAATTTATTCTTCCAACGCTGAATCACAAAACCTTATTAAATTGACCATTTTTAATTATCGAAAATTACGGGTCATTACATTGAAGTTATCCAGGAGATAAGTTCATAGTAAACACATGAAAACTGTGATTTAGAAGTTATTGGGGTAAACAATAGGTTCATAGCGATCCCATGAAAACTATGTATGAAGGATGATTGGCAAGGCCAGTTGGTTTATAGTGAACCCATCAAAACTATATTCAGATTAAGTATTAACATCAGTTAATAGGTTCCTAGTCAACCCATGAAACTAGGATATGTCAGGAATTATTGGAGGCATCAGTAGGTTCCTAGTCAACCCATGAAAACTAGGATATGAGTGGAGTTATTTGAATGACCAATAGGTTCGGGGGAACCCATGAATTAATTAAGTTAATTGGCAGGGGCTTATAGGTTGTTAGTTATCCCATGAAAACTATGAAATAGGACGTGTCCATGAATTATGAAAATGTTATTAGTAAACCCATGAAAACTAATAGATTAATAGCGACCCTAGAAACTATAATTATGACAGGGAGTCAACTAAACAAGGGATGGGAAATCCATGAATGTTTTTTTATGTACGCATATCATCATAATATTTTAAAATGCTATGTTTTAACCATTTTGGATGCAGGAGCACATTATATGGTTTTGAAAAAGGTTTTTAGATAGTAGTTGGGGAAAACCCCGTTCCACTAAGTGGCGTGGTCTCGCCAGATGTCTAAAAGGATTGAGATGTTAGATTATTATTCATACCAAGCTTTATATCCCACTCTAAGTATTTTTCCCCTTAAACTCCCGGGTACACAATTGATTTGAGTTGTTTGAGGTTTAGGGTTTTCAGTTTCCCTTCTTAGATGAATAAAGCTTCCACTATGTAAACTCTCGGGTACATAATTGATTTTGAGTTGTTTGAGGTTTAGGGTTTTCAGGCATGCAGGAGGCAGTTAGTTATTTATAATTTTCTTTTCCGCTATGTATTTTGGATGTAAAGGCAAACTTTATAGCCTAATTATATACTCTGATCAACCAAGGGGCCAACCTATATGTCGCTCTTGTCGTACGTCTAATAACTATATTTTTTCGAAAGTGGTCAATGTTTGTGGGATTATGTAATGAACAAGAAATATGGAAATGTGTTTTTGATTTGTTAAAATAATTTCATATTCTTGTGATATGAGTATCAATGTATCTAGCACCACCGTATTTGGTCGTTGAGGATACATAACTATGGATGACTGTAGCATCCATCGCCGTTAGTTTTGGGCCTTCAAGTAAGGGAAGGTTACAAAACATTTAATATTTAAGTTAAGGGTATGATCCCTCCGAATCGTTTTTTTGTTAAGTTCATGGGGATTAAGCCCATCAGGCAACTCTTCAATGAGGGGACTTACTTCTTGCGCTACGATCATGTCTCTTCGATTAGGACTCCAAGGCGATCAATATCGTGCAAGTCCATCCACTTGCTCTCTTGCAAGGGGACTTGCACCCTGCAGTCCGGTCCTATGGTGGGATTCTATGGTGTTCAAAATCTATCATCGAAATCAATGTTCATCCCAAAGACCTAACTCAGAGCATGCCTCGAGGCCAATCTAGGTCCCGTACACGTGTACGCGGTCCGAGGTTATTACAGTCCTTAATAGTCATCTTGGACATCCACTCAGAACTTACCTAGGGGCCGTTCGGGATCCTGTACATGTGTAAGTGGCCTGAGGTTATTACTACCACAAATAGTTATCTCAAGCATCTGACTCAAAGCATGCATAGGAACCATTCGGGATCCCTTACACATTTAAGTGGCCCGAGGTTATTAAAGGCAGAAGGTAGAGAGTAAAGGACGAACCTACCGCCCTCTTCCAATGGTGGGCTTTTAGTTTCGGCTCATGCGGTCATATATTCGTACTCTGATTTGCTACTCTAGCTCCAAGATCACCCATTCCAAGCGCTAAAGCTCATCCTAGATCCAAATCTGTCTTCGTCCCAAGTCGTGTGAGCATTGTTTCAGTTTGTTTTGCTCTAACTCCAGATGCTCCTACGTTGGGTCTTATTGTTGATTCCAATGTTGCCCCCAAATATTAGTATGGAGATAATATTCCATCCTGTTGAAATCTAGCTCCATTTTCTCTTGATGTTATTTCTTGAAGTTTGATTCTTATTCCATGCAGATCTCAACATCTCTTGCTACTTTATCCTTTGGAAAAAGCCGTCTATCATGTTCTGTTGTCTAGTTAAGATCATGTCCTTCATCTCTTTCATCATCCTTTCCACCTCCTCTCTTATTACATAATTGAGTTGATAAGAATTTGAATACACCTCCTGCCCGCACCCAAGCTTTGGTTGACTTTCTACAGCTCTGTATCTAGTATTAGGCCTACTCATCTTCTTTAAATCTTAGATTCAAACATCAATATTTCAGATTTCGTTCAAAGTTCTTAGTGAAAGCACCAAAATGTTAACCCAAAAAATGGATCAACATTTTGGATCAAGTGTGAAAGCACCGGTGTAGATAATCAGCACCATAAATTTAAGATAAATAGCAAATAAACAAAAGAAGTAAGAAAAGAGATACATAATTTTTATAGTGGTTCGGCTGGCTCTAGCCTACGTCTACTTTAATCAATCTTTATTATGATTATACAAGTAGATTCTCTCTAGATATGAACTAGTTAGTCCTTAGATCTAAGTTACAATAAGTTAGAATAAGTCAAAAGTTCAAGGGTTAACTTGAGAATCAACGTAAACTCCTTGACGACTGTTTTGAGGGAGAAGAAAGTTGAAGACGTATGGGAATTCCTGTAGAGTAATGGAAGCTCTCTCTCACCCGAAGAAAGACTTATCACTAGTTGAATGTAGGTGAGTATTTAGAGGAATTCAGTCAGTTTTGGGTTAGAAGTTCAAGTGCAAAAGAGTCCAGTTATAAAGCCAGGTCATCACCGAAAATCGCAAATCAATTTGAGTCATTAGTATGGATTGCTGGCTATCCATAGGAGATGGATCGCTAGCTATCCATAGAGGATGGATCGCTGGCTATCCATAGGAGATGGATCGCTAGCTATCCATAGAGGATGGATCGCTGGCTATCCATCAACTTAGAATATTTTTCCACCAAAAGCCTTTACTTAGTGCTATGAAGGAGCTCAAAAAGTTTAAGGCCGATCTGACATATCTTGATGGATCGCTAGCTGTTAATGGAAACCCAATCTCCAATAAGTGCCTTCGGACTTGTTTGTATACCCATTATGCTGGAATTTAATGAATGTAACAATTTCGGCTATTTGAATACATATTTGTATATAGACACTACTATAATATCAGAGGATTTGATAAGAATTGTTTTGGTTATCATAAGGTAAAAACCCAACATGTTTATTTGTGGCGTGGTCTTACGAGATACCTTTGATTTTTAAAGGATTTTGGAAACTTTAATAATCCAATTGAATGTGTTTTCCCATGCTGGTTTTCCAGGCTGACGCGGGTGTTATTTTACTATGATGTTCGGGTTAAACCGAGTATTATGGGATACAGGAAAGGATGCAATGGAGCTCAAGAGATGAGGTGGATAGCGAGACGTACACGTATTTGATGTATATTTCGCTGTGTATGGTTAACTGCATTGTCATTTTTTGTGGGGACAAGTTAATATACCTGCCTAGTATTTTGCTATTGATTGTGTTATACTCTGATGATGTAATGTATAAAACAGATATGGTTCTTTTTGTATAAAGATCAGTTATTTATTTATTATATATTGTTCCGCTACGATTGTGAGATTCTTTTGTTTTTTCTATTTCTTCTTCTACCACTTTCTTCTTTAACCCTAATAGTTCGTATTTTCGTCCACTTTGAGTTTAAGTGTTGGAGATTATTTTAGGTTCAAAGGGGTACGGATTTCCAGGTCGTTACACATTATGTCACTGACCGTGTCTATATTATATGTCCCAATGGACATTTTCTTTAAATATTAATTAATTTATATTAATAATAAAAAATTAACTAAGTTTAATATAATATAATAAGTTAACTAATTTTGTGAAAAATTTATAAGTTTGAGATAATTTATAAAAATTAACTAAGTTAATAAACTTTAAATTTGAGATAATTAATAAGTTTAAGTTAATTAAAATATAATTTATGATATGTCATATTCTAGTAATTGAGATAATTTTTGAGTCTAACAATAATAATAAACAGTAGTTTGAATAAATTAACTAAGTTTTATAAAAATTAAATACATTTATAAAAACTAAGTATTATAAAAATTAACAAGTTTATAATAATAGTAATAAAAAAAATATGTTTCATAAATAATTAACTAAGTTTATAATAGTAATAGTAATAATAAACCATAGTTCGATAAAATCAACTAAGCTTATAATAATAATAATAATAAATTAACTAAGTTGATAATGTTTTATAATTAATAATAATAACAATAATAGTAATAACAAAACTAAGTTCATAAAAATTAACTATGTTAAACAAGTTTTGTAAAAATTAAATAAGTTTATAAAATTTAACAAAGTTTATACTAATAATAATAATAAATTAACTTAGTTTACAATAATAATAATAAATTAATTAAGTTTATGAAAATTTAATAAGTTAGAGATAATTTATAAGAATTAACTAAGTCAACAAAGTTTACATTTGAGATAATTTATAAGTTTAAGTTAACTAAAATATAAGTTATGACATTTTAAGATTTTTCAATTGAGATAATTTATAAATTTAATAATAATGATAAACAATAGTTTGAATAAATTAACTAAGTTTCATAAAAAATAGACACGTTTACAATAATTAATTAAGTATTACAAAAATTAACAAGTTTATAATAGTAGTAGTAGTAGTAACAATAATCATAAGAAGTTTGATAAAATTAATTAAGTTTGATAGTACGATAACCAATTTTCATAAAAATTAAACTAATTTTCACAAAAATTAACCAAAATTTTAAAAATTAACTATTTTATATTACTTAACTAAGTCTTATGAAAATTTAGTAAATTTATAATAATTAATTAATTTTATTTGAATTTGACTAAGTTAATAAGTTTCATAAAAATTAAATGTTTATTATACCAATTAACTAAGTTTTATAAAAATTTAACAAAATTAACTAATTTTCATAAAAATTGTTTAAACTTAATAAAAATTTAACCAAGGATGTTTGATATATTCTAAACATGCAAAATAATTTCATGATCATTTATTGATTGTTAAACTTGTCTACAGGTAATTAGTATATCAAGGTAAAAACCAGCTACATCAAAAAATTATGGGTAATCAAGTAATGCACTTGTTATGCACATGGATATTTTTTAGTACTTTTGTAAACTTGTTTACGAATGCTAATGGATTTTATGTGAATTTACTCATTTTGTCAAAAACCTATAATCGAAATGGTTATGGATATCATATTTGGTTGTGTGATCAACGTGTTTTTTTAATTGTTTGAATATGATGATTATGTGGTTGATTGATTGATTGCTGGTTCAAATGCGATAATTATTTGATTGATTGCTAACTTTAATAAGAATATTATGCGAGTGATGGCTAGAAATGATACACGTCATTAAAAGGAAATGGTAGCCGGCATGCCTGCAAAATGGTTAATAACTTTTAGCAGCATTTTAAAAAAGTCATGGAAATAAATGTAAATGGTTATGATACGACTTTTATAAATAAATGTAAATTAAGAAGAGAATTAGGTATTTGTTCAATAACTGAAATATAAGATATAAATAACAAGTATAATTAAAAAAATTTCAAAACAGGAAAATATTCAAGAACCATGTCGACATACCCCTTTACCTATGTCGACATACAACGTTTTTAAATTTTAGAAAATTTTCACACCAAAATTCAAATAATTGGTTATATATTCTTCTTATTTTCGAATTTTTGATCACTCTCTCTGTTCTCTCTCTATTCTAACTTCTCAAATTAACTAAACTATGGCCTCTTCTTCCAAATCAAACATAAAATCAACCTTTTTGTTCCCCTCTCCTACTTCTGGTCCATTTCAATGTACTATTGTCGCTCGTGTGACTAAAATAGAGGATTCTCTGAAGGATGCACTTTAGTTAATGACTGAAATCCAAGTAATGCAAATTCGAATGGCCAAGGAACAAGAGAGGCAAATCAAGATCCTTAGGAATTTGCAAAAATTTCTAGTGGACAATCATGCTAACCCAATCTTGATTGATGAAGACTCTTCAGGAGATCAAGAACAAGAGGCCAGCGAAGAAGAAGAACCCTTGGAAGAAACGTATGCGGAAGATGACGACAAGTTCATTTGCGTTGGTGAAGTGTGTTTTGACAAAAATGGGAATCTTGTCGAACAACGTGGAAATTTCTATTTCCAGTATCCAAACTGTTCGATTCATAGATTTCCTATGTTCAAAAACACACATTAGTTTCTTATCGTTCTTTACCACTGTTGTATGATCCTCCTTACGTTTCCCACGAAAATGTAAATACAACTATATGATTAATAAATAAATTGTATTCTTGTATGTGTTCTTACCTATTAATAAATATAACTATATGGTTATTATATACTTAGAATAGTTAGTAGTTTAGGATTAGGTTTATTATTAGATCTAAGTTTTGATTATTTATGATAACACTATCATTATAATCACATGTCATAGAGTATTAGATTTAGGGGGAGTTCTATAGTTTGGTGTTATATAGTTTAGAATTAGTTTTTTGTTTTGTTGATGACAAAGGTGGAGAAGTGTAAAATAGGGTAGTTAGGCATAGATTAAGGGGGAGTTATTAGGAAAGAAGTAATATTTTATAAACAAAGGTTGTCATCATTAAAAAGGGGGAGATTGTTAGTCTGTGAGATGATGGTTTCGATGACAACAACCTTAGAATAGATTATAAAATATAAATACTAACAGTATGAGTTTAGATATATATGTGTATGCAGGATTTAACCATGCAGGTACCAGGAATGAAGACTGTACAGTATAGAGATTCAGGATAACAAGACTGAAGACCCATGAGTAACAATAATATCAAGATTATCAAGAGTTCAAAATTTCAAGAAATTTACTTTTTAATTAGAAATTTTGTTAAAACTCCTAGAAAAGCACTAGCATCTTAAAATCCAATTTATTCGTGGAATGGAATCCACTTTGAGCCTGTTTAAGGGATGGAACCTAAAGTAGGATGGAACATACAAAAAATCTAGTGGAACATTGTTTTTTATCCGCTAACTTTTTATTCAAACTGATTTTTCAAAATTATATCTTTTTTTCAAAATGATTTCAAAACCTTCCATTTAAAAGAATCAAAAACATCTATCCTGATTTCAAATACTTTTAGCCTCAAAATAATCTTTAATTTCAAAATCAAAGTATCCTTGGTTTTAAACAATCTTTTAAAATAAAAGAATATTTAAATTTTTAATATTTATATACTTAAATATAAAATTATAGTAAAATTTTATATATACCAAAATATTTTTCTATATATTTATTTATGTATTTCAACTATATTTAAGTATATTTGTAAAAGCTTAAAATTGTCTTAAAATAAGATAAAAGTTATTTGCAAAGAAAAACAAAACATCAAAAATTCCTTTGGGATGTCGACATGCCCAAGTACCCCATGTCGACATAGTGTCAGTTGGGTTCAAAATTTAAATTTCAAAAGAAGTGTCTATTCATCATAACTCTTCACGAATGGACATGGCTGTTGTTCCTCTATAAATAGGGATTGGTTTCAATGAATTTGAATATATATTTTCTGGTTTTTCACCCCTCTTATTCTTCCACATTTCTATATACATATTCTTGCCATTACTCTGCCGAAATCAACATTGAATCTAACTAGATCATTTCTGGTTTGATTCTCTGTCACTATCTCAACAAGAACCTCAGTGCTATTCAGAGTTATAGTTTTCTTTGTAATCAGTTTAGCGAGAAAAGGTGTGATTGTGGCCTTGAAAATCAATCAAGCGAGATAAGGTGTGATTGTAGCCTTGGGAAATCAATTGGGTGAACTTGTTGCCCAGGAAATCAAGTATCTCTACCCAGAGGATTGTGATTCTGGAGGGTGTACCTCGTTACCTTGAAATCGAGGGTGTAATTGTACAATTGCTTTTGAAAGGAAATCCATACTTATGTGTGAGACTGGATGTAGGGTAACTCCGAACCAGTATAAAATCCGGCGTGTTTTTTCCTTTACTGCTTTTACTTTATTTATGCATCTGTGTTCGTTTCTGTGATCATATCTGTGTCTGAATATTGCATACATCTTTGTTCAGATTAACATAAACTTAAAAAGATTTAGTAATTCTTTATCAACACTATTCACCCCCCCCCTCTAGTGTTAATCCTAGCCTTAAGATCCATAATCCGCATTTCTCACAGTAATGACCATTTTCTCGTAGTTTGTTATGTATCGATACGATGGTTAATAACGCAAAAGTACAGGTTAAGGTCCAATTATCGGCTGTCGTTAGCTGATTAATCTTTTAGTTGTTTTGGTTGTTATGCATTGGTGGTTATTTATCTTCTTAATTTGTTGATATATGCTTAAATCTCTAATTTTAAAGGGTGGAAAATGCAAGAAGTTGCTGGCATGTTATAGTCTTCACTTAAGAATTGTGAGGGTGTAATTTCCTAAAGGGAGGTGTATAAAATTCGGTATTGAGATGCGATAGATTTGATTTTTAAAGTAAAAATTTAACATTAAATAAAATTAAATGATGATAACTAATAAAAGATTTGGGATAATTTAGGGAATATATTTATAGAATAACATTTATGTAAGAAGGGAAACTTTATATATATATATATGTATGTATGTATGTATGTATGTAAGTATGTATGTATATACATTATTTTATTTGGATTCGGAATTTACTTGAACGAGATTAAAATATTGATGGAGTTTAAATGTTAATGGAAGAGTGATTAATTGAGATTTCAAAAGATTATGAAAGATCTTGAAAGATTTGTTGAATATTAGTCCTTTACTATTAATAGTGTAATAAATATGTGAGGTATATTTTTGGGTTAATACAACAGTTTGTAATTTAAATCTTGCATAATGTGAAGTAATTGGTATGTGTAACCTTTGATTTCATGATTAATAAAGTAATAAATATCAATAATGAATTTTCTTTTAATAAATTCACTTTTATAATGAAAACATCTTCGTATTGAAATGAGAATTGTGCACAGATATGTCAAATAATGAAATATGATTTTGAAGTTTGAAACAAAAGGAAGTAATAATTTATAATATGAAGGTTTTGTTTAATTATTGTCATGGTTTGTTCATCAGAATATAATTTAGTCTCCCTTGCTTATTATTGAAGAATATGCATTTTTATGGAAATTTAATTAAAATTATCGTTTAAAAATGAAAAAAGAAAGAAAGAACATTCCTCTAGTAGCAACTAAAGTGTAACGGCCCACTTTTTCGTACAGTTCAAGCTGACAATGAACCACCCATATCCAACCCAAATTGAATGGAAAAGCGGATAGTTAGGGAAAAGAAAGAAGAAAGAAGAAAAAAAGAAACTAAACAACATAGAATCTTATAGTGGAATGAATAATCTATAATATATAACAATCATTTACACACAAAAAATGTAACATATGTATATACTGACATCAATCAGAGTTTACTAACTTGTCTTAGCTCGAACAGTTATAACAACTTGTCCTTACTGTTGCTGATAAACACAACCATGAATGCAATAGAAAAATAATCATATGCATGAATATGTCCATGGGCCTTTAGCTCCTCTCCCAAAGCATTAAATTTCCAAGTAAACATGGAAATATGCTTGATCTGACTCGAGTTTTTAGGAAAACAACGCCCAAGTCAGCTTGGTAAAAACCAACATGAGAACTCAAATAACAAAGAATTTAATCTATTTTAACTTGTAAAATCCTTTAAAAATCAAAGGCATCTCGTAAGATCACGTAGCATATAAACATGGACGGGTTGTACCTTATGGTAACCAAAAGGACTGAGATGTTAGATTATTTTCCATACCAGGATTTATTTCCGACTCGAAGTTATTGTTTTCCCCTTATACTCTAGGGTACACAATTGATTTTGAGTTGTTTAAGGTTTAGGGTTTTCAGGTTCCCTTCTTAGATGAATAAAGCTTAAGGAGGCGTGCATGAGTTCATTAGTTATTTAGAATTTTCTTTTTTGTTGTGTATTTTGGATTTAAAGGCAAACTTTATAGCCTTATTATATACTCTGATCAACCAAGGTGGTATCGTCACATGTCGCTCTTGGCGTATGTGTAATAATTATATTTTTCCGAACAAGGTTAACGTTTGTGGGATTATGTAATGAAAAGGAAATGTTTTGAAATGAACGTGGAAATGTGTTTATGATTTGTTAAAAAGAATTCCATATTCTTGTGTTCTGTGTATCAATATATCTAGCACCAACGTATTTGGTCGTCAAGGATTAATAACTATGGATGACAGCAGCATCCGTCGCCACTAGTTTTGGGCCTTCAGGTAGGGGGAGATTACAAAATGTTTAGTGGTTTAAGTTAAGGGTATGATCCCTCTAGATCGTTTGTTTTTTAAATTCAGACGGATTAAGTAAGCCCATCCGGCCACTCTCCGATAAGGGGACTTATTTCTTGCACTCCGATCCTATCTCTTCGGTTGGGACTCTAAGGCAATCAATATTGTATAAGTCCGTCTACTCGCTTTCTTGCAAAGGGATTTGCACCCTACACTCCGATCCCATGGTGGGACTCTATGGTGTTCAAAATCAGTCATCATAATCAATGTTCATCCCAAAGACCTGACTCATAGCGTGCCTAGAGACCAATCTAGGTCCTATATACGTGTAAGCGGTCCGAGGTTATTATTGTCCTGAATAGTCATCTCAGACATCCGACTCAGAGCGTGCCTAGGAACCGTTCAGGATCCCGTGCATGTGTAAGTGGCATGTGGTTATTAATCTCATAAATAGTTATCTCATGCATCCGACTCAAAGTGTGCATAGGGACCATTCAGGATCCTGTACACATTTAAGCGGCCTTAGGTTATTAAAGGCAAAGAGTAAAGGACGAACCTACCTCCATTTTCCAATGGTGGGATTTTGGTTTCGGCTCATACGGTCATGTATTCATACTCTGGTTTGCTATTCTAGCTCCAACATCACCCATTCTAGGCGTTAAAGCTCATCTTGGATCCAAATGTATCTTCCCCCCAAGTCGTGTGAGCATTGTTTCAGTTTGTTTTGCTCTAACTCCAGTTGCTCCTACGATGGGTCCTATTGTTGATTCCAATGTTGCCCCCAAATATCGGTATGGAGATAGTATTCAATTTAAATCTAATGGCGGACCATGGTGACAACGACGACAGCGGAAAAAGTGAGATCAAAGAAGATACTGGGGAAACCGATCCAAATCAACCTATCACCGTGGAAAATGAAGAAGCCGACACGGGATGGACAGAGGTCAGATATAAAAACAAAATCCCTAATCAAATAAGGGATCGACAGCAGTATCATAAGGCAAAAACACGATTGGAAACCCTTGAAAAGTAGCAGATCTGGTGGGATAGGGATCAAATAATTTGAATAAAATAACAAATCTAATGGGATCTACTGACAAACCAGCAATCATGAAAGGAATAAAAACGTGGACCGATGTGATAGCAGGTAATACTCGAATTGAAGGCGGGGTCTAGAAATTTGATTATAAGGAAGACGAGGAAGGAACCTATGCAGATCTGGATGACGAAGTATTTAATGCTGCAAAAGGCATGTGGGGTACCTCAATATACATGTATGTTTCAGGTAAAAGGCCATATTACATTCATCTAAATGCTTATATTAAACGAGAATGGAAACCTACTGGTAAATGGGATATTTTCCTTAGGGAAAATGGATTTTATTTAATAAAATTTGCAAATGAATCAGACTGTAAGAATGCTTTAGATGGTGGACCATGGTTCATTGATAGTAAACTTATCTTCATTAAAAAATGGGAACCTAATCTACGACTTGAAAGGGATATGCTTGAATCACATCCAATTTGGGTTAGATTTAAAAATGTAGATCTATCTTTGTGGAATGCTAGAGGAATCAGCAAAATAGCTAGTCTGATTGGTAACCCGCTAGATATGGATGATTATACCAAACAAATGAAAAGATTAAACTATGCTAGAGTGTTAGTAGAAATTAAAGCAAATGATAACATTAAAAAACAAGTGAGAGCCAAAGACAGACGAGGCAATATCTATATTCAGGAAATAGAATATGAGCACATCCTACCTATATGCACTAAATGTAAATGTTTTAGTCACAAACTGGAGCAGTGTGAAACTGTGTCACCTCCCATCACACAAGTTTGGAGACAAAAAATTACTGACCAGACTGATCTGTTACAACAAAAAGTGGCAAAGCCAGACTATATACATAATAAGCAAGATACAACTATGGATTAGGAGGATAAAACTGCGGGAACAGAGGTCCAGAATTCACCATTGTATACTGAGGGGGTAGATAATGCCCAAAAACATAGCTTGGATGATATCCATGAGAAGAATTCATTGGCAACTGCAGAAGTAGAAAAGGAGATTAATAATATAGAGCTTGACAATATGGAATCTGAATCTGAGCCAGAGGAAGAAAACATAAACAAATATACAAAATCCAATCAAAAATATGCAGCCCAATTTAAAAAATCAGAGGGAAAAGATAAGGCGAGCTTAAGTCGCGAGGTCTCTCCTAGGAAACTGAGGAGCCGACCTCCAATTTCCAGATGTGCATAATAAGTTGGAACGTAAATGGTCTAAATAACGACACTAGACGTTTAGACCTCTTAAATCTAAGGAGAAAATATTCTCCTTCTATTATAAGTATCCTGGAAAATAAATTCAATGTAAATAATCTTCAATATTTTACTGAGTCTTTAGAACCTGATTGGGTCAATAGACACAACAATGATGTAGGAGGCAAAGGTCGTATTCTCTTATTATGGAACAAAAAAATATGGAATATCAATCTTCTTGATAAGGATGATCAACAAATTATAGTTAATGCTACTAATTCAGGGGGCCTTAAAATCATTCTAAGCTGTGTTTATGCTAGTAATATAGCATCTCACCGTACCAAATTGTGGAAAGCCATAACAAACATCAGTAACAAGATAAAAGAACCTTGGATAGTAATGGGTGACTTTAATGCTGTCCTGAAAGAAGAAGAAAAGAAAGGGGGGCTCACAATTAGAGTATCCCAACTGGAGGAATTTAACAACTGCGTCATTGGCACGGGATTACTAGAACCCATCCACTGTGGCTTGAAATATACATGGAGGAGTGGTGAATGTAAGAAAATTTCCTGTAAATTGGATAGAGCTCTGGTGAATGTAGAATGTATAAATTAATTGTCAAACATCAATGTGAACATACTACCTCCTTCAACAAGCGATTATTGTCCCATCCTCATAAACTTAAAGGAAAAGAATATGCATGGAAAAGGAAAACCTTTCAGGTACTCAAACTAATGGCCAGAATTAGAAGGTTACACATCAACAATACACATTACTGATATACCAAGGGAGGAAGAAACTGAATGCTATAAACTCATGCAAATTCTTAAAGATGCCAAACATCAATTAAAGGAATGGAATAATAATATACCTAAAAATGAAGAGCAGATCAACAAGTTTCAGAAAAAATGTGAAGAATTGTTAAAATTAATTGACAATGGAGATTCAACAGATGATGTATGGAGACAATACTACCAATTTCAAAGCAATCTAAAAGAAGCTCTTCGCATAAAAGCCATTGAATTAAAACAGAAAGCTAAAGAAAAGTGGATAACTGAAGGAGATGAATGCATAAAATTCTTTTATACGAAAATGGCAATTAGACATAACTTCAACAATAATCATCATCTAATTGATCAAGATGGGAACAACTGTGTCAACAGTTCAGCATTTGAAGAACAAGCGATAAAATACTACGCGGATTTGTTTAATGGAGAAGTTAACCACACAATACCAGAAGTTCATTGCAGACGGTTGGTTAATGCCAAAGGGAAAAGAATTCTGTCCAGGAACATAACCATGAAAGAGGTTTTGGAAGCCCTGAAATCCATTCATATAGATTCCAGTCCCGGGCCAGACGGGCTGGGGTCCAAATTCTTCCTCTACCATTGGGAAGACCTGAAAGAAAACATTCTATCAGCAATGCAGGATATATTACAAAGTGGTAAATTCGTCAAAGAAATTAATCACATGTTTATATGCCTGATCCCTAAAAAGGAAAATCCAACAAAGATAGAAGACTATCGACCTTTTGCATGCTGCAATGTGATATAAAAAATACTAAGTAAAATTTTGTGCAGCGGAATGAAACTTATTTTACCTGACCTTATTTCAGAAAGTCAAAGTGCATTCATCAAAGGAAGAATCATTTCCGAAAACTCATTGATGGCACACGAATTGATTAGAAACTTCAACAAACCAGGAGCAGATAAATTCTGTCTAAAAGTAGATCTTCATAAAGCGTACGATAAAATAAACAGAGATTTTATCATTCATATGCTAAGATCAATGGACTTCCCTTCAAAATTTGTGAATATAATAAAAGAACGCATAACCACTCCTACCTACTCAATACTGATCAGTGGGATACCAAAAGGCTTCCTAGTATCCAACAAAGGAATTAGACAAGGTGATCCCCTCTCCCCTTACTTGTTTGCTATTGCCATGGAATATTTTTCGTTACAAATGGAGCTGGCAACACACAACAAATTAGTTCAGCCAATATACAAGATTCAGCCTATTGTGACCCACCTATTATATACAGATGACCTGCTCATTTGTATAAAATCTTCCAATGCATCGGCTAAATCAGTCAAAGAAATTTTCTGCAGGCTAGAGAGATATACAGGGCTTAAATTGAACGAACAAAAAACCAAATGGTACTTTAACAGGACATGCAACAATAGAAATGAGATCCTGAATATTTTAACAGTAAAAGAAGAAGAACTTCCAGTCAAATATCTCGGTGTACCTTTATCAACAAATAAAATAACTGATAGAGAATGTGCAGTACTGGTTTCCTCAATAAAGGATAAACTACAGGGATGGAGCTCCAAACTGTTATCGTTAGCAGGCAGAATCGAACTGATTCATACAGTTATTCACACCAAAATCAATTTCTGGTTACAGACCTTCCAAATACCGGATGCGTCAATAAAAAAAATTGAAAAAGTCTATGCAGACTTCATTTGGAAAGGAGGCATGCATCAGATTAAATTTGAGGATTTATGTAGACCTAAAGACGAGGGAGGCATGGGGTTTAGACGGATTAAAGACATGAGAATGGTTTTCACATTAAAACAAGCTTGGAGGATAATCAAAGGCAAGGGCCTATGGGAAAATTGGATGAGAAGAAGATACATAAAAGACAATTTCTAGTGCATGGAGATAGACAATAACGCTTCAACAAACTGGAAAGCTATCATGCGAATAAGAAAAACACTAGCTCAGTGCTGTGAAAAAGAAATAGCTAAGGGGAAAGAGACAAATCTGTGGAAAGACCCTTGGATAACAGGCACATCTTTGATTGATATACTGGGGATCACTACTTATTCAGATTATGGTTGTCCCGAAAAAAATGTTTCTGACATAATTAAAAACAATGAATGAGACTGCTCGAGTTTACCACTAAACCGAGAAATCAAGGAGAAAATACAGTACATGCCAATATATAATGGGCGACAAAATGATGTATGGATCTGGAAGCCTACTAGGGAAGAATTTACTACTAAAACAGCGTGGGAAGAGATACGACACCATGATAACAAAGTAGATTGGAGCAAAGTCATCTAGAACAAAGTAAATAATCCTAAAATGGCATTCATTGCATACAAAGCGATTCAGAAGCGTTTGCCTACTAAAGACAGACTTATAAAATGGGGGATTATTATAGAAAACAAATGTGAACTGTGTGAACAGGAGGAAGAAACACATAACCATTTGTTCTTTAAATGCAAAATCTCGAACGAAATATGGACACAAAGCAAAACTAAAGAAAATCTGCCTACACAAGAAAGCACTTTGGAGGAGGAAATACATCACCTGCTGCGGAGAGGAGATGGCGTAGACAGCAAATCCAAATTGGCCAGTACCTCCATTACTGCAACAGTTTGGAATGTGTGGAAGGAGAGGAATCGAAGATTATATGAGAAAAAACAACGCAACAGTGAGGAAATCAGTAAACTCATCAGATCTGATATCCAACTGATGAAGAAGAAAAACAAAAACTATGTGTTTACCTCGTGGGAATCAGATGAAGTTAGAATTGAAGCAAAGGATCGGCAAAGTTCATCGGAAGGAAGCCCAAATACAAGTTATTGGCCGCCATGAATGCGAAGAAGATAAGCTCAGACGAAGTATAATTGTTATCTTAAGTTGTTTTAATTATGAAATACATTTTGTATATGTTCCCATACGGCATGTCGTACTGGGCTGAACCAAACTTGGGCTGTGTATGCCCTTAATAAAATCTTACCCATTTTTAAAAAAAGTATTCCAGCCTGTTCCAATCAAGCTCCATTTTCTCTTGATGTTATTTCTCGGAGTTTGATTCCTATTCCATGCCGATCTCGCCATCACTTGCTACTCCACCCTCTAGAAGAAGCCGTCCATCATCTTCTGTTATGTAGTTAAGATCCTATTCAACATGTCTTTCATCATCCTTTCCATCTCCTCTCTTGTTACATAATTGAGTTGATGAGAATTTGAAGACAACTCCTGGCTGCCCCTAAGCTCCGGTTTACTTGCTACAATTCTAGATCTAGTATTAGGCCTACACATCTTCTCTAAATCTTAGATTCAAAAATCAATTCTTCACATCTCATTCAAAGTTCTCAGTGGAAGCACCAAAATGTTAACCCAAAAAATGGATCAATAACCTGGATCAAGTGTGAAAGCACCAATGCAGATAATCAGCAGCATAAATTTAAGATAAACAGCAAATAAACAGAAGAAGTAAGAAAAGAGACACATAAGTTTTATAGTGATTCGGCTGACACTGACCTACGTCCACTTTAATCAATCTTCATTATGATTATACGAGTATAACCTCTTTGGATATGGACAGGAGGAAGAAACACATAACCATTTGTTTTTTAAATGCAAAATCTCGAACAAAATATGGACACAAAGCAAAACTAAAGAAAATCTGCCTACACAAGAAAGCACTTTGGAGGAGGAAATACATCACCTGCTGCGGAGAAGAGATGGCGTAGACAGCAAATCCAAATTGGCCAGTACCTCCATTACTGCAACAGTTTGGAATGTGTGGAAGGAGAGGAATCGATGATTATATGAGAAAAAACAATGCAACAGTGAGGAAATCAGTAAACTCATCAGATCTGATATCCAACTGATGAAGAAGAGAAACAAAAACTATGTGTTTACCTCGTGGGAATCAGATGAAGTTCGAATTGAAGCAAAGGATCGGCAAAGTTCATCGGGAGGAAGCCCAAATACAAGTTATTGGCCGCCATGAATGCGAAGAAGATAAGCTCAGACGAAGTATAATTGTTATCTTAAGTTGTTTTAATTATGAAAGACATTTTGTATATGTTCCCATACGGCATGTCGTACTGGGCTGAACCAAACTTGGGCTGTGTATGCCCTTAATAAAATCTTACCCATTTTTAAAAAAAGTATTCCATCCTGTTCCAATCAAGCTCCATTTTCTCTTGATGTTATTTCTCGAAGTGTGATTCCTATTCCATGCCGATCTCGCCATCACTTGCTACTCCACCCTCTAGAAGAAGCCGTCCATCATCTTCTGTTGTGTAGTTAAGATCCTATTCAACATGTCTTTCATCATCCTTTCCATCTCCTCTCTTGTTACATAATTGAGTTGATGAGAATTTGAAGACAACTCCTGGCTGCCCCTGTGACATCCCGGATATTTGACAGTGTTATTTTAATCAATATTTAATTAAATTAATTAAAATACAGTTTATTATTTTAAAACAAATATAATTGTTATAGGCTTAAGAAGCTATGATATTAACATAAGTATAGAAATAAATAACTTTAAGAAATTCAATGTTGATAGTTTAACCTTAACAAAGAAATACAATAAGTATGGATGCGAAAATAAATATCTTAAAGGTTATAGTCATGTAAAATATAAAATTTACACATAAGTAAATTCTAGAACACATATATGTTGGAATACAAGTGATATGAGATGAACCAGTCAAACCTGCATATGAATGTACTTATAAAATAAAGATAAGTATAAGCTTATAAAAGAAGACAATGTTAATAAATGCTAGCCAAAAGATATCGTCACTTTAGCCTCCATACATATATACATAAAAATCTTGCCTGGACAAAAACTGAAGAGAAAAAAAAATATCTCTATCCAAGTTTGTACCAGTAAACAAGCCCTGTACACTTTGTTTCTATATATATCATCTTCTTTGCCCATTCGTTCATGAGCTTTGTAAACCAGAAAATAATCTCACAACTGAAGTTAGAGACGCAACACATCTTTCTTTCAACCTGTGAATTTACCCTTAAAACAAATCCACAAAACTTTCAAAAAAATTGTAAGACAAATTCAAAGAATTCAAGCAAAGCAAACTCCCTGTAATCAGTCTCTGCGATTTCTTCTTCAAGATTCAGATTTTCAAGGATTAGCCACCTCAAAATAGAAACAAAGAGATTTAAAGCTCAAGTTCAATTTTTCCAGTTTCAAACACTAATTGCAAAAGCATTGTTCTCCTCAAACCTGTGAGTAAACACCTTACCTAAACTTAAGTATGATTAGATTAGTGCTCATGATTCATGGATGATATGCTGTTTTACATGTGTATTTTTGATAAGTAGCTCTGAATGAGCTATATGTGTTGGGTCTGTGTGTATTGAGCATGAATTTCTCTTCTCTGTTTAGTTACAGGGTCGATGAAAAAATAAATATACATGTTTATCTAGTAACTGATGGACTTAGAGTTTAAAACAAAATAAATTTGTATAATCATCATTTAAGTTTACAATTATGTTTTAAATATTTTTAGATTGTAAAATACTGTAAACCAAATAAATACAGTAAGATTTCGAAAGGAAGTGATAAATCAACTTCTTTGTTTTGTGGATTCAGGCTTGTAGTTCGAATAAACACTGGAAAACTCGATTTTTAAAAACTAAAATCACGAGTTTTAGATTAGTTTTGGGTTTGAAATTCGGGTTCGTTTAGTTTTTGGGTTTCGAGTAAATCCCGGTGTCTAGTGGAACTTTGGAGGTCAGGATTCTGGTTGGAGCTAGATTGGCGAACGGCGAAGCAAAGAAAAATGGTGGAGGTGGTTCATGATCGCTGTGGCAATGAAGTTTGTTTGATTTGTGTTTAAAACCCGAGTTTTTAATTGGGTTGAGTTTTGTCTCAGTTCGACTTCCTCAATGGATCGAGTGAAGCGAGACTTTGGATGAGGGAAGCTGGTGGGTTGTCGAAGATATGGCCGAAGTCGTAGAGAGTCTGGTGATCGGAGTTGGTGGCGTCAGTGTAGTTTTCTCTGATCGAAAAGTTGGTTTAGGGGCTTAACTGGTTCGATTTCGAGTGGGTTGCATTTTTCTAGGTTTCGAGTTGACGGGGGGAATGTCGGTGGAGTTGCCGATGGGGTGACGGTCGTGATGTCGGCCGAAGATGGCCAGAGCGTTCGTACATGTGCACGTACGCGTGCACAGATCTGCTCGTTCGAATAGGCTTGGAAGGAGTAATACTGGAAGAAGAAGGGAAGGGAATTAAAAAGAGTGGGCCGGAGATAAAGATAGTGGGAGATAGCGGGCCGGGCTTATTTGGAAGTAAGGGATATTATAGAAGAGAAGTAGGGTCTGAAGTCTTTTGGGCCTGTTTGTTTCAAGTTAAAGATAATGAATTAAGCAAGTTCAAAGTAAAAGTATTTTTGAAGAGTTCAAACAAGTTTTCAAATTAAGGTATGGTTCAAGTTTATAAACAAGTTTAAAATTTTAAATTATAAAGCCTAATGTTTTTTTTGAAAAGAAATGTTTTGGGTTTGAATAATTATTAGATTTAACTTGAATCTCTAAGTGATTTCAAGTGTAATTCAATGATGTAATTGATTCGAATTGGCGAAGGCAAATAAAGTTGTATTATTAGTTAAGGACTAATTACTTAACGTAATTAAAGAGGATGATAAAGATGATGATTTATCTTAAAAGTAATTAAGATTTGGTAATCAAATGAAGTAACTAAAATATGATTGACTAAGTGATTAATTAATTAATAATTAAGGATTGAGAGGTTAATTAGTTTGTAATTGAGAATTATTAATTACATAATTTGAGAGAATTAATTAATAATTAGTGGTTAATTAATTTAGTAATTAATTAATAAATTAGTGATTAATTAACTAAGTAATTAAGTTGTAATTAGTGACTAATTCATTACTTAATGGAAGTAATCAAGGTTTAATTACTTAAGTTTAATTAATTAAGGAAACTAATCATGGATTAGTTAAATAATGAATACGATTAATTCAGGGCTGATCGATCAATGAAGTGATAATAAGACAATTAAATTGAGTAATTAATTAAGGATCAATATAATTAATATGGTAGGGTAAAGGGATGTTAATTACGTGTTGTAATTAAAGGATGATTAATTGAGATGGATAATTAAAGGATAATTAATTAATTGATTTGTAATTAATTAATGATCAAGTAGAGGTAATCCAAGTGATTAAAAATTAGTAATTAGTTTAATCAGAGATAAATTAAATTAATTTTGGAAGTGATCAATCTTGCTTATGAATAATTGATTGATGTTAAATGCCTTGAATTGATTGATATTTCTGATATGAAATGATTGGTGATATGATATGTTTCGATGGACATTGATAATGTGGTCATTTTGTGATGATGAATTGCTGTGTAAAGGTGACATCCGGTATTTAAAGATAAGTTGTATTCACTTGAAAACTTGAGATAAGATGACATTTGGTTCGAAGAGACCAGAGTCGGATATTAGTTAATACCCGAAACCACTTCGATTCTTTATAAACTGATACGTGAATCAATAGGGTGTAATAGAATGATTTAAATGAATCGGACCATATAATCTAAGTCCTAGCACTAAATTGCTTTGTGAAATAAGTGATGTCTATAGTACCTTATGAAGTTATAAATTGTTATACGTACCCGGGTTTTTTATGAGTGTATACTTTTGTATTCTATGTTAGATGGGTTTACTCACGCTGGTTTCCAGCCTGACCCGGGTGTTACTTTGGTGTAATGCTCGGGTCAGACCGAGTATTACAGATTTTCAGGTAGGTACGTTCTGGAGCTCAGGAGGCGAACTGGATGAAAATATCGTATAGAGTATTTCCGCTGTATATAATTGTTAATCTAAGACATGATATTTGTATATTTTCTATGACTGTATATATGTGAAACTCTGATGTATAATAAATGTAATCAACAGATATAGTATTCTTTTGTAAACTGTTATTTATTATTATATTTTATCCGCTGCGAATGTGAGTGTTGATGTTTCTCATCTTATTCTTCTTCTTCTTCTTCTATCTCTTTCTTCTTTTTCATAACTATCTGGAATTTTCGGGTTCGAAAATTTTGGGTCGTTACAGTTGGTATCAGAGCAGAAAGGTTAAGCGAGAACCTTGGCTCTGGTAGGGATTTCTCATTAACTAGAGTCCGTAGTACTCTATAATGAGTTGAGTGTATATATATATGAGCGCGTACTTGTTATTTTCTTATATAAAGGTTTTAAATTATTTTATATAAAATTATATTTTGATATATAAAAAAATATTATCTTCTAATGAAATATTTAGGTGATTGGTTGTTAAATTTTTGGAATTAAGAATTAAATTAAATTAATTAAAAGTGAAACTCTAGAATTAGAACTCAGAAATTAAATTGTTTAAAAACTTTAAATGAACAAAGTTAATTTGGTTTAAAAGGTTAAACCAATCCTTGAGAATTTAACTCGAATTTATGTAATTCGAGATGATTTAAATTTGAAGTTGAAATTGAATTCATTCAGATTGAACCTGATTTGAATTAATTGAATTTGGGATTGAAGATGTATAAGTTCAAAAATTTAAATGGAAGATTTGGATGGAATTGTAATGATTGAAATTGAAGTGGGTTCAATTGAATGGATACTAGTCCAAAGTAATTGGAATAATTTTGGAATTTTAATTTAAGCGGAATTGGTTTAAAATCAAAAAGGAATTTGAAATATAGATTGTAAATGTAATTTATTAATTGAAATAAACTTCATAAATAAAGGAGATTATAATTTGAAATAGAATTCCAGAGAATATTTGAAATAGAGTAAGATGAAAATTCCAGAGTAATGTTTAAATATGAATTTGATGGACGGGGAGTTTAGAATTTTGGGAAAAATTAAAATTCTTTTGGGTTTGAAAGGGGTTTCCAAGGGTTTTAAAGAAAGAATAATATTATTTCAAAAATATTTTTGTGTTTGAAATTTGGGAGATTTGAAATTAAAAATATTTGGAAATGTTTTTAAAGAAATAAAAGCATTGAACTCTTTCGGTCATTGGAAAATAACGTCGGTGATGACTGCAGCATCATCGATGTTCGTTTTCGAGTTTCTAGAAGAGAAATTTTGCTACCAAATTGTTTTAAAATTGGAATTGTTTGTGAATTGGGTTTGGTTTTGAAATTCAAAAAGAGATAATTGAATTTGCCAAAGAATTTTGGATATAGTTGAATTCTAAGGTGATATTGAAATTTTGGAAATTTGTTTAAACTCTGGCACCTTGATTAAATGTTTATGGAATGATAAACATATATTGATTAAATGAAATGCATAATTCCGAGTTAAAGCAAAATGTGAATGTAATTGATATTAAATAGTAATTGTAAAATTGAAATTATAATTAAGTTATACAAGTTTAAAGATCAAATAGAATTTAATTTGAATTAGAAAAGAAATCATGATTGATTCAACTTGAATTGGAGTAAAATCAATTTCAATGGAAATTGAAGATTATTTAAATTGGAATTGGTTAAATTAAATGGGAGTGAAAATTTAAATTGAATTGTTGGGGAAGTGAACAGTTTTGACTCTGGGCTATTTTCAATATAAATTGTCTTAATATAAACGTATTGTTTCTAAGCTATTAAATATATACAACCTTTCTTTCTTAAAGCCAAATTAGTTTATACTTGTTTTGCAATTATTTTGGGACTATTCAACCATTTTTCAACTGTTTTCTAAATTTATTACTATATTTCAACTATGTTACAAATTAATTACTAATTTACAACTATTTTGCAATTATTAAGATTTCTATAACTATTTAATTATTTTCCAACTATTTTATAATTAGTTAACTATCTTACAATTATTTTGCAAACTAATAATTATTTTTCAACTACTTACCTAATTTTAAAATTTTCAAGCTATTTTTCTAAACTGGTCGGAGTTCAAACTGTTATTAATTAAAGTACCCAACTGAGATAAGGATTGAAGTAATAATCCAAATGGGGATTAATGTAAAGGTGAATAAGGAATGTGAAATGGTTCTTTTGAACTGAAAGAATATTTTGAGAAATATGAAATGAATAAAGATGGAAATTGGATATTTCTATGGTTTTTGAGAGTGTTTTGAGTATAGAAGGGTTTTATACAAGAAAGTAAGGATCCAAAGTTTTAAAAATTTATATATACATATATATATATCTGAATATGTATAAAGGATCTTATGAGAATTTTGGGAAAGGCTTTTGATTTTGGGAAAAATCAATATTGAGTTTTGGAAAGCCTATTTTGAGAATTATCGATTTTGGATAATCGATTTTGTGTAAAAGAGCTTTGTATGATATAATACTAGATGTATGATTTGAAGATACTATATGTGTATAGTATAAAATATTTTGATGATGGCTCTGGGGAAAAAGGCGTCCCTTTGAAATGAACTTCTCAGGAGTGCCACTGGGTGGTGCTTCCTGGAGCCCGAGGGGGTTCTAAAGTTGATCCTGTGAGGAGTCCGGACAAAACTAGTTCCTGAGGATTATGAGTAGTGTATACCATAGCGGAAGTCGTGTGTGCCGCGGAGAGCCAACAGTTTACGTTTGATTCTTTATCGGTAGACTGCGACCTATGGTATAACATAGCGAAAGTCGTGTGGGCCGCTGAGAGCCAACAGTCTGCGTTTGAGTTTATCTCGGTAGACTGCGACCTATGTAAGAGTGGAGAAGTTTCATTTTGATAGCGAGATCAGAGGCCGCGGAGAGCCTGCAGTTACATGGACTTTTGTTGTGACTGCAACGTAACCCTGGATGTAACTATGATCTGTTGTGTGAGTTCAATGGCGTAATCGAAAGTGCCGCGGAGAGCCTGCAGTTACATGGACTTTTGTTGTGACTGCAACGTAACCCTGGTATGTAACTGTGACCATGGAATGGGGGTGATGATTTCCAGAGCATCCTCACTAAAGATATTTCCTCTATTTTCAAAAATCGATTTCGATAATTTCAATAAAATTATTTTCCAAGTATTTTCACTGGGTGTTGAAAACGGGTTTACCAAGTACTTATAGATTTTCAGTCCTACGCCTGATCAACGTATGACTGAATTTCTATGAGAACAAGGATGGACTAGTTGAGACATCGAGCTATAAGAAATATTTTTTATAAAAAGCTATTTTAATTGTATTATCTGAATTTAAAGGCATTTCTGAATTTTAAAATAAAGGGAAATCCAAACTGGAATTATAAAATAAAATTGGACTCGGGAAAAATTTAAGTGATGCGATTCTTTGTAATAAAATCGAATCTTGATATAAAATTGGAAGTAAGCTAATTAGCTGAATAATTGTTTGATCGAGTATGTTAATAAAATTTAACTTGGGTAAATAAAGTGGATTGTAAGTTGATAATGGAGTTGGAAATGATTCGAATTATAAATAGAATTCGACTTGGGTTTGATAATGGATTAAATAAGAAGAGATGGTGTAAAACTAAAATTGAGTTGGATTGAAAAGTGATGGTTTGAATTGCAAATAAAATTCAAGAGATTTGAATAACGTAATTTGCAAGTAAATTTGATATAATGGAAGTGTTGTCGAATGAAATGAAAGTGGATTATAATAGAAATGGTTTTAGTTGCAAACAAAACCCAAGTGAATAGAAATAAATTGAGAATGACCTTGTATGAATAAAATAAATTCAAAAATGAATTAAGTGAGTAAAAATAAAATAAAATAAATAGATGAAGTCTGATTAAATAAAAACTAATTCAAAGTTGAAATTGGATTATCAGACTAAACTTAAATTCGGTGGCATATGTGCTTGAATGTTATTTTAATAAATGGAGAAGGTGAAGTAAAAATTAAAATTGAATGGATGGACTAACTGAATTTAATGAAATTTGATTAAATGAGAATTAAATAGAAGTAAACTTAAGTTTGATGTTGGAATCAATTAAAGTAAATTAACTTAAGTTTAAAATTCATGGAAGCTTGGCTTCGAATAAGAGTGAAAACCCATGAAATAAAAGCTTGGATTAAATTAATTTGGAAATGGTCATTATGAATGTGCCAAGCTAAATAGTTTGAATGAAATCAATGCGGCGATGAAATGAAATGCGTATGTATGGTTGGTGAATAAATTAGAAGCATTATATAGAATTTCAAAGAAGTTTTGAAGTGATCAAAGAAATTTATCTGATTTTTAGCATTTTAATAAGTCTGACTTCGTTCCTTTTCGAGGACGAAAAGTTTTAAGGGGAGAGGGATGTGACATCCCGGATATTTGACAGTATTATTTTAATCAATATTTAATTAAATTAATTAAAATACAGTTTATTATTTTAAAACAAATATAATTGTTATAGGCTTAAGAAGCTATGATATTAACATAAGTATAGAAATAAATAACTTTAAGAAATTCAATGTTGATAGTTTAACCTTAACAAAGAAATACAATAAGTATGGATGCGAAAATAAATATCTTAAAGGTTATAGTCATGTAAAATATAAAATTTACACATAAGTAAATTCTAGAACACATATATGTTGGAATACAAGTGATATGAGATGAACCAGTCAAACCTGCATATGAATGTACTTATAAAATAAAGATAAGTATAAGCTTATAAAAGAAGACAATGTTAATAAATGCTAGCCAAAAGATATCATCACTTCAGCCTCCATACATATATACATAAAAATCTTGCCTGGACAAAAACTGAAGAGAGAAAAAAATATCTCTGTCCAAGTTTGTACCAGTAAACAAGCCATGTACACTTTGTTTCTATATATATCATCTTCTTAGCCCATTCGTTCATGAGCTTTGTAAACCAGAAAATAATCTCACAACTGAAGTTAGAGATGCAACACATCTTTCTTTCAACCTGTGAATTTACCCTTAAAACAAATCCACAAAACTTTCAAAAAAATTGTAAGACAAATTCAAAGAATTCAAGCAAAGCAAACTCCTTGTAATCAGTCTCTGCGATTTCTTCTTCAAGATTCAGATTTTCAAGGATTAGCCACCACAAAATAGAAACAAAGAGATTTAAAGCTCAAGTTCAATTTTTCCAGTTTCAAATACTGATTGCAAAAGCATTGTTCTCCTCAAACCTGTGAGTAAACACCTTACTTAAACTTAAGTATGATTAGATTAGTGCTCATGATTCATGGATGATATGCTGTTTTACATGTGTATTTTTGATAAGTAGCTCTGAGTGAGCTATATGTGTTGGGTCTGTGTGTATTGAGCATGAATTTCTCTTCTCTGTTTAGTTACAGGGTCGATGAAAAAATATATATACATGTTTATCTAGTAGCTGATGGACTTAGAGTTTAAAACAAAATAAATTTGTATAATCATCATTTAAGTTTACAATTATGTTTTAAATATTTTTAGATTGTAAAATACTGTAAACCAAATAAATACAGTAAGATTTCGAAAGGAAGTGATAAATCAACTTCTTTGTTTTGTGGATTCAGGCTTGTAGTTCGAATAAACACTGGAAAACTCGATTTTTAAAAACTAAAATCACGAGTTTTAGATTAGTTTGGGTTTGAAATTCGGGTTTGTTTAGTTTTTGGGTTTCGAGTAAATCCCGGTGTCTGGTGGAACTTTGGAGGTCAGGATTCTGGTTGGAGCTAGATTGGCGAACGGCGAAGCAAAGAAAAATGGTGGAGGTGGTTCATGATCGCTGTGGCAACGAAGTTTGTTCGATTTGGGTTTAAAACCCTAGTTTTTAATTGGGTTGAGTTTTGTCTCAGTTCGACTTCCTCAATGGATCGAGTGAAGCGAGACTTTGGATGAGGGAAGCTGGTGGGTTGTCGAAGATATGGCCGAAGTCGTAGAGAGTCTGGTGATCGGAGTTGGTGGCGTCAGTGTAGTTTTCTCTGATCGGAAAGTTGGTTCAGGGGGTTAACTGGTTCGATTTCGAGTGGGTTGCATTTTTCTAGGTTTCGAGTTGACAGGGGGAATGTCGGTGAATTTGCCGATGGGGTGAAGGTCGTGACGTCGGCCGAAGATGGCTAGAGCGTTCGTACATGTGCACGTATGCGTGCACAGATCTGCTCGTTCGAATAGGTTTGGAAGGAGTAATACTGGAAGAAGAAGGGAAGGGAATTAAAGAGGGTGGGCCGGAGATAAAGATAGTGGGAGATAGCGGGCCGAGCTTATTTGGAAGTAAGGGATATTATAGAAGAGAAGTAGGGTTTGAAGTCTTTTGGGCCTGTTTGTTTTAAGTTAAAGATAATGAATTAAGCAAGTTCAACGTAAAAGTATTTTTCAAGAGTTCAAACAAGTTTTCAAGTTAAGGTATGGTTCAAGTTTATAAACAAGTTTGAAATTTTAAATTATAAAGCCTAATGTTTTTTTGAAAAGAAATGTTTTGGGTTTGAATAATTATTAGATTTAACTTGAATCTCTAAGTGATTTCAAGTGTAATTCAATGATGTAATTGATTCGAATTGGCGAAGGCAAATAAATTTGTATTATTAGTTAAGGACTAATTACTTAACGTAATTAAAGAGGATGATAAAGATGATGATTTATCTTAAAAGTAATTAAGATTTGATAATCAAATGAAGTAACTAAAATATGATTGACTAAGTGATTAATTAATTAATAATTAAGGATTAAAAGATTAATTAGTTTGTAATTGAGAACTATTAATTAGATAATTTGAGATAATTAATTAATAATTAGTGGTTAATTAATTTAGTAATTAATTAATAAATTAGTGATTAATTAATTAAGTAATTAAGTTGTAATTAGTGACTAATTCATTACTTAATGGAAGTAATCAAGGTTTAATTACTTAAGTTTAATTAATTAAGGAAACTAATCATGGATTAGTTAAATAATGAATATGATTAATTCAGGGCTGATCGATCAATGAAGTGATTATAAGACAATTAAATTGAGTAATTAATTAAGGATTAATATAATTAATATGGTAGGGTAAAGGGATGTTAATTACGTGTTGTAATTAGAGGATGATTAATTGAGATGGATAATTAAAGGATAATTAATTAATTGATTTGTAATTAATTAATGATCAAGTAGAGGTAATCCAAGTGATTAAAAATTAGTAATTAGTTTAATCAGAGATAAATTAAATTAATTTTGGAAGTGATCAATCTTGCTTATGAATAATTGATTGATGTTAAATGCCTTGAATTGATTGATATTTCTGATATGAAATGTTTGGTGATATGATATGTTTCGATGGACATTGATAATGTGGTCATTTTGTGATGATGAATTGCCGTGTAAAGGTGGCATCCTGTATTTAAAGATAAGTTGTATTCACTTGAAAACTTGAGATAAGATGACATTTGGTTCGAAGAGACCAGAGTCGGATATTAGTTAATACCCGAAACCACTTCGATTCTTTATAAACTGATACATGAATCAATAGGGTGTAATAGAATGATTTAAATGAATCAGACCATATAATCTAAGTCCTAGCACTAAATTGCTTTGTGAAATAAGTGATGTCTATAGTACCTTATGAAGTTATAAATTGTTATACGTACCCGGGTTTTTTATGAGTGTATACTTTTGTATTCTATGTTAGATGGGTTTACTCACGCTGGTTTCCATCCTGACCCGGGTGTTACTTTGGTGTAATGCTCGGGTCAGACCGAGTATTACAGATTTTCAGGTAGGTACGTTCTGGAGCTCAGGAGGCGAACTGGATGAAAATATCGTATAGAGTATTTCCGCTGTATATAATTGTTAATATAAGACATGATATTTGTATATTTTCTGTGACTGTATATATGTGAAACTCTGATGTATAATAAATGTAATCAACAGATATAATATTCTTTTGTAAACTGTTATTTATTATTATATTTTATCCGCTGCGAATGTGAGTGTTGATGCTCCTCATCTTATTCTTCTTCTTCTTCTTCTATCTCTTTCTTCTTTTTCATAACTATCTGGAATTTTCGGGTTCGAAAATTTCGGGTCGTTACAGCCCCCAAGCTCCGGTTGACTTGCTACAATTCTAGATCTACTATTAGGCCTACTCATCTTCTCTAAATCTTAGATTCGAAAATCAATTCTTCAGATCTCATTCAAAGTTCTCAGTGGAAGCACCAAAATGTTAACCCAAAAAATGGATCAATAACCTGGATCAAGTGTGAAAGCACCAATGCAGATAATCAGCAGCATAAATTTAAGATAAACAGCAAATAAATTGAAGAAGTAAGAAAAGAGACACATAAGTTTTATAGTGATTCGGCTGACACTGACCTACGTCCACTTTAATCAATCTTCATTATGATTATACGAGTAGAACCTCTTTGGATATCAACTTGTTAGTCTTTAGATCTAAGTTATGATAAGTTATAACAAGTCAAAAGTTCAAGGGTTAATTGAGAATCATAGTAAACCCCTTGACAACTGTTGTGTGGGAGAAGAAAGTTGAAGAAGTATAGGAATTCCAATAGAGTAACGACAGCTCTCTCTCTCCCTCTCTTTGGAAAAAGACCCAACTCTAGTTGAAGGTGGCTGAGTATTTATAGGGTAATTCAGTGAGTTTTGGGTTAGAAGTCCAAATGCAGAAGTGCCCAATTATAATGCAAAGTCATCATCGAAAATCTCAAATCAATCTGATTCATTTCTATGGATCGCTAGCTATCCATAGGGGATGGACCACTGGCTATCCATCAAATTAGCATATTTTTCCACCATAAGCCTTGATTTGTGCTGCAAAGGAGCTTGAAAAGTTTGAGGGTGATCTGACCAATCTTGATGGATCGCTATCTGTCCATAGGGGATGGATTGCTAGCTATCAATAGTGGATGGATCACTAGATATCTATCCACTTATAATATTTTTGAGTGAACTTTGTTTGGCGGTCTTCCAATCTTTTATTTAAGTTCCTTATCCAAATGTTAAGTCGTTTGGAGTTAGTTTGATCATCCGTCTTCGTGGGTCATCTAGTCCACAAGAATCATCCATAACTCACACAAATCTTAATGAAATCGAACGAAACTTTGTAGGAATACTCTAGAGGTTATAGAAACCCACCATAAAAATTTAAGGCGGTGGGTCCCATTCTAGATGGGTCCTAGTGAAACATCAAATCAACTCTAAATGGCTTCATTTTTTTCTGAGCCTTCTCCTACGTTTTCTAAATATTCTCTCGAAATTTCATGTAATTCCGACTTTTTATATGTTATATATGTCCATTTTAAGTTAGATAATTTTGGCCAAACAGCTTGAATCAGATGATTCTTCACCTCTCGAGCTAGGTCGTTTGGCATGCTATGAAACTTGGTAAGCATGCTTAGAAATGGTAATGAATCATGATGAAGGAGGTTTGGAGGGTCCAAGAGTGATGTGCACATAAATATGCAAACTTTTACCCTCGTAACTAATCTAATTAAATTAAATAAATGATCTATAAGGTATTTTAACATGTTAAACAAAAATTCATGTTATTCTCAAATCGTTTTATATTCATCTTTATATAGGGGCAAAATGATCATTTTTGTGCATATCTAAATTTATGAAAATTTAATTGGACATTTTTATGACTTTTTTTAGGTATTTGAAATCAAATGAAAGAGGTTTCATGAAGAAATATACATGCATAAGAGAATACAAGCAAGGGAAGATGGAAATAATTCAACACCCATAAACATGTAGGACCCCACCTACCCACTTATCTTGATCTACCATCAGGAGCTAATGCACATGCTAAAAGGCCATTAAAGTTACATACATACTTAATGGATGACTATTTGAAGCTAACGATAACTTGGTGGACACAGTTCCTAGAGGGGTATTTTGGGCATTCTCCAAGAAAGTGGATTAGCGTTTCGTACATGTATAAATACCCCTTATGCTTCATGCAACCTCTCCTTCTCTTATTTATTTTTAGCTTAGATTAAAACTAACTCTCTTTCTCTTTTCATGGCAACTTAGCCATTTTCTATCTTACGTATTTTTCCTTTTTATGCAATTTTAGCTGTGGTTTCCTTTTAATTCAATGTTCTTTTCCTTTCTTGTTAGCGATATAGATTTATTTTTCATGCAAGTAGAATAGCTCTTCTTTACTTTGCTCTCTTTTTCCTTTTCATTTTCTTTCATGTTGCATGCTATAATTGTTGATGAGATAACAAATATTTGAGGCTAAATCCCTTAAAGTTAGGGGTAATGAAGCTCTCTAATCATGTAGCTTAAACATTTTGATCATTTATTTTCTCCTTTTGTGCTTAATGGAAGCACATGAAGTGGGTTAATGATGTTGTTTAGCTTTGAATTTGATAGCCTATGTTGTTGACATCAAATAGGCTATGCTTAAACAAACAAAACACAAATTGCCTCCTCATCTAAATATGATTATGGCAAAGAAGTGAACGTTGAAATTAAAATTTGATGGCCTATGTTTCTGAACAACAGTTAATAGGCCATACTTAAAAAAGATTTTGCTTTCAACTTTGTTATCATAATTCATGAGATTTAAATGTGCATTAGTGGTTGTGTTATAGTTTGATAGTTTATATTGGGCTAATTAATAGAACAAATCATTAATAATAGTTATAATACCTTTGGTGTCACACTTTTTAGTGTCAGTGTAAACTACCAAAAATGCCCCTTTATAGTACTAACAAATCTTAATAGTCCTCAAAAATAGGATCTACTAGTTAAACTTGCCCGATATTAACAAATTTTAGTATCCTTGAAAATAGGATCTAACAGTTAGACTTCCTTACAAATTCAAAATGTCCCCGGTATTAACAAATTTTAGTATCCTTGAAAATAGGATCTAACAGTTAGACTTCCTTACAAATTCAAAATGTGCATCTACACTTAAATATAGGATCTAACCGATAAACATTTTTTCTTTAGTTAACTACAAATTCGTTGTTTACTAATTAATAATACAAATAAAATTCAAACCAACAATAAAAATTAGATGTTGCAACTTAGAAATAAAAGTTTAAATTAAGTGCACATTATTTCAACATAAAAATATGGCTAAATATTTGTGCAAACCATTTTTTCTTAAACGTATTAATCATATATAATCTATAGAAAAATAATTCATGGCGAGACACATGTCATTATCACATGCGAAGCGCGTGCCCCAGCACTCGTATACCATACTTATGATAAGCACATCAACTAATTTCACTGATGACCAAAAGAGAAATCATAACTTCATTTTGCTGATTTGTATGATCTAGAGAGTGGAAATTATCTCTAAATTGTCTTCCCACTCTCATATTTTTATCACTTTTTAATTAGTTTTCTCACATTTTTAGCTTAACATCATCAAATCTTTGGTTAATTTGATTGAATGGAGATTCAAAATCTAACATTCCCTGCGGATCGACCCATACTCGCAATGTACTAACAATTGTACGGCCTGCGTTTGCGTTTAATTTTATTATAAATTCACTCGATGGTTTTCTAACTTGATAGAATCCCCATCGACAAAACAAGTTTTTGGCACCGTTGCGGAGGAATAGTTTTGATTTTTTTTCTATTCTTCGAATTATTTTCATTTAATTTTTAGTGTGTATTTTTTTGTGTGTTGAGTGCATAAAAAAAATTCTTTTGTTGAGTGTTTTTGTGATTTGTGATTGCATTTTGTTTGTGTGCATCTCCTATTATTCTATTGTTTTTGCATTTAAATTTGCATATTAAAAAAATACACAAACAATTTCAAAGCGAAAACAAAAATATTTTATTTCCTTTTCATTTTGCACTTTATTTTCTTTACAAATTTTCATTTTTTACAATTTGCATTTCTTTTTTTTTTACAATTTTTACACACTTTTCACTTACCCTCTTCATCAACTCCACCACAAAACCAACTATTCACTATTTCTTGCACTTCATCAACTTACCGCAGCCAATTGCCACTTCCTCTACAACTTCCCGTCATCACCATGCAACCATTTACAACTTGGTGCCTTTTTCAACAGCCCATACAGTCAACAACTACTGTGCACAGTCGTTCGACAACTGTCACTATATCACTTGAAACTCACCGTATACACTGCACATATACATCACCAGAAATCCTATCAACACTCCACTTCAGAACTTACATAATCATCCTACAACTTCTTACAACATCTATCTACTCGATAACCCCATCTAAACCGCCTTCATAATTCTTCATACAAGCTTCAACTACATCCATCCCCACAGTCCCGCACTACTCCTCTGCCCATACTTCGAAACAGTGCACACATACATATCGCAAACTGCTTGACACTCCATTACCAGACATTCCATTTGATCATCAATACAACCACTAACCAACTGCCTTCTGACTTCATCACAGTCTTCAGACCCACTCTGCCTACAACATCTTACTACTACTACACACTTACTGCTACTACCATCAACTCACACTCACTTGCCTACGACAACAAACAACACCTGACCATACCTGTAATACAAACTTCTGACCATCTTCCTCCATCTGTCGCACTTCATACCCATACCACCAATATAAGCACACAACTGCTCACAAACCAAAAAAACATAACTGTCATTTCAACCCACCTTCTGCCGACCATCATCTGCCGACTTTCCCCCCAAATCACCTAAACCTGAAACAAGTCTCGCGACCCCAAGCACGGCCTCACCACTTCACCCAACACTTCAACCACAATGCTACTGCAATACAACCACCAACAACAACCCATCGCAATCACTCATGTCCACCTCCTTCTACACCTGAAGGCCGAAAACCATTATTCAATTACTTCAAACAAATTCACGAACAACCTCAGCAACTCAAATCGCCAAATCAAATCATCAAGTGCAACTCCGAAATTCGAACCACCCTCTCCCATAAGCTTCTCCGACACCACTCCTCGAATCTACAACCAGCACGACCATCAGATTATCCACCTCTGCAAACATCCTATTTAATCCGCAATTACCTGTATTGTGTGGTGAAACCGTGATTTCAATTTCGAATTAAATTCAGTTTTGGGCATTGGAATTTAGATAGAATTTTATAAAGTGAAATCTGATTTTATAAATTGGGACAGAGCGAATTATATGATAGGAAGACGTTGATTTTCATAAAAAAAAGAGAAGTAGTAAGGTGTGGGCTTTGGGTCTTAATGGGCCAGGTTAGTTAACAGTTGAGGGCAATTTTGGATATAAATTGTTAGTCTTTGTTTTAAGAGTTTGGGTGAATTGCTTTAGGGTGTGCGTGTATTTTAATTTTGGTTCCAGAGTTCTTATAAAAAAAGGGAAAAATTCTTTGTTCTGATTTTATTTTGTTTACAAATTCAGCAATTTTTAAATTCCTTTGTGTTGTTTTCAATTTTCCCTTTGTGTTTACAATATTCTTTTGTTTGGAGTTTAGTTTTGCTCTATTTATTTCTCCTTTAAATAAAAAACAAAAAACAAAAAATTGTATATATCTTGTCTTTACTTCAGGTTGTCAAAGTAGAATTTCTAAAGGAGAAGAACTGCTGTCAAAAAATAACTGCTTGTTTGCTATTAAATAAAATTTGTTGTTTTAACCCCTATATATTGCATTTATCTGTCTTGCATTGTTGTCTACTTGCATTTAAAAAAAATTCAAAAACAAAATTCATGCGTAGTTGCATTGTTAATACACGTTTAATTTCTACTTTACATTTCATCTTAGATTTTAATTAATAATAAAAGTTAGAAATCAATAACGCTTAACTATATATTGACAATTTGCACTTACGGGACAATTTAATTTCTTGGTGTCTAGGCTACGGCAGAGCAATAACCATTTATAAATATTACGGCGATTCATAAATATTATAGTGGTTGTTTCTCTGAAGGTACTTGAACCTTTGGCAGAGCAATAACAATTTCTAGTATAAAGTTCATGATGAATTTGAATTTAGTCATTTTGAAACATGGTTCGTAGGCATAGAACTTCCCATGACAGGTTTTAAATATAACTATCATGAGACGTAGACATCAAGTATAAAACCATTCACGATGATTTTTGTAACATCCCAAAATTTATCATTTTAAATTGGTAATTTATTTAAACGTTTGGAATTTAATTTGAAAATAATTTGAAAACTTTCAAAATAAATAAATTAAGTGACCATTTATATACGAATAAAATTCCAATTTCTTTTGAGTTTAAAAAATTTGAAATAGTAAATGTTTTAAAAATCATTTGAATTTAAAATTATATATATAAGGCATATATGAGTAGACTTGAATGTATATGTTGAATTTGAATTTAAATTGTACAAGTATATGTATGAGTATATAAATGGATTATAATTCAAGTTGAATTGGAATTTGAATTTAAATTTAAAATAATTTTTTAGAAAAATAATTGGCATTTGAAATCATAAAGGTGTAATTTATATAATGTAAAGATTTGTTAGAAACATTTGTTCTTTTAACATTGCACGTATACAAATGAATGAGGGATGTATTTATTAACAAAGTGAATTTGATACAAAATTTACTTAAATTTCTTTTGTCTTTGTGAAAAATACAAGTGTTAAACATGCATGAGGGAGATGGTGTGAAAATAAACAAGTGTAGAGATCTCATGATTGGTTTTAACAAGTGGCATTCAATTTAGTTGATTGAAAAAAATAATAAAACTTAGAATCATAAAAACTTTTCAGCTTCTCTTTTTCAATTATTTAGCCTCTCAAATTTCTGAAAAAAGAGTAAAGAAATCTTGAACTTCACAAATCTCAACACCAAAGGAAATAGAAAAAAAACTGCAACATTCTCTTGAATTAAAAAAAAGCTAAAATCTGAGACTCTTCTCCAACATTAAAGCAGTAGTTTTAAATTCCATCTGTTTGGTAAGTTTTAAACTTCATAGTTAAGTGAATTTGTAATTTCAAAATCATGTTTTAACATGAAGATTTCAAACTACAGATTAGTATAAACAAGCTCCAGTTTTGGCTAGGAAACAAAGCTAGATTCTCTGAAATAAATTAAGGAAAATGAACTTTTCTTTTAAAAATTTGAATTTGAATTTGTTAACCAGTAATAAAGCAAGACTTTAAGCAAGTTGTATCAATCAATTGCAGGAAAAAAAATCAATTTTAAAGACTAAATAAATTTCTGGATTTCAAGCTACAGACCCTATTCTCTGTTGCATTAAATTCAAACTGTAAGTAAGCTTGGATCTTTGTTTGTTATTAATGAATTAAATAAACAAATAAAACAAAGATTAAGAAAAGATTGTATAAACAAGTTGTAGATAAGATTTCAAGATCAAAGTAGAAACATATCCAGGCTTCCATCTTTATTTTAAAATAGTCAGGAGCTTTCTGTTCAAAACTGTGTCAGGTGAGTGAACTTCTATTTAATCCAATTACTTATTGTTGCATGCATGCCTGAATGATGTTGAAAACTTTTGCATGAGAACAAAATGAGTGTGTGTGACGCCCCACCTCTATACCCACGCTAGCCAAGAACACTACGGTGTAATGCTGTCAACTAGCACGGAGAATAAGGCTGTTGATGAGCGACCATCTGTATAATTGCTTTGTGCGAGTACCGATATGCCAGATAAAAATATAACTTTTCATGTCAAGAGGGAATCCGACATACCGACACAAACTCAAAGCTACTACACAGTGGCTATAAAGGTCTTCGGAAACAAATATAGAAATAAACATAACACAAATCAGTCACAGATAATTCATATCACAAAGGCGGAAATAGATATGAATATAACACATGAAAGTGTTCATCAGAGTAGTGGTCAAAAAGATCCACAATAATACAAAGGAATAGATACAAGTGCTAGACAAAAGAATAAGTATACATCATAGAGTCTGTATCTCAAATGTATACAACAAAAACTACTACTAATCTAAGTAGTTAACCAAAAGATCAGATGTAGACGGATAAGGAGTCAAGCAGAAGCACCTGTAACATCTCGGTCTGACACGAGTATTATTTAATAAGAAAATAATAAACGGATCAGTCTAGCTATAAATATCAGATGAAGTGATATATAATAAGAGATATGACACAAACATATAATAATCACAATGCCAAGCTGTGATAAATAAGTAATTGAAAATCAACAAGAGATTAATCAATATCACAATAATCTACTCAAGATAAAAAGGAATGTCATACTCCTAATTTCATTCACCAAGCCACAATAAATGACATATATATATCAATGCCCATCGTAAAAGTTGGTGAAACATAAATTCCAGAAATCAACACACGAAATCCAAAAATCACAATAAAAAGGAACAACGACGTCGTACAGCGGGACATCCGATGAACCAAATCACAATCAAAGGGAACAACGACGTCGTACAGCGGGACATCCGATGAACCAAATCACAATAAAAAGGATGGCCAATCCCACAAACTGTACATCGATGCACCTAGAAAGACACGCCCCATGTACAGTCGAACATCGACACACCTAGAAAGATATGCCCCATGCTCTAGCATCGACGCACCTAGAAAGATACGCCCCATGCATAAATAAACATCGATGCACCTAGAAAGATACACCCCATGTAATGTCTAACACTGATGCACCTAGAAAGATACACCCCATGCTAAGTCGAACATCGTCGCACCTAGAAAGACACGCCCCATGCATAGACGAACATCGACGCACTAGAAAGATATGCCCCATGTCCCGACTTATTGAGCCGATTGCTCCACGAAGTAAATAAACATCGATGCACCTAGAAAGGTACACCCCATGCATAAATAAACATTGACGCACCTAGAAAGGTACGACCCATGTATAAACAAACATCGATGCACCTAGAAAGGTACACCCCATGCATAATAAAACATTGACGCACCTAAAAAGGTACGACCCATGTGAGAAATGAGACGAAGCTCAATAAAATGAGGAACAGTCCTCCACATAAACAAAGAGACATCGCACATTGCTAGTCTAAACCACAAAGATGATCGTCATGATCAACGAGAAGTGTCAATTACAATAAGCTAGTAAATATATGAGCTTAGCTTCATGTCCCATAACCACTAGCTTAACTTAAATATTTACGAACAAATTGTAGATCTCCACTAGAAAATTGTCATAAGAGATTCAATCGAACAAGTCCAAGAATTAACCGACGAAGTAAACGCAAGCGTTTCATACCACTTGTTTTACTAAGTCGTTTAATTAGATTTCTCATACGAGTGAGGTAAAGGTTTGTATATACTAATAGATTGGAAATCGGTTTGAGAAAACGAGCTTTGTAATAAAATAGTGTTGAAATCATTTGAAGAAAGAGTTTTGATATTTACTACTAGTATAGAAAACCTTTATATTTTAAAGTGACAAATCATAGAAGTGATTGTAGAAACAATCGGGCATAAAAATTCACATTCGAAGACGTGAATAAAATCCAAAGAAATCGATATCAAATCCATCAAAGTGGATATATGTAAAATTCCCAAAGAAAAGGTCATCAAAGTCGATAATAAATGATAACAACAAAAGGGAGACAACACGAATCGATTAAAGCTGGAAATTCAAACGAATTAGCAATATAGGCTAATCTGGCAAATAGTAGCAGGTTGGTCGACCGGACTCCCTGAGTCGGTCGACCGAACCAGAGGTTGGAAGTGCTCGGGGCACCAGGTCGGTCAACCGGCCCAGGGGGCTCGGTCGGCCGAAGCATGTAACCAGCACTTCCAAACAGAGGCAGGAAGTGCCTGGACTACAGGTCGGTCGACCGGCCCAGGGGCTCGGTCGGCCGAACCTGTATGCTTGCACTTCCTACCCTATTTCAAAAGAGGTGCAACTCTCGATCAAATTGCAATCGCACGAGCAACGACGCTAAGGGTTTATGCCAATCGACTACCCGTCCCTATATGCTCCTTGATGCATCACCAAAAACGTGTTCAAACATCAAAGTTAGGATTTTTAACGAATTGAACTCAAAACACTAAAAATTGGAATATTCACAAAAGCAATCCAAATCAAAATCAAATGCACATGAATAAGTGTTAGGAATTCATACCTAACAATAGAAGAGGATTATAAGCATAGATGTGAGATTAAAAATCTCACCTTTGAATCCGAAAACAATGAATGAGAAGCTTGAAGAGGAAGGAAGATCAACCACACTTCAATCTCAACACGAGAAGGTTGAATCTAAGCTTAAAAGAGAAACATTTCCTAAATTAGGTTTAGGAATTTTCTGAAATTGAATGGAGAAAGAGTTGGATAAGATGAAGGAGATGCTTACCAATGGGTTCACTTGAGTTTGGAGCAAGAAGATGGATTTGCAAAGCAAGCTAGGGCTTAGGAATTTCTATTTCCCATTCTCTTCCACCATTGTTGCTAAAGCTTGAGTGTTTAAGCAAAGAGGAGAAGTTATGAAGAGAAGGGGGTTGGGCTGAGCTAATAAGTGGCTAATGGGTTCAGCCCAAACCAAAGTCATAAGCGGGAAAAAAAGTAGCAAAAATCAACTTTCTCCAAACATATCGAAGCTTATACTCAAAAAGGTCGCAAACGGCATTTTGAACTCAATGAGGGTGGTCTCGAGTCCTAATTCGGCTGTTTGCAAAAAGTAGCTTTTCGGACCAAAATCCGACGAACGATAAAATATTTAAATATAAAATCGATAAATATGCGGGTTGTTACAGTGTGCGTGTGTATATATGTTTGGACATGTTCTTTCATCCCTGTTCTTCAAAGCTTCTGGTTTACAGAGTAAACCCATGCTTGAATTCAAATCTCCCTCTTTCTGTTTTCTTCTTGAATTGAATTGTAAGCAAAACAAAGTTTTGTTTTAAACATGCATTATGTTTTAATAAAAATCAAAGCAAGGCAATATAGTTTTTTCTTGAAATTGTGAAAACATAGCCGCCATTCAAATTAGGCAGGAATTCGAATATCATAAATTTTTATTTCAGCAATGTTATCCGAATCATCATTGAAAATAACGATTTTAGAAAGTTAAATTTGAATTTTTAATGCAGTTTTTATCGAGAAATTTTAACTTGATCAGAAATCGAGATTTTGTAAAATTCTGACGAACTACGTGTTTGTGGGCCTCGATATCGTCGTCGCAGCTAGCTTGAGGGTTTGTAATCCTTAGAAAAATGCAAATTGAATTTATAAATCATTACATTGTTGGTTCAGATCGATTTAGGGTTGAAAACCCAGATATACTCGTAGTCGAAAATGTTTGTGCTGCATCGCGGTTGGATGATCGGAATTTTAGACACTAGTGCCAATCGAGACAATGGACGTTGGTGAAGCTTCGGTCGAGTTTTTATGACCTCTGACGGCCAGAGGAGGTGGGGCAAGGCAGTTTCCTGGTGATGGGTTTTGATGAACTATAGGCCGTGAGGCTCAATTTCGAGCGAGACGATAGTTTGCGCTTTGGGTTGGCTCGACGGGTCGAGGAGTTAGTCGTCGATCGAACGACGATCGTAGCTTCGACCAATGACGACCGAAAAGGTGTGTAGCATGCACACGTTCTCGTTCGTATCAATAGCTCATTTTTTGGTGGGATGTTGCTTGACTTGAAGCACTACTCGGTAGTTTAGGGGAGGCGACTCGAAGACATGGTCGAGTAGTTTTGGCTTCGCACCGGGTCGCTTAAAACTTAAACAAAATTTGGTTGGAAAAAAATTCATACGGGTCGATCTTGGTAAAAAATCAAAGCAGGGAGCATTTTCGCTCGGGGATGACTCGAGACAGCCTCAGGTTGGTCGTTGAAAACAGCAAATTCCAGTTTTAAATTTTTGAAACATGACTTTAAACGGTTTTTTGAATTCATTCTTTATAAATGATGATAGTTTGTTAATGGAATGTGAAGTAAATGGTATTGAAATGATTGTTTGAAATTAATGAAGTCCAAAGATATTTCAAATTTATATTTTTAAATAAAATTGTTTTAAATTTAACTTAATAAAAATTAAGGAGAAAATCAAATATTCAAAGTGTTAGCTAAAAAACAAATTTATTTATTATGATTAAATAATGATTAAATAATGGATGATTTTAATTACTTTGTAATTGATAATTAATTAATTAAAGAATAACCAATTAATAAAGGTAATTAAAATTAATTAATTAACAATTAAGAATTAATAAATTTAGATAATTAATTAAAGAATAATTAATTAATAAAGTTAATTAAGATTTAATTAATTCATATTTAAGAATAATTAATAATTGATTTAAAATAGTTAATGAAAATAATTATTCACTTAAATCACATTCATTAAGGATGATTGACTATTATTAAATGTTTTGTACTGGTTGATATTTCTGTTGTGATTGTGATACTTTGTAATGTGAATTACTTTATGCTGAACTGTGATTTGCGATTTATTTCTGTGTGTATGTGAAAACCCTTTTGCCTGTAAAATGGCATTTAAACTTCGATGCGATAGGGGGGCGGATTCCAGTTGTTTATCATAAACCCACAACAAACCCTGAATGTGAATCTCTGTGATTGATACATCCACGTATTTAAAATTGAGCGCTCACTATTCGGATTAGCCGAGAAAGGAACTTTGTGTCATATAACCCATTCCGAATAGTGATTCAACAAAATGAATAGCATTTGAAGACGGTGATGAAGACTGGGTTCGAAAATACTAGGATAACCTATCGAATGTCTCTACACTGAGTTGCTTCGGTATAGAGATCTCCACATGTGATGGGCAGTCCGATCGGGATTATAGATACCCGGATTTGCAGGGGCTTCTTCCTTTATTGGACGAAGTGCCTTCGGTTCTGTTCGAATCCGGAACAGACTTGTATGGTTGTGTGTCTGACACTACACTTTGAGATATAAAGAAGATTTCTTTCAAACACATATTTGTTAGTGGCGGAGAATTTATTATCTTTGCTTAACACCCTTCTCTAAAACGTACGAGCTTAGAGGTTATGTAGTTGAAGGTTATCAGCTATATACTCCCAGCTTGGTAGAGTGGCATGCTAAGTGCTGCTGTGTGTTGATGATCATTTGTTGATAATTTGTGATCAAAGTATGGCTTTCGTGTAAAGCGTAGCTTTGTGGATGAGACCTCATCTGACCTCACACCCCGGAAATGGTCGAAACAGGAAAGATGCAGCAAGGTTAAAAGGATCGCACCCTTTAGGGTACGTCATTTCCTTTTGGAAATAAGGTGGTGTCATGGTATGGAGCCTAGATACTTTACCTATGCGGTTGCTGCAATCTCATTTACTGTGTGGTTGTTGCTTTGTGGTAGAGGGCCCTCAGATAAAGGTCGCAAACGATCGGGGAATGGCATAGTCGTGTAGTAGTTACCTAGTTATAGAGGTAACCAGGTCTTGTGTTGGCAGAGAAGTGGTTAAGTTCTCGGGACGTCCCTCCAAAGGCGTACCCATGTGGTATAGGAAGTTCCTTAGCCTGACCATTTGTTGGAAATCCAAAGAAACAATACGAGCCCTTTACGATTGCAATTTGTATAACCTGCCACCTCAGGTGGCAGCTATAGTGGGCATACTATAATGGTACCTATGCTGGCTAAGATTAATATTAAATTTTCGAAATGTTTTCACACTATGTACTAGTAATAATACCAAAGAGTTTTCTCATATTAAGCATATTTGACTATCATAAGGAGAGATCTTCCCCAAGTGTGCGATTGCATTGTGTACGTGCTGGGAGGCCTTATGGTAGTTTCATTTTCCAAAAGCATGAACAGTTTTCTTTATAAATCTTGTTTTATTTAAAAGCAACTGTTTTTGTTTACTTATACCAGTCCCATGACTGACCTGGAGTTTATTGTTTCTTCCTAAACTCTGGGTTCCCATAATTTCCACATGGGCAGCCTAGTAGCAGGTATCCGTGTTTTAGTGCTAGCTTTATTTTAAAGTCTTTTTGGTATGGAGGCTTTTGTCTTGGAGATATTTTGAAAGCGTTTGGATCTTAAGGTGCTTAGTTTTGGAAATTCGCTATCACTTCATTTCTTTGAGGACTTTTTGGCATATGATCACTTGTTGTTCTATTGTGATGTTCTATTTGAAGTTGTAATATATGTATAAATATACTCTGATGTTGTAATGGATATTATGATGATGTTTTATCTGTGATGTAATGCATGATATTCATTTTGTTTCCGCTGTTTTATATTCATCTAATGTTGTTATAAGCTCCATCCGACTGGAGTTCGATGTTGCACGAGATCTTGTAGCACTTATCAATGTGGCCCTATCAATTAGTATTACACAGAAGAAATCAATTGTAGAAACTAGTACAATTAGATCCGCTCTTCATAGACAAACTTGGGATTTGCGATCCCATGTAAGATCGGTTCAGGATCATGGGGTCTTTTTCTATCAGATAGGAAGGGTTGTTGCACAAAATGTACTTCTAAGTAATTGCCCCATAGATCCTATATCTTTTGAATCTTCGACAGTCGAATACAAGTGAGGTATTTGATGTCAATTTTCGAACATTGGATTTCGGATCATGACATGTGGTATCAGAGCTAAAGGTTGAGTAAGAACTTTAGCTACGGAGTATAACACATTAGATGGATCATTTGAGATAGGGTGAAGTATACCCTAGAATGAGTATAACCGAGAACGAAACCCCAAAATTTCTTAGTCTATTTCTTTTAACTGCTGATATTCCTTAAGATATCTCGTCTGAATATCTAAATCCATTTTCTTACTGATTACAGAAAGTAAGAATGAGCGGATGAAGAGGAAGAGCTAGGGGGCGAGGAAATGCCACAACACCTAGCCAAGTTCCACCAACAGCAGAAGCAGCTTTATCTACTCAGCATCAGCCGAATCTGGCTGATTTGTATAAGAGTTTCTCAAGGCTTGGTGGTAAACCGTTCACCGGCAAGGAGTCGATTGTTGAGGCCTTAGCATGGTGGGAGACAGTCACTGTAGATGAGCCAGAAGACGAGTTTACTTAGGAGAGATTTAAAGAAGTATTTGAGAAGTGTTATATGCCATCAACAGGGATTTCTCGAATGTACCAGGAACTTATGGACTTAAAGCAAGGGAGTTTGTCATTCGAGGAGCATCTAAACAAATTCAACAAATTGTCCCGTTTCGGTCTAGAATTGGTGAGTACACCTTTAAAGAAAAATGAAAGGTTCGTTCATGGGATGAATAAGAAGTTCCACGAAAGGATGATTGGCCACATCAAAGAATCCTTTTCAGATTTGATTGATATGGGGTACAGATATGCTACACTTGATATGTAAGAAGCCCCGGTGGAGAAAGGAAATTCGAGTAATCAAAATTGGAAGAAGAGGAAATTTTGAGGCAAGAATCCACAGAAAGGTAAGGAGAAAAAGAAGAGCAATCAGGGAAGCATGGCAGAGAATTTCAATTGCTTTAATTGCTTAGAAAAGGGCCATTATTCAAGCAGATGTACGAAGCCTAAGAGACAAGTCAATTAATCCGTTCAAGCGAAGCCCAGGAAATGTTATTATTGTCAGAAATTGGGACATGAAGTTAAAGACTGCCTAACCATGAAGCAAGCTTAGACAGCTAAAGTGTACACAATCAAAGGCAAACCCACATCTTCCAAAGCAGAAAAGGGGAAAGGAGTTCTGGGAGGTAATCTCACTATTTATGATAGCATTGTTAGAGTTCCGTTTGACACGCGTGCTACAAATAGTTTTATCTCTCAACAAGCTATAAAGGAATTGAACCTTGAACCTGATTTTGTTGATGAGCCTATATGCATAAAAAATCCAGTTAGAGACCTCGCAAACCTTTTTCTTTGATGTAGAGACGTTCCTATCTCATATTCTTGTTACCAATTCCCTATCGGTCTCTTTGTCCTTGATTTTAATGAGTTTGAAATCTTACTAGGAATGGATTAGCTAACAAAATACGAAGCCAAATTGGATTGTAATAATCGAATGATTTCGATTGAAACCAAATTTGGAGATTCCATTGAGATTTATTGTGAGGACCCTAGTTATGACGACTCGGATTTTGCCCGCTCGAAAATCGACATCCATACATCAAATCGTATTCGAATGCCATAGATTCGACCGTTCAAATCCGATTCGCCGGAGCTTATAACAACATTAAGTAAATAACACAGCGGAAAAAAAGAATAATACATTGATATACAGCTTTGATACAATATCTGATACAACAGATGATCTAATAGATATCAATATACTTCAGAGATATGATACAATAAATAGAAGCGGAAAAGAAAACGATAACATCTAGCAGCGGAACAATATAACTCTAAGGTAGTCTTCAAAAGAGAACTCCGAGAACTGCAACTCCATCTCCAAGAATCAATCCAGCAATAGCTCGAACCCCCAATAACGATTCACCTAGCATAAGCAAGACTGGTGCGATCCAAAGACTGAACTAACTCCAGATAATCTACTACATCTGACTATCTGAAAAACCAAACTCTAGACTGCTCGTATAGAAAATAATGAGCACCCAGAGTTTAGGAAAGAAACAATAAACTCCGGATCAGTCGTGGGACTGGTGTGAGCAACAAAAACAGTTTATCTTTTAAAACATTCAACAAAAGATTTTCAAAGTCAATTCGCAATGCTTTTAAAAATGAGACTACCATAAGGCCTCTCGCACACACACACACAATGCAAACGCAGAATCGGAGGAGATTTCTCCTTATGATAGTCAAAGATGCTTAATACGCATTAAAAAGAACATTTGATATTATTACTAGTGCATAGTGTAGAGAAAATTCATTTCGAAAATAAAGATATAAATCTTAGCCGACATAGACATTTCGAACTATGCCTACTATAGCTACCATGTTTAATAGCGGGTTACCGCCATATTCCATGACAGGTTATACAAGTAAAACCGTACAAGGCTCGTATTTGAAGAATGGATTTTTCAACAAATGGTCAGGCCAAGGAACTTCCCATTGCCACATGGAAACGCCTCTGGAAGGACGCCCCGAGAACCAAACCGTTCTCCGCTAAACAAAGCTGGGAATCCCTTTTTCCAAGGAATATTACAAACCCTCAGATAAGCCACCCCCGGTCCTTTGGGACCTTTAAACGAGAGCTCTCTAACCAACATCACACCATAATAATAAGTGTTTCAACATGAGTAAGTATCTGGGCTCCATACCAGATACTACCCTTTTCCAGAAGGAATGGTCATACCCTAGGGACGCTATCCTTGAAAACCTTGCCGCACAATTCCTGTTTCGACCATTACCGGTTTGTGAGGCTCGACGAAGTCTCGTCCACAAAAACACACTTTATACAAAAGCCGTGCTTTGGGTCAACAAATGATCATAGAAATGGTCACAAAGATAAACGATCAAACAAATGATCCTATCACAAATGATCAACACAATGATCATTTCACAGCAACATTCAGCATGTCACATTACCAAATTGGGAATATATCGCTGATAATATTCAACTACATAACCTCTGAGCTCGTACGTCTCAGAGAAGGGTGTTAAGCTAAGAGAATAAATTCTCCGCCACCAACAGAAATATATTTGAAAGAAATCAGCTTTATATCTCAAATTGTAATGTCAGACATAACAATCCATACAAGTCTGTTCTGAGTTCGAACAGAACCGAAGGCACTTCTTAAGAAGCCCTTGCAATCCGGGTATTCACAATCCCGATCGGATTTCCCATCACTTAGGGAATCTCTATACCAGGAGCTACCCAGTGCAGAGACAATCGATAGGTTATCTTATCGTTCTTGCAAACACCCGGTCTTCAACACCGGTCTTCAAATGCTATCCATATACGACGTATCACATATTCGGAATGGGTTATATGACCCAAAGGTCCTTTCCCAGCTAACCCGAATAGTGAGCGCAACATTAAAAACATATGGATACGGGATTTCAATTAAGTCACAACTTAATAATTCAGAACTTTCTTTTCAAATGGTTTAAACCAATTACCATTTCAAATCTTTTAACAAAAGATTTATTTCATAAAGTTCACCTACTTTCACAAATATTCATTCCTGGAATTCAAAACAATTCCAACTCAATTGGATTGAATTCATTAAATCTTTAAATCAAAGATTTAACTCATAGCTTTCAAAATTCGATTAACTTGTTGAATCTTTAAATCAAAGATTCAACTTATAGCTTCCAAAATCATTTCCAAAGATTCATTCATAGCCTTTTAAAAACAATTTCAATTCAAGATGGATTAACTCATTCGGTCTTTGAATCAAAGATTCATTTCATAGCTTTCAAAACATTTCAATTCTATTTCAAACTTGAAACCTTTTCAACATAATTGGGAGATCCTTTCTTTAAAATGAAAGCTATTATTATTTGAAAACAAGTAGTTTTCATTTCGAAGAAATTCGATCTTATTTATACAAGTTAAATCTTTTGGGTTAATTCAAATTCTCAAAATAACACTTCAAAAATGGTTTTAAAACCCATATAACTTATTATAAGTTGAATAACTTTTCTTTATATCCTAGTTTCCAAATCATAGAATTCAATTTAAAATATTGAATTCAAATTTAAATCAAAATATTTAAATTTAAAAAACTCAATCAAGTTATCCAAACTATATTTCATCTTTGAAATTCCATTTCAATTGCTTTTCACTTTAAACCCAATCCATTTTCAAAACATTTGAATTCAAATATTCAACTTTAAAAATCATTTCAAAAACTGTGACTTAATCAATTTCCTCGTGAAATCCATATTTGTGTGTGTATAAGTGTGGCCCAGGGGTTTTACACAATAGTGCAATATCATTCAATCATCACAGATCAAATATAACAATATATTCGATAAGCGATATAAATTATAACGCTTATCTTTCATACACAGATTCACAGATATATATATATCACAGATAATATGCAGATGTATTATCAATAAATGAATAAAATACTCAGTTCAATCCACAGAACAAAATGTCACAGATCAGTTAGGGCAATCAATTCAAGGCATCTCATGCAATACAATCATTCATAAGTAAGGTCAAGTATCTAATAATCATTTATAATCAGGATTGATCAGTCGTTTAATCCCGATTAATTCAATTCATTTCCAATTTAATCAATTCCTTATGAATTAATTATCAAATCTTGATTATTTAATAAATTACAAATCATTTGATATTAATTTATTTATCAAATACTTTAGTTAATCAAAATATCTAAAATTTATTACAATAAGTGATTAATCCTTAATTACTTTCATTAAGTAATTATATTTTACAATTTATAATTGATTTTCTAAATTAATTAATCCATTTGATTATTAATTATTTATTACTTTAATCAATACTTGATAATCTTTAGTAGTTATCTTTATTAACTTTCTTTAATTACCTTCTTAAGAAAATTTCTTAGATTAGATCTTTATTAATCATTTCTAATTAATAAATCTAAATTATTATTTTTTTATAAATTTAATAAATCATTCTTTAATTACCTTATAAATTAAATCATTTCAAATTTGAATTTAGACTCAAATTTCATTTTGAATTTATGATTCAAAATGCTTACATATCTAAATATTAACCAAATTTAAATATCCACTTATAATCTTAAAATAAATGTAAAGAACATTTATTATTAATATATGAACTTATGTAAGCCTTTAACCCAATTTACTAAAAAAAAAATTAAGCCTTTAAAATACACCACTATTTAACTTGCAGATTCAAATTACCATATCAAGTTTAGTTATTGGTTTGAAAACCAATTTACTTTTTTAAAAAAAAAACTATTTGATTTATACTTGTTTTAAAACACATATGATTTGAAAACTAGTTCAAATTCCAGATTTTAACTTGAAGCCATATTTAAGTCTTGTTTTCAGATTTTAATTTAAATTCTAAAATTAGATTTAAAATCTGAAAATCCACCTTGTAAATATTTACAAATTTGATTTAAAATCAAATTTTTGTTTAAAACTTTTAAATTCAAAGTTTATTTGAAAGTAACTTAAAACTGGATTTAAATCAGATTCTAACTTGGATTTAAACTTACTTAAATCCCTACCCTTCAGTTTAAAAACCCAGATTTGAAGTTTAAAATGTTACAGGGTTTTCTTTTTTTAAAACTGTGCCATTGCAAAACAACTCGAGGCGACATTGAAAAGCTTCGAGTCCAAAAACTAATTACTTCGAGTCTAAGACTCGAATTACTCGAGAAAACTCAAGTATACCAAACCCAAACAACTGCTGACACACCCTCACCATTGTGCACGTGCACCAACACTACCGCCACTTCAGATCATCCACGATGATCTTCTCAAGACAACGATCATCTTCACATCTAAACACGATCAACAGATCGTCACTCCTAAGCTCGAATCGAATTCGAGTTCAAATCAGAACCTGGAACAACCATGGAAGCACAACACAAACCTGGAAATCGCGTCGTCCACGAAACCTCGACCACCTGAATTCGTGCAACTCCGGTCACCAACTCGTCTACACCCCAGCTTCCATCGCCCCAAAGCTCGACGTACTCGATCATCCCTAGACAATGAACGAGACCAAAACAAAACTGCGTCAAAACTAGGTTTAAATTTTTTAAACCTACGCCGCCGCCGCCGCCGTTGTCTTTGCCACCTCCGACTATTTTTCCAGGCATCCCTGTAGCCTTCTCCATCTCCAGTAGCAATCTCGACCACTCCAATTGCATCAGCCTCCAGAAATCACTCAAAACCCATTTTCCAGAAAAACCCAAATTTCTCATTCAATTCAACATCTTAAATTTGGATTATTGTCTTAAAAATCATAAATCCTTATGATGAATCGATATATAAACATGAATCAATATAACTTAACATTTTATTTATTACATTATATAAGTTTTCACTGCAATATTCTTGTTTACAGGAAAATTCCATACTTATATTATTAAAACTTATTTTCATAATCAAAATGGGATTTAAACTCAACTAGTTTGTTTGAAAACCCTAAGCTACCAAGTGTTTAGATGGAATGTTTGAATTTTTGTTTATTTATAAAACTCTGTCAGCAAGAATGAACAAAGGAACAAAAACTTCAGGCATGTAGATTCAAATACAACCATACATACAGATTTATATACAACTACCTACACATGCAGGAATCAACATCACAGTATTACTTAAGCAACTAATTTTATCCTACTTAAGATTTAAATTAGTTGTTTACTCACATGTGTTGTTTGAAACAGGGTTCTGGAGATGCAAGCTGGAACTTCCTCTTCCTTCATTCTCTGGCTTGCATTGATTGATTGTTTAAACTTGAAGTTTTGTTTTAGTTATAGATGATACTACTTTAGCAGTTTGGAACGAACAAAACTGAGAGGAAGATGACTATATAAAGAAAGAAGCCTATAGAGTGTTGTTATTTTTTACAGAGATGTGAATTCATAGCATGTTTGTAGTAATGAGGTTGTACAAACCATGCTTTCCCTCCTTCATTTCAGCTGCACAAAGCATGGAGACATTGTCTTGGTGGTAATTTTTTAACAAGATCTCGGCTAGAATGATATCAAGTCGTGCTTGGTATTAAATGCAGGTCCTTCCTTGTTTACAACCCTATACTTTTGTTTTCTATTTGTTTTAAGTGTACATACTTATGTTTTCTACTTTTGCAAGCCTACTGATGTTATAAAGATATAAAGTTGTTATTTTTATTTGAATGTATTTATTTATTTTTGTCTAAAGCTTTATTACTTTGCCTTGTTATTTTGTCATATGAACACATTTCTATTTTTATTATGTTGTTAAATTTTATTCTAGTGCCATCACTTTATATTTATTTCTTTGCTTTGTACATTGCTTTACAATGTAAATAAATTTCTATAGTCCCTATGTTATTTGAAATTCGTCTAATTTTATTTACTTCATAATTTATAATTCATCATATATAAATATTCTTATTTCTATTTCTATTTATTTTTAAAACCATTTATTAAAATTTTTATTTCAAATCCAATATATACATATATATTCACATATATACAAATTTTCAAATTCATATGACTTAATATATTTTCTGTTTGAATCGAGGAAACTCGCTTCCATTTATAATTAATTTTATAAATTTTTTATTCAAAATTTCATTTAATTATCAATTTAAATTAAATTAAAATCTAGGGTCGTTACAGACTTCCCCCCTTAAAAGAATTTCGTCCTCGAAATTTGCAGGCACGAAAACAACACAGAGATAGATGAAAGATAGAGAAATATATTTTCTGATCAAACTGGATATCAGTTCTGCATTTGGCTCACCAAATCAGAATATCAACAATAGATACAAGAAATTATAATAGAATTTCAAATTTGGTTTCAAACGAAATCATTTTATTGATACAATTCAAATTATCCTTCATATTCTATTAATCAATTTTAACTCAATTTAAAATTTCTAATTCATTTAAAATCTCCAGTTTCAATTTTCAAATTCATATTCATTAAAGTTTAAATCGAAAAACTGATAAGAAACTGATGAGGATACGAAGTAAGAATTTCCTATAATGATTCATAGGGCCATCATCACACCGAAACTTCTTCTTGTAACTGTCACGAAGCAATCAAAAAGAAATTGGAATCGAATCAAAGGAAATTGATAGAGAAAGTTGTTTCCACTGTTGCAGGGTATTGACCAATTATAGTTGTATTCCCTTGTCCCCTATCTCGTTTTCTTCTTGCATCCATACTCACTATCAGTGAATAGTAAGAGAATTTACTGAGACATTCAAACGGATATCTTATGGATATACTCATTCTAGGGTATACTTCACCCTATCTCTAATGAGCTACTTAATGTGTTATACTCCTGAGCTAAAGTTTAACCTTAGCTCTGATACCAAATGTGACGACTCGGATTTCGCCCGCTCGAAAATCGACATCCATACATCAAATCGTATTCGAATGCCATAGATTCGACCGTTCAAATCCGATTCGCCGGAGCTTATAACAACATTAAGTAAATAACACAGCGGAAAAAAAAGAATAATACATTGATATACAGCTTTGATACAATATCTGATACAACAGATGATCCAATAGATATCAATATACATCAGAGATATGATACAATAAATAGCAGCGGAAAAGAAAACGATAACATCTAGCAGCGGAACAATATAACTCTAAGGTAGTCTTCAAAAGAGAACTCCGAGAACTGCAACTCCATCTCCAAGAATCAATCCAGCAATAGCTCGAACCCCCAATAACGATTCAGCTAGCATAAGCAAGACTGGTGCGATCCAAAGACTGAACTAACTCCAGATAATCTACTACATATGACTATCTGAAAAACCCAACTCTAGACTGCTCGTGTAGAAAATAATGAGCACCCAGAGTTTAGGAAAGAAACAATAAACTCCGGATCAGTCGTGGGACTGGTGTGAGCAACAAAAACAGTTTATCTTTTAAAACATTCAACAAAAGATTTTCAAAGTCAATTCGCAATGCTTTTAAAAATGAGACTACCATAAGGCCTCCCGCACACACACACAATGCAAACGCAGAATCGGAGGAGATTTCTCCTTATGATAGTCAAAGATGCTTGATACGCATTAAAAAGAACATTTGATATTATTACTAGTGCATAGTGTAGAGAAAATTCATTTCGAAAATAAAGATATAAATCTTAGCCGACATAGACATTTCGAACTATGCCTACTATAGCTACCATGTTCAATAGCGGGTTACCGCCATATTCCATGACAGGTTATACAACTAAAACCGTACAAGGCTCGTATTTGAAGAATGGATTTTCCAACAAATGGTCAGGCCAAGGAACTTCCCATTGCCACATGGAAACGCCTCTGGAAGGACGCCCCGAGAACCAAACCGTTCTCCGCTAAACAAAGCCGGGAATCCCTTTTCCCAAGGAATATTACAAACCCTCAGATATGCCACCCCCGGTCCTTTGGGACCTTTAAACGAGAGCTCTCTAACCAACATCACACCATAATAATAAGTGTTTCAACATGAGTAAGTATCTGGGCTCCATAACATGATGCTACCCTTTTCCAGAAGGAATGGTCATACCCTAGGGACGCTATCCCTGAAAACCTTGCCGCACAATTCCTGTTTCGACCATTACCGATTTGTGAGGCTCGACGAAGTCTCGTCCACAAAAACACACTTTATACAAAAGCCATGCTTTGGGTCAACAAATGATCATAGAAATGGTCACAAAGATAAACGATCAAACAAATGATCCTATCACAAATGATCAACACAATGATCATTTCACAGCAACACTCAGCATGTCACATTACCAAATTGGGAATATATCGCTGATAATATTCAACTACATAACCTCTGAGCTCGTACGTCTCATAGAAGGGTGTTAAGCTAAGAGAATAAATTCTCCGCCACCAACAGAAATATATTTGAAAGAAATCAGCTTTATATCTCAAATTGTAATGTCAGACATAACAATCCATACAAGTCTGTTCTGGGTTCGAACAGAACCGAAGGCACTTCTGAAGAAGCCCTTGCAATCCGGGTATTCACAATCCCGATCGGATTTCCCATCACTTAGGGAATCTCTATACCAGGAGCTACCCAGTGCAGAGACAATCGATAGGTTATCTTATCGTTCTTGCAAACACCCGGTCTTCAACACCGGTCTTCAAATGCTATCCATATACGACGTATCACATATTCGGAATGGGTTATACGACCCAAAGGTCCTTTCCCGACTAACCCGAATAGTGAGCGCAACATTAAAAACATATGGATACGGGATTTCAATTAAGTCACAACTTAATAATTCAAAACTTTCTTTTCAAATGGTTTAAACCAATTACCATTTCAAATCTTTTAACAAAAGATTTATTTCATAAAGTTCACCTACTTTCACAAATATTCATTCCTGGATTTCAAAACAATTCCAACTCAATTGGATTGAATTCATTAAATCTTTAAATCAAAGATTTAACTCATAGCTTTCAAAATTCGATTAACTTGTTGAATCTTTAAATCAAAGATTCAACTTATAGCTTCCAAAATCATTTCCAAAGATTCATTCATAGCCTTTTAAAAACAATTTCAATTCAAGTTGGATTAACTCATTCGGTCTTTGAATCAAAGATTCATTTCATAGCTTTCAAAACATTTCAATTCTATTTCAAACTTGAAACCTTTTCAACATAATTGGGAGATCCTTTCTTTAAAATGAAAGCTATTATTATTTGAAAACAAGTAGTTTTCGTTTCGAAGAAATTCGATCTTATTTATACAAGTTAAATCTTTTGGGTTAATTCAAATTCTCAAAATAACACTTCAAAAATGGTTTTAAAACCCATATAACTTATTATAAGTTGAATAACTTTTCTTTATATCCTAGTTTCCAAATCATAGAATTCAATTTAAAATATTGAATTCAAATTTAAATCAAAATATTTAAATTTAAAAAACTCAATCAAGTTATCCAAACTATATTTCATCTTTGAAATTCCATTTCAATTGCTTTTCACTTTAAACCCAATCCATTTTCAAAACATTTGAATTCAAATATTCAACTTTAAAAATCATTTCAAAAACTGTGACTTAATCAATTTCCTCGTGAAATCCATATTTGTGTGTGTATAAGTGTGGCCCAGGGGTTTTACACAATAGTGCAATATCATTCAATCATCACAGTTCAAATATAACAATATATTCGATAAGCGATATAAATTATAACGCTTATCTTTCATACACAGATTCACAGATATATATATATATATCACAGATAATATGCAGATGTATTATCAATAAATGAATAAAATACTCAGTTCAATCCACAGAACAAAATGTCACAGATCAGTTAGGGCAATCAATTCAAGGCATCTCATGCAATACAATCATTCATAAGTAAGGTCAAGTATCTAATAATCTTTTATAATCAGGATTGATCAGTCGTTTAATCCGGATTAATTCAATTCATTTCCAATTTAATCAATTACTTATGAATTAATATCAAATCTTGATTATTTAATAAATTACAAATCATTTGATATTAATTTATTTATCAAATACTTTAGTTAATCAAAATATCTAAAATTTATTACAATAAGTGATTAATCCTTAATTACTTTCATTAAGTAATTATATTTAACAATTTATAATTGATTTTCTAAATTAATTAATCCATTTGATCATTAATTATTTATCACTTTAATCAATACTTGATAATCTTTAGTAGTTATCTTTATTAACTTTGTTTAATTACCTTCTTAAGAAAATTTCTTAGATTAGATCTTTATTAATCATTTCTAATTAATAAATCTAAATTATTATTTTTTTATAAATTTAATAAATCATTCTTTAATTACCTTATAAATTAAATCATTTCAATTTGAATTTAGACTCAAATTTCATTTTGAATTTATGATTCAAAATGCTTACATATCTAAATATTAACCAAATTTAAATATCCACTTATAATCTTAAAATAAATGTAAAGAACATTTATTATTAATATATGAACTTATGTAAGCCTTTAACCCAATTTACTAAAAAAAATTAAGCCTTTAAAATACACCACTATTTAACTTGCAGATTCAAATTACCAAATATCAAGTTTAGTTATTGGTTTGAAAACAAATTTACTTTTTTTAAAAAAAACTATTTGATTTATACTTGTTTTAAAACACATATGATTTGAAAACTAGTTCAAATTCCAGATTTTAACTTGAAGCCATATTTAAGTCTTGTTTTCAGATTTTAATTTAAATTCTAAAATAAGATTTAAAATCTGAAAATCCACCTTGTAAATATTTACAAATTTGATTTAAAATCAAATTTCTGTTTAAAACTTTTAAATTCAAAGTTTATTTGAAACTAACTTAAAACTGGATTTAAATCAGATTCTAACTTGGATTTAAACTTACTTAAATCCCTACCCTTCAGTTTAAAAACCCAGATTTGAAGTTTAAAATGTTACAGGGTTTTCTTTTTTTAAAACTGTGCTATTGCAAAACAACTCGAGGCGACATTGAAAAGCTTCGAGTCCAAAAACTAATTACTTCGAGTCTAAGACTCGAATTACTCGAGAAAACTCAAGTATACCAAACCCAAACAACTGCTGACACACCCTCACCATTGTGCACGTGCACCAACACTACCGCCACTTCAGATCATCCACGATGATCTTCTCAAGACAACGATCATCTTCACATCTAAACACGATCAACAGATCGTCACTCCTAAGCTCGAATCGAATTCGAGTTCAAATCAGAACCTGGAACAACCATGGAAGCACAACACAAACCTGGAAATCGCGTCGTCCACGAAACCTCGACCACCTGAATTCGTGCAACTCCGGTCACCAACTCGTCTGCACCCCAGCTTCCATCGCCCCAAAGCTCGACGTACTCGATCATCCCTAGACAATGAACGAGACCAAAACAAAACTGCGTCAAAACTAGGTTTAAAATTTTTAAACCTACGCCGTCGCCGCCGCCGTTGTCTTTGCCACCTCCGACTATTTTTCCAGGCATCCCTGTAGCCTTCTCCATCTCCAGTAGCAATCTCGACCACTCCAATTGCATCAGCCTCCAGAAATCACTCAAAACCCATTTTCCAGAAAAACCCAAATTTCTCATTCAATTCAACATCTTAAATTTGGATTATTGTCTTAAAAATCATAAATCCTTATGATGATTCGATATATAAACATGAATCAATATAACTTAACATTTTATTTATTACATTATATAAGTTTTCACTGCAATATTCTTGTTTACAGGAAAATTCCATACTTATATTATTAAAACTTATTTTCATAATCAAAATGGGATTTAAACTCAACTAGTTTGTTTGAAAACCCTAAGCTACCAAGTGTTTAGATGGGATGTTTGAATTTTTGTTTATTTATAAAACTCTGTCAGCAAGAATGAACAAAGGAACAAAAACTTCAGGCATGTAGATTCAAATACAACCATACATACAGATTTATATACAACTACCTACACATGCAGGAATCAACATCATAGTATTACTTAAGCAACTAATTTTATCCTACTTAAGATTTAAATTAGTTGTTTACTCACATGTGTTGTTTGAAACAGGGTTCTGGAGATGCAAGCTGGAACTTCCTCTTCCTTGATTCTCTGGCTTGCATTGATTGATTGTTTAAACTTGAAGTTTTGTTTTAGTTATAGATGATACTACTTTAGCAGTTTGGAACGAACAAAACTGAGAGGAAGATGACTATATAAAGAAAGAATCCTATAGAGTGTTGTTATTTTGTACAGAGATGTGAATTCATAGCATGTTTGCAGTAATGAGGTTGTACAAACCATGCTTTCCCTCCTTCATTTCAGCTGCACAAAGCATGGTGACATTGTCTTGGTGGTAATTATTTAACAAGATCTCGGCTAGAATGATATCAAGTCGTGCTTGGTATTAAATGCAGGTCCTTTCTTGTTTACAGCCCTGTACTTTTGTTTTCTATTTGTTTTAAGTGTACATACTTATGTTTTCTACTTTTGCAAGCCTACTGATGTTATAAAGATATAAAGTTGTTATTTTTATTTGAATGTATTTATTTATTTTTGTCTAAAGCTTTATTACTTTGCCTTGTTATTTTGTCATATGAACACATTTCTATTTTTATTATGTTGTTAAATATTATTCTAGTGCCATCACTTTATATTTATTTCTTTGCTTTGTACATTGCTTTACAATGTAAATAAATTTCTATAGTCCCTATGTTATTTGAAATTCGTCTAATTTTATTTACTTCATAATTTATAATTCATCATACATAAATATTCTTATTTCTATTTCTATTTATGTTTAAAACCATTTATTAAAATTTTTATTTCAAATCCAATATATACAAATTTTCAAATTCATATGACTTAATATATTTTCTGTTTGGATCGAGGAAACTCGCTTCCATTTATAATTAATTTTATAAATTTTTTATTCAAAATTTCATTTAATTATCAATTTAAATTAAATTAAAATCTAGGGTCATTACACTAGTCCTAAAAGAGAAGGGTTGATGTATAACTTGGGTTATCTTGAACCCAGTCTAGAGTCTATACCCGTTATTAGAGATTTTCCAGACATTTTTGAAGAAGTGAAATCCTTACCTCCACATCGAGAAATAGAATTCAGAATTGACCAAGTACCCAGTGATCGTCCTGTCGTTCACGCAATTCGCAGGATGGCACCCAGGGAAAGGGTTGAATTAGTCAAGCAAACCAATGATTTACTAGATAAAGGGTTAATTCGACCTAGTGTTTCTGAATGGGGTTCGGCAGTAGTGTTTGTTGCTAAATCGGACACATCGTTGAGATTATTTGTACATTACTACGATCTCAATAAGCTGACTCTCAAGAATAAATTTCCTCCACCTGGAATTGATGATCTGTTTGATCAATTGCACGGCACTCATTTCTTTTCGAAGATGGATCTAGCCCAGAGGTTCCATCAAGTATGAATCACCGAAGATTATGTTCATTTGACCTCTTTCAGGGGTGCTAATATGTCCTACGAATGGTTAGTCATGCCTTTTGGGCTAACTTATGCTCCAGCATACTTCGTAGATCTTATGACCTGCGTGTTCCGGGAAGTATTGAATAAATTTGTGCTTGTGTTTATTGATGATATTTTGGTCTATTCCAAGACCGAAGAGGAGCATGCTGAGCATCTTAGAATCGTTTTGGAGATATTGAGGAGAAATATTATGTTCGCCAAATTTTTCAAATGCCATTTTTGGGTCAAAGAAGTTAAATTTCTCGGCCATATCGTTAATGAAGAAGGGATTTCTGTTGATCCTAGCAAAATTTCCACTATTCTTGATTGGAGGGAACCCACTACACTTCGAAGCTTTTTGAGTTTAGCCGGTTATTACCGAAAGTTTGTTCGGGACTTTTCAAAGATAGCTAGTCTGTTGACTAAGCTAACAAAGAAGAATGCAAGATTCAATTGGACTCCGAAATGTGACGAAGCTTTTCGGGAGTTGAAGAAAAGATTAACCACCAAATCTGTTCTCGCTATTATCAACGGGAACCATGGTTTATCTGTTTATACCAATGCTTGTGGTGAAGGTTTGGGTGCGGTATTAATACAGAACGAGAAGGTAATTGCCCATGCGAGTAGACAATTACGTCCTCATGAAAGAAATTAACCCACCCATGATTTGGAGCTTTTAACTGTTATCTTCTCTTTGAAAATATGGTGACATTATCTTCTGGGTAAGAATCTTTTTCAGCTTTCTTAACGATTTACGAATTTAACTTAACTTAACAAATATACTTGTTGAACTCTCTTTATTTTAGGTGAAAAATTCAAATTATTCACCGACCATAAATCTTTGAAATACCTCTTCACCCAGAAAGATTTAAATCTTCGACAACAATGTTGGTTGAAATTTCTGGCATCTTATGACCTGGACATTCTATATACGCCCGGAAAAGCCAATGTAGTTGCCGATGCTTTGAGTAGAAAGCATGTTATTCTTGCTCACCTTGTCATTGCTCCTACTCTTCTTGAGAAAGTCGCCAGCAAACAAAAAGAAGATGAGTTTCTTCATCAAATTTATGAGTGAATGCGTTCGTGGTGAAAATGCTAGTTTTGAAGTCGACGACAATAAAGTTATAAGATCGAAAGGAAGAATCTATGTCCCAAATATTCTAGAGCTGAAACGTGAAGTTTTGGACGAATGCCAGAATTTTAAACTTTGTATCCATCCAGGTGTCAATAAAATGTATCGTGATATCAAAAGAAATTTCTGGTGGAAGACAATGAAAAGGGACATATCTATATATGTGAGTCGCTGTGCTACTTGCAAACAAATCAAAAGCGATCTAAAGAAAATGGCGGGTTTACTTCAGCCTGTAGAGGCACCCAAGTGGAAATGGGACCAGGTATCGATGGATTTCATCGACGGGTTGCCTCGTACTCGGAAAGGCAATGAAGCAATTTGGGTCATTGTGGACCGTTTGACTAAGACAGCCCACTTGTTGCCAGTAAAATCTACCCGCATGGCAGCAAGTTTAGCCGAATTATATGTGAAAGAAATTGTCCATCTTCATGGCATTCCTAGCAGCATAGTTAGTGATCGTGATCCGATCTTCACTAGTAGATTTCAGGAGGCGTTTCAAGACGCATTGGGAACAAAACTGAATTTCAGCATTGTTTATCACCCATAGTCTAATGGGCAGACTAAGAGGATTAATCGAATCTTAGAAGACCTATTGCGTGCTTGTATACTTGATTTTGGTGGTTCTTGGGAGGACTATTTACATCTGGTCGAGTTCTCATATAATAATAGATATCAGGCCAGTATCGAGATAGCTCCATTTGAGGCTTTATATGGTCGTCCGTGTCGATCACCTACATGCTGGATAGAGTCAGGTGGTAGACTCATCCTTAGACCGGATATGATTAAAGAAGCCACGGAGAAAGTTGATTTTATACAAAAGAAACTGAGGATGGCTCAAAGTCGTCAAAAGAGTTATTATGATCATAGAAGAAGGGATTTGGAATTCTAGTTTGGGGACTCTGTCTTTCTTGAAGTGTCTCCAATGCGAGGTGTATTAAGGTTTGGGAAAACCGGTAAGCTGGCACCATGGTATATTGGTCCTTTTCCTATTCTAGAGTGGATCGGTTCTTTAGCCTATCGAGTACAGTTGCTTAGCTGGTTATCCGGCATGCATGATGTGTTCCACATTTCTAACCTTCGGAAGTATGTCCACAATCCGAATAGTATTATTCAAGAAGCTGCTCAACAAGATCTCGACGTCACTCCTAATTTAATAGTTAAAAGAGAACCAATAAAGATTGTGGATCGAGATGAAAATCAATTGAGAAACAAAATAATGAAACTGGTTAAAGTACAGTGGAGTGGCGATCCAAAGGACCGCACTTGGGAAACTGAAGATAATATGCAGAAATCATATTCTACTTGCAGAGTGGATATCTCTGCTTAAACTGGTAAGCCATTCCTTTATTCTTTCTGAATTCGTATATTCTCTGTTTGTTTTTCTCTCTCTTTCAAATTCGAGGACGAAATTTTCTTAAGGAGGGGATATCTATAACATCCCAAAATTTATCATTTTACATTGACAATTTATTTAAACTTTTGGAATTCAATTTGAAAATAATTTGAAAAGTTTCAAAACAAATAAAATAAGTGACCATTTATATACGAATAAAATTCCACTTTCTTTTGGGTTTAAAAAATTTGAAATAATAAATGTTTTAAAAATCATTTGAATTTAAAATTGTATATATATATATAAGGCATATATGAGTAGACTTGAATGTATATGTTAAATTTGAATTCAAATTGTACAAGTATATGTATGAGTATATAAATGGATTATAATTCAAGTTGAATTGGAATTTGAATTTAAATCTAAAATAAATGATTTAGAGAAATAATTGGCATTTGAAATCATAAAGGTGTAATTTATATAATGTAAAGATTTGTTAGAAACATTTCTTCTTTTAACATTGTATGTATACAAATGAATGAGGGATGTATTTATTGATAAAGTGAATTTGATACAAAATTTACATAAATTTATTTTGTCTTTGTGAAAAGTACAAGTGTTAAACATGCATGAGGGAGATGGTATGGAAATAAACAAGTGTAGAGATCACATGATTGGTTTTAACAAGTGGCATTAAATTTAGTTGATTGAAAAAAAAAATTAAAATCATAAAAACTTTTCAGACGTCTGAATCTAGGAATAGAAATCTTCCCAGAACAATATTCAGACGTCTGAATCTTACGTTTCAGACGTCTGAATGAAGGGTTCAGGGCATTACCTGAACCTAGGCCAAAAATGGCCAAACGAATACCGAAAGCGATCAATCGAGCGACGATGACTAAGGAATTACGTCGAGCGAAAACCCAGCCTAAACGGCTCTTCGATACGCCTCAAATATCAATGTCCAAATATCCATAATAGGATTTTCATAAATTAGACCAAAACACCAAAAATTGGAATATACACAAAATCAATCCAAACCAAAATCAATTACACAAGAATAAGTGTTAGGAATTCATACCTAACAATCGAAGATAAGTATAGACAAAGATGTGAGATAAAAATCTCACCTTTGAACCCAAATCAATGAAGGAGAAGCTTTTAAAACAAGCTAAGATCAATTCCTCTTCAATAACAACTCAAGCATCTTCAATCTAAGCTTCCATATAAAATATTTCCTAAGTTAGGTTTAGGAAATTCTGAAATTGGAAGGAGAATGGGTTGGAGAAAAAGAAGGAGATGCTTACCAATGGGTTCTCTTAGAATTTGGAGCTAGATCTTGGATTTGCAATGAAACTAGGGCTTGGAATTTCTAATTTCCACTCTCTTCCACCATTGTTGCTTAAAGCTTAAAGTGTTAGGAATATGAAATGAAGTAATGAAGAGTTGGAGTGGAGCTAGGGTCTTAAGGTGGAACATTGGGCTGAAACCCCAAACTCAAACCCAAAGTGAAAAAGTAGCAAAACTCGACTAACTCCAAACATATCGAAGTTTATACTCAAAAAGGTCGCAAATGGCATTTTGAACTCAATGGGAGTGGTCCCGAGTCCTAATTCGACTGTTTGCAAAAAGTAGGTTTTCGGACAAAAATCCGACGAACGATGAAATATTTAATAAAATATTTAAATATAAAAATCGATCAATATGCGGGTTGTTACAGACTCCCCTCCTTAAAGAAATTGCGTCCTCGCAATACTTAAGAAGAAAATAAATAGTAACAGCCATAAAAGCATATCAACACAAAAGAAAATTTGAAATAAGAAGTTCACCATAAAGAGCATGAAAGAGTAAGCCTGAACGGGATCGCTCGATGAATTCTCTGGATTCCCAAGAGAAATCCTTAGGATTTGGGAACCATTGAGCTCTCACAAGAAGAATATCTTTATTCCGAAGGCTCTCAACCTCCAAAGCAATGATGCGAATGGAATGTTGCTCATAAATCAAATCTGGTGAAACTTCAATTTCTACAATATCACCGGGCTCAAGAATAAAAACCGGAATCCCTAAGGCATTTTCGTATATAAAAGACGTGGAGAACGTCAAGAATAGCAGAAAATTGAGCTGGTGCAACGACGTAGTATAATAAAAGTACACCCGAGAAACTAGAAACTCAAATAATTTGGAATATCAGCGTAGTACAAAAACGGTACGCCCAATGAACCAAAGCCCAAATAATTTCGGAACACCGACGTAGTACAAAAACGGTACGTCCAATGAACCGAACACCATAAAAGAACATCGGACACTAGTCCATAAAAGGAATGAGATGAAACTCAATAAAATGAAGTACATCAAAACGCCCGATGAACTTGATAAAAAGAAAATTCCATTCCGACAGCATCAAAGAATCAACAACTTGTTGCCTTCGACAAAGCGCGTTGGCAACATGATTTCCCTTTCAGGAATAAAAGAATATCAAGATCATAAGATGCTAGGAACTCGAGTCAACATGAAGTTCCTTATGAGAAAATAAATATTCCAAAGATTTATAATCGAGGTAGAGAACAAATTTCTCCCCCAAAAATAATGATGCCAAATTCTAAAAGCAAAAACAATAGCCGCGAGCACTAGATCATGAGTGGCATACCTAGTCTCGATAAGCTATAATGATTTAGAAGCACAAGTGATAGCATGTTCTCCTTTGCAAGAGAACGGCATACAAACCAATACGACTAGTATCGGTACAAATAGCAAAGTCTTGGTTCCCCTTCAGGAATCATAAGAATAGAAGTATCGAAAAGAAAGAACTTCTTCTAAATAATTTTCTTTCCTGAAAAGTTAAAACTTTCAAAATTACATTTTTATTTTTATGTAATAATCTTTCTACAAAATTTTACATTTTTACAAGTCAACATATCGTGTCTGACTGTCTCATCAAAGCGTTTAGGAAATTCTTATCGATAACGTTGATCAAGCGCATCGACCAGAATCCTTAAAACACTAAATGGGTAATACAATCACAAAATCATATTTTATAGGATAAGTAAGTTTCTCAAAAGCTTCTAAGAATATTCTTTTTCGTTTTAAGAACAAAAATCCAGTTATACTTCTAAATAAATCTCATGAAAAAGATTTTGCAAAATTTTAAATTGCTATTTTCATCCAAAATCAATAAATGCAAAAATGGAATCATCGAGATATTCGATAGAATGCTCGATGCCTAAAATGGATGAAATAAGCTGGACAAACTGAATAACATAATAATTCATTCATAGGAATCATAACAAGTGCGGAATGCGGTAAGTGGAATGCTAACTTCCGCAACTCGTAGCAAATGAAAACCGGTGGTAAGGTCAAACTGAAAAGACCTTAGCACCACACAAAAGATTACTTAGGTGATAATCCTAAGACAAGCTCAAAAATATTTTCAAAGAAAAAGAATCAACAAGTTCTTTTGATATAAAATAGTGAGATGGAACCCATATCAAAAAGAACTCAAATAAGAAGATCACGAAATAAAACAATGCCATCAAGGATTGAGTGAAAAATACCTTGACCGAGAGAAGAGTTTCTAGGGGCTTGCACAATATTTAGCTTTCTCATGTCCTTGTTCAAAAGTTTGGGACATGCAGATAAAAGATGACCCGGTTTCTTGCAATAGCGACAAGAATGGGGTTTTGGACACATATTCGCATAGTGTTCCTTAGAATTACAATTGTAGCATCCTCCACGATTAGGGATTGGAGTCTTTGCTACAAAAGTAGTTTGCTTCACTCTCTTATTGGGATTAAGGCTCTTGAACTTAATATGCCTCTTCTTGGAAGTCCCAATATCACAAACACTTCCTTTACCAACCTCTCCATGAAGAAGAGTAACATCCACAAGCTGATTGAAAGAAACTTCAAGTTTCAAGGGTAGAACCATTTCGGGGTTCTTACTCAAAGCATAGATAAACTCTTGATTCTTTACAAGATCCAAAATTTGTTGAGAAGACATGAATGCGCCATCCAGAGAAGGGCTACTGGATTGACCAGCGCTAGGACTGCTAGAACTAACCATTTCTCTTCCTTTAGAAAAGAAAAAGAAGGAGAAAAGTTATTCTCAAGATAAATATCAAGCAATCTTGATAGATAAAACAAGGAATCATAAATGAAAATAGGATAGGACGGTACGAGGATCCGAATAAAATCCTAAAGCACGACTCCTAAGATGGACTTAGGACGATGATCCTTGTTAAATTATTATACATTGTTCCGAAGTTTGGCTCTGATACCAAGCTGTGACGCCCCACCTCTATACCCACGCTAGCCAAGGACACTACAGTGTAATACTGTCAACTAGCACGGAGAATAAGGCTGTTGAGGAGCGACCATCCGTGTAATTGCTTTGCGCGAACACCGATAAGTCAGATAGTATAACATGCATTTTATTTCAAGAGGAAATCCGACATACCGATGCAAACACAAAGCTACTACACAGTGGCTATAATAATCTTCAGAAACAAATATAAAATAAGCATAACACAAATCAGTCACAGATAATTCATATCACAAAGGCGGAAGAAGATATGAATATATAACTAACACATGAAAGTGTATATCGGAGTAGTGGTCAAAATGATCCACCATAATACAAAAGAATAGCAACACATGCTATACAAAATAATACATCTATGAGTCCATATCTCAAGTGTATACAACAAAATAAACTACTAATCTAAGTAGTTAGCCAAAAGATCATATGATAACCCCAGAAGAGAAGTCAAGCAGAAGCACCTGTAACATCTCGGTCTGACCCGAGTATTATTTAAGAAGAAAATAATAAACGGATCAGTCTAGCTATAAATATCATAAGAAATTATATAGAATAAGAGAAATGACTAAACGTATAATAATCACAATGCCAAGCTGTGATAAATAAAAAATTGAAAAATCAATAAGAGATTATTCAATATCGCAAAGATCTTCTCAAAGATAAAAAGGAATGTCATACTCCTAATTTCATTCACCAAGCCACAATAAATGACATATATATCAATGCCAATCGTAAAAGTTGGTGAAACATAAATTCCAGAATTCAACACATGAAATCCATAAATCACAAGAAAAGGATGGCCAATCCCAGAAAAATGAGCCGGAGCTCCTCCAAACAAGGTATAGTCCCCCATTGCGGACTTTGAGCCGAAGCTCCTCCTGGTGAGTAAAAAACTCCTCCTGACAAGGTATAGTCCCCCATTGTGGACTTTGAGCCGAAGCTCCTCCTGGTGAACCGAAGTTCCTCATGACAGGGTATAGTCCCCCATTGCGGACATTGAACCGAAGCTCCTCCTGGTGAGTCAAAACTCCTCCTGACAGGGTATAGTCCCCCATTGCGGACTTTGAGCCGAAGCTCCTCCTGGTGAACCGAAGTTCCTCATGACAGGGTATAGTCCCCCATTGCGGACATTGAGCCGAAGCTCCTCCTCGTGAGCCGAAGCTCAATAAAAACGACGTACAGTCCTCCACGTGGACAAAGAGACATCGCACAATGCTAGTCTAAACCATAAAATGATCGTCATGATCACCGAGAAGTGTCAATTACAGTAATCTAGTAAATATATGAGTTTAACTTCATGTCCCATAACCACTGGCTTAACATAAATATTTACGAACAAATTGTAGATCTCCACTAGAAAATTGTCACAAGAGTTTCAATCGAACAAGTCCAAGAATTAACCGACGAAGTAAACGCAAGCGTTTCATACCACTTGTTTTACTAAGCCGTTTAATTAGATTTCTCATACGAGTGAGGTAAAGGTTTATATATACTAGTAGATTGGAAATCGTTTTGAGATAACGAGCTTTGTAATAAAATAGTGTTGAAATCATTTGAAGAAAGAATTTTGATATTTACTACTAGTATAGAAAACCTTTATATTTTTAAAGTGACAAATCACAAAGAAGATTGTAGGAACAATCAATCACTAAAATTCACATACGAAGACGTGAATAAAATCCAAAGAAATCGATACTGAATCCATCGAAATGGATATTCCCAAAAATCATGAAGAAAATGTCATCAAAGTAGATAATAAGTGATAATAACAAAAGGGAATCAACACGAATCGATTAAAGTTGGAATTCTCAAGCAAATAGGCAAAAAGAGTGCAGATTCATACGTCTGAAATCAAGGATTCAGACGTCTAAATCTGAAAAATAAATATTTTCCAAAGACAGAATTCAGACGTCTGAACCCTTGAATTCAGACGTTTGAAATAGGCACTTTTTAGCCTATTTCCTCTCTGGTTCCAAATGAACCAATTCAGACGTCTGAAGCCTTATATTCAGACGTCTGAATCTGGGAATAGAAATCTTCCCAAAACAATATTCAGACGTCTGAATCTTACGTTTCAGACGTCTGAATGAAGGGTTCAGGGCATTCCCTGAACCTAGGCTAAAAATGGCCAAAAGAATACCGGAAGCGATCGATCGAGCGACGATGACTAAGGAATTACGTCGAGCGACAACCCAGCCTAAACGGCTCTTCGATACGCCTCAAATATCATGTCCAAATATCCATAATAGGATTTTTCATAAATTAGACCAAAACACCAAAAATTGGAATATACACAAAATCAATCCAAACCAAAATCAATTACACAAGAATAAGTGTTAGGAATTCATACCTTCAAATCGAAGATAATTATAGACAAAGATGTGAGATAAAAATCTCACCTTTGAACCCAAATCAATGAAGGAGAAGCTTTTAAAACAAGCTAAGATCAATTCCTCTTCAATAACAACTCAAGAAGCTTCAATCTAAGCTTCCATATAAAATATTTCCTAAGTTAGGTTTAGGAAATTCTGAAATTGGAAGGAGAATGGGTTGGAGAAGAAGAAGGAGATGCTTACCAATGGGTTCTCTTAGAATTTGGAGCTGGATCTTGGATTTGCAATGAAACTAGGGCTTGGAATTTCTAATTTCCACTCTCTTCCACCATTGTTGCTTAAAGCTTAAAGTGTTAGGAATATGAAATGAAGTAATGAAGAGTTGGAGTGGAGCTAGGGTCTTAAGGTGGGACATTGGGCTGAAACCCCAAACTCAAACCCAAAGTGAAAAAGTAGCAAAACTCGACTAACTCAAACATATCGAAGCCTATACTCAAAAAGGTCGCAAACGGCATTTTGAACTCAATGGGAGTGGTCCCGGGTCCTAATTCGACTGTTTGCAAAAAGTAGGTTTTCGGACAAAAATCCGACGAACGATGAAATATTTAAATAAAATATTTAAATATAAAAATCGATAAATATGCGGGTTGTTATAGTTATTGATGAATTAAATAAACAAATACAACAGAGATTAAGCAAAGATTGTATTAACAAATTGCAGATAAGATTTCAAGATCAAAGTAGAAAAATATCCAGGCTTCCATCTTTATTTTAAAACAGTCAGGAGCTTTCTGTTCGAAACAGTGTCAGGTGAGTGAACTTCTGTTTAATCCAATTGCTTGTTGTTGTATGCATGCCTGAATGATGTTGAAAACTTTTGCATGAGCACAAAATGAGTGTGCATGTGTATATTTGTTTGGGCATGTTCTTTCATCCTTGTTCTTATGAGCTTCTTCTTTACAGAGTAAACCCATGCTTGAATTCAAATCTCCCTCTCTCTTTTTTCTTCTGGAATTGAATTATAAAAAAAATAAAGTTTTGTTTTAAACATGCATAATGTTTTAATAACAAATCAGAGCAAGGCAGTATGTTTTTTTCCTGGAATTTGTGAAAACACAACCACCATTCAAATTAGGCAAGAATTCAAATATCATAAATTTTATTTTCAGTAATGTTATCCGAATAATCATTGAAAATAACGATTTTAGAAAGTTAAATCTGAAATTTTAATGCAGTTTTTACTGAGAAATTTTAACTTGATCAGAAAATGAGATTTTTTGTAAAATTTTGATGAACTACATGTTTGTGGGCCTCGAGATCATCATCGCAGCTAACTTGAGGGTTTGTAATCCTTAGAAAATTGCAAATTGAATTTATAAATCATTATATTGTTGGTTCGAGATCGATTTAGGGTTGAAAATCCAGATATATTCGTAGTCGAAAATGTTTGTGCTGCATCGCGGTTGGATGATCGGAATCTTCGACACTAGTGCCAATCGAGACAATGGACGTTGGTGAAGCTTCGGTCGAGTTTTTGTGGCCTCTGACGGCCAGAGGAGGTAGGGCCAGGCAGTTTCCTGGTGATGGGTTTTGATGAACTATAGGTCGTGAGGCTCAATTTCGAGCGAGACGATAGTTTGCGCTTTGGGTTGGCTCGACGGGTCGAGGAGTTAGTCGTCGATCGGACGACGATCGTAGCTTCGACCAATGATGACCGAAAAGGTGTGTAGCATGCACACGTTCTCATTCGTATCAATAGCTCATTTTTCGGTGGGATGTTGCTTGACTTGAAGCACTACTCGGTAGTTTAGGGGAGGCGACTCGAAGACATGGTGGAGTAGTTTTGGCTTCGCACTGGGTCGCTTAAAACTTAAACAAAATTTGGTTGGAAAAAAATTCATACGGGTCAATCTTGGTAAAAACTCGAAGCAGGGAGCATTTTTGCTCGAGGATGACTCGAGACAGCCTCTAGTTGGTCGTTGAAAATAGCAAATTCCAGTTTTAAATTTTTGAAACATAAGTTTAAATGATTTTCTGAATTCATTCTTTATAAATGATGATAGTTTGTTAATGGAATGTGAAGTAAATGGTATTGAAATTATTATTTGAAATTAGTGAAGTTCAAAGATATTTCAAATTTATATTTTTAAATAAAATTGTTTTAAATTTAGCTTAATAAAAATAGAGGAGTAAATCAAATATTCAAAGTGTTAACTTAAAAACAAATTTATTTATAATGATTAAATAATTAATGATTTGTAATTACTTTGTAATTAATAATTAATTAATTAAAGAATGGCCAATTAATAAAGGTAATCAAAATTAACTAATTAATAATTAAGAATTAATAAATTTAGATAATTAATTAAAGAATAATTAATTAATAAAGTTAATTAAGATTTAGTTAATTCATAGTTAAGAATAATTAATCATTGATTTAAAATAATTAATAAAAATAATTATTCACTTAAATCACATTCATTAAGGATGATTGACTATTATCAAATATTGTGTACTGGATTGATATTTCTGTTGTGATTGTGATACTATGTAATGTGAATTACTTTGTGCTGAACTGTGATTTGTGATTTGCTTTTGTGTGTATGTGAAAACACTTTTGCCCGTAAAATGGCATTTAAACTTCGATGCGACAGGGAGTCGGATTCCAGTTGGTTATCCGAAACCCACATCAAACCCTGAATGTGAATCTTTATGGTTGATACATCCACATATTTAAAATTGAGCTCTCACTATTCGGATTAGCCGGGAGAGGACCATTGTGTCATATATCCTATTTCGAATAGTGATTCGATGAAATGAATAGCATTTGAAGACGGTGATGAAAACCGGTTGTCTTTGAAAACGATAGGATAACCTATCAAATATCTCTGCACTGAGTTGCTCCGGTATAGAGATCTCCACATGTGATGGCGAGTCCGATCGGGATTGTGGATACCCGGGTTTGGAAGGGCTTCTTCCTTTATCGGACGAAGTGCCTTCGGTTATGTTCAAACCGGAACAGACTTGTATGGTTGTGTGTCTGACGCTACACTTTGAGACATAAAGCAGATTTCTTTCAAATACATATCTGTTGGTGGAAGAGAATTTATTCTCTTAGCTTAACACCCTTCTCTAAGACGTATGAGCTCAGAGGTTATGTAGTTGAAGGTTTTCAGCGGTATGCTCCCAATTTTGTAGTGTGGCATGCTAAGTGTTGTTGTGTGTTGATGAGCATTTGTTGATCATTTGTGACCAAAGCATGGCTTTCGTGTAAAGCGTATCTTTGTGGACGAGACCTCATCGAACCTCACACCCCTGAAATGGTCGAAACAGGAGAGATGCGGCAAGGTTATGAGGGTTGCACACTTTAGGGTATGTCATTTCCTTCTAAAAAAAAGGTGGTGTCATGGTATGGAGCCTAGATACTTTACCTATGTGGTTGCTGCAATCTCATTTACTGTGTGGTTGTTGCTTTGTGGTAGAGGGCCCTTGGATAAAGGTCGCAAACGACCGTGGAATGGCATAGTCGTGCAGTAGTTACCTAGTACAGAGGTAACCCGGCCTTGTGTTGGCAGAGAACTGGTTAAGTTCTCGGAATGTCCCTCCAGAGGCGTACCCATGTGGCATAGGAAGTTCCTTAGCCTGACCATTTGTTGGAAATCCAAAGAAACAATACGAGCCCTTTACGATTGCAATTTGTATAACCTGCCACCTCAGGTGGCAGCTATAGAAGGCATAGTATAATGGCATCTATGTTGGCCAAGATTAATATTATATTTTCAAAATGTTTTCACACAATGCACTGGTAATAATATCAAAGAGTTTTCTCGTCTTAAGCATGTTTGACTATCATAAAGAGAAATCTCCCCCAAGTGTGCGATTGCATTGTGTGTGTGTGTGTGTCGGGAGGCCTTATGGTTGTTTCATTTTCCAAAAGCATGAACGGTTTTCTTTATAAATCTTGTTTTATTTAAAAGCAACTGTTTTTGTTTACTCATACTAATCCCGTGACTGACCTGGAGTTTATTGTTTCTTCCTAAACTCTAGGTGCCTATAATTTCCACACGGGCATCCTAGTAGCAGGTTTTCGTGTTTTGGTGCTAGCTCTATTTTGAAGTCTTTTTGGTTTGGAGGCTATCGGGTTTTGGAGGCTTTTGTCTTGGAGATATTTTGAAAGCTTTTGGATCTCAAGGTGCTTAGTTTTGGAAGTTCACTATCACTTCATTTCTTTGAAGACTTTTTGGCATATGATCACTTGTTGTTCTATTGTGATGTTTTATTTGAAGTTGTAATATATGTATAAATATACTCTGATGTTGTAATGGATATTATGATGACGTTGTATCTATGATGTAATGGATGATATTCATTTTGTTTCCGCTGTTTTATATTCGTCTTATGCTGTTATAAGCTCCATCCGACTGGAGTTTGATGTTTGAATCTTCGGCAGTTGAATACAGGTGAGGTATTTAATGTCAATTTTCGAACATTGGATTTCGGGTCATGACAATTTTGAACATGATCATCATAAGACATGAACTTAAAAAACACTCCACGATGGGTTTTAGAAAGAGGCTGTCGAGAGACATAATCATCGTATATAAACTCTTCGCAACAAGCTTAAACATAGCTATCACAATTCACAGGTAAATTAGGGTCATAGTATATACTGCATGTGATGGCTTAGTCATCAAGCACTAAGTCATCAAGCAGAAACCTATCATGTGGCTAATGGTTCAAATTCATTAGATAGCAGATATATAACGAATTAAACCCAAAACCCAAAAACCATAAAATAGTAGGTGTAATGACCCACCATTTTAGACGGTTCAAAACCATAATAAACCACACATGTCGGACTCAAATCATTCAAAAGGGAGGATTGTTAATGGGGTAAATAAGAAAATAAAATAAAAGAAGAAATAAAATAAAACACAGAATCTCGCAGCGGAATGACAAAATATAATAATCAAATAAAACAGTTCATGAAGCTCTTTTACAAATAACATTTGATTTCACTTTTACAAATCAAAGTTATACATACATCAGAAATAAACAAATAATGTAGCGGAATATAGATAGTGGAATAATAAATAGAAATAATATATTAAATCTTCGTCTTTGTCCTCTAGAAAATAGTCTTCGATACACTGAAAAGCTCAGGCTAACCTGAGCATAAAGAAAAGACAAAACACTCGAGTCATAACTAGAACTTCTTATGTAAGTCAAATCAAACTAAATAAGATAGAAAGATTATTGCAAAGGTCTCATAGATGTTACAGGATTTTTATCTCTTATCAAGTGTACAATGTGAATAAAATTATTAAAAAGGTTTCAAATAATTCAAAATATTACTCTTAATCATCTAATTAAAACAAATCCAAAGTTTGAATTAAATTAAACCCTTCAAATAATTCAGTCTCAAATACAATCCAAATTCAAGAAATTATATGGATATATGTCATTTCAACCTGTACCAAAAATGAACATTTAAAATAATGAAAACCATTCGGGTATATCATTTCAATCGATAACGATTTTCCCTTAATCTATAAGATCGTTCGAGTATGTATCATTTCAACCCATAATGAACTTGCAGTAGTAGAACGATATTAAATACAACATCCATTCATCCAATATCAACAACCAAACATCGATCACAATAATCATTCAAACCAACCAATAAATATCAATATAGAACTGAAAATCAATAATAGGTATTTAAGTGGCAATTTATATTCAATAATAAATTAAATAACGATTTAATTAAAATAAATTCAAATTAACTGAGATGACGATTTAAATATACCAAACGGCCTTAAATACATTTTCAATTGCATCATAAAATTAATTTAACAAACATAAGAAGTTTTAGAAGTTGTGAGTGAGTTAAAACACTCATCTTAGAATTTAAATTGAATTTAAATCCAATTTAAGCCCAAAATTCAAACAGTCTTCGAAATCGTCCAAATCAGCGTCAAAATGTCTTCGATACGATCCCAGTAAAATAAACCGTGCGTGAATCGGAGCTCCTATGCAAAAGTTATGCGAGTTAGAAGTTAACGATTTAAATTTTAAAACAAATCAAATAATAATAACAGGCCAGTACACGTCACCTTGCCTAGCACAAGACCCAAAGCCCTAATCCCCTACTCACGAACGAACACAGTCGTTAACGGCTGCCGCCACGCATGATGCCGCTGCTCCGCCCAACCACGACCACATCAGGGTCGTCGCCGCTTCCCCAATATCCTACGACTCCACCCAATGGCCGACGACCATCAATTAACGCTGAACCGATAAACCACCACCGTGAATCTTGTGAGCTAATCAAATATTCATGCCACATCCAACCGTAAATTTGATGAACTAACCTCCTAGATGCACTCCACACGACCCTCTCTACAACCCAGCACCCTCCGATCGACGATCGGTCGTAGTTGATCGACGATCAACGAACGGCCGAGAATTGTTCGCCCAGTTTTGGACACACAGAAACCCAAATCGACAAATAGATTGTAGAATTGACTTGTTCTCATTGAGGGCTTCAAATTGATAAATAATATGATATAGTTTGAGGAGTTTTAATTTTTGATTCAATTTCGAAATTGAATTTGAGGGTTTGGAGTTCGAATATGTTTCTGCCGTTGAGGAGGAGAGGAGCATGAAGTATTATACGTACTGTCAATGAAAAATAAGAAAAATTAGGATTTATAATGAGGTATTTATAGGCTGATCAGAAAAACAGAATGAATGGACCAGATTGATTTGGATTGGAATGATAAACGACCCGAAAAGCCCGTTCTATCTTTGGAATGAAAATGTGTCACCCCGTATTTCAGTATAGATGTTTTTGATGATATTAAATGCAATGGAACAAGATTCAAGTCTTAATTCCATCGTATGAAGAAGTTAAGCCAAAATCCACTTATTTTAAATTGATTTCAATTGATTTTAATTAAATTGATTTCTAGGCGTCTCGAGTTTGTACGATCAAATGAAAATTCCGATCATTACGAAACTTGAAATCCTATAATAATTCACTGTTACAGATTCGATGAAACTAGTTTCGTCAAAATCGGAGATAGTTGCCAAAAAGGCTATTTTCACGCAAATTAAATAAATTAATACTAAATTAATTAAATCACTTTTTCAATTCAAACCTAATAAATCGCAATTTTATTATTTTAGCTTACCCAGTAATTTATAATCCTTTATAACAAATTTCTATATAAATTCAATATCCTGTATTGCACAGATTGCAATATTTAATTTCGATTTCAAATCATTTTGTGATTATAAGTTTAAATTTCAATAAATCCATTTATTAAATTTTTAAGTTTGTTATTCAAACAATTATCATCTTATTGGTATAATTACATTGGTTTATACCTTAGCACACTAATATTTCCCAATTTTATTTGTATTTTAAATAACAAAATATTTAATTTCATTTAATTACAATAAATCAATTTATTATTGCTTAAATTCCAATAACTTGTCAAATCTTGATTTTCATTCTTTTTATTCGACCAATTGTCATAGTATGAATAAAAATAACATTAGTTACATCATATTGAATTAACATACTACCATTTATCAATTTAACCTACATTAACTGCACAAATTAGGTCAATTAACTGCAATTAATTACAATTTAAATTTTATGAACTAAATTAATAGGTAACTTATTACAATTGTTACTATTAACTTTTAATTACAATTATAAGTTCGTTATTTAAAATTAATTTTATAATAATTCTAACTTTATTCAATTTCTATTTATTATACCATTTCATTACATAATTAAATATTTGCATTGGTTTTCCTATATTAAGCTTATAACAAAGTTATAACATTTACATAAATTCAATTGGTTGGAATTCCTTTCAAGTTATTAATAATTAACTTTAATTGGCATTGTTACCTTTCATTTTAGTTATTATTTCATTAATACATCACAAAACTATATTTCTCTCAATATTAAATTACAAAATCAATTAATGATATCTACATGTTTATTACTTACAATAAATGTTACCATTTCTTTCATAACACTATTTTTTGTTCAATTACCATTAACTATCTACTATTTCCTTGGTAAATCTAATATTTTCATTTATTCCCTTATATTCAATTTATAACCAAGTATACCATTTTTATTATTTCAATTAATAGAAATTTTCATTATAATTATTAATGAATGACTTAAATTAACATTGTTACATTTAATTCTAATTATCATTTCATAATTAAATTACAAATTTTATTCTTTCCAAATATTAAATCACAAATTCTATTACATTAACTAATTTAAATTATCGAAAATTACGGGTCGTTACGCTCTCCTCCACTCAAAACTTTTCGTCCCCGAAAAGGAAAAAAGGAAAAGAAGGAATTAAGTGATCGATATATCTTATTCGAAATACTAAATTTATAAACAAATAAATTTACAAAACTAAATAGTTTAAATAAAATATATCAATTTCTAGCCCTTAGATTTTTTATATTCAAAAATCAAAAAAGTTTGGAAAACACTTCACAAAATTTTCTTAGTCTAAAATTCACGAAAAATTTCGACAGAATCTCCTTTAAATATATCATAATATCACAATATCATAATATCACAATAACAAAAATATATCATATATTTTAAAAATAATATACCCCAATAGCGGGAAAGCAATATAATATCGGTATAAAACCGTAATCCAAAAACGAACCTATTTGTTGGCAATTAACGCTTATTTTATTAAACCAAAAGCAATAGCAATTGCTTCCATAACTTGTATTTTACTTATACAATCTAAAGGAGATTAATAATTATATAAAATGAAATGTTTAAATATGTTTCAACCTGAAAAAAAAGGAAATCAATATAAAACATAACCAAACAAACAATACAACCATTTATGTAACCAAGAAATCCACCATATATCCATAGCAACCAAAACCATTGGTATGTTTAGTTCAGAAATTTTTTAATCATGCAAGGGTATATAAACTATCAAGTGTACCCTATGCTCAACAGCCTTAGATAATTACTTAGTAGATTAGTCATACAACCTCAACAACTAGAATTATTCTTTCCCAAACTTCCCATCAACAAACAACAAGAAGTTAAAATTTATTTAAGCTTATTCAATTGGTTTTTTTCTTCTTCTCATTATTTACTCTTCCACCCATTTATTTATATAAAGTTCAATCACTTACATAATCTTTTTTCATTAAGGATTTAAGTCATTAATGAATCATTTCATAAAATATTACTTAAATTTCTACCGCCTTACTTAAGTTTATTACTTAATTCGGTTATCGAATAAAATTTAAGTTTTAAGTTTTTGGTATTCGCCCTTGAGGAGAAAAGAAATATTTCAATATATCTAAAATTCAATTAAAACATTTAACCTCGTTCTCTAAATAAAAATATAAGATATCTTAAAACATCCTCATAACAATCTGTAAAGATTTTTAAAAAGTCTAAAAAATGTTAGAAATTTATATCAAAACATTATAATAAGCTTTAAAATAAAGTTCCTTAAATCTGATAATTTATTAGACTCGCTATCTTTAAAATAAGTATAAACTCAAGATTATTAAACTGAAACTAATAGTATACTCAAATACTACATTAAATTTCTAAATCAAAATATAAAATTTCATATCTTCATAATTAATTTTCCATACTTGTTTAAAAATGAATATTCAAATCATGGAAAACATTTATAATGGTTTAATAAAAAATTCATACAGTAAATAAATCAATAAATTTACTATTAGTACTTTGAAATCAAGTAAGCATTCCAAACTATACTTCCAAAATAGAGATTCAAATTTATTTGTCAAGTATATTGCTATAATTAATTTCTCAAATCAAATTTTTCTATTTATATAATATCTTTAAATTATACATTCAGAGTAACTTATATAATTTTTACTTGAAATATTCATTTGAAAGCATTATTTGCAAATCAATCATCTTTATACTTTTCAAAAATTCATTCATTAAATTTCTTGCTTCATTTATAAATACTATTTAAATAATTTAAATAACACCTTTATAAATATATGTAAACTATGTGAAAATAATTAGTTACATCATTACTTATATTTACAAAGAAGCTATTGAAAAAAATAAATCCACTATTTATATTTATTAATTTTATCTCAAGATACTTTTGAAACATTATTAATAAATCAATAACCATTTATTTTAAATTTGTTTTATTTATTTAATAAGTTCTAAAATATTTACAACACTAATAATTCACTTTTAAACCACGTTGTATATAAATAACTATGAGAAATGCGGATTACTGATCTTAAGGCTAGTATAACACTAAAGGAGGGTGAATAGTGTTTTGTGGATTTTCTAAATCTTTTTGAAACTTATATAATTTAATCTCCAACAAATGTAATTCACAGACACAGCTGTAATCACAGAATCAGACATAGATGCAAATATTAAATGAAAGCAGTAAAGGAAAGAACACACCAATATTTTATTCTAGTTCGGAGTTACCCTACATCCAGTCATGTACAATCGCATGGATTCCTTACCAAATAATCTCTCAGATTAAACCCTCGGTTTCAAGGCTACGAGGTACACCCATCTGTACTTAAGTCCAGGGAAAACTCTATTGATTTAACCAGGCTACAAGATCGCCTAATTGATTTCCGGGGCTACAATCACACCCAATTGATTCAAGGCTGAATCGCACCTTTAACACAACAGTTTGATTTGCAAAAGATTCTATATCTCGTAATAGTACTGAGATGTTATGGAGAGAGTGGCAGAGAATCAAATAAGAGATAATCAAGTTTGATTCACTTAGTATTTCGACAGAGTATAGTTTAGGATTCTTTAGAATAAATGTGGAAGATGAAGAGGAGAGAAGATAAATGAAATTTGGTAAAAAATTCATTTAGAACTTGTTGGTTTTTATAGTAGAGGAACAACCATATCTATTCGTGAAAGGATATGATGAATAGACACTTCTTTTGAAAATTGAAATTTGAAAATAACGGACACCATGTCGGCATCGGGGGTTGAGGGATGTCGACATGCTCAAGGAAAAATTGATGTTTTGATTTTCTTATTAAAATTGGTTTCTATAATTTGTCAAAACAATTTCTAAACTTTGTAAATATATTTGAATATAGTTTAAACATATAAAAGAGATTAGAAAGTATTTTTTAATATATATAATCTTAATCTATAAAGTGATTTCAAATTTGAGTATGTAAATATTTTAAAGCTAAATATTTAAAACAAGAGATTGTTTAAAAACAAGGACAATTTTGAAATCAAAATATTGAAAATGATAAAAATACTGTTGAGGCCAAAATATTCAAAACCAAGAGAGATGTCCTTTTGAAAAGAAAGTTTTCGAAAACATTTTTTAAAAACAAGAGACATACTTTTGAAAAGCATTTCTATAAAATTAGTAGGTATCAAAATAGGACCACTATATGTTCCACTAGATATTGTCGTTCGTTCCATCCCACTGGGGTTCCATCCCTTTAATAGGCTCAAAGTGGATTACATTCCATGAATAAATTTTGAATAAAGACGTAAGTGCTTTCAAGAAGTTTTAACATAATTCTAGACTCGATACTTATCTTGCACTACTGAAATCTTAAATTTTTGATAACTTGATTTCTTGATACTTATGAGTCTTCAATCTTGATATCTTCGATCTTTAAATTCATTAGCCTTATATCTCTATACAGTATAGTCTTCATTCTCGGTACCTACATTATTTATATTTTATAACAAGTCCTAAGGTTGTTGTCATGAAAACCATCATCTCAAGGACTAACAATCTCCCCCTTTTTGAGTTTGACAACCTATATTTATAAAATATACTTCAACTTCAATATAACTCCCCCTAAACTAATAACTCTCCCTTAATCTTAGTCTAACTACCCTAACTACTCTATTTTATATTTCTCCCCCTTTGTCATCAACAAAAAACTTATCCTAAACTAATATAACTTCCCCTTAGTCTTATACTAGAGTACCTACGACGAATTATGATGGTGTGTATATATATATAAAATAACATGAGTTAATAATAAAGACATGACAAATATGAAAGTTTAAACCCAATAAATATTTACTATGTTTCGTATAATGTTATACAATCCAAATCAATTCTAATCAAATCAAAGCAAATCAAATCAAATCAAACAATTCAAAAACAAGCAATTCAAACCATAAGGAGATCAAATATTTCTAGGAACTTCAACCCATCCTTCTTCTCCAAAGATAGGATCCTTTTTAATAACTTCCCAATCTTCACTATCTTAAATCAAAATTCCTACAGGATTTGCATCGAGATCATCTTTGTTGAGGGCATAAATCATCCAACAGAGGGCATCGAAATACTTCTCTTGTTCTTTTATCATCTGCATTTGACTTAGTTCTAAGTGACTTTGATTGTGGAGAATAAAAGTAAGTATATTCTTGAATGAATTGAGAGTTTTCTCAAAATTATCACTTAGAGTTTGAGAACAGGAAGCCATTTTTGATATGTAGTGAAGAAATGCAAATAGAAATAAGTAGAAATGAAAAGATTACAAATTTCTAAAAGAAATAGGTGTTTAGATAGGCAGAAATTCGTTTAAAATGAATAGACATGGGTTATTTATTTCAAAATTTAAAAAATAACCAAATCTGACAATTATATGTCGACGTATGGGTGTAGAAGCATGTCGACATGGGTCTGTTAATTTATGTGTCTTATTTATTTTGTAACTAAGTATGTATATATAAACTTATATACTATACTAACATTTATTCCAAAGGCACGATAAGGTAGGAAAACATATGATAGATAATTTTTATAAATGGACGAGATGATACATAAGATACTACATAATATGATAAAAAGAACAATACAAGCTCACACAAAACAAACTAATACATCACAACCTAGTTCTTAGAATGTGCTAGAGAATGAGGAGGATGATGATAAGCCAAGATTTCGACCAACTTTAGCAAAGAATTTTTTCATATTGGTAGACATTTTATCCAATTTCTTACTAACGGATCTTTTGAGAATCCGTAGATTTTCCACTATAATCTTTTGATATTTGAGAAGAGTTTTGTTGGATGGATTGTTAGTATTGGTAAGATATTCAATACTTTCCAATGAGGTTTCTTCATTATCTTCTTCAATTTCCATTTCCTCTCCTTGTTCTTTTTCTTCTTCATCTTCTTCCTCCATATCTTCATGTGCCAACCTTTCATCCTTTTCGGCAAGAGATTTATATTGTTGAAATATGAAAGTTGTTTTTATGAGAGATATGTTGGCATGATTGAACACGTATCTTGAAACAAATTCTTCCCTTTTGTAATCAATGCCGAAATAATTAAAAATCGGAGTGAGGTAGATTCCATGATACAAGGTATTCTAACCCATTTTCAAATTCTTAGGAGGAAGTTCATCCATAATCACTTATGCACAATTAATGTCATAATGATCCAAGATAGCAAAAAGAGCTTTACAAAATTTTAAAGTTGGGTTACTGAAATTTCCTAATCTAGGAGTGATAGTATGTTGCAAAAGAAGATTGATAATATGTGCTTTCGGATGAAAGTTACGATTTTTAAATTCAAAGTTGTCATCTCCTTTGAAAATGTGATGAAATGTCTCACGATCATCTTCATCAATATTAAAAGTAGAAAGATATATTCCCGATTCTTGCAATTAAGAATGTTGTCCAAAATTTCATAATTTAATACAATTTTAGTGCCTTTAGAACTACTCCAAATTTCATCTTCATTTATTTCCTAAAAACCGTGATTCAAATTTGCATAAAATTTTTAACAAGATTTGGGTAACAAACAAAATCATTTTGAGAATTGTCAAAAAGAATATGGATATGATTCTATTCAAGAAGGGTATTGATTTCATATGTAGAGAAATCGCTAAAGATAACAAACTTTCTCGTATGAACTTTTTCGAAATTGGCATAGCTTATATAAGCCTTAATTGCTTCCGAATCATTATAGAGATACTCTTTAATGTTTTAGAGAGCCTCGTTGTGGATGGAGCGCTTGAAGAAGCCATTTTTGAGGAGAGTAGAATGTTCAAAAGAGTGTAAGAGAGTTTGAATTTTAAAATGAAAGTGAAAAGGTATGATAAGATAATGGAAATAAATAGATATTCAATAGACATGTTCTCTGGTTAAGAGGTACCCTTCCAGAACATTGGGTTTGGTGAAAGGTGGAGGGAAATTCAAAGATTTGAATTCAAATTTCTGACAGGGATATCAACATCACGGGTAGGGCCATGTCGACATTGATCAGAGAATTCATGTGACTTATATTTTCCTATATACTTTAATATCTATATACATATATTATTTTTAATGTATATAATAATACTCTTTTGATAAAAAGTATTATAATATTAAAAATAAAATAAACATTATAACGAAAAATTTAAAATTCAAAGAACACATAATTTCACAAACAATCAAACAATTTTAAGCAAAAAAATACAGCCAATATATTGTAAACGTGTACCTTTTTCTAGATTCGTATCTTCAAGATCATTGGAATCATGAATAGCCATAAAGTACATATCTAAATTTTCCATCTTCTGATCATCATCGCTTGAGGATGAGTCTGAGTCTGAATCATCTAGTGTAGCGGTATATGCTCTTTTCCTTTTCTTTGTACAAGCATTGCTTACAGGATACTTTTGCTTATCAAGATGCAGACAATCTCTTTTGAGATGGCCTGGATTCATCACAGTTCAAACATTTGACGTGGTTTGCTTCGTTGTGATTTCCAGGATTCATGTGATCATTCTGTTTGAAGTTGTTCATCTTTCTATATTTCAAAAATTTTCAAAACTTATTTGTTATGAAAGCTATTTCTTCATCATCATCACTTCCCGAGTCTTATCCATCTGTTAATCATTGAACGCAATTGACTTCTTTTCGAATGCCTTGCTATGTCTTCTCCCTTGCATTTGTACTTCGAATGACACTAGATTTCCAATCTATTCTTCAATCTTTAAAGTACTGATAACATTTGCATCTTCGATGGCAAGTTTTTTCTGATCCTATACGGGAGTAAGAGAATTTAGAATTTTTCTAACATGATCTTCTTCAAAAAACTTTTTCCCAATAATATTAGAGAATGCATAATCGCTTGAAATGTACTATACATATATGAAATGGACTCGATAGAATTTATTATGAATAGTTGAAACTGATTTGTTAGTATGAATATTTTGGTCTGTTTGACTTTGCTTGTTCCTTCATGAGTAACTTGCAAATTTTTCCAGATATCATATGTAGACTCACAAACAGATACTCTATTGAATTCATTCCTATCAAGTGAACAAAATAAAATATTCATTAATTTGGAATTATTTTGTGCAATAGCCTTTTGCTTAGCAGTCCACTGTGCAAAACTAGTTATGGATTCAGAATACTCAATTTGTGTGATATTCCAAGTTTCTAATCTTATTGTCTGCAAATATATTTTCATTCTACATGCCCAATATGCATAGTTACTGCCATTAAAAAGTGGTGGTCTGGCAATAGACAGACCCTCTACAAATGAACTAGTGATAATGTCAACAGAACTAGTGTTGGTAGGCATTTTTAAAAATTTTCAAAATCAGAATATAAAAACTTTGAAAACCAATGCTCTGATACCAAATGTGAGATAAGCGGATTACAGATTTTAAGGCTGGAATAACACTAGAGGGGGGTGAATAGTGTTTTGTGGATTTTCTAAATCTTTTTGAAACTTATGTAATTTAATCACCAACAAATGCAATTCACAGAAATAGATATAATCACAGAATCATACGTAGATGCAAATACTAAATAAAAGCAGTAAAGGAAAGACCATATCAGGATTTTGTACTAGTTCGGAGTTACCCTACATCTAGTCCCGTACAACAGTACGAATTTCTTATCAAATTAATCTCTCAGATTACACCCTCGGTTCCAAGGCTACGAGGTACACCCTCCTGTATTCGAGTCCAGGGAAAACTCTCTTGATTTAACCAGGCTACAAGATCACCTGATTGATTTCTAGGGCTACAATCACAACCCAATTGATTTCAAGGATCAACCGCATCTTTTACTCAACAGTTTGATTTACAAAAGATCTATAACTCTGAATAGCACTGAGATCTTATGGAGAGAGTGGCAGAGAATCAAACAAGAGATAATCAAGTTTGATTCACTTGGTATTTCAGCAGAGTATAGTTTAGGATTCTTTAGAATAAATGTGAAACATTAAGAGGAGAGAAAATAAATGAAATCTGGTAAAAAATTCGTTTAGAACTTAATGGTATTTATAATAGAGCAACAGTCATATTTATTCGTGAAATGATACGATGAATAGACACTTCTTTTGAAAAAAAAATTGAAAATAATAGAAACCATGTCGACATCGGGAGTTGAGGGATGTCGACATGCCCAAGGCAAAATTGATGTTTTGATTTTCTTATTAAAATTGGTTTCAATAATTTGTCAAAACAATTTCTAAACTTTGTAAATATATTTGAATATACTTTAAACATATAAAAGAGTTTAGAAAGTAATTTTTAATACATACAATGTTAATCTATAAAGTGGTATAAAATCTGAGTATACAAATATTTTAAACTACATATTTAAAACAAGAGATGGTTCAAAAAACAAGGATAATTTTTTAAATCAAAATATTAAAAATGATAAAAATAGTTTTGAGACTAAAATATTTAAAACCAAGAGAGATGTCTTTTTGAAAAGAAAATTTTTGAAAATATTTTCTAAAAACAAGAGATATATTTTTGAAAAGCATTTTTATAAAACTAGTGGATATCAAAATAGGACTACTATATGTTTCACTGGATATTGTCATTGGTTCCATCTCTTTAACATGCTGAAGTGGATTCAATTCCACGAATAATTTTCCAATAAAGATATAAGTGCTTTCAAGAAGTTTTAACATAATTCTAGAGTCAATACTTATCTTGTACTATTGTAATCTTGAACTCTTGATAACTTGATTTCTCGATATTCATGAGTCTTCAATCTTGATATTTTGATCTTCAAATTCATTAGTCTTGTATCTCTATACTGTACATTCTTCATTCTTGGTACGTGCATGTTTATATTCTGCATATACATATATATATCTAAACCAAAACATTAGTATTTATATTTTATAACAAGTCCTAAAGTTGTTATATCAAAACCATCATCTCAAGGACTAATAATAACAATATTTTAAATAGTTTAAAATATTTAGAAATGGAAAAATGACTAAAATATCTTTTATATAATACTTTATTAAAATGCTTTTATAACTAGATGTTTTAACAAGTTTGTCCTCGCTCTTGCAGGCACTGGGTCTACATTGATCAGGCGTAAGAATAGAATTGTCCAAGTACTTAGTAGACCTATTTCAACATCCTGTGAAAAATACTTAAAAATAGGAATGAGAACTACCACGCAAAATTCAATGTCAAATGATGATAATACGATAGCAGTGGCCCGCTGCTGATCTAGTATTTATGCAATGGACACAAAACTTTCCAGAAGATCCTTCTACCTTTTAGATTCTAGAAAAACATAGTAGCCAGTTCATAAACAAAGGACCGTCGACCCCTGCTACAGTGGTACACTGCTGATTCAATGATTTATGCAATAGACGTACTTCCTTCCTTGAAGATCCATAAACAGTAGATCCTAGGATCGAAAGCACCTCCATTGGGTAAACTAAAGAACCATCTGCCCTGAAGAAAAATATTGAGGAACTCATGAGTTTAAGTTCGGACAACCATATTAGTTCAAATCCATTTCTAAATTCATCCAAGTCCATTAGGGTTTATCGGTCGAATCCATTCCTGTATTCCCCAAGTCCATCTGGGTCGAAGCATATCATACTATACTTCTTCACGCAGGGTACTTCTCCATGCCTCTTACTTCAAAATATAACATACCATATATAGTACCCTTTCAAAATCATAACTTCAAATATTGCACTTATATAAATTCTATTATATATAAGATTTCATTTTCAGATAAAGTACTTCCAAAATCAATAATCTCGAATATATCAAATCATTCTTATATAAATTTCGTTATATATAAGATTTATCTCTTCAGATCGAATACCTTCCAAACAGTTTCAAAATCACTTGTACTTATATAAAGTCCATCTTATACAAGAATAAAAAAATTTCCAAAATTAATTTCGCTGTATAAGAAGCCATATGGTATTGAACATCTTTGCTTTATAAAGATTTTGAATTTAAAATAGTTTTGCATATAAAATCGTTTTTGTGAAATAGTTTTGTATATAAAATGGTTGTGTGAAATAGTTTGTAAATAATATAGTTTTCAATTAAAATAGATTGTAAATAAAATATTTTTTAAAATAGTTTTTATAAATAAGATAGTTTTTAAAATAGTTTTGTAAATAAAATAGAATAAATAGTTTGTATAAGAAAAAATAAAAGAAAATAGTCTAGAAAATGGTTTTAAATTAATGGTAGTTTTGCATAGAAAAAAATTCCAATTTAAATTACAAAGATATCCAACCCAAATAATTTCAATTTCAGCATCAAAGCATATTAAAAATATTAGAACATAAGATGCACATATGTCACCATTTCGCAAAATCACATTCAATCACTCGCTCGATCACACAAGTTCGCTTTCGAACTAGTATTGTCCATTCAACTTCCCTAATGCGGACTTCGATATGGTTTCTCGATTAGAAACCATCATTCTTCTTGTGTGGCCATATACTACAATAGAGAATTCTAGAACCAAACCGAAAATCCATATCAAATATTCACCATCCAGAATCAAATGAAAAATCCTAACACAAAGTTGTGAAATTCATATGGAACTTGTGTACTCAAATCCGGATCAAGTTAATTTTTCGAATAAAATAATATGTATACAACTTGAGTAATTATTCCTATTTTTTTCAACACAGTTGCATTATGATTAAATTCATTTTTTAATCTCATTGATTAACACAAATATCACTTCATATGTTAATATTTGTTTCATAGAACTTCTCCATTTAAAATAAAACATTATTATATCCATTCTTATAATATTGCTTATATTTCTCTTTAATTAAAATTACATTCATTTTACATGTAATATTTCACATTTAAAACTATATATATTTGCAAATCATCTCATAAGGAATTTTCTTAAGTTTATAATCAATTTATAAAAGCTTAATTCCTTTTTATAAGACATTATTCATTTTTAAAGTTATCACAACTTTATTTATAACCATTTATTGCAACATCCATTTATTGCATAACAATTTATAAGTCGTGGCTTTATTTAATCATTCCACTTTTGATTTATATTTGCTTATCCCATTTAGTTTCACCTTTACCTTTCAATTTATTTATGACACATTTCATAACTGTTAACAAAGTTCACAATTTCAATTTTTAAATATTTCAAGGCTTAAAGATCACATTTTTATATCATTAAGTTACATGCCAATAATGTATACAAGAATTCTATTTATTTACTAAACATAGATATAACAAATTAAACCTTGTTTTACTTGCTTTGAAATTAAGGTTATCAAAATCAACTGCATAATTCAACACAACTTCTAAGTTGCAAATCATATATTAATTTAGAAGGTTTTGATTATGTAAAATATCAAAATATTCCATTTTTTTATTCTCTTTAATACACCATTATTAAACTAGTGTTTAGTCCATTAATTCAATCAAAAATAATTAGCCAATGCTTATAAACTGACAAAACTCAACTAATCAACAACAAATGATAATAACTAAATATTACCATTTCATAAATCAAACACATTATAAATAACTATATTAGTTATAGAATTTTATTCCTTTATACATATATCATATAATATTGGGAAAAATAATTTCATTTCAAAACATATATAAAACGTTTTTTATAACACTAACAAATACGCGTTCTCGTATATACACTCAGACAACTCATTCTAGGGTATTGCTACCCTATCTCTAATGGGTTAACCCCAGCAGGCTAAGGTATGTCTAAACCTGGCTCTGATACCAAATGTAACGATCCACCTTTTTGGACGGTTCAAATCGACAATAGAACATACATGTCGGACTCAAACCATTCAAAAGGGAGTATTATTAATGGGGTAAATAAGAAAATTAAAGAAAAGAAGGAAAAAATAAAACATAGAATCTCGCAGCGGAATGACATAATATAGTAATCAAATAAAACAGTTCATGATGATGTTTTACAAATAGCATTAGATTTCACTTTTACAAATCGAATCAGAATTATACATACATTAGAAATAAACAAATAATGCAGTGGAACATAAAATGCAATGGAATAATAAATAGCGATAATATATCAAATCTTCGTCTTTGTCCTCCAGAAAATAGTCTTTAATACACTGAAAAGCCTAGGCTGACCCGAGCGTAATGAAAAGACAAAATACTCGAGTCATAACTAAAAGATTGCAACGACGCGGATTTTGCCCGCTCGAAAATCGACATCTATACTTCAAATCGTATTCGAATGCCATAGATTCGACCGTTCAAATCCGATTCGCCGGAGCTTATAACAATCATTAAGTAAACAACACAGCGGAATAAAAGAATAATACATTGATATACAATACTGATACAACATCTGGTACAACAGAATGGTACAATGAATATCAATATACAACAGAGATATGATACAATAAAACAGCAGCGGAAAGAAAATAGATAACATCTAGCAGCGGAACAAATAACTCTAAAATAGTCTTCAAGGAAGAACTCCAAAAACCGCAACTCCATTTCCAAGAATCAATCCAGCAATAGCTCGAACTCCCAATAACAATGCACCAAGATAAGCAAGTGCGGTGTGATCCAAAGACTGAACTAGCTCCAGATGATCTACTAAACCTTGCTATCTGAAAAACCCAACTCTAGACTGCTCGTGTAGAAAATAATGAGCACCCAGAGTTTAGGAAAGAAACAATAAACTCTGGATCAGTCGTGGGACTGGTGTGAGCAACAAAAACAGTTTATCTTTTAAAACATTCAACAAAAGATTTTTTTTAAAGTCAATTCGCAATGCTTTTTTTTAAAATGAGACTACCATAAGGCCTCCCGCACACACACACACAATGCAAACGCAGAATCGGAGGAGATTTCTCCTTATGATAGTCAAAGATGCTTGATACGCATTAAAAAGAAACATTTGATATTATTACTAGTGCATAGTGTAGAGAAAATTCATTTCGAAATATAAAGATATAAATCTTAGCCAGCATAGACATTTCGAACTATGCCTACTATAGCTACCATCTAAACAGTGGTGACCACCATAAGTAAATGGCAGGTTCTACAACTAATACCGTACAAGGTTTCGTACTGGGAATTGGATTTCCAACGAATGATCAGGCCAAGGAACTTCCCATTGCCACATGAGAATGCCTCTGGATGGACATCCCCGAGAACCAAACCGGATCTCTACCAACACAAGGCCGGGTTACCCCTAACTGAGTAACAACTGACCGAATATGCCATCCCCCGATCCTTTGGGACCTTTCACCGAGCGCTCGCAATCAATTCACACAATCATAAAGTGTTTTCAACATGAGTAAGTATCTGGGCTCCATACCATGATACCACCCTTTTCCAGAAGGAAATGCACATATCCTAAAGGGCGCTACCCCTCATAACCTTGCCGCATCTTTCCTTTTTTGACCATTCCTGAGGTGTGAGGCTCGACGAAGTCACGTCCACAAAAACATACTTTATACAAAAGCCATGCTTTGGGTCAACAAATGATCATAGAAATGATCACCAGGATAGACGATCAAATAAACGATCCTATCACAAATAATCAACACAATGATCATTTACAGCAACACTCAGCATGTCACATTACCAAATTGGGAATATATCGCTGATAACCTTCAACTACATAACCTCTGAGCTCGTACGTCTCAGAGAAGGGTGTTAAGCTAAAAGAATAAATTCTCCGCCACCAACAGAAATATATTTGAAAGAAATCGGCTTTATATCTCAAATTGTAATGTCATACATACAATCCATACAAGTCTGTTCCGGGCTCGAACAGAACCAAAGGCACTTCCAAAGAAGTCCTTGCAATCCGGATATTCACTAATCACGTTCGGACTTCCCATCACATATGGAGTCTCTATACCGGAGACCAGTCGATGCAAAGACATTCGACGAGTTGTCCTTTCGCTTTCAAAAATATCCGGTCTTCAACACCGGTCTTCAAATGCTATCCATAACGACATATCACATATTCGGAATGGGATATATGACACAAAGGTCCTCTCCCGGCTAAACCGAATAGTGAGCGCAATAGTTAAAAACATATGGATATTTGGGATTTCATTCAAGTCACAACTTATTACCCAAAACTTTCTTCAAATGTTTTAAACAAATTACCATTTCAAATCTTTAAACAAAAAGATTTATTTCATAAAGTTCTCCCAATTTCATAAAGATCCATTCATAGTTTTCAAAACTATTTCCCATTCCAATTGGATTAACTCGTTAAATCTTTAAATCAAAGATTTAACTTATCATTTCAAACCGTTTCAATAACTTAGAAGTTTTCTTCATTTCAAACTAGAAATCATTTTAACCAAATTGGAAGTTCATTTCTTATGTGAAAGCTTTCGTTATTTGAAAACAAATAGTTTTCGTTTTCCAGAAAAATCCAATTATATTTGTACGAGTTAAAGTTCTTAATTTATATTCATATTCATATTCCCAAATTAATACATTTTAAAATGGTTTAACCCGTATATAACTGGTATAACATCTTTAATCCCTAGTTTCAAATTATAGAATTCAGTTTCACATTTTGAATTTAAATTTAAATCAAATTATTTAAATTTCAAACTTTATCAAGTTATTCAAAATAAATTTCATCTTTGAAATTCCATTTCAAAAGCTTCATGTTTAAACCCAATCTTATTTTCAAACCATTTCAATTTAAAAATTTAAATTCAAAACTATTTTCAAAAATCTGTGACTTAATCGATTTCCTCGTGAAATCCATATTTGTGTGTGTATAGTGTGGTCCAGGGGTTTAACACAATAGTGCAACACATTCAATCATCACAGATTCAAAATACAGAATATAGCTGATAAGCGGTATAACTATAACGCTTATCGTTCATTTAAAGATCACTGATCATAGATATATCAATCACAGATAAAAGTTTACATTCATCCTAGACAAATAAACCACAGTACAGATCACGCACAAATCACAATATATCACAAAGCCTTACAGATCAGAGATATCAAATAATTCAACATTCAATAAAATCCAAATATTCATAAGCGAATTTATTAATCAACTAATTAATTTAAATCGGATGTATCAATTATTACTCCGAGTTTATTATCATGATTTAATTATGAATTATTTGAAATAAATCTTCGTTCAAATTTTATTAGTTAATCCTTAATTATTAACTAATCATTTCAATCAATGAATCAATTAATCTATAATTATTAAATTATCTTAATTAATTGCCATTATTAATTAATCCTTTAATTTATTCATTAACTCAAATTCTTAATCATCATTTAATTAATTACATTCAATAATTTTTAATTAATTACTTCTCTAAGTAATTATATTTTCAAAATTACCAAATGATTATTCTGAATGAATTAACTTAAGAAATTTAATTGAACAGATTCGATTTACTCAATAAATTACATCGAGTATTAAATTTCACAATTCCCGTCATTAAGTAATTATCTTAATAGTTTCACAGTTGATTATTATTAATTTAATCAATCAAATTTATTAATAAAATTTATCACATTGATTAATTGTTCAAATAATCTCAGTTAATGATTTTAATACTATTAATTTATTTAATCACCCTTTTAAGGAAAATTTCTTACATTAACTATTATTAATTTATAAATCAATTCCCTATTAAAATTCATTTGTAATGAATTAGAAATCATCAATCTTCATTACTTAAAGTAACACATTTATTTTCATAACATTTTAAATTTACATAATAAAATAACCATTGATTACAAAGAAATTTTTAAAGAGTAAAAAGAAAATCAATTCTTTTTCTTCTACTTTAACATTTTGACTTATTGCAACACTTAGTAATAAAAATTTATTTTCCAAAATCTTAAGATCTGATTTGAAACTCATTTCAGGTTCTACTTTTACATTTAACTTGTTTAAATTTTATTTCCGAATTCAATTCTATTTTGATTTCCAAATTTTCTTCAATACCATTAATTATTTTAAATTATTAAAACAAATGGAATTTTGAACTTTTATTTATCTTCAAACTAAATTTCAATTCAACTAGAATTTTTCTTCCTATTTACATTTTAGATTAAACTCCGTTTAAAACTTGGCTTGATGAATATAAATTTAGTTTTAATTTTTTTTTCTTTCTTTTTTTTTGTTTTTTTTTTTAAAACAAAGAAACAGGTTTCCAGGCAAAACTGGGACAAGAATTCGACCCAGGCAAAACAACACTCGTTCTCCTTCCCAGGCAAAACAACACCCAGGCACAAAAATACTCGTGCACGTGTACATCGCCGCTGGCGATCTTTCGGCGCCGCCACTACGTCGAGCAAGTCGACGATCATCCCTAGATCGATTCGCGACCACCCAAACTTCCCCATCACCTCGAATTTGAAATCGAGATCGAGCTCGAGCCTGGAACCATGAACTGGGAACACCCTCATACCTGAAACCACCACGTCCACGCTACCTCGACCACCAGAAAATCTAGAATTTCAGCCAAACCTTCGTCCACACTTCCTCTACCATCACCCCGAACCCCATAGTACTCGATCGACTATAGACGAAGAACGAATTAAAATACAGACCCCTTAAAACAAGAACCCTAAACCCTAACTTCGATTCAAACCCAAAATTCTTGAATTCGAAAAATCTCTCGACATTTTTCCCATATTCCCGAATCAAAAATCTAACTTCACAACAAATTTCAGCATTAATTATTGATTAAATTGACAGGAATTGATGAAAAAGTATTTTCAGTTCTTAAATAAATTGCTCCTTGAATCCATGCCTAAAAATTATCATTTTTGGTTTAAAATTCCTACCTTTATATGTATGTTCAAGAAATGAAATCAAATCGACAGTTTATGATATTCGAATTTTAAACATTCATTTGCTTTCTACTGTAAATTTGGATTCACAGTATGTATATCCCACTGCTAACCTCCAGACAGTTCCCAAACTTTGATCTTTAGTTTAAACAGGTTTATTTAACTTAAACTCCTAAGTCTAAAGTGTTTGCAATAAGAAACATTGAAGTTTCCATTTTTTTTCTTTGCTCTGTACATAACATTTTAAAAGATCAGAGCATAGAAAATTTTCCAGAGCAACAAAAATACACAGAGTTGTTTTATTTAAAACTATTCAGCAAGCATTTCAAAGTAATACACAAGTTTAAAACCTTATAAACAGATGTGCACTCACCTTGGTTTTTCACAGAAAGGAAGAACAGAGCCTTCTTTGTGTTAACAGAGGCTTTGAATTTTTGCTGATGAAAGCCTTCTTACTTGATGTCGAGTTTGTATGGACTTGTTTTGATATTCAAGTTGAAGCTTTTGTTTAAGATAATAATCACTTCAGTTTTTTTCTTGTTTAGTTTTGAAGATGGACGAAATGAAATGAGGTTGATATATAAAAAGAAACTTACAAGTGATATTACCTTTTGTACAACAAGACATGGCTGAGGATGCTTTCATTATGCTGTTTTGAAGAGAAGTTACTCTTTGCTTGTACTTGTTTATGCATATTTATGTATTTGTTTACTTGTTTCATTCCATGCTTATATTTGTACTTGTTTTCCTTAGTTACAGCCCACATTTTATTCTTGCTTTACCAGGTTTGTTTTTACTCCTATATGTACATAACATAACTTGCTTGATTTAATTTACAAGCTCTTGTATTTGATTTGTTACTTTTTCTTTTGTTTTTTTTTTTTAATCTTTTGTTTTGTACTTGAATATACATGTTAATGTATTTGTTTACTTCAGCCTTACTTCGGCTGAAATGAAAAATGTGTGCTAGGATATTTTTATGTACTTGCTTGTTTTCATATTTAAATGTTGTTTCTTTTCTTTTCTTTATTTTCTTTCACAAGCTTTTGCATCTATGTTTGTTTAAGTGTTCATAAAAACATATTTTTTTTGTTTTAGTCCTTTGTATTTTATTTGTTTGTTTTATTTTCGTCTACATTCTTTTCATATTTAAATGTATTTTATTTTCTTTAAATCCTCTTGTTTTGTAATACAAATAATTTCTATTTTATTATGTTGTTAGAATTTAGCAATTGTTCTACTTCCTATATTTTTTTTATTAAAATTTATCTCATATTATTTTTCTATTTCTCGTTTAAATATTTATTGTTATCTTACTTTAATATTTATTGTCTTATATTATTTTATAAACTCAAACCATTAATTTTACAATTCCTATCTAATGTATATACATATATATCTCTATATTTATTTTTAAAACCATTTATTTAAGATTTTATTTCAAATCCAATATAAATATATATTCACATATATACAAATTGTCAAATCCATATGACTTTATATATTTTCTAGTCGAATCGGGGAACTCGCTTCCATTTAAATTAATTTATCTTACAATTTTATTCAAAAATTCATTTAATTATCAATTTAAATTAAATTAAAATCTAGGGTCGTTACAAAGATCTTATGTAAGCCAAATCAAAATAAATAAGATAGAAAGATTAGTGCAAAGATCTCATAGATGTTATGGGATTTTCATCACTTATCAAGTGTACAATATGAATATAATTATTTAAAAGGTTTCAAATAATTCAAAATATCAATCTTAGTCATCTAATTAAAACAAATCCAAAGTTTGAATAAACTTAAACCCTTCAAATAATTCAGTCCCAAATACAATTCAAAATGATATATGGATATATGTCATTTCAACCAGTACCAAAAATCAGCATTTCAAATCAATGAAAACCGTTCGGATTTATCATTTCGACCCATAATGATTTTCCCTTACTCTAAAATGTCGCGTGGGTATGTATCATTTCAACTCATAGTGAACTTGCAGTATTATAACGATATAAAATAAAACATCCACTCATCCAATTTCAGCAACCAAACATCCATCACAATAATCATTCATATCAATCAATAAATATCAATATAGAACTGAAAATCAACAACAGGTATTTAACTGGCAGTTTATATTCAATAATAAATTAAATAACGATTTAATCCAAATAAATTCAAATTAACTGAGATGAAGATTTAAATATACCAATCAGCCTTAAATATTCAATCACATCACAAATTTAATTTAACAAACATAAGAAGTTTTAGAAGTTGTGAGTGGGTTAAAACACTCACCTTTGAATTTAAATTGAATTTAAATCCAATTTAAGTTCAAAATTCAAATAGTATCCAAAATCATCCAAACAAACATCAAAATGTCTGGAATTTCGATACCATCCTAGAAAAATAAACCATGCGTGAATCTGACCTCGTATACAAAAGTTATGAGAGTTAGAAGTTAACGATTTAAATTTTAAAACAAATAAAATAATAATAACAGGCCAGTACACGTCACCTTGCCTAGCACGAGACCCAAAGCCCTAATCCCCTATTCACGAACGAACGAAATCGCTCATGGCCGCCGCCACGCATGACGCCGCTGCTCCGCCAAACCGCGACCCCATTAGGGTCGCCATCGCTTCCCCCATGTCCTGCGACTCCACCCGATGGCCCATGACCATCAATCGACGCTGAACCTACCAGCTGCCGCCACGAAGCTTGTGACCTAATCGAATATTCATGCCACATCCCATTGTTGATTCGACGAACTAACCACCTAGATGCACTCCACATGACCCTCCCTATAACTCAGCACCCTCCAGTCGACGACCAGTCGAAGTTGATTGACGATCAACGAACAGCCGAGAATTGTTCACCTAGTTCTGGCCACATTGAAACCCAAATCAAAAAACATATTGCAGAATTGACTTGCGCTCATTGAGGGCTTTAGATCAATATATAATATGATATAGTGTGAGGAGTTTTAATTTTTGATTCGATTTTGAAATTGAATTTGTGGGTTTGGAGTTTGAATCTGTTTCTGCCATTGTGGAGGAGAGGAGCACGAAGAATTATACGGACTGTCAATGACAAAAAATAAAATTAGGGTTTATAATGAGGTATTTATATGCAGATAAAAAAAAGAATGAATGGACCAGATTGATTTGGATTGGAACGATAAACGATCGGAAAAGCTCGTTCTGTCTTCAGAATGAAAATGGGTCATCTCATATATCAATATAGATGTCTTTGATGATTTTAAATGCAACAAAACAGGTTTTAAGTCTTAATTCCATCGTATGAAGAAGTTATGCCAATATCGGCTTATCTCAAATTGATTTCAATTGATTCTGATTTCTAGGCGTTTCACGTCCGTACGATCAAACGACAAGTCCGATCGTTACAAAACCTGAAATCCTACAATAATTCACTGTTATGGATCCGATGAAACTATTTTCATCGAAATCCAAGACAGTTGCCAAAATAGCTATTTTCACACGAATTGAATAAATTAATATTAAATTAATTAAATCACATTTTCAATTCAAAGTTAATAAATCACAATTTCTATTATTTTGGCTTACCTAGTAATTTATAATCCTTTATAACAAATTTCTATATAAATCAAATATTTCATATTGCACGAATTACAGTATTTAATTTCAACTTCAAATAATTCAGTGATTATAGTTTATATTTCAATAAATCAATTTATTAAATTTTTAAGTTTGTTATTCAGTCAATTATCATCTTATTGGTATAATTACAATGGTTTACACCTTAGCACTTCGCAATTTCATCTAAATTTTAATTCACGAAATATTTAATTTCATTTAATAATAATAAATCCATTTATTATAGCTTAAATTCAAATGATTTGTCAAATCTTGATTTCCATTCTTTTTATTCAACCAATTGTCATATTATGAATAAAATTAACATTAGCTACATCTTATTGAATTAACATACTATTATCAATTTAACCTATATTAACTGCATTAATTAAGTTAATTAACTGCAGCTGATTTCAATTTAAATTTTATAAACTAAACCAATAGGTAACTTATAAAAATTGTTACCACTAACTTTTAATTACATTTAGAAGTTAATTACATACAATTAATGTTACAATAACTCTAATTTTATTCAATTTCTGTTTATCATACCATTTCATTACATAATTAAACATTTACATTGGTTTTCCTACATCAAGCTTATAACCAAGTTATAACATTTGCATAAATTTAATTGGTTAGAATTCCTTTCAAATTATTAACAATTAACTTTAGTTGACATTTTTACCTTTCATTTTAGTTATTATTTCATTAATACACAACAAATTTATATTTCTCTCAATATTAAATTACCAAAGTCAATTAATTATATCCATATGTTTATTACTTACAATAAATGTTACCATTTCTTTCATAACACTAATTTTTTTTCAATTATCGTTAACTATCCATTATTTCCTCGGCAAATCCAATATTTTCTTTTATTCCCTTATATTCAAGTTATAACCAAGTATAGCATTTTATTTATTTCAATTAATTGGAATTTTCATTATAATTGTTAATGAATGACTTAAATCAACATTGTTACATTTAATTCTAATTATAAGTTCATAATTAAATTACAAATTGTTATTCTTTCTAATTATTAAATCACATATCCTATTAAATTAACTAATTTAAATTGTCGGAAATTACGGGTCGTTACAGCAGGCAAGGAAACCCAATTTGGACCAAAATAATAATTACGTTTGGAAAACAAAGAAATAACTAAGATTGAAATGAATAGTGAAGATTCACTCTAATCCTTGTGAAAATAAGATAAATGAAGGCAAATTGAAAACTTAGGCAATGACAAAACAAACAAACAAACAAATCACTAACAAAATATTTACGTGATGAGAATTGCAGGAATGAGGTTTAGTTTTGGAAAATATAATGGGAATAAGATAGTTTTGATAAAAACAAGAAGAAGAAAGAGGAAGGAAGAATCATTATTTATAGGAAGAGGACGAAAATGAGATAACCATTGGAGTTAATGGCAATAAATATGAACAACCAAGATAAGGAGGTTTTGAATATGAATAGATTACTTATACTAAAGTATAAGGAAATATATAATAAAATAGGGAGTGAATTTTCATATCCCAAACATGTTAGTCATTGCTGGATGATAAGATTAGGAGCCTTCACGAAATAAACACAGGAGCCATCGTTAAAAGTCATCGCTTGCTATTCCTAAGCAACAGAATATAGCTGTGACGACCCGGAACTTCTGTATATTTGGAATTGAAATGATTAATTGATTTTAAATATTTGAAAGCTAGTTTAACTTGAATTTCAAATGTCACTATTTATTTGGATAATTAAATAATTGGATTTAACGGTTGGAAGTTGGGTAACATGTTGAATCTAGAATTTTTTAACCTACTAAAAATAATTTGAAGGCTTGTAAAATTTAAGTTGATAATACTGAAGATAGTTAACGTGTTAAAATTGAATTAAAAGGTGATTGGTTAAATTTTAAAAATATATCATTTAAATTGATATTTAAAATATAGCCTTCCGAGGCACAGTCTCGGATTTCGACGAAACCAGGTCCATGGGATTCGTAAATGCATTGTTATCGAATTTCAATTTTCATAGCATTTGGGGTTTTCATGTGACCGTACGGTAGATTAATGCACTGAAATTAATATCGAAAATTTAATATAATAGTTGGATCCAAAAAGCTATCCTCTCCTTACGACCGAGATAGGACTCGAAACATTTTCCATCGTGTTCGTAATAGAGGTGTAACATTATAAACGCCTAGCAGCATGCCTCGATAGGAGATTGAGATTTTTAGCTCGATTTCAAGACGTTTGAATTCAAATTCAAATTTAAATTTTATAATTGTGACCAGTCAAAAACAAAACACTATGATTCAACACATAGTTGCCTTTTCAAACACTTGTCCTTCGTTTTAACACACGTTTTCATTTAAAAAAAGAAAAAGGAGGAATGAGATGAAACCACGGCTCAATTTTTTTCCTCTCATCCTCTATTGAGTTTAAGTTCGAAAGGAAAAAAGGGGAAACAATAGTAATGGCCGATCGGAATCGTCTCCTTCCTCTCCTTCATTTTCAATTCAAAAACCAAAATTGAATGTCTTTCCCTCTCCTGCTCAATCGAGTTCCCACCTCCTCCATTCTTTGTCCAAATTCAATCGAGAATGGATCCGCGTTGAATCAATATTGGCAAGGTTGCAAGTGGAATCACGATGGCTACAATCGCGGCGAAGCATGTGCGGGTGTTCGACTTCGAATTGGGGGTCGGCACGCTGCGAGGTCGTAGGGTGGCGAGTGGGGCTATGACGAAGTGGCAGGGAGGGGTCGTCTGTTCGAGAGTTGGTCGAAGTTTTCGAACGAAGCTCGTGAGGCATCTGACAATCGTGGGAGCGGTAGGAGGGTCTTGGGATCGACTTGGGACGTCGTGTTTGGAAATGAGGTATAATATTGGATCTTTAATTTAATTTAATATCATACATATTTATAGAGGAAGTAGATTACTGCTTTGTATATACAAATTGGGAAATTTTTTTTATATAAAGTTTTAAAAACAAAGAAAAATATATTTTTACTGTAAGACATAAAGTAATTCTATTTTAATAAAATATATATGCTTTCATGTTTGGATAAAATATGTATGTGTGTGTGTATATATATATATGTAGGTTAGAAAAATATAATATATATATATACACACACACATGCCTATTTTTAATTTAATTATTTATAGGAAGACAGAAAAACATATATACATGGATAGGGTTTTGAAAAAAGAATAGGACTTCAAAATGTTTGAAAGTTATATTCAAATCAAATCTTTAAATCCATATAGATTGTTTTTATAAGTATATATATGTAGTTCCAAAAGAAAAATAAATATACAAGTATGCACTTTTAATTTACTAGTTTGGTTTAAAATAACCTATTTAATTATTTTAGCCACGAAAAGTAATTTATTATGGAAAAAAATTTGTTAAAAAAAATTATTAGTAATTTAAACTATTTAAATGGGAATTGATTTTTAGACTTATTTCAAATATTAACAAACTGTACAATGTTTATTACAAGGTCCAAAATCACGAAGGAAATAATCGAGATGGAAATGGATTGCAAAACAAAAATCAAAGGTGAGTTAATCTCACTTATTTGGATTATTATTTAAATTTAAATAGTTAAATTTAAATTATTGGTTGAATGATTGAATTGACTTGATGTGATATTATATATATATATATAATAGTTTATATATATATATATATCTGCGTGTGTGTATACATATATTGGAGTGATTGATTCCCGCATTATATAGCGGATGAGACCCTATGCGCATTGCATAATAGCGGATGACCCTTTATACGGCGATATCCCACCTTAAAGCGGGATTGGTATTTTAAATTGTTGTACTAATATATGTGGATGTAGGGAAACAGGTTGGAGAGATACAACTAGATTCCTCAAATGTTGAATTTATTTTATATTTAGTAATGTGATTTATGTGATAATCTGTGATGGATTATATTGAATATATAAGAGTTGAAATTATTGAATGATATGGCTTGGTCGAATATATATTGGTATTTTGAGAAAATGACAAAAAATATAAAGTTTGGATTTTAAAAGGAAATAAAAAGTGAATTTTTAAGTAAAATAATTATAGTGAATTCAAATAAATTAAAGGAACGAATTTGGGAAAGGGATAAAGATTTGATTTTAAATCCTATATAAAAATTTCAAAGATGGGAAAATAGGGATTTTGAACAAATGGGAAAAAAAGGATTTTTATTTAAATCAAACTTAAGCAATATTTTTATTTTAGTACGAAGAATATATTTTTTAAAATTCAAGATTTGAGTGAGTTTGGAAAATAAAGGGTGAATTTCGAAATCAAGTATGAAATTGGTATTTTCGATTTAAATAGAATTTAAATCATAAATATAGGTGTGAATATGGGTTAAATCGTTTTTGAAATAAATTTGGATAAGTAAAGGAATTTATTTTAAAATGGAGATGGTTTCGGAAATCGATTTGAAACCGACTAAGGGTAGAACTCTGAATAAGGAGAATGTGAAATTTATAAACAGGGTTCATAAATGAAGTAAATATTTATCAAAGGTTAAATTGAAAGTATAAATTCAGGATAGGAATTTATAAGGAAATGATAATTTTTCAAAATTAAATAGTGGTTTATTTTTAAAGGCGTGGAAAAAAGGTGTACGTCCCTTAAAAGCCGAGTAAATTTTCAGAGAAAGATTTCCAAGTATAAGTTAGAGTTTTAAAGTAGTTTTAAAAGAATGTTTTAGACAAAATTTATTATTTTAAATTATTTTAGAATTTTAAAGTAAATATTTATTTAAAATTTATTATAGTAGCAATTATTTAAAAGGTTTAACTAGTATTATGATTTAAAAGATAATTATTTAATATTAATACCTTATAGAATAACTTTTATTTTAAAATTAGTTTTGGCTTAATTTTTACGTAAGAAATTATTATACATTTCATAACTAGTATTTTAAATAAAGTGTTTTAAATAATTTTTATTTTAAGTGTTTTTAAAGTATATATTTTTGGATAAAGTGATTAAATTATTTGAAAATCTAAAGTATTTAGACATGGTGATTTTTAGTGGAAATAAACAATATTTAGAAATTTATTCCGCGAGAGGAAAGTGATTTGAAAACTATTTTCAAAGGGTTGAAGTGTAGAAAAATACCATGCGAAGATATTTTGAAATAAATAATTTGGGAAAATCATTAAGACCTGATGGTTGTTTGTGAATGTTATTTGATAGTTAAATAACCGACTATCAGTATTGGCCAATGCGTTGATCGTTTCGAAGAGACCAGGATCAAGATTAATTTCCCGAAATCCACTTCGATCCGGTTTGAACATTTTTGTATGGAAGACAAGAGCTTGGAGTTGAAGATGGAGCGGTGAAGTGAAAGGGCTAATCGCTACTATTCTTGAGGGTGATTCCAAAATGGATGTAGTAGGAGTAGTGCCTACGGTTCCGTTCAGACCCGGAATGGACTAGTGTGGATGAATACTTCAAAACTCGTCAGGAGGATGATGAGCATTCTAAGTGAACATGTGCTAAAAAGGTAACGCGTAGCCTCGAGCCTCATCAACCGAGAATGGTTAAAACAGAGAAGGTGCATGCAAGGCTAAGTGGCTAGCAACCAATTAAGGTAAGGTAATCCCTGTCTAGATGTCACTTATTTCGGCTGTTTGGGCGGTTGCTGATCCCAACCACGGAGTGATCTTATTCGGACTATCCAGTAAGGGGCAGCTCCGGTCTTGTGCTGTAGGGGATTTTGGTGGATCCTCGGTATGGTGATCTAGACCACGTACTGTGACAAGCGGTACCCAGTAGTCCTGCAATTGTATGGAATCCAATCTCCACTCTCCAGTAAGTGCCCATACAATTTTGATTGTGCCCAACTATTGCTGAAACGTGAGATGCAAGCATTTCATCTAGATTTTGTTTTACTTTCTACAGAAACTATCATAATATCAGACAAATTTGATTCAAATGTTTTGGTTATCGTAAGGTGAAAACCCGGCATGTTTATTTATGACGTGGTCTTATGAGATACCTTTGATTTCAAAAGATTTTGGAAACTTTAATAACCCGATTGAGTGTGTTTTCTCACTCTGGTTTGCCAGACTGACTCAGTGTTATTTAACTATAATGCTCAGGTCGGATCGAGCATTATAGAGTACAGATTTTGGATGGATGGCTATGGAACTCAGAAGATGAGCTAGGTGGCGAGACATAGCATACGTACTTGATGTATACTCCTCTGTGTTGTAAGCTGTGTAGTCAGTTTTGTAAGGACAAGTCAATACAACTATCCAGTTATGTGTTATAGATTATGTTATACCCTGGTGGTGTAATGCATAGACAGATATTGTTCTTTTTATTTAAATATTAGTCATTTATCTATTATATATTGTTCCGTTGCGATTGTGAGATTTTGACAGTGTTTTTATTTCTTCTTCTACCTTCTTCTTCTTTAACCCTAATGGTTCGGTTTTTCGACATTCGATTGTTCAACATTTGATATAGTGGACGTATTGATGTCAATTTTCGAGCGTCGAAAAATCGGTTTGTTACAATGTGGTATCAGAGCTGAAGGTTAAGCGAGACTTTGGCTCTGGTGGCGATTACTCGTTAGAAATGGAGTCAGTGGTACTCTAGAATGAGTTTTAGCGTATAAATAGATATGAGCGTGTATTTGTTAGTGAATGTAAAAATTTATTTATATTGTGTTGACTTATCGGTTGAGTGTTTATAAATTCTGGTCGGTACAGTCTGGAAAACTGTATCGATAGGGATTTCTTAACTCTTAAACTAGGCAAACCGACGCAGTATTGTTTCTAAAGCAGGTAAATGAAATAATTTTGCCCAAATTATTTTTATATATGAAAGAAAAAAATTCTGTAAATTATTATTAGTGTATGTGGTTGCTTAATTATTTGAGGATAATAATATTAAATTATTATCATTGTTATAAGGAAATTGAAATAAGGCAATATGGTATAACCAAGTGAAGAATTAATTCATATAACAGAATGGAATTTGTAAATTCGAATTACAAATGTGGTTTATAATTGGAATTGAAATGAAATTTCTAAAGTAATATTTGAATATGAGTTGAAAGGATATGGAATTTGAAAAAAAAAATTCCTTTGAGTTTGAAAATGATTTTCAAAGATTTTGGAGGAATAATAAGGATATTATTCAAAAAAAAATAGAATTGGATTTGAAATCTGGTGAGATTTGAAAATGCTTTTGAAGAAATAAAAGCATTAAACTCTTTCCGATCATTGGAAAATAACTTGGTGATGACTGCAGCATCATCGATGTTCATTTTCGAATTTCTAAGAGAGGAATTGCTACCAAAATGTTTAAATTGGAGTTGTTTGCAAAACTGGGTTTGGTTTCAAAATTCAAAGGATAATTTGATTTGCGAATGAATTATGTATATAATTGATTTCAAAAATGATTTTGAAATGTTGAGTAATTGTTTAAAAGAATCTGGAATCTTATTTAAAATGTTTATGGAAATATAAATGGATTTTATAACTTATAAAATTCGAAATTTGTTTAGAATAAAATTTAACTTGAAGAAGAGTTAAATTATAATAAGTGTGAATACGAAATAAGTTAGGAAGTAAGCCAATTAAGTGAAGTAAAATTTAAATGGTCGGTGAATGAAATCAAAATAAATTGGAAAACATATGGAAGTTTAAAAACTTGAATTGGACCGGAATGTTAATTGAATCTAGTTAAATAAAAGTGAAATTAAGGAAACGAATCTAAATAAGCTAAATGGAAAGGCTTATTAGAATAAAATTATATAGCTGGAAATGAAATTAGTAAGTAAACTAATTAATTAAGTGGGTAAGCAAATGAATTGGAAGTGAATATTGGAATGCTATTTAATTTAAATTATGTTAAGTAAAGTGGAATTAGAAAATATAGATTGAGTGGACTAAAAGAACAAAGTTCTAAGAATTAAAAATGGAACTAATTCAAAGTAATGATATGGATCAGATATGAATGGAAGATAGTCGATAGAACTCAATTTTAAAAATGGACGGTAAATTAAATTTAAATGGAATTGAAAATGCAAAGTGAATAAAAATGGATATAAAAACTAAGGTGATGGATTGAAAATGAATAGAAGAAGTTATATAAATTATTTTAACAGGCTTAAGAAAGAAAATGTGCAGTTCCCAAGTAAATTTTGAATTGGGAAATCTACTAAGTTAATATATGAAGGAAGACTTCGTAAAAGGTTGGGTGAAAAGAACATTGTGAATAAGTAAATGGAAAAAGAAATTCATGTGAATAAAAGAGAATTGATAAAAGTAAAAATGAATTGGAAATTTGTACGTAGGATGTACGTATATTATTTTATTCGCATAATGATTTGATCCAGATTCGAGCATAGAATTTCGAGGCAGTTATATCGTTTCGAGTTGGGATTTTTCACTCAATTTTCGACGGCGAACCTGGATATGGATTTTTGATTGATTCTGGAAATTTTCTATCATAGTTATGGCTATGTAAGGAGAATGACGGTTTCTGATCAAAAAATCAGATCTGAGTCTGCACTAGGAAGTCGGGCGGACGATACGAGTTTGGAAGTGAAATTGTGTGATCGAGTGAGCGATCGGATTTGAGATTGCGTACAGATGATATATGTACATCGTACGAACTTGAATAAAATAGATATTGAATAATTTTGTAAAGAAATGTATAAAATGGTTTGAGACCGTGATTGGATAGTATTGCTCGGTAGGATACAGGGATTTAAAAGGCAAAAGAAAACCGATGTATTTAATTTAGAAGATAAATTAAATTACTTGACAAAAAGCTATGTATTTAAATTTCTATATGAATTTTCTGATATAGCCGCTTGGCTTTTTGTTTTCTTTTGAAATCTGAGGGCCCGTAGAGGCGTTTTGTACTTGTTCTGATCTAGCCGCGTAAAGGAGACTTTGACGAATTTTTTCAAAAATTTTAGAGGGTTTGAAAAAATTTGATAATTTAAAGTTTGGTTTTAAATTTAAATTTGAATTGTTGAGTATGTGATATTGTTTGGAACTTACGGATGAGTTTGGAAGGTTAGTAAGAGTGTTAGTGTGTCTTTAATTAAAATACTTATTTTGGAAAGTTGAAACTGTTGTGTTTTGGGAAGTTGTTAAAAACTATTTGGATTGGGAAAATAGTTAAACGGGTTATGGACCATTCTTCCTAACTAGAAATTTCGGGGACGAAATTCTTTTAAGGGGGAAGGAATGTGACGACCCAGAACTTCTGGATATTTGAAATTGAAATGATTAATTGATTTTAAAAATTTGAAAGTAATTGTAACTTGAATTTCAAATGTCACAATTTATTTGGATAATTAAATAATTGGATTTAACAATTGGAAATTGGGCAAAATGTTGAATCTGGAATTTTAAGCCTGTTAAAAATACTTTGAAGGCTTGTAAAATTTAAGTTGATAATGCTAAAGATAGTTAATGTGCTAAAATTGAATTAAAAAGTGATTGGTTCAATTTTAAAAACATATCATTTAAATTGATATTTAAAATATAGCCTTACGAGGCACAGTCTCGGATTTCGACGAAACCAGTTCCATTAAATCCATAATATTGCATTATTATCGGATTTCAATTTTCGTAACATTTGGAGTTGTTGTGTGACCGTATGGTAGATTAACGCGCTGAAATTAATATCGAAAATTTAATATAATAACTGGATCCAAAAAGCTATATTCTCCATAGGGTCGAATTTAGACTCGAAACCTTTTCCATCGTGTTCGTAATAGTGATATAACATTACAAACGCCTAGCAGCATGCCTCGATAGGAGATTGAGATTTTTAGCTCGATTTCAAGACATTTGAATTCAAATTTAAATTAAAATTTATAATTGTGTCCAGCCAAAAACAAAACACTGTGATTCAACACGTGGTTGCCTTTTCAAACAATTGTCCTTCATTTTAACACGCGTCTTCATTTAAAAATAATAATAAAAAAGAGGAACGAGATGAAACCGCGGCACAGTCTTTTTTCCTCTCAACCTCTATTGAATTTAAGCTCGAAAAGAAAAAGGGAAACAATATTAATGGCCGATCGGAGTCATCTCCTTCCTCTCCTTCATTATCAATTCAGAAACCGAAATTGAATGTCTTTCCTTCTTCGGCTCCATCGAGTTCCCTTCTCCTCCATTCTCTGTCGTAATTCAATCGAGAATGAATCCGCGTTTAAATCAATATTGGCAAGGTCGTGAGTGGAATCGCGATGGCTACAATCGCGGCGAAGCATGTGGGTGTGTTCGGCTTTGAATTAGGGGTCGTTGCGCTACGGGGTCGCAGGGTGGCGAGTGGGTCTGTTACGAAGTGGCAGGGAAGGGTCGGCTGTTCGAGAGTTGGTCGATGTTTTCGAATGAAGCTCGTGAGGCATTTGACAATCGCCGCAGCAGTAGGAGGGTTCTTGGATCGACCTGGGACGTCGCGTTTGGAAATGAGGTATAATATTGGATCTTTAATTTAATAACATATATATGTACATAGGAAGTAGACTGCTTCTTTTTATATACAGATTGGGAAATTTTTTATAAATAAAGTTTTAAAAACAGAGAGAAATATATGTTTACTGTAAGACATAAAGTAATTCTGTTTTAATAAAATATATATACTTTCAGGTTCAGATAAAATATATGCATATATATATATATATGTAGGCCAGAAAAATATATAATATATATACTCATGCCTACTTTTAATTTAATTACTTATAGGTATACAGAAAAATATATATACATTGATAGGGTTTGGAAAAAAGAACAAGACTTCAAAATGTTTGAAAGTTATATAAAAATCAGATCTTTAAATCCGTATAGATTATTTTTATAAGTATACATACATACATATATATATTTATAGTTTCAAAAAATAAAATAAATATACAAGTATACACTTTTAATTTACTAGTTTGGTTTAAACTAACCTATTTAATTATTTTAGCTGCTAAAAATAATTTAATAAAGAAAAATATTTTTTTAAAATAAATTATTGGTAATTTAAACTATTTAAATGGGAATTCATTTTTAGATTTATTTCAAATATTAACAAACCATACAATGTTTGTTAAAAGGTCCAAAACCGTGAAGGAAATAATCCAGATGAAAATGGATTGCGAAACAAAAATCAAAGGTGAGTGAACCTCACTCATTTGGATTATTATTTAAATTTAAATAGTTAAATTTAAATTATTTGTTGAATGATTGAATCGACTGGATGTGATATTAAATATATACATACATATATATACACGTATATACATACATATATATATATACACATACATATATATATATATTGGAGTGATTGATTCCCGCATTATATAACGGACGATACCCCATGCATCCTTCATAATAGCGGATGATCCTTTATACCACGATATCCCGCCTTGAAGCGGGATTGGTGTTTAAAATTTTGTGCTAATATCTGCGGACGCAGGGAAACAGGTTAGAGGGATCCAACTGGATTCCTCAAATGTTGAATTTATTTTATATTCAGTAATGTGATTTATGTGATAATCTGTAATGGATTATATTGAATATGTTGGAATTAAAATTATTAAATGCTATGGCTTGGTGGAATATATATTGATACTTTGAGAAAATGAAAAAAAATATAAAGTTTGCATTTTAAAAGGAAATAAAAAGGGAATTTTTAGTAAAATAATTATAGTGAATTCAAATAAATTGAAGGAATGAATTTGGGAAAGGGATTAAGGTTTGATTTTAAATCCTATACAATAAATTCAAGGATGGGAAAATAGGGATTTTGAATAAATGGGAAAAAAGGATTTTTATTTAAAATCAGGACTTAAGCAATATTTTTATTTTAGTATGAAGATTTTTTTTAAATTCAAGATTTGAGCGAGTTTGGAAAATAAAGGGAGAATGTATTAGAAGGAAATGGTGATTTGTCAAAAATAAACGGTAGTTTATTTTTAAAGGTGTGGAAAAAAAGTGTATTTCCCTGAAAAGCCGAATATATTTTCAGAGAAAGATTCCCAAGTATGAGTTAAGAGTTTTAAAGTGGTTTTAAAAGAATGTTTTACAGAAATTTTATTATTTAAAATTGTTTTAGAATTCTAAAGTAAATATTTATTTAAAATTAATTATAGTAGTAATTATTTAAAAAGCTTAACTAGTATTATGATTTAAAGGATAATTATTTAATATTTATACCTTATGGAATATCTTATATTTTAAAATTAGTTTTGGCTTAAGTTTTACATAAGAAATTATTATAAATTTCATAACTAGTATTTTAAATAAAGTGTTTTAAATAGTTTTATTTTAAGTACTTTAAAGTATATATTTTTGGATAAAGTGATTAAATTATTTTAAAATCTAAAGTATTTAGACTTGGTGATTTTCAGTGGAAATAAACAATATTTGGAAATTTATTCTGCGAGAGGAAAGTGATTTGAAAACTATTTTCAAAGGGTTGAAGTGTAGAAAAATACCTTGCGAAGATATTTTGAAATAAATAATTTAGGAAAATTATTAAGACCTGTTTGTTGTTTGTGAATGTTATTTGGTAGTTAAATAACCGACTATCAATATTAGCCAATGCGCCGATCGTTTCGAAGAGACCGGGATCGGGATTAATTTTCCCAAAAACCAATTCATTCCGATTTGAACGTTTTCGTATGGAAGGCAAGAGCTTGGAGTCGAAGATGGAGTTGTGAAGTGCGAGGGCTACTAATCTTGAGGATGATTCCAAAATGGATATAGTAGCAATAGTGCCTTCGGTTTCGTTCGGATCTGGATTGGACTTGTATGGATGAATGCTTCAGAATATAGTCAGGAGGACGATGAGCATTCTAAGTGAATGTGTGCTGAAAAGGTAACGCATAGCCTCGAGCCTCATCAACCGAAAATGGCTAAAACAGAGGAGGTGCGAACGCAAGGTTAAGTGACTAGCAACCAATTAGGGTGAGGTCATCCTTGTCTAGATGTCCTCTATTTCGGTTGTGTGGGCAATTGTTGATCCCAACCGTGGGGTGATCTTATTCGGACTATCCAGTAAGGAGTAGCTCTGGTCTTGTGTTGCTGGGGATCAGGGTGGATCCTTGGTACTGTGATCTAGACCACGTACAGTGATGGACGGTACCCCAGTAGCCCTTCCATTTATGGAATCCAATCTCCAATAAGCGCCTGTACAGTTTTGGTTGTGCCCAAATATTGCTGAAACGTGAGATGCAGGCATTTCAGCTAGATTCTATTTTACTTTCTATAGACACTATCATGATATCAGACGGATTTGATAAAAATATTTTGGTTATCGTAAAGTAAAAAACCCGGCATGTTTATTTGTGATGTGGTCTTACAAGATACCTTTGATTTCAAAAGATTTTGGAAACTTTAATAATCCAATCGAATGTGTTTTCTCACTCTGGTTTTCCATACTGACTCGGGTGTTATTTAACTATAATGCTTGGGTCAGAACGAGTATTATAGAGTACAGATTCTAGATGATGGCTATGGAACTCAAGAGATGAGCTGGGTGGCGAGATGTAGCACACGTACTTGATGAATATTCCGTTGTGTTGTAAACTGTGTAGTCAGTTTTGTGAGGAGAAGTTAATACAACCGTCCAGTTGTGTGCTATAGATTTTGTTATACTCTTATGATGTAATGTATAAACAGATATAGTTCTTTTTTTAAAAGATTAGTCATTTATCTATTATATATTGTTCCGCTACGATTGTGAGATTCTGACATTATTTTTATTTCTTCTTCTGCCTTCTTCTTGTTTAAGCCTAATGGTTCGGTTTTCCGGCATTCGATTGTTCGGTATTTGATACAGTGGGCGTATTGATGTCGATTTTCGAGCATCGAAAAATCGGGTCGTTACAATAGCCATCGTTGGAAGTTCAACAAGGCCATGATGATTTTTAACGATGACTCTTGTGCTAGAAGTTCAACAAGGCCATCGCTTGCTATTCTCAAGCAGTAGTATAAAGTCGTTGCTAGAAGTTCCATAAGATAATCACTTGCTATTCTCAATCATTAGAATGAAGTCTTCACTGGAAGTTCCACAAGGCCATCACTTGTCATTTTCAAACATTAAGGAAAAGCCATCGCTAAAAGTCTAACAAAACCATCGTGCAGGGTTCTCTATATGCTATTATGAAGAGTTTATGGAACAATTTGCAAAAAAAATTATATAATGACTCTACAAATGGAGCCATAGTGATATGTTTGTAAAGACATCGCTTGACGAAGTAGAAGAGCCATCGAAGGAGATCCAATAAAAAATTTGTGTATCGTCCTTCAAGTGGTAAACAAGGCAACTGAAGAAAGTGTTATTATGTATTAACAAAGTGAAGCCATTGCAAGGAGTTCAATGAAGCCGTTGCTCATTGTTTTGGAAATTCTGACATATCATTAAAAATCAATCCTAAAACAAGAATAAAATGAGGTGATTTGAGTCGTCGTAAAAGGTTTCCAGGAAGTTGTCATGCCCAATTCATGAACTACAACCCATTACAAATTCATGTCATCGTGATGTTATAAATCTATCTCTTATTGCTTTTAGACAAAAAGACCTCCTTCTCCTTCATTTTCCTAAGTCCACCTTCTCCTTCATTTTCATTTGGAAAAATTCTTAAGTGCTCCTTCTCCTTCATTTTCATTTTTCTTTCAACTTTGAAAAGAGAGCTTTGATTTGGGGATTTGTGGTCATTAGGACAAATTTCAATTGAAGATTTTATAATAAAGGACTATAGTTGGCATTGTTTGCATAATTAACTTCATTGAACATATGATTAGTTTGATATAAGGGACTCGATTATAATCATGTCCTTTGCTTATCTTCACTGTAACAACCCGCATATTTATCGATTGTATATTTAAATATTTTATTTAAATGTTTCATCGTTAGTCGGATTATAGTCCAAAAACCTACATTTAGCAAACAGTCGAATTGGGACTCGAGACCCCTTCCATTGAGTTCAAAATGCCGTTTGCAACCTTTTTGAGTATAAGCTTCGATATGTTTGGAGTTAGTAGAGTTTTGCTACTTTTTCACTTTGGGTTTGAGTTTGGGTTTCAGCCCAATGTTCCATCTTAAGACCCTAGCTCCACTCCAACTCTTCATTACTTCATTTCATATTCCTAACACTTTAAGCTTTAAGCAATAATGGGGGAAAAGAGTGGAAATTAGAAATTCCAAGCCCTAGTTTCATTGCAAATCCAAGCTCCAACTCCAAATTCATAGAAGAAGCTTTGGTAAGCCTTCTCGTCTTCTTCTCCAACTCATTCTCCTTCCAATTTTAGAAATTCCTAAACCTAACTTAGGAAATGTTTCTCTTTTAAGCTTAGATTCAAGCTTGTGGGGTTGGAATTGAAGTGTGATTTTTCTTGCCACTTCTCTATAGCTTCTTCTTCATAGTTTTGGGCTCAAAGGTGAGATTTTTATCTCACATCTATGACTATAATTATCTTTGGTGGTTAGGTATGAATTCCTAACACCACTTCATGTGAATTTGCTTTTGATTTGGATTGGTTTTGTGAATATTCCAATTTTTGGGTTTTTAAGTCAAATTTGTGTGAAAATCCTTTAATGGATGTTTGATCATGCTTTGGATGATGCATCTAGGAGCATATAGGGCCGGTTGCCAATTGGCATAAATCCTTAGAGCCAATGTTCGTCCGGTTGCATTTTGGAAGAGTTTGCTCTTCATTTAGATAGGCTGAAAAACAGCCCAGGCAAGATTCAATCGACTGAACCTGGAACCCGAAAGTTTCCAGGCATGATTCAGTCGACTGAATCCTCTGTTCGTGATGATCCTATTTGTTGTTATCATTTATTATCGAGGTCGCTCGATCCTATCCTCCCTTAGGTCTTCACTAGGTCGTACCGTTTTGGACGGGGCACTGCCCCCTGGACCCCCGCGACCTGACCGGGCAGTCGAACCCCGTAGCGGCGTTGTTGCCCCCCGCACCCCCACCTTGGGGGGTTGCCACCCCTGGACCCCCCCTCCATAGGGGATCTTATCTGAAAAACATTCAACAGAACTTGCTTTGTTGAGATGCTGAGTTGACCATTCTTCGAGACAAACTATCTTGGGCTTCTCGGTCGATTTTATGGATTTTTGAATATCTATTTCGATGGATTCTTTATCGGTTTCTTTGGATTTTATTCAAGTCTTCGAATGTGAATTTTTATGATTGATTGTTTCTACAATCACTTCTATGATTTGTCACTTTAAACGTAAAGGTTTTCTATACCAGTAGTAAATATCAAAACTCTTTCTTCAAATGATTTCAACACTATTTTATAACAAAGCTCGTTTTCTCAAACCGATTTCCAATCTATTAGTATATACAAACATTTACCTCACTCGTATGAGAAATCTAATTAAACGACTTAGTAAAACAAGTGGTATGAAACGCTTGCGTTTACTTCGTCGGTTAATTCTTGGACTTGTTCAATTGAATCTCTTGTGACAATTTTCTAGTGAAGATTTATAGTTTGTTCGTAAATATTTAAGTTAAGCAAGTGGTTATGGGAAACGAAGATAAACTTTTATATTTACTAGCTTAGTGTAATTGACACTTCTCGTTGATCATGACGATCATTTTATGATTTAGACTAGCAATTGTGCGATGTCTCTTTGTTTGCATGGTTAGACTAGACCTCATGGGTGTGATTCCGACTCACACATATCTCATTGTCCGCAAGGTTAGTCTAGACACCATTTGTGTGATTCCACTCACACATACCTTTTTGTTGCGAGGTTAGGCTAGACACCATTTGTGTGATTCCACTCACACATACCTTTTTGCTTTTTGGTTAGCCTAGACCTCATCTGGGTGATTCCGACTCACCCATATGGGATAGCTCCCCATGGTCTTCGGACCATCATGTGATAGGCCTCTCTCCCTTTTACTGTGATTTCTGGATTTCTTGTGTTGATTTCTGGAATTTATGTCATTGACTTGTTATGAGTACAAGTTTAGGGTATGATGCCCTCTTTGGATCTTTGAGAAGATTCTTGTGATATTAATTTATCTCTTATTGATTGATCTTCTGTTGATCATCATTTGCATACTTATAGTAGTATGTCAGTATGGATATTTTACGTTTATGCCATATCTTTTATTTTATACCATGTCATCTGATATTTATAGCTAGACTGATCCGTTTATTATTTTCTTAAATAATACTCGGGTCAGACCGAGATGTTACAGGTGCTTCTGCTTGTCTTCTTCCCAGGATTTGCTACTCTGACTTTTGGCTAACTATTTAGATTAGCAGTTTTTGTTGTATACACTTGAGATATAGACTCAAAGTTTTATTCTTTTGTATAGCACGTGTTGTTATTCTTTTGTATTATTGTGGATCTTTTAGGACCACTACTCTGATGTACACTTTCATGTGTATTCATATCTTCTTCCGCCTTTGTGATATGAATTATCTGTGACTGATTTATGTTATTCTTATTTCTATATTTGTTTCCGAAGATATTATAGCCGCTGTGTAGTAGCTTTGAGTTTGAATCGGTATGTCGGATTTCCTCTCGAAATGAATTGTATGTTATTCTATCTGACATATCGGTGCTCACACAAAGCAATTACACGGATGGTCGCTCCTCAACAGCCTTATTCTCCGTGCTAGTTGACAGGATTACTTCGTAGTGTTCTTGGCTAGCGTGGGTATAGAGGTGGGGCGTCACATTCACTCTTCCTAATTTATTAACCGATTTCAAATTTCACCCTAACAACTGGTGAAATGCTACAATATATATTGTATTTGGATATGTATTAGTGATATAACTAAAAAACTTAATTAGAAGTATTGTTATATATTTAGATTATGATTAAGGTTTTTGTTTGAAAATGATATAGACGGTATAATGATTTCAAAAGAGGGTATGTCATATAGTAAATGGACGTGTTTTAATTTTGAACGTCACCCTTTGAGATAACATAAGTCAATTAGTTATAATTATTATGCACATCATGTGTAGAGCATGGATAAAATTGTTGGTTAAATATCAGCTGGATTAATTTATGTTTGATAAAAGTATAGCACAAATGGTCCAACGAACCTCGGTGTCAACTTCCCTGATTTTCCAAATTGAATCATACCCTTTATCGGGAACACCTTAATGAAAACATGCTCTCTAAGAGAAAACTCTGTCTTTCCGTCTTTTATCACATAACTCTTCTTCCTGGATTGAGCTTCCTTCCTTGAATTAACTTAACCATTTTTGTAGCTTCTCTAACCAATCTGGACAAAGAACCAACTTATCTTTGGTCTCTAACCAACAAACTGGAGATTTACATCGCCTCCTACACAAAGCTTCAAATGGCATCATCTCTGTACTCGCCTTATAACTATTGCTATATGTAAACTCGACTAGATGTAGATGATCTTCCCATGATCCTCAAAAATGTAGCACACAAGCCCGTAACAAATCCTCCAAGACTTTGTTAACTCTCTCGTTTGCCATGGGTGGTATGGGTACTCATCTTGAGCTTGGTGCCTAAGGTATCATGTATATTCTTCAAGAACTCGCTAGTGAATAAAGAATCTCTATCACTTACTATACTACTGGGAATTTCGTACAGTCTAACTACATTCCTCATAAACAACTGTGCTAACAAAGTCGTTTTGGTTGATTTAATTGGAATGAAATGCGCACTTTTGGTCAACCTGCCTACAATGACCCATATGCTTTCATTTCCTCTATTAGACGTTGGAAAAAAATCAATGAAATCCATAGAAATCGAATCTCATTTCCACACTGAAATGTCCAAAGGGTGAAGTGAACAACTTGGCTTCTGATATTTGGCTTTCATCCTTTGGCAGTTCAAGCACTACTTCATCCATAAGCCTACATCCCTCTTCATACCTTCCTAGAAGAAATTTTCTTTATGTCTTGATACATCTGAATTCCTCCTGGATGAATAGTGAACTTCAAACAATGGCATTCCTTCAAAACTTCCTTCTTAATATTATCCCACATTTGGAATAAACAATCTTCCTTTCTTTCTCAATCACTCATTCTGGTCAAGACTAAAATCCTTCGAGTCATCGCTCTCCTTCCCAACTCTCGGCTTTCTGATCCGTTCAGCCAACACTGGATCCTCTAGCTGTTTAGAAGAAATCTTTTTGATCATAACTGGTCGAACATCCAAACATGATAACAAAGCAGTTTATGTTCTTAAACTACCCTTAGTTCTCAACTGTACTATACAAGTCGCTAATGCTTCCAAATATCTCCACTCAGCTATCAACGCTAACACCACATTCTACTATTTTGTGCTAAGTGCATCCACAACCTTGTTGCCTTTCCCCAATGTGTATCCATACCAAAATCATAAGCGGCTAAGAAATCTAACCACCTCTATTGTCTCATGTTCAACTCCTTCTGTGAGAACAAATACTTCAACGACTTATCATCCATATACAACTCAAATCTTTCTCTGAAAAGCTAATGTCTCTAAACCTTCAACCCAAAAATCACCACAGTTAACCACAAATCATGGATTGGGTATCTAACTTCATGCGGTCTAAGTTGTCGAGAAGCATAGGCAATCACTCTACCCCTCTGCATTAACATACCACCTAACCCAGTCCCACATGCATCCATGTACACCACTAAATCCTGATTCCCCTTTGGAACAACCAACACAGGTGCATTAGTCAGTAAGTGCTTCAACTTATGAAATGCCTCCTCACACTTATCGGTCCAAATGAACTTCACATCCTTTCGAATTAGCTTAGTCACAGATGCCGCTATGCGTGAAAAATCCTTAATAAACCACCAATAGTAACAAGCCAATCCCAGAAAACTTCCAACCTTAGTTGCCATTTCTTGTCCCCTCTACTATTTACGGCCTTGATCTTAGCTAGATCCACTGATAACTCATTCTTTGAAACTAAATGGTCAAGAAACTTCACTTCCTTCTTCCAGAAATAACATTTCAAGAACTTCGCCTTCAACTGATGCTGCCTCAACGTTTTAAGTACTACTCTAAGATAAACATAATGTCTCATTCATTCTTAGAGAAAAAACAAAATATCATCTACGAAAACCAATATAAACCTATCTAAGTGCTCTCGAAAAATCATGTTCATCGGATCTAGAAAGAAAGTTGGCGCATTAGTCAGTGCGAACGGCATCACTAACCATTCATACGACCCATATCTGGTTCTAAACGCTGTCAAAGTAATTTTATCCAGCTGATGTTGGCTCAACATTTCAAGAACTACTCTAAGATAAACTTCATGCTCTCTCTCATCCTCATAGTACATCTATGAAACCAATACGAACCTATCCAAGTGCTCTCGGAAAGTCCGGTTCATCGGATCTACAAAGAAAGCTGGCACATTAGTCAATCTGAACGGCATCACTAACCATTCGTATGATCCATATTTGGTTCCTCTGTCACTCTAAGTTGATGGAAACCTTTCGCTAAATCCAACTGCAAAATATTTGAGCTCCACTCAACTAATCGAACAAATCATCAACCCTAGGCAATGGATATCGACTCTTTATCGTTTTCTCAATCAATTTACCATAGTCGATACATGACCTTAACGATCCGTCCGGCTTCTTAGCAAATACTACGGCTGCTTCCCAAGGTGAAATACTAGGTCTGATAAAATTTTGGTCTTCCAAATCCACCAACTGCACCCTGAGCTCTCTCATTTCGATAGGTACCATTTTTCTTGGCGATTTACTAACTCAACGGCCCGTTTAGGTGGCGACCCTATTACGAGTTTAAAAATATCCACGAACTCTCTAACTACAAAAACTTGATTCAGCTCGTCTTGTATCTCCACAACACCCAACGAAGTATTTACTTCACAGCTTGGGTTTTCTATGATATACACAATTCGCTCTTTACAATCTGGATGTCTAAGTGATATTTTCCTATCATGGTAAAATATCCGAGCATCATACTTAATTAATCAACGCCTAAAATAATTTTGAACCTTACGGAATCAAATGCATGCAAAGTGCAAACAAATGTATGACATAATAAGTCAAACTTTAGGTGGTCGCATCTGTTCCTAAGTGTTGCATGCCTTTCTACTAGATTTGCAACCATTATGAAAGTAACTAAATATGAGGGTTCCAAGTTAAGCTTATTTACCGAACAACGAGATATAAAAGAATGCGATACCCGAGGACCAAACAGAACACTAATTGCCACACCAAGATTATAAGCATACCTCCCAACACTGCTTTCCCTTTTTCCCCTGTCGTGAGTCTCGAGGTTGCTGGCTCCAATGCATGTACTTTGTCATTTCCACCTTAGCAGGCTCCTTGCATTGGATCTTGTAATGACCTATCTGGTCATAATTGAACCGTTTGATATTCTTATTTCCGGTCACGTTCTTTGCCACTCCAGAATGACATTCATTCGCAAAATACCCTTTCTTGTCACATTTTAAACAGACAACTTCTGACTTTCCCTTCTTCACGGCTCCACCCTTCTGAGCTCCCTTCTTAGGAAAGAACTTTCTTTTCTGACTCTACCCTACCTGAACCTTCTTCGCCTTATCCTTCTCTGTAGAAGTAATAATTTCCTTATGTCTTAGAGGCATTTCTATTACAACATCATGAGGATCACTGATGTCAGGACACGATTCTTCGTCTTCCGAAAATTCAACATCGACACTCACTTTATCGACTGCCGAGAAATCGAACGACGGAAAACCGAACACTGAGGGTTTTTAAGAAAAAGAAAAGAAGAAAAGAGAAGAGAAAAAGATAGAAAGAAGAAGAAAATAGATAATAGAGAATTTTAACATAGAAGAAATAGAAGAAAAGAGAATAGAGAACATAGAATAGATAAGAAGATAGAAAATTTAGATAGGGAAAAGAAGATAGAATATTTTAAAATTGAAAGAAAAGAGAATAGAGGAAAAAGAAAACAGAAGAAAATAGGACGGAACAGAAAACAACAGAACAACATCAGAATCTCACAATTCGCAACGGAACAACATATAATAATAAATGAATAATCTTTAAACAAAGAACCATATCAGTTATTACATTTCATACATTTCATTACATCATATCATCAGAGTGTACAACAACAATCAACATCAAACAATGCAGCGGAAAAAGAAATACTATATAACTAGTAATACGCCATGCCATCCAGCTTGCCTCCAGCAACTCCAGAATATCCAGAATATCCTGATAAACCTAACTCTTGACTGCCCGTGTGGAAATTGGTGGGCACCCAGAGTTTAGGAAGGAAAACAATAAACTCCAAGTCAGTCATGTGACTGGTGTGAGAACTCAAAACAGTTTATTTGTCTTTAAAATCAAAATAGAGGAATATTTTTAAATTCAATTCGCAATGCTTTTAAAAATGAGACTACCATAAGGCCTCCCGCACACACACACATGCAAAGGCAGAATCGGAGGAGATTTCTCCTTATGATAGTCAAAGATGCTTGATACGCATTTAAAATAACATTTGATATTATTACTAGTGCATAGTGTAGGAAAAATTTATTTTGAAAGTAGAATATAAATCTTAGCCAACATACGACCATTATCGTATGCCTACTATAGCTACCATCCAAACAGTGTTGCGACACCATAAGTGAATGATAGGTTCTACAACTAATACCGTATAAGTTTCGTATTGTTTCATTGGATTTCCAACAAATGGTCAGGCCAAGGAACTTCCCATTGCCACATGAGAATGCCTCTGGAAAGACATCCCCGAGAACCAAACCGGAACTCTGCCAACACAAGGCCGGGTTACCCCTAACTGGGTAACTACTGACACGAGCACGCCATTCCCCGATCGTAAACGACCTTTCTCACGGGATCCCGAAAACCAACAACCACAAAGTAATAAATTCGTAGTAACCACATAGGTTAAATATCTGGGCTCCATACCATGATACCACCTCTATCCAGAAGGAAATGTACATACCCTAAAGGGTGCTACCCCTCATAACCTTGCTGCATCTTTCCTGTTTTGACCATTTCCGGGGTGTGAGGCTCGACGAAGTCACGTCCACAAAAACATACTTTATACAAAAGCCATGCTTTGGGTCAACAAATGATCAACACAATGATCACTAAGATAGACGATCAAATAAACGATCTTATCACAATAATCAACACAATGATCATTTCAGCATCACTCAGCATATCACATTACCAAATTGGGAATATATCGCTGATAACTTCAACTATATAACCTCTGAGCTCGTACGTCTCAGAGAAGGGTGTTAAGCTAAAAGAATAAATTCTCCGCCACCACAGAAATATATTTGAAAGAAATCGGCTTTATATCTCAACTTGTAATGTCAGACATACAATCCATACAAGTCTGTTCCGGGCTCGAACAAAACCGAAGGCACTTACAAAGAAGTCCTTGCAATCCGGATATTCACAATCCTGATCGGATTCACCATCACATATGGAGAACTCAATACCGTAGCTACTCGGTGCAGAGTAAATCGACAGGTCATCCTATCGCTCTCGCAAATACCGGGTCTTCAACACCGATCTTCAATGCAATTATAACGACGTATCACATATTCGGAATGGGTTATACGACCCCATGGTCCTTTCCCGGTTAACCCGAATAGTGAGCGCTTATTTAAAAATACGTGTGGCATTCACATTCAAACAAATCACATCAAATACCCATTCAAAGGGAAATATTGATAGTCGGCTATTGAACTATCACTGGATATGCACACATCACCAGATTCCAAATAATTTTCCAAATTATTTATTTTCCAAAATATCTTCACTAGATATATAATTTCACACTTTAAAAATAAATCAACATTTATTTTTAAACCAATTCCACTTCCTTTATAAATCCCTTAGTGAATTTATATTCCAAAATATTCATGCATATACGATTTCAACTATCCATTTTCAATTTATCTTCAAAAAGATAAATTCTAAATATTCACTTCATATTGGAAAAACAATTCCATACTTATTCAATAAGTAATTCACAAATCTTTTTATTTTCAACACTTAGAAAATATTCAATATACTTAAATCGAGATTAAGTATATATTTCATTCTATTAAGGAAATCATTCTCTTAACATATTTATTTGGGCCAAAACGAATGTTGCGTAAAACATCGTTACGACAACCCAAAATCACTAGTATAGGGATTCGAAATTAAAAATAGATATATAAATCCCAATACTATACAAAACATTTCCTTTCGGAAATTATTTACTATAACAACAGTGTTATAGTCCATCATCTCCTTTTATTTCTCGAAAACGTCTATTTCAACAATTAATGTTGAAATCTATGGTTTCGAATCTCAACACATTTTAAAACATTGTTCGATCGTTTTAATTCAATTTCAATATCACATTCAAAACAATTTCTTTAACATCTTATTCACTATTCAAAAACGTGAATATACTTCATTAACAATTTCATCCTTTTATTCATTTTAATTCAAAGGATTATTCACTATTCAAAAATGTGAATATAACTCCATTAATAGGTTTTAACAATTTACTTATCAAAATAAGTCATTTGCGAATTTATAAAACAACGTTTATAAATTCCATTATAAATCTATTTATTTTATAACAACTTTTTATAAATCTCCTTTATTAATCTATTTGATTTATAACTCAATTATAAACCAAAAGTTCACATTATAAGTTAAACACTTATAATTTATTTGTTTGAAAAATCGTTCCTTTGAACTTCATAATTATAAATCCTATAACTTATAAGATTCAATTATTTATCCAAAACCATTCTTTTAATGACTTTATAAATTTTATAAACCTACTGTTTATAAAATTCCATTTATAATCTCACCGTTTATAATTCTATAAATCTCATTCAATTTATGAAATTCATTTTCACTTCATTCAAACACTTATAAAAACTCGTTTTATAATGTCAATATTTCAATTTATAAATATCCATTTATAAATCTCTTAATATAAATCAATTTATACTATTATTTTAAAACGTCTTTAAATTCCTTTATAATTTCACCATTTTTATTCATAAAATAATTAAATTTTATAAATCCTATATTTCAACTTTTTATAATAAATTCAAAAATCCCGATTAAACTATTTTATAAAATCATTAGCACCATACTCTAAAAAATCAGTTTTTAACTATTTTTCTCAAAAATCATAATTTTTATAACTTTAAAAATTATAACGTTTATTTATATAAAATGGATCAATTCCAAAAATATTTTTTATTTTCAAAAATCACTTTAAAAATCATTTTAAAATCCCAAAATCTGGGTCCAATGATGCTACACACCAAATAGTCAATCACGACAACAACGATATCATATATCGATATGATAATCCATCAAATATCAAAATATCTGAAATCAAATAAAAACTGTTGAGGAATCCAGTTGGATCCCTCCAACCTGTTTTCCTGCATCCAAAAACATTAGCACAATACCAATTTCGCTCCAGTACGAAATTATCGCGGTATACGTTCTTATTAAATATTATCCGCTTAATAACGGCGCAATAGGGTCTCATCCGCTAAACAAAAAAAATGCGGGAAATCAATCAACTGCAATATATACATATGCCAATATATATATATTGATATTATTTATAATACCAATTTCACTGTTTATGAAATATTCGCGGTATATGTTTTTATTAAATAACATCCGCTTACTAACGGCGCATAATGTCTATTTTAACAATCAATAGATATCAATCAACATTCAAACATGCATTCAAATATTTTAAATCTAACTATTTAAAATAAAATCGAAACTGATTCGATTGAGTGAGAAATTCTCACCTTGATTTTAAATTCCGTTTTAGCGATTTATTTCGAATAAAATTAAACGGACGTTTAATTTTACCCAAAATTCTCACTAACTCCAATCGACTCCAAACCAACTCCATCACGTAGTGCTCATCCATACGATTCCAACGCAACTGGTTTCGCGCGTTTTCGACCTCGTATGAAAAAGTTATGAATTTTTGAAGTTTGTACACGATTTATATAAACAAATCAACATAATTTAACTAATTTCAAACTCAACTTAAATCAAGACCGTCCACTTCTATCCCAAGCCCATCAGGCCCGTGCGTCCCCACCCCCCTTTCTCCTTCATCATCACGCAAATACCCAGTATTTTGCACGAACAAAAGAACCCATGACTTAGAAACTAGGGTTTGATCTTGCTCCTCGATCACACGACGAAACTTCATCACGTAGGCACCAAATCGAAGCCACCAACCTAAGCTATGCTCGGCCTGAACCCTGGCCAACTCGGCCTCATGTGCTGCCTTGGAATGCGTGCGCAGGCCTGAAGAGAACGGCCCCCTTTTCTCCTCCATCGTCGCTCCAAATTCGATCATAACCGTTGGATCTCTAGTTCGTGTTGTGCTCTACAACTTTCTAGTTGGAAGCTTCATCTAATTGCTGATGGATTGGAAGATCTAGAGGAAAGAAGTTTGGCAAATTCTGGCCGTTCAGGGGGGGGGGTGGCGGCTGTGCTTATGAAATTAGGGTTTGGAATGATTTTTTATCAAATTATGAAGAGAGTGGTGCTATTTATAGAGTTTCGTTCGACACTATTCATCCGGAAATTCCGAACTCCGATTTAGGCGCCGTAACCAGCGTTTTTAGGGTTTACCCCGCGTTCCGGACGCAATGGAATAGGTTTCAGAAGCTAATTCGGAAGTATGTGCGAGTTATGGCTGTAAACGCTCAATTTGAATTAAACCGATTTAACTCGATTTCTAGGCGTTTTAATTTGTACAGGACAAACGGTAAATCCAATTGACTTGAAATTTGAAACCTTACAATAATATCACATTACGGATCCGATGAAACTGGTTTCGTCGAAATCCAAGACTTTTTGAAAAATGGCTATTTTAGCTCGCCAAATTTAAATTAAAAATAAATCGATGCGTTTCGAGCTGCCACGATCAAACGATAGCTCCGATTGACACGAAAATTGAAATCCGGTAATAACTAACTATTATGGATCCAATGGAACTGGTTTCGTTCAATTCTGAGACTGTTCAAAAATTGACTATTTTTACTAGTCGATTTTAATATTAAAATATTCATTTTTCACAAATTAACTTTTAATTCGATTTTAAAAGTTCTAAAATATCATTCTAATTCTAACATGATAAAATAAAATTTTACAAATCATTTTCAATCATATTTAACTCTATTTTCAATTATTTCCATAATTTAACGTATTAAATTATCGATTTAATTATTCAATTAAATCCAATAATTCAAATAAAAATTTATTTGACTTATAAATTCACTTTTTAATATTTAAAATTAATTAAATATTCAAATTTAAATTAATAAAAATTCTGGGTCGTTACAATCTTCCCCCCTTAAAAGAATTTCGTCCCGAAATTACAAGTAAGAAAAGTTATAAAATCTATTAATTTTCCAAAATCCATAGTTAAATTCCTTACAATAACTTACTAAGTTTTTCAAATCATACTTAGTTATCTTTTCAAAAACAACTACTATTGTTTAACTTTCAACTTCAAATCAAAGTTAAAGTTTTCAAAATTTCCAATTTTCTCAAAATTTTTCTAACGCCTTAAATTTTCGGAAAAATTCTCCATAGTCTCCTTTGCGCGGCTCGATCCGAAAAAAAAAATGACAGTATATATATCACAAATATACATCTCATCAAGTAATGAGGCATCCCGCAGGGAAAAAAGTGTAAAAGTACGATATTTAATCCGAGATATGTACCTTATATTTTATTAGCGAGCATATACGGCTAATATAGCGCAAAAGTGAGCTCCAAATGCGAAGCAAACGCGATCCGCACCTACTAATCACTCAACAAACAACATGAGAATCATGCATATATGAAAATAGTATCGATATACAACATATAGCAACATAATAACTATATATGTCAACATAGCAAATGCAACATATTCAAACATGCATTCAACAATTTCATAATCAATATATATTCATTTATATTCTCATTAATATTCAATGAATTGGTTTTCAATTTAATCACATTTGATTCATTAACATTGGATTTTATCAACATTCATTCTCAATTTTAATTAGTTTGCATTCACTAATTAAATCCAATTCACGTTCAATTCTATTACAAAAGTTGAATTTCACTTACATAACTCAAGTTCATATTTCATTTTACTTTATTACTTTACTTCGATACCAATATCAACTTCATTCAACAACTCTTAAGTTATATTCCATTTAACTTTAAATTCACTTTTTTATTTATAACTCATATTCATATAGTTTCACTTCTTATATATATAAGTTTATTTCACAATTGTAAATTACTTTAATTATAATTCAATTCTTATAATTCTTTTGCTTATACAATTATTCTTCAATTTAGATTATTCAAACAACCAAACAATCAACTTATATATACTTTAATAATTTTGAAAAAAATTTCCTTTATATATAAAATATAATCAAGGTAAAATTATTTCATTTACCCAATTTAAAACCAATATTATGTCGAATTATCTTGTTTAAGAGTTTAGAAACCCCTATCTACGATAGTTAGCTAGACTAGATCGACTGGAATCTATAAACAATCAACCGATAAGTCAACACAATATAAAACAATTTATATTCACTAACAAATACGCTCTCATAGCTATTATTACACTCAAACTCATTCTAGAGTACTACTGACTCTATCTCTAATGAATACTACCCAACAGAACCATGGTTGTCGCTTAACCATATGCTCTGATACCACATTGTCAGGACACGATTCTTCATCTTCCGAAAATTCAACATCGACACTCACTTTATCGACTGCCGAGAAATCAAACGACGGAAAACCGAACACTGAGGGTTTTTAAGAAAAAGAAAAGAAGAAAAGAGAAGAGAAAAAGATAGAAAGAAGAAGAAAATAGATAATAGAGAATTTTAACATAGAAGAAATAGAAGAAAAGAGAATAGAGAACATAGAATAGATAAGAAGATAGAAAATTTAGATAGGGAAAAGAAGATAGAATATTTTAAAATTGAAAGAAAAGAGAATAGAGGAAAAAGAAAACAGAAGAAAATAGGACGGAACAGAAAACAACAGAACAACATCAGAATCTCACAATTCGCAACGGAACAACATATAATAATAAATGAATAATCTTTAAACAAAGAACCATATCAGTTATTACATTTCATACATTTCATTACATCATATCATCAGAGTGTACAACAACAATCAACATCAAACAATGCAACGGAAAAAGAAATACTATATAACTAGTAATACGCCACGCCATCCAGCTTGCCTCCAGCAACTCCAGAATATCCAGAATATCCTGATAAACCTAACTCTTGACTGCCCGTGTGGAAATTGGTGGGCACCCAGAGTTTAGGAAGGAAAACAATAAACTCCAAGTCAGTCATGTGACTGGTGTGAGAACTCAAAACAGTTTATTTGTCTTTAAAATCAAAATAGAGGAATATTTTTAAATTCAATTCGCAATGCTTTTAAAAATGAGACTACCATAAGGCCTCCCGCACACACACACATGCAAACGCAGAATCGGAGGAGATTTCTCCTTATGATAGTCAAAGATGCTTGATACGCATTTAAAATAACATTTGATGTTATTACTAGTGCATAGTGTAGGAAAAATTTATTTTGAAAGTAGAATATAAATCTTAGCCAACATACGACCATTATCGTATGCCTACTATAGCTACCATCCAAACAGTGTTGCGACACCATAAGTGAATGATAGGTTCTACAACTAATACCGTATAAGTTTCGTATTGTTTCATTGGATTTCCAACAAATGGTCAGGCCAAGGAACTTCCCATTGCCACATGAGAATGCCTCTGGAAAGACATCCCCGAGAACCAAACCGGAACTCTGCCAACACAAGGCCGGGTTACCCCTAACTGGGTAACTACTGACACGAGCACGCCATTCCCCGATCGTAAACGACCTTTCTCACGGGATCCCGAAAACCAACAACCACAAAGTAATAAATTCGTAGTAACCACATAGGTTAAATATCTGGGCTCCATACCATGATACCACCTCTATCCAGAAGGAAATGTACATACCCTAAAGGGTGCTACCCCTCATAACCTTGCTGCATCTTTCCTGTTTTGACCATTTCCGGGGTGTGAGGCTCGACGAAGTCACGTCCACAAAAACATACTTTATACAAAAGCCATGCTTTGGGTCAACAAATGATCAACACAATGATCACTAAGATAGACGATCAAATAAACGATCTTATCACAATAATCAACACAATGATCATTTCAGCATCACTCAGCATATCACATTACCAAATTGGGAATATATCGCTGATAACTTCAACTATATAACCTCTGAGCTCGTACGTCTCAGAGAAGGGTGTTAAGCTAAAAGAATAAATTCTCCGCCACCACAGAAATATATTTGAAAGAAATCGGCTTTATATCTCAACTTGTAATGTCAGACATACAATCCATACAAGTCTGTTCCGGGCTCGAACAAAACCGAAGGCACTTACAAAGAAGTCCTTGCAATCCGGATATTCACAATCCTGATCGGATTCACCATCACATATGGAGAACTCAATACCGTAGCTACTCGGTGCAGAGTAAATCGACAGGTCATCCTATCGCTCTCGCAAATACCGGGTCTTCAACACCGATCTTCAATGCAATTATAACGACGTATCACATATTCGGAATGGGTTATACGACCCCATGGTCCTTTCCCGGTTAACCCGAATAGTGAGCGCTTATTTAAAAATACGTGTGGCATTCACATTCAAACAAATCACATCAAATACCCATTCAAAGGGAAATATTGATAGTCGGCTATTGAACTATCACTGGATATGCACACATCACCAGATTCCAAATAATTTTCCAAATTATTTATTTTCCAAAATATCTTCACTAGATATATAATTTCACACTTTAAAAATAAATCAACATTTATTTTTAAACCAATTCCACTTCCTTTATAAATCCCTTAGTGAATTTATATTCCAAAATATTCATGCATATACGATTTCAACTATCCATTTTCAATTTATCTTCAAAAAGATAAATTCTAAATATTCACTTCATATTGGAAAAACAATTCCATACTTATTCAATAAGTAATTCACAAATCTTTTTATTTTCAACACTTAGAAAATATTCAATATACTTAAATCGAGATTAAGTATATATTTCATTCTATTAAGGAAATCATTCTCTTAACATATTTATTTGGGCCAAAACGAATGTTGCGTAAAACATCGTTACGACAACCCAAAATCACTAGTATAGGGATTCGAAATTAAAAATAGATATATAAATCCCAATACTATACAAAACATTTCCTTTCGGAAATTATTTACTATAACAACAGTGTTATAGTCCATCATCTCCTTTTATTTCTCGAAAACGTCTATTTCAACAATTAATGTTGAAATCTATGGTTTCGAATCTCAACACATTTTAAAACATTGTTCGATCGTTTTAATTCAATTTCAATATCACATTCAAAACAATTTCTTTAACATCTTATTCACTATTCAAAAACGTGAATATACTTCATTAACAATTTCATCCTTTTATTCATTTTAATTCAAAGGATTATTCACTATTCAAAAATGTGAATATAACTCCATTAATAGGTTTTAACAATTTACTTATCAAAATAAGTCATTTGCGAATTTATAAAACAACGTTTATAAATTCCATTATAAATCTATTTATTTTATAACAACTTTTTATAAATCTCCTTTATTAATCTATTTGATTTATAACTCAATTATAAACCAAAAGTTCACATTATAAGTTAAACACTTATAATTTATTTGTTTGAAAAATCGTTCCTTTGAACTTCATAATTATAAATCCTATAACTTATAAGATTCAATTATTTATCCAAAACCATTCTTTTAATGACTTTATAAATCTTATAAACCAACTGTTTATAAAATTCCATTTATAATCTCACCGTTTATAATTCTATAAATCTCATTCAATTTATGAAATTCATTTTCACTTCATTCAAACACTTATAAAAACTCATTTTATAATGTCAATATTTCAATTTATAAATATCCATTTATAAATCTCTTAATATAAATCAATTTATACTATTATTTTAAAACGTCTTTAAATTCCTTTATAATTTCACCATTTTTATTCATAAAATAATTAAATTTTATAAATCCTATATTTCAACTTTTTATAATAAATTCAAAAATCCCGATTAAACTATTTTATAAAATCATTAGCACCATACTCTAAAAAATCAGTTTTTAACTATTTTTCTCAAAAATCATAATTTTTATAACTTTAAAAATTATAACGTTTATTTATATAAAATGGATCAATTCCAAAAATATTTTATATTTTCAAAAATCACTTTAAAAATCATTTTAAAATCCCAAAATCTGGGTCCAATGATGCTACACACCAAATAGTCAATCACGACAACAACGACATCATATATCGATATGATAATCCATCAAATATCAAAATATCTGAAATCAAATAAAAACTGTTGAGGAATCCAGTTGGATCCCTCCAACCTGTTTTCCTGCATCCAAAAACATTAGCACAATGCCAATTTCGCTCCAGTACGAAATTATCGCGGTATATGTTCTTATTAAATATTATCCGCTTAATAACGGCGCAATAGGGTCTCATCCGCTAAACAAAAAAATGCGGGAAATCAATCAACTGCAATATATACATATGCCAATATATATATATTGATATTATTTATAATACCAATTTCACTGTTTATGAAATATTCGCGGTATATGTTTTTATTAAATAACATCCGCTTACTAACGGCGCATAATGTCTATTTTAACAATCAATAGATATCAATCAACATTCAAACATGCATTCAAATATTTTAAATCTAACTATTTAAAATAAAATCGAAACTGATTCGATTGAGTGAGAAATTCTCACCTTGATTTTAAATTCCGTTTTAGCGATTTATTTCGAATAAAATTAAACGGACGTTTAATTTTACCCAAAATTCTCACTAACTCCAATCGACTCCAAACCAACTCCATCGCGTAGTGCTCGTCCATACGATTCCAACGCAACTAGTTTCGCGCGTTTTCGACCTCGTATGAAAAAGTTATGAATTTTTGAAGTTTGTACACGATTTATATAAACAAATCAACATAATTTAACTAATTTCAAACTCAACTTAAATCATGACCGTCCACTTCTATCCCAAGCCCATCAGGCCCGTGCGTCCCCACCCCCCTTTCTCCTTCATCATCACGCAAATACCCAGTATTTTGCACGAACAAAAGAACCCATGACTTAGAAACTAGGGTTTGATCTTGCTCCTCGATCACACGACGAAACTTCATCACATAGGCACCAAATCGAAGCCACCAACCTAAGCTATGCTCGGCCTGAACCCTGGCCAACTCGGCCTCATGTGCTGCCTTGGAATGCGTGTGCAGGCCTGAAGAGAACGGCCCCCTTTTCTCCTCCATCGTCGCTCCAAATTCGATCATAACCGTTGGATCTCTAGTTCGTGTTGTGCTCTACAACTTTCTAGTTGGAAGCTTCATCTAATTGCTGATGGATTGGAAGATCTAGAGGAAAGAAGTTTGGCAAATTCTGGCCGTTCAGGGGGGGGGGGTGGCGGCTGTGCTTATGAAATTAGGGTTTGGAATGATTTTTTATCAAATTATGAAGAGAGTGGTGCTATTTATAGAGTTTCGTTCGACACTATTCATCCGGAAATTTCGAACTCCGATTTAGGCGCCGTAACCAGCGTTTCTAGGGTTTACCCCGCGTTCCGGACGCAATGGAACAGGTTTCGGAAGCTAATTCGGAAGTATGTGCGAGTTATGGCTGTAAACGCTCAATTTGAATTAAACCGATTTTACTCGATTTCTAGGCGTTTTAATTTGTACAGGACAAATGGTAAATCCAATTGACTTGAAATTTGAAACCTTACAATAATATCACATTACGGATCCGATGAAACCGGTTTCGTCGAAATCCGAGACTTTTTGAAAAATGGCTATTTTAGCTCGCCAAATTTAAATTAAAAATAAATCGATGCGTTTCGACCTGCCACGATCAAACGATAGCTCCGATTGACACGAAAATTGAAATCCGGTAATAACTAACTATTACGGATCCAATGGAACTAGTTTCGTTCAATTCTGAGACTGTTCAAAAATTGACTATTTTTACTAGTCGATTTTAATATTAAAATATTCAATTTTCACAAATTAACTTTTAATTCGATTTTAAAAGTTCTAAAATATCATTCTAATTCTAACATGATAAAATAAAATTTTACAAATCATTTTCAATCATATTTAACTCTATTTTCAATTATTTCCATAATTTAACGTATTAAATTATCGATTTAATTATTCAATTAAATCCAATAATTCAAATAAAAATTTATTTGACTTATAAATTCACATTTTAATATTTAAAATTAATTAAATATTCAAATTTAAATTAATAAAAATTCTGGGTCGTTACACCTGATATGAGGTAATGTAGCCCTGGCCAATTCAGATTCCAACCTCATAATGAACTTCTCGTTTCTTTTAAACACGGTATCCACAATGGCATGACAATATCTTGCCAAATTCTCAAACCTTGTAGCATACTCTAACACGATCATCACTCACTGCTCTAATTCAGCAAACTTTCTGAGCAAGTTTGACTATGCCATCACAGACATGAATCTCTCCTCGAACGTCCTCTTAAACTCAGCCAATGCCATCGTTCCTTCATCCACTCCAACCGTCACACTATTCCACCGTTATGAAGCTGCTTCTTCAAGCTGCCTCATAGCAAACCTTCTTTTTTGTTGATCATCGAGCCCTAGATCTGTAAAAATCCTCTCACGATGCAGCAATTAGTTCCCCAATTCTATGGCGTCTTCAGTCCTAATAAATGGTTTTCCTCCCAACCTAGCATAGTCTCTACTCAACACAGCATAATTGTTAACTACTGTAGCTTCATCGGATCCACCTCCAACTGCTCCAACATCAACACTCACTTGCATCATATTCATGAAAAACTGATACATGGCTTTCACGTCAACTTATGGAACTTTATTACCGGTATTTTCAGCTCGTGCCTGACCTAGATCCCTTCTAGTATTAGGTCTGGCATTTCCATCTCCAGTGGTGCTTCCTCTTCCAACATTATCTCTTCGAGAATCCATATCTACATTCGAATCTTTATGAGATACAGAAAAGTAACCTAAGAAAGTTAAGAGCCTAGAGACAAAGTGCATACTTATATATAGCAAATCTAAGTACGTTACTATAATGTTATCCCTTTCCCTAATTTTATCGCTAATTCCTTAGAATTATATTTTTTTTAAATCATCTTTTTAGTTAAAGTTTCTCATAAACCTATGCTCTGACACCAGATTGTAGCATCCCTTGTCTGCAGTTTCAAAGCTAAGCGCTACAGATGCTACAGTCATCCATAATATTAACTTCCAACGACTAAATATGTTATTTTAATGGTATTCATAATATTAGAAGTACACGAATATTAAAAAAATCGCAGAATTAAAAAACAATATTTTTGATTACATTTCCAAAACATGTTGTGACAACCCGGAAAATTTAACAAGTTAAATTGGAATAGTTAATTGATTTTAAATTATTTAAAAGTTAATTTTAACTTGAATTTCAAATATTAATACTTACTTGAAAATTTAATCATTGAATTATATAGTTTAAATATTGAATTTAATAATTGGAAATTGGATGAATTGATGAATTTGAAATTTCTAAACATGTTTAAATAATACGAAGGCTTATAAAATTCATGATGATAATACTGGAGATAATAGAGTGATTGGAATTTAATTTAAAGATAATTTGTTCAGTTTTGAAAATTTATTGTTTAAAATTGAACCTAAAATTAGCCTACTGAGGCACAGTCTCGGAATTAGACGAAACCAGTTTCATTGGATCCGTAATAGTTAGTTATTATCAAATTTCAATTTTCGTAATAATCAGAGTTGTCGTTTGACCCTGGCAGCTCGAAATACTTAGATTTATTTTAATCGATTCAATTTAATATCGATCATTTAATTCTGTAACTTGCACATACGATCGAATTAGCTTCCGAAACACGTTTCATTGTGTTCGGAACGTGGGTAAAACCTTATAAATGCCTGGCGACTTGTTTGATTCAGAGTCCGTTCGAACAGCCTGTAAAATATAAGAATATTAATAAAATTAAAATAATAAACAACTTCTTCAAGACGCCTTCTTTTCCTTCTCAAACAGGCGACCCTCTTTCCTTAAAACTGTATCTTCCCCTTTCTGCTGAAATTCGTTCTCCTCCTCTCGTATTCTTGTATGTTCGACTTCGAAAAAAAAACAAAGTGGCGACCGAGTGTTGTATCCACGGCGGTTAGGGTTTGGTCTCGCGATGTGTACTCGAGCGTCGTTGTTAGGGGGAGCAAGGTCAGGCCGCGTTAGGGTTTCAGTCAGGCTCTCTCGCGCAAGCATCGGAGGGGCGACGAGTTCAGGTGAGAACGCGAGTCGCGACTGGGTAGCAGAGGGTGGGCGGCTCGACCAATTTCGAGCGAAGTTGCGTGTTGGAGGGAGGGGGCGGCTACGATGGGGATTTGTCAGGTTTGGGCGCGGTGATGTTGAAGGCCGTAGCTAGGGTTTTCTCACGATCGACTTTCTGTGAGTAATTTTTACTTCAGCTCGTTTTGTTTAAGCTTTTACCTTAAGAATAGTTGTGATTAAATAGTTTATGAAATAAGTTAATGGTTAACTAAGCAATTGATTTGCAGTTATTGATTGAGTAATTTGTAATTGGTGATTTACAGTGGGTAATTAGGTTTTATAAATTAACAGTGAAGGTTAATAATTAATAGTTAGGGAGCAATGAAAAAAAAAATACTTGGGAAAGAAATAAATTTATAATCACTGGATGTAAATAATTGGATGAAGTGGATTGAAAATTTTAGGGAGGAAATTTGGTTTTATGGAATTTAGATGGTTGAATTTAAATATTTAGTTGGTTGTATTGATTTGGTATGCTCTGTGATTGATGATCTGGTGATTGTGTTTTTGAATGGTTCTCGAGTCAGATGTTGTCTAACTCGAAGTGCTGGAAATTTTAAGTTGGCTCAAACTTAAAATATAAGAAAGTAAATGTTTCCGTTATAAAAGTTACTAAAGGCTTAATGCTTTGCAGTACTTTAAATTAGTAGAGCAATCAAAACGATTTGGGTTATTTATCTTAGGAATTAACGAGTTGAATAAATAATAAATTAAATGGTTAGTTAATTATCTAAGTATAAGTAATTCAGAATAATCATTTGATGGTGAGTTAAACAATTACTTTATGTAAATAAATAAAATATGTTAACTTCAAGAAATTAATCAAGAGATTAATTGAGATTGTTAAGTAAGAAGTAATTAATTTATGAATAAAGTAAAGTGAAGATAGTTAATTACGGTTTGGGATTAATTGGAAATGATTAATATTGTGTTTAATTAATGAAATTAAATTATGATTAGGATAAATTAAAATGAATTAGGAAATCCTTAATTTATAAAATTGATTATGTAATTAATGATTGATTAATTAATCAGTAACAAGTGACTTATGAGAAGTAAATTAATATAAGTAATTATGGATTAATTATGGGAAAAAAATAATAAAATAAATAATTAATTATTTCGTGAAGTAATTAAGATTTCTTATTGATCTTGGTTTAGAATAATTAATATTGTGAAGGTAATTAAGGATAATTACTTGGATAATAAAAATAATAATTAATCCAGGATGATTAATTAAGATGAATAGTGAAGGGCTGACTAATTAATTGATTTGTAATTAATTAATATTGAATGAAAGAATCTAAGTCTTTAAGTTTGAAAATTCAATTAGAATCAATTAAATTGATTTGTATGAGATTAAGCTTTGCTTATGAATGAGTAAATGGTATTGGATGTTTTGGATGAGTGGATATCTCTGATATAGAATTTTGTTTATTCCATTCGAATATCTTGGGTTAGAATAACATATGTGTCGAAGAAACCACGTTGAATTTTATAAATTGAATTGAGAAATTAATAGGGTTAAATAAAACTGGATTGGTTTATCTAAGTCTGGTACTTAGAAATTGAGCTTATAGCAAATTGTGAATTGATTAAATTGATATATGTTACCCGGGTTTATATGAGCTGATTGTTTTGGTATTTCATGTTAGTTGGGTTTACTCACGCTGGTTTCCAGCCTGACCCGGGTGTTACTTTGGTGTAATGCTCGGGTCAGACCGAGTATTACAGATTTTCACGTTAGGACGTTCAGGAGCTCAGGAGGCGAGTTGGTGGCAATATCGTAGAGAGTATATCCGCTGTATTTATATTATTGTTTATCTGAGTTATGATAATTGTAAATATTCAGTGACTGTATATTATGTGAAACTCTGATGTATATTAAATGTAATCGACAGTTATAATATCCTTTTGTAAACTGTTATTATTTATTTATTATATTTTATCCGCTGCGAATGTGAGATGTATGGTGTTTCTGTTCTTCTTCTCCTATCTCTTTCTTCTTTTTCATAACTATCTGGAATTTTCGGGTTCGAAAATTTCAGGTCGTTACATTTGGTATCAGAGCTGAAGGTTAAGCGAGAACCTTGGCTCTGGTGGGAATTACTCATTGAATAGAGTCTGTAGTACTCTAGAATGAGTTGAGTGTGTGTGTGTGTGTGTGTGTGTGTGTGTGTATATGAGAACGTACTTGTTATTTGCTTATAAAGATTTTTAATGATTTTATATAAAAATATATATTTTGATATATATATATATATAGCAATATTTCCTTCTAAGGAATATCTAGATGATTGGTTGTTAAATTATTGAAATTAAGTTAAGAAGTGAAATAAAATACGACCAAATTGAAACTTATAACCAAGTTGAAGAGTAAACTTATATAACAAAATGGAATTTGAAATATAGATTGTAAATGTAATTTATAAATTGAAATAAACTTCATAAATGAATGAGATTATAATTTGAAATAGAATGCCAGAGAATATTTGAAATAGAGTAAGATGAAAATTCCAGAGTAATGTTTAAATATGAATTTGATGGATTGGGAGTTTGGAATTTTGGGAAAAATTAAAATTCCTTTGGGTTTGAAAGTGGTTTCTAAGGGTGTTGAAGAAAGAATAGTATTATTTCAAAAATATTTTTGTGTTTGAAATTTGGGAGATTTGAAATCAAAAATATTTGGAAGTGTTTTTAGAGAGATAAAAGCATTTAACTCTTTTGGTCACTGGAAAATAAAGTCGGTGATGACTGCAGCATCTTCGATGTTCATTTTCGAGTTTCTAGAAGAGAAATTGCTCCCAAATTGTTTAAAATTGGAATTGTTTGTGAATTGGGTTTGGTTTTGAAATTTAAAGGGATAATTGAATTGGTTCAAAATATAATATGGTTTGAAGTAATTGGATTGGTGATTGAAAATATATAAGTTTAAAAATTTTAAATGGGAAATTGGAATGGATTAAATTGAAGTGATTTGGATTCTGAAATTAAATTGATCATAATTCAAATTGATTGGAATACTATGAAATTATAGTTAAAATTGAACAGGATTAAAATCAATTCAAAATTGATTTAAATTTGGGAAGGAATCAAGATTGATTCAACTTGAATTGGGAATTAATCAAGTCCAATGGAATTTGGAGTTATTTGGATTGGAATTGGGTCACTTTAAATGGAGATTTAAATTGAATTGTTGAGGAGGTGAACAGTTGGCTCTTGACTATTTTCAATATAAATTGTTTTGATATAAACTTATTTTCTAAGCCATTAAATATATACAGCCTTTCTTTTTAAAGCTAATTTATTATATTTGTTTTACCATTATTTTTGGAGCTATTTAAATATTTTTCAATTGTTTCCTAAACTATATATTGTTTTTCCACTACTTTGCAAATAAATTACTATCTTTCAATTGTCTAAAAATCTCTGGAACTATTCAACTATTTTTCGACTATTTTACAATTAGTTAACTATTTTACAATTATTTTGCAACTAATAATTATTTTTCAACTACTTACCTATTTTTAAAATTTTCAAGCTATTTTTCTAAACTGGTCGGAGTTCAAACTGTTATTGATTAAAGTACCCAACTGAGATAAGGATTGAAGTAATAATCCAAATGGGGATTAATGTAAAGGTGAATAAGGAATGTGAAATGGTTCTTTTGAACTGAAAGAATATTTTGAGAAATATGAAATGAATAAAGATGGAAATTGGATATTTCTATGGTTTTTGAGAGTGTTTGGAGTATAAAAGGGTTTTATACAAGAAAGTAAGGATCCAAAGTTTTAAAATTTATATATATATATATATATATATATATATATCTGAATATATATAAAGGATCTTATGAGGATTTTGGGAAAGGCTTTTGATTTTTGGGAAAAATCAATATTGAGTTTTGGAAAGCCTATTTTGAGAATTATCGATTTTGGGATAATCAATTTTATGTAAAATAGCTTTGTATGATATCATACTAGGTGTATGATTTGAAGATACTATATGTGTATAGTGTAAACTATTTTGATGATGGCTCTGGGGAAAAAGGCGTCCCCTTGAAATGAACTTCTCAGGAGTGCCACTGGGTGGTGCTGCCTGGAGCCCGAGGGGGTTCTAAAGTTAATCCTGTGAGGAGTCCGGACAAAACTAGTTCCTGGGGATTATGAGTAGTGTATACCATAGCGGAAGTCGTGTGTGCCGCTGAGAGCCAACAGTCTGCGTTTGAGTTTATCTCGGTAGACTGCGACCTATGGTATAACATAGCGAAAGTCGTGTGTGCCGCTGAGAGCCAACAGTCTGCCTTTGAGTTTATCTCGGTAGACTGCAACCTATGTAAGAGTGGAGAAGTTTCATTTTGATAGCGAGATCAGAGGCCGCGGAGAGCCTACAGTTACATGGACTTTTGTTGTGACTGCAACGTAACCCTGGATGTAACTGTGATCTGTTGTGTGGGTTCCATGGCGTAATCGAGAGTGCCGCGGAGAGCCTGCAGTTACATGGACTTTTGTTGTGACTGCAACGTAACCCTGGTATGTAACTGTGACCATGGAATAGGGGTGATGATTTCCAGAGCATCCTCACTAAAGATATTTCCTCTATTTTCAAAAAAAAAAAAAAAACTGTTTTCGATAATTTCAATAAAATTGTTTTCAAGTATTTTCACTGGGTGTTGAAAACGGGTTTACCAAGTACTTAGAGATTTTCAGTCCTACGCCTGATCAACGTATGACTGAATTTCTGTGAGAACAAGGATGGACTGGTTGAGGCATCGAGTTAGAAGAAATATTTTTATAAAAAGCTATTTTAATTGTATTGTCTGAATTTGAAGGCATTCCTAAATTTTAAAGTAAAAAGGGGATTTTAAATTGGAATTATAAAATAAAATTGGACTCGGGATATTTAAATGAAGCGATTCTTTGAAATAAAATCGCATACTAATTTGAAAGTTGGAAGTAAGTTAATTAACAAAATAATTACTTGATTGAGTATGTTAATAAAATTTAACTCGGTTAAATAAAATGGATTGTAAGTTAATAATGAAGTTGGAAACGAATTCGAATTGTGAATAGAATTCAACTTGGGTTTGATAATGAATTAAATAAGAGGAGATGTAAGAAAAAAAAAATAGAGTTGGATCGAAATAGCGATGGTTTGAATTACACAAAAAATTCAAGTGTGATTTGAATAATATATAGAGTAATTTTCAAGTAAATTTGATAAAATGGAAGTGTTGTTGAATGAAATGAAAGTGGATTATGATAAAAAATGGTTAGTGAATAGAAATAAATTGAAAATGTCTTGTATAAATAAAAAAAAATCAAAGTTGTAATTGGAATCGGATTATTAAACTGAACTTAAGGTCGGAGGCATATTAATTTGAAGTAAATGAGTTAAGTATGTGCTTGGATATTATTTGATGAATTATGATGGTCAATTAAAATGAAATAGAAGGGCTAACTGAATTAAATGGAATTTGATTTGATGAAAATCAAATTGAATGGAAATAAACTTAAATTTGATGTTGGAATAAATTAAAGTAATTAACTTAAGTTTAAAAATTTATTGAAAACTTAGTTTCGAATAAGGATAAAAGTCCATTAAATAAAAGCTTGGATTAAATTAATTTGGAAATGGTTATTAATATAGAAGCGTTGAATGTGTCAAGCTTAATAAATAGTTTAAATGAAGTCAATGCGGAGATGAAATGAAATGCATATGTATGGTTGATGAATAAATTAAAAATGAATGGAATTAGATATAAAATGAGTTGAAAATTAATTTTAAGAAGTTGTAAACTAAAATAAATACTCTATTAGGCGAATATTGTCATATTTGCATAAAATGAATTGTTGTTTGACGTGAATAAAAGAAATTAAAATTCTTTGAGTTGAGAAAGGTTAGATAACTTGAATTTGTAATCAATTGAAGGGAATATGATCTTGTTTGGATTTAAAATAGATTGAATGTATGAGGTTGAGTTGAAAACCATTAGAATTTAAGGGAATGGCATATAAATTTGGTTGGAAGCAATTGGATTAGCTTTAAATTATATAAACCGCTTATGGTAAGCGTTTGGTGTTTGTTGTTTTTGAAATGCTTGTGTTTAGCCATTGAAAGTAAGTGAAATGCTAATAGAATTTCTATATATATGGCACTTACATATTTAAATTGAGTAAGTACAGGTACAGGGAAGCTGTTTGGATAGATTTGGGGTATGCTAATAGCTAAAATTTATAAGCTCCTTGCTTAAATTGCTAAATAAGGTACGCCTACGCAATAAAAAATAGGAAATATTAACTGTTTTTGCTTTTTCCGACCGTGTGGGTCGATGTATACATATTTATATCTATTGTCAAATTGCAAAAGCTCCTCCGTACAAAGGAGACTCTGCCAAAATTTTCTGAAAATTTTGGGAGCTAGAAAATTTTTGGAAAATTTTAGTTAACGACAAAACAATTTCAAATGGGAAACTTAAAATAAACTAGTAAATGAAACTAATATGAATCAGTTTAAATGAAAGATATAACTCCATATTAGAAATCGAAAATAAATTGAATTCATACGAAACGGTGGAAACTAAGTTGAATAGATGTAATGTAAAGGCTTCTGTAAGAAAATGTATACAATGATTTGAAAGATTTCGATTGGATATTGTTGTTAAATAGAATATGCAGGTGTTATAAAGGAAAAAGAAAATTGTGTTTGGTTCTAAAAGATAAATTTGAATTGCCCGACTGAAAGGTACGTATTGTGATTCTGTATGATATTGGATTGGGTTTTTGATGTAGCCACTTGGCTTTTGTTTTCTTTTTGGAATTTGGGAGCCCCTAGAGGCCTTTTGTAGTAGTACCGAGCTAGCCGCGCAAAGGAGACGCTGGTGAAATTTTTTTGGAAATTTAGAGAGTTAGAAAATTTTGGGTCAATTTTGATAATTCAAAATTTGATTTTTAGTTTAAACTTGAATAAGTGATGTAAATTAATGTCGTTGGAAACGATAGAAGATTTTGGGAAGATGGTTAATGTGATAGTGGAGCTTTAATAAAAGGTAGTTGGTAAGATGTTGAAATGTTGGTTTTGGGGGCAAAGTAAACGAGTATTGAACTATTCTTCCTAACTAGTAATTTCGGGGACGAAATTCTTTTAAGGGGGGAGGAATGTGATAACCCAGAAATTTTAACAAGTTAAATTGGAATAGTTAATTGATTTTAAATTATTTAAAAGTTAATTTTAACTTGAATTTCAAATATTAATATTTAGTTGAAAATTTAATCATTGAATTATATAGTTTAAATATTGAATTTAATAATTGGAAATTGGATGAATTGATGAATTTGAAATTTCTAAACCTGTTTAAATAATACGAAGGCTTATAAAATTCATGATGATAATACTGGAGATAATAGAGTGATTGGAATTTAATTTAAAGATAATTTGTTCAGTTTTGAAGATTTATTGTTTAAAATTGAACCTAAAATTAGCCTTCCGAGGCACAGTCTCGGAATTAGACGAAACCAGTTTCATTGGATCTGTAATAGTTAGTTATTATCGAATTTCAATTTTCGTAATAATCAGAGTTGTCGTTTGACCCTGGCAGCTCGAAACGCTTAGATTTATTTTAATCGATTCAATTTAATATCGATCGTTTAATTTCGTAACTCGCACATACGATCGAATTAGCTTCCGAAACACGTTTCATTGTGTTCGGAACGCGGGTAAAACCTTATAAATGCCTGGCGACTTGTTTGATTCAGAGTCCGTTCGAACAGCCTGTAAAATATAAGAATATTAATAAAATTAAAATAATAAACAACTTCTTCAAGACGCCTTCTTTTCCTTCTCAAACAGACCACCCTCTTTCCTTAAAACCGTATCTTCCCCTTTCTGTTGAAATTCGTTCTCCTCCTCTCGTATTCTTGTATGTTCGACTTCGAAAAAAAAAAAACAAAGTGGCGACCGAGTGTTGTATCCACGGCGCGTTAGGGTTTGGTCTCGCGATGTGTACTCGAGCGTCGTTGTTAGGGGGAGCAAGGTCAGGCCGCATTAGGGTTTCGGTCAGGCTCTCTCGCGCAAGCATCGGAGGGGCGACGACTTCAGGTGAGAACGCGAGTCGCGGCTGGGTAGCAGAGGGTGGGCGGCTCGACCAATTTCGAGCGAAGTTGCGTGTTGGAGGGAGGGGGCGGCTACGATGGGGATTTTTCAGGTTTGGGCGCGGTGATGTTGAAGGTCGTAGCTATGGTTTTCTCACGATCGACTTTCTGTGAGTAATTTTTACTTCAGCTCGTTTTGTTTAAGCTTTTACCTTAAGAATAGTTGTGATTAAATAGTTTATGAAATAAGTTAATGGTTAACTAAGCAATTGATTTGCAATTATTGATTGAGTAATTTGTAATTGGTGATGTACAGTGGGTAATTAGGTTTTATAAATTAACAGTGAAGGTTAATAATTAATAGTTAGGGAGCAATGAAAAAAAAATTACTTGGGAAAGAAATAAATTAATAATCACTGGATGTAAATAATTGGATGAAGTGGATTGAAAATTTTAGGGAGGAAATTTGGTTTTATGGAATTTAAATGGTTGAATTTAAATATTTAGTTGAATGGTTGTATTGATTTGGTATGCTCTGTGATTGATGATCTGGTGATTGTGTTTTTGAATGGTTCTCGAGTCAGATGTTGTCTAACTCGAAGTACTGGAAATTTTAAGTTGGCTCAAACTTAAAATATAAGAAAGGAAATGTTTCCGTTATAAAAGTTACTAAAGGCTTAATGCTTTGCAGTACTTTAAATTAGTAGAGCAATCAAAACGATTTGGGTTATTTATCTTAGGAATTAACGAGTTGAATAAATAATAAATTAAATGGTTAGTTAATTATCTAAGTATAAGTAATTCAGAATAATCATTTGATGGTGAGTTAAACAATTACTTCATGTAAATAAATAAAACATTTTAACTTCAAGAAATTAATCAAGAGATTAATTGAGATTGTTAAGTAAGAAGTAATTAATTTATGAATAAAGTAAAGTGAAGATAGTTAATTACGCTTTGGGATTAATTGGAAATGATTAATATTGTGTTTAATTAATGAAATTAAATTATGATTAGGATAAATTAAAATGAATTAGGAAATCCTTAATTTATAAAATTGATTATGTAATTAATGATTGATTAATTAATCAGTAACAAGTGACTTATGAGAAGTAAATTAATATAAGTAATTATGGATTAATTATGGGAAAAAAATAATAAAATAAATAATTAATTATTTCGTGAAGTAATTAAGATTTCTTATTGATCTTGGTTTAGAATAATTAATATTGTGAAGGTAATTAAGGATAATTACTTGGATAATAAAAATAATAATTAATCCAGGATTATTAATTAAGATGAATAGTGAAGGGCTGACTAATTAATTGACTTGTAATTAATTAATACTGAATGAAAGAATCTAAGTCTTTAAGTTTGAAAATTCAATTAGAATCAATTAAATTGATTTGTATGAGATTAAGCTTTGCTTATGAATGAGTAAATGGTATTGGATGTTTTGGATGAGTGGATATCTCTTATATAGAATTTTGTTTATTCCATTTGAATATCTTAGGTTAGAATAACATGTGTGTCGAAGAAACCACGTTGAATTTTATAAATTGAATTGAGAAATTAATAGGGTTAAATAAAACTGGATTGGTTTATCTAAGTCTGGTACTTAGAAATTGAGATATGAAATAAGGTTGCTTATAGCAAATTGTGAATTGATTAAATTGATATATGTTACCCAGGTTTATATGAGCTGATTGTTTTGGTATTTCATGTTAGTTGGGTTTACTCATGCTGGTTTCCAGCCTGACCCGGGTCTTACTTTGGTGTAATGCTCGGGTCAGACCGAGTATTACAGATTTTCAGGTTAGGACGTTCAGGAGCTCAGGAGGCAAGTTGGTGGCAGTATCGTAGAGAGTATATCCGCTGTATTTATATTATTGTTTATCTGAGTTATGATAATTGTAAATATTCAGTGACTGTATATTATGTGAAACTCTGATGTATATTAAATGTAACCGACAGTTATAATATAATTTTGTAAACTGTTATTATTTATTTATTATATTTTATCCGCTGCGAATGTGAGATGTATGGTGTTTCTGTTCTTCTTCTCCTATCTCTTTCTTCTTTTTCATAACTATCTGGAATTTTCGGGTTCGAAAATTTCGGGTCGTTACACATGTTCCATATTCAAATTACATAATCTCATAATCGTTTCCCAAGTTCAGATAAAATGTAGTCATTACATAAATATATCGAGAGCGACATAGTACGATCCCCCTTGTTGACCAGGATACTATATACAATACAGCGGAATCAATCCAAAATATAAGAGCAACTCTTAATTAGCTATCCATCAACTTGGGTTTTGTTTGTCAACCTAATAAAACCTGTAAACCTCAACACTCAATCTACTCGAATAAATTTTGAGCACTCGAAAATTTGAAGATAAATAAACTTCAAGTCAGACATAAAGTCTATTGTAAATAATAATATACATTTAGGATATTTGATATTTAGTGAGATCATTCTGCTTAGTGGAACGGTTTTCCCCCACTAATATCCACTTTAAAATATATCTTTTAAAAATCGTAATTCTGCAACCAAAATTGGTTAAATTTGTAAAGTAATATCATGAAAATTTACATATCAGTCTTCATATGGACTACATGTCCATACACTGTAAATTTATTTGTCTAACTACCAATCCTTGACTAGGCCTACCAAAACACATAAAAATCAAACATATGTTAAATACTTTTTTTTGGACAGTCTATTCTTACTTCTCTAGGTCTAACTGATCCTAATGGTTTTACGGACTTACCAATAAAAAAATTTCCTTTTTTTAGATTCCTTTCTGTGTATAATATAATTTGTCTTACTTGCGATCGTACACCAGTTTGATCTAGTATTCCAACATTTGAGTTGTTTTTCTTAGAATCACCAACTCATAAAATTTTCCTTCAAATCTTTTTCTTTCAAATTGATTTAAATGTTTAAACCATTCTTTAAGCAAGGAAATTATACATATTCTTTGCTTTACTCAAATCACCTTGTCATGTTATATTTTCTTTACACGAAACCTTGTTGATTAATATGTTTAAACTTCTAAAAGTACCCCTTTCAAAACCTTTGAAAGTACCCCTTTTAATACGAGTAAAACTTTAGGCCAAAGGCCAAAACTTACCTTTCGAAATAAAATTTGTCCTTACGAAATCATTGGAAAAAAAATTATGAAACGACCCGCAGATCCGTACCCCTTGAGTTAACACTATTCTACCTAAATCAACTCAAGTTGTACAGAAATACGAAACATTTGGGTTAAAGAAGAAGAGGTGGAAGAAGAAAATAGAAAACAACAACAGAATCTAACCATCGCAACGGAATAAAATATAATAGATAATAAATAATATTTACTCAAAAATCAAATATCTCTGTTTAAGTAACGACCCACCTTTTTGGACAGTTTAAACCGACGATCAAATACACATGCCGATTCCAAACCATTCAAAAGGGCAGATGGTTAGTGGGGTAAATAAGAAAAGAGAAGAAAGGGAAATGAAACAACATAGAATCTTGCAGCGGAATGATAAAACATAATAGTCAAATAAACAGTTCATGAAGCTGTTTACTATACTTTGATCATTATTTATACAACATTTATCAGAGTTATATATATACACCTGAACAAATAAAATAATGCAACAGACAGCATGATGCAAAGATAATAATAGTAATAGTATACCAGATCTTCGTCTTCGTCCTCCAGAATAGATCTTCAATAAGCTGAAAAAACTCAGGTCTGAACCGAGCGTAATGAAAAGACAAAACACTCGAGTCAGGACTAAAATATCCTCATGTAAGTTAAATCAATCGTAAATAAATATGAGTGTAACGGCGTCAGGGATGTTTACGAGGTTTGACATCTCCTATCCAGTGTCAACGTGAGTGTAATAACTTAAGAGATGTTATGGAATTTTCCATCTCTCAAGGATCCGTTAAACTATCTCTATGTAGTACAATACGCTATTATAATATGTCTACAGTAAAGTAAAAGTATTAAAATAGCGTTAAGGCGTTACCATAATTCCCCTTAACACATTTTATAATGCCATAGTCTATACAGCACCGTAAACCCCACCGTAAACTAGTGGTTATCAGAGGGTACCCCATAGGTATAACACAAAACAAAACGTAGTGGTCGCGAATAGGATAATCAATATGACAAGGTACATGAGGCAATACCAACTAGGATACTAGTAGTTGCGTGATCCGGACTGATGTTGAGCATAGCCAGCAACTACCTCAACAACGCGAAACAACACTCCGAAATCGAGGGGTGCACCCAAATCGAATCACAAAAGTAATAGATAAGGTATCGAAGAAGTGTGTCCGCTAGAGATGGCGAACCTCAATGGCCCAGCACGGCTCCTGTTTTAGTCATATCAGGGGTCATCCAATATCGTTCTCTTTCTTCTGTCAACGCGTTCACCAAACCATCCACTTCATTCTGGACAACACTCTGCGTATACTAGTTATTAAAGTGGTTTTCGGCATCGACAGAGAGTATGTCCATATCCGATCCCGGTCTCTTTAATAACTACGTATTATTACACCGATGGCCCTTTTTCATTTCAAATCGATTCATAATTGATATCAAAATATCAAATTTGCTTCAAAAATCAAATCCATTTCAAATATCATCATATCTATTCAAAATGTAAGATTCCGTTTTAAAAATCATTTTTTGCCTCAATATCTCATTTCGTTTTCAAAATCATTTCGAATTTCAATTTAGGTTGCAACTTCATTTAACCCAATTCATATTTAAATTCAAGATTTAAATATAGACATTTCACCCTATTGACCAGCTTGAATCTTTTTAAAAAATAGTTCTAAGTAGTTTAAAAGTAGTTTAAATAATTAAAATAGTTAAAATACTTAAAATATTTAAATGGATTTCAAATAGATAAATTAATTTAATATAGTTAATGTAGGTTAAAATAGTTTAAGTATTTACAATGGTTTATATAACAGAGAAATTTGGAAAACAAAATGAAACAGCTTCAAAACCAAACCATTTCAATTATAACTTCCCAATTCAAATCAATTTCAATTTCCATTCTACCGATTCAATTTCGATTCGATTCAAATCAGTGTCAACTTTGACTTCAAATTAATTCAATTCTACATTCACCTTCAATTAATTCAATTTCAATTTATATCGATTTGGAGCTTGATTTTTCAAAATATCAATTTATAACACTTAACAAAATTTATCCTTCAATATTCAAATTTAAATCCAAATTTAAATCCAAATTTCAAAAAAGATTCAATTCCAAGATCAATTTCAAAATATCATTTTCATATCACTTTTACTTGGTAACACTCAAAGCTCGAAACAATGTTCAATCTTTAAAACAAGTAATTTTCGAAATTCAGTCATATCCAAATTTTAAATTTCAAAGTCTCAACTTAAATTATTTAACAATTTCTTTTAACCAAAATTTATTTCAACATTCCAAACTCAATTCGCAATAAATTCGATTTCTATAAATTGATTTAATTTATAACTTTTAAATCAAAACATTTAAATTAATTTCAAATCAACGATTTTAAAATTTATTAATTTAACCACTCCGGTGTCCGTATATAATTTTCTATCCTATGGCCAAGTGATTTGTTATTTCAATTTAATGTTAGGGGTGAATATATATCACTTAAATCAAATCACAGTGTCAAATGTGTGTATAACAGGATATACAAGCAAATAAACATCCAAACATTAAAATATCAACCAATAGCATCCATCGAAATACATCATCCAATAGACAATACAATTCACGGCAGTTTCATAGTTATCAATATCAGGTAATTTAATCGCAAATCAATTTTTAATTTCAATTTGACTGTCAATTTAATTTTCAGCGGTGAATTCAAATGATAATCTATATGACAATTAAATTTTATCAAACAATGGCAAATAAAATTCATATCACTTCATAATATCAAATTTAACTACCATAAAGATATTCAACACGTTGTGAGCGTTATAAAACACTCATTTTGATTTTTACGATTTTAAGTCAAATCGAACGACGTTCGATTTAACCTAAAAGTTAATGAGCCCCAAACACTCCCAGATATACACTGCAACATAGCTCTCGTCTCTGCGATTCCAACGCATCCTGTTTCGTCCAATTCTGATAATGGACGAAGAAGATACGTTATTTACAAGTTTATACGATTTAATATAAAATTAAATTACTAATTTCTTTTAAATTTTTATACCAGATTCAATCCTGCTCGTTCAAATTTAGATCTGAGGGATCCAAGCCGCGTTCCACGTTCTTCCTATTTGCATTCTCTACAGGTAATACGAATGGAGGAAACACCAAACGCACGCAACTCATAACCGAACGTCGCTCCTCCACCTCTCTCCTCGACTTTGATCGGAGACCACTACCGATCGCATCTACGCGATAGCCACCACCGGCCTGAGTCTTATTAAGCTCGGCTATCACCATCACTTGGAAATCTCGAACGAACGGCCCACTTTCACAGCCCCTCTGTGGCTCCAAACGGCGACGATAAACAAAATCTGCCGTTGGATGGAGAGGTCTCACCTAGCTCTACGATATTCGTGTTGGAGGTTTAGGCTAAAACGGCTCGGATGAGGAGAAATCGAGGGTGGAAAGTCGTGACTTTTCGGCCATTGAAACAAAACATACGGCGGCTAGAGATAGCTAGGGTTTTTACTGAGGATATGTGTATATATGTAAACGTACATAAATAAAATATTATTATTTTTCATCTTTTTCGGACGGACTCCAAATGAAACGTTCCGCCAGGCGTTTATAATGTTTTACCCACATTCCGAACATAATGGAACATGTTTCGGGGCCTAATTCGATCGTATGTACGAGTTATGGAAATAAACGATTAATTTTAAATTAAATCGATTAAATTAATTTCTAAGCGTTTTGAGATGCCATGGTCAAACGACAACTCCGATTGGTATGGAAATTGAAATCCAATAAAAATAAACTATTACGGATCTAATGGAACTGGTTTCATCGAATTCCGAGACTATGCCCCGGAAGACTATTTTTAACTCGTCGGTTAAATCGACGACTTTTCAAAATTTACAGAATTGCTTAAGATTCCAATTTTAAAATCTTATTAACTCTATTATAATCCAAATATAACTTATATTCACTTTGGAAACCAATTTGAATCATATTAAATCAAGTTTCATTTATTCACTCTATCTTCATACATTTAAATTTCAATATCAAATTAAACATATCGAAGTCTGAATTTAATTATTCAAACATTTGTAATATTAAATTTAAACAAATTTGATTTATTCTAAAATCACTATCTTTTGAAATATTCAAAAATAAACTTATAAAATTTAACTTTCGAAACAAATTCCAATTATAGAACAACCATTTCCATTAAACAGTTATTCAATTCCCGTTATTTAATTGTTTAATAAATTCCAAATATTAAATTTAAACAATTTAATTGTTCAATATTTGACGGATTTCAATATTGGATTTTTAAATAAATTTTCGTTATCAGTCGATTACTTTTATTACATAAAATGAATTCCACATTATTATTTAACTTCAGTTAGAGATAATGCACTCAACTAATATATAAACTTTCATTTCAATTGCAGTTGGTTCCCAAATTCAATTCGACTAGCTAAATGAATATGTAACTTAAATAATTATCACCGTTAACTTTTATTTACACTTATAGGTTTATTATTTACAAACAAGTGTCACAATTTCCTATATAATACAACTACATTCCATTACCATTGACTATATATTATTTCATTTGATTTGGGATTTCATTTAAATAACTTAGATAAAATTTGTTGTAATTCTTTCTAGTTATTATTACCATACATAAATTACAAATTTTTAATTCTTCCCACATTAAACCATGAAATCTTATTAAATTAACTATTTTAATTATCGAGAATTTACGGGTCCTTACACTCTCCCCCACTCAAAACTTTTCGTCCCCGAAAAGGAAAAAGAAGGGAAAAGGAACTAAGTATAGAATTTAACATTTTACATATTTGATTCAAATTATCAACTTATAAAACAATGAAATTCCATTTATAAAATCATTACTACACTTCCACCATGCTACTCTGATTAGCCTATGAAGTTTACGAGTTAGTTATCAAAACAAGTTATAAAATTTTAAAACTTGAAAATTTTTCTAACACCCGGATTTACGAAAAATTTCGGCAGAGTCTCCTTTGCGCGGCTCGATCGGTACAGCTACAAAACGCCTCTACGGGCTCCAAACCAATAAAAGAAAATCAAAAGCCAAGTGGCTCATCAAAAATCACCAAATCCAATGACAAAATAAACATGTACTTTTTGTCGGGCAATCCAATTTTTCTTGATTTTAAATACCTGCATCTCATTTACCAATGATATCCAATTATATAATTTAAAAGAATCATTTTATATTTGGCATCTTCAATTTCCAATATAAGCGTTAATTAAGTCCGTAAGCCGTAAATATATCATCCGTGAGCAATATCAAATCTCATCGCTTATTCGATCACACAATTTCACTTCCAAACTAGTATCGTTCACACGACTCTCTAGTGCGGATTCGGATTTGGTTCCTTGATTGGAAACTGTTACTCTCCTTGCATAGCCATATACTATGATAGAGAATTCCAAAATCAAATCAAAAATCCATATCCAGGGTTCGCCATCGAGAATCGAGTGAAAAATCCTAACTTGGACCGATATAATTCATCTCGAAATTTTGTGCTCGAATTTGGATCAAATCATTATGCGAACAAAATAATATACGTACAACTCACGTATTACCTTCCAATGGATTTCTATCTAATTTATCTATAATAAATTATTTCATTGGCTTTTATTTTTATTTACAATTAATTATTCACAATCCATTATTCGGTTAGTATATTCATTTCTTTACATAGCATGTTTTTTTGCATTATCTTTTCTTAAACATCGTATGTAACAACCCGCATATTTATCGATTTTATATTTAAATATTTTATTTAAATATTTTGTCATTAATCAGATATTTGTCCGAAAAGCTACTTTTTGCAAACGGTCAAATTAGGACCCGAGACCACTTCCATTGAGTTCGAAATGCCGTTTACAATCTTTTTAAGTATAAACTTTGATATGTTTGGGGTTAGTGGAATTTCACTAACTTTCCCGCTTTGGACTTTGGGTTGGTTTAGCCTATTAAACCTAAGTTCCGACCTCTTCTCCTCATCTCTTCATAAATTCCTACCTAACTCTAGTTTTAGCATTAATGGTGAGTGGAAAGAGAAATTAAAATTCCAAGCCCAAGTTCATTAGCAAATTCAACATCCAACTCCAAAATCAAAGTAAAGACATTGGATTCAAGCTTGTAGTTGCTTCTCTATTGACTTCAAGCTTCTTCTTCATTGAATTTTCACAATTCTAGTCTATAACTATATGGGACTATTGGGAATGATTCCCCTTCACTTTAGCATGTACATTTGCATTTGGTTTGGATTGGATTGGCGAAAAACTCCAATTTTTAGCGTTTTTGGTAAAATTATGCACTTAGGTCGTTCTGCCAATGCTAGGTTGTTCGCGTGGAAAAGTCTCGGCCTTCAAATAGCTCGTTTCTGGCCCTAAAACGTTCTACAGCCCTAGGTCGCTCGGCTCTGGCTCGATAGGTCGTAGGTCGTTGCCGCAAGGTCTTAGGTCGTAGGTCGCTTGGCTTTGGGTCGTCCGGTCTTGGCTAGCTTGGTTATAGGTCGTTACCTCTAAGTCGTTAGACCTTATACTTTAGGTCGTTGCTCGCCCTTCCCACATAGGTCGCTCGGCCTTTGTTCCATTTGATCGCGAACCTCGATAGGTTGCGTACCCCTTAAGTCGCTCGACCACTAGGTCGCGAACAGCTCTAGGTCGGTCGACCCCTTTAACTCGTAGGTCGCTCACCTCTTCTAACCCGCGAGTTCCTTAAGTCGTTCGTCTTCCTTAGGTCGCTCACCTGGTTGAGTCGCACCTTACCTTAGCTCGGCCATGTTAGGTCGCGAGTTTCCCTTAGGTCGTTAGACCTCAATACCGTTAGGTCGCATGACCTTTATACCTTTAGGTTGTTTACCCTGTTAGGTCGTGAGTTTAATTAGGTCGTACGGCCTTAAAATGTTAGGTCGCTTGGCCTGTGCTTTTGTTAGGTCGCGAGTCACTTAAGTCGCTTGCCTCTGTTAGGTCGCTCGTTTCTTCAAACCCGCGAACACCCCTAGGTCGCAACCAATAGGTCGCTCGATCCTATTCTCCCTTAGGTCTTCGCTAGGTCATACCGTTTTGGACGGGGCGCTGCCCCGCACCCCCGCCCGGACCCCCCCCCCCCCCCCGTAGGGGATCTTATCTGAAAAACATTCAACAGAACTTGCTTTGTTGAGATGCTGAGATGACCATTCTTCGAGACAAACTATCTTGGGCTTCTTGGTCGATTTTGTGGTGTCACAGCCTTGCTAAAAAGGCGGGATAACAACTTTAGAAATATGAAGGTTTTAATACTAGTAGTAAATATCAAAACTCTTTCAATAAAATGATTTCAACTCTATTTTCAATAACAAAGCTCTTTTCTTAAACCGTTTTCCAATCTACTAGTATATACAAACCTTTACCTCACTCGGATGAGAAATCTAATTAAACGGCTTAGTAAAACAAGTGGTATGAAACGCTTGTGTTCACTTCGTCGGTTAATTCTTGGACTTGTTCGATTGAACCTCTTGTGACAATTTTCTAGTGAAGATTTACAGTTTGTTCGTAAATATTTAAGTTAAGCAAGTGGTTATGGGACACGAAGATAAACTTTTATATTTACTAGCTTAGTGTAATTGACACTTCTCGTTGATCATGACGATCATTTTATGATTTAGACTAGCAATTGTGTGATGTCTCGTTGTTTGCAAGGTTAGACTAGACCTCATGGGTGTGATTCCGACTCACACATATCTCTTTGTCCGCAAGGTTAGTCTAGACACCATTTGTGTGATTCCACTCACACATACCTTTTTGTTGCGAGGTTAGGCTAGACACCATTTGTGTGATTCCACTCACACATACCTTTTTGCTTTTTGGTTAGCCTAGACCTCATCTGGGTGTTTTCGACTCACCCATATGGGGTAGCTCCCCATGGTCTTCGGACCATCATGTGATAGGCCTCTTTTCCTTTTTCTGTGATTTCTGGATTTCTTATGTTGATTTCTGGAATTTATGTCATTGACTTGTTATGAGTACAAGTTTAGGGTATAATGCCCTCTTTGGATCTTTGAGAAGATTCTTGTGATATTGATTTATCTTTTATTGATTGATCTTCTATTGATCATCATTTGCATACTTATAGTCGTATGTCAGTGTGGATATTTTATGTTTATGACATATCTTTTATTTTATACCATGTCATCTGATATTATAGCTAGACTGATCCGTTTATTATTTTCTTAAATAATACTTGGGTCAGACCGAGATGTTACAGGTGCTTCTGCTTGACTTCTTCCCGAGATTTGCTACTTTGACTTTTGGCTAACTATTTAGATTAGCAGTTTTTGTTGTATACACTTGAGATATAGACTCATGGTTGTATTCTTTTGTATAGCGCGTGTTGCTATTCTTTTGTATTATTGTGGATCTTTTTGACCACTGCTCTGATGTACACTTTTATGTGTTAGTTATATATTCATATCTTCTTCCGCCTTTGTGATATGGATGTCTGTGACTGATTTGTGTTATGCTTATTTCTATGTTTGTTTCCGAAGATTATTTATAGCCACCGTGTGATTAGCAATCACATGGATGGTCGCTCCTCAACAGCCTTATTCTCCGTGCTAGTTGATAGCACTACACCATAGTGTTCTTGACTAGCGTGGGTATAGAGGTGGGGCGTCACAGCTTGGTATCAGAGCCAAACTTCGGAACAATGTAGAATAACTTAACAAGGATCATCGTCCTAAGTCCACCTTAGAAGTTATGTCTTAGGATTAATTCGAGTCGTCGTACCGATTCATCCTATATCCTTTATGATTCCTTGTTTTATCTAGCAAGATTGCTTGATATTCATTTGTGAATAATCTTCTTCTTTCTCTTCTTTCTTTCTTAAGGAAGAGAAATGGTTAGACCTGGTCGTCCCAGAGCTGGACCATCTAGTGCTCCACCCTAAGATGGAGTTTTTATGACTACCCAGCAACTTCTTGACCTTGTCACGAATGCTCAAGCAGCTGGTTCTAATCCGGAACCTACTCACCCTAAATCTGGGTTTGCACATTTGTGCAATGATTACACCAACCTAGGCGGGAAGCCATTTAAAGGTTCTGAAACTATCATCGAGGTCCAGGCTTGGTTGAGGACCTGCGATCGAAACTTCATTAGCATGAATCTCGTCGATCTTCACCGTGTTCAGGTGGCTTCCAGTATGCTCCAAGAGAGATCATTGGACTGGTATGAACTTCTTATTTCTGAAGTCAACGAAGCGGACCTTACCTGGGAGAAATTCCGGACACGCTTCGAGTTAAAATTTGTACCAGAAGCAGAGAAGGTAACTCTGGCTCGACGCTTTATAGACCTTGTTCAAGGTGAGTCCTTTGTGACTGATTATGTCGCAGCCTTTGTGTCGCTTTCCAAATATGGGGTTGAATACGTCAACACCCCATTGAAGAAGAACCAGAGGTTCGTTTATGGCTTAAACAAAAGCCTCAAGAAGCCATTACTTCTAAAGTTAGAAGTTCCTTTCGACCAACTTATAGATATCGCTCTTCGTTTGGAAGAGGCTGATAAAGAAAGTGATGTTGAAGTAGAAGCTTTCAAACCCAACTTCAACAACAAAAAGAGGCCCAGTAAATTCAAAGGCCCTTATCCCAACAGAAAGGGTAAGCAAGCAACCCCTGCGGCAAAGTCTCCTTCTCCTAGTGGTGCGAGATGCTTCAACTGTGGATCTGGGGATCATTTTGGGAATAGTTCTCTAAGCCCAAATCTTGTCGCTATTGTAAGAGCCCGGATCATTACATACATCAATGCCTCAAACGTGAAGGCAAGAAGGAGGGAAAGTTAAGCGTGGCTCGAGCCCCTGGCAACACATCTCGTGGCCAAGGTATTTCTCATTCCATTCTTGATGGTATTATTTTATTTCATGATCAACCTATTAGAGTTCTCTTTGATACGGGTGCATCCCATTCTTTTATATCAAAGGAACTTGTCGACACTTTCTCTTTAAAGGTTGATGCTTTAATGACTTCCTTGAGAATTGCGAATCCTGTTGGTGGATCCGCAACTCTTAGTTTGCTTTGTAAAAATGTGGAGATTATTTTATGTGATTTTCCACTCCTAGCCTATTTGCATGTTATGCGTTACCTAGGCTTTGGAATGATTTTGGGAATGGATTTGCTTAATCGTTATGAAGCTCATATCCTATGTCCTGAGCGGACTATTTATCTCCGACATCCGCAATCTGTAAATCAGATTTCTATTATTCTTAAAGATTCGGATTCTGTGTTGAATGCATCTTTATATTCTTTAAATCCTCATGATAATGATGATGACGATGACGAAGATGTCATTTCTCGAATTCACGTCGTTTGTGAATTTTCCGTCATATTTGAGCCCGTTTTAGGTTTACCACCTAAACGAGCAATTGAGTTCAGAATTAATCTTACCCCTGAAGCTCAACCTATTACTCATCCGCCTTATCGCATGTCTAATAAGGAAAATGAGGAGATGTGCAAACAATTATCTGAATTGGAGACGAAGCAATTTATTCGCTCTAGCTCCTCGCCTTGGGGAGCTTCGGCTATTTTCGTGAAGAAATCCGACAATACGCTTAGGCTTTGCGTTGGCTATCGCAAGCTTAACGATCTGACTATTAAAAATAAATATCCTTTACCTTGGATTGACAATCTGTTTGATCAGCTTAGCGGAGCTAGGGTCTTTTCACAGTTGGACTTGGCTACCGGTTTTCAACAGCTTCGTATTGCTGAGGATAGTATTCCTTTGACATCGTTCCGTACTCGTTATGGATCTTATGAATGGCTTGTTATGCCATTTGGTTTAACGAATGCTCCGGCTTACTTCGTTGACCTCATGAATCGAGTTTTCAAGGCTTTCCTCAATCGGTTTGTTCTCATCTTCATTGATGATATCCTTGTGTATTCTAAAACCGAGGAGGAGCATGAAAAGCATCTTCGGATTGTATTGGAAACTCTTAGGATTAATCAATTAAAGGCGAAATTTTCTAAATGCCACTTTTGGCAATCTCGTGTGAAGTTTCTCGGTCATATTATTTCCGAATCCGGAATTTCCATGGATCCTTCAAAGATTGAAGCGATTCAAGATTGAAAGAGACAGGAGAGTGTGACAGAGATTCGTAGTTTTCTCGGATTGGCGGGTTATTACCGTCGTTTCATTAAAGACTTTTCTAAGATTGTCGTGCCTCTTACTGGCTTGACTAAGAAGGGAGTTAAATACATTTGGTCGGACAAATGTGAAGCCTCTTTTCAGAAATTGAAAGAACTCCTTTCTGATGCTCCTATTCTTGTTATTCCCGAGGGGAATCAAGATTTTGTTGTTTATACTGATGCTAGTCACGTTGGTTTGGGTGTCGTTCTTATGCAAAAAGAACATGTTATTGCTTACGCTTCTAGGCAATTGAACCCGGCCGAGACTAGATATGCCACACATGATTTAAAACTCGCGGCTATTGTTTTAGCCCTTCGAATTTGGCGTCATTATCTATTGGGAGAGAAATTTATTCTTTACACGGATCATAAGTCTTTGAAATATTTATTTTCTCAAAAGGAACTTAATTTGCGTCAACAGCGTTGGCTTGAGTTCCTTGCACCTTATGATCTTGATATTCTTTATACCCCGGTAAGGGTAATCGTATCGCCGATGCTCTTAGCCGTAAACAACAAGCAGTTGTTTCTGTGATGATATCCGAATGGAACGATCTCGAGATTATATCCACTTGTGAGATTCGAGTGCGCGTATCCGATTTATGCTCATCACTTGTTTTATGTAGCCTTGGGGCTCATCCTTCTCTTTTAGACCGCATTATTGAAGCTCAAGGGCTAGATCCTGAATGGCTCTTCGTGGCCAAAATGTTAAGGATAAAATTGATATTGAAGGTTTGAAAGACTTTGATATTGATTCTTGTGGCGGCATTCAAAAATTTGGTAGACTTATCGTACCAAATATTGGTGATCTTCGTAAAGATATTTTAGAAGATTCCCATCGTTCTAAATTCACCATTCATCTCGGTAGTAGTAAAATATACGTTGATATGAAGCGACTTTATTATGGGAGGGAATGAAATATGATATTGCTAACTTTGTTAAGTGTTGCATGACTTGTCAACTTGTCAAGGCCAAACATCAAAGGCCTGGTGGGTTATTGCAACCTTTAGAAATTCCAATTTGGAAGTGGGAACAAATTTCCATGGATTTTATAGATGGCCTTCCCATTCTCGTTCGGGTCATGATAGCTTATGGGTGATCGTTGATTGACTTACTAAATCCGCCCATTTTATTCCCGTTCGATCTAACCGAACCGTTCCTCTTTTGGCCAAACTCTTTATCAAAGAAATTGTTAAATTGCATGGAGTTTCTACTTCTATTGTTAGCGATCGAGATCCATTTTTTACTAGTGGATTTTGGAAGAGTCTTCAAAAAGCTTTAGGAACGAAGCTTAATTTTAGCACTACTTATCACCCCCAGTCCGATGGACAAACCGAGCTTGTGAATCAAACTCTTGAAGATCTTCTTCGAGCTTGTATGCTTAATTTTGGTGGAAGTTGGGAAGATCATGTTTCACTTGTCGAATTTTCCTATAATAATAGCTTCCAATCTAGTATTGGTATGGCACCTTTCGAGACACTCTACGGAAAGCCATGCCGATCTCCTTCTTGTTGGCTTGAGGCCGGTGAGAGGCTGGTTTTAGGTCCAGACTTTATTCGTGATTCCACAGAAAAGATTGAACTTATTCGACATAGGATGAAAGAAGCCCAGAGTAGACAAAAATCCTATGCCGATAATCGAAGAAGGAAATTAGAATTTTCTATTGGAGATCTTGTTTTTATTCGTGTTTCACCTATGAAAGGTGTTGTACGTTTCAGTCGGTCGAGAAAATTAGCGCCTCGATATATTGGGCCATTTCCTATCACTGAACGTATTGGTTCCATGGCTTATCGCCTTTCATTACCAGCTCAGTTTTCTGCCATGCATGATGTGTTTCACGTTTCTCAATTACGGAAATGCCTTCGAGATTCCGATTCTATTCTTGAGCCTGGTATTGTGGAAGAAATTGAAGTTTCGCCAAATTTAACTTACGAGCAGCATCCTAGTCGAATTATTGCTTCGGAGGTCAAACGACTTCGAAATAAAGATGTTCCGCTTGTGAAGGTTCAATGTTCCTCAAATCCTAAGGAATGCTCATGGAAATCCAGAGAATTCATCGAGCGAACACATCCGGATTTGCTTACTCCTGCTCTTTGAGGTGAACTTCCTATTTCAAATTTCTTTTGTGTTAATATGCTTTTATGGTTGTTACTTTTTATTTCCATCTTATATATTGCGAGGACGCAATTTCTTTAAGGAGGGGAGTCTGTAACAACCCTCATATTTATCGACTTTATATTTAAATATTTTATTTAGATATTTTGTTGTTAATCGAATATTGGTCCGAAAAGCTACTTTTTGCAAACGGTCAAATTAGGACCCGAGACCACTTCCATTGAGTTCGAAATGCCGTTTACAATCTTTTTAAGTATAAACTTTGATATGTTTGGGGTTAGTGGAATTTCACTAACTTTTCCCGCTTTGGACTTTGGGTTGGTTTAGCCTATTAAACATAAGTTCCAACCCCTTCTCCTCATCTCTTCATAAATTCCTATCTAACTCTAGTTTTAGCATTAATGGTGAGTGGAAAGGGAAATTAAAATTCCAAGCCCAAGTTCATTAGCAAATTCAACATCCAACTCCAAAATCAAAGTAAAGACATTGGATTCAAGCTTGTAGTTGCTTCTCTATTGACTTCAAGCTTCTTCTTCATTGAATTTGTGCAAAGGTGAGATTTTTATCTCACAATTCTAGTCTATAACTATATGGGACTGTTGGGAATGATTCCCCTTCACTTTAGCATGTACATTTGCATTTGGTTTGGATTGGATTGGCGAAAAACTCCAATTTTTAGTGTTTTTGGTAAAATTCTGCACTTAGGTCGCTCTGCCAATGCTAGGTCTTTCGCGTGGAAAAGTCTCGGCCTTCAAATAGCTCGTTTCTGGCCTTAAAACGTTCTACAGCCCTAGGTCGCTCGGCTCTGGCTCGATAGGTCGTAGGTCGTTGCCGCAAGGTCTTAGGTCATAGGTCGCTTGGCTTTGGGTCGTCCGGTCTTGGCTAGCTCGGTTATAGGTCATTACCTCTAGGTCGTTAGACCTTTAAACTTTAGGTCATTGCTCGCCCTTTCCGCATAGGTCGCTCGGCCTTTGTTCCATTTGATCGCGAACCTCGATAGGTCGCGTACCCCTTAAGTCGCTCGACCACTAGGTCGCGAACACCTCTAGGCCGCTCGACCCCTTTAACTCGTAGGTCATTCGCCTCTTCTAACCCGTGAGTTCCTTAAGTCGTTCGTCTTCCTTAGGCCGCTCATCTGGTTGAGTCGCACCTTACCTTAGCTCGGCCATGTTAGGTCACGAGTTTCCCTTAGGTTGTTAGACCTTAATACCGTTAGGTTGCATGACCTTTATACCTTTAGGTCGTGTACCCTGTTAGGTCGCGAGTTGAATTAGGTTGTTCGGCCTTAAAATGTTAGGTCGCTTGGCCTGTGCTTTTGTTAGGTCGCGAGTCACTTAAGTCGCTCGCCTCTGTTAGGTCGCTCGTTTCTGCTACCTCGCGAACACCCCTAGGTCACAACCAATAGGTTAGTCAATCCTATTCTCCCTTAGGTCTTCACTAGGTCGTACCGTTTTGGACGGGGCGCTGCCCCGCACCGCCACCTGGACCCCCCTCCGTGGGGGATCTTATCTGAAAAACATTCAACAGAACTTGCTTTGTTGAGATGCTGAGATGACCATTCTTCGAGACAAACTATCTTGGGCTTCTCAGTCGATTTTATGGTATCACGGCCTTGCTAAAAAGGCAGGATAATAACTTTAGAAATATAAAGGTTTCAATACTAGTAGTAAATATCAAAACTCTATCAACAAAATGACTTCAACTCTATTTTCAATAACAAAGCTCTTTTCTTAAACCGTTTTCCAATCTATTAGTATATACAAACCTTTACCTCACTCGGATGAGAAATCTAATTAAACGGCTTAGCAAAACAAGTGGTATGAAACGCTTGCGTTCGCTTCGTCGGTTAATTCTTGGACTTGTTCGATTGAACCTCTTGTGACAATTTTCTAGTGAAGATTTACAGTTTGTTCGTAAATATTTAAGTTAAGCGAGTGGTTATGGGACACGAAGATAAACTTTTATATTACTACCTTAGTGTAATTGACACTTCTCATTGATCATGACGATCATTTTATAATTTAGACTAGCAATTGTGCGATGTCTCTTTGTTTGCAAGGTTAGACTAGACCTCATGGGTGTGATTCCGACTCACACATATCTCTTTGTCCGCAAGGTTAGTCTAGACACCATTTGTGTGATTCCACTCACACATACCTTTTTGTTGCGAGGTTAGGCTAGACAACATTTGTGTGATTCCACTCACACATACCTTTTTGCTTTTTGGTTAGCCTAGACCTCATCTGGGTGATTCCGACTCACCCATATTGGGTAGCTCCCCATGGTCTTCGGACCGTCATGTGATGGGCCTCTTTCCCTCTTTCTGTGATTTCTGAATTTCTTGTGTTGATTTCTGGATTTTATGTCATTGACTTGTTATGAGTACAAGTTTAGGGTATGATGCCCTCTTTGGATCTTTGAGAAGATTCTTGTGATATTGATTTATCTCCTATTGATTGATCTTCTGTTGATCATCATTTGCATACTTATAGTAGTATGTCAGTACGTATATTTTATGTTTATGACATATCTTTTATTTTATACCATGTCATCTGATATTTATAGCTAGACTGATCCGTTTATTATTTTTCTTAAATAATACTCGGGTCAGACCGAGATGTTACAGTTGCTTCTGCTTGACTTCTTCCCGGGATTTGCTACTCTGACTTTTAGCTAACTATTTAGATTAGCAGTTTTTGTTGTATACACTTGAGATATAGACTCATCGTTGTATTCTTTTGTATAGCGCGTGTTGCTATTCTTTTGTATTATTGTGGATCTTTTTGACTACTGCTCTGATGTACACTTTCATGTGTTAGTTATATATTCATATCTTCTTCCGCCTTTGTGATATGGATGTCTGTTACTGATTTGTGTTATGCTTATTTCTATGTTTGTTTCCGAAGATTATTTATAGCCACCGTTTGATAAGAAATCACATGGATGGTCGCTCCTCAACAGCCTTATTCTCCGTGCTAGTTGACAGCACTACACCGTAGTGTTCTTGGCTAGCGTGGGTATAGAGGTGGGGCGTCACATCGTATCATCGAATTTTGCTTACTCAAGTTCATTTTAGACATTCTATATAATTTAATTTAATTCAAATTCAATTTTCCAATTGATTCTTAGCTATACCAAATTCTTTTGTTTACATTTACTTCAATTTCATAATTTTAGTTAATGACAAATTTATTTATGGAACATTTTATTAATCAACACTTTAGTTTATTAATCATCCTATAAAAGTCTAACCTCTCATAAATGACTTTTCTTAGTTTACAGTTATCTTAAAGGTTACAAATTCAATTTTTTTTACAATCCCTTTTGCAATTTATATTTATTTTCTATAACCAATTTACAAAGATATAATACGATTCATTTATCTTCTTTCTTAAGTTCACTTACTTGTTCCATTTATCCATTCATCATTTCATATTATATTTAAGTATTTATAATTTTTATCACAACCAAATTTTCCATTTATATACATTTTGATTCCTTTTGAGTTTTCCTTACTTGTATACTTCAATTATTTGCAGGTTCTGTTTATTTGTACATTATCTCATTACATATCCAAAACATCGTTTTAACTTTTAACATTTGGTAAGCTTGTTATATGTTATCAGAATGTAATTTTGGTATTATACAAATTTATAGAATTTCATTTTACTTAATTAGAATGTTCACAAATTTAATTTGTTTAAATCCTCTTGACCTTTCAACTTTAAAGGTACACAACAACTCTAAAGTTTTCCCTAAACATAAGCTTAGATATCTTAATCCTCTTATTTTATAGATTCTGGTTATCCACATTTCATTCAAATAATTTGAAAATTACTAATTAACATAACTTAGAAATTTAAATGCTCGGTTCTTTTCAAATCGTTTGAAATAACATATACACTTATATCTTTAATATATCAAATCATACCTTTGGAGTTTAAACCGAAACCCATTTACCCAAAATAATTTAGAAGAAAAGCAAAGCTTCTTAGAAGTCTCCCCCACTTTGAGACTCGAAAATTAACGTCGATGATGCCGCGCAGTCATCACCGAAATTATTTTCCAGCGACAGAAGGGAGGAGTACTGAACTGAATTCATTCCTTCTTAAAAATCCTTCCAAAATATTTCTCATAAATATTTTACAACTAATATCACAATATATTTTCTTCAAAGCTTTGAGAACCATTGTCAAAACCTCCAGGTCTTAAATTCAATATTTTCCAATTTAAATCTATTTCAATTTATAAGTCACCTTTATAAAACATTCTTATAGGATTTTCTTTCTTAAAACATTCCACAAGTGTTTTATCATTGTTCATTTTGTAATTCACCTCATTTATTAAATTACAATATCCAATTAATGATAATAACCAATATTATCATTCCTAACAACTTGGTAAGCTAGTTAAGTCACAATAATTTCTGAAAATTTTCTTTATATACAAAATATAATTAGAGCAAAATTATTTCATTTACCCAATTTCAAAACAATACTATGTCGAATTGTTCTGTTTAAGTGTTTAGAGATCCCTATCAATGACGTTAATTACTCGTATTGACCAGAATCCATAAGCCACTCAACAAATCAACCGACACAATATAAAACATTTTATATCACTAACAAATACGCTCTCTCATATGTATACACTCAGCAACTCATCATAGGGTATCACTACCCTATTTATAAAGAGTCAGACCCCACAAAGCTAAGGTTATCGCTAAACCAAAGCTCTGATACCAACTGCAACGTCCCACCTTTTTGGACGGTTTAAACCGACGATCAAATACACATGCCGATTCCAAACCGTTCAAAAGGGCAGATGGTTATTGGGGTAAATAGAAAAGAGAAGAAAGGGAAATAAAGGAAATGAAACAACACAGAATCTTACAGCGGAACGATAAAATATAATAGTCAAATAAACAGTTCATGAAGTTGTTTACTATACCTTGATCATTATTTATACAACATTTATCAGAGTTATATATATACACCTGAACAAATAAAATAATGCAACAGACAGCATGATGCAAAGATAATAACAGTAATAGCATACCAAATCTTCGTCTTCGTCCTCCAGAATAGATCTTCAATAAGATGAAAAAACTCAGGTCTGACCCGAGCGTAATGAAAAGACAAAACTCTCGAGTCAAAACTAAAATATCCTCATGTAAGTTAAATCAGTCGTAAATAAATATGAGTGTAACGGCGTCAGGGATGTTTACGGGGTTTGACATCTCCTATCCAGTGTCAACGTGAGTGTAATAACTTAAGAGATGTTACGAGATTTTCTATCTCTCAAGGATCCGTTAAACTATCAACTATGTAGTACAATAAGCTATTATAATATGTCTATAGTAAAGTAAAAGTATTAAAATAGCGTTAAGGCATTACCATAATTCCCCTTAACACATTTTATAATGCTATAGTCTATACAACACCGTAAACCCCACCGTAAACTAGTGGTTATCAGTGGGTACCCCATTGGTATAACACAAAACAAAACGTAGTGGTTGCGAATAGGATAATCAGTATGACAAGGTACATGAGGCGATACCAACTAGGATATTGGTAGTTGGGTGATCCGGACTGATGTTGAGCATAACCAGCAGCTACCTCAACACCGTGAAACAACACTCCCAAATCGAGGGGTGCACCCAAATCGAATCACAAAAGTAATAGATATGGTATCGAAGAAGTGTGTCCGCTAGAGATGGCGAACCTCAATGGCCCGGCGCGGCACCTATTTTAGTCATGTCAGGGGTCATCCAATATCGTTCTCTTTCTTCAGTCAACGCGTTCACCAAACCATCCACTTCATTCTGGATCAACATTCCGCGTATACTAGTTATTAAAGTGGTTTTCGGTATCGACAGAGAGTATGTCCATATCCGATCCCAGTCTCTTTAATAACTACATATTATTACACCGATGGCTCTTTTTCATTTCAAATCAATTCATAATTGATATCAAAATATCATATTCGCTTCAAAAATCAAATCCATTTCAAATATCTTCATATCTATTCAAAATGTAAGATTCCATTTCAAAAATCATTTTTCGCCTCAATAACTCGTTTTGATTTCAAAATCATTTCGAATTTCAATTTAGGTTGCAACTTCATTTAACCCAATTCGTATTTAAATTCAAGAATTAAATATAAACATTTCACCTTATTGACCAACTTGAATCTTTTTACAAAATAGTTCTAAGTAGTTTAAAAGTAGTTTAAATAATTAAAATACTTAAAATACTTAAAATATTTAAATGGGTTTCAAATAGATAACCTAATATAATATAGTTAATGTAGGTTAAAATAGTTTAAGTATTTAAAATGGTTTATATAACAGAGAAATTTGGAAAACAAAATGAAACAGCTTCAAAACCAAACCATTTCAATTATAACTTCCCAATTCAAATCAATTTCAATTTCCATTCTACCGATTCAATTTCGATTCAATTCAAATCAATGTCAACTTTGACTTCAAATTAATTCAATTTTCCATTCACCTTCAATTAATTCAATTTCAATTTATATCGATTTGGAGCTTGATTTTTCAAAATATCAATTTATAACACTTAACAAAATTTATCCTTCAATATTCAAATTTAAATCCAAATTTCAAATGTGATTCAATTCCAAGATCAATTTCAAAATATCATTTTTATATCACTTTTACTTAGTAACACTCTTACTTATAAAATATCAATTTATAACACTTAACAAAATTTATCCTTCAATATTCAAATTTAAATCAAAATTTCAAATATGATTCAATTCCAAGCTCAATTTCAAAATATCATTTTTATATCACTTTTACTTAGTAACACTCAAATCTCGAAATAATGTTCAATCTTTAAAACAAGTAATTTTCGAAATTCAATCATATCCAAATTTTAAATTTCAAAGTCTCAACTTAAATTATTTAACAATTTCTTTTAACCAAAATTTATTTCAACATTCCAAACTCAATTCGCGATAAATTCGATTTCTATAAATTGATTTTATTTATAACTTTTAAATCAAAACATTTAAATAAATTTCAAATCAACGATTTTAAAATTTATTAATTTAACCAATCCGGGGTCCGTATATAATTTTCTATCCTATGGCCAAGTGATTAGTTATTTCAATTTAATGTCAGTGGTGAATATATATCACTTAAATCAAATCACAATGTCATATGTGTGTATAACAGGATATATATAAGCAAATAAACATCCAAACATTAAAATATCAACCAATAGCATCCATCGAAATACATCATCCAATAGACAATACATTTCACGGCAATTTCATAGTTATCAATATCAGGTAATTTAATCGCAATTCAATTTTTAATTTCAATTTGACTGTCAATTTAATTTTCAACGGTGCATTCAAATGACAATCTATATGACAATTAAATTTTATCAAATAACGACAAATAAAATTCATATTACTTCATAATATCTAATTTAACTACCATAAAGATATTCAGTACGTTGTGAGCGTTATAAAACACTCACTTTGATTTTTACGATTTTAAATCAAATCGAACTACGTTCGATTTAACCTAAAATTTTATGAGCTCCAAACACTCCTGGACCTACACTGCAACGTAGCTCTCATCTCTGCGATTCCAATGCACCCTGTTTCGTCCAATTCTGATAACGAACGAAGAAGATACGTTATTTACAAGTTTATACGATTTAATATAAAATTAAATTACTAATTTCTTTTAAATTTTTATACCAGATTCAATCCTGCTCGTTCAAACTTAGATCTGAGGGATCTAAGCCACTCCACGTTCTTCCTATTTGCATTCTCTACAGGTAATACGAATGGAGGAAACCCAAAACGCACGCAACCCACAACCGAACGTCGCTCCTCCACCTCTCTCCTCGACTTCGATCGGAGACCACCATCGGCCTGAGTTTCATCGAGCTCGGCTATCACCATCACCCGAAAATCTCAAACGAACGGCCCACCTTCACAGCCCATCTGTGGCTCCAAACGGCGACGATAAACAAAATCTGCCGTTGGATGGAGAGGTCTCACCTAGCTCTACGATAATCGTGGTGGAGGTTTAGGCTAAAACGGCTCGGATGAGGAGAGATTGAGGGTGGAAAGTCGTGACTTTTTGGCCATTGAAACAAAACAAACGACGGCTAGAGATAGCTAGGGTTTTTACTGAGGATACATGTCTATATGTAAACGTACATAAATAAAATATTATTATTTTCCAACTTTTTCAGAAGGACTCCAAATGAAACATTCCGCCAGGCATTTATAATGTTTTACCCACATTCCAAACACAATGAAAAATGTTTTGAGGCCTAATTCGATCGTATGTGTGAGTTATGAAAATAAACGATCAATTTTAAATTAAATCGATTAAATTAATTTCTAAGCGTTTTGAGCTGCCATGGTCAAACGACAACTCCAATTGCTATGGAAACTGAAACCCGATAAAAATAAACTATTACGGATCTAATGGAACTGGTTTCGTCGAATTCCGAGACTATGCCCCGGAAGACTATTTTTAACTCGTCGGTTAAATCGACGACTTTTCAAAATTTACAGAATTGCTTAAGATTCCAATTTTAAAATCTTATTAACTCTATTATAATCCAAATATAACTTATATTCACTTTGGAAACCAATTTGAATCATATTAAATCAAATTTCAGTTATTCACTCTATCTTCATACATTTAAATTTCAATATTAAATTAATCATATCAAAGTCTGAATTTAATTATTCAAACATTTGTGATATTAAATTTAAACAAATTTGGTTTATTCTTAAGTCACTATCTTTTGAAATATTCAAAAACAAACTTATACAATTTAACTTTTGAAATAAATTCCAATTATAGAACAACCATTTCCATTGAACAGCTATTCAATTCTCGTTATTCAATTGTTCAAAATTCCAAATATTAAATTTAAACAATTTAATTGTTCAATATTTGACGGATTTCAATATTGGATTTTAAATAAATTATCGTTATCAGTCGATTACTTTTATTACATCAAATGAATTATAGAGATAATGCACTCAACTAATATATAAACTTTCATTTCAATTGCAATTGGTTCCCTAATTCAATTCAAATAGCTAAATGAATAGGTAACTTAAATAATTATCACCGTTAACTTTTAATTACACTTATAAGTTTATTATTTACAAACAAGTGTCACAATTTCCTATATCATACAACTACATTCCATTACCATTGACTATATATTATTTCATTTGATTTGGAATTTCATTCAATTCATAAATAAATAACTTAGATAAAATTTGTTGCAATTCATTTTAGTTATTATTACCATACATAAATTACAAATTTTTAATTCTTCCCACATTAAACCATGAAATCTTATTAAATTAACTATTTTAGTTATCGAGAATTTACGGGTCGTTACAGTTTATACATTACATCATCAGAGTACATCAATCACAGCTCAACATCAATAACATACAACTGGATAAACAGCTACTCTACACAGCGGAATATATATAAAACAAGTACGAAAGTACGTATCGTCATCCACTCGTCTCCTAAGCTCCACAGCATCAAATCATGTGTCCTATAATACTCGGTCTGACCCGAGCATTACAGTTAAATAACACCCGAGTCAGTCTGGAATACCAGAGTGAGAAAATCACACTCGATTGATTATTAAAGTTTCAAAAATCTTTTGAAAACAAAAGCATCTCGTACGACCACGCCACAAATAAACATGTCGGGTTTTTACCTTACGATAGCTAAAACATTTTTATAGAAATCCTCTGATATTATAATAGGGTCCATATACAAATAGTTATAAAATAGCCGAAATTGTTACATCTATTAAATTCCAGCTACTAGCCACGGAGTGGGTAATACAAACAAAACTCGTAAAGGCACGTAGGGAGAATGGATTTCTAACTAATGACTAGGCACTGGGGTACCAACTGTCTCAGTACGTGGCCTAGATCACGGTACTGAGGAGTACGCCCGCTCCCCTACAACACAAGACCATGACTACCCCTTACTAGATAATCCCGAGTGAGATCACCTCGCGGTTGGGATCAGCAACCGCGCCACTAAGCCGAAATATAAAGGTACATCTAGACAGGGATGACCTCACCCTGCTTGGGTGCTACCCACCTAGCCTTGCCGCATAACCTCTGATTTTCAGTCATTCCCGGTTGATGGTTCTTGAGGCTAAGTGTTACCTTTTTAGAACATATCCCTTAGAATGCACATCGTCCACCTGACGGTGTTCCGAAAGCATTCATCCATACAAGTCCGTCCCGGGTTCAAACGGAACCGAAGGCACTATTCCTACTACATCCATTTTGGAAATATCCTCAGGATTAGTAGCGACTAGCCCTTGCACTTCACTGCTCCATCTTCGAATCCAAAATCGTTTCCACGAAACGTACAAACCGGATCGAAGTGGTTTTCGAGAAATAAATCTCGATCCCAGTCTCTTCGAAACAATCAACGCAGTTGGCCAATATTTATAGTCGGTGATTTAACTATCACTTAATAATCTGAACATTCATCACACAATAAATAATTTTCCAAATTATTTATTTATCTCAAAATATCTTTACAAGATATATTTCTATTTTAAAACCTTTGAAAACAGTTTCAAACCATCTTTCTTTTTGAGAATAAACTTCCCAAATATTTTCTATCTCCACTGAAATCACCAAGCAAAAAACTAGATTTTTAAAATAATTTAAAACGCTTTACTTTGAAATATACTATAAAACATTTAAGTTAAAACTACTTTAATAATTTACTAAAAATACATACTATATAAATATTTGAAAATAAGGTTACTTTATAAAATATAAAACTAGGTTTTCACTTTTTAAAACAAAATAATAAGTCACTTTTTAAATAATTACTATGATAATAGATTTGAAAAATATTTACTTAAGAATTTTGATATTTAGAACTAATAAATTCGTAAAATATGCTTTCTAAAACGAAATTGAAACTTTTTATCTTATATTTAAAAATTTACTTTGAACGTACTTGGCTATCCAGAGAAATATACTTCTCTTCACATTCTTCTTTAAATTACCAATTTCAAACACTTGAATCAATTTCCAAATTGATTTCCAATTTACTCCATTTTATTCCAAAATCCATTAATTTCATATTTAAATCCTTAATTATGTTTTAAAATATTTTTAACTGAGAATACAAATTTTAGATTTCTCAAATTACTTCTTAATCCTTTTAAATAAATTTAAAACTTTAAATTTTAAAATAATTTTTTATTCCTTTAAAATATTATCACTTAGTTTTACAATTCATTAATTTTTCTGTTTATTCAAAATATTTTCTTTTCATATTCAAAGTTATTTATTAGTATTTTAATATAACCTTCATTTCTGTTCAATTCATTCTTAATTTATTCAAATTTTCTATAATTATTTCGTTTACAAATTCACCTCTTTTATTTTCTTTCCAAAATCCAATTTATATATTTTGGTAACTCATTATACCCAAATATATTCAATCAAACCATAGCATTCAATGTTCCTGTATAATTCATCATAGAATATCAATAATCACAACAGAGAATATTAAACAATTTAAATAAATGTTGAGGAATCCAGTTGGATCCATCCAACCTGTTTTCCCTGCATCCACAGACGTTAGCACAATATAAATATCAATTCCACTTCGAGGTGGAATATCGCAGTATATAGGATTAAATATAATATTATCCGCTATTATGCGGCGCATAGAGTCTCATCCGCTATAAAAGTGCGGGAAATCAATCATTCCAAGAAGTAATAAATACCATAATATAGCACATCAATCAATTCAACCATTCAAACAATTATTTAAATTTAACCGTTCAAATTTAAATAAAAATTCAGCTGAGTGAGATTAACTCACCTTCGATTTTTGTTTGGCAATCCATTTCCATCCGGCTATATTTTTCCCGATTTAAGACCTTGTATATACATTAGATGATTATTATTAATATTCAAACTTATTGAATAATTACTTTCCCTTTGACAAACTTTCTTAAATAATTATTTATTTAAATAAATTTCCTTTAATAGAAATATCCTTTAGTATACAAAATAATAAATAAGTTTTATTAAAAAATAAATCTTCCTAGTATATACTTTTTTTTATATTAGACCAATAAACCTAAAGTGTGTTTGTGTATTATATATATTTATATAAAAATATCGAATATCCTTTTTTGTAACCACATATATTAATATAATCTTGAAAGCAAACTGTAAATACATATAACTATCCTTGCAGACTTACTGTAAATTTAAAATAAATTTTTCTTCATGTTTTAAATTGACAAGAACAGCATATGTGAGTTTTAAATGACTAATAACATCGAGGAATCAACGGAAAAACTCACCTCGACCCTGCCGCGTTGCCGAAGACCAGATATCATCTCCCCTATTGTTGCGGCCACAGAAAGTCCACCACGAGCAGCTGCCCCGTGCCTTCCTCCAGGTTTCGCGAGCGAAGCCTCATCATTCGCGACTTCGCCATGAAATCGACCGCGACCAATGCAATGACGAATTCCCTCCTCGTAGCCGAAATCGATAACGACCACACCTCGATCGCCACCCATAACCATTCCATAACTCAAATCGCGATCCCAAATCCCACCGCGACCAACTGCACCATCACCAAACGCTACATTCCAATCGAACATCACATCATCTCGACTACGTTCGCACCTCACTGCACTAGGCTCCTGACCCACAATTCGTCGAGCTTCTCTTACGCGTGCGCAAACATGCTTGCGCTTCAAGAGTTGCCGTGAGCCTCGATTCGATTAGGAATTGACCGCGATTAGCACTGGTTCGAATTGATTTATAACGAGATAGGAGGCGGCCATGATTTTTTTTCTTTCTGGACGATTTCAAATTGATTTAGGTGAAATGAAGAGGAGAGAATTGCGTGAGATATTAAACGAAATTGAGGGGAGACAAGAGGAGACAAGACGCGATGTTTTTCAGAGTATAGGGTGGCTTATCTCATATAATAGTTCGGCCTAGTTTTAAGTTAGGGTTGCAGATGTGATTTTTGATTTTATTTTTATTTATTTTTTATATTGAATTTTTGATATAAATTTCAACACGTTTACTTATCGTATGCTCACACAACAACTCCGATTGCTATGAAAATTGAAATTCAAAAGCAATAAAATATTACGGACCCAACGAAACTGGTTTCGTCAAATTCCGAGACTGTGCCTCGGAAGGCTATTTCTAAACTCAATTTAAACGATAAATTTTTAAAACTGAACAAACCAGTGTTAAATTAAATTAATTTTAAAACTTTTATTATTATCAACACTATCAATGTAAATTTTATAAGCCTTCAAATTATATTTTAACAGGCTTAGAATTCTAGATTTAACATTTTATCCAACCTCAAATTATTTAATTTAATAATTTAATCATCAAATAAATAGTGATATTTGAATTGAAGTTAATATTTAACTATTAAATATTGAAAATCAATTAAATATTCCGATTTTAAATGATCAAAAATTCCGGGTCGTCACATTCCTCTCCCTTAAAAGAATTTCGTCCCCGAAATTACTAGTTAGGATGAATGGTCCAATACCCATTTACTTTCCCAAAACCAACAATTTAACATTCTACCAACTATCTTTTTATAGAAGACCCATTATTACTCTTACTAACTTTCCAAATCCTCCCATAGTTTCAAACTATACTATTTGTTTAACCATTCAAGTTTCAATTTAAAACCAAATTTTGAATTATCAAAATTTTCTCAAAAATTTTCTAACACCCTAAATTTACGAAAATTTTTGCCAGCGTCTCCTTTGCGCGGCTAACTCGGTACAACTACGAAAGGCCTCTACGGGCTCCCGAATTCCAAAAGAAACAAAAAGCCAAGTGGCTCGATCAAAAACCCAATCAAATTTCATACAGAAATTTAAACACATACCTTTTTGTCGAGCATTTCAAATTTATCTTATGAAATCAAAACCAACTCTCTTTTCCCTCTATAATACCTGTATATTCCACTTAGCTATAATATCCAATCACAACATTCAAAACATTTTATCGACTTCCATACAAAGTGTCAATATTTATTCATTCAAATATTTCTTAGGATATATTTATAATATCAATTTCCAATTAAGAATTCACCATCCTTTCTTAAGTTTAGTAGAAGCATTTAATATGCTTCTTTATTCATTTTTGCTTTACCATTCTAGTTATATCTACTTCTATTCAAATTGATTCTTTCATTTCCATATAAATTCAATTTATTTTCAATTTCTGAATATTTGAATTTTATTTTCCATTTATAACTAATTCATATCATTATTTTAAATTAGTTTCATTCACTAATTTGCTTCAATTTCTAGTTTGAAATCGTTTTGTCGTTAACTAAAAATTTTCCCAAAAAAATTTCAAAAATTTTCTAACTCCTAAAATTTCTGAATTTTTTTGGCAAAGTTCCCTTTGTACGGAGGAGCTTTTGCAATTTGACAAAAGATATAAATATATATATATATATATATATCAACCCACACGGTCGGAAAAACAAAAAACAGTTCATATTTTCTATTTTTATTGCGTAGGCGTACCTTATTTAGCATTTTAAGCAAGCGGCTTATTTATTTTAGCATTTAGCACGATCCAATCCAGCCAAACGACTACCCGGTACCTGTACTTACTCAATTTAAATATGTAAGTACAAAATATACGCAACTTAATAACATTTCACTTATATTCAAATAGCTAACACATAGATTTCATAAGTAATGCATGTGATATACATTCATAAGTACATATGCAAGGTTTTGACACTAGTTTTAAACTGTTTGCATCCAAATTACATATCATTCCATTCAATTCATTTTTAAACGAAACGAACTCATGTTCATTTCAATGGATGCCACAATCAATTTATTAAACTGCTATTGTTTCATATAATTTTGTTTACTTCCGTTTACGTCGAACGATCAATTTACTAATGCAATTCAACAATATTAATGTGAATCAATAATTACTTAAGCTTTATAACCATTTAAATTGATTCCAACTCAATTCACACTCGATTCCATCCCACTTTAATTTATTTACAAACTTTAATTGCATTTTCTTTTATATCCAAAAGTTTGATTTCAAACCATTTTATTATACTCGACATCATCCCATGCTTCTATTAATTTTAAACTTAAGTTAATTTACTTCAATTCACCACCATTTCATAACTTAAGTTCATTCTCGTTTTAATTTATTCATACTCGAATTGGATTTATTTTCATCTCAAATCATTCTTATTTTAATCCAATTCCATACATCTTCAATTCATAATTAATTCACTTACAATTTTAAGTTGAATTTCTATTTATAAACTCAAGCTTCATTCCCAAACTCTATTACCTATTTACTGTCTTTGATTTGATTTTCCTTTGATCAAATCCCAACCATTTCACTAATTTACTCGATTAGTTTATTCCTTTATCCGTTTTAAATTTTAATTTACATTAACAATTCATTGTTGAATTTATTAATAATAAGGCCATTCAATTTATGCTTGAATTGGATTTGTTTATATTTCACACCAAATCCATTTTAATCCAATTCAAATTTTCATTCAACAACACTTCCAATTATAATCCCATACTTAATTTTCTTTTTCATTTATCTTGAAAATCATTTTATTTGATTCTCTTGAGTTCAATCTTATTCATATCCAAGTTTGGATTTTTATCTCATAATACAATATTTTTATTCCGGCTAATTTATTCCCCTTTTTAAATTTTTATAAACTACTCACTTTTAATATTCATACTTCATCATCTATTTACAGTCAACCACATTCACGTCTTACCTTCAACTAGGGATTATATATATATTTTTCTTTCAATGCTTTTCAATCCTTTTATAAGCTTCCGAAGCTCATTTATTCTAATTCAATACTTGCTTAATTTACATTTATTTGTTTGAGTAGAATTTTATTTCGGTCAATATTATCTAAAATTCGACTGAATTCATTTAAATCTGTTTTATTCCAACTCAGCTTCAATTAAATCTAGTTACATATCATTATTTTAAATTTTATTAAGCAAGAATTTAATTCTGATTAATATCATTCATGACACAACTGAATTTTGATTCAATTCAATCCAAATTTTAACTAAATTTTATTTCTCAATATATAAGTTCAAAACTTATTTATTTACTTAAAAGCTTATATTGCTTGGTCGAGTCATTTCATCTTATAACCAAATTCAGATTATATATAACACTTACTAGCTTAAGGTATAAATTTTCATTTCACAATTATAATCATTTTACCTTTCTACTTTATATCTAATTTGATTCAATTTCAATTTCAATTTTATTTAACTTATCTCAAGTTAAATTCAAATATATTTTCTTCACTTTCATTCACATAAGTTAAATTTTCCCATGTCTTCTTATTCATATCAACTTTACCTTACAAGTTCAATAGTTGATCCATTTATTCATTCACAAATTCATTTCCAACCAATAAATTTTGTTTCCAAACATTAATTATTTTTAGTCCATTTGAACTTATTCTGCACCTTATTTTACACATTTAAATCAAACATCATCCGATATTGAATTTCATTTCATTTGCATACCATAGTAACTAATTAGTTACTTATAAATTTTAAATCTTAAGACTTTGTTTTATTTAGCCCAACTTGACTAATAAATTTTTCTTTCAAACTTAAGTTCAACATTAAATTTTAAAAACATATATATCTCACCAAACTATTTCTTTGCATTTCTAAAAATCAAATTCATCCTTTGCAAACAATTCCAATTCAAAACAATTTGGTAGCAATTTCTCTCTTGGAAACTCGAAAATAACCATCGATGATGCTGCAGTCATCACCGAAATTATTTTCCAGCAACCGAAAGAGTTCAATGCTTTTCTCTCTTTTAAAACCCTTCCAATATTTTTAAATTCCAAATCTCTCTAGATTTCACATCCGATTCAAAAATATTTCTCAATATATATTATCTTCCCAACTTTTGAGAATCATTATCAAATTCAAAGGAACTTAAATTCCTAAATTTTCAAATTCCGAACTCTTTAAATTTATATTCAAACATTACTTTGGAATTTTATCTTATTTTAATTATTAATCACACTATAATTTACATTTAGTTTATCTTTACAAATTTCATTTGTACACAAATTGATTTCTTAGTTTTTAAGTATGGTTTCAATATCTTATTCAATTATAAATCACATTTACAAATCCCATTTATTTTATTAATTTATTTCTTAATCTTTGGTTATTATTTAAATTCTTATTCAATTATCATACAATGATAATAATTAAATATTATCATTTTCTACCATCCAAGCATCCATATATAAGGATAACAATCTACGAAAAAATTATTTCCTTTATATACAAAATAATTTTGGGAAAAATTATTTCATTTACCCTATTTAAAACAATATTATGTCAGTTTATCTTATTCAAGAGTTTAGAAATCCCTATCGATGACATGACGTCCCATATATCGACCAGAATCCATAAACGTCAACCAATAAATCAACACAATATAAAATAATTTTACATTCACTAACAAATACGTGCTCATATCTATTAATACTCTCAAACTCATTCTAGAGTACTATGGACTCTATTTAATGAGTAATCCCCACCAGATCCAAGGTTCTAAGCTCTGATACCAAGTGAAACGACCCGCAAATCTGTACCCCTTGAGTTAACACTATTCTACCAAAATCAACTCAAGTTGTACAGAAATACGAACCATTTGGGTTAAAGAAGAAGAGGTAGAAGAAGAAAATAGAAAACAACAATAGAATCTAACCATCGCAGCGGAATAAGATATAATAGATAATAAATAATCTTTACTCAAAAATCAAATATCTCTATTTATATATTACATCATCATAGTACATCAATCACAGCTCAACATCAATAACATACAACTGGGTACACAGCTACTCTACAAAGCGGAATATATATAAAACAAGTACGAAAGTACGTATCATCATCCAGCTCGTCTCCTGAGCTCCACAGCATCAAATCCTATATCCTATATTACTCGATCTGACCTGAGCATTACAGTTAAATAACACTCGAGTCAGTCTGGAATACCAGCATGAGAAAATCACACTCAATTGATTATTAAAGTTTCAAAAATCTTTTGAAAACAAAAGCATCTCGTAAGACCACGCCACAAATAAACATGTCGGGTTTTTACCTTACGATAGCTAAAACATTTTTATAGAAATCCTCTGATATTATAATAGGGTCTATATACAAATACTTATAAAATAGCCGAAATTGTTTCATCTATTAAATTCCAGCAACTAGCTACAGAGTGGGTAATACAAACAAAACTCGTAAAGGCACGTAGGGAGAATGGATTTCCAACTAATGACTAGGCACTGGGGTACCACCTGTCACAGTACGTGTCCTAGATCACAGTACCGAGGAGTACGCCCGCTCCCATGCAATACAAGACCGGGACTACCCCTTACTGGATAATCCCGAGTGAGATCACCCCGCGGTTGGGATCAGCAACCGCACCACTAAGCCGAAATAAAAAGAGATATCTAGACAGGGATGACCTCACCCTGCTTGGGTGCTACCCACCTAGCCTTGCTGCATAACCCCTAATTTTCAGTCATTCCCGGTTGATGAGGCTTGAGGCTAAGCATTACCTTTTTAGAACATATCCCTTAGAATGCCCATCGTCCACCCGACGATGTTCCGAAAGCATTCATCCATACAAGTCCGTCTCAGGTTCGAATAGAACCGAAGGCACTATTCCTACTACATCCATTTTGGAAATATCCTCAGAATTAGTGGCGACTAGCCCTTGCACTTCACTGCTCCATCTTCGAATCCAAACTCGTTTCCACGAAATGTACAAACCAGATCGAAGTGGTTTTCGAGAAATAAATCCCGATCTCGGTCTCTTCGAAACGATCAACGCAGTTGGCCAATATTGATAGTCGGTGATTAAAATATCAATTAATAATCACAACATTCATCACACAATAAATAATTTCTCAAATTATTTATTTATCTCAAAATATCTTTACAAGATATATTTCTATTTTCAAACCTTTGAAAACAGTTTCAAACCATCTTTCTTTTTGAGAATAAACTTCCCAAATATTTTCTATCTCCATTGAAATCAACAAGCACAAAACTAGATTTTTAAAATAATTTAAAACGCTTTACTTTGAAATATACTATAAAACATTTAAGTTAAAACTACTTCAATAATTTACTAAAAATACGTACTATATAAATATTTGAAAATAAGGTTACTTTATAAAATATAAAACTAGGTTTTCACTTTTTAAAACAAAATAATAAGTCTCTTTTTAAATAATTACTACGATAATAGATTTGAAAAATATTTACTTAAGAATTTTGATATTTAGAAATAATAAATTCCTAAAATATGATTTTTAAAACGAAATTAAAACTTTTTATCTTATATTTAAAATTTACTTTGAACGTACTTAGCTATCTAGAGAAACATACTTCTCTACACATTCTTCTTTAAATTACCAATTTCAAACACTTGAATCAATTTTCAAATTGTTTTCCAATTTACTCCCTTTTATTCCAAAATCCATTAATTTCAGATTTAAATCCTTAATTATGTTTTAAAATATTTTTAACTGAGCATACAAATTTTAGATTTCTCAAATTACTTCTTAATCCTTTTAAATAAATTTTAAATTTTTAAATAATTTTTTATTCCTTTAAAATAATATCACTTAATTTTACAATTCATTAATTTTTCTGTTCATTCAAAATCTTTTCTTTTCATATTCAAAGTTATTTATTAGTATTTTAATATAACCTCCATTTCTGTTCAATTCATTCTTAATTTATTCAAATTTTCTATAATTATTTCGTTTACAAATTCACTTCTTTTATTTTCTTTCCAAAATCCAATTTATATATTTTGGTAACTCGTTATACCCAAATATATTCAATCAAACCATAGCATTCAATATTCCAATATAATTCATCATAGAATATCAATAATCACAACAGAGAATATTAAACAATTTAAATAAATGTTGAGGAATCCAGTTGGATCCCTTCAACCTGTTTTCTCTGCATCCACAGACGTTAGCACAACATAAATATCAATTCCACTTCAAGGTAGAATATCGCAGTATATGGGATTAAATATAATATTATCCGATATTATGCGGCGCATAGGGTCTCATCCGCTATAAAAGTGCGGGAAATCAATCATTCCAAGATGTAATAAATACCATAATATAGCACATCAATCAATTCAACCATTCAAACAATTATTTAAATTTAATCATTCAAATTTAAATAAACATTCAGCTGAGTGAGATTAACTCACCGTCGATTTTTGTTTGGCAATCCATTTCCATCCGGCTATATGTTTCCCGATTTAAGACCTTGTATAAACATTAGATGATTATTATTAATATTCAAACTTATTGAACAATTACTTTCCCTTTGATAAACTTTCTTAACTAATTTTTATTTAAATAAATTTCCTTTAATAGAAATATCCTTTAGTATCCAAAATAATAAATAAGTTTTATTAACAAATAAATCTTCCTAGTATATACTCTTTTTTTTAAATTAGAACAATAAACCTAAAGTGTGTTTGTGTATTATATATATTTATATAAAAATATCGAATATCCTTTTTTGTAACCACATATATTAATATAATCTTGAAAGCAAACTGTAAATACATATAACTATCCTTGCAGACTTACTATAAATTTAAAATAAATTTTTCTTCATGTTTTAAATTGACAAGAACAGCATATGTGAGTTTTAAATGACTAATAACATCGAGGAATCAACGGAAAAACTCACCTCGACCCTGCCGCGTTGCCGAAGACCAGATATCATCTCCCCCATTGTTGCGGCCACAGAAAGTCCACCACGAGCAGCTGCCCCGTGCCTTCCTCCAGGTTTCGCGAGCGAAGCCTCATCATTCGCGACTTCGCCATGAAATCGACCGCGACCAATTCAATGACGAATTCCCTCCTCGTAGCCGAAATCGATAACGACCACACCTCGTTCGCCACCCATAACCATTCCATAACTCAAATCGTGATCCCAAATCCCACCGCGACCAACTGCACCATCACCAAACGCTACATTCCAATCGAACATCACATCATCTCGACTACGTTCGCACCTCACTGCACTAGGCTCCTGACCCACAATTCGTCGAGCTTCTCTTACGCGTGCGCAAACATGCTTGCGCTTCAAGAGTTGCCGTGAGCCTCGATTCGATTAGGAATTGACCGCGATTAGCACTGGTTCGAATTGATTTATAACGAGATAGGAGGCGGCCATGATTTATTTTCTTTCTGGATGATTTCAAATTGATTTAGGTGAAATGAAGAGGAGAGAATTGCGTGAGATATTAAACGAAATTGAGGGGAGACAAGAGGAGACAAGACGCGATGTTTTTCAGAGTATAGGTGGCTTATCTCATATAATAGTTCGGCCTAGTTTTAAGTTAGGGTTGCAGATGTGATTTTTGATTTTATTTTTATTTTTTTTATATATTGAATTTTTGATATAATTTCAACACGTTTACTTATTACAGATTACTAACTTTGAATGTTTGTTTGTAAAAGTTCTTTTGTGAGATGCAATTTATGTTTTTATTGTAGCCTTTTAGAAATTTAAAGAAATTGTTAGTGTTATGTGCAACTGTCTATCTAATTATGTTCAAATAATTTAGTTAATATTAACTAACAATATGCATATAATATAATTAGACTCGAGTCAATCATAACATTATAGAACATTATTTATTTAACAGTTAATCCATTTATAAGCTTATTAACTTCTTCAAAATGAATGAGATAAGTATCTGGCTATATTTACTTGTTATACTTTGTGTAATTCTTTTTCTTATTCACCAAATCAAACTCCAATAATTAACGCATTCCTAAGCTCTTTTGAAACTTGAGATAAAACTCTAAACTCTACTTCAAGCCAACCGAATGACGGGTGTTGTGAGGAACAAGAAGTGAAGAATTGTTGTGATTTTGTTGGGATTATGTAACACAGAAACAAATAAAAATGCAACGCAGAAACAAACATTGTTTTATTATGAAATACATGACAAAGTATATATATTTGATAAAATGTGAATCATTGTGCACTGTTAATGCATTTGAAAAAGATTTAAAACCAACAGAATAAGAAATCATAAACAAAAAGGAATAATAAGGCAAACAATTTGAACAAGATTGAATCACAAAAGAATCCACAATTGAAAGTATACAACAATACTTAAATCTACTTACAAGATTATTCTAACTAGAAAAGCGAAGAACAGTCTAACAATAAAAATGTATCAACGTGAAGAACAAATGAAATTTTACAACTTCATACTCTGATACTTCCAACTTTATTCCATTGCTGTCTAGTTTTATAAGTACCATTTTAAAATAAGAAAACAATATCAGGTACATTCGAGGATAGAATATAATAACAAAAATGTCTACTTACACAATTAATGTGTGTTTTTCGTGTGTATGTTGCAAACAATAACATAACTTAGACACGTTTCTATTTGAAACTCCCATGCAAATTAAATATCTATCAATTTGAAAAAATAAATGATAAAAAGTGATTTGATTTCTACAGAATTGGATAAACAAACCCCAAAACACATGGGTTATGAGATGATACAACCATGGATTCATGTTCACAACTATATCACAGAAAGTAATGTGATAATCAATTATAAATTACAGATTTTGCAGCTAGGGCTATATAATTGGATAAACAAATCCCAAAATGCATGGCTTATGAGATGATACAACTATGGTTTCAGGTTCACAACTACATCCCAGAAAGTAAGGAAATGATCAATTATAAATTAGCTATGGGAAATAACCAGTGGCTACCTGTAGCACTAATACAATTCACTTCGGTTTCTAAATTATTTCTTAAAAAAACATAACTAGACAATGTAAACAACAAAAATTCTACCCAAAGCCAACAAGTACAAAAGATTTAGATGCAAAAATACACACAAAAAATACGGTTACAAACAGTTTTCTCTGATAATCGAAACTCCACTTTTACAGATTACTAGTGAGAGATAAGATTGTAAACAACTGCCTGTACAGAACGAAAATATATTCAAACAAAACATTAAAATCTGAAATCAATTACAAATGTGAGGAAAATCTTTCCAAGCAGCATAAGAATATGCTTGTAGAAAAAGATTAAGCATGATTCAATCTATGCCTGCAATGAAACTGAATGGCGAGAAGAAAGTGAAGCCGCACGGTTCTTGTAAAGGCAGTGGAAATTGGGAATGAGGATATATATATATAGTGTAGATATTAGGGTTTCTACCGAAATGACCATGGTACCCTCCGTGTCAGTTACACGTATCAATCAGCTGCAAGACCAGCCCAATTTTAACTACTAATTAGATAATGGAAATTTATTCTGTGGTAATATTAGTTGAATCGTGTGTAACCCGTGCGTTGCATACGGTAATGTTATAGAAGAAATTGTCAAATATACATAGTTAAGTAGTCGACGTGCAATGTAACATGCTAATGTTAAACATATATTTTTTGATTGTAGCATGTTAAAATGTTATGTTTTCATAGTAAAATATATTCAAAAACTATTTTCGAACAGTTAAAAATAATCATATATTCATTATTTTCATATTCTAACTATTTAAAATGATAGATTTTATTTCAAATTAGTTTTACGATAATATTTCTAAAATTTAAGGAAACTATATGTCAAACATATTATTTTATTGATTTATACGTTTAAAAAATTTATGTTTGTGTATATATATATTATTGTCATTTCCAAAATTTTATATTTTATGTAATTTTAAAATAAGTGTAATTTATATTTTGAAATTAAGAAATTATATGTTAAATATGACTGATATACCTACACATGTAAAACAATTTTTAGTGTTTATGTATACATAAATTTCAAAAAAGTATACAGATATACTATGTTCCTTTTTAAAATAATATTGAGTAAATTCATGATTATGTGTGTTTTGATGCGCACCCGCACATGTGCATGATGATGAGTTTTAAATGTCAAATTGCAAATCTGTGTTGATAAGAATTTTAAATGTAACATGAGATAATGAAGGGAAAAACTATTTTTTTTTTAATTTACTAAAATTATGGAAAAGAATAATAATAATAAAGTAATAGAATGTATCTCATGCATTGCACAGACTAATTTTGTAAAAACATGGTACTCATACTTTAAATGTTGTTAAAATAAAATTTCGTTATGCAATGTTAGATATATCAATCATAAATTAAACGTTTTATTGTTGTTTATGCCTATAATTTTTGTTAAGTGATTCGGATATTTTTATATTTGAAAGAAATATCTACCATGTGTTACTACTAATGTGGTATATAAATTGAAATTGTCATTTTGTTTATAAATTATCAAAGAATTTAATGAATATTAGTTACTTAAATATATTTATATAGTATAGATTTATAGTGTTTGGTCAATTTAAATACAAGGATTTGAATGTAAAATAATAAAAGAAAATTGATGAAAACTTTGTGAATAACCGTAGAAATTATAAAATCTCAGTATATATGAATATAAAATCATGGAAAAAATAACATAACATTTTGGATAGCTATAAAATGATAATTTATATGGATTCAAAAAAAACGAAGAGAATTAACGAGTAGAGGTGAAAATTTTATAATTATTGTGATGATTTGTGATTTTTAAACTTCAATCATTTAACTAATAATTTATTAAAATAAATAATTATACATTAAAGTTGTTCGCATTGTTTTTTATGTGATATATAAATGTTTTGTTACAATGAGCGTGATATTTTATTGGCATGGTTATCCATATTATTTATTAGACAAATTAATAAATAATGGTCAATTAATTTTTTTAAATAATTTATAATGAAATTATTTAAATTAATTTAAATATACAGACTTAAATGTAAATTGTACATGAAAATTGAGGATTTTGAAGATAATAGTAGAAAGCAGAAAGTGTAGATTATTGAATGTAAAAGATGGTGTAAAATTAATAGAATCTTATAAACAATTCAAAACTAATGAATTGTATTAGGCCTTTAAAATAAATTTTTAATAAATATTTGGAGAAAATTAAGGAGAGTTGAGAAAAATGCTAGAATTAATGTGAGAGCTAGAATTTCTTCTACTTTACTATTATTTAATAGATTGCCCAGAATTTCATAAATTAATATTTATAGCGAATGTAGTTATCTGTAACGACCCAGAATTTCTGTCATTTGAAATTCGTATATTTAATTGATTTTAAATATCAACAAGTAAAATTTGTAAGTCGAATGAATTATATTTCGAATACCTAGATTTAATTGGATAATTAAATCGATAATTTAATATTTGAAATTACAGAAATAATTGGAAATTGGGTTTAATGTGATTAAATTTGATTTGTAAAGTTGTATTAAATCATATTGGAGGTAGAATGATGTTATAGAACTTTTAAAATTGAATTAAAAGTTAATTTGTGGAAATTGAATATTTTAATATTTAATCGACGAGTGAAAATAGCCATTTTTCAAACAGTCTCGGATTACTTATTTTTATTGATCATTAACGGATATGCAACGCAGAAACAAACATTGTTTTATTATGAAATACATGACAAAGTATATATATTTGATAAAATGTGAATCATTGTGCACAGTTAATGCATTTGAAAAAGATTTAAAACCAACAAAATAAGAAATCATAAACAAAAAGGAATAATAAGGCAAACAATTTGAACAAGATTGAATCACAAAAGAATCCACAATTGAAGGTATACAACAATACTTAATTCTACTTACAAGATTATTCTAACTAGAAAAGCGAAGAACAGTCTAACAATAAAAATGTATCAACGTGAAGAACAAATGAAATTTTACAACTTCATACTCTGATACTTCCAACTTCGCCAGATTTCACTAGATATGCACAACATCGCCAGATTTCAAATAGATATGCACAACATCGCCAGATTTCAAATAATTTCCCAAATAATTTATTTTCCAAAGATATCTTTCCAAGATATATTTTCCACACTTCAACCATTTGAAAACAAATTTCAAATCACTTTTAACCGTTACAACTTTTGAAAACAATTTCAAATCATTTTCCTTATGCGGAAACACTTCCAAATATTTATTCATTTTCATTGGAAATTTGCCGAGTTCAAATACTTTAAAATAATTTATAACACTTTTCCAAAATATATCGGGAAAGCGCTTTGAAATAAAACTATTTTTCTTTAAACACTTCACATACAATATTAGTTATAAAAATATTATACCAATATTATATATAACTTAAGTCCAAACTAATTTTCAAAATAAAAATTAGTAGATAGAGTATAACTAATTTTTAAAACAATTATTGATTAAATCTTAGAAATAATAATTTCTATATCAACTTAATAAATCTTTACTTAAAGGATTTAAAACAATTTAAGAAGTCATTTTCTCCAAAGTATCCTTTTCAAAACCAATTCTAGAATTATATACATATATATGTACATATTTTTCAAAGTTATTTAGAAATTTTATTCGGCTTTCCATGGAGAATACACTTTCATTTCAAAATGGTTCATTTAAACCAATTAAATAAATCCTTACCGATTTATTTTAAATTTACGTTCCAAATCCGTAAATTTATTTCCATACTTCAAAAATAAATCAATGTTTATTTTTAAACATATTTCCCTTTCCTTAATAAATTCCATGGTGAATTTAAATTTCCAAATATCCATTGATGTATGATTTTCAAATCGATTTCAAATATTCACTTTCAACAACAATTTAATTTTCAATTGATTTCAAAAACAACCAAATCAAATTCCACATTGATTTTCCAAGAAATTAAACACCAAGTGAATTTTATTCAAATCTCAAATTGAAACCAATTTCTACTAAACCCCAAATCAATTTTGAAATTGATTCCAAATTCTTTTCAAAACACCATATAAATTTCCAAATGGTTTTTCAAAAGATTTAAATTCAATCACCAAAAATCAATTCCCAAATGGGTTTCAAATTTTATTTCCTTTTAAAAGTAAATTCCTTTTAAAGAAAACCAATTCTTTTACAAACTCTTTAAAATCCGTTATTTGGATAAGTTCTTCAACCTTCGAATCATATTACCCGAAATCCATTTATTAAAGCTTTTCCCATATTTTGAAATTTTATTCAATAAGATTAAAAATAAAACTTTATTATTTTAGAATTCCTTCTTTTAAATTTATCCAATTCTCAAAAATAAATTTTAATATAAACTTTCAACCTGAATTTTCAAAAATCAAATTTTATTTATTCTGGTATCTAACTATACCAATATTATATTCGGCTAAATTTTAGCCTTCAACGATTTCAATCACAAAGATAATCACACAGATATTATGAATAATCAACACATAACATTGAAACAAATTCAATTATTTGAGGAATCCAGTTGGATCCCTCCAACCTGTTTCCCTGCATCCACAGATGTTAGCACAATACCAATCCCGTTTCAAGACGGGATATCGTGGTACATGGGTTTATATAAAATATCATCCGCTATTATGTGACGCAATAGGGTCTCATCCGCTATATAATGCGAGAAATCAACTCCAAGTACATATATAATACCAATTCCACTTCAAGGTGGAATATCGCGGTATATATGTTTAATAAAATAACCTCCGCTTAATATGCGGCGTATAAGGTCTATTTCAATAAACAAATAGCAACCATCATTCAATCACACAATCAAGAAATTTAAAATTTAACTATTTAAAATTTAAATCGAAACAAATTCGATTGAGTGAGAAGTTCTCACCTTGCTTCCAATAGCGGTTTCAGCGTTTTATCCCGAATAAAATTGAACGTGCGTTTAATTTTACCCAAAATTCACACTAGCTCCAATCAATCCCAATCTATCTCCATCGCGTAGTATTCGTCGATACGATTCCAACGCAAGTCGTTTCGTCCAAAACAGACCTCGTATGAAAAAGTTACGCGGTTTTAAACATTATACGAATTTTTAAATATAAAAATCAATTTCAAATTTTATTTTTAACCTAAAATAGATCTCTGCCGTTCGATTATACATCACGAGATCAGGGTCGTGACTACTTTCCTTCTTTTCCCCAGGTTCAAACGCAACAAATAACCCATAGGCCGCCGTTGTTCGCGAATTATCGCGACCTTCACCATTGACTTTGATGACGATCGGAGGCCGCCATTGGAATGATCGTGCTCGCATCCACCATTAGCCACCATATCATAAAGCTCGGCCCCCCTGTCACGTGAAAACACGTGCGCAACCAAGGACGAACGTGGCCCATTTCCCTCCTCCTCATCGCACAATATACAATCATCTCTGTATAGATTCGAAGAACTCGACGAACCTTATCACTTTGTAGTTGAAAGCTTCTTGAAATATTGCACGAATTGGAAGAAATTAAGCGAGAAAGAAGAATAATTTTCAACCATTAAGCATTTGCTGGCGGCTAGGGTTAAATAGTTAGGGTTTTGTTTGAAAAAAGTGAACGTTGAGGTCCTCGTATAGAAAATTCCAAAACACTATTCATCCGAAATTTTTCCGAACTCCAAACGCAGCGTGCCGCCCGGCGTTTATAATGTTTTACCCCCATTCTGAACGCAATGGAATATATATTGGGAGCCAATTCGATCGTATTTGAAAGATAGGTTTTCAAATCGACTATTTAAATTTAAAATTCACTTGAACCGATTTCTACGCGTTTTAGCTTGCCCCGAACAAACCGTAAATCCAATTGACACGAAATTTGAAATCTTACAATAATTTAATATTACGGATCCGATGTAACTGGTTTCGTCGAAATCCAAGAATGTTTGAAAAATGGCTATTTTCACTCGTTAATTAAATATTAAAATATTAAATTTCCACAAATTAACTTTTAATTCAATTTTAAAAGTTCTATAACATCATTCTAACTCCAATGTGATTTAACACAACTTTACAAATTAAATTTAATCACATTAAACCCAATTTACAATTATTTTTGTAATTTCAAATATTAAATCTAGATATTCGAAATATAATTTATTCGACTTACAAATTTTACTTGTCAATATTTAAAATCAATTAAATATACGAATTTCAAATGACAGAAATTCTGGGTCGTTACAAACTTTCCCCCTTAAAAGAATTTCGTCCTCGAAATTACCAAGTCAGAAAAAGTCTTGAAATCCATTAACTTTTTTTTTCAAAAACAAACCGTTCCAACTCGATTTCAGATTCATTTTAATTTCTTAACTTTTCCAAAATCCGATGGTTACACTTTTCTAGTTCAATTCCTACATTTTCATTTCAATTTAGAAATTGACTTTTCGTTAACAAAAATTTTCTAAAAATTTTCAGAATTTTTCTAACTCCCAAAATTTACGGAAAATTTTGGCAGAGTCTCCCTTGTACAAAGGAGCTTTTGCAATATCACAATGGATATATATATATATATGTGTGTGTGTGTGTGTGTGTGTCTATATATATATATATATATATATATATATATATATATATATATATATATATATATATATATATATATATATATATATATATATATATATCGACCCACAGGGTCGGAAAACAGAAAAACAGTTCATATTTCCTATTTTTATTGCGTAGGCATACCCTTTTAGCATTTTTAAGCAAAGAAGTTATTTATTAGCATTTTAGCGTGACCAAATCCAGTCAACTACAGCCCCGATTCCTGTACTTACTCAGGTTAAACATGTAAGTGGCATATATAGGAAATTCATTTACATTTCACTAATTTTCAATAGAAAACACATAGTTTTCATAAGCAATGAAATCAAAATAATTCCCATAAGCAATTTATAAGGTTTCGATACAAATTTTAATTGCTTACAACCAATTCACATTAGTTCACTTTCAATTCAAATTCAATTACATAGTTTCCATTTATCAATTCAATTTCATTAACACTTAATGAATTATATACAATAAACTAACAGTCAAATAACAATCAATGTATATTCAATACAACCAAATTTATTAAATTTACATTCAACAATCCATATTCACTTTATTAATTTACTTTGATACCAAAACCAACTTCATTCAACATCACTTAAGTTATATTCCATTTCAAAAATCATTTGTTTAACTTAACTTAAATTTCCCCTTATAAATCCAATTCAGATTCCAATTCTATTTAACTTTTACCAAAGTCAAATTTCATCACTTATTCAAATTCATATCTCTTTTTTCTTAATAGAATTGTTTAACCATTTTATCATTTGGTTTCACTTGCATTTTCTCACTTTACAAGTTATACAACTTATTTAAACTTCAAAGTTATTTTATATAATCACTTCAGTTTAATTTCCATTTCGATAGCTTGCCTAATCCAAATCAATTTATTTAACCTTCGTTTAGTTAAATTTCAAATCATATGTTTTATTATGCCAACTCAAATTTATTTTAACTTTACTAAAGTAAAATCTTTATCTCGTATTATAAGTTCAAAACTCGTTTCACTTATATTCAACAATTACAACTTGGATTTTAATTTCAAATTTGTTTATCACAACCAAACTTCAATTTTCAATTTATTATGGTAGCAAATCCATCACACAGAAACTTGAAAATGATACTGATGATGCTGCAGTCATCACCCTTATTATTTTCCAGCCACAGTAGCGAATCCAGTGCTTTAAATTCTTTCAAAAAATTTCCTTTTACTTATAACTCACATTTATAAGTCTTTTTCTTATAGAATTTCACTATTCCACTTTACTTACATAAGATTATTCCAAATTGATTTATCTTACTTAATAACGTCTTTAACTTCGAAAAACAACTTTCAAAATAGACGGGATTCAAAACTTTCAAATTCATAGTCCAGATTCATTTTTATTTACAACTTATATTTATAAATATATTCATATAGTTTCACTTCTTATATACAAGATTATTTCACAATTGCAAATCACATTAATTATAATTCCATACTTAATAATTCATTTGCTTATACAATTATTCTTTTACAATTGTTGTTTTTATTTAGATTATTCAAACATCTTTTAATAACTTATATATATTCTTACATTTTCAACAACCAAACAATCAATTTATATACATTTTAATAATTTCTGAAAAATTATTTCCTTTATATGTAAAATATAATCGAGGTAAAATTATTTCATTTACCCAATTCAAAATGATACTATGTCGACTTGCCTCATTTAAGTGTTTAGAAATCTCTATCGATAATATGGCGTCCCACATACCGACCAGAATTCACAAACAACTCAACGGATAAGCAAACACGATGTAAAACATTTTAATATTCACTAACAAATACGCCCTCGTATCTATGATTACACTCACAATCATTCTAGAGTACTACTGACTTTATCTCTAATGAGTAATTCCCAACAGAGCCAGGGTTGTCGCTTAACCAAATGCTCTGATACCACATGTAACGCTTCAAGATTTTCGACTTTCGAAAATCGACATTAATACGTCCACTGTATCAACTGCCGAGCAATCAAAGGCCGGAAAACCGAATTGTTAGGGTTAAAGAAGAAGAGGTAGAAGAATAAAGAAAGAAGAAGCAACAGAAACAATATCAAAATCTCACAATCGTAGGGAACAACATATAATAGATAAATTAATAATCCTTAAATCAAAAGAACTGTACATTTTATACATTACATCATCATAGTCGACTTACAACACAACACAACTGGACAATTATATGAACTTGTCCTTACAAGCGGATACACAACGGAAAAGATAATATCATATACAAGTGATACGTTTTGCCATCCAGCTCGCCTCTTGAGCTCCACAGCACCTCCTGAATTCCAGATTATCCTGATAACCTGACTCTAGGCTGCCCGTGTGGAAAATAATGGGCATCCAGAGTTTAGAAAGGGAACAATAAACTCCAGGTCAGTCATGGGACTGATGGGAGAACTTAAAACAGTTTATCTTTTAAAAAAAACAAACAAAGAAATATTTTAAAATAGATCCGCAATGCTTTTAGAAAATGAAACTACCATAAGGCCTCTCGCCACACACACAATGCAAACGCAGAATTGGAGGAGATTTCTCCTTATGATAGTGAAACATGCTTGATACGAGAAAAACTACATTGATATTATTATTATAAGTGCACAGTGGAAAACATTTCGAAAATATAATATTAATCTTAGCCAGCATACGTACCATTATAGTATGCCTACTATAGCTACCATATTAAATGGCAGGTTCTACAACTAAAACCGTACAAGGCTCGTATTGTTTCTTTGGATTTTACAACAAATGGTCGGGCAAAGGAACTTCCCAAATAAAACGGAACGCCTTTGGAGGGACGTCCCCGGATCCTAACCGGATCTCTGCTAGACATGGTCGGGTTACCTCTGTAAATAGGTAACTACTCACACGAGCATGCCATCCCTCGGTCGTAACCTTTATCCGAGGATTCTCTCAACCAACAACCACAAAGCAATAAGTTTGCAGCAATGACGAAGCTAAGTATCTGGGCTCCATACCATGATACCACTCATAATCCATAAGGAAATGACATACCCTCAGAGGGCGCTACCCTCAAATAACCTTGCTACTACGATTCCTGTTTTGACCATAACCAAGTTGTGAGGTTCGACGAAATCTCGTCCACGAAGCTACGCTTTTCACAAAGCCATACTTTGATCAACAAAGATCAACAAATGATCAGCACACAGCAGCACTCAGCATGCCACGTTACCAAATTGGGAATATATCACTAGTAACCATCAACTACATAACCTCTGAGCTCGTACGTCTCAAAGAAGGGTGTTAAGCTAAGAGAGTAAATTCTCCACCACCAACAGAAATGTATTTGATAGAAACCAGCTTTATCTCTCAAAATGTAATGTCAGACATACAACCATACAAGTCTGTTCCGGGATCGAACAGAACCTAAGGCACTTTCAAAAGAAGCCCTTGAAATCCGGATATTCACTAATCACGTCCGGACTTTCCATCACAATGGGTGATAAAATCTCTATATCGGGGATCAGCCGATGTAGAGACATTCGACGGTAATCCTTTCCTTTTATAAAATATCCGGTCTTCAACACCGGTCTTCAACACCGGTCTTCAAATGCTATCCATTACGACATATCACTATTCGGAATGGGATTTATGACCCAAAGGTCCTCTCCCAGCTAAACCGAATAACGAGCGCTTACTTTAAAATAAGTGTAGCATTCAAATTCAAGCAAATCACAACAAATACCCATTTAAAGGTAAATATTGATAGTCGGTTATTTAACTATCAATAGATATGCACAACATCGCCAGATACCAAATAATTTCCTAAATTGTTTATTTTCCAAAGATATCTTTACAAGATATATTTTTCCACACTTCAACCATTTGAAAACAAATTTCAAATCACTTTTCACCTTTACAACTTTTGAAAACAATTTCAAATCATTTTCCTTACGCGGAAATACTTCCAAATATTTATTCATTTTCAATGGAAATCTGCCGAGTTCAAATACATTAAAATAATTTATAACACTTATCCAAAATATATCAGTAAAACACTTTGAAATAAAACTATTTTTCTTTAAACACTTTACTTAAAATATTAGTTATAAAAATATTATACCAATATTACATATAACTTAAGTCCAAACTAATTATCAAAATAAAAATGAGTAGATAGAGTATAACTATTTAAATAACTATTTTCTAAAACAATTATTGATTAAATCTTAGAAATAATCATTTCTATATCAACTTAATAAATCTTTACTTAAAGGATTTAAAATAATTTAAGAAGTTAATTTCTCCAAAGTATCCTTTTCAAAACCAATTCTAGAATTATATACATATATATATGTATATATTTTCAAAGTTATTCAGAAATTTTATTCGGCTTTCCAGGAAGAATACACTTTCATTTCAAAATGGTTCATTTAAACCAATTAAATAAATCCTTACCGATTTACTTTAAATTTACGTTCCAAATCCGTAAATTTATTTCCACACTTCAAAAATAAATCAATGTTTATTTTTAAACAAATTTCCCTTTCCTTTATAAATTCCACGGTGAATTTAAATTTTCAAATATCTACTGATATACGATTTTCAAATCGATTTCAAATATTCACTTTCAACAACAATTTAACTTTTCAATTGATTTCAAAAACAACCAAATCAAATTCCATATTGATTTTCCAAGAAATTAAACACCAAGTGAATTTTATTCAAATCTCAAATTGAAATCAATTTCTACTAAACCCCAAATCAATTTTAAAATTGATTCCAAATTCTTTTTAAAACACCAAATAAATTTCCAAATGGATTTTCAAAAGATTTAAATTCAATCAGCAAAAAGTAATTCCCAAATGGGTTTCAACTTTTATTTCCTTTTAAAAATAAATTCCTTTTAAAGAAAACCAATTCTTTTATTTTTCAAACTCTTTAAAATCCGTATTTTGGATAAATTCTTCAACCTTTGAATCATATTACCTGAAATCCATTTATTAAAGATTTAGTTATCACTATGATCGTCTTGATTGAAAACCATACTTTGGAAATTCTGTTGATGCAAAATTCATAATTGGGCTAATAGATCTCCGATTGGACTGGAAGAGTGCTTTGGGCTAAACGGTTCAACTAAGTATAAACCTATTAGTCTAGCTAGTTATTTCCAAAAATTTAAGAAATTAGTGGACATGAAGAATAAGAATACTGGACAATATTAATCCGGGGAGATTAGAGAAAAGTGCAAGCATCAAAAATTGATCCTCTTCTAAAAAAATTAAAGTTCGTATTGTTGGATCATCGTTATTAGGTAGTGGTCAAAACATTCAATAGTAGGCAGCAGCCGATGGGGTTCGATCAGAATATGGTCTGAAAAGAAAGAGTAAGAGAAGCTAATGCTAGGAACCTCATTGATTTTTTGTTTTGAAATTTTCTTTTCTTGCTTAAGTACCTCGTAGACAAATGGATTATGTCAAAGAGAGACTAAAAACTAAGAATGAGAATGGAAATTCAAAAAATATGGAATGTACTGTACTTGTACCCAAAAAATATCTAAAATTGAAAAAATCGATATGAATGCACATGTGAAGGTAATTGTGCAACGACCCAGAATTTTCGAGTCCTGAAAATTCGACATAAATACGTCCACTAAATAACATGCCGAATATTCAAGTATCGGAAATATCGATTGTTAGGGGAAGAAGAAAGAGATAGAAGAAAATAGAACAACAACACAGAATCTCGCTAACGCAGCGAAATAAAATATAATATATAATAATAGATTTTTATAAAAAAGAAAACTGTATCAGTGAATATACATACCATTATCAGAGTACAACAATCAACAACTAATCTGGACAGTTACACAACTTGTCTTCATGTACATAACTCACACAACGGAAATAACCAAGTACGTGAAATACATCTGAAATCGTCCAACTCGTCTCTAGAAGTCCATAGCATCCTAACCTGAATCTGTAATACTCAGTTTGACTCGAGCATTATAATAAAATAACATCCGAGTCAGTTTGGAAAACCAGCGTGAGAAAACACACTCAATTTGAATTATTACTATATTCAAAATCCTTTAAAAACAAAAGTATCTCGTAATACCACGCCACACATAAACATGACGGGTTTTTACCTTACGATAACCAAAACACTTTTATAGAAAATCCAGTAATATTATAATAGTATCTAAGTACAAATACTTATTAAAATAGTCGAAATTATTACATTAATTAAATTCCAGCATACTTGGCCCTACAATCAAAACCGTAAAGGCTCGTAGTGGATATTAGATTCCATACAATGACTAGGGTACCACCCACCATAGTACATCTCTAGAAAAATATACCGGGGACCTCGCTTGGATCCTCTGCCAACACAGGACCTCCTACCCCTAACCTGGATAGCACCGAATATGCTGTCTAAGTAAAGAAGTGATGCGTCGAAACAATTTCATCGAAAGATTTGGAGAAGCAGCTTAGGTATTCAAAACAAGGTAACTTTTTCGAAACCAAAATGGATTGAAAAGTAAAAAATGGCAATCAAGTGTTTCGACCTAGTTGAAAGTTGTTATTTAAAAACTAATGCACAACCTCTTAAAACCATTAATCCAGTCGAAAGCAGACTAAGTTGAAAACTATTCAATCGAAAGAAAAGTGAACGCATTTTTATTTAAAAGCAAAGTAGCGCTTCGACCTCTTCGAAACCCCTAGTTTCGCCCAATACCTTTCGTCTATATCCAATTCACTACGTACCACATATACGATACCATGTGCATTGCTTTCGATGGAGTCGAAGTCAAAGGTAAGGAGTCAGAGGCCTGATGTCGAAAGCACTGAAATAGGAAAAAACATGTAGATTTGACTTTTTAAAGTCTTTCTTTCTACCTAACCTGCCTTATTTGTCAAATTATGATTGGATGTAAATTTTTCTATTATAAAAATACTGTTGATTGTCAGAATTAACAACTTGAATTATTTACAAAATACATCTTCTCTTTTTTATTAATATATAAAACATTTAAGTCATATACCTTAAATAATTTTATATATCTATTAAAACACATGGGAAAATTTTCAAAAAATCATTTTTAATATGTTCTCCAACTATATAAATTTCAGACTCTAAGCCAGAATAATTAGGCCATTATTAATTTTTAAGCAAAATATTATTTTCTTTACTTGAAAATTCATATAAAATCCACATTAATAGGGTTTCTAATCTAAATTTAAATTCGCAAGGCAATTGAATGACGTATAATAGGGTTATAATATCAAAACATATCACAAAATCTATATGAATTTTCATAAATCATCAACAACATATAGATATAAATTTTATCATCCAAAATATGGCACAACATTTGCAAATAAATCGGATTTCATACTAAAAGCCGAAAGCTATTAAAATCTGGAGATATAGTCATTATTCACCTTAGCTTTGGCATTAAAGATGTGAGATTTGTTTTTAATTAAGTGATTTGATTCTTATTGAATTCTTCTTCTTTGCTCTTCCTAGTGGTAAGCAGTATTAGCTCTATATTTTTTATTTGTGAAAAATGAAGCGAACGTGGATATTGAAGGTTAAGGGTATAATGTTACATAATTTTATTAAATTTAAGTAATTAAATATCCTAAATAATATTACAAAAATATGAAGTGTTACATAATTCCAATAAAATCACAACAATTCTTCACTTCTTGTTTCGCATAAAAACCGTCATTCGTTTGGCCTGAAGTAAAGTTTAGAGTTTAATCTCAAATTTCAAAAGAGCTTAGAATGTGTTAATTATTGGAATATGATTTGATGAATAAGAAAATGAATTGCATGAAGTATAACAAGTAAATATAGTTAGATAATTATCTCATTCATTTTAAAGAAGTAGCTTAAATGGATTGACTGTTAAATAAATAACGTTCTGTGATATTATGATTGACCCGAGTCTAGTTATGTTATATGCATATTGTTAGTTAATATTAACTAAATGATTTGAATGATTTTAAAAAAAGTTGGTAAACCAACAAACTGAATTGCCTCTAACTTATCATTAAAATAAACAAAACTTAATAATGCGTAACTAGTCTTATAATTATTTAAAAAAGAAATTGTTTTATAAGTGAATCGAATATTTTATAAAATGAAATCGACAACCTAACTAAATGACTTTAGACTCTTCACTTACTATTACATCGATAAGAGGCTTATTTAAGATTAATTAGTGCAAATAAAAATTATTTAAGCAAAGAAATGATTTTATTGACGAAACTCATATTCGATTGTGTAAATTATTTAAGCAAAGAAATTATTTAACAACAAAAAAGCTACGGGTCCCTGTTTTTGATATTGTTATAAAAAAATCCCATTAGAAATTATTATGTAAATTTGATTTTTATTATTGAAATTTAGAAAACACAATGCGCCTTGCAGTTTTTTGATTTTGAACTTCTTTTATATTTCTTAAAAAAATTAAATTTCTGAAAAGCATAAGTTAACTTTCACTTTTTATCAGAAAACTGATAGTTAGTTTGCGTTTTTTGATTTAAAAGAATGGATACTTTTTCATTGGATATGCTAGTATATGATTTTTGTTTGATGATAATAAACATGTATATATATATATATATTCATTTAAATGTATTGGTTAATGTACCATTTTATTTTTCACATAATTAATAAATATTTGCTTAATAAAATAAATAACACAGAATTTAAATTCAAATGGATATTTTATTTAAACAAATGTTTATTACAATTTTGAGTAGTACAAATTTGAGCTCTCACTATATATATAAAATTTTGACTACATTACAATTATCACTTACATCAGCACCTCACTACATATCATTCGTTCACTCAAAATCGATCTTCAACTCTATTCCAGATTGAATCCATCATCTGAGCAATCTGCAAAATAAACACTAACGTGGTAAAATTGAAAAGAAAATATTTTACAGTGTAAAATAAATTATATTTTGAAAATATTTTGTTGTCTCAGTTATTTGGGTTGTTCGTCATCATTTAATTTTGAATTCGTCACACACGAACAACTTGTGACATGCACAGTGTATCACTATACATGCCACAAGGCCGTGCACACCAATACACACTTGATAAAATTATAGGGACATGTGAGCACAAGGTCAAACCCAAATTAAAAGCCAGGTTTTGCTCAAGTTAAGTCACGATACGACCACAAGGCCAAACGCGAGCTATAAGCTGGATTCAACACAAGTGCAATTCGAATGAAATGGTTAAGACACATAAATCAAGGCTTAACCAAAGTCAAAGTCTAACCAAGCAGTCCACATGATAACTACACAAAACTCGAGACTGCGACATATAAAATGAGACAGCAAGCACATATATGTACAGTGGAACCAAAAGGCAAAAATATATCAAGTGGTTTAATGACCAGAGGCAACTCCAAGCTTGCTAATACAAATCAACAATGCACAAAACAGAGGTGATATCATATACATGAAGTACAGTGCATAACATATTCAAGTGCATCAGACATGCACAATTGACTCAAAGACTACATGGTGCAGCAACCTTAAAAGCAAAGATAGTGCACATCAAATTGCAACCTTCTCAGGTCAAAATGAAAGTGTACAAACAGTGGTGAATGCAGATACAACATGCACCAGTAAAACAAAAATGAATAACATCAATATGCAAGCAATCAAGCTCAATGCACATGACTTAAATGCACCAGATCAGGTCAAAGTAAACCAGACCATCAAATGAAATAAGACCAGACATTGAACCAGTGAACCAGATCATACGTTGAGCAGGTGGAAATGGCCACAGCTTCAAATGAGAAACTCAAACATGCATCACATACATGAGGACCAGAGCAAACACAGTTAAACCCAAAGCAATCATACGTATATACATGTACTCCAGGCAACATAGAAGCAGTGCACAGTGTAGAGAACTGGACTCAATGTCAAAACAACACTGCACACATACATGGAGTAATACAACATCTAGAAGCAGGTTCAAATCAAGTCAAAGTCAATGGCCAAAGTCAAAGCCAATACAAATCCGCGGTAACCAAGTCAAGATAAATGCCAAAGTCAAGCAACGGCAAACAAAATAAGGTGCAAGTCAAGTATACTACAGTGATGATTAGACAACTACAAATATCAAGTCAGGCCGAAGTCTAGGTCAATTTTTTTTAATAGTTGCAGTTTCAAAATAATCAAGGCAGAATCAAATTTAATGAAAAATCACATGAAGTCGTAAGCAATGGACGAGGTCACAAAGAAAAAAAATCATCAAGCCGTGGTTGTCAAGAAACCCAAGCCGTGAGAAAAAACCAATTAAAATATATGTTGGAACAAGACATTAGTAATCTAAATCATCCAAATCAAGATCATTGGCCAAAGCTAAAATAACTGACGAATTCAAACAAGTATATTTGAACGAAAATATAGGAATTAGAATCCTAAAAAATCCAGTCATCATCGGCCGTAAAAAAAGCATTTGAGTTCAAGCAAAAATGAATAATCATTCAACTCGAATCAAGATCGACTTCAAGCTAGCTAACGAGTAAAGCAGAAAAGCATAAATTACATACCAAATTTTACGAATCGAACTCGATCAAAGAAGCAGCCGAAGCTAAGCAACGAATGGTCGATCGACAGAGCAAAGAAAGGGAAATCACATATTCAATCGATCAAATTAAAGTCGACGCTTCTTCAATTGCAAAGCCCTACGAAAGAGAACGCGAAAAAGGAAGGCAACCATTTTCAAAGAACGAAGAAACAAAAGGAAGCGGCTAACATATTTACTCAGAGGAAAACGTGAAAAGGGGTCGTTTGTTTTTTGTGATAATCTTTTAGTGGGCTGACTTATATATTTCTTTGGGCTTTAGATTATAAAATAGGATTTTGATTTAAATTGTTTTTAAATTTTGAATTTTCCTTTTTAAACTTTTGTAAATTCTAGTCGTGTGACTAGGGGTCGAACTATGGTGGTGTAGTCCAAGAATTCGCAACTCAATAGCTGAGTTGTGGTAGGGTTTTGAGCGTAGAGTTAGGTTAGTCGATAGCGGGTGTCGCGAGCTTACGTGTGTAAGCGTCTGACTGCTTAATTTCGAGTAGAAACCTTTGGAGCAGCACGTAGGCAGGGTTTTACCCAAGCTGGGTTAATCCGTGTGTTATGTTTTCTACCTTTTATATTTTGCTATATCTATGCTGCTATTATTCTGCTATGATCTGTGTTGAAATTATTTTATATAAACTTTCACAATAATTTTTTATAATTAATAGTATCACCCTATTCACCCCCCTCTAGGGTGAACTTGATCCAACAAGTGGTATCAAAGCTAGGAAGAAAAGACATTTTTGTCCTTAAAGTTTTGATTTTTCAAAAACCAATATTTGTTTTACAAATCTGAATTTTTAAAATGGCTTCTTTTAATGAGGGTCGGTTCAATATTATTCCTACTGTTTTTGATGGAACAGATTTTTTGAATTGAAAATTAAAAATGAATTTTTATTTAAAATCTGTTAATATTAAATGTTGGGACATTATTGAAAATGGGTGTGATATAACAGACGAGAAAATTACTCCGATTAATGCTCTTGCTATACATATAATATTTTCTCATATTAATCAAAATAATTTTAACTTTATTTCTCATTGTGAAAATGCACAGGAAATCTGAAATACTTTTGATGCAATATATGTTGCAAAAGTCAACATCAATGAGAAATCCTCCACAATTGACTCAGTAAAAGAAATGTGCTTAATAGGTTTGTAAAAGGCAGTAGTGATGAGGATGATGATGGAGCAGCTGAGCTGGCGCTACTAATGAAGAGATTTAAAAAGTGGAACCGCAAATACATAAATCCAGCTCTAAATCAAAAATTGAAAAGCAGATGTGCCAAAGCACTAGATAACTCTGAAGAACAGGAGATCATATGCCACAAGTGAAATAAACCCGGTCATATCAAACACAATTGTTCTCGAAATCGACACGGCAAAGAAAAGAATTCAAAAGGGACAGGTTTTGCAGCCACGTGGAATAAAAGCGATAACAGTGAGAGTGAGAAAGCATATCTGTGCCTTCGAGGTGATATAGCCAATAGTGATGATGACGAGCCAAGCGAGGTATCAAAACTCACTCATTTAGAATTACTTATATATTTCCACAAAGTAAAATGCTGTTTTGAACGACTTAGGGAGAAGTACACCGAACTTGAATAAAAAAAGATACTTTGATAGATTTAAATAAGCAGATTGATCAATTTGTTAAAAACCATTAAAGTAAGAGTCCTAAGTGTGAAATGTGTCCAACATTTGAAGAAGAGATTAAAAAATCAGAATCTAAAATTAAATCACTTGAAAATGAAATTCTGATTTTGAAAGAAAGTGAAAATTCTTGAAGAGAAAATTCTAATAAAATATGCATTCAATTATTGCACAAAAACGAATCGTTAAAAACATAAGTCCAACAACTATCAACGACTTTAGGAAAATTTTCCAAAGGAGAAAGATCATTGAATATGCTATTAGGGAAACAAATAGGTAATACTGTTAGACAAGCACTTAGGTATAACAAAATTAATCAAGTCAAATCCGAGTGCACAATTTGTGGAAAGTTTGGATACAATCACAATATTTGTTGGTATAGACCCAAACAAGTGAAAACCATTCCAATTTGGGTTCCAAAAGGCACAAATATAAAATCCTTTGAAGTTAAACAAATCTGGGTGCTGAAAGGAACATATATAAGTAGTTTAGGGTCTACACAGACTTATTTTTCTAAATCTATTACCACTAACAATCACGGACCTATACAAAAATAGGTCATCAAAATCTTCTCTCGTGTAGGTATGGTGGCAGGCTAAGGAACAACAATAGTGTTATCTGGATTCTGGCTGTACAAGGCATACAACGGGAAGCAAATCAAAGTTCCTTAGCCTAGTACAAAGGTGGCAGAATCACAATGGGCAATAATGAAATATTATTGATAAAGGTAAATGACGTAATGGTATATTCGTCTTCAACGATATATCAATGTGATAGTCTGCATCATAGTCTGATTTGAATCGGCCAATAGAATAAATGATGATTTTGATTCTAACTTATTCTTATTTGACATGTTCTTATTTTTTTTATTTGAGCAAAAATGTTGACCAATCACTTTTCAACTTTGAACAAATTCATACAAATTTTTTTTTGGTCTTATGATGGTGTTTTATTAATACATGTGGATATATTTGACTTGACATTATATTTTGTGTTTGCTTGTATACATGGCTTCAAATTCAAATTCAAGAGAATTTCATTTTAAAGCTGTTGAAAATGATTTTAAGAAATTTGTTGAAACTTCATAGTCTGGTGTATAATAGTCAAACTAATGATAATCTCGAGTGAAAGAAAAATTCAGATGCAGATTACACTGGTAATCTAATTGATAGAAAAATCACTCGTGGAACGTATTTATGTTGGGACATTCAGTAGTTGCATCGTTTTTCAAAGAAAATATCTGCATATTTTTCACTTGAAATAATTTTCAAATAGCAGACATTTTTTCTAAAGCCACTTCTAGAAAATCATTTTTGTTGACCTTGTTTTAGTTAGTCATTTGGAAAATTTGATTTTATAATTATTTTTGAATTTGATTTTAAATGACTACATTTACTAATCTGACTCCCTACTGATTATCGAAAAGATAAATAGTGATTGAAAAAGTGATGAGTGTTGATGTTGATCATATATTATAACTTGAGATGGTATAATTAGTAAATTTCTTTAGAAATTTAAACAAGAGTTATAAAAACTTTTGTTGGTTAAATTCCATGACCATCTCTAATTCTATGATATTTCTATCGACCATCACTCATCAAAGTCAAATATAGTTTGTCAATATGTGGTATTTTAAACTGGAAACCATTCGTTTTCCATTTTATTATATTTTTAAGAAATAAAAACTTCCAAAGTATTCACTCTCGTTTAAAAGTCCTCACGGTTATGTATGGGTGAATTACTTGCAATTTTTGATTATGTGCTTCCATGCTCATTTAAAAGTCCTCACGGCTATGCATGTATGTAACGCATATCAAAATTGATTGATTTAATAGGAAAGATGATTCTAATCCTATTTAAAAGTCCTCACGGTTATGCGTGGTTAGAAGATACTTGAATTCATTTTTAAAAAATAATTGGAAATACTAGTAATCTCATTTAAAAATCCTAACGATTATGCATGGTTAGTAGATATTCTAATTTTTGATATAAATATACCACAAATAGGCACAACTATATGGTTTTATATGATAAGATCATCCCTATCATTCTAAAGTGGAATATGAGCATAAAAGAGTATTTATGATTTTTTGTTTGATTTTTTGTTGAAATTTAATACTTATACCCGATTGGGTGTTAATGTTGTATTAATGTCTATCACTCTTTCTCTATTTCTCTAACACTATTACTCTTTTGCTGATAACAGAAGGGGGAATTTTTTTTAAGGTTTTAGCAAATAAAGGTCAAATATATTTTCTATTTTCATATAGGATCATTTGCATATTTTTCTATTTTCATGCATATATAAAGGGGGAGTTTGGTGTAGAAAGGAAGAATTCAAATAAGGGGAGCATATTGAATGATCAAATACAGTTAAACAAATTTAAAATTTTAAATATATGTTTGTTATCATCAAAAGTGGGAGATTGTTGAATATGCTAGTATATGATTTTTTTATGATAATAAACATATATATTCATTTAAATGTATTTGTTAATGTACTATTTTATTTTTCACATAATTAATAAATATTTTCTGAATAAAATAAATAACACAGAATTTAAATTCAAGCTGATATTTTATTCAAACAAATATTTATTACAATTTTAAATAGTACAAATTTGAGCTCTCAGTATATATATACAATTTTGATTACATTACAATTATCATTTACATCAACACCTAACTACATACCACTCGTTCACTCAAAGTTGATCTTTAACTCTATTCCAGATTGAATTCAGCATCTGAGCAATCTGCAAAATAAACACTAACGCAGTAAAATTGAGAAGACAATATTTTGTAGTGTAACACAAAATATATTTTGAAAATATTTTTTTGCCTCGGTTATTTGGGTTATTCATCGTCATTTAATTTTGAATTCATCATACACGAACAACTTGTGACATGCATAGTGTATCACCGTACATGCCCCAAGACCGTGCACACCAATACACACTTGATAAAATTACAGGGACATGTGAGCACAAGGTCAAACCCAAATCAAAAGCCGGGTTCAACTCAAGTTAATTCACGTAATTAGCATAAGGTCAAACCTGAGCTTTAAGCTGGATTCAACACAGGTGCAAATTCGAATGAAATGGTTAAGACACATAAATCAAGGCTCGACCAAAGTTAAAGTCTAACCAGGCAGTCTACATGACAACTACACAAAACTAAAGACTGCGACATATAAAATGAGACAGCAAGCACACATATGTATAATGGAACCAAAAGGCAAAAATATATCAAGTGGTTTGATGACCAGAGGCAACTCCCAGCTTGCAAATACAAATCGACAATGCAGATAACAGAGGTGATATCATATACATGAAGTACAGTGCATAGCATATTCAAGTGCATCAGACATGCACAAATGACTCAAAGACTACATGGTGCAACAACCTCAAAAGCAAAGACAATGCACATTAAATTGCAACCTCCTCAGGTCAAAATGAAAGTGTACAAACAGTGGTGAATGTAGATACAACATGCACTAGTAAAACAAAATGAAGCAACATCAATATGCAAGCAATCAAGCTCAATGCACATGACTTAAATGCACCAGATCGGGTCAAAGTAAAGCAGACCATCAAATGAAATAAGACTAAACATTGAACCAAATCATACATTGAATAGGTGGAAATGGCTGCAGCATCAAATGAGCAATCTCAAACATGCATCACAAACATGAGGACCAGAGCAAACACAGTGAAACCTAAAGCAATCATACATGTACTGGAGGCCACATGGAAGCAGCGCACAGTGCAGACAACTGGAGTCAATATCAAAACAACACTGCACACATACATGGAGTAATACAACATCCGGACACAGGTTCAACAAATACAAAGCCGCGGTAACCAAGTCAAGGTAAATGCCAAAGTCATGCAATAGCGAACAAAATAAGGTGAAAGTCAAGTATACTATAGAGATGATCAGGCAACTACAAATTTCAAGTCAGCCCGAAGTCAGGGTCAATTTTTTTAACAGTTGCAGTTTCGAAATAATCAAGGCAGAATCAAATTTATCAAAAAATAAATTTCAAAAAATCACGTGAAGCCATAAGCAATGGATGAAGTCATAGAGACCATAAATCATCAAGCCATGGTTGTCAAGAAACCCAAGCCGGGAGAAAAAAGCAATCAGAATATATATTGGAACAAGTCAGTAATAATCTCAATCATCCAAACGAAGATCAATGGCCAAAGCTAAAATAATTGAAGAATTCAAATAAGTGTGTATGAATGAAAATATAGGAATTAGAATCCTTTAAAGCCCAATCATCATCGACTGTAAAAAATCATTTGAGTTCAAGCGAAAAAGAATAACCATTCAACTCGAATCAAGATCGAGTTCAAGCTAGCTAATGAGTAAAGCAGAAAAGCATAAATTACATACCAGATTTTATGAATTGAACTCGATCAAAGAAGCAGCCGAAGCTAAGCAACGAACGGTCGATCGACAGAGCAAAGAAAGGGAAATCACATATTCGATTGATCAAATTGAATTCGGTGCTTCTTCAATTGCAAAGCCCTAATTTTATTAGAGAGAATGAACGAAAGAGAACGCGAAAAAGGAACGCAGCCATTTTCAAAGAACGAAGAAACAAAAGGAAGCGACCAACATATTTACTCAGAGGAAAACGTGAAGAGGGGCCGTTTGTTTTTTGTGATAATTTTTTAATGGCGGACTTATATATTTCTTTAGGCTTTAAATTATAAAATAGGGTTTTGATTTTGAATTATTTTTAAATTTTGTACTTTCCTTTTTAAACTTTTGTAAATTCTAGTCGTGTGACTAGGGGACGAACTACGGTGGTGTTAGAGAATTCAACAACTCAGTGTCTGAGTTGTGGCAGTGTTTTGAGCATAGAGTTAGGTTAGTCGATAGCGTTTGTCGCGAGTTTATGTGTGCAAGCGTCTGACTGCTTAATTTCTAGTAGAAACCTTGGGAGCAGCACGTAGGCAGGATTTTGCCCAAGCTGGGTAAATCTGTGTGTTCTATTTTCTGCCTTTTATATTTTGCTATATCTATGCTGCTATTATTCTGCTGTGATCTGTGTTGAAATTATTTTATATAAACTTCCACAGTAAATTTTTATAATTAATAATATCATCCTATTCATCCCCCTCTAGGGTGAAATCGATCCAACAAGTGGTATCAAAGCTAGAAACAAAAGCCATTTTTGTTTTTAAAGTTTTGATTTTTCAAAAACCAATATTTGTTTTACAAATTTGAATTTTTAAAATGGCTTTTTTTAATGAGGGTAGGTTCAACATTATTCCTCCTGTTTTTGATGGAATAGATTTTTTGAATTGAAAATTAAAAATGAAGTTTTATTTAAAATCTGTTAATATTAAATGTTGGGATATTATTGAAAATGGGTGCGATATAACAGACAAGAAAATTACTTCGATTAATGCTTTTGCTATGCATATAATATATTCTCATATTAATCAAAATAATTTTAACTTTATCTCTCATTGTGAAACTGCACAGGAAATCTAGAATACTTTTGATGCAATATATGGTGCAAAAGTCAACAGTAATGAGAAATCCTCCACAATCGACTCAGCTAAAGAAACATGCTTAATAGGATTGGTAAAAGGCAGTAGTGATGAGGATGATGATGGAGCAGCTGAGCCGGCGCTACTAAAGAAGAGATTCAAAAAGTGGAACCGCAAATATAGAAATCCAGCTCTAAATCAAAAATTGAAAAGCAGAATAGCCAAAGCACTAGACAACTCAGAAGAACAGGAGATCATATGCCACAAGTGCAATAAACCCGGTCATGTCAAACCCAATTGTTCCCGCAATCGACATGGCTAAGAAAGGAATTCAAAAAGGAGAAGTTTTGTAGCCACGTGGAATAAAAAGCGATAGCAGTGAGAGTGAGAAAGTAGATCTTTGCCTTCGAGGTGATATAACCGATAGCGATGATGATGTGCCAAGCGAGGTATCAAAACTCACTCACCCAGAATTACTTAATATTTCCATGAAGCAAACGGCTGTTTTGAAAGAATTAGGGAGAAGTATGCTAAACTTGAATCACAAAATGATACTTTGAAAGATTTAAATAAATCGATTGATCAATTAGTTAAAAACTATCAAAGTAAGAGAGCTATGTGTGATAAGAATCCAACATTTGAAGAAGAGATTAAAAAATCAGAATTTAAAATTAAATCACTTGAAAATGAATTCTGATTTTTAAAGAAAGTGAAAATACTCGAAGAGAAAATTCTAATAAAAGATGCACTCAATTATTGCACGAAAATGAATCATTAAAAACACAAGTCCAACAATTGTCAACGACTTTAGGAAAATTTTCCAAAGGAGAAAGATCGTTGAATATGCTATTAGAGAAACAAACAGTTAGTACTGCTAGACAAGGACTTGTGTATAACAAAATTACTCAAGTCAAATCCGAGTGCACAATTTGTGGAAAGTTAGGACACAATCACAATATTTGTTGGTATAGACCCAAACAAGGGAAAACCATTCCAATTTGGGTTCCAAAAGGCACAAGTATAAAATCCCTTAATGTTAAGCAAATCTGGATGCCGAAAGGAACATATATAAATAGTTTTGGGTCTACACAAACTTATTTTTCTAAATCTGTTGCCACTAATAATCATGGGCCTATAAAAACAAATAGGTCATGAAAATCTTCTCTCATGTAGGTATGGTGGCAGGCTAAGAACAACAATAGTGTTATCTGGATTATGGCTGTTCCAGACACATAAAGGGAAACAAATCAAAGTTCCTTAGCCTAGTACAAAGGTGGCAGAATCACAATTGGCAACAATAAAATATTATTGGTAAAGGTAAAAGAGGTAATGGTATATTCATCTTAAATGATATATTAATGTGAGAATCTGCACCATAATCTGATTTGAATCAGCCAATAAAATAAATGATGATTTTGATTCTGACTTATTCTTATTTGATTTGTTCTTATTTTTTCTGATTTGAGCAAAAATGTTGACTGATCACTTTTCAACTTTGAATTAATTCATATAAATTTGTTTGGTCTAATGATGGTGTTTTATTAATACATATGGATATATTTAACTTTACATTATATTTTGTGTTTGCCTGTATGCATGGCTTCAAATTCAAATTCAAGAGAATTTCATTTAAAAGCTATTGAAAATGATTTTAAGAAATTTGTTGAAACTTCACAGTCTACTCTATAACAGTCAGACTAATCGATTAATTAAATAATTAAAGGTTAATTATTCAATTATGGAAGGTTAATTGATTTATTAATTAAGTTTGATTAATAAATAATAAAAGGTTAATTGATTTATAATTAAAGGTTAATTAATAAATGATCAAAGGTTAATTAATTAAAATGGTTTGTAATTGATTAATATTAATTAACCCGGATTAGTAGTTATTCATAAGTAATTAATCTGATTTAAATTAATCGGATGATTAAATTAATCTTACTTATGGATGTTTGGATTCAATTGAATGTTGAATTGTGTGATATCCCTGATGTGTGATGCATTGTGATATGAATTATTTTGAATTTGAGCTGTGATGAATGTAATTTATTTATCTGTGATGAATGTAATTTATTTATCTGCGATGAATATATATCTGTAAATCTGTAAATAAAGATAAGCGTTATTGGATTATACCGCTTATCTATATTGCTGTGTTTGGATTGTGATGATTGATGATTAATGATTGATTATGTTGCACAATTGTGTAAAACCTCTGGACTACACTATACATACACAAATATGGATTGCACGAGGAAATTGGTTAAGTCACAGATTTTTGAAATAAAATTGATTTTGAATCCAAATGTTTTTGGAAATGGGATTGAATTGAATAGGAAAAGCTTTTAAAAAGAAAGTTTTGAAATTTAAATTTAGTTTGAGTATACTATATCTTATTATTTTGGAAATTATGGGTTGGAAAGATTATACAAGTTATATAATATGGATTTTAAACCATTTTGAAGTATATTGAATGCATTATTTTGGGAATTTGAATTCAACCCAAAAAGACTGTAACTTGTGTATATTTGATCGAGATTTTTCGAAACAAATAGTATTTGTTTTCAAATGATAATAGCTTTCGAATAAAGAAAGAATTTCCAATTTGTGTTGTAATATTTCAAGTTTGAAATGGGAATTTTTTTGAAAGCTATGAATGAATCTTTGTTAAAGATTTTTGAACTTGGTTTTGAAATTGAAGAGGATCTAAAAGGTGTATCTTTTGTATAAAAGATTTGAAATGATAATTGTTTTTAAAAGCTATGAATCTTTGGAAATGGTTTTGAAAGCTATGAATTGAATCTTTGATTTAATGATTTGATGAGTTAATCCAATTTGAAAGGGAAATTGTTTAGAAAGGCTATGAATGAATCTTTGTGAAAGATTAGTGAACTTTGTGAAGTGAATCTTTTTGTTTAAAAGATTAAAATGGTAATTTGTTTAAACCATTTAAAGAAAGGTTTTGGGCCTTAAGTTGTGACTTAACGGAGATCCCAATATTCATATGCTTTTTAAATTAAGCGCTCCCTATTCGGTTTAGTCGAGGGAGGACTTTATGTCATATAACCCATTTCGAATAGTGATACGAAGATATGGATAGCATTTGAAGACCGGTGGTGATGATCGGATATTTTCGAGAATGAAATGATTACCCGTCGAATGTCTCTGCATCGAATAATGCCCGGTATAGAGATCTCCATATGTGATAGGGAGTCAGATCGGGATTGTGAATACCCGGATTGCAAGGGCTTCTTTGTGAAGTGCCTTCGGTTCTGCTCGAACCCGGAATAGACTTTTATGGATGTATGTCTGACATTACACTTTGAGAAGTAAAGCTGGTTTCTATCAAATACATTTCTGTTTGGTGGCAGAGAATTCATTCTCTTAGCTTAGTACCCTTCTCTGAGATGTACGAGCTCGGAGGTTATGTAGTTGATGGTTACTAGTGATACATTCCCAATTTGGTAATGTGGCATACGAAGTACTGCTGATCATGTGTTGATCAAAGCATGACTTTTGTGAAAAGTGTAGCTTTGTGGATGAGACTTCATCGAGCCTCACAACTCGAAAATGGTCGAAAGAGGAATGTTGCGGCAAGGTTTTTATGGGTCGTGCCCCTAGGGTATGTCCATTTGCTTCTAGATAAAATTGATATCATTGTATGGAGCCCAGATATTTAACTGTGTGGTTGTTCCTATTTGTTGATGAATCCCGGGATAAAGGTCGGTAATGACCGGGGATGGCTTACTTGTAGGTGTTACTTCCGGGCAAGGGTAACCTGGCCTTGTGTTCGCAGAGATCCAGTTTGGTTCTTCTAGCGTCCCTCCAGAGGCGTTCCATTGGGTGCAGGAAGTTCCTTAGCCTGACCATTTGTTGGAAATCCAAAGAAATAATACACACCCTCTACGGTTTTAGTTGTACAACCTGCCATGGAATGTGGCGGTAACCTGCTATTGAACATGGTAGCTATAGTAGGCATATGGCGAAACGCGGTATGCTGGCTAAGATTAATATTATACTTGCAAATGTTTTCCACTATGCACTAATAATAATATCAAAATGGTTTCGCGTATCAATCATGTTTGACTATCATAAGGAAAAATCTCCTCCAATTCTGCATTTGCATTGTGTGTGCGGTGGGAGGCCTTATGGTAGTTTCACTTTCCAAAAAGCATTGCAGATTTCCTTTTTATTTCTTGATTGATTGTTTTATTCAAAGAAAACTGTTTTTGTTTGCTCACACCAGTCTCATGACTGAGCTGGAGTTTATTGTTCCCTTTCTAAACTCTGGGTGCCCATAATTTTCCACACTGGCAGTCTAGAGTTGGATTTTCAGATAATCAAATAGTAGGTGTAGATTCGATAGCATCCAGCCTTTGGATTCGGCAATCTGACCTTACTTAACAAAACATAATGGTGGTTCGAGCTTTCGATTTGGAGCATTGGAAATGGAGTTGCAGTTTGGTGTTGGATTCTTTTGGAAACTCTTCTGCCATTTGGTACTATATTTCCGCTGCAGTTATTCCGCTGTTATATCTTGTATTGATACCTATTTGTATCAATGTGTTGTATCAAATGTTGTATATCAATGATATTATTCATTTTCTTCCGCTGTGTTGTCGTACTTAATGTGTTATAAGCTCCATCCGAACTGGAGTTCGACGTTTGAATCTACGGCATTCGAATACGGGTGAAGTATGGATGTCGATTTTCAGGCGTCGGATTTCTAGTTGTGACAAGTGGTATCAGAGTTGAAGGTTGACATTTAGCTCAGGAGTACAACATATTAGGTAACTCATTAGAGATAAGGTAAAGTATACCTTAGAATGATTATATCCCTAAGATATATGTTCAAATGCCTCGGTAAATTCTCTTACTATCCACAAATAGTGAGTATGAGTGCAAGAAGAGGACGAGATAGGGGATAGGGGAGTACCACTACAAATCGTCAATACCTGTAACAATAAGAAAACAATTTTCTCAATCTTATTTGATCCAATTTCAAATTCTTTGTTTGCTTCGTAGCAGCTCTGGGAAGAAGCTTTGGTGTGTTGGTGGCCCTTCGGATCATTATAGAAAAGGTTCAAGTTTCTTTTTCGCATTCTCTACATCAACGTTCTATCAGCTTCTCATTTGACTTTAATAAATTTGAAATATTATTTGAAATGAATTGATTAATAAAATATGAAACTGAATTAAAATGTATCGATGAAACGATTTCGGTTAAAACCAAACTTTGGAAAGTCTTGTTGTGATTTCTTGTGAGGATCAAAGTTCGATGAGGGATAAGCTGGTGTATACTTTGGAGTATTCCAACTATAGTTTGGAATCCATACTTAATATTTGAAAATTTTGAAAGATTGAATCCATTGTCTGTTCTTTTGAGTATGGATATATTCTACGAACAGTTAGTTATCCTTCAGACTAACCAATTGCCCAGCATATTTCCTAGAACAGAGGACCCGAATATTTTATAAAATGAGTTTATTCCCGTACTTGATGATATTCTGATTTGGTATGCCAAATGCAGAATAGATATTCATTTTGATCTGGTAAAACATCTTTTTATCTGTTGTCTCCCCGTCTAGTAAATTTCGAGGATGAAATTTTCTTGAGGGGGAATCTGTAACGATCCCGATTTTTGAGTCAAGTTTAAATTGTTAATTTTATAAATTTTTGGATTAAATTGTGGAATAATTTGAAACTTTTAAATATTTTAAGTAGAATTGGATTGTAAATAAAATTTTGATTGGGAAATTCAAAATGAATTAAAGATGAATTGGATTTAAAATTTTATTTAAATTTAATAAGAATTTTTTTCTAATTATTTATATAATATATTATATTAAAGTCATATTTTGAAATTAATATAGTAAAAAAATTTATATTATTGTGTTTATCTATTTAAGTGTAATTAGATTTTAAAATCATTTTCTTTAGAAATTATACAAATATTAATAATAGGAAATGTATAAGACATAACGAAGTATAATTTGTTTAAATTAATAAGGGATTTAAAACACTTTTCCTTTATATTTGTAATAAATAATTTATGTATACATATTAATAAACATTTAAATATATATATATACACAAACATATATGTGTGTGTGTAATATATGCTAATATGAAAAGGAAATATATTTGAAACATATAAAAAACTATTAATGCATGAAAGATTACATGTGTAAGTATTTTTACAATAAAATTTACACTTGTAAACATTTTAACAAGCATTTAAACAAGTGTAAAACATATAACAAGGAATTTAACAAGTGTTTTCTAAGTTTTATCATAATTAAACAGAGGTCACTTGTTTTTTAATTTAAATAAAAATGAAAACAAGATCTATAAATATATCTACTTCCTCTCTTCCCATTTTTTCCAGCCTTTCAAAACTAAAGAAGCAAGAAAATCTAAAAATCAAATAACTTGAATCAAGCCTGGAAATCAAAAGAACAATAACAAATTTAAATCAAAACCTGAAAAGCTTTCAACCGCAAATCTTCAACCAGGAAACAAATTATGTGATCAAAGTAAAGATCAATTCTTCTCAAACAAAAGCAATTCAAAAAATTCAAACCTGGAACAAAGACATTCCAGTTCAAGAACAAAATCAGAACATCAAGCAGTGGATCAGATTCAAACTCAACAAGAATTCAAATCCTAAAGGAAAATAAGTTCCAGAAAAATCAAAACTAGAGGGAAGATAAAGCAATTCAAATCAAACCAGCGCAAGCTAAAAAAACAGCAAGTACAAATTCATCTCTGCAATTCAAAAGCTTCAACCTGATTCCTGAGCAGCATCAAATTCCAGGTTCAAACTCAAGTTGCAGTACAAAGCAAGTACAAATCCTTTTCTGTCTTCTTCCAGGAATTGGTGAGCAAACCTCTTAAGCCTGATTTTTATCTTGACGTTTAGATTTGTATTTGAAGCTATGATGTGAATATGCTTGAATGTTTGTGCCTGCATGTATACGTATATTGGTGTGTGATTGGGTGTATGACTGTTAACAGGTATAAATATATCCCTATTCAAACTTACAGACTGCAACCACTTTAAAAAAAAAATCAAAACCAAATCCTCCAATCTTTTTAGGCTTTGACTTCTAAATAAAAAATGTTTGTATATGTAACTTCATTTTTAAAAATAATATCTAGTAAAAATATTTGATAAATATTTCGTAATTGTGAAATTACAGAGAAAAACATTTTAAAACGGAAAATTTAAGTATCTTATTTCCAAATTTTGATTATTGAACCAAATTTATCTTGTAGTATGATGATTTTGAAAGGAAATCTCATGATTTTTAAGACCATGAATGTCGAGAAATCTTAAGTTAAGCTGAGAACAAGTTTTTATCGATACATAGCGATCGACAATGATGTGAGTGTCAGGTTTGATTATGGTGGTAATTGGCATAACGGAGATTAAGGGAAAAATAATCGGAGCATTTACGAGTGGTTGAGGTGGCAGGTGGACGACGAAGTAGGGTTCTGACCTAGTTTTTAGTTGATACTAGAAATTGGGTTGTTGCGTCGTTGTTGGTGATCTGCAAGCGATCGCACAAGGGTGTTTTATGGTAGGATCGTGACGAAGCTTTGGACGTGGTAGCAAGGCCTTAGGTGATCGGGATCGTCGTCGGCAAGCCAATTTCGTTGGGGAGTTTTGTGTTCCAAGTTGTGTTGAATAACTCGTTTTTGAATCAGGCTAGGTACGTCGATTTTGGGTGTTTGAATAAATCGTCAGGGTCGTCGATGATGTGTTGGAGGCGGCGTGGATAGTCGGTGATGGTCAGTCAGATTTTACACATGCACGGGGTAGCAAATTGTATCTGGTCTGTTTGAAATTTGGGGAAGAAGGCAAGTTTCTCAGGTCGATCCCGAGACGTTGGTGAGTTTGACTCAAAGTAGATTGGGTTCGTGAGTGCTTGCGAGTGACTCAGGGACTTGATCTGGTTTTCTGGAGATGGGCTCGGGTTTTAATGTGTTGAGTTATCTGGTTTGTAAAGAAAGTAAAGTTTGAACAAGTTTCAAGGATTTAAATTATTTTAAATTGTTTGTTTTAAAGGTAATTATAAATTAAATTAATTATGTAGTTGAACTAATAAGTTTTCAAATATAAAAGAAATAGTAACCAAATTCCTAGAAAAAGTTTTCAAATGTTTTTTCGAGATTGAATTTTGAAATGTTTTATTTTGGGTTTTAAGTAATTATATTAGGTTAATTATTGAATGTAATTAATTTAAGAGTGATTTAATTAATATAAGTAATTAATGTATGATTACTTAATGAAATTATATCCTTAATGTAATTAAGTGGTAAATACTTTGTGTAATTACAATAAGGATAATTAATTAATTAGGATTAATTAATGGAAGTAATTAAGGTTAATTAATTTATAATTAAAGTTTGATTAATCAAATGATATAAAGAATAATTAATTAAAGGATAATTAATTAATGTGATTGATTAATTAAGGTAATTAATTTGAGGATAATTAAGTTAAAGGTTAATTAATTAATGAAAGTGATTAGGGATAATCACTTATTATAATTAATTAAGGATAATTAATTAAATGATAATTAATTAATGGTTACTTAATAAATGCGATTAATTAAAATTAATTAATTAAAGAATAACTAAATAATTAAAGGTTAATTAATTTATAATTAAAGGTTAATTAATAAATGATTAAAGGTTAATTAATTAAAATGGTTTGTAATTAATTAATATTAATTAACCAGGATTAGTAGTTATTCATAAGTAATTAATCTGATTTTAATTAATCAGATGATTAAATTAATCTTACTTATGGATGTTTGGACTCAATTGAATGTTTAATTGTGTGATATCCCGATGTGTTATGCTTTGTGATATGAATTATTTTTGATTTGAGCTGTGATGAATGTAAATTATTTATCTGTGATGAATGTAATTTACTTATCTGTGATGAATTTATATCTGTAAATAAAGATAAGCGTTACAGGATTATATCTCTTATCGATATTGTGGTGTTTGGATTATGATGATTGATGATTGATGACGTTGCACTATTGTGTAAAACCCCTAGACTACACTATACACATAAATAAGGATTGTAGAGGAAATTGGTTAAGTCACAGATTTTTGAAATAAAATTGAATTTTGAATCCAAATGTTTTTGGAAACGGGATTGAATTGAATATGAAAAGCTTTTGAAAAGAAAGTTTTGAAATCTAAATTTAGTTTGAGTGTACAATATCTTATTATTTTGGAAATTACGGGTTGGAAAGATTATACAAGTTATATAATATGGATTTTAAACCATTTTGAAGTATATTGAATGTATTATTTTGGGAATTTGAATTCAACCCAAAAAGACTATAACTTGTGTATATTTGATCGGGTTTTTTTTGAAACAAAAACATTTGTTTTCAAATGATAATAGCTTTCGAATAAAGAAAGAATCTCTAATTTGTGTTGAAAGATTTCAAGTTTGAAATGGGAATTGTTTTGAAAGCTATGAATGAATTTTTGTTAAAGATTGTTGAATTTGGTTTTGAAATTGAAGAGGATCTAAAAGGTGTATCTTTTGTACAAAAGATTTGAAATGAAAATTGTTTTCAAAAGCTATAAATCATTGGAAATGGTTTTGAAAGCTATGAACTGAATCTTTGATTTAAAGATTTGATGAGTTAATCCAATTTGAAAGGGAAATTGTTTAGAAAGGCTATGAATGAATCTTTGTGAAAGATTCGGTTTAGCGGGGGGAGGACTTTATGTCGTATAACCCATTCCGTATAGTGATACAACTGTTAGTCCTTGAGATGATGGTTTTGATGACAACAACCTTAGGAATTGTTATAAAATATAAATACTAACATTATAGTTCAGATATATATATATATATGTATATGCAGGATTTAACGATGCAGGTACCAAGAATGAAGACTGTATGGTATAGAGATTCAAGATTCAAGATTGAAGACTCATGAGTATCAAGATTACCAAGAGTTCAAGATTTCAATAATAAGTCATTTAATTAAGAATTTTTGTTAAAACTCCTAGAAAAGCACTGGCATCTTAAAATCTAATTTATTCGTGTAATGGAATCCACTTCGAGCCTGTTAAAGGGATGGAACCCTAAGTAGGATGGAACCTACGTAAAATCCAGTGGAACATTGTTTTGTATCCACTAACTTTTATTCAAAATGTTTTTACAAAATTATATCTTGTTTTCAAAATGATTTCAAAACCTTACTTTAAAAAAATCAAAAAAAAACTATCATAGTTTTAGATATTTTTAGCCTCAAAATAATCTTTATTTTCAAAATAAAATTATCATTGGTTTTAAACTACCTTTTAATAATAATATATTTAACTTTTAATATTTATACTTAGATTTAAATGTAAAATTATAGCAAAATTTTATATATATCAAGATATTATTCTCTATACTTATTTATGTATTTTAACTATAGTTAAGTATATTTATAAAGTTTAAAAATAGTTTAATGCAAGATAAAGGTTATTTTCAAACAAAAACAAACTACCAAATTTCCGTAGGCTTGTCGACAACCCTTAGGATCCCTTGTCGACAAGGTGGAAGTTGATTTCAAAATTTTAAATTTCAAAAGAAGTGTCTATTCGTCATATCCTTTCACGAATGGACATGGTTGTTGTTCTACTATAATTAAGAACAATTTAAACGAATTTTCATTCGTATTTTCTCTGATTTCACTCCTCTTCTTCTTCCACATTTCTTTATATATATTTTTACCATTACTCCACCGAAATCAACATTGAATCTAACTAGGCCGTCTCTGGTTTGATTCTCTATCACTATCTCAACAAGATCTCGGTGCTATTCAGAGTTATAGGCTTCTTTGTAATAAACTAAGTGAGAAAAGGTGTGATTGTAGCCTGTGAAATCAATCAAGTGAGAAAAGGTGTGATTGTATCCTGTGAAATCAATTGGGTGTACTTGTTGCCCGTAAAATCAAGTATCTCTACCCAAAGGATTGTGAATCTGGAGTGGTGTACCTCGTGACCTTGAAATCGAAGGTGTAATTGTACAATTTCTTTTGAAAGGAAATTTGTACTTGTGTGCGGGACTGGATGTAGGGTAACTCCGAACTTGTATAAAATCTGGTATGTTCTTTCCTTTATTGCTTTTACCTTATTTCTGCATCTGTGTTTGTTTCTATGATCATATCTGTATCTGAATATTGCATACATTTGTGTTCAATTTAACATAATCTCAAAAAGATTTAGTAATACCTTAAAACACTATTCACCCCCCTCTAGTGTTAATTCTAGCCTTAAGATCCGTAATCCGCATTTATCACATTTGGTATCATAGCAAGGTTTTCAAAGTTTTCATAATCTGAATTTTGAAAATTTTCAAAATGGCTACCAACACTGGTGCTATTAATACTATCAACACTGGTTCTATTATTCCTGTCACTAGTTTATTTGTAGAAGGTCAGTCTACTGTCAGACCACCTGTGACGCCCCACCTCTGTACCCACGCTAGCCAAGGACACTATGAAGTAACGCCGTCAACTAGCGCAGAGAATAAGGCTGTTGAGGAGCGACCATCCGTGTAATTGCTTTGTGCGAGCACCGATATGCCAAATAAAATATAACATGTATTTCATCTCAAGAGGAAATCCGACATACCGACGCAAACTCAAAGCTACAACACAGTGGCTATATATAATCTTCGGAAACAAATATAGAAATAAACATAACACAAATCAGTCACAAGCAATTCATATCACAAAGGCGGAAATAGATATGAATATTACACATAAAAGTGTATATCAGAGTAGTGGTCAAATAAGATCCACAACATCACAAAAGAATAGATACAAGTGCTAGACAAAAGAGTATGTATACATCAAGGAGTCTATTTCTCAAATGCATACAACAAAAACTACCAAACTAAAGTAGTTAGCCAAAAGATCATATGATGGTCCGATGAGGTGGAAAGCAGAAGCACCTGTAAAATCTCAGTCTGACCCGAGTATTATTTAAGAAAAAAATAATAAACGGATCAGTCTAGCTATAATTATCAGATAAAATGAGATATAAGAAGAGATGTAGTAAAAACGTATGATAACCAAAAATGTCATACTGTGACAAGTATACATAGAAAAATCAACAAAGGAAAATCATACAAATATCTCAAAAATCTCATAACACCAAAAAGAATATCATATTCTTTATTTCATTCACCAAGCCACAGTAAATGACATACATATCAATGCCAATTGTAAAAGTTGGTGAAACATAAGTTCCAGAAATCAACACAATTAGAAGTCCAGAAATCATAAGAAAAGGATAGCCAATCCCAGAAAAATGAGCCGGAGCTCCTCTAGACAGGGTATAGTCCCCCATTGCGGACTCTGAGCCGAAGCTCCTCCTGGTGAGTCAAAACTCCTCCTGACAGGGTATAGTCCCCCATTGCGGACTTTGAGCCGAAGCTCCTCCTGGTGAGTCAGAACTACTCCTGACAGGGTATAGTCCCCTATTGCGGACTTTGAGCCGAAGCTCCTCCTGGTGAGCCGAAGCTCCACATGACAGGGTATAGTCCCCCATTGCGGACTTTCGAACCTAATAAAGGAATGCCTTTTCTTGTTGTTGTTGGAGTTCGGTTTGGCACTCCCAACCTCGACATCACTTTCTCTATCGGCCTCTTCAAGACGAAGAGCGATATCAATAAGCTGATCAAATGAAACCTCAAGTTTCAACAGTAATGGCTTCTTAAGATTCTTATTCAAGCCATAGACAAATCTCTGATTTTTCTTCAATGGGGTGTTAATGTATTCAACCCCGTATTTGGAAAGAGATTCGAAAGATGCGACATAGTCTGTCACAGAAAATCCACCTTGAACAAGGTCAATAAAACGCCGTACTAAAGTTACTTTTTCAGCCTCCGGCACGAATTTCAATTCGAATCTTTCTCAGAATTGCTCCCAAGTGAGATCCGCTTCAACGATTTCGAAAATTAAAATCTCATACCAATCTAATGCTCTTTCTTGGAGCATGCTAGAAGCCACCTGGACTCGATGTAGATCAATAAGGTTCATGCGAGAAAAGATGCGATCGCATGATTTGAGCCAAGCCTGAATTTCTATAACACTCTCGGATCCTTTGAATGGCCTTCCACCCAAATCGGTATAGTCTCTGCACAAGCGTGAAAAACCAGATCTAGAATGAGTAGGCTTTGGATTGGGTCCGGCTGCTTGAGCGTTCTTCACTAGATCTAGAAGCTGCTGGGCAGACATAAATACTCCATCCTGAGGAGTAGCACTAGATTGACCGGTGCTGGGACGGCCTGGTCTAACCATTTCTCTTCTTTAAGAAAGAAAGAAAGAAGAGGAAAAAAGTTATTCTCAAAATGAATATCAAGCAATCTTGATAGATAAAACAAGGAATCATAAAGAAAATAGGACGAATCGGTACGAAGACTCGAATTAAATCCTAAGGCACAACTCCTAAGAAAGACTTAGGAAATGATCCTTGTTAGATTATTCTACATTGTTCCAAAGTGTGGCTCTGATACCAAGCTGTGACGCCCCACCTCTATACCCACGCTAGCCAAGGACACTACGAAGTAACGCCGTCAACTAGCGCAGAGAATAAGGCTGTTGAGGAGCGACCATTCGTGTAATTGCTTTGTGCAAGAACCGATATGCCAGATAAAATATAACATGTATTTCATCTCAAGAGGAAATCCGACATACCGACGCAAAAGCTACAACACAGTGGCTATATATAATCTTCGGAAACAAATATAGAAATAAACATAACACAAATCAGTCACAGACAATTCATATCACAAAGGCGGAAATAGATATGAATATTACACATAAAAGTGTATATCAGAGTAGTGGTCAAATAAGATCCACAACATCACAAAAGAATAGATACAAGTGCTAGACAAAAAAATATGTATACATCAAGGAGTCTATTTCTCAAATGCATACAACAAAAACTACCAAACTAAAGTAGCTAGCCAAAAGATCATATGATGGTCCGATGAGGTGGCAAGCAAAAGCACCTGTAAAATCTCAGTCTGACCCGAGTATTATTTAAGAAGAAAATAATAAACGGATCAGTCTAGCTATAATTATCAGATAAAATGAGATATAAGAAGAGATGTAGTAAAAACGTATGATAACCAAAAATGTCATACTATGACAAGTATACATAGAAAAATCAACAAAGGAAAATCATACAAAAATCTCATAACACCAAAAAGAATATCATATTCTTTATTTCATTCACCAAGCCACAGTAAATGACATACATATCAATGCCAATCGTAAAAGTTGGTGAAACATAAGTTCCAGAAATCAACACAATTAGAAGTCCAGAAATCACAACAAAAGGATGGCCAATCCCAGAAAAATGAGCCGGAGCTCCTCCAGACAGGGTATAGTCCCCCATTGCGGACTCTGAGCCGAAGCTCCTCCTGGTGAGTCAAAACTCCTCCTGACAGGGTATAGTCCCCCATTGGGGACTTTGAGCCGAAGCTCCTCCTGGTGAGTCAGAACTTCTCCTGACAGGGTATAGGCCCCCATTGCGGACTTTGAGCCGAAGCTCCTCCTGGTGACTCGAAGCTCCTCATGATAGGGTATAGTCCTCCATTGCGGACTTTGAGCCGAAGCTCCTCCAGGTGAGCCGAAGCTCAACAAAAATAAGGTACAGTCCTCCACGTGGACAAAGAGACATGTGTGAGTCGGAATCACACAGATGAGGTCTAGACTAACCTTGCAAACAAAGAGGTATGTGTGAGTCAAAATCACACAGATGATGTCTAGTCTAGCCTCACAGACAAAGAGACATCACACAATTGCTAGTCTAAATCATAAAAATGACCATCATGATCATCAAGAAGTGTCAATTACAGTAAGCTAGTAAATATATGAGCTTAGCTTCATGTCCCATAACCACTAGCTTAACTTAAATATTTACGAACAAATTGTAAATCTTCACTAAAAAATTGTCACAAGAGATTCAATCGAACAAGTCCAAGAATTAACCGACGAAGTAAACGCAAGCGTTTCATACCACTTGTTTTACTAAGCCGTTTAATTAGATTTCTCATACGAGTGAGGTAAAGGTTTGTATATACTAATAGATTGGAAAAAGGTTTAAGAGAACGAGTTTTGTAATAAATTAGTTGAAATCATTTTGATGAAAGAGTTTTGATATTTACCACTAGTATTCAAAACCTTTATATTTTGAAGTGACAAATGACAAAAATGATTGTAGGAACAATCAATCACTAAAATTCACATACGAAGACGTGAATAAAATCCAAAGAAATCGATAAAGGATCCATCGAAATGGATATTCCAAGAATTCCCGAAGAAAATAAGTCATTAAAGTCAATAACAAACGATAACAACAAATAGGGAAATAACACGAATCGATTAAATTTGGGAAACCACGCAATATAGGCGAAATAGGCAAAACAGCAACAGGTCGGTCGGCCGGCTACGGAGCTCGGTCGACCGGACTAGAGACAGAAAAGTGCCTATGCACTTTGGAAGCAGGTCGGTCGACCGGCCCAGGGGTTCGGTCGGCCGAACCTGATGCTCTGCCAATTTAAACCTATTTCAAATGAGGTGCAAATCTCGACCAAATTACAATCGCACGAGCAACGACGCTAAGGGTTTATGCCAATCGACTACCCGACCCTATATGCTCCTCGATACATCACTAAAAACATGTTCAAACATCAAAGTTAGGATTTTTAAAGGTTTGAACTCAAAATAATAAAAATTGGAATATTCACCAAATCAATCCAAACCAAAAGAAAATGCACACGAATAAGTGTTAGGAATTCATACCTAACAATCGAAGATAGTTATAGACTAAGATGTGAGATAAAAATCTCACCTTTGAACCCAAATCAATGAAGAAGAAGCTTGAAAACAAAGGAGGATCAACCACTCTTCAATCCCAACTCAAGAAGCTTGATTCTAAGCTTAAAAGCGAAATGTTTCCCAAATTAGGTTTAGGAATTTTCTGAAATCAAAGAGAGAATTGTAGGATCTAGATTAACCCTAGAGGGGGGGAGAATAGGGTTATAGAAAATTTTCTCGAATTAAACACAGAAATATAATTGCAGAAATAAATATGCTGAAAAGTAAATCACACACAAAATTTACCCAGCTTTGGCAACCCCTGCCTACTGCTGCATTCCCAGATTTCTATTAGAATTAAACAGTATCACGCTTACAAACACTCTACTAGACTCGCAGACCCTTTTGCTCCCGCTCACAAACACTCTACTAGACTCGCACACCCTGCTCCCGCCTATAGAGTTTCGCTCACTCGCAAACACTTCTCCCGCCTATAGAGCTTTGCAAACTCGCACACCCTGCTCACTGAACTAATTCTAAATAGACAATCTGACACTACCTAATCCCTAGGTGGTGATTTACAAATTCTTCGACTCGAAAAGAAAAACAAACTTCAAAATTAAAACCGGAGCAAAAATTAAAATACAACTTGAATGCGTAATTTTTGCTCAAAATAAAAACTAAAAAACCCTTTTATAATTGAACCCAAAAAAAATAACTTAAGCCCTTTTATAATTAACAAGGTCGGCCCCTTGTTTTTCATTAACCCGATCCATTGTTGTTCCTTTCTTCTCTGAGAATAATGTCGGCTGATTCTCTTTGCCACCAATTTAGGGCTTTTGTCTTCGATTCAAAATTGGGGCTTTCTGATGATCGCTGCTCTGACTTGCGTTGCTCTTGCTCACGCTTGTTCTCTGATGATTTACGCTTGTTGCTCGCTCGATCGAGTTGTTGATGATTTCGGTATGTAGTTTCTTTTGTTGCTTGTTTGATTGCTTGCTTCGATTGAACTCGATTTTTAACTCGATAGCCGATGATGTAAATTGGGATTGCGATTGATAGTTCGATTGTGAATTGAAGCACTTGCTGATGATGATACCTTCGGGTTGAATTTATATGAATTCACGACTTCATCACTTTCCTAATTTTCTAATGCCTGTTGCGCACGTCTTTCCTGATTTTTTGTGACACCTTGATACACACGGCTTTAACTTTTACACGTTCGATTCTTCTTGTATAAAAAAGAAGAAACTTTCCCTTTTTAATTTTGCTGACTATTTCAAAGATACGAATTTGATACACTTCTGTAACTTGCTTCTTTCACTTCGCTTGTTTTGATTCTGTGACCATAACTGCTCTGGATTGAATAACTTGAATTTGTGATTCCATGTATCACTGCACTTCAAGTTTGTGAATTTTTCTGTACTGTCGAACTTTGTTCTCTGGCCATCTTTTCTATCACTTGGTACTGCCATGTATTTGCATAGTACCATAGCTTCTTTGTTGCACTCGAGTTAGTTCAAACATGAACTTGTTGCTTGGTTCACTGTGTTACTTATTGATTAGTTTGCATTGTCATATTTTAGTCCTGTTGCCTTCATTTGCCATTGAGTTGCATCGAGTAGCTGGACTTCTCATTCTATTTCACTTTGGTTTAGTTGTGCATTTGTCCAGTCATTCAAACTGACCTTGTACTTCTGGTTTTGATTCATATGTTCTTCAAATCAGTGGTGCACTGTGCCATTTGATCTGTTGCACTGTTGGTTGACTATCTCCTTGAGTTGCAGTGTGGTCGACATTGTTGTTTACTTCACTTGTGGTCTTCATTTTTGATTCAGAACTTCTGTACTGGCTGTAGTTGAGTTGATACATTTGTCAGTTCTACATTTGTTTCACTTGGTATTGCTGCATCCATTGTAGCTTGCTACTGTATCATTGAGTAGCTGTCGTCTGCACTTTTAGTCGAACTTGTATTCAATTCAATGCTGAGTTGTTTCTTTAATATTGAGACCTGTAGTTGTATACTTGTGTACATGCTTTGTTTCTGTTGGTCGTGGCTTGGTATATGTGAACCCATTTGTGTTGCATTGCATTGATGATTTTGTATGCTTGTAACTTTTGTTTTATACTGCTTCACCATGTCACTTGAGGTCTTGCAGTTTGGTTTATTGATGCATTCATGTACACTGCATATCTCATGCTCGAGCTCTTTGCATACTTTATGACTGTACTGTTCTTGTTGAGTTGATATATTTGTGGTACTTTGTCTCTGGCATTGACATTGACATTTGTATATATGACCTGGCCAGTTGAATCATTAACTGTTCATACTTGTGATCTTCATTTGGGTTATTGATCGTGATTTGCACTGCTACACTGTTGCATTATGGTAGTTGCTTCTGTGCATATATATTGGTCTTTTAATTTATGCTGCAGTCTGTAGTTGCACATTGTTGCTTGTAGCACTTGTATACTTGGTCGAGTCCATTTGCATTCTGCAGGCTTGTACTGTCCACTGCCCTGTAATCTTGAGTTTGTTTACTTGGTGGCATGCATTTTTTTTTTGTGATCTGCCTTGTTGCTGTTGTAATGTGTGCACTTGCCCTTGATATTGTAGTCTTGTTCATTTGGGCTGCTGGACTTGTTGTACATTACATAGTGCATTGCCTTGTTTGTTGAAGTTGTGCTTGCACGCTTGCTATTTTTGGCTGCGCACACGAGTTGGCGAGGCAGTGCACACGTGTATGAATGTACACGTGTGTATTGCAGCCACTTATGGTTACATGTCCCTGTAATATCTATATGCACGACTTTGTGATGAAAACAAGTGTGAATTATGACGAACAACCCAAATAACTGAGGCAAATCATATTTTCAAAAATCGTATTTTATTTTATATTGCAAAAATATTTCTTTTTCAATTTTACTGCGTTAGTGAATATTTTTGCAGATTTCTCAGATGCTGAATTCAAACTAGAATGCAGTTGAAGACAAAATACGAGTGTGAGTGATATGTAGTGAGGTTATCAATGTAAAAATATTTGTGATGTAATCGTGATGTAATCAGAAATGTATATGTATAGTGAGAGCATGAATTTGTACTATTCAGGATTGTAATAAATATTTGTTTGAATAAAATTTCTGTTTGAATTCAAAATCTGTGTAACTTGTTCTGTTTGAATTCAAATTCAAATTCTGTGTGATTTATTTTATTCAACAAATATTTATTTAATCTATGAAAAATAAAATAGTACATTACCAAATACATTTAAATGAATATATATGTTTATTATCATCAAACAAAAACATATAAGCGCATATTCAACAATCTCCCCCTTTTGATGATAACAAACATATATTTAAGATTTTGTACATGTGTTAAATGTATTTGATCAATGATATACTCTAATTGCTCCCCCTATTTAAATGCTTCATCTCTACATGATGCTCCCCCTACATATATGCATACAAATAGAAATATATTCAAATGAGCCTAGATGCATATGGGAAAATTATTTGACCTTTGCTTGATTCTATTTGGCAAAATCTTAACTTTTCTCTCCCCCTTTTGTTATCAGCAAAAGAATAATAGTGTGAGAGAAAAATAGAGATAAAGTGATCGATATTAATCCAACATTAATCTCAAATTGAATATAAATATTAAACTTCAATAAGAATCAAACAAAAAACCATAACTACCCTTGTTAGGCGCATATTCCACTTTTAGAAATGATGGATATGATGTTCATATAAAATCATACAGTTGAATCTTCTTGTGGTACATTTCTATCAGGAATTTGAATATCTACTAATCATGCATAACCGTTAGGACTTTTAAATGAGATTAGTAGTATTCGAATTTAATTTAAAAACGAATTCAAGTATCTTCTAACCACGCATGACCGTGAGGACTTTTAAATGGGATTAGAATCAACTTGTCTATTTAAGCAGTTAATTTTGATATGCGTTCCATACATGCATAACCGTAAGGACTTTTAAATGAGCATGGAAGCACATAATCAAAAATCCAAGTAATTCACCCATGCATAACCGTGAGGACTTTTAAATGAGAGTGAATACTTTGGATATTTATTTATTTATTTATTTTTTAAAAAATATGACATGAAAAACAAATGATTCCTGATTATAGTACCACATATCGACAAACTATATTGAATATTTGATAAACCATGATCGATAGAAATAATGATAGAAATAGAAATGGTCATGGAATTTTTACCCAACAAAAAGTTTTATAATTCTTGTTTTAATTCCTAAAGAAATTTTTCAAATATACTCTCTTGAGTAATGTATGTTAAATATCAACACTCATCACTTTTTCAATCACTATTTATCTCTTTGATAATTAGTAGGGAGTCGGATCAGTCAAAATTTGTCATTTAAAATCAAATAAAAATGACTGATCTGAAATTATGGTCAAACAATTATTTTCTCGAAGGGGGTATATAAAAAAATTCTGCTAAATGAAAAATTATTTCAAGTGAAAAATATGCAGATATTTTCTTTGGAAAACGATGCAGCAAATGAATGTTTCAAAAATTAATCACGTTACACTAGTAATTTCTCTATCAACTATATTACCAGTGTAATCTGCATCTGAATTTTAAATTTCACTCAATATTCACTCGTTGGATGTCAAAGACCAGATTTTGAAATTTCAACAAACTATTTCAGAATGAAATTTGAAATGAAGCCATGTTCACACTCAAACAAATATCGTAGTTTTAAACTTAGAAACCATAGGATGAACAACTATCATCATGAGTAATCAACAGTCAATCAACATCATAATTATTTCAAAAACAATTTCTTGAAATCCTTTTTAACACCTTTCACATGAAATTTGAAATCGTGCAAATTTACAAACAGTGACCAAAATGTCAAAACCAATATATCTACGTGTAGCATGAGTAGACAGTAATCAATCAACATCATAATTTGACCAAACGGATTAAGTTCAATGATGAAAGGATGGTTGGTCTACTTTTGAGCACAAATCAAAGTAAGAACAAGTCAAAAGAAAAATCATATCAATAAGTCAGAATTAAAGTCATCATCACATCATTATCACAATTTTAGCTGATTTAATTCAGAATATGGTGCAGATTATACCTTCACCTGTTTTACCTTTACGATAATTTCTCGTGATTGCCCATTGTGATCCTGTCACCTTTATACTAGGCTAAGGAACTTTGCTATGTTGCCCATTGTGTTTCTGGAACAGCCAAAATCCAGAGAACACCGTTGTTGTTCCTTAGCCTGCCACCACACCTACACGATGAAAGATTTTTGTGACCTATTTCTAGGTCCATAATGGTTAGTGGCAGAAGCATTATGAATAAACAAATCCTTTGGAACCCAAACTTGTTTAGTCCTTTTATTCTTGTTCCAATAGACATGAAATTTGTTTGTGGAATTCTTAGGAACCCAAACTTGTATTAATTTTGTGTTCTTGTTCCTATGACTACAATTTTCAACATGATGTCCAATTATTTCACATCTATCAAAGACACTCTTCCCTTTTGCATTATCCTCAGCTTGTGTTTTCCCAAAACCAAGTCCTTTTCTGTTGTTAGCAAAAATTTGATTTCCCAATAGCATGTTGAAAGATTTTTCGCCTCTTGAAAAGTTATTCAAAGATTACTCAAGATTTTGGACTTTGGTTTTTAGTGTTGTATTTTCAGTGACAAGTGAGGTGCATCGATTTATAAAATCCTTTTTCCTAGTGTCGATGGTTTCCTTAAGATTCAAGTTTTCTTTTTCAAGATTCTCAGAGTTATTCTTAAGTCTTGTCAATTCTGAATCTAAAACTTTACATCTTTTACATTCTAGGTTTTGAATATTTTCAAGTTCAGTTTCTAACCTAAAATTTTTACGAGCAAGTTCTCTCCTATCAGTTTTCAGTTTTTCAATTTTAGATTCAAGAGCATCAACTACTTTAGTAAGATCAGAACACATAAAAACAAGTTCTTTATAAGAAAACTCACCTGCCTCACTAGATTCGTCGGAGGTTGCTTCTGATTCTGATTTTGCCATGCAACACAAGTTAGCCTCCTCTGAGCTGCTATCCGAAACTTCTTCTCCTTCTTCATCATCTCAAGTCGCTGCAAATACCTTCTTCGTCTTTTTCTTTCCTTTGTTGTTTTTGAGAAGTGGGCATTTTTGTATGAAGTGTCCGGGCTTCTTGCAGTTAAAGCACGTCGGTTCATTATCGGAATTGTCAGAATCTTTTGGCCTATTACGATTTGTTTTCTTCTTGCGTGGCTTGAATCTCGACCATTTTCTAAGATTATTGACAGCCATTGCAAGTTCTTCAATTGGATCTTCTCCTTCTTCATCGCTTTCTTCTTTGCTCTTTAAGGCAATCGTCTTTTTCTTTGGTTCGGAGTTGTTGCGCTCTTCCTTTGCTTTTAGCTCAAGTTCGTATGTCATCAAGTTACCAATCAACTCCTCCATGCTTAGCTTACTCAGATCTTTCGATTCTTGTATTGCTGTGACTTTTGCCTCAAAGTTCATCGGTAAGACTCGTAGTATCTTCCGCACAAGCTCTACCTCAGTGAAGACCTTCCCAAGCGCTCTAGCATTGTATACCAAGGTTGAAAAGCGTCCAAACATGTCCTTTATGCTCTCGCCTTTGTCCATCACAAAGTTCTCGTATTCATTGCTGAATAGGGCTAGACGAGACTCCTTGACTTGAGAAGTTCCTTCGTGTGTCACCTCCAAAGTGTGCCAAATTTCATGTGTTGTTGTACAATGAGAAATTCTATTAAATTCATTTTTATCAAGAGCACATATCAAAGCATTCATGGATTTAGCATTTGTCGTTTTCAATCTCTTATCGTTAGCATCCCACCTATCCTTAGGTTTAGGAATCTCAGTACCACCAACGATTATAGTGTGAGGTTTATAGCCAGTTTCAATAATATCCCAAACATCATAATCAACGGAACTAAGATAAATACTCATCCTAACTTTCCAATAAGCATAATCGTTCCCGTTAAACATGGGTGGCCTAACAATAGATTGCCCCTCAGAAAAAGCATTATTTGACGGATTCATGACTCTAGAGTTAAATAAAAATACCAGGCTCTGATACCACTTGTAGGATCTAGATTAACCCTAGAGGGGGGTGAATAGGGTTATAGCAAATTTTCTTGAATTAAACACAGAAATATAATTGCAGAAATAAATATGCTGAAAAGTAAATCACACACAAAATTTACCCAGCTTCGGCAACCCCTGCCTACTGCTGCATTCCCAGATTTCTATTAGAATTAAACAGTATCACGCTTACAAACACTCTACTAGACTCACAGACCCTTTTGCTCCCGCTCACAAACACTCTACTAGACTCGCACACCCTGCTCCCGCCTATAGAGTTTCGCTCACTCGCAAACACTGCTCCCGCCTATAGAGCTTTGCAAACTCGCACACCCTGCTCACTGAACTAATTCTAAATAGACAATATGACACTACCTAATCCCTAGGTGCTGATTTACAAATTCTTCGACTCGAAAAGAAAAACAAACTTCAAAATTAAAACCGGAGCAAAAATTAAAATACAACTTGAATGCGTAATTTTTGCTCAAAATAAAAACTAAAAAACCCTTTTATAATTGGACCCAAAAAAAATAACTTAAGCCCTTTTATAATTAACAAGGCCAGCCCCTTGTTTTTCATTAACCCGATCCATTGTTGTTCCTTTCTTCTCTGAGAATAATGTCGGCTGATTCTCTTTGCCACTAATTTAGGGCTTCTGTCTTCGATTCAAAATTGGGGCTTTCTGATGATCGCTGCTCTGACTTGCGTTGCTCTTGCTCACGCTTGTTCTCTGATGATTTACGCTTGTTGCTCGCTCGATCGAGTTGTTGATGATTTCGGTATGTAGTTTCTTTTGTTGCTTGTTTGATTGCTTGCTTCGATTGAACTCGATTTTTAACTCGATAGCCGATGATGTAAATTGGGATTGCGATTGATAGTTCGATTGTGAATTGAAGCACTTGCTGATGATGATACCTTTGGGTTGAATTTATATGAATTCACGACTTCATCACTTTCCTAATTTTCTAATGCCTGTTGCGCACGTCTTTCCTGATTTTTTGTGACACCTTGATACACACGGCTTTAACTTTTACACGTTCGATTCTTCTTGTATAAAAAAGAAGAAACTTTCCCTTTTTAATTTTGCTGACTATTTCAAAGATACGAATTTGATACACTTCTGTAACATGCTTCTTTCACTTCGCTTGTTTTGATTCTGTGACCATAACTGCTCTGGATTGAATAACTTGAATTTGTGATTCCATGTATCACTGCACTTCAAGTTTGTGAATTGTTCTGTACTGTCGAACTTTGTTCTCTGGCCATCTTTTCTATCACTTGGTACTGCCATGTATTTGCATAGTACCATAGCTTCTTTGTTGCACTCGAGTTAGTTCAAACATGAACTTGTTGCTTGGTTCACTGTGTTACTTATTGATTAGTTTGCATTGTCATATTTTAGTCCTGTTGCCTTCATTTGCCATTGAGTTGCATCGAGTAGCTGGACTTCTCATTCTATTTCACTTTGGTTTAGTTGTGCATTTGTCCAGTCATTCAAACTGACCTTGTACTTCTGGTTTTGATTCATATGTTCTTCAAATCAGTGGTGCACTGTGCCATTTGATCTGTTGCACTGTTGGTTGACTATCTCCTTGAGTTGCAGTGTGGTCGACATTGTTGTTTACTTCACATGTGGTCTTCATTTTTGATTCAGAACTTCTGTACTGGCTGTAGTTGAGTTGATACATTTGTCAGTTCTACATTTGTTTCACTTGGTATTGCTGCATCCATTGTAGCTTGCTACTGTATCATTGAGTAGCTGTCGTCTGCACTTTTAGTCGAACTTGTATTCAATTCAATGCTGAGTTGTTTCTTTAATATTGAGACCTGTAGTTGTATACTTGTGTACATGCTTTGTTTCTGTTGGTCGTGGCTTGGTATATGTGAACCCATTTGTGTTGCATTGCATTGATGATTTTGTATGCTTGTAACTTTTGTTTTATACTGCTTCACCATGTCACTTGAGGTCTTGCAGTTTGGTTTATTGATGCATTCATGTACACTGCATATCTCATGCTCGAGCTCTTTGCATACTTTATGACTGTACTGTTCTTGTTGAGTTGATATATTTGTGGTACTTTGTCTCTGGCATTGACATTGACATTTGTATATATGACCTGGCCAGTTGAATCATTAACTGTTCATACTTGTGATCTTCATTTGGGTTATTGATCGTGATTTGCACTGCTACACTGTTGCATTATGGTAGTTGCTTCTGTGCATATATATTGGTCTTTTAATTTATGTTGCAGTCTGTAGTTGCACATTGCTGCTTGTAGCACTTGTATACTTGGTCGAGTCCATTTGCATTCTGCAGGCTTGTACTGTCCACTGCCCTGTAATCTTGAGTTTGTTTACTTGGTGGCATGCATTTTTTTTTTGTGATCTGCCTTGTTGCTGTTGTAATGTGTGCACTTGCCCTTGATATTGTAGTCTTGTTCATTTAGGCTGCTGGACTTGTTGTACATTGCATAGTGCATTGCCTTGTTTGTTGAAGTTGTGCTTGCACGCTTGCTATTTTTGGCTGCGCACACGAGTTGGCGAGGCAGTGCACACGTGTATGAATGTACACGTGTGTATTGCAGCCACTTATGGTCATGTCCCTGTAATATCTATATGCACGACTTTGTGATGAAAACAAGTGTGAATTATGACGAACAACCCAAATAACTGAGGCAAATCATATTTTCAAAAATCATATTTTATTTTATATTGCAAAAATATTTCTTTTTCAATTTTACTGCGTTAGTGAATATTTTTGCAGATTTCTCAGATGCTGAATTCAAACTGGAATGCAGTTGAAGACAAAATACGAGTGTGAGTGATATGTAGTGAGGTTATCAATGTAAAAATATTTGTGATGTAATCGTGATGTAATCAGAAATGTATATGTATAGTGAGAGCATGAATTTGTACTATTCAGGATTGTAATAAATATTTGTTTGAATAAAATTTCTGTTTGAATTCAAAATCTGTGTAACTTGTTCTGTTTGAATTCAAATTCAAATTCTGTGTGATTTATTTTATTCAACAAATATTTATTTAATCTATGAAAAACAAAATAGTACATTACCAAATACATTTAAATGAATATATATGTTTATTATCATCAAACAAAAACATATAAGCGCATATTCAACAAGAATGAGTTGGAGAAGAAGAAGGAGATGCTTACCAATGGGTTCTCTTGAATTTGGAGCTAGAAGTTGGATTTGCTAATGAAGATTAGGGCTTGGAGTTTTAATTTCCTCTTCCTTCCCCCATTTTTGCTTTAGCTTGAAGTGTTAGGAAATGAGGAATGAAGTAATGAAGAGGAGAGGGGGTTGGGACTGAGTTAGTAAGAGGGTTCAGCCCAAACCAAAGCCCTAAGTGAAAAAGTAGCAAAAATCAACTTACTCCAAACATATCGAAGCTTATACTCAAAAAGGTTGCAAACGGCATTTTGAACTCAATGGAAGGGGTCTCGAGTCCCAATTCGACTGTTTGCTAAAAGTAGGTTTTCGGACTAAAATTGGACGAACGATGAAATATTTAAATAAAATATTTAAATATAGAATCGATAAATATGTGGATTGTTACATCGATGAATTCCACTCGCCAACCTCCATCCATCCATACCCTCTAATCGACGATCCATGCAAGTTGATCAAGACGCAATGAACGCCCACGAATTATTTGACCAATAACGGGCGAACCGGAATCCGATTGCAGAAGCGAGCAACAAATTTGAGTTGCGCTCGTCGAGTTCTTCAAATTGATATATAATATGATATAGTTTGAGGAGTTCTAATTTTGAAATTGGTTTGGAGATTGAAATTTAGGGTTTGAATGCAAATTGGGTTCCTGGCATTGGAGAAAGGAGTAGACAGAAGTTGATGTACGTATAGAAATAAGAAATAGAAACACTGCCAAGGTTTGAACAAAACAATATATAGTAGAGAAGCCCAATAAGAAATGAATAACATATCGAATTGGTTCGAGTTGACAATAATGACCCGAAAAGCCCGTTTCGCTTTCGAAACAAAAGCGGGTCATCCCTTATATCAAAATAGATGTTTTCGATGTTTTTAAACTCAATGAAATAGGTTTTAAGTCCTAATTCCATCGTATGAAGAAGTTAGCTAAAAATCAACTTATTTCAAATTGATTTCAGTTGAATTCAATTAAATTGATTTCAACGCGTTTCGAGTCCGTACGATCAAACGATAAGTACGATCACTACGAAACCTGAAACCTTACAATAATTTGCTATTACGGATCTGATGAAACTGGTCATCGAAATCCAAGACAGTTGCCAAAATGGCTATTTTTCACGTTCTTTAAATAAATTATTATTAAATTGATTAAATTACATTTCAATTTCAAATTTATAAACTAACAAATTTTCATCTTTTTTGATTACTTAGACATTTACAATAATTTAAAGCAAGTTTACCTATAATTTCAGTGTTAATTATTACATCAGTTACAGTTTTCAATTTCAACTGAAATTAACTCCAATTAAATATAATTTAATTCAAATAGATTTGATTTAATTTGATTTCAATCTTTTTATTCAACCAAATCATTATCAATTGGATACAGTTAACACTGGTTTATATCTTATTACATAAATATGCTACAATTCCCCTCTTTTATTTGTATTAATTACTATATCTCAATTATATTGAACCTTTGTCAATTTTATTAAAATTTGAAATCCCAATAAATTAATTCATCTTCGTTTCACTCGTTTTATTAAATCAGTTATTACCTTATGGATGTAACTGACATTCCTATACATTTTGTTACATTCACACTGTCCAGTTATCGCCTTAACTCATTTTACGTAACATTTAATTTCATTTAATTGCAACTGAGTTCCAATTTAAATTTCACAGATTAAATAAATAGGTAAAATATAATAATTTTTCACCATTAACTTTTAATCACATTTATAAGTTTATTATTTACAACCAAATGTTACAATAACTTACACAATACTATTCTATACAATTAAAATTTATTACACATTATTTCATAAATTAATACAACCTTTACAATAGCAATTACTCTTTTAAGTCCAATTATCAATTAATGCACATTATTATAATAAAATTACATTCTATACCAATTATAGCTTTTTAATCATTTTAATTTATTGGAATTACATTTAAAGCAGTTATCAATTTCCTTAAATTTATACTATTATATTTCATTCCAATTATATTCTTATTATTAAATCACAAAAAAAATTATTCATCCAACACTGAATCACAAAACCTTATTAAACCGACCATTTTTAATTATCAAAAATTGCGAGTTGTTACATTGATGTTATCTGGGAGATAGGTTTATAGTAAACCTATGAAAACTATGATTTGGAAGTTATTGAGGTAGCCAATAGATTCATAGCGATCCCATGAAAACTATGTATTAAGGATGATTGGCTAGGCCAATTGGTTTATAGTGAACCCATGAAAACTATATTCAGATTAAATATTGACATTAATCAATAGGTTCTAGTCAACCCATGAAAACTAGAATATGTCAGAAATTATTGGAGGCATCTATAGGTTCCTAGTCAACCCATGAAAACTAGGGTAAGAGTGGAGTTATCGGAATGACTAATAGGTTCGGGGGAACCCATGAATTAATTAAGTTAATTGGCAAGGGCCTATAGGTTATTAGTAATCCCGTGAAAACTATGAAATAGGACGGTGTCCGTGAATTATGAAAATGTTATTAGTAAACCCACGAAAACTAGTAGGTTAATAATGACTGTAGAAACTATAATTATGACAGAGAGTCAATTAAACCAAAGATGGGAATTCTATGAATGTTTTTTTTATGTATGTATATCATCATAATATTTTAAAATGCTATGTTTTAACCATTGTGGATGCAGGAGCATAGTATATGGTTTTGAAATGGTTATTAAGATAGTAGTGAGGGGAAATCCCGTTCCACTAAGTGGCGTGGTCTCGTTAGATGTCTAAAAGGATTGAGATGTTAGATTATTATTCATACCAGGCTTTATTTCTGACTCGAAGTTTTTGTTTTCCCCTTAAACTCTCAGGTACACAATTTATTTTGAGTTGTTTGAGGTTTAGGGTTTTCAGGTTCCCTTCTTAGACGAATAAAGCTTTCGCTATGTAAATTCTCGAGTACACAATTGATTTTGAGGTTTAGGGTTTTCAAGCATGCAGGAGGCCGTTAGTTATTTAGAATTTTCTTTTCGACTATGTATTTTGGATGTAAAGGCAAATGTTATAGCCTTATTATATACTCTGAAAAACCAAGGGGCCACCCTATATGTCGCTCTTGGCGTACGTCTAATAACTGTATTTTTTCGAATGTGGTTAATGTTTGTGGGATTATGTAATGAACAGGAAATATTTTAAATGAATTGTGGAAATGTGTTTTTGATTTGTTAAAATAATTCCATATTCTTGTGATTTGTGTATCAATGTATCTAGCGCCACCGTATTTGGTCATCGAGGATTAATAATTATGGATAACTGCAACATCTGTCGCCGTTAGTTTTGGGCCTTCAAGTAAGGGGAGGTTACAAAACGTTTAATGTTTAAAGTTAAGGGTATGATCCCTTCGGATCGTATTTTTTAAGTTCAGGGGGATTAAGTAAGCCCATCAGGCCATTCTCCGATGAAGGGACTTACTTCTTGCACTCTGATCCTGTCTCTTTGGTTGGGACTCTAAGGCGATCAATATCATACAAGTCCATCCACTCGTTCTCTTGCGATGAGACTTGCACCCTGCACTCTGGTCCTACGTTGGGACTCTATGGTGTTCAAAATCAGTCATCGCAATCAATGTTCATCCCGAAAACCTAACTCATAGCATGCCTAGAGACTAATCTAGGTCCCGTACACGTGTAAGCGTCCGAGGTTATTTTAGTCCTTAATAGTCATCTTGGATATCCGACTCAGAACTTGCCTAGGGACCGTTCGGGATCTCGTGCACGTGTAAGTGGCCTGAGGTTATTACTGCCACAAATAGTTATCTCAAGCATATGACTCAAAGCGTTCCTAGGGACCATTCAGGATCCCGTTGATGTGCACGTAAATGTACATATTTTTACCACTATATTTAATCTATTTAAATTTGATAAATGATTATATTGGGTATTTTAACCGTTTTAACCAAAATCCACAATAATTCCAAATTTTCACATATCCATCTTCATATAGGGGCAAAATGATCATTTGTGTGCATATATTTCTTTGAGAAAAATTAATTGAAAATTTATATATATTTGTGTAGGAATTTGATCTTAAATAGGAGTGGTTTTATGATGAAATATGCGTGCACAAAGACGATACAAAAGAATGAAGATCTAAATAATTCAAAGTGAAGGACATGGAGGACACCACCCCCTAACCTTGATTTTCAATTAGAGACTAATACACATGCTTATGGAGTTTAAGCCTTCATGTACACTTAAATGATGATTAGTATAAGCTAATGATTACTTGGCCTCCACACTTTCTCAAGGGTATTTTGGGCATTCCCAAAAATATGAATTAGGGTTTAACACATGTATATATACCCTTATGCTTCATGTAACCCTTCTCTTCCTTAGTTTCTCTTTAGTTAGCTTAGGCTCAAAATAAAAAAGAAAGCTCTCTTTCTCTTTTCATGGCTACTTCGCCATTTTTACTTCATGTATTTTTTCTTTTTTTTATGCAATATTAATTAGTGTTTTCTTTTAATTACATGTTCATTTCCTTTTATGTTATAGTGTAGATTTTATTTTATACAATTAAATTAGTTCTCTTTTCCATTAACTTTCATTTTTCTTTCTTTCTGCTTTCATGTTGCTAGCTACATTTGTTAATCAAATGACAAATATGAGAGGCTAAACTCCTTCAATTTAGGGATAATGAAGCTCTCTAATTATGTAGCTTCAACTACTTGTTAATTCATGCTCTCTTTTTGTGCTTAATGGTAATCAATAAAGTGTTTTATTTGTGTTCTTGCTTTGAATTTGACAGCCTATATTGTTGACACCAACTAGGTTGTGCTTAAACAATCACTAATATAAATGTCTCTTCATTAAAAATATGATTATGGCATAAGAAAGTGATTTAATATTCAAATTTGATGGTCTATGTTTCTAATCAATAGTTAATAGGCCATACTTAAAATTGATTTTATTTTCATTGTCAAGTTTCATGAAAGTTAATAAGTGGTTTAAGGGGTGTGTTATAGTTTGATGGCTTATGTTGGCTAATCAATAGCACAAATATGTCATACTTATGATAAGCACATCAATTAAAGAACTAATGACCATATGTGTTGAACAACTTGATCTAGAGAATAAATTTATTCTCTAAATTGCAACTTAACTTTTATATTTGCTTCTCTTTTCTTTTAATTAGTTGGTTAATTGTCTAATTCCCTAGCTTAAATTTTATCCAACTTTGGTTAATTTGATTGGATAGATTTTCAAAATCATCAATTCCCTACGGATCGATCCGTATTCGCCACGTACTACGATAGTACGCCGTGTGCTTGCAGCATAAATTTTGTTACAAATTTTTTGACGGTTTTCTAATTTGATAGAATTTCTGCCGTTAAACAAGTTTTTGGCGCCGTTACCGTGAAATTTGATTTAATTTTGATTTTCTATTCTTCGAATTATTTTTGTTTAGTTTTTATGTGTTTATATTTTGTGTGTGTTGACATTTAAAAAAAATTGTATGTTTATTTGATTTTTGTGTGCATTTTGTTGTGTGCTTGTGTTTCTTGTTTGTTTTTGCATTTGCATATTTTATTTAAAAGAAACACTTGAAGAAATTTTGCAAATCTCAATTTCATTTTCATTTATTCAAACTTTCATGCTTACATTTACATTGCAAATTCTGCTATCTTTGTTTGCATTGCAAATTGCTAGTTTGCTGTTTCTACTTTTCTGCAATTCTGTTTCACATTGTTCACTGTGTTCCCCTCTATCCTCCGTTCATTGTCACACCTCTCAATAAACATCCCCACATTCAACTGCTTTCATCTTACAACCATCAGACTTGCCATTCACCATAACAATCAGCTATCAAACCTCTTCCTACACTTCTGTACCAAATCTGCACTTCTGTGCAACTTCCTGTGCACTTCTGTACACACTGCCTTCACTTCCACTTCACAAACCATATGATACGCCCAACAATGTCACCACACCACATGCTCACCATGCAGATGCACCAATCAGTAATGCACGTCCGAGAAGAACTGTGCAAATACCAAAAAGACTGTTAGATTGAAGAATGGTGAATTGCAATTTGGTTACAGGCCACATGCAATACGCACCAGTACTATCCTTACTTTATTCTGTATTTAGTATGCTTTTTCTTTTTTCGGTTACAATGATAACCAAGGAATCAAAAGTTGTTTTCTAGAATAGGATAGGCATGCCACGTAAGAAGTTTGTTATTAGAAGGCTTATAAATGTACCTGTTTCGGAATGAAAAAGATATAGAAAAAAGTTATTGCTCATTTCTCTCTGTTTTCTTCCTTTTCTTCTTTTCCCTCCTGAAATTCTCTCTCACCTTCTTCCCTGCTAATATCCCTATCATTTTGGTGCTTTCACCGAGCTTCTCTCCTCCCTCTTCCCTGACACCTTCACTGATTGCTCTCTCCTCCTCCTTCACTCATACACCCCAACCACAATGACCAGAGTTGATGATGCATTCCAACAACTAGCAGCTCACCAAACCTCCATTGACACCATTCAAACCACACAGTCCTCTCATGGTACCATGCTTCAAAACCTGACAACCGATAATACAGATATCAAAACTGCCATACAGGCCCTCACTACTCAAATGACATCTATCACCAACCAATTAACTGACCTTCACCGCAAAATCGACAACCAACCACTCATCTCCCCAATCAATCAATCATCCACTACACACCCACCAGTTTTCAACAACCGTCAACCACCTATCCTGTCAACACCACAACCCACAAGAACCCCAAAGTGTTCACTCACAACATTTGATGGCTCCAATCCACATGATTGGATTTTTCAGGCGGATCGGTTTTTCGCGTATTACTCCACACCCGAAGATCAGCGGGTAGATCTAGCAAGTTTTCACATGCAAGGCCAGGCACTATCGTGGTTCCAATGGATGCACCGTAATAATCAAATCTCTACATGGGCAGCATTGACAAATGCAATAGAAAAGCGCTTCGGACCACCCACTTTCCTCCATCCGGAAAATACATTATTCAAGCTGAAACAGGTAACCACCGTGGAAAACTATCAAGCTACTTTTGAAACTTTATGCAACCGAATTACCACCCTATCCAATGAATCCATCCTACATTGCTTTATCTCCGGCCTCAAACCCAATATACAAAACGAACTCCACATCATTAACCCAACCAATATCGTCGACGCCATAGATGGAGCTAAGCTAATTGAAAAGAAACTGACAGATTTGGCGAAATTCCCATACACAAAAACCAGCCAACCCTACAATAAACCTTTTTCACCACCTACACAAGCAAATTCACAAACACCTCTACTACAAAACCCCAAACCAAATGTCCCAATCAAACAATTGTCACAGGCTGAAATGAATATCAGAAAGCAACAAGGTTTATGCTTCAACTGTGATGAGAAATATCAGTTTGGCCACCGCTGTAAACCCACGCACATACTTATGATTCTACCAGACACAAATCCAGATGACGAACCAGCTTCCGACCCTACAATGGACACCACAGCTGAAACAAACACACAAAAAGCCATACCACCAACAAATGACAATCCTCAAGAAATATCATTCCACGCCTTTACTGGCTCATCCCATCCTCAAGCGCTTCGCCTCCCGGCTTCAATTCACAATAAACCAATCTCCATCTTGGTGGACACAGGCTCCACACATAATTACCTACATCAAAAGACGGCCAAATTTCTCGGCTTAGACATTGATTCCAAAGCGACGTTCACGGTCACGGTGGGCAACGGCGAGAAACTTCAAAGCGCTGGAAGCTGCTCCAACGTGCGTGTCAATATTCAAGGGCACGAATTTCTTATCGATTTTCATTTACTCGATATTGTCGGATCTGATGGAGTAATTGGAGTGCAATGGTTAGAGCAACTGGGCCCGATAACCATAGACCATAAGTTATTAACCATGTCCTTTAATTACCAAAACAGGCCCATTATTCTTACTGGGCTGGGCCCAGCCGGCAACCCATCACAAATATCCTTTCAACAACTCAAACGCCTTGACAACACTTCAGCCATTTCTACCTATTTTTATCTCCAACTTCAAACCCACATTCCATCAGCCCAAGGCCCACTCACCCCACAAACCGACCCAACACTCGATGACCTGCTAAGTTCATTTAACCACATATTTACCATGCCAACATCTCTACCACCATTACGTGAGTTCCAACACCACATCAACCTACTACCAAACTCGAACCCTATTAACACACGGCCATATCGTTACCCATACTTTCAAAAAAATGAAATCGAACGCCAAATCCAAGTCATGCTCAAGTCCAAAATAATTCAACCATCAACTAGCCCTTTTTCTTCACCCGTCCTTTTGGTAAAAAAAAAAGATGGCTCATGGCGTTTTTGCGTTGATTACCGCGCACTTAACGCAATTACCATCAAAGACCGTTTTCCTATTCCCTCTGTTGATGAGCTATTAGATGAGTTGCAAGGCGCAATTTTTTTTTCAAAAATAGACCTACGAAGCGGTTATTTCCAAATCCGTGTCCATGAACCCGACATACCAAAAACCGCTTTTCGAACGCACGAAGGCCATTATGAATTTTTAGTTATGCCATTCGGTTTAACCAATGCTCCATTAACTTTTCAAGCCACAATGAATAACATTTTTCGTGCTTACCTTCGCAAATTCATCCTAGTATTTTTTGACGACATCTTAGTTTACAGCCCCTCTTGGAATACACACTTAAACCACCTCCGAACTACATTGGAAATACTCGACCACAACAAATTTTTCGCCAATCCCATAAAGTGCAAATTTGGCCTAACTGAAATAGATTACTTGGGCCACATAATTTCCAATGCAGGCGTACGTGTAGACCCTGCAAAGATTGAATCAATGTTACAATGGCCCTCTCCTAAAACAATTACCGAACTCCGTGGGTTCCTGGGCTTGACTGGGTATTATCGCCGATTTATTAAACATTATGCCCACATTGCAAGCCCGTTAACCGATCTGCTGAAACAAAACAACTTCGTCTGGAGCCCACAAGCCCAATTAGCCTTTGAAATTTTGAAGCAGGCTGTTTCTTCCACCCCCACGCTATCACTTCCCAATTTCTCCGAACCTTTCACAGTCACCACGGACGCATCAGCCATGGCCATAGGTGCAGTTCTATCACAATCCGATCATCCCATCGCCTATTTCAGCCTAAAACTTCCCCGTACCCTCCAAAAATCCTCCGCTTATTCACGAGAAATGTATGCAATAACTTCTTCTGTCAAAAAATGGCGGCATTATCTGCTTGGCCGACCCTTCAAAATCTTCACCGATCATCAGAGTTTGAGAGAATTAAACTCGCAGGCAATACAAACGCCCGAACATCAAAGGTGGCTCACTAAACTTTTGGGATTTGATTTTACAATACACTTTCGCCCAGGGAAACAAAATGTGGTGGCCGATGGATTATCGCGATTCACCAGTGAAGCTACAATGGCAGCAATTTCGGGACCATCCTTCTCTATCCTAACCGATATTCAACGCGCGCTTGCAAACGATCCAGAAGCTCAGGCAATAATACAGCAGATCGCAGCAGGTACTTGTTCAAACTCTAATTACCAATTTCGAAATAACTTGCTGTTTTGGGGAAATAGGATTTTTGTACCAAACAATGATGATCTGAAAACTGCTATCATCAACGACTTTCACAACTCACACACTGGTGGTCACTCGGGGATTAAGGCAACAATTTCCAGAATTTCAAGTAATTTTTTTTGGCCAAAGCTCTCCACCACTGTTCAGGAATTTGTAAAAACATGCCACACCTGCCTCCAAACAAAACCAGAAAACACCAGATATAAAGGATTACTTCAACCACTGCCTATTCCGATGCAAATCTGGGAAGACATTACAATGGATTTCATTACGCACCTGCCACCATCAGCACGGAAAACTACAATATGGGTGATTGTCGACCGTTTATCCAAATACGCGCACTTTTGTGCTCTCCCACCATCGATATCAGCCACTCAGCTAGCCTCTCAGTTTTTACAAGATTATGTGCGCTTACACGGATTTCCTCGTACAATAATTTCCGACAGAGATCGCTTATTTACAAGTACCTTTTGGAAAGAGCTATTCCGTCTCCACGGCACCAAACTACGCATGAGCAGCGCATACCACCCACAAACTGATGGCCAATCTAAAGTGGTCAATCGTTGCTTAGAGACGTACTTACGGGCGGTCGTTGGGGATGTGCCAACAAAATGGGTAAAGTGCTTACCATGGGCAGAGTATTGGTACAATACAACCACACATTCATCATTGAAGATGTCTCCGTTCCAGGTTGTTTACGGCAGACCGCCTCCCGTCATCGCCAATTACATTTCCTCACCATCAGCAATACCCGCCCTTACTGACTGGACAGAATCTCGAGACAAACTACTGGAAGTAATTAAACAAAACCTGCTTAAGGCACAAGCAAGAATGAAATCTCAGGCTGACCAAAACCGACAAGACAAGCAATTTGAACCAGGTTCATGGGTATATGTGAAGTTACAACCGTATCGTCAGACCTCAGTTAGAAACTCTTGCAACAAATTGTCAAAAAGGTATTTTGGACCATATCAAATTAGTGAAAAAATAGGCAATGTTGCATACAAACTGCAGCTCCCACACGACTCTCGCATTCATCCAGTCTTTCACGTGTCTTTGCTTAAACACTGCCCTAAACCAGCATCGGCAATACTTCAACCATTACCTTACAGCACTGCTACAAACGACCTTGAGGGCAAGGTCGATCTCGAAGGGATGGATATTGATACGCCCAACAATGTCACCACACCACATGCTCACCATGCAGATGCACCAATCAGTAATGCACGTCCGAGAAGAACTGTGCAAATACCAAAAAGACTGTTAGATTGAAGAATGGTGAATTGCAATTCGGTTACAGGCCACATGCAATACGCACCAGTACTATCCTTACTTTATTCTGTATTTAGTATGCTTTTTCTTTTTTCGGTTACAATGATAACCAAGGAATCAAAAGTTGTTTTCTAGAATAGGATAGGCATGCCACGTAAGAAGTTTGTTATTAGAAGGCTTATAAATGTACCTGTTTCGGAATGAAAAAGATATAGAAAAAAGTTATTGCTCATTTCTCTCTGTTTTCTTCCTTTTCTTCTTTTCCCTCCTGAAATTCTCTCTCACCTTCTTCCCTGCTAATATCCCTATCACCATATCATTTGTCATCACATCACCTGACTACCCAGCACATTCATACTTACTGCACCACTGTGCACTGTCATCCCCAACTATCATACTGCCTAACCCATTGAACTACCACCCAAAACTGTCATTATACCAAGCTGCCTCGCCACGACCACCCTGCCACCAACTACCGCTGTCCATCATTACATACATCATCTCCTTTCAGTCCTTAACATTCAACTTCACTCAACTGTCTGGCCATCAAAAGCTCCACAATCTGCTCTCTGCACTCAACACAACATTCAACCCATCGACAACTGACCAGAACAGGCTTGCCCACCTCCTCAACCCCCTCGCAAATTCCCTATTCAACAGCAAACGAACAAGCTCCCCCTTGCACATTGACAACAAAACCACTACTTAATTCGCTACAAACTGCGATCATCAGCATCCCGTACAAGTCACTCCACCACCACTGTGCTGCATAACAGTCAACTTCTCCACAAACATCATAACAGCAACCATACCACCATCACAGCATCTCCATAATCACCACCATTTCAAACCACATTTCCACACAAAACGAAACCCCTGCTTCCCCCATACACTGACAACAGCTTACAACTATCACACTTGCAAACTTCACTAGAAACCACAAACCAAACATCAGCATCACCCCTCTCTTCGGCCATTCAAACAACTTCAAAAAACTGCTGTGTATTGCACATATATATAACCTTCATATCCATTCCATCAACAGACATCAAACTGTGTATATCTATCAAACCATCACAGGCTTTCTTCACAAAACATTCTAGCCACCTTACTGCAGCAGTAACCATCCACTAACCATGCCACCATCCACTTACCTGAACCCAATTCAAAACGCAGTCCTACCAACCTGACCTCTGCTCTGACAACATACTGCTGCGATACCACTTTTCTGCCTCTCCAGCGATCCATCTCCACCTTCTCTTCACCACCCAAAATCAAACTCCTCCAATCAACGCACAATTGCAACAGCACCCCGAACTTCACCAATAGAAAATCGGCACTCCATCACGCAACCACTCCTCTGCCGAGTACCATCGTAATCCTTCGCGACTCCCCATAGCAGTAACTCGAACCCAAATCGACAATCATCGCGACCCTTACACCCTTCAAAATCCACGACCACATCGCCCCACGACAATCGCGGAACCCAAAACTGTGAAGATTTGATTAATTTTGGTTTTGGAATTTCAAAAATTCAAATTGGGAATGAGCGGTTAATTTTCGTTGTTTTTAAAATTTTGTTCGATTAGAATTGTCGTTCATTTTGAACAGAGGAAGTTGGGGGATAAAAGTGGTTTTCGTTTGTTTTGAAAGTTTAATTATTTTGGGCCGGGCCCCGAGGAGGAATTAAAAAAAGGTTTGTGTTGTTTAATTTATTTTTTCTTTTCACTAGTTTGATTTTCATTTTATTTTGATTTCACAAACTTGTTTAGTTTTTTTGTTTAGTTTACCTTCTAAAATAAATTGTTTAAATTCATTTTCATTCATTTTAGTTTCATTTGTTTTGCTTTAATTTCATTTCTATTTAAAAAAAAAAACAGTATATATTTTGTTGTTGACTTCTTTTCAGGTTGATAGAGCAGAGCAGGAGAAGAATTGCTTGCTAAGAAAATTGCTTTGAATTTGCTTGCTTCTCTTAGCTAGCCAATAAATAAATGTTTACTTGCTTATATAAAAAAAATTGCTGCTTTTAATCTTTATTTATTGCTTTTATTTGTCTTGAAATATTGTTTGCATGCATTTAAAAAAAGCGAATTTTTTTTTTCTAGTGGCATTGTTAATACACGTTTAATTTCAGTTTTACATTTCATCTTAGATTTTAATTAATAATAACGGTTAAACATCGATAACGCTTAATTGTATATTGACAATTTGTTTTCTTTGAACAATTTAATTTCTTGGCATGTAGGCTACGGTAGAGAAATAATCATTTATAAATATTACGGCGATTCATAAATATTATAGTTGTTGTTCCTCTGAAGGTACTTAAACCTTCGGCTACATTGCTACGGTGATTCGTGGTGCACCAATAAATCATGTCCATCACCTGGTTGAGAAATATCTTGTTTATTTAAGACAATGTGTGTGTATACAATTTTGGGTTAACTTAGGATGAATCATTTATAATTAACCCCTACTTCATTTAGTTGCATTAGTTCATGCATATTTAAAAATAAATTCAAAATCCAAAACTAAAAAAAAATTGTAAATATTCCTTTTCCTTTGAAATTTGTAAATCCTTTTTCTTTGAAATTTCAAAAATCCAAAAAAATTTAGAAAAACCAAAATCCAAAAAAGTTATAAAACCTTTTAAAAAAAAATTTGAAAAACCAAAAAACAAACAGAAATCAATTTCCGTTTTGAAAATAAGAATCATTTGTAAATATTTTTTCTTTATAAAAAATAGAAAAACAAAAAAAAATTCTTGAAAATGTCCGAGTTTCCTTTTCTTTACTCACTTGAATATAGTTGTGAAAATCAATATAATCCATATAATTTCACTCCAAATTCATATGGATATTTTAACAATAATTATTGCTTAAACGATTCGAGTTTTGTACCACAAAAATTTCAAAATGACGAACAACCCTCGAATCTCGAAAATAGCATTTCATCTCTACTCGAAATCTCTACATAATAAAATCAAATGATAAATAATTTGTGTAATTCCTATTTGTGTGATAACTTAAGTCAAAGTTTTCAAGGATTTCAAAATTTGAATTCAATTCAAAAATCAAACGATTTTGATGATACCCATGCTAATTCAATTTAGAACTCCAAGATTAATTTCAAACTCAAAATGAAAATGAAAACAATTTTTCAAACGAATTTGGCAATAGGAGTAATCTTAACCACGTTACGATTGAAAATTTTTGTTCTCAATAAATCCAAATCGAAAATTTTCAAGTTAATAACTATAAATTAGATTTTGTTGAACAAATGAACGAAATCTACAATGATCACATGGATTTGTTATTTGAAACATATATGAAACAACGTAATCAACAAAATAAAATCCCAATATGCGACGAGTCAAGAGATAATCCACCTTTTACCTAAATCGGCAATTTTCAAATAACAACTTTTGAAATTGAAAATGAAAACCTTAACGAAGTTGTTGAAAATTTGGTAATTGACTTGGATTTAAATTCTTTTGAGAGTGAGAAACGTGATATAAAGTTTGATCTTCCTTTTTATGATTTCAAAAATTTGAATACAACAACTTTGGATTATGAACTTGACATATGCAATGAAGTTGTTAATAATTCAATAAAGGAAGACAAATTTAACGAACATGATTTCTTTGGACTTTTTGAAAATGAGTTGTCAAATTATGAAGGGGAAGATTTAGAACAACATTTTGGTTTTGAAATCGATAATTACAAAAAAATTGTCAATGATAAGTTTGAATCTCATTTTGGTGAAAATAAACTTAAACTTCAACTAATTTTTTTATCAACCGTGAAAGTCATCAAAAATGAAACAACTCATACGATTTTTAATAAAACGACATTCGTTTTTCCAAATCAATGTTCAACTTCAAAACCTTTTACTGTTTGGTTTTCTGCGCTTGAGCTATGTCTCGCATACTTGACGAGACAAATGAATCGATCTTTAGAAGACCGTTTCATTTACTCTTTAACGACATACTTTCTGATGTCACGTAAATAATCATCTTTTCATTTTCATTTAAATAAAGGTCATATTTCTATTTTTATTTTTCTCCTTTCACTTGGGTTGACTGTGGGAACACAGTCAAAATCAAGTATGGGGGAAGTCTAATCTTCATTTTTTTAAATTTTCATGGTTTATTTTTGCCTTTTCTTTGAAAAAATTCAAAAAAGAATTTAAAAAAAATCCCAAAAACAATTTTTCTTTTGATTTATTTTTAAAGAAATACTATAAAATAAATATGTGGTTTTGGTTTATTAAATTAAAATTTTTGAAAATTTATTCGTCTTAACAAAAATAAAAATGAAGTTTGATTACAATAACAATGGTTTGACTAGTATATAGGAAGATTCATATGTGTTAATTATTAAATACATCCTAATTAAAAATCTTTGTTTTAAAAAGTGGTTGGTTTAAAGTAAATGATATAACATTTTTCGTCTTCTAAGTTAAGTGGTGCTAAGATAATTTTGCAAAACTCTCTCTTTCCACAAAAAAATAAAAAATAATTTTTTTTGAAATAAAACATCTGAAAAAAACAAAACATTTGTATATATGTAAATATTTTCTATTAACACCTACGGTCAATAGGTGTACACACTATTATGTACACTCGCCATGCTCTGTACCTTTCTCACGTAAGTCCAAAAAAAGACAGTGCATGATCGGTATATCTGGCCTCAGTTTATTTGAGCTAGGTGTATATATAAAAATTCTTTTTAATAACGCCTACAGTCAACAGGTGTTCACTCACGACCCTCTGTATTCCCCTTAGATAAGTCCACAACGCAGTGCATGGGTAATATATATGGCCTTAATTTATCTGAGTTAGGCATATATTGTAAATATCAATAAAATTTTCAAAAAATAAGAGAGAGTAAACAAATGAAATCCACGCACTATTTTAACTTATTTGAAATGACTTGTTATTGAAAAGAAATGAATATACCACCTTGATAAACTTTGATAATCAACTAAGGATCCATTTCATAGTTACACTGTATTATCGACCGAAACAACGAGTTAAACTATAATCTATTTTTATGATAACTTCGTTTTTATTGAAAATTTGATGAGTAAATGACTAAAATTTTGAAGATAATAATCAAAACCTATATTTAGCTTATTTGTGTCGATTTAGAAGTGAATCCTTCATTGTAAATATTTTCAAAAACTTGCATTCACATCTTTGTAAATTAATCTTGCATTTTGTAAATATTTTCATCTTGCATTTGGATTTTGTGGGTAGTATCCGCTGAAAACTCTCCTGAGACAACACTCGTCCTACTGGGGACACTCAAAGGTTTAACGGCTTGTAGCGTACGCTCAATGCACTTGTGCTCCTTACGAAAACGGATTTAACTTAGTTTTTCTTTATTCGAGGACGAATAAAAAGATAAGTGTGAGGGTATTTGATGTGTATGTAAATATTTTTACCACCATATTTAATCTATTTAAATTTAATAAATGATCATATTGCATATTTTAACTTATTTTAACCAAAATCCGTATTAATTCCAAACTGCCACATATCCATCTTCATATAGGGATAAAACGGTCATTTGTGTGCATATATTTCTTTGAGAAAAATTAATTGGAAATTTATATATATTTGTGTAGGAATTTGATTTCAAATAGGAGTGGTATTATGATGAAATATGTATGCACAAAGACGATGCAAAAGAATGAAGATGGAAATAATTCAAATTTAAGAACACGGAGGACCCCACCCACTTACCTTGATTTTCATTAGAGGCAAATGCACATGCTTAGGGAGTTTATGGCTTCGCGTATATTTAAATGATGATTAGTAGAAGGTGATGATTACTTGGCCTCCACACTTTCTCAAGGGTATTTTGGGCATTCCCCAAAAATATGAATTAGGGTTTAACATATGTATATATACCCCTTATGTTTCATGTAACCCTTCTCTTCCTTAGTCTCTTCCTTAGTCTCTCTTTAGTTTAGTTTAGGCTCAAAATAAAAAAGAAAGCTCTCTTTCTCTTTTCATGGATACTTAGCCATTTTTACTTAATGTATTTTTCCTTTTATTATGCAATGTTAATTATTGTTTCCTTTTAATTACATGTTCATTTCCTTTCATGCTAATAGTGTAGATTTTATTTTATGCAATTTGATTAGTTCTCTTTTCCATTAGCTTTCATTTTTCTTTCTTTTTGCTTTAGTGTTGCTAGCTACATTAGTTAATCAAATGACAAATATGAGAGGCTAAACCCCTTTAATTTAAGGGTAATGAAGCTCTCTAATTATGTAGCTTCAACTATTTGTTAATTCATTCTCTCTTTTTGTGCTTAATGATGTTCCATGAAGTGTTTTATTTGTGTTCTTGCTTTGAATTTGATAGCCTATATTGTTAATACCAAATAGGCTATGCTTAAACAATAAGTAACATAAATGCCTCTTCATCGAAATATGATTATGGCATAAGAAAGTGGTTTGAAATTCAAATTTGATGGTCCATATTTCTAATCAATAGTTAATAGGGAATACTTATAATAGATTTCATTTTCATTGTCAAATTTCATGAAAGTTAGTAAGTGGTTTAAGGGGTGTGTTATAGTTTGATGGCTTATGTTGGCTAATCAATAGGACAAATATGTCATACTTATGATAAGCACATCAATTAAAGCACTAATGACCATAAAAGAGAGATCATGATTTCATATGTGTTGAACTACATGATCTAGAGAGTGGATTTATTCACTAAATTGTCACTTAACTCCTATATTTACTTCTCTTTTCTTTTAGTTAGCTAGTTAATTCTCTAATTCTCTTGCTTAAATTTCACTCAACTTTGGTTAATTGATTGAATAGATTTTTAAAATCAACATTTCCCAGAGCATCGACCCGTATTCGCCACGTACTACGATAGTACGCCGTGAGCTTGCGGTATAATTTTTATTACAAATTTTACGATGATTTTCTAATTTGATAGAATTTCCGCCGTTAAACACCTGTACACATTTAAGCGGCCCGAGGTTATTAAAGGTAGAAAAGGCAGAAGGTAGAGAGTAAAGGACGAACCTGCCCCCCTCTTCGAATGGCGGGCTTTTGGTTTTGGCTCATGCGGTCATGTATTCGTACTCTGGTTTGCTACTCTAACTCAAACATCACCCAATCCAGGTGTTAAAGCTCATCCAAGATTCAAATCTATCACGCCCCTAAGTCATGTGAGCATTATTTCAGTTTTTTTGCTCTAACTCCAGATGATTATACGTTGGATCTTATTGTTGATTCCAATGTTTCCCCCGAATATCAGTATGGAGATAATATTCTAGCCTGTTCAAATCTAGCTTCATTTGCTCTTGATGTTATTTATCGGAGTTTGATTCCTATTCCATGCAGATCTGGCCATCCTCTTGCTACTCCATCCTCTGGAAAATGTCGTCTATCATCTTCTGTTGTCTAGTTAAGATCGTGTCCTACATCTCTTTCATCATCCTTTCCATCTCCCTTCCGGTTACATAATTGGGTTGGTGAGAATTTGAAGATACCTCTTGGCTGTACCCAGGCTCCTGTTGATTTGCTACAGCTCTATATCTAGTATTAGGCCTACTCATCTTCTCTAAATCTTAGATTCAAACGTCAATTCTTCAGATCGTGTTCAAAGTTCTCAGTGGAAGCACTAAAATGTTAACCTAAAAATGGATCTACATTTTGGATCAAGTGTGACAGCACTGGTGTAGATAATCAGCAGCATAAATTTCAGATAAATAGCAAATAAACAGAAGAAGTAAGAAAGAGACACAGAATTTTATTAGTGGTTCGGCTGACTCTGTCCTATGTCTACTTTAATCAATCTTTATTATGATTATACAAGTAGAATCTCTCTGGATATCAACTAGTTAGTCCTTAGACCTAAGTTATAATAAGTTAGAATAAGTCAAAAGTTCAAGGGTTAACTTGAGAATCACCGTAAACTCCTTGACGACTGTTGTGAGGGAGAAGAAAGTTGAAGAAGTATAGGAATTCCAGTAGAGTAATGGAAGCTCTCACTCTCCGAAGAAAGACCTATCTCTAGTTGAACGCAGGTGAGTATTTATAGGGGAATTCGGTGAGTTTTGGGCTAGAAGTTCAAGTGCAGAAGAGTCAAGTTATAATGCCAGGTCATCATCGAAAATCTCAAATCAATCTGAGTCATTTCTATGGGTTGTCGGCTATCCATAGGGGATGGATCGCTAGCTATCCATAGAGGATGGATTGCTGGCTATCCATCAACTTAGCATATTTTTCCACCAAAAGCCTTTACTTAGTGCTAAGAGGATGGATATCTGACCTATCGCTAGCTATCCATAGTGGACGGATCACTAGATGTAACATCCCGCCTTTTCGCACACTTTAAACCGACACACGTGCCAATTCAAAGCATACGCAAGGGCGGATTGTTATGGGGTAAATAAGAAAAACAGAGAAGAAATAAAGCAAAATAGAATCTCACAGCGGAAGGATAAGATATAAAAATCAATATACAGTTCATGATAACTGTTTACAAAATATTTATTTTACTTATATAATGAATATCAGAGTTACACATACCAATACAATCAATGCAGCGGAACAGAAAGAGTGTGGTGCAATACTATAGATAAAAATAATACGGATTCTTCGTCTTCGTCCTCCAAAGCTAAAGTCTTCGATCCTGAAACGCTCGGACTGATCCGAGCGAATTTGAAAAGACAAAAACACTCGAGTCAGAACTAAAAGATCTTATGTGAGTTAAATTAACAGAAATAAATATGAGTGCAGTAACTCAAGAGATGCTCGGGATTTACATCTCCTAAGGATCCGTTAAACTATTTACTATGTAGTATATTGCGTTATTATAATAGTGCCTAATTGTAAAATAAACTTACTTTTAAATAGCGTTAAGGCTTTACATTTTCCACCTTAACACGTAAAATGCCAATAGTCTATACAGTACCGTAATACCTCCTGATCGGGAGGCTACCAGAGGATACTCCATAGGTACGACACAAATAGAAACTCGTAGTAAAGGCTCGATATGGTAGGTGACACGGCACAACTATGCAATGCCAGGGTAGATATACCAATTGCTATCTAGGCTGGTGGAAACGCGTAGCCGCAGTTACCGCCCACCTCGAACTAACTCCCCCAAAATCAAAATATAGAAGTGGCCACTGAATCAATCCAAAGTCAAAGTATAATATCGAAGAGGAGGGTCCGATCAGAGGTATGACCTCATTGGCCTGAGAATCGCTCCTGTTTTAGCCACCTTATGCCAACTCACGGGAGTCGGGTCCACGTATTTACCTTACAGGAAACGCCGCCACCAACCTACTTCATTCTGTAATCTCCACCGCGTACACGGTTAGTCAAAGTGGTTTTCGGTATCGACAGAGAGTATGTCCATATTCGATCCCGGTCTCTTTGCCAACCCATCGTTATTATAACACCGCGGTCATTTAAAAATAAGTTATACTTTAAAAATCAGAATAAACATTCCATTTCATAACCATGAATACGATATCATTTCAAACCCAAAGCCATATTTTATCACTTATCCCAAATATAATTCTTTTCCAAAATCATAATGCTTTAACTTCATAACGTCTGAAAGTCAAATATTTCAAAGCATAATATTTTGAAAATCATAATTTAAAACCATAACTTCTAAAAACTTGAATGGTTTGGACATTCAACGGTATATGAATTAAATGGTTTAACTTAAATGTTACTTTGTAAAGAAAATAGTTCTCATGGCTTTACAAATACATTTCTTTATTAAAGTCTAAACCAAAATTTATATTATCTCTCTCAAGTTCCAAAACCACTTCAATTTATTTATATATACGTATATCCATTTTGAGTATCAATATTTCAAACTAAAGTTGGATTTTATTCTTTCAACAAATCAATTGTTCTATTAATTAGTCTTGAATATTCATATAAAATCCATAAATAATAAGACTTCAATTTCTAGTAATAAAAAATATATATTTTTCCCAATTCAAATTATACTAGAATATTCATTTCAATTTATTTTGGGAAAAATCCAATTATAAATATCATATCTTAAAATTTCCAAACTTAACATTTAAACATATGATATAAATTATTAAACTCCATTTTCTTAATTTTCTTCCATTTTTAATAAAGATTTTTATACACCTTTTAATTTCAAAATTTTCAACTTCATATGTATATATATATGGAAGAAAAATATTTATACAATATAAAATTTAAGATTATTATAAACCGTATTCCATCCAAACCATAGAAATCACATTTAAATAGTTATATATATACCGCAGTGCCTGTATATAATTTTCTATCCTATGGTCAAGTGATACGGATATTTATCATTTCAATCCGCAATTTAAAAGATATAAAATTTTGCGGTTATATATCATTTCAAACCACAATCCCGAATGAAACGAAAAATGCAGGATAACTTGCAGTTAAATGATATAAAATAAAACATCCATTCATCCATCATCATTCATCATCCAAATCACAATCATCATCCAATACTAAATCAATATCAATATATATTCGATAATATATGACAGGTAATAACTGGCAGTTATATTCAAAAATAAATTTAACAACTATTAAACTAACAGTTTATATGCAAATAAATAACTATAACTGTAAATCTATATGCAGTAATAAAATTAAATGAACAGTTATATTAAATAAATGCGATTTAACAGAAATGATGAATAAAACATGCCAAACAGTCATAAATAAATTTCTACTCATATCTAAAATAAATTTAACAAACATAAAAACTTTTAGAAGTTGTGAGTGGGTTAAAACACTCACCTTTTTGAATTTAAATCGAATTTAAATTAGATTTAAACCCAAAAATTCGACGGTCTCCAAATCTGTCCAAACAAGCGTCATCAGATCCGAAATTAAATTGTGATCCTAACAGAAGAAATTTCACGTGAAACGGAATTCGTATGTAAAAGTTATACGATAAAACGTGCTTGAATTTCAAATGAAAAAAATAAAAGAAGAACACACATGAACCCACTTGTATGCCACGTCAGTTGAGAAAGTTACGCGCCCAGGCAACTACACGCTCCCCTACGAACGCAGGCATCAGACCATCGAACCCAAAACAACTCGTTGACCGAAGGTTTGACCACGATTTTAGCTTGCCTCCGACCACCGTTGAACCCAGCGCCACCACCATAGGCCTCATATCGCCGAGCCGCTCCTACCCATGCAATCCGGTCGCCAGAAAATGCGTGCGCCGCCGCCTTGTTTGTACGGTTCCAAAACCCTAATCGAATTTTATACGGCGATCCAGCCGTTGATTCGATGCAATAATCACATAGATCTAACCCCCTCAGTCCCCTCTCCAATACCCAGAAACCGTTTGACGATCAGACGAAGTTTTGTGACGACGTGATTAACGGTTGTAACTGATTTGGCTCAGATCTGGACACAGAGAAACTCGAATCGAAAAACGGACCGCAGATCTGAGTTGCGCTTGCCAAAATCTTCAACATATATTTTTTTCAGAATTTTTAGAGATCTTTGAATTTTCATTTTGTTTTTGAATTGATTGGATCTAGGGTTTGCACCCATTGAAGAAGAAGAGAAGCTTGAAGAAAATATACGCGCAGAAAAAACGAAATTAGGCGGAGGCTAGGCCTGAATAGCTGGTTTTATATAGAGGGTTAGAGGTAGCGTAGATAGACCGTAGAATGAACGTGCAGAACAAACTATGGCCCAAAAAACCCGCTATGTCTCCGGAATGAAATTTCGTAAACCTATATATCCAAATAGGTAATTTAAGATATTCTGAACGCGATGGAAAAAGTTTCACGTCCAAATTTGATCGTATGAAGAAGTTATGCTGAAAACAAAATTTCCAAATTGATTTCAAATTGATTTTATTAAAATTGATTTCAAGGCGTTTCACGCCCGTACGATCAAACGACAAGTCCGATCGATACGAAACTTGAAACCCTATAATAATTCACCGATACGGATCCGATGAAACTGGTTTCGTCGAAATCCGAGTCCGTGGCCAAAATGGCTATTTTTAATATTCATTAAATAAATTAAATAAATTATAAAAATCTAATTTTTTGCATCTAAATTCAAAAATTGACCAAATTTTCTCCCTTTAAATTTTCTTAACTATTTACTCCAATTCTAAACAATTTAAGTGTCAATAGTTGTTCTATTCATCAATTCAAATGTAAATTCTTAACTTCAATATTAATTCCAATTTTAATAAATTCAACATTATAAGTTTGATTAAATTTATCAAATTCACTTTCTTTCTATTATTCAAGGTTATTGATGTCAATTTAATGAAACTAACATTGGCTCAATATCTATACATTAAAAATCTCAATTCTAAACTTAGATCTCAACTTATGAAATAGTTAAATAATAAATTCCATCTAAATCTACATCTTCCTACTATCTAAATATTTAGAAAAATTACTTACCACTTTTTATTGTAAATTTCTAAACTAGTAGATTTGTGTCATTTCTAGCCCTCTGGATATTTTATATTAACTAAAAGCAAATTTACATATAATTTCCATCGTCGATTATTTTAGTGAATAAATCTTCAAAGGTTACTGCAATTAATCCCCTGAATTGCAATAAATTCTAATAAATTTGACTCTATTTGATTACAACTCACAAATAAATCAATTATTCCCCAACTACAAAGTTACCGTTTCTTATATATATATCACTACAGTAATACTTCCAAATGTTCATCTTTTGTTTGCATAAATTACTGTATTCAATTGAATTATAATATTGTTAACTTACACATAAATAAAACTTAACAACTAATAGAATAAATAACTTACAAAATTTGTTGTCATAAATATATTTTATAACTCTACACTTAATTATTATCTTACAATACGTTTTTACGTTACTATAAAATTTATACACTCTTCCGTTACCATATTAATAATTACTAAAGTAACGTTCATTCTTAATAACAACGTTATACTATTCAACATATAAAAGGACTCCATTCCCCAAATACATTCATTTATATTTATTCCCTTAAAGTTCTCCTTTATTGACTAGACACATTAATTTAGATTCATTTACATCTAATGCCCTTCTTAGCTATATACTCAATACATGTTAAATCTACATAATTTTTACCCTTTTATTCAAATTCACTTATACCATCAATAACAAAATGTTGCCCTAAATTTAGATTCAATTATATACATTAAATAAATGGGTAAACTTTTGTAATTATCCCATATATGAAAATATTTTTATGCATACATTTCCACTTACTTACTATGCATTCATTTATTAAATTACTAATTGCCTTAGTCAACTTATCCCCTATTTACTACCAAATTTCAAATTTAATTATAGCTTATCAATACATAAAATTTACATAGGCAAAACAAATTTTATTACTATCTTAAGTCCATTTATTATTGACAACATTCATTAAATCTCCTTATCAACACTTATTGCATTGATTTATTCGGCGGTCACCTTTTATTTAGTTACTATCCATTTTACAATCCAATGTAAGTCTTCCACTATTTATTTTATATTAAATGAATTCCATTCTACTTAATCTTTTTATTTATATTCACTAATTCAACCCTTATATCAGTTTCTTATATTTAACTTTAAATCAAATTGTGACAATCTACATTATCCAAATCTATTGTCATAAAATTTTATTGTTACACTAAATTACAACTACTATACCAAATTTCTACATTTATTCTCAATTAGATTAGAAATTATATTAATTCAATTCATTTAATATTATTAATTTAACGGGTCGTTACAATCTCCCCCTCTCAAAATTTTTCATCCCCGAAAAGGAAAAAGAAGGGAGAATAAACAGTACATCTTATTTCAAATATTAACTTATAAACAATAATTTACTGGATTAATTTCCTTTAATGAAATATACCCGTTTATAATCATTACAACCTTTTATACTTAAATCATTAAAGTTTGGAAAATATTCAACAAAATTCTAAGTCCAAAATTTACGAAAATTTTTGGCAGAGTCTCCTTTGTACGGTGAGGCTCGGGAGAAAATATAATATCAAAATATACAAATATATTACATATATTATCAAAATATTATATCCCAACACGGGAAAAATAGCGCTTTAAACGTAATCCGAAAACGTACCTATTTGTCGGGCAATATACGCTTATTATTTTGGAACCAAAAGCAGTAGCAGTTGCTTCCATCACCTGTATTCACTTATATAATCTAAAAGGTTAAATATTTATTTTAAAGTGAACTATTCAAGTGGATTCAATCATTAATCAACCAAACAATTCAACAACCATCAACCTTACAAACAACGTACATACACAAACAAAGCAACCATTTAATCCATCAAACAAATAGTTGTTTGGGTTCAAACTTGAAATTTGTATGAAATGAAATTAACTATCAAGTGCATCCTTTACTCAACAGTCTTAGATGGAACGAAGATAGATACTTATTCATTTAACCACTTCAAATTTCTTACCCAACAACATAAATCAAACAACACAATTCAAACCAACACCCAAATTTATTTATTATACATTTATCTCATGCTTCAATGGTTTGATTTTCTTTCTTTCATTTATGGAGTGATTTCTTTATTTCTTACAAATTTTCATTTTCCATTTATCACAAAATTCATTATATTTGTATTCCAATTTATTTACTTAAGTTTATATCATCTATTTATAATACTTACCTTTACTTATATAGTAAATTTCCAATTTAACTTAAGTTTATACAATTAAATTCTCATTTTATATCAACAATTTTTTTTGAATACCTTTATTGCCTCAAGCTTCACTAATAAGATTTCCCCTTACATTTTCTTACTAACATTGCAACTTTTATTATATGGTAAGTTATTTATATGTTTTAAGAGTGTAAGTGAAAATTTACAAGTTTCTTCTCAATTCCTTTAATTAATTAATGGTTCATCAAATATATATTCTTTTTATAAATTACAATTTCAACTTACCTTTAATTTCATTCATTTATTAAATGTTGACGTTTCTATTATATTTAATAGCAGTAACAATTTAATTACCCACTTCCTCTTATATTAAACTAGAAGCATTTAAATCATACTTACGTTTATAACCTTACACATCAATCTTTATTTGTTAAAGAATTTTATTTTATTTACTTAAGTTTCAACTCACCTATTAATAATACTTACCTCTAATTATAGTAAGATCTTAATTTATAACTTAAGTTTATAATATTAAATTCTTATTTATAATAGCAATTCATTAAATACTTCATTATTTCCAAAATTTCTACTTATATACTATTCTATTCCAATCTCTTATTTAACATTTTCACTTTTTATATTTGGTAAGTTATTTATGTTAAAGAAAATGCAAAAGAACCTATACAAGTTTTATCTCATCTTTCAATTAAATTTAATGTTAATCAATATTACTCTTGTCTCATATGTTAAAATTTTCAAATTTCTCTTTATAACCTTGCACTAATTCTCTTACCTAAATTAGAGGTTTCAATTCATTAATTACTTACCTTTTATTTCACTAAAATAATTTAAACCATTAATTAATGGAAATTTAAGAAGTAAATACCGGGTTAAATTTCAATAGATAAATATATCTTTATAACTTATATACCTCTAATTATAATTAAAACAATTAAAATTTTAGATAATTTCAAAATAAATTTGCAGTAGAATTTACTACAGTGGCCTTTCCTCTTCGAAACTCGAAAATGAAAGTCGATGATGCGGCCGCCATCACCGAAATTATTTTCCAGCGATAGAGAGGAAAGTACAAAATTTAATTTCTCCAAAATCTTATTTAAACAATTCTTCCGAATTATACTAAATATTTATATAAAAAAATACTTATAAACCAAATCATTATATTCCATAAATCTTTTGAAAGCAGATTTTCAAAATCCCGGACTTAAGTTCTAAAATCTCCAATTTGATTTATTATAATTTCAACTTAGCTTCAATTATTATAAATATTTTTATTACCTAACACCCAATCTATAGCAACCAAATATATATATCTTCATAAAATATTTTTATATATAGAAAATATAATAGGCAAAATTATTTCATTCACCTATATTAAAAACAAATATTATGTCGGTCTGTCCTATTAAGTGTTTAGAAATCCCTATTGATGACATAGCGTCCCATGCATCAACCAGAATTTATAAATACAAAGCGGAACAGATTAACACAATATCAAAATCTTTTTATAACACTAACAAATACGCTCTCTCATATATATACTCTCAGCGACCCCCATAGGGTATTATTACCCTATTAACAAAGAGTCAAACCCCACAAAGCTAAGTTTATCGCTAAACCAAAGCTCTGATACCAACTGTAACATCCCGCCTTTTCGCACACTTTAAACCGACACACGTGCCAATTCAAAGCATACGCAAGGGCGGATTGTTATGGGGTAAATAAGAAAAACAGAGAAGAAATAAAGCAAAATAGAATCTCACAGCGGAAGGATAAGATATAAAAATCAATATACAGTTCATGATAACTGTTTACAAAATATTTATTTTACTTATATAATGAATATCAGAGTTACACATACCAATACAATCAATGCAGCGGAACAGAAAGAGTGTGGTGCAATACTATAGATAAAAATAATACGGATTCTTCGTCTTCGTCCTCCAAAGCTAAAGTCTTCGATCCTGAAACGCTCGGACTGACCCGAGCGAATTTGAAAAGACAAAAACACTCGAGTCGGAATTAAAAGATCTTATGTGAGTTAAATTAACAGAAATAAATATGAGTGCAGTAACTCAAGAGATGCTCGGGATTTACATCTCCTAAGGATCCGTTAAACTATTTACTATGTAGTATATTGCGTTATTATAATAGTGCCTAATTGTAAAATAAACTTACTTTTAAATAGCGTTAAGGCTTTACATTTTCCACCTTAACACGTAAAATGCCAATAGTCTATACAGTACCGTAATACCTCCTGATCGGGAGGCTACCAGAGGATACTCCATAGGTACGACACAAATAGAAACTCGTAGTAAAGGCTCGATATGGTAGGTGACACGGCACAACTAGGCAATGCCAGGGTAGATATACCAATTGCTATCTAGGCTGGTGGAAAGGCGTAGCCGCAGTTACCGCCCACCTCGAACTAACTCCCCCAAAATCAAAATATAGAAGTGGCCACTGAATCAATCCAAAGTCAAAGTATAATATCGAAGAGGAGGGTCCGATCAGAGGTATGACCTCATTGGCCTGAGAATCGCTCCTGTTTTAGCCACCTTATGCCAACTCACGGGAGTCGGGTCCACGTATTTACCTTACAGGAAACGCCGCCACCAACCTACTTCATTCTGGAATCTCCACCGCGTACACGGTTAGTCAAAGTGGTTTTCGGTATCGACAGAGAGTATGTCCATATCCGATCCCGGTCTCTTTGCCAACCCATCGTTATTATAACACCGCGGTCATTTAAAAATAAATTATACTTTAAAAATCAGAATAAACATTCCATTTCATAACCATGAATACGATATCATTTCAAACCCAAAGCCATATTTTATCACTTATCCCAAATATAATTCTTTTCCAAAATCATAATGCTTTAACTTCATAACGTCTGAAAGTAAAATATTTCAAAGCATAATATTTTGAAAATCATAATTTAAAACCATAACTTCTAAAAACTTGAATGGTTTGGACATTCAACGGTATATGAATTAAATGGTTTAACTTAAATGTTACTTTGTAAAGAAAATAGTTCTCATGGCTTTACAAATACATTTCTTTATTAAAGTCTAAACCAAAATTTATATTATCTCTCTCAAGTTCCAAAACCACTTCAATTTATTTATATATACGTATATCCATTTTGAGTATCAATATTTCAAACTAAAGTTGGATTTTATTCTTTCAACAAATCAATTGTTCTATTAATTAGTCTTGAATATTCATATAAAATCCATAAATAATAAGACTTCAATTTCTAGTAATAAAAAATATATATTTTTCCCAATTCAAATTATACTGGAATATTCATTTCAATTTATTTTGGGAAAAATCCAATTATAAATATCATATCTTAAAATTTCCAAACATAACATTTAAACATATGATATAAATTATTAAACTCCATTTTCTTAATTTTCTTCTATTTTTAATAAAGATTTTTATACACCTTTTACTTTCAAAATTTTCAACTTCATATGTATATATATATGGAAGAAAAATATTTATACAATATAAAATTTAAGATTATTATAAACCGTATTCCATCCAAACCATAGAAATCACATTTAAATAGTTATATATATACCGCGGTGCCTGTATATAATTTTCTATCCTATGGTCAAGTGATACGGATATTTATCATTTCAATCCGCAATTTAAAAGATATAAAATTTTGCGGTTATATATCATTTCAAACCACAATCCCGAATGAAACGAAAAATGCAGGATAACTTGCGGTTAAATGATATAAAATAAAACATCCATTCATCCATCATCATTCATCATCCAAATCACAATCATCATCCAATACTAAATCAATATCAATATATATTCGATAATATATGACAGGTAATAACTGGCAGTTATATTCAAAAATAAATTTAACAACTATTAAACTAACAGTTTATATGCAAATAAATAACTATAACTGTAAATCTATATGCAGTAATAAAATTAAATGAACAGTTATATTAAATAAATGCGATTTAACAGATATGATGAATAGAACATGCCAAACAGTCATAAATAAATTTCTACGCATATCTAAAATAAATTTAACGAACATAAAAACTTTTAGAAGTTGTGAGTGGGTTAAAACACTCACCTTTTTGAATTTAAATCGAATTTAAATTAGATTTAAACCCAAAAATTCGACGGTCTCCAAATCTGTCCAAACAAGCGTCATCAGATCCGAAATTAAATTGGGATCCTAACAGAAGAAATTTCGCGTGAAACGGAATTCGTATGTAAAAGTTATACGATAAAACGTGCTTGAATTTCAAATGAAAAAAATAAAAGAAGAACACACATGAACCCACTTGTATGCCACGTCAGCTGAGAAAGTCACGCGCCCAGGCAACTACACTCTCCCCTACGAACGCAGGCATCAGACCATCGAACCCAAAACAACTCGTTGACCAAAGGTTTGACCACGATTTTAGCTTGCCTCCGACCACCGTTGAACCCAGCGCCACCACCATCGGCCTCATATCGCCGAGCCGCTCCTACCCATGCAATCCGGTCGCCAGAAAATGCGTGCGCCGCCGCCTTGTTTGTAGGGTTCCAAAACCCTAATCGAATTTTATACGGCGATCCAGCCGTTGATTCGATGCAATAACCACATAGATCTAACCCCCTCAGTCCCCTCTCCAATACCCAGAAACCGTTTGACGATCAGATGAAGTTTTATGACGACGTGATTAACGGTTGTAACTGATTTGGCTCAGATCTGGACACAGAGAAACTCGAATCGAAAAACGGACCGCAGATCTGAGTTGCGCTTGCCAAAATCTTCAACATATATTTTTTTCAGAATTTTTAGAGATCTCTGAATTTTCATTTTGTTTTTGAATTGATTGGATCTAGGGTTTGCACCCATTGAAGAAGAAGAGAAGCTTGAAGAAAATATATGCGCAGAAAAAATGAAATTAGGCGGAGGCTAGGCCTGAATAGCTGGTTTTATATAGAGGGTTAGAGGTAGCGTAGATAGACCGTAGAATGAACGTGCGGAACAAACTATGACCCAAAAAACCCGCTATGTCTCCGGAATGAAATTTCGTAAACCTATATATCCAAATAGGTAATTGAAGATATTCTGAACGCGATGGAAAAAGTTTCACGTCCAAATTTGATCGTATGAAGAAGTTACGCTGAAAACAAAATTTCCAAATTGATTTCAAATTGATTTTATTAAAATTGATTTCAAGGCGTTTCACGCCCGTACGATCAAACGACAAGTCCGATCGATACGAAACTTGAAACCCTATAATAATTCACCGATACGGATCCGATGAAACTGGTTTCGTCGAAATCCGAGTCCGTGGCCAAAATGGCTATTTTTAATATTCATTAAATAAATTAAATAAATTATAAAAATCCAATTTTTTACATCTAAATTCAAAAATTGACCAAATTTTCTCCCTTTAAATTCTCTTAACTATTTACTCCAATTCTAAACAATTTAAGTGTCAATAGTTGTTCTATTCATCAATTCAAATGTAAATTCTTAACTTCAATATTAATTCCAATTTTAATAAATTCAACATTATAAGTTTGATTAAATTTATCAAATTCACTTTCTTTCTATTATTCAAGGTTATTGATGTCAATTTAATGAAACTAACATTGGCTCAATATCTATACATTAAAAATCTCAATTCTAAACTTAGATCTCAACTTATGAAATAGTTAAATAATAAATTCCATCTAAATCTACATCTTCCTACTATCTAAATATTTAGAAAAATTACTTACCACTTTTTATTGTAAATTTCTAAACTAGTAGATTTGTGTCATTTCTAGCCCTCTGGATATTTTATATTAACTAAAAGCAAATTTACATATAATTTCCATCGTCAATTATTTTAGTGAATAAATCTTCAATGGTTACTGCAATTAATCCCCTGAATTGCAATAAATTCTAATAAATTTGACTCTATTTGATTACAACTCACAAATAAATCAATTATTCCCCAACTACAAAGTTACCGTTTCTTATATATATATCACTACAGTAATACTTCCAAATGTTCATCTTTTGTTTGCATAAATTACTGTATTCAATTGAATTGTAATATTGTTAACTTACACATAAATAAAACTTAACAACTAATAGAATAAATAACTTACAAAATTTGTTGTCATAAATATATTTTATAAGTCTACACTTAATTATTATCTTACAATACGTTTTTACGTTACTATAAAATTTATACACTCTTCCGTTACCATATTAATAATTACTAAAGTAACGTTCATTCTTAATAACAACGTTATACTATTCAACATATAAAAGGACTCCATTCCCCAAATACATTCATTTATATTTATTCCCTTAAAGTTCTCCTTTATTGACTAGACACATTAATTTAGATTCATTTACATCTAATGCCCTTCTTAGCTATATACTCAATACATGTTAAATCTACATAATTTTTACCCTTTTATTCAAATTCACTTATACCATCAATAACAAAATGTTGCCCTAAATTTAGATTCAATTATATACATTAGATAAATGGGTAAACTTTTGTAATTATCCCATATATGAAAATATTTTTATGCATACATTTCCACTTACTTACTATGCATTCATTTATTAAATTACTAATTGCCTTAGTCAACTTATCCCCTATTTACTACCAAATTTCAAATTTAATTATAGCTTATCAATACATAAAATTTACATGGGCAAAACAAATTTTATTACTATCTTAAGTCCATTTATTATTGACAACATTCATTAAATCTCCTTATCAACACTTATTGCATTGATTTATTCAGCGGTCACCTTTTATTTAGTTACTATCCATTTTACAATCCAATGTAAGTCTTCCACTATTTATTTTATATTAAATGAATTCCATTCTACTTAATCTTTTTATTTATATTCACTAATTCAACCCTTATATCAGTTTCTTATATTTAACTTTAAATCAAATTGTGACAATCTACATTATCCAAATCTATTGTCATAAAATTTTATTGTTACACTAAATTACAACTACTATACCAAATTTCTACATTTATTCTCAATTAGATTAGAAATTATATTAATTCAATTCATTTAATATTATTAATTTAACGGGTCGTTACACTAGATATCCATCCACTTAGCATATTTTTTAGTGATCTTTGTTTGATTGTATTCCTATCTTCTTTTTAAGTCCTTATCCAAATATCAAGTCATTTGGAGCTAGTTTGATCATCTATCTTCATAGGTCATCTGGTCCATAAGAATCATCCATAACTCACTCAAATCTTAACGAAATCGAACGAAACTTCGCAGGAATATTCTAGAGGTTGTTAGGGAGCCATCAAAAAAATTTGAGGTGGTTGGGCACAAGCTAGATGGGTCGCCTGTGAAACATCAAATCAACTCTTGATGACTTCATTTTTTGAGCCTTCCCCTACGTTTTCTAAATATTCTCCCAAAATTTCAAGTCAACCCGACTTCGTATGTGTTATATATATCCATTTTAAGTTAGCTAATTTTGTCCAAACAACTTGAATCAGATGAGTCTTCACTTCTCGAGCTAGATTGCTTGGCATGCTATGAAACTTGGAAAGCATGCTTAGAAATGGTAATGAATCATGATGCAAGAGGTTTGAAGGGTCCATGAGCAAGCCTTACGGATCACTTGCGATCCGCCACCTAAGCTTGTTTTGGCATTCTTCTTCTTTGGTATTTCTCTTCTTTTCCTTCTGGCCATCTTGCAAATCCTTAAGATATTTTGACTTCTTGTATATATTCTAGTTCCCTTTTAATTCTATTGGGTTAAAAACTTAGTTAACACAAGTGATCTATACTATTGGTTTTTTTATTGCTCTTATATGGGAGGTGGATATATGGGTATTCCAATAGCGGAGATCCATTGTGTCACCGATCGTGTCTGTATTATGTGTCCTAATGGACTTTTTCTATAAAAATTAACTAATTCAAATTAATAATAATAAATTAACTAAGTTTATTATAATAATAATAAGTTAACTAAATTTTTGAAAAATTTATAAATTTGAGATAATTTATAAAATTAACTAAGTTAATAAAGTTTAAATTTGAGATAATTAATAAGTTTAAGTTAATTAAAATATAATTTATAATAATTTACATCTTAACAATTGAGTTAATTTTTAAGTTTAATAATAATAAAAATAATAGTTTGAATAAATTAACTAAATTTTATAAAAATTAAATACGTTTATAAAAATTAAGTATTATAAAAATTACCAAGCTTATAATAATAATAGTAATAAGAAAAAAAATAAGTTTGATTAAAAATTAACTAAGTCCATAATGATAATAGTAATAATAAACTATAGTTCGATAAAAATCAACTAAGTTTATAATAATAATAATAAATTAACTAATTTAACTATGTTTTATAATTAGTAATAATAACAACAATAGTAATAATAAACCTATGTTTATAAAAATTAACTAAGTTAACGAAGTTTTGTAAAAATTAAATAAGTTTATAAAATTTAACAAAGTTTATACTAATAATAATAATAAATTAACTTATTCTACAATAATAGTAATAATAAATTAATTAAGTTTATGAAAATTTAATAAATTAGAGATAATTTATGAGAATTAGCTAAGTTAATAAAGTTGACTTTTGAGATAATTTCAAAGTTTAAGTTAATTAAAATATAAGTTATTGCATTTTAAGACTTTGCAATTGAGATAATTTATAAGTGTAATAATAATAATAATAATAACAATAATAAACAATAGTCTGAATAAATTAACTAAGTTTCATAAAAAATAGACACGTTTACAATAATTAACTAAGTATTATAAAAATTAACAAGTTTATAAAGTCGTAGTAGTAGTAGTAACAATAATAATAAGAAGTTTGGTAAAATTAATTAAGTTTGATAGTAAGATAACCAATTTTTATAAATATTAAACTAATTTTTACAAAAATTAACCAAAATTTGAAGAATTAACTAAGTTTTGTATTATTTAACTAAGTTTTATAAAAATTAAGTAAATTTATACAAATTAATTAAGTTTTATTAGAATTTGACTAAGTTAATAAGTTTCATAAAAATTAAATGTCTATTATACGAATTAACCAAGTCTTATAAAAATTTAACAAAATTAACTAATTTTCATTAAAATAATTTAAACTTAATAAAAGTTTAACTAAGGATGTTTGATATATTCTAAATATGCAAAACAATTTCATGATCATTTGTTGATTGTTAATCTTGTCTACAAGTAATTAGTATATCAAGGTAAAAACCAGCTACATCAAAAAATTATGGGTAATCAAGTAATGCACTTGTTATGCACATGGACATTTTGTTAGTACTTTTGTAAACTTGTTTATGAATGCTAATGGGTTTTACGTGAATTTAATCATTTTGTCGAAAACCTATTATCGAAATGGTTATGGATATCATATTTAGTTGTGTGATCAACGTGTTTTTTCAATTGTTTGAATATGATGATTATGTGGTTGGCTGATTGATTGTTGGTTTAAATACGATAATTATTTGATTGATTGCTGACTTTAATAAGACTATTATGCGAGTGATGGCTAGAAATGATATAAGTCATTAATAGGAAAAGGTAGCGGGTAAGGTACGCCTGCAAAATAATTAATAACTTTTAGCAGCTTTTTTTTAACATTCAGAAATAAATGTAAACAGTTGTCATATGACTTTTTTAGCAATGAAAAAAGGCTACAAAAACTTTTAGTGACGTTTCGGTAAACGCTGCGATACAACTTGCTACTAAAGTTTTAAACTTTTCAATAGTGTTTCTAAAAAGATACAATATGTCAAGTTTTGGTTGCGTTTTCTAGAGTGCTACAAAAAATTCTAAACTTTTAGTTGCATGTTGTATCACAGTGTTTACTAAAATGCTACTAAAAGTTTGGAAAGCGTTTTTTCAACGCTAAGAAAGACCTTTTCTGGTATAATGTTCATCATGACTTTGAATTTAGTCATTGCGAAAAATGGTCCATGTGTGTAGAACTTCCCATGATGGGCCATAAATATAGCTGTCGTGGGACATAGGCGTCAAGTATAAAACCCTTCATGATGAATTCGAACATGATCATCATAAGACATGAACCAAAAAAACTCTCCATGGTGGATTTTAAAAAAAAAAGCTATCGAGAGACATAATGGACGTACGTAAATTCTTCGCGACAAGATAAACTTAGTCATCACAATTCACAGGTAAATTAAGGTCTTAGTATATACTATATGCGATGACTTAGTCTTCAAGCATTAAGTCGTTAAGTAGAAACCTATCATGTGGCAATGGTTCGGGTTCATCAGATAACAGATATATAACGAATTAAACCCAAAACCCAAAAGCCATAAAATGGTAGGCAATGCAATCCAGTTTAAATGAAAATAACAACTATGGTAGGAATACAAAGAAATAACTAAGATTTAAATAAATAGCTAAGATTCAATATAATCCTTGTAAAAATAAGATAAATCAGTGCAAATTGAAAACAGCGACGATGACGAGGAAAATAAACAAATCACTAACAAAATATTTACGTGATGAGAATTGTAGGAATGAGGTTTAGTTTTCGAAAATATAATGGGAATAAGATAGTTTTGATAAAAGCAAGAAGAAGAAATAGGGAGGAAGAATCATTATTTATAGGAAGAGGACGAAAATGAAATAACCATTGGATTTAAAATCAATAAATATCAACGGCCAAGATAAGAAGGTTTTGTATATGAATAGATTACTTATACTAAAGTATAAGGGAATCTATAATAAAATAGGAAGGGTAAGTGTCATACCCCAAACATGTCAGTCCCCAAACATGTCAGTCACTGTTGGATGATAGGATTAGGAGCCTTCGCGAAACAAGCACAGGAGCCATCGTTAAAAGTCATCGCTTGCTATTCCCGAGCAATAGAATATAGCCATCGTCGGAAGTTCCACAAGGCCATCGCTTACTATTCTCAAGCAGTAGAATAATGCCGTCACTAGAAGTTCCATAAGGTAATCGCTTGCTATTCTCATTCATTAGAATGAAGCCGTCATTGGAAGTCCCACAAGGTCATCACTTGTCACTCTCAAGAATTAAGGAAAAGCCATCGCTAAACTCTAACAAAGCCATTGCGCAGAGTTCTCTATATGCTATTATGATGAGTTTATAGAACAATTTGTAAGAAGCTTTTATATAATGACTCTACAAATGGAGCCATAGTGATATGTTTGTAAAGACACTGCTTCATGAAATAGAGGAGCCATCGGAAGAAATCTAATAAAGCCTTCATGTATCATCCTCCAAGTAGTAAACCAGGCCATCGGAGAAAGTTTTCTCATGCATTAACAAAGTGAAGTCGTTGAAAGGAGTTCAATGAAGCCGTCGCTTGCTGTTTTGGAAATTCTAACACATCATCAAAAATCAATCCTAAAATAGGAATAAAATGACGTGATTTGAGCCATCCCAAAAGGTATCCATAAGATTTTCATGCCCAATTCATGAACTACAATTCATTGCAAATCCATGTCATCTTGATGATTTAAATCCATCGCTTATTTCTTTTTGACAAAAAGTCCTCCTCCTTCATTTTCATTTGGAAAAAATCCCAAGTGTTCCTTCTCCTTCATTTTCATTTTCCTTTCAACTTTTTAAAGAAGGCTTTGAATTGGGGATTTATGGCCATTTGGAAAATTTTCAATTGAAGATTTTATAATAAAGGACTATGGTTGGCATTATTTGCATAATTAACTTCATCAAAGATATGATTAGTTGTCTACAAGGGACTCTATTATAATCATGTCCTTAACTTATCTTCACTCATCTTGATTTATTAACCGAGTCCAAATTTCACCCTAACAATTGGTGAAATGGTGTAATGTACATTGTATTTGGAAATGTATTAGAGATATAACTAAAAAAATTAATTAGAAGTATTGTTATATGTTTAGTTTGTGATTAAAGTTTTGTTTGAAAATGATGTAGGCGGTATAATGATTTCAAAAGAGGGTATATCATACAGTAAATGGACATGTTTTAATTTTGAACGTCACCATTTAAGACAACATAAGTAAAGTAGTTCTAATTATTATGCACATCATGTGTACAACATGGCTGAAATTGTTGGTTAAATATCGGTTAGATTAATTTATGCTTGCTAAAAGCATAGCTAAAATGCGCTTATGCCTGCTAAAAGTATGTAAGTTGCGCCTAAGTGGTAAAAAAGTGCATGCTTTATTATTATATGCCATGTTTTAGTTGTTGTTTTCCCCATTTTTTGGGATGGCTTTTTGGAGATGTATATATGTTTCTATGTATTGTAAATTTTAGAATGCTCTCCATATAAAGGAGACACGATCAAAATTTTCAGAATTCGTAACTTTTAAAAAAAATTAATACTTCATGTATGAGAATGTAAATTTTTTGTAAAGATAAATGAAATCTATGGCATACAAAGTAGTAAAAATATTGGTAGTCTTTATTAGAAAAAGCTGCATAGAGATACTTGATGTTATGTATTAATAGGTGATGTTTTGTGATGTATGAGTTGAAGAAATAACCATTTTCTCGTAGTGTATTGTGTATCTATACGATGGTTAATAACGTGCAAGTACAGTTTAGGGTCCAATTATCGACTGTTGTTAGTTGATTAATCTTATAGTTATTTTGATTGCTATGCAATGGTGGTTGTTTATCTTCTTAAATTGTTGATATATGCTTTAATATTAAATTTTAGAGGGTGGAAAATGCAAGAAGTTGTTGGCATGTTATAGATTTCCTTTAAGAATTGTGAGGATGTAATTTCCTTAAGGGAGGTGTATAACATTTCGGTATTAAGATGCGATAGATTTGATTTTGAAGTAAAAATTTAACTTAAATAAAATTAAATGATGATAATTAATAAAATATTTGGGATAATTTAGGGAATATACATATACATACATACATACATACATACATACATACATACATACATACATACATATATATATATATATATATAGAAAAGCATTTATGTAAGAAGGGAAAGCCATCGCTAAAGGTCTAACAAAACCATCATGTAGAGTTCTCTATATGCTATTATGAAGAGTTTATAGAACAATTTGCAAGAAGCTTTTATATAATGACTCTACAACTGGAGCCATGGTGATATGTTTGTAAAGTCATTGCTTAACGAAGTAGAACAGCCATCGGAGGAAATCCAATAAATCCTTCGTGTATCGTCCCCCAAGTTGTAAACCAGGCCATTGAAGAAAGTTTTCTTAAGCTTTAACAAAGTAAAGCGATTGCAAGGAGTTCAACGAAGCCGTTGCTTGCTGTTTTGGAAATTCCGACACATCATCAAAAATCAATCCTAAATTAGGAATAAAATGATTTGATTTGAGCCGTCGTAAATATTTCCAGGAAGTTGTCATGACCAATTCACGAACTACAACCCATTACAAATCCATGTCATCATGATGATTTAAATCTATCGCTTATGTAATGACCCGGAAATTTCGATCCCGAAAATTCCAAATAGTTATGAGAAAGAAGAAAGAGATAGAAAAAGAAGAAGAAGAAACATCAACATCTCACATTCGCAGCGGACAAAATATAATAATAAATAATATCAGTTTACAAAGAATACTATAACTGTCGATTACATTTTAATACATCAGAGTTACACAAATATACAGTCGCTAGATATACACAATTACCATGCCTCAGACATACAATAATATAACACAGCGGAAACACTCCATATGTTCTTGCCGTCTAGCTTGCCTCCTGAGCTCCAGAACGTCCTTACTTGAAAAATATGTAATACCCGGTCTGACCCGAGCATTACATCAAAGTAACACCCGGGTCAGGCTGGAAACCAGCGTGAGTAAACCCATCCAACAAGGAATACAAAAGTATACAACTTATATAATCCCGGGAACTTGTATTAGTTTACAACTTTACAGGTGTTATAGACATCACTCACACCAAAACTCGGATTACATGGTTCAATTCACTTAAATCATTCCATTTCAGTTTATTGATTTTTACATATCAATTTGCAAGATTCGAAGTGGTCTCGGGTATTTACTAATACCGGACTCCTGTCTCTTCAAATTCCATACCTTCTTAACTCAAGTTATTTAAATGAAATACAATTTAATTTTTTAATACAAGATGACATTTTTATACATAGCAATTCATCAATGATAGATGACCATACTATCGCTATCTATCCATCCTATCATATCATAAACATTTCATACAAGAGTTGTCAACCAATTTAAGGCATTTTATATCATTCAACCATTCCCAAGAAAGATTGTTTACTTCCAAATTTAATTCAACTCTAATTAAATTAATTATAATTTTTTTTTCATTTCATACCTCGATTTATATTCCTTTAATTAGTCACACTTATTAATTTATTAATCCTTGATAAATTTACTTAATTAAATTCTAATTACTTATCTTCAGTAATTTACCTTCAATTACTTCCATCTAGTAATTATTCAATTTGTAATCATCTTCAATCAATTAACCTTGATCATTTATTTATTTGCCACTTAATTTATAATTAAATTGATTAACCCTTAACAGATTAATCCCTTAATTAATTACATTAATAATTGTTATTAATTAATTCCATTTAGTGATTCCTTACAATAAAATAATCATCCTTTAATCAATAGCTTAATTTATTAATCACATTAATAAAATTAATTCCTTAAATTTACTACACCACTAATTACTACTTACCTAAATCCAAATAAAAAGGTTATACTTATATACTAAAATCATTTTAAATTACCTAATCAAAATATAAGAATTTACCTTCTACAATATATTTTTCAAACAATCAAATTTTAAACATTTCACTTTGGAAAAGAATTAGTCTTGCTTAATCTTAACATTACTTTTAGAAATTTGTTCGTATTCTTTTGAAAACACATTCCCTTTTGATAAACCTTAATTACTTGATTTTATTGTAAACTAAGCCTAATACTAGAATAGACCCGAGCCTACAACTACCATTACTCGAGTCCAACTCGTCATCATCCCGAAACAAAAAGCAACATGGCAACCAAACAAATACGAGGTGATCCCTTCTTCTCAGCTCCCAGGATCGAACGAATATGTCTCGAGAGAACTCGAGCCCACACTTCCCAGACACGACGTGCACGCCATGCACGTTCACATACGCCGCCGCCTTCCATTCACCATCGCGACAATCTTCGATGACCTCCTGAGTCCCCACGACTCCAATCGAAGACCAGATCGATGACTCAAAGCTCGATACAAGAATCGAACTCATTGGCTCAAAAACTGGGACAACACATATCGAAAGATTCGTTCATCCCCATTGATTATGGCCACTAGATCATCGTCGCTCCTCACCCAAACTTCGTCACGCCATCCAGATACGATTCCATGCCTTGCGATTCAACTCGATGCTTCGATCTGGTCGTGATCACCTCGCATTTACACTCGACAGAACCAGCTTCCAAACCCTAAATCACGAATCGACCAACCATCCTATTCAATAGAAAAATCATCTAGCATTTTTCTAGCAATCGCCTACCCCTGAAGCTCCTCTCGCATAAATCACGATAACCATTATCCTTCAGATCATCGCAATTTGACAATTTTCTATTACCCGTTCAATCCTAATTTTCTCGCGAAATCACTGTTAAATTTTTTGTTATGATTTGCAAAAATCATAACTTCCTAGTACAAATCAGTTTATTCAATTAAAACTTGAAGTTTGATACCTGATTTTACTGATTTTAAAAGATTTTTACTGATATCATCTTCTTCCAGAAATCTATTTGTTATTTATGCTTGAAATTTACCTTTTTTTTTCAAAATTTAATCTGGTAGATACGAACAGATTTCCTTGAAATATTTTAATACTAAACTGTATATATAGGAGATTTAAATTTTGGAACCTGATTAGCTTGGAAAAATAAAACAAACAGAGAGAAGTTTATCCATGCACCCATATATATACAGAAAGTTCAGATATACTTTAAGCTAATTACATCCATGCAAATCATTTTACTTCACAAATTCATCACATGCACTTATATATCATTCGATTTAGCTAAAGGAATGGTTGTTTTACTCACCTTAGTAATTTGAACAGAGAATAAATTTTTGTTCCAGATTTGCTTGTTTGTTTGAGATTTTACTTATTTTAAAAACAAATACTATTCTTATGGCTTACAGAGACATTCCCTTTATCTTAACTAAAATTTATAAACGTAAATCCATACAAAAGAAATAACTTTCGTTTAAACTTTAATTCTTGACTAAGATCAAATCAAGTGGAAAGGATATTTTACCAAAATTTTAATTTTTAAACATGGACAGGCAAAGCAGAGATGTAGCAATAACCATTTATGTATTTATATATACAGAAGATTCATTCCAATTCATACATTCAAAGCATATTTATTCCTAATAATCCATAAGTAACAAATAGTTAACACTTATGCTTTGAACTGGGAGGTTACTCACCTGAAAACTTTGAACAAGGCAGCCACTTATGGTCAAAATCAAAAATACAGCCTGTCTTTGGAAAGCTATCAGCGTGGAGTAATTTCTTCTTTGTTAATGTAGTTGTTGGTGATGTAGTTACAGGATAATACCTTTTTTTTTGGTAATTGAGTTAAGTCTGGTTGTAAAGTTGATGAACGAATGAAGTAAAAAGGTGATATATATAAAAAAAATTGTAAAGGTTAATGTATTCTTCTGGTACAATTTGGACAGGGATATTTTTTTCCTCTCTTTAGTTTTTGTCCAGGCAAGATTTATATATATATTTGTATGGAGGCTGAAGTGATATCTTTTGGGCTAGCATTTGTTAACATTGTCTTCTTTTATAAGCTTATACTTATCTTTATTTTATAAGTACATTCATATGCAGGTATGACTGGTTCATTTCATATCACTTGTATCCCAACATATATGTGTTCTAGAATTTACTTATGTGTTAATTTTATATTTTACATGACTATAACCTTTAAGATATTTATTTTCACCTCCATACTTATTTTATTTCTTTGTTAAGGTTAAACTATCAACATTGAATTTATTAAAATTATTTATTTCTATACTTATGTTAATATCATAGCTTCTTAAGCCTATAACAATTATATTTGTTTTCAAATAATATATTTGTTTTCAAATAATATATTTGTTTATACTTAAATTTAATATTGATAAGATTTATTTTACTTGAACTATTATTATCCAGACTATATCATATATATATATCACATAAAGTTAAATAAGATAGATTTCATGTTTAAAATATTTAGAAACTCGTTATTTTAATTCCAAACCATAGCTTCTCTCAATTTCATATATATTCATTTTAAAATAATAAGATGTATTTTAATTAGTTTAATTAAATATTGATTAAAATAATACTGCCAAAAATCCGGGATGTCACATCCCTCCCCCCATAAAACTTTTCCTCTTTGAAAAGGAACGAGCCAGAATTTATAAAAATGTTTAAAACCAGATAAATATTCTCTGATCATTATTATTTTTTCTAAAATATTTTTAAATATCTATATAATATTATTCCAGAGTAGCTTTTACAAAATACTATTATAACTTGATGTTTCAACAAGTCCATCCTCGTTCTCATAGAGATTCGGTCATACGTTGATTAGGCGTAGGACTGAAAATTTATAAGTACTTGGTAAACACGTTTCTTCACCCAGTGAAAATACTTGAAAAATAATTTTACTGAAATTATAGAAAACTGTTTTGAAATAGAGAAAATAGCTTTGGTGAGAATGCTCTGGAAATCATCACCCCCATCCATGGTCACAGTTACATTCCAGGGTTACGTTGCTATCGCAGCAAAAGTCCATGCAACGGCAGGCTCTCCGCGGCCTCTCGATTACGCCATGCATCCCACGGAAGGCTCTCCACGGCCTCTAATTTTCGCTGTCAAAATGAAACCTCTCCACTCCTACATAGGTCGCAGTTTGCCGATATAAAATCAAACGCAGACTGTTGGCTCTCAGCGGCACACACGACTTCCGCTATGTTATACCATAGGTCGCAGTTACATCCTGGGTTACGTTGCCATCGCAACAAAAGTCCATGTAACTGTTGGCTCTCAGTGGCACACACGACTTTCGCTATGGTATAATCAATTCATAATCCTCAGGAACTAGTTTTGTCCAGACTCCTTACAGGATCAACTTTAGAACCCCCCGGGGGCTCAAGGCAGCACCACCCAGTGGCACTCCTAAGAAGTTCATTTCAAGGGAGCGCCTTTTTCCCCAGAGCCATCATCAAAACACTTTATACTACACATATAGTATCTTTCAAATCATACACCTAGTATGAATCTCATAAAAATCTCCTTTTCACAAAATCGATTATCTCAAAATCGATAATTCTAAAAATAGGCTTTCCAAATTTCAATATTGATTTTACCCAAAAATCAAAGCCTTTCCAAATTCAAAGTTTCCCAAACCTTTTCCAAAATCCTCATAAGATCCTTTATATATATACAGATATATATATATATTTTTAAAAAAACTTCGGATCATTTCAAACTTGTATTAAATCCCTTTATACTTCAAACACTTTCAAAAATCCTTTTTCTTCCAGCAATAAATTCAACAAGGGGAGATTTATCTTATGTAACAAAGATATATAATTTTGTTTATTTAAAATCAAATATTCAAATTTGATTACTCCTTCCAATATCAATTTCATTCACTTCCGTGCGATGTACACATATCATCTGTACGCTATACTAATCTGATCGCTCACTCAGTCACACAATTTCACTTCTGAACTAGTATCGTCCACTCGACTTCCTAGTGCGGACAAAGATCTGGTTTCTTGATCAGAAACCGTCATTCTCCTTGCATAGCTATAACTATGATAGAGAACACCCAGAACCAATCAACAATCCATATCCAGGTTCGCCGTCAAAAATCGAGTGAAAAATCCCAACTCGGATCGATAAACTATCTCGAAATTCTGTGCTCGAATCTGGATCAAATCTCTATGCGAATAGAATAATATACGTACATCCTACGTATCTATTTCCATTGATTATCAGCCAAATCGATTTCCTTTCTATTCTCACTTCCTTTAATTCCCATTCACTTATTTACAATTGCATTAATCCCCATTTGGATTATCACTTCAATTCTTATCTCAGTTGGGTATTTAAATCAATAACAGTTCGAACTCCGACCAGTTTATATTTAGAAAATAGCTTGAAAATTTTTAAACATAGCTAAGTTGTTGAAAAATAATTATTAGTTTACAAAATAGCTATAAAATGGTTAATAATTATTGAATAGTTGAAAATAGTTAAATAGTTTCAGAAATTTCAAATAGTTGCAAAATAGTTGTAAAATAGAAATTAATTTGTGAAATAGTTGAAAAATAGCCATTAGTTTAGAAAACAGTTGAAAAATGGTTAAATAGCTCCAAAAATAATGGTAAAACAAATATAAAATAAGTTATCTTTAAAAAGAAAGGTTGTATATATTTAATAGCTTGGAAAAATAAGTTTATATTAAAACAATTTATGCTGAAAAATAGTCCAGAGTCAAACTGATCACATTCCCAACAATTCAATCTTAATTTCCACTTCCATTTAAATTGACTCAATTTCAATTTGAATAACCTTAATTTTTATTGCAATTTATTTAAACCAATTCAAGTTGAATCAACCTTGATTTCTTTCCCAATTTAAATCAAATTCCATTTGATTTTAATCCTGTTCAACTTTAATTAAATGTCAAATTATTCTAATCAATTTGAATTATTATCAATTTAACCCATTTCAAATTCAAATTATTTCAACATAATCCAATCCAATTTCCCATTTAAATTCTTAAAATTATACATCTTCAATCACCAATTCAATTAATTCAAACCAAATTAAATTTTGAACTAATTCAATTTCAATCTTGAATTTAAACTATCTCGAATCATATAAATTCGAGTTAAATTCTCAAAGGTTGGTTTATCTCTTTAAACCAAATTAACCTTTATTTAAACTTTTTAACCAATTTAATTTCTAAGTTCAATTCTCAAAATTCCATTTTAAATTATCTTAACTTATATATTTCAAGGTTCAAATAAGAGTTCAATACAATTTTATTTTAAAATTTTAATTTATTATTAAATTTTATCTTCCAGTTTGAAGCCAGTTCTTAAACAATTTTAAGTTACAAACTCAATTATTCAAATTTTCTGTTTAAAGTGATTCCGTACATTAATTCACTACATACTAGTAGTTCATACATTACATACATTAATCCAAAATAAAAGTCTTACAAAAGTCTTAAATCTTGATGCCTTTCTATTACTTAGAAGTTTGAAAAGAACAGAGCCCTAATACTCCTACAAGAATCCTTTCTATTGACTTCCTTCCAAAGGGCAAAGCCCGAACATACACTTCTCAACAGGGTGTCCCCACTTATAACATTTACCACAAAATGTTTCTATCCTGTCATCAATCTAGATAACCTTCACACCTCCAACAGTACGTTCTATAGCTTTACTCCTCTTCCGCCTCTCGGAACAATTCCTAGCAATGTGTCATGTCTTCTTACAATGATAGCAGATAGTCGTCTCATTGACCGATTCCACAGGTTTACGCTTCGCCTTTCTCGCTTCAGGGCAATGATTTAAAAAAATGTCTTTTCTTATGACACTTAAAGCACACGATCCCTGAGCTATACCGATGGAATGTACCTTTCAATTGCTCCCTTGTTTTACTGCACTTGGTTGCGTAATGATCCTTTTTGAAACATCTGTAACATGTGACATTATCATAAGGTCCTGGTTCAGCCCTTTCCTTAACCTGCTTCTCATACTCTTGAATTCCTTCTTCTCGATCCCTACATGTAGCTGCTCTATGCTCCCTACGCTTAACCTTCCACTCTTTACTCTTAGTCATCTTTCTCAAGGACTGAATTCTAGAGGAGCTCCCTACCTATAAATTAGATTTAATTAGATTACTAAATTATACCTTATGTTTTAACAAAGTTTTCAAACAACTTCTTATTTCAAAATCAGATTACTTTCAGAAACAATCTGAATAATATTATTTATCATTCCCTTCAACAATTTGAATCCAAATTTAATTCTAATGTTCCTGATATGAATGGTACATTCTATTCAATTCCTACTCGGATACATATATTTACCACTTAAATTCTTATAGGGTTCCCACTTAAAATTTTAATTTTTTACAACCAATTCGCAACAACTTCGTCCAATTTAAATGGTTTACAACACAGTTACTTACATTCAATTCATTTTTAAACCAAAACAAACTCATATTCACCTCAATCGATTTTAAAAACTATTTATTTGCTTCTATTAATTCATAGTATTTCTTTTTAAATCAATTTAATTTTAATTTGGTTATATTTCCGTTACTACTAAATCCAATCCCATTTCAAGTTTTCAATTTTATTGTATTATATTACTTCTTAATTTAATTACAATAATTTAACAATCAATTTACTTAATATTAGAAAATATTGCTTTATATATTAAAATATAATCTTATATAAAATCATTTAAAACCTTCATATAAGAAAATAACAAGTACGCTCACTCATATATATAAACATTCGACTCATTCTAGGATATAATTGACCCTATCCTTAATGAGTACAACCACCAGAGCCAAGGTTCTCACTTAACCTTTCTGCCCTGATACCAAATGTAACGACCTAGAAATTTCAATCCCGAAAATTCCAGATAGTTACGAGAAAGAAGAAAGAGACAGAAAAAGAAGAAGAAGAAACATCAACATCTCACATTCGCAGCGGACAAAATATAATAATAAATAATATCAGTTTACAAAGAATACAATATATGTCGATTACATTTTAATACATCAGAGTTACACAAATATACAGCCGCTAGATATACACAATTACCATGCCTCAGATATACAATAATATAACACAGCGGAAACACTCCATACGTTCTTGCCGTCTAGCTTGCCTCCTGAGCTCCAGAACGTCCTTACCTAAAATATCTGTAATACTCGGTCTGACCCGAGCATTACATCAAAGTAACACCCGGGTCAGGCTGGAAACCAGCGTGAGTAAACCCATCCAACAAGGAATACAAAAGAATACAACTTATATAATCCTGGGATAACTTGTATTAGTTTACAACTTTACAGGTGTTATAGACATCACTCACACCAAAATTCGGATTAAATGGTTCAATTCACTTAAATCATTCCATTTCAGTTTATTGATTTTTACATATCAATTTGCAAGATTCGAAGTGGTTTCGGGTATTTACTAATACCCGACTCCTGTTTCTTCAAATTCCATACCTTTTTAACTCAAGTTATTTAAATGAAATACAATTTAATTTTTTAATACAAGATGACATTTTTATACATAGGAATTCATCAATGATAGATAACCATACTATCGCTATCTATCCATCCTATCATATCATAAACATTTCATACAAGAGTTATCAACCAATTTAAGGCATTTTATATCATTCAACCATTCCCAAGCAAGATTGTTTACTTCCAAATTTAATTCAACTATAATTAAATTAATTTTTTTTTATTTCCTACCTCGATTTATATTCCTTTAATTAGTCACACTTATTAATTTATTAATCCCTGATAAATTTACTTAATTAAATTCTAATTACTTATCTTAAGTAATTTACCTTCAATTACTTCCATCTAGTAATTATTCAATTTGTAATCATCTTCAATCAATTAACCCTGTTCATTTATTTATTTGCCACTTAATTTATAATTAAATCGATTAACCCTTAACAGATTAATCCCTTAATTAATTACATTAATAATTGTTATTAATTAATTCCATTTAGTGATTCCTTACAATAAAATAATCATCCTTTAATGAATAGCTTAATTTATTAGTGACATTAATAAAATTAATTACTTAAATTTACTACACCACTAATTACTACTTACCTAAATCCAAATAAAAAGGTTATACTTATTTACTAAAATCATTTTAAATTACCTAATCAAAATAAAAGAATTTACCTTCTATAATTTTTTTTTCAAACAATCAAATTTTAAACGTTTCGCTTTCGAAAAGAATTAGTCTTGCTTAATCTTAACATTACTTTTAGAACTTTGTTCGTATTCTTCTGAAAACACATTCCCTTTTAATAAACCTTAATTACTTGATTTTATTGTAAACTAAGCCTAATACTAGAATAGACCCGAGCCTACAACTACCATTACTCGAGTCCAACTCGTCATCGTCCCGAAACAAAAATCAACATGGCTACCAAACAAATACGAGGTGATCCCTTCTTCTCAGCTCCCAAGCTCGAACGAATATGTCTCGAGAGAACTCGAGCCTACACTTCCCAGACACGACGTGTATGCCATGCACGTTCACATACGCCGCCGCCTTCCATTCACCATCGCGACAATCTTCGTTGACCTCCTGAGTCCCCACGGCTCCAATCGAAGACCAGATCGACGACTCAAAGCTCGATACAAGAATCGAACTCATTGGCTCAAAAACTGGACAACATATATCGAAAGATTCGTTCATCCCCATTGATTCCGGCCGCTAGATCACCGTCGCTCCTCACCCAAACTTCGTCATGCCATCCAGATACGATTCCATGCCTTGCGATTCAACTTGATGCTTCGATCTGGTCGTGATCACCTCGCATTTACACTCGACAGAACCATCTTCCAAACCCTAAATCACGAATCGACCAACCATCCTATTCAACAGAAAAATCATCTAGCATTTTTCTAGCAATCGCCTACACCTGAAGCTCCTCTCGCATAAATCACGATAACCATCATCCTTCAGATCATCGCAGTTCGACAATTTTCTATTACCCGTTTAATCCTAATTTTTCTCGCGAAATCACAGTTAAATTTTTTGTTATGATTTGTAAAAATCATAACTTCCTAGTACAAATCAGTTTATTCAATTAAAACTTGAAGTTTGATACCTGATTTTACTGATTTTAAAAGATTTTTACCGATATCGTCTTCTTCCAGAAATCTATTTGTTATTTATGCTTGAAATTTACCTTTTTTTTCAAAATTTAATCTGATAGATACGAACGGATTTCCTTGAAAGATTTTAACACTAAACTGTATATATAGGAGATTTAAATTTTGGAACCTGATTAGCTTGGAAACATAAAACAAACAGAGAGCAGTTTATCCACGCACCCACATATATACAGAAAGTTCAGATATACTTTAAGATAATTACATCCATGCAAATCATTTTACTTCACAAATTCATCACATGCACTTATATATCATTCGATTTAGCTAAAGTGTGATATCCCGGGATTTTGGCAATATAAATTTAATAATCTATGTTTAAATTTAAATTAATTTGATAATTTTCGTAATTAAATTTGAATTAACTCAATAATTTTCTTAATATAATTAATTAGTGAATTTATCTTTTAATAAGTTAATAAATTTGTTTTCTATTTATAATGTATATATATATATATTTATATTTTAAATCTAATACTTTGAAATTGGGAAATTATGATTTTTTTTAATTAAGCTTTTCAAAGCTATTTAATGAAATAACTGGATGATTTTAAATATATAAGATAAATGTTTTATTTGTTTAAAATATATTTTGACTTAAATTTGAATACCAAAATAGGTTATAAAGATGTTTGTTTTATTTCTTTTAAGATATTGATTAATAATTGTGATTTGTAAATTAGATATGAAATTTAAATACATGAAACATTTATCCATTTAAATAACAAATAAGTTATAACCTCTTTTATAAATTTATTTAAAATGATTTAAAATATTCTTTTCAAAAGATTGATTTGTATATTGTTTTTATTATAATTACACTTTGTTTATTCTTTAATTATTTATCTATAACTAAGTATTAGAAACTAATTAATTTAGTTTAAAATTTTCATCAACACTTAATTAAAAATACTAATTACCTAAAGGACACGTGTAAGTATTTTAAAGCCTAATTTAACATGTGTTAGATGTTTAAACAAGGTAATCTACAAATGTTAAAATTGAAGACAAGTGTCATTTATTATTGTTTTTCTTTTACTAAATAAGTATTTTAGTTTTTGTATAAACAAAATCCTCTTTTCATTTTATTCTTTTTCCAAATCTTAAAATATATATATATAAAAGATCTGCAATCACGTTCAACAAAACCATGTAACTCATCTTCAAACATGCAAGATCATTTTCAGAAATTAATCAAACATGCAAATCAAAATTTCTGTTCAAACAACATCCTACAACCTGGAAGTTAAAAGCATGTATGCAGTTTCAATTTGAAGAAGCAAACAAATCTCTCTTCATAATCATAATCTGTAACTCATGATGAACATGCAATTTATTAACAAAGCAACTCAAGTAAGCAAAAGAAGTTCAAGATTTAACAAGCCTGGGAAAAAAAGAAAGCAAGAACATGCTCTCTGTTCTCTGCTTAAAATAAATTCAGGTGAGTAAAACTACCCTTTTTAGGATTGAGTTTGTTTATGAATTGATGAATGTGATAAACTTTAGAAGTGAAGTTGAGAAATTTGTTTGCCTGAATGCAAAAATGAGTCAATCTAGCATATTTAGATGGAATTATATATATATATATATACATCTGAGTGGATGCATGCTACCTCTGTTCTTAAATAAATGTGAGTAACTTTTAATATTTTAAAACATAATTGGTTGCATGTTAATATATCTGAAATGAATAGATATGCATGAATATACAAGTGCAAAATTGATATGATTATTGCTGAATGTATGCTATGAATATATGTGAACGGCTCTGTGTTGTTCATAGGCCTGAATACGATATCTTCTCTGTTTAAATAGATACAGGGTGAACATTTGGTTCAAAATTTAATTTTTTTTTTGCTGCTAATCCATGTTAAGTTTAAAACTTTCAAATCAAACAAGGTATTAAATCTAAAACTAAGATGGGTAAGCTGTTTAAAACATCTTTGTAAGTTATGTTGCTGTAATATGGTTTTACAGGAATCAAGAAATTTATTGATAAATTCAAGTGTTATAAGAAGCTAATTCAAGATCATATTTTGAATTCTTAATGAAATTGATGATTTTTAAAATGAAAATGAAGATTTTTAGATTTGTAATTTGGATGCAGTTTGTATATGAACAAAGATTACGTTTTTGCCAATTTCAGATTATCCATCCAATTTAAAATGTTGGAATTTGAATTTAAGTGAGTATTAACATCATGGATCTTGAGAAAATTATTGGAGAATTTTCTTGATGTATAAATTTAACAAACGAATAGCTTTTAGGGTTTTATTCACAGTTTTTGTTCGAGTCAGTAATATGATGGGTTTGTCACCTGATCGCGATCGAGCTGTTCGAGGATTTGGTGGGGGGTTTCTGGGAGTGTTGTCGAGGCATGGACGAAATTTTGGCGTCTCCGGTGGTCTAGAAGGTGGTGGTGAGGCGTTTTAGATGATGGTGGTATTTGCAGCATTTCGAATGAACTTCTGTCTTTCGAATTGGAATTGTTCCAGGCAATTTGGAATTTGATTTCGAGCTTGAGAACAATTTGCGACTTGCCGATGTTGATGGTGATCGCCAGAGTCGAATCGTGCCGCTGTGCTTGTGTACGGCGTTAACGATGGCGTCATTGTTCGTTGCGGCCAGTATATCGTGCCGTGCTCGAGTTTTTGGGTGTTTTACTTCGGGTTTGTATTCGAGATGAGTGCGTGTGTATTTGCTGATATTTTAATTTATATATCTAAAGTAAAATCTTAACTACTGAGAAGAGAAAGGGAGAAGATGAAATTTGCTTGAGAATAAGAGGTGGGTGACTCGAAGTAGAAAAGGTTTGGGCTCGTGTATGTTGTAGGTTTCGGGTTGTTGTTTTATGAAACTTGACAGTTTCAAAGTTTTTAAATTTTAAACTAAATTTAAATAAAGGGAAGTAAAGAAAGGATTAAACCAAAAGTTGAAAACAAGTTTTAAAATAGGAATTCAAAACAAATTTAAACACTAAGTTTTCAAAATAAATAATTTTTTTTAAGAATATGAAATGTTTAACTAAAACCTGTATAGTATTTATAAGAGATTTATAATCTGAAATAAGATCTAAAATATGATTTTAAATTTAAGTTAAATCTGAATTGTAAATCTGAATTTAAATGTGAATTTGAATCTTAAAGTTTTGGAAAGAAGATAAGATTATAAATCCTAATGTTATAATTAAGTTTGAATAATATAGTATTTTATAACCTTAATGAGGTGTATAAAGTGTTATTACTTTGTGAATAAATTAGAAAGAGTAATTATAAGATGTAATTGATTGAGGATTTGGGAGTTGGTTTTGGGATAATTTCAGGGTGTAATTAGTATTACTTGGTAGAAGTAATTAATAATTAATTGTTTAGTGTAATTAATCTAAGAATTGTCTAATAAAGTTATGGGAAGTAAATTAGGTGATGAAATAAATTAAAGAATAATTACTTGGTGGAAGGAATTAAGTGATATTGACTCGATGTGATTAAAGGATTAATTAATGTAATTAATCAAGAAGATGATTTAATTTATGGAGTAATTTAGGAAGTTAATTTCTGATTTCGATTAATCAAGATCGATTAATGAATGTAATTAAGTTAAAAGTTAATTATTATGTCAAATTTAAGAATAATTAACTAATTGAAGTAATTAAAGAATCATCAATTAAGGTAATTAATGGAAGCGATCAATCTCGCTTATTTATGATTGAATGGTGATGGGTGCCATTAATTGGGTGATACCCCTGATATGAATTGCTTTGTGATATGATATATTGAATGAACAATGATAGTGTGATTATCAATCAATTGTGAATTGCTGTGTAAGTGTTATCCGACAATTAAAATTGAATTGTATTTAATTGGATAACTTGGATTTAGATAACTTTGGATTCGAAGAGACCTGAGTTGGGTATTAGTGAATACCCGAAACCACTTCGATTCTTATAATTTGATATGTGAAAACTAATAGGCTGAAATGGAATGACTTAAGTAAGTTGGACCATTTAAATCTAAGTTTTGACACTTAGAAATTGATGTGTGAAATGGTTGATGTCTACAACAACTTGTGATGTGTAAATCGATATATGTTACCCGGGTTTATATAAGTTGAATGCTTTTGTATTCCATGTTAGATGGGTTTACTCACGCTGGTTTCCAACCTGACCCGAGTGTTACTTTGATGTAATGCTCGGGTCAGACCGAGTATTATAGATTTTCAGGTAAGGACGTTGTGGAGCTCAGGAACGAGCTGGACGGCAGGAACGTTTGGAGTATTTCCGCTGAGATATATTGTTGCATATTTGGGACATGTTGATTGTATATGTTCACTGATTTCTTATGTGTAACTCTGATGTATTTAAGTGTAAATTAACAGATATAGAATTCTTTGTATAACTGCTATTTTATTTGATATTATATTTGATCCGCTGCGAATGTGAGGTTTCTGTGACTTGTTCTGTCTTCTTCTTCTTTCTCTTTTCTTCTTTGTTAACTATCTGGAAATTTCGGGATCGAAAATTTCTAGGTCGTTACATTTGGTATCAGAGCTGAAGGTTAAGCGAGAACCTTGGCTCTGATGGGATTACTCATTAATGATAGTGTTTCCCAAGGAATTGACCAGGCAACCTAGTACTCGGCATAGCAAGGACGCTCGGTCAGAGAGGAGCGCTCGGCATCAAGTATCGCTCGGCATCAGAAGAACATTTTGCATTGGATGCCGTACGGCCAAAGAAGATCGTTCGGCATTGAATGCCGTTCGGCCAAGACTAACTTTCGGCCTCCAAGGTGTACTCGGTGTAAAGTTTGTTCAGCAGTCAAAGGAAACACGACATCCAGAGCATGTTCGGTCAAAGGAGCGTTCGGCCGAAGTAAACATTCAGCATAAGACCGTTCGGCATAAGGATATCGTTCGGCATCTAGAGGTCCTCTGGCATCGAGAGATAGTTAGGCATTGAATGCCGCTCGGCTAAATAATATCGTTCGACCACCAAAGTTTGTTCGGCTTTCTACGAACGTTCGGCGTAAGAACGCTCGGCATCCCCGAACGTTCGGCCAGCAAGATGTTTTAGCATCCTCCTCAACACAACTGTTCCAACTGTTGCTCGACCTACTCGTTCGGCACGAAGGTTTCTGTTCGGCATTCCGTCGTTCGGCCTCCCTGGTCGGCGCGCCATGCCTACACTCTTTGGACCGAGTTATTCGACTACCAGGCCCACTAGGGAAGTCTAACCCACTGTCATCTATAAATAGGTAGGCAGGGGCACAGAAAACGGGATTAGATTTCAGAGAATACAGGGGAGACTCTGCCTCATCCAAACCTCATCCAAGACTTCTAATTTTATTTCACAATTGTATTCGAATACTAAAAAGCGGATTGTATCTGTAATCAAGTTTAAAGTGAAGAAATAAAGGATCAACTTCAAAGTGGACGTAGGCTACAACGCCGAACCACTATAAATTCTGTGTTCTCGTCTCCCGCATTTTAATTCATATTACCTTCTCTATTTTAATTTATCTTCTTCATTAATCTCTCTATACAAACTCTCTAAGGGTGTTAGTGACCAATTTTGGCGCTAACATTTTGGTGCTTTCACTAAGAACCAAATTCTCAGGTTGTGAGGATCTACTTTGTAGCTACTGGATTGCATAAATCCCCCGAAGAAGATCCGTAATTATCCATAAGGCATCTGTTGATTCTACTCAGAGTTACGACCAACGACTCTACCATGGGAAGAACACGAACAAGATCGACCTCCCAAAATGTAGATGCCCGCGAAACCGCTTGTGTTCAACAACTTGGACCTAACGATCAACAAGCAATTCGAGGCATGGGGCCCTCCAGCCAAAAGCAAGCGGAAGCTGTTTCACGAGCAGAATTGAATGACTTGATAAAAGAGCTTACGGAAAGCAGAAGGCAACTCGCTGAGCAAATGCAAGTTAATGCTGACCTCATGTCCCAACTTGCTCAACATCAGCATCAGAATGCTGGAGGTAGCCCTGTCCCCTACTCTGAAGATGATAGCTCAACTTCAGCTGATGAACCTCTCAGGTGTAGACGCCGCAAGGATGAAGATGACCAAGCAGGTGCCACTGATCGCTCTACTAGAAATCAAGTCCGTGGAGCGGAACCCAACCTTCCTCCTACCATACAAACCCCGGATTTGACAGCTATGGTCAGGCAGTTGATGAGAGAGAATCAAGATTTGACTAATGAAGATTGGGGAATGTCTAAGAGTCATACTCCCTTCACAGATAATATTCTACAGGCTGAATACCCAAGGAAGTTTAACATGCCCACCATACCCGCCTATGAAGGAAAAACTGACCCTAGACAACATGTAATGAGGTATGGATGGATGATGGATTCAGCAAGGGCCAACGACGCAACTAAGTGCAGGTGCTTTCCAATAACTCTGTCCGGAATTGCCACCATGTGGTTCACTCGACTTCCTCCACGGTCAATCTCAAACTTCGACGAATTAGCAAGGAAATTCGTAGAACAATTCAGGATACACGCCACTCGTCCCAAGGATGTGATGTCCTTATCAAGCGTGACCCAAGCTCCTAGAGAATCACTGAAAGTATACTTGCAGAGATTTCATGTTGCCGCTACTGAAGTGAGCAATCCAAACGACCACGCGATTTTGATGGCAGTAATGCATGGAGTGGATCCAGACTCTGAGTTTGGGGATTGGTTGGCGGGAAAGCCACTAGCTACGTTGGAACGTTTTTATTAGAAAGCCCACCAGTTCATAAGGAGGGAAGAAGCTCGGTGGATAAGGAAAGACAAGGCACCAGGGTCCTTTCAGGAGTCTGTAAAGGGTAGCACCGCCATGAAAGCAACCGACGATAACCCTGGAAAGACTCAGGCCAGCGTCCAAAATAAGCCCGGGCAGTCTAAGGGAACTGGAAGTGGAAATCTTGGAAAGAAGAAGGAAACGGGGAGATGGAAGTCAAGGATCCCAACCTACAATGAGTACACTCCACTGAATGCGTCTCTTGAAAACATCTACTTATCGACCTGCAACACTTTTCAATACAGAAAACCACGCCCTAAGGAATCAACAGAGGAGCAAAAGCGGACTGGAAAGTATTGCCGCTTTCACGAGTCTTATGGGCACAACACAGACGAATGCAGGCATCTCCATGACACTATTGAGAAATTGATTAGGCAGAAGAAGCTGCAGGAATTCATCAAAGATACGCCAGAAGGAAGACAAGAGACTTCAGACCCCGGACGTGGCCCAGCTCTACACCAACCAGAGCAACATACTCGAACTGTGGGAAGATTGATTATTAACACAATTGCTGGTGGACCTCATCCTGCGGATAAAAATTGGTAGGAAATGGGGAGATATGCTAATTCCTTGAGACATACAGAGCATGAGTGCTGTTCAAATGTGGAGGATGGAACTCCCGCAAAGCAGCAGCGCATGATGCACGACGATATTGTATTCAGGAATAGAGACGCGGATAAGGTGGAAGCTCCCACCATCGATACATTGGTCATATCCGCAACCATCGGACCGACATTCGTAAGGAGAATCCTAATTGATTGCGGAAGTTCCGTTAACATCATCTTCAAGAAAGCATATGACCAAATGAAGCTGGAGACTAAGGATTTGAAGCCATCTAAAGCCCGAATCCATGGCTTTAACGGCGCAGCCACAGACGCAGTATGATATATGGAGTTACCAGTTGAACTGGGACAAGGTGAACGCAGGAGAGTGCGAATCCTACCATTCATAGTGCTGGATGTTGATTCACCATACAACGTGTTTTTGGGACGACCAGCGCTCGCAGATTTCAGGGCAGCCTTGGCCCCGTGGTGTCTCACACTGAAATTCCCGACGGACAAAGGAGTTCGCGTAGTGCATGGCGACCAAGCAACCGGACGTGCATGTTACGTGGCTGAGCTGAGAGAGGCCCAGCGCAGAGAAAAGGGGAAGACTGCGGACAGCATCGTCCGCATCCTGAATTCTAATGATTGACAATTAGCGCCCGAGCCCCGGCTCGGGCGACATTCTCGGATCGTTGGAGACATAGATCCGAGAGATGACAAAGGGGAACCCAGGGAACCAGACGCAGCACCGGCCGAACTAACAATTGATATTCCAGTTAGCCACAGTGACCCGACACGAGTTCTTAAAATTGGGTCACAGCTCGATCCCCTAATGGCAGAGAATTTATCTGATTTCCTCCGAGCGAATCTTGATGTCTTCGCCTGGACACACTCTGATATGTGTGGGATTTCCCCTGCAATTGCGAGCCATATGTTGAATATAGACCCGAAACACGTACCTGTGAAGCAAAAAAGGAGAGGCATGGACCCGGAGAGGTCTACAGCTCTCAAAGAGGAGGTGGATAAACTCAAAGCCAATGGGTTTGTCCGTGACGCCCTCTACCTGGAATGGGTATCCAACCCTGTGTTGGTAATGAAAGCAAACGGGAAATGGAGAACCTGCGTTGACTATTCTGATTTAAACAAAGCGTGCCCGAAGGATAGCTTCCCGCTACCACGAATTGATCAACTGGTCGATTCAACTGCAGGGCATGAGTTATTGTCATTTATGGATGCATACTCTGGATACAACCAAATTCCGATGCACATCCCAGACCAAGAACACACCAGCTTTGTCACAAATGTTGGGTTATACTGCTATGTAGTGATGCCCTTCGGACTGAAGAACGCCGGAGCAACTTACCAGCATCTGGTAAATCGAATGTTCAAAGATCAGATTGGGAAAACAATGGAAGTCTATGTGGATGACATGCTTGTGAAGTCACGGCAGTCAAACGACCACATTCGAGACTTGGCGGAAATGTTTGATATACTGAGGCTCTTCGAAATGAAAATCAACCCCCTGAAGTGTTCTTTCGGCGTAGCGTCGGGAAAGTTCTTGGGTTTCATTGTGAATGCACGAGGAATTGAAGCTAACCCGGAAAAGATCCAGGCCATCCGAGATATACAGGCACCTAGAACCATAAAACAGGTACAGAGCTTGAACGGAAAAGTAGCTGCGCTCAGTCGATTCATATCTAGAGCCACAGATAAGTGTGTTCCTTTCTTCGATGTCATAAAGAAAGGAAAGAGAAACTTCGAATGGACGACTGACTGCGAGGAAGCATTCCGAGCCCTGGTAAGACACTTGGAAAGTCCTCCAGTGTTGTCAAAACCAGTAGAGCACGAGACGTTGTACGTATATTTGGCTGTGTCTCAACACGCTATCAGTACAGCCCTAGTTCGCGAAGAAGACAAGGTTCAAAGGCCGGTGTACTATGTTAGTAAACGACTGACGGGGGCATAAAAGAATTATCCAAAGATCGAGAAACTTGCTTATTGCCTAGTGATTGCATCATGCAAGCTTCGTCCCTACTTTCAGGCGCACTCAATCAGTGTTTACACTGACCAACCCTTGCGACAGGCACTCCAACGACCGGAAACTTCCGGTAGGATGCTAAAGTGGAACATCGAGTTAAGCCAGTTTGACATCACCTACCTACCGCGAAGGACCATCCAAGGGCAGGCATTAGCCGACTTCGTTGCTGAGTTCACCATTCCGGATGAACCGAGTGAAAATCACAAAGTAATCCCTCCTGTCCGATGGAAGATGTTCACTGACGGGGCATCTAACGACTGTTGGTCGGGAGCTGGGATAGTTTTGGTAACTCCCGAAAACCGATCGATTTGCTACAATTTTGAAGCTCGAATTTACAACGACAAATAACGAAGCCGAATACGAAGCACTGATTGCTGGCTTAAGACTTGCCAATGAACTGAGGGTAAAGTCCATCGAAATCTTCTGCGACTCACAGCTGGTGGTTTATCAGGTACGGGGAGACTACCAAGCAAAAGGACAAAGACTGGCTCCTTACCTTATGGGTACGGGAGCTACTAGTAAACCTGGAATATTATGACATTTCGCATGTCCCGCGCGAATAGAACAGGGAGGCCGACTCGTTGGCTAAATTCGCAAGTACTGGCGATGCACAGCAGATGGGATTGTTCCCTGTCGAGACTCTGCTTGCTCCAAGTATAGACATGATGGAGATAGATCTCATCTTGGAGACCGAACTCGAAAGGGGATCATGGATGACCCCGATCAAACAATACTTGCTATACGGAGACTTACCTGAGAAAAGAAGCGAAAGACACCAAGTCCTTCGTAAGGCTTCGCGTTATGTAATGCAAGACGGAATAATGTATCGGAGGGGATTCTCGACCCCCTTACTCCGGTGCGTGGCCCATGACGAGGTAAAACGGGTGTTGGAAGAAGTCCATGAGGGAGAATGTGGTGATCATACCGAGGGGCAAATTTTGGCGAGGAAAATACTCCGCTATGGATATTATTGGCCGACTGTAAATCGGGATGCTGCAGACTATGCGAGAAGATGCGACAAATGCCAGATATATGCAAAGATTCCGAGAGCTCCGCCAACGGAACTCACACAAATGGTTAGTCCCTGGCCATTTGCAATGTGGGGAATCGACCTAATTGGATCTCTGCCCATAGCCAAAGGAGGCGCGAAATATGCAATAGTGGCAGTCGATTATTTCACCAAGTGGGCGGAAGCAGAGCCAATGGCCACAATCACCACCAAGAAAGTCATTAATTTCGTTGTACGAAATATCATATGTTGTTTTGGCCTCCCACGGACCATCATAACGGACAACGGAACTCAATTCGAAAGCAAGGAATTCAAAGAGTTCTGTCAGAGGTATGGCATTGAGAAAAGGTTCGCAGCAGTTGCTCACCCGAAGGCGAATGGGCAGGTAGAAGCCGTCAATAAAGTCATCAAGTCCATATTGAAGAAGCATTTGGAAAAGGCTAGAGGCAAGTGGGTGGATGAACTCCCAACAGCGCTTTGGGCCTATAGAACTACCCACAAGACCGCGACTGGCCACACACCATTCGCACTGGCGTACGGCACGGAAGCCGTCATACCCGTAGAACTTAAAGTTCCGTCACACCGGGTAACCTATTACGATCCTGCGTCAAACCAGGATCTCCTATTGGAATCATTAGACTTCATTGATGAGAAACGCGAAGAAGGTGATTTGAGAGCAGCCTCATACAGACACCGAGTCGCTAAATATTATAATGGAAAAGTCCAGCCAAGAACCTTTAGTGTGGGAGATCTCGTTTTGAAACGAGTCTTTCCAACCCCTTCGCACATGAATCCCGCATGGGAAGGTCCATACGTCATCGAACGGAGGCTTGGAGAAGGAACTTTCAAGCTAACGACCGTCGATGGTGCGACACTCCCCCGAGCATGGAACAGCGAGCATTTGCGGCGTTATTACACTTAGTCTATTTCCTTTATGCGGTAGTTGCATTTATTTCCAGTGTGCTTTCTTCTGGCATGTAATAAGATAATCTAGCTTGTTTTCATCAATAAAGGCTTGAAGCCATCTTTTCCATGAATGACCAATGTCTCTTCGTATGATATTCCTATGACGCGCAATTAAAAATTATGATATCCTGGCTAGCGTACGAACGCTTATAATAAACGATTCAAAATCTCCAAGTCCCCAGAATGCGGACTGGAGCACTCTAAGTCCCCGGAGTGCGGACTCGAGTATAAACGACAAAAAATCTCCAAGTCCCCGGAGTGCGGACTGGAGTACTCTAAGTCCCCGGAGTGCGGACTTGAGTATAAACGACAAAAAATCTCCAAGTCCCCGGAGTGCGGACTGGAGTACTCTAAGTCCCCGGAGTGCGGACTCGAGTATAAACGACAAAAAATCTCCAAGTCCCCGGAGTGCGGACTGGAGTACTCTAAGTCCCCGAAGTGCGGACTCGAGTATAAACGATTAAAAATCTCCAAGTCCCCGGAGTGCGGACTGGAGTACTCTAAGTCCCCGGAGTGCGGACTCGAGTATAAACGATTCAAAATCTCCAAGTCCCCGAAGTGCGGACTGGAGTACTCTAAGTCCCCAGAGTGCGGACTCTAGTATCAACGACAAAAAATCTCCAAGTCCCCGGAGTGCGGACTGGAGTACTCTAAATCCCCGGAGTGCGGACTCGAGTATAAACGATTCTAAATCTCCAAGTCCCCGGAGCACGGACTGGAGTACTCTAAGTCCCCAGAGTGTGGACTCGAGTATAAACGATTTGAAACCTCCAAATCCCCAGAGCGCGGACTGGAGTACTCGAAGTCCGGTGTATAGACTTAATTACAAGCAGTTCAGACCTCCGAGTTCCTTGAATAGGAACTACGACGCAAATGACTTGGATATGTCAAGTCCCCAACATACGGGCTATGAAATATCCTAAGTGCTTGAAGCACCAAGAGGAGACTGATTAAATCCAGGGAAGCTCCCAAGCCATGTAAAGACGAACCAAGAAGTCTAAGTTACCCATAACAGTTCAGATTTCAATCACAACCATAAAAGAAACTGAATAATAAAAGTCTTTTGAGAAGACAAAAGTGAAGATCAAATTTTATTCACAAAAAGCTTCCCGTTACAAAAACGCTCCGAAGTCCGGAGCAAACAACCTATTTACACAGCCTACAAAAATTAGTACATGACTTAAACTAGTTCTCGTTGAACGGGGACGACGGTCATTTCTTGTGTTTCTTTGACTTCTTCCCGGATGGTTCCTTCCCAGAGCGCTTACTCTCGGAATCCTTCCCTGACGGAGGGGTGACGACCGAAGACGTAGGGGGAACATCCATGGGCTGGGACTTGCCAGGAAGAATGACCTTCAATGGTTTGTGCAAGGGGTCATCCAGGTCCACCTCACGCGGCTCAACCTTGACCGAGGCTGTATCTCTCTTCTCCTTCTCTAGCCGTTCCTTCATGCTCAACTCGGATGTATGCTCAGAGGCGCCTGTGATTTCTATTTCAAAACTCTCCGAGGAAGATTCGGATTTGCCTTCATCAAGCGCCCCGATTACCTGAGCATCTGGACCAGGATCCCCGCCAGCTTGAGTAGCGTCACTCGCCTTTTTCTCCACCTCCCTGGCGACATCGCTCCTCGGAGTGGGCTCGGGGTCAGAACAGCCTGCGCAGAAATCACGAAAAAAACAAGTGTTAGAACACAACAACTTCTTGGGGAACGAGAAAGATCTTTGTGAAGCATAGAGGTTACTCACCAGATGCCGGTGGGTTCTCAGTCATCGGGGGGTCTCACCCTCCGGGATGGGAGATAAAACATGAATGCCAAGCCCGGGGGCTTCCGGGTCATAGCCAACGTGCTGCTCAAAGGGGTCAAGTATTGGCCGACTGGCCGATTGAGTAGGCATGCGAACTGGGGGCACGACGCCGGAAGAGTCGGTAGCCACCTCTTTCCCTTTCCTGGAGGGAGAGCCTTTGTTCTAGAGGGCTTTAGCCGCTGATAAATCTGAAGGCTCCTTCCCCCTCAGGAATTCTTTTATCAATGCTTCTTCGTCGACCTCATCAGTGCCGCTCTCAACCTTCCTGATCTGAATCAGGGTCTCCCATGCCTCGGCCAATGACTCAAGGTAGCCGTCGCCTAGAAAAGTTAGATCTCGATGCATGAGAACTCGGGCATTGAACTCAGCGATAAGCGGGTCGAATTCGGTCTTTATCTCCTCCCTGCCTTCTTCCCTGGCCTCGAGGCGAGAGTCGATGTCGACAGTTGCTGCCCTTTTACCTTCCTCACGGGCCTCATTCCTCAGTGCCTCGATTTTGGAGAGATCGTCTTCAAGTTTCCCCTTTAGGAGTCGGGTGGCGACAATCTCATCACAATAATGTTGTACCTCAACCTGGGCAGCCACTTTCTCTTTCCTCTCCTCGAAAAGTTGCTCTTCGAGTTCCTTAACCCGATAACTAAGTGTGTCCCGCTCCTTCTGAACGGAGTCTTTCTCCAAAGCTAATGCCCCACACCGTTGAACCGCTTCATCGAGCTCTTTCTTATGAGTCAATTCAAGGCGGGAAACAGCCTCGGCAGTGTCGTTAGCGCTCTGGCGAGTAGCTTCAAGCTCGGACTTATAGGCGGCAATTTCTTCATCCTGGGCCTTAATGATATCCCTGTCATGAATAATTTCAAGCTTTAGGCGGTCAATTTCGTGCTGGCGCGCCATAGAGACTTCAGAAAGTTTCTCAGCCAGATGGACGAACGCGTCATGTTGCACGTAGACGTCATTAGTACAGGCGATAGCATTTTGTTTGACATCTCCGGGGATAGGATGAATCGCCGGGAGGAACTTTAACCCATCAAAACAAATCTTTGAAAACTTAGCCTTAAGTTCGTTCAATCTCTCCGACACTGTTGGGTCTGTTACGGGAGCGGGAGGAGACGGCTTTGAAAGTTCGCCCTTCCTATGAGAATCTCGGGAGTGCTGGGTAGAAGAAGAGTCAGAGTGTTGGTCCCGGGGAGCATCAGAATGCGACCTCTGATGGCCACGTTTGTCTTTGCTTCGCTCCTGATAAGAAGAGGTCTCCTGGCGGTGTTCGGGCTGATAATAAGCTTTCTTCTGGGATGATGAGTCCCGGGCATGATAATCTCGGTCGCTGTCGCTGTCTCTGTCTCGGCGCTTCCCGAGGCCCGAGTCCCAACCAGACTGGCGTAAAGTCGACGAACCACGGAGGCGGTCGTATCCGTGAGAGCGCCCCATGTCACCTGCAATCGGACAATAGCGAATTAGCAAGAGAGCAGAATGGTGAGAGAAAAGTAGATGCAAAGTGAAATGCATGTGTCTGTGTGTGTCCTAGTGCTACCCCCCGACGGACCAGTGGCTTTGCTAACGGGAGTCTTTTTCCCTTGGATCGGGGCCGGGACGCCCGCACCACCCCTGACGGGTGAGCGAAACTTAAACAGCTCCGGGTCATCGAAATCATAGTTGAGCAAATCGTCGGGAATGGAGAGGTTCGATAAGCCTTTTAGAGAACTTCCAACGCGCTGTGAAGAAGCCTCTTTCTCTGGCTGAACAGGCGTAGCTTTGGAAGTCCCACCAACCTTCTCCTTCCTCAACTTGCACGCTAGCTCCTTTCTCCCCTTCGAAGGGGAAGATGACGTTTCGATATCATGAACTTCAGCTGCAGGACCTAAATCCTCACCTCGCTTTTTAGGTGGCTCGCCTAGAATTTACCCTTCTTCCGGTGCTTCAAGAGAAGGGCGAACGGATGATTCAGGCAATTTTTTCCCTCTGCCAGGCACGGACTTGGGAAGCGATACGCCCTCTGGAAGGCTAACCCGGCAGCCAGGGGCTAGCAAGCCGAACTTCGATAGTGACTCATTATAAATGAGGGCTCGGATATCTCGCTCTTCAGCAGGAAGAGCTCTAATGGCGTCGACAGCATCGGAGTACCCCCGGCCCTCGGGACAGGGAACGAGATCTGAAAAAATAGAACAATGAGTTAGGAGAAGTTCAACCTCAATCGGAAACGGACATCAACTCAGAGAAAAGACTTACTTCCTTCAACCCACCACCTCACAAAGCCTTGGGGGCAGTGCACGTAAAACCACTCCTGTTTGTACAGGGCGAATTTGCTACTCCACGCGCTAGTGAAAAGTTGGCACTTCCGATGTGGCTCAAGAAACATGCAAGAGGGGCTTTCTCCCCGTTTCTTGGTCATATAGATGTACCTTATATCACCGGGAGTTGGAGGCCTGGAGAAGACGGCCATGAAAAGCATGTACGTGCCATAAATGAAAGCGTGACCATTTGGATGAAGTTTAGACGGGGCGACGTCCAGATACTGCAGCACGTCGCGAAGGAATAGATTGAAAGGGGGCACGCTACCAACCCTGCACATGAACTTGCTACACGCCGTATATCACACTGGGGGCAGATGTGGGCGGTCACGCCCCGACGGAACGAGCACGTCAGCAAACGGAATGCCATGAGTAGAACATATCCGCTTAAGAGCGGCCTCAGTGACTCTCGAAGCCCGTGAGTCAACTGGGTCATCCAGTAAAATCGACGATTCCAAAGTATCGGGAGCCCAGTCATGAGCGGGAGAAAGTGATGGGTCAGTTGTGTCGGGGGCCGTTCTCTTAGAAGACGGCCCAGGTTTGTCGGAAAGTGTAGCAGAACTGGATCTTTTGGACATCTTGAATAAATAGCAGACCCAACCAAGCACCTGTGTGAACTATACTCGAAAAATAATCGACGTTAGAATTAACAACGCAGATAACCCCCCCGTGTGGTGTGTGAACTAGTGCAATCAATCGTGCATAAGCATTTAATATAACGTCAAGCCTAAAAACATCGCTTCCGAAAACCGTCATCGCTGACCGTCTCCGAAAGCCTCTGAATAACGACCGCAGTAAGACACTAGAGGTAATTATCTGATTATGCCAAGTAAAGACCAGTTATGAAATTGGGCAAGGAGAGTATGTTCGACATTTGTATATGTCCGGCATTTATGTATGCTCGGCACTTAATTATGCTTGGCATGCTAACTATGCTCGGCATGCTAAATATGGTCCGGTATTTATGTATGTTCGGCATGTTAAGTATATTCGGCATTTACTTGGGTTCGGCATTAAGGTTTGCTCGGCGCTTAGTTTGCTCGGCATAACAGTTTGTTCGGCTAAAGTAGTGGCTCGGCAAAACTACTATTCGGCCTACAACCATCGTTCGGCTCAACCTCAGTTCGTACTGAGTTAGTGTTGTTCGGCCAAAACATGATTCGGCCGAAACAACGCCCGGCCTACCTACTGGCTCACACTTCCTCCCTAACCTTCTGACCCATCGTTCGGCCGACAATATGCCATGCCGAACCAAAGTTGAATCGTGTCCTAACACTCAACACGGCCTCCATACTTTCCACTCTTCCACCCAACTCTTTCCCGCGGCCTCATCTAATACATAGAGGCCGTGTCGAACCACGGCATCCCTCTCAAACAACGGAACGAACCCTATGAGGTGATCAACCCTCACCACACCTCCCTGCCTTAAGTCGCTCGGCCGTGGGGATGTCCAAATCAGGGTTTGGATCATCCACCCGCATAGCTCGTTCAGCCACCGTTCTAACCTATCCCAACCGATCGAAACTTATCAAGGAAAGGAATCAGATGAAGGGATTTTACCTAGTTCGTGGATCGAGTGTTAGGAAGGGTTGAGAAGTCTGAAAAGTCTGATGGCTGGGGTAGATCGAGAGTGCAGAAGTGAAAGTAGAGAAAAAAGGGGGAGGAAGAAGAAGTTGGGTTTTATAAGGGAGAAGAGGAAGTCGAAGGGGTTCTGACCGGCTCTACCGGTCAAAACGGTCATGTTCGGACACCTCGGTTCGTCCAGCTTGGGCCTACTTGGATCTACCGGCACTTGTATTGTTCGGCCCGAATACTCGGCATACAAACTCACTCGGGGTAACATATGTCGTTCGGCTTTCCTTGCTAACGTCCGGCCTTCCCTACTGCGTTCGGCCAAGAGAGCCTTATGACAAAGGTGGTGACCAAGGATCAAAGCGCATCACGTTCGGCCACGTAATGCACTTTGGGGGGCAAGTGTTTCCCAAGGAATTGACCAGGCAACCTAGTACTCGGCATAGCAAGGACGCTCGGTCAGAGAGGAGCGCTCGGCATCAAGTATCGCTCGGCATCAGAAGAACGTTTGGCATTGGATGTCGTACGGCCAAAGAAGATCGTTCGGCGTTGAATGTCGTTCGGCCAAGACTAACGTTCGGCCTCCAAGGTGTACTCGGTGTAAAGTGTGTTCAGCAGTCAAAGGACACTCGGCATCCAGAGCATGTTCGGTCAAAGGAGCGTTCGGCCGAAGTAAACATTCAGCATAAGACTGTTCGGCATAAGGATATCGTTCGGCATCTAGAGGTCCTCTGGCATCGAGAGATAGTTAGGCATTGAATGCCGCTCGGCCAAATAATATCGTTCGGCGACCAAAGTTTGTTCGGCTTTCTACGAACTTTCGGCGTAAGAATGCTCGGCATCCCCGAACGCTCGGCCAGCAAGATGTTTCAGCATCCTCCTCAACACAACTGTTCCAACTGTTGCTCGACCTACTCGTTCGGCACGAAGGTTTCTGTTCGGCATTCCGTCGTTCGGCCTCCCTAGTCGGCGCGCCGTGCCTACACTCTTTGGACCGAGTTATTCGACTACCAGGCCCACTAGGGAAGTCCAACCCACTGTCATCTATAAATAGGGAGGCATGGGCACAGAAAACGGGATCAGATTTCAGAGAACACAGGGGAGACTCTACCTCATCCAAACCTCATCCAAGACTTCTACTTTTATTTCACAATTGTATTCGAATACTAAAAAGCGGATTGTATCTGTAATCAAGTTTAAAGTGAAGAAATAAAGGATCAACTTCAAAGTGGACGTAGGCTACAACACTGAACCACTATAAATTCTGTGTTCTCGTCTCCCGCATTTTAATTCATATTATCTTCTCTATTTTAATTTATCTTCTTCATTAATCTCTCTACACAAACTCTCTAAGGGTGTTAGTGACCAATTTTGGCGCTAACAGATAGGGTAAGTGGTACCCTAGAATGAGTTGAGTGAATATATATATGAGAGAGCGCACTTGTTATTTTCTTATATAAAGGTTTTTAAATGATTTCAAAAGTAAATGAATCCGATATAAGAAATAGATTATCTATTATATTAAGGAAATTGGTTGTAGTATTAATTAAACTAAAAGTAATAGTAAGAATTAAGTGGTAATAGAATTACAACCAAATTGAAATTAAATTAAAGACAAGTTTGAAATGGATTCAAACTGGAATTAAATCTGGAAATTGGGAAAGGGTTCAGGATAATCAATTTATTTATGTAATTAATTAAACTTTATTTAATGAGATTAATTAATGGATAATAGTTGGAAATGATAAATAAAGAGGGAGTTACTTAATGAAGTAATAGAGGTAAGTAATTTAAGGGACAATTACTTAATGAAGATAATTAAGAAATAAGTTATTTACCGAATGTGATTAATTCAAAAAAACAATAAATAATATTATTTAATGCAATTGAATGAAATGATCCTATTTCAAACAACAGTTTTTTGAAAATTTTAAAAGAAATTTGTTTTGAATTAAAACCAAAGGTGGTTAAAAATTTTAAAGTATAACTTGGTATGTAAAAGAAAATTAATACGTATACATGTGGATATACATAATATCAAAGGTGGTTGGAAATAAACTCTAATTTGTAAGTTTTGAGTTTGGAATAAGACGTGATACCCAAGATGATAAGTTTTTGAACTTAATAAGTGGAAAGATTATTAATGTGAAGTTTAGAATTTGAAATGAAAATTCAAATTGGGAAAGATTGACTGGATTAAGTGAATTGAGTTTAACTTGGGAAAAAGTTAAATAAGTTGGAATGATCAACATGATTCGGAAATTTCAAGATGAAATTGGGGTTTAACTTGGAGAGTTAAATGGTCGATTGTAATTGAGAGTTTGAGTGATCTCAAATTGGGTTTGAGATCTAGAAATTTAAAATGAATGGATGTTTTAAAATAAATTAGATAATATCATCCTATTGTTGTCAAAAATCTTTAAGTTGTGAATTGGATTTGTTTAAATGAATGAGAAATGGAATATGGTAATCCATTGTTGGGATAAAAAGGTAAATTGATTTAAAAGAATTAAATCAACATTTGAAGTATTAACTAGAATTTATATAATTCGAGATGGTTTAAATTTGAAATTTGAAATAGTGCAAATTGAATTTGATTTGAATCAATTAAAATGGTGATTGAAGATGTATGAGTATAAGATTCAAATGGAAAATTTGAATTGGATTGATTTGAATAATTTGGAATTGTAATTAAAGTTGAATAATTTTAAATTCAAATGGAATTTCAATTAAATTTGGGAGGAAATCAAGAATAATTCAACTTGATTTGGAAATGGAATTTGAAATTGGGATTAATTCAAACTGGAGTTGAAATGGATTGGAATTGAAGTGGGTTCAATTGAATGAATATTAGTCCAAAGTTATTGGAATAACTTGGGGTTGTAATTAAAGTTGAATATGTTTAAAATCAAATGGAATTTGATTTAAATTTGAAAAGGAGTTGAGAATTAATTCAACTTGAATTGGGATTGAATCAATTTCAATGGAAATTGAAGTTATTTAAAAATTGGAATTGGGTCAATTTAAATGTAAAAGGGAATTTAAATTGAATTGATGAGAATGGGGATTGGGAAGTGAGCAGTTTTGACTCTGGACTATTTATTGTTTTAATATAAACCTATTTTTCCAAGCTATTTCATTATATAAACAACTTTCTTTTAGAAGCCAAACTATCTTATGCTTGTTTTACAATGATTTTTGAAACTGTTTAACAGTTTTCCAACTATTTTATAAACTAATTACTATATTTCAACTATTTTACAAAACTAATAACTATCTTACTATTATTTTGCAATTATCTAAAATTTCTATAATTATTTTAACTATTTTCCAACTATTTTACAACTACCTAACTATTTTACACCTATTTTACAAACTAGTAATTATTTTCCAACTACTTATCTATTTTGAAAATTTTCAAACTATTTTCTAAATAAACTGGTCGGAGTTCAAACTGTTATTGGTTAAATACCCAATCGAGATAAGAATAGAGGTGATAATCCAAATGGATTGAAGTAACTGAGAGTAAGTGAATGAAATCAAAGTAAATATGAATAGAAATGGAATTGATTTGGCTAATAACCAATAAAGATAATACGTAGGGTGTACGTATGTTATTCTATTCGCATAGTTATTTGATCCAGATTCGAGCATAGAATTTTGAGATAGTATGTCGATCCGAGTTGGGACACTCGATTTTCGACGGCGAACCTGGATATGGATTGTTGATTGGTTCTGGATATTCTCTATCATAGCCAGGCTATGCAAGGAGAATGACGGTTTCTGATCAAGAAACCAGATCTTAGTCCGCACTAGAAAGTCGGGTGGACGATACTAGTTCGGAAGTGAAATTGTGTGATCAAGTAAGCGATCAGATTGATATAGCGTACGAATGATATGTGTACATCGTACGGATTTGAATGAAAATGATATTGAAAGGAGTAATCAAATTTGAATATTTGATTTTGAGTAAACAAAGTTAAATATCTTTGTTTTATAAATAAAACTCCCCTTATTGAATCTATTGCCAGAAGAAAAGGATTTTGAAGGTATTTTAAGGTATAAAAGGAGTTTATACAAGTTTGAAATGGTCCAAAGTTTAAAAGATTTTATATATCTGAATATATATATGTACAAAAGATCATATGAGGATTTTGGAAAAAAAGAAGAGGTTTTGGGAACCTTTGGATTTGGAAAAGACTTTTGATTTTTGGGTAAAATCAATATGAGAATTTGGAAAATCTAGTTTGAGAATTATCGATTTTGGAATAATCGATTTTGTATAAAGGAGCTTTGAATGAGATCATACTAAGTGTATGATTTAAAGATACTATATATGTATAGGATAAAATGTTTTGATGATGCTCTAGGAAAAAAGGTGCTCCCTTGGAATGGACTTCTCAGGAGTACCACCGGGTGGTGCTGCCATGAGCCCCAAGGGGGGTTTCTAAAGTTGATCCTGTGAGGAGTCCGGACAAAACTTGTTCCTAAGGATTATTGGGTAGCGAAAGTCGATGGCGCTGATGCCTACAGGGGCAATTGGGTTATGCTGTGACGACAGTATAACTCGTTGTCACTGCGATCTACTGTGGGGACCATAGCGAAAATCGTGTGGAGGATGAGTGCCAACGGTCTACACTTGATTTTGCCGGGAAGGCAACGCAACATCGGTAGACTGCGATCTATGGTCAAGTGGAGTGGAGAAGTTTCATTTCTTTTGGCAGCGAAATTCGAGGGCATTGATGCCTACAGTTATATGGGTTTTTTCTTTGATAGCTACGTAACCCCAGTTGTAGCTGCAATCTGTAGCAGGTTCCATGGTGTAATCGAGAGGCGCGGAGGACTACAGTTATCTGTGGATTTTGTCGGGACGGCAACGCAACCATTGGGTTAACTGCGACCATGGATGGGGGTGATGATTTCCAGAGCATCCTCACTAAAGATATTTCCTCTATTTTCAAAACTGTTTTCTAGATTTCCAATAAAAATCATTTTCCAAGTATTTTTCGCTGGATGTTGAAAATGGGTCTACTAAGTACTTATAGATTTTTAGTTGTACGCCTGATCAACGTATGACCAAATTTCTACGAGAACAAGGAAGGACTGGTTGAAAAATCGAGTTATAAAAGTATTTTTACAGAACTGTTTTGGAAATATTATATAGATTTTAAAAGTGTTTTAAAAAAAATAATCAAAGAAAATCTATATGATTTTAAGCATTTTAATAAAATTCTAGCTTCGTTCCTTTTCGAGGACGAAAAGATTCTAAGGGGAGAGGAATGTGATATCCCGGGATTTTGGCACTATAAATTTAATAATTTATGTTTAAATTTAAATTAATTTGACAATTTTTGTAATTAAATTTGAATTAACTCAATAATTTTCTTAATATAATTAATTGGTGAATTATCTTTTAATAAGTTAATAAATTTGTTTTCTATTTATAATGTATATATATATTTTTATATTTTAAATCTAATACTTTGAAATTGGGAAATTATGATTTTTTTTAATTAAGCTTTTCAAAGCTATTTAATGAAATAACCGTATGATTTTAAATATATAAGATAAATGTTTTATTTGTTTAAAATATATTTTGACTTAAATTTGAATACTAAAATAGGTTATAAAGATGTTTGTTTTATTTCTTTTAAGATATTGATTAATAATTGTGATTTGTAAATTAGATATGAAATTTAAATACATGAAACATTTATCCATTTAAATAACAAATAAGTTATAACCTCTTTTATAAATTTATTTAAAATGATTTAAAATATTATTTTCAAAAGATTGATTTGTATATTGTTTTTATTATAATTATACTTGGTTTATTCTTTAATTATTTATCTATAACTAAGTATTAGAAACTAATTAATTTAGTTTAAAACTTTCATCAACACTTAATTAAAAATACTAATTACCTAAAGGACATGTGTAAGTATTTTAAAGCCTAATTTAACATGTGTTAGATGTTTAAACATGGTAATCTACAAATGTTAAAATTGAAGACAAGTGTCATTTATTATTGTTTTTCTTTTATTAAATAAGTATTTCAGTTTTTGTATAAACAAAATCCTCTTTTCATTTTATTCTTTTTCCAAATCTTAAAATATATATATATATATATATATATATATATATATATATAAGATCTGCAATCACCTTCAACAAAACCATGTAACTCATCTTCAAACATGCAAGATCATTTTCAGAAATTAATCAAACATGCAAATCAAAATTTCTGTTCAAACAACATCCTACAACCTGGAAGTTAAAAGCATGTATGCAGTTTCAATTTGAAGAAGCAAGCAAATCTCTCTTCATAATCATAATCTGTAACACATGATCAACATGCAATTAATAAACAAAGCAACTCAAGTAAGCAAAAGAAGTTCAAGATTTAACAAGCCTGGGAAAAAAAAGAAAACAAGAACATGCTCTCTGTTCTCTGCTTAAAATAAATTCAGGTGAGTAAAACTACCCTTTTTAGGATTGAGTTTGTGTATGAATTGATGAATGTGATAAACTTTAGAAGTGAAGTTGAGAAATTTGTTTGCCTGAATGCAAAAATGAGTCAATCTGGCATATTTAGATGGAATTATATATATACACATCTGAGTGAATGCATGCCACCTCTGTTCTTAAATAAATGTGAGTAACTTTTAATATTTTAAAACATAATTGGTTGCATGTTAATATATCTGAAATGAATAGATATGCATGAATATACAAGTGCAAAATTGATATGATTATTACTGAATGTATGCTGTGAATATATGTGAATGGCTCTGTGTTGTTCATAGGCCTGAATATGATATCTTCTCTGTTTAAATAGATACAGGGTGAACATTTGGTTCAAAATTTAATTTTTTTTTTTGCTGCTAATCCATGTTAAGTTTAAAACTTTCAAATCAAACAAGGTATTAAATCTAAAACTAAGGTGGGTAAGCTGTTTAAAACATCTTTGTAAGTTATGTTGCTGTAATATGGTTTTACAGGAAATCAAGAAATTTATTGATAAATTCAAGTGTTATAAGAAGCTAATTCAAGATCATATTTTGAATTCTTAATGAAATTGATGATTTTTAAAACGAAAATGAAGATTTTTAGATTTGTAATTTGGATGCAGTTTGTATATGAACAAAGATTACGTTTTTGCCAATTTCAGATTATCCATCCAATTTAAAATGTTGGAATTTGAATTTAAGTGAGTATTAACATCATGGATCTTGAGAAAATTATTGGAGAATTTTCTTAATGTATAAATTTAACAAACGAATAGCTTTTAGTGTTTTATTCACAGTTTTTGTTCAAGTCAGTAATATGATGGGTTTGTCACCTGATCGCGATCGAGATGTTCGAGGCTTTGGTGGGGGGTTTCTGGGAGTGTTGTCAAGGCATGGACGAAATTTTGGCGTCTCCGGTGGTTTAGAAGGCGGTGGTGAGGCATTTTAGATGATGGTGGTATTTGCAGCATTTCGAATGAACTGCTGTCTTTCGAATTGGAATTTTTCCAGGCAATTTGGAATTTGATTTCGAGCTTGAGAACAATTTGCGACTTGCCGATGTTGATGGTGATCGCCAGAGTCGAATCGTGCCACCGTGCACGTGTATGGCGGTAACGATGGTGTCAGTGTTCGTTGCGGCCAGTATATCGTGCCGTGCTCGAGTTTTTGGGTGTTTTACTTCGGGTTTGTATTCGAGATGAGTGCGTGTGTATTTGCTGATATTTTAATTTATATATCTAAAGTAAAATCTTAACTGCTGAGAAGAGAAAGGGAGAAGATGAAGTTTGCTTGAGAATAAGAGGTGGGTGACTCGAAGTAGAAAAGGTTTGGGCTCGTGTATGTTGTAGGTTTCGGGTTATTGTTTTCTGAAACTTGACAGTTTCAAAGTTTTTAAATTTTAAACTAAATTTAAATAAAGGGAAGTAAAGAAAGGTTTAAACCAAAAGTTGAAAACAAGTTTTAAAATAGGAATTCAAAACAAATTTAAACACTAAGTTTTCAAAATAAATATTTTTTTTTAAGAATATGAAATGTTTAAATAAAACCTGTATAGTATTTATAAGAGATTTATAATCTGAAATAAGATCTAAAATATGATTTTTAATTTAAGTTAAATCTGAATTGTAAATCTGAATTTAAATGTGAATTTGAGTCTTAAAGTTTTGGAAAGAAGATAAGATTATAAATCCTAATGTTATAATTAAGTTTGAATAATATAGTATTTTATAACCTTAATGAGGTGTATAAAGTGTTATTACGTTGTGAAGAAATTAGAAAGAGTAATTGTAAGATGTAATTGACTGAGGATTTGGGAGTTGGTTTTGGGATAATTTCAGGGTGTAATTAATATTACTTGGTAGAAGTAATTAATAATTAATTGTTTAGTGTAATTAATCTAAGAATTGTCTAATAAAGTTATGGGAAGTAAATTAGGTGATGAAATAAATTAAAGAATAATTACTTGATGGAAGGAATTAAGTGATATTGACTCGATGTGATTAAAGGATTAATTAATGTAATTAATCAAGAAGATGATTTAATTTATGGAGTAATTTAGGAAGTTAATTTCTGATTTCGATTAATCAAGATCGATTAATGAATGTAATTAAGTTAAAAGTTAATTATTATGTGAAATTTAAGAATAATTAACTAATTGAAGTAATTAAAGAATCATCAATTAAGGTAATTAATGGAAGTGATCAATCTAGCATATTTACGATTGAATGGTGATGGGTGTTATTAATTGGGTGATACCCCTGATATGAATTGCTTTGTGATATGATATATTGAATGAACAATGATAGTGTGATTATCAATCAATTGTGAATTTCCGTGTAAGTGTTATCCGTCAATTACAATTGAATTGTATTTAATTGGATAACTTGGATTTAGATAACTTTGGATTCGAAGAGACCGGAGTTGGGTATTAGGGAATACCCGAAACCACTTCGATTCTTATAATTTGATATGTGAAAACTAATAGGCTGAAATGGAATGACTTAAGTAAGTTGGACCATTTAAATCTAAGTTTTGACACTTAGAAATTGATGTGTGAAATGGTTGATGTCTATAACAACTTGTGATGTGTAAATCGATATATGTTACCCGGGTTTATATAAGTTGAATGCTTTTGTATTCCATGTTAGATGGGTTTACTCACGCTGGTTTCCAGCCTGACCCGGGTGTTACTTTGATGTAATGCTTGGGTCAGAACGAGTATTATAGATTTTCAGGTAAGGACGTTGTGGAGCTCAGGAACGAGTTGGACGACAGGAACATTTAGAGTATTTCCGTTGAGATATATTGTTTCATATTTGGGACATGTTGATTGTATATGTTCACTGATTGTTTATGTGTAACTCTGATGTATTTAAGTGTAAATTAACAGATATAGAATTCTTTGTATAACTGCTATTTTATTTGATATTATATTTGATCCGTTGCGAATGTGAGGTTCCTGTGACTTGTTCTGTCTTCTTCTTCTTTCTCTTTTCTTCTTTCTTAACTATCTAGAAATTTCAGGATCGAAAATTTCTAGGTCGTTACATTTGGTATCAGAGCTGAAGGTTAAGCGAGAACCTTGGCTCTGATGGGATTACTCATTAATGATAGGGTAAGTGGTACCCTAGAATGAGTTGAGTGATATATATATGAGAGAGCGCACTTGTTATTTTCTTATATAAAGTTTTTTAAATAATTTCAAAAGTAAATGAATCTGATATACGAAATAGATTATCTATTATATTAAGGAAATTGGTTTTAGTATTAATTAAACTAAAAGTAATAGTAAGAATTAAGTGGTAATAGAATTACAACCAAATTGAAATTAAATTAAAGACAAGTTTGAAATGGATTCAAACTGGAATTAAATCTGGAAATTGGGAAAGGGTTCAGGATAATCAGTTAATTTATGTAATTAATTGAACTTTATTTAATGAGATTAATTAATGGATAATAATTGGAAATGATAAATAAAGAGGGAGTTACTTAATGAAGTAATAGAGGTAAGTAATTTAAGGGACAATTACTTAATGAAGATAATTAAGAAATAAGTTATTTACCGAATGTGATTAATTCAAAAAAACAATAAATAATATTATTTAATGCAATTGAATGAAATGATCCTATTTCAAACAACAGTTTTTTGAAAATTTTAAAAGAAATTTGTTTTGAATTAAAATCAAAGGTGGTTTAAAATTTTAAAGTATAACTTGGTATGTAAAAGAAAATTAATACGTATACATGTGGATATACATAATATCAAAGGTGGTTGGAAATAAACTCTAATTTGTATGTTTTGAGTTTGGAATAAGACGTGATACCCAAGATGATAAGTTTTTGAACTTAATAAGTGGAAAGATTATTAATGTGAAGTTTAGAATTTGAAATGAAAATTCAAATTGGGAAAGATTGACTGGATTAAGTGAATTGAGTTTAACTTGGGAAAAAGTTAAATAAGTTGGAATGATCAACATGATTCGGAAATTTCAAGATGAAATTGGGGTTTAACTTGGAGAGTTAAATGGTTGATTGTAATTGAGAGTTTGAGTGATCTCAAATTGGGTTTGAGATCTAGAAATTTAAAATGAATGGATGTTTTAAAATAAATTAGATAATATCATCCTATTGTTGTCAAAAATCTTTAAGTTGTGAATTGGATTTTTTTAAATGAATGAGAAATGGAATATGGTAATCCATTTTTGGGACAAAAAGGTAAATTGATTTAAAAGAATTAAATCAACATTTGAAGTATTAACTCGAATTTATATAACTCGAGATGGTTTAAATTTGAAATTTGAAATAGTTCAAATTGAATTTGATTTGAATCAATTAAAATGGTGATTGAAGATGTATGAGTATAAGATTCAAATGGAAAATTTGAATTGGATTGATTTGAATAATTTGGAATTGTAATTAAAGTTGAATAATTTTAAATTCAAATGGAATTTGAATTGAATTTGGGAGGAAATCAAGAATAATTCAACTTGATTTGGAAACGGAATTTGAAATTGGGATTAATTCAAACTGGAGTTGAAATGGATTGGAATTGAAGTGGGTTCAATTGAATGAATGTTATTCCAAAGTTATTGGAATAACTTGGGGTTGTAATTAAAGTTGAATATGTTTAAAATCAAATGGAATTTGATTTAAATTTGAAAAGGAGTTGAGAATTAATTCAACTTGAATTGGGATTGAATCAATTTCAATGGAAATTGAAGTTATTTAAAAATTGGAATTGGGTCAATTTAAATGTAAAAGGGAATTTAAATTGAATTGATGAGAATGGGGATTGGGAAGTGAGCAGTTTTGACTCTGGACTATTTATTGTTTTAATATAAACCTATTTTTCCAAGCTATTTCATTATATAAACAACTTTCTTTTAGAAGCCAAACTATCTTATGCTTGTTTTACAATGATTTTTGAAACTGTTTAACAATTTTCCAACTATTTTATAAACTAATTACTATATTTCAACTATTTTACAAAACTAATTACTATCTTACTATTATTTTGCAATTATCTAAAATTTCTATAATTATTTTAACTATTTTCCAACTATTTTACAACTACCTAACTATTTTACACCTATTTTACAAACTAGTAATTATTTTCCAACTACTTATCTATTTTGAAAATTTTAAACTATTTTCTAAATAAACTGGTCGGAGTTCAAACTGTTATTGGTTAAATACCCAATCGAGATAAGAATAGAGGTGATAATCCAAATGGATTGAAGTAACTGAGAGTAAGTGAATGAAATCAAAGTAAATATGAATAGAAATGGAATTGATTTGGCTAATAACCAATAAAGATAATATGTAGGGTGTACGTATGTTATTCTATTCGCATAGTTATTTGATCCAGATTCGAGCACAGAATTTCGAGACAGTATGTCGATCCGAGTTGGGACACTCGATTTTCGACGGCGAACCTGGATATGGATTGTTGATTGGTTCTGGATATTCTCTATCATAGCCAGGCTATGCAAGGAGAATGACGGTTTCTGATCAAGAAACCAGATCTTAGTCCGCACTAGAAAGTCGGGTGGACGATACTAGTTCGGAAGTGAAATTGTGTGATCAAGTAAGCGATCAGATTGATATAGCGTACGAATGATATGTGTACATCGTACGGATTTGAATGAAAATGATATTGAAAGGAGTAATCAAATTTGAATATTTGATTTTGAGTAAACAAAGTTAAATATCTTTGTTTTATAAATAAAACTCCCCTTGTTGAATCTATTGCCAGAACAAAAGGATTTTGAAGGTGTTTTGTGGTATAAAAGGAGTTTATACAAGTTTGAAATGATCCAAAGTTTAAAAGATTTTATATATCTGAATATATATATACATATATATGTACAAAAGATCATATGAGGATTTTGGAAAAAAAGAAGAAGAGGTTTTTGGAACCTTTGGATTTGGAAAAGGCTTTTGATTTTTGGGTAAAATCAATATGAGAATTTGGAAAACCTAGTTTGAGAATTATCGATTTTGGAATAATCGATTTTGTATAAAGGAGCTTTGAATGAGATCATACTAAGTGTATGATTTAAAGATACTATATATGTATAGGATAAAATGTTTTGATGATGCTCTGGGAAAAAAGGCGCTCCCTTGGAATGGACTTCTCAGGAGTACCACCGGGTGGTGCTGCCTTGAGCCCCAAGGGGGGGTTTCTAAAGTTGATCCTGTGAGGAGTCCGGACAAAACTAGTTCCTGAGGATTATTGGGTAGCGAAAGTCGATGGCGCTGATGCCTACAGGGGCAATTGGGTTATGCTGTGACGACAGTATAACTCGTTGTCACTGCGATCTACTGTGGGGACCATAGCGAAAATCGTGTGGAGGATGTGTAACGACCCAGAATTTTTGATAATTAGAATTTGAATATTTAATTAATTTTATATATTAATAAGTGAATTTATAAGTCGAATAAATTTTATTTTGAATTATTGGATTTAATTGGATAATTAAATCGATAATTTAATACGTTAAATTACGGAAATAATTGAAAATTGAGTTAAATATGATTGAAAATGATTTGTAAAATTTTATTTTATCATGTTGAAGTTAGAATGATATTTTAGAACTTTTAAAATCGAATTAAGAGTTAATTTGTGAAAATTGAATATTTTAATATTAAAATCGACTAGTGAAAATAGTCAATTTTTGAACAGTCTCAGAATTGAACGAAACAAGTTCCATTGGATCCGTAATAGTTAGTTATTACCGGATTTCAATTTTCGTAGCAATCGGAGTTATCGTTTGATCGTGGCAGCTCAAAACGCATCGAATTGTTTTTTTAATTTTAATTTGGCGAGTTAAAATAGCCATTTTTCAAAAAGTATCGGATTTCGACGAAACCAGTTTCATCGGATCCGTAATGTGATATTATTGTAAGTTTTCAAATTTCGTGTCAATCGGATTTACCGTTTGTCCGGTACAATTTAAAACGCCTAGAAAATCGTTTAAATCGGAACGTTTGTAGCCATAACTCGCACAGATGTCCGAATTAGCTTCCGAAACCTATTCCATTGTTGTCCAGAACGCGGGGTAAACCCTAGAAACGCTGGTTACGGCGCGTGAATCGGAGTTCGGCATTTCCCGGATGAATAGTGATTGAAAAATTCTTTATAAATAGCCCAACCCTTTACAAAAAAAAAAAAAAATACAAAACCCTAATATACGCAGCCGCCTCCAACCTCAACCAACGGCCAGAAACTCACGATCTTTCTTCCCACAAATCTCTTAATCCACTCAATATTACAACAATCTTTCAACATGGAAGTTGGAGAGGGAAGTGAGAGCTACAATCTGAACGGTTGTGATGTAAAACGAAGCAACGTAGAGGGAGTAGGGGGGCCGCGTTCGGCTGCATTTTGGCACGAAATTCAAGAAGATGCAGGTGGCCGAGCATGGCCGAGCATGGCCGTGCTAGGGGCGTGGGTGGCTCGCGCGTAGGGCTTTCGTTTGGGGGTGTGGTGATGAAGTTTCGAGCTATGTAGTGGCCGAGATCTTGAACCCTAGTTCGGCTATGGTATGGGTTCTCTTGCGTGTAGCTTACTGGGAGTGAACGTGAGGAGGAAGGAGGGGACGCACGGCCTTGGTCTCGTGTAGAAGTTTGAACGGCCCAGATTAGTTTAGGTTTAAATTTTTTAATTATAGTTGTAAATTTGTTATTAAAATTGTGTAAAACTTCATAAAATCATATCTTTTTCATACGAGGTCGAAAACGCGCGGAACCAGTTGCGTTGGAATCGTATGGACGAGCACTACGCTATGGAATTAGATTGGAGTCGTTTGGAGTTAGTGAGAATTTTGGGTAAAATTAAACGTCCGTTTAATTTTATTCGAAATAAATCGCTAAAGCGAAATTGAAATCAAGGTGAGAACTTCTCACTCAATCGAATCAGTTTCGATTTTATTTTAAATTGTTAAATTTAAAATATTTGAATGCATGTTTGAATGATGATTGTTATCTATTGATTGTTAAAATAGACATTATGCGCCGTTAGTAAGCGGATGTTATTTATTAAAAACATATACCGCGAATATTTCATAAACAGTGAAATTGGTATTATATATAATAGCAATATATATATATTGGCATATGTATATATTGGAGTTATTGATTTCCCGCATTTGTATAGCGGATGAGACCCTATTGCGCCGTCTATTAAGCGGATAATATTTTAAATCCCATATACCGCGATAATTCCGTACTGGAGCGGAATTGGTATTGTGCTAATGTTTGTGGATGCAGGAAAACAGGTTGGAGGGATCCAACTGGATTCCTCAACAGTTTTTATTTGATTTCAGATATTTTGATATTTGATGGATTATCATATACGATATATGATGTCGTTGTAGTCGTGATTGACCATTTGGTGTGTAGCATCATTGGACCAAGTTTTGGAATTTTAAAAAGGATTTTTAAAGTCATTTTTGAAGTATACTATATTTTTGGAATTGATCCATTTTAAATAAATAAAGGTTATAATTTTTAATGTTATAAAAATTATGATTTTTGAGAAATATAGTTAAAAGTTGATTTTTGAGAAATATGGATTAATGATTTTATAAAATAGTTTAAATTGAAATTTCTGAATTTATTGTAAAAAGTTTAAATATAGGATTTATAAAATTTGATTATTTTATAAATCAAAATGATGAAGTTTTTAAAGGAGTTTAAAGACGTTTTAAAAGAATAATATAAATTGATTTATTTAAGAGATTTATAAATGGATATTTATAAATTGAAATATTGACATTATAAAACGAGTTTTTATAAGTGTTTGAATGAAGTGAAAATAGATTGCATAAGTGAATGGAATTTATAGAATTATAAACGGTGAAGTTATAAATGGAATTTTATAAGCAGTAGTTTTATAAAATTTATAAAGTCATTAAAAGAATGGTTTTGGATAAATCATTGAATCCTATAAGTTATAGGATTTATAATTATGAAGTTCAAAGGAACGATTTTTGCAAACAAATAAATTATAAGTATTTGACTTATAATATGAATTTTTAGTATATCATTTAGATATGAAATTGAATAGGTTAATAAAGGAAATTTATAAAAGGAAGTAGTTATAAAATAAATAGAAATGGAATTTATAAACATTGTTTTATAAATCCGCAAACGACTTATTTTGATAAGAAAATTGTATAACTTATTTATGGAGTTATATTCACGTTTTTAGACAGTGAATAATCCTTTAAAATAAAATGTATAGAAAGGATGAAATTGATTAACATAGTATATTCACGTTTTTGAATAGCGAATAATATGTTAAAGAAATTGTTTTGAATGTAATGTTTTAAATAGAACTAAAACGATCTAACGATGTTTTAAAATGTGTTAAGATTTGAAACCATAGATTTCAACATTTATTGTTGAAATAAACGTTTTCGAGAAATAGAAGGAAATGGTGGACTATAACACTGTTGTTATAGTAAATGATTTCCGAAAGGAAATGTTTTGTATAGTATTGGGATTTATATATCTATTTTAATTTCGAATCCCTATACTAGTGATTTTGGATTGTCGTAACGATGTTTTACGTAACATTCGTTTTGGCCCAAATAAATATGTTTAAGAGAATGATTTCCTTAAAGAATGAAATATATACTTAATTTCGATTGAAGTATATTGAATATTTTCCAAGTGTTGAAAATAAATGGATTGAGAATTACTTAATAAGTAAGTATGGAAATGTTTTCCAATATAAAGTGAATATTTTGAGAATTTATCTTTTTGAAGATAAATTGAAATGAATAATTGAAATCGAATATTCATAGATATTTTGGATTATAAATTCACTATGGAATTTATGAATAGAAGGGGAAGTTGTTTAAAAATAAATATTGATTTATTTTTGAAGTGTGAAAATTATATATCTAGTAAAGATATTTTGGAAAATAAATAATTTGGAAAATTATTTGGAATCTGGTGATGTGTGCATATCAATTGATAGTTCAATAACCGACTATCAATATTTCCCTTTGAATGGGTAATTGATGTGATTTGTTTGAATTTGAATGCCACACTTATTTTTGAATAAGCGCTCACTATTCGGGTTAACCGGGAAAGGACCATGGGGTCGTATAACCCATTCCGAATATGTGATACGTAGTTATGAATTGCATTTAAAGATCGGTGTTGAAGACCCGGTATTTGCGAGAGCGATAGGATGACCTGTCGATTGACTCTGCACCGAGTTGCTCCGGTATTGAGTTCTCCATATGTGATGGGGAATCCGATCAGGATTGTGGTTATCCGGATTGCAAGGACTTCTTTGTAAGTGCCTTCGGTTTTGTTCGATCCCGGAACAAACTTGTATGGATTGTATGTCTGACGTTACAATTTGAGATATAAAGCAGATTTCTTTCAAATATATTTCTGTTGGTGGCGGAGAATTTATTCTTTTAGCTTAACACCCTTCTCTGAGACGTACGAGCTCAGAGGTTATGTAGTTGAAGGTTATCAGCGATATATTCCCAATTTGGTAATGTGACATGCTGAGTGTTGCTGTAAATGATCATTGTGTTGATTATTTGTGATAGGATCGTTTATTTGATCGTCTATCCTGGTGATCATTTCTATGATCATTTGTTGACCCAAAGCATGGCTTTTGTATAAAGTATGTTTTTGTGGACATGACTTCGTCGAGCCTCACACCTCGGGAATGGTCAAAACAGGAAAGATGCGGCAAGGTTATGAGGGGTAGCGTCCTTTAGGATATGTGCATTTCCTTCTGGAAAAGGGTGGTATCATGGTATGGAGCCCAGATACTTACTCATGTTGAAAACACTTTATGATTGTGTGAATTGATTGCGAGCGCTCGGTTGAAAGGTCCCAAAGGACCGGGGGATGGCATATTCGGTCAGTTGTTACTCAGTTAGGGGTAACCCGGCCTTGTGTTGGTAGAGATCCGGTTTGGTTCTCGGGGATGTCCATCCAGAGGCATTCTCATGTGGCAATGGGAAGTTCCTTGGCCTGATCATTCGTTGGAAATCCAAAGAAACAATACGATCTTGTACGGTTTTAGTTGTAGAACCTGCTTCCTCAGGAGGTAGCTATAGTAGGCATAATATAATGGTACCTATGCTGGCTAAGATTTATATTCTACTTTCGAAATGATTTGTCCTACACTATGCACTAGTAATAATATCAAATGTTCTTTTTAATGCGTATCAAGCATCTTTGACTAACATAAGAAGAAATCTCCTCCACGTCTGCGTTTGCATTGTGTGTGTGGCGGGAGGTCTTATGGTAGTCTCATTTTTTTAAAGCATTGCGAATTGACTTTAAAAATATTCCTCTATTTTGATTTTAAAGATAAATAAACTGTTTTGAGTTCTCACACCAGTCACATGACTGACTCGGAGTTTATTGTTTTCCTTCCTAAACTCTGGGTGCCCACCAATTTCTACACGGGCAGTCAAGAGTTAGGTTTATCAGGATATTCCGGATATTCTGGAGTTGCTAGAGGCAAGCTGGATGGCATGGCGTATTATTAGTATATAGTATTTCTTTTTCCGTTGCACTGTTTGATGTTGTTTGTTGTTGTACACTCTGATGATATGATGTAATGAAATGTAATGTATAAAATGTAATAACTGATATAGTTCTTTGTATAAAGATTATTCATTTATTATTATATGTTGTTCCGCTGCGAATTGTGAGATTCTGATGTTGTTTTGTTGTTTTTTTCTGTTCCGTTCTATTTTCTATTTTCTTTTCTCTCCATTTTCCATCTTCTTCTTCTACCTCTTTCCTTTTCTTAAACCATAACATTTCGGGTTTCCGGCCTTCGATTTCTCGGCAGTCGATAAAGTGAGTATCGATGTTGAATTTTCGAAAGTCGAAAATTTTCCGGGACGTTACAGGATGAGTGCCAACGGTCTACACTTGATTTTGCCGGGAAGGCAATGCAACATCGGTAGACTGCGATCTATGGTCAAGTGGAGTAGAGAAGTTTCGTTTCTTTTGGCAGCGAAATTCGAGGGCGTTGATGCCTACAGTTATATGGATTTTTGTTGTGATAGCTACGTAACTCCAGTTGTAGCTGCGATCTGTAGCAGGTTCCATGGTGTAATCGAGAGGCGCGGAGGCCTACAGTTATTTGTGGATTTTGTCAGGACGGCAACGTAACCATCGGGTTAACTGCGACCATGGATGGGGGTGATGATTTCCAGAGCATCCTCACTAAAGATATTTCCTCTATTTTCAAAACTGTTTTCTAGATTTCCAATAAAAATTATTTTCCAAGTATTTTTCACTGGATGTTGAAAATGGGTCTGCTAAGTACTTATAGATTTTTAGTTGTACGCCTGATCAACGTATGACCAAATTTCTATGAGAACAAGGATGGACTGGTTGAAAAATCGAGTTATAAAAGTATTTTTACAGAACTATTTTGGAAATATTATACAGATTTTAAAAGTGTTTTAAAAAAAAATCAAAGAAAATCTATATGATTTTAAGCATTTTAATAAAATTCTAGCTTCGTTCCTTTTCGAGGACGAAAAGATTCTAAGGGGGGAGGAATGTGATATCCCGGGATTTTGGCAATATAAATTTAATAATCTATGTTTAAATTTAAATTAATTTGATAATTTTTGTAATTAAATTTGAATTAACTCAATAACTTTCTTAATATAATTAATTAGTGAATTTATCTTTTAATAAGTTAATAAATTTGTTTTCTATTTATAATGTATATATATATTTTTATATTTTAAATCTAATACTTTGAAATTGGGAAATTATGATTTTTTTTTAATTAAGCTTTTCAAAGCTATTTAATGAAATAACTGTATGATTTTAAATATATAAGATAAATGTTTTATTTGTTTAAAATATATTTTGACTTAAATTTGAATACTAAAATAGGTTATAAAGATGTTTGTTTTATTTCTTTTAAGATATTGATTAATAATTGTGATTTGTAAATTAGATATGAAATTTAAATACATGAAACATTTATCCATTTAAATAACAAATAAGTTATAACCTCTTTTATAAACTTATTTAAAATGATTTAAAATATTCTTTTCAAAAGATTGATTTGTATATTGTTTTTATTATAATTATACTTGGTTTATTCTTTAATTATTTATCTATAACTAAGTATTAGAAACTAATTAATTTAGTTTAAAACTTTCATCAACACTTAATTAAAAATACTAATAACCTAAAGGACATGTGTAAGTATTTTAAAGCCTAATTTAACATGTGTTAGATGTTTAAACATGGTAATCTACAAATGTTAAAATTGAAGACAAGTGTCATTTATTATTGTTTTTCTTTTATTAAATAAGTATTTCAGTTTTTGTATAAACAAAATCCTCTTTTCATTTTATTCTTTTTCCAAATATTAATATATATATATATAAGATCTACAATCACCTTCAACAAAACCATGTAACTCATCTTCAAACATGCAAGATCATTTTCAGAAATTAATCAAACATGCAAATCAAAATTTCTGTTCAAACAACATCCTGCAACCTGGAAGTTAAAAGCATGTATGCAGTTTCAATTTGAAGAAGCAAGCTAATCTCTCTTCATAATCATAATCTGTAACTCATGATCAGCATGCAATTTATAAACAAAGCAACTCAAGTAAGCAAAAGAAGTTCAAGATTTAACAAGCCTGGGAAAAAAAAGAAAATAAGAACATGCTCTCTGTTCTCTGCTTAAAATAAATTCAGGTGAGTAAAACTACCCTTTTTAGGATTGAGTTTGTTTATGAATTGATGAATGTGATAAACTTTAGAAGTGAAGTTGAGAAATTTGTTTGCCTGAATGCAAAAATGAGTCAATCTGGCATATTTAGATGGAATTATATATATACACACATCTGAGTGAATGCATGCTACTTCTGTTGTTAAATAAATGTGAGTAACTTTTAATAATTTAAAACATAATTGGTTGCATGTTAATATATCTGAAATGAATAGATATGCATGAATATACAAGTGCAAAATTGATATGATTATTACTGAATGTATGCTGTGAATATATGTGAACGGCTCTGTGTTGTTCATAGGCCTGAATATGATATCTTCTCTGTTTAAATAGATACAGGGTGAACATTTGGTTCAAAATTTATTTATTTTTTGCTGCTAATCCATGTTAAGTTTAAAACTTTCAAATCAAACAAGGTATTAAATCTAAAACTAAGATGGGTAAGCTGTTAAAAACATCTTTGTAAGTTATGTTGCTGTAATATGGTTTTACAGGAAATCAAAAAATTTATTGATAAATTCAAGTGTTATAAGAAGCTAATTCAAGATCATATTTTGAATTCTTAATGAAATTGATGATTTTTAAAACGAAAATGAAGATTTTTAGATTTGTAATTTGGATGCAGTTTGTATATGCACAAAGATTACGTTTTTGCCAATTTCAGATTATCCATCCAATTTAAAATGTTGGAATTTGAATTTAAGTGAGTATTAACATCATGGATCTTGAGAAAATTATTGGAGAATTTTCTTAATGTATAAATTTAACAAATGAATAGCTTTTAGGGTTTTATTCACAGTTTTTGTTCGAGTCAGTAATATGATGGGTTTGTCACTTGATCGCGATCGAGCTGTTCGAGGCTTTGGTGGGGGCTTTCTGGGAGTGTTGTCGAGGCATGGACGAAATTTTGGCGTCTCCGGTGGTCTAGAAGGCTGTGGTGAGGCATTTTAGATGATGGTGGTATTTGAAGTATTTCGAATGAACTGCTGTCTTTCGAATTGGAATTTTTCCAGGCAATTTGGAATTTGATTTCGAGCTTGAGAACAATTTGCGACTTGCCGATGTTGATGGTGATCGCCAGGGTCGAATCATGCCGCCGTGCACGTGTACGGCTGTAACGATGGTGTCAGTGTTCGTTGAGGCCAGTATATCGTGCCGTGCTCGAGTTTTTGGGTGTTTTACTTCGGGTTTGTATTCGAGATGAGTGCGTGTGTATTTACTGATATTTTAATTTATATATCTAAAGTAAAATCTTAACTGCTGAGAAGAGAAAGGGAGAAGATAAAGTTTGCTCGAGAATAAGAGGTGGGTGACTCGAAGTAGAAAAGTTCTGGGCTCGTGTATGTTGTAGGTTTCGGGTTGTTGTTTTTTGAAACTTGACAGTTTCAAAGTTTTTAAATTTTAAACTAAATTTAAATAAAGGGAAGTAAAGAAAGGTTTAAACCAAAAGTTGAAAACAAGTTTTAAAATAGGAATTCAAAACGAATTTAAACACTAAGTTTTCAAAATAAATAATTTTTTTTAAGAATATGAAATGTTTAAACTAAAACCTGTACAGTATTTATAAGAGATTTATAATCTGAAATAAGATCTAAAACATGATCTTAAATTTAAGTTAAATCTGAATTGTAAATCTGAATTTAAATGTGAATTTGAATCTTAAAGTTTTGGAAAGAAGATAAGATTATAAATCCTAATGTTATAATTAAGTTTGAATAATATAGTATTTTATAAGCTTAATGAGGTGTATAAAGTGTTATTACTTTGTGAAGAAATTAGAAAGAGTAATTATAAGGTGTAATTGATTGAGGATTTGGGAGTTGGTTTTGGGATAATTTCAGGGTGTAATTAATATTACTTGGTAGAAGTAATTAATAATTAATTGTTTGGTGTAATTAATCTAAGAATTGTCTAATAAAGTTATGGGAAGTAAATTAGGTGATGAAATAAATTAAAGAATAATTACTTGGTGGAAGGAATTAAGTGATATTGACTCGATGTGATTAAAGGATTAATTAATGTAATTAATCAAGAAGACGATTTAATTTATGGAGTAATTTAGGAAGTCAATTTCTGATTTCGATTAATCAAGATGGATTAATGAATGTAATTAAGTTAAAAGTTAATTATTATGTGAAATTTAAGAATAATTAACTAATTGAAGTAATTAAAGAATCATCAATTAAGGTAATTAATGGAAGTGATCAATCTCGCTTATTTATGATTGAATGATGATGGGTGCTATTAGTTGGGTGATACCCCTGATATGAATTGCTCTGTGATATGATATATTGAATGAACAATGATAGTGTGATTATCAATCAATTGTGAATTGCTGTGTAAGTGTTATCCGACAATTAAAATTGAATTGTATTTAATTGGATAACTTGGATTTAGATAACTTTGGATTCGAAGAGACCGGAGTTGGGTATTAGTGAATACCCGAAACCACTTCGATTCTTATAATTTGATATGTGAAAACTAATAGGCTGAAATGGAATGACTTAAGTAAGTTGGACCATTTAAATCTAAGTTTTGACACTTAGAAATTGTTGTGTGAAATGGTTGATGTCTATAACAACTTGTGATGCGTAAATCGATATATATTACCTGGGTTTATATAAGTTGAATGCTTTTGTATTCCATGTTAGATGGGTTTACTCACGCTGGTTTCCAGCCTGACCCGGGTGTTACTTTGATGTAATGCTCGGGTCAGACCGAGTATTACAGATTTTCAGGTAAGGACGTTGTGGAGCTCAGGAACGAGCTGGACGGCAGGAACGTTTGGAGTATTTCCGCTGAGATATATTGTTGCATATTTGGGACATGCTGATTGTATATGTTCACTGATTGTTTATGTGTAACTCTGATGTATTTAAGTGTAAATTAACAGATATAGAATTCTTTGTATAATTGCTATTGTATTTGATATTATATTTGATCCGCTGTGAATGTGAGGTTTCTGTGACTTGTTCTGTCTTCTTCTTCTTTCTCTTTTCTTCTTTCTTAACTATCAGGAAATTTCGGGATCGAAAATTTCTAGGTCATTACATAATGGAATGGTTGTTTTACTCACCTTAGTAATTTGAACAGAGAATATATTTTTGTTCCAGATTTGCTTGTTTGTTTGAGATTTTACTTATTTTAAAAACAAATACTATTCTTATGGCTCACAGAGACATTCCCTTTATCTTAACTAAAACTTTTAAACGTAAATCCATACAAAAGAAACAACTTTCGTTTAAACTTTAATTCTTGACTAAGATCAAATCAAGTGGAAAGGATATTTTACCAAAATTTTAATTTTTAAACATGGATAGGCAAAGCAAAGATGTAGCAATAACCATTTATGTATTTATATATACAGAAGATTCATTCTAATTCATACATTCAAAGCATATTTATTCCTAATAATCCATAAGTAACAAATAGTTAACACTTATGCTTTAAACTGGGAGGTTACTCACATGAAAACTTTGAACAGGGCAGCCACTTATGGTCAAAATCAAAAATACAGCCTGTCTTTGGAAAGCTATCAGCGTGGAGTATTTTCTTCTTTGTTGATGTAGTTGTTGGTGATGTAGTTACAGGATAATATCTTTTTTTTTAGTAATTGAGTTAAGTCTGATTGTAAAGATGACGATTGAATGAAGTAAAAAGGTGATATATATAAAAGATTGTATAGGTTAATGTATTCTTCTGGTACAATTTGGAAAGAGATATTTTTTTCCTCTCTTCAGTTTTTATCCAGGCAAGATTTATATATGTATATATATATATATATATATGTATGTATGGAGGCTGAAGTGATATCGTTTGGGCTAGCATTTGTTAACATTGTCTTCTTTTATAAGCTTATACTTATCTTTATTTTATAAGTACATTCATATGCAGGTATGACTGGTTCATTTCATATCACTTGTATCCCAACATATATGTGTTCTAGAGTTTACTTATGTGTTAATTTTTATTTTACATGACTATAACCTTTAAAATATTTACTTATTTTATTTCTTTGTTAAGGTTAAACTATCAACATTGAATTTCTTAAAATTATTTATTTCTATACTTATGTTAATATCATAGCTTCTTAACCGTATAACAATTATATTTTTTTTCAATAATATATTTGTTTATACTTAAATTTAAGATTGATAAGATTTATTTTACTTGAACTATTATTATCCAGACTATATCATATATATATATATATATATATATATTTAAATCACATAAAGTTAAATAAGATAGATTTCATGTTTAAAATATTTAGAAACTCGTTATTTTAATTCCAAACCATAGCTTCTCTCAATTACATATATATTCATTTTAAAATAATAAGCTGTATTTTAATTAATTTAATTAAATATTGATTAAAATAATACTGCCAAAAATCCGAGATGTCACAGCTTATTACTTTTAGACAAAAAGTCCTCCTTCTCCTTCATTTTCCCAAGTCCACCTTCTCCATCTCCTTCATTTTCATTTGGAAAAATTCCCAAATGCTCCTCCTTCATTTTCATTTTTCTTTCAACTTTGTGAAGAGAGCCTTGAATTGGGGATTTGTGGCCATTAGGACTTCAATTGAAGATTTATTAGTAAAGAACTATTGTTGGCATTGTTTGCATAATTAAGTTCATTGAACATATGATTAGTTTTCTATAAGGGACTCTATTATAATCATGTTCTCACCTTGATTTATTAACCAAGTCCAAATTTCACCCTAACAACTGGTGAAATGCTACAATGTACATTGTATTTGGATATGTAATAGAGATATAACTAAAAAACTTAATTAGAAGTATGGTTATGTTTAGTTTATGATTAAGGTTTTTGTTTGAAAATGATATAGGCGGTATAAAGATTTCAAAAGAGGGTATGTCATACTATAAATGGACGTGTTTTTATTTTGAGCATCACCCTTTAAGACAGCATAAGTCAAGTAGTTCTAATTATTATGTACATCATTTGTACAGCATGGCTAAAATTGTTGGTTAAATATCTGTTAGATTAATTAATGCTTGCTAAAAGTATAACAGAAATGCGCTTATGCTTGCTAAAAGTATGTAAGTTTTGCATAAAAATGGTAAAAAGAAGTGCATGCTTTACTAATATATGCCATGTTTTAATTGTTGTTTTTCCATTTTTTTTGGGATGCCTTTTTGGAGATGTATATATGTTTCTATGTAATATAATTTTTAGAATGCTCTGTATACAAAGGAGACACAATCAAAATTTTTAGAATTAAATATTTTTAATGCTTGATATATGAGAGTAGAAATTTTGTTGTAAAGATAAATGAAATCTATGGCATACAAAGTAGTAAAAATGTTGGTAGTCTTTATTAGAAAAAGCTGCATAGAGATATTTGATGATATGTATTAATAAGTGATGTTTCGTGATGCACGAGTTGAAGAAATGACCATTTTCTCGTAGTTTGGTATGTATCGATACGATGGTTAATAACGCACAAGTACAATTTAAGGTCCAATTATCGACTGTTGTTAGCTGATTAATCTTTTAGTTGTTTTGATTGCTATGCATTGGTGGTTGTTTATCTTCTTAAATTGTTGATATATGCCTAAATCTTAAATTTTAGAGGGTGGAAAATGCAAGAAGTTGTTAGCATGTTATAGATTTGCCTTAACAATTGTGAGGACGTAATTTCCTTAAGGGAGGTGTATAACAATTCGGTATTGAGATGCGATAGATTTGATTTTTAAGGTAAATTTTTTACATTAAATAAAATTAAATGATGATAACTAATAAAAGATTTGGGATAATTTAGGGAATATATATATATATATATAATAGCATTTATGTAAGAAGGGAAACTTTAAATATATATGTGTGTGTGTGTGTGTGTGTATATACATTATTTTATTTGGATTTGGAATTTACTTGAATGAGATTAAAATATTGGTGGAGTTTAAAATGTTAATGGAATAGTGATTAATTGAGATTTCTAAGCAAAAGATTATGAAAGATCTTGAAAGATTTATTGAATATTAAGTCCTTTACTATTCATAATGTAATAAATATGTGAGGTGTATTTTTTGGTTGATACAACTGTTTGTATTTTATATCCAATCATGAACTTTTTTAATAAATTCATTTTTATTATGGAAACATCTTCGTATTAAAATGAGAATTGTGTATGGATAAGTCAAATAATGAAATATGAGTTTGAAGTTTGAAATGAAAGGAAGTAATAATTTATAATATGAAGGTTTTGTTAAATTATGGTCATTGTTTGTTACGTCAAAATATAATTTAGTCTCCCTTGCTTATTATTGAAGATTCATTTTTATGGAAATTTAATGAAAATTATCGTTTAAAATAATAAAAAAGAAAGAACATTCTTCTAGCAGCAACTAAAGTGTAACGACCCACTTTTTCGTACAGTTTAAGCTGACTAAAAACCACACATAACCAACCTAAATTGAACGGAAAGGCGGATAGTTAGGGGAAAGAAAGAAGAAAGAAGACAAGAAGAAACTAAACAACACAGAATCTTACAGTGGAACGAATAATCTATAGTATATATAACAATCCTTAACAAACAAATAAAACTATGACATATGCATATACAGACGTCAATCAGAGTTTACTAACCTGCCTTAACTCGAACAGTTATAACAACTTGTCCTTATAGTTGCTGATAAACACAACCATGAATGCAATAGAAAAATAATCATATACGTGAATATGTCCTTGGGCCTCCTGCTCCTCTCTTGAAGCATTAAATGTCCAAGTAAACCTGGAAATATGCTCGGTCTGACTCAAGCTTTATAGGAAAACAATGCCTGAGTCAGCTTGGTAAAAACCAACATGAGAACTAAAATAGCAAGGAATTTTTATTTATTTTAACTTGTAAAATCCTTTAAAAATCAAAGGCATCTCGTAAGATCAAGCAGCATATAAACATGAATGAGTTTTTACTTTATGGTACCCAAGAGGATTGAGATGTTAGATTATTATCCATACCAGGCTTTATGTCTGACTCGAAGTTTTTGTTTTCCCGTTAAACTCTTCGGTACATAATTGATTTTGAGTTATCTGAGGTTTAGGGCTTTCAAGTTCCTATCTTAGACGAATAAAGCTTCTTGAGGCATGCATGACGTAGTTAGTTATTTAGAATTTTCTTTTTTGTTGTGTATTTTGGATGTAAAGGCAAACTTTATAGCCTTATTATATACTCTAATCAACCAAGGTGGTATCTTCATATGTCGCTCTTGGCGTACGTGTAATAATTATATTTTTTCGAACACGGTTAACGTTTATGGGATTATGTAATGAACAGGAAATGTTTTGAATGGAATGTGGAAATGTGTCTATGATTTGTTAAAAAAATCCATTTTATTGTGATCTGTGTATCAATATATCTAGCATCACCGTATTTGGTCGTCAAGGATTAATAACTATGGATGACTATAGCATCAGCCGCTGTTAGTTTTGGGCCTTCAAGTAGGAGGAGGTTACAAAACATTTAATGTTTTAAGTCAAGGATATGATCCCTTCGGATCGTGTGTTTGTTTAGTTCAGGGGGATTAAGTAAGCCCATCCGGCCACTCTCTGGTGAGGGGACTTATTTCTTGCACTCCGATCCTGTCTCTTCAGTTGGGACTCTAAGGCGATCAATATCGTATAAGTCTATCCACTCGCTCTCTTGCGAAGGGACTTGCACCTTGCACTCCGATCCCACGGTGGGACTCTATGGTGTTCAAAATCAGCCATCACAATCAATGTTCATCCTGAAGACCTGACTTAGAGCATTCTTAGAGACCAATCTAGGTCCCGAACACGTGTAAGCGGTCCGAGGTAATTATTGTCCTGAATAGTCATCTCAAACATTCGACTCGGAGCGTGCCTAAGGACCGTTCAGGATCCCGCGCACATGTAATTAGCCTGAGGTTATTACTATCATAAATAGTTATCTTAGCCATCCGACCCAAAACTTGCGTAGAGACCATTTGGGATCCCGTACACATTTAAGCGGCCTGAGGTTATTAAAGGAAAAGAGTAAAGGATGAACCTACCTCCCTCTTCCAATGGTGGGCTTTTGGTTTCGGCTCATATTGTCATGTATTCATACTTTGGTTTCCTACTATAGCTCCAACATCACCCATTCCAGGCATTAAAGCTCGTCCTAGATCCAAATCTATATTCCCCCTTAAGTCATGTGAGCATTGTTTCTATTTGTTTTTCTTTAACTCCAGATGCACCTACATTGGGTCCTATTGTTGATTCCAATGTTGCCTCCAAATATCGGTATAGAGATAGTAGTCTAGCCTGTTCTAAACTAGCTCCATTTGCTCTTAACATTATTTCTTGGAGTTTGATTCTTATTCAATGCAGATCTATCCATCCCTTATTACTCAAACTTCTGGAAGAAGTCGTTCATCATCTTCTGTTGTCTAGTTAAGATCCTATTCAGCATCTCTTTCATCATCCTTTCCATCTCCTCCCTTGTTACATAATTGAGTTGATGAGAATTTGAAGACACCTCCTGGCTGCCCCCAGGCTCCGATTTACTTGCTCTAATTCTAGATCTAGTATTAGGCCTACTCATCTTCTCTAAATCTTAGATTCAAACATCAATTCTTCAGATCTCATTCAAAGATCTCAGTGGAAGCACCAAAATGTTAACCCAAAAATGGATCAATACCCTGGATCAAGTGTGAAAGCGCCGATGCAGATAATCAGCAGCATAAATTTAAGATAAACGGAAAATAAACAGAAGAACTAAGAAAAGATTCACAAATTTTTTATAGTGGTATGGTTGACTCTGTCCTACGTCCACTTTAATCAATCTTTGTTATGATATATGAGTTGAATCTCTCTGGATATCAACTAGTTAGTCCTTAGATCTAAGTTGCAATAAGTTATAATAAGTGAAAAGTTCAAGGGTTAACTTGAGAATCATAGTAAACCCCTTGACAACTGTTGTGTAGGAGAAGAAAGTTGAAGAAGTATAGGAATTCTAGTAGAGTAATGACAGCTCTCTCTCTCTCTCTTTGGAAAAAGACCCATCTCTAGTTGAAGGTAGGTAAGTATTTATAGGGGAATTTAGGAGTCATTTCTATGGATCGCTAGCTATTCATAAGGGATGGATCGATGGCTATCCATCAACTTAGCATATTTTTCCACCATAAGCCTTTACTTAGAGCTATAAAGGAGCTCAAAAAGTTTGAGGGCGATTTGACCTATCTTGATGGATCGCTAACTATCCATAGGGGATGGATTGCTAGCTATCCATAGCGGATAGATTACTAGATATCCATCTACTTAGCATATTTTTGAGTGATTTTGTTTAGTTGTCTTCCAATCTTTTATTTAAGTGTCATATCCAAATGTTAAGTCGTTTGGAGTTGATTTGATCATCCGTCTTCATGAGTCATGTGGTCCACAAGAATCATTCATAACTCGCTCAAATCTTAACGAAATCGAACGAAACTTTGTAGAAATACTCTAGAGGTTGTTAGAGACCTACCATAAAATTTTTAAGGCGATGGGTCTCACTCTAGATGAGTCGCTAGCGAAACATTAAATCAACTCTAAATGAATTCTTTTTTTCTGAGCCTTCTCCTATGTTTTCTAAATATTCTCTTGAAATTTCAAGTCAATCCAACTTCGCATGTGTTATATAGTCCATTTTAAGTTAGATAATTTTGGCCAACTAGCTTGAATTAGATGATTTTTCACCTCTCGAGCTAGATTGTTTGGCATGCTATGAAACTTGGTTAGCGTACTTAGAAATGGTAATGAATCATGATGCAAGAGGTTTGGTGGGTCCAAGAGTGATGTGCACGTAAATGTGCATATTTTTACCACCATATTTAATCTAATTAAATTAATTAAATGATCATATAGGGTATTTTAACATGTTTAAACCAATATTCATATTATTCTCAAATCGTCATAAATTCATCTTCATATAGAGGCGAAATGGTCATTTTTGTGCATATCTAAATTTATGAAAATTTAATTAGACATTTTTATGATTTTTTTGTAGGAATCTGAAATCAAATGAAAGGGGTTTCATTGAGAAATATGCATGCAAGAGAGATTACAAGCAAATGAAGAAGGAAATAATTCAACGCTCATGAACATGGAGGACTTTACCTACCCACTTACCTTGACCTACCATTAGGAGCTAATGCACATGCTAAAAGGCCAGTAAAGTTACATGCACACTTAATGGATGACTATTTGAAGCTAATGATAACTTGGCGGCCACACTTCCTAGAGGGGTATTTTGAGCATTCCCCAGAAAAGTGGATTAGGGTTCATACGTGTATAAATACCCTTTATGCTTCATGTAACCTCTCTTCCTCTTATTTAGTTTTGGCTTAGATTAAAACTAAAAGAAAGCTCTCTTTCTTTTTTTTTATGCCTACTTAGCCACTTTCTATCTTACGTATTTTTCCTTTTTTTATGCAATGTTAATTATGGTTTCCTTTTAATAATATGTCCTTTTCCTTTCTTGTTAGTACTATAGATTTATTTTCCATGCAAGTAGAATAGCTCTTCTTTACTTTGCTCTCTTTTTCCTTTTCTTTTTCTTTCATGTTGAATGCTACAATTGTTGATGTGACAACAAATATGGGAGGCTAAATCCCTTCAATTTAGGCTTAATGAAGCTCTCTAATCATGTAGTTTTAACATTTTGATCATTTATGTTCTCTCTTTGTGCTTAATGGAAACACTTGAAGTGGGTTAATGATGTTGTTTAGCTTTGAATTTGATAGCGTATGTTGTTGACACCAAATAAGTCGTGCTTAAACAAACGAAACACAAATTGCATCTTTATCTAAATATGATTATGGAAAAAAAGTGAATGTTGAAATTAAAATTTGATGGTCTATATTTCTAAACAATAATTAATAGGTCATGCTTAAAATAGATTTTGCTTTCAACTTTGTTGTCATATTTAATGAGATTTAAATGTGTATTAGTGGTTGTGTTATAGTTTGACGGTTTATATTGTGCTAATTAATAGCATAAATATTTAATAGTAGTTGTAATACCTTTGGTGTCACACTTTTTGGGTGTCAATGTGAACTACCAAAAATGCCCCTTTATAGTTTTAACAAATCTTATAGTCCTTAAAAATAGGATCAACCAGTTAAACTTGCCCGGTATTAACAAATCTTAATATTCTTGAAAATAGGATCTAATAGTTAAACTTCCTTATAAATTCAAAATGTCCATCTACACTTAAATATAGGATCTAACTAATAAACATTTTTTTTTCATTAATTTCAAATTCGTTGTTTATTAATTAATAATACAAATAAAATTCAAACTAATAATAAAAATTAGATGTTGCGACTTAGAAATAAAAGTATAAATTAATTACATATTATTTCAACATAAAAACATGGCTAAATATTTGTGCAAACCAATTTTTCTTAAACGTAATAATCACATATAGTCTATAGAAAAATAGTTCATGGCCAGACACGTGCCATTATCACGCACGAAGCACGTGCCTAACGATCGTATATTATACTTATGATAAGCACATCAACTAATTTCACTAATGACTAAAAGAGAGATCATAACTTCATTTTGTTGATTTGTGTGATCTAGAGAGTCGAAATTATCTCTAAATTGTCTTTCTGCTCTTATATTTTTATCACTTTCTTTTTATTAGTTTTCTTACTTTTTAGCTTAACATCATCAAATCTTTGGTTAATTTGATTGAATAGAGATATAAAATCTAACAGTTCCCTGTGGATCGACCTATACTCGTTACGTACCAATAATTATACGCCGTGCGCTTGCGGTTAATTTTATTACAAATTCGCTCGACGGTTTTCTAACTTAATACAATTCCCATCGACGAATAAGTTTCTGGCACTATTGCCGATGAATAGTTTTGATTTTTTTTCTATTTTTCTAATTATTTTCATTTGATTTTTAGTGTGTTTGTTTGTGTGTTGAGTGTATAAAAAAAATAGTTGAGTGTTTATGTGATTTGTGCTTGCATTTTGTTTGTGTGCATCTCTTATTGTACTATTTGTTTTTGCATTTAAATTTGCGTATTAAAGAAAAATACACAAACAATTCAAAAAAAATAATATTTTATTTCCTTTTAATTTTTCATTTCATTTTCTTTACAAATTTTCACTTTTTTACAATTTGCGTTTCTTTTTTTTTTTACAATTTTTACACACTCTTCACTTACCTCCTCATCAACTCCACCACAAAACCAACTATTCACTATTTCTTGCACCTCATCAACTTACTGCAGCCAATTGCCACTTCCTCTACAACCTCCCATCATGACCATGCAACCATCCATAACTTGATGCCTTTTCAACAGCCCATACGGTCAACAACCACTGTGCACAACCATTCGACAACTGTCATTATACTACCAAAAACTCACCATATACACGGCATATATACATCACCAGAAATCCTATCAACACTCCACTTCAGAACTTACATAATCATCCTACAACTTACAACATCTACCTACTCGATAACCCCATCTAAACTGTCTTCACAATTCATCATACAAGCTTCAACTATATCCATCCCCACTGTCTCGCACAACTCCTCTGCCAATACTTCGAAACAGTGCACACATACATATTGCAAACTGCTTGACACTCCATTACCAGACATTTCACTTGATCATCAATACAACCACTAACCAACTGCCTTCTGACTTTATCACTGTCTTCAGACCCACTCTGCCCACAACACCTTACTGCTACTACATCACTTACTGCTACTACCATCAACTCACACTCGCTTGCCTACAACAACAAACAACACCGGACCACATCAGCAATACAAACTTCTGACCATCTTCCTCCATCTGCCGCACTTTATACCCATACCACCAATACAAACACACAACTACTAACAAAAAAAATAACTGTCATTTCAACCCACCTTCCACCGACCATCATCTGCCGACCTTCCCCCCAGCTCGCCTGAACCTGAAACAAGTCTCGCGACCCCAAGCGCGGCCTCACCACTTCACCCAGCACTTCAACCACGGTACTGCTGCAATCCAACCACCAACAATAACCCATCTTAATCACTTAAGTCCACTTCCTCCTACACTTGAAGGCCGAAGCCCATCATTCAATTGCTTAAACCAAATTAACGAACAACCTCAATAACTCAAATTGCCAAATCAAATCATAAACTGCAACTTCGATATTCTAACTGTAGAAAACTGGGGTGGCTATAACACAATGTTGGATCTTAAGGCTATTCAGACACTAGAAGTGGTGAATTATGTATTAACTACATACTTATGAATATAAAACTGTATTTACTCAAATTACAAATGGAAAGAAGCAATCAAAGAATAAGCAAGCAATAAAGTAAAATGCAATAATGTAAATAACACCCAGATTTTTATACTGGTTCGGATTAACCAATCCTACATCCAATCCTGCACTCTATCGTGCAGAATTCCACTATAATCGCTTGCTTTCCACGGGTGGCAAGAACACCTTTACAATCTTGGTTTGACGGGCTACAAGACACACCCTCTTGATTTCACAGGCTACAAGAACACCTTTTCCTTGTCATCAACAACAAACTATGGCATGTGGTTGTATATTCAATATAGATTCTTGCAGATTCGGTACAATGATCCTATAGACCTCCAATGGCAATATATCTTTGAATTCTTTGAGGAATTGGATGAAATCAAAGAGAGAATGATGTGAATTAAAGTACAACTCTCTGATATTATGTGGCCTGCAAATCAGTGAAGAATTAGAGTGAAATAATATCGATTTGCAAGGAGATTTGAAGAGTATGCGATGAATTTCTTTTGCAAATGTTTGGAGAAGAAGGAGTAAGATAAGATGAGAATTCTTGATGTTAAAATTTGTTTTCAGAGGACTTTATATAGTGGTTGAAGAGACATGTCTTTTGGTGAAGAGGTGGAGGGAAATATCTCTTCGTTTAAAATTTGAAATTCTGAAAACTGATAGTATGTCGACATGCCCAAGTACCCTATGTCGACATGGGTGTGTTGCAAATGAACAGCAACACTAATAAGTGCTGAAAATTTTCAACATTTCAAATTACCTTATATTTGTGGATTTTTGTGATTCGATTGAGGTCAATGGTTGATGATCTTCAAGTATAATTGCCATGAGATCTTTAACAAGATATTCTAAGGTTCAACCTACTCCTCATCGCTTCAAACACCTTTATGCTTCAGCATTCTTCTCTAATTGGGTTTTGTTCTTCAATTGCTCTGATCAACCTTCTTCTATAATTCATTTGCTTCCACTGTATTCTTGTTTATCTCTGTAAATGTCTCCATAATATAATTCATCTGCGTCCACTTTATTCTTGTTTATCTCTATAAATGTCTCCATAATATATCTGATATAACTGCATAACTCGAAGATATGTTTGTAGTAATATTTATATGGTTGTTGTCATCAAAATCAATACCTAGGGTATTAACAATCTCCCCCTTTTTGATGATGGCGACCATATAAATATTTGGGAGATAAAGTATAATACTTTTATATTTGACTCCACCTAACTCTATGCACTCCTCCTATCATTTTGCCTAGTATATTTATACCTTTTCTCCCCCTTTGTCATCAACAAAAAGGACGAAAAAGAGTCACTTAAATCACTGCTAGACAGTATGTAGAGTTTGTATATGGAGATAAATGCTTATAAATAAAACACTTGAGGGAAACCAAATCAATTCAAAATATGAAATAAACTTATCAAGTAATAAGATGAGTTTAGAGTTACCGACTTTGTCGATGCCAATAACAAATCCTTTTCGTATTTATCCAATGTTCTATAGATTTCTTGTCATATGCTTTGAGCATTTGCTATCTGATATACATTGAAAAATTATAAAATATGCACACTAGTACCCTTTTTATTCTGGGTTCATGGGGTTAAGTTTTGGGACGCCAAACCCATGAAGAGTTTGAATGTCCTTTCAAAATATAATCATTAGATGAACGAACCTTTACTAATAAAATTATCAATATATTTTTCTTTTTCAATACCATCCACCCTTTTTGGAACCCATAAATTAATGAATCTATTTGGAGGTTTAACTTTAATTTTCTAGGTTTTGGTTTGAACTTGGTAGCCTTAACAAATCTAGTATTTTGAAAACTATTTTTCTTTAATTTAGCCTTAGGGTGTATCCAAGTCCATGTTTATTCCTAGTGTGTTTAGATGTAGATAATAATTTTTCTAGATTATCCCTCCCTTTGTTAAATTTATCGACATTAGTTTTCATTTTTTCAAAATCCTTATTACGGTTAAGAATAACATTGTCTAGAGATGTTATTTTTTCATTCAGATCAGTGATCTGTGACTTCATTGAAAGATTTTCTGTTTTTAAGAATTCATTTTCACTTTTTAGTTTTTCAAAACTTCCAAGTGTCAAATCCTTTTCATCATTATACCCATTAAGTCTTTCAATTTCATTTTTTTAGACATTGTTTTTCTTCAGTTAACCTTTCATTAAACATTTTTAACCTATCTATCTCTACCAAACTAATGTTGTGCTCTTTCCTAAGTATTTTATATCCATGATTCGTATCATTTAAAACATTAGTAATTTCTTTATTAAAACTCCATACCTGGTCATCCTTTGCCATGAAGCACATGTTGGCATTTTCTGTCTCTGAATCACTATCACTTGATGATGTATCTAAATCATCCCATTTTGCATTGAATGCCTGTTTCCTCTCCTTATTGAACGTGTTTGACTTTGATTTCATCAGTTTGGGACAGTCTCTTTTCAAATGACTGGGTTTATCACATTCAAAACACTTAACAACATTTTCATTTCTAGAATTACTGTTGTTAGTTTTTTGAAGTTTTTTTGTTATCTAATACTTCAAGAATTTCTTGAACTTCTTGGTCATAAACTCGATATCATCATCAATAGCATCATTATCAGGTTCATCTTTGTCGATCATAGCACTAAGTGCTAGTGATTTCTTCTCATTTTCCTGATTCTCTTTTCTAATCTGCAACTTTACTTCATAAGACATTAGATTACCAATTAAATCTTCTATTTTCATCATACTAATATCATTGTCTTCTTCAATTGCGAGTCTTCTGATCCATTCACTAGGAAGTGAATTCAGGATCTTTCTGACTTGGTCTTCTTCATTAATTTTCATTCCTAATGATATTAAAGAATGTACTATATCTTGAAATGTAGAATACATATCAGAAATAGACTCATTTGGTTTCATTTGAAAGAGTTGAAACTGGTTAGTTAGCATAGATATCTTTGTTTGTTTTACTTTATTGGTGCCTTCATGTGTGACTTGCAGTGTTCTCCAAATTTCATATGCAGAATTACAAATAGACACACGTTTAAATTAATTTCTATCTAAGGAGCAAAATAAAATGTTCATGGCCTTAGAGTTATTAAGTGCTTGTGCCTTTTGGTCTAGTGTCCATTTCGAATATTCAGTTTGAGGCTCTATGTACTCTATTTGGGTACTGTTCCAAATATCCAAGCCATTAAACTACAAATAACATTTCATCCAATAAGCCCAATAAGCATAACTACTACCATCAAATAGAAGGGGTCTAGTGGTAGATTGCCCTTCTACAAAAGTGTTAAAAAATGTGTTACCAGTGTCATTAGCCATTTATACTTTTCAAAAACCAAGTTAAGAATTTTTGAAAACCAATGCTCTGGTACCAAATGTAGAAAACTAGGGTGGCTATAACACAATGTTGGATGTTAAGGCTATTCAAAAACTAGAAGTGGTGAATTGTGTATTAACTACTTACTTATGAATATAAAACTGTATTTACTCAAATTGCAAATAGAAAGAAGCAATCAGAGAATAAGTAAGTAATAAAGTAAAACGCAATAATGTAAATAACACCCGGATTTTTATACTGGTTCAGATTAACCAATCCTAGATCCAGTCCTGCACTCTATCATGTAGAATTCCACTATAATCGCTTGCTTTCCACGGGTGGCAAGAACACCTTTACAATCTTGGTTTGACGGGCTACAAGACACACCCTCTTTATTTCACAGTCTACAAGAACACCTTTTCCTTATCACCAACAACAAACTATGGCAAGTGGTTGTATCTTCAATACAGATTCTTGCAGATTTGGTACAATGATCCTATAGACCTCCAATGGCAATATATCTTTGAATTATTTGAGGAATAGGATGGAATCAGAGAGAGAATGATGTGAATTAAAGTACAACTCTCTGATATTGTGTGGCTTGCAAATCAGTGAAGAATTGGAGTGAAATAATATCGATTTGCAAGGAGATTTGAAGAGTATGCAATGAATTTCTTTGCAAATGTTTGGAGAAGAAGAAGTAAGATAAGATGAGAATTCTTGATGTTAAAATTTGTTTTCAGAGGCCTTTATATAGTGGTTGAAGAGACGTGTCTTTTGGTGAAGAGGTGGAGGGAAATATCAAATTTCATTTAAAATTTGAAATTCTGAAAACTGCTAGTATGTCGACATGCCCAAGTACCCCATGTCGACATGGGTGCGTTGCAAAATGAACAACAACACTAATAAGTGCTGCAAATTGTCAGCATTTCAAATTACCTTATATTTGTGGATTTTTGTGATTCGGTTGAGGTCAATGGTTGATGATCTTTAATTATAATTGCCATGAGATCTTTAACAAGATATTCTAAGGTTCAACCAACTCCTCATGACTTCAAACACCTTTATGCTTCAACATTCTTCTCTAATTGGGTTTTGTTCTTCAATTGCTCTGAGCAACCTTCTTCTATAATTCATTTGCTTCCACTGCATTCTTGTTTATCTCTATAAATGTCTCCATAATATAATTCATTTGCTTCCACTGTATTCTTGTTTATCTCTGTAAATGTGTCCATAATATATCTAATATGACTGCATAACTCGAAGATACGTTAGTAGTAATATTTATATGGTTGTTGTCATCAAAATCAATACCTAGGGTATTAAAACAAACCACCCTCCGCCATAAGCTTCTCCAACAACATGCCCCGAATTGACAACCACCACGACCATCAGACTATCAACTTCCGCAAACATCCCATTTAATCCGCAATTACTTGTATTGCGTGGTGAAAGCATGATTTTGATTACGAATTGAAATTCAATTTTGGGAAAAGGAATTTAGACATAATTATATAAAGTGGAATCTAATTTTATAAATTGAGATAGAGCGAATTATATGATAGGAAGATGTTGATTTTCGTATAAAAAAGAGAGGTAGTAAGGTGTGGGCTTTGGGTCTTGATGGCCTGCGTTAGTTAACAGTTGAGCGTAGTTTTGGATATAATTGTTAGTCTTTTTTTTGGGAGTTTGGGTGAATTTCTTTAGGGTGCGTGTATATTTTAATTTTGGTTTCCAGAGTTCTTCTTATAATAAAAAAGAGAAAAAAAATTCTTTGTTCTGATTTTCTTTTGTTTACAAATTCAACAAGTTTTAAATTTCTTTGTGTTGTTTTCAATTTTCCCTTTATGTTTACAATTTTCTTTTGTTCGGAGTTTAGTTTTGCTCTATTTATTTCTCCTTTAAAAAAAACAAAAAAAAATTGTATATATCTTGTCTTTACTTCAGGTTGCCAAAGTAAAATTTCAGAAGGAGAAGAACTATTGCCAAAAGGTAGCTGCTTGCTATTAAATAAAATTTGTTGTTTTAACCACTATCTATTACTTTTATCTGTCTTGCATTGTTGTCTACTTGCATTTAAAAAAAATAAAAAACAAAATTCATTCGTAGTTGCATTGTTAATACATGTTTAATTTCTACTTTGCATTTCATCTTAGATTTTGATTAATAATAACAGTTAGAAATCAATAACCTTTAATTGTATATTGACAATTTGCCCTTTTTCGACAATTTAATTTCTTGGTGTCTAGGCTACGGCAGAGCAATAACCATTTACAAATGTTACGGTGATTCGTAAATATTATAATTGTTGTTTCTCTGAAGGTACTTAAACCTACGGTTACATTGCTACGGTGATTCGTGGTGCACCGATAACTCATGCCCGATACCTTGTTAAGATCTATCTTGTTGATTTAAAACAAAGTGTGATTATACAATTTTGGGTTAAATTAGGATAAATAATTTGTAATTAGACCCTTGCATTCATTCAGGTGCATTAATTCATGCATATTTAAAAAAAAGAAAAAAAAGTCAAAATCCAAAATTTAAAAAGAAATGGTAAATATTCCCTTTCCTTTTCCTTTGAAATTTTTAAATCCTTTTCTTTTGAATTTTTTTAGTTTTTTTAGAAAATCAAAAACCCAAATATATATATATATATATATATATATATATATATATATATATATATAATCTTTTCAAAAACAAAAAATTGAAAAACCAAAATACAAAAAAAAAAAATCAAAATTTATTTTGAAAAATAAATTCCTTTTAGGAAGTAGTTTTCTTTTATGAAAAAAATCCAAAAAAAAACATTCCTGAAAATGTCTGAATTTCCATATTCACAAGAATTTTACAATAGTTGTGAAAATCAATATAATTCATATAATTTCACATCAAATTCTTATGGATATTTTAAAAACAACTATTGTGTAAATAGTTCGAATTTCGAACAACAAAATTTTCCAAAGGATGAACAACCTTCAACTTTTGAAAATAGCATTTCGTCTTGACTTGTACTCGTTACACTAAATCAAAGTAAGAACGATTTGTGCTATAGCTCAAGTCAAAGTTTTCAAAATAATCAAGATTTGAATTCACTTCAAAGTTCAAATGATTATGAGTATATCTCATGCCAATTCAATTTTGAACAACAAAATTTTCAAAACGAGGACCAATCCTCAACTCTTGAAAAAAAGCGTGGAAATAATTTCTTCTTTACTTGAACTCTCTTCACGAAAAAATCAAAGGACAAATGAGTTGTGCAATTCATATTTATGCGGTAACTCGGATAAAGGATTTCAAAATAATCAAAACATGAATTCACTTCAAAATTAAAATAATTTCGATTACAACCTGTGCCAATTCAATTTCGAACTCCAAAATGAATTTCAACATCAAAATGAAAATGGAAACAACTGTTTAAATGATTTTAGCAATGGGAATATTCTCGACTATGGTTCAATGGAAAAATCTAGTTCTAAAAAATTTCAAATTTAAAACCCTCAAGTTAATAATTATAAATTTGATTTTGTTGAGCAAATGAACGAAATTTACTATGATCATACAGATTCCTTGTTTGAAACATATATGATGCAACGTGAAAAACAAAATCAAATTTCAATGTGTGACGAGTCAAGTAAGAATCGACCTTTTACCAAAATCGACGGTTTTCAAATAACAACTTTTGAAACTGAAAGCGATGATCTTAATGAAGTTGTTAAAAATTCGGTAATTCAGTTGGATTTCAATTTGTTGAGAGTGTGGAACCAAACTTAAAATTCATCTTCCTTTTTTTGATTTCGAAAATTTGAATACAACTTGGGATTTTGAACTTCATGCATGTAATGAAGTTGTTGAAAATTGCACGAAGAAAGAAGAATTTAGTGAAAATGAGTTTTTTGGACTTTTCGAAGATGAGTTGTCGAATTTTAAGGTGGAAGAGTTAAATCACCATTTTGATTTTGAAATCAATAATTCTGAAGAAGCTTTCAATGATAAGCTTCAATTTCAATTTGGTGAAAATAAATTTGAATTTCAACCAATTTTTCTATCTACCCCAAAAATCATCGAAAATAAAACAACTCATACCGTTTTTAATAAAACGACATTCGTTTTTCCAAATCAGTGTTCAACTTTGAAATCTTTTACGGTTTGGTTTTCTGTGCTTAAGCTGTGTCTCGTATACTTGATGAGACAAATGAATCGGTCTTTGGAAGACCGTTTCATTTACTCTTTAACGGTATATTTTCTGGTGTCTTATAAATAATAATCTTTCCATGTAAATATAGGTCATTTTCATTTTATTTTACCCTTTCACTTGGGTTTTCTATTGGGACATAGAGAAAATCAAGTGTGGAAGGAGTCCCATCTTCATTTTCAACTTTTCATAGTTTATTTTTGTATTCTCTTTCCAAAACTAAAGAAAAAACACAAAAAATTAAGAAAAAAATACCTAAAAAAATCATTTTGATTTATTTTTTAAAAAACACTATAGGATAAGTATAAGATTTTGGTTGTTAAATTGAAATGTTTGAAAATTTATTTGTCTCAACAATAGTAAAAATAAAGTTTGATTACAAATAACGACGATTTAACTAATATATAGGTAAGTTCATGGTGATAGTTATGAAGTATATCCTAACTGAAAATCTTTGATTAAAAATAGATGTGAATTTAAAGTAAAGAACATAACATTTTTTTGTCTTCTAAGTTAAGTGGCGCTAAGATGATTTTGCAACTCTCTCTAAAAAAACAAAAAAAAAAGATATATGTTTGTACATATGTATATAATTTTTATTAACACCTAGAGTCATGTGTTCACACTCGTGTGTTCACTCGCCATGCCCTGTATCCTTCCCACGTAAGTCTGAAAGGCAGTGCACGATGGGTATATCTGGCCTCATCTTATTTGAGTTAGGTGTGTGTATATAAAAAATTCTTTTATTAATAACGCCTATAGTCGATAAGTGTTCATACTTGTGTGTTCACTCGCCACGCTCTGTATTCCCCTCACATAAGTCCGCAAGGCAATGCACGGGTCATATATCTGGCCTCGGTTTATTTGAATTAGCCATATGTAAATATTGTATATTAGTAAAACTTTCAAAAAATAGAGAGAGTAAGCAATAAAATCCAAGCACTATTTAACTTGTTTGATTTGACTTGTTATTGAAAAGAAATGAAAATACCACTTTGGTAGACTTTGATAATCAACTATGAATCCATTTCATAGTTACACTGTGTTATCAACCGAAACAATGAGTTAAACTGTAGTCTATTTGTTATAATAACTTTATTTTTGTTGGATGTTTTGACGAGTAAATGACTTAAATTTTCATGAAATGAACAAAACTTTTGTTTAACTTATTTACGTCGATTTAAAAGTAAATCCTTCATTTATAAACATTTTCAAAAACTTGAATTCATCTCTTTTGTAAATATATCTTGCATTTTGTAATTATTTTCACTTTGCATTTGGATTTTGTAATGACCCGATATTTTCAACCATTCGCATCCGTACATGTTGGACTTGAATTGCTCAAAATACCCCGTTGTAGATAAAATTTGGCAAATCTCAGAATATACAGTAAATAAATAGACACAGATCACAGACACAGAGTAAATAATATTGCAGCGGAAGTAAAAGGGATAGTAGTTCATGAAGCTACTTATAATAATAAGATACAGAAGAGTTAAAAAAACAGAATAGAAGAGTAAATAGATACATCAGGTACAAGACAGAATAGATCACTGAAATCATTGAATACTGAAAGCAGAATATATGGCTGGATCTTCAAGAAAAGTTCCAACTCCAATTGTGAGTCTTGAATGCTGAATCACTCAATCTGACTCGAGCGTAAAGCAAAACAAAAAACACTCGAGTCAGGACATAAATACTTATGAACTATAAATCAACTCAAGTGAACAGTAACAAAATGCATCAGTAACTTAAAGGATGCTTGGGATCGCCCATCCTCTAAGGATTCGTCAAACTATTTACTATGTAGTAATACTGCTCTACTTTAATAATGTCTACAGTAAAATAAGCTTACTTTAAAATAGCATTCCGGGCTTACCCATATCACCCTTCACACATAATAGTCCCAGTAGACCGTCCAATATCATGATATTCCAGATCGGGAAACTATCAGAGGATACCACATGGGCTGCAGGAGAAAAACAAACTCGTAGTAAAGGCTCAGTATGGTAGGTGACACGGCACACAAGGCAATGCCAGGATAGATATACCAATTATGCACACGGGCTGGTGGTAACGCAGCAGCCACATATGCCCACCTCGGAACACACTCCCATATCAAAATTGGAGGATGGCCATCTAATCAATCAAAAGTAAGAGTATAGTATCGAAGGAATGTGTCCGATCGGAGAAATGACCTCACTTGGCCCGAGATCGCTCCTGTTTTAGCCAACTTATGCCAACTCACGGGAGTTGGGTCCATAAAATATACCTCAAGAACGTCGCCACCATCCTACTTCATTCTGCAATCTCCACCGCGTACACGGTTGTTAAAGTGGTTTTCGGAGTTGGCAGAGGGTATGACAACTTCCGATCCCGGTCTCTTTAACAACCAAACGTTATTATAACACCGTGGCCATTTCAAAATAGTTTATACTTCAAAAAGATCAAATCATTTCATTTCAAACTATATTCCTTTCAAAATAGTTTATACTTCGAAACTCAAACCATTTTTATTTCAAAACTATTTATTCAATCAAAATAGTTTATACTTTGAAACCAAAATCATTTTTATTTTAAAACTATTTATTCAATCAAAATAGTTTATACTTTGAAACCAAAATCATTTTTATTTCAAAACTATTTATTCAGTCAAAATAGTTTATACTTCAAAACCAAAAACATTTCAAACATATATTCATTTCAAAACCATAATACTTTCAAAGTATAACTCTTTCGAAACCAAAAATACTTGAAACAATTACACTTTGAAAATCATAACATTCAAAATCATACATTTGAAATCATGAAACATTCCTTTAATTCTTTATATTTTACAAATTTATTCAATTAACCCAAAATTTCAAATTTCCAAGTTAATTCAAATCAAACCATCAGTTTCAATTCAATTCAGTTCCTTACAAAACTTTTCAAATCTTACAAATTTCAAATATAGATTTGATCTACAAAATAAACCATCCAATTTTAATATATTTCCAAACTTTAATATTCCATATTTCAAAACTAAACTTTATAATTTCATATATTCATATCTCAAATCTAATTTCATTATTATTTAGTTTTGAAATATTCATTTCATAAATTCAATATTATTTGAATAAACCTAAACTACAATTAAACCAAATATCTTTCATACAAATATAAACTTCAAATATTCATTTATCAAAATCAAATATCATTCCAAATTCACATTCTTTGTCAAAATAAAGATTATACCATTCAAAACCATTTTGAAATCATTAAAATATCATATCTTTCAAAACCTCGTTATCAAACCATTAGTTGAATTCAATTCAAATATTCAAAGTTAAATATCATTTTACAAACGAATATGTCATTCATTTATTATTTCAAATATCCTTACAAAAATACATTTCAAAATTCCATTCAAACCTTCATTTATCTCATTACATTTCATTCCATTTAACATATAACCAAGTGAAACTTATTCAAATTTAATTCAATTTTAAATCCTTAAAAATTCAAATTTAAATATTAAATATATATTGTAACACCCCACTCCGAGACCCATATTAGCAAAGAGTATTACAAGGTAGTACTGTCTGCTAATACGGAGAATAGAGCTGGATAGGAGCGACCATCTATAGCCTTGTCTTAACTATCTACTGCATACGTCGATAAATGCAGCATATTTTTTTTTGTGGATCGACATATCCAATAGATACTTAATACAAAACTATAATGGCTAGAAGATCTAACAGAACAAAATATAACAACTCAAATGTAAAACACATCACAGAACAGAAGATCATCACATACATATACAGATACATCATAGAGTATACAAAATGATACATGTCAAGTGGCGTAGCAACCACAATATACAGATGAGTCGAAAGAATATACATATCAGAGTTACAACCAAAAAGGACTACACAAAAAGCTATAACAAAAGTAGCTAGCAGAATAGTCCATGCGGAAGCAGAATAGGCTAAGTCCAAATGTACCTAACCTGAAACACCTCGGTCTGACCCGAGTATAAAATACACGGGTCAGTCTAGCTAAACAAATCAGTTAGAAAAGCTAAATGATAATGAACATGCAAGGTCATAAAGTACCATAATAATCTCTAAAGGAAATAACATGATCATCTAATAAAAGATGAATAATAACAAGCCTCATATCATCGGCAAGTTAATAAACAAAGGATATGAATATCCCAAATCAAGCCAAAAGGCAAATAACAAATACCAATGAAGGTAACACAAGTTTCCACAAGGTAATCGCTATGTATCGAGTGGTTCAAAAGACCTACTCCGAAAGGCGATACTCTAGGGAAATATAAATATCAATGAAACAAAAGATGCACGTGCTCAGTACTGTATAAACAAGGATCCACAAGCCCGAAGGCGACAAACCCAAGTATCTCTCGAGCGGTGATGAAGGACCAACTCCAAAAGCGATACTATAGGGCAACAAACCCGAAGGCAACAAACCCAAGTATCTCTCGAGCGGTGACGATGGACTAACTCCAAAAGCGATACTATAGGCAAAAAACCCGAAGGCAATAAACCCGAAGGCACAAGCCCGAAGGCAACAAACCGTAGTGGCGAAGGTCCGGAGGCCCAGTACTGGACACCACCAACTGGCAATATGTGTCACAAACTCTCGGAAAGGAACCCGAAAAGTGTTAACGTGTGTCCCATACCACACATTCTCACTAAACGGTTTACTAACCGTTAGTCAATTCCACACTCAAAGCAGTACAAAGTTTACCTCATCTCATCGGTAAAACAGACCCAAAGGTCAAAACGATCAAACGAATAGATTAGGAATTAACTGAAAAGATAAACACACGTGTTCATAGCACGCGTTTTATCCAATCATTTAATTCTCCTCCCTCTTCGCTCGAAGTGCAAAATTGTGTGTTTTATATAGAAATTAAGTTGAAGAAAATGAGTTTTAGGAACGCTTCAAAATCGCTTTAGAAATTGCATTTGAAATTCTCCTATTATGGAGTAATTAATTTAATACTTAAAAATAATATTAAATTATAGTTTCAAAAGTCAATTTACTTGAAAAACACTTTGTAATGCTTTATAAAACCCGTGTACGAAATCTAGAGAAAAATCTCAAAGAAATCGGAAAATATCAGAAAAAGCAGAAAATTATTGTATAAAAACCCGGTGAAAACAGGCTGCGAACCCAAGTTCGACAACAGGTTTGGACCTGCAAACCGAGTACAAATGACATGGAATTTGGTAGGGATGTAGTTCAACATTCCTACTTCAATCTGCAAAAAGAATCATTCAAATCCGATTTGAAACGAAGAATCTGCGGCGTTTCAAAGTCGGACCAAAACAAAGTTTAAAATACTGAATTACAGCAAGCTGCGAGTACAAGTTCGACAGTAGTTTAGGAATAGCAAACCATCCCATATTTTCATGAAATTTTACAGAAAAGTAAATCAGCACACCTACTTCGATCTGCAAAAAGAATCGCTCAAATACGATTAGAAACGAATGAGTTATGCTGTCTCAAACATGCACTCAGACCATGTTTGCGACAGTTCAAAAACCAAATAAATGTGCAGGCCTAAAAACACTCCTGGACTCAACTTTCAGGCATATTACAGGAGATCAAATAATATTCGATTGAGCTAAAAATTGATACACATATAGTACAAAACTTCATCTATTAAACAGAAAAAGAATGATGCAATTTGGATAAATTATGAGAAAGATATGATCGCTCAAAGTTGTACCCCGACAGTGTTTCACTGTTGGACTCTGGGCAAAAACATGGTCCAGGTACAAGTTTGGCAGCAGATTTATATAAGCTATCTATGCCATAATGACCCGAAATTTCGTACGTGTAAAGAAGATAACTTCATATTTCATAAAAAAAAGACTCGTGCAATTTGAGAAAGAAACGAAAGAGATATGATGTCTCAAACATGTACTCAGGCCATGTTTGCAACAACTGAGAAAACAAAATGTGCACAGGATATTTGCAGGCTGTGCACTGATTTTGCAGTGACGATTTGAACACTCAAATGACCATATTATTCAACCAAAATTTGCAGAAATGAAATTTAACATATAAACTTGACTCTGAAAAAGATCCGACAGCATTTCGTTGCCGGAGATGAAAGTTATGGATGGCCAAAGTGGGCACTTTAGGCTAAAAACGAAAATAGACTATACATTGAATTAACTTTTACATATGCAGCAAATTCAAGCAATTTCACAAGCAATTTAGCTAGTATTCGTGAGATATTGTTCTCACCTTGCTGATTTTCCTAAATACTCGGATTAGTGGAGAAAGATTGAAGCTTGGGTGGAATTTTAGGTTCTACAACCTGTAAAACTATGAAACAAGTGCATGCAAGAAAGAAGAAATCAATTAACAAACAATCATTCACAAATTTGGACTTTTGATGAAATACTAGGTTTTAGATTTTGATTACCTGTAGATTTATCTTCAAACTGATTTTTAAAACACCAAATTTGAGTCTAATTTGATGATTTTCAACTAGGGTTTGTAAAAAAGAAATGGGTTCTTTTTTTTTTGACTTGAGGAAGGAGATGATAATAATTTTCTGTACGCTTTTAGGTCCCAATAAGAAGAAAACTAAATGGCCTAAGTTATAAAATCAACACTTAAATCAAATGCACATATATTACACTATAGAATAAAACAAAGTCATTTTCTTTCCAATTTTCAACCAAACAAAATATGTAAATTTACATACACATCAAATAAATTAATTTTCCCTATGAAAAGATCAATTTTTATTTTTTAAAACATCATCATTATTATTAATAAGCTTAATTTGCAAAAATACACTATTTTGACAAACAAATGCAAAAGTTCACACTTTTAACTTCTAAAATTCAACCAAAAATACCTTTCTTACTGAGAAAAATATTTCGAACCTTATTTATAACCAAAACATATTTTAAAACTAATTTCCACATTTTCATTTCAATAAACAACCTTTAAAAAAATCAAATACTTCCTTTTAAAAAAAAATTAATCAAAGAAGTAATTGACAATAATGAATAAAATTATTGCATTTTCTCTAAATAAAAACTATTTTCCATTTATTATTAACCCAAGCAAATAAAATAAAGTTTCAAACTTTATTTTCTCATTTTAGTTTCAAAATTCATTGTTTATTCCAAATAACAATTTAATTTCTCCAATTTTATTTTAATTCACAATATTAAATTATAACTACTGTTATAATTTAATATTTACAGGTAATCTCCAAAAGCAGGGTTGTTACATATATATATTCAAAACTCCTAAAATTTCACAAATCCTCAATTTCAAAAGTTAAATAACTTAATACTTCAAAATATAACCCCAATAGTGTTAAAATCTATAATATTTCAAACATTGTAAAATTATAGCAACGACAACATTTATAAAGTGCTACCGTAGCTTAAAATTTCCAAAATAGTTTAGTTCAAAAATAACAGCATTTATAAAATGCCGTAATAGATAATTAGTTATTTCAACATAGTCACATTCAAAAACAACAACATTTAAAAAGCTGTCATAAGACTACAGCATTTTTATAAAATGTTGTTAATAAAATTTCAGATTTTATTTTAACTTTTCTAAAACAATAAAACTTCAATTCTTGTTATTTAAGTTTATAAATCATATTTCTAGACTTCAAAATTTCACATTTAAATCATTTTAAGATATGATTTATCACAATAAAATTTTAAAATCAAATATTCAGTTTTTAAAACTCAATTCATTTATTAAGTCAAAATTTCACTATTTATTTACTTACTAAATTTAAAACAAAAACTTAACATTTTACTTCAAATATCATTTCATAATTTATATTTAATTTCCATTTTTTTACTTACATTTTTAAAATAAAATAAAATTTAAAGTCAAAATCACAATCACTTCAAATTGGCATACTTAAATTCATAGTTTCAAGACTTAATATTAAATTTTCTTAAAGCCATAAAATGTATATTTTTTAATCAAAATTTCATACTATTAAAAATACATGTCTTAATAAAATCATTTAAAATATACCACGGGGTTTGTATACAATTTTCTAACCTAGGTCAAGTGATACAGATATATATCATTTCAATCTACAGTTTAAAGAGAAAACCCGGGTTCTATCATTTCAAACCCGCAATCCTAGGTAAATAAAAATAAATAAAAATCGATCAGGCCTATCATTTCAGCCCATAACGATTTTTCCCTGTTCTAAAGTCCGTTCGGGTATGTATCATTTCAACCCATAGTGATTCTATTCTAACAGGGAACTAGCAGTGTGATCATATACAGAAATAATATAAACAATGTCAATATCACAAAATAATGTCATATATCTGTCAAGTGATAATTAACAGTTTTAACATGGTAATAACATGGCATAAAATATCATATGATCATCATTAACTTGCATAAACATTTTATATTACTATTGTAATAACCCGGTATTTTCAGCCATTCGCATCCACACATGCCGGACTTGAATTGCTCAAAATACCACGTTGTAAATAAATTTGGAGCAAATGAAATACAATCCCAGAATCATAGACACAGAAATAACAGAATAACTCGCACCTGAAATTAAAATACCATAGTAGTTCACGAAGGTACTATAACATACTCTCAAATATATAGAAGTTTATAAAAACCAGAGCTGAAATAGAACAACTAAAACTGAAAGGGAATAGATAATTAGATAAGCAGAATCTCCAGCGATTCTTAGCTCCAGAAAAAGAAATCCAAAGCTAAGCTGTAAATGCTCAGGCTGACCCGAGCGTAAAGTAAAACACAAACACTCGAGTCATGACATATATACTTATATAATGTAAACCAACTCAAGTGAACTGTAGTAGAAATGCACAATAACTTAAAGGATGCTTGGGATCGCCCATCCTTTAAGAATCGGTTAAATTATAAATCAAATACATCCCGCGGTTACAATTTCAAAATGGTATTTTATACTTCAAAGTCAAATATCATTTAAAAATTCAAAATCATTCAAAATCCGTTTCTAAATATCAAATATCGTATCTTCCAAAACACATTCATTTATTTGAAATACCATTACAACACACATTTCAAAATTATTTATATTTCAAAACAAATTACTTTATTCTAAATCATAAAATGAAATTATTATATTTAATAATTAAATTATTGAATTTCCAAAATTTTAATTTGTTTCAAAATTCATTTATTCACTTAAGTTTGTCAAAACCGTGAAAATTCACCTTTCGCAGTATTTAGAAAATGCTATAGAAAGTTACATTCAAAACAGTTCAATTTAACAAAAGACAACATTTAGAATGCTGTAATAGGGTTACATTAGTTTCAAATAAATTTAGTTAATTCAACAATTATAGCACTTACAAAGTGCTATAATAGCCTTTAATTAAATTTAGCCATTTGCTTCATTATTGTCAACTACAGCGTTTACAAATGCTATAATATCATTTACATTAGTAATAATAGCATTTCAAAAAATGCAGTTAATTAACTTCAAATATTCAATATAATTCCACAAACAATAATATTTTTATTTAAATCATTTTTACTTGTCAAATCACATATTTTCACTTTTAAAACAATCATTCAAATACCCTTGTATTCATGATTTTATAAAGTTAAATTTCCATTCAAAAATCAAGATCTAATAAAAATTCACTTATTAAATTCCAAAATTAAATTTTAAATTCATTATTTTAAATTTAACTTAATACTTAAGTTTAAATTTTCAAATATAACTTAATTTCATTATATTCACTTAACTTAAAATTCACTTTTAAGCCAAATTCATAAGTTTCCAATTTTAGTTATATTTCAAAATTTCAACTTAAATATACATTCATTTCACATTTTAACTTTATTCAAAAATCATTAATTTATTATAAAATCATTTATATTCATTTTATTCCAAATTATCATAAATTTAGCATATTTCCAGTTTAATTTGAATTCCATTTAATTAAATCAAAATTTCCAAAATAACTTACATCTCATATTTTCTAACTTTTCCATAATTTATTTCACTTATAAATTTTCAGAAAAATCAATAATACTTTACAAAAATCATTTTTAATTAAGCTAAAATCAAAATATTATAATATTTACATTCTAAAATATTTTAAATTTTTTAGAAAAACATATTTTAACCATGGGTCTGTATATCAATTTCTACACTAGGAAAAGTGATACGGGTAATATATCGTTTCAACTTGTAATTTACAAAGAAAACCCGGGTTTTATCATTTCAAACCCGCAGTCCCAAGTAAATGAAATAATTTGAAAATCGCTCAAGCCTATCATTTCAGCCCATAATGATTTTCCCTATTCTAAAGTCCGTTCGGGTATGTATCATTTCAACCTATAGTGATTCTAATCTAAAGAGAACTTGCAGTGTGATAAACTGATATAAATAACAGAACAACATAGTATAGCAATAACATATGATATAACAGGTGTTTAAGCATGGGTGAACATCATATAATCATAGCATAGCAGATATAATATGGTGATGCATTTTACAGATTCAAAAGTGGTCAATTTACTAGTTATATAGGTATAAACTGTCTGGTGAGAATAACTCACAGGTATAGCTGGAGATGACAACTGAAACACACAAATAACGATCTTCAGAGGCACGAAAGCATGGTAAAGATTCAAGTGGGAGAGAAAAAGATTAATTTCCTTGAATGTATTCAAACAAAACAATATAACAAATATAAGCTTTCAACTCAAAATATGATTAAACAACGCTAGAATTAACTGCATAAATCAAAGATAAAAGCTTTGCACTTGCTTTCAACCTTCCTTAGGCTTGGCCATAGGTTAGACTACATGGCTAAAGCGTGGTTTTTGATCTTGTTTTGGGTCCATAAGGGGTCGACCTACACGGGAAAAATGGTGCAAAAGTATAGTGATGGGAGACAACACAAACAAGCAACACTACTAGGTTTTAAGGCCTAAATAGGTCACGACCAAGGCCATATGTGTAAGGATCTGATTCTTCGACTTTCCAAAATCGACATCAATACGTCCACTATATCAACTACCGAGTAACCGAATGCCGAAAAACCGAATTCTTACGGTTTAAGAATAAGAAAAAGATAGAAGAAGAAAGAAAAAGATAGAACAAAACAATATCAGAATCTCACAATCGCAGCGGAACAACATATAATAGATAAATGAATATATTTAAAACAAAGAACTATATAAGTTATTACATTACATCACATTACATTACATTACACTATCAGAGTCAATATGCAACATAATACAAGAATGGACAGCTATACAAACTTTTCCTTACAAGGGAATTCTACAGCGGAAAAGATAATATCATATACAAGTGGTACGTCTCGCCACTTGAGCTCCAGAGCACTTTTGAATCTAGGATGACCTGATAACCTGACTCTAGGCCTCCTGTATGGAAAATTATGGGAAACCAGAGTTTAGGAAGGGAACAATAAACTCCAAGTCAGTCATGGGACTGGTGTGAGAACTAAAGAAGTTATTTATCTTTAAAATAACAACAACAAGAGAAGTGAAAAATATCCGCAATGCTTTTGGAAAATGAAACTACCATAAGGCCTCCACGTACACACACAATGCAAATGCAGAATTGAAGGAGATTTCTTCTAATGATAGTCAATGATGCTTACTATGCAAAAAAATCATTTTTTTGATATTATTATTAGTGCATAGTGATGAAAGCATTTCGAAAATAGAATATAAATCTTAGCCAGCATAGACATTCCGAACTATGCCTACTATAGCTATCATCCAAATAGTGGGTCGCCATCATAAATGAATGGCAAGTAATACAACTAAAAGCGTACAAGGCTCGTATTGTTTCTTTGGATTTCCAACAAATGGTCAGGCTAAGGAACTTCCTACTGCCACATGGGATTGCCTCTGGCGGGACGTCCCGAGAACCTAACCGGATCTCTGCCAACACAAGGCCGGGTTACCTCTGTAACTAGGTAACTACTACTCGAGTATGCCACTCCCCGATCCTTTAGGACCTTTATACGAGGGCCCTCGATCACCAAGCAACAACCACACAAAAAATGAGATTGGAGCAACCACATAGGTTAAGCATCAGGGGTCCATACTTGACACCACCCTTTTCCAAAAGGAAATGACATGCCCTAAAGGGAGCGAACCTCATAACCTTGTTGCTCGACCATTTCCGGGGTGTGAGGTCTGACGAAGTCTCGTCCACAAAGCTATGCTTTTTCACAAAGCCACACTTTGATCAACAAATGATCAACAAATAATCATCACACAACAACACTCAGCATTCCACATTACCAAATTGGGAATATATCGCTGATAACCTTCAACTACATAACCTCTAAGCTCGTACGTCTCAGAGAAGGGTGTTAAGCTAAGAGAATGAATCCTCTGCAACAACAGAAATGTATTTGAAAGAAATATGCTTTATATCTCAAAATGTAATGTCAGACATGTAACCATACAAGTCTGTTCCGGGTTCGAACAGAACCGAAGGCACTTCAAAAGAAGCCCTTGCAATCGGGGTATTCACAATCCCGATTTAATTTTCCATCACAAAGGAAATCTCCATACCGTATCTAGCGGTGTAGAGACAATCGATAGGTCATCCTATCGTTTTCACAAATACCCGGTCTTCAACAGCGGTCTTCAATGCTATCCATTACGTCGTATCACTATTCGGAATGGGTAATCCGAATAACGAGCGCAATAATTTAAAAATAAGTGTAGCATTCAATTTCAACCAATTCACAACAAATAGTCATTTAAGGATCAATATTGATAGTCGGTAATTTAACTATTAATCAATATTCACAGCATAACCCGATTGCAAATAATCTTCCCAAATTATTTATTTCAAAAAATATCTTTACAAGATATAGTTTCCCCACTTCAACCATTTGAAAACAAATTTCAAATCAATTTTCACCTTTACAACTTTCATTTCAAAATGGTTCATCTAAACCAATCAAATAAATCCTTACCGATTTACTTTAAATTTACGTCCCAAATTCGTAAATTTATTTCCACACTTCAAAAATAAATCAATGTTTATTTTTAAACAAATCTCCCTTTCCTTTATATATTCCATGGTGAATTTAAATTTTCAAATATCCACTGATATACGATTTTCAAATCGATTTCAATTATTCACTTTCTATTTATCTTTAAAAGATATAATCTCAAAACATTCACTTCATATTGGAAACATTTCCATACTTATTCAATAATAAGTAATTCACAAATCCATTTATTTTCAACATTTGGAAAATATTCAATATACTCAAATCAAAATTAAGTAGATATTTTATTCTTTAAGGAAAACATTCTCTTAAACACATTTATTTGAGTCAAAGCGAATGTTGCGTAAAACATCGTTACAACAATCCAAAATCACTAGTATAGGGATTCGAAATTAAGATAGATATATAAATCCCAATACTATACAAAACATTTCCTTTCGAAAATCATCTACTTTAACAACGGTGTTATAGTCCACCATTTCCTTCTATTTCTCGAAAACATCTATTTCAACAATGAATGTTGAAATCTATGGTTTCAATACTTAATACATTTTAAAACATCTTTGAATCATTTTAATTCTATTTAAAATATCACTTTCCCAAAATATTTCTTTAATACATTATTCACTGTCCAAAATCGTGAATATACTTTGTTAACCAAATTCAACATTTCTACATATTTTATTTAAAGGATTATCCACCGTCCCAAAATCGTGGATATATCTCCTTTAATAAGCTATAAATATGAACTTATCAAAATAAGTCGATTACAGTTTATAAAACAACGTTTATAAATTCCATTTATACTTTACAACAACTTCAACTTATAAAATCACTTTATTAACAGATTCTATCCATGTCCCATTTACACGCCAAAATCCAATTTATAAGTTAATTACTTATAAATCTTTTATTTTACAAAAAATCTATTCATTTTATAACTTCACAATTTATAAATCTATAGATTTCATCCACATATTAAATCCATTTATACTTCATTTTGACACTTATAAAAACACGTTTTATAATTCCAATATTTTAATTTATAAATATCAATTTTTATAAATCTTTTATATAAATAATTTATAATAATTCAAAAATCCCAATTTAAACCATTTTATAAATTAATCAACTACCAATTTCAAAAAATCACATTTCGGTTATATTTCAAAAAAATCATAATTTTTCGAACATAAAAATTTCAACGCTTATTTATTTAAAATGAATCAATTCCAAAATTAAATTTTATTATGAATTTTCGACTTAATTTTTCAAAAATCAAATTTTATTTATTTTCGGCATCTAACGATACCAAAAATATATTCGGCTAAAATTTAGCCTTTAACGATTCCAATCACAAAGATAATCATGCAGATTATAAATAGATCAACACACAACATTGAAACAAATTCAAATGTTTGAGGAATCCAGTTGGATCCCTCCAACCTGTTTCCTTGCATCCAAAGATGTTAGCACAATACCAGTTCTGCTTCAAGACGGAATATCACGGTATATGGGATTCATAAAATATTATCCGCTATTATGTGGCGCAATAGGGTCTCGTCCGCTATATAATGCGGGAAATCAACTCCAAGTACATATATAATACCAATTCCATATCAAGATGGAATTATCACAGTATATGTGTTTATAAATAACATCCACTTAATATACGACGTATAGGGTCTATTTCAGTACAACAGATAATAACTATCATCCAATCACACAATCAAGCAATTTTAAATCTAAGTATTTAAAATTTAAATCGAAACAATTCGATTGAGTGAGAAGTTCTCACCTTGAGTTTCCGATAATAGTTGTAGCGTTTTTTTTCGAATAAAATTAAACGTGCGTTTAATTTTACCCAAAATTGTCGCTAGCTCCAAATGACTCCAAACCAGCTCCATTGCATAGTGCTTGACAATATGATTCCAACGCAATTTGTTTCGTGTGTTTTCGACCTTATATGACAAAGTTATGCTAATTTAAAGTTTGTACAATTTAAAATATAATAATTAACAACTTTATTTCATCTTTTTTAAACCTAATATTATCTGGTCCGCACGTTTCTGCATAGAAGATCACGGCCGTCATTTGTTTTCTTCCCCCTCCAGATTTTCACGCAACCGAAGGAACCCATCGTGGCTGCCTCCCTCCACCAAATTTCGCAACCCCCACGCCCTGTTTGAAGATGATCAGAGACTACCATTTAAATGCTCTCGACGAACTCCAACTTCGGCCAGAAGCTCACAAAGCTCGATCGCATATCTTTCTTGAGAAACGTGCTCGAACCCACCGCCTTCCAGCTCCAATTGCCGTTGATCCACGGCATAATACTCGATCACCACCGTTCAAACTGTAGATCTCGATGCCATCTTCCATTTTGTAGTTGATAGTTTTGCTTGATTGCTAATGGATTGAAAGAAAATAGAGGGGAAGGAGGAATTATTTCGGCCATTCAAATTATTGGAGGCGGCTGACATTGAAACTAGGGTTAGGGTTTCATTTTGTTTGCAAAAGTGAAATATGAAGTCCTTTTATAGAAAATTTCGCCAAAACACTATTCACTCGAAATTTTCCGAACACCAAATCTCACGCGGTGACCAGTGTTTCTAGGGTTTACCCCGCGTTTCAGACACAACGAAATAGGTATTGAGAGCCAATTCGATCATCTGTGCGAGTTACAACAATAAACGATCAATTTTAAATTAAATCGATTTAATTAATTTCTATGCGTTTTGGCTTGCCCCGGACAAACCGTAAATCCGATTGACACGAAATTTGAACCCTACAATAATATAACATTACGGATCCGATGAAACTGGTTTCGTCGAAATCCGAGACTGTTTGAAAAATGGCTATTTTAACTCGTCAATTAAATATTAAAATATTCAATTTCTGCAAATTAACTTTTAATTCAATTTTTAAAAGTTCACAAACATTGTTCTAACTCCAATATGATTTAATAAAACTTTATAAATCATTTTTAATCACGTTAAACCCCATTTCCCAATTTTTTTTACGCAATTTCAAATATTAAATTATCGATCTAATTATCCAATTAAATCTAAATATTCGAAAAATAAATTATTCGACTTATACATTTCACTTGTTGATATTTAAAATCAATTAAATATCTGAATTTCAAATGACAAAAATTCTGGGTCGCTACAAACTTCCCCACTTAAAAAAAATTTCGTCCTCGAAATTACCAATTAAGAAAAATTTACAGAATCCATTAACTTTTCAAAACAATTCAATTTAGATTTCAGATTCACTTAAGTGTTTAACTTTCCCAAAATCCATAGTTAATGTAACAGCCCACAAATTTGCACCACTTGAGTCAACACTATTCTACATCAATTAACTCAAGCAGAAACAGAAATACGAACCATTAGGGGTTAAAGAAGAAGAGATAGAAGAAGAAGAAACTAAACAATATAGGAATCTCACAGTCGCAGCGGAGTAAAATATAATATTAAATAATAGATCTTTACACAAAATGAAACTATATCTGTTTTACACATCATATCATCAGAGTATCTCATACAAACAATATCCATCAGTCAGACAATCATACAATCATAGCAGCGGAAATATATGTACAAGTACGAAGAATACGTCTCGGCTCCAGCTCCTCTCCTGCTCCATAGCATCCTGTCCTTAACATATAATACTCGGTCTGACCCGAGCATTACAGTTAAATAACACCCGAGTCAGTCTGGAATACCAGCTGATAATAATGCACCCAAATTGATTATTAAAGTTTAAAAATCCTTTTGAAAACAAAAGCATCTCGTAAGACCACGCCACAAATAAACATGTCGGGTTTTTACCTTACGATGGCTAAATCACTTTTTATAGAAATCCCTTGATATTACAATAGGGTCTATATACAAATACTTATAAAATATCCGAAATTGTTACATCTATTAAATTCCAGCTACTAGCCACAGAGTGGGTAATACAAACAAAACTCGTACAAGGCTCGTAGGGAGAATGGATTTCCAACAATGACTAGGCACTGGGGTACCACCTGTCACAGTACGAGACCTAGATCACCGTACCGAGGACCACGCCCGATCCCCTGCAACACAAGGCCGGACCCATCCCTTACTGGACAGTTCCGAATAAGATCACCCCGTGGTTGGCATCAGCAACCGCCCACTAAGCCGAATAAAAAGGGACATCTAGACAGGGTGACCTTACTCTCAAGTGGGGGCTACCCACGAAACCTTGCTGCATATCCCCTGATTTTCAGTCATTCCCATTTGATAAGGCTTGAGGCTAAGTGTTACCTTTTAGAACGTTTCACTTAGAATGCCCATCGCCCTCCTGGCGATGTTCCGAAAGCATTCGTCTATACAAGTCTGTCCCGGGTTCGAACGGAACCGAAGGCACTACTCCTACTACATCCATTTTGGAAATATCCTCAGGATTAGTAGCGACTGGCCCTTGCACTTCACTGCTCTATCTTTGACTCCAACACATTTTTTCCACGAAACGTACAAACCGGATCGAAGTGGTTTTCGAGAAATAAATCTCGATCCCGGTCTCTTCGAAACGATCAACGCATTTGTCCAATATTGATCGTCGGTGATTTAACTATCAATTAACATTCACAAACATCCATCACACAATAAATAATTCCCACGTTATTTATTTTTCTCTAATATCTTTGCAGATATATTTCCATTTTCAAGTCCTTTTTAAAACACCTTTAAACCTAATTCTTCTCTTGGAAAAAATCCTCCAAATTGATACTTCCCTTGAAAACATCCAAGTGCCCATATTTAAGGTTGAAAATAATTTAAATACTTTATTTTTTGAAAATACATTAAAACATTAATACTAACACAACTTACATACTTAATTTAAAATATATATATACCTTTAAAAATGTTTCGAATAAAACTACTTTATAAAATATAAACTATTATCTTTAAAATAAAGTTAAACCATACTAAATTTTAAAATAACGTTATGAAACTCTATACCTTTCCTAAATAATACATTGATTGATTACCTCTAAAATAGAACCATTTTATAAAGTATAAATAATAATAATATTCTTTAAACATAGTTCTAATTACCTTTTTAAAATAATTACTTCTATAGCTACTTTGATAATTGTTTACTTCCAAAATTCTTACAACTTAAACATTTTTTGAAACTATTCTTCAATAAAACTTCAAAACTTCTAACTTTTCAAAAATCAGCTTTAAAAACGTACTTGGCATCTCAGGGAAATACACTTCCATCTTAGAATAACCATAGAATTCTTTTATCAATCCAACACGATTTGTCCCAAATCAATTTTACGTTCATCCCGTAAAACCCTTTCCATACTATAAAAATAGCTCCTTTTATTTTAAAGATATTGCTATTTCCTGGAAATCACTTTCAACATACGTTCAAAATATTTAAAATAAGCTCTAGAAATTATTTAATTGAAAATAATACTTAAGGAAATATATAGGGGTGTCCTAAGTATTTTAAATAAAATTTAAGTTCTAAAATAAGGTCATTGAATCAAATATTCATATTAATATTTCTTTTTGAAACTTAATATTACTTTATCTTTTTGAATATAATTAAATACCATAATTACTAAATCAAATATTTGCTTCCACTTTAACAATTTAAAGTACTATCTCTTTCTAAAATATTCTAAACATATTTAAACTGCAAATTTATATTTTGAAAGCTTTTCTTAAAAACAAAATAAAATTTCCAGGATAAAACACACTTCCCATTCTTTAAAATAAATCTCACTATTATTTTTAACAATTCTCAATTCCCTTTTAAAACACATATTCAAACACTTCAAATTATCCACCAACTACTTGAATTTAATTCCTTTTTAATTCTTTATTTAATAATTTCTTTAATTTTCCTTTAACCCAATTTATTTATATTTAAAATTTTCAGGTTGCATTCACCCAATATCAGCACTACACAATTTAAATTTCAATTTAAACCATCACAGCATATAAGTAAAATGCAGCACATCAAGATCTAGACAAATTATCACAGAATAATAAATAAGATATATCACAGAACATAAATTAATTTCTATTTATGAGGGATCCAGTTGGATCCCTCCAACCTGTTTTCCCCTACATCCACAGATATTAGCACAACAATATATATCAATTCAATCATATTCAACCAATCAAGCAATCATTTGAATATTGACTATTTAAATTAACTAATATTCCAGATGTGAGTGAGTTAAACTCACCTTGAGTTCGGCGAGCATTCGAAATTTAAATTAAACCGAACGACGTTCGATTTTGCTCAAATTTCTACTTGCCTGGAATGACTCCCGAACTGCACCCTTGCGTAGTGCTCGTCTCTGCGATTCCGGCGTTTCCTGTTTCGTCAAATTCTGATAAAGTATGCAGGAGATATAAAGTTTTAAACTTGAAATATAAATTTAAAACAATTTTTTATCTATTTATTTACCCAAGCAGATCAGGCCGTTCAACTCACGAAATAGAATCAAAACCGCACGTCGTCTTCCTTCTTCATCTTCATCACACGACATCTCAAGGCAAACAAACCCACCAACGTACAAACTAGGGTTAACCATCGCTCCATTCCCGATTCACACGAACACGATCTGAAACCACCATGAGATGGCTCGTCGCGGCCTTCACCTTCGACCAGAGCCTGGAGGAACTCAGCATCTCCACTGCCTCGAGGCGCGCGTGCGAACGACGGCCCTTCCACCATGATTTGTCGGCCATCTACCACTCCATAATCGATCACCACCGTTAGATATACTCGCCTCGCAAAGCACTACAACTTTTTTTTAGAGAGTTTTGGAAAAAAATTCGTGGATTATGAGAAAATCGAAGGAAAGAGATACGAAATATCGGCCATAGAAATGTAAAAGGCGGCTGCAGAAAAAAACTAGGGTTTTCGGCCCTGTAAACGCATATATATACGCGTAAACCCATTATTTTATTATTTTATTCACTTAAAGCAACTTTTTTAAACGAACTCCAAACAACGCTTGCTGAAAGGCGTTCCTAAGGTTATACCTACGTTCCGAACACAATGGAACGTGTTTCGAAAGCTTATTTGGTTCTATGCGCGAGTTACGGAAATAAACGATCAATTTAAAATTAAATCGGTTAAATTGATTTCTATGCGTTTCGTGCTGCCACGGTCAAACGACAACTCCGATTGCTAAGAAAATTGAAATCCGATAATAACTAACTATTATGAATCCAATGGAACTAGTTTCATCAAATTCCGAGACTGTGCCCGGAAGGCTATTTTAACTCGTCTATTAAATCGAGCGATTCTGAAATTGTCGAAAACGCTTAAAATTTTCACCTTTAAAAATTTTCCTAACTTAATAATAAATCATATAAAATTTATAATTGCATTAAAAATTATTCTGACTCATTTCGTTCAAAATCTCACTAATTGCAATATTTTATTATTAAATTTTATGATTAAATTAATATAAAATTTCAAATAATAACTGATTAACTTTTAAATTCTTCTAGAAATCCAACAACACTTTTTAAAATCCAAATGGACTAAAAATCAATTTTAAAAACATTTTTACCACTATTCACATCTTAATTCCCAAATTGTTTCAATCTAATATCTAATTACTATTCAAAATTGAATTGAATTATCATATTTTAAAACCTATAACTTATTTTATAAATTGAACCCGATTCTCTTTGTTCCAAAATTAATTAAAAATCCTCAATGAAAATTTAAAATGAATTAAATGTTCAAAATTCAATGGCTCAAAAATCCGGGATGTTACATTCCTCTACCCTTATAAAAATTTCGCCCCCGAAATTTGCTAAGGTAGAAGAATGCTCCAAACCCAATAGCAAAACCAACCTAGTGAAAATCTCAAATTCACTTTGCCCAGATCCTTTAGTTTCAAATCGAAGCTACTAATTCAATCCTATTCCAAAATCCTTTATTTTCAATGGTCATTTGAAATCAACTTGTCGCTAATGAAACAAATACTCTTAAACTCATTAACTTAACTCAAACTTCTTTAGTTAAAAGCTTATATACACTTCCCAAAATCCTTTAGCCCAAATCCAAACTCATTTTTTTTATTTATACTCAAAAGCTTTTGTTTCAACATTATTTCAAAAATAACTTCCCAAGTTCATAAATTTTTTCCAAAATCCTAAAAAATTTCTAACTCCCAAATTTTCCGAATTTTTTTGGCAGAGTCTCCCTTGTACGGAGGAGCTTTCGCGATATCGCGATACAAATAAATATATATACATCGACCCACACGGTCGGAAACCAAAATATATGACAATATATATATCGTTTTCCCAATTATATTGGCGTAGGCGTACCTTTTTAGCAAATTTTTAAAGCAAGCAGCTAATATAACGCATATACGCGCTCCAACTCTCTCGAACGCTTCCCGTACCTGTACTTACTCAACAAACTCATCAGTTTTCAAAGATATGAACATTTTAACAACATTTCCAATATAATGTAAGCCAACATATCCATTTACATCCCAAACAAAATTTGCATAATTTCATAAGTAAATCATATTTTAAAGCATAGACAAAGTTCCTTTTCTAATTCCAAGCTACATTTTATTTCACACAAATGATTTACGTACAAGTTTACCATTCTCAATTCATAATTACTACCACCAATTCATATTCACTTCAATATTATGAATATATGCTTCACTATTTTCAATTTACTTCAACTAGAGTAATATATGCTTTTGATTCATTTACTTTTCTTTTTAATTAACCTGCATTTTCGTACAAACCCACTAAATAGATTCCAATCCATTTCCCATTATTCAAATATCTATTTCATTTACTCCTTTTAATTAATTCACTTAAATTTAAGGACTAATTTCTATGCAGGTTGTGGTTATTCAAACAAATAACCAATTCTTAAGCTTATAACCAGTTAAAATTAATTTCCAACTTAGATTCATATTAATTTTATTCAATTCTGCATGGTTCACAATCCAAGAATTCTTATCACATTATAATTATTCAATTTCATTAACCAATTCAAGTTTATATTAATATCATTCCATTCTGGATTATTTACAACTCATACATCCTTATTTCATCACAATATTTAATTAAAAGTCTTTTTCACTCTCATTTCAATTTATTAATCTCAACAGATTCCATTCAAGATTACTCAATAACGCTTTTCCACACTTATTTTTGTCTTTCTTACAATTTGATCTCATTTTCATTTAGTTCTCATTCAATTAAATATCAATTACATTAAATTTGATTAGTATATTTATTTAATTCCAATTCTCATTCACCAATTTATTTTCGAATTTATTTTATTAATAACAGGGCCCCTTCACATTATTTCACCCACGAGCATTTATTTACAATTCGAGCCATCACTATTACAATCTAATTCCATTATTCATTCAAACTTCCAATATTTATTACCACAAATTTAAATTCCATGTCACAATTGGATTTTTATCTACTTTCCAAATTCTCTTAACAAACCGCCAAAATCTTATCCATGCCAATACAAATCCCCTTTAATTTAGTTTACACTAAATTCACCTTCCAACTTCTCTTTCTTTACTTTAGCTTGTGCTAAATTCATTCTCAAACAATTCCTTTGAATTTAGTTGAGTTAAAATTTTATTCACATAATATCATTCTTACTTCCCTGAATTAAATTTTCTTTCAATTTAATTCTTTCCAAATTCTAATTCAAGTTCAACCAAATTTATTTAGCCATCTTGAATTTATATCATTTCCTTTACTATCTTAAATAAGAATTAAATTCCATTCATTTCTATTCATAACACAATTGAATCTTGTTTTTAATTAAATCCAAATCCATCTCAATTCCATCGATTGAAGTTAAATCCAATTCAATTTAATTTTAGTTCTCCATATACAAGTTCAAAACTTATTTACAAACTTAAGTTCATTCACATCTTTTGTAACGCCCCGGGGAATTTCCGACTTTCGAAAATTCGACATCGACACTCACTTTATCGACTGCCGAGAAATCGAAGGCCGAAAACCGAGATGTTATGGGTTTTAAAAAGAAAAGAAAAAGAAAGAAGAGAGAAGAGATAGGAAATAGAGAGAGAAGAAGATAGAGAATTTGAAAATAGAAGATAGAAGAATTTTAAAAATAGAACAGAAAGGAAATAAGAACGGAACAACAACAGAATCTCACAATTCGCAGCGGAACAACATATAATAATAAATAAATAATCTTTAAACAAAGAACCATATCAGTTATTACATTACATTTCATCATATTTCATTACATCATATCATCAGAGTGTACAACAACAACATACAACATCAAACAGTGCAGCGGAAAAAGAAATACTATATAAGTAATATGCCATGCCATCCAGCTTGCCTCTAGCAACTCCAGAATATCCAGAATATCCTGATAAACCTAACTCTTAACTGCCCGTGTGGAAATTGGTGGGCACCCAGAGTTTAGGAAGGAAAACAATAAACTCCAAGTCAGTCATGTGACTGGTGTGAGAACTCAAAACAGTTTATTTATCTTTAAAATCAAAATAGAGGAATATTTTTAATTCAATTCGCAATGCTTTTAAAAATGAGACTACCATAAGGCCTCCCGCACACACACACATGCAAACGCAGAATCGGAGGAGATTTCTCCTTATGATAGCCAAAGATGCTTGATACGCATTTAAAATAACATTTTTATATTATTACTAGTGCATAATGTATAACAAATCATTTCGAAAATAAAGATATAAATCTTAGCCGACATAGACATTTCGAACTATGCCTACTATAGCTACTATCCAAACAGTGGTGACCACCATAAGTGAATAGCAGGTTCTACAACTAATACCGTACAAGTTTCGTATTGGGAATTGGATTTCCAACAAATGATCAGGCCAAGGAACTTCCCATTGCCACTGAGAATGCCTCTGGATGGACATCCCCGAGAACCAAACCGGATCTCAACCAACACAAGGCCGGGTTACTCCTAACTGAGCAACAACTGACCGAATATGCCATCCCCCGGTCCTTTGGGACCTTTTTCCGAGAGCGCTCTCTAATCAATTCACACAATCATAACAAAGTGTTTTCAACATGAGTAAGTATCTGGGCTCCATACCATGATACCACCCTTTTCCAGAAGGAAATGGACACATCCTAAAGGGTGCTACCCCTCATAACCTTGCTGCTTCTTTCCTGTTTTGACCATTTCCGGGATGTGAGGCTCGACGAATTCACGTCCACAAAAACATACTTTATACAAAAGCCATGCTTTGGGTCAACAAATGATCAACACAATGATCACTAAGATAGACGATCAAATAAATGATCCTATCACAATAATCAACACAATGATCATTTCAGCATCACTCAGCATGTCACATTACCAAATTGGGAATATATCGCTGATAACTTCAACTATATAACCTTTGAGCTCGTACGTCTCAAAGAAGGGTGTTAAGCAAAGAATAAATTCTCCGCCACCAACAGAAATATATTTGAAAGAAATCGGCTTTATATCTCAAATTGTAATGTCAGACATACAATCCATACAAGTCTGTTCCGGGCTCGAACAGAACCGAAGGCACTTACAAAGAAGTCCTTGCAATCCGGATATTCACAATCCTGATCGGATTTCCCATCACTTAGGGAGTCTCTATACTGTTGCAACTCAGTGCAGAGACAATCGATAGGTCATCCTATCGCTTTCGCAAATACCGGGTCTTCAACACCGATCTTCAATGCAATTCACAACGACGTATCACATATTCGGAATGGGTTATACGACCCCATGGTCCTTTCCCGGTTAACCCGAATAGTGAGCGCTTATTCAAAAATAAGTGTGCATTCAAATTCAATCAAATCACATCAAATACCCATTCAAAGGGAAATATTGATAGTCGGTTATTGAACTATCAATTGATATGCATACATCACCAGATTCCAAATAATTTTCCCAAATTATTTATTTTCCAAAATATCTTTACAAGATATATAATTTCAACACTTCAAAAATAAATCAATATTTATTTTCACACAAATTCCACTTTCACATATAAATTCCATAATGAATTTATATTTCAAAATATTCATGCATATATGATTTCAATTATTCATTTCCAATTTATCTTCAAAAAGATAAATTCAAAATATTCACTTCATATTGGAAAATATTTCCGTACTTATTATTCATAAGTAATTCACAAATCTTTTTATTTTCAATCCTTGGAAAATATTCAATATACTTAAATCAAATTAAGTATATCTTTCATTCTTTTAAGGAAATCATTCCCTTAACATATTTATTTGGGTCAAAACGAATGTTGCGTAAAACATCGTTACCACAACCCAAAATCACTAGTATAGGGATTTGAATTTTAAATAGATATATAAATCCCAATACTATACAAAACATTTCCTTTCGGAAATCATTTACTATAACAACAGTGTTATAGTCCACATTTCCTTTTATTTCTCGAAAACGTCTATTTCAACAATAAATGTTGAAATCTATGGTTTCGAATTCTCAACACAGTTTAAAACATCGTTAGATTGTTTTAATTCAATTTAAACATCTCATTCAAACATTTTCTTTAACATATCATTCACTATTCAAAAACGTGAATATACTTCTTTAACAAATTCCATCCTTTTATTCATTTTAATTCAAAGGATTATTCACCATTTAAAATGTGAATATAACTCTATTTCTAAGTTATAACAATTAACTTATCAAAATAAGTCGTTTGCGGATTTATAAAACAACGTTTATAAATTCCATTTCTATTTATTTATAAAAACTTCCTTTTTATAAATTCCTTTATTAACCTATTCCAGTTTATAACTCAATTATAAACTACAAGTTCATATTATAAGTTAATTACTTATAAAACGATTATTTTACAAAATCGTTCATTTAACTTCCCAAATTATTAATCTTAATTTATAAGATTGTTTATTTATCCAAAATTCATTCTTTCGATAACTTTATAAATTTTATAAACCTATTGCTTATAAAATTTCATTTATAACTTCACAGTTTATAATTTCATAAATTTTCATTCATTTAGGAAATTCATTTTCACTACATTCAAACACTTATAAAAACTCGTTTTATAATGTCCATAATTCAATTTATAAATATCCATTTATAAATCTCTTAATATAAATCAATTTATATTATTCTTTAAAACGTCTTCAAATTCCTTTACAATTCCACCATTTTGATTTATAAAATAATCAAATTTTAAAAATCTTAAATTTAAACTTTTAATAATAAATTCAAAAATCCAGTTTAAACTATTTTATAAAATCATTGATCCATATTTCTCAAAAATCAATTTTTTACCGTATTTCTAAAAATCAGCTTTTTAACTATACTTCACAAAAACCATAATTTTATAACTTATAAAATTATAACTTTTATTTATTTATAATGGATCAATTCCAAAAATAAAGTATATTTTCAAAATCACTTTTAAAAACATTTTAAAAATCCCAAATCTGGGTCCAATGATGCTACACACCAAATAGTCAATCACGACTACAACGATATCATATATCAATATGATAATCAATCAAATATCAAAATATCTGAAAATCAAATAAAAACTGTTGAGGAATCCAGTTGGATCCCTCCAACCTGTTTCCTGCATCCACAAACATTAGCACAATACCAATTTCGCTCCAGTACGAAATTATCGCGGTACATGTTCTTATTAAATATTATCCACTTAATAACGGCGTAATAGGGTCTCATCCGCTAAACAAAAATGCGGGAAATCAACAACTGCAATATATACATATGCCAATATATATATATTGATATTATATATAATACCAATTTCACTGTTTATGAAATATTCGCGGTATATGTTTTTAATAAATAACATCCGCTTACTAACGGCGCATAATGTCTATTTTAACAATCAATAGATATTGATCATCATTCAAACATGCATTCAAATATTTTAAATCTAACTATTTAAAATAAAATCGAAATCTATTCGATTGAGTGAGAAGTTCTCACCTTGGTTTTAATTTCTGTTTTAGCTTTTATTTCGAATAAAATTAAACGCGCGTTTAATTTTACCCGAAATTCTCACTAACTCCAAATGACTCCAAACCAACTCCATCGCGTAGTGCTCGTCCATACGATTCCAACGCAACTGAGTTTGCATTTTTTCGACCTCGTATGAAAAAGTTATGGGTTTTTGAAGTTTGCTCACAATTTATATAAACTAATTTAACTTTAATATATAACTTCAAACCCACACTGATCATAGCCGTTCGTCCCTAACTTTGCATCTGGGCCTTCCACCGCATCTTCCCCATCATCACGTATGCGTCCAGTATTAAGAAGTTGAGGCCGAACCCATTAACAAGAATTAGGGTTGAATTATTCGCCAAAATCACTCGACGATATCACCATCAGGAACTTGCACTCGACTCGCCATGCTCCCCTCTACCCACGGCCTCAACAAGAGCAAGCTCGGCCCCCTACAGCCCACGCACGGCCACCAATTGCTCCGCCATCGTTACTCCATTCCCGATCATATCCGTATGGATTTAAAGCTCATCTCGTGCTCTTCGATTCTTTAGTTAACAACTTTTTCTAAAAACGAGTGGATTGAGAGATTTTGATGAATGAAAGAGGATGATTTCTGGCCCTAGAATCTAAAAGTGGCGGCTACTACTTTAGGGTTAGGGTTTTGTGATGTTTTATCAAATTATGAAGAGGTAGGGGCTATTTATAAGGAACGAGCGACACTATTCATCCCGGATTTTCCGAACTCCGATTTAGACGCCGCAACCAGCGTACCTAGGGTTTATCCCGCGTTCCGGACACAATGGAATAGGTTTCGGAAGCTAATTCGGAAGTATGTGCGAGTTATGGCTGAAAACGCTCAATTTAAATTAAACCGATTTAAGTCGATTTCTAGGCGTTTTAATTTGTACCGGACAAACGGTAAATCCGATTGACTTGAAATTTGAAATCTTACAATAATATCACATTACGGATCCGATGAAACTGGTTTCGTCGAATTCCGAGACTTTTTGAAAAATGGCTATTTTGACTCGCCAAATTTAAATTAAAACGATTCGATGCGTTTCGAGCTGCCACGATCAAACGATAGCTCCGATTGACACGAAAATTGAAATCCGGTAATAACTAACTATTACGGATCCAATGAAACTGGTTTCGTTCAATTCTGAGACTGTTCAAAAATTGGCTATTTTACAGTCGATTATTAAATATTAAAATATTCAATTTTCACAGATTAACTTTTATTTCGATTTTAAAAGTTCTAAAATATTTCTATAACTCCAGTATGATTAAATAAAATTTTCCAAATTATTTTAAATCATTTTTAACTCAATTTCCAATTATTTCCATAATTTAACGTATTAAATTATCGATTTAATTATTCAATTAAATCCAATAATTCAAAATAAAATTTATTTGACTTATAAATTCACTTATAAATATTTAAAATTAATTAAATATTCAAATTTAAATTAATAAAAATTCTGGGTCGTTACAATCTTTCCCCCTTAAAAGAATTTCGTCCTCGAAATTACAAGTAAGAAAGTTACAAAATCTATTAGCTTTCCAAAATCCATAGTTAAACTTTTTACCAATCTTTACTAAGTTTTCAAATCATACTTATTTATCTTTTGAAAAACAACTACTATTGTTTAACTTTCAATTCCAAATCAAAGTTTAAGTTTTCAAAATTTTCCAAATTTTCTCAAATTTTTCTAACGCCTTAAATTTCCGGAAAAATTCGCCATGTCTCCTTTGCGCGGCTCGATCCGAAAAAAAAATGACAGTATATATATCACAAATATACATCTCATCAAGTAATGAGGCATCCCGAAGGGAAAAAAGTGTAAAAGTACTGTATTTAATCCAAGATATGTACCTTATATTTTATTAGCGAGCATATACGGCTAATATAGCGCTAAAGCGAACTCCAAATGCGAAGCAAACGCGATCCGCACCTACTAATCACTCAACAAACAACATGAGAACATGCACATATGCAAATAATCTCAATATACAACATATAGCAACATAACTATATAGGTCACATAGCAAATGCAACAAATGCAAACATCAACCAACTAACATCCATAACCAATACATATTCATTCATATTCTTATTAATACTTAATGAATTGGTTTTCAATTTAAATCACATTTGATTTATTACATTGGATTTTTTTATCAACATTCATTCTCAATTCAATTAGTTATCATTACTAATTAAATCCAATTCACTTTCAATTCTATTCAAATTTATTTACTTCTAATTTGAATTCAATTTCATAGCTTTCAATTTCATTAACACTTAATGAATTATATACAATCTATCAACAATCATATAACAACCAAAGTATATTAATTTCAACCAAATTCCTTTGCTTTAAATTGATTTTCATTCAATTTTATTCAACTTCTAATAACATTAGATTTCAATGAATTAATACTTTCATTCATTATTCCATATCAACTTAAATTACATTCAATTGATTAACATTCAATCACAAAGTTGAATTCTATTATATAACTCAAGTTCATATTTATTACTTAACTTCATTAATTTAGTTTGATATCAATATCAACTTTATTCAACAATTCTTAAGTTATACTTCCATTTAACTTTAAATTCATTTCTTATTTATAACTCATATTCATAAATATATTCATATAGTTTCACTTCTTATATATATAAGTTTATTCCACAATTGTAAACACTTTAATTATAATTCAATTCTTATAATTCATTTGCTTATACAATTATTCTTTTATTTAGATTATTCAAACAACTAAACAATCACTTATATACACTTTAATAACTTTGAAAAATTATTTCTTTATATATAAAATATAATCAAGTAAAATTATTTCATTTACCCAATTTAAAACAATATTATGTCGAATTGTTCTATTCAAGTGTTTAGAAACCCCTTCGGCATAGTCTTGCGGACCACGCTGACGAAAGTTCATATACCACTCAACAAACCAATCATCACAATATAAAACAATTTTATATTCACTAACAAATACGCTCTCATAGCTATTATTACACTCAAACTCATTCTAGAGTACTGCTGACTCTATCTCTAACGAGTAATACCCTACAGAACCATGGTTGTCGCTTAACCATCAGCTCTGATACCAAATGTAACGAACAGGGGAATTTCCGACTTTCGAAAATTCGACATCGACACTCACTTTATCGACTGCCGAGAAATCGAAGGCCGAAAACCGAGATGTTATGGGTTTTAAAAAGAAAAGAAAAAGAAAGAAGAGAGAAGAGATAGGAAATAGAGAGAGAAGAAGATAGAGAATTTGAAAATAGAAGATAGAAGAATTTTAAAAATAGAACAGAAAGGAAATAAGAACGGAACAACAACAGAATCTCACAATTCGCAGCGGAACAACATATAATAATAAATGAATAATCTTTAAACAAAGAACCATATCAGTTATTACATTACATTTCATCATATTTCATTACATCATATCATCAGAGTGTACAACAACAACATACAACATCAAACAGTGCAGCGGAAAAAGATATACTATATAAGTAATATGCCATGCCATCCAGCTTGCCTCTAGCAACTCCAGAATATCCAGAATATCCTGATAAACCTAACTCTTAACTGCCCGTGTGGAAATTGGTGGGCACCCAGAGTTTAGGAAGGAAAACAATAAACTCCAAGTCAGTCATGTGACTGGTGTGAGAACTCAAAACAGTTTATTTATCTTTAAAATCAAAATAGAGGAATATTTTTAATTCAATTCGCAATGCTTTTAAAAATGAGACTACCATAAGGCCTCCCGCACACACACACATGCAAACGCAGAATCGGAGGAGATTTCTCCTTATGATAGCCAAAGATGCTTGATACGCATTTAAAATAACATTTTTATATTATTACTAGTGCATAATGTATAACAAATCATTTCGAAAATAAAGATATAAATCTTAGCCGACATAGACATTTCGAACTATGCCTACTATAGCTACTATCCAAACAGTGGTGACCACCATAAGTGAATAGCAGGTTCTACAACTAATACCGTACAAGTTTCGTATTGGGAATTGGATTTCCAACAAATGATCAGGCCAAGGAACTTCCCATTGCCACTGAGAATGCCTCTGGATGGACATCCCCGAGAACCAAACCGGATCTCAACCAACACAAGGCCGGGTTACTCTTAACTGAGCAACAACTGACCGAATATGCCATCCCCCGGTCCTTTGGGACCTTTTTCCGAGAGCACTCTCTAATCAATTCACACAATCATAACAAAGTGTTTTCAACATGAGTAAGTATCTGGGCTCCATACCATGATACCACCCTTTTCCAGAAGGAAATGGACACATCCTAAAGGGTGCTACCCCTCATAACCTTGCTGCTTCTTTCCTGTTTTGACCATTTCCGGGATGTGAGGCTCGACGAATTCACGTCCACAAAAACATACTTTATACAAAAGCCATGCTTTGGGTCAACAAATGATCAACACAATGATCACTAAGATAGACGATCAAATAAATGATCCTATCACAATAATCAACACAATGATCATTTCAGCATCACTCAGCATGTCACATTACCAAATTGGGAATATATCGCTGATAACTTCAACTATATAACCTTTGAGCTCGTACGTCTCAAAGAAGGGTGTTAAGCAAAGAATAAATTCTCCGCCACCAACAGAAATATATTTGAAAGAAATCGGCTTTATATCTCAAATTGTAATGTCAGACATACAATCCATACAAGTCTGTTCCGGGCTCGAACAGAACCGAAGGCACTTACAAAGAAGTCCTTGCAATCCGGATATTCACAATCCTGATCGGATTTCCCATCACTTAGGGAGTCTCTATACCGTTGCAACTCAGTGCAGAGACAATCGATAGGTCATCCTATCGCTTTCGCAAATACCGGGTCTTCAACACCGATCTTCAATGCAATTCACAACGACGTATCACATATTCGGAATGGGTTATACGACCCCATGGTCCTTTCCCGGTTAACCCGAATAGTGAGCGCTTATTCAAAAATAAGTGTGCATTCAAATTCAATCAAATCACATCAAATACCCATTCAAAGGGAAATATTGATAGTCGGTTATTGAACTATCAATTGATATGCATACATCACCAGATTCCAAATAATTTTCCCAAATTATTTATTTTCCAAAATATCTTTACAAGATATATAATTTCAACACTTCAAAAATAAATCAATATTTATTTTCACACAAATTCCACTTTCACATATAAATTCCATAATGAATTTATATTTCAAAATATTCATGCATATATGATTTCAATTATTCATTTCCAATTTATCTTCAAAAAGATAAATTCAAAATATTCACTTCATATTGGAAAATATTTCCGTACTTATTATTCATAAGTAATTCACAAATCTTTTTATTTTCAATCCTTGGAAAATATTCAATATACTTAAATCAAATTAAGTATATCTTTCATTCTTTTAAGGAAATCATTCCCTTAACATATTTATTTGGGTCAAAACGAATGTTGCGTAAAACATCGTTACCACAACCCAAAATCACTAGTATAGGGATTTGAATTTTAAATAGATATATAAATCCCAATACTATACAAAACATTTCCTTTCGGAAATCATTTACTATAACAACAGTGTTATAGTCCACATTTCCTTTTATTTCTCGAAAACGTCTATTTCAACAATAAATGTTGAAATCTATGGTTTCGAATTCTCAACACAGTTTAAAACATCGTTAGATTGTTTTAATTCAATTTAAACATCTCATTCAAACATTTTCTTTAACATATCATTCACTATTCAAAAACGTGAATATACTTCTTTAACAAATTCCATCCTTTTATTCATTTTAATTCAAAGGATTATTCACCATTTAAAATGTGAATATAACTCTATTTCTAAGTTATAACAATTAACTTATCAAAATAAGTCGTTTGCGGATTTATAAAACAACGTTTATAAATTCCATTTCTATTTATTTATAAAAACTTCCTTTTTATAAATTCCTTTATTAACCTATTCCAGTTTATAACTCAATTATAAACTACAAGTTCATATTATAAGTTAATTACTTATAAAACGATTATTTTACAAAATCGTTCATTTAACTTCCCAAATTATTAATCTTAATTTATAAGATTGTTTATTTATCCAAAATTCATTCTTTCGATAACTTTATAAATTTTATAAACCTATTGCTTATAAAATTTCATTTATAACTTCACAGTTTATAATTTCATAAATTTTCATTCATTTAGGAAATTCATTTTCACTACATTCAAACACTTATAAAAACTCGTTTTATAATGTCCATAATTCAATTTATAAATATCCATTTATAAATCTCTTAATATAAATCAATTTATATTATTCTTTAAAACGTCTTCAAATTCCTTTACAATTCCACCATTTTGATTTATAAAATAATCAAATTTTAAAAATCTTAAATTTAAACTTTTAATAATAAACTCAAAAATCCAGTTTAAACTATTTTATAAAATCATTGATCCATATTTCTCAAAAATCAATTTTTTACCGTATTTCTAAAAATCAGCTTTTTAACTATACTTCACAAAAACCATAATTTTATAACTTATAAAATTATAACTTTTATTTATTTATAATGGATCAATTCCAAAAATAAAGTATATTTTCAAAATCACTTTTAAAAACATTTTAAAAATCCCAAATCTGGGTCCAATGATGCTACACACCAAATAGTCAATCACGACTACAACGATATCATATATCAATATGATAATCAATCAAATATCAAAATATCTGAAAATCAAATAAAAACTGTTGAGGAATCCAGTTGGATCCCTCCAACCTGTTTCCTGCATCCACAAACATTAGCACAATACCAATTTCGCTCCAGTACGAAATTATCGCGGTACATGTTCTTATTAAATATTATCCACTTAATAACGGCGTAATAGGGTCTCATCCGCTAAACAAAAATGCGGGAAATCAACAACTGCAATATATACATATGCCAATATATATATATTGATATTATATATAATACCAATTTCACTGTTTATGAAATATTCGCGGTATATGTTTTTAATAAATAACATCCGCTTACTAACGGCGCATAATGTCTATTTTAACAATCAATAGATATTGATCATCATTCAAACATGCATTCAAATATTTTAAATCTAACTATTTAAAATAAAATCGAAATCTATTCGATTGAGTGAGAAGTTCTCACCTTGGTTTTAATTTCTGTTTTAGCTTTTATTTCGAATAAAATTAAACGCGCGTTTAATTTTACCCGAAATTCTCACTAACTCCAAATGACTCCAAACCAACTCCATCGCGTAGTGCTCGTCCATACGATTCCAACGCAACTGAGTTTGCATTTTTTCGACCTCGTATGAAAAAGTTATGGGTTTTTGAAGTTTGCTCACAATTTATATAAACTAATTTAACTTTAATATATAACTTCAAACCCACACTGATCATAGCCGTTCGTCCCTAACTTTGCATCTGGGCCTTCCACCGCATCTTCCCCATCATCACGTATGCGTCCAGTATTAAGAAGTTGAGGCCGAACCCATTAACAAGAATTAGGGTTGAATTATTCGCCAAAATCACTCGACGATATCACCATCAGGAACTTGCACTCGACTCGCCATGCTCCCCTCTACCCACGGCCTCAACAAGAGCAAGCTCGGCCCCCTACAGCCCACGCACGGCCACCAATTGCTCCGCCATCGTTACTCCATTCCCGATCATATCCGTATGGATTTAAAGCTCATCTCGTGCTCTTCGATTCTTTAGTTAACAACTTTTTCTAAAAACGAGTGGATTGAGAGATTTTGATGAATGAAAGAGGATGATTTCTGGCCCTAGAATCTAAAAGTGGCGGCTACTACTTTAGGGTTAGGGTTTTGTGATGTTTTATCAAATTATGAAGAGGTAGGGGCTATTTATAAGGAACGAGCGACACTATTCATCCCGGATTTTCCGAACTCCGATTTAGACGCCGCAACCAGCGTACCTAGGGTTTATCCCGCGTTCCGGACACAATGGAATAGGTTTCGGAAGCTAATTCGGAAGTATGTGCGAGTTATGGCTGAAAACGCTCAATTTAAATTAAACCGATTTAAGTCGATTTCTAGGCGTTTTAATTTGTACCGGACAAACGGTAAATCCGATTGACTTGAAATTTGAAATCTTACAATAATATCACATTACGGATCCGATGAAACTGGTTTCGTCGAATTCCGAGACTTTTTGAAAAATGGCTATTTTGACTCGCCAAATTTAAATTAAAACGATTCGATGCGTTTCGAGCTGCCACGATCAAACGATAGCTCCGATTGACACGAAAATTGAAATCCGGTAATAACTAACTATTACGGATCCAATGAAACTGGTTTCGTTCAATTCTGAGACTGTTCAAAAATTGGCTATTTTACAGTCGATTATTAAATATTAAAATATTCAATTTTCACAGATTAACTTTTATTTCGATTTTAAAAGTTCTAAAATATTTCTATAACTCCAGTATGATTAAATAAATTTTTCCAAATTATTTTAAATCATTTTTAACTCAATTTCCAATTATTTCCATAATTTAACGTATTAAATTATCGATTTAATTATTCAATTAAATCCAATAATTCAAAATAAAATTTATTTGACTTATAAATTCACTTATAAATATTTAAAATTAATTAAATATTCAAATTTAAATTAATAAAAATTCTGGGTCGTTACAATCTTTCCCCCTTAAAAGAATTTCGTCCTCGAAATTACAAGTAAGAAAGTTACAAAATCTATTAGCTTTCCAAAATCCATAGTTAAACTTTTTACCAATCTTTACTAAGTTTTCAAATCATACTTATTTATCTTTTGAAAAACAACTACTATTGTTTAACTTTCAATTCCAAATCAAAGTTTAAGTTTTCAAAATTTTCCAAATTTTCTCAAATTTTTCTAACGCCTTAAATTTCCGGAAAAATTCGCCATGTCTCCTTTGCGCGGCTCGATCCGAAAAAAAAATGACAGTATATATATCACAAATATACATCTCATCAAGTAATGAGGCATCCCGAAGGGAAAAAAGTGTAAAAGTACTGTATTTAATCCAAGATATGTACCTTATATTTTATTAGCGAGCATATACGGCTAATATAGCGCTAAAGCGAACTCCAAATGCGAAGCAAACGCGATCCGCACCTACTAATCACTCAACAAACAACATGAGAACATGCACATATGCAAATAATCTCAATATACAACATATAGCAACATAACTATATAGGTCACATAGCAAATGCAACAAATGCAAACATCAACCAACTAACATCCATAACCAATACGTATTCATTCATATTCTTATTAATACTTAATGAATTGGTTTTCAATTTAAATCACATTTGATTTATTACATTGGATTTTTTTATCAACATTCATTCTCAATTCAATTAGTTATCATTACTAATTAAATCCAATTCACTTTCAATTCTATTCAAATTTATTTACTTCTAATTTGAATTCAATTTCATAGCTTTCAATTTCATTAACACTTAATGAATTATATACAATCTATCAACAATCATATAACAACCAAAGTATATTAATTTCAACCAAATTCCTTTGCTTTAAATTGATTTTCATTCAATTTTATTCAACTTCTAATAACATTAGATTTCAATGAATTAATACTTTCATTCATTATTCCATATCAACTTAAATTACATTCAATTGATTAACATTCAATCACAAAGTTGAATTCTATTATATAACTCAAGTTCATATTTATTACTTAACTTCATTAATTTAGTTTGATATCAATATCAACTTTATTCAACAATTCTTAAGTTATACTTCCATTTAACTTTAAATTCATTTCTTATTTATAACTCATATTCATAAATATATTCATATAGTTTCACTTCTTATATATATAAGTTTATTCCACAATTGTAAACACTTTAATTATAATTCAATTCTTATAATTCATTTGCTTATACAATTATTCTTTTATTTAGATTATTCAAACAACTAAACAATCACTTATATACACTTTAATAACTTTGAAAAATTATTTCTTTATATATAAAATATAATCAAGTAAAATTATTTCATTTACCCAATTTAAAACAATATTATGTCGAATTGTTCTATTCAAGTGTTTAGAAACCCCTTCGGCATAGTCTTGCGGACCACGCTGACGAAAGTTCATATACCACTCAACAAACCAATCATCACAATATAAAACAATTTTATATTCACTAACAAATACGCTCTCATAGCTATTATTACACTCAAACTCATTCTAGAGTACTGCTGACTCTATCTCTAACGAGTAATACCCTACAGAACCATGGTTGTCGCTTAACCATCAGCTCTGATACCAAATGTAACGAACAGGGGAATTTCCGACTTTCGAAAATTCGACATCGACACTCACTTTATCGACTGCCGAGAAATCGAAGGCCGAAAACCGAGATGTTATGGGTTTTAAAAAGAAAAGAAAAAGAAAGAAGAGAGAAGAGATAGGAAATAGAGAGAGAAGAAGATAGAGAATTTGAAAATAGAAGATAGAAGAATTTTAAAAATAGAACAGAAAGGAAATAAGAACGGAACAACAACAGAATCTCACAATTCGCAGCGGAACAACATATAATAATAAATGAATAATCTTTAAACAAAGAACCATATCAGTTATTACATTACATTTCATCATATTTCATTACATCATATCATCAGAGTGTACAACAACAACATACAACATCAAACAGTGCAGCGGAAAAAGATATACTATATAAGTAATATGCCATGCCATCCAGCTTGCCTCTAGCAACTCCAGAATATCCAGAATATCCTGATAAACCTAACTCTTAACTGCCCGTGTGGAAATTGGTGGGCACCCAGAGTTTAGGAAGGAAAACAATAAACTCCAAGTCAGTCATGTGACTGGTGTGAGAACTCAAAACAGTTTATTTATCTTTAAAATCAAAATAGAGGAATATTTTTAATTCAATTCGCAATGCTTTTAAAAATGAGACTACCATAAGGCCTCCCGCACACACACACATGCAAACGCAGAATCGGAGGAGATTTCTCCTTATGATAGCCAAAGATGCTTGATACGCATTTAAAATAACATTTTTATATTATTACTAGTGCATAATGTATAACAAATCATTTCGAAAATAAAGATATAAATCTTAGCCGACATAGACATTTCGAACTATGCCTACTATAGCTACTATCCAAACAGTGGTGACCACCATAAGTGAATAGCAGGTTCTACAACTAATACCGTACAAGTTTCGTATTGGGAATTGGATTTCCAACAAATGATCAGGCCAAGGAACTTCCCATTGCCACTGAGAATGCCTCTGGATGGACATCCCCGAGAACCAAACCGGATCTCAACCAACACAAGGCCGGGTTACTCTTAACTGAGCAACAACTGACCGAATATGCCATCCCCCGGTCCTTTGGGACCTTTTTCCGAGAGCACTCTCTAATCAATTCACACAATCATAACAAAGTGTTTTCAACATGAGTAAGTATCTGGGCTCCATACCATGATACCACCCTTTTCCAGAAGGAAATGGACACATCCTAAAGGGTGCTACCCCTCATAACCTTGCTGCTTCTTTCCTGTTTTGACCATTTCCGGGATGTGAGGCTCGACGAATTCACGTCCACAAAAACATACTTTATACAAAAGCCATGCTTTGGGTCAACAAATGATCAACACAATGATCACTAAGATAGACGATCAAATAAATGATCCTATCACAATAATCAACACAATGATCATTTCAGCATCACTCAGCATGTCACATTACCAAATTGGGAATATATCGCTGATAACTTCAACTATATAACCTTTGAGCTCGTACGTCTCAAAGAAGGGTGTTAAGCAAAGAATAAATTCTCCGCCACCAACAGAAATATATTTGAAAGAAATCGGCTTTATATCTCAAATTGTAATGTCAGACATACAATCCATACAAGTCTGTTCCGGGCTCGAACAGAACCGAAGGCACTTACAAAGAAGTCCTTGCAATCCGGATATTCACAATCCTGATCGGATTTCCCATCACTTAGGGAGTCTCTATACCGTTGCAACTCAGTGCAGAGACAATCGATAGGTCATCCTATCGCTTTCGCAAATACCGGGTCTTCAACACCGATCTTCAATGCAATTCACAACGACGTATCACATATTCGGAATGGGTTATACGACCCCATGGTCCTTTCCCGGTTAACCCGAATAGTGAGCGCTTATTCAAAAATAAGTGTGCATTCAAATTCAATCAAATCACATCAAATACCCATTCAAAGGGAAATATTGATAGTCGGTTATTGAACTATCAATTGATATGCATACATCACCAGATTCCAAATAATTTTCCCAAATTATTTATTTTCCAAAATATCTTTACAAGATATATAATTTCAACACTTCAAAAATAAATCAATATTTATTTTCACACAAATTCCACTTTCACATATAAATTCCATAATGAATTTATATTTCAAAATATTCATGCATATATGATTTCAATTATTCATTTCCAATTTATCTTCAAAAAGATAAATTCAAAATATTCACTTCATATTGGAAAATATTTCCGTACTTATTATTCATAAGTAATTCACAAATCTTTTTATTTTCAATCCTTGGAAAATATTCAATATACTTAAATCAAATTAAGTATATCTTTCATTCTTTTAAGGAAATCATTCCCTTAACATATTTATTTGGGTCAAAACGAATGTTGCGTAAAACATCGTTACCACAACCCAAAATCACTAGTATAGGGATTTGAATTTTAAATAGATATATAAATCCCAATACTATACAAAACATTTCCTTTCGGAAATCATTTACTATAACAACAGTGTTATAGTCCACATTTCCTTTTATTTCTCGAAAACGTCTATTTCAACAATAAATGTTGAAATCTATGGTTTCGAATTCTCAACACAGTTTAAAACATCGTTAGATTGTTTTAATTCAATTTAAACATCTCATTCAAACATTTTCTTTAACATATCATTCACTATTCAAAAACGTGAATATACTTCTTTAACAAATTCCATCCTTTTATTCATTTTAATTCAAAGGATTATTCACCATTTAAAATGTGAATATAACTCTATTTCTAAGTTATAACAATTAACTTATCAAAATAAGTCGTTTGCGGATTTATAAAACAACGTTTATAAATTCCATTTCTATTTATTTATAAAAACTTCCTTTTTATAAATTCCTTTATTAACCTATTCCAGTTTATAACTCAATTATAAACTACAAGTTCATATTATAAGTTAATTACTTATAAAACGATTATTTTACAAAATCGTTCATTTAACTTCCCAAATTATTAATCTTAATTTATAAGATTGTTTATTTATCCAAAATTCATTCTTTCGATAACTTTATAAATTTTATAAACCTATTGCTTATAAAATTTCATTTATAACTTCACAGTTTATAATTTCATAAATTTTCATTCATTTAGGAAATTCATTTTCACTACATTCAAACACTTATAAAAACTCGTTTTATAATGTCCATAATTCAATTTATAAATATCCATTTATAAATCTCTTAATATAAATCAATTTATATTATTCTTTAAAACGTCTTCAAATTCCTTTACAATTCCACCATTTTGATTTATAAAATAATCAAATTTTAAAAATCTTAAATTTAAACTTTTAATAATAAACTCAAAAATCCAGTTTAAACTATTTTATAAAATCATTGATCCATATTTCTCAAAAATCAATTTTTTACCGTATTTCTAAAAATCAGCTTTTTAACTATACTTCACAGAAACCATAATTTTATAACTTATAAAATTATAACTTTTATTTATTTATAATGGATCAATTCCAAAAATAAAGTATATTTTCAAAATCACTTTTAAAAACATTTTAAAAATCCCAAATCTGGGTCCAATGATGCTACACACCAAATAGTCAATCACGACTACAACGATATCATATATCAATATGATAATCAATCAAATATCAAAATATCTGAAAATCAAATAAAAACTGTTGAGGAATCCAGTTGGATCCCTCCAACCTGTTTCCTGCATCCACAAACATTAGCACAATACCAATTTCGCTCCAGTACGAAATTATCGCGGTACATGTTCTTATTAAATATTATCCGCTTAATAACGGCGTAATAGGGTCTCATCCGCTAAACAAAAATGCGGGAAATCAACAACTGCAATATATACATATGCCAATATATATATATTGATATTATATATAATACCAATTTCACTGTTTATGAAATATTCGCGGTATATGTTTTTAATAAATAACATCCGCTTACTAACGGCGCATAATGTCTATTTTAACAATCAATAGATATTGATCATCATTCAAACATGCATTCAAATATTTTAAATCTAACTATTTAAAATAAAATCGAAATCTATTCGATTGAGTGAGAAGTTCTCACCTTGGTTTTAATTTCCGTTTTAGCTTTTATTTCGAATAAAATTAAACGCGCGTTTAATTTTACCCGAAATTCTCACTAACTCCAAATGACTCCAAACCAACTCCATCGCGTAGTGCTAGTCCATACGATTCCAACGCAACTGAGTTTGCATTTTTTCGACCTCGTATGAAAAAGTTATGGGTTTTTGAAGTTTGCTCACAATTTATATAAACTAATTTAACTTTAATATATAACTTCAAACCCACACTGATCATAGCCGTTCGTCCCTAACTTTGCATCTGGGCCTTCCACCGCATCTTCCCCATCATCACGTATGCGTCCAGTATTAAGAAGTTGAGGCCGAACCCATTAACAAGAATTAGGGTTGAATTATTCGCCAAAATCACTCGACGATATCACCATCAGGAACTTGCACTCGACTCGCCATGCTCCCCTCTACCCACGGCCTCAACAAGAGCAAGCTCGGCCCCCTACAGCCCACGCACGGCCACCAATTGCTCCGCCATCGTTACTCCATTCCCGATCATATCCGTATGGATTTAAAGCTCATCTCGTGCTCTTCGATTCTTTAGTTAACAACTTTTTCTAAAAACGAGTGGATTGAGAGATTTTGATGAATGAAAGAGGATGATTTCTGGCCCTAGAATCTAAAAGTGGCGGCTACTACTTTAGGGTTAGGGTTTTGTGATGTTTTATCAAATTATGAAGAGGTAGGGGCTATTTATAAGGAACGAGCGACACTATTCATCCCGGATTTTCCGAACTCCGATTTAGACGCCGCAACCAGCGTACCTAGGGTTTATCCCGCGTTCCGGACACAATGGAACAGGTTTCGGAAGCTAATTCGGAAGTATGTGCGAGTTATGGCTGAAAACGCTCAATTTAAATTAAACCGATTTAAGTCGATTTCTAGGCGTTTTAATTTGTACCGGACAAACGGTAAATCCGATTGACTTGAAATTTGAAATCTTACAATAATATCACATTACGGATCCGATGAAACTGGTTTCGTCGAATTCCGAGACTTTTTGAAAAATGGCTATTTTGACTCGCCAAATTTAAATTAAAACGATTCGATGCGTTTCGAGCTGCCACGATCAAACGATAGCTCCGATTGACACGAAAATTGAAATCCGGTAATAACTAACTATTACGGATCCAATGAAACTGGTTTTGTTCAATTCTGAGACTGTTCAAAAATTGGCTATTTTACAGTCGATTATTAAATATTAAAATATTCAATTTTCACAGATTAACTTTTATTTCGATTTTAAAAGTTCTAAAATATTTCTATAACTCCAGTATGATTAAATAAAATTTTCCAAATTATTTTAAATCATTTTTAACTCAATTTCCAATTATTTCCATAATTTAACGTATTAAATTATCGATTTAATTATTCAATTAAATCCAATAATTCAAAATAAAATTTATTTGACTTATAAATTCACTTATAAATATTTAAAATTAATTAAATATTCAAATTTAAATTAATAAAAATTCTGGGTCGTTACATCTTTAATCTCTCACTTTACCTTATTGCAATTTACATTTCATTAGAGATTAAGTTTGAATTCACCATACCATTTAAAATAAAACTTCAATTCCATTCAAGATTATTTATTACTCCACTGGATTTTGATTTCAATTCAATCGAAATCTCAATCAATTCCCTGTTACCTTAAATCAAATTTAATCCGAGTCCAAATTTACCTTTCCATTCATCATTTTGTTTCCAATGGATATGTCTAAAATCTTATTTACCATTCAAAGTCCATTTACCCATCTATATTTTACTTTGCCTCATCTCACTTTATATTTCATTTAAGATTTAGATTTGAATCCACTACACCATTTCAACTCCTTCCATTTTATAATTGCAATTTCAAATTATAGAAATAGCTTAAAGATATAAGTTTTCATTATATAATTATAACTCACAGCTATAACCATTTTACATTCAACTTACATTCAATTCAATTCAATCATTAAATTTTAATTCAATTTCCACTCCCACTTTTATTTAACTTATCTTAAGTCAAAATTCAATTTTTTATATTCACTTTAATAAATTTCATTCACTTCCGCTTACTCAAGTTAAATTTAATTCCTTGCACAATTGTAAATCCACAATTTCAAATTATAAGCATAACACTTAATAGCTCATGGGTACAATTTATTTCTCAATGACCCACAATTACAAGGTATTTTACGTTTCAATTTAACCCAAATCAATTTAATTCTAAGTCCAATAGTTGATTCATTTTAACTTTACACAATATTTAAATAGAATTTCCCAGAATTCAATTACCCGGTTTTATTCCAAAACCATTTTTAAATAATAATCAACTCATACACTCCTGGTATATCAAATCAAACTTCCATATTTCTAAAAGAATCTGTTTTCACCATAATAATTTCCCTTTTGAAACTTCTAAAATTACTTGTATCACAAACAAGTCCAACAAATATCATAACCAACCACTCTGGATAGCAATCCATCACTTTAGAAACCCGAAAATGAATTCTAATGATGTGGCCAGTATCATCAGGATTATTTTCCAACGAATGAAGTGAGTTTAGTGCTTTCTTACTTCCCAAATTCATTACAAAACAGTTCCCATTCAAAAATACTTCCCAAAATAATATTCCAATATTGCCTTCAAACACCTTAGCAAACATTTCAAACTCTCCCAGGATTTCAAATTTCCAAACTTTGTTTTCAATACATTTGAAATCCTTTTTAAAACTTCCGGGGTTTAAATTCTGGCTTAGTTTAAATTTAGTTATTCTTCCTTTATATAATTTATACTCATAGAATTTATTTGGTTATAACTATTTCAAATTTTAGATTCTTGTTTGATTAAGATATTAACAACCAATCATCCAAATATATATAATAATTTCAGAAAATTATTTCTTTTATATCAAAATATAATTTTGGGTAAAATTATTTCATTTACCCACTTTAAAAACAATACTATGTCGGTTTATCTTGTTTAAGAGTTTAGAAACCCCTTTCGATACGGTTGTACTTCTCGCACCGACCAGAATTCATAAACACTCAACCGATAAGTCAACACTGTACAAAAACAAATTTTATATTCACTAACAAATACGCTCTCATAGCATTATTACTCTCAACTCATTATAGAGTACTATTGACTCTATATTTAATGAGTAATTTTCCCACCAAAGCCTAGGTTGTCGCCAACCTAAGCTCCGATACCAAGTGTAACAGCCCGCAAATCCGCACCCCTTGAGTCAACACTATTTTACATCAATTAACTCAAGCGGAAATAGAAATACGAACCATTAGGGGTTAAAGAAGAAGAGATAGAAGAAGAAGAAACTAAACAATATCAGAATCTCGCAGTCGCAGCGGAGTAAAATATAATAGTAAATAATAGATCTTTACACAAAGTGAAACTATATCTGTTTTACACATCATATCATCAGAGTATATCATACAAACAATATCCATCAGTCAGACAATCATACAATCATAGTAGCGGAAATATATGTACAAGTACGAAGAATACGTCTCGGCTCCAGCTCCTCTCCTGCTCCATAGCATCCTGTCCTGAACATATAATTCTCGGTCTGACCCGAGCATTACAGTTAAATAACACCCGAGTCAGTTTGGAATACCAACTGATAATAATGAACCCAAATTGATTATTAAAGTTTAAAACTCCTTTTGAAAACAAAAGCATCTCATAAGACCACGCCACAAATAAACATGTCGGATTTTTACATTACGATAGCTAAATCACTTTTTATAGAAATCCTTTGATATTATAATAGGATCTATATACAAATACTTATAAAATAGCCGAAATTGTTTCATCTATTAAATTCCATCTACTACCCACAGAGTGGGTAATACAAACAAAACTCGCACAAGGCTCGTAGGGAGAATGGATTTCCAACAATGACTAGGCACTGGGGTACCACCTGTCATAGTACGGGGCCTGGATCACCATACCGAGGACCACGCCCAATCCCCTGCAACACAAGGCCGGACCCATCCCTTACTAGACAGTTTCGAATAAGATCACCCTGCGGTTGGGATCAGCAACCGCCCACTAATCCGAATAAAAGGGGACATCTAGACATGGATGGCCTTACTCTCAATTGGGGGCTAACCACGAAGTCTTGCTACATATCCCCTGATTTTCAGTCATTCCCATTTGATGAGGCTTGAGGCTAAGCGTTACCTTTTAGAACGTTTCACTTAGAATGCCCATCGCCCTCCTCGCGATGTTCCGAAAGCATTCATCCATACAAGTCCGTCCCGGGTTCGAACGGAACCGAAGGCACTACTCCTACTACATCCATTTTGGAAATATCCTTAGGATTAGTAGCGACTAGCCCTTGCACTTCACTGCTCCATCTTCGACTCTGAACACGTTTTTCCACGAAACGTACAAACCAGATCGAAGTGGTTTTCGAGAAATAAATCTCGATCCCGGTCTCTTCGAAACGATCAACGCATTTGTCCAATATTGATAGTCGGTGATTTAACTATCAATTAACATTCACAATCATCCATCACACAATAAATAATTCCCACATTATTTATTTTTCTCTAATATCTTTGCAGATATATTTCCATTTTCAAGTCCTTTTTAAAACACCTTTAGACCCAATTCTTCTCTTGGAATAAATCCTCCAAATGGATACTTCCCTTGAAAACATCCAAGTGCCCATACTTAAGGTTGAAAATAATTTAAATACTTTATTTTTGAAAATACATTAAAACATTAACATTAACACTACTTACATACTTAATTTAAAATATATATATACCTTTAAAAATGTTTCGAATAAAACTACTTTATAAAATATAAACTATTATCTTTAAAATAAAGTTAAACCATACTAAATTTTAAAATAACGTTATGAAACTCTATACCTTTCCTAAATAATACATTGATTGATTACCTTTAAAATAGAACCATTTTATAAAGTATAAATAATAATAATATTCTTTAAACATAGTTCTAATTACCTTTTTAAAATAATTACTACTATAGCTACTTTGATAATTGTTTACTTCTAAAATTCTTACAGATTAAACATTTTTTGAAACCATTCTTCAATAAAACTTCAAAACTTCTAACTTTTCAAAAATTAGCTTTAAAAACGTACTCGGCATCTCAGGGAAATACACTTCCATCTTAGAATAACCAAAGAATTCTTTTATCAATCCAACATGATTTATCCCAAATCAATTTTACGTTCATCCCTTAAAACCATTTCCATACTATTAAAAATAACTCCTTTTATTTTAAAGATATTGCTATTTCCTGGAAATCACTTTCAACATCCGTTCAAAATATTTAAAATAAGCTCTAGAAATTATTTAATTGAAAATAATACATAAGGAAATATATAGGGGTTTCCTAAGTATTTTAAATAAAATTTAACTTCTAAAATAAGCTTATTAAATCAAATATTCATATTAAAATTTCTTTTTGAAACTTAATACTACTTTATCTTTTTGAAAATAATTAAATACCATAATTACTAAATCAAATATTTGCTTCCACTTTAACAATTTAAAGTACTATCTCTTTCTAAAATATTCTAAACATATTTAAATTGCAAATTTATATTTTGAAAGCTTTTCTTAAAAACAAAATAAAATTTCTAGGACAAAGCACACTTCCCATCCTTTAAAATAAATCTCACTATTATTTTTAACAATTCTCAATTCCCTTTTAAACCACATATTCGAACACTTCAAATTATCCACCAATTATTTGAATTTATTTCCTTTTTAATTCTTTATTTAATAATTTCTTTAATTTTCCTTTAACCCAATTTATTTATGTTTAAATTCTTCATGTTGCATTCACCCAATATCAGCACTACACAATTTAAATTTCAATTTAAACCATCACAGCATATAAGTAAAACGCAGCACATCAAGATCTAGACAAATTATCACAAAATAATAAATAAGATATATCATAGAATATAAATTAATTTCTATTTGTGAAGGATCCAGTTGGATCCCTCCAACTGTTTTCCCCTGCATCCACAGATATTGGCACAAAAATATATATCAATTCAATCATATTCGACCAATCAAGCAATCATTTGAATATTGACTATTTAAATTAACTAATATTCCAGATGTGAGTGAGTTAAACTCACCTTGAGTTCGGCGAGCGTTCGAAATTTAAATTAAACCGAACGACGTTCGATTTAACTCAAATTTCTACTTACCGGGAATGACTCCCGAGCTGCACCCTTGCGTAGTGCTCGTCTCTGCGATTCCGGCGTTTCCTGTTTGGTTAAATTCCGATAACGTATGCAGGAGATATAAAGTTTTAAACTTGAAATATAAATTTAAAAAAAAATTATTTATTTATTTACCCAAGCAGATCGGGCCGTTAAACTCACGAAATAGAATCAAAACCGCACGTCGTCTTCCTTCTTCATCTTCATCACGCGACATCTCCAAGCAAACAAACCCACCAACGTACAAACTAGGGTTAACCAACGCTCCATTCTCGATTCACACGAACACGATCTGAAATCACCACGAGATGGCTCGTCGCGGCCTTCACCTTCGACCAGAGCCTAGAGGAACTCGGCAGCTCCACTGCCTCGAGGCGCACGTGTGAAAGACGGCCCTTCCACCATGATTTGTCGGCCATCTACCACTCCATAATCGATCGCCGTCGTTAGATATACTCGCCTCGCGAAGCCCTACAACTTTTGTTAGAGAGTTTTGGAAAAAATTTCGTGGATTATGAGAAAATCGAAGGAAAGAGATACGACATATCGGTCATAGAAATGGAAATGGCGGCTGCGGAAAGAAACTAGGGTTTTCGGCCCTGTAAACGCATATATATACGCGTAAACCCATTATTTTATTATTTTATTCACTTAAAGCAACTTTTTCAAACGAACTCCAAACAACGCATGCCGACAGGCGTTCCTAAGGTTGTAACTATGTTCCGAACACAATGGAACGTGTTTCGGAAGCTAATTTGGTCGTATGCACGAGTTACGGAAATAAACGATCAATTTAAAATTAAATCGGTTAAATCGATTTCTATGCGTTTCGTGTTGCCACGGTCAAATGACAACTCCGATTGCTATGAAAATTGGAATTCGATAATAACTAACTATTATGAATCCAATGGAACTGGTTTCGTCGAATTCCAAGACTGTGCCCCGGAAGGCTATTTTAACTCGTCTATTAAATCGAGCGATTCTGAAATTGTCGAAAAGGCTTAAAATTTTCACCATTAAAATTTTTCCTAACTTAATAATAAATCATATAAAATTTATAATCGCATTAAAAATTATTCTGACTCATTCCGGATTAAAATCTCGCTGATTGCAATATTTTATTATTAAATTTTATGATTAAATTAATATAAAATTTCAAATAATAACTGATTAACTTTTAAATTCTTCTAAAAATCCAACAACACTTTTTAAAATCCAAATGGACTAAAAATAGATTTTAAAAACATTTTTATCACTATTCACATCTAAATTCCCAAATTGTTCCAGTCCAATATTTAATCACTATTCAAAATTGAATTAAATTATCATATTTTAAAACCTATAACTTATTTTATAAATTGAACCTGATTCTCTTTGTTCCAAAATTAATTAAAAATCCTCAGTGAACATTTAAAATGAATTAAATGTTCAAAATTCAATGGCTCAAAAATCCGGGATGTTACAGTTAAACTTCTTACAAAATATTTACTAAGTTTTCAAATCCATATATAGTTATCTTTTCAAAACCAACTATATCGTTTAACCTTTAACTTCAAATAAAAACTTAATTTTCACAAAAAAATTTCCAAAATTTCCCGAAAATTTTCTAACGCCTTAAATTTTCAGAAAATTTTGCCATAACCGCCTTTGCACGGAGGAGCTTTTACAATATCACAATAGATATAAATATATATACATCGACCCGCACGGTCGGAAAATAGAAAAACAGTTCATGTTTCCTATTTTTATTGCGTAGGTGTACCTTTTTAGCATTTTTAAGCAAAGCAGTTATTTATTTAGCATTTTGCGCACCCAATCCCGCTAATGGTAGCCCCGGTACCTGTACTTACTCAATATAAACACGTAAGTGACATATATAAGAAGTTATTAACATTTTACTCTTTTAAACAACTACAACACATATATATTAAAAGAAATGCATACTAAGCAAGGTTTATAAGCAACTTATATGATTTCAACATTACTTGTAATCGTTTACAACCAATTCATATACAACGACATTTAATTATTCGTTATCAATTAGTTTACATTCACATTTGTTCACTTTCAATTCAAATCAATTTCCATTCAATTTAGATTTACTTAACTTCCAATTTGAATTCAATTGCTTTAGCTTTCAATTTTATTCATTCAACTGCATATGAATTTCTATTCAATCAATTAACAATAATCTAATAACCAATGTATATCCAATTCAACCGAATTTATTCACTTTACATTCAACATTCATGTTCACTTTGTTTACCTTCAATTTGGTTTAACATTCAATTAGCCTTAAATGAATTTACACTTATATCCATTATTCTATATCAATTCATACATTCGATTGATTAATATTCAATTCATTAGTTCAATTACCAATTTATTTTACAAATAAAGTTGAATCTTCTTTATATAACTCAAATTCATATCCATTTAATTCACTTCATTATTTTACTTCGATACCAAATTCAACTTCATTCAGCATCACTTAAGTTATATTCCTTTTCAACTTTCTACTTATAAATCCAATTCAAATTCCAACTCCAAAGTAAATTCTATTTAACTTTTACCAAAGTCAATTTTATCACTTATTCAGATTCATACCTCGTTTTGCTTAACAAAATTGTTTAACCATCTTAATAATTGGTTTTACTTACATTTTCACATTTAATAAGTTATACAGCTTATTTTTCAACTTCCAAATCTGATTTAATTTATTTTACTTTCTTTAGTTAAATTTCAAATCATACATTTTATCATACTAATTCAAATTTATTTCAACTTTACCAAAGTTAAATCTTTATTATCTCATATTATAAGTCCAAAACTTGATTATTTATATTCATCAATTCCAACTTGGATTTTAATTTCAAATTCGTTTACCACAACAAAATTCAATTTCAATTTACTATGGTAGCAAATCCATCACACAGAAACTCGAAAATGATACTGATGATGCTGCAGTCATCACCCTTATTATTCCGCAGTAACGGTAGTGAATCCAATGCTTTAAATTCTTTCAAAAATTTCTTTTATTTATAAATCTCATTTATAAATCTTGCTTATATAATTTCACTATTTCCCTTTACTTATACAAGATTATTTCACAATTGTAAATCGTTTCAATTAAAATTCCATACTTATACAATTGTTGCTTTTATATAAGTTATTTTTTCACAATTGTTGTTTTTATTCAGATTATTTGAACAACTTTGATTTACTTATATATATTTACATTGTCAACAACCAAACAATTAATTCTATATACACTTTAATAATTTTTGAAAAATTATTTCCTTGATATATAAAATATGATCGAGGTAAAATTATTTCATTTACGCAATTTAAAACAATATCATGCCGAATTGTTCTGAACAAGTTTTTAGAGATCCCTATCGATAGAGTTGTACAGACTATACCGACCAGAATCCATATACCACTCGACAAACCAATCATCACAACATAAAACAATTTTATTTTCACTAACAAATAGGCGCTCATATCTATTATTACACTCAAACCCATTCTAGAGTACTACTGACTCTATCTCTAATGAGTAACACCCAACAGAGCCAAGGTTGTCACTTAACCAAATGCTCTGATACCATATTATAAGGACCTGATTCTTCGACTTCCGAAAATCGACATCAATACATCCATTGTATCAACTGCCGAGCAATCGAATGCCGGAAAACAAAATTCTTAGGGTTTAAGAATAAGAAAAAGATGGAAGAAGAAAGAAAAAGATAGAACGGAACAATATCAGAATCTCACAATCATAATGGAACAACATATAATAGATAAATGAATATCTTTAAAACAAAGAACTATATAAGTTATTACATTACATCAGATTACATTACATTACACTATCAGAGTCAATATGCAACACAATACAAGAATGGACAGCTATACAAACTTGTCCTTACAAGCGAATTATATAGTGGAAAAGATAATATCGTATACAAGTGGTATGGCTCGCCACTTGAGCTTCAGAGCACTTCTGAATCCCGGATGACCTGATAACCTGACTCTAGGCTGCCCATGTGGAAAATTATGGGAACCTAGAGTTTAGGAAGGGAACAATAAACTCCAGGTTAGTCATGGGACTGGTGTGAGAACTAAAGAAGTTATTTATCTTTAAAATAACAAAAAAAGAGAAGTGAAAAATATCCGTAATGCTTTTGGAAAATGGAACTACCATAAGGCCTCCCCGCACACACACAATGCAAATGCAGAATTGGAGGAGATTTCTCCTTATGATAGTCAAAGATGCTTACTACACAAAACAAATCATTTTTTTTATATTTTTATTAGTGCATAGTGATGAAAGCATTTCGAAAATAGAATATAAATCTTAGCCAGCATAGACATTACGAACTATGCCTACTATAGCTACCATCCAAACAGTGGGGCGCCATCATAAGTGAATGGCAGGTAATACAACTAAAACCGTACAAGGCTCGTATTGTTTATTTGGATTTCCAACAAATGGTCAGGCTAAGGTACTTCCTAATGCCACATGGGATCGCCTCTGGCGGGACGTCCCGAGAACCTAACCGAATCTCTGCGAACACAAGGCCGGGTTACCTATGTAACTAGGTAACTACTACTCGAGTATGCCACTCCCCCGTCCTTTAGGACCTTTATCCGAGGGCCCTCGATCACCAAGCAACAACCACACAGAAAATGAGATTGGAGAAACCACATAGGTTAAGCATCAAGGCTCCATTCCTGACACCACCCTTTTCCAGAAGGAAATGACATACCCTAAAGGGAGCGGCCCTCATAACCTTGCTGCATATTCTTGTTTCGACCATTTTTGGGGTGTGAGGTCTGACAAAGTCTCGTCCACAACGCTACGTTTTTTCACAAAGCCACGCTTTGATCAACAAATGATCAATAAATAATCATCACACAACAACACTCAGCATGCCACATTACCAAATTAGGAATATATCGCTGATAACCTTCAACTACATAACCTCTGAGCTCGTACGTCTCAGGGAAGGGTGTTAAGCTAAGAGAATAAATCCTCTGCACCAACATAAATGTATTTGAAAGAAATCTGCTTTATATCTCAAAATGTAATGTCAGACATGTAACCATACAAGTCTGTTTCGGGTTCGAATAGAACTGAAGGCACTTCAAAAGAAGCCCTTGCAATTCGGGTATTCACAATCCCGATCGAATTTCCCATCACAAAGGAAATCTCCATACTGTAGCTAACTGTGCAGAGACAATCGATAGGTCACACTATCATTTTCACAAATACCCGGTCTTCAATGCTATCCATTACATCATATCACAATTCGGAATGGGTAATCCGAATAAGGAGCGCAATAATTTAAAAATAAGTGTAGCATTCAATTTCAACCAATTAACAACAAATAGCCATTTAAGGATCAATATTGATAGTCGGTTATTTAACTATCAATCAATATTCATAGCATAACTCGATTCCAAATAATCTTCCCAAATTATTTATTTTCAAAAAATATCTTTGCAAGATATAATTTCCCCACTTCAACCATTTGAAAACAAATTTCAAATCAATTTTCACCTTTACAACTTTCATTTCAAAATGGTTCATTTAAACCAATCAAATAAATCCTTACCGATTTACTTTAAATTTACGTCCCAAATTCGTAAATTTATTTCCACACTTCAAAACTAAATCAATGTTTATTTTTAAACAAATCTCTCTTTCCTTTATATATTCCATGGTCAATTTAAATTTTCAGATGTCCACTGATATACGATTTTCAAATCGATTTCAATTATTCACTTTCTATTTATCTTTAAAAGATATAATCTCAAAACATTCACTTCATATTGGAAACATTTCCATACTTATTCAATAATAAGTAATTCACAAATCCATTTATTTTCAACATTTGAAAAATATTCAATATACTTAAATCCAAATTAAGTATATATTTTATTCTTTAAGGAAAACATTCTCTTAAAAACATTTGTTTTGAGTCAAAACGAATGTTGCGTAAAACATCCTTACGACAACCCAAAATCACTAGTATAGGGATTCGAAATTAAGATAGATATATAAATCCCAATACTATATAAAGCATTTCCTTTCGAAAATCATTTACTTTAACAACGGTGTTACAATCCACCATTTCCTTCTATTTCTCGAAAACACCTATTTCAACAATGAATGTTGAAATCTATGGTTTCGATACTTAATACATTTTAAAACATCTTTGAATCGTTTTAATTCTATTTAAAATATCACTTTCCCAAAATATTTCTTTAATACATTATTCACCGTCCAAAATTGTGAATATACTTCGTTAACCAAATTCAACATTTCTACATATTTTATTTAAAGGATTATCCACTGTCCTAGTGGATATATCTCCTTTAATAAGCTATAAAAATGAATTTATCAAAATAAGTCAATTTTGGATTTATAAAACAACGTTTATAAATTCCATTTATACTTTATAACAACTTCAACTTATAAAATCACTTTATTAACAGATTCTATCCATATCCCATTTACACGCTAAAATCCAATTTATAAGTTAATTACATATAAATCTTTTATTTTACAAAAAATCTATTCATTTTATAACTTCACAATTTATAAATCTATAGATTTCATCAACTTATGAAATCCATTTATACTTCATTTCAACACTTATAAAAACTCGTTTTATAATTCCAATATTTTAATTTATAAATATTAATTTTCATAAATCTTCTATATAAATCATTTATAATAATTCAAAAATTCCAATTTAAACCATTTTATAAATTAATCAACTACCTATTTCAAAAAATCACATTTAGGTTATATTTCACAAAAATCATAATTTTTATAATATAAAAATTTAAACGTTTATTTGTTTAAAATGAACCAATTCCAAAATTAAATTTTATTATGAATTTTCGACTTAATTTTTCAAAAATCAAATTTATTTATTTTCGGCATCTAACGATACCAAAAATATATTCGGCTAAAATTTAGCCTTTAACGATTTCAATCACAAAGATAATCATGCAAATATAAATAGATCAACACATAACATTGAATCAAATTCAAATGTTTGAGGAATCCAGTTGGATCCCTCCAACCTGTTTCCCTGCATCCAAAGATGTTAGCACAATACCAATTCCGCTTCAAGGCGGAATATCGCGGTATATGGGATTCATAAAATATTATCCGCTATTATGCGGCGCAATAGGGTCTCATCCGCTATATAATGCGGGAAATCAACTCCAAGTACATATATAATACCAATTCCATATCAAGATGGAATTATCGCGGTATATGTGTTTAATAAATAATATCCGCTTAATATGCGGCGTATAGGGTCTATTTCAATACAACAGATAATAACTATCATCCAATCACACAATCAAGCAATTTTAAATCTAATATTTAAAATTTAAATCGAAACAATTCGATTGAGTGAGAAGTTCTCACCTTGAGTTTCCGATAACAGTTGTAGCGTTTTGTTTTCGAATAAAATTAAACGTACGTTTAAATTTTTCCAAAATTATCGCTAGCTCCAAATGACTCCAAACCAGCTCCATTACGTAGTGCTCGACTATACGATTCCAACAAAATTTGTTTCGTGCGTTTTCGACCTTGTATGACAAAGTTATGCTAATTTAAGTTTGTACAATTTAAAATATACTAATTAACAACTTTATTTCATCTTTTTTAAACCTAATATTATCTGGACCGTACATTTCTGCATAGAAGATCACGGTCGTCGTTTGTTTTCTTCCCCCTCCAGATTATCACGCAACCGAAAGAATCCATCGTGGCCGCCTCCCTCCATCAATTTTCGCAAACCCCACGCCCTGTTTGAAGATGATCAGAGACTACCATTTAAATGATCTCGACGAACTCCACCTACGGCCAGAAGCTCACAAAGCTCGGTCGCATATCTTGCTCGAGAAACGTGCTCGAACCCGCTGCCTTCCAGCTCCAATTGTCGTTGATCCACCGCATAATATTCGATCACCACCGTTCGAACTGTAGATCTCGATGCCATCTTCCATTTTGTAGTTGATAGTTTTGCTTGATTGCTAATGGATTGAAAGAAAATAGAGGAGGAAGGAGGATGTATTTCGGCCATTCAAATTGTTGGAGGCAGCTGACATTGAACTAGGGTTAGGGTTTCATTTTGTTTGCAAAAGTGAAATATGAAGTCCTTTTATAGAAAATTTCGCCAAAACACTATTCACTCGAAATTTTCCGAACTCCAAATCTCGCGCGGTGACCGGCGTTTCTACGGTTTACCCCACGTTCCAGACACGACGAAATAGGTATCGAGAGCCAATTAGATCATCTGTGTTACAGCAATAAACGATCAATTTTAAATTAAATCGATTCAACTAATTTCTATGCGTTTTGGCTTGTCCCGGACAAATCGTAAATCTGATTGACACGAAATTTGAAACCCTACAATAATATAATATTACGGATCCGATGAAATGGGTTTCGTTGAAATCCGAGACTGTTTGAAAAATGGCTATTTTAACTCGTCAATTAAATATTAAAATATTCAATTTCTGCAAATTAACTTTTAATTCAATTTTTCAAAGTTCACAAACATTGTTCTAACTCCAATATGATTTAATATAACTTTATAAATCATTTTTAATCACATTAAACCTTAATTCCCAATTTTTTTAGGCAATTTAAAATATTAAATTATCGATTTAATTATCCAATTAAATCTAAATATTCCAAAAATAAAATATTCGACTTATAAATTTTACTTGTTGATATTTAAAATCAATTGAATATCTGAATTTCAAATGACAGAAATTCTGGGTCGTTACAACATGGGCATGACCATCTCTGGTGGGGTCAAGAGGTTGACATGACAAAGGGTTTCAGGTCGGCTGGAGGTGGTGGTGTAGGTGGTAGCATAGGGGGTGATGAAGGTGGTGGAAGCATATATGTGCTCGGGTAGGTTATTCAAGAGGAGTTTGGAGTATTTGGTGATGGATCATCATCATGAGATGGCTCGACAACTGATGGTCAGTAAGGAGAAGGTGGTGGAGGCTGGCTCAGGTGGTGGTGGAGGCAGCCAAGCTGAAGGAGGAGCAAGGGCCGAACCTAAAAAAGAAGAAACAAGTGCAAATCAAAATAAATCAATGAAAAAGTGAAAAAAGAAAAGAAGTTTACCAGTTTTTTTTCCCAAGCAATGCCCGATATTTTTTTCAGAGACGAGGAGAAAAATGTTTACATGAAATGAAAAGAGATAGTTAGCTGAAGGAATGAGTTAAGGGAGCCAATTGAATGAAAAGTGATGGTTGAAATGTGAAAAGGTGAGAATACAAAGAGCCTTAAGAAATAAAAAGTCACAAAACCTTTCACATTTCTCTAATTTCTTTTATAAATTTAAATAATTGAAATATATATAATAATTCAGTTAAAATATGAAAATATAACAAATAAACAAAATATAAATAAATATTAATTATGTATAATTAAATCAAGAAAAATAGCAAAAATTGCCAACTGGGCTAGAAAATTTGAAAATAAATGCAATGAACTTTGAAATTTTTTTATATGCATGAAAAATATTTATAAATAAAGATAAGGACATAAAATAAAAATGCATTCACAAAAATAAATAAATAAATTTTAATTAAATATAATTTAAATGTAGAAAACAGGAGATAAATAGAAACCAGCCTTTAAAAATAGGAAATAAATGCAATAAATTTTGGAAAAATTCTATTATCACTTTAAAAATATTTAGAAATGAAATCTTACAAATAAAACAAATTTAAAATAATTTCAAAATGAAATAAAGTCAAATTTAAATTATATTCAGAAATATAGGGTTGTTGCACTCTCCCCCACTCAAATCTTTTCGTCCTAAAAAAGAACGTAAAGGAAAAATAAAGAGAAACATGGTAGAAAAACAAAATAGTACCTGAAACGAACAATTCCGGATTCGAAGCACGAATGCTCTCCTCCATTTCCAAGGTACAATCCTAATCGTCAGTACTTCATAGTACTTTGACAAGATTAACAGATTTCCTTCTTAGCTACTTCGTACCTCTATCGACAATACGAAGTGGCTCCCTCTCGACAGTCAGATTAGGCTAAATATCCAACTATCAAAAGCAAAAGGCTGAACCAAAAAGAGATGGGTCAAGAAGATATTAGAGGAGATGTGAGATATGGAAGACATCATGCACTCCAGACAACTTCTCGGCAAATCCAGTCGATAAGCCAAAGAACCAACTCTTTCCACAAATGCGAAAAGGACCCTCGAAAAGCAAGAAGAGGGTAGGAATAGCTAGAAGGGGAAATAGATTGAAAGACAAGGATGAAACATTATTTTAAAACCATCTAAATTTCAATTTAAAATTTTATATTTAACATTTTTAACATTTTATAATGTGATGAATAGCCATTTGATTCAATTTTAATAGTTCAAAGAAAACAATATTTAAAACAATTTAAATCATGATTAAAATATCCTTTATATAATACTTTGCCAAAATACTTTTATAACTCGATGTCTTAACAAGTTTACTTTCGTTCCTACAGACTCTGGCCATGCGTTGACCAGGCGCAAAACTAGAATTCTCTAGGTACTGTAGACTTATTTCAACACTCAGTGAAATACTGGAAAACCTTTTAAAAACAAAACATATGGAAATTATAATCCAAACAAATCAACGAAACCAAACATATCGATCATGGATCGCGGATACACAATGGTTACACCTGGATCCCCTAGGAAATATCTGTTCCCGTAGGCAAACTACCGCAGCCCTGCGATTACGCCAGGAAGACTAGTAGTACCGCAAATACACAATGGTTACGCCTGGATCCCCCAGGAAACATACGTACCCTTAGGCTCTCGCAGCCCCTGTAGATTACGCTACCAAGCGACCCAATAGATCACAGATACACAATGGTTATGCCTGGATCCCCTAGGAAACATCCGTACCCTTAGGCTCTCGCAGCCACTGTGAATTACGCTATGCAGTCGTGATCATAAGACCATGGAGATCTCCATGGAATTCGATGGACTACTCGAGTATCATATCCGGAAAATCCAAATCAGAGAGAATAATAGCGATAGAATGAATCCACAGTGTGGCCACAAAGCGGATATCAAGCAGAAGCCACTTTCCATATCTGTACTTCGAAAATATGTATCATATAGTACCTTTCAAAATCACTTTCAAATATCATACTTATATAAAGTCCATTATATATAAGGTTTCATTTCAGATCGAATACTTTCCAAATCAATAGTATATCAAATCATACATATCGAATACTTTCCAAATCAATAGTATATCAAATCATACTTATATAAACTTTGATTATATAAGATTTCTCATTACAAATTGAGTACCCTTCCAAATCAACAGTTTCAAATCACTTCATACTTATACAAATCAATTTCATACTTATAAAAATCCATTTATATAAGTTTGATAACACCCAAATCAAAGTATTTAAATAAACAAGGTTCTCAATTTCAAACCATTTCAATATCAATTCAGTTTCAAAATCATATATGATTTCTCCATATCATTTCTTGCTAATTTCATATATTCAGTTTCAAAGTTTCTTAAAACAATAGATTTAAAAAATAATCCAAATGAACAAATGAACAAAAATTTAGGTCAAACAAATTCATTTCCATTTCGAACATATATTCACTTTCAAAAATCATAATACTTTCAAAGTTATAAATCTTTCAAAACCAAAATACTTGAAATCATTACACTTTGAAAATCATAACCTTTCGAAATCATACATTTGAAATCACAAAACATTCCTTTAGTTCTTTACATTTCACAAATTTATTCAATTAAACTAAATCTAAAATTTCCAATTTTAATTCAATTCAAACCAAACTAAACTTATACTCTTTATCAAATACCCTATACCTTTCCAAATTACTTAGCTTTGAAAAGTTAACCCTGATTTGGAAGTGCCCGAACCTTCAAAATAGTCGAAGAGATCATATTTTAAATCCAAGAGTTGAAAATCACCAACAAATCAGTAAGCCAATTCCAAAAGATAGGGTTATACCCTGTGCAGTTAATGCGCTTGGTAGATTCAAAGCGGTGGAGGTGCAAAAAGTCATAGCGGGGATACAGCGAGGATATAGCGGGATATACCGGATGGCTCTAAAATAGCATATAAAACTCGTACTTAATGTTTTTACAAATATATAAATGGTAATTAAATGAAAAATTATCATTCAATTAAATTATAAATAATACATAAATAATTTTAAATAAAAACATGTACGAATATACTTTAAATAAATGAAAAACTGTTATATAACATAATTGAATTTGGTAGAATATTAGAGTATTTTCAGTTATGAAAATATATTAAAAATTAAATCAAATAAATTAGTTTCATAATTTTATAATGTATAAATGCAAATTTTCAATTCATTTTATTAAAAAAGATATAGCGGGAATAGCGGAATATAGCGGAAATAACGGGATATAGCGGAAATAGCGGGGATTAAAGCGGAAATGCTATATTCTGGGGCTATATGGAAAAATCGTAGCGGTAGAAATCCGCTATGAGATATAGCTTAGTTGTAGCGGGGTAATAGCGGGGCATTAACTACACAGGTTATACCAAAAAAAATCTGAATCTCGAGGACTGAACACCAGCTTACTTTAAATCATTTCAAATATATATATACATATATCTTTCGAATATCAAGCCATACTTCAAAATCTGAAACCAGAATTTGGTTTCACAAAATCACTCGCGTAGCAAAGCTAGTAGAGTGGCCTCTCCCTCACTCAGAAACTTGAAAATCAATGTCGATGATGCATGCATTCATCATCGAAATTATTTTCTAACGACATAAGTGGGTTCTGGACTTTTATTTTCTTGAAACTTCTTTGAAATCTCTTCAAAATCATTGGAATTCGTTCGAATACATTTTAAACATTTCTTATTCGAAAAATATCTTTAAATCATATTATTATTATTATATATTTTCCAAATCTTAAAACCGCTTTCAAAACACCGGAGTCTGATTCCTAAAAATTCAAATTCAAAACCCTTCAGTTATAAATCATTTTATAGAAATTTAAATTCTCATAAATTTTCAAAATTTCAAATCCTATCAAAGCTTCAAATTTTCATTTTTTAAAAGATATAAAATCCTTAACGAAAACATTTTATAAAAAGGTGGTCATCCTTATCAAAAAAATAATTTCAATGTATGTACAAATTCAAAATACAACCAAACCCAAATTTCCAAAGAATGATTCAAGGTTAGATTTCCAACAAACAGAGATTCAAATTTCATATCATATGAAAACAAGAACATAAATATCTTAGTTTGAGAACTTCAGCAAAGCAAAAGATACAATAGAGTTCATGGATGAAATGTAACAACTACTGATAACAAACAGATCCACAGAATACAACCCTACATAAACAAAGCAGCGGTATTAATTCTATCGGGTGGTACTTCAATGGGTCTAGAACACTCCCCCTCAATATGCCCCCAACTTCTACATTTCTAGCATAAATGCATCACACTCCCATCTTCCTTCTCGAACTATGGATACACAGATTCCCTTCCATATTGTCTCTCAGGGCAATCTCTGGCTATATGACCAAACTTCCTACAATGGTAGCAAATGGTTGGTAGACCAATTGATGCAGCGGGAGCAGATTTCACTTTCCTCACCTTCTGGCAGTGGCTTGGAAAGTGTACCTTCTCTTGGCATTTAAAACAGAAAATCTTGGACCGAAACTATTAGCCCTCCACCCATTTTCCCCCGTTTCTCTTCCTACACATGGCTGCATGGTGTCCCTTCTCATGACAGCAATAACAAATGACATGGTCATAAGGACCAGGTCCTGCCCTTTCCTTCCACAGCCTTTCCTACTCCTCGATAACTTCCTTCCGCTCCTTACGGGCTAGTGCTCTTCGTGCCCGACTAGTTTCTTTCTGCTCTTCCGATTTAGCCATATCTAAAATAACTTCCTATCATCAAAGAGTTTGAATCAACAAGATAGGAATAAAATTCTAATGAATCCAAACAAAAGGATTACTAACAAGGCGGATACAAGAGGGATGAAGTTTAGGAAATCTTGATTTCAAAATAAGAAAAATTTTGTACCAAAATAATCTTTGAAAATATTTTAAAAAATCATTTGGAAATTATTTTATACTTTGAAAATACGCTCTCTCACAAAAAAAGATTCTAAGATTGATTTCAGTCATTCTAGGGTGTTTCTACCCTATCTCTAATGAGTTTTTGCTCTGTAGTCTATGGTTTATCTAAAACCAAAGCCCTGGTACCAACTATAACGGGCCGAGCCAATGGGGTAATGCTCACCGTAGCATACATTGGTACCTGTGTTTTTCCTTTACGGTCAGCCTCTCGACTACACCACCAACCCCCGCGGGGACATGTAGGAGTAAGAGTCAACCGTTCGCTACCAAACCAGGAAGCGAGAACCCTTATCATGCTGCACCCTTCAAGTGCAATGGCAGACACACATGCCGGACTTGAATTGCTCAAAATACCGCGTTGTAATTAAATTTGGAGCAAATGAAATACAATCACAGAATCACACACAGAAATATCAGAATAACTCGCAGCGGAAATTAAAATACCATAGTTTCATGAAGCTACTATAACAAACTCTCAAAACATAATACATAATATCATTCTGGAAAAACCATATACAATAGAAATCTCAAATACATAGAAGTTTATAAATACCAGAATTGAAATAGAACAACTGAAACTGAAAGGGAATAGATAACTAGATAAGCAGAATCTCCAGCGATTCCTAGCTCCAGAAAAAGAAATCCAAAGCTAAACTGTAAATACTCAGGCTGACCCGAGCATAAAGTAAAACACAAAACACTCGAGTTAGGACATATATACTTATATAATATAAACCAACTCAAGTGAACTTTCATAAAAATGCACAATAACTTAAAGGGTGCTTGGGATCGCCCATCCTTTAAGAATCAGTTAAATTATAAATCAAATACATCCCGTGGGGTATTTTATATTTAGAAGTCAAATATCTTTTAAAAATTCAAAATCATTCAAAATCCATTTCAAAATATCAAATATTGTATCTTCCAAACCACATTCATTTATTTAAAATACCATTTCAACACACATTTCAAAATAGTTTATATTTCAAAACAAATTACTTTATTCTAAATCATAAAATGAAGTTATTATATTTAATAATTAAATTATTAAATTTCCAAAATTTTAATCTTTTTCAAAATTCATTTATTCACTTAAGTTTGTGAAAACTGTGAAAATTCACCTTTTGCAGCATTTAGAAAATGCTACAGAATGTTACATTCGAAACAGTTCAACTTAACAAAAGACAGCATTTAAAATGTTGTAATAGAGTTACATTAGTTTCAGATAAACTTAGTTAAGTTCAATAATTATAGCACTTACAAAGTGCTATAATAGCATTTAATTAAATTTAGCCATTTGGTTCATTATTACGAACTACAGCATTTACAAATGCTGTAATATCATTTACATTAAAAATAATAGCATTTCAAAAAATGCAGTTAATTAACTTCAAATATTCAATATAATTCCACAAACAATTATATTTTTATTTAAATCATTTTTAACTTATCAAATCACATATTTTCACTTTTAAAACAATCATTCAAATTCCCTTATATTCATGATTTTATAAAGTTAAATTTCCATTCAAAAATCAAGATTTTATAATAATTCACTTATTAAATTCCAACATTAAATTTTGAATTCATTAGTTTAAATTTAACTTAACACTTAAGTTTAAATTTTCAAACATAACTTAATTTCATATGATCGTCATTAACATGCATAAACATTTTATATTACTATCGTAACAACCTGGTATTTTCAGCCATTCGCATCCACACACGCCGGACTTGAATTGCTCAAAATACCACGTTGTAAATAAACTTTGAGCAAATGAAATACAATCCCATAATCATAGACATGGAAATATCAGAATAACTCGCAGCTGAAATTAAAATACCATATTAGTTCATGAAGCTACTATAACATACTCTCAAATACATAGAGGTTTATAAATATCAGAACTGAAATAGAGCAACTAAAACTGAAAGGGAATAGATAACTAGATAAGCAGATTCTCCATCGATTCCTAGCTCCAGAAAAAGAAATCCAAAGCTAAGTTGTAAATACTCAGGCTGACCCGAACGTAAAGTAAAATGCAAAACACTCGAGTCAGGACATATATACTTATATAATGTAAACCAACCCAAGTGAACGGCAGTAGAAATGCACAATAACTTAAAGGATGCTTGGCATCGCCCATCCTTTAAGAATCAGTTAAATTATAAATCAAATACATCCAGTGGTTAAATTTTCAAAATGGTATTTTATACTTCGAAGTCAAATATCATTTAAAAATTCAAAATCATTCAAAATCCATTTCGAAATATCAAATATCGTATCTTCCAAACCACATTCATTTATTTAAAATACTATTTCAACACACATTTCAAAATAGTTTATATTTCAAAACAAATTACTTCATTCTAAATCATAAAATGAAGTTATTATATTTAATAATTAAATTATTAAATTTTCAAAATTTTAATCTTTTTCAAAATTCATTTATTCACTTAAATTTGTCAAAACTGTGAAAATTCACCTTTCGCAGTATTTAGAAAATGCTATAGGAAGTTCCATTCAAAACAGTTCAATTTAACAAAAGACATCATTTAGAATGCTGTAATAGGGTTACATTAGTTTCAAGTAAACTTAGTTAAATTCAACAATTATAGCACTTACAACGTGCTATAATAGCCTTTAATTAAATTTAGCCATTTGGTACATTATTATCAACTACAGCGTTTACAAATGATGTAATATCATTTACATTAGAAATAATAGCATTTCAAAAAATGCAGTTAATTAACTTCAAATATTCAATATAATTCCACAAACAATTATATTTTTATTTAAATCAATTTTTACTTATCGAATCACATATTTTCACTTTTAAAATAATCATTCAAATACCTTATATTCATGATTTTATAAAGTTAAATTTCCACTCAAAAATCAAGATCTAATAAAATTTCACTTATTAAATTCCAACATTAAACTTTAAATTCATTAGTTTAAATTTAACTTAACACTTAAGTTTAAATTTTCAAATATAACTTAATTTCATTATATTCACTTAACTTAAAATTCACCTTTAAGCCAAATTCATAAGTTTCCAATTTTAGTTATATTTCAAAGTTTCAACTTAAATATTCATTCATTTCACATTTTAACTTTATTCAAAAATCATTTAAATTCATTTTATTCCAAATTATCATAAATTTAGCATATTCCAGATTTAATTTAAATTCCATTTAATTAAATCAAAATTTCCAAAATAACTTACATCTCATATTTTCTAACTTTTCCATAATTTATTTCACTTATAAATTTTCAAAAAAATCAATAATACTTTACAAAAATAATTTTTAATTAAGTTAAAATCAAAATTTTATAATATTTACATTTCTAAAATATTTTAAATTTTCTAGAAAAACATATTTTAACCGCGGGTATGTATATCATTTTCTACACTAGGAAAAGTGATACGGGTAGTATATCATTGCAACCCGTAATTTACAAAGAAAACCCGGGTTTTATCATTTCAAACCCGCAGTCCCAAGTAAATGAAATAATTTGAAAATCGCTCAGGCCTATCATTTGAGCCCATAACGGTTTTCCCTATTCTAAAGTCCATTCGGGTATGTATCATTTCAATCCATAGTGAGTCTAATCTAAAGGGAACTTGCAGTGTGATAAACTGATATAAATAATAGAACAACATATTATAAAAGTAACATATGATATAACAGGTGTTTAAGCATGGGTGAACATCATATAATCATAGCATAGTAGATATAATATGGTGATGCATTTCACAGATTCAAAAGTGGTCAATTTACTAGTTATACAGGTATAAACTGTCTGGTGAGAATAACTCGCAGGTATAGCTGGAGATGACAACTGAAACACATAAACAACGATCTTCAGAGGCATGAAAGCACGATAAGGATTCGAGTGGGAGAGCAAAAGATTAATTTCCTTGAATACAATTCAAACAAAACAATATAAAAAATATAAGCTTTCAACTCAAAATACGATTAAACAACGCCAGAATTAACTGCATAAATAAAAACTAAAAGCTTTGCACTTGCTTTCAACCTTCCTTAGGCTCGGCTATAGGTTATATTACATGGCCAAAGCGTGGTTTTTGACCTGGTTTTGTGTTCATAAGGGGTCGTCCTACATGGGAAATGTAACGACCCGAAACTTTCAATCCCGAAAATTCCAGATAGTTAGAGAAAAGAAGAAAGAGAAAAAAGAAGAAACAGAAACTAAAACTCAAAATCTCACATTCGCAGCGGATAAAATATAATAACAAATAAAATAACAGTTTACAAAGCAGAACTGTATCAGTACATTACATTTTTACATCAGAGTTTAAACAATACACAACACTGGACAGTTTAAGACAACATGTCCTAAATTTACAATAGCATATCACAACGGAAAACACCATACGTTGCTGCCCTCCAACTTGCCTCCTGAGCTCCAAAACGACCTTACCTGAAAATCTGTAATACTCGGTCTGACCCGAGCATTACATCAAAGTAACACCCGGATCAGGCTGAAAACCAGCGTGAGTAAACGCAACTAACAAGGAATACAAAAGCATACAACTCATATAAACCCGGGTAACTCGGGGTAATTCGTATCAATTTACAACTTCACAAGTCATTATAGACATTACTTACATCACACATTAATTTCTAAGTACTAAAACTTATATTAAATGGTCCAATTCACTTTAATCATTCCATTTCATTCTATTGATTCCACACATCAAATTATAAAGAATCGAAGGGGTTTCGGGTATTTACTAATACCCGACTCCGGTCTCTTCGAGTTCAATACCATTTTAACCCACGTTATTCAAGTGAAAACAATTCAACCTTAGATATATAATGTCACTTTCATACAGTAATTCATTGTAGATAGTCACATTATCACTATACAACCCAACATTTCATGAAACAAAACATTTCGTATTTCATAACATCACAATCACATACTAGGGCTAACAAATAATCCAAGCATTCCATACTATTCTATCATCTAAAAGCAAGGTTAATTAGTCGTACCATTTCTAATGGATTTAATTAATTACCTCCATCACAACACATCCTGCTTACTCAACCATAAATTAATTTCAATTCAATAAATTAATTATTCGTTAACTATTCACTTAAATCAACCTTCTTTAATTATCTTTGGTTGATTATTTCTTAATTACATTTAAGTAATTACACAAATTAATTAACCTTACCATTCACAGTAATTATCCTCAGTTAAGTACTCAAATTTATTTATCTTATAACCACTTATATTGATTAACTATCCTTAATTAGTCACACTCATTAATTTACTAATCCTTAATTAATTTTCTTAATTAATCAATCAATCTTTTGATTAAGTAATCCTTAATTAATAAATTTCTTAATTTATCAATCCTATAATAAATTACACCAAGTAATTAGTCCTCAATTACTCCCATTAGATAAACTACCTTACATTATTTCCATTCAGAAATTTATTATTTTGGTTAATTATCCTCCATTAACTATCATCTAATCATTAATTAATTTAACCCTTAATTCATAATTAAATTAATTAACTCCTAATAATTTATCCTTTAATTACTTACATTAAGTAATTAAATATTTAAGTAATTTATCTCTAACTACTTATTAACAGATTTCTAATTTCCAATTGATTAATCTTATTTAATTAATTCACCACCCTTAATAATTAATTTATTAATCCTTAATAAATTTATTTCCCTTTTATTCCTTAATTTTTATTAATCTTTAATCACCACGTCTTTGGCTTACTTTAAAGATAACTCATTTATTCACTTAATCTTTGTTAACACATAAATTAACTCCTTAATTACATACTTAAGTAAGTTTAAATAAACTTCAAGAATCGATTTAATTTAAGTAAAACTTATTACACAACTTCTTAAACTAAGATTAAAAACATTATTATACAAAGATAATAAACTTTAAAAGAAAAACAGTTAACTTGATTACTCTGAGTTAATCACAACCCTTACTTATTCATTAAAACAGTTAAATTACGGTTCAACCCATAGTCATCCCGAGTTCCCCTAAAGGAAACCTCCCTTCCTCTTCTTCTTTTTCTTTTTATATAGAACTTAGTTAAAGACAAAACTGTAAACAACTACATACGCGAACCCGAAGCCCAACTCGAGTCACCACTATAAAAACACGATGTTGACTTCGAGATGAAGACTCTGAGCCAAGCTCTGACACATACGAAACCTTCGTGCACGTGCATACGGCGTCGCTGCTGCTCCGGTAGGTACTATGACATCAGGCAAGTCAGCGATGATCCATACCATCAATTTCCACCGCCCAGTCATCCCCAGCAAAACCAAACCAAAATCGAGCACTTAAGGTCGACTGGAACCAAAAACATCATTGGTAATTCATTGACCACCGACGATCCTACCTACCTGGAACCACGCCGCCTTGACTAAAACCTCGCTTCGACCTCCAACATCGAACTCCCCCTGTCGCGATCATCTTCGGTCTTCCGTAGCCTACGCCATTGCCTGACAGCAATCACGACCCAAACTCACTGGAAAACCCTAGTTCAACCTCCCCTGGCCACTACGAACACTATAAAAATCCACCGCCATTTTTCCAAAGAACCCCACCACATTGGCCATCTCTAGGCCAAACGACAACCAATTCGATCACGTCGATCATCGGAATCCTTCGAATTTCCAAATCGCGTCCATCTCGAGATAAATCGCCAAATACTTGACTACAATTTACATTGTAAATTCCTAAATTTAGAATTCATTACCACGAATCTAATCATGGATTCAATTCATGAATTCATGACATTTGATTTCTTTATCCAAATTTACAGTTCACTGTTTTTTTTATAACTCTTGAGATAATTACTTAATACAAATTCCTTAATCTATTTATTTTTTAAATTTATATTATGCCACCATCATCATTTTATCCAAAAGAATTTAGATTAATCTGAGTGTAACAGTATGTTTGATTCTTTTTCCCTTTTATTTTGTTCTGTTGTTTGAACACAAACCATCCCAGTCTTCAAATATGTGCATACAGGTATAAATATCCATATTCGCAGAGCAAAGAATATTCATACAATTTTACTATAACATCCCATACACTTTATCATAGACGTTAAGTAAAATTTTGATTTAAAACTGTTTTTAACATAAATGTTTACTCACTGTTAAATTTTTGAACAGAGAAGATAAGACAGCACCTTGTTCAGGCAACAACATTCAGATCTAGGCATAAGTACTCTTTTTTTTTACTTCTAGGAAATACTAAAAAGAATGTTGGTTACCTTTAGAAACTTTTACTTATCTACAGTTTTGCTAAAGATTTTCGGACTTGAAAGATTTAGCTACTCACCTCTAATGAAATCAGAGAAGGCCTGAGATGGGAAAAATTGCAATTCTTTTTCTTTGATCTTGTTACTTGATTAGCTAACTGATTTGGGTTGTTGAACTCTTATTGAATTTGCTTGTTGATGATTGACTTAGCTGTCCGCATGTTGAACAGAGGAGCAAACTTGATTGTATTTCTGCAAAAATCTAGAATTTATTTGATCTTGAAGTTGCAAATCTTGGATTAGAAACAGCAGCTTGGATTATGAACTTGATTGGGTTGAGTTGATTTCTTGCTTGTATATTTAGTTGAGCTTTGATTTGCTTGAATCTTATTCTTGAATCAGGTTGGAGATGCTTTTGGATTTTATTTAATTTCTTGATGAACTTTTGAAACTTGAAGCTTAGTTGATTTGAGGAAATAGACTGTTTAATATTTTCTGATTCTCAGGTTTTTGAAATGTAAAAATGAAACCTGGTTCTTCTTTCAAATACATGTCATCCATATTTTGAATTAAAAGAAATGCCACTTGTAAATGCATTTTCTCTAAGCCTACACATGTTTAAATGCATGTATGTAAGCTTACAAATGTTTTGGGTCTATAAATTAAATATTCCTTATGTTTTATATTTTATTTTTATTTTTAAGGGAACAAATTGCCACATGTAAATTCATGCTATATTGATCCAACATTTGCATTTTTGCATGTGTTTATATTTTTACAAATGTCATAGACCATATTTCTTATGTTAACATATGTATTATATTTTATAAATTGTGTATTAGGTTAATAAATGTTTATATACATATATTTAGCTATTATGTTTTTATTAAATGATGTTCTACAACTATTTATTACAAGTAATACTCTCAATATATTTATTTAAATTTCAAATCCAAATTTCAAATCACAATTTATTTATAAACCATTCAAATCCTAAATATACATATATTTATATTTTATTATCAGAATTATTTATTTAACTTATTAATTAGTATTTTTACTAATTAATCCTGTTAACTATCAATTAACAGATATTCCAAAATTCAGGTTATCACATTCCTCCCCTAATTGAATCTTTTCGTCCTCGAAAAGGTACGAAGCTAGAAATATTAAATGCTTAAAATTATATTAATTTTCTTTGATCATTTTTAAAACACTTTTTAAAATCCATATAATATTACCAAAAGAGTTTCTATAAAAATATCATTTTATAACTCGATGTTTCAACAAGTCCAACCTTGTTCTTATAGAAATTCGGTCATACGTTGATCAGGCGTACGACTGAAATTCTATAAGTACTTAGAAGACCCGTTTTTAACACCTAGTAAAAATAATTGAAAAATAATTTTATTGAAAATATAGGAAACAGTTTTTGAAAATGGAGGATATATCTTTGGTGAGAATGCTCTGGAAATCATCACCCCCATCCATGGTCGCAGTTAACCCGATGGTTACGTTGCCATCCCGACAAAATCCATAGATAACTGTAGGCCTCTGCGCCCCTCGATTACACCATGGAACCCGCTACAGATCACAGCTACAACTGGGATTACGTAGCTATCATGGCAAAAACCCATATAACTGTAGGCATCAGCGCCCTCGAATTTCGCTGCCAAAAAAATGAAACTTCTCCACTCCACTTGACCATAGATCGCAGTCTACCGATGTTGCGTTGCCTTCCCGGCAAAATCAAGTGTAGACCGTTGACACTCATCCTCCACACGATTTTCGCTGTGGTCCCCACAGTAGATCGCAGTGACATCGAGTTACACTGTCGTCACAGCATAACCCAAATGCCCCTGTAGGCATCAGCGCCATCGACTTTCGCTACCCAATAATCCTCAGGAACTAGTTTGTCCAGATTCCTCACAGGATCAACATTAGAACCCCCCATGAGGCTCAAGGCAGCACCACCCAGTGGTACTCCTGAGAAGTCCATTCCAAGGGAGCGCCTTTTTTCCCAGAGCCATCATCAAAACATTTTATACTATACATATATAGTATCTTTAAATCATACACCTAGTATGATCTCATACAAAACTCCTTTATACAAAATCGATTATCCAAAAATCGATAATTCTCAAACTAGGCTTTCCAAATTCAATATTGATTTTACTCAAAAATCAAAAGCCTTTCCAAATCCATAGGTTCCCAAAACTTTTTTTTCAAAATCCACAAATGATCCTTTACATATATATATATATATATATATATATATATATATATAATTTTTAAAACTTTGGATCATTTTCAAACTTGTATAAAACTCCTTTTATACTTCAAAACACCTTCAAAAGTTCTTTTTTTCTGGCAATAGATTCAACAAGGGGAGTTTTATCTTATATAACAAAGATATATAACTTTATTATCTAAAATCAAATATTCAAATTTGGTTACTTCTTTTTAACATCGTTTTCATTCAAATCCGTACGATGTACATATATCATCTGTACGCTATACCAATCTGATCGCTCACTCGATCACACAATTTCACTTCCGAACTGGTATCGTCCACCCGACTTCCTAGTGCGGACACAGATCTGGTTTCTTGATCAGAAACCGTGATTCTCCTTGCATAGTCATAACTATGATAGAGAACATTCAGAACCAATCAACAATCCATATCCAGGTTCGCCGTCGAAAATCGAGTGAAAAATCCCACTCGGATCGGTATAACTATCTCGAAATTCTATGCTCGAATCTGGATCAAATCACTATGCGAATAGAATAACATACGTACACCCTACGTATTTATCGTTATTGGTTATTAGCCAAATCAATTCCATTTCTATTCACATTCATTTTGATTATCCTTTACTTACTCACAATTGCTTCAATCCATTTGGATTATCACCTCTATCCTTATCTCGATTGGGTATTTAACCATCAACTGTTTAGACTCTGTCCAATTTATTTAGAAAATTGCTTGAAAATTTAAAAATAGATAAGTAGTTAGAAAATAATTACATGTTTGTAAAATAGGTGTAAAATAGTAAAAAAAAATAGTTAAAATAATTATAAAAATTTAGCTAATTGCAAAATAATAGTAAGATAGTAATTAGTTTTGTAAAATAATTGAAATATAGTAATTAGTTTATAAACAGTTGGAAAATTGTTAACAGTTTTCTAAAATAATTGTAAAACAAGTATAAGATAATTTAGCTTTTAAAAGAAAGGTTGTATATATAATGAATAGCTTGGAAAAATAGGTTTATATTAAAACAATTTATAATAAAAATAGTCCAGAGTCAAAACTGTCCACTCCCCAATCTTCATTCTCAATTAATTCAATTTAAATTTCCTCTTCCATTTAAATTGACCCACTTCCAATTTAAATAACTTCAATTTCCATTGAAATCTATTTAATCCAATTCAAGTTGAATTCCTCAGTTCTTTCCAAATTTTACTTTGTTCAACCTTGATCTCCAATTATATTAATTCAAATACATTTTAATTGAACTAGTTCAAATTTCAATTTACTTCATCTCCAGTTTGAATTAATCCTAATTTCGAACTCCATTTCCAAATCAAGTTGAATTATTCTTGATTTCCTCCCAAATTTAATTCAAATTCCATTCGAATTTAAAACTTATTCAACTTTAATTACAATTCCAAATTATTCAAATCAATTCGAACTAATTTCAAATTGAACCTACTTTAATTCCAAATTGTCTCAAATTAATCTAATTCAAATTTTCCATTTTAAATTTATACTTATATACCTTCATTAACAATTTCAATTAGTTTAAATTAAATTCAATTTGAACTTAATTTCAAATTTCAAATTTAAACCATCTCGAATTATACAAATTCGAGTTAATACTTCAAATGTTGATTTAATTCCTTTAAATCAATTTACCTTTTTATCCCAACAATGGATTACCATACTCCATTTCTCATTCATTTAAACAAGTACAATTTGCAATTTTAAGATTTTTAATAACAATAGGATGATATCATCCAATTCATTTTAAAACATCCATCAATTTCCAATTTTCAGATCTTAAACCCATTTTGAGATCACACAAACTCCCAATTCAGATTAACCATTTAACTTACCAAGTTAAATCCAATCAAACTCGTTTAACCCTACTAAAATTTGAATTCCCATTCAAATTTTAATCTTCTCATAAATAATCTTCCCATTTATTAAGTTCAAAAACCTATAACTTTGGGTATAATATCTTATTCCAAATTTAAAACTCAACCTTAGAGTTTATTTCCTTTACACACCTGGTTACTTTTAAATTTTAAACCACCTTTGGTTTTAAATTCAAACAAATTCTTTAAAATTTCAAACATTTCTTATTTTAAAATAAGATAATATTCATAATAGTTTGAATAATATCATTTCCTTTAACATTTTGAAACCAATTCAAATGTTTAAATTTAGAATTCAGAATTTCACAATTTGAAACTCACTTGTATTTACATCCTTCCTAATTTAAAAATTTATTCTCCTTTTTAATTGGTTACTTCCTTAAAACATTTTATTGTTTATTAAAGAACAAGCATTCCATTAGTAAACACAATAACCATCTATTTCTTTGGTTTGAAAGCAATTCTAATTCATCTTATTTTGAAATACTTCTCTAATTCAAATTTTCAAATTTAGTTTGAATCCATTTCAAACTTATCTTTATTCAATTTCAATTTCATTTTGGTTGTATTTCTATTACTTCTTAATTTAATTCCAATAATTTAACAACCAATTCATTTAATATTTATTAGAAAAAATATTGCTTTATATATCAAAATATAATCTTATATAAAACCATTTAAAATCTTTATATAAGAAAATAACAAGTACGCTCTCTCATATATATATATATACAACACACACACTCAACTCATTCTAGGGTACTATTGATCCTATCCTTAATGAGTAATCCCAACAGAGCCAAGGTTGTCGGTTAACCTTCTGCTCTGATACCAAATTGTAAGGACCCGAAATTTTCGATCCCGAAAATTCCAAATAGTTAGAGAAAAGAAGAAAGAGAAAGAAGAAGAAACAGAAACTAAAACTCAAAATCTCACATTCGCAGCAGATAAAATATAATAACAAATAAAATAACAGTTTACAAAGTAGAACTGTATCAGTACATTACATTTTTACATCAGAGTTTCAACAATACACAACACTGGACAGTTTAAGACAACATGTCCTAAATTTACAATAGCATATCACAGCGGAAAACACCATACATTCCTGCCCTCCAACTTGCCTCCTGAGCTCCAAAACGACCTTACCTGAAAATCTGTAATACTCGGTCTGACCCGAGCATTACATCAAAGTAACACTCGGGTCAGGCTGAAAACCAGCGTGAGTAAACCCAACTAACAAGGAATACAAAAGTATACAACTCATATAAACCCGGGTAACTCGAGGTAATTCGTATCAATTTACAACTTCACAAGTCATTATAGACATTACTTACATCACACATTAATTTCTAAGTACTAAAACTTAGATTAAATGGTCCAATTCACTTTAATCATTCCATTTCATTCTATTGATTCCACACATCAACTTATAAAGAATCGAAGGGGTTTCGGGTATTTAATAATACCTGACTCCGGTCTCTTCGAGTTCAATACCATTTTAACCCATGTTATTCAAGTGAAAACAATTCAACCTTAGATATATAATGTTACTTTCACACAGTAATTCATTGTAGATAGTCACATTATCACTATACAACCCAACATTTCATGAAACAAAACATTTCGTATTTCATAACATCACAATCACATACTAGGGCTAACAAATAATCCAAGCATTCCATACTATTCTATCATCTAAAAGCAAGGTTAATTAGTCGTACCATTTCTAACGGATTTAATTAACTACCTCCATCACTACACATCCTGCTTACTCAACCATAAATTAATTTCAATTCAATAAATTAATTATTCCTTAACTATTCACTTAAATCAACCTTCTTTAATTATCTTTGGTTGATTATTTCTTAATGACATTTAAGTAATTACATAAATTAATTAACCTTACCATTCACAGTAATTATCCTCAGTTAAGTACTCAAATTTATTTATCTTATAACCACTTATATTGATTAACTATCCTTAATTAGTCACACTCATTAATTTACTAATCCTTAATTAATTTTCTTAATTAATCAATCAATCTTTTAATTAAGTAATCCTTAATTAATAAATTTCTTAATTTATCAATCCTATAATAAATTACACCAAGTAATTAGTCCTCAATTACTCCCATTAGATAAACTACCTTACATTATTTCCATTCAGAAATTTATTCTTTTGGTTAATTATCCTCCATTAACTATCATCTAATCATTAATTAATTTAACCCTTAATTCATAATTAAATTAATTAACTCCTAATAATTTATCCTTTAATTACTTACATTAAGTAATTAAATATTTAAGTAATTTATCTCTAACTACTTATTAACAGATTTCTAATTTCCAATTAATTAATCTTTAATTAATTCACCACCCTTAATAATTAATTTATTAATCCTTAATAAATTTATTTCCCTTTTATTCCTTAATTTTTATTAATCTTTAATCACCACGTCTTTGGCTTACTTTAAAGATAACTTATTTATTCACTTAATCTTTGTTAACACATAAATTAACTCCTTAATTACATACTTAAGTAAGTTTAAATAAACTTCAAGAATCGATTTAATTTAAGTAAAACTTATTACACAACTTCTTAAACTAAGATTAAAAACATTATTATACAAAGATAATAAACTTTAAAAGAAAAACAGTTAACTTGATTACTCTGAGTTAATCACAACCCTTACTTATTCATTAAAACAGTTAAATTACGGTTCAACCCATAGTCATCCCGAGTTCCCCTAAAGGAAACCTCCCTTCCTCTTCTTCTTTTTCTTTTTATATAGAACTTAGTTAAAGACAAAACTGTAAACAACTACATACGCGAACCCGAAGCCCAACTCGAGTCACCACTATAAAAACACGATGTTGACTTCGAGATGAAGACTCTGAGCCAAGCTCTGACACATACGAAACCTTCGTGCACGTGCACACGGCGTCGCCGCTGCTCCGGTAGGTACTATGACATCAGGCAAGTCAGCGATGATCCATACCATCAATTTCCACCGCCCAATCATCCCCAGCAAAACTAAACCAAAATCGAGCACTTAAGGTCGACTGGAACCAAAAACATCATCGGTAATTCTTTGACCAACGACGATCCTACCTACCTGGAACCACGCCGCCTTGACTAAAACCTCGCCTCGACCTCCAGCATCGAACTCCTCCTGTCGCGATCATCTCCGGTCTTCCGTAGCCTACGCCATTGCCTCGACAGCAAACACGACCCAAACTCACTGGAAAACCCTAGTTCAACCTCCCCTGGCCAGTACGAACACTATAAAAATCCACCGCCATTTTTCCAAAGAAACCCACCACATTGGCCATCTCCAGGCCAAACGACAACCAATTCGATCACGTCGATCATTGGAATCCTTCGAATTTCCAAATCGCGTCCATCTCGAGATAACTCGCCAAATACTTGACTAGAATTTACATTGTAAATTCCTAAATTTAGCATTCATTACCACGAATCTAATCATGGATTCAATTCATGAATTCATGAAATTTGATTTCTTTGTCCAAATTTACAGTTCACTGTTTTTTATAACTCTTGAGATAATTACTTAATACAAATTCCTTAATCTATTTTTTTTAAATTTATATTATACCACCATCATCGTTTTATCCAAAAGAATTTAGATTAAATCTGAGTGTAACAGTATGTTTGATTCTTTTTCCCTTTTATTTTGTTTTGTTGTTTGAACACAAACCATCCCAGTCTTCAAATATGTGCATATAGGTATAAGTATCCATATTCGCAAAGCAAAGAATATTCATACAATTTTACTATAACATCCCATATACTTTATCACAGGAGTCAAGTAAAATTTTGATTTAAAACTGTTTTTAACATAAATGTTTACTCACTGTTAAATTTTTGAACAGAGAAGATAAGACAGCACCTTGTTCAGGCAACAACATTCAGATCCAGGCATAAGTACTCTTTTTTTCTTCTTCTAGGAAATACTAAAAAGAATGTTGGTTACCTTTAGAAACTTTTACTTATCTACAGGTTTGCTAAATATTTTCGGACTTAAAAGATTTAGCTACTCACCTTTAGTGAAATCAGAGAAGGCCTGAGATGGGAAAAACTGCAATTCTTTTTCTTTGATCTTGTTACTTGATTAGCTAACTGATCTGGGTTGTTAAACTCTTATTGAATTTGCTTGTTGATGATTGACTTAGCTGTCCGCATGTTGAACAGAGGAGCAAACTTGATTGTATTTCTGCAAAAATTTGGAATTTATTTGATCTTGAAGTTGCAAATCTTGGATTAGAAACAGCAGCTTGGATTTTGAACTTGATTAGGTTGAGTTGATTTCTTTCTTGTATATTTAGTTGAGCTTTGATTTGCTTGAATCTTATTCTTGAATCAGGTTGGAGATGCTTTTGGATTTCATTTAATTTCTTGATGAACTTTTGAAACTTGAAGCTTAGTTGATTTGAGGAAATAGACTGTTTAATATTTTCCGATTCTCATGTTTTTGAAATGTAAAAATGAAGCCTGGTTCTTCTTTCAAATACATGTCATCCATATTTTGAATTAAAAGAAATGCCACTTGTAAATGCATTTTCTCTAAGCCTACACATGTTTAAATGCATGTATGTAAGCTTACAAATGTTTTGGGTCTATAAATTAAATATTCCTTATGTTTTATATTTTATTTTTATTTTTAAGGGAACAAATTGCCACATGTAAATTCATGCTATATTGATCCAACACTTGCATTTTTGCATGTGTTTATATTTTTACAAATGTCATAGACCATATTTCTTATTTTAACATATGTATTATATTTTATAAATTATGCATTAGGTTAATAAATGTTTATATACATATATTTAGCTATTATGTTTTTATTAAATGATGTTCTACAACTATTTATTACAAGTAATACTCTCAATATATTTATTTAAATTTCAAATCCAAATTCCAAATCATAATTTATTTATAAACCATACAAATCCTAGATATACATATATTTATATTTTATTATCAGAATTATTCATTTAACTTATTAATTAGTATTTTTACTAATTAATCCTGTTAACTATCAATTAACAGATATTCCAAAATTCAGGTTATCACAGGAAAAATGGTGCAAAAGTACGGTGATGGGAAACAACACAAACAAGTAACACTAGGTTTCGAGGCCTAAATAGGTCACGGACAAGGCCATATGGGCACGGCCATCTTTGGTGGGGTCAAGAGGTTGACATGGAAGAGGGTTTCAGGTTAGCAGGAGGTGGTGTGGTAGTGTAGGTGGCGGCAAGGGGGTGATGAAGGTGGTGGAAGCATATATGTGCTCGGCTAGGTCATTCAAGAGGAGTTTGGAGTATTTGGTGATGGATCATCATCATGGGATGGCTCAACAAGTGATGGTCAGTGAGGAGGAGGTGGTGGAGGCTGGCTTAGGTGGTGGTGGAGGCGGCCAATCTGAAGGAGAAGCAAGGGCCGAACCTAAAAAGAAGAAGAAACAAGTGCAAATTAAAATAAAATAATGAAAAAGTGAAAAAAGAAAAGAAGTTTACCAAATTTTTATCCAAAGCAATGGCCGATTTTTTTTAGAGATGAGGTGAAAAATGTTTACGTGAAATGAAAAGAGATAGTCGGCTGAAGGAATGAGTTAAGGCAGCCAATTGAATGAAAAGTGATGGTTGAAATGTGAAAAGGTGAGAATACAAAGAGCCTTAAGAAATAAAGTCACAAAACCTTTCACATTTCTCTAATTTCTTTTATAAATTTAAATAACTAAAATATATATAATAATTCAGTTAAAATACGAAAATATAATAAGTAAAAAAATATAAATAAATAAATATTAATTATATATAAATAAATCAAGAAAAATAGAAAAATTGCCAACTAGGCTAGAAAATTTGAAAATAAATGCAATGAACTTTGGAAAATTTTAATGTACATGAAAAATATTTATAAATAAAGATAAGAACATAAAAAATGCATTCACAAAAATAAATAAATAAATTTTAATTAAATAAAATTTAAATGAAGAAAACAGCAGAAAAATAGAAACTAACCTTTAAAAATGGAAATAAATGCAATAAATTTTGGAAAAATTGTGTTATCACTTTAAAAATATTTAGTAATGAAATCTTACAAATAAAAAAATTTAAAAATGAAATAAAGTCAAATTGAAATTATATTCAAAAATATAGGGTTGTTACAACTATACACTTGCCATCAATTTACTATTTCATAAGTAAATATGTCAGAGTGAGAAAAACTCATCTTTTCAAGCTGAAGACCACTATGACATAGAAAACTATTCCAAAGGCATGACAAGCATGGTACAACACGACTAGTGATTTAGATGAGTGGAGAGAGCCAAGATAATATCTTGTCACAACAACCAAAACAAGACAATGCAATATAACATATGAATATGTTTAACACAAAACGATATAGAAACAAATTGAAATACGAAGCAATAAAGAACAAAGTGACTTGACCTTGCCTTATCACTCAAGCGCATGGTCTAAGTGGATCATATGCACGGCCATAATCATGCTTTGGCTCAGGTTTGGGTCATTTATAGCACAGCAACATGAAGTGAAGGGGTAGGAGAGTTGCAAAGTGAAGAATGCAAAGAACAGGGCAAAAAGGAAGGGTTTGTTCAACTTTTTGGCTCGGCTATGGGTAAGTGGGGCTTGGCCAAAGCATGGTACAGGTTTGGACATGTCAGGTGATAGCTAGAGTGATGGCCAAAGGAGGTGAACTTGCTGGTGGTGGTGGCTAAGGGGGTGGCCAAAGTGAAATAGGAAGGGAAGATGATGTTATGTGGTCTTGGCATTGTTTTCAAGGGTTGGAGTTGTAAATTTGTGGAGCTATCATCATAAGGAGGCATGGCAGCTATCATCATAAGGAGGCATGGCTTGAACTTGGTCAAAGGTGGAGGAGGTAGAGTTTCTATAGATGGTGGTGGTGTGGTTGGTGGTGAAGGTTGAGAGTGGAGCCAAGCAAAGCCCTGAAAAGAGGAAGGAAAAATCAATGAAAGAAGAAGAGAAAATGAGGTAAAAATGGAAGAAGCCTTAGCAATTTTTGTTTCAGAAATAAATGGATGAACTTGTGATGAATGACAAGTTTTTCTCACGTGAATTCAACATAAAACTCATGGCAAAGAATATGGAAGTGGATGGCTACTCAATGAAAAGTCAAAAGAAGGTGTAAAGCCAAAGGTAAGTGAAAAGTCACATCCAAATGAAAGGGTTTTGTCTCTTAGAATTTCGTTTTCTTTTATTCAAATTAAACAATAAAAATTTCAGTAAATAAAAATAAAAATCTGAACAAAATAAAGCGAAAAAGAAAATAAGTAAATAGTTTAAGGAAAAATATAAAATAAATAAGAAAATTGCTTAATAATTGAAACTAGAATTTAAAAATTGTAAACAAAATACAATGAACATTGAAAAATTATAACTATGCTTTATAAAATGTTTTAAAAATAAAATAAATACATAACATGCCATATTACACATATTAGAACATGTTTTGAAAAATAAAAATACTATTTATATAAACTAAAATAAACAATCTTGTTAAATAAAACAATTTATATACAATATTGTAAAAAGCATAACTTTCACAATATAAATCGGGTTTCAAGAAACGAAAAGCAGTATTCTTGAAATTTAATTTATTTTCATAAAAAATATATAATTCAAAAATTAAAATATTTAAAATTTAAATTTAAAAGTCAAAGTTTGACCAGATTGACCAAAATTCACATTTTTGGAAAATATTCAATTTATTCATGTTTGGAATTATAATTCACATCAAAATCAAAATATATATTTAAAATAACAAAATTTACCCATTTTAATAAATAAAATAAAGTTTTTATTTAAAATAATTACAAAATATAGGGTTTTTACACTCTCCCCCACTCAAAACTTTTCGTCCCCGAAAAGGAATGAGGTACGGGAAAGCATAGAAAAAAATAGAATGAAATAGGATTAAGACAAGATGACAAGAAGAGTAAAATTATACCTGATAACTGTTGTTATAGGTAAGTTTAACAAGGTGGAGATGATCTTCCTAACATCCTCCAGAATCAAGAACACAAGCACGAAAAAGATCTTCTAGAATCCGATTCACCCTTTCCGTTTGACCGACAGTCAATGGATGGCAAGCAGTGCTTAGATTCAAAATGAACACCAAAGGTTATCAAAGATTTCCAAATAGACTGGTATAAGCAATAACTTCCCCATTCTATAGCAAGATAAGGGAAATAAGGACAACTAAAAGATAGCTTGAAAAATAAAATAAGATCATAAATTTGGAACCATGAAAACTTCAACTTAAATTGAAAATTAAATTTTTACATAAGTTAAATAAATCTTAAGCATCTCTAATTTCATTATCTTATCATCCAATTATCTTAAATTAACAATTTCAAAAATCATGGATTTGAAAAATCATTTATTATACACATAATGTACTCAATAAATTAGTTCTTCTTTATTCCTAATTAAAATTAAAATTATTCCTCTCAATATATTTTATCACCTATGTTAAATACATTTACACTTATTATAACTACTTTAATTTATTCTTAGTTCGTTTATCATCATTTTATATTGTAAATTTTTCCATTACCTTTTCTCTCTATTTACCTCTGTTAATATTTTTATAACTAAAATTTAAGTGTATAACATCTATTATAACCACTCAAATTTTATTTATAAAATTCTTTTATATTGTATATAATCCAATTACATATTCAACTTCCAAAAATTTAGGTAAGTTATAATGGAATGAAATTGTGTATTATACAAATAAACTTTCTAATTTAATAATTTCAAACTTAAATATTTATCCAAATCTTGAAATTATACTTGAAATTATCCTTCATGATAAAATTTAGGAATTAAATTTCCGATAAATTGCAAACTATTTAGAGATAAATAAATCCACATATACTATATATATATATATCCATTCAAATTTAAATCATATATCAGCATATTTTATAAATCCAGTCTTATTTTAGAAATTCAAATCAATTGAATTCCCTAAAACAAAACTGTAGCAAGACTACAGAATGGTCTCTTCGCTTCAAAACTTGAAAATGAATGTCGATGATGCTGCAGTCATCACCGAAATTATTTTCCAACGACAAAGAGAAGAGCACTAAATGTAAATTTAAAATTCTTTGGGAACAAATTTCTATTCAAAAATACTTTAAATAGTATATCCTTTTAAACTTTAAATACAAGGTTTGAAACCATCGGAAATTAAATTCTCAAATTCTTGTTTTAAATTCATTTTAAATTTCCAAAAAAATTTATAACCATGTTTATAGTTCAATTATTTATGTATGAAACAAGAGATAATGGTATATAAAATCAAATATTATTTCTTAATAACCAATTCAATAAAATCTAGAAAAATATTTATAATATGGATACAAAATATATTTCATTACTAAATTTGAAAAACATATTCTGTCAGTTTGCTCTGTTCAAGTGTTTTGGAAATCTTATCGATAGCGTTGATCAGACGAATCGATTAGAAACCCAAATCAACATCAACAACTCAAACAACACAATATATAAAACATTTAAATATTTGTTTACAAATACACTTCAATAATGATTTGAAGATAAGTTGGAAACAAAGATGAGATGATTAAATAACAAAATAGGAAGATGGATGAGCTTGTATAAATCGCGGGCAACCTTTAATTGGGTCAACCGTTACTTAAAGAATAAGATCGATGTGGATTTTCTGGGGAAAAATCAACATTCGGTCTCAAGAGATAGAGTTTGGGATAATAAGAGATGCTAGCATCTAAACCGAGGATATAAAATTCTTGGTGGATTGATGTTATTATAAAGGAGTTTTCCCATTTATAAATGAACTTGAGATTGGCGAGACCGCCGACTCATTATAAAGATCTTTTGAAGTGGAGTTATGGGACTTAGAATCGAAAGAAGATAAATAGTGAAGGACACGAATGGATTTTGGAACCGCAGGGAATGTTCCAAAATTCAAAGGAATCGAGTCAAAAAGGAAGAGATTTAAACTCGAATGAAAGTGATTCTGTAAATACATTTACCCTATATACTGAGTTTGCCTAGAGTTACCAAAGCTCTGATACCAAATGTAACGACCCAATATTTTCAACCATTCGCATCCGCACATGTCGGACTTGAATTGCTCAAAATACCGCGTTGTAAATAAAATTTGGAAAATCCTATAATATACAGTAAATAAATAGTCACAGATCAGACATAGAGTAGATAATAATGTAGCGGAAGTAAAAGGGATAGTAGTTCATGAAGCTACTATATAATAATAAGATACATAAGAGTTAAACAAAATACAACAGAAGAGTAACAAGATGCATCAGGTACAAATCAGAATAGATCATTGAAATCACTGAATACTGAAAGCAAAATATATGGTTGGATCTTCAAGAAAAGCTCCAACTCTGAAGGTGAGTCTTGAATGCTGAAACACTTAACCTGATTCGAGCGTAAAGAAAAACATAAAACACTCAAGTAAGGACATAAATACTTATGAGCTGTAAATCAACTCAAGTGAACAGTAACAAAATGCATCAGTAACTTAAATGATGCTTGGGATCGCCCATCCTTTAAGGATCCGTCAAACTATTTACTATGTACTAATATTGCGCTACTATAATAATGTCTACAGTAAAATAAACTTACTTTAAAATAGAGTTCCGGGCTTACCCATATCACCCTTCACATATAGTAGTCCCAGTAGTCCATCCAATATCATGATATCTCCGGATCGGGAAACTATCGGAGGATACCACACGGGCTAGGGGAGAAAAACAAACTCGTAGTAAAGGCTTGGTATGGTAGGTGACATGGAACACAAGGCAATGCCAGGGTAGATATACTAATTACGCACACGGGGTGGTGGTAACACAGCAGCCATAAACGCCCACCTCGGAACACACTCCCATATCAAAACCGGAGGATGGTCATCTAATCAATCAAGTAAGAGTATAGTATCGAAGGAATGCATCCGATCGAAGGAATGACCTCACTTAGCCCGAGAATGTTCCTGTTTTAGCCACCTTATCCCAACTCACGGGAGTTGGGTCCATGTAATATACCTCAAGAACGTAGCCACCATCCTACTTCATTCTGGAATCTCCACCGTGTACACGGTTGTTAATGTGGTTTTCAGAGTTGGCAGAGAGTATGACAACTTCTGATCCCGGTCTCTTTAACAACCAAACGTTATTATAACACCGTGGTCATTCCAAAATAGTTTATACTTCAAAAAGATCAAATCATTTCAATTCAAACTATATTCCTTTCAAAATAGTTTATACTTCGAAACCAAAACCATTTTTATTTCAAAACTATTTATTCAATCAAAATAGTTTATACTTCGAAACCAAAATCATTTTTATTTCGAAACTATGTATTCAATCCAAATAGTTTATACTTCGAAACCAAAAACATTTCAAACATATATTCGTTTCAAAATCATAATACTTTCAAAGTATAACTCTTTCGAAACCAAAAATACTTGAAACAATTACACTTTGAAAATCAAAACATTTCAAATCAAACATTTAAAATCATGGAACATTCCTTTAATTCTTTACATTTTACAAATTTATTCAATTACACCAAAATTTCAAAATTCCAAATTAATTCAAATCAAACCATCAGTTTCAATTCAATTCAGTTTCCTTACAAAACTTTTCAAATCTTATAAATTTCAAATATAGATTTGATCTACAAAATAAACCATCCAATTTTAATATATTTCCAAACTTTAATATTCCACATTTCAAAACTAAACTTTATAATTTCATATATTCATATCTCAAATCTAATTTCATTATTATTTAGTTTTGAAATATTCATTTCATAAATCCAATATTATTTGAATAAACCTAAACTACAATTAAACCAAATATCTTTCATACAAATATAAACTTCAAATACTCATTTATCAAAATTAAATATCATTCCAAATTCACATTCTTTGTCAAAATAAAGATTATATCATTCAAAACCGTTTCGAAATCATTAAAATATCATGTCTTTCAAAACCTCGTTATCAAATCATTATTTGAATTCAATTTCAAATATTAAAATTTAAATATCATTTTACAATCAAATATGTCATTCATTTATTATTTCAAATATCCTTACAAAAATACATTTCAAAATTCCATTCAAACCTTCATTTATCTCATTACATTTCATTTTATTTAACACATAACCAAGTAAACCTTATTCAAATTTAATTCAATTTTAAATCCTTAAAAATTCAAATTTAAATATTAAATATATATTCAAAACTCCTAAAGTTTCACAAATACTCAATTTCAAAAGTTAAATCATTTAATACTTTAAAATATAACCCAAATAGTGTTAAAATCTATAATATTTCAAACATTGTAGAAATATAGCAACGACAGCATTTATAAAGTGCTACCGTAGCTTAAAATTTCCAAAATAGTTTAGTTCAAGAATAACGGCATTATAAAATGTCGTAATAGATATTTAGTTATTTCAACATAGTTACATTCAAAAACAACAACATTTAAAATACTGTCATAAGACTACAACATTTTTAGGAAATGCTGTTAATAAAATTTCAGATTTTATTTTAACTTTTCAAAAACGATAAACTTCAATTCTTGTTATTTAAGTTTATAAATCATATTTCTAGACTTCAAAATTTCATATTTAAATCATTTTAAGATATGATTTATCACAATAAAATTTTAAAATCAAATATTCAATTTTTAAAACTCAATTCATTTATTAAGTCAAAATTTCACTGTTTATCTACTTATTAAATTTAAAACAAAAAATTAACATTTTACTTCAAATATCATTTCAAACTTTATATTTAATTTCCATTTTTTTACTTACACTTTTAAAAAAAATTAAAGTCAAAATCACAATCACTTCAAATTTACATACTTAAATTCATAATTTCAAGACTTAATATTAAATTTTCTTAAAACCATAAAATATATATATATATTTTAATCAAAATTTCATACTTTTAAAAATACATTCTGAATAAAATCTTTTGAAATATACCACGAGGTCTGTATATAATTTTCTAACCTAGGTCAAGTGATACAGATATATCATTTCATTCCGCAGTTTAAAAAGAAAGCTCGGGTTCTATCATTTCAAACCCGCAATCCCAAGTAAATAAAAATAAATAAAAATCGCTCAGGCCTATCATTTCAGCCCATAACAAATCTTCTCTATTCTAAAGTCCGTTCGGGTATGTATCATTTCAACCTATAGTGATTCTATTCTAACAGGGAACTTGCAATGTGATCATATACAGAAATAATATAAACAATGTCAATATCACAAAAAATGTCATATATCAGATGCTAGGTGGTAATTAACATTTTTAACATGGTAATAACATGGCATTGCATATCATATGATCATCATTAACTTGCATAAACATTTTATATTACTATAAACTTGCCATCAATTTACTATTTCATAAGAAAATATGTCAGAGTGAGAAAAACTCATCTTTTCAAGCTGAAGACCACTACGACACACAAAACGATTCCAAAGGCACGACAAGCATGGCACAACATGACTAGTGATTCAGATGAGTGGAGAGAGCCAAGATATCATCTTGCCGCAACAACTAAAACAAGACAATGCAATATAACATATGAATATGTTTAACACAAAACGATATAGAAACAAACTGAAATACGAGGCAATAAAGAGCAAAGTGACTTGACCTTGCCTAATCACTCAAATGCATGGTGTAAGTGGAGCATATGCATGGCCATGACCATGATTTGGCTCAAGTTTGGGTCATACATAGCACAACAACATGAAGTGAAGGGGTAGGAGAGTTGCAAAGTGAAGAATGCAAAGAACAAGGCAAAAAGGAAGGGTTTGTTCAACTTTTTGGCTCGGCTATGGGTAAGTGGGGCTCGGCCAAAGCATGCTACAGGTTTGGACATGTTAGGTGATGGCTAGAGTGATGGCCAAAGGAGGTGAACTTGCTGGTGGTGGTGGCTAAGGGGGTGGCCAAAGCGAAATAGGAAGGGTAGGTGATGTTATGTGGGCTAGGCTATGTTTTCAAGGGTTGGAGCTTGCAAATTTGTGGAGCTATCATCATAAGGAGGCACGGCCTAAACTTGGTCAGGGGAGGAGGAGGTGGAGTTGCTGTATATGGTGGTGGTGTGGTTGGTGGTGAAAGTGGAGAGTGGAGCCAAGCAAAGCCTTGAAAAGAGGAAGGAAAAACCAATGAAAGAAGAAGAGAAAATGAGGTAAAAAGGAAGAAGCCATTAGTAATTTTTGTTTCAGAAATGAATGGCCGAACTTGTGATGGAATGAGAAGTTTTTCTCACGTGAATTCAACATAAAACTCATGGCAAAGCATAAGGAGGTGGACGGCTACTCAATGAAAAGTCAAAAGAAGGTGTAAAGCCAAAGGTAAGTGAAAAGTCACATGCAAATGAAAGGGTTTTGTCTCTTAGAATTTCTTTTTCTTTTATTCAAATTAAACAATGAAAATTTCAGTAAATAAAAATAAAAAGCTGAAAAAAATAAATTTAAAAATAAAATAAATAAATAGTTTAAGGAAAAATAGAAAATAAATAAGAAAATTGCTTAATAATTGAAACTAGAATTTAAAAATTGTAAACAAAATACAATGAACTTTGGAAAATTATAAGTATACTTTATAAAATGTTTTAAAAATAAAATAAATACATAACATGCCATATTACACATATTAAAACATGTTTTGACAAATAAAAATATTATTTATATAAATTAAAATAAACAATTTTGTTAAATAAAACAATTTACATACAATATTGTAAAAAACATAACTTTCACAATATAAATCAGATTTCAACGAAACGAAATGCAGTATTCTTGAAATTTAATTTATTTTCATAATAAAAGATAAAATTAAAAAATTCAAACATTTAAATTTTAAATTTAAAAGTCAAAGTTTGACCAGATTGACCAAAATTCACATTTTTGGAAAATATTCAATTTATTCATGTTTGGAATTATAATTCACATCAAAATCAAAATATATATTTAAAATAATTTTTTTATCCATTTTAATAAATAAAATAAAGTTTTTAAATTGGAAATTTCAATTTAAAATAATTACAAAATATGGGGTTGTTACAGATTTTGTGGGTAGTATCCACTAAAAACCCTTACGAGATAAACACTCCTCCTACTGGGGATTCCCAAAGGTTCAACGACATGTTGCATATGCTCAATGCAATTTTTCTTCCTACTAAAATAGATTTATATTAGTTTTTTTCTTTATTCGAGGACGAATAAAAAGATAAGTGTGAGTGTATTTGATGTGTTAAATTAAATAAATGATCATATAGTGTATTTTAACATAAAAAAATTTTACAGCAGAAATAAGAGTACACTTTGGACATTTGAAAAGTTATAGGAATTTTCAACTATACTTGTTACACATAATTCCAAAAACTTTCCTTTCAAAAGTTTAATTCACCAGTAGATTACAAGAAAATGGCGGACTCTCAATATTCGTTTTTGAATTCTTCGTCGTTTCATCAGCACCCTCATCGTTTCTCTTCTCTTTCCTCTGGTTTATCCAATCTTCTTTACCAAAATCCCATTACTGCTTCTTTCGCTCAAGTGGTTAAGAGTTATCTGCCTCTTCGGAATCAAAAGGAGTCTCGTGTAAAGGAGTCTCGCGTATCAAAATCGAGGTGGATTGATTCCAAAAAGGGCAAGTTTTTCTGTTTCAGATGTGGGGATCTTAATCACCTTGATAAGAACTGTCGTGATCCTTTAAGATGCTTTGATTGTGGTTGTTTTGGGAATAAGAAGATTGATTGTGATAAGTATCAGGCTTCTGTTTTCCCTTCGAACTCTTTTCCCTTCGAACTCGATTTCTAAACCTTATTCGAATTCGATCAATCATGGTTTTCTTTTTACCTTATCTTTCTTGAAGCTGAGAGGTATTTTAATTGAAGTTCAATGGTTTAACAGAGATTTAGGAATTAAATACCTGGAGGAATTATTGTTCCATTTCAACATCATCAATGAACCAAACACAGGCAAAGGTTATCTTGAAAGATTTGGTAACCCTGAAGATTATTTCGGCAAGGCTAAAGATGAATTAGTTTCCAGTAATTCAGCTCCTGTTCTCGTTGATCATGGGTTTCAATTTTCTTTGAAATTTTTGTTGCTGAGAGGTTTATTGATAGATCATCTCTGGTATAAGAAAATTGAAGGTCTTAATCTTTTGGATGAATTGTTTTATCATTTTGAATTTATTAACGAGCCGAATATTGGAAAAGGAGGTAATGTTAAGGAAAATGTTGCTATCTCTGACAATTTGAATCATAAATATGATTCACTGGAGTTTGTAGATGTAGTCCTTCCAACATTACCTGTCTTGATATTAATGATGATTATCTAGGCTTCGACCCTATTCTTCTTGACCCAGACGTTTCATATTGCAAGGGTTCTTCAGTTTTTGAGTCTTCTTTGGTTGGTTGTCTTATTGTTGAAGACCAGGATAACTTTATTCAGGTTAATCCCAAAAAAAGCAAGAATCGAAATAGAAATTTGGACAATTTTATGATTCCTATAGCTAACAGTTTTGAGCTTTTAGTTTCGGCATCCTCTAGTGATTTTGTTAATAAGGTTGTGGATAGGGACAATCTCTCATATGATTGCTTATTAGATAATCAATTGTTAGAGTGTTTTGTAAATGAATTTAATGGTATTGATCAAGGGGTCATCCTTAAGAATTGTTTCTTCTTTAGTGAGTTCTTGTTTGATCAAGATATAGATCATCAGAGCACCTTGTTTGATGGTAAAAATGATGGTCATTTGGAGGAGGATCAGTCTTCTTCTCTGGTGAATGGTTTGTGGGCATCCTTAGCTTCTACTAATTTGCCCGTTAATTTCGATCTGACTGTTCAGACCACACAACCCCTCATTGGTGATAGGGTGGATGATTGGGTGTTTACAGCAGTTTCAGATGGCTCTGCTTCTTCAGTTTGTAATGAATGTGTTGTCTTCCGAGATTGGTTTCTTTCTTTTGAACATCATTTTGTGGGTGTTCATTTTGTTGAGCCAGAGAGTCATGTTGAGAATGAGTTTTTATATTTGCTCAAACCTGATCTTGATGACTTGCACACTGCTGCAGTTGTGCGTGATGTACAGGCTCATAATGACTTTTGTGATATTAGTGAAGGCTTAATAGTTTCCACTGTTGATAATTTGGGTAGGAGTGACTCTGAGCCTGAGAGTCATGTTGATGATGAGTTTTTATATTTGCTCAAACCTGATCTTGATGATTTGCACACTGCTGCAGTTGTGCATGATGCATATGCTCATAATGAATTTTGTGATGTTGGTGATGGCTTAGTAGTTTCCACTGTTGATAATTTGGGTAGGAGTGACTTTCGGTTATTAGCTCCTTTGGGTAGTGTTGCCTCTATTGATACTGGGGACGTTTTTGATAATTGTGTTGACAAGGTTGTTTCCACTAGTGAGCAATTGGATGGGATTGTTGATCTGGTTGTTGCTCCATTGGGTACTATTGATTCTTTTGGTTCTGGTGCATTGAAGAAGAGTTTGGGTGTTCTTCTGTATGGTCAGATTAGGGAGGCTGGTGGTGATTCTATTCCTTCTTTTTCTACTTCGAAGAGAGGTAGAAGAAGAAAGTTATTAGCTTCTAGCGGGACGGTTTGTCGTAGTGTCAGGATTGGAGACAGTCGCTCTCAGTCGTTGGGTGAGTTTCGTGGTTCGAACACCGTGAGCGGTGTTTCGAAATCAGGCTCAGGTACGCATTTTGATTTGGGTAGCATTATTCGTCTTATGCTCTTGGTGATTTATCAGCTACTGATTTCAATCAGTTAGCTAATTGTTCTGCTTTTATTTTCTCTGACATTGAGTTAGATCGTGAGTTTATTAGAAGTAAGGAACTTGATATGGCTATATCTATGGGCTTATGAGAGTCATTAGTTGGAACATTAGAGGTCTGAACGACCAAAATAAATGTGATAAAGTTAGATTATTTTTTAAAGACTTTTCTATTAATATTGCTCTTCTTCAAGAGACTAAAATAGAGTGTCCTCATTCTCGTTTTTTTAGTAGATTATGAGGTTTTCGTTTTAGAAATTGGGTTATTTTCCCCTTCTGTGGGCTCTTCTGGGGGCTTAATGATTGGTTGGAAAGATAATCTCTTTAAATTACTTCAGTGTATTCAAAAGCAGCACTCTTTACACATCATTTTAATTAATCTATCTGACAATTCTTTTTTAAATATTTCTAATGCTTATGGGCCTAACTCAGAAATAGATAGGTGGATTCTCTGGAATGAATGTCTCGAATTTAGATCTTTTGCCCCTGGATCTTGGATTTTAGGGGGTGATTTTAATGTGACTCGTTTTTTGGAAAGCGCTCTCCCCGGGAAGGAGATTATTCGGCAATGGAGGAATTCGATAAATTTATAATTCATTGTAATTTGATCGAAATTCCTCTATCCAATAGAGTTTTTACTTAGAGCAATAATAGGGAGTCTCCCTCTTTTTCTCTCTTAGATAGATTTTTCGTCAGTGATGAAATTGAGGATAAATTTCCTATCTGTAGAGTGTCAGGTTTACCTTACACCCTTTCAGATCACTGTCCCACTATTCTTTCATGTGATAGTCATAGAATTTTGAATAATGCTTTTAAATTTGAAAAAATGTGGTTTCTTGAACCAGGTTTTTCAAATTTAATCATCTATAAATGGTCTTCTATGAGTTTTTATAGCCTTAAGTATTGTGACAAATCAGCCAAGGCTTTTGTGCTCAAGCTTAGAAAACTCAGGATTTTTCTTAAAAACTGGAATAGGAACGTTTTTGGTAATATAAATATTAAAAAAGATAATATTCGTAATGAATTTCTCAAACTTAATAAGATTGAAGAATCTAGACCTTTAAGTTTAGGTGAGAGAAATGTTCTTAATAACTTAAAAGATGAACTTTATTCTATTCTTGAAAAAGAGGAAGTTATGTGGAAACAGAGATCAAATTTTCAATGGATCAATGAAGGTGATATTAATACTAATTTTTTTCATAATTTAGCTAATAGTAGAAAACGTAGTAATACAATTAATTCCATTTTAGTTAATAATATGGATTTAGTTGAACAACATGATCTTAACAATGCTTTTACTGATTATTATAAAGAAATCTTTGGCAATAAAAACAAGCATAGAGTTAGTGTTAGATGGACTGATCTTTATCCATCTGTCTCTAACATTAATCTTTTTGATATAGATGTTCCTTTTACTGAAGAGGAAATCCGAAAAGCCATCTTTGATTTACCAGGAGATAAATCTCCGTGCCCGGATGGATTTCCTATTTTCTTTTATCAATCTTTTTGGGAGGTTTTAAAATTAGACTTAATTTGTATGTTTAATGAATTTTATAATGGTAATCTTCAATTAGGTAGGTTTAATTTTGCTAACGTTATTTTATTACGTAAAAAGTTGGTGCTAATACTTTAAAAGATTTTAGACCCATTTCTTTGATTAACTGCTCAGCTAAAATTATTTTTGAAGTTTTAGCTAATAGACTTAGTTTAAAAATGAATGATCTTATTGACTGTTCTCATTCCGCTTTCATTAAAGGTAGAAATATTACTGATGGTGTAGCAGTTGTTCAAGAATACATTAATTTTTGTTGTAAAAATAATATAACTTATGCTATTTTAAAACTAGATTTTGCTAAAGCTTTTGACTAGGTTGATTGGGATTTTCTTATAGATATTTTCCTTGCCATAGTCCTTAGTAATAGATGGATTAATTGGATCATTGACTTGCTCAACACGGGTAACTCTAGTATTATGGTCAATGGTGTTTTAGGTAATAAAATCCAATCCAAGAGAGGTTTAAGGCAAGGGGATCCTTTATCCCCCCTTCTGTTTAATTTAGCGGCTGATGTCTTTTCTAAGATTATTAAGAATGCTGTAAGCAATAATCTTTTGGGTTTTATTGGTAATGATATTTCTAGTTTTGGTTTGTCTGTTCTTCAATTTGCTGATGATACTTTGTTTTTTTCCTCTCATCTTCCTAGACACATTATTGCTCTTAAGTTTATTCTTTATAGTTTTGAACTTTTATCAGGTTTAAAAATAAACTTTGATAAAAGTTCTGTTTTAGTTTTAAATGATTTTGATTATGTAGAAAATTTAGTTGCAAATACTTTAAATTGTAAAACTATGAGTTTTCCATTCGACTATCTTGGTTTTGTAATTAGACCTTCAAAACTTAAGCATGATGATCGGTTAATAATCATTGATAAAATTAAAAATAGGATCACTAATTGGAATGTAATATTCTTATCTAGAGCTGGTAGACTGGTTTTGATTAATTATGTCTTATCAGCACTCCCTGTCTATTGGATGTCTATGCACCTTTTTCCTGATTGGGTGATAGATAAAATAGATAAAATTAGAAGGGATTTCCTTTGGAGTGGTGATAATACTAACAGTAGCATTAAATTTTTAGTTAATTGGGATACTGTCTGTAAATCTAAAAAAGAGGACGGTTTAGGAGTCATTAATTTACATAATATGAACCTGTCTCTTCTTGGTAAATGGTTATGGAAATTCAGAGACACTAGTGATAATGCCATTTGGAAGGAGATTATATCTAAATATTATTACAATGGTAGTTATAATCTCTATCAAACTAGTCCTTTTTTTTATAGTAAGTTATCTTATTTTTGGAAATCAATCTTAAAATATAGTGATATTTTGAACATAGGTATAAATATTATTGTTCATTCTGGTAATAATACATCTTTTTGGCATGATAGTTGGATTTCCTCTACTCCTCTTAAGAATGAGTTCAAAGATTTATGTGATATTTATAATTTTAAATTTGCGTTTATTTCTGATGTTTTCAACTCTGAAAGTGACCCTCCTTGGATTTTCAATTTTAATTTTATTTTAGTAGGTCCTGCCCTTAGACAACTTTTCTTGCTTTATGCTAAACTAAATCTTTATAACATTGACAATAATAATGATTATATTAGTTGGGAGTGGGATAAGAGCAAGGAATATTCTTCTATTTCCTTTTACAAATTTATTAACTTTTCGGGGGTTTCAGTCAATTGTTTTAAATTTATTTGGAAGTCAAATGCTCCTCCAAAATCAAAGATCCATATGTGGCTCACCATTCATGGTAAATTAAACACTATTGAATTTTTAAAAAAGAAAAAAATTAACATTGATAATAAATGTTACTTTTGCAACACATACTCTGAAGATATTAATCATATTTATTACGAATGCATGGATACTCATTTTATTCTTATAAAGACCCTTAATATCTTTGAGTTTAACATTAGTTCTAGAGTTTCTGATTGTTTTTTCTATTGGAACTCTTTTAGATTTATGTTCAATAAGGATTTTAGATACTTGCTTGATACTTTATTCACTATTTCTTGTTGGTACATTTGGTTTGAAAGAAATCAAAGGATTTTTAATAATAAATATCAACGATATAATAATTTGATAATTTTAATTTCAAATTTCTACTTAAATTGGATATCTAATCCCAAATATAAATTAGCCAAAAATAATTGCTTTAAGGATTATCTTAGCAATGTTAGAAATAATATTAACATATTCATTCTTAACAGCAATAATTTTGCTTCTAATAATACTTTTATTAATCCCTATTCTGATTTAAATAATGTTCACATGATGCATCATAATTCCCTTTCTCTATTAGGCCCTCAAAATAGTTTCTTGCTTTGTTTTTTCTTCTATCTCTTATATTATCACATTTTTCCTTTACTTTTTCAGAATTGTTTATTTTTGGTTCTAGTTTATCCTTGCTTTAATTCACTCTTTGGTTTTTTCTCAATTTATATACATATATGTGATTCATTCTAACTTGATTTCTTAGTTTTGTTTCAGGTTTGGTTTAGGTAGGTTGCTGGTTTTTTCTCTTATCTGGTTTTCAGGATGGCTTTCAGCTTTATACAGGTTGTCAGGATTGCTTTTCTCAGGGATTCGGATTGTGTTTGCCATTTCTCTTTGGTTACTCCAGGTCTTCAGTGTGGAGTTCTTCATTTTGGTCTTCCTATTGGAGTTCTTCTCTTTGGATATTCTTTCATGTGTGGCTAGTTTTTTAGATACCTCTAACACTCTATTATTGGGCGGTGGCCTTGCCGGAGTTCGGTAATAGGGTGTAATGGGCGGTGGCTTTGCCGGAGCTCATTTGAGAGGTATCTTTTTCTTTATTTTTTCTATTTTTATAGACTGACCATCTGCCAGGCATGTTGGCAGCTCCATCCTTTATGTTATATATATAGTGTTCCATGTGTGCTCTCCTCTTTTATTAGAGGATCACACATTTTTCTCAAATATAGGGTATTTTAACATATTTAAACCAAAATTCATATTATTCTCAAATCGTCATATATCCAAGTTTATATAGCGGCAAAATGGTCATTTTGTGCATATATTAATTTATGAAAATTTAATTGGACATTATTATATATTTTTTTGTAGGAATTTGAAATCAAATGAAAGAGGTTTCATGAAGAAATATGCATGCATAAGAGAGCACAAGCAAATGAAGATGGAAATAATTCAACATTCATGATCATGGAGGACCCCACCTACTCACTTACCTTGATCTACCATTAGGAGCTAATGGACATGCTAAAAGGCCACTAAAATTACATGCACACTTAATGGATGATTATTTGAAGCTAATGATAACTTGATGGCCACACTTCCTAGAGGGGTATTTTGGGCATTCCCTAAAAAAGTGGATTAGGGTTTCATACTTGTATAAATACCCCTTCTTCTTCATGTAACCTTTCTTCCTTTTAGTTAGTTTTAGCTTAGATTAAAAATAAAAGAAAGCTATCTTTCTCTTTTCATGGCTACTTAGCCATTTTTTATCTTATATATTTTTCCTTTTTTAATGCTATTTTAATTATGGTTTCCTTTTATTTACATGTTCTTTTCCTTTCCCGTTAGCAATATAGATTTATTTTTCATGCGAATAGAATAACTCTTCTTTACTTTGCACTCTTTTTTCTTTTCTTTTTCTTTCATGTTGCATGCTATAATTGTTGATGTGATAACAAATATAAGAGGTTAAATCTCTTCAATTTAGGGATAATAAAACTCTCTAATCATGTAACTTCAACATTTTGATCATATATGTTCTTTTTTGTGCTTAATGGAAATGCATAAAGTGGGTAATGATGTTGTTTAGGTTTTAATTTGATAGTCTATGTTGTTGATACCAAATAGACTATGCTTAAACCAAAAAAACACAAATTGTCTCTTCATCTAAATATGATTATGGCAAAGAAGTGAATGTTGAATTAAAATTTGATGGCCCATATTTCTAAATAATAGCTAATAGGCCATGCTTAAAATAGATTTTGCTTTCAACTTTGTTGTCATATTCCATGAAATTTAAATGTATATTAGTGGTTGTGCTATAGTTTGATGGTTTATGTTGGACTAATTAATAGCACAAATATATCATACTTATGATAAGCACATCAACAAATTTTATTAATGACCAAAAAAGAGATCATAACTTCATTTTGTTGATTTATGTGATCTAGAGTGTGGAAATTATCTCTAAACTGTCGTTCTACTCTCATATTTTTATCACTTTCTTTTTGTTAGTTTTCTTACATTTTCATCTTAATATCATCAAGTCTTTGGTTAATGATTGAATAGAGATTTAAAATCTAACAATTCCCTACGGATGGACCCGTGCTCGCCACGTACAAAAAATTGTGCACCATGCGCTTGCGGTTAATTTTATTATAAATTCGCTCGATGGTTTTCTAACTTGATAGAATTCTCGTCGACGAACAAGGAGCAAGCCTTATGTATTGCTTGCGATCCACCACCTTAGCTTGTTTTGGCATTTTTCTTCTTTGGCATTTGATGTGCACGTAAATGTGCATATTTTTACCACCATATTTATTCTTTTTAAATTAAATAAACGATCATATTGGGATTTAACTTGTTTTAACCAAAATCCATATTAATTCCAAATGGTCACATATCCATCTTCATATAGGGGCAAAACGGTCATTTGTGTGCATATATTTCTTTGAGAAAAATTAATTGGAAATTTATATATATTTTTGTAGGAATTTGGTCTCAAATAGGAGTGGTTTCATGAAGGAATATACATGCACAAAGAATATAAAGGAATGAAGATGGAAATAATTCAAAGTGAAGATCATGGAGGACCCCACCTACCCACCACCTTAATGTACAAATTAGAGGATAATGCATATGCATATGGAATTAATGGCTTCATGTACACTTAAATAATGATTAGTAGAAGCTAATGATTACATGGCCTCCACACTTTCTCAAGGGTAGTTTGGTCATTCTTCAAATTATGGATTAGGGTTTCATGCATGTATAAATAACCCCTTATGTTTCATGTAACTCTCCTCCTCTCACTTAGTCTCTCTTTAGTTAGTTTTAGGCTCAAAATAAAACCAAGCTCTCTTCTTTCTTTTCATGGCTACTTAGCAATTTCTCTTTTATGTAATTTTTTTTATGCAACTTCAATACATGTTCTTTTTCTTTTCATGCCTATTTACTTTCATGTTGCAGTGTAGATTTCTTTTTCATGCAAGTAGAATAGTTTTTCTTTATCTTGCTTTCCTTTTCTTTTTCTTTTTCTCTCATGTTGCAAGATACATTTGTTCATATGATAGCAAATATGAGAGGCTAAACCCATTCAATTTAGGGGTGATGAAGCTCTCTAATCATGTAGCTTCAACTTAATTTGATGTTTATGCTCTCTTTTTGCGTTTAATGGGAATGATTGAAGTGGTTTAATGATGTTGTTTAGCTTTGAATTTGATAATCTATGTTGTTCATAACAAATAGGCTATGCTTAAACAAACAAAACACAAATTGCCTCTTCATTTACATATGATTATGGCAAAGAAGTGATTGTTGAAATTACAATTCGATGGCTTATATTTCTAATTAATAGTTAATAGGTCATTCTTAAAATAGATTTTTCTTTCAACTTTGTTGTCATATTTTATGAGATTTATAAGTGTATTAGTGGTTGTGTTATAGTTTGGTGGTTTATATTGAGCTAATCAATAGCATAAATATACCATACTTATGATAAGCACATCAACTAATTCACTAATGACAAGAAAAGAGAGATCATAACTTCATTTTGTTGATTTATGTGATCTAGAGAGTGGAAATTGCCTCTAAATTGTCTTAACACTCATATTTTTATCAATTTTCTTTTGCTTGTTTTTCTTCTTTTTTAGTTTAACATTCTCTTCAACCATGGTTTAATTTGATTGAATAGATTTTTAAAATCATCAATTCCCTACGGATCGACCCGTATTCGCCATGTGCTACATTCGTACACCATGCGCTTGCGGTTAATTTTATTGTAAAATTCGTTCGACGGTTTTCTAAACCGATAGAATTTCCATCGACGAATAGCCTTTTTCTTCTTTTCCTTCTGGTCTTCTTACTCAATCCATGAGATATTTTGACTTGTTGTAGATGTTCTAGTTCTCTTTTAGTTCTATTGGGTTAAAAACTTAGTTAACACAAGTGATCCGTACTGTTGGAATTTTTTGTTCTTATATGGGAGGCGTATATAAGGGTATTCCAATGGTGGAGAACCATTGCGTCACCAATTGTGTCGATATTATGTGCCCCTGTGGACTTTTCTTTTAAAATTTACTAATTTATATATACAATAATAAATTAACTAAGTTTATTATAATAATAACAAGTTCACTGAATTTTTGAAATTATTTGAGATAATTTATAAAAATTAACTAAGTTAATAAAGTTGAAATTTGAGATAATTAATAAGTTTAAGTTAGTTAAAATATAAGTTATGATATTTTAAGTTTTAGCAATTGAGATAATTTTAAGTTTAATAAACAATAGTTTGAATAAATTAACTAAGATTTATAAAAATTAAACATGTTTATAAAAATTAAGTATTATAAAAATTAACAAGTTTATTATAATAGTAATAAGAAAAAAATAAGTTTGATAAAAAAAATTAACTAAGTTTATAATAGTAATAGTAATAACAAACTATAGTTTGATAAAAATCAACTAAGCTTATAATAATAATAATACATTAACTAAGTCAACTATATTTTATAATTAGTCATAATAATAACAGTCGTAATAACAAAACTAAGTTTATAAAAATTAACTAAGTTAACCAAGTTTTGTAAAAAATTAAATAAGTTCATAAAATTTAACAAAGTTTATAATAATAATAAATTAACCAAGTATAGCAAATAAGAATAATAATTTAATTAAGTTTATGAAAAATTGATAAGTTTGAGATAATTTATAAAATTAACCAAGCTAATAAAGTTTACTTTTGAGATAATTTATAAGTTTAAGTTAATTAAAATATATGTTATGGCATTTTAAGATTTTGCAATTGAGATAATTTATAAGTTTAACAATAATAATAAACAATAGTTTGAATAAATTAACTAAATTTTATAATAAAAAAATAGACACGTGTCCGCGGGCTTGGTGCGGTGGTGGGATGATGCGGCTCCCAAGTGGGAGGTTTGGGGTTCGAGTCCCACCTTGTGTGGGAGGAGAAACGGCTTTTCACTTGTGAGGTATCCGGTTCATTTTCGCGTCTCCTGCCCCAAGCCAACCGAAAGGTCTGGCTGCCCGGAATAGTTGGTTGTGGCGGGCCTTCCGGCTATTCCCTAGGTTTACTGTTCAGGAATCGCTGGTCGGTAATGATAGAACAGGTTTCCCTAGTTCCCAAAAAAATAGACATGTTTACAATAATTAACTAAGTACTACAAAAATTAACAAGTTTATAGTAGTCGTAGGAGCAGCAGTAGCAATAATAATAAGAAGTTTGATAAAATTAACTAAGTTTGATAGTAAGTAAACCAACTTTTATAAAAATTAAACTATTTTTTATAAAAATTTACCAAAATTTTAAAAATTAACTAAGTTTTATATTATTTAACTAAGTTTTATAAAAATTAAGTAAACTTATACAAATTAATTAAGTTTTATTAGAATTTGACTAAGTTAATAAGTTTCATAAAAATTAAATAAGCTTATTACAAAAATCAACCAAGTTTTATGAAAATTTAACAAAATTAACTAATTTTCATAAAATTATTTAAACTTAATAAAAGTTTAACTAAGGATGTTTGATATATTCTAAATAAGTAAAACAGTTTCAAGAACATTTGTTGATTGTTAAACTTATCTATCGATAACTAGTATATCAAGGTAAAAACCAACTGCATCAAAAAATTATGGGTAATCACGTAATGCACTTATCACACACAATATTTTGTTAGTACTTTTGTAAACAGGTTTGTGAATGCTTATGGATTTTATGTAAATTTACTCATTCTGTCGAAATCGTATTATAAAAATGGTTATGGATATCCTATTTGGTTGTTTGAATGTGATGATTATGTGACTGATTGTTGGTTTAAATATGATAACTATCTGATTGATTGGTTATTTTAATAAGACTATTATGCGAATGATGGCTAGAAATGGTACAAGTCATTAACAGGAAATGGTAGCGGGTAAGGTATGCTTACAAAATAGTTCATAACTTTTAACAGCGTTTTAAAACATTATGGAAATAAATGTAAACAGTTGTGATACGACTTTTGTAACGTTGCAAAAAAGGCTACCAAAACTTTTAATAACGTTTCGTTAAACTCTACGGTACAACATGCTAGTAAAGTTTGAAAGTTTATAGCAGCGTTTATAAAGGCTACAACATGTCAGTTTTGGTTGCGTTTTTTGCAAGCTACAAAAAAATTTAGACTTTTAGTTGCATGTTGTATCGCAGTATTCATTGAAAGGCTACTAAAAGTTTTGAAAGCATTTTTTCAGCGCTAAGAACGACCTTTTCTAGTATAATGTTCATGATGACTTTGAATTTATTCATTGTGAAACATGGTTCGTGTGTGTAGAACTTCCCATGACGGGTTTTTAAATATAGCTGTCGCGAGACATATAAATCTAGTATAAAACCTTTCACGATGATTTCGAACATGATCATCATAAGATATGAACCCAAAAAACTTTTGTCGATGGGTTTTTAAAAAAAAGCGGTCGAGAGACATAATCGTCGTATATAAACTCTTCGCAGTAAGCTTAAACATAGTCATCACAATTCACATGTAAATTAGGATTTTAGTATATACTACATGCGATGGCTTAGTCTCCAAGCACTAAGTCATCAAGCAGAAATCTATCATGTGGCAATGGTTCAGATTCGTTAGATAGCGACATATAACGAATTAAACCCAAAACCCAAAAATCATAAAATGGAAGGCAAGGCAACCCAATTTGGATTAAAATAACAATTACGGTTGGAAAACAAAGAAATAACTAAGGTTGAAGTAAATAGCGAAGATTCACTCTAATCCGTGTAAAAATAAGATAAATCAAGGAAAATTGAAAACTGCGGCAATGACAAAACAAAAAATCAAATCGCTAACAAAATATTTACGTGATGAGAATTGCAGGAATGAGGTTTAATTTGGAAAATATAATGGGAATAAGATAGTTTGATAAAAGCAAGAAAAAGAAAGAGGAATGAAGAATCATTAATTATAGGAAGAAGACGAAATTGAGATAACCATTAGAGTTAAAAGCAATAAATACAAATGACTAAGATAAGGAGGTTTTGAATATGAATAGATTGCGTATACTAAAGTATAAGAAAATCTATAATAAAATAGGGAGGGCAAGTTTCATACCCCAAATATGTTAGTAATTGCTGGATGATAGGATTAGGAGCCTTCACAAAACAAGCACAGGAGCCATCGTTAAAAGTCATCGCTTGCTATTCCCAAGCAACAGAATATAGCCATTGTTGGAAGTTCAACAACGCCATCGATGACTTTTAACGATGGCTCATGTGGTAGAAGTTCAACAAGGCCATCGCTTGTTATTCTCAAGCAGTAGAATAAAGCTGTTGCTAGAAGTTCCATAAGGTAATCACTTGCTATTCTCAATCATTAGATGAAGTCGTCACTGGAAGTTCCACAAGGTCATCACTTTTCATTCTCAAACATTAAGGAAAATCCATCGCTAAAAGTCTAACAAAGTCATTGTGTAGAGTTCTCTATATGCTATTATGAAGAGTTTAAAGAACAATTTGCAAGATGCTTTTATATGATGACTCTACAAATGGAGCCATAGTGATATGTTTGTAAAGACATCGCTTGATGAAGTAGAAGAGCTATCGAAGGAAATCCAATAAAGCCTTCATGTATCGTCCTTCAAGTGGTAAACCAGCCACTAAAGAAAGTGTTATGCATTAACAAAATAAAGCCATTGCAAGGAGTTCAATGAAGCCGTCGCTTGTTGTTTTGGAAATTCTGACACATCATAAAAAATCATTCCTAAAACAAGAATAAATGAGGTGATTTGAGCCATTGCAAAAGGTTTCCAAGAAGTTGTCATGCCTAATTCACGAACTACAATCCATTACAAATCCATATCATCGTGATGTTTTAAATCTATCGCTTATTGCTTTTAGACAAAAAGTCTTGCATCTCCTTCATTTTCCCAAATCCATCTTCCCCTTCTCCTTCTCCTTCATTTTCAATTGGAAAAATTCCCAATTGCTCCTCCTTCATTTTCATTTTTCTTTCAACTTTGTGAAGAGAGCTTTGATTTGGGGATTTGTGGTCATTAGAACAAATTTCAATTGAAGATTTTATAATAATTACTATTGGCATTGTTTGCATAATTAATTTCATTGAACATATGATTCGTTTTATATAATAGGCTTTATTATAATCATGTTCTTGTCTTATCTTCACTCCTCTTGATTTATTAACCGAGTCCAATTTTCACCCTAACAACTAGTGAAATGCTACAATATGTAATGTATTTAGATATGTATTAGCGATATAACTAAAAAACTTAATTAGAGGTATTGTAATATGTTTAGTTTATGATTAAGGTTTTTGTTTGAAAATGATATAGACGGTATGATGATTTCAAAAGAGGGTACGTCATACAGTAAATGGACGTGTTTTAATTTTGAACATCACCCTTTGAGATAATATAAGTCAAGTAGTTCTAAATATTATGCATATCATGTGTAAAGCATGGCTGAAATTGTTGGTTAAATATCTGTAACAACTGTAATTTTTGGATTACTGACGAAATAAATATTTAAAACAGAAATTTTAAGTTGAGTTTTGAGAAAAAATGCAAATCATGTTGTAAAGTCAGTAGTCATATTAGTAGTAGCATGTTGTAAATAAATTGCATTTTGGCCTTCACGTGCACAGGAGAAATAAAGTCCATTTCAAATCAAGTCGAAACTATTTATACATTCTTGGCAGTCAACAATTTATAAGCAAATGTTGATCGTTGCTGTCACACACAAATTATATAAACAAATTGGTCCATTTATGCAAAATTGAAAAAGTTTAAGTCTAGACCAATGTGAACACAATTTGCTTTGCTGTCACTTTATTTAAAGAACAAAAGTGAACACACTTTCCTCCATCATCATCTTGTACAGGCCGTATCCTTGTTTCTTCAGTTGAGCACGTTTTGCCTTAAATGCTATGTACCATATCATGCCCAACACATCTTTTATTTTGACTTGTGCACAATTGTGGTGGAAGAAAAGTAGCACTACATCAAATTTTTTTTATTCCATCATTTTTCCAGTAGTCATCATCCATCGTTTGTTCATTTTCCAAGTTGCTTAACAAAAGCTTTAATGGCAGTTCATTCTTCCTTCGTTCAGATTTTGTTGCTAACTGGTTGTAAGGCTGGTATTTTTGTTGCTTACTGATTTGGAACGAATTAAAGGTGAGTTCAAAACTCACAAATTCTAATTTATTCATCATCTCAATTTTGTGCAATTTATTCCATGCATGAAAATGCATTATCAAGGGTATTTTTTTGCGCGCACGTAACTATTCCCAGGCCACTTTATCATAATTGTAAATTTTATACGTGCAATGGGAGCATTAGTAAGTACAAGACTTTTACGATGTTCTGCTCACCTTAATTTACAATTCAATTCAGGCGTGCACAAGGGTGTCCAGACATTTTAGTAAACAAAATGAATCCACGCGTGCAGAAAATTCAAGTCCAAAGCTTTTATTATCTTTGGCAAAAAAATTCATCACTGCGTGGAAACTGCATGGCCAGGTTATTTATTTTTGAAATTGTTTATGTACGTGCACGCCATACTGCAAAATTCAAGACCAGGCTACCCATTTTGATGTACACGTGAGTGAAAAATAATTCCAGACCGTGTTTCACATTTTTATCACGTTTGTGCAAAACTCAGAATGCACGAAGGGTGATATCAGTGCATGTAATACACGAACTTAGGTACCAGGCCTTATATTTCATTCAGGCGTGTGTAGCTGTGTAGGCATTTTTCATGATTGAGTGTAAACAATGCATGCACTAAATATCAAATTCCTAGTCACTTTTGTGTTTGCGTTGAAATAAGTTCCAGGTCACATATTTTTATTCCTCATTTTTATGTGTGTCGTTTTTTGGCCAAGCATTGCATTTTGTACGTGTGTATTTTTTTGGTTTCCAGGTTACAAATTTTATTTGTTTATTGAGTGTGAAAATTTCAAGACCAGGTTGCCTTCATTTTTCGTGTGACCAAGCTCCCATAAACGTTGCCAGGTTACATTTTCATTCACGTGTATTCATGAAAAACGTTAGTGCTTGGGCCAAGTTTACAGTTTGCATAAATTTTTAGTCAAGTGCATTTTGCATGAAAGGAGCACATATGTGAATAGTGTCCAGGTACTTGTTTTTCCATCTATGTATTTCGTGAACATGTAAACTTTGCAAGAATTTATGTCCAGGCTACTTTGTTTTATTTTTTAATTCTTATTTTTTTTACGTGTATGTTCATAGTGTTGCCTAGGCTATTATATATATTGCAACACATGTGTGCATGGAGTCATTGCTGTATGTGCGCATTTGCATTATAGCCAGGTCACTTTATTTTGGGTATTGTTTTCGTTCGTGAATACATGAAACTAGACTGCATAGAAACCAAGTTCACTTCCTGTTTTGGTTACAACTGTTACTTGCGTGAAAATTTTATAATGCCAACCCTCATTTCTGGTGTGTCTATATATATATATATATATATATATATATATATATATATATATATAAGTGCAACTGGGCAGTGCAATATTTTGTTGAAAATATAGTGTTGTAGTCCACTATTTAATTTACATTGAACCGGTGTTTGGTTTTAAAACGTATTTTGCGCCGTTCTTTTTATAACGGATTTCTATAACGGTATTATATTTTTGAAACATGTTGTTTTGAAGAGATTTTTGATGAATAAAAATTACTGTTGTTTTAACTTCAGTAACCGTCAATTTTAAAGTGAATTTTTAAGCGGTTATCCTTCAACGCTGATTTTTATATCCGTTTTTACGGTGTTTTGTGAAGCGCAATTTTCTCGTCGAAATTGCTAAAGATGTTGCTGTTTTAATCACGTGTTTTAAAAATCGTTTTAAAATAAAATTTGTTTCTAAAATTTTTACAGTTTGCGCTTTCAAAAAATGAGGTAGCGATTTAAACGATTCGGCAGAATTGAGGACTATGAACCCTTACTTTTACTGATTCGGTTAATTCCGGACTTGTTCATTTGAGGACGTAAAATGTTATTTATATAAAATACACAATTTTTGCACTTTTAAGAAAACGACGAAGAGATTTAAACGATTTAGCAAAAGTGCGGAGTATGTAACCACACTTTTACTATTTCGGTTAATTCCGGACTTGTTAATTAAAAATTTGATGAGGATCTGTTGTTTGATGAATTTGATGATTGTTGGGCTTTCGAGCCACTCTGCTGGACCTTCGGGTCATCTGATGGACCTTCGGGTCAACTACGAGTACTAGACCTTCGGGTCATCTGATGGGTGCCAAAAATTATAGTACTTGGTAGGCTTCAGCCATATGAGATGCACGTGCGGCGTAGCTAAAACTCGCCATCTGCTGGGATCGATCCATCTTTTATGTTGATTTTCTAGTTATCTTATTTTGATTTCTACATTCTGCGTATTGCTATTTTGAATTCAATTGTGAATTTGGAAGTTGATTTTGATGATGTTTAATGGGATTTCTTTCTTTAAACTATGCTGATTACTATGTTGTATAGTCTCACCCGACACTATAATTTTGTGTATAGTCTCATCCGAGATTATAACTTTGTGTATAGTCTCATCCGAGATTATAAATTTGCGTATTGCTGTTTTGAATTCAATTGGGAATTTGGAAGTTGATTTTGATGGAGTTTAAATTGAGATTTCTTCATTTGAACTATGTTGATTATCTATGTTGTATAATCTCATTAGAGATTATGATTATTTGGTTATGTGTTATTTATTATACCCTTATTTCTGAAGTTTAAATTAGACTGATCCATTTATTATTTTCTTTTAAATAATATTTGGGTCAGGCCAAGTTATTTCAGGATAATCGCTATCTCTGATTCTTTTGCTGCTTTAGCTTTTGGGATTTCGCTCCATCTTTTGTCTAATCTTCGAGGTGTACTTTTAGTGTATAGACTATCGTCTCATGTATGTTGATGTCTTTGTATTTATACATTTTGTTCATGTGAACTATCGATTGTTGTAGTATGTATTCCAGACTATCTTCCGCTATATATCTGATATTTCTGTTCTGATGTGAATATACTTATCTGTATTGTTGTTATTATGAGTTGTTCTGAATTTTTCTTAAGCCACCGTAGTTTCGTTTTAGATTTGGATTGAATATATATCTTTGGGAGTAATTTACACAACTCCTATCGATTAATCAATACTCATCTAAGACATAACTTACGGATGGTCGCTTCTAACATGCCTTATTCTTCACAATAACAGACGTTATTTCTTATAATAACCTTTGTTATTGTGAGCACAGAGGTGGGGCGTCACAATATCGGTTAGATTAATTAATGTCTGCTAAAAGTATGGTAAAAATCGTCCAACGAACCTCAGTGTCAACTTCCCTAGTTTCCCAAATCGAATCATACCCTCATCGGCAACATCTTAATGAAAACATGCTCTCCAACATAAAACTCTAAGTCTTTCCTTTTTTATCGGCATAACTCTTCTGCCTAGATTGAGCTTCCTTCATTATGGCTCGAATTAATTCAACCTTTTTTGCAGCTTCTCTAACCAAATCCGGACAAAGAACCAACTTATCTTTGGTCTCTGACCAACAAACTGGAGATTTGCATGGCCTGCCACACAAAGCTTCAAATGGCGTCATCTGTATACTAGCCTGATAACTATTGTTGTATGAAAACTCAACTAGATGTAGATGATTTTTCCACGATCCTCCAAAATCTAACACACAAGCTCATAACAAATCCTCCAAGACTTTGTTAACTCTCTCATTTTCCATGGATGGTAAGGGTACTCATCTTGAGCTTGGTGCCTAAGGTATCATTTATATTCTTCCAGAACTCGCTAGTGAATAAAGAATCTCAATCACTCACTATATTGCTGGGAATTCCGTACAGTCTAACTACATTCTTCATAAACAACTGCACTGACAATGGTGGCGTTCTGGTTGATCCAATTGGAATGAAATGTGCACTTTTGGTCAATCTGCCACAATGACACATATGCTTTCATTTCCTCTATTAGACATTAGCAACCAGTCAATGAAATCCATAGAAGTAGAATCCCACATCCACACTGGAATGTCCAAAGGATGAAGCGACCAACTTGGTTTCTGATATCCGGCTTTCACCCTATGGAAGTTCAAGCACTACTTCTTCCATAAACCTACATCCCTCTTCATACCTTCCTAGAAGAAACTTCTCCTCATGTCCTCATACATCTTAATTCCTCTTGAATGAATAGTGAACGTTGAATGATGGCATTCCTCCAAAAATTTCTTCCTAATATCTCCCACATTCGGAATAAACAATCTTCCTTTCTTTCTCAATCACCTATTCTAGTCAAGACTAAAATCCTTTGAGTCATCTCTCTCCTTCCCATCTCTCAGCTTTCTGATCCGTTCAGCCAACACTGGATCCTCTAGCTGTTTAGAAGCAACCTTTTTGATCATAATTGGTCGAACGTACAAACATGATGACAAAGCAGTTTATGTGCTCAAACTACTCTTAATTCTCAACTGTACTCCACAAGTCGCTAATGTTTCCAAATCTCTCCACTCAGCTATCATCGCTAACACCACATTCTGATATTTTCTGCTATGTGCATCTGTAACCTTGTTGCCTTTCCCCAATGTGTACCCAATACTAAAATCATAAGTGGCTAAAAACTCTAACCACCTCTATTGTCTCATGTTCAGCTCCTTCTGAGAGAACAAATACTTCAATGACTTATGATCCGTATACAACTCAAATATTTCTCTCCAAAGCAAATGTCTCCATACCTTCAGTGCAAAAATCACCACAGTTAACTACAAATCATGGATTGGGTATCTAACTTCATACGGTCTAAACTGTCGAGAAGCATAGCGAATCACTCTACCCCTCTGCATTAACACAGCTCCTAATCCAGTCCCATATGCATCCATATACGTCACTAAATCCTAATTCCCATCTGAAATAACCAACACAGGTGCATTAGTCAATGAGTGTTTCAACTTCTAAAATTCCTCCTTACACTTATCGGTCCAAAAGAACTTCACATCCTTTCGAATTAGCTTAGTCATAGGTGCCGCTATCCACGAAATATCCTTAATAAACCACCAATAGTAACAAGCCGATCCCAAAAAACTTCTTATCTTAGTCATCATTTCTTGTCTCTTCTAACTATTTACGGCCTTGATCTTAGCTAGATCCACTGATAACTCATTCTCTGAAACTACATGGCCAAGAAACTTCACTTCCTTCTTCCAGAAATGACATTTCGAGAACTTCGTCTTTGGCTGATGATGCCTCAATATTTTAAGCACTAATCTAAGATAAACTTCATGCTCTATTTCATTCTTAGAGTACAACAAAATATCATCTATAAAAACCAATACAAACCTATCTAAGTGCTTTCGTAAAATCCGGTTCATCGGATCTACAAAGAAAGCTGGAGCATTAGTCAATCCGAATGGCATCACTAACCATTCGTACGATCCATACATGGTTATAAATGCCGTCAAAGTAATTTTATCCAACTGATGCTGCCTCAATATTTCAAGCACTACTCTAAGATAAACTTCATGCTCTCTCTTATCCTCATAGAACAGAAAAATATCATCTACGAAACCAATAAGAACCTATCCAAGTGCTCTCGGAAAATCCGATTCATCGGATCTATAAAGAAAGCTGGCACATTTAATCAGTCCGAACGACATCACTAACCCTTCATATGATCCATATCTGGTTCTAAATGCCATCAAAGTAATACTACTCTCTGTCACTCTAAGTTGATGGAAACCTGTCGCTAAATCCAACTACAAAATTATTTTAGCTCCACTCAACTAATCGAACAAATCGTCAATCCTGTGCAATGGATATCGATTATTATCTTTTTTCATTCAACTTAAAATAACTGATACATGACCTTAACGATCCGTCCGGCTACTTTGCAAATGTTGTGGCTGCTCCTCAAGGTGAAATACTAGGTCTGAAAAAATTCTTGCATTCCAAATCCACCAACTGTACCTTGAGCTCTCTCATCTCGGTGGATGTCATTCTGCTTGGCGATGTACTAAGTGTTCTACTCCAGGCACCAAATCTATTAGAAACTCAATGGTCCGTTTAGGTGGTGATCCTACTACGGGTTTAAAAATATCCACAAACTCTCTACACAAAAACACGATTTAGCTCGTCTTATATCTCCGCAACACCCAACATAGTATTTACCTCACAACTAGAGTTTTCTATGATATACACAATCCGCTCTTTATAGTCTGAGTGTCTAAGCGATATTTTTCTATCACGGAAAAATATCCAAGCATCATACTTAATTAATTTATACCCAAAATAATTTTGAATCCTACGAAATCAAATACATGCAAAGTGCAAACAAATGTATGACCTAATAAGTCAAACTCTAGGTGGTCACATATGTTCCCAAGTGTTGCATGCCCTTCTACTGGATTTGCAACCCTTGTGGAAGTAATCAGATATGAGGGCTCTAGGTTAAGCTTATTTACTGAATAACGAGATATAAAAAAATGTGATGCCCCAGGATCGAATAGAACACTAACTTCCTCACTAAGATTATATGCATACCTCCTAACACTGCTTTCCATTTTTCGCCTGTCGTGGGTCTCAAGGTAGCTGGCTCCAATGCATATACTATGCCCTTTCCATCTTTAGCAGGCTCCTCACATTGGTTCTTGTAATGACCCATCTGATCACAGTTGAAGCATTTGATATTATTCTTCCCGGTCACATTCTTTGCCACTCCAAAACGACATTCATCTGCAAAATACCCTTTCTTGTCACATTTTAAACAAACAATTCCGACTTTCCCTTTTCATGCCTCCACCCTTCTAAGCTCCCTTTTTAGGAAAGAACTTTCTTTTCTGACTCTACCCTACCTAAACCTTATTCATCTTATTCTTCTCTACAAAAGTAATAATTTCCTTATGTCTTAGAGGCATTCCTATTACAACATCACGAGGATCCCTGACATTAGGTAATGTAGCCCTGGCCAATTCAGATTTCAGTCCCATAATGAACTTCTCGTTTCTCTTAATCAAGATATCCACAATGGCATGACAATATCTTTCCAACTCCTCAAACCTTGTAGCATACTCTAACACGGTTATCACTCACTTCTCTAACTCGGTAAACTTTCTGAGCAAGATTGACTTTATCATCACATACATGAAATTTCCTCGAGCGTCCTCGTAGACTTAGCTCATATTATCGTTCGATTATCCACTCCAGCCATCACACTATTCCACCAGTATAAAGGTACTTCTTGAAGTATCCTTGTAGCGAGCCATCTTTTCTGCTCATCACTGAGCCCTAGATCAGTAAAAATCCTCTCACCGTAACCTAACAAAGACAGGAGCCTTGATACAAAGCGCATACTTATATATAGGAAATACAAGTATGTTACTATAACGTCATCCTTTCCCTAATTTTATCGCTAATTCTTTAGAATTTTTTTTTTTTAAATCATTTTTTTAGTTAAAGTTTTTCATAAACTTATGCTCTAATACTAGGTTGTTACATCCCTTATCTAAAGGTTTAAAGCTAAGCGCTACAGATACAGCAGCCATCCATAGTATTAAGTTCCAACGACTAAATATGGCTATTGTAATGGTATTCATAATATTAGAAGTACACGAATATTAAAAAAATCACAGAATTAAAAAAACAATATTTTTGATTACATTTTCAAAATATGTTCCATATTCAAACATAATCCCATAGTGTGACGATCGCGATTTTTCGACGCTCGAAAACCGACATCAATACGTCCACTGTATCAACTGCCGAGCAATCGAATACCGAAAAAATGAAATGTTATGGTTAAAGAAGAAGAGAAAGGTAGAAGAAGAGAGAATAAAGAAGAAGAAACAGAAAACAATATCAAAATCTCACAATCGTAGCGGAACAACATATAATAGATAAATGAATAATCTTTAAACAAAGAACTATATCAATTAATACATTACATCACATCACAATACATCACATCACATTACATTACATTACATCATCAGAGTGTACAACAATAAATAGCGGAAAAGAAATACAACATATACTAGTTTAATATGCCATGCTCTCCAGCTTGCCTCCAATTCTCTACAGCAACTCCCGAATTCCAGAATGACCTGATAACCTGACTCTAAACTGCCCGTGTGGAAATTGGTAGACAATCAGAGTTTAGGAAGGAAACAATAAACTCCAGGTCAGTCATGGGACTGGTGTGAGAACTAAAACAGTTATTCTTTTAAAAACAAGCAAAGAAATATTTTTAAAGTCAATTCGCAATGCTTTTTGAAAATGTAACTACCATAAGACCTTCCACCACAAACATAATGCAAACGCAGGCTTGGAGGAGATTTCTTCTTATGTTAGTCAAAGATGCTTACTATGCAAAATCAAATCATTTTTGATATTATTATTAGTACATAGTGTAGAAAACATTTCAAAAGTAAAGATATAAATCTTAGCCAACATACGACCATTATCGTATGCCTACTATAGCTACCATGTTCAATAGCAGGTTACCGCCATATTCCATGGAAGGTTATACCACTAAAACCGTACAGGGTTCGTATTGTTTCTTTGGATTTCCAACAAATGGTCAGGCTAAGGAACTTCGCATTGCCACATGGGTGCGCCTATGGAAAGACGACCCGAGAACCTAACGTTACGGTTAGATCTCTGCCAACACAAGGCCGGGTTACCCCTAACTGGGTAACTACTGACACGAATATGTCATTCCCCGATCGTAACCGATCTATATCCGAGGATCCTAGATTCCAACAACCACAGAGTAATAAATTTGCAGCAACAACATAAGTTAAGTATTTGGGCTCCATACCATGATACCACCTCTATCCAGAAGGAATGACATACACTAAACGGGTGCTACCCCCTAATAACATTGCTGCATCCTTCCTGTTTTGACCATTTCCGGGGTGTGAGGTCCGACGAAGTCTCGTCCATAAAGATACGCTTTATACAAAAGTTGTGCTTTGATCATCAAATGCTCAACAGCACTTCGTATGCCACATTACCAATTTGGGAATATATCACTAGAAACCATCAACTACATAACCTCTGAGCTCGTATGTCTCAGAGAAGGGTGTTAAGCTAAGAGAATAAATTCTCCACCACCAACAGAAGTATATTTGATAGAAACCAGCTTTACATCTCAAATTGTAACGTCAGACACAAATCCATACAAGTCCGTTCCGGGATCGAACAGAACCGAAAGCACTTCCAAAGAAGCCCTTGCAATCCGGGTATTCACCAATCACGTCTGGACTTCCCGTTACTAAGGGTGATAAAACCTCTATATCGGAGATCAGCCGATGCAGAGTCATTCGACGGTAATCCTTCCATTTTCACAAATATCCGGTCTTCAACACCGGTCTTCAAATGCAATCCGTAAGGACGTAGCACATATTCAGAATGGGTTATACGACCCAAAGGTCCGTTTCCGGCTAACCCGAATAGTGAGCGCTTATTTTGAAAATAAGTGTGGCATTCAAATTCAAGCAAATCACAACAAATACCCATTTAAAGGTAAATATTGATAGTCGGTTATTTAACAAACAATGGTATGCACAACATCACCAGATTCCAAATAATTTTTCAAATTATTTATTTTTCAAAAATATCTTTAAAAGATATATTTTTCCACACTTCAACATTTGAAAAAAATTTCAAATCGTTTCCCTACACGGGATATATTCACAAATCTTTATTCATTTTCATTTCAAAATGGTTCATTTAAACCAATTAAATAAATCCTTACCGATTTACTTTATATTTACGTTCCAAATTCGTAAATTTATTTCCACACTTCAAAAATAAATCAACGTTTATTTTTAAAATAATTTCTCTTTCTTTTATAAATTCCATAGTGAATTTACAGTTCCAAAATATCTATGAATAAACGATTTTCAAATCGATTTCTAATATTTATTTTTAATTTATTTTTAAAAGATAAAATCTCAAAATATTAAATTCATATTGGAAAACATTTCCATACTTATTTAATAATAAGTAATTCACAAATCCATTTATTTTCAACACTTGGAAAATATTCAAAATACTTAAATCACAATTAAGTATATATTTCATTCTTTAAGGAAAACATTCTCTTGAACACATTTATTTGAGCCAAAACGAATGTTGTGTAAAACATCGTTACGACGACCCAAAATCACTAGTACAGAGATTCAAAATTAAGATAGATAGATAAATCCCAATACTATATACAACATTTCCTTTCGGAAATCATTTATTATAACAAAAATGTAATAGTCCACCATTTCCTTCTATTTCTCGAAACGTCTATTTCAACAATGAATGTTGAAATCTATGGTTTCGATACTTAATATATTTAAAACATCTTTTAAAACAATTAACTTCATTTTATAATATCACTTCCCCAAACCATATCCATTTTATTTAATAATATATTCACTATCCAAAATCGTGAATATAACTCCCGATCCAAACTCTTTATTATTACACATATTATACAAAAGATAATTCGCTATCCAAAATCGCGAATATATCCCCTTTAATAAACTTTTATGTTTAATTCACCAAATTCAATTGATTTCGGATTTATAAACAATATTTATAAATTCCATTTCTGTTTATAAAAACTTCGATTTATAAATCTCCTTTATTAACCACTTCAATTCATAACTCAATTTTATACCAAAAATCTAATTTACAAGTTAATTACTCATAAGTCTTTTATTTTACAAAAATCTATTCGTTTTATAACTTCACAATTTATAAATCGACAAATTTCATTCACTTAAGAAATCCAATCATTCTTCATTTTAACAGTTATAAAAACTCGTTTTATAATTCCTTTATTTTTAATTTATAAATATCAATTTTTATAAACCTTTTATATAAATCGTTTATAATAATTCAAAAATCCCAATTTAAATAAACCACTCCTTTTAATAATTTACAGAACATTATTAAAGCTTATATACCTCCAAAATCGTACTTAAGTATTATTTTCCAAAAATCATAACTTTTATAACAATAAAGATTATAACGTTTATTCATTTTAACAATTCTAATTTTAATAAAACGTATACTTTCAAAAATCGCTTTAAATTCTTTTTAATTCAAAATCGTTATTTTAATATTTTTAAAACTCCAAAAATAGGCCAATGCTGCTACAGCAACAATAAATCAATCACGACAATCAAAACATCATATATCAATATGATAATCAACAAATATCACAATACCTGTAATCAAATAGCTACTGGCGAGGAATCCAGTTGGATCCCTCTAACCTGTTTCCCTGCATCCACAGACATTAGCACAATACCAATTCCGTTCCAATACGGAATATCGTGGTATATGGGATTTATAAAATATTATCCTCTATTATACGACGCAATAGGGTCTCATCCGCTATATAATGCGGGAAATCAACTCCAAGTACATAATATAATGCCAGTTCCAATCAAGATGGAATTATCGCGGTATATGTTTTTAATAAATAACCTCCGCTTAATATACAGTGTATAGGGTCTATTTCAAAACAATAGATAATAATTTATCATCCAAGCATGTAATCAACACAATCAAGCAATTTTAAATTTAACTACTTAAAATTTAAATCGAAACTAATTCAATTGAGTGAGACGTTCTCACCTTGCTTCAAATAACAGTGGCAGCGTTTTATTTTGAATAAAATTAAACACGCGTTTAATTTTACCCAAAATTCAAAATAGCTCCAAATGATTCCAATCCAGTTCTATTGCGTAGCGCTCGACAAATCGAAGCCAACACAATTCGTTTCGTGCGTTTTTGACCTCGTATGAAAAAGATATACATTTTTAAAGTTTACACGAATTATAATATATAAATAAATCACATTTTCTTTTATATTTTTACCCTCAACCAATCTGGGCCGTAAGATTTCAAGGTTCAACATCAGGCCACGCACGCAAATGCTTCTTCCCTCTCCAGTATAATACGCGAGCATCAAACCCATTGCCGTAATTTTAGGGTTGAACGCCGCAACGCACACATCGACTTCAACGTCGATCAACTAGCACCACATGAAAGCCCACGCTTGCCTCTACTCTCGACCATGACAAGGTTGAACTCAGCTCCACCATTTCTTTGAAAAGCGTGCGCAAACACGCGACATTCTTCCAAGATCTGGCCTCTACGATGCACCATTGACGAACATCTTTGTATGGATTGAAAGGCATCGCGAAGCTCTACGATTTGTTAGTTGAAAGTAGTTGCTAATTGTTTGTAGATTGGGAGAGATTAAGGAAGAAAGTTTCTAGCTTCCATGGCCATTGAAAATTAGGGCCGGCTGAAGAAAGAATGAGGGTTTGGTTTGCAAAAGTGAAAATAGAGGTCTTTTATAGAAAATTCTCAAATTACTATTCATTCGAAATTTTCCGAATTCCAAACGAAGGGTGCCGGCTGGCGTTTCTAGGGTTTACCCCGCATTCCAGACACAATGGAATGTATTTCGAAAGCTGATTCGATCATATGTGCGAGTTACGGAAATAAACGATCGATTTTAAATTAAATTGGTTAACTAAATTTCCATGCGTTTTGGCTTGCCCCGGACAAACGGTAAATCCGATTGACACGAAATTTGAAACCATATAATAATATAATACTACAGATCCGATGAAACTAGTTTCGTCAAAATCCGAGACTGTTTGAAAAATGGCTATTTTAACTCGTCAATTAAATATTAAAATATTCAATTTTTACAGTTTAACTTTAAATTCGATTTTAAAAGTTCTATAACATCATTCTAACTTCAATGTGATTAAATAAAATTTTACAAATCGTTTTCAATCATTTTTAACCCAATTTCCAATTATTTCTGTAATTTCCAATATTAAATTATCGATTTAATTATCCAATTAAATCTAGATATTCAAAATAAATTTTATTCGACTGTTTAATTTCACTTATTAATATTTAAAATTAATTAAATATATGAATTTTAATTGACAGAAATTCTGGGTCGTTACAAACTTCCCCCCTTAAAAGAATTTCGTCCTCGAAATTACCAAGTAAGAAAAGTTACAAAATCCATTAACTTTCCAAAACAAACTGTTCAATTTAGATTTTTCAAATCTCTTAAGTGTTTAACTTTTCCAAAATTCATAGTTAAACTTCTTTCAACAACTTTACTAAGTTTCCAAATCCAACTTAGTTTTCAAAATTTTCAATTCTCTCAAAAATATTCTAACGCCTTAAATTTTCGGAAAATTTCGCCATAACCTCCTTTGCACGGCTCGATCCGAAAAAAAATGACAGTATATATATCATAAATATACATCTCATCAAGTGATGAGGCATCCCGTAGGGAAAAAGTGTAAAGTACGATATGTAATCCAAGATATGTACCTTATATTTTATTAGCGAGCATATACGGCTAATATAGCGCGAAAGTGAGCTCCAAATGCGAAGCAAGCGCAATCCGCACCTACTAAATGCTCAACAAACCATGAGAAACATGCGTATGTGAAAGTAATCATCAATATACAACATATACCAACAACTATATATGCCAATATAGCAAATGCAACTAAAGCAACAAATGCAACCATCGAACAACTATCCAACCAATAAACATTCAACAATCAATGTCTATCCAAAACAATTCATAACCAAATCAATATAAATTCACTTCTCATTAATGTTCATTGAATTAGTTTTTAATTTAATCACATTTGATTCATTAATATTGGATGTTTTTTACAAACATTCATTTATTCATATTCAATTAGTTTACATTCATTAATTTACATTCAAGTTGGTTCACTTTCAATTCAAATTCAATTACATAGCTTTCCATTTATCAATTTAATTTCATTAATACTTAATGAATTATATACAATCAACTATCAATCATATAACAATCAAATCATAACCATCATAACCAAATTATTAAATTTACATTCAATTTGGTCCAACACTTTTAATTCCAATTGGTTTATGTTAAATTGATTTTCATTCAATTATTTAACTTCCAATAACATTAGATTCTAATGAATTTACACTTACATCCATTATCCCATATCAATTCTTTCACATTCGATTGATTAATATTTCATCCATTTATCAATTCAATTGCTAATTTATTTAACAAATAAGGTTAATTTTTTTTATATAACTCAAGTCCATATTCTTAATGACTTCATTTCATTATTCACTTATTAATTTACTTTGACACCAAAATCAACTTCATTCAACATCACTTAAGTTATATTCCATTTCAAACATCTTATCTAATCCAAATCAATTTATTTAATTTAACGTAAATTTTCACTTATAACCCAATTCAGATTCCAATTCTAAAGTAAATTCCATTTACTTTTACCAAAGTCAAATTTATTATCACTTATTCAAATTTAGATTTATTTTGCTTAACAAAATTGTTTAACCATTTATCATTTGGTTTCACTTATATTCAACTATTACAACTTGGATTTTAATTTCAAATTTGTTTATCACAATCAAACTTCAATTCCCAATCAAATCTCATTTCAATTTATAAAACTCATTTATACATTCACATTACCAATTTCATTCCATTAATGAGTTTTATTCCAAATTATAAATATTTTCAATTCCCATTTGTATATGATTTCATTCCTTTATCCTTTGGTTATTATTTCAATTTCTTATTTCAATTTCCATTTTAATAATGATAATATCTCAATATCAACGTCTCCTAACAACCAAGCAACCATATATTATAAACATTTACAGAAAATCATTTCTTTTGTATACGAAAATAGTTTTTGATAAAATTATTTCATTTTCCCTATTTCAAAATAATACTGTGTCGGTTTATCTTGTTTAGGAGTTTAGAAACCCCTATCGATCACGGTTGTACTTCCCGCACCGACCAGAATTCATAAACAATCAACCGATAAGTCGACACAATACTAAACAATTTATATTCACTAACAAATACGCGCACATAGATATTATTACACTCAAACTCATTCTAGAGTACTACTGACTCTATCTCTAATGAGTAACACCAACAGAGCCATGGTTGTCGCTTAACCATATGCTCTGATCCCAAATGTGACGATCATGATTTTTCGACGCTCGAAAACCGACATCAATACGTCCACTGTATCAACTTCCGAGCAATCGAATGCCAGAAAACCGAAATGTTTTGGTTAAAGAAGAAGAGAAAGGTAGAAGAAGAGAGAAAAAAAGAAGAAGAAACAGAAAACAATATCAGAATCTAAATCGCAGCGGAACAACATATAATAGATAAATGAATAATCTTTAAACAAAGAACTATATCGGTTATTACATTACATCACATTACATTACATCATCAGAGTGTACAACAACAAACAGCGGAAAAGAAATACAACATATACTAGTTTAATACGCCATGCTCTCCAGCTTGCCTCCAATTCTCTACAGCAACTCCCGGATTCAAGAATGACCTGATAACCTGACTCTAGACTGCCCGTGTGGAAATTGGTGGGCATCCAGAATTTAGGAAGGAAACAATAAACTTCAGGTCAATCATGAGACTGGCGTGAGAACTAAAACAGTTATTCTTTTAAAAAAAACAAAGAAATATTTTTAAAGTCAATTCGCAATGCTTTTTGAAAATGTAACTACCATAAGACCTCCCACCACACACATAATGCAAACGTAGACTTGGAGGAGATTTCTTCTTATGTTAGTCAAATATGCTTACTACGCAAAATCAAATCATTTTTGATATTATTATTAGTGCATAGTGTAGAAAAAATTTCGAAAGTAAAGATATAAATCTTAGCCAACATACGACCATTATCGTATGCCTACTATAGCTACCATGTTCAATAGCAGGTTACCGCCACATTCCATGACAGGTTATACCACTAAAACCTTACAGGGTTGTATTGTTTCTTTGGATTTCCAATAAATGATCAGGCCAAGGAACTTCCTATTGCCACATGGGTGCGCCTCTGGAAAGACAACTCGAGAATCTAACGTTACGGTTAGATCTCTGCCAACACAAGGCCGAGTTACCCGTAACTGGGTAACTACTGACACGAATATGTCATTCCCTGATTGTAACCGATCTATATCTGAGGATCCTCGATTCCAACAACCATAAAGTAATAAATTTGCAGCAACAACATATGTTAAGTATCTGGGCTCCATACCATGATACCACCTCTATCCAGAAGGAATGACATACACTAAAGGGGCGCTACCCCATAATAACCTTGATGCATCCTTCCTGTTTTGACCATTTCCGGGGTGTGAGGACCGACGAAGTCTCGTCCACAAAACTACACTTTATACAAAAGTTGTGCTTTGATCATCAAATGCTCAACAGCACTTCGTATGCCACATTACCAATTTGGGATGTATCATTAGTAACCATCAACAACATAACCTCTGAGCTCGTATGTCTCAGAGAAGGGTGTTAAGCTAAGAGAATAAATTCTCCACCACCAACGGAAATATATTTGATAGAAACCAGCTTTACATCTCAAATTGTAACGTCAGACACACATCCATACAAGTCCTTTCCGGGATCGAACAGAACCGAAGGCACTTCCAAAGAAGCCCTTGCAATCCGGATATTCACCAATCACGTTCGGACTTCCCGTCACTATGGGTGATAAAACCTCTATATCGGAGATCAGCCGATGCAGAGTCATTCGATGGTAATCCTTCCGTTTTCACAAATATCCGGTCTTCAACACCGGTCTTCAAATGCAATCCGTAACGACGTATCACATATTCGGAATGGGTTGTACGACCCAAAGGTCCTTTTCCGTCTCACCCGAATAGTGAGCGCTTATTTTGAAAATAAGTGTGGCATTCAAATTCAAGCAAATCATAACAAATACCAATTTAAAGGTAAATATTGATAGTCGGTTATTTAACTATCAATAGGTATGCACAACATCACCAGATTCCAAATAATTTTCCAAATTATTTATTTTCCAAAAATATCTTTACAAGATATATTTTTCCACACTTCAACATTTGAAAACAAATTTCAAATCGTTTCCCTACACGGGATATATTCACAAATCTTTATTCATTTTCATTTCAAAATGGTTCATTTAAACCAATTAAATAAATCCTTACCGATTTACTTTATATTTACGTTCCAAATTCGTAAATTTATAGCCACACTTCAAAAATAAATCAACGTTTATTTTTAAACTAATTTCCCTTTATTTTATAAATTCCATAGTGAATTTACAATTCCAAAATATCAATGAATATACGATTTTCAAATTGATTTCTAATATTCATTTTCAATTTATTTTTGAAAGTTAAAATCTCAAAATATTCACTTTATATTGGAAAACATTTCCATACTTATTTAATAATAAGTAATTCACAAATCCATTTATTTTCAACACTTGGAAAATATTCAAAATACTTAAATCACAATTAAGTATATATTTCATTCTTTAAGGAAAACATTCTCTTGAACACATTTATTTGAGCCAAAACGAATGTTGCGTAAAACATCGTTACGACGACCCAAAATCACTAGTATAGGGATTCGAAATTAAGATAGATAGACAAATCCCAATACTATATACAACATTTCCTTTCGGAAATCATTTACTATAACAACAGTATTGTAGTCCACCATTTCCCTCTATTTCTCGAAAACGTCTATTTCAACAATGAATGTTGAAACTATGGTTTCGATACTTAATATATTTAAAACATCTTTTAAAACAATTAACTTCATTTTATAATATCACTTCCCCAAATCATATCCATTTTATTTAATAATATATTCACTGTCCAAAATCGTGAATATAACTCCTGATCCAAACTCTTTATTATTACACATATTATACAAAAGATAAATCGCTATCCAAAATCGCGAATATATCCCCTTTAATAAACTTCTATATTTAATTCACCAAATTCAATTGATTTTGGATTTATAAACAATATTTATAAATTCCATTTCTATTTATAAAAACTTCGATTTATAAATCTCCTTTATTAACCACTTCAATTCATAACTCAATTTTATACCAAAAATCTAATTTACAAGTTAATTACTTATAAGTCCTTTATTTTACAAAAATCCATTCGTTTTATAACTTCACAATTTATAAATCGATAAATTTCATTCACTTAAGAAATCCAATCATTCTTCATTTTAACACTTATAAAACTCGTTTTATAATTCCTATATTTTTAATTTATAAATATCAATTTTTATAAACCTTTTATATAAATCGTTTATAATAATTCAAAAATCCCAATTTAAATAAACCAATCCTTTTAATAATTTACAAAACGTTATTAAAGCTTATATAACTCCAAAATCAACTTAAGTATTATTTTCCAAAAATCATAACTTTTATAACAATAAAGATTATAACGTTTATTTATTTTAACAATTCTAATTTTAATAAAACGTATGCTTTCAAAAATCGCTTTAAAATCTTTTTAAATTCAAAATCGTTATTTTAATATTTTTAAAACTCCAAAAATAGGCCACTGCAACAGCAATAATATATCAATCACGATAATCAAAACATCATATATCAATATGATAATCAACAAATATCACAATATCTGCAATCAAATAAATACTGGTGAAGAATCCAGTTGGATCCCTCCAACCTGTTTCCCTGCATCTACAGACATTAGCACAATACCAATTCCGTTCCAATACGGAATATCACGGTATATGGGATTTATAAAATATTATCAGCTATTATACGGGGCAATAGGGTCTCATTCGCTATATAATGCGGGAAATCAACTCCAAGTACATATATAATGCCAATTCCAATCAACATGGAATTATCGCGGTATATGTTTTTAATAAATTACCTCTGCTTAATATACGGCGTATATGGTCTATTTCAGAACAATAGATAATAATTTATCATCCAAGCATATAATCAACACAATCAAGCAAATTTAAATTTAACTATTTTAAATTTAAATCGAAACTAATTCGATTGAGTGAGAAGTTCTCACCTTGCTTCAAATAACAGTCGCAACATTTTATTTCGAATAAAATTAAACACGCGTTTAATTTTACCCGAAATTCAAACTAGCTCCAAACGACTCCAATCCAGTACCATTCGTAGTGCTTGACAAAACGAAGCCAACGCAATTCGTTTCGTGCGTTTTTGACCTCGTATAAAAAAGATATACATTTTTAAAGTTTAACGAATTATAATATATAAATAAATCACATTTTCTTTTATATTTTTACCCTCAACCAATCTGGGCCGTTAGATTTCAAGGTCCAACATCAGGCCACGCACGCAAATGCTTCTTTCCTCTCCAGTATAATACGCGAGCATCAAACCCATTGCCGTGATTTTAGGGTTGAACGCCGCAACGCACACATCGACTTCAACGTCGATCAACTAGCACCACACGAAAGCCCGCGCTTGCCTCTACTCTCGGCCGTGACAAGGTTGAACTCGGCTCCACCATTTCTTTGAAAATCATGTGCGAACGCGTGACATTCTCGGCCAAGATCTGGCCTCTACGATGCACCATTGACGATCATCTCCGTATGGATTGAAAGGCATCGCGAAGCTCTACGATTTGTTAGTTGAAAGTAGTTGCTAATTGTTTGTAGATTGGGAGAGATTAAGGAAGAAAGTTTCGAGCTTCCATGGCCATTGAAAATTAGGGCCGGGCGAAGAAAGAATGAGGGTTTGGTTTACAAAAGTGAAAATAGAGGCCTTTTATAGAAAATTCTCAAATTACTATTCATCCGAAAATTTTCGAACTCCAAACGAAGGGTGCCGGCTGGCGTTTCTAGGGTTTACCCTGCATTTTGGACACAATTGAATGTGTTTCGAAAGCTAATTCGATCATATGTACGAGTTATGGAAATAAATGATCGATTTTAAATTAAATCGGTTAACCAAATTTCTATGCGTTTTAAATTAAAATATTCAATTTTCACAAATTCGATTTTAAAAGTTCTATAACATCATTCTAACTTCAATATGATTAAATAATATTTTACAAATCATTTTCAATCATATTTAACCCAATTTCCAATTATTTCTGTAATTTCCAATATTAAATTATCGATTTAATTATCCAATTAAATCTAGATATTCAAAATAAATTTTATTCGACTGTTTAATTTCACTTGTTAATATTTAAAATCAATTAAATATACGAATTTTAATTGACAGAAATTCTGGGTCGTTACACATAGTCGTTTCCCAAGTTCGGATAAAATTTAATTATTACATAAATATATCGAGAGCGATATATGACAATGCCCCTTGTTGACCAAGGTATTATATATACAATACGGCGGAATCAATCCAAAATAAAATAGCAGCTCTTAATTAGCTATCCGCCAGCCACCTGCTCGTCACCAGGTGCTTTGTTTGTCAACCTACTAAAACCTATGAACCTCAACTCTTAGTCTACTCGAATCAATTTTGAGCAATCGAAAATTTGAAGATAAATAAACTTCAAGTCAGGTATAAAACCTGGTGTGAACAATAATATACATTTCGAATATCTGATATTAAGTGAGACCACGCCGCTTAGCGGAACGTGTTTCCCTCACTAATATCCTTTTTTAAATATATTTTTTACAAATCATAATTCTGCAACAAAACTGATTAAATTTGTAGAGTAATATCATGAAAATTTACATATCAGTCATCATATGTACTATCTGTCCATACACTGTAATTTATTTGGCTAACTACTAATCCTTGACCGACTCGAGCCTACCAGAAAACATAAAAATCAAACATCGGTTAGATACTCCTTTTTGGACAGTCTATTCTTAATTCTCTGGGTCTAACTGATCCTAATGGTTTTGTGGGTTTACCAATTTTAGATTCCTTTCTGTTTATAATATAATTTGTCTTACTTGCGACTATACACCAATCCCATCTAATATTTCAACATCTGAGTTATTTTTCTTAGGGCCATCAACTCATAAAATTTTCCTTGAAAACTTTTTATTTCAAATTGATTTAAACGTTTAAACCATTCTTTAAACAAGGAAATTATACATGTTCTTTGCTTCACTCAAATCATCTTGTCATGTTATATTTTCTTTACACAACCTTGCTATTTAAAACGTCTAAACTTCTAAAGTATACCCCTTTCAAAACCATTGAAAGTATCACTTTCAATACGAGTAAAACTTTAGGTCGAAGGCCAAAACATACCTTTCGAAATCATACCTTTCGAAATCATATTTGTCCTTTCGAAATCATGAGAAAACAATTTTTTTTGAAAGCTTTTAAAATCTTAGACATCCTAATTTTGAAAACTTAAAAATTGAATTTCAAAACCATTGGAAAACGATTCATTTTAGACCTATTGAAACCATTGGAAAACCACCTATTAGAAACCCTTCTTTAAAATGCTTCGAAAGCATCAAAACATCAAACCTTTCAAAAGTATTTGGGTTTAATTTATGACGTGTGAAATACCTTTCGAAACCATTAAAAATACCTCTTTCGAAACGATTCGGGTTCTACCTTTTATAGAACAAAAGGGTTAATAAAGCATTTAATTCGAAAGCACCTCTTTAGAAATCATTTCCCAAGTAAAGAAGTGATGTGTCAAAACAATTTCCTCAAAAGCCTTGGAGAAGTGGCTTGGGTATTTAAGACAAGATAACTCTTTCAAAACCAACTTGGATTGAAAAGCAAAAAACGACAATCAAAGGTTTCGACCTAGTCGAAAGATGTTATTTAAAAACAAAAGCACAACCTTTTAAAACCATCGACCCAGTCGAAGGCAGTCCAAATCGAAAAATATTCAGTCGAAAGAAAACCGGACGCGTTTTTATTTAAAAGCAATGTAGCGCTTCGACCTCTTCGGAACTCCTAGCTTCGCCCAATACCTTTTGTCTATATCCATTTCACTATGTGCCAGATATCCGATACCATGTGCATTGCTTTCGATGGAGTCGAAGGCGAAGCTAAGGAGTCAGAGGCCTGATGCCGAAAGCATTGAAATAGGAAAAAACATGTGGATTTGACTTTTTAAAGTCTTTCTTTCTACCTAACCTGCCTTATTTGTCAAATTATGATTGGTTGTAAATTTTTCTTTTCTAAAAATGCCGTTGATTATCAGAATTAACAATTTGAATTATTTACAAAATACATCTTCGCTTTTTTATTAATATATACAACATTTAAGTCATAAACCTTAAATAATTTTATGTATCTATTAAAACACTTAGGAAAATTTTCAAAAAATCATTTTTAATATGTTCTCCAACTATATAAATTTCAGACTTTAAGCCAAAATAATTAGGCCATAATTAATTTTTAACACAAAATATTATTTTCATTACTTGAAAATTCAAATAAAATCCACACTAATTCAAAAAAATTTGAAAATTGAAACACATTTCTAAATTATTGTTTCTAATCTAAATTTATATTCACACAGCAGTTGGATGACATATAATAGGGTTTTCATATCAAAACATATCACAAAATCTATATGAAATTGCATAGATCAACAACAACATATAGATATACATTTTATAATCCAAATCATGGCAAAACATTTGCAAACAAATCGGATTTCATGCTAAAAGCCGAAAGCTATTAAAATCTTGAGATGTAGTCATTATTCGACTTAGCTTTGGGTTTAAAGATGTGAGATTTATTCTTAATTAAGTGATTTGATTCTTCTTGAATTCTTCTTCTTTGCTCTTCCTAGTGGTAAGCAGCCTTAGCCCTATATTTTTTATTTGTGAAAAATGAAGCGTACGTGGGTATTGAGGGGTTAAGGGTATAATGTTACATTATTTTATTTAATTTAACTAATTAAATATCCTAAATAATATTACATAAACATGAAGTGTTACATAATCCCAATAAAACAACAGCAATTCTTCACTTCTTGTTCCTCACAACACCGATCATTCGATTGGCTTGAAGTAGAGTTTAGAGTTTAATCTCAAATTTCAAAAGAACTTTTATTGGAGTTTGATTTGGTGAATAAGAAAATGAATTGCAGGAGGCATAACAATTAAATATAGCTAGATAATTATCTCATTCATTTCGAAGAAGTTAATAAGCTTATAAATGGATTAATTGTTAAATAAATAATGTTCTGTGACGTCATGATTGACTCGAGTCTAGTTATGTTACACATGTTGTTAGTTAATATTAACTAAATTATTTGAATGAGTTTAATAAAAGTTGATAAACTAACTAACTGAGTTGCTTCTAGCTTATTATTAAAATAAGTCAAGACTTAATAAAGGTAATTAGTCTTATAAATATTATTTAAAAAAAGAAATTGTTTTACAAGTGAATTGAATATTTTATAAAATGAAATCGATAACCTAATTAATGACTTTTGACTCTACATTTTCTATTACATCGCTAAGAGGCTTATCTAAGCTTAATTAGTGCTCATAAAAATTATTTAAGCACATAAATGATTTTATTGACGAAACTCATATTCGATTATGTAAATTATTTAAGCAAAGAAATTATTTAACAAAAAAGAGATATAGATCCATGTTTTTGATGTTGTTATAAAACAATAGCTTTAGAAATTATTTGTAAATTTGATTTTTATTATTGAAAATTAGAAAACGCAATGTGCCTTGCAGTTTTTTGATTTTGAACTTCTTTTACATTTCTTAAAAATATTTAAATTTTTGAAAAGCATAAGTTAAATTTCACTTTTATCAGAAAACTTATAACTAGTTTGCACTTTTTGATTTAGAAAAAATGAAGACTTTTCTTGTAACGTCGGAAACAAGTACTTTCTGTGCAAGGCCACATTTTATAAATAGTGTGTAATTTTACAAAATAGTATAAAAGATATATTTTATAAAATAGTATATCGTTTTATAAAATAGTGTAAAAGGATATTTTAAATGAAGAAGTTAAATTTTGTAAAGGCTTAAAATGATCAATAAACTAGTATTGTACACTATGTAATGATGAAAGATTTTAAAAAATAACGAAAAAAGATATTGGACTTTTAAATAAAAAAATTAGTAATTCAATGTAACGTTTGATTATGCGATGACTGAAATATTTTTTAATATATATAACTATAAGTATGCACATATTTATTCATACATACATATATGTGTGTATAGACTTTTAAATAAAAGTTTAAGTAACTAAAAATAAGATTTGTCTATACGGTGATTGAACTATTTATTTAAATATATATATATATATATATATATATTGTATATTGGTATGAATAAATATATGTATAACTATGATAATATATATTTAACATATATAACTTTAGCTATACTTCTATATTTATTCACAGATATATACACATATGTATATTTAAATAAATAGTGCAGTCGCCGAATAAACAATTCATATTTTTAGTTAACAGAACTTTTAATTAAAAGTCCGTGTGTGTGTGTATAAGGCAATAAAAACAATTTACGCATTATATTTTGATTTTCTACTATCAATTACTCATGTTAATGCTGTCTCATATATTGTCCATTCTTATTTGTCTCCATCGCGAGCGGCCTGCGTGAGAAAGGGTGCGTTAGTATACATGAAATACGCTAAGGTGTATTCTTAAGTTAGAGTCTTGTCTTAAACGAGTCTTTTGTTACCGATAGGCTCTCCAGCTACAGAAAGATAATCACACGATCAAGATACTTTCGTCTTCTTGGATGAGGACAATTTCTTTCAACATAAGGAACATGATGAATAAGAAAATCTATCGACAATCGATTTCAGACCAGAAAAGGATGAGTATGGAGATGACGGCCAGTATATTAGGGATATTGCAACATCTAATATTTCCTAAGGGTATATACCAAAGGGTATATACCAAAGTACGCGACTCGAAAACAGAGAAGAGCTATATTTAAAACATCATACAATATAATTTCGCTCTTAGATTTTATCAATGTTTTAATATGCTATTTTGTTTTAAATTTTACCATAAGCTTTATTTGGCAACATTGGATAATCAAGATACGTTGCCATGATTTTTTCATTCTTTCTAAAATTAAAGCATATTGTAGTACAAACTGTAGGTAATATAAAACATGTTATCAATCCTAGTGATTCAGATCACACTAAACTTAACTATAATCACTACAACGTAACTGATGGATATATAGAAGTATGGATGGACTATGGAATACAACCCAAGGTAGGAAAATTAACTAACACTAGAATTGTTGTGGTTATAACAAATTTAAAATTAATATATCAATATTTGGCTATTGATAAACTATGCATTTTCTATCTTAATTTTCAAGCCTAATAATAATGTTAAATTTACAATTTTCATACCAACTCTTCTACAAGTTACTTTATTTTTCTCGATCTTATAATCCAATCCACCAATCACCAACACAAAAGTAATGAAATGCTTAGTCATTGTTACATCTACTCGCATACGTTATTTTCAGATCTTAACACATTTTTTCGTTTCTCTTGCTTATTTGTATAGTAAATAAAGTGATCCACTAAAAGAAAAGACTTCATTAATTTTATGTTGATAAATCTTTCTTCTTTATCCTTCAAGAAATGCATAGGATTGAAGGAAAACTTTTTGACCTTAACTTTTACCCTGCGATGATGCTAAATATTGCAACAAACATGTAATGATAGTTTACAGAGAACTGATAATATGCCATTTTCTCTCGAATTCGCTCTAATACCTATTTTAGCTATTAAATTTAAATTTATCTATTTATTGAAGTGGCGTGCTATTTTTATTCTTTTTTATCTATTTTTTGCAATATTCATCATCATAAAACAAAAGAAAAGGTCAAAAAATATTCATTCAAATCCAACATATTTCATGACAAATTGAAGCAAAAACAAACAGAAATTGAGTGATAATTCATCCTATTATACACAGAAGCATGGCAAAGTTAAAGATGTGAAAAATCTGACATATAAATCGGTAACATAAACATAATTCTATCTACGAAAATTAAGAATGAAATGTTTAGGTGAGCTTTGATACTACCAGTAACCTACCTGATTTCACTTTTGACCGAAAGATAAACCACATTGAGAAGATAAAAATAATGATAAAGTAAAGAAGACTTGATTTATTTTATTTGTCCACATTAATTTAGAAAAACGTCTAAAAAAACATAAGTAAGGTTATTTAATCGGTAATTCATTTTACTATATAAAAGAAAATGAGAAAGTTTAAGGTGTGAGAAGATAGAAAATGGGGTAGAACATAAGTTCAGACGATAACAAAAACATATCCGCAACTATTACTACGTATATATTATAACTTAAGGGAAAATTAATAAGTTTCTTTAAATTCTTTAACTATTCTAGATAAAGATCAATGTATACAACAAGAAAAATGAACTGAAATTTCTAAAAGGCAGTCACAAAAATATAAATTGCATCTCACAGACGAACTTTTAACTAAAATGCAAAAGACACCAGTTATCAGTTATAAACTTAGTGTGATCATTAGCGAGTAAGCAACATAGAAACAAACAATGTTTTATTATGAAATACATGACAAAGAATATTTATCTGTTAAAATGTGAAAATCATCATGCATTGTTAACGCATTTGAAAAAGATTTAAAACCAACAGAATAAGAAATCGTAAAAACATAAAAACAAAAAGGAATACGGCAAACAATTTGAACAAGGTCGAATCACACAAGAACCAACAATTGAAGGTATATAAGAAAACTTAATTCTACTAACAAGATTATTCACTACAAAATAAAAGAAAAATCTAACAAAAAAAAGAATCAAATGTGAAGAATAATTGGAATACAAACAAAAATGTCTACTTACACAGATAAGGGGAAATTAATTTAAAGGACAAAAATTTCTATATTTTTTGCCTCAAGGACACGACCTCAATATTTTTGCCACAAGGACAAACATTCTTCTAAAATTTATTCACAAGGACAAACATTTTTCAAAATTATTCATAAGGACAACAAAACTGATACCGAGCTAAAAAATGATACCTAAAAACTGCTACCGATAACTACAAACTGATACCTAAAAACTGCTATCAATAACTAAAAACTGATACCTACAGAAAGTTGTCCTTCAGGATAAAATATTGAAGGTCTGTCCTTGAGGCTAAAAAGCTGTGAAATTTTGTCCTTGACAATAATTTCCTGCACAGATAATGTGTGTTTCCCGTATGTATGTTGCAAACAGAAACATATTTTAGAAACGTTTCTATTTTAAAACTCCCATGCAAATTTAATGTCTGTCAATTTGAAAAAATAAATGGAAAAAAAGTAATTCAATATTGTTTTATAGAATTGAAAGTTTTAAATACTTTTTCGAGAATTTTTGCTGCTAGTGCTGTATAATTGGATAATCAAATCCCAAAACACATAGGTTCTGAGATGATGATACAACCATGGATTCATGTTCACAACTACATTGCATAGAGTATCAAAATAATCAATTATAAATTATAGATTTTGCTTCTAGTGTTGTATAATTGGATAAACAAATCTAAAAACACATGGCTTATGAGTTAAAACCATGGATTCATGTTCACAACTACATCACAGAAAGTAATGAAATGATCGATAGCTATAGGAAATGACTAGTGCCTGCCTGTAGCACCAATACAGTTCACCACGGTTTCTTAATTATTTGTAAAATAGAGCATTATCATGATCGTAATGTGATCATTAACGGATAAGCAACACAGAAACAATCATTGTGTTATTACGAAACATGTCACAAAAGAATCATCAATTGAAGGTGTATAAAAATACTTAATTCTATTTACAAGATTATTCAACCCTAAGAAACACAGAGCAATCTATAATAATAAAGAACCAAATGTAAAGAGCAAATGAAATAGTCCATCTTCATCCTTTGATACTTTGATTTTTATTCCATTGAAGTCTACCGATACAGGCACATTTTGGAAATAAGCAAACATTTTCTTACGGTACTTATCCCTCAACAATATCATGTACATCAATCTTGAAATACGAATCGTTCCAGGAAAGGAAAAGCAAACAAAAATGCCTGGTTACATAAATAAGGTGTTTTTTGTGTATATTACTAAGAGAAACGTAATTTAGAATGGTTTCTATTTAAAATGTTCATGCAAATTGAATCATTGAGAGTTGAAGACAGTTTTAATTAAAAAAATTCTTTCAAAAATTTGCTGCAAAATATACTAGTGCTGAATAATTGGCTAAATAAACCCAAAACACATGGCTTATAAGATGATACTACCAGGCATTCATGCTCACAACTATAGCACAGAAAGAAATGAAATAATCAACAATGTAATTTGCGAAAAATAATCAACTATGAGTACTGCTATAACCGTCGGTTACATCATTCTTTCAGATAACTAAAAAAGCACATAACCAGACAATGTAAACAATAAAAATTCTTGACAAAACCGACAACTACAGGAGATTTAAATGCAAAAACACACGCAGGAATTATGTTAACACACTTTTCCCAGATCATTAAAACTTCACTTTAACAAATTACTGATAGGAGATAAGATTGTAAATAATTTCCTACAGAGAACGAAAACATATCCAAACAAACCATTAAGATCTTAAATCGATAAATAATGCGAGGAAAATCTTTGCAAGCAACATAAGAATATGCTTGAAATAGAAGTCTAAGCCTGATTCAATCTATGCCCACAATGAAACCGAACGGCAAGAAAAAACTGAACCGCACAAATATTGGAAATGCAGTGGAAGTTCCTCGTTTGAGAATGAGGATATATATAATGTTAATATTAGGGTTTCTAGCGAAATGACCGTGGTACCCTCCCTATCAGTTGCACATATCATTAAACTACAAGCCCAATCCAATTGGACAAAAACATTCTTTGATATACGGTTTACATGGTGATGTGTATGAGTGTAGGCAAGAAAGTATGCATGCATGACTGAAGCGTACATGTAATTTTAATAGAGATATTGAAATTTTAATTTTTAGTAATTTATTTGATTTTTGATAATTGCATAAATTAATATTTACAGTGAATGTAGTTATTATTGTGCTCGTTTTGATTGAAACACCATATTTTGGAATTTTTGTTGATGCAAATGTTCATAGTTGAGCTGACGGATCTCTAATTGGGTTGGAAGTTTGCTTTGGGCTGAACGGTTCAACTAAGTATAAACCAATTGGCCTAGTTTTTTATTTCTAAATATTCAAGAAATTAGTGGACAGGAAGAATAAGAATACCGAAGAATATTAATCCACAGAGATTTAGGGAAAAGTGCAAACATCAAAAATTGATCCACTTCTAAAATCTTTGAAGTTCGTATTGTTGGATCGTCGTTATTAGGTAGTGGTCGAAACTTTCAACAGTAGGCTGCAGTCGATGGGGTTCGATCATAATTTGTTGTGAAAAGAAAGAGCAAGAAAAGCTAATGCTGGGAACTTCATTGATTTTTTGTTTTGAAATTTTCTTTTCTCGCTTAAGTACCTCGTAGACAAATGGATTATGTCAAAGTGAGACTAAAAACTAAGAATGTGAATGGAAATTAAAAAAATATGGAATCTATCTGTACTTGTACCCAAAAAATATCTAAAATCAAAAAATTGATATGAATGCACATGTGATGGTAATTGTGCAACGACCTAGAATTGCCCAAAATTTTCGACTCGAAAATTCGACATAAATACATTCACTGTATAATATGTCGAATATTCAAGTATCGAAAATACTGATTGCTAGCAGTGAAGAAGAAAGAGGTATAAGAAAATAGAACAATAACACAGAATCTCACTAACGCAATGAAATAAAATATAATATATAATAACATATTTTTATACAAAAGAAAACTGTATCAGTTAATATACATACCATTGTCAGAGTACAAAAGTCAACAACCAATTTGGACAGTTATACACTTGTCCTCATACGCATAACTTACACAACAGAAATAACCAAGTACGTGAAATACGTCTGAAATTTTCCAGCTCATCTCCTGAACTCCATAGCATTCTAATATGAATCTGTAATACTCGGTCTGACCCAAGCATTATAATAAAATAACACTCGACTCGGTCTGGAAAACCAACGTGAGAAAACACACTCAATTTGAATTATTATTATTTTCCAAACCTTTTGAAAAACAAAGGTATCTCGTATGACCACGCCACACAAAACACGATGGGTTTTACCTTATGATAACCAAAACACTTTTATAAAAAATTCAATGATATTATAATAGTGTCTAAGTACAAATACTTATTAAAATAACTGAAATTGTTAAATTAACTAAATTTCAGCGTACTATGCTCTACAATCAAAACCGTAAAGGCTCGTAGTGGATATTGGATTCCATACAATGACTGGGCTACTAGGACACCTCCCATCACAGTACATCTCTAGAAAAATGCACCGAGGTACCTCGCTTGGATCCCCTACAACCACAAGACCGGCCTACCCCTAATCTGGATAGTACCGAATATGTTATCACCCCGGGTGTTCCCACCCTTAATCGAGTGCTCTCTTTTCTATGCACAACCATGTCCATAATTTTTATATGTCGGAGAGTATCTAGAATGGTGATAACATACCCTAACTGAGTGCGACCCATTTAGTCTTGCTGCATCTCCCATGTTTTAATCATTCCCGGTTGATGAGGCTTGAGGCTACGTTTACCTCTCAAGAACAATTCCACTTAGAATGCTTATCATCCTCCAACGACGATGTTCTGATTAGTATTCGTCCATATAAGTTGTCCTGGGTCTGGACAAACCGAGTCGCCGTCTTCACTACTTCACGATATCACCATTCGTGACGTTCAACCAGATCGAAGTGGTTTTCGGATAATTAAATCTGATCCCCGTCTCTTCGAAATGATCAACGAATTTGGCCAGATTTGATAGTCGGTTATTTAACTATCAAATAACATCCATAAGCAGTCACTAGGCCCATATTATAAAATTTTCAAAACATTCATTTCAAAAATATCTTTATAAAGATATATATATTCAATCTCTTTCGAAATTTCAATATTTGAAAACATTTTCGAATACTTATATCCATAACAGGATATTTCAACACATATCTTACTTCAACACTTATTGAAATATTTCCAACTTCGATTTGTAATCCCTTACTCAGAAAAATATCTCGATATAAATCCATTGTCGCTAAATATTTCCAAAAACCTTTCATTTCCACGATTAGGAAAATATTATTAATCCATTTTTCGAAATCATTTCTAATATCAATACTCAAGAACTATTTCATATCTTATCTCCTATTTTTGGGATTTATATTAATTCCTTTTTACATTTACTAAAATCGATCATACTCCCATATAATCTCATCTATCCATTTATAACTTCTTTATGAATTTATACACAATCCAGAAGTTCTTGTTTTCTAGCATTTCAAAATTTTCCTCAAGCCCCCAGAATTTCATTATAAGATTTTCTTTTATATAATATCATCTGTTAAATAAACCCCATTTAAAAATCTCGAGAGAACTTATAAAGAAATTCCAAATATTCCAAAACTCTCTATATATATATAAGTATTCTTAAAGAATAATAATTTATTTTTAAAACCAGTTTATGTAACTATTTAAAATATCAAAACATTTTTAATAAAACATCAATGAATCATTTTCAACTCATTTTTAAATAAAACTAATCGATTTACGAAGTTGATTATAAAAATTAGAAATTCATTTCAATTAATTTTAAAAATTTGAAAAATCCACTTCCGAAGTATTTTATTTACTAAAGCAGCTTGAAATTACATAGTCTGAGTAAATAAAAAATCTCTTTTAAAACAATTTAACTTCTCGATAAAAATATACATTTTTAAAATCCTAATAACTAATTCAATTTGTAAATTCCTCTCGATTCGTAACACATCAATATCATTTCGATTCTTAACCATCCTCACTTTTCAACAATATACTTTACTATTTTTCCCAAAAATCTATTTTTCATATCTCGATATAAATTCACCATATGAAATTATGTTCCAATTTACCAATTGATTTCATTCTCCCTTATTTATAAATTTATAACTCCTTTGAGTTTAACTTGTTTATAAAACTAATTTCATTTATAAAATCTCATTTTATAAATCTATTTCTTAATAAATACCATATATTTCAAAAACCTATTTAAAATATCGATTTCAACCCCTTTCAAATTTTCCAAAAACATCATTTAAAAATCTTTTATATAAAGTTTTTAAAATCTCTATATGAAATATATTTACGAATAGTTAAATACAACCCAGAATCAATTATTGTTTTTATCCAAATCAATTTCTTTTAAAATAATCCAAATTTCGATATAAATATTTTTATATTTAAAATCTCCTTTTAAATCTTTCCACATTCCCAAAAATATATTTATGGTATTTAAAATACTAAAAGTTAGGCCAGTGCTACTATAGCATCCAATAAAACGAATCACACAACAATCCGTAACCGATTATCAATTCACATCATATATCACTATATATGAAAACAATCAATATATATTTGAGGAATTTAGTTGGATCCCTCCAACCTGTTTCCCTGCATCCACAGATGTTAGATAACATAAAAATACCAATCTCACATCGATGGGGATATCGCGGTAATATAGGGTCATCCACTATTATGCGGAGCGCATAAGGTCTCTTGATGTATCTAACTACTAATATGTATACTGCTATATTTTATATATATAACATATATGTATATATATATATATATATATATATAACATACAAACTGATAATAATTTATAAATCCAACCAAGCATTCAATAATTTATTTTAATTATTATCAATTAAATCAAGCAATCCAAAAAGAGTGAGATTTACTTACCTTGATCTTTAATTTTGTGGATCATTCCAATTTAAATTCCTTTCATTCCATGAAATCCGACCTTGTAAGAACATTTTATAGGTTATTAAAAATTTGAATTTTTATAAACAAATTAATAATTAAAATAGTGTTAATGATATGATTAAATTAATTTAACTAAAAAACAAAAAACCTTACGGCACAACTTCTCCACGCGAGCTTCCAACAGCGTTCCACCTGGCTCAACCATGTGTCGTGCACACGTATCCACATCGTGGCCAATATTTTGAGTTGCGCGCGCCACCAGAAATCGCGATCGAACCTTTTTTTCTAGTTCGCCCCATCATCCCCTTATGTCACCTAACTCCATCCCCTTCTCAATGAATGAAACCCTAGAATGTTCGCACTGTGTCGACCTCGCCGCTTGAAGCCCTAGTATGAGCTCCTTCCAGTTAGCATCGCAACCTCCACACGCAATGCCAGCATCAGTCGCGACTCCGCCAAAACTCTCTACTGGGGTAGCTCGACTTCGTCAGAGCCTCTTTTTCATCGACAAGCATACACGAGCATTCATGCCACTCAATTCCAGGCTCTCTCGCGTGCGTTCGCCATTATCTCCAATCGCGATCCGTTCGCGTGCAATTTAATTATTATTTTTTCAGTAATCGATTTCGATTTTTTTATATCTTTCGTGAATTCAAACTTAGAAAGGAGGGAGAGGAAAGGATATGTGATTTTAAAAGGGAAGAAAGAGTACATGATTTAAATAATGACTAGGCGGCAGATTTGAAGGAAAAGGGGCCATAAATAAATTGATATTATTTCATGTTTATCCAAATATTCCTGCTTCGCTTAACCCAAAATTACAAGCCCTTATTTATGCATGTCGCTTGGCATTCCTAATGTTATACTGCTATTCCAAACCCAATGGAACAAGTCTTGAGGTCTAATTCGATCGTGTGAAGAAGATAGCTTTTTGAATTGACTATTTAAAATAAATTCAATTCAATTATTTCTAGGCGTTTCTATTCCGTACAGCCAAACGTTAACTCCAAATGCTAAGAAATTTGAAATTGTATAAAAATACACTATTATGGATCCAATGGAATTAGTTTCGTCGAATTCCAGGACCGTGCCCCGGATCGCTATTTAAAGGCATCGACCAAATCGACGATTTCTACAATTTACGAAATCGCTTGAATTCCAGTTTTAAAACTTTCTTACTCAATTATAATTCCAAATACAATATTTAAACCATTTAAATATTGAAAATCAAATGATAAAAAATCCAAGTCGTTACATTCCTCCCCCGTGAAAATAATTTCGTCCCCAAGATTGCTAAGGCAACAAAAATGCTCCAAACCCATTAACTTAAGAAAACTCACTTAGTTAAAACTCAATATTCTCTTTACTAATTCATTAGTTCCAATAAACATCTAATTTCCCTTTCTAACCCAAAATCTCTTCTTTTAAATTCAATTTAAAAATCAACTTCTTTAGTTGACAAAAATTTTCTAACAGCTTAAATTTCAGAATTTTTTTGATAGAGTCTCCATTATACGGAGAGCCTTTTGCAATATGACAAGAATGATATATATATATATACACACACACATACACACACATCAACCCACACGATCGAAAACAAAATATATATCAATATTTATTTCTTTGCTGTCTTTGATCCAAAAACGTACTTTTATTTAGCTTTTAAAGCGAGCGGCTTATTTTGTATGACACTACGCAAACCAATTCTGGCCCAAATGGTCTTCCTGTATCTATACTTACTCAATTTAAACATATAAGTAACAAGAACATAGAATTTAATAACTTCGCATTCATTTAAATAGTTAAACATATAAATTCATAACCTAACAAGTCATAGCATGCATTTATAACAATTATAAAGTTCTCAATCATATGATTATTCATTCAATCGATTTATATACCCTTATTCGATTTCTAATAGTCCAAAAGCAATTTATTTTCATTTAATACCTAATTGTACACATTTATTCATATCCATTTCAAATTGATTCTAAATCAATTTATCAACTTCTATTAATTCACATTCAATTTATTCACAAAATCTTGCTCGCTCAATTTTATACTCAACAACAATCCAATCTATGCCAATTTATTTACGAACCATTTCATAAATTTATCCGAGCCAAATTTTCATCGAAATATTAATTTAAGTTAATTCGTTGGTTCCCAATTGTTTCAACTATATAACTTAAGTTTACTTCTATTGCAATAAAATTTCATTTCATTTGAATTGGCTCTTGTTCAATTTATTTACCTTCGACTGATTTGCATTTCCATTTCAAAACTTAATTCCATACACGAATTCATTTAAATAATATTCTAAATCCATATTCAATTTATTACACTTAAATTGAATTTATTTATAACTTAAGTCATCACCATTTCAATCCATTTCTATATTTAGTTAACTAATTAATTTTTCATGATAATAAGAATGATTACCGGGTATGGACTTGTACTCGAGATGGCAGATGCAGGTTTTAGCATATACGGAATTCAATTAGACCCAGATCCGACCATTAATATTGGACATCTTTGATATGGCATTATGTACACTCACCAAAAAGGGCAATTTATTTGTTTAAAGATATAAATGATGCTCTCCCCATCAAACCAAGATCGATTCACAAAAGAGTTAGTGTTGACCCTATTTGCATGATGTGCAATGCTCATGATGAAAATGCGTATCACTAGTTCTTTAATTGTAATTATTACACCTATGTTTGGAAATAGTGTCGAATTAAACTTAAATAGCCAGCTACTCACACTAGTGTTCTTAAGCTATATAAGGAAGTTCATATTATAATACCAAAATTTTAACAGCACAACTTCAGTAATGATCTGGTGTGAATTGTTCTATATACATGAATTTTGTTTTTATAGTGATAAATGAATTATTGTATTTTTAATAATCAGTTATGGATAAAAGTGATTTATGTAACCTCATTTCCCAAAAAACCAGTATTGCAGCTAATAAAACTAAATATAGATTCAAAATCACCAATACAGAGCATGAATTGTTTGAAAAATAAGGCATAAGAATTGATACCAAACACTGATGAAGTGGTTTCTCATGCTCATAACATATGTATTCCCTTTGATGATTGCAGGCCATCCTTTCCTTCAGGGAAGTTCTATTTCCTGTTTTAATTAAATTCATTTTCATTTTACACACATAAAATTATTTGTTTTACATCATAAAGTTCAGATCGTATACTCTAGGCCAGATCTTGAATTTTGTGGCTTACATTTACAACACTTAGCACCAAAGATTATTCTCTCTTCTTCTACTAGCTTGAATTTAGTACTCTTAGTAACCCAATCCATTTAACTAATTTAAGTTAAACCTGTAATTTCATATTGAAATTCACTATTTACTTTCTTATTTATGTCATTTTCAACTTATAAGTCCAAAACTTTTTATATAATGCTTTCACACATGAAATTCCAGAATTTAAACACCCGGTTTTATTTCAAATAACTCTGAAATCACATATTCTCTTTGTATATCAATCTTTCTTTTGGAAATTTTAAAATAGACTCGGTTTTACCTAGAACAATTCCTTTTGGAATTTTAAAACAAAACTTGTTTGCCCAAAAAATCTGAAACAATCAATTACGGTAACAATTCGTTACTTAGAAACTCGAAAATGAACACTGATGATGTTGCAGTCATCATCAGAGTTATTTTCCAATGACCGAGTGAGTTCAATGCTTCCAATTTCTTTTAAATCCTATTTAAAACAAATTCTATTCAGAATATTTCAAAATAATAACACCATTATTTATTCCAAAATGATTTGGAAAACATTTCCAAACTTTCTGGGATTTTAAAATTCTAAATTCCGGATTGAATCCAATCTTAGTTTAGCCCATTTGTATAAATCATTCTTATACAAATTCTATTTGTTATACATAACCATTTCAATTTTATAATCTTGTTTTGATTATAATAATAACATCCAAACACATCAATATACTATAATAATTTTTGAAAATTATTTCTTTTATATCAAAATGTAATTGGGTAAAATTATTTCATTTACCCCATTCAAAACAATACTGTGTCGAATTATTCTATTCAAGTTTTAGAAACCCCTATCAATACAGTTGTACGGACTATGCCGACTAGAATTCATAAGCCACTCAATAAATCAACCAACACAATATAAAACATTTTATATTCACTAAAAAATACGCGCTCATACCTATTAATACAATCAAACTCATTCTAGGGTACACTGACCCTATCTCTAATAAGTAATCCCCACCAAAGCCAAGGTTCTCACTTACCCCTTAGCTCTGATACTAAGTGTAGCAACCCAGAATTTTTTTGACTCTCGAAAATTCGACATAAATACGTCCACTATATAACATGCCGAATATTCAAGTGCCAAAAAATACCGATTGCTAGGGGCGAAGAAGAAAGAAGTAGAAGAAAATAGAACAACAACACAGTATCTCACTAACGCGGCGAAATAAAATGTAATATATAATAATAGATTTTTATATAAAAGAATACTGTATCAGTTAATATACATACCATTATCAGATTACAATAGTCAACCACCAATCTGGATAGTTATACAACTTGTCCTCATATACAAAACTCACACAGCAGAAATAACCAAATACGTGAAATGCGTCCAAAATTCTCCAACTCGTCTCCTAAGCTTCATAACGTCCTAACCTGAATCTGTAACACTCGGTCTGACCCAAGCATTATAATAAAATAACACACGAGTCAGTCTTGAAAACCAGCGTGACAAAACACACTCAATTTGAATTATTAGTATTCTCAAAATCCTTTGAAAAACAAAGGTATCTCGTAAGACCACGCCATACATAAACACGATGGGTTTTTACCTTTGGATAGCCAAAACATTTTTATAGAAAATCTAGTGATATAATAATAGTGTCTAAGTACAAATACTTATTAAAATAGCCAAAATTGTTACATTAATTAAATTCTAGCATATTGGGCTCTACAATCAAAACCGTAAAGGCTCGTAGTGGATATTGGATTCCATACAATGACTGGGCTACTGGGTACCGCCCATCATAATACATCACTTGAAAAATGTACCGAGGACCTCGCTTGGATCCTCCACCAACACAAGATCGGCCTACCCCTAACCTGGATAATATGTTATCACCGCAGGTGTTCCCACCTTTAACTGAGTGCTCTCTTTTCCATGCACAGCCATATCCTTAATTTTTATACATCCGAGGGTAACTAGAAAGGTGATAACATATCGTAATTGGGTGCTACCCACTTAGCCTTGCTGCATCTCCCATGTTTTAGTCATTCCCGATTGGTGAGGCTTGAGGCTATGTTTACCTTTAAAGAATAATTCCACTTAGAATGCTCATCACCCTCCAATGACGATGTTCTGATAGCATTCGTCCATACAAGTTATCCAAGGTCTGGACAAATCGAGTCACCGTCTTCACCATCTTCACGATATCACCATTCGTAACATTCAAACTGAATCAAAGTGGTTTTCGAATAATTAAATCTGATCCCAGTGTCTTCGAAACGATCAACGAATTTGGCCAGATTTGATTGTCGGTTATTTAACTATCAAATAACATTCATAAGAAGTCATTTGGCCCACATCATAAAATTTTCAAAACATTCATTTCAAGAATATCTTTACAAATATAAATATTTAATCTCTTTCGATATTTCAATATTTGAAAACATTTTCGAATACTTATAACCATAATAGGATATTTCAACCCATATCTTACTTCAACACTTATTATTGAAATATTTCCAACTTCGATTTATAATCCGTTACTTAGAAAAATATCTCGATATAAATCCTTCGTCTTTAAATATTTCCAAAAACCTTTTAATTCCACACTTAGGAAAATATTATAAATCCATTTTTCGAAATCATTTCTAATATCAATATTTAGGAATTATTTCATATATTATCTCCAACGGTTTTGGAATTTATATTAATTCCTTTCTACATTTACCAAAATCGATTATACTCACCTATATCTCATCTATCCATTTATAACCTCTTTATGAATTTAGATTCAATCCCAAAGTACTTGTTTTCTAACATTTTGAAAATTTCCTTAAGCCCTCAAAATTTCATTATAAGGTTTTCTCTTATAAAATCTCATATGTTAAATAAACCTCGTTTACATGTCTCGAGAGAACTTATAAATTAATTCCAATCATTCCAAACCTCTGAATATATATATATATATATGTATATATATACATATACATATATATGTATATATGTACATATATACATATATAGATATGTATATATGTATATATATACATATGTACATATATACATATATATATATATGTACATATCTACATATATACATATATATATATATGTACATATGTACATATATACATATATACATATCTATATATGTATATATGTACATATATACATATATATGTATATGTATATATATATATATATGTATATATATGTATGTACGTTTGTATAAGTATTTTTAAAAAATAATAACTTATTTTTAAAACCAGTATAAGTAACTATTTAAAATATCAAAAAAATTTAATAAAACATCAATAAATCATCTCCAACTCATTTTTAAATAAAACTAATCAATTTCCAAAGTTGATTATATATTATAAATTTATTTCAATTAATATTAAATATTTGAAAAATTCACTTTTAAAGTATTTTATTTACTAAAGCAGCTTTAGATTACATAGTTTGAATAAATAAAAATTCTCCTTTAAAAAAATTTAACTTCTCGATAAAAATATATATTTTTAAAATCCTAGTAACCTATTTAGTTTATAAATACCTCTCGATTCATAACACATCGATATCATTTTGATTCCTGCTTTTCAATAATAGACTTCACTATTTTCCCAAAAATCTATTTTCCATATCTCGATATAAATTCACCCTGTGAAATTATATTCCAATTTATCAATTGATTTAATTATTCCTTATTTATGAACATTGTGTATAAATTTGTAACTCCTTTGAGTTTCACTTGTTTATAAAACTAATATCATTTATAAAATCTCGTTTTATAAATTCATTTCTTAATAAATTCCATATAGTTTACAAATCTATTTAAAATATCGATTTCAACCCCTTTTCATATTTTCCAGAAATATCGTTTTAAATCCATCGTTTAAAAATCTTCTATATAAATTATTTTTAAATCTCTATTTAAAATATTTTTACGAATAGTTAATAAACCCAAAATCAATTATCGTTTTTATCCAAATCACTTTCTTTTAAAATAATCCAAGTTTCAATATAAATAATTTTTTATTCAAAATCTCCTTTAAAATCATTTCACATCCCAAAAAATATATTTATGGTATTTAAAATACCAAAAGTAAGGCCGGTGCTACTATAGCATCCAATAAAACAAATCACACAACAATCCATAACCGATTATCGATTCACATCATATGAAAACAATCAATATGTATTTGAGAATCTTGTTAGATCCCTCCAACCTTTTTTCTTGCATCCACAAATGTTAAATAACATAAAGATACCAATCCCACTACGAGGGGGATATCGCAGTAATGTAGGGTCATCGGCTATTATGTGGGGCGCATAGGGTCTTATCCCTTCCAACGGCGGGAATGTATCCAACTACTAATATATATACTATTATATATATAACATCTAAACCGATAATAATTTATCATCCAAGCATCACATAATTTATTTTAATTATTATCAATTAAATCCAACAATCCAAGAAGAGTGATATTTACTCACCTTGATCTAATTTTGTGGATCGTTCCAATTTAAATTCCTTCTACAAATTCCACGAAATTCTAACCCTGTAAGAAAATTTTACGAGTTATTAACAAATTGAATTTTTACAAACAAATTAATAATTAAATCATTGTTAACGATATGGTTAAATTAAATTAACTAAAAAAGTAGACAACCTTACAACACAACTTCTCCATACGAGCTTCCATGTCACGGTCCAAATTCCAACGTTCGAAAATCGACATCCTTACTCCACTTGTACCTGAATGTCACAGATCCAAACGTTGAAATTCGAATTATGCTGGAGCCTATAACACATTAAGTACAACACAACGGAAGAAATGAATAATACATATAAGTACAACATTGATACAATATCTGATACAATATGATACAATAGATGATACAATGAATATACATCAGAGATACAGGAAATAACAGCGGAAAGAAAAGGTTACACAAGCAGCGGAACAAAATCTCCAATAGAGGAAGTAGTCTTCAAAGAGGACTCCAAAACTGCAACTCCATCTCCAAAGCACCAATCCGGAAATAGATCGAACTCCCAACAAAGATGAAGTGAAGCAACTCAATCCAAATGCGATTGCCAAATCCTGAGGCTGAAAGCTATCGAATCTACAACTACTATTGATTATCTAAAAACCGAACTCTAGACTGCCCGTGTGGGAAAATAGTGGGCACCCAGAGTTTAGGAAAGGAACAATAAACTCCAGGTTAGTCGTGGGACTGGTATGAGCAAACAAAAGCAGTTTATCCTTTAAAAACAAGCAACAAAGAATTTAAAATAAATCCGCAATGCTTTTTTGGAAAATGAAACTACCATAAGGCCTCCTGCCACACACACAATGCAAACGTAGAATTGAAGGAGATTTCTCCTTATGATAATCAAATATGCTTGATACGAGAAAATTTCTTTGATATTATTACTATAAGTGCAAAGTGTGGAAAACCATTTCGAAAGTATAATATAAATCCTAGCCAGCATAGACATTCCAAACTATGCCTACTATAGCTACCATCCAAACAGTGGGGCGCCACCATAAGTAGATGGCAGGTAATACAACTAAAACCGTACAAGGCGCGTATTGAAGAATGGATTTCCAACAAATGGTTAGGCTAAGGAACTTCCTACTGTCCATGGGATCGCCTCTGGCGGGACGCCCCGAGAGCTTAACTAGCTCTCTGCCAAAAAGGTCGGGTTACCTCTGTAACTAGGTAACTACTACACGAGCGTGCCATCCCCCGGTCCTTTGGGACCTTTATCCGAGGTACATCTAATCCAACAACCACAAAGCAATCACAAAGTAATAGATCTGCAGTATCCACATGAGTGAAGTATCTGGGCTCCATACCATGATACCACCCTTTTCCAGCCTAAAGGGCGTGACCATCATAACCTTGCCGCATCTTTCCTGTCTCAACCACAAAGCTACGCTTTATACAAAAGCCATGCTTTGATCACAAATGATCATCAACACACAACAGCACTTAGCATGCCACACTACCAAATTTGGGATTATATCACTGATAAATATCAACAACATAACCTCTGAGCTCGTACATCTCAGAGAAGGGTGTTAAGCTAAGAGAATAAATCCTCTGCCACCAAGAAGAAATGTATTTGATAGAGATCAGTTTAATATCTCAAAGTGTAGTGTCCGACATATAACCGTACAAGTCTGTCCCGGGTTCGAACAGAACCAAAGGCACTTCCGAAGAAACCCTTGCAAATCCGGGTATCCACATTCCCGATCGGACTTCCCATCACTTAGGGAATCTCTATACTGTAGCTACTTGGTGCAGAGATATCGATAGGTTATCCTAACGTTCTTGAAGACACCTGGCCTTCAACATCGATCTTCAAAATGCAATCCATGACGTCGTATCACTATTCGGAATGGGCTATATGACACAAGGTCCTCTCTCGGCTAAACCGAATAATGAGCGCAATATTTAAAAACGTATGGATATGGGATTTCAGTTAAGTCACAACTTATAACCCAAACTTTCTTTTAAATGGTTAAACAAATTACCATTCTAAATTTTAAACAAAAAGATTTATTTCATAAAGTTTCACCCAGTTCACAAAGATCTATTTATAGATTCCAAAACAATTTCCATTTCAATTTGGATTAACTCAATCAAATCTTTAAATTAAAGATCTAATTTATAGTTTTCAAACCCATTTCCATAGATTTATTCATACTTGGAAAACTATTCTCATTTTAACTTGAAGTCCTTTTAACACAAATTGGACGTTCATTCCTTATGTGGAAGCTTTTATTACTAGAAAACACATAGTTTCATTTTGGAAAATCCGATTCCATTTATAAAAGTTAAAAACCTTTAGGTTAAATTTAAATTCCCAAAACAACACTTTTAAAATGGTTTAAAAACCCATATAAACACATTTATAAGTTGAATAACCCTTTTAGACCATAGTTTCCAAATCATAGAATTCAATTTTAAATATTGAATTCAAATTTAAATCAAATTATTTAAATTTCAAAACTCAATTAAGTTATTCAAACTAACTTTATTTTTGAAATTCATTTTTTCAAAGCTTTCAATTCTAATTCCAAAACTAATTTGGATTCAAAAATTTAATCTTTAAAACTATTTCAAAATCTGTGACTTAACCCGTCTCCACATGCAATCCATATTTGTGTGTGTATAGGTGTGGTCCAGGGGTTTTACACAATAAAAGTGCCACATCATCAATCAACACAAATTCAGATACAACAATATATTAAATAAGCGGTATAAACCATAACGCTTATATTTGACAAGCGGTACAAACCAATTGTAACGCTTACCTTTCATTCACAGATCACAGGTGCATGTCACAGATAATGAATTATAGTAAACATAACTCAAATCAAAACATCACAATCAGGGATATCAAACAATTCAATCATCCAATAGAATCCAAACATACATTAGTAAGGTCGGTTAGTTATCTGATTAATTCAAATCAAATCAATTACTTATGAATTACTAATCCTGGTTAATTAATATATATATATATATATATATATATTTATTACAATCATTTTGATCAATTATTCTTTAATCAATTACTAATTAACAATTAATAATAAATTAATTAACCTTTAATTTTAATTCATCGTCCTTTATTTATAAAATAATTATCCTTTAATTATTCAATTCACTATTTAATTAATTATCTTTAATTAATTAATTAATCCTTTCCTTCATTAATTTCACCAAGTAATTAGCTTTATTTTAATTACACAAAGTAATTATCTTTTATTTACTTTCATAAACAAATTTATCTTTAAATTAATTAACCTTAATTACAATCCATCAACTTTTAATTAATAAATAATTTACATTAATTTATTTAATTCATCATTTCATTAATCGTCTTCCAATTAATCATATTAATTAGTTATCCTTAAATGAATTATCGTTTGATCACTTGGTTAATCAACTTTTAATCATAAATTAGTTACTTTTAATTAAGTAGTTATCTCCAAGCAATTAATTACCCTTGATTTTCTTAATTAATTTATTAATTATTTTTATTAATAAATAATCCTTTAAATACTTTCATTAATTAATCTTTAAGTCATTATTTAATTAACCCGATTCACGTAATTATTTTACCTTAATTCTTAATGGATCAATAAAATTTGACAAATCACTTTGATTATACAAATAACCTATTAATTTAATTATATTGAGAATTAATCACCCATCCTAATAATTAATTATTAGAGTCTTCTCGAAAGCATTAAAAATAAAATACATAATATCTATATTATTTAAAAACAAATCAATTTTTAATGTTTAACTTAAAAATTTAAATTTTGTAACTTTGTTTAAAACTCGTTTAATTTTCATTTTAACTTCTAAAATATGATTAATAAATTTGAAAACTTGATTAATTTCATCATTACCCAAACTTGCTTTAAGCATTTTATAGTTTAAACCTTGTTAAATATTTAACTAAAAAAAGTTTAAAAAAAAACTTGCTGTATTCACACTTCCCCAGCCACACGCTCCTCTACCCGAGCCAAACCCCCAAATACACGAACTCGACTTCGAGTTCTTCCCAGAGCAACCCGAGTTCTTTCCACCTTTTATTTTTATTTTTAAACTTGTTTTGATTTAAAAGTTTAGAACCTGTAGATCAACTGCTCACACGAACACCCCTAAATCCACTCGAGCCCATCGTCCCTTTCCTCGAGTTCAACTTCGAGTCGCATCATGATAATCCCGAAAGTTTCCTCGCGTTAACATCATCTTCCTCAACTTCACAACCACCCAGCTACTTAATAACACACGTGCATGTGCACCGTTGCTCGCCAGTGACCTGACCACCCCCGAGACCTCCCGCACATCGCCGCCGACCACCCTATGACAGGCAAACACCCAGAACTACTAATTCGCCTGATTCTCGAAATCGAGTATGACGATGCACCCAGAAGCCCCAACTTCGATCAAAAATAACCACCATCACCAACGATCCCGGCCACCTGGACACGAGCCACTAAGTCCAGAGCATCCCCATGCATGATGTATCGATTCACCCCCTACGACTGATTCCGATCCACCTACGACGCCACAAAAACACATTTTCCAATAAAGACCAAAATTAGGTTACCAGATTTCAAACTAAAATTCCCACCTTCACACTGAAATCCACGAACACTTGATAATTTTCCCATCTACACTGATCGCTCCTCCACCTCCAGGAGGGACTCGACCTCTCCGATCAGCGAGATCGACCGTGACGACTAAAAGTACACGATTCAAACAAACCCAAACCGCTCTCCATTCCTAAATCTAAAAATTATGATTTTAACTTTAAAAATCATGTTTGAGTATAAGAATTCAGTTGACACACCTGAATTCGTAAATTAAAACGTTTGTATTTTGACTAATTAAAGGTGTTACCCATATGTCTTGATTTCCAGAGGTATTCACAAGTTGTTTTGTGACGCCCCACCTCTATGCTCACAATAACAAAGAGTATTAAAAGGAAATACTGTCTGTTATTACGAAGAATAAGGCTGGATAAGAGCGACCATCCGTATTTAGGCCTTAAACTAGTATTGGTTATCTCGATAGGAGTGGTATATATATTTATTTTTCATTTCTTTGTTTATTTACTCCCATCGACATATTCAATTCCAGTATAAAACGAACTACGATGGTTCAAAATAGTTTAGGACAACATATATAGTAATAACACAGATAAGCTAAACACAAAACACGGATAATATCCAAATCTCATATATATATATATATATATATATATATATATATATATATATAACTGAAGTCAGTTACAATACATGTGATACAATACATGTGATACAATTACAACCGTCGACACTGGAAGTTACATACACAAGTACATTATTGTAAGTAATATACATGAATACATATCATCCTATAAAATAACACTAACTACTCCAAATGATATGAAGAGACTTCATGGCTCAAGCAGCAACCCAAAGCAAGATATCAACAGCCTGTAGTAACTCGGTCTGGCCCGAGTATTAATTCAAAAGAAAATAATACGCAGGTCAGTCTAATTCAAACTCAGTTATTAATGCACGGAAGCAATAATAATTAATTAACAAATAGACGACAGTCACAATAAATCTCGCATATCGAATCCTTCAATAAGAGAATCGGATAACGGTAGATATCACATGTAACAGCAATAAGCAGCGAATCAGCAAAGCCAAATCATCAACAAAGATAAATAAAAAGATTATCAATGAAGATAATTTAGAAAACAACAGAATTGCCTAAACAGCAATTAACAGCAAGTGGCCAAAGCAAAACTCAAGCCAGTGAACAACATAAACCACAAAATCTAATTATCGACACGATAATTAGAAAACACATAATCTAATTATCTAGTAGATAATTAGATACAACAAAATAATCAAATTAACCCAAATCAAAATACAATTTCAAAATATTGAATTTAACACACGAAACAATTCAAGCAATTGGACTGATCAATTAAAACATCAATTCTGATTTGGCTGCAGTACACGCTCGCGTGCACTGCCTCGCCAAAATTCATATGTACACTTGAACCCCAAGAAACAATAACAATATGTGCAGCGAAACTTGAAGTAATCAGAAAATATGCAATAAAATATGCAGTGCAAACTCGACTAACAAGTTCAGGTAGATAGTGAACAACATAATGGTATAGATACAATGTTCAAATTAAACAAAACACCTGCACCAGTGAAATGTCGAAGAAACCTGACATGGCAACATGTTGATATGATCTAAGACATGTACATTTGAATCTGACTCAAGGATTTAGTTCAATGTAGTTGCAGTAAAGACTACAAGTACAAAGCATGCACCAGTTAAATATGCAATGCAACCAGAACCCAAAGTGCATAAAACAGTGGCATACCAAAACAAGAACAAGTCTGGCATCAAAGTGTATAAAACAGTGGACTACAATGAACCAGACAAGCTAATTGAACACCAGCCTCAATGGAACAGTTTCAGTTGAAAATGGAGTAACCCAGACTAATGTCACACAGGCAAACCCATGTGAATGCACAAGTGCATTACAGGGATGAACACACTTGACTACATGATAAATAAAGCTCCAAGTGAAACACAGTAAAACCCAATTGTCAAACAAGCTTAAAACAATGGGATAGCAAGGATATGAATGTAGCAATATCACTGCAACTTGAACCAGACTCGAGCAAATCAAGACCCAAAATGTCCCAAATACTACAACACAATACAACATGGCAGAATGGCAGTAAACAATGCAAAGTGGTGCACCTGCAACCATGACCAAGGCAGAAAGAACTAACAAGTCAGCAATCCAACACCGTGGTGGCCAAGGAAGTCGAAACCAAAGCCATAACCAGCAAGTAAACAAAATATACGAAACAATATACTATGCAATATAAACAGTGAATTGCAAAATCAAGACAGAGGAGATTTCAAACTGCAGTTCAAAGCAAAGTCGAAAACGAGTTCGAAAATCATGGAACAACGGTTTTAATTCAAGACATTGTCGAACTCCAAAATATTTTCACAAAATAAAAGCGAACGAAGTCAAAGCACCAGAGAATTCAAAGATGTGCGTATCCATTAATCAAGCAACGAAAGTCATGAACTTGAACAAATTAGAAATCATCACACACGAAATCATCTAAATCACACACGAATTACTTAAGTTCGAATTAGAGGCGTGAGTGAAAATCACTCATCTTATTTCGATGAGCACAGGTCCAACGGCCGCGCTTCCCCTTTTCCCTCCCCCCTACTCATCTCGCCTTTACACGGTAACGACGAGGCTTCGGGAAAGATTCGAAAATAAACCCTAGCCGCTATTTTTTTTCGTTTGCTATGGTTTAGGTCTTCTGAAGAGAATGAATGGAGGGGGAATCGGGTAGCTGCCTTCTGATACAACACAGCAACAATAAAAAAACATGGGCCAAGATTTCATTTAAAGCCCGCATAATCCCTTAACAAATTTTTAAAAGAACTCCAACCCGATTAAAAACTCCCAATAACAATTAGCTAGCAACATTAATCGTTTAATGACGATAATTAATTGGTGCGAAACCCCGGGTTGTTACATGTTTTAACTCTAATAAATTTTCTAAACTTAGCTTAAAATCAAACAAACAACCTTTGTTTATATTCTTAGTTATATCAGTTATTAAGTCAAAGGATGAGAATTTTATTTGTAAATCAGGTCTGGAAGAAAACAAGAACAGGGGCAACTCAATTTATACAGGCAGGCTTATATTTGAACTTCAACATTCATACATAGGAAACCACTATGCAATCATATGCAAGCTTATTCATAAACATTCATCAATACCAACTTCATGCAAACCAAAATGTGTATAAGGTTAAGGGTTTGCTCATAGTGTTTTGACAAAGCAGAGAGGAACTCGATTGCTGTTGAACAGAGACAAGCATTTTATTTCTTTGATCTGCAGAAGCTTAGTAACATAAAACTTTGTTTTAAATTTCCTATTGCATTTGTTACTTACTTCATTAATAACAAACAAAAAATGATTCACTTACAGGTTTGAATTTGTTTTAAGCCTCAAATTTGTTTTATTTTCCAGCTTGCAGACTTCAGATTTTTTTTTCACTTTCTTTGGATTTGAAACTTCCAGATTTAATTTTCTCTTTTGTTTGTGTTTCCTGCAACTTTGATTGATACAATTGCTAAAATATTTTGTTTGTTACTGATCAACAACATTAAACTCAATTTTTTTTAAAAGGAAATTTACTTGCCTTTGAGTTGATTTGCTTTCAGATTGAAAACTTTTGCATTCAATCCTTTATGAATAGATCTTATTTTAAATCTGAAATTTTGCTTGCTGTCTTCATTGCTCACTTGAAATTGATGAAAAAAATAGTGACTAGAATTGAAACAGCGAAGAAAAATACTTTGCTTTAATTGCCTCAGGAATTTCAGAGTGCATGCAGGCAGATTGAAGAATTGTAGGCTAAAGATTTGAAAGATGAACTTGCATGTTGATTTTCCAGAATTCAGTTTGGTTTTGATCCTTATGTTTGATTTCTGAATATGGTTTCAGATTTTTGAGGAGAGAATGGCAATTTTTTCCTGATTTTTTTCTTCTTTCTTTCTACTTTAATCTTTTCCCTTGGGGGTTGAGATTTGAAATGCCTCAAGTCATTGTTTACTGTATATTTCAGATTTGGCCAAGATGCTTAATAATTTCTTATGGGAAACTGAAAAGTTTTTTTTATAATTTTTTAAACTTCATTCTCTTATTCAATTAAATAATTTGAATGCCATGTGTAAACAAAAATTGATCATAGAATCAATGCATGTTGATTTCTTTAATCATTCCCTTAATGTATGTTTACATTTGAAATTTTACAAGACAAAGGATTTTTTTATTTTATAATTTTTTTATATCATATTTGTTTTATAAACAAATGTACTTCTTTATTTATTTGTTTTGTAAATTTTGAAATTAAATATTTGTTTATAAATACTTATCCCTATATTTTTAAATTAAATTTCCATTTATTTCCAATATACTTATTTTTTCCCCTAAATCCAATATTTATTTGTAAGCTAGTTATGCTTAAATTTAAAATTAAATTTTCTATCTGTAATAAATTTTTTTTTATTAATTCTAGAAATCTCTAATCAATACACAATTTATTTTCAAAAATAAATTTAATTACCAAATTAAACTTGAGAAATTTTAGGAATGTTACAGATTCCCCCCTTAAAAAAAATTTCGTCCCCGAAATTTGCAAGGGAGACGAGAAAGAATAGATGGTAGATAAAGAAATGATCGATCGAATTAGATCGAATTATTTATTCTGCATTCGGTTTACCAAATCAGAATATCAACAATATGAGAACAAACTCATATAATTATTACACAAGATATTTGGGTCCACCGGGTCTATGAATATGCAAGGGCATCGATTAGTTCGAAAGGATAACTAATCGTTCATAGAATATATCGGATCCCAGAGAATAGATAAATGGATTTAATCTTCCATAATTCTCAAACACTAGATATGGATTCCAAATTGTCAGAATACCCCAAAGTATATATAACTTGTCCCTCTTCGGACTTTGAGATACACAAGAAATTACAATAGAATTTCAAATTTGATTTTAACCAATATCGTTTTATTGATGCAATTCAAATTTAGCTTCTTATTCTATTAACCAATTTAACTCGATTTAAAATTTTCAATTTACTTAAAATCTTCAATTTCAAATTCAAAATCAAATTTATTAGAGTTTAGATCGAAAAGCTGATAAGAAACGGATGAAGATACGAAGTAAGGATTCTCTACAACGATTCATAAGGCCACCATCACATCGAAGCTTCTTCCTGGAGCTGTCACGAAGCAATCAAAAGAATTTGGAATCGAATCAAAGGAGATTGATAGAGAAAGTTGTTTCCGCTATTGCAGGGTATTGGCCATTTATAGTGGTACCCCCCTCTGCCCTATCTCGTCCTCTTCTTGCACCCATACTCACTATCAGTGGATAGTAAGAGAAGTTACTGAGGCGTTCGAACGGATATCTTAGGGATTACTCATTCTAGGGTATACTTCACCCTATCTCTAATGAGCTACTTAATATGTTATACTCCAGAGCTAAAGTTTTAACCTTCAGCTCTGATACCAAAATGTCACTGTCCAAATTCCAGCGTTTGAAAATCGACATCCGTACTCCACTTGTACCTGAATGCCGTAGATCCAAACGTTGAAATTCGAATCATGTCGGAGCCTATAACACATTAAGTACAACACAGCGGAAGAAATGAATAATACATATCAATACAACATTGATACAATATTTGATACAATATGATACAACAGATGATACAATGAATATACACCAGAGATACAAGAAATAACAGCGGAAAGAAAAGGTAACACAAGCAGCAGAACAAAATCACCAATAGAGGAAGTAGTCTTCAAAGAGGACTCTAGAAATGCAACTCCATCTCCAAAGCACCAATCCGGAAATAGCTCAAACTCCCAATAAAGATGAAGTGAAGCAATTCGATCCAAATGCGATTGCCAAATCTTTAGGCTGAAAGCTATCGAATCTACACCTACTATTGATTATTTAAAAAAACCAACTCTAGACTGCCCGTGTGGGAAAATAGTGGGCACCCAGAGTTTAGGAAAGGAACAATAAGCTCCAGGTTAGTCGTGGGACTGGTATGAGCAAACAAAAGCAGTTTATCGTTTAAAAACAAGCAACAAAAAATTTAAAATAAATCCGCAATGCTTTTTTGGAAAATGAAACACCATAAGGCCTCCCGCCACACACACAATGCAAACACAGAATTGGAGGAGATTTCTCCTTATGATAGTCAAATATGCTTGATATGAGAAAATTTCTTTGATATTATTACTATAAGTGCAAAGTGTGGAAAACCATTTCGAAAGTATAATATAAATCCTAGCCAGCATAGACATTCTGAACTATGCCTACTATAGTTACCATCCAAACAGTGGCGCGCCACCATAAGTAGATGGCAGGTAATACAACTAAAACCGTACAAGGCACGTATTGAAGAATGGATTTCCAACAAATGGCCAGGCTAAGGAACTTCCTACTGTCCATGGGATCGCCTCTGGCGGGACGTCCCGAGAGCTTAACCAGCTCTCTGCCAACACAAGGCCGGGTTACCTCTGTAACTAGGTAACTAATACACGAGCGTGCCATCCCCCGGTCCTTTGGGACCTTTATCCGAGGTACCTCTAATCTAACAACCACAAAGCAATCACAAAGTAATAGATCTGCAGTATCCACATGAGTGAAGTATCTGGGCTCCATACCATGATACCACCCTTTTCCAAAAGGGAATGACAAACCTAAAGGGCGTGACCCTCATAACCTTGCCCCACCTTTCCTGTTTCGACCATTTCCAGGGTGTGAGGTCCTGATGTGGTCTCGGCCACAAAGCAACGCTTTATACAAAAGCCATACTTTGATCACAAATGATCAACAAATGATCATCAACACACAACAGCACTTAGCATGCCACACTACAAAATTTGGGGGTATATCACTGATAAATATCAACTACATAACCTCTGAGCTCGTACGTCTCAGAGAAGGGTGTTAAGCTAAGAGAATAAATCCTCTGCCACCAAGCATAAATGTATTTGATAAAGATTAATTTAATATCTCAAAGTGTAGTGTCAGACATACAACCATACAAGTCTGTCCCGGGTTCGAACAGAACCGAAGGCACTTCCGAAGAAGCCCTTGCAAATCCGGTTATCCACAATCCCGATCAAACTTCCCATCACTTAGGGAATCTCAATACCGTAGCTACTCGGTGCAGAGACAATCGATAGGTTATCCTAACGTTCTTGAAGAGACCCGGTCTTCAACACCGGTCTTCAAAATGCAATCCATGACGTCGTATCACTATTCAGAATGGGCTATATGACACAAGGTCCTCTCCCGGCTAAACCGAATAATGAGCGCAATATTTAAAAACATATGGATATGGGATTTCAGTTAAGTCACAACTTATGACCCAAATTTCCTTTTAAATGGTTAAACAAATTACCATTCTAAATCTTTAAACAAAAAGATTCATTTCACAAAGTTTCACCCAGTTCACAAAGATCTATTTATAGATTCCAAAACAATTTCCATTTCAAGTTGGATTAACTCAATCAAATCTTTAAATTAAAGATTTAATTTATAGTTTTCAAACCCATTTCCACAGATTTATTCATACTTGGAGAACTATTCTCATTTTAACTTAAGTCCTTTTAACTCAAATTAGACGTTCATTCCTTATGTGGAAGCTTTTATTACTAGAAAACACATAGTTTCGTTTTGGAAAATCCGATTCCATTTAGACAAGTTAAAAACCTTTAGGTTAAATTTAAATTCCCAAAACAACACTTTTAAAATGGTTTAAAAACCCATATAAACACATTTATAAGTTGAATAACCTTTTTAAACCATAGTTTCCAAATCATAGAATTCAATTTTAAATATTGAATTCAAATTTAAATCAAATTATTTAAATTTCAAAACTCAATTAAGTTATTCAAAATAACTTTATTTTGAAATTCATTTTTTCAAAGCTTTCAATTCCAATTCCAAAACTAATGTGGATTGAAAATTTTAATCTTTAAAAATATTTCAAAATCTGTGACTTAACCCGTCTCCACGTGCAATCCATATTTGTGTGTGTATAGGTGTGGTCCAGGGGTTTTACACAATAAAAGTGCCACATCATCAATCAGCACAAATTCAGATACAACAATATATGAAATAAGCGGTATAAACCATAACGCTTATATTTGACAAGCGGTACAAACCAATTGTAACGCTTACCTTTCATTCACAAATCACAGGTGCATGTCGCAGATAATAAATTATAGTAAACATAGCTCAAATTAAAACGGAGGATCATAATCAGGGACATCAAACAATTCAAACATCCAATAGAATCCAAACATACATAAGTAAGGTCGGTTAATTATCTGCTTAATTCAAATCAGATTAATTACTTATGAATTACAAATCCTGGTTAATTAATATATATTTATTACTATCATTTTGATCAATTATTCTTTAATCAATTACTAATTAACAATTAATAATAAATTATTAACCTTTAATTTTAATTCATCATCCTTTAGTTATTAAATAATTATCCTTTAATTATTTAATTCACTATTTAATTAATTATCTTTAATTAATTATCTTTAATTAATTAATTAATTAACCCTTAATTAATTATCCTTCATTAATTTCACTAAGTAATTAGCTTTCGTTTAATTACACAAAGTAATTATCTTTTATTTACTTTCATAAACAAATTTATCTTTAAATTAATTACCCTTAATTACAATCCATTAACTTTTAATTATTAAATAATTTACGTTAATTTATTTAATTCATCATTTCATTAATCGTCTTCCAATTAATCATATTAATTAGTTATCCTTAAATGGATTATCTTTTGATCACTTGGTTAATCAACTTTTAATCATAAATTAGTTACTTTTAAATTAGTTACTTTTAAATCGTCTCAGATTAGCAATAATATAAATACAGCGGAAATACTCTATACGATATTGCTATCCAGCTCGTCTCCTAAGCTCCAGAACGTCCTAACCGGAAATCTGTAATACTCGGTCTAACCCAAGCATTACATCAAAGTAACACCCGGGTCAGGCTGGAAACCAGCGTGAGTAAACCCAACTAACATGGAATACCACAACATACAGCTTAAATAAACCCGGGGTAACTTATATCAATTTAACCAATTCACAATTTGCTATAGACAACACTTATTTCGCACATAAATTTCTAAGTATCAAACTTAGATAAAATAATCCAGTTCACTTAAATTAATTCATTCCTGCCTATTGATTTATCAAATCAATTTGTAAAAATTCGAAGTAGTTTCGGGTATCTTCTAATACCCGACCCCGGTCTCTTCGAGTCTCATGTCATCCTTACCTAAGTTATACAATGAAATACACGACATTTCATATCAGAGATATCAACTCATTCAAAGCATCCAATACTATTCAATCATCCATAAGCAAAGCTTAATCACATGAAAATCAATTCAATTAATTCTAATTGTATTTCAAACCTCAATCACTTAGATTCCTTTATTAACATTAATTAATTAATTCCAAATCAATTAATTAGTCAACCCATCATTATTCATCTTAATTAACCACCCTGGATTAATTATTTTTCAATTAAATTTAACTAATTATCTTTAATTAATTTCATGATATTAATTATTCTTAACCAAAATCAATAAGTAATCTTAATTACTTCATGAATAAATTAACTATTTTAATTACATTAATCCTTAATTAATTATATTAGTTAATTTTCATAAGTCATTATTTATGGGATATCAATCTTAATTAATCAATCTTTGATTACATCATTAATTACATAGATTAAGGATTTCCAATTATATCATAACTTATCCTAGTCTAAATTAATTACATTAAATAATTAATCATTAATTAAATCATAAATATTTATCACTCCTGATTTATCTCACCCAGTAATTTACTATCTTTTTTTTACCTCAATAAATAAATTAATTACCCCTTTATTTACTATTTTAATCGACCTCTTGATTAATTTCTTAAAGTAATTATATTTTTATTTATCACATTTGGTAATTACTTATTAAACCTCCCAATGATCATTCCAATTTAATATAAACTTAACTATTAACCCAAATCATTAATTAATTTAATTAATTAATTTTCCATTTAAATTATCATACCTGTTTAATGAATCACCGATCATTAAAGCCTATTTGATTTTAAACAGAACCATTTTCTTATTTATGATTTAAGTTCAAAACCATTTAAAATCCAAATACCTCGAGTCAAACCACAATTAACTCGAGAAACAACTAAATCTAAAATCACTAGATCGTCAATACACATCCAAACAATTCAATCATTCATCCATTAATTTAAATTTAACCATTTAAATTTAAATAAAAATCCAGAGTGTGAGATTACTCACCTTTGATTTTTTGTTTGGCAATCCAATTCCATCCCATCCATCTCTACCCGATTTGAACCTTATATAAGCATTGTATGGTTTTATTAATATTTGTAATAACCAAACAATCCATTAATTTAATTTAACAAATTTTTCCTTAAATAATTCCTTAGTAGCTAAATAATTTAAATAAGTTAATTTAAAACAGGCTGCTAAAAGTATTTTCTATAGTTATCTATATACACATATACTTCAAAATAAATCACAGCGCAAAAACTGATTTTACATAACTTTACACTTCAAAATTTCTGTATATATAATTTTCCAAAGTCTTTCTATATAAAATTAATTTTCTATCTTAAACTTTATATATATTTCATTCTATATTTATTTGATTTAATTTCAAAAATAGAATGACCTATACTTTACTGTAATAACAGTATCATCTTTTTTTTTCATTACTTGCTTCACAACTCAAACCGAGTACAAGCCACAATAATCATTAACTCGGGAATCTAATACCGTAGATAAATAAGGGTTTAAACCTCACCATGTCGTCGTCGTAGAAGCCCTCCAAGTCATGATCGAAACCCTCGTGACTCGTTCCTGATCTTCAAATCGAGTGTGTTGCCACTATAGCCGCCCCCGAGCTTGCTATCCAGTCGCGACGCAATCCCTAGACCGTGAACCCCCAAAATCGCCGCCCCTCTTCTCGCGTTCGATCGCGACCTAGCTCACGAATCGCCCAATTGAACGCGGCAATGTTCGATGCTTCGTCTATTGATTTCGATTTTGATGAAGCCGGCTTCGGCATTCTTTTTTTTATTTGATACCGTTTTGTTTTCTGGTCGTAATAGAGAGGGAGACGGGACATTCAATACAATTAGTAATGGCTTCCTGAGTACGCTGATTATAATAAAATAAATATTAAAAATATCTCGTGTTGCATAACGTGAAATCCCGAACCCTGAAACAGACATGCCGACAGACGTTCATAAGGTTTTGTAACGTTTCGATTTTTCGTTGCCGAAAAACCGAATAGTTATGGGTTTTAAAAAGAATTTAGGAAAAGAAAAGAAGAAGAAAAGAAGAGAAGAAAAGAAGATAATAGATGGAGGGAAAAGAAAACAGAAAATTAGAAAATAGAATAGAAAAGAGAAAATAGAGAAGAGATAGAAAAACAGAAAATAATAGAGGGAAGAGAAAACATAAGATAGAAGAAAATTTTAAAATTGAAAGAAAAGAGAATAGAGAAAAAAGAAAAACAGAAGAAAATAGTTTTAAAATAGAAAGAAAGGAAAATAGAAAATGGAACGGAACAGAAACAGAACACAACACAACAACATCAGAATCTCACAATTCGCAGCGGAACAACATATAATAATAAATGAATAATCTTTAAACAAAGAACTATCAGTGATTACATTTTATACATTACATTTCATTAATTCATATCATCAGAGTGTACAACAACAACATCAAACAGTGCAGCGGAAAAAGAAATACTATATAAACTAGTAATACGCCATGCCATCCAGCTTGCCTCCAGCAACTCAAGAATATCCAGAATATCCTGATAAACCTTAACTCTTGACTGCCCGTGTGAAAATTGGTGGGCACCCAGAGTTTAGGAAGGAAAACAATAAACTCCAAGTCAGTCATGTGACTGGTGTGAGAACTCAAAACAGTTTATTTATCTTTAAAATCAAAATAAAGGGATATTTTTAAATTCAATTCGCAATGCTTTTAAAAATGAGACTACCATAAGGCCTCCCGCACACACACACAATGCAAACGCAGAATCGGAGGAGATTTCTCCTTATGATAGTCAAAGATGCTTGATACGCATTTAAAATAACATTTGATATTATTACTAGTGCATAGTGTAGAGGAAATTCATTTCGAAAGTAGAATATAAATCTTAGCCAACATAGACATTTCGAACTATGCCTACTGTAGCTAACTATGTTCAATAGCAGGTTACCGCCACATTCCATAGCAGGTTATACAACTAAAACCGTACAAGTCACGTATTGTTTCTTTGGATTTCCAACAAATGGTCAGGCCAAGGAACTTCCCATTGCCACATGAGAATGCCTCTGGAAAGACATCCCCGAGAACCAAACCGGAACTCTGCCAACACAAGGCCGGGTTACCCCTAACTGGGTAACTACTGACACGAGCACGCCATTCCCCGATCGTAAACGACCTTTCTCACGGGATCCCGATAGCCAACAACCACAAAGTAATAAATTCGCAGTAACCACATAGGTTAAATATCTGGGCTCCATACCATGATACCACCTCTATCCAGAAGGAAATGTACATACCCTAAAGGGAGCTACCCCTCATAACCTTGCCGCATCTTTCCTGTTTTGACCATTTTCGGGGTGTGAGGTTCGACGAAGTCACGTCCACAAAAACATACTTTATACAAAAGCCATGCTTTGGGTCAACAAATGATCAACACAATGATCACTAAGATAGACGATCAAATAAACGATCCTATCACAATAATCAACACAATGATCATTTCAGCATCACTCAGCATATCACATTACCAAATTGGGAATATATCGCTGATAACTTCAACTATATAACCTCTGAGCTCGTACGTCTCAGAGAAGGGTGTTAAGCTAAAAGAATAAATTCTCCGCCACCAACAGAAATATATTTGAATGAAATCGGCTTTATATCTCAACTTGTAATGTCAGACACACAATCCATACAAGTCTGTTCCGGGCTCGAACAAAACCGAAGGCACTTACAAAGAAGTCCTTGCAATCCGGATATTCACAATCCTGATCGGATTTCCCATCACTTAGGGAGTCTCTATACCGTTGCAACTCAGTGCAGAGACAATCGATATGTCATCCTATCGCTCTCGCAAATATCGGGTCTTCAACACCGATCTTCAATGCAATTCACAACGACGTATCACATATTCGGAATGGGTTATACGACCCCATGGTCCTTTCCCGGTTAACCCGAATAGTGAGCGCTTATTTAAAAATAAGTGTAGCATTCACATTCAAACAAATCACATCAATTACCCATTCAAAGGGAAATATTGATAGTCGGTTATTGAACTATCACTGGATATGCACACATCACCAGTTTCCAAATAATTTTCCAAATTATTTATTTTCCAAAATATCTTCACTAGATATATAATTTTCAACACTTCAAAAATAAATCAATATTTATTTTTAAACCAATTTCACTTCCTTCATAAATTCCTTAGTGAATTTATAATTCCAAAATATCAATGAATATTCGATTTCAATTATTCATTTCAATTTTCCTTTTCAATTTATCTTCAAAAAGATAAGTTCTCAAAATATTCACTTTATATTGGAAAACATTTCCATACTTATTTATTCATAAGTAATTCACAATTTTTATTTATTTTCAACACTTGGAAAATATTCAATATACTTCAATCGAAATTAAGTACATATTTCATTCTATTAAGGAAATCATTCTCTTCAACATATTTATTTGGGCCAAAACGAATGTTACGTAAAACATCGTTACGACAACCCAAAATCACTAGTATAGGGATTCGAAATTAAAATAGATATATAAATCCCAATACTATTCAAAACATTTCCTTTCGGAAATCATTTACTATAACAACCGTGTTATAGTCCACCATTTCCTTTTATTTCTCGAAACATCTATTTCAACAATAAATGTTGAAATCTATGGTTTCGAATCTCAACACATTTTAAAACATCGTTAGATCGTTTTAATTCTATTTAAAATATCACATTCAAAACAATTACTTTAACGTGTTATTCACTATTCAAAAACGTGAATATTCTTTGTTAACAAATTTCATCCTTTTATTCATTTTATTTCAAAGGATTATTCACTGTCTAAAAACGTGAATATAACTCTATTTCTAGGTTATAACAATTAACTTATCAAAATAAGTTGTTTGCAAATTTATAAACCAACGTTTATAAATTCCATTTCTATTTATTTATAAAAACTTCCTTTTATAAATTCCTTAGTTAACATATTCCAGTTTATAACTTAATTATAAACTAAGAGTTCATATTACAAGTTAAATACTTATAATTTATTCGTTTACAAAAATCGTTCCTTTGAACTTCATAATTATAAATCTTATAACTTATAAGATTCGTTTATTTATCAAAACTCCATTCTTTCAATAACTTTATAAATTTTATAAACCTACTGTTTATAAAATTTCATTTATAACTTCACTGTTTATAATCCTATAAATTTCATTCATTAATGAAATTCATTTTTACTTCATTCAAACACTTATAAAAACTCGTTTTATAATGTCAATATTTCAATTTATAAATATCCATTTATAAATCTCTTAATATAAATCAATTTATATTATTCTTTAAAAACATCTTTAAATTCCTTTATAATTCCACCATTCTGATTTATAAAATAATCAAATTGTATAAATCTTATATTTAAACTTTTAATAATAAACTCAAAAATCCAGTTTAAACTATTTTATAAAATCATTGGTTCATATTTCTCAAAAATCAGCTTTTAACTATATTTCACAAAATCATAATTTTTATAACTTTAAAAATTATAACGTTTATTTATTTAAAATGGATCAATTCCAAAAATATAGTATATTCTCAAAAATCACTTTAAAATCATTTTAAAATCCCAAAATCTGGGTCCAATGATGCTACACACCAAATAGTCAATCACGACAACAACGATATCATATATCGATATGATAATCAATCAAATATCAAAATATCTGAAATTAAATAAAAACTGTTGAGGAATCCAGTTGGATCCCTCCAACCTGTTTTTCTGCATCCAAAAAAACATTAGCACAATACCAATTTCGCTCCAGTACGAAATTATCGCGGTATATGTTTTTAATAAATATTATCCGCTTAATAACGGCGTAATAGGGTCTCATCCGCTAAACAAAAAATGCGGGAAATCAACAACTGCAATATATACATATGCCAATATATATATATCGATATTATTTATAATACCAATTTCACTGTTTATGAAATATTCGCGGTATATGTTTTTAATAAATAACATCCGCTTACTAACGGCGTATAATGTCTATTTTAACAATCAATAGATATCAATCAACATTCAAACATGCATTCAAATATTTTAAATCTAACTATTTAAAATAAAATCGAAACTAATTCGATTGAGTGAGAAGTTCTCACCTTGATTTTATTTTCCGTTTTAGCGATTTATTTCGAATAAAATTAAACGGACGTTTAATTTTACCCAAAATTCTCACTAACTCCAAACGACTCCAAACCAACTCCATCGCGTAGTGCTCGTCGATACGATACCAACGCAACTGGTTTCGCGCGTTTTCGACCTCGTATGAAAAAGTTATGAATTGTTGAAGTTACACGATTTTTATATAAACTAATTACAACCTAAATTAACTAATTTTAAACCTAAGTTAAACATCACAGTTAGATCCAAGCAAACCCTCATCAGGCCCGTCCACTACCTCTCTTCCCCCCTCACGCAAATTGCTCCAGTAAACACACGACGCAAGAGAACCCACCACGTTGAAATTAGGTTTCCACTTTGCAACTCCAACACTCGACGAAACTCGATCAAACTACCGCCACGCGAAAGCTCTCGACCCAAGCTATGCTCGGCCTGAAGCTCGGCACACTCGGCCCCCCCCCTCGCACGCAGTTCGAGAATGAACTACAGCCCTTTGAACACAAATTCCCGTTGATACGTGAAGCCATTCGCGATCTTGACCGTTGATATTAAAGATCTCTTCATGCTCTTCGATTCTCTAGTTGAAAGTTGTTGGTAAATGTCGATGGACGAGGAGATAATCGAGGTGGAAGTTGGGATGTTTCTGGCCGTTCAGGGGGGGGGGGGGTGGTGGCTGCAGTTGAAAACTAGGGTTTTTTATTTTTATTTTTTATTTTTTTGAGATAGTGGGCTATTTATAAGGAACCGACGAAACACTATTCATCCCGGAAATTCCGAACTCCGATTTACGCGCCGTAACCAGCGTTTCTAAGGTTTACCCCGCGTTCCAGACACAATGGAACAGGTTTCGGAAGCTAATTCGGAAGTATGTGCGAGTTATGGCTGTAAACGCTCGATTTGAATTAAACCGATTTAAGTCGATTTCTAGGCGTTTTAATTTGTACCGGACAAACGGTAAATCCGATTGACTTGAAATTTGAAACCTTACAATAATATCACATTACGGATCCGATGAAACTGGTTTCGTCGAAATCCGAGACTTTTTGAAAAATGGCTATTTTAACTCGCCAAATTAATATTAAAAATAAATCGATGCGTTTCGAGCTGCCGCGATCAAACGATAACTCCGATTGACACGAAAATTGAAATCCGGTAATAACTAACTATTACGGATCCAATGGAACTGGTTTCGTTCAATTCTGAGACTGTTCAAAAATTGACTATTTTCACTAGTCGATTTTAATATTAAAATATTCAATTTTCACAAATTAACTTTTAATTCGATTTTAAAAGTTCTAAAATATCATTCTAACTCCAATATGATAAAATAAAATTTTACAAATCATTTTCAATCATATTTAACTCAATTTTCAATTATTTCCATAATTTAACGTATTAAATTATCGATTTAATTATTCAATTAAATCCAATAATTCAAATAAAAATTTATTTGACTTATAAATTCACTTATTAATATTTAAAATTAATTAAATATTCACATTTTAATTATCAAAAATTCTGGGTCGTTACAATCTTCCCCACTTAAAAGAATTTCGTCCTCGAAATTAACTAGTAAGAAAAGTTATAGAATTTATTAATTTTCCATAATTCATAGTTAAACTTCTTACAAATCTTTACTAAGTTTTCAAATCATACTTAGTTATCTTTTCAAAAACAACTACTATTGTTTAACTTTCAATTCCAAAATCAAAGTTAAAGTTTTCAAAATTTTCCAATTTTCTCAAATTTTTCGAACGCCTTAAATTTTCGGAAAAATTCGCCATAGTCTCCTTTGCGCGGCTCGATCCGAAAAAAAAATGACAGTATATATATCACAAATATACATCTCATCAAGTAATGAGGCATCCCGCAGGGAAAAATGTAAAAGTACGGTATGTAATCCGAGATATGTACCTTATATTTTATTAGCAAGCATATACGGCTAATATAGCGCGAAAGCGAGCTCCAAATGCGAAGCAAACGCGATCCGCACCTACTAATCACTCAACAAACAACATGAGAACATGCATATATGGACAATAATCTCAATATACAACATATAGCAACATAACTATATATGTCACATAGCAAATGCAACAAAAGCAATGTATTCAACCATCAACCATCATCCATAACCAAATAAATATTCATTTATATTCTCATTAATATTTAATGAAATAGGTTTTTCAGTTTAAATCACATTAGATTCATTAACATTGGATTTACTAGCATTCATTTTCAACTAATTCATATTCAAGTTGGTTCACTTCCAATTCAAATTCAATTCTATTCAAATTTATTTACTTCTAATTTGAATTCAATTACATAGCTTTAAATTTCACTAATACTTAATGAATTATATACAATCAACTAACAATTATATATCAGCTAATGTATATCAATTTATAACCAAATTCCTTTGCTTATCAATTGGTTTAATTAAATTGATTTTCATTCAATTATTCAACTTTCTAATAACATTAGATTTTAATGAATTAACACTTATATTCATTATTTCATTTCAACTCAATTCACATTTAATTGATTAATAGTCAATCCATTCATTCAATTCTATTACAAAAGTTGAATTTCATTTATATAACTCAAGTTCATATTTATCACTTAATTTTATTAATTTACTTTGATACTAATATCAACTTCATTCCATATCACTTAAGTTATATTCCATTTAACTTTAAATTCATTTTTTACTTACAACTCATATTCATATATATATATATTCATATAGTTTCACTTCTCATATATATAAGTTTATTTCACAATTGTAAATCACTTTAATTATAATTCATACTTATAATTCTTTTGCTTATACAATTATTCCTTTATTTAGATTATTCAAACAACTAAACAATCAACTTATATACACTTTAATAATTCTGAAAAATTATGCCTTTATATATAAAATAAAATCAAGGTAAAATTATTTCATTTACCCAATTTTAAAGATCAATACTGTGTCGAATTGTTCTATTCAAGTGTTTAGAAACCCCTTCGATTCAGTTTCGAAGCTGCGCCGACGAAGGTTCATATGCCACTCAACAAACCAATCATCACAATATAAAACAATTTTATATATTCACTAACAAATACGCTCTCATAGCTATTATTACACTCAAATTCACTCTAGAGTACTGCTGACTCTATCTCTAATGAATTATACCCAACAGAACCATGGTTGTCGCTTAACCATAAGCTCTGATACCAAATATAACGTTCTGATTTTTCGTTGCCGAAAAACCGAATAGTTATGGGTTTTAAAAAGAATTTAGGAAAAGAAAAGAAGAAGAAAAGAAGAGAAGAAAAGAAGATAATATATGGAGGGAAAAGAAAACAGAAAATTAGAAAATAGAATAGAAAAGAGAAAATAGAGAAGAGATAGAAAAACAGAAAATAATAGAGGGAAGAGAAAACATAAGATAGAAGAAAATTTTAAAATTGAAAGAAAAGAGAATAGAGAAAAAAGAAAAACAGAAGAAAATAGTTTTAAAATAGAAAGAAAGGAAAATAGAAAATGGAACGGAACAGAAACAGAACACAACACAACAACATCAGAATCTCACAATTCGCAGCGGAACACAATATAATAATAAATGAATAATCTTTAAACAAAGAACTATCAGTGATTACATTTTATACATTACATTTCATTAATACATATCATCAGAGTGTACAACAACAACATCAAACAGTGCAGCGGAAAAAGAAATACTATATAAACTAGTAATACGCCATGCCATCCAGCTTGCCTCCAGCAACTCAAGAATATCCAGAATATCCTGATAAACCTTAACTCTTGACTGCCCGTGTGAAAATTGGTGGGCACCCAGAGTTTAGGAAGGAAAACAATAAACTCCAAGTCAGTCATGTGACTGGTGTGAGAACTCAAAACAGTTTATTTATCTTTAAAATCAAAATAAAGGGATATTTTTAAATTCAATTCGCAATGCTTTTAAAAATGAGACTACCATAAGGCCTCCCGCACACACACACAATGCAAACGCAGAATCGGAGGAGATTTCTCCTTATGATAGTCAAAGATGCTTGATACGCATTTAAAATAACATTTGATATTATTACTAGTGCATAGTGTAGAGGAAATTCATTTCGAAAGTAGAATATAAATCTTAGCCAACATAGACATTTCGAACTATGCCTACTGTAGCTAACTATGTTCAATAGCAGGTTACCGCCACATTCCATAGCAGGTTATACAACTAAAACCGTACAAGTCACGTATTGTTTCTTTGGATTTCCAACAAATGGTCAGGCCAAGGAACTTCCCATTGCCACATGAGAATGCCTCTGGAAAGACATCCCCGAGAACCAAACCGGAACTCTGCCAACACAAGGCCGGGTTACCCCTAACTGGGTAACTACTGACACGAGCACGCCATTCCCCGATCGTAAACGACCTTTCTCACGGGATCCCGATAGCCAACAACCACAAAGTAATAAATTCGCAGTAACCACATAGGTTAAATATCTGGGCTCCATACCATGATACCACCTCTATCCAGAAGGAAATGTACATACCCTAAAGGGAGCTACCCCTCATAACCTTGCCGCATCTTTCCTGTTTTGACCATTTTCGGGGTGTGAGGTTCGACGAAGTCACGTCCACAAAAACATACTTTATACAAAAGCCATGCTTTGGGTCAACAAATGATCAACACAATGATCACTAAGATAGACGATCAAATAAACGATCCTATCACAATGATCATTTCAGCATCACTCAGCATATCACATTACCAAATTGGGAATATATCGCTGATAACTTCAACTATATAACCTCTGAGCTCGTACGTCTCAGAGAAGGGTGTTAAGCTAAAAGAATAAATTCTCCGCCACCAACAGAAATATATTTGAATGAAATCGGCTTTATATCTCAACTTGTAATGTCAGACACACAATCCATACAAGTCTGTTCCGGGCTCGAACAAAACCGAAGGCACTTACAAAGAAGTCCTTGCAATCCGGATATTCACAATCCTGATCGGATTTCCCATCACTTAGGGAGTCTCTATACCGTTGCAACTCAATGCAGAGACAATCGATAGGTCATCCTATCGCTCTCGCAAATACCGGGTCTTCAACACCGATCTTCAATGCAATTCACAACGACGTATCACATATTCGGAATGGGTTATACGACCCCATGGTCCTTTCCCGGTTAACCCGAATAGTGAGCGCTTATTTAAAAATAAGTGTAGCATTCACATTCAAACAAATCACATCAATTACCCATTCAAAGGGAAATATTGATAGTCGGTTATTGAACTATCACTGGATATGCACACATCACCAGTTTCCAAATAATTTTCCAAATTATTTATTTTCCAAAATATCTTCACTAGATATATAATTTTCAACACTTCAAATATAAATCAATATTTATTTTTAAACCAATTTCACTTCCTTCATAAATTCCTTAGTGAATTTATAATTCCAAAATATCAATGAATATTCGATTTCAATTATTCATTTCAATTTTCCTTTTCAATTTATCTTCAAAATGATAAGTTCTCAAAATATTCACTTTATATTGGAAAACATTTCCATACTTATTTATTCATAAGTAATTCACAATTTTTATTTATTTTCAACACTTGGAAAATATTCAATATACTTCAATCGAAATTAAGTACATATTTCATTCTATTAAGGAAATCATTCTCTTCAACATATTTATTTGGGCCAAAACGAATGTTACGTAAAACATCGTTACGACAACCCAAAATCACTAGTATAGGGATTCGAAATTAAAATAGATATATAAATCCCAATACTATTCAAAACATTTCCTTTCGGAAATCATTTACTATAACAACCGTGTTATAGTCCACCATTTCCTTTTATTTCTCGAAACATCTATTTCAACAATAAATGTTGAAATCTATGGTTTCGAATCTCAACACATTTTAAAACATCGTTAGATCGTTTTAATTCTATTTAAAATATCACATTCAAAACAATTACTTTAACGTGTTATTCACTATTCAAAAACGTGAATATTCTTTGTTAACAAATTTCATCCTTTTATTCATTTTATTTCAAAGGATTATTCACTGTCTAAAAACGTGAATATAACTCTATTTCTAGGTTATAACAATTAACTTATCAAAATAAGTTGTTTGCAAATTTATAAACCAACGTTTATAAATTCCATTTCTATTTATTTATAAAAACTTCCTTTTATAAATTCCTTAGTTAACATATTCCAGTTTATAACTCAATTATAAACTAAGAGTTCATATTACAAGTTAAATACTTATAATTTATTCGTTTACAAAAATCGTTCCTTTGAACTTCATAATTATAAATCTTATAACTTATAAGATTCGTTTATTTATCAAAACTCCATTCTTTCAATAACTTTATAAATTTTATAAACCTACTGTTTATAAATTTCATTTATAACTTCACTGTTTATAATCCTATAAATTTCATTCATTAATGAAATTCATTTTTACTTCATTCAAACACTTATAAAAACTCGTTTTATAATGTCAATATTTCAATTTATAAATATCCATTTATAAATCTCTTAATATAAATCAATTTATATTATTCTTTAAAAACATCTTTAAATTCCTTTATAATTCCACCATTCTGATTTATAAAATAATCAAATTGTATAAATCTTATATTTAAACTTTTAATAATAAACTCAAAAATCCAGTTTAAACTATTTTATAAAATCATTGGTTCATATTTCTCAAAAATCAGCTTTTAACTATATTTCACAAAATCATAATTTTTATAACTTTAAAAATTATAACGTTTATTTATTTAAAACGGATCAATTCCAAAAATATAGTATATTCTCAAAAATCACTTTAAAATCATTTTAAAATCCCAAAATCTGGGTCCAATGATGCTACACACCAAATTGTCAATCACGACAACAACGATATCATATATCGATATGATAATCAATCAAATATCAAAATATCTGAAATTAAATAAAAACTGTTGAGGAATCCAGTTGGATCCCTCCAACCTGTTTTCCTGCATCCAAAAAAACATTAGCACAATACCAATTTCGCTCCAGTACGAAATTATCGCGGTATATGTTTTTAATAAATATTATCCGCTTAATAACGGCGTAATAGGGTCTCATCCGCTAAACAAAAAATGCGGGAAATCAACAACTGCAATATATACATATGCCAATATATATATATCGATATTATTTATAATACCAATTTCACTGTTTATGAAATATTCGCGGTATATGTTTTTAATAAATAACATCCGCTTACTAACGGCGTATAATGTCTATTTTAACAATCAATAGATATCAATCAACATTCAAACATGCATTCAAATATTTTAAATCTAACTATTTAAAATAAAATCGAAACTAATTCGATTGAGTGAGAAGTTCTCACCTTGATTTTATTTTCCGTTTTAGCGATTTATTTCGAATAAAATTAAACGGACGTTTAATTTTACCCAAAATTCTCACTAACTCCAAACGACTCCAAACCAACTCCATCGCGTAGTGCTCGTCGATACGATACCAACGCAACTGGTTTCGCGCGTTTTCGACCTCGTATGAAAAAGTTATGAATTGTTGAAGTTACACGATTTTTATATAAACTAATTACAACCTCAATTAACTAATTTTAAACCTAAGTTAAACATCACAGTTAGATCCAAGCAAACCCTCATCAGGCCCGTCCACTACCTCTCTTCCCCCCTCATGCAAATTGCTCCAGTAAACACACGACGCAAGAGAACCCACCACGTTGAAATTAGGTTTCCACTTTGCAACTCCAACACTCGACGAAACTCGATCAAACTACCGCCACGCGAAAGCTCTCGACCCAAGCTATGCTCGGCCTGAAGCTCGGCACACTCGGCCCCCCCCCCCTCGCACGCAGTTCGAGAATGAACTACAGCCCTTTGAACACAAATTCCCGTTGATACGTGAAGCCATTCGCGATCTTGACCGTTGATATTAAAGATCTCTTCATGCTCTTCGATTCTCTAGTTGAAAGTTGTTGGTAAATGTCGATGGACGAGGAGATAATCGAGGTGGAAGTTGGGATGTTTCTGGCCGTTCAGGGGGGGGGGGGTGGTGGCTGCAGTTGAAAACTAGGGTTTTTTTATTTTTATTTTTTATTTTTTTGAGATAGTGGGCTATTTATAAGGAACCGACGAAACACTATTCATCCCGGAAATTCCGAACTCCGATTTACGCGCCGTAACCAGCGTTTCTAAGGTTTACCCCGCGTTCCGGACACAATGGAACAGGTTTCGGAAGCTAATTCAGAAGTATGTGCGAGTTATGGCTGTAAACGCTCGATTTGAATTAAACCGATTTAAGTCGATTTCTAGGCGTTTTAATTTGTACCGGACAAACGGTAAATCCGATTGACTTGAAATTTGAAACCTTACCATAATATTACATTACGGATCCGATGAAACTGGTTTCGTCGAAATCCGAGACTTTTTGAAAAATGGCTATTTTAACTCGCCAAATTAATATTAAAAATAAATCGATGCGTTTCGAGCTGCCGCGATCAAACGATAACTCCGATTGACACGAAAATTGAAATCCGGTAATAACTAACTATTACGGATCCAATGGAACTGGTTTCGTTCAATTCCGAGACTGTTCAAAAATTGACTATTTTCACTCGTCGATTTTAATATTAAAATATTCAATTTTCACAAATTAACTTTTAATTCGATTTTAAAAGTTCTAAAATATCGTTCTAACTCCAATATGATAAAATAAAATTTTACAAATCATTTTCAATCATATTTAACTCAATTTTCAATTATTTCCATAATTTAACGTATTAAATTATCGATTTAATTATTCAATTAAATCCAATAATTCAAATAAAAATTTATTTGACTTATAAATTCACTTATTAATATTTAAAATTAATTAAATATTCAAATTTTAATTATCAAAAATTCTGGGTCGTTACAATCTTCCCCACTTAAAAGAATTTCGTCCTCGAAATTAACTAGTAAGAAAAGTTATAGAATTTATTAATTTTCCATAATTCATAGTTAAACTTCTTACAAATCTTTACTAAGTTTTCAAATCATACTTAGTTATCTTTTCAAAAACAACTACTATTATTTAACTTTCAATTCCAAAATCAAAGTTAAAGTTTTCAAAATTTTCCAATTTTCTCAAATTTTTCTAACGCCTTAAATTTTTGGAAAAATTCGCCATAGTCTCCTTTGCGCGGCTCGATCCGAAAAAAAAATGACAGTATATATATCACAAATATACATCTCATCAAGTAATGAGGCATCCCGCAGGGAAAAATGTAAAAGTACGGTATGTAATCCGAGATATGTACCTTATATTTTATTAGCAAGCATATACGGCTAATATAGCGCGAAAGCGAGCTCCAAATGCGAAGCAAACGCGATCCGCACCTACTAATCACTCAACAAACAACATGAGAACATGCATATATGGACAATAATCTCAATATACAACATATAGCAACATAACTATATATGTCACATAGCAAATGCAACAAAAGCAATGTATTCAACCATCAACCATCATCCATAACCAAATCAATATTCATTTATATTCTCATTAATATTTAATGAAATAGGTTTTTCAGTTTAAATCACATTAGATTCATTAACATTGGATTTACTAGCATTCATTTTCAACTAATTCATATTCAAGTTGGTTCACTTCCAATTCAAATTCAATTCTATTCAAATTTATTTACTTCTAATTTGAATTCAATTACATAGCTTTAAATTTCACTAATACTTAATGAATTATATACAATCAACTAACAATTATATATCAGCTAATGTATATCAATTTATAACCAAATTCCTTTGCTTATCAATTGGTTTAATTAAATTGATTTTCATTCAATTATTCAACTTTCTAATAACATTAGATTTTAATGAATTAACACTTATATTCATTATTTCATTTCAACTCAATTCACATTTAATTGATTAATAGTCAATCCATTCATTCAATTCTATTACAAAAGTTGAATTTCATTTATATAACTCAAGTTCATATTTATCACTTAATTTTATTAATTTACTTTGATACTAATATCAACTTCATTCCATATCACTTAAGTTATATTCCATTTAACTTTAAATTCAGTTTTTACTTACAACTCATATTCATATATATATATATATTCATATAGTTTCACTTCTCATATATATAAGTTTATTTCACAATTGTAAATCACTTTAATTATAATTCATACTTATAATTCTTTTGCTTATACAATTATTCCTTTATTTAGATTATTCAAACAACTAAACAATCAACTTATATACACTTTAATAATTCTGAAAAATTATGCCTTTATATATAAAATAAAATCAAGGTAAAATTATTTCATTTACCCAATTTTAAAGATCAATACTGTGTCGAATTGTTCTATTCAAGTGTTTAGAAACCCCTTCGATTCAGTTTCGAAGCTGCGCCGACGAAGGTTCATATGCCACTCAACAAACCAATCATCACAATATAAAACAATTTTATATATTCACTAACAAATACGCTCTCATAGCTATTATTACACTCAAATTCACTCTAGAGTACTGCTGACTCTATCTCTAATGAATTATACCCAACAGAACCATGGTTGTCGCTTAACCATAAGCTCTGATACCAAATGTAACGTTCTGATTTTTCGTTGCCGAAAAACCGAATAGTTATGGGTTTTAAAAAGAATTTAGGAAAAGAAAAGAAGAAGAAAAGAAGAGAAGAAAAGAAGATAATATATGGAGGGAAAAGAAAACAGAAAATTAGAAAATAGAATAGAAAAGAGAAAATAGAGAAGAGATAGAAAAACAGAAAATAATAGAGGGAAGAGAAAACATAAGATAGAAGAAAATTTTAAAATTGAAAGAAAAGAGAATAGAGAAAAAAGAAAAACAGAAGAAAATAGTTTTAAAATAGAAAGAAAGGAAAATAGAAAATGGAACGGAACAGAAACAGAACACAACACAACAACATCAGAATCTCACAATTCGCAGCGGAACACAATATAATAATAAATGAATAATCTTTAAACAAAGAACTATCAGTGATTACATTTTATACATTACATTTCATTAATTCATATCATCAGAGTGTACAACAACAACATCAAACAGTGCAGCGGAAAAAGAAATACTATATAAACTAGTAATACGCCATGCCATCCAGCTTGCCTCCAGCAACTCAAGAATATCCAGAATATCCTGATAAACCTTAACTCTTGACTGCCCGTGTGAAAATTGGTGGGCACCCAGAGTTTAGGAAGGAAAACAATAAACTCCAAGTCAGTCATGTGACTGGTGTGAGAACTCAAAACAGTTTATTTATCTTTAAAATCAAAATAAAGGGATATTTTTAAATTCAATTCGCAATGCTTTTAAAAATGAGACTACCATAAGGCCTCCCGCACACACACAATGCAAACGCAGAATCAGAGGAGATTTCTCCTTATGATAGTCAAAGATGCTTGATACGCATTTAAAATAACATTTGATATTATTACTAGTGCATAGTGTAGAGGAAATTCATTTCGAAAGTAGAATATAAATCTTAGCCAACATAGACATTTCGAACTATGCCTACTGTAGCTAACTATGTTCAATAGCAGGTTACCGCCACATTCCATAGCAGGTTATACAACTAAAACCGTACAAGTCACGTATTGTTTCTTTGGATTTCCAACAAATGGTCAGGCCAAGGAACTTCCCATTGCCACATGAGAATGCCTCTGGAAAGACATCCCCGAGAACCAAACCGGAACTCTGCCAACACAAGGCCGGGTTACCCCTAACTGGGTAACTACTGACACGAGCACGCCATTCCCCGATCGTAAACGACCTTTCTCACGGGATCCCGATAGCCAACAACCACAAAGTAATAAATTCGCAGTAACCACATAGGTTAAATATCTGGGCTCCATACCATGATACCACCTCTATCCAGAAGGAAATGTACATACCCTAAAGGGAGCTACCCCTCATAACCTTGCCGCATCTTTCCTGTTTTGACCATTTTCGGGGTGTGAGGTTCGACGAAGTCACGTCCACAAAAACATACTTTATACAAAAGCCATGCTTTGGGTCAACAAATGATCAACACAATGATCACTAAGATAGACGATCAAATAAACGATCCTATCACAATAATCAACACAATGATCATTTCAGCATCACTCAGCATATCACATTACCAAATTGGGAATATATCGCTGATAACTTCAACTATATAACCTCTGAGCTCGTACGTCTCAGATAAGGGTGTTAAGCTAAAAGAATAAATTCTCCGCCACCAACAGAAATATATTTGAATGAAATCGGCTTTATATCTCAACTTGTAATGTCAGACACACAATCCATACAAGTCTGTTCCGGGCTCGAACAAAACCGAAGGCACCTACAAAGAAGTCCTTGCAATCCGGATATTCACAATCCTGATCGGATTTCCCATCACTTAGGGAGTCTCTATACCGTTGCAACTCAGTGCAGAGACAATCGATAGGTCATCCTATCGCTCTCGCAAATACCGGGTCTTCAACACCGATCTTCAATGCAATTCACAACGACGTATCACATATTCGGAATGGGTTATACGACCCCATGGTCCTTTCCCGGTTAACCCGAATAGTGAGCGCTTATTTAAAAATAAGTGTAGCATTCACATTCAAACAAATCACATCAATTACCCATTCAAATGGAAATATTGATAGTCGGTTATTGAACTATCACTGGATATGCACACATCACCAGTTTCCAAATAATTTTCCAAATTATTTATTTTCCAAAATATCTTCACTAGATATATAATTTTCAACACTTCAAAAATAAATCAATATTTATTTTTAAACCAATTTCACTTCCTTCATAAATTCCTTAGTGAATTTATAATTCCAAAATATCAATGAATATTCGATTTCAATTATTCATTTCAATTTTCCTTTTCAATTTATCTTCAAAAAGATAAGTTCTCAAAATATTCACTTTATATTGGAAAACATTTCCATACTTATTTATTCATAAGTAATTCACAATTTTTATTTATTTTCAACACTTGGAAAATATTCAATATACTTCAATCGAAATTAAGTACATATTTCATTCTATTAAGGAAATCATTCTCTTCAACATATTTATTTGGGCCAAAACGAATGTTACGTAAAACATCGTTACGACAACCCAAAATCACTAGTATAGGGATTCGAAATTAAAATAGATATATAAATCCCAATACTATTCAAAACATTTCCTTTCGGAAATCATTTACTATAACAACCGTGTTATAGTCCACCATTTCCTTTTATTTCTCGAAACATCTATTTCAACAATAAATGTTGAAATCTATGGTTTCGAATCTCAACACATTTTAAAACATCGTTAGATCGTTTTAATTCTATTTAAAATATCACATTCAAAACAATTACTTTAACGTGTTATTCACTATTCAAAAACGTGAATATTCTTTGTTAACAAATTTCATCCTTTTATTCATTTTATTTCAAAGGATTATTCACTGTCTAAAAACGTGAATATAACTCTATTTCTAGGTTATAACAATTAACTTATCAAAATAAGTTGTTTGCAAATTTATAAACCAACGTTTATAAATTCCATTTCTATTTATTTATAAAAACTTCTTTTTATAAATTCCTTAGTTAACATATTCCAGTTTATAACTCAATTATAAACTAAGAGTTCATATTACAAGTTAAATACTTATAATTTATTCGTTTACAAAAATCATTCCTTTGAACTTCATAATTATAAATCTTATAACTTATAAGATTCGTTTATTTATCAAAACTCCATTCTTTCAATAACTTTATAAATTTTATAAACCTACTGTTTATAAAATTTCATTTATAACTTCACTGTTTATAATCCTATAAATTTCATTCATTAATGAAATTCATTTTTACTTCATTCAAACACTTATAAAAACTCGTTTTATAATGTCAATATTTCAATTTATAAATATCCATTTATAAATCTCTTAATATAAATCAATTTATATTATTCTTTAAAAACATCTTTAAATTCCTTTATAATTCCACCATTCTGATTTATAAAATAATCAAATTGTATAAATCTTATATTTAAACTTTTAATAATAAACTCAAAAATCCAGTTTAAACTATTTTATAAAATCATTGGTTCATATTTCTCAAAAATCAGCTTTTAACTATATTTCACAAAATCATAATTTTTATAACTTTAAAAATTATAACGTTTATTTATTTAAAACGGATCAATTCCAAAAATATAGTATATTCTCAAAAATCACTTTAAAATCATTTTAAAATCCCAAAATCTGGGTCCAATGATGCTACACACCAAATAGTCAATCACGACAACAACGATATCATATATCGATATGATAATCAATCAAATATCAAAATATCTGAAATTAAATAAAAACTGTTGAGGAATCCAGTTGGATCCCTCCAACCTGTTTTCCTGCATCCAAAAAAACATTAGCACAATACCAATTTCGCTCCAGTACGAAATTATCGCGGTATATGTTTTTAATAAATATTATCCGCTTAATAACGGCGTAATAGGGTCTCATCCGCTAAACAAAAAATGCGGGAAATCAACAACTGCAATATATACATATGCCAATATATATATATCGATATTATTTATAATACCAATTTCACTGTTTATGAAATATTCGCGGTATATGTTTTTAATAAATAACATCCGCTTACTAACGGCGTATAATGTCTATTTTAACAATCAATAGATATCAATCAACATTCAAACATGCATTCAAATATTTTAAATCTAACTATTTAAAATAAAATCGAAACTAATTCGATTGAGTGAGAAGTTCTCACCTTGATTTTATTTTCCGTTTTAGCGATTTATTTCGAATAAAATTAAACGGACGTTTAATTTTACCCAAAATTCTCACTAACTCCAAACGACTCCAATCCAACTCCATCGCGTAGTGCTCGTCGATACGATACCAAAGCAACTGGTTTCGCGCGTTTTCGACCTCGTATGAAAAAGTTATGAATTGTTGAAGTTACACGATTTTTATATAAACTAATTACAACCTAAATTAACTAATTTTAAACCTAAGTTAAACATCACAGTTAGATCCAAGCAAACCCTCATCAGGCCCGTCCACTACCTATCTTCCCCCCTCATGCAAATTGCTCCAGTAAACACACGACGCAAGAGAACCCACCACGTTGAAATTAGGTTTCCACTTTGCAACTCCAACACTCGACGAAACTCGATCAAACTACCGCCACGCGAAAGCTCTCGACCCAAGCTATGCTCGGCCTGAAGCTCGGCACACTCGGCCCCCACCCCCTCACACGCAGTTCGAGAATGAACTACAGCCCTTTGAACACAAATTCCCATTGATACGTGAAGCCATTCGCGATCTTGACCGTTGATATTAAAGATCTCTTCATGCTCTTCGATTCTCTAGTTGAAAGTTGTTAGTAAATGTCGATGGATGAGGAGATAATCGAGGTGGAAGTTGGGATGTTTCTGGCCGTTCGGGGGGGGGGGGGGGGTGGCGGCGGCTGCAGTTGAAAACTAGGGTTTTTTTATTTTTATTTTTTATTTTTTTGAGATAGTGGGCTATTTATAAGGAACCGACGAAACACTATTCATCCCGGAAATTCCGAACTCCGATTTACGCGCCGTAACCAGTGTTTCTAAGGTTTACCCCGCGTTCCGGACACAATGGAACAGGTTTCGGAAGCTAATTCGGAAGTATGTGCGAGTTATGGCTGTAAACGCTCGATTTGAATTAAACCGATTTAAGTCGATTTCTAGGCGTTTTAATTTGTACCGGACAAACGGTAAATCCGATTGACTTGAAATTTGAAACCTTACAATAATATCACATTATGGATCCGATGAAACTGGTTTCGTCGAAATCCGAGACTTTTTGAAAAATGGCTATTTTAACTCGCCAAATTAATATTAAAAATAAATCGATGCGTTTCGAGCTGCCGCGATCAAACGATAACTCCGATTGACACGAAAATTGAAATCCGGTAATAACTAACTATTACGGATCCAATGGAACTGGTTTCGTTCAATTCTGAGACTGTTCAAAAATTGACTATTTTCACTAGTCGATTTTAATATTAAAATATTCAATTTTCACAAATTAACTTTTAATTCGATTTTAAAAGTTCTAAAATATCATTCTAACTCCAATATGATAAAATAACATTTTACAAATCATTTTCAATCATATTTAACTCAATTTTCAATTATTTCCATAATTGAACGTATTAAATTATCGATTTAATTATTCAATTAAATCCAATAATTCAAATAAAAATTTATTTGACTTATAAATTCACTTATTAATATTTAAAATTAATTAAATATTCAAATTTTAATTATCAAAAATTCTGGGTCGTTACTGGTTTTACCCGCATTCCAAACACAATGGAACATGTTTCGGATGCTAATTTGATCGTATGCGCGAGTTACGGAAGTAAACGATCAATTTTATATCGAATCGATTAAAATAGTTCTAAGCGTTTTGAGCTGCCAAGGTCAAACGATAACTCCGGTTGCTACAAAAATTAAAATCCGATAATGACTAACTATTACGGATCCAATGGAACTGGTTTCGTCGAATTCCGAGACTGTTCCTCGGAAGGCTATTTTTAAATTTAATTTAAACGATATATTTTTAAAACTGAACAAAACACTTTCAAACTCAATTTCAACACTTTCACTCCCTTCAGTGCTATCAATATAAATTTTATAAGCCTTCAAATTATTTTTAACAGGCTTAAAAATCCATGTTCAGCGTTTTACCCAATTTCAAATTATATGATTCAATATTTAAACTATATAATTCAATAATTTAATTATCAAGTAAATATTGATATCTTGAATTCAAGTTAAAATTAATTTTTAAATATTTTAAATCAATTAACTATTCAAATTTAAATTGTTAGAAATTCTGGGTTGTCACATTCCTCCCCCATTAAAAGAATTTCGTCCCCGAAATTACTAGTTAGGAAGAATGGACCAATACACGTTTACCTTTTCTCTAAAACCAATAGTTTTATCAACATCCTACCAACTGTCTTTTATAAAAGACTTCTTATCCTTCTTACTAACTTCCCAAACTCTCTCACAGTTTTCAAACAATCCCTTTTTCCCCAATCATTCAAATTACAATTTAAAACCAAATTTGAAATTATCAAAAATTTCTCAAAAATTTTCTAACTCTCTAAATTTCCGATTTTTTTTGCCAGCGTCTCCTTTGCGCGGCTAGCTCGGTAAAACTACAAAAGGCCTTTACGGGCCTCCAAATTCCAAAAAGAAAATAGAAAGCCAAGTGGCTAGATCAAAAACCCAATCCAATTCATACAGAAATTAAAATACATACCTTTTTGTCGGGCAATTACATTTATCTTTTGGAATCAAATCCAATTTTCTTTTCCCCCTTTTAATACCTGCATATCTTACTTGACAATAATATCCAATCGTAACCCTTCCAAATCATTGTATACATTTTCCTACATAAGTTTCATACCCACCTTTATTCAAATTAGTTTTCCCCACTTTCATACGAATTCAATTTACTTTAAATTTTGAATATTAAGTTTTATTTTTCAAGTACAACTGATTCATATTAGTTCATCTACAAATTTACTTTAAATTTTCAATTTGAAATTGTTTTGTCGTTAACAAAAAATTTCTCAAAAATTTTCTAACTCCCAAAATTTTGGAATTTTTTTGGCAGAGTCTCCTTTGTACGGAGGAGCTTTTGCAATTTGGCAAGAGATATAAATATATATACATCGAACCATCCGGTTGGAAAAAGAAAAAATAGTTCATATTTTCTATTTTTTATTGCGTAGGCGTACCTTATTTAGCATTTTAAGCAAGCGGCTTATTTATTTTAGCAAATAGCACAACCAAATCCAGCCAAACGACTTCCCGGTACCTGTACTTACTCAATTTAAATATATAAGCACTATATATATGAAGTTTATAACATTTCTCTTACATAAACAACTATAACACTTCAATTCTAAAAGAAATGTATTCAAAATAACTTCCTTGAGCAATTTACATGTCTATAAACTAATTCAATTGCTTTCAACCAATTCATAAGCCATTTCATTAAATTTTAAGGGTTTTCAACTCGATTTCTTATATTCAATTTATTTTTAATTCAAACAAGCTCATATTTAATTTAATTAATTCTAAAACCAATTTATTTAATATCTATCAACTCACAGAAATTCAATTACTTTTGTTTACGCCAAACGACAATTATTGTTATGCAATTTCGACGATATTCGCTCAATAAAGTATCTATTTTAGTTTATAACTACTTCAAATTAATTTTAACTCATTCTGAAATTAATTCCATTTCATTTCTAATTTATTAACCAACCATTTATTTAGCTCGACACATTCCATTCTTGTATACTTCTAACTATTCCCAAATTAATTCAATCCAAGCTTTTATTTAATGGGCTTTCACTCTTATTCGAAGCCAAGCTTTCATAAATCTTAAACTTAGGTGAATTTACTTTAATTTATTCCAACATCAAACTTAAGTTTACTTCTATTTTATTCTCATTTAATCAACCTCCATTAAATTCAGTTAACCCATTCATTTTAAATTTTAATTTTAAATTCACCTTCTCAATTTATCAAAATAATATCCAAGCACATACTTATCTCATTTATACTTCAAATTAATATGCCACTGAACTTAAGTTCGGTCTGATAATCCAATTCCAATCACAACTTTGATTTAGTTTTTATTCTATCAGACTTCATCCATTTATTATTTAACTCAATTAACTCATTTTAAAATTTTTAATTTACTTACTTAATTCATTATCGAGTTTATTTTATTAATACAAGCCATTTTCAATTTATTCTATTCACTTGGGTTTTGTTGCAATTCAAACCATGTCTATTATAAATAAATTTCATATGACGACACTCCTCTTATATCTAATTTACTTGCAACTTTCGTTAAATATTATTCATATCACACTTGAATTTTATTTGTAATTCAAACCACCACTATTTGATCCAACTCTATTTTATTTTTATTTTTATAGCACCTCTACTTATATAATTCATTATCAAATCCAAGTCGAATTCTATTTACAATTCGAATTCATTTCCAAACTATATTATTAATTTACAATCCATTTGTTTAACCAAGTTAAATTTTCATTGACATACTATATCAAATAATTATGTATTAACTTACTTCCAACTTTTAATTCAAAAATCACTTCATTTAAATTTCCTTGAGTTAAATCTTATTTATAGTTCCAGTTTGGATTTCTTTCATTTGCTAAAATTCTAACACTTTTATTTTAAAAAAAATTAGAAAGGCTTTTATATCCACCTCATACTATTAAAATAGTTTTTTATAAAAATACTTCTTATAACACGATGTCTAAACCAGTCCATCCTTGTTCTCACAGAAATTCAGTCATACGTTGATCAGGCGTAGGACTGAAAATCTATAAGTACTTGGTAAACCCGTTTTCAACACTCAGTGAAAATACTTGGAAAATAATTTTATTGAAAATATAGAAAACAGTTTTTGAAAATAGAGGAAATATCTTTGGTGGGAATGCTCTGGAAATCATCACCCCCATCCATGGTCGCAGTTACATTCCAGGGTTACATTGCCATCGCGGCAAAAGTCCATGCAACTGCAGGCACTCCGTGGCCTCTCGATTACGCCATAGAGCCCACAACAGATCACAGTAACACCCAGGGTTACGTTGCCATCACAGCAAAAGTCCATGCAACTGCAGGCACTCTGCAGCCTCAGATTTTTGCTGTTAAAATGAAAATTCTCCACTCCTACATAGGTCGCAGTCTACCGATATAAAATCAAACGCAGACTGTTGGCTCTCAGCGGCACACACGACTTCCGCTATGTTATACACTACTCATAATCCCCAGGAACTAATTTTGTCCGGACTCCTCACAGGATCAACTTTAGAACCCCCCTTGGGGCTCAAGGCAGTACCACCCGGTGGCACTCCTAAGAAGTTCATTTTAAGGGAGAGCCTTTTTCCCCAGAGTCATCATCAAAACACTTTATACTATACATATATAGTATCTTTCAAATCATACACCTAGTATGATCTCATACAAAGCTCCTTTACACAAAATCGATTATCCCAAAATCGATAATTCTCAAACTAGGCTTTCCAAATTTTAATATTGATTTTACCCAAAAATCAAAAGCCTTTCCAAATTCAAAGGTTCCCAAAACCTTTTCCAAAATCCTCATAAGATCCTTATATATATATTCAGATATATATAGTTTTCCAAACATTGGATCGTTCAAACTTATATAAAATTCCTTTATACTTCAAACACTTTCAAAAATCCTTTTCTTCCAGCAATAAATTCAACAAGGGGAGATTTATCTTATATAACAAAGATATATAACTTTGTTTATTCAAAATCAAATATTCAAATTTGATTACTTTTTTTTTCAAAATCAATTTCATTCAAATCCTTACGATATACACATATTATTCGTAAGCTATACCAATCTGATCGTCCACTCGATCACACAATTTCACTTACGAACTAGTATTGTCCACCCGACTTCCTAGTGCGGACTCAGATCTGGTTTCTTGATTAGAGACCGTCATTCTTCTTGCATAGCCATAACTATGATAGAGAATATCCAGAACCAATCAACAATCCATATCCAGGGTCGCCGTCGAAAATCGAGTGAAAAATCCCAACTCGGATCGATATAATATCTCGAAATTCTGTGCTCGAATCTGGATCAAATCACTATGCGAATAGAATAGTATACGTACATCCTACGTATTTATTTTCATTGATTATTAGCCAAATCAATCCCATTTCTATTCTCATTCACTTGAATTTTCATTCACTTAGTTACAATTGTCTCAATTCCATTGAATTATCACTTCAATTCTTATCTCAGTTGGGTATTAAATCCATAACAGTTTGAACTCCGACCAGTTTATATTTAGAAAATGGCTTGAAAATTTTAAAAATAGATAAGTAGTTGAAAAATAATTATTAGTTTACAAAATAGCTATAAAATAGTTAAATAACTCCAAAAGTAGTTATAAAATAAGTATAAAATAATTTTGGGTTTAATAAGAATGGTTGTATATATTAAATAGCTTGGAAAAATTTATTTATATTAAAACAATTTATGTTGAAAAATAGTCCAGAGTCAAACTGTTCATATTCCCAACAATTCAATCTTAATTTCCACTTCCGTTTAAATTGAGTCAATTTCAATTTGAATAACTTCAATTTTTATTGCAATTTATTTATACCCAATTCAAGTTGAATCAATCTTGATTCCTTTCCCAAATTAAACTAAATTCCACTTTAAATTATCTTTACTTGTATATTTCAAGGTTCAAATAAGAGTTAAATACAATTTTATTTGTTTTCAAAATTTAATTTATTATTCAATTTTATCTTCCAGTTTGAAGCCAGTTCTTAAACAAGTTTATTTTACAATTCAGTTATTCAAGTTTATTTTATTTATACAATACCATTCTCAACTTAAAGATTTTTATTAACAATAGGATGATATCATCCAATTTATTTTAAAACGTCCATCCATTTTCAATTTTTAATTCTCAAACCCGTTTTGAGATCACACAAATTCCCAATTCAAATCAACCATTTAACTTTCCAAGTTAAATTCCAATTTATTTAATCCAATCAACCTTACTCAATTTGAATTCCCGCTTCAAACTTTAAAATTCTTTCCCTCTTATAAGTTCAAAACTTATATCACTTTGGGTTTTTACATCACACTTCATGGAAAAAAAAAAATCAAAACTCAACCTCTTAGAATTTATTTCAAATTATCTTTGATATCATGTATATCCATACATATATACATATTTATTTCTTGGCCCTCCCAGCCATGTTTTAAAATTTTAAACCACCCTTGGTTTTAAATCCAGATCAAATTTCAAACAACCCATTGTTTTCAACTAGTCCCAGTTATCCAAATAATACTTATTTGTTATATTTCATTACTTTGAAACAAAATTTCTGAATTCTGGGACCAGATTTAGAATTTCATTTTCAATCCATTAAATTTTAATTTGGTTGTATTTCTATTTCTACTTAATTTATTTCCAATTCAAGACTTCAGTTTGGTTGTATTATATTACTTCTTAATTTTTAATTTCAATAATTAACAACCAATCACCTTAATATTTATTAGAAGAAAATATTGCATTATATATCAAAATATATATTTTATATAAAATCATTTAAAATCTTTATATAAGAAAATAAAAAGTATGCGCTCATATATATATATATATATATATATATATATATATATATATATTCTCAACTCATTCTAGAGTATTACAGACTCTATTAAATGAGTAATCCCCACCAGAGCCAAGGTTCTCACTTAACTTTTCAGCTCTGATACCAAATGTAACGACCCGAAATTTTCGAAACCGAAAATTCCAGATAGTTATGAAAAGAAGAAAGAGATAGAAGAAGAAGAAGAACAGAAACACCAAACATCTCACATTCGCAGCGGATAAAATGTAATAATAAATAATAACAGTCTACAAGAGAATATTATATCTATCGGTTACATTCTAATACATCAGAGTTTCACATTATATACAGTCACTGAATATTTACAATTATCATGTCTCAGATTAACAATAATATAAATACAGCGGAAATACTCTATACGATATTGCCATCTAGCTCGCCTCCTAATCTCCAGAACGTCCTAACCTGGAAATCTGTAATACTCGGTCTGACCCAAGCATTACATCAAAGTAACACCCGGGTCTGGCTGGAAACCAGCGTGAGTAAACCCAACTAACATGGAATACCACATCATACAGCTTAAATAAACCCGGGGTAACTTATATCAATTTAACCAATTCAAAATTTGCTATAGGCAACACTTATTTCGCATATAAATTTCTAAGTATCGAACTTAGATAAAATAATCCAGTTCACTTAATTTAATTCATTCCAGCCTATTGATTTCACAAATCAATTTGTAAAAATTCAAAGTGGTTTCGGGTATCTTCTAATACCCGACCCCGGTCTCTTCGTGTCTCATGTTATCCTTACCCAAGTTATACAATGAAATACACGACATTTCATATCAGAGATATCAACTCATTCAAAGCATCCAATACCATTCAATCATCCATAAACAAAGCTTAATCACATGCAAATCAATTCAATTAATTCTAATTGTATTTCAAACCTCAATCTCTTAGATTCCTTTATTAACATTAATTAATTAATTCCAAATCAATTAATTAGTCAACCCATCATTATTCATCTTAATTAACCACCCTAGATTAATTATTTATCAATTAAATTTAAGTAATTATCTTTAATTAATTTCATGATATTAATTATTCTTAACCAAAATCAATAAGTAATCTTAATTACTTCATGAATTAATTAACTATTTTAATTACATTAATCCTTAATTAATTATATTAGTTAATTTTTCATAAGTCATTATTTATGGGATATCAATCTTAATTAATCAATCTTTGATTACATCATTAATTACATAGATTAAGGATTTCCAATTATATTATAACTTATCCTAATCTGAATTAATTACATTAAATAATTAACTATCATAAATATTTATCACTCTTGATTTATCTCACCCAGTAATTTACTATTTTTTTACCTCAATAAATTAATTAATTATCCCTTTATTTACTATTTAAATTGATCTCTTGATTAGTTTCTTAAAGTAATTATATTTTTGTTTATCACATTTGGTAATTACTTATTAAACTACCCAATGATCATTCCAATTTAATATAAACTTAACTAATTAACCCAAATCATTAATTAATTTAATTAATTAATTTTCCATTTAAATTATCATACCTGTTTAATGAATCACCGATCATTAAAGCCTATTTGATTTTAAACAGAACCATTTTCTTATTTATGATTTAAGTTCAAAACCATTTAAAATCCAAATACCTCGAGTCAAACCACAATTAACTCGAGAAACAACCAAATCTAAAATCACTAGATCGTCAATACACATCCAAACAATTCAATCATTCATCCATTTATTTAAATTTAACCATTTAAATTTAAATAAAAATCCAGAGTGTGAGATTATCACCTTTGATTTTTTGTTTGGCAATCCAATTCCATCCCAACCATCTCTACCCGATTTGAACCTTATATAAGCATTGTATGGTTTTATTAATATTTGTAATAACCAAACAATCCATTAATTTAATTTACCAAATTTTTCCTTAAATAATTCCTTAGTAGTTAAATAATTTAAATAAGTTAATTTAAAACAGGCTGCTAAAAAGTATTTTCTATAGTTATCTATATACACATATACTTAAAAATAAATCACAGGGAAAAAACTTATTTTACATAACTTTACACTTCAAAATTTCTATATATATAATTTTCCAAATTCTTTCTATATAAAAGTAATTTTCTATCTTAAACTTCATATATATTTCATTCTATATTTATTTGATTTAATTTCTAAAATAGAACGACCTATACTTTACTGTAATAACTGTATCATCTTTTTTTTTCATTACTTGATTCACAACTCAAACCGAGTACAAGCCACAATAATCATTAACTCGGAAATCTAATACCGTAGATAAATAAGGGTTTTAAACTCACCATGTCGTCGCCGTCGAAGCCCTCCTAGTCGTGATCGAAACCCTCGTGACTCGTCCTGATCTTCAAATCGAGACTGTTGCCACTATAGCCGCCGCCGAGCTTGCTATCCAGTCGTGACGCAATCCCTAGACCGTGAACCCCCAAAATCGCCGTCCCTCTTCTTGCGTTTGATCGTGGCCTAGCTCGTTGAATCGCCCAATTGAACGCGGCAATGTTCGATGCTTCGGCTTTTGATTTTGATTTTGATGAGGCCGGCTTCAGCCATTCTTTTTTTTATTTAATACGGTTTTGTTTTCTATTCGTAATAGAGAGGGAGACGGAACATTTAATACAATTAGTAATGGCTTCCTGAGTACGCTGATTATAATAAAATTAAATATTAAAAATATCTCGTGTTGCATAACGTGAAATACCGAACCCTGAAACAGACATGCCGATAGACGTTCATAAGGTTTTACCAGCATTCCGAACACAATGGAACATGTTTCGGATGCTAATTTGATCGTATGCACGAGTTATGGAAGTAAACGATCAATTTTAAATCAAATCGATTAAAATAGTTCTAAGCGTTTTGGGCTGCCAAGGTCAAACGACAACTCCGATTGCTACAAAAATTGAAATTCGATAATAACTAACTATTACGGATCTAATGGATCTGGTTTCGTCGAATTCCCAGACTATGCCTCGAAAGGCTATTTTTAAATTTAATTTAAACGATATATTTTTAAAACTAAACAAAACACTTCCAAACTCAATTTCAACACTTTTACTACCTTCAGTGCTATCAATATAAATTTTATAAGCCTTCAAATTATTTTTAACAGGCTTAAAACTCCAGATTCGGCGTTTTACCCATATATGATTCAATATTTAAACTATATAATTCAATAATTTAATTATCAAGTAAATATTGATATCTTGAATTCAAGTTAAAATTAATTTTTAAATATTTTAAATCAATTGATTATTCAAATTTAAATTGTTAGAAATTCTGGGTCGTTACACGCATCATGATAATCCTGAAAGTTTCCTCGCGTTAATATCATCTTCCTCAACTTCACAACCACCCAGCTACTTAATGACACGCGTGCACGTGCAACGTTGCTCGCCAGTGATCTGACTACCCTGAGACCTCCTGCACGTCACCGCCGACCACCCTATGACAGGAAAACACCCAGAACTACTAATTCTCCTGATTCTCGAAATCGAGTATGACGATGCACCCAGAACACCCAACTTCGATCAATAATAACCACCATCACTGTGACGCCCCACCTCTATACCAACTCTAGCCAAGGACATTACGGTGTAATGCCATCAACTAGCGCAGAGAATAAGGCCATTGAGGAGCGACCATCCGTGTAATTGCTTTATGCGAGCACCGATATGTTAGATAGTACGACAAGCATTTGGTTTCAGAAGGAAATCCGACATGCCGATACAAACTCAAAGCTACTACACAGTGGCTTTATATATTCTTCGGAAATAAATATGGAAATAAACATAACACAAATCAGTCATAGACATCCATATCACAAAGGCAGAAATAGATACGAATATATAACACATGAAAGTGTACATCAGAGTAGTGATCAAACAAGATCCACAATGTCATAGAAGAATAGCTACAAGTGCTAGACAAAAGAATATGGATACATCAATGAGTCTATATCTCAAATGTATATAACAAAAACTACTAATCTAAGTAGTTAGCCAAAAGTCAAGGTGATAATCCCAGATGTGAAGTCAAGAAGTGTCAATTACAGTAAGCTAGTAAATATATAAGCTTAGCTTCATGTCCCATAACCACTAGCTTAACTTAAATATTTACGAACAAATTGTAGATCTCCACTCGAAAATTGTCACAAAAGATTCAATCGAACAAGTCTAAGAATTAACCGACGAAGTAAATGCAAGCGTTTCATATCATTTGTTTTACTAAGCCATTTAATTAGATTTCTCGTACGAGTGAGATGAAGTAACAAATCACAAAAATGATTGTAGAAACAATAGATCATAAAAATTCACATTCGAAGACGTGAATAAAATCAAAAGAATTCAATTTCAAATTCATCAAAGTGGAAATACGCTTGCGACTTAATAGCCACGACTTACGACTTAACATAAGTCAACACAAGAAATCAACGGCTCAAGAAATAGCATACGGCTTAAAGCAGGTGCGACTTATCATGACCGAGCGACCTAAGGTTGGAACGACCTAATGGCCGAGCGCGCGACCTAACATGGAACGACCTATGTTGGTTGCAACCTAAGGATCTAGCGGCATAACAGGCCGAGCGACCTAAGTGATGCAATGGCCTAAGTGAAGAGCAGGCCGACCTAAGTGGTAGGACCGAGCGACCCATGTGCTGCGGCCTAAGAGGTTGCGACCTATGTGCACGCGCGACTTAATGGGCGGAGCGACCTAACACGAGCGACCTAACACACAGGGACAAACCGAGCGACTTAATGAACTCGCGGCTTAAAGAGGTGAGCCGCCTAAGAATGGCGTGACCTAACTGCGGGAACACGCCGAGCGACTTAAGTGTTGCAAGCGACTTAATAGGCCAAGCGACCTAAACGAGACCAATGGCGCGACCTAAGAGGTGAAGTAGGCCGAGCAACTTAAGTGTCGAATGACCTATCCCATGGCGCGACCTAAGCTGGCATGTGCGACATAACATGGCCGAACGACCTAACGACCTAAGAGGAAAGAACGCCGAGCGACTTAAAGGAGGTTGCGACCTAAGTCATGGAACGGCCTAACACTAGGCGAGCGACTTATTGGGAAGCGACCTGAATGCAGGCCGACCTAATCTGCAGGCCGAGAATCCTATGTGCAGGCCGAACGACCTAAGCAACAAAAATGCCAAAATCTCTCTCAATTTGCAACCGATCGAGCACGAACGCTAGGGGATTACGCCTATCAGCTATGTCAGGACCCAATTCTTCGACTCCCGAAATTCGACATCAATACGTCCACTGTATCGAATGTCGATCAGTCGGATGCCGGAAATCCGAACACTGAGGGTTTAAGAAAGAAGAAAAGAAGTAGAAGAGAGAGAGAAGATAGAAAAGATAGAAAATAGAGAGAAAAGAAAACAGAAAATAGAACGGAATAGAAAACAGAAAATATTCAGAATCTCACAATTCGCAGCGGAACAACATATAATAGATAAATGAATAATCTTTAAACAAAGAACTATATCAGTTATTACATTACATTACATTATATCATCAGAGTGTACAACACAACAAACAGCGGAAAAGAAATACTATATACTAGTAATACGCTATGCCATCCAGCTTGCCTCCAGCAACTCCTGAATTCCAGAATATCCTGATAAACCTTAACTCTTGACTGCCCGTGTGGAAATTGGTGGGTACCCAGAGTTTAGGAAGGAAAACAATAAACTCTGAGTCAGTCATGTGACTGGTGTGGGAACTAAAATAGTTTATTTTTCTTTAAAAATCAAAAATAGAGGAATATTTTTAAAGTCAATTCGCAATGCTTTTAAAAATGAGACTACCATAAGACCTCCCGCCACACACACAATGCAAACGCAGACTTGGAGGAGATTTGTAACGACCCGTATTTTACGTGTCGATAAAACGTAGAATTTGCAGGTCGATAGTGTTGTTTGTGTGGCCTCTAGCTTGAGTTGTTTAGGAGTTGACCCGAGTGCAAGTGATGAGTCGTGACCGACTCATAGATAAGTCGTAGACGACTTAAGGGGATGGACCGAGTTAAGGGATAGAACGGCATAGTAGTTGCCGACTTAAGAAGAGAGGCGAAATAGGGGTCAAGTGATGAGTCGTGGCCGACTCATAGAGGGCCGACTCATAGGATAGGTCGTAGGTAGGGGTGAGCGACCTAAGGAGCTAACGGGTTAGGATGTTAATGTGTTGAGAGTTAGGTCGGTTGAGCGACCTAGGATAGAGGAACGACCTAAGAAAGTGACCGACCTAGTGGAGAGCGACCTAAGAGGGGGTAGCGACCTAAAGGTTAGGCGACTTAGAGATGGACCGACCCAGGAAAGTAGCCGACTTAGGGTTTAGAGAGGCATGCTTGAGTCGTTGGTAGATGAGTCGTTAGGTCGCTAGCGCGACCTAAAGGAAATAGGTTGAGTCGTGAGTCGGCTATGTTGTTAGGTCGTAGCATGATAGGTCGGCAACGACCTAAGTTAGGTCGGAGGCTTTTGTATTGTGTGTTTGTTAGGTCGTTGGGGACATAGGTCGGCAGGGGTTTGAGTCGGCACTGGTATTAAGTCGTAAGTCGGCATGGTGGTTAAGTCGTCATACGACTTAGGACTTAGGAAATGCGGCAGTGCGTTGAGTCGTTAGGTCGGCCTGTGTTTTAGGTCGCGTCTGGGTTAAGTCGTAAGTCGGCCTTGGTTGTATGTTGTGTTGGTTAGGTCGTAGGTCGTAGGGGCTGATGAGTCGGCAACGACTCATAGTTAGGTCGGGGACGACCTAAGGGGCGACGACCTAAGGGGTTTCCAGCCTATAAATAGAGGGGTTTGGCTCACTTTTTGGCACCGGTTTTTGAAGCGACGAAGTGCTGCCATTTTGAAGACTCGACTACAACATTTCTTCATCTTCTTTTCTCCATTCCAATCAAGTGTTAGCATCCATCCAAGATCGAAGATTTAGATTGAAGATTCAAGTGCCAAAGTTGAAGATCTTCATCCGTTCGAGCTAGATTTCATCGATTGAAGCGAGATATTGCCGGATCAAACCTTGATCTTCGCTGTCCAGATCTGAAGTGTGTAGTTTTTGTAGTGTTTGGGTGATTTGGTGAGTGGTAGTTATCTCTCACGCGGATCCAAAGGAGTGTATGGGATTGGTGATATTTTTATGTGTTAAAGTTAGCGTTTTCTCGCATTTTCCTTAAGTCTGCATGTAGATCCATCATGTTTGAAGATGTTTACCTTTAGAAGTTATTTATCAAGTATTAGAGATAAAACCCATGTTTAGATTTGATAGATCTATGCTAAAAACCATGATTTCACATATGTTGGACTTTTGCACACTTAATTACGAAATTGCCATTATAATTGTTATTGCTTAATATATCTTGTTTGAATGCTTGAATGTTTGAATGAATGCTAGATTTGATTGTTTCCAAGTTAGCTAGTAGTTGATTTGGAACAAGGTGATTGAAGATGATTCAAAAGCTACGGAAGAAGGCTCTTGAATGGTGAAAGCTGCTTAAGGCATATGTAGCGGATGTTGAAGCTCATATGTATGATGTTGAGATGGAACTTTGCCATGATGCGATGAGGCAAACCATGTTGTTGAGTTGAGATCTTGCTTTGATGTGATGAAGCGAGGCATGTTGATATCTTGAAGGGTAGTTCAAGTATGATGTGAGTCTTGGCTTAATCCAGGCAGGGATCATTCCAAGCATGTTGATAACTTGAAGGGTAGTTCAAGTTGGTTGATAATGGAGCTGCTCAAGAGGTAGCTTGGGCTAGGTTGAGAATAGTCGTCGAGGAGGATGACTAGGAGGCTTGGACTTTATCGTTGTTGAAGGTTCTAGCAAACTTAAAGCAAGGGTACATAGGGACGCCTAAAAGACTACAGGAAGGTAGTCGAGTACTCTGGGCCAAGAAGATAAGTCCTAGGCACAAGGCAGTGTGCGGAGTTTTGTCTAGAACCGGGGTTACCATTAGCCCTTGACAGATGGCTCAGGAAGGAGTCGGTCATTCAATTAACGGTGATTTCGAAGCAAGGATAACAGTGATAGCAGAGTCATGGATGTTTGGATGTTTGGTTGTATCATCATTCGGCTTCAAGAGCGGTGTTTTCTGGGTGCTTATCTGATCTTGGTTTAGGCCTTGGGGGTTTGTATTTGGAAAACATCGTCCTTGACTCGAGTGATTATTGCTTTACCTTACTTATCTGCTATGTTATGCTTACTTCTCCTTAGTGTGTGTCTGGGGGCTATCACTGTAGAAAGAGGTGGAGTGGGATGGTTTGGTTCCTATTCCTTTATTTCCTTATGCTCTTTTGGTATGCTTGATTGTTAATTTACTGCTCACTAAGACTTTGTCTGACTCAAGGTTTTATGTCTCCTCTTATTACCTTGGGCTGTTCATCCATGTTGGGATGGGCAGACTAGGTAAGCAGGTGACAGGTGCTGTGCTTAGAGTTTCTACGTTGAAGATGACGAAGACGAGCAGGAGGCTATACATATTATTTTCTTATATGTACTGGGTATCCGCTGCTGTATTTGGTTGAGTGATTTGTAGTGAGGCTTCATGTGTGGATTTGAGTAGATGATTGTATAAAACTACTATGATGCTTATATGATGATGTTCTGTTCTATGGAGCTTCACTATATTATATTTCTCTATTGTATTTTATCCATGCGCTGTGAGTTGTACGATAGAGATTCTTCTGTTTTGTTTTACCCTGACTATCGTCCATGGCTGCCTGGCACACCTTTTAGCGCATTGTTTCCTTGATTTGGTGCGGGAGTCATGGGCGGTCGTCACATTTGGTATCAGAGCTTTGGTTAATCGATTTCAGCCAACGCTCGCTGACGTAACTACGTATGAGAGACGTAATTGTATTTTGATGGATGATTACTATATATAATATAGTAGCCTAGAAGGATTTGAACTCCTTATGCAGTTGTTTCTTAAGGTGTTCTAATCATTCTTATTACAGATATTAAGGATGAGTCGAAGAGGGAGACCAGCTGCAAGGGAAAGCCGTGCTGATGAAGGAGCTGTTGATTATGGAACTATGTTCGAAGCGATGATGACTTCGATCATGAGAAGGATACCAGCTTCAGGATCATCAGTGGATGTGGGAGTTCAAGTTCAAGCTCCAAGACCGGTGGATTTTGCTAAGCTTTGCACGGATTATACTTCTCTTGGAGGAAAAGTTTTCTTGGGGACGGAGTCGACTATTGAGGTGCAGAGATGGATTGATGCTTGCAAAAGAATCTTTGGTGACTTAGGGATTGAGGATGCAACTAAGAGGAAGCTTGCATCGAGACAGCTTCAGGGAAGAGCTGCTGATTGGTGGAATTCTATCACCATCGATACACCAGAAGAAGGGATTACTTGGGAGCAATTCCAAGTTAGATTTGAAGCTAAGTTCATCTCTACTTCCCAGAAATCTGTCTTGTTTAAGAGGTTTGTGGAGCTCAAGCAAGGCGGAAGGCCTGTTCTGGAGTATATTTCTGAGTTCGAAGCTTTGTCTAAGTATGCCAGATCATATATTGATTCTCCCTACCAGAAGAATGAAAAGTTTGTGACTGGTCTGGATGCTTATCTAGGAAGGCAGTTAGTGGATCATCTGGACGATCCATTTGAGAAGCTGGTGGAGAAAGCTCTGAGGCATGAGAGTTTGTTTCCTAGGGAAAGTTCTGTTGTTGCTGTAACCAGGGAAGGATCTAAACCACAGCAGAGTGGGAATAAGAAGAGGAAGCAGCAGCAACAGAAGGGAAAGGATGGTCAGAAGAAGCCAAAGGGCGAGGTGACTTGTTATAACTGCCAGCAGAAGGGCCATCTTTACAAAGATTGTAAGAATCCCAAAGTGCCGGGAAAGTGTTATAACTGTGATAAGCTGGGACATATCAAGAAGGATTGCCCAGAGCCGAGGAAAGATAGGCAGATTGTGCAAGCCTATGCTTTGGGAGTTGTGCCGTCGTCTTCAAAAGCTCCGACTGCTGAAGAAAAGGGGAAGAGTGTGGTGGTTCAAGGTACTCTTTCTATCTGTGGTGTTCCAGTTAGAGTGTTGTTTGATACTGGAGCGTCGCATTCTTTTGTTTGTGATGATTTGGTAGGCCGGTTAGGTTTGAAACCGGATATTGTTGATAGGCCATTGGTTGTGACTAATCCGGTCGGGGGTTCGTCATGTTTGTGTATGATATGCCGTGGTCTAGTTGTGTCGAGTCATGATTGCTCGTTTGTTTGTGATTGCTTTGTTCTGAACTTTGCGGGGTTCGGAATTATTTTGGGTATGGACTGGCTTAGGAAGTATGCGGCTAGGATTGATTGTGAGAGGCTTGAGGTGACAGTCGGGAATGTGGAAGGGCGAAAGGTTGTGATACGATGTAAGCATGAAGAAGGCGTCTTCATGAGCTTCATGTATTCGCTAGTTGTTCCACGGGATGGACTGTCATCGGTGCCTATTGTGAATGAGTTTGAGAATGTCTTTGAGGAAGTCAAAGGGTTGCCGCCGCATAGGGAGATCGAGTTTCGTATCGATCTAGTTGAGGGAGCCAGACCTGTTGTGATGCCTCTTAGGCGGATGGCACCGAGGGAGCAGCAAGAGCTGAAGGTGCAAGTTGATGACCTTTTGCAGAAAGGATTCATTCGGAGAAGTGTGTCCGAATGGGGTGCGCCAGTTGTGTTCGCAACCAAAGCGGATGGATCGTTGAGGTTGTGTGTTGATTATCGTGAGCTGAATAAGGTGACTAAGAAGAACAAGTATCCATTGCCGAGAATAGATGACTTGTTTGATCAGCTTCACGAGGCTAAGGTGTTTTCTCAGATGGATTTGGCAACGGGATTTCACCAGTTGAGAGTGGCGAAGGATAGTGTGCCGAAGACTGCTTTCAGGACACCATCCGGGTTTTATGAGTGGCTGGTAATGCCGTTTGGATTGACTAACGCGCCAGCATATTTTGTGGATCTTATGAATAGAGTGTTCAGAGATCAGTTGAATAAGTTCGTGCTTGTGTTCGTGGATGATATTCTGATTTATTCCAGAACTGAGGGAGAGCACAAGACGCACTTGAGGATTGTTTTGGGAATCTTACGGAAACATCAGCTGAAGGCTAAGTTTTCGAAGTGTCACTTCTGGAAGAATGAAGTGAGGTTCTTAGGTCATGTTATTTCTGGAAATGGAATAGCGGTCGATCCCGCTAAGGTGGCAGCGATCCAGGATTGGGTTAGGCCTAAGAATGCATCTGATGTGAGGAGTTTTCTTGGATTAGCAGGATATTATCGTCGGTTTATCAAAGACTTTTCCAAGATAGCTGCACCGTTGACAGGATTGACGAAGAAGAACCAGTTGTTCAAATGGGATGATAAGTGTGAGCAAGCTTTCGTGATCCTGAAAGAGCGACTGACGAGTGCTCCTGTTTTGACTATTCCGAGTGGGAATGATGAGATGGTGGTTTACACCGATGCATGTGGCACTGGACTAGGAGCGGTGCTAATGCAGAAGGATAAAGTTGTTGCGTATGCTAGTCGACAACTAAAGCCGCATGAAAGGAATTATCCGACTCATGATTTGGAGTTAGCGGCAATAGTGTTTGCTTTGAAGATGTGGAGACATTACCTATTGGGAGTTAGATTTGAGCTGTTTACAGATCATAAGTCGTTGAAGTATCTGTTTTCCCAAAAGGATTTGAATCTTCGACAGCAACGGTGGCTAGAGTTCTTAGCATCGTATGATTTTGGTATAGCCTATACTCCGGGAAAAGGAAACGCAGTGGCTGATGCGTTAAGTCGAAGACATGCAGGATTGGGAGCCATGTTTTCAGAATGGAAGAGTCTTGAGTATTTGGCTGGATTTGATTTCAGGCCTAGATGTGAATTGGAACCTGAGATGTTGGCAAACTTATCGATAAGGCCTACTCTTGTGGAAAGAATTGGTGAGAGGCAAAGGGGAGATGATAAGCTTGTCAAGATTATCTGTGATTTGGAATCTGGATTGGACCCGGAGAAGGATAAGGGATTCGAGGTCGATCGAGAGGGTTGGCTTCGAAAGCAAGGGCGACTAGTTGTTCCCGATGTAGATGGATTGAGAGATGAAGTTCTGAGGGAGAGTCATCACTCGAAGTTGACAATTCATCCAGGTGGAAATAAGATGTATCGGGATATGAAGAGAACCTACTACTGGGAAGGTATGAAGAAGGATGTTGGAAATTTTATTTCCAAGTGTATGAATTGCCAGTTGGTAAAAGCTGAGCAGAAGAAGCCCAGTGGATTGCTTCAGCCATTGGAGGTTCCTACATGGAAGTGGGAGCAAGTGTCGATGGACTTTATCGATGGTCTACCTAGGACAAGAGCAGGGAATGAAGGGATTTGGGTCATAGTAGATCGTTTGACCAAGAGTGCAAGGTTCATTCCTGTTCGATCGACTAGGACTGCATCGAAGTTGGCAGAGCTGTATGTGAAGTGGATTGTTCGATTCCATGGTGTTCCGAAGAGTATAGTGAGCGATCGAGATCCGTTGTTCACTAGTGGATTTTGGAAGAGCTTCCAGGAAGTTTTGGGAACCAAGTTGTGTTTGAGTACAGCTTATCACCCTCAAACAGATGGTCAGACTGAGAGAGTCAACCGAGTATTGGAAGATCTTCTTAGGGCATGTGTTTTGGACTTCGGAGGATCATGGGAAGATCACCTTCATTTGGTGGAGTTTGCTTATAATAACAGTTATCAGTCAAGCATTGGTATGGCACCATATGAGGCATTATATGGAAGACCGTGTAACTCTCCGACATGTTGGTTGGAAACTGGAGAAAAGCTGATACTTGGGCCAGAGATGATTCGACAGACTTCAGATTGTATAGAGATCATTCGGCAACGAATGAAGGCAGCCCAAGATCGTCAGAAAAGTTATGCCGATAATCGTCGGAAGGATTTGGAATTCGACGTGGGTGATATGGTTTTTGTGAAGATTTCTCCATTGAAGAATGTTATAAGATTCGGGAACAAAGGAAAGTTAACTCCAAGATTCGTTGGACCATTCCCGATTATCGAGCGAATTGGAAAGCTCGCTTATAGATTGGAGTTACCGGAAAAGATGGCGGGTGTGCACAATGTTTTTCATGTATCTTGTCTACGGAAGTATATGCACGACCCAACTACGGTGGTTTCTGCTGATAGCTGTGAAGACTTGGAGGTTGATCCTGTTGTTTCGAGACCTCGTAAGCCGCTTCGTATTGTTGAAACCGATACGAAACAGCTTAGGAGGAAGACGATTACGTTGCTCAAGGTACAATGGAGTGATGATGTTAACGACTGTACGTGGGAGGAGGAAGAGAGGATGAAGGCAGCTCATCCCGAACTCTTCGAGGTATGGCCCTAAAGTGTCGTGACATCTCATGAATTTGTAGCTTGTTCTAAGTCTTAGAATTCTGCATGCTAGGTTAGAATTGGTTGCATGGATTGTTGATTGCCATGGATGATAGGCATGCGGAATAATTTTGATTGCTGTTGTTTGCTTGGAATTTCGGGGGCGAAATTCCTAAGGGGGAGAGAATGTAACGACCCGTATTTTACGTGTCGATAAAACGTAGAATTTGCAGGTCGATAGTGTTGTTTGTGTGGCCTCTAGCTTGAGTTGTTTAGGAGTTGACCCGAGTGCAAGTGATGAGTCGTGACCGACTCATAGATAAGTCGTAGACGACTTAAGGGGATGGACCGAGTTAAGGGATAGAACGGCATAGTAGTTGCCGACTTAAGAAGAGAGGCGAAATAGGGGTCAAGTGATGAGTCGTGGCCGACTCATAGAGGGCCGACTCATAGGATAGGTCGTAGGTAGGGGTGAGCGACCTAAGGAGCTAACGGGTTAGGATGTTAATGTGTTGAGAGTTAGGTCGGTTGAGCGACCTAGGATAGAGGAACGACCTAAGAAAGTGACCGACCTAGTGGAGAGCGACCTAAGAGGGGGTAGCGACCTAAAGGTTAGGCGACTTAGAGATGGACCGACCCAGGAAAGTAGCCGACTTAGGGTTTAGAGAGGCATGCTTGAGTCGTTGGTAGATGAGTCGTTAGGTCGCTAGCGCGACCTAAAGGAAATAGGTTGAGTCGTGAGTCGGCTATGTTGTTAGGTCGTAGCATGATAGGTCGGCAACGACCTAAGTTAGGTCGGAGGCTTTTGTATTGTGTGTTTGTTAGGTCGTTGGGGACATAGGTCGGCAGGGGTTTGAGTCGGCACTGGTATTAAGTCGTAAGTCGGCATGGTGGTTAAGTCGTCATACGACTTAGGACTTAGGAAATGCGGCAGTGCGTTGAGTCGTTAGGTCGGCCTGTGTTTTAGGTCGCGTCTGGGTTAAGTCGTAAGTCGGCCTTGGTTGTATGTTGTGTTGGTTAGGTCGTAGGTCGTAGGGGCTGATGAGTCGGCAACGACTCATAGTTAGGTCGGGGACGACCTAAGGGGCGACGACCTAAGGGGTTTCCAGCCTATAAATAGAGGGGTTTGGCTCACTTTTTGGCACCGGTTTTTGAAGCGACGAAGTGCTGCCATTTTGAAGACTCGACTACAACATTTCTTCATCTTCTTTTCTCCATTCCAATCAAGTGTTAGCATCCATCCAAGATCGAAGATTTAGATTGAAGATTCAAGTGCCAAAGTTGAAGATCTTCATCCGTTCGAGCTAGATTTCATCGATTGAAGCGAGATATTGCCGGATCAAACCTTGATCTTCGCTGTCCAGATCTGAAGTGTGTAGTTTTTGTAGTGTTTGGGTGATTTGGTGAGTGGTAGTTATCTCTCACGCGGATCCAAAGGAGTGTATGGGATTGGTGATATTTTTATGTGTTAAAGTTAGCGTTTTCTCGCATTTTCCTTAAGTCTGCATGTAGATCCATCATGTTTGAAGATGTTTACCTTTAGAAGTTATTTATCAAGTATTAGAGATAAAACCCATGTTTAGATTTGATAGATCTATGCTAAAAACCATGATTTCACATATGTTGGACTTTTGCACACTTAATTACGAAATTGCCATTATAATTGTTATTGCTTAATATATCTTGTTTGAATGCTTGAATGTTTGAATGAATGCTAGATTTGATTGTTTCCAAGTTAGCTAGTAGTTGATTTGGAACAAGGTGATTGAAGATGATTCAAAAGCTACGGAAGAAGGCTCTTGAATGGTGAAAGCTGCTTAAGGCATATGTAGCGGATGTTGAAGCTCATATGTATGATGTTGAGATGGAACTTTGCCATGATGCGATGAGGCAAACCATGTTGTTGAGTTGAGATCTTGCTTTGATGTGATGAAGCGAGGCATGTTGATATCTTGAAGGGTAGTTCAAGTATGATGTGAGTCTTGGCTTAATCCAGGCAGGGATCATTCCAAGCATGTTGATAACTTGAAGGGTAGTTCAAGTTGGTTGATAATGGAGCTGCTCAAGAGGTAGCTTGGGCTAGGTTGAGAATAGTCGTCGAGGAGGATGACTAGGAGGCTTGGACTTTATCGTTGTTGAAGGTTCTAGCAAACTTAAAGCAAGGGTACATAGGGACGCCTAAAAGACTACAGGAAGGTAGTCGAGTACTCTGGGCCAAGAAGATAAGTCCTAGGCACAAGGCAGTGTGCGGAGTTTTGTCTAGAACCGGGGTTACCATTAGCCCTTGACAGATGGCTCAGGAAGGAGTCGGTCATTCAATTAACGGTGATTTCGAAGCAAGGATAACAGTGATAGCAGAGTCATGGATGTTTGGATGTTTGGTTGTATCATCATTCGGCTTCAAGAGCGGTGTTTTCTGGGTGCTTATCTGATCTTGGTTTAGGCCTTGGGGGTTTGTATTTGGAAAACATCGTCCTTGACTCGAGTGATTATTGCTTTACCTTACTTATCTGCTATGTTATGCTTACTTCTCCTTAGTGTGTGTCTGGGGGCTATCACTGTAGAAAGAGGTGGAGTGGGATGGTTTGGTTCCTATTCCTTTATTTCCTTATGCTCTTTTGGTATGCTTGATTGTTAATTTACTGCTCACTAAGACTTTGTCTGACTCAAGGTTTTATGTCTCCTCTTATTACCTTGGGCTGTTCATCCATGTTGGGATGGGCAGACTAGGTAAGCAGGTGACAGGTGCTGTGCTTAGAGTTTCTACGTTGAAGATGACGAAGACGAGCAGGAGGCTATACATATTATTTTCTTATATGTACTGGGTATCCGCTGCTGTATTTGGTTGAGTGATTTGTAGTGAGGCTTCATGTGTGGATTTGAGTAGATGATTGTATAAAACTACTATGATGCTTATATGATGATGTTCTGTTCTATGGAGCTTCACTATATTATATTTCTCTATTGTATTTTATCCATGCGCTGTGAGTTGTACGATAGAGATTCTTCTGTTTTGTTTTACCCTGACTATCGTCCATGGCTGCCTGGCACACCTTTTAGCGCATTGTTTCCTTGATTTGGTGCGGGAGTCATGGGCGGTCGTCACAAGATTTCTTCTTATGTTAGTCAAAGATGCTTGATACGCATTAAAATCAAATCAATTTTGATATTATTATTAGTGCATAGTGTAGAAGATATTTCGAAAGTAGAATATAAATCATAGCCAGCATAGGTACCATTATATTATGCCTACTATAGCTACTTCCTGAGGAAGCAGGTTCTACAACTAAAACCGTACAAATCTCGTATTGTTTCTTTGGATTTCCAACAAATGGTCAGGCCAAGCAACTTCCCATTGCCACATGGAAATGCCTCTGGAAGGACGTCCCGAGAACCTAACCGGATCTCCGCCAACATAAGGCCGGGTTACCTTTCAAACTAGGTAACAACTGACACGAGTATGCCATCCCCTGGTCCTTTGGGACCTTTAACCGAGCGCTCGTCACCATCATCACACAATCATAACAAAGTGTTTTCAACATGAGTAAGTATCTGGGCTCCATACCATGATAGCACCCTTTTCTAGAAGGAAATGCACATACCCTAAAGGGAGCTACCCCTCATAACCTTGCCGCATCTTTCCTGTTTTGACCATTCCGGGGTGTGAGGCTCGACGAAGTCACGTCCACAAAAACACGCTTTATACAAAGTCATGTTTTGGGTCAACAAATGATCATAGAAATGATCACCAAGATAGACGATCAAACAAATGATCCTATCTCAAATAATCAACACAATGATCATTTCACAGCAACACTCAGCATGTCACATTACCAAATTGGGAATATATCGTGATAACATTCAATTACATAACCTCTGAGCTCGTACGTCTCAGAGAAGGGTGTTAAGCTAAGAGAATAAATTCTCCGCCACCAACAGAAATATATTTGAAAGAAATCGGCTTTATATCTCAATTTGTAATGTCAGACATACAATCCATACAAGTCTGTTCCGGGCTCGAACAGAACCGAAGGCACTTACAAAGAAGTCCTTGCAATCCGGATAATCTCTAATCACGTCCGAATTTCCCATCACATATGGAGATATCAATACCGGGGATCAGCCAGTGCAGAGACAATCAACAAGAAACCCTTTCGTTTTCGAAAACATCCGGTCTTCCACACCGATCTTCAAATGCAATTCATAACGACGTATAACATATTCGGAATGGGTTATACGACCCCAAGGTCCTTTCCCGGTTAACCCGAATAGTGAGCGCTTATTTTAAAAAAAATAAGTGTGGCATTCAATTTCAAGCAAATCACAACAAATACCTATTTAAAGGTAAATATTGATAGTCGGTTATTGCACTATCAATAGATATGCCAACATCACCAGATTCCAAATAATTTTCCAAATTATTTATTTCCCAAAAATATCTTTATAAGATATATATATTTTCCATTCTTTAAAAATAAATCAATATTTATTTTTAAACTCATTTTCCAAATTCCATTTATAAATTCCATATTGAATTTATATTTCCAAAAATATTCATGAATATACGATTTCCATTCGATTTCTAATATTCATTTTCAATTTATCTTCAAAAAGATAAATTCCAAATATTCACTTAATATTGGAAAAGCATTTCCATACTTATTTATTTATAAGTAATTCACAAGTTTTTTTTATTTTCTATACTTGGAAAATATTCAATATACTTTAATCGAAATTAAGTATATATTTCATTCTTTAAGGAAATCATTCTCTTAAACATATTTTTTTGGGCCAAAACGAATGTTGCGTAAAACATCGTTACGACAAACCAAAATCACAAGCATAGGGATTCGAAATTAAAATAGATATATAAATCCCAATACTATACAAAAGATTTCCTTTCGGAAATCATCTATTATAACAACAGTGTTATAATCTACTATTTCCTCTATTTCTCGAAAACGTCTATTTCAACAATGAATGTTGAAATCTATGGTTTCGAATCTTAATACATTTAAAACATCTTTAGATCTTTTTAATTCTATTTAAAACATCACATCCAAAACCATTTCTTTAACATATTATTCACTATTCAAAAACATGAATGTACTTGTTAACCAAATTCATCATTTCTACTCATTTTGTTTTACAGGATTATTCACTGTCTAAAACGTGAATATAACTCCATTAATAAATTACAACAATTTACTTATCAAAATAAGTAGTTTGCGGATTTATAAAACAATGTTTATAAATTCCATTTCTATTTAGTTTATAACTACTTTCTTTATAAATCTCCTTTATCAATCTATTCAATTTCATATCTCGATGATATACCAAAAGTTCATATTATAAGTTAAATACTTATAATTTATTTATTTGCAAAAACGTTCTTTTAAACTTTCCAAATTTATAAATCTTATAACTTATAAGATTCATTTATTTATCCAAAATTTATTCTTTTAGTAACTTTACAAATTTTATAAACCTACTGTTTATAAAATTCCATTTATAACTTCACCGTTATAATTCTATAAATTTCATTCATTTATGAAATTCATTCACAATTCATTCTAACACTTATAAAAGCTCATTTTACACTTCTAATATTTTTAATTTATAAATATCAATTTATAAATCTTTTAATATAAAACAATTTATATTACTATTTTAAAACGTCTTTAAACTCATTTATAATTTCACCATTTTGATTTATAAAATAATCAAATTTCCATTTATAACTTTACCGTTATAATCCTATAGATTTCATTCCTTTATGAAATTCATTTACAAATCATTCTATCACTTATAAAAGCTCATTTTACACTTCCAATATTTTTAATTTATAAATATCAATTTATAAATCTTTTATATGGATCAATTTATATTATTCCTTTAAAACGTCTTTGAACTCCTTTATAATTTCATCATTTTGATTTATAAAATAATCAAATTTTATAAATCTTATTTTTTAAACTTTTTTATAATAAATTCAGAAATCCCAGTTTAAATTATTTTATAAAATTTTCAATCCCCTATTTTCAAAAATCAACTTTTAACTGAATTTCTCAAAAATCATAATTTTCATAATATTAAAATTATAACGTTTATTTATTTAAGATGAATTAATTTCAAAAAAATAATTTTATAAACGTATACTTTCAAAAATAACTTTAGAAATCCCTTGAAAATCAAAATCGTTATTTTTAAACTTCAAAATTGGATCCGATGATGCAACACATCAAATAATCAATCACGACTTTCAAATATCATATATCGATATGATAAACAATCAAATATCACAATATCTAAAATCAATAAATATTTGTGAGGAATCCAGTTGGATCCCTCCAACCTGCTTCCCTGCATCCACAGACATTAGCACAATACCCATTCCACTTCGAGGTGGAATATCACGGTATATGGGATTTATAAAATATTATCCGCTTAATAGGCGGCGCAATAGGGTCTCATCCGCTATACAATGCGGGAAATCAATCAACTGCAATATATACATATGCCAATATATATATATTGCTATATATATATAGATATATCCTACTATATCTAATATCACAACCACTATAGCAATCAATAATAACTGCAAATCCAACTTATAAATTTATTTGAGTGAGAAGTTCTCACCTTTGCTTTTATTAGCAATCCATTTCCCATCTTGACTCGATTTTCTTGATTTATACCTTGTATACATATTTACACAATTTATTAATATTCGAACAGATCGAATAATAAATTTTCATTTGACAATTTCGATTCATCGGTGATTTCATTTTAATAGTTAAATTAACTGATAGTTTTATTTAAACCAGTTTCTTCTTTAATAAATTTATTTAAACTAATTATTTTACTTTAAACTAATATCTTTAAATCAATTCCTTTTAAATAAATTGTAAAAAATTAAGTTTTAATCTAAATTCCCTTTAAAAATTTATTTAACTAATTTTCCTTTTATAAATTAATTTAGATTAACCAATGATTTTCTTTTAAACTAATTTTCTTCTTTTAAAATAATTTCTAACTAGAAATTTCCAATTGAACTAAATTTCTTTTTTTATAAATTTAAATCAACTATCAAATTTTTCTTTGATAAAATATTTAACTAAAAATTTAACTTTCAAAACTAAATTTAATATATTAACCTTTGGTAATTAAATTATCCCATGATTTCATTTCAAATCAATTCTTTTAAATAATTTATTAAAAGTTAAATTTTTTAAATCTTAATTCCTTTTAAATAATTCATTTCATCCTATAAATTAAATTCCTATTAGGTAAATTAAATTAGTCAATGATTTTATTAATATTCGAAAAATTCAAATCACCAATTATCGTTTAATAGATTTAATTAACTAATTATTTTAATTTTAACAAATCTTCCTTAACAATTTCTAAAAATTTAAATAAGTTAATTAAATGAATAAACACCCTAACTAAATTATTTTATCAACCTAGTAAAGCAAATCTTATTTTTTTTATTTTTTTTTTCTTTTCAACTGCATATAGGTAAAAATCAAATTTTCATATAAACTTTGCATTTTTTTTATACCTTTTCTTTCTCTGTAATATACATATATATTACATTTAATATTTAAATGAATACTGCAATTTAAAATTTGAATTAACTAAATTATTTTAACAAAAATGATACCTCACCTCCACTGCCTTGTACGCGAGCACAGTACTTGCCATCGCGAAACCCTAGGTCGTTGATGAACTCATGCCGAAGTTGCTTCCCTCAATCGCGACTGCTGCCTTCTCCCACGCGCGCGCCACTGTCGCCATCGCGAGCGCCTCCCCTGACTCGCGCGCCGCCGCTACACCCCATAGTGCTCGAGAACCCCTCGCCGCTGCCTACCTCGATCGAACGCGAGCTCGCCCTAACCCTAGCAGCGAATCGCGGCAACCCCCTATTCGAATCGCCCCAGTCCCCATTTCCTTTTTTTTTTCGCTTTCGCGATTTGAGGTAGAGAATTTCGTTCGTTCGAACGAAAGTGAGTCGCGATTTTTTTTTTATTTCAATCTGAAGAGCGAACGAGGGAGACATTAAAACTCAAAGCTCGGCCATTTTTTTGTTCTGCGTGATTTTGTTTTTGAACGAGGGGAGAGGAATATTTAAAATAGAGGGAACATGGGTTGCACGATTTCTATCGTGATTTTCTGCGTGACTTAAGGCATAATCGAAGGAAGAACGTGCTGCTGTTTGACTAATTTTAATTTTAAATTTAATTTGAATTCAATTTGATTTCGACGCGTTTATATCTCGTGTGCTCACATATCAACTCAGAAAAATACGAAATTTGAAACCCGGTAATAATTCAATATTACGGACCCAATGGAACTGGTTTCGTCAAATTTCGAGACTGTGCCTCGGACGGCTATTTTTAAATATCGATTCAAACGATATATTTCCAAAACTGAACAATTCACTTCCAAATTAAATTCTGAAGCTCCTATAATCTTCAATATTATCAATATGAATTTTACAAGCCTTTGAAATATTTTTATTCAACTTAAAATTGAAGATTCAAATTATTATTCAACTTTCAATGGATTAAATTCTAAAATTTAATTGCCAAATTCATTCTGATAATTTGAAATTCAAGTCAAACCATCATTTAAATATTTAAAATTAATTCAATATTCTCAAATTAAATTGTTAAAAATTCTGGGTCGTTACAATCTTCCCCCCTTAAAAGAATTTCGTCCCGAAATTACAAGTTAAGAAGAATGCCCTTATCCCGTCTATTATTTTTCACAATCTAAATAGTTTTATCAACTTTCTAAAACAAATCTTTTTACTAGAGATTCATTATCATTTCAACTAGCTTTCCAACTTCAATTATAAGTTTCAATCAACATTGTTTACTTCAAAATTCAAATTTTAAATTTAAATTCAAATTTCAAACTTTCAAAATTTCTCAAAATTTTTCTAACACCCTAAATTTTTGAAAAATTTCGCCAGCGTCTCCTTTGTGCGGCTAGCTCGGTACGACTACAAAATGGCACCACGGCCCCTCAGAATCAAAAAGAAAAGAGAAAGCCAAGTGGCTGGAGAAGAAAATCATTAAATTTCATACTGAAATTCAAATACGTACCTTTTTGTCGAGCAATTCAATTTTTATCTTCAAAATCAAAATCCCAATTCCTTTATACACCTGTATATCCTGTTATCCATAATATCCAATTCCAATATACAAACCATTTTGCCAATTTATTACAAAATTTCTAATATATGCTTCTTATACATTTTTACTTCACTATTGAAGTTACACATCCATTTTCATTCAATTTTACATTTCAATTCAATTCACAATTTCAATTCTATTTGAATTCAATTCACAATTTAAATTCCATTCGAATTCAATTCTTAATTCTAAATATTGAGTTCTAACGATTAACTTTCATTTACCAATTCATATTACTACTTTAAATTAGTTTCATTCACTAATTCATTTCATTTTTCAATTTCGATATTCAATTCATCTCGAATTTTACTTAATTACTAACAAAGGGAATTTCAATTTATTTCTTTTACTTACTTGAATTTATATACAAGTTCAAATTTATCTTCAAATTTAGCTCACAACTAAACTTTAATTTAACCAATTCAAATTCCAATTCATTAGTCTAAGAATTAATAATTTATCAAGTTAGTTTATTTGAATTCAATCCATTTTATTTCTTATTTAATTCCATATACTAATGATAATAATTTAATATTATTACTTCCTAACAATCATGAAACCATATACTATAATAATTCATAGAAAATCATTTCCTTTCTATACAAAAATAGTTTTGGGCAAAATTATCTTATTTACCCGATTCAAAAACAATTTTATATTCACTAACAAATACGCGCTCATATCTATTATTACCCTCAAACTCATTCTAGAGTACTACTGACTCTATCTCTAATGAGTAACACCCAACAGAACCATGGTTGTCGCTTAACCATATGCTCTGATACCACATTGTCAGATCTAGGCTTTTCAACCGTCGACAGCAGTCACAACCGGTAGGCTTTTCAACCATCCCAGCCCCACCGTGGCAACAACTGGTATCCCAAACTTGCTTTTACGGCCAGCCTCTCGACTGTCTCAGGTTAAACCTAACCAACCCCCTAAAAGAGGACGTGTGGGGGCAAGAGTCTCCCGTTCGCCACCTAACCACGAAGCGAGAACCCCCCATCACATAGCCCAAAGCTTAGCAAGACTGGTGTGAGAACTCAAAACAGTTTATTTTTCTTTAAAAATCAAAAATAGAGGAATATTTTTAAAGTCAATTCGCAATGCTTTTAAAAATGAGACTACCATAAGACCTCCCGCCACACACACAATGCAAACGCAGACTTGGAGGAGATTTCTTCTTATGTTAGTCAAAGATGCTTGATACGCATTAAAATCAAATCAATTTTGATATTATTATTAGTGCATAGTGTAGAAGATATTTCGAAAGTAGAATATAAATCTTAGCCAGCATAGGTACCATTATATTATGCCTACTATAGCTACTTCCTGAGGAAGCAGGTTCTACAACTAAAACCGTACAAGTCTCGTATTGTTTCTTTGGATTTTCAACAAATGGTCAGGCCAAGGAACTTCCCATTGCCACATGGAAACGCCTCTGGAAGGACGTCTCGAGAACCTAACCGGATCTCTGCCAACACAAGGTCGGGTTACCTTTCAAACTAGGTGTAACGACCCAGAATTTTTATTAATTAAAATATGAATATTTAATTAATTTTAAATATTAATAATTGAATTTATAAGTCGAATAAATTTTTATTTGAATTTTTGGATTTAATTGAATTATTAAATCGATAATTTAATACGTTAAATTATGGAAATAATTGAAAATAGAGTTAAATATGATTGAAAATAATTTGGAAAATTTTATTTAATCATACTGGAGTTATAGAATTATTTTAGAACTTTTAAAATCGAATTAGAAGTTAATTTGTGAAAATTGAATATTTTAATATTTTATAATCGACTGTAAAATAGCCAATTTTTGAACAGTCTCAGAATTGAACGAAACCAGTTCCATTGGATCCGTAATAGTTAGTTATTACCGGATTTCAAATTTCGTATCAATCGGAGCTATCGTTTGATCGTGGCAGCTCCAAACGCATCGATTTATTTTTAATTTAAATTTGGCGAGTCAAAATAGCCATTTTTCAAAAAGTCTCGGAATTCGACGAAACCAGTTTCATCGGATCCGTAATGTGATATTATTGTAAGATTTCAAATTTCAAGTCAATTGGATTTACCGTTTGTCCGGTACAAATTAAAACGCCTAGAAATCGATTTAAATCGGTTTAATTCAAATTGAGCGTTTGTAGCCATAACTCGCACATACTTCCGAATTAGCTTCCGAAACCTGTTCCATTGTGTCCGGAACGCGGGATAAACCCTAGGTACGCTGGTTACGGCGTCTAAATCGGAGTTCGGAATTCCCGGGATGAATAGTGTTTACGCTTGCTCGTTCCTTATAAATAAGCCTCTACCCTTCATTTAGAAAAAAAAAAAAAAGAAATTAAAACCCTAATCTAATAACTCCAGCCGCCACCTACAATGAATGGCCAGAAAATCATCAACTTTCTCCCTCCAAATCTTCTAATCTATGCATCGATTCAAGAAAGTTTCAACTAGAAAGTTGTAGAGCACAACACGAACTAGAGATCCAACGGTTATGATCGCGAATGGCTTCACGGATTGATGGGAAATCGAGTGGGAAGGCAGCAAGTTGCGCACGCACTCCCAGGTGGAGGAGATGGCCGAGCTTCCTAGGGTTATGGCCGAACCTAGAGGATGTCGAGAGCTTTCGTTTGGCGGTGGTTTGATGAAGTTTCGTCGAGAAATGAGATGGCAAGATCAAACCCTAGTTGAATGGTCATGGGTTCTTTGTTGCGTGTTGTCTCCTGTAACTTGCGTGCGTGATGAAGAAGAAGAGTGGGTGGACGGCCTGGATGCAAGGGTGAGGGATCATGTGGCTATAGATGGATATAGGTTATAAATTATAAAGTTAGTTGTAAATTAAGTTATTTAAATCGTGTACGATCTTATAAAATGCATAACTTTTTCATACGAGGTCGAAAAAATGCAAACTCAGTTGCGTTGGAATCGTATGGACGAGCACTACGCGATGGAGTTGGTTTGGAGTCGTTTGGAGTTAGTGAGAATTTCGGGTAAAATTAAACGCGCGTTTAATTTTATTCGAAATAAAAGCTAAAACGGAAATTAAAACCAAGGTGAGAATTTCTCACTCAATCGAATAGATTTCGATTTTATTTTAAATAGTTAGATTTAAAATATTTGAATGCATGTTTGAATGATGACTGTAAATTATTGATTGTTAAAATAGACATTATGCGCCGTTAGTAAGCGGATGTTATTTAATAAAAACATATACCGCGAATATTTCATAAACAGTGAAATTGGTATTATATATAATATCAATATATATATATTGGCATATGTATATATTGCAGTTGTTGATTTCCCGCATTTTTTGTTTAGCGGATGAGACCCTATTACGCCGTTATTAAGCGGATAATATTTATTAAGAACATATACCGCGATAATTTCGTACTGGAGCGAAATTGGTATTGTGCTAATGTTTGTGGATGCAGGAAAACAGGTTGGAGGGATCCAACTGGATTCCTCAACAGTATTATTTGATTTTCAGATATTTTGATATTTGATTGATTATCATATCGATATATGATATCGTTGTTGTCGTGATTGACTATTTGGTGTGTAGCATCATTGGACCCAAATTTTGGGATTTTAAAATGATTTTAAAAGTGATTTTGAAAATATACTATATTTTTGGAATTGATCCATTATAAATAAACGTTATAATTTTTAAAGTTATAAAAATTATGGTTTTTGTGAAATATAGTTAAAAAGCTGATTTTTAGAAATACGATTAAAAGTCGATTTTTGAGAAATATGAACTAATGATTTTATAAAATAATTTAGATTGGATTTTTGAATATATGATAAAAGTTTAAATATAGGATTTATAAAATTTGATTATTTTATAAATCGAAATGATGAAATTATAAAGGAATTTAAAGACGTTTTAGAATAATAATATAAATTGATTTATATTAAGAGATTTATAAATGGATATTTATAAATTGAAATATAGACATTATAAAACGAGTTTTTATAAGTGTTTGAATTAAGTGAAAATGAATTTCATTAAAGAATGAAATTTATAGAATTATAAACCGTGAAGTTATAAATGGAATTTATAAATAGTAAGATTTATAAATTTGGTGAAATTATTTGAAGAATAGATTGGATAAATCATTAAATCTTATAAGTTATAAGATTTATAAATTGGAAAGTCTTTAAAAGAACGATCTTATAAAATAATCGTTTTATAAGTATTTAACTTATAATATGAACGTTTAGTTTCTAATTTAGTTATAAACTGGAATAGGTTAATAAAGGAATTTATTAAAGGAAGTTTTTATAAGTAAATAGAAGAGGAATTTATAAACGTTGTTTTATAAATTCGCAAACGACTTATTTTGATAAGTTAATTGTTATAACCTATTATGGAGTTATATTCACATTTTTGAATAGTGAATAATCCTTTAAAATAAATTGAATAAAAGGATGGAATTTGTTAACGAAGTATGTTCACGATTTTTGAATAGTGAATAACACGTTAAAGAAAATGTTTTAGAATGTGATATTTTAAACAGGATTAAAACGATCTAACGATGTTTTAAAGGTGTTGAGATTCGAAACCATAGATTTCAACATTTATTGTTGAAATAGACGTTTTCGAGAAATAAAAGGAAATGGTAGACTATAACACTGTTGTTATAGTAAATGATTCCGAAAGGAAATATTTTTAATAGTATTGGGATTTATATATCTATTTTAATTTCGAATCCCTATACTAGTGATTTTGGGACGTCGTAACGATGTTTTACGCAACATTCGTTTTGGCCCAAATAAAAATGTTTAAGAGAATGATTTTCTTAAAGAATGAATTTTATACTTAATTCGATTTAAGTATATTGAATATTTTCTAAGTGTTGAAAATAAAAAGATTTGTGGATTACTTATGAATAAATAAGTATGGAAATGTTTTCCAATATGAAGTGAATAATTAGAATTTATCTTTTTAGAGGATAAAATTGAAATGAATTATTGAAATCGTATATGCACGAATATTTTGAAATATAAATTCATTATGGAATTTATATGTGAAAGTGAAATTTGTTTGAAAATAAATATTGATTTATTTTTGAAGTGTTGGAATTTTATATCTTGTAAAGATATTTTGGAAAATAAATAATTTGGAAAATTATTTGGAATCTGGTGATGTATGCATATCAATTGATAGTTCGATAGCCGACTATCAATATTTCCCTTTGAATGGGTATTTGATGTGAATTGATTGAATTTGAATGCACACTTATTTTTGAATAAGCGCTCACTATTCGGGTTAACCGGGAAAGGACCATGGGGTCGTATAACCCATTCCGAATATGTGATACGTCGTTATGAATTGCATTTGAAGATCGGTGTTGAAGACCGAGTATTTGTGAAAGCGATAGGATGACCTATCGATTGTCTCTGCACTGGGTAGCTCCTGGTATAGAGATCTCTTAAGTGATGGGAAATTCGATCGGGATTGTGAATACCCGTATTGCAAGGGCTTCGTAAGAAGTGCCTTCGGTTCTGTTCGATCCCGGAACAGACTTGTATGGATTGTATGTCTGACATTACAAGTTGAGATATAAAGCCGATTTCTTTCAAATATATTTCTGTTGGTGGCGAAGAATTTATCCTTTGCTTAACACCCTTCTTTGAGACGTACGAGCTCAAAGGTTATATAGTTGAAGTTATCAGCGATATATCCCATTTTGGTAATGTGACATGCTGAGTGATGCTGAAATGATCATTGTGTTGATTATTGTGATAGGATCATTTATTTGATCGTCTATCTTAGTGATCATTGTGTTGATCATTTGTTGACCCAAAGCACGGCTTTTTGTACAAAGTGTGTTTTTGTGGACGTGACTTCGTCGAGCCTCACATCCCGGAAATGGTCAAAACAGGAAAGATGCGGCAAGGTTATTAGGGGTTGCTGTAGCTCCCCTTAGGGTATGTGCATTTCCTTCTGGAAAGGGGTGGTATCATGGTATGGAGCCCAGATACTTACTCATGTTGAAAACACTCTATTTATTATGGTGTGATGTTGGATATCGAGCGCTCGGTTGAAAAGGTCCTAAAGGACCGGGGAATGGCGTGCTCGTGTCAGTAGTTACCCAGTTAAGGGGTAACCCGGCCTTGTGTTGGCAGAGTTCCGGTTTGGTTCTCGGGGATGTCTTTCCAGAGGCATTCTCATGTGGCAATGGGAAGTTCCTTGGCCTGACCATTTGTTGGAAATCCAAAGAAACAATACGAAACTTGTACGGTATTAGTTGTAGAACCTGCCATTTAATATGGTAGCTATTAGTAGGCATAATATAATGGTACCTATGCTGGCTATGATTTATATCTTTACTTTCGAAAGGATTTGTTCTACACTATGCACTAGTAATAATATCAAATGTTATTTTAAATGCGTATCAAGCATCTTTGACTCACATAAGAAGAAATCTCCTCCAAGTCTGCGTTTGCATTGTGTGTGTGGTGGGAGGTCTTATGGTAGTTACATTTTTAAAAAGCATTGCGAATTGTTTTAAAAATATTCCTCTATTTTGATTTAAAAGTAAATAAACTGTTTTGAGTTCTCACACCAGTCACATGACTGACTCGGAGTTTATTGTTTTCCTTCCTAAACTCTGGGTGCCCACCAATTTTCCACACGGGCAGTTAAGAGTTAGGTTTATCAGGATATTCTGGATATTCAGGAGTTGCTGGAGGCAAGCTGGATGGCATGGCGTATTACTAGTTTATATAATATTCCCTTTTTCCGCTGCACTGTTTGTTGTTGTATGATGTTGTTGTACACTCTGATGTGATGATATGATGTAATGAAATATGATGAAATGTAATAACTGTAGTTCTTTGTTTAAAGATTATTCATTTATTATTATATGTTGTTCCGCTGCGAATTGTGAGATTCTGTTGTTGTTCTGTTGTTTTCTGTTCCGTCCTATTTTCTTCTGTTTCTCTTTTTCCTCTATATTCTATTTTCTTCTATTTTAAAATTCTTCTATCTTCTATTTTTAAAATTCTCTGTTTTCAAAAAAAATTATCTATTTTCTTTTCCCTCTATTTTTCTTTTTCTTTCTTCTTTTCCTCTCTTCTTCTTTTCTTTTCTTTTTAAAACCCATAACATCTCGGTTTTCGGCCTTTGATTTCTCGGCAGTCGATAAAGTGAGTATCGATGTCGAATTTTCGAAGAACGAAATCCCGCGTTCGTTACACTAGGTAACAACTGACACGAGTATGCCATCCCCCGGTCCTTTGGGACCTTTAACCGAGCGCTCGTCACCATCATCACACAATCATAACAAAGTGTTTTCAACATGAGTAAGTATCTGGGCTCCATACCATGATACCATCCTTGTCCAGAAGGAAATGCACATACCCTAAAGGGAGCTACCCCTCATAACCTTGCCGCATCTTTCCTGTTTTGACCATTCCGGGGTGTGAGGCTCGACGAAGTCACGTCCACAAAAACACGCTTTATACAAAGTCATGTTTTGGGTCAACAAATGATCATAGAAATGATCACCAAGATAGACGATCAAACAAATGATCCTATCTCAAATAATCAACACAATGATCATTTCACAGCAACACTCAGCATGTCACATTACCAAATTGGGAATATATCGTGATAACATTCAACTACATAACCTCTGAGCTCGTACGTCTCAGAGAAGGGTGTTAAGCTAAGAGAATAAATTCTCCGCCACCAACAGAAATATATTTGAAAGAAATCGGCTTTATATCTCAATTTGTAATGTCAGACATACAATCCATACAAGTCTGTTCCGGGCTCGAACAGAACCGAAGGCACTTACAAAGAAGTCCTTGCAATCCGGATAATCTCTAATCACGTCCGAATTTCCCATCACATATGGAGATCTCAATACCGGGGATCAGCCAGTGCAGAGACAATCAACAAGAAACCCTTTCGTTTTCGAAAATATCCGGTCTTCCACACCGATCTTCAAATGCAATTCATAAGGACGTATCACATATTCGGAATGGGTTATACGACCCTAAGGTCCTTTCCCGGTTAACCCGAATAGTGAGCGCTTATTTTAAAAAAAATAAGTGTGGCATTCAATTTCAAGCAAATCACAACAAATACCTATTTAAAGGTAAATATTGATAGTCGGTTATTGAACTATCAATAGATATGCCAACATCATCAGATTCCAAATAATTTTCCAAATTATTTATTTCCCAAAAATATCTTTATAAGATATATATATTTTCCATTCTTTAAAAATAAATCAATATTTATTTTTAAACTCATTTTCCAAATTCCATTTATAAATTCCATATTGAATTTATATTTCCAAAAATATTCATGAATATACGATTTCCATTCGATTTCTAATATTCATTTTCAATTTATCTTCAAAAAGATAAATTCCAAATATTCACTTAATATTGGAAAAGCATTTCCATACTTATTTATTTATAAGTAATTCACAAGTTTTTTTTTATTTTCTATACTTGGAAAATATTCAATATACTTTAATCGAAATTAAGTATATATTTCATTCTTTAAGGAAATCATTCTCTTAAACATATTTTTTTGGGCCAAAACGAATGTTGCGTAAAACATCGTTATGACAACCCAAAATCACTAGTATAGGGATTCGAAATTAAAATAGATATATAAATCCCAATACTATACAAAACATTTCCTTTCGGAAATCATCTATTATAACAACAGTGTTATAATCTACTATTTCCTCTATTTCTCGAAAACGTCTATTTCAACAATGAATATTGAAATCTATGGTTTCGAATCTTAATACATTTAAAACATTTTTAGATCTTTTTAATTCTATTTAAAACATCACATCCAAAACCATTTCTTTAACATATTATTCACTATTCAAAAACATGAATATACTTGTTAACCAAATTCATCATTTCTATTCATTTTGTTTTACAGGATTATTCACTGTCTAAAACGTGAATATAACTCCGTTAATAAATTACATACTTATCAAAATAAGTAGGTTGCGAATTTATAAAACAATGTTTATAAATTCCATTTCTATTTAGTTTATAACTACTTTCTTTATAAATCTCCTTTATCAATCTATTCAATTTCATATCTCGATGATATACCAAAAGTTCATATTATAAGTTAAATACTTATAATTTATTTATTTGCAAAAACGTTCTTTTAAACTTTCCAAATTTATAAATCTTATAACTTATAAGATTCATTTTATTTATCCAAAATTTATTCTTTTAGTAACTTTACAAATTTTATAAACCTACTGTTTATAAAATTCCATTTATAACTTCAACGTTATAATTCTATAAATTTCATTCATTTATGAAATTCATTCACAATTCATTCTAACACTTATAAAAGTTCATTTTACACTTCTAATATTTTTAATTTATAAATTTCAATTTATAAATCTTTTAATATAAAACAATTTATATTACTATTTTAAAACGCCTTTAAAATCATTTATAATTTCGCCATTTTGATTTATAAAATAATCAAATTTCCATTTATAACTTTACCGTTATAATCCTATAGATTTCATTCCTTTATGAAATTCATTTACAAATCATTCTATCACTTATAAAAGCTCATTTTACACTTCCAATATTTTTAATTTATAAATATCAACTTATAAATCTTTTATATGGATCAATTTATATTATTCCTTTAAAACGTCCTTGAACTCCTTTATAATTTCATCATTTTGATTTATAAAATAATCAAATTTTATAAATCTTATTTTTTAAACTTTTTATAATAAATTCAGAAATCCCAGTTTAAATTATTTTATAAAATTTTCAATCCCCTATTTTCAAAAATCAACTTTTAACTGAATTTCTCAAAAATCATAATTTTCATAATATTAAAATTATAACGTTTATTTATTTAAGATGAATTAATTTCAAAAAAATTATTTTTATAAACGTATACTTTCAAAAATCACTTTAGAAATCCCTTGAAAATCAAAATCGTTATTTTTAAACTTCAAAATTGGATCCGATGATGCAACACATCAAATAATCAATCACGACTTTCAAATATCATATATCGATATGATAAACAATCAAATATCACAATATCTAAAATTAATAAACATTTGTGAGGAATCCAGTTGGATCCCTCCAACCTGTTTCCCTGCATCCACAGACATTAGCACAATACCCATTCCACTTCGAGGTGGAATATCGCGGTATATGGGATTTATAAAATATTATCCGCTTAATAGGCGGCGCAATAGGGTCTCATCCGCTATACAATGCGGGAAATCAATCAACTGCAATATATACATATGCCAATATATATATATATATATATTGCTATATATATATAGATATATCCTACTATATCTAATATCACAACCAATATAGCAATCAATAATAACTGCAAATCCAACTTATAAATTTATTTGAGTGAGAAGTTCTCACCTTTGCTTTTATTAGCAATCCATTTCCCATCTTGACTCGATTTTCTTGATTTATACCTTGTATAATTATTTACACAATTTATTAATATTCGAACAGATCGAATAATAAATTTTCATTTGACAATTTCAATTCATCGGTGATTTCATTTTAATAGTTAAATTAACCGATAGTTTTATTTAAACCAGTTTCTTCTTTAATAAATTTATTTAAACTAATTATTTTACTTTAAACTAATATCTTTAAATCAATTCCTTTTAAATAAATTATAAAAAATTAAGTTTTAATCTAAATTCCCTTTAAAAATTTATTTAACTAATTTTCCTTTTATAAATTAATTTAGATTAACCAATGATTTTCTTTTAAACTAATTTTCTTCTTTTAAAATAATTTCTAACTAGAAATTTCCAATTGAACTAAATTTCTTTTTTTTTATAAATTTAAATCAACTATCAAATTTTTCTTTAATAAAATATTTAACTAAAAATTTAACTTTCAAAACTAAATTTAATATATTAACCTTTGGTAATTAAATTATCCCATGATTTCACTTCAAATCAATTCTTTTAAATAATTTATTAAAAGTTAAATTTTTTAAATCTTAATTCCTTTTAAATAATTCATTTCATCCTATAAATTAAATTCCTATTAGGTAAATTAAATTAGTCAATGATTTTATTAATATTCGAAAAATTCAAATAACCAATTATCGTTTAATAGATTTAATTAACTAATTATTTTAATTTTAACAAATCTTCCTTAACAATTTCTAAAAATTTAAATAAGTTAATTAAATGAATTAAACACCCTAACTAAATTATTTTATCAACCTAGTAAAGCAAATCTTATTTTTTTTATTTTTTTTTCTTTTCAACTGCATATAGGTAAAAATCAAATTTTCATATAAATTTTGCATTTTTTTATACCTTTTCTTTCTCTATAATATACATATATATTACATTTAATATTTAAATGAATACTGCAATTTAAAATTTGAATTAACTAAATTATTTTAACAAAAATGATACCTCACCTCCACTGCCTTGTACGCGAGCACAGTACTTGCCATCGCGAAACCCTAGGTCGTTGATGAACTCATGCCGAAGTTGCTTCCCTCAATCGTGACTGCTGCCTTCTCCCACGCGCGCGCCACTGTCGCCGTCGCGAGCGCCTCCCCTGACTCGCGCGCCGCCGCTACACCCCATCGTGCTCGAGAACCCCTCGCCGCCGCCTACCTCGATCGAACGCGAGCTCGCCCTAACCCTAGCAGCGAATCGCGACAACCCCCTATTCGAATCGCCCCAGTCCCCATATCCTTTTTTTTTTCGCTTTCGCGATTTGTGGAAGAGAATTTCGTTCGTTCGAACGAAAGTGAGTCGCGATTTTTTTTTATTTCAATCTGAAGAGCGAACGAGGGAGACATTAAAACTCAAAGCTCGGCCATTTTTTTGTTCTGCGTGATTTTGTTTTTGAACGAGGGGAGAGGAATATTTAAAACAGAGGGAACATGGGTTGCACGATTTCTATCGTGATTTTCTGCGTGACTTAAGGCATAATCGAAGGAAGAACGTGCTGCTGTTTGACTAATTTTAATTTTAAATTTAATTTGAATTCAATTTGATTTCGACGCGTTTATATCTCGTGTGCTCACATATCAACTCAGAAAAATACGAAATTTGAAACCCGTTAATAATTCAATATTACGGACCCAATGGAACTGGTTTCATCAAATTCCGAGACTGTGCCTCGGACGGCTATTTTTAAATATCGATTCAAACGATATATTTCCAAAACTGAACAATTCACTTCCAAATTAAATTCTGAAGCTCCTATAATCTTCAATATTATCAATATGAATTTTACAAGCCTTTGAAATATTTTTATTCAACTTAAAATTGAAGATTCAAATTATTATTCAACTTTCAATGGATTAAATTCTAAAATTTAATTGCCAAATTCATTCTGATAATTTGAAATTCAAGTCAAACCATCATTCAAATATTTAAAATTAATTAAATATTCTCACATTAAATTGTTAAAAATTCAGGGTCGTTACAGGCTACCCGGTCCCATTGGCTCCTCGATGCATCACCAAAAATGTGTTCCAACATCAAAGATTGGATTTTTAAAGATTTGAACCCAAAACACTAAAAATTGGGATTTTCACCAATTCAATCCAAACCAAAAGCAAATGCACATGAACAAGTGTTAGGAATTCATACCTAACAATCAAAGATAGTTATAAACAAAGACGTGAGATAAAAATCTTACCTTTACACAAAATAAATGAAGAAGAAGCTTGAGAGCAAAGGAAGAATCAATGGCTTCTCTTTGAATTTGGAGTTAGATGTTGGATTTGCAAATGAACTTGAGCTTGGAGTTTTAATTTCCCATTCCTTCCTCCATTTTTGATGAAGCTTGAGTGTTAGGAAATGAAAGTAAAGTTATGAAGGGAAGTGGGTTGAGCTAGAGTTAATAGTTTAGGCTAATGGGCTAAACCAAACCCAAAGCCCAAAGTGTATAAGTGGAAAAATTCCACTAACTCCAAACATATCAAAGTTTATACTCAAAAAATCGCAAACGGTGTTTTGAACTCAATGGAAGTGGTTCCGAGTCCTAATTCGAACGTATGCAAAAAGTAACTTTTCGGACTAAAATCCGATTAATGATAAAATATTAAAACATTCAATCGTAAAATATGCGGGTTGTTACAGACTCCCCTCCTTAAAGAAATTGCGTCCTCGCAATATTTAAGAAGAAAATATAAGGTAACAACCATGAAAGCATATCAACACAAAAGAAAGTTGAAATAAGAAATTCACCTCAAAGAGCACGAGAAAGTAGGTCCGGATGTGTTCGCTCGATGAACTCTCTAGATTCCCAAGAGCAATCCTTAGGATTTGAGGACCATTGAACTTTAACAAGCAGAACATCTTTATTTCGAAGGCACTTGACCTCCGAAGCGATAATATGAATAGGATGTTGCTCATAAGTTAAATTAGGTGAAATTTCAATTTCTTCCACAACACCGGGCTCAAGAGTAGAATCGGAATCACGAAGGCACTTCCTAATTGAGAAACGTGAAACATGTCATAAATAGCGGAAAACTGAGCCGGTAATAAAAGGCGATAAGCCATGGAACCAATACGTTCGGTGATAGGAAATGGCCCAATATATCAAGGCGCTAATTTTCCCGATCGACTGAAATGTACAACACCCTTCATCGGTGAAACATGAACAAACACAAGATCTCCCATAGAAAATTCTAATTTCCTTCTCCGGTTATCGGCATAGGATCTTTGCGTACTCTGGGCTTCTTTCATCCTATGACGAATAAGGTCAATCTTCTCTGTGGAATCACGAATAAAATCTGGACCTAAAACCAGCTTCTCATCGGCCTCAAGCCAACAAGAAGGAGATCGGCATGGCCTTCCATAGAGTGCCTCGAAAGGAGCCATACCAATACTTGATTGGAAGCTATTATTATAGGAAAACTCAATAGGTGAAATATGATCATCCCAACTTCCACCAAAATCAAGAACACACGCATGAAGAAGATCTTCAAGAGTTTGATTCACACGCTCAGTTTGTCCATCGGACTGGGGATGATAAGCGGTGCTAAAATTAAGCTTCGTTCCCAAAGCTTTTTAAAGACTCTTACAAATCCACTAGTAAATAATGGATCACGATCACTAACAATAGAAGTAGGAACTCCATGCAATTTAACAATTTCTTTGATAAAGAGTTTGGCCAAGAGAGGAATGATTCGATTGGACCGAACGGGAATAAAATGGGCGGATTTAGTAAGTCTATCGACTATCACCCATAAGCTATCATGACCCGAATGGAAACGGGGAAGGCCGTCTATAAAATCCATGGAAATTTGGTCCCACTTCCAAATTGGAATTTCTAAAGGTTGCAATAACCCACCGGGCCTTTGATGCTCAGCCTTAATGAGTTGGCAAGTCATGCAATACTTAACAAAGTTAGCAATATCAGATTTCATTCCCTCCCAATAATAAAGTCGCTTCATATCCGCGTATGTTTTGCTACTACCGGGATTAATGGTAAATTTAGAACGATGAGAATCTTCTAAAATGTCTTTATGAAGATTACTAATGTTTGGCATGATAAGTCTACCAAATTTTCGAATACCACCATGAGAATCAATATCAAAGTCTTTCAAACCTTCAATATTAATTTTATCCCTAAAATTTTGGCTAAGAAGAGCCAATTCAGGATCTAGCTTTTGAGCTTCAAGAATGCGGTCTAAAAGAGAAGGATGAGCCTCAAGGCTACATAAAACAAGAGATGAACATAAATCAAAAACACGATCTCGAATCTCACAAGTGGATAGAATTATGAGGTCCTCCCATTTGGATATCATCATAGAAACAACCGCTTGTTGCTTACGACTAAGTGCATCGACAACACGATTTCCCTTTCCGGGAGTATAAAGAATATCAAGATCATAAGCTGCAAGAAATTCGAGCCAACGTTGTTGACGCAAATTAAGTTCCTTTTAAGAAAATAGATACTTCAACGATTTATGATCGGTGTAAAGAATAAATTTTTCTCCCAAAAGATAATGACGCCAAATTCGAAGGGCGAAAACAATAGTCGCGGGCTCTAAATCATGAGTGGCATATCTAGTCTCGGCTGGCTTTAATTGCCTAGAAGCATAAGTAATAACACGTTCTCTTTGCATAAGAACGGCACCCAAACCAACGCGACTAGAATCGGTATAAACAATAAAATCTTGATTTCCCTCGGAAATCATAAGAATAGGAGCATCAGAAAGGAGTTCTTTTAATTTATGAAAAGAAGCTTCACATTTGTCAGACCAAATGTATTTAACTCCCTTCTTTGTCAAGCTAGTAAGAGGCACGGAAATTTTTGAAAAGTCTTTTATGAAACGGCGGTAATAACCTGCCAATCCAAGGAAGCTACAGATCTCCATCACACTCTCCGGTCTCTTCCAATTTTGAATTGCTTCAATCTTTGAAGGATCCATGGAAATTCCGGATTCAGAAATATTATGACCGAGAAACTTCACACGAGATTGCCAAAAGTGGCATTTAGAAAAAATTTCTTTTAATTGATTGCTCCTAAGAGTTTCCAACACAATTTGAAGATGTTTTTCATGCTCCTCCTTGGTTTTAGAATACACAAGAATATCATCAATAAAGATGAGAACAAACCGATCAAGGAAGTCTTTGAAAACTCTATTCATAAGGTCAACGAAATAAGCCGGAGCATTCGTTAAACCAAATGGCATAACAAGCAATTCATAAGATCCATAACTAGTATGGAATGATGTCAAAGGAATACTATCCTATGCAATACGAAGCTGATGAAAACCGGTAGCTAAGTCTAATTATGAAAAGACTCTAGCACCACTAAGTTGATCGAATAGATCATCAATCTGAGGTAAAGGATATTTATTTTTGATATTAAGATCATTAAGCTTGCGGTAGTCAACGCAAAGCCTAAGTGTACCATCAGATTTATTCACGAAAATAGCCGAAGCTCCCCAAGGCGAGGAACTAGAGCGAATAAATTGCATCGTCTCCAATTCGGATAATTGTTTGCGCATCTCCTCATTTTCTTTATTGGACATACGATAAGGAGGACGAGTAATGGGTTAAGCTCCAGGCATGAGATTAATTTTGAACTCAATTGCTCGCTTAGGTGGTAATCCTAAAACGGGCTCAAATATGTCGGAGAATTCACGAACAACATGAATAAGAGAAATAATATCCTCCTCATCATCATTATCGTCATCATAAGGATTTAAAGAATATAAAGATTCAACCAAGCTGGAATCTGAAGCTTTAAGATCAATAGAAATCTGCTTAATAGATTGAGGATGTCGAAGATGAATAGTCCGCTCAGGACATAGGATTTGGGCTTCATAGCGGTTAAGCCAATCCATTCCCAAAATCATTCCAAAGCCTAAGTAGCGCATAACATGCAAATCGGCTTGGAAAGAAAAATCACACAAAATAATCTCGACATCTTTACACAATAAACTGATTGTTGCGGATCCACCAACCGAATTCACAATTCTCAAAGAAGTCATTAAACACAAAACATCCAAAGAAAAAGTATCGACAAGTTCTTTTGAAATAAAAGAGTGGGACGAACCCGTATCAAAAAGAACTCGAATAGAATGACCACGAAATAAAATAATGACATCAAGGATAGAATGAGAAATACCTTTACCGCGAGATGTGTTGCCAGGGGCTTGAGTAACATTAAGCTTTCCCTCCTTCCTATTTTGAAGTTTAGGACAAGCAGATAAATAATGATCCGGGTTTTTGCAATAGCGACAAGCATGAGGCTTTGAACACTTGTTCGCATAATGGTCCTTAGAACCACAGTTGTAGTATTGCCCACCACTTGAGGTAGAAGTCTTTGCCGTCGAAGTTGCTTGCTTCCCTTTCTTATGGGGATAAGGACCCTTAAACTTATTAGGCCTTTTCTTGTTGTTGAAGTTTGGTTTAGCACCCATAACTTCAACATCACTCTCCCTATCAGCCTCTTCAAGACGAAGAGCGATATCAATGAGTTGATCAAAAGAAACTTCTAACTTTAGAAGTAATCGCTTCTTAAGATTTTTATTCAAGCCATAGACCAATCTTTGGTTCTTCTTCAATGAGGTGTTTATGTATTTGACCCCGTACTTAGAAAGTGACTCGAATGATGCGGCATAGTCTGTCATGGAAGATTCACCTTGAACAAGGTCTATGAAACGACGAGCCAAAGTCACCTTTTCAGCTTCTGGCACAAATTTTAATTCGAAGCGTTCCCGGAATTTCTCCCAAGTAAGATCTGCTTCATTTATTTCAGAAATCAGAAGCTCATACCAATCTAATGCTCTTTCTTGGAGCATACTAGAGGCCACCTAAACACGGTGAAGATCAATAAGATTCATGCAAGAAAAGATTCGATCGCACGTTCTCAACCAAGCCTGAACTTCAATAATAGTTTCAGAACCTTTGAATGGCTTCCCACCCAAATTGGTTAAATCGTTGCACAAACGTGCAAATCCAGACTAAGGGTGAGTAGACTCCGGATTAGATCCGGCTGCTTGAGCATTCCTTACTAGACCAAGAAGCTGCTGGGAAGACATAAATACTCCATCTTAGGAGTAGCACGAGATTGACCGGCGCTGGGACGGCCAGGTCTAACCATTTCTCGTCCTTTTGAAAGAAAGAAAGAAGAAGGATAAGGTTATTCACCAAATGAATATCAAGCAATCTTGATAGATAAACAAGGAACCATGAAGAACATAGGATGAATCGGTACGAAGACTCGAATTAAATCCTAAAGCACGACTCCTAAGATGGACTTAGGGCGATGATCCTTGCTAGATTATTCTACATTGTTCCAAAGTTTGGCTCCGATACCAAGCTGTGACGCCCCACCTCTATAACCACTCTAGCTAAGGACACTACGGTGTAATTCCATCAACTAGCATGGAGAATAAGGCTGTTGAGGAGCGACCATCCGTGTAATTGCTTTGTGCGAGCACCGATATGTCAGATAGTACGACATGCATTTGGTTTCAAGAGGAAATCCGACATGCCGATACAAACTCAAAGCTACTACACAATGGCTTTATATATTCTTTGGAAACAAATATAGAAATAAACATAACACAAATCAGTCACAAACATCCATATCACAAAGGCGGAAATAGATATGAATATATAACACATGAAAGTGTACATCAGAGTAACGGTCAAACAAGATCCACAATGTCACAAAAGAATAGCTACAAGTGCTAGACAAAAGAATATGGATACATCAATGAATCTATATCTCAAATGTATATAACAAAAACTACTAATCTAAGTAGTTAGCCAAAAGTCAGGGTGATAATCCCAGATGTGAAGTCAAGCAGAAGCACATGTAACATCTCGGTCTGACCAGAGTATTATTTAATAAGAAAATAATAAACGGACTAGTCTAGCTATAATTATCAGATAAAATGATATAGAATAAGAGAAATGAAATAAACATATGATAACCATAAAGCCATACGGTGATAAGTATGTAATTGAAAAATCAACATGAGATTAATCAATATTACAAAATCTTCTCAAAGATCAGAAAGAATGTCATACTCTTTATTTTTATTCACTAAACCATAAATATTGACAATTACATCAATGTCAATCACAAAAGTTAATGACACACAAATTCACCAATGCACAAATATTGATAAAAAATATCAATGAAAATCACGAAAATTGGTGAAAACACAAATTCCAGAAATCATCAATGGAAATACAGAAGCACAAAAGGGGGAGGCCTATCACAAAACGGTAGCATAAAAACTCACCAACACGTGTATCACAAAATGAAACGCTATTACATGGTTGCTAACCATTAATTTTGAGCCGAAGCTCCACAAAACGACCCGAAGACCATGGGTTGCTACCCCACCAAATTGAGCCAAAGCACCACAGAAACGGGGTTTAGTCTCCCTCGTAGACAAAGAGACATCGCACATTTGCTAGTCTAAATCACAAAAATGATCATCAACGATCATCAAGAAGTATCAATTACAGTAAGCTAGTAAATATATAAGCTTAGCTTCATGTCCTATAACCACTAGCTTAACTTAAATATTTACGAACAAATTGTAGATCTCCACTCGAAAATTGTCACAAGAGATTCAATCGAACAAGTCCAAGAATTAACCGGCGAAGTAAATGCAAGCATTTCATATCATTTGTTTTACTAAGCCGTTTAATTAGATTTCTCGTACGAGTGAGATGAAGTGACAAATCACAAAAATGATTGTAGAAACAATAGATCATAAAAATTCACATTCGAAGACGTGAATAAAATCCAAAGAATTAAATTCCAAATTCATCAAAGTGGAAATACCCTTGCGACTTAACAGCCACGACTTACGACTTAACGTAAGTCAACACAAGAAATCAGCGGCTCAAGAAATAGCATACGGCTTAAAGAAGGTGCGACTTATCATGACCGAGCGACCTAAGGTTGGAACGACCTAATGGCCGAGCGCGTGACCTAACATGGAATGACCTATGTTGGTACGACCTAAGGAGCTAGCGGCACAACAGGCCGAGCGACCTAAGTGATGCAATGACCTAAGTGAAGAGTAGGCCGACCTAAGTGGTAGGACCGAGCGACCCATGTGCTGCGACCTATGTGCACGCACGACTTAATGGGCCGAGCGACCTAACACGAGCGACCTAACACACACGGACAAACCGAGCGACTTAATGAACTCGCGGCTTAAGGAGGTGAGTGGCCTAAGGATGGTGCGACCTAGCTACAGGAACACGCCGAGCGACTTAAGTGTTGCAAGCGGCTTAATAGGCCAAGCGACCTAAACGAGACCAATGGCGCGACCTAAGAGGTGAAGTAGGCCGAGCGACATAAGTGTGGAATGACCTATCCCATGGCGCGAGCTAAGTTGGCAGGTGCGACATAACATGGCCGAGCGACCTAACGACCTAAGAGGAAAGAAGGCCGAGCGACCTAAGGGAAGTTGCGACCTAAGTCATGGAATGGCCTAATACAAGGCGAGCGACTTATAGGGGAGCGACCTAAATGCAGGCCGACCTAATTTGCAGGCCGAGAATCCTATGCGTAGGCCGAACGACCTAAGCAACAAAAATGCCAAAATCTCTCTCCATTTGCAACCGATCGAGCACGGACGCTAGGGGATTACGCCTATCGGCTCCTCGATGCATCACCAAAAACATTTTCCAACATCAAATATTGGATTTTTAAAGATTTGAACCCAAAACACTAAAAATTGGGATTTTCACCAATTCAATCCAAATCAAAAGCAAATGCACATGAACAAGTGTTAGGAATTCATATCTAACAATCAAAGATAGTTATAGAAAAAGATGTGAGATAAAAATCTCACATTTACACAAAATAAATGAAGAAGAAGCTTGAGAGCAAAGGAAGAATCAATGGCTTCACTTTGAATTTGGAGTTAGATGTTGGATTTGCAAATGAACTTGAGCTTGGAGTTTTAATTTCCCATTCCTTCCTCCATTTTTGATGAAGCTTGAGTGTTTGGAAATGAAAGTAAAGTTATGAAGGGAAGGGGGTTGAGCTAGAGTTAATAGTTTAGGCTAATGGGCTAAACCAAACCCAAAGCCCAAAGTGAATAAGTGGCAAAATTCCACTAACTCCAAACATATCAAAGTTTATACTCAAAAAGATCGCAAATGGTGTTTTGAACTCAATGGAAGTGGTTCCGAGTCCTAATTCGACTATATGCAAAAAGTAACTTTTCGGACTAAAATCCAATTAACGAAAAAATATTAAAATAAATATTTAAATATTCAATCGTAAAATATGTGGGTTGTTACAATCACCAACGATCCCGGTCACCTGGACATGAGCCACCAAGTCCAGAGCATCCCCATGCCATGATCAATCGATTCACCCCCTCCCCCCGCGGCTGATTCCGATCCACCTACGACGTCGCACAAACACATTTTCCAATAAAGGCCAAAACTAGGTTACCGGATTTCAAACTAAAATTCCCACCTTCACAATGAAATCCATGAACACCTGATAATTTTCCCATCGACACTAATCGCTCCTCCACCTCCAGGAGGAGACTCAACCTCTCCGATCAGCGAGATCGACAATGACGACCAAAAATAGACGATTCAAACAAACCTAAACTGCTCTCCTTTCCTAAATCTAAAAATATGATTTTAACTTTAAAAATCATGTTTGAATACAAGAATTCAGTTGACACACCTGAATTCGTAAATTCAAACGTTTGTATTTTGACTAATTAAAAGTGTTACCCAGATGTCTTGATTTCCAAAGGTATTTACAAGTTGTTTTAACTCTAATTAATTTTCAAAATTTAGCTTAAAATCAAACAAACAACCTTTGTTTATATTCTTAGTTCTATCAGTTATTAAATCAAAGGATGAGAATTTTGTTTGTAAATCTGGTCTGGAAGAAAACAAGAACAGGGGCAACTCAATTTATACAGGCATGCTTATATTTGAACTTCAACATTCATACACAGGAAACCACAATGCAATCATAATCATATGCAAGCTTATTCACAAACATTCATCAATACCAACTTCATGCAAACCAAAATGTGTATAAGGTTAAGGGTTTGCTCACAGTGTTTTGACAGAGCAGAGAGGAACTTGATTGCTGTTGAACAGAGACAGGCATTTTATTTCTTTGATCTGCAGAAGTTTAGTAACATAAAACTTTGTTTTAAATTTCCAATTGCATTTGTTACTTACTTCATTAATAACAAACAAAAAATGATTCACTTACAGGTTTGAATTTGTTTTAAGCCTCAAATTTGCTTTATCTTCCAGCTTGCAGACTTTAGTTTTTTTCACTTGCTTTGGATTTGAAACTTCCAGATTTAAATTTCTCTTTAGTTTGTTTTTCCTGCAATTTTGATTGATACAATTGCTAAAATATTTTGTTTGTTACTGATCAACAACATTAAAGTCAATTTTTTTTAAAAGGAAATTTACTTGCCTTTGAGTTGATTTGCTTTCAAATTGAAAACTTTTGCATTCAATCCTTTATGAACAGATCTTATTTTAAATCTGAAATTTTGCTTGCTGTCTTCATTGCTCACTTGAAATTGATGAAAAAAAATGGAGACTGGAATTGAAACAGGGAAGCAAAATACTTTGATTTGATTGCCTCAGGAATTTCAGAGTGCATGCAGGCAGATTGAAGGATTGTAGGCTAAAGATATGAACGATGAACTTGCATGTTGATTTTCCGGAATTCAGTTTGGTTTTGATCCTTCTGTTCGATTGCTGAATATGGTTTCAGATTTTTGAGGAGAGAATGGCAATTTTTTCCTTATTTTTTTCTTCTTTCTTTCAACTTTAATCTTTTCCCTTAGGGGTTGAGATTTGAAATCCCTTAAATCTTTGTTTACTGTATTTTTTGGATTTGGCCAAGATACTTAATAATTTCTTATGGGAAACTGAAAAGTTTATTTTTATAATTTTTTAAAATTCATTCTCTTATTCAATTAAATAATTTGAATGCCATGTGTAAAGCGAAATTGATTATGGAATCCATGTATGTTGATTTCTTTAATCATTCCCTTCATGGATGTTTAAATTCGAAATTTTACAAGACAAAGGATTTTTTATTTTATAATTTTTTATATCATATTTATTTTATAAAAAATGTACTTTTTTATTAATTTGTTTTGTAAATTTTGAAATTCAATATTTGTTTATAAATACTTATCCCTATATTTTTAAATTAAATTTCCATTTGTTTCCAATATACTAATTTTTTTCCTAAATCCAATATTTATTTGTAAGCTAGTTATGCTTAAATTTCAAATTAAATTCTCTATCTGTAATCAAAAAATATATTTATTAATTCTAGAAATCTCTAATTAATACACAATTTATTTTCAAAAATAAATTTAATTACCAAATTAAACTTGAGAAATTTCAGGAATGTTACATTCCAACAGTATTCTAGCTTGCTCAACCCTGTGTCATGCATGCATATCCACATCGTGGCCAACATTTCAAGTCGCATGCGCCACCAGATATCGCAATTAAACCTTATCCTCTAGTTCTCCCCATCATCCCCTTGTGTCATCCAACTCCATCTCCTTCTCAACGAATTGAAACCCTAGAACCTCTGCACTGTCTCGACCTCACCGCTTGAAGCCCTAGTTCGAGCTCCCTCTAGTTAGCATCATGACCCCTACAAGCAACGCCAGCATCAGTCGCGACTCCTCCAAAGCCCTCTACCGGTGCTACTTGACTTCATTAGATCCCCTTTTCGATCGACAAACATATGCGAGTGCTCACGCCCCTCAGTTTCAGGCTCTCTCGCATGTGTTCGCCATTATCTCCAATCATGACTCGTTCACGTGCAATTTAATTTTTTTTGGAATTCAATTTTGATTTCTTTTTTTTATGTTTCATGAATTCGAACTGAGAAAGGAGGAGGAGGAAAGGATATGTGTTAACGCTAGAATTTGAACGCTAACACCCCGATGTATGAGTTGTAATTGTGAAAGCACCACCCGACGACTCGGGAACAGATTACAAGCAGATAATAGTAGAAAAGCGGTAAACAACAACAATTTTATAGTAGTTCGGCTTTAGGGTATAGCCTACGTCCACTTTAAGTACTTTTATTAATAATCTCGTTACAAGCTGATACAATTCTTCCCAAATACAATACACTTTGAATTACAAGATACTTAGAACAAGTTGCTTAAACTTTGATGGAGATGAGAGTTTTCGAATCCATGTTGGATGTATGTGATCTCTTCTTGAAGTTGTTTGTAGCGTTCTTAATATCTTGAGAGCTTCAAGTGTTGGATTGGATTAGTTTGGAATGCAGCAGAGTAACGGTGTTTGAAGGAAATCAGCCAAAATGTCCTTTTTCAGTTGGAATTAGGGGTGTATTTATAGGCTTTGCTCGGACTTAGGTCGTAGGTCGTGACCGACCTAAATAAGGTCGTAGGTCGTCTCCGACCTATGAAGCTCCGGTTTTCCTTTTTCATGAGTAGGCGCATGCTTTTTTCAACAAGTTCTAGGTCGTGCGCGACCTAACACTCAGCGGCATAGTAGAGGCGGCCTCTTTATTTACGTATTTAGGTCGTTAGCGACCTACCCTAGGTCGTGAGTACTTGCCTGTGGCCATAGCTGATCTTAGGTCGCTGAATCCCTTAGGTCGCGAAACTTCATAGGTCGGTGGACAGTTAGGTCGCATAAAGTCTTTAGGTTGCTTGCTTGCTTATCTGGTTAGGTCGTGAAGCTTGGTAGGTCGCGGCCTCCTTTAGGTCGCAGCTCTCTGTTAGGTCGCAAAGCTTGATAGGTCGCTCCATATCTTCAGGAATTAGGTCGCTACTCCCCATAGGTCGTAGATCGTGACAATGCTTAAGTCTTTAGGTCGCATAGCTGCTTCGTGGAGTTAGGTCGCTAATACAATTATGCCGTTAGGTCGTTGAGACCATTAAGTCGTCAAGTACTCTTAGGTCGTTGGGCTGCTGAGTTATAGGTCGCGGAGTTTTAGGTCGTGGTAGAAATAGGAGTTAACATTTGCCCCTCGAAGTACAGGCCTATGTGATAGGTCGTGTGCTTCGACTTAACTTTGCTAGGTCGTAAGCGACCTAAAACATACGCTAACTCGCGTGTCTACTCGCCTTCTTCTTTCAGCTCCATATAAATTGCTAGGTCGTTTCTTCTCCATTACCTAACTGCTTCAATTTCTTGCTCTGCCATTAACAGAATTCTGCGATTTCAAAGACGAATTCAACCAAATCATTCATCAATTCCTTCTTGCTATCAAATTACGTAAGCATCTTCGATCTTTATTCATTCCATAACCACCATCGAACCACGAACTCCAACCACTGAACCTCAAATCGATTTTGCGCGTCGCGCTTCACTTTGAGTTGCGCTGTGATCGATTTTTGATCGTTACTGGTTATTGTGGTTGTTGCGATTTACGAACGCACAGTAGTGAGTTAGATTTATGATAGATCGGAGATACTTTGAATCGGTTTTTCGAATGGTTTGGTGGTATGAAAAGATGATGAACTTCACGAATAGGATGATGGATTTTGGTGTAGTTGATAGCGGGTTATCAGGTCCGGTGAAGCATTGCGTGGAGAGGAAGCTAGCGACCTAGTGAATTTGAGCAACTTAAGATAATTCGTGATCTAAGAACCCTTGCGACCTAAGGAATAGTTTCGACCCATACTAGGTCGCTGAACGACCTAATATTTGCGCGACCTAAGACTTTTCATGAACTAAGAGTTACTCGAGCTAGGAACCGCACGACCTAACTTTCTTGCGACATAGACTCTAGGTCGTGGCCGAGCTAACACTATGACGAGATTGAAATGCCTTATCCTTTACTTTGCACAGCGCGACCTAAGAAGGTTCCGACCTATGCTAGGTCGCCGGGCGACCTAGGACTTGTGACATTTTGAGACAACTTTGATTGAACTGTTTGAACTTGGATTTTGTTGTACTTCCTTGTAGATTATCTCTAATGCTAATAACCTGTTAAACATAATATTTGCAGAAAACTGGGACGAATATACTGCTATTGACTGCCCACATCGAATGACATATTAGTCGATAAAGAGTAATTAACTTAAATGAATTGTGTGAATGAAATGCTGTGAACCAATGAATTCAAGTGAAGTGTTAAAGCAAAACTAAAATATCCAGTTAAAGTTGATTCGTTCGCATTAACACTTCACTTGAGCTTTATATTAACAAGTCCTGAAATCTCATAGTCGACTAATTGTCAACTAGTTTAACTTCAGTTATGTTTGCTTTCTTTTTTTTTAAAGTTCTGCACAACACTTCACACTTTTTAGGAAACGTGCACCTTCTCATCTGAACATCCAGTCGCTTATGTAGAATGATGTCTCAACAAGAAGAGATGATAGAACACGCTGAAGGGGTTTTCCCGATTGCTATTCCACTAGAGAATCCTCCGGAAAGAACTCCTACCCTTTTGAAACAGCGGGCGCTTAATCAATTATGCGTTCAATTTGGCATTGCCGAGGCAGAAGTTCTACTCCCTGGACCAAATGACTCTGCTGATAGACCACCTTACGGTTTTGTTGCCATTAATCGACAAATGTGCTTGAGTGGAGCAATTCCTCCTTTTAATGAATTTCTCCGGCAAATCCTACTTCGACTGACGATCTCTCCTTTCAGCTGCACCCCAATGGCTATGCTATTTTGATGGGATTGTGTGTTCTGTTCAGGAGGACTCTTGATCGTCTTCCGAGTTTTGAGGAAATCTGTTACTTGTGCACTTTTGCGAAGAACAAGGACCATCCTTCAATTGTACTTGTAAGGGGTGCGCGGAACCGCAAACTTATTTTGGATTTGCCGGAGAGTGCACATGGATTCCTGAATCAATACTTCTACATTCGTTGCCCCGCAGAATTCTACGCAGACTGGAGAGTAGGAAGTGAGATCTTTTTTCTCTTTAATTTTATTCTAAGTTTTACCTGGTTCGTATTGCTAGATGCTGATTCCATTCCTTAACTTTCCAGCACTTCCTCCTCCTTCTAGAGATTCCAGCCATAAGTCAGTTTTTGAAAGGCTAAGCACTGTGGCTGCTGAAGAAAGAAGCGCAAAATTTCTATTGACAGAAGAACTTCTTCATCAGTTTGAGCTTCTACATCCTTCTCGTTCCACTCAGATACATGAAGTTCCAACGGAGGTTCCTGATTCTCCGACAAGCACTCCTGATGCCCCAGTCTCCACTAAAGAGCACTTGCAGGGAGGAACCTCTATAGAAACTTCACTAGTTAAGTGTTCAATTCCGAAAGATGTTGTGGGGCCATCTGACAAGTCTGTACTTGCCCCAGTTACTGAAGAGGAAGAACCCCCTCGATCTACTAGTGAAGGAGTTAAGAAAGCAAGCTCCAAAAAACAAGATGGCGATGATGTTTTCGAGGGGTTGAGCGATTTAATTGTGACATCTCAAGAACTTTTCAAAGATGATGTTTCTAAAACTGTCTCTTCTGTAATCGAGGTGACATCTTCTTTTCAACAAATGTCAACTCCTCCTACTCAAGTTATCACTACCTCTATTCCACAGAGTGGTTTGTAACTCGATGCGCGTAGTTTACACGTCACACGACACTTTGGATTTCTCATCACTTCTATGCACTTATCTTCTTGTACTTTAAAGATTTCTAAAGCTTATTATTTTAATTCCAGATTCTCCTACGGGGCGCAGCGGCTCGTATTATGATGATTTCCAGCGCTACGGGAGGCGTAGCCAGTATGATTACAGGCGTTACCTTCCTTCTTACAGAGAGTCGGATGAAGAGAGGGCCATCAGGAAAGCCGACGAGAGACGAGCATATGAAGAACGTTGCCGAAGGGAACAAGAAAGACATGATCTTCCCCACAGAGATGATGATACCCAAAAGAGAAAATCTCATGATGAGAGAGGAACGAGTCACATAGAAGATTCTTCTAGCAAGCGGGCTAGACTTACTGAAGAAACAACTCCTTCAGCTTCTAAACATGTCCCTGCTCAATCTCCTGCTCCCGTTCGCTCTGACATTCAAGCAATCATCAACCGGCCCGCATACCAAGTCGGGCAAGGTCCTCCCACTCTTCAAAGTCGATTTCCTCAGTGGTGCCTGAGAGGGGTTCGATTTGATCTCGACTTGGTTCCTCTCGACAAACCGGCTATGCTGCGAAATCTTGATACTGTCAGGACCGATATCGAAAGAATGTCGAACTGGCAAAAACTCGTCGACGAACTTCAGAGGGTTAACCGAGCCAATCTCGAGGCCATGCTAACAATGGAGAATGATAAGGCTGAGTGGCAGAAGACTCTCGAACAGCATGACGCCGAAATGAGAAGTATTGCTTCCTACAATGAAAAGCTGGAAGCGGAAGTAGAAAAACTTAAAGAAGAATTAGCTACTTCATCTACTTTCCATTCTCAAAAGGAGAGCATGCTTCAGCAACAAGTGCGAGATGCGCATGCCAGTCAAAGAGCAGTCGAAGATAAGCTTGCATACAAGGAAAAGGTCATTGAAGAATATCGTGCTGAAACTGTACAACTGCGAGAACAGACCGGCTCTCAAAGCTTGGAGATAGAGTTGTTAAAAACTCGACTTGTTATGGCCGAAAAGGAGCGCGACGAGGCTGTTGCTGGTAAACTTGCGGCCGAAGAGGCTCATCAAGCAACCAAAGCTGACATTAGCTCCACATTATTCGATTTTTATCTGCACAGCATTTTGGGACGTGGCAGCCTTGCCTTTCTAGGCCCCAAGTATGAAATCACACTGGCTGAAGTTTGGGAGGCAGCACTTGATATGCTCGGTGGTAAAGGTGCTGGATATACTGAGTCAGCCCTTGAAGAGCATTATCTTGATGATGAAGCCCGTGCCGCTCTTGCCAAGGGAAAGGAGCAGCTTGCCAGAGCGCGGGCCGGGATGGCGGAAGAGGAGCGTTCTGAAAAAGAAGTACCGCCTACTACCTCTGAACGTCCTCTAGTTTCTCCCGAGGTGGACATTACAGGCTCTAGTGCTCATTCGCCGCCTCCTACAAGAACCGGGGTAATTACCCCTACTGATGAAGAGGCTTTGGAGGACATTGGGGCTCAGAATTATGAGATTGAACTGACGAAGCCAACATCTTCAGGTAATTTCGACATTGGTCCGATTCAGGTGGATTACCTGCTTATTCCTTAAAAATTTGATGAGCTTCTCGATTACCTCTTGAATCTCGATGAACCCATATCTCCCTTCTTTCGGGAAGATACTAACATTTTCAATTTTTCTTCTTCTGCAGTTGAAACAACAAGTGCCGTGCAGACTTCGCCTTCTCTGGTTATTCCTCCTCCATCTCTTCAGGTGACTCCTCCTTCTGCTTCACAACCTGGGTCACAAGAGGAGAAAATTGAGGCTCTTCATGGCTTGGATGACCCTATTGCTTCGCAGGAGCAAAAAGATGAGGGACTCGAAGGAGGCGAGATCTCTCCGGAGCGGACTCCTTCTGATGACGTAGTTTTGTCCGCTCTCGTTACTCCGGGGAGTGAGTCTTCTTCGAAGAGAAGAAAGAAGCATGGGACATCGAAGAGGAGGGGGAAGAAAATTATCACCACTGAAGAGGAACCGGAAATTGCACCAGTTGCACCTCCCTCCCCTTCTTCCCTTATGCCTTCAGACCAACCTGAAAGACCTGAAAAGCTAACCACTCGGCCGGGTAAAGGGTCTAAAGGCGGCAAGAAGAAATGAAGAGTTGAGCTTTTTGATTCCTTTTTTTGTGTAATGGTCGGATGTTGTGCAGGCACCGGCCCCTGCTTTTTATTTTGAAACCTGTATCTGCAATATCTACAATTGAATAAAATGATTCTTTATTTGTACAGACTTTTGTTTGAATTTGAGAATGCATTTATTATTCATTTTTGCACAAGTTTATTTATACGATGTTGCGGTGAGCTTGTGGTATGTTGTTTGAGCGTACTTTACCGACATAGTTATACCGCTTTGTATGTAACTATACCATGTTGCCCCTATACCATGAGCTTACTGCAATATCGTATACTTTGAGGGGACTTGCACTCTCGTTTTCTAAAGAATAATTACTTCATTCTCGAAGAGAATTTTCGTAGAGTGCAACTTCCTTCATATAAGTTTCTACGCTTTGTCCTTCGAAGAAATCACTTTTTCCTTTTGCGTATGTATATATTTTGCCAAGTGAATTCTTCTATGTGGTAAAGCGGACCTCTGAATGTACTTTAACTTTTTTCCCCCTTCTTTTTTTTTAGAATAGGTAAAGTCATCAAGTACGCTCTTGATGAGGATTTTTCTCTTTCTTCTTTTTTAATAAAAATTTGTGCCTCTGAGGAGAGATTTTTTCACGTTTCAACACTTGGAAGTTTTATTTCAATCTCGGTGAAACGTGGGCTTCTGAAAAGGTCTTTCTTTTTAATTGTGTCCCCGGGAGGGGGTTGTACCTCTGAGGAGGGATTTCTCACGTTTCAACACTTGGAAGTTTTATTTCAATCTTGGTGAAACGTGTACCTCCAAAGAGTTGTGCCTTCGAGGAAAGCCTTTTCACGTTTCGACACTTGGAAGTTTTATTTCAACCTCGGTGAAACATGGGCTTCCAGGAAGGTCTTTATCTTGTTTTGCATTTCAACTTTGGTGAAGTGAAATTCCGAAGAGCGGTTGTTACACTTCAACTCCTAGTGAAATGGGCCTCCGAAGAGGGCTTTTATTTTGTTTGCATTTCAACTTTGGTGAAGTGAAATCCCGAAGGGCGGTCATGACACTTCAACTCCTGGTGAAATGGGCCTCCGAAGAGGGCTTTTATTTTGTTTGCATTTCAACTCTGGTGAAGTGTAATTCCGAAGAGCGGTCATAACACTTCAACTCCTGGTGAAATGGGCCTCCGAAGAGGGCTTTTATTTTGTTTGCATTTCAACTCTGGTGAAGTGAAATTCCGAAGAGCGGTCATAACACTTCAACTCCTGGTGAAATGTGCCTCAGAGAGGGTTTTCATCGCCTGGAAGTTACTCTCTCATGGTTGGAGGGTCATGACTCCTCCAATCTTTTTTGTTGAGTAGAGAACTTTCTTTTTTGTGGCGTATGACCCATTAGAGGTCTTTATCCTCCGAAGAGTCGTGCCTCCGAAGAGGACTTGTGCTGCCGATGATAGCTTTGGTTGTTCCTCTGTTCACTTGCTTATGCCTTTTCAATGATCCTCTGCCCCCTTTTTTTTTCTTTTTTTTCTTTTTTTACAAGTAACTTGTTTAATCCAAGGAAGTGTGCTTCATTGTCAGGCAATTTCGTGAGAACGAGCACTAGCTTTTTAATTGGATGTTTGTTTGTTCAAACGATCTCAATTTATTAGCAAAGACCCGTTTCTGTCGAAATCATAGGCTGTTCAATTGAAGTACTTCCTATCTAGGATTTGAATTCGGGGCTCTTGTGACTTGAAATTTGGCGAGAATCACTTGGTCTTTTTATGTGCAAGTTTCACTTCCATTGTCTGCAAAAATTCAAATCGACATTTCAGCAATACATTCTATGTACCTTTTATATCGAGAATAAAGCAAACATGTAATAATAATAAGGAACACAAGATTTATAGTGGTTCGGCCATGAAATTGGGCCTACATCCACTTTATATTCTTTCATTATTTACTTGCATCAGTTTTACAATTGCTTTCAATTACAAGAATCATATATTCATAATTCTTTTTACAATGTTTCAACAAAATTTTCAAGTAAAGTATGGACGCAAATGGTTGCTGTTCCATGCCCTTGGAATTTGATCTCCATCAACAGTGGTGAGTTTGAATGTGCCGTCAAGAAGCTTCTGACCTATTACATACGGTCCTTCCCAATTTGGCCCAAACACACCTGTCGCTGTCATAATTCTCTTCAGGACTAGGTCTCCAATCTGATTTTTTAAACCAGCAACAGCCTCGTCGCGCTCCTTTTCGGCCATAGCAAGTCGAGTTTTTAACAACTCTATCTCCAAGCTTTGAGAGCCGGTCTGTTCTCGCAGTTGTACAGTTTCAGCACGATATTCTTCTATGACCTTTTCCTTGTATGCAAGCTTATCTTCGACTGCTCTTTGACTGGCATGCGCATCTCGTACTTGTTGCTGAAGCATGCTCTCCTTTTGAGAATGGAAAGTAGATGAAGTAGCTAATTCTTCTTTAAGTTTTTCAAAATGTTAAGTTTCCAAATGTTAAGTGGTTAATTATGAAAGGAACGATATTTTCTGATGTGTGATGAGATGTAAAGTAACACATGGAAAAGCATGGGAAGGGGATGGATTTGGCTGGCCAAGGGCAAAAGGAGAGGGCTAGCCATGTGTAAACACTTAATAATATTCAAAAACTTCAAAGGAAATAAAAGTGCAAAAATGGTAGGAGTAGATCAACACAAATTCACTTTTTTCTTCACTAATCTTTCTCTAATTAACGAAAATCTTTTTCAACTCCACCAACCTTTCACCAGCACCTTAGAATACCTTACGAAGCATGGATCTAAAGTCAAAGTAGAAGAAAAATGAGAAAAATTGGGGATCTTAGTGAGGCCGTGAGTAATGAATGGGAGGGAAAGAGGTTGCCTTGTAGTTTTGGCGATAAAGGTTGGATCTTTGAAAGTTTGGATTTAGTAGGAGGTCTTCTTGGACTTTTGGATGCTTGAGCTTGTTATAGGCTTAGATCTAAGTGAGTTAACTCACCGTTTGATTGTACATATTGTGTGTTTGAATATAAAGTTATATTTAAATATGAACTTTAATTAAAGTTATAACTTTGGATCCTCTTGCTTTTAAAAGCAAATGATAACTTGTTATTGTATAACATCGCTCCTATTACCTTCTATAACAAGTGCCATGATCTTGACTTGATCTTTAAATGATTGTTTGGATCGAATGTTGAATTTGGAATGTTATGTATGGTGATAGTTGCTAAAAGTGCATTTTGACATCCTTTAACTTTAACTTGTATAAATGAAAATTTCATGATCTTAAAATAGTACAATTTGTTTGAGTTGTTCTCTACATTTCTTTTAGTATATGGGGCAGCAAGGAATTGGTTTGAAAAGTTATTAAATTTTAAAACAAAGTTGTGAAAGTTAGAAGTGAAAAGGTCTCTATGGATGTGCTATGAAAATGCCTTGTGTTCGGCAATTTTTGAAGTCGCCTTTGAAAGACATCCTACAAGCTTCTTCACATTCTACAAAAGTATTGTAAGTATGCTTATACCGGAAAAATATTTAAATTTAAATCATTCAATAAATTCTAAACCTAAATTGCAAAAAGTTATAGCGAGAAGAATGCCGTTATATGAGCAATTTGAAATATCATGTTTTTAGGAATTTTTGTAATTAATTTGAGAGACATCCTTAGAGTTTTCTCTACATTGTTAATAAGTATTATATTTCTACATATTACGAGAGAAAAAATCAAAGTTTAAAAGATTTTAGAACTAGATAAACAAAGTGGCTAAAGTTATAGTAAAAGATCACTAAACGAATACTTTAGTAAATAGGTTGAATTCGAGACTTTTTATAAATAAATTGAAAGATACTTTTGAGATTTCTTTCCACGGTTTTTAACCTAAATGTAGTACTTAGTATAAAAATGTTAGTCTTAATTGATTAATTTATGTAGTTAAAAGCTCGCTTAGACTTTCAACTATGGAAATTAGGTCTCAACAAGGATCCTTCGAACCAAGTTTAAACCTTTACCCTACCCAATAAGCAAATGATAATTTAGTAAAGAAAAAGAGTTGAATTTGAGAGGTGTAGCTCTCTGAATGTTGGAAGAGAAGAAAAGGATTGCATAATATAACCCAAGTAAATGGAGTTTAAACCCCATCCATATTATAGAAAAGCCAATCATTGCCTTAGCAAACAAACTAAGAACAGAAAGTTAAGCCGAAGGAAAGGGGATAACATAAGGTTTGAAAATAATCCATTTTTTCATATTAGGCGAAGCATTCAACTTCAAGCATAAGGCAAATTCTTTAAACTTGAAATGAATCACGATTTCAAAAAATTCGCACCGTAATGGGGAAAAATAATTAAGTTAGAGTCCATATCAAGGAAATGAAAGTTAGAAGACGGCCACGGAATGCACAATGCCTATAAGAAGTATAAAGATGAAAGAGAACCCTAATGTAACGGACCAAAGGCTAAAATCACCACTTCCCTTGTCATCCCTCAAGAGAAAGTGTATTTTCGAACCAAGAGAAGGTTAAACTATTGGATTTATAATAGTGTTGTAAGAAAGGAAGAAAAGTATAGAGGGGGATCATATTGTCATTATCATAATAATAGAGTTAGGGGTATGCCCTAATGGCAATTATGTAATTTGTTACGTATATCTAAATTGCTATCAATCCTGTTCGAAATAAATAGGTTTTTTCTATTATATACTTGATATAATGTGTTATATAATTAATTAATTAATTTAATCAAAATTATATTTAATAGAAAATCCATAAATGGTATGTTCTGTGATAGTAGTTACAAAGTGCTGTAAGTGAGTAATTTATCATAATGAAAACAAATATGCCGTTTTAAACGTTCCTAGTCAAGATGCATCGAGGCTGGAAACCAATGTATCCATTGAGACTATAGTGCGTAACGCTCTTCAAATGTTTGACGGTGTATTACTCATGGCTGTTGGGGGAACTAAGGGTTTACGTACTGATAGTATGGAATAACTCGCTTGACATTTTTCTGTTGGTTAATAGAAATGGGGTCAAGAGAAATATTGATGTGACTGATTTACAATGTTCTCTCGACTTGAGAATATCATGGATCTTCAATATGAAATCTTTTCTTTGATTATAGTCAAATCATGGAATGGCATTCCATTGACTGACTATAGTTGGGTCGAGTAGAAGTATTGGAAGTGAAGCACAATTCAAGAAAAATTCATCTCATCAGTTATATAGGGTTAGTATCACGGTCAGGTTAAAGTCAAAATCTCTGGCCAAAGCACTTTGGTTAATAATAATTGTTTTATTTGTTACAACAATGTTAATGCCGAAGGTATATGGCATGATGACGTTGTTTTAACTTTGCACCAACAAGTGGTGTTGAAAGAATGAAGGTGGCATGCTATCAAAGCCAGTGCTGAAAGCCAAGAAAACAATCGCGCGTCAACAAAAAGTTAATTGGCAACATCGCATGTCATCAATAAAGTCGGAAAATGGGTTAACATCGAAGACATGCACTGTCGCATCTCATTAATAACATATACAATATCACATATATTTATAGAATTAATGATTAGTGCCAGGAATCTTGTATAGCCGAATAATGTCGGATGGATCCATGTCGTATACATCAATGCCGTAAGTCATTAATGTTATAACGGCGTCGTCTATATCGCATCGCACCGATGTCGTATTCAATCAATGCCGTTATTCAACTATGAAGAAAGAATGGATACCATAACTCATCAATATTGCTTTATGTTGAAATCACTCATCATTGATACTACCTATGTCCAACGCCGCAGGATTAAATGATGCCATAAGTATTTGATGCCGTAAGCTAATGATGTCATAGGGAGATTGATGCAGCAAATGAACAATGCCACCAATGTAAGATGTTACGGCTATTCGATGTTACAGGTTAATGACGACATAGGCCATTCAACGCCGTAAGTTTATCAATGCCAAGAAATATCGATAACCACAAAAGCTATCAAGGTCGATGACGCTACTTTATGACAATGTCGCTCCATATTGATGTTGCTCCATGTCAATTCTGCTTCATATTAATGTTGTTTCAAATTGAAAATTGGCTTCATTATTGGGACGAGATCGAAGCTTTATTATGCATCCAAGAACGTCGAAGGTCATCATTGGTCAAGGCCTAGCGCCATGCGCCATTGACATTGCCGACGATCAAGCATGACGAAGTCAATTTACTATGCCACACTTCCTCCCCTATAAATATAGACCTAGGGGTATGAAAGAAAGGGCGAATCATTCTTGTCTCATTTTCTACATTTTAAACTTTGTAATCCAAAATTGATTTGGGTTTTTAGAACCATACATATGACCTTGTACATTCAATAATTTCATAGTATATGAATTAAAAAGACTTAAATTGTGGCTTGCTTTCGAGTTTCAAAGCATTTGTGATTCTTACGTCATTACTAACTTTGAATTCTAGAAGCACTCATAACCTCAAGTTTGAAGGCTCTATTTTGAATTATTGTCTTTTACATGGAATATGATATAACTTTAACCTTGATATTGAACATGTGCAAGACTTTCATGGATTCAATATGGAGCATATGCCTTCTTAGCAACTTAGCCTAGGATTGCTTTAACCCAACCAAAATCCATTTCTTTACATCATTTTGGCTAACGAAGAAAATCATTAACATTTTGGCATTAGAAGGAGGGCCCTAACCTCCGACTCCGTTGAACTACCTCGACTTGCATACGTAGAGCTTAGAGTACTTAACCCTGCCAAGCATATCCCATTTCAAACTAACCTACCTTTGATCGCATCAAAAAAGCTTTATTTAGTCATTCCAATTAAACATGTTGGAATCTTTGAACAAGGATCCTTCAAGCCTCGAATGATTGGGCCAACCTACCAAATTACAAGTGATCTTTGGCTTTATGAGGAATAAGTATTAGACTTATGGCATTACAAGTAATGGAAAATAAGAAGAGATAAGTAGCTTCTTACAATCCAAAAAAATAAAGCTTAAATCCATTTCATGTGGGGCCAACACCAAACTTCACCCTAGGAAAGCAGTATAAAAAGGATAGCATCTTCCTGAAAATGAGAAAGGAAATTCAACATAAAGCAAAGGGGACCATTTTTGAAAAAGAAATAGAAAAGGACTTCGAACAGTTTACCAAAAAATGAAGGAGTGTGCTTGACCGAACTTATAAAAAGATGAAGCACAAGGCACCCTAAAAAGAAAAGTAGCATCGAAGATGAGGAATCCATCCCTAGTAATAAAAGAATTAAGTACCAACCATGAGAACTATTTCCTAAAAGATCATGGCTATCGAAGAATTACTTCCTTACTACTTCTTATGAGAACATCTACCTCTTGACCAAGGACGAGCTTAACTATTGGCCTTTGCAAAACAGGCGACCAAAGAATGAAAGAAATCTCGGAGGATTATACTATTACTATTTGTCATTCTAATGGGCATGATACAAATCGGTATCGAAGCTTGGAAGGAATAATCAATAGTTTCCTAGGGCAAGGAAAGCTCAATAAATTTGTAAGAAGGTGTTAAACAAGTCATTAATAAAAGCAGATTTTCTACATAAAAAAGTATCTACTGGATCAACCAAAAAAAAGAGTAAGAATCTCCTCAAATAAAGGAAAAAGACTTTGTCCCCACCAAGATTTCCTAGCCAAAGCACCTCCTAGAGGGAGGTCGGAGTAAGCCTTTGGTCCTATCTGAAAAGGCCTGAACAAAGCATCTACAAGCCTTCGATCCCTACCTACATGGCCTGGTCAAAGAAAAATCCCTTATTCGCGCCATTCGTGGCTTGTCTAAGGCACCTCCTAAAGGGATGTCAAAGTGAGCTTTTGGTCTCATCTGAAAAGGCCTGACCAAAGCATCTGCATGCCTTCAGCCTCTGTTTACGTGGCCTGGCTGGAGCGCCTCCCAAAGTGAGGACAGAGTAAGCCTTTGGCCCAACCAAAGCACCACATCATCTTCAGTACTGTCACCAAGGCCTTACTAAAGAGCCTCCTATAGAGGGAGGTCAGATAAGTCTTTGGTTATGCTTAAAATAGCTACCTAAAGCATCAGAAAAGCCTTTTGTACTATCTCCAAGGCTAACTAAAGTGCCTCCTAGATGGGGTTAGATGATTCTTCGGTTCGGCTTAAGAAAGCTAACCAAACACACTAGACAAAAGACCTAAATCATCACCTAAGAAGGTAACAAAAGGCAATCGAGTTAATCGCACTCTATCTAAAAGAATGGATCAAAAATCAATCTTCTAGAGGAAGATAAATCGAATTCAAACCCAAGTCGATCCCAAAGAAGGATTAAGGCTGTCTTCTAGAGGAAGATCTACCAAGTATAAGCCATTTGCACTTCCAAACAAAATCTATCGTTTAATCTTCTAGAGGAAGATTTGTCAAAATGAGCCATTTACTCTCTATAGTCGAAGCAATCTCCATATGCCGGATAATTTGTTGGTCTTTTATTGTTATCATCGGATGGACTTTATGGTCTTATATTATTATTATCAAATGGATTTTTTGGTTTCCCTTATTAATTACCATATAGGTTTCTTGGTCTTACTTTATTATTATCAGGTGGGTTTTCTGGTCTTCTACCGCCAAATGGTTTTCTAGTCCTCTATTCACACTATAACCAGAATGGTTCTCTGGACTTCTATTCAAATTATTATCAGAAGGAATTTCTAACGATCGAGTTTCATTAAATTAGCTTATGATATTTTAAAGTTTAGATTGAAATAAACTTTCTTATCAAACGGGAATCTTTGTTACTGAACAAGCTATCCGAATCAATGAAGAGGCAGATTCTTACAGTATGGTCAAAACTTATCGTTTTCATACTAACTGAAATTTTGAATGTTCAAGGCTCATAATACAGAAAGGCAAGATATCAATCGTCAAGCAATTTCAAATAAGAACCACATCCAATGCATTCAAGGTAACATTCATTTTGAGGCATTGAGAAGCAAATATAAAAGCCAAAAGGAAAAAGTACATATAATGCATTCAAGGTAACATTCATTTATATACAAATTTATTTACAATCTAGCACATCATTGGTAAAATTAAAGGTACAATAGAATCTCTTTAAAGAAATTCTTCATTAAGGAACAAGGCTCTATGCCATACTATCTAAATCTTTTACAACCGACAAAGACTTGGTAATGTGGTGAATAACCACATCCAAAAGCTCTTTTAGTTCCTTTTCTTTTTTTCCACATAGCGTCCCCATCGTCAATTAAGTGAATTCAAGGCGTGTTAGTCTTTAATCCCTTGCTCGAGAGCATGTTTCTCGGGCTTAAGTTTTTCAACTTGACCTTCATAATCATCAAGATGTTGAGAGACTTTTTCATCCCATTTCTTGTTGAAAAACTATGTGCATTCAAACTTGACTCATCTGCTACATTTGGAAATTTCTTCATTGCTTAAACATGGAGCTGAGTTTAACAAAGTAAGAAATTCTTTGATGGCTAAGGATTGAGATCTTTTCGTTCCTTTGGGAATAGAGGTAAGAAGGCTGGAATCGCCTCCACTCGCAATAAGTTCCAAGGATTGGTAGGATACCAGAATCTTCATTAAGTCCACTTCAAGGTCATTTTTATGTTGATGTAATCTAGCCATTTATGTATAAACCTCCATTGAGGGCCTAGATCCAAAGGTTGAGTCTATCTTTTCTTTCAATTCCTGAAACTCTTTATTCTTCTCGTTAATTTGATTCTCTAAACTAAAGGTCATTTCTTTATAGTTACTAAACGTTGATTTTAATTTATAATATTTCATATGCCACTCTTGCGCATTTGTGTTATTCGAGAACTATAAAAGCTGAAGGGTCTTGGGAAGACCGCGTGTTTCCAATATCGGCCATTAATTTATATTTAATATCATGCGATCGAGTAAGAACATCTGCGGGATCAGATGCAAGCTTGTTTTGAAATAAATAAAATGGAAATTAATAGACGGAAAGTAATCTCTTTTGTTTATAACAGAAAAAGAACTACAAATGATAAGGAGATTCAAATTATATTACAATTCCATTTTTTAAACATTCAACTAACTCTTAAAGTTGTGAAATGGCAGTTTCAGCCTTTTCGAATGACCTAATAGATAGCTTAAGAGTAGAATTGAAAGAAGCTTTGATTCCTTCTGAAGTATTGACCAGAGGAAATCGATGATGGTCTCGTTTCTTGGTTGGGGAGCCAGCATGATCAATTTGGCATGATAAGTTTGAATACCACTAAGTAGTTTACCCTTCTCATCACCCATGAAAATCAAAGCAAAAATGAGAAAATTACATATTAACTTCTTGTAGATCTCTAAAAAAATGATGTTTTGCTAACTAAGAAGTTCTAAGAGTTAAATATTTTTCTTTAAAATCCATCTTTAACATGACAAATTTACTAAAGAGCTATAGGTAATATGGCTATTGGAGATTTCCTTAATTCGTACAAAATGTTAAAATCAGACTAATAGTAGAGAAGCAAAAAAGATAAAATTTATAAGCTATTTAAATTACAAACATTATACAATTGCTTGGGTTCGTACAATATTGATTTCTTTTAAAGTTTAGAGATAAATCTTTTCTTATTATACTTGATCCTTTTGGGAGGAAGAGAATTAGGAGTAAGAGGAACTCTAACAACCCTAGGTAAGTTCCAACAAGCTTCAGGACGAGGGTCGCTTTAGTGTTCGTCTAAGTATCTTTTGTGAAGGCATCTAATAAACCCTCGCTATTTTTGCCCAAATAAGAGAAGTCGACAAACTTGCCCCTGAAGTAAAATTCATAGAGAAACTCTACTAAATCATCTCTATATTCAATCAACATCCAAAAGAGAGTAATCAATTTGGTGTTCTCCCTCGTAATTGTGTCTCGATGAAGATGAGCTCTTTTCAATCAAGGAGCGGCCTACTTCTCCTTAAAAAACTATAACCGTGTGTGCGGTATCACTGAAAATGCATTTAAATTTTTGACAACTCATTATACTCCTTAAATTGCCTTTCAAGTTCCCTATGCAATTTGTTCTCCTTATCCACACTCTTTTCATAACGAATTTCATAATGGATTTTGTTCTTTTTCCTTAACTAAAATAGTAAGCTTACCAATTAATAGCTAAGCAGAGAGCCTTAGACGTTTAAATGAAAACTCCAAACTTGGAACACCAGAACGTGAGACATAGGTGTCTTAGTTTTCTTCTTCGACTGATGATTAGAGGGAGTGCCATATTTAGGAGCAGAATCATCCCTTATTATATCGTGTGGGTCAAGGAGCTCGAAAAAGCCCACGTCATGAGTATACAAGTCTAAGTTAGAAGGCCTGATCCCTCTTCCCTCATCATGTGGTCCTCCAGAACCCATTGCATCGTCATCATCGCCATTATCATTATCATTGTCATCATTATCACCATCATTCTCTTCTCTATCAAATTTGGTCTCAACATCAATTGGAGGGTCATCAAAAGTATGATGTTTTTTTGGCATCAACCTCTTCCTTAGCAGGGAATTCTTTTTGAAGAGTCTCTTTGGCCTTTCTCCGCCTTTGACTGAACCTTCTTTTGAACGTTTCATTCTAATCTGGGAGGGATGGAAATTATTCTAAGTCCGAACATTTATGAAGGTTGTCAGCATATGCCCAAACAAAGCATCTTCATAGCATTTCTTAGTAATTTTAGGAAGAGCGTTATCAATGAAAGAGGCAACTTTCTTCTTGGCATCGCTGATAATACTATTCGAGTAGGCCAAGATGGTAGTTTTTCTTTGTAGCATGTCCTCTAAGGACTTGTTCTTATCGTCCAACTCGACCTTTTCTTTGTTGGCAATCTCGAAACATTCTTTCAGTTGGGCTTACTCTTTATTGCCCTTCTCGAGGTCTGCTTTCAATGCCTCCACCTCCTTCTGTAAAATTGTTTATCTCTTTTTTCCTTATCGGGCGAGGAGACGAGCTTTTCTTTTTTAGTGACAGCTTCATCTCTTGCCGTTGCGATATCAATTATGCTATGATTAAGCGAAGAGACCTGTCTTTTGAGCCCGACTACTTCATTACAAGGCCCTTGCGAAGCCTCTTGAAGGAGAAACATGTTCTTTTCCACTTGGAATGTATAACAAGTTTAAGTAAAGACAAGATTTATGGAGCTAAAGAATGTTAACCAAATAAAGAGAAATGTGTACCGATAAAAGCTGCTTAAGAATAATGAAGAGATGGTAATTGGAATAAATTGATGTTTGCGATGACCTGCGAGAAGTAATAGAAGGAGATCGAATGGCTAACTGAACCAATTAGCCATAGGAGACTGGACCTAGGCCTCCAAAGGAAGAGGATCCTTTGGAGAAGGAGATAGCCCAAAATCAACATACAAATGACTCGGAGTTGTAAGAAAAGATGGAAGAGTAATTTTAAGGGGAGGATCCAAACTTGAGCTGTGCCTGGGAGATTCCAAATTCACCGCTTCAGAACTTGAATCCATGTTGATATGTTCCTCCTCATCCACAACAACGGAGGTGAAATCCTCCACAAGCTTAGGCCTTTTTATTGTGGAAGGAGGTGGAATATCAGTAATTACATCTTCGCCTATATTCTTCTGTAATGCTTCAATTGCTCTGGCTACAGAATCCTTGATAGAAGTAGGCTTACTCAACTGAGAAAGTGTTGGAATCGCATCTTGTTCTTCCTCTTCTTGGGAGCATAATCTTCAACTTCTTTCTCTTTAGAAGCGACAATAAGAGCAGACGAGCCTAAAACCAAGAAATAAATTTATAAAACAATGATATTAGGTATTCAATATTGGCCATATCAAAAGCTCACTAGAAGATTCAAGATGAACTGGAGAATTAGTAGAAAAAGATCCTAGCTTGCCCATTACTAATGATCGTTTTCCTTAAGTATTGCATTTAATCGTTGGAGGTTCTTCCAAGTTTTTGTGATGATCGAAAATTATAGAGTATTATAGGAGCTTTGCATGTGATAGCACATATGCCTGCTGCCCATAGTATTAGATGTTTGAGTTAAAGCTTTAACAGATTCTTTAGCAGAAACACTTAATTGCCTAGGAGCAAGATCTAAAAGAAAGCATTCACTAGAAAAGAATGACAGATAAACGTGCAAGGAAAAGGAACTTACCGACGGTAGAGAAAGTTCCCCTAATGTTGGAATAACACCTAACGTAGAAGAATTGCATCTCCCATTCCTTGGTCTTATTGACAATGTCGGTTATTAGGCTTTTTGGAAGGGGACAAATGAGGTACAATGGATTATCCTACCAATTGCCAATTCTTGTAGGATCAGCTATATAATGGAGGATTTCTATACTCAAAGAAGGAAGCACAATTTTCTGAGCAAGGACTTCAAGGCACATTAGCTAAGTATATGTATTTGGAGCAAACTAGATCAGAGGAATGTTTAGACGCTCCAAATATCTCAAAAGAAAGTCAGGAAAGGGATGGTAGCCCGTATGCTAGATTTGGATTGGGGTAAAAGCAAAATACCCTTCTGGAGGGTTATAGATGCTACAAGTGGGACCATCTGGAATAGCTTCAATATAATAATACCAAACCAACTCAAGATAGAGTCAACTTCATCCTGAGTAGTGTATATGAAGGAGATGATCCCATTTCTTATTAGTAGAGGGCAAAGCTTCGAAACTTGTGCTAGTCTTTTTCATGAATCTCTTGCTTTTCTTTTAGCCTTCCATATGCCTACCAGGGGATATTAATCCAAATTTAAGAAATGATAATGCTTATTATAAAGATAGATTATTATATGCTAAGTCAAAAAGCATATAAATGATTTATATAGTATCTACTCTGGTACATCAAAATATTAAAAGTTTAAAGTTTAACTTGGCATTTGCAACAAATTAATGACAATTGAATAGTTAATGTTGAATTCGTAACTTTTAGATTGATTAAAAGTGCATAAGTAAATGCTAGACTTATGATAAGAAGATGAATCTATGGGAATTTGCATGGAACTTGAATAAGAGTTAACTTAAAAGTACCCTGAGTATAATGTTATACTACTAAACCCATGTTAAATGGCTAAACTAATGTCGAAGGTTGCATTAGTTGCACTATAAAACTACAATACAATGTCGTGATTATAGTTAATGTCGAAATGACTAGCATCGCCAAGTATTGTCGACATAAGTCGACAATACTTTTATAAAAATATTAGATAAATAAGTAACCTACAAAATTAATACAATAACTATGTCATAAAATAACAATGTTGTGTATGATCTGCGTAAGAATGTAGGAGATAATCATAGTAAGGCATCAACATCGTTCACTGATCCCATAAATCACTATTGAATCCGAATGGCAATTCTTTCATTGAATGTCGAATTTAGATATGACGCACCTATATATGACAACATAGATAAAATCTTTTATGACAATGATCACACGACGAAATTGCTATGCCACATAGAGTTTGAGTCCCAATGCTAAAAATAAATTGTTATAAATAAACAATAATACATTCTAAGTTTGTCAAATTCACATGGTAACCCCCAAGTTAATTACGAATGGGTACGATAGCAGTCTTAGCTAATATCGCATCTCTAAATACTTACGATATAAGGGACTTACGCCATATACTTTCTAAACTTTGAGATTTATTGCCGAAGAGATAAATAAGTTTAAGTTAATCAATATTGAATACCATGCTTATGTCCTAAGGCATCGATATCACAACAAAATAAACTGAAATCAAGTTTCGGGTCTAGTAACCTATCCACTTTGTCCTTAAATTAAAAGCCCGATGGGAAATAAATCAAAATCAACTGATTCACCTATTAGGATTCCCCAACGATGTAACAATCTATAGTTAAGCACAGTTAATTGTCAATTACCAAAAATAAAAAAAATTAACCATCCCTATTGGGTATCAAAATCTAAGTATTAACTCAAACCCGAAAATTCCCAATTCAAGCACTAATAGCTATTCAAATGAAAAACTATTTAATCGAATAAGATATGTACCTTGATTTTTGTGAGACATGGGAATTTGCAAGTGATTTGGTGAATTATAATTTTGTTTGCTTGAGCTTTTAAGTTGCAGCTAAAAGAGGAACGACGGAAAAGCTATAACATTTATAGGAGGAAAAAGGCAAACGAATGTCGTTGGATCAAATTTAAGTGTAGGATAGATCCGAATAAGAATACCAATAGACGTGCAAAATCTAATACCAAAGATATTACTTGAAAAGTCAATGCTACCTTTATACTGAGGGGAAAATATTACTATCAATGTTAACGCCGAAGGTATATGACATGACAATAATGTCGTAACTCTGCATCAATGAGTGGTGTTTAAAGAATGAAGGTGGTGTGCCATCAAAGCCAATGTCGAAAGCTAAAAAAACCATAGCACGTCAATAAAAAGTTAATTGGCAACGTGCATGCCATCAATAAAGTAGGAAAATGGGTCAACATCAAAGACATACAATGTCGCATCTCATTAATAGAGAATCATATACAATTTTGCATATCATCTATAGAATTGATTGAGTACTGTCGGGACTCCTGTATCACCGAATAATGCCGGATGGATTCTACGTCGTATACAGTCAATATTATAAGCTATCAGTATTATAACCATGTGGTTTATGTCAAATCTCACTGATGCCATATGCAATCAATGCCAATATTCACTATGAAGAAAGAATGGACATCGTAACTCATCAATATCGCTCTTTGTCCTCGTCACTCAACATTCATATCACCTATAGCCAAGTTGTAGGATTAAATGACGCCGTATGTATTTAATGCCGTAAGCTAACAATGTCACAGGGATATTGATGCCGCAAATGAACAATGCCGCCAATGTTTGATGTTGCGGCTATCTGATGCCATATGTTAATGATGGTGTAGGCTATTCAATGCCGCTGATTTATCGATGCCAAGAATTATCAATACCAACATATGATATCAATACCGATGACACTACTTCATGATGACGCCACTGCATATTAATTTTCCTCTATGTCAACTCCGCTTTATACTATTTTCGTTCAAATTGATAAATGCCTTCATTATTGGGATGAGGCTGAAGCTCTGTTATACACCCAGGACGTCGAAGGTCATCATTAGTCAAGGCCTAGTGCCTTGTGCCATTGACATTATCAACGATCAATCATCCCGAAGTCAAGCAGTTATGCCACACTTCCATCCTTATAAATACAGACCTAGGGGTATACAAGAGTAGGAGAATCATTCTTGTCTCATTTCTTACATTTTAAACTTTGTGAACCTAAATTGATTTGGGGATTTTAGAACCAATTGTAACACTCGAATTTTTGCACATAAGACCTTGTACATTCAACAATTGCATAGTATATGAATAAAGTAGACTTGAATGATGGTTTTCTTTCGAGTTCCAAAGCATTTTTGATTCTTACATCATAACTCACTTCGAATTCTAGAAGCACTCATAATCTCAAGTTTGAAGGCTATATTTTGAATTATTGACTTTTACATGAAATGTGATATGACTTTGACCTTGATATTAAACTTGTGCAAGACTTTCATGGATTCAATATGAACCATATGCCTTCCTAGCAACTTAGCTTAGGATTGCCTTAACCCAACCAAAATCCACCTTCCTTGCACCTTTGGGGTTAATGAAGAAAATCATTAACATTATAGAACCACGGATTTTGTGTTTGCACTATATAATTGAATATGGATGATATCGAAATTTTAACCATTATCAAATTCCCTAAGTCTAAAGTGATATAGTTTTGACGAAGAGAATTGGTGTAAAATGAATGTCACAATCGGAAAATGCTTCATAAAGTGAAATTGGATTTTATCGAAAATAAGTAAGTAATAAATTTGATTAAAATGTAATGAAGCTTGCTAAGTGGCCTATAAACGTTAACAGTTGAATAGTTCGATCTTAATCACTGAACAAATTTACACCACGAGTCACATAACCAAAATGATGAATTCTCTTTAGAACAAACGATTTAATCAATTTATAATTGTTCAAAATTAATTAATATTTATGAAATATTGATTATAAAATTTAAATATGATTTGAGGAATAAACATTGTTGTATGTGTGTGTTTACAATAGTAATAAATATATCGATCAATATGAGATATCAATAAGGAATTAAATTGGGTTTAATTAAATATATTTACTTGGGCTTAAATGCACTATTATCCCATGAAGTTGAAGGAAAAATTTCAGCATCAAAACTAGATACAGGGGTGGCCAAAATAGGGTAAAAGATTTTGTGATGGATGGTAGAGATTTAGTGAGAAAAGGTATGTGATGTCACCCACTTTTCTCTCTAATTCAACCATTATATAAGAAACCATAACCCTAAATTTAGAAGTGCTTTTGCTACCTCCTATCTCCTTCATCTTAGCCGAATTACACCTTCTAAAAGCTCCAACAAAACTCAAATATATGCGATTCAGGACTAGCAATTTGTAGAATAGAGAAGTTTTCAAATGAGGAGAACTCATCACTAGTTTTAGGTAAGTGTTCAGTCACACACACAATACACACACATGTATGTATGTATGTATATGTACGTATGTATGTTTGTATGAACAATATACAGTTATACAAAGGTTGTGTATCATATATATATTTTGTTATACATATAATGTGATTATTATATTGTTACCTAAGTGAGATTCTTATACGTATTGATGTTGTCACATATTGATTGATTATGCGTATATGTTTATAAAATACAAATAAAACAAATTTTCCATTATGGATCTGATACACAAGGTTAAAATCATAATATTTTACTAATTAATTTATACATATATAAATATGTTAATTAATTTGTTTATATGATTTGTATAAAACAGTAACGCATAAATAACTGAACTAATATTTTTCAATTGTATATTTACATTGATTATGATTTTTTTTAATGACTGTAAATAATTTTTTGTAATTACTTAATATATTTTATTATTATTTAATCATCTTATGAATTAATAAATTAATATAAAATAAATTATGTTTCGAAAATTCAATTTAAATTTTCTTAAATTAAATTGTCAACATAGAAGTTCTCAGTCAAAAAAATAACATTTTTTAAACCGATTATTGTAATTTTTAAGAATCCTTTTTAAATTTGGCTAAAAGTATTTAACAAATAAAAAGTAAAATTTTGAAATTTTTCATAAGCTATAAAAGGTTATTCCTGATTTTATGAAATTTCAAATTTTGAAATATTTTTTATTTAAATATTTCTATAATTTAGTTATTATTATTTAACTAATTAATGTGACGATCCAGAATTTTGAACGTTTGAAATTGCAATATTTAATTGATTTCAAATGTCTAAATTGTTAATTTAAGCTTGCATTTCAATTTAACTATGAATTCAATTTAATTATCAAATTTAATTATAGAAGATTTGGGTAAAATTTGAATCTTGATTTTTAAGCAGATTAAAAATATTTTCAAGGCTTAGAAAATTTATATTTACGATACTGAAGATAATGGAAGCTTCAGAATTGAATTTGGAATTGTTTTGTTCAGTTTTGAAAATTTATCATTTAAATTGATATTTAAAAATAGCCTTCCGAGGCACAATCTAGGATTTTGACGAAACCAGTTCCATTGGATTCATAATATTATATTATTATTGGATTTCAATTTTCGCAGTGTTTGGAGTGATCGTGTGACCGTATGATTGATAAACGCGCTGAAAATTAAATCAAAATTTAATTTGATAACTGGTTCAAAAAGCTGTCTTCTCTATACGATCGAATTTGGACTCAAAATTTTTTCCATTGCGTTTGGAATAGGCGTATAACATTATAACTCCTGGCAGCACGCCTCGATAGGAGATCGAAATTGTGAGTTGCAAGATTTGATACAATTTAAATTTAAATTTGAATTTGAAAAGAATATATTTATGTGTATTTAGTATAATATTGTATTCACAAGTAAAATGACACGTTCTCTCCTCTTATAACACTTGGCAAAGATGTTTACACGCGTCTCAAATAAAAAAAGGGATTAACTATCTCGTGAAAGCAAAACGAAAGAAAAGAAAAATCAAAATGCCGAGCTCATTTTTTTCACTCGCTCAAATCAAATTCAATAGCCACAGTTCTTTTGATAAAAAAAAGTTCTTGGTCCATCTCGTTCAAATTCAAATCAGCTCCTTTAAAAAGAAAAATTGATTCGTTCCTATTATATATAAAAAATTTGGATTGATGCTCGAGATAGACTCGAAGCTGGGCTTGGCAGCTCACGATTTGGTGTGTCGCGTTGAATTTGGAAGCGGCAAGTCGTCGTGGGTGGAAACTTGAGGGTCGCGAAGCAATCAAGTCGTGGGTTTGATCGCGAGATAGTCTGGGTGTTCGTCAGTACGGTAAGGGATGCCGTATGATTTTGGGGTTCGTCGTTCTCTGAGGCATATGCGTGCGCTCGCGTTTGAAGTTCTGGAGCGTGGAACGGCAACGTGGTGGCGACGGCTCCTCTGTAAGTCACGATTTTGAAGGAGGAGGGGGGATTCGAGGTCGAGATAGCGGCGGCTTCGACGGTCGAGTAGGTCGAGATGGTGATAAATGCAGTGTCGGTGTGGTTCTGGGCTTCGACATTTAGGGCATGGTTTCTTCCTTCTGTTATTACTCGAAAAAAAAATATTAAACATATGCAGATTTATTTATTTATTTTTATCAATGAAGTATGAAAATATTCCAGTCTTTAATGTATAGACATATATGTGTGTATGTGTGTTAGAAAGGAAAAAACTGCAGCAGGCATATATATATATATATATCCAATTTATGTATTTTGAATATTAATAATAATAACAGAAAAATTTAAAGGGTTGAAGTTATGTGAAAATAGATTTTTAGATCTATGAATTATTTTTAGTATAAGTGTGTGTGTGTGTATAGTTTCAAATTTAAAATAAATATATGTATCTTAATTTACTACTTATTTTAAATAAGGTGTTATAGTGATTTATTTGATTTATAAACTTATTTAATTTATTTTAGTTGCAAAAAGGGGTTTTAAAGGGAAAATTTATTTAAAATAAAATTATTAGTTTAAAAACCCAAATGATTAGTTTAAAATTAAAACTATTAGTCTAAAATAAAATCATTGGTGAATTAAAATTATCAAATGAAAATTGATTTTTCGATCATTTTGAATATTAATAAATTATGTAAATGTTTATACAAGGTCAAAACTGTGAAGAAAACAATATGGAATGAAAATGGATTACATGCGAAAGCAAAGGTGAGACCTTCTCACTCAAATTATAATAATTGTAAATTTCAATTATTGATGGATTGTTGAATTGTGATAGTTAAATTTAAAATTGTTGATTGTGTGCTTGGATGATAAATTATTATCAGTTATATTGAACTAGACCCTATGCACCGCATAATAGCGGATGATATCATATTAAACCCATATACCATGATATTCCACCTCGAAGTGGAATTGGTATTATATATGTATTTGAGTGATTGATTTCCCGCATTATATAGCGGATGAGACCCTATGCGCCGCATAGCAGCGGACGATATTTTATAAATCCCATATACCGCGATATTCCACCTCGAAGTGGAATGGGTATCTAATTTTGTGCTAACGTCTGTGGATGCAGGGAAACAGGTTGGAGGGATCCAACTGGATTTCTCAAATATTTAATTTGTTTCATATGTCGTGTGTTGATTATTTATAATCTCTGTGCGATTATATTGGTGATTAAAATCGTTGAAGGCTATAATTTAGCCAAATATATATTTTTGGTATCGTAGGATACCAGAAATAAATAAAAAATTGGATTTTGAAATTTGGGTATAAAATTTATAATAAATTCACTTAAAGAATTGGGTGAATTTAAAAGAAGAAATTTAAATAGATAAAGTTTTATTTTTGAAAATTTATTGAATAAATTCCCAAAAAAATACAGGGAAGGATTTTAATTAATGGGTTTGGGTAATACTATTCAAAAGTTGAACAATTTATTTAAAAACATGGATTTTAAATAGTTTGGAAGAGATAAAGGGAAATAAATTTTAGAAATTAAATTTGGAATTAAATTTGGTGTTTGAAAAGATTTCAGAAATTAATTTGAAAATTAATTTGGTGTTTAAAAATAAACCTTTGGGAAATCGATATGAAAATTGAATTGTTGATTGGAATAAATTTAGAAATAAATTTGGAATTGGATTTGGTAATTGAAATAAATTTTGTAATCAATTTGAAAATTGATTTGGTGTTGAAAGTGAATACTTGGGAATCGATATGAAAATCACATATTAGTGGATATCTAAAAATTTAAATCCAAAATGAGAATTTTATAAAAGAAACGGAAATTTGTTTTAAAAATAAACATTGTTCTATTTTTAAAAGTGTGGAAAGGAATTTATGGATTTGGAACGTAAATTTAAAATAAATCCAGAAAGATTTATAAATTGATTTGAATGAACCATTTTAGCATAAAAAGTGTATTTTCCCTGGAAAGCCGAGTATATTTGCAAAGTAGCATTTAAAATATAAATTAAAAGTTCTAGAGTTGCTTTTAGAAGAATATTTTGGATAAATTATTTTTCTTAAGTTATTTTGAAAATCTTTAAAGTAAAGATTTATTTAGTAAATTATAGAAGTGATTGTTTAAAGATTAAATTGGCATTTGTTTTAGAAAATAGTTATTTAAATATTTATACTTTATCTACTAATTTTATTTTAAAATTAGTTTGGACTTGAAATTTTATATGAGATATTAGTATATATTTTCATAACTAATATTTAAGCAAGCGTTTTAAAATGATTTTATCTTAAATGTTTCCAAGTATATTTTGGATAAGTATTTTAAATTATTTTTAAAGTATTTGAACTCGGCAAATTTTCAGTGAAATTAAATAAATATTTGGAAATTTACTCGACATGAGGAAGGTGATTTGAAATTTGTTTTCAAAGGATTGAAAGGTGAAAAGTGATTTGAAATTTGTGTTCAAATGGTTGAAATGTTAAAAATTTATCTTGCGAAGATTTATTGAAAATAAATAATTTAGGAAAACTTATTTGAAATCTGGTGGTTGTTGTGAATATTGAGTGCTAGTTAAATAACCGACTATCAATATTGACCTTTAAATGGCATTTGAATTTCAAAATGACCGAGGGTTGAATTCCAAATGGATATTTAAAACAACATCGAACCTTTGTGACTGTGATGGATCTTTTTCTTAAAATATCAAAGTGGAAATTTGTTGTGATTTGTTTTAAATCTAAATGTAACACTTATTTTTAAAAATAAGCGCTCGTTATTCGGATTCGCCGAGGGAGGACTTTGTGTCATAAAACCCATTCCGAATAATGATACGACAAAATGGGATTGCAATTGAAGATGGTGTTGAAGACCAGGTATTTTCGAAAACAAAAGGATTACTTGTCGAATGTCTCTACACCGGGTTGCTCCAGTATAGAGATTTTATCACCCTTTGTGATGAGGATTCCAGACGTTATTAGTGAATATCCGAATTGCAAGGGCTTCTTTAGGAGTTCCTTCGGTTCCGTTTGATCCCGGAATGGACTTGTATAGATGTGTGTTTGACGTTACACTTTTGAGATGTAAAGCTGGTTTCTATCAAATACATTTCAGTTGGTGGAAAGAATCTATTCTCTTAGCTTAACACCCTTCTCTGAGATGTACAAGCTTAGTGGTTATGTAGTTGATGGCTACTAGTGATATATTCCCAGATTGGTAACGTGGCATACGAAGTGCGACTGATCATTTGTTGATCAAAGCATGACTTTGTAAAAAGTGTAGTTTGTGGACGAGACTTCGTTGGACCTCACACCCCGGAAATGGTCGAAACAGGAAGGATGCGGCAAAGTTATTTGGGGTTAGCGCCCCCTGAGGGTATGTCATTTCTTCTGGAAAAAAGTAGTATCATGGTATGGAGACCAGATATTTTACCTATGTTGTTGCTGTAAATTTATTATACTATGTGGTTATTGCTTTGTGGTCGAGGATCCTCGGATAAAGGTCGCAAACGACCGGGGGATGGCATAATCGTGTAGTAGTTACCTAGTTACAGAGGTAACCCGGCCTTGTGTTGGCAGAGAGCCGGTTAAGTTCTCGAGGCATCCCTCCAGAGGCGTACCCATGTGGCATAGGAAGTTCCTCAGCCTGACCATTTGTTGAAAATCCAATCTTCAATACGCGCCTTGTACGGCTTTAGTTGTAGAACCTGCCATTTAACATGGTAGCTATAGTAGGCATACTATAATGGTACGTATGCTGGGTAAGATTAATATTATACTTGCAAATGTTTTCCACTATGCGATAATGATAATATTAAAAAGAATTTTGCGTATCAAGAATGTTTGACTATCATAAGGAGAAATCTCCTCCAATTGTGTGCTTGCATTGTGTGTGTGCGGGGAGGCCTTATGGTAGTTTCATTTTCCAAAAGCATAGCGGGTTTCTTTTTATTTTCTTTGTGAAAGATAACTATTTTTAAGATCTTACACCAATCTCATGACTGACCTGGAGTTTATTGTTCCCTTTCTAAACTTTGGGTGCCCATAATTTTCCACACGGGTAGCCTAGGGTCAGGTTATCATTATTCTGGAGCGAAGTCAAAAAAGTTGTTATGGAGATCTGGAGCTCAAGATGGATGGCGAGACGTATCACTTATTCTCTATAGTGTCCATTGCGTTGGGTTGGTGCAAGTCAAACTTTCCATGTAGTCAAGTTATAATGAATTTTAGTGTTGTATTGTGTGTCGTTGTAAACTCTGATGATGTAATGATGATGTATGTAAAACCAATATAGTTTTCTTGTTTTAAAGATATTCATTTATATATTGTATACTGTTCCACTGCAAAATGTGAGATTCTGTTATTGTTTCTATTTCTTCTTCTATTTTCTTCTTAAACCCTAGCGGTTCGGTTTTTCGGCTTTCGACTGTGAGACATTTGATACAGTGGACTTATTGATGTCGACTTTCGGGCGTCAAAAAATCGGACTGCTACACGTGGTATCAGAGCATTTGGTTAAGTGACAACATTGGCTCGGATGGGTGTTACTCATTAGAGATAGAGCCATCAGTACTCTAGAATAAGTTTGAGTGTAATAATAGATATGAGCGCGTATTTGTTAGTGAACATAAAAATTGTTTTATATTGTGTTGCCTTATCGGTTGATAGTTTATAGATTCTAGTCGGTACAGTTTGGCCAACTGCATCGATAGGGGTTTCTAAACTCTTAAACAAGATAAACCGACACTGGATTGTTTTAAAATCGGGTAAATGAGATAATTAGACCCTTGCGCCGCATAATAGCGGATGATATTATATTAAAACCATATACCGCGATATTCCACCTCAAAGTGGAATGGGTATTTAGTTGTTGTGCTAACGTCTTTGGATGCAAGGAAACAAGTTGGAGGGATCCAACTAGATTCCTCAAATATTTAATTTGTTTCATATGTTGTGTGTTAATTATTTATAATCTCTGTGTGATTATATTGGTGATTAAAATCGTTGAAGGCTATAATTTAGCCGAATATATTTTTTGTATCATAGGATACCAGAAATAAATAAAAAAATTGGATTTTGAAATTTGGGTAGAAAATCTATAATAAAATCATTTGAAGAATTGGGTGAATTTAAAAAAAGAAATTTAAATAGATAAAGTTTTATTTTTGAAAACATATTGGATAAATTCCAAAAAAATATAGGGAAGGAGTTCAATTAATGGATTTGGGTAATACTATTCAAAAGTTGAAAATTTTATTTAAAAATATGGATTTTAAATAGTTTGGAAGAGATAAAGGGAAATAAATTTTAGAAATTAAATTTGGAATTTAATTTGATGTTTGAAAAGATTTTAGAAATCAATTTGAAAATTAATTTGGTGTTTAAAAATAAACCTTTAGGAAATCGATATGAAAAATGATTTGTTGAATGAAATAAATTTAGAAATCAATTTGGAATTGGATTTGATAATTGAAATAAATTTGGAAATCAATTTGAAAATTGATTTGGTGTTGAAAGTGAATACTTGGGAATTGTAAATCGTATATCAGTGGATATTAAAAAAATTAAATCCGAAATGGGAATTTTATAAAAGAAAGGGAAATTTGTTTTAAAAATAAACATTGTCTTATTTTTAAAAGTATGGAAAGGAATTTACGGATTTGGAATGTAAATATAAAATAAATCCAGAAAGATTTGTAAATTGATTTGAATGAACCATTTTAGAATAGAAAGTGTATTTTCCCTGAAAAGGCTAGTATATTTTCAAAGTAGTTTTTAAATTATAAATTAAAAGTTCTAGAGTTGGTTTTAGAAGAATATTTACGAGAAATTATGTTTCTTAAGTTATTTTGAAAATCTTTAAAGTAGAGATTTATTTAGTAAATTATAGAAGTGATTGTTTAAAGGTTAAATTGATATTTGTCTTAGAAAATGGTTATTTAAATATTTATACTTTATCTGCTAATTTTATTTTAAAATTAATTTGGACTTGAATTTTTATATGAGATATTAGTATAATATTTTCATAACTAATATTTAAGCAAGCGTTTTAAAATGATTTAATCTTAAATGTTTCCAACTATATTTTGGATAAGTATTTTGAATTATTTTTAAAGTATTTGAACTCGGCAAATTTTCAGTGAAATTAAATAAATATTTGGAAATTTACTCCACGTGAGGAAGGTGATTTGAAATTTGTTTTCAAAGGATTGAAAGGTGAAAAGTGATTTGAAATTTGTTTTCAAATGGTTGAAGTGTTAAAATTTTATCTTGCAAAGGTATGTTGAAAATAAATAATTTGGGAAAATTTATTCGAAATCTGGTGATTGTTGTGAATATTGATTGATAGTTAAATAACCGACAATATTGTCCTTTAAATGGCATTTGAATTTCAAAATGACCGGGGGTTAGTTTCCAAATGGATATTCGAAAACCACATCGAACCTTTGTGATTGTGTTGGATCTTTTGTTTAAAAGATCAAAGTGGAAATTTGTTGTGATTTGATTGAAATCTGAATGTAACACTTATTTTTAAAAATAAGCGCTCGTTATTTGGATTAGCAGGGAGAGGACTTTGTGTCATAAAAACCATTCCGAATAATGATACGACTAAATGGGATTGCAATTGAAGATGGTGTTGAAGACCGAGTATTTTCGAAAACGAAAGGATTACCTGTCGAATGTCTCTACACCGGGTTGCTCCGGTATAGAGATTTTATCACCCTTTGTGATGGGGATTCCGGACGTGGTTAGTGAATATCCGGATTGCAAGGGCTTCTTTAGAAGTGCCTTCATTTCCATTCGATCTCGGAACGGACTTGTATGGATGCGTGTCTGACATTACACTTTGAGATGTAAAGCTGGTTTCTATCAAATACATTTCTGTTGGTGGCGGAGAATTTATTCTCTTAGCTTAACACCCTTCTCTGGGACGTACGAGCTCAGAGGTTATGTAGATGGCTACTAGTGATATATTCCCAGATTGGTAACGTGGCATACGAAGTGCTGTTGATCATTTGTTGATCAAAGCATGACTTTGTGAAAAGTGTAGCTTTATGGACGAGACTTCGTCGGACCTCACACCTTGGAAATGGTCGAAACAGGAAAGATGCGGCAACGAAATTTGGGGGTAGCACCCCTGAGGGTATGTCATTTCCTTCTAGAAAAAGGTAGTATCATCGTATGGATCGTAGATATTTTACCTATGTTGTTGCTGCAAATTTATTATACTTCATGATTATTGCTTTGTGGTTGAGGATCCTCGGATAAAGGTCGCAAACGACCGGGGGATGGCGTACTCGTGTAGTAGTTACCTAGTTATAGAGGTAACCCGACCTTGTGTTGGCAGAGAGCTGGTTAAGTTCTCGGGGCGTCCCTCCAGAGGCGTGCCCATGTGGCGTAGGAGGTTCCTTAGCCTGATCATTTGTTGGAAATCCAATCTCCAATACACGCCTTGTACGGTTTTAGTTGTAGAACTTGCCATTTAACAGGGTAGCTATAGTGGGCATACTATAATGGCACGTATGCTGGCTAAAATTAATATTATACTTGCAAATGTTTTCCACTATGCACTAATGATAATATTAAAAAGAATTTTGCGTATCAAGTATGTTTAACTATCATAAGGAGAAATCTCCTCCAATTGTGCGCTTGCATTGTGTGCGTGCGGGGAGGCCTTATGGTAGTTTCATTTTCCAAAAGCATAGCGGATTTCTTTTTATTTTTTTGTAAAAAATAACTGTTTTTAAGATCTCACACCAGTCCCATGACTGACCTAGAGTTTATTGTTCCCTTTCTAAACTCTGGGTGCCCATAATTTTCCACACCGGCAACCTAGAGTAGGGTTATGATTATTCTGGAGTGAAGTTAGAAAAGTTGCTGCGGAGATATGGAGTTCAAGCTAGATGGCGAGACGTATCACTTATACTCTATAGTGTCTGTTGCGTTGGGTTGGTGCAAGTCAAAATTTCCATGTAGTCAAGTTATAATGACTTTTAGTGTTGTATTTTGTGTCGTTGTAAACACTGATGATGTAATGATGATGTATGTAAAACCGATATAGTGTTTTTGTTTTAAATATATTCATTTGTCTATTGTATATCGTTCCGCTGCGAAATGTGAGATTCTGTTATTGTTTCTGTTTCTTCTTCTATCTTCTTCTTCTTAAACCCTAACGGTTCGGTTTTTCGGCATTCGACTGTGCGGCATTATATACAGTGGACGTATTGATGTCGACTTCCGGACGTCAAAAAATCGAACTGTTACATGTGGTATCATAGCATTGGGTTAAGCGACAACCTTGGCTCTGGTGGGTGTTACTCATTAGAGATAGAGTCAGTAGTACTCTAAATTGATTTTGAGTGTAATAATAGATATGAGCGCGTATTTGTTAGTGAATATAAAAATTGTTTTATGTTGTGTTGACTTATCGGTTGAAAGTTTATAGATTCTGGTCGGTGCAGTTTGGCCAACTGTATCGATAGGGGTTTCTAAACTCTTAAATAAGATAAACCGACATGGTATTGTTTTAAAATCGGGTAAATGAGATAATTTACCCAAAATATTTTTGGTATATAAAAGGAAATAATCTTTGTAAACTATTATAGTATATGGTTGCTTGGCTGTTAGGAAGAGATAATACTAAATTATTATCGTTTGAGTGTGAAAGTTGAATAAGAAATTGAAATCATAATCAAAAGCCGAGAAAAAAAATCCATATACAAATGGGATTTGTAAATATAAATTGTAGATGTGATTTATAATTTGGAATATAATTCCAGAGGAATATTTAAAAGAAATTGAAAGATTTTGAAAATTTTAGAGATTTGGAAAAGTTTAAATCCCTTTTTGGTTTGAAAAAGGTTTTCAAAGGTTTTGGAAAAATATTTTTGAAGGGATGAAAGCTCTAAACTCTTTTCGGTCGCTGGAAAATATTTCCGATGATGATCGCGACATCATCGGTGTTCATTTTCGAGTTTCCAGGAGTGGAATTGCTGTCAAATTATTTTAAAAAGGAAGTTGTTTGGAAAACTGGGTTTGATTTTGGAAGTTCAAAAGATAATTTGAATTGATTTCAAAATTGGTTTTGAAAAGTTGAAAAGACTCTGGAATCTGATAAAAATAGTTATGGAATAAAATTTATTAAGGTGAAAAGTAAAATTGTGAATGAATAAATAAATTTACAATTGCAAGTAAATGAAAGTGAAATTGAAAGTTGGAATTCATTTCGAATTTCTAAGAAAATAGAATTGAATTGGAATTGAATTTGATTTGTGATAAACAAAGAAAAATATTAAACTAAAAATTAGTAAGTGAAACTAATTGAAGGAATAACAAATTTAATATGTTTTGAAATGAATTGAATTTAATATTTATAAATAAAAGGTAAACTGAATTCATATGGAATTTGAAATCCAGTTTAAATATAAGTGGTTATAAACCAAATTGGTGAATTGAAAATAATTTTTTTGGGAGTGAACAAAAGAATAAAACTAGAATTGAAACTAAATATTGAAAACCAATTTGAATTGTGTGAAATAAAATGAAGTTGTAAAATTAGTTCGAAGTGAACTGAAGATAATAAAGGTGGAAATAAAAAAATGGGTTGAGATTAAATGAACTGGAATTTGTAATGAATTAGTAGATGAAACTAATTTAAAATAGTGAGATGAGTCAGTTGTGAATGAATGATAGTTGATAAAACTCAATATTCAGAGGGTAAATTGAATCCAAATTAAATTGAAATTCTAAATTGAATTCAAATGAAATTGAAAATGCAAGATTGAATGATAATGGATATATAACTTCAATATTGAAGTAAAAAAGGTATAAGATGTATATATTGAAAATTCTGTAAAGAAATGAATTAAATGATTTTGGATATGGTAATTGGATATTATTGCTTTCTAGCATTCAGGTGTTTAAAAAAAAGAGGGGCAAAAGATAAATTTGAGTTGCTCGACAAAAGGTATGTATTTAAATTTCAATATGAAATTTGATGATCTTCTTGTCCAGCCGCTTGACTTTTTGTTTACTTTTGAAATCTGGGGGCCCGTTGTGGCATTTTGTAGTCGTACCGAGCTAGCCGCGGAAAGGAGGCGCTGGCGATTTTTTTTGAAAATTTATGGAGTTAGAAAAATTTTAAGAAAATTTTGAAAATTTAAAATTTAATTTTGAATTTCAATTTGAATTGTTAAAGAAAATAAAGTTGTTTGGAAACTATGAAAGATTTTGGAAAGTTAATTGAAGTAATAATGGATCTTTAATAAAAAGGATTTGTTTGGCAAGTTGATAAAATTGTTTAGTTTTGGGAAAATAGTTATCGGGTTAAGGATCATTCTTCTTAACTAGTAATTTTGGGGCGAATTCTTTTGTGGGGGGAGGATGTGATGATCCAGAATTTTAAAAGTTTGAAATTGAAATATTTAATTGATTTCAAATTTTTGAATTGTTAATTTTAGCTTGCATTTCAATTTTAACAATGAATTTAGCAATTTAATTATCAAATTTAATTATAGAAGATTTGGGTAAAATTTGAATCTTGATTTTTAAGCGGATTAAAAATATTTTCAACGCTTAGATATTTGATATTTACAATACTGAAGATAATGGAAGCTTCAGAATTGAATTTGGAATTGTTTTGTTCAGTTTTGAAAATTTATCGTTTAAATCAATATTTAAAATAGTCTTCCTAGGCACAGTCTTGGATTTTGAAGAAACCAGTTCCATTGGATCCGTAATATTGTATTATTATCGGGTTTCAATTTTCATATCGTTTGGAGTGATCGTGTGACCAGACGATTGATAAACGCGCTGAAAATGAAATCGAAATTTAATTTGATAACTAGTTCAAAAAACTATCTTCTCCGTACGATCGAATTTGGACTCGGAACTTTTTCCATTGCGTTCGGAATAGGCGTATAGCATTATAAATGCCCGGCGGCATGCCTCGATAGGAGATCGAAATTGTGAGTTGCAAGATTTGATACAATTTAAATTTGAATTTGAATTTGAAAATAATATATTTATGTATATTTAGTATAATATTGTATTCACAAGTAAAATGACACGTTCTCTCCTCTTTTAACACTTGGCAAGGATGTTTACACGCGTCTTAAATAAAAAAAGGATTAATTATCTCGTGAAAGAAAAATGAAAGAAAGATAAAAAATCAAAATGTCGAGCTCATTTTTCTCTCTCGCTGAAATCAAATTCAATGGCCGTAGCTCTTCTGATAAAAAAACAAATGTTCTTCATCCATCTCGTTCAAATTCAAATTAGCTCCTTTAAAAAGAAAAATAGATTCGTTCCTATTATATAAAAAATTTGGATCGATGCTCGAGATAGACTCGAAGCTAGGCTCGGCAGCTCGCGATTTGGTGTGTCGCGTTGAATTTGGAAGTGGAAAGTTGTCATGGGTGGAAACGTGGGGGCCGCGAAGCTATCAAGTCGTGGGTTTGATCGTGAGATAATCTGGGTGTACGTCAGTACGACAAGGGATGCCGTTTGATTTTGGGGTTCCCCGTTCTCTGAGGCATATGCGCGCACTCGCGTTCGAAGTTCTGGCGCATGGAATGGTAACGTGGTGGCAACGGCTCCTGTGTAGGTCGCGACTTTGAAGGAGGAGGGGGGATTCAAGGTCGAGATAGTGGCGGCTTCGACCGTCGAGTAGGTCGAGATGGTGATAAATGCAGTGTTGGTGTGGTTCTGGGCTTCGACATTTAGGGTATGGTTTCTTCCTTCTGTTATCACTCAAAAAATAAAATAAAATATTAAACATACGTAGATTTATTTATTTATTTTTATCAATGAAGTATGAAAATATTCCAGTCTTTAGTGTATACACATACACACATGTGTGTGTGTGTGTTAGAAAGGAAAAAAAACTGCAGCAAGCATATGTATGCAGTTTATGTATTTTAAATATTAATAACAATAACAGAAAAATTTAAAAGGTTGAAGTTATGTGAAAATAGATTTTTAGATCTATGAATTATTATTTTTATAAGTATATATATAGTTTCCAAATAAAAATAAATATAAGTTTCTTAATTTGCTAGTTATTTTAAATAAGGTGTTATAGTGATTTATTTGCTTTATAAACTTATTTAATTTATTTTAGTTGCAAAAAGGGGTTTTAAAGGGAAAATTTATTTAAAATCAAATTATTAGTTTAAAAACCCAAATAATTAGTTTAAAATTAAAACTACTAGTCTAAAATAAAATCACTGGTAAATTAAAATTATCAAATGAAAATTGTTTTTGCGATCATTTCGAATATTAATAAATTATATAATTGTTTATATAGGTCAAAGTTGTTAAGAAAACAATATGGAATGAAAATGGATTGTAATTGAAGATGGTGTTGAAGGCCGGGTAATTTCGAAAATGAAAGGATTACCTGTCGAATGCCTCTACATCGGGTTGCTACGGTATAGAGATTTTATCACCCTTTGTGATGGGGATTCCGGACGTGATGAGTGAATATCCGGATTGCAAGGGCTTCTTTAGAAGTACCTTCGATTCCGTTCGATCCCGAAACGAACTTGTATGGATGTGTGTTCGACGTTACACTTTGATATGTAAAGCTGGTTTCTATCAAATACATTTCTATTGGTGGCGGAGAATTTATTCTCTTAGCTTAACACCCATCTCTGAGACGTACGAGCTCAGAGGTTATGAAGTTGATGGCTACTAGTGATATATTCCCAGATTGGTAACATGGCATACGAAGTGTTGTTGATCATTTGTTGATCAAAGCATGGATTTGTGAAAAGTGTAGCTTTGTGGACAAGACTTCGCCTGTAACAGCCCGCAAATCCGTAACCCTTGAGTCAACACTATTCTACATCAATTAACTCAAGTGGAACAGAAATACGAACCATTAGGGTTAAAGAAGAAGGGATAGAAGAAGAAGAAGAAACTAAACAATATCAGAATCTAACCATCGTAGCGGAATAAAATATAATAGTAAATAATAGATCTTTACACAAAATGAAACTATATTGGTTTTATACATCATATCATCAGAGCACCTCATACAAATAACATTTATCAGTCAGACAAATTCCATACAATCACAGCAAAGGATATATATATACTAGTACGGATAATATGTCTCGGACTCCAGCTCCTCTCCTGCTCCATAGCATCCTGTCCTGAACATATAATACTCGGTCTGACCCGAGCATTATAATGAAATAACACCCGAGTCAGTCTGGAATACCAGCTGATAATAATGCACCCAAATTGATTATTAAAGTTTAAAAAATCCTGTGAAAACAAAAGCATCTCGTAAGACCACGCCACAAATAAAGATGTCGGGTTTTTACCTTACGATAGCTAAAACACTTTTTATAGAAATCCTCTGATATTATAATAGGGTCTATATACAAATACTTATAAAATAGCCAAAATTGTTACACCTATTAAATTCCAGCTACTAGCCACAGAGTGGGTAATACAAACAAAACTCATAAAAGGCTCGTAGGGAGAATGGATTTCCAATAATGACTAGGAACTGGGGTACCACCTGTCACAGTACCTGGTCTAGATCAGTATACCGAGGACCACGTCCGATCCCCTGCAACACAAGGCCCGGACTACCCTTTATTGGATAGTCCCGAGTAAGATCACCCCACGGTTGGGATCAGCAACCGTACCACTAAGCTGAAATAAAAGGGACATCTAGATAGGAATGACCTTACCCGGAAATGGGTGCTGTTCACCAAGCCTTGTTGCATATCCCTTGATTTTCAGTCATTCCCGGTTGATGAGGCTTGAGGCTAAGAGTTACCTTTTAGAACGTTTCACTTAGAATGCCCATCGCCCACCCGATGATGTTCCGAAAGCATTCATCCTTACAAGTCCGTCCCGGGTTCGAACGGAACCAAAGGCACTACTCCTACTACATCCATTTTGGAAATATCCTCAGGATTAGTAGCGACTAGCCCTTGCACTTCACTGCTCCATCTTCGACTCCGAACATGTTTTTCCTCGAAACGTACAAACCGGATCGAAGTGGTTTTCGAGAATTAAATCTTGATCCCGGTCTCTTCGAAACGATCAACGCATTTGTCCAATATTGATAGTCGGTGATTTAACTATCAATTAACATTTACAAACATCCATCACACAATAAATAATTGCCCAATTATTTATTTTCCTCAAAAATATCTTTGTAAGATATGATTCATTTTCAAATCCCGTTGAAAACACTTTTCAAACTCAATTCTTTTCATGGAATAAATTCCCAAATTGTTACTTCCCTTGAAAACATCCAAGTACCACTGTTTAAGGTTTAAAATAATTTTAAATTCTTCATTCTTGAAAATACATTAAACATTTATATTAAAACTTCTTACACACTTGATTTAAATATATATACATATATATTTTTAAAACATATCTCAAATAAAATTGCTTAATAAAATATAAATTATTATTTTTAAAATAAAGTTAAGTGATACTAGATTTTAAAATAAAGCTATGAAATGCTATACAAGTTTCGAATAAAACTTTAACTAATTTTCTTTAAAATATCACCATTTTACAAACATAAATATTAATAATATCGCTTTAAAACTTAATGCCCATTTTTCCTTAATTAATTATTACTATAACTACTTTAGTACATATTTACTATTGAAAACTCTGCAACCTACATAAGAATTTTCTTAAAACATTCTTTTGAAATCAAATTTAAAACTTTTTATCTTATACTTAGAAATCTACTTAAATGTACTTGGCTTTCAAGGAAATACACTTCCATCTTAGAATAACCAAAGAATTCTTTTATCCATCCAACACGTTTTATCCCAATTCAATTTTACGTTCATCCCATAAAATCCTTTCCATACTTTAAAAATAGCTCCTTTTACTTCTAAAAGCATTGATATTTCGTGGAAATCACTTTCAAATATGTGTTTAAAATATTTAAAATAAAACTTTAAGAAACTATTTAATTGAAAATAATACTTACGGAAATATATAGGGGCTTCCTAAGTACTTTAAATAAAATTTAGTTTTTAAAATAATGTTATTAAATTAAATATTTATATTATAGTTTCTTGGAAAACTTAATACTACTTTACCTTTTAAAAATAAAAATAAAAAAATACCATAATTACTAAATCAAACATTTACTTTCACTTAAAAACATTTTAACATAATATTTCTTTCTAAAATATTCTATAACATACTTAAATTGTAAATTTATAATTTGAAATCTTTCTTAAAAAAACAAAATAAAATTTCCAGGAGAAAGCACACTTCTCATTCTTTTAAAAATAAATCTCGCTATTCTTTAAACCATTCATAATTCCTATATAGATCACATTTCCAAAACATTTCAAATTATCAACCAAGTTCTTGAACTTAATTCCTTTTTAAATTCTTTACTTAGGAATTTCTTTTATATCCTTTGAACCCAATTCATCTATTTATATATAAAATTTTCAGGTTGTATTCACCCAATCTCAGCACAACACAATTTAAACTTCAATTTAATTCATCACAGCATATAAGTAAAACACGGCATATCAAGATCTAAACAATTTATCACAGAATAATAAATAAGATATATCACAGAATATAATTTAATTTTTATTTGCGAGGGATCCAGTTGGATCCCTCCAACCTGTTTTCCCCGCATCCACAGATATTAGCACAATAAATAGATATCGATTCAATTTGATAATAATTATCATATTCAACCAATCAAGCAATCATTTAAATATTGACTATTTAAATTGACTAGTATTCCAGATGTGAGTTAAACTCACCTTGGATTTTCAGCGAGGGTTCAAATTTAAATTAAATCGAATGGCATTCAATTTAACCTATATTTTTACTTGCTCGGAACGATTCCAGAACTGCTCCACTACGTAGTACGCGCCTCGGCGATTCCTGCGTCGCCAGTTTCGTCTGAATCTGACAACGTGTGCATTAGATATGAATTTTCAAAGTTAAATTACCAATTTAAAAACAATTTCTTTTAAATTTTAAGTTTATTATAACCAAACAATCACGGCCGCACAAAGCATCAGGAAATCAAAGCCGTCCCTCCTATCTTCCTCACGTACGTGAATACACAGTCAAGGCCAAACCCATCATCATAATTTAGGGTTAACAACCGCGACCACCACGGCGAACTCGGCGACCATCCAAGACCTCCACCTCGAAGCTCATCCCACACTCTCCCTTCGGCCGAAGCAGCGCCGAGCTCGGTCACCTCCTCCATCACGATGACGAGCTCGAATGCAAGCCACACGGTGAAAAATTGCACCTCCAAACGACGAATACAAACAAGATCCACCGTTGGATCTGAAGCTCTCCCCGCCCTCTACGACATTCCAGTTGGAAGTTTTCGCGATTGCTTGATGGATTGATCGATAGTTGAAGAGGAAGGTGGATGATTTTCGGCCATTGGAGTTAAATAAGCGGCGGCTCTAAAAATAATTGGGGTTAGGGTTCGTTATGCGTATATATATACCTTTATCCGATTATATTAATATTTAATTCACCTTAAAGTAACTTTTCCAATCGATCTCCAAACAACGCATGCCGATAGGTGTTTCTAAGGTTTTACCTACGTTCCGAACCCAATGGAACGTGTTTCAGAGGCTAATTTGATTGTATGCGCAAGTTACAGAAATAAACAGTTAATTTTAAATTAAATCGATTAAAGTATTTTCTATGCGTTTTAAGCTGCCGGGGTCAAACGACAACTTTGATTGCTACGAAAATTGAAATCCGATAATAACTAACTATTACGGATCCAATGGGACTGGTTTTGTTGAATTCTAAGACTGTGTCCCGGAAGGCTGTTTTAACTCGTCGATTAAATCGAGCGATTTTCACAATCGTCGAAATCATCTAAAATTTTACTTTTAAAATTTTATTAACTTAATTATAATTCATATAGAATTTATAATCACATTAAAATCATTCTAATTCGTTTTAAATCAAAATCTGAATATTTGCATTAGCATATTATTAAATTCCACTATTAAATTAATATAAAATTCCAAATTCAATCTATCGACTATTAGTTCCATCTAATGGTCCAATATTACTATTTAAATAAAGATAAACATAAATAAATTTTTAGAAACCATTTTTATATTTATTTACACTCAGATTCACCCATTTATCCCAATTCTAATATTAAGCTATTATTATTCAAATTTCAATTTCATTTCCGTATTTGAAATTTAACTAATTCTATTAACTTAACCAAAATCTTTTTATTTCAAAATCAAATTATAATCCATATTCGACATTTAAAATGAATTAAATGTTCAAATTTGGCGACCCAAAATTCCAGGTCGTTACATTCCTCCCCCTTTACCCGAAATTTGCTAAGGTAGAAGAATGTTCCAAACCCAATAGCGGAACTTACTTAGTGAGAATCTCAGATTCACTATGGTCAAAATCTTTAGTTACAAATCAAAACTACTAGTTTCGATTCCTATTCCAAATCCTTTTCATTTTAAATTGTTATTTGAAATCAATTTTGTCGTTAATGAAACATTTCAAATTTTCCAAAAATTTTCTAACTCCCAAAATTTCCGGAAAATTTTGCCAGTCTTCCCTATACGGAGGAGCTTTTGCAATATCACAATAGATATAAATACATATACGTCGACCCACACGGTCGGAAAAACCAAAAACAGTTCATATTTCCTATTTTTATTGTGTAGGCGTACCTTTATTAGCATTTTAACAGCATGCGGCTAATTTAAATTGCATATACACACTCCAACTCTATCTACTGCCTCCCATATCTGTACTTACTCAAACAAACACATCAGTTTCCAATAATATGAGCATTTATCAACATTCTTTTCATTAAACTACCCCAACTTTTCAATTTCATAGTTTAAACAAGCAAACTTCACAATTTATCAATGTTAACCATATTTTATCCGCAATTCAAGGATTTCAATCACCTTTTTAAATTTCTTATACAAGTCCAAACTTCATTTTATTTCACTTGAATGATTTACATTCAATCTCACTATATATAATTCATATTTATTACAACAAATTCATTTTTGTGCCAAATAAGCACATATTCACATCATTTTGATTTAACATGTGTATTACTTCCATCGATTTTAATTCCACATTGATTTATAATTGAGTTTTTATTTTTAAATTTGATACACTTGCATTTCCTTTATGATTCACTTTCATTCATATGCAAAAATCACTTAATAAAATTTCAATCCATTCCAATTGATTCAAAACCCAATTCCATTTGCTTCCTTAAACCCACTCAATTCCGAAAACAACAAAACCTTTTAAGGTTATCCAAGCAAGTGACCATCACTACAGCTTAAACCATTTAAAATTAATTTCCAACTTAGATTTGTATTAATTTAATTCAATTCTGCATGGTTCACAATCCAAGCATTCTTATCACCTTGCAATTATTAAATTAAATTCTTCCCTTACATTTTTATTTCATTAACCAATTCAAGTTTATATTAACATCATTCCATTCTGGATTATTTACAACCCATATATCCTTATTTTATCACAATAATTAATTAAAACCATTTCACTTGCAATTCAATTTTATTACCTAAACAAAATTTATCCAAGACAACATTATAAAGCTCGACCACAATTATTATTTAATTTTCTTAAGTTCTTCCACAATATTTTCATTATCTTCTTATATCTATTAACTCCGCCTCGGTTTTGACTCGGCGACTTGAAACGATACCGACCTAACAGGCTAAGAAGGATGCCGACCTAAGACCTAAGAGGCTAAGGGGGATGCCGACCTAAGGCCCAAAAGAATACCGACTTAAGGTTGAACAGTTGCCGACCTAAAACTTAACAAGAACGCCGACCCAACTGCCTAAAACAAGATAGCTGCCGACCTAAGATAGCTACCGACCTAAGATAGCTACCGACCTAAGATAGCTACTGACCCAGGATAGCTACCGACCTAACTATCCCGAGAATTTGCCGATCTAACCACTCAGGACAGGGACAAGATCATGAACTATACATAAGTCGCAACCGACCTATGACCTATGTTAAGTCGTTCACGACCCATGCAAAGGAAGGCAAGTTAAATGCAGCTAATTGGCACAGTGGCCTCTTAACTCGTACGCGATCCAGGACTTACCAGTTAGGCCATGACTTGCGACTTGCCAGTTAACTCGTTCACGACTCACGACCTAGCTTGAGTCGTCCACGACCTAAAGCTACTAAATGTAAGCCCGATGCCATACTACTGATGCAAGTTTGTGTTGACTCGGGGGCGACCTGGGACTTGTACAAACAGACCTATGTGAAACCAAGGGGTTTGGCCAGATGAGTCGGCCACGACTTACCATAGACCGGTCACGACTTACGACCTAAGGGGAGAATTTTCCTATAAATACCAACCTACCTCAAACATGAAAAGGACTTTTGGCCGACCTCTTTAAGCGCCGATACTCTGCTGAATTCTCGACTCACTCAACACTTCAAGTACGAAAGGCATCTCAACTAACTTCGAGAGGAAATTTAACGCAATCTACATGGATTTAAAGAATTCTTCTGCATCAAAGTTCTAGTTGTTTGTCTCATCGGAATTGTAATTGAAGATTGTTGTAAAGTTGTAATCGATTCAGTAATAAAGAGAATTAAAGTGGATGTAGGCTTACCCTAAGCCGAACCACTATAAAAACTGTTGTTTTTTCTGCTTTCTCTGTGATTTTTCTACTTGTTTTTAGTTCCCGTGTTCACGGGTGGTGCTTTCGCTCAACTTCAATCTACACCGGGGTGTTAGCGTCTGATTTTTATGTTAACATTTTTGGTGCTTTCACTGAGAATTGAACTCAAGAAACTTCCACTATTGCTCCGCGAAGGATTGTTGAAAGGATTTCTTTTAAAACCAGAAGTTTATTAGAAATAATGGCTCCTGGGAGAAAACAAAGTTCTGTAAGATCCGACAATGTTCAAGAGAATACTGCTACCTCTCCTCCTTCAAGTCAAGCAGCTCCAACTGTTGGAGTTACTCGAGCAGAGTTGGACGCCGTAGTTTTGGGGCTGAATCAATAATTGAATGCTCAGAATGCGCAGTTGGAAGCCCATAATGCCCTGATCTTGAGTAAATTGAATGATCTGCTTGGGGCAAACCGTCAACCGGGTAATAATGATGGGAACCCTACTGTGGGAGTTCAGGATGTTGAAGGGAACATTTCTCAAAGAGCCGCAGACCCTGTAGAAAGGACTCCTCTTCAAGCTGGAGGAGCAGGGCCGTAGCCGACCCTCCGTGAACGATTGTCAAGACAGAATTCAGAGAGAGTGGCTGATGTGTGCCCTCCAGAGCCTGTAAATGATGAAGATTATTTTTCGGGAATGGTCCGTCAAATCATGAAGGAAAGTATGCGAAGAGATGAAGATGAGAAAGAGTGGGGTTTTGCTCTAAGCAAAACTCCATTTTCTGAAAGGATCTTAAAGGCGGAGTTCCCAAGGAAATTCGTTCCCCCTACTATTCCGTCTTACAAAGGGACGAGTGACCCTAACGAGTTTCTGTATAAATACGACTGGCATATGACTGGTGCCTGGGCGTCTGATGAAATTAAATGCCGATACTTCCCGGTATATCTAGATGGTGTAGCTCTATTGTGGTTTACAAAGCTGCCGGTCAGGTCCATCGATCAGTTCTCCGATTTGACCAGGAAATTCAAGGAGCAATTTCGATTGTATGCTTCTAAAGCAAAGGACATAATGTCGCTGTCAAGTCTAGAGAAAAATCCGAGAGAATCTATCAGGTCGTTTTTGAATCGCTTTAACATAGCATTGGCTGAGGTAGATAATGCTGGGCCACGCATGGTCCTGACATACTTGATGAGGGCGATTGACAAATCGAGTGAATTTGAAAAATGGTTGAAAATGAAAGAACCAAACTCACTTGACAAATTCTACAAGAAAGCGGATGAATTCATGCGCTTGGAGAGCCTCCAAACACTGGCTAAGGTGGTATCAGCAGAAGCCGGGAACAATGGTGCTCCTTCGAACAAGAAAGAACCTAACACTCAGAAAAGGGGAAATGATGGTGGAAAGAAATAGGGAGATGCTAAGAAAGGCCGTTCTTTCAATTTCACACCCTTGACCGATACCCTTGAAAACATCTACTTTGCAACCAAAGATGATGTCAATTATCCGACACCACCTAAAATGAGAGTTGCAATTAAGATGGAAAAAAGTGGAAGGTTCTGCCGGTTCCACAACCAGCCCGGCCATGACACCAACGAATGCCGCCAGTTGAAAGAGGTAATTGAACAACTCTTGAAGGAAAACAAACTCCAACAGTATGTGAAAAGGAACAGAAATGCCCCAGCTTCGTCAACTCAAGGACAGCAAGTTCCCGCTCACCGTCCTGGCTCAAGTGAGAAGGCCGTGGAACATGAATCGGAAAGGCCTGTCATCAATATAATAACTGGAGGACCTCACCCAGCAGGTAGAAGCTGGGGCGAGATGGAAAAGTATGCCCGGGCCTTGAGGCATGTACCAGCTGAAGAGAATGTTTTTGTTTTAGAGAATGATGCGCCTTTAAAGCAACAAAAGACTTCCGCAGATGATATTGTATTTAGTGCTAGAGATTCTTTGGGTATCGAGGCTCCGACCATAGATCCTTTGGTCATATCCGCTGGTATTGGGCCGGCAACTGTGAGAAGAGTTCTAGTTGATTGTGGAGCTTCATGCAACATCCTCTTCAAGAAGACCTTTGATCAAATGAAAATTCCAATGGCTGACGTTCAAGCTTCGTCGCTTAAGATTACTGGGTTTGCTGGAGAACCCAAACAGCCGATTGGGACCATAGATTTGTTTGTAGAACTTGGAAAGGGACTGAGGAAGGTGGCTCCAAAGCAAACCTTTATAATTGTTGAAGAATTCTTTGCCTACAATGCCTTTTTAGGCCGACCAACTCTTGCTGCATTCAAAGCTGTTCTTGCTCCATGGTGTCTGACTCTAAAATTCCCCACAGATAACGGAGTTGGTGTGATTAAGGGAGACCAAGATGCGGGGCGAGAATGTTATCTTACAGAGCTGCGTGAATCAAGGAAAAGAGAAATGGGAAAAGGTGCGGCGGCTCCAGTCCGCACCAAGGAACCAACCTTGTAGCAATTACAGGGTGGACCCTGCACTGGCGAATGTAGTGGCGCACGAAGAAAGATGGATCCAAGGAAAGCCAGTGCAGGGGAGAATAGGGTAGTACTGGTAGAGGTAACAGTGCCGGTGCCCGTTGACCCAGAGGACCCAAACAAAGTGCTTAATGTGGGTTCACAACTTAACACAATAGTTCAGAATGTTCTGATTTCATTTTTGAAGGCTAATTTGGATGTATTCGCTTGGACTCATGCTGACATGTGCGAAATATCCCTAGAGATTGCAGTACAAACTTTGAACATTGATCCAAAGTTTACACCTGTAAAACAGAAGAGAAGAACCCAGGGTCCTGAGAGAACGGCCGCGTTAAAAGAAGAAGTGGATCGGCTCATGGAGAACGGTTTCATCAGAGAATCTACTTATCCAAATTGGGTATCAAATCCAGTGCTGGTTAAAAAGGCTAACGGAAAGTGGAGAGTATGCATTGATTTTTCAGATCTAAACAAAGCCTGCCCCAAAGACTGTTTTCCGCTGCCCAGGATCGATCAGTTGGTGGACGGGACTGCAGGACATGAATTGTTATCTTTTATGGATGCATACTCCGGATATAACCAGATTATGATGCATGAGCCAGATCAAGAGGATACTACCTTCATCACGGATGTTGGACTCTACTGCTACAAGGTCATGCCTTTCGGACTCAAGAATGCAGGTGCAACTTACCAAAGGCTTGTCAATGCCATGTTTAAACCACAGATTGGCAAGACAATGGAAGTTTATGTTGATGATATGCTAGTAAAGTCTAAGAAAGCAGTGGACCATATGGATCACTTGGCAGAGATGTTTGCAGTACTCCACAAGTACAGAATGAAGCTTAATCCCCTGAAATGTTCATTTGGAGTGGAGTCCAGAAAATTTTTGGGTTTCATTGTGAGCGCTAGGGGCATTAAAGCCAATCCAGCTCATATCACTGCCCTGAGAGAGGTCAAGGTTCCTAGAACGAAGAAGGAATTGTAAAGTCTCAATGGAAAGGTTGCTGCTTTGATTCAGTTCATTTCCAAAGCTACTGACAAATGCATTCCATTCTTTGATGCTCTGAAAAAAGGAAGGAAAAACTTTGAGTGGACTCCTGAATGTCAGAAAGCATTTGATGAGTTGGTTCGTCATATGGAAGTGCCTCTGATACTTTCAAAGCCTGACAGTGGTGAAGATCTCCTCGTATATTTGGCAATTTCGTCTCACGCTCTCAGTGCAATGTTGGTACGGGAAGACGCAAGGATTCAACGCCCAGTCTATTATATCAGCAAAAGATTCACTGGGGCAGAGATGAACTATTCTAGATTGGAAAAGCTCGCCTATTGTTTGTTGATCGCATCAAGAAAATTGAGGCCGTATTTCCAAGCTCATCCCATCAAAGTCCTCACTGATCAACCTCTAAAGCAAGTCCTATTCCGTCCTGAGACTTCGGGCCGTCTTTTGAAATGGAATATTGAACTCAGCCAATATGACATCACTTACCATCCCTGAAAAGCAATCAATGGACAGGCTTTGGCAGATTTCATCGCAGAATGTACGGATAAGGGTGATAGTGAGGAAGAAGTCACTGATAGCGTCCCAATCCAATGGAAATTGTATGTCGATGGCGCAAGGAATGATTACTGTTCCGGAGCAGGGGTTGTCTTTGAAACCCCAGAAGGGCGATCGCAATGTTATGCGCTGAGACTAGAATTCCCTTCGACAAACAACGAAGCCGAATATGAAGCTCTCATCGCTGGATTAAGGATCGCTAAAGAACTAAAAATCAAGGCATTGCAGATCTTCAGTGATTCTCAACTTATTGTTTGCCAAGTCAAGAAGGAATTTCAAGCTAAAGGAGGGAATCTACCCGCCTATCTATCAAAAGCCTGGGAGCTCCTTCAAGATTTTGACCGTTATTCAATAAACCATATACCCCGAGAAGAAAACATGAAAGCGGACTCTCTTGCAAAGTATTCGAGTACTGGTGAAGCTCAACTATTGGGATTAGTTCCTGTTGAAGTCTTGTCAACTCCAAGCATAGATGAAATGGAAGTTGATTGGATTATGAATGTATCCCAAGAGGAAGAATCATGGATGACTTCGATACTTGAATATTTACTCAATGGTTCTTTGCCAAAAAGTTCAAAAGAACGACAGAAGCTGATGAGGAAAGCCTCTAGATATATAATTCAAGATGGTCGTTTGTACAGACGAGGATTTTCAATGCCATTACTCCGATGCGTGACAAAGGAAGAAGCTAAGACAATTCTGACTGAAGTACACGGAGGGGAATGTGGGGATCATACAGGTGGTCAAACTTTAGCAAAGAAAATCCTCCGTTATGGATACTTTTGGCCAGAAATTAATCAGGATGCTGCTAATTATTCCCGAAAATGTGATAAATGCCAGAGATTCGCTAAAATTCCTTGAGCACCCTCTATTGAGCTAACTCAAATGGTCAGTCCGTGGCCATTTGCCATCTGAGGAATAGATCTCATTGGGCCTTTGTCGACTGCCAAATCGGGGATTAAATATGCCATCGTTGCTGTTGATTACTTCACTAAATGGGCTGAAGCTGAACCATTGGCTACTATTACCTCTAAGAAAATGATAGGTTTTGTGACTAAAAATATCATTTGCAGGTATGGTGTGCCTCAGAAGATAATCACAGACAATGGTACTCAGTTTGAAAGTGAGGAGTTCCAGGATTTCTACAAACGATTCAGGATCCGAAAAAGCTTCTCAGCAGTGGCTCATCCGCAGGCAAATGGGCAAGTGGAAGCAGTAAACAAAATCATCAAATCAACCATCAAAAAGCAACTAGAAAAAGCAAAAGGTGGTTGGGTCGATAAGTTACCGCTTGCACTATGGGCATACAGGACCACCCACAAAACTGCGACTGGGCATACTCCATTTTCATTGGCATACGGATCAGAAGCGATGATTCCAGTGGAAACTGAAGTCCCCTCACACAGAAGGATCCATTTTGATCAAGATGAGAATAATGGACTGCAACTGGAAGCACTTGACCTCCTTGACGAAAGAAGAGAAGAGGCTAGGCTTAGAATTGCAGCTCATCAACAAAGAATAGCCAGGCACTTCAATTCCAAAGTTCGTCAGCGCAGCTTTGAAGTTGGGGACCTAGTCCTGAAGAAAATCATGACAGCTACAGGTGTGTTTGGGCCAAACTGGGAAGGGCCATACGTTATAGGCGCGAAACTCCTTGATGGCACATTCAAACTCACAACTGTCGAAGGAGAACCAATCCCAAGAGCTTGGAACAACAATCATTTGCGTCCCTATTTTACTTGAAAACTTTGCTGAAATGTTGTAAAAGAATTATGAATATATGATTCTTGTATTGAAAGCAATTGTAAAGCAAGTGAATAATGAAAAGCTATAAAGTGGATGTAGGCCCAGTTTTTGGCCGAACCACTATAAATCTTGTGTTCTCTACTATTATAAACTGCTTCATTTTATTTCGACATATAAAATACGTTAACTGTGTTACTAAAATGTCGATTTAATAATGCAGGCCATAAAAACAAAGCTTACCCGTCACAAGACCGAGCGATCTCCGACATCACCCAGCAAGCAAACGCTAGACCATTCAAAATTTCCATACTCAAATCCTGCAAAAGAAGTGCTTCGAACAAAAGTTAGCGATGTGGATGAAAGTGGGCCATATCTAACTAACTGCAAATGTTTGAACAAACAAACAACCAGTTAAATAGCTTGTGTCTACCACCACCAACTCGCTTAACTATGAAGTATGTTTCTTTGGATAAGGAAAATTATTGGCAACTAAAAAAGGATGACACTTGCAAAAGATGACGGGGATCGCCGACATGAATAGATGGCAAAGAGACATGGGCGAGCAAGCATCAATCAGCAAAAGACCTCTTCGGAGGCACAAGCCCTCTTCGGAGGCACAACTCTTCGGAGGATAAAGACCTCGAGCGGGCCTAGCCAGAAAAAGAGAGATGTTTCTCGATACAAAGTTGCGGACTGATCGGTCGATCACTCCCGTGAATCCGTCCAACCGAGAGAAAGAAACTAAAAACTTCCAGGCAAAAGCCCTACTCAAAGGCACACGTTTCACCGAGATTGAAATAAAACTTTCAAGTGTTGAAACGTGAAAAGCCCTCTTCGGAGGCCCATTTCACCACAGTTGAAATGCTAAAAGACCTCGAGCGGGCCTAACCAGAAAAAGAGAGGTCTTTCTCAACATAAAGTTGTGGACTGATCGGTCGATACACTCCCGTGAATCCGTCCAGCTGAGAGAAAGAAACTCCAAACTTCCAGGCACAAACCCTACTCAGAGGCACACATTTCACAGTGATCGGTGATACCCTCCCGTGAGATGAAATGTGAAAAGCCCTCCTCGGAGGCCCGCTTCCCAGCGAACAGGGAAAAAATAAAAGCCTCTCCCAAGGGGCAGAAACAAAAAGACCTCTTCCCAGAGGCACAATCAAACAAAAAAGACCTCTTCCCAGAGGCAGAAACAAAAAGACCTCTTCCCAGAGGCACAATCGAACAGAAAGACCTCTTCGGAGGCACACGTTTCACCGAGATTGAAATAAAACTTCCAGGTGTTGAAACGTGGAAAGCCCTCCTCGGAGGCACAACTCTTCGGAGGCACATGTTTCACCGAGATTGAAATAAAACTTCCAAGTGTTGAAACGTGAAAAAGCCCTCCTCAGAGTACAAATTTTCAAAGAAGCATTTCGTCAGAAACGCAAAGCAAAGATCAGAAAGCCCTTTACTGAGGCATAAAAAAAAAGAGAAGCCCTCTTCAAAGGAACACTTTAACTTTCAAAGGAAGAATGATTCACCTATTCTGGAAAATACTCCTACTCAAAAAGAAGTTAAAGTGCCCTTCAGAGGCCCGCTTTACCACATAGAAGAATTCACTTGGTAAAATGTGTGTATGCACAAAAGAAAAAGTGATATCTTCGAAGGATAAAGCGTAAAAACTCATATGGAGGGAGCTGTACTCTATTTTTAACAAGATAATATTCCTCCAAGTATGGAATAATTATTCTCCAGAAAATAAGAGTACAAGTCCCCTCAAAGTATAAAATATTGCAACGAGCTTATGGTATAGGGGCAACATGGTATAGCTACATACAACATGGTATAACTACATTGGTAAAATTACGCTCGAACAACATACCACAAGCCCACTGCAATATCATATAAAGAAACTTGTACAAAAATGGATAGTAAATGCATTCTCAAATGCAGACATAAGTTTGTACAAACAAAAAGAATCATTTTATTTAATACTGTCAAAATCTTGTACAGGTACAGGTATAAAAATAAAAAGAAAAGCGGAGGCCGGTATCCGCACAATCTCCGACCAGTACATGCAAAAAGTAAAAATAAATCGAAGCACGACCTCTTACTTCTTCCTGCCACCACCCTTAGAGCCTTCACCTGACCTAATAGGCAGCTTTTCAGGACGGCTTGGGAGAGTCGGAGATGAAGGAGAAAGGGTTACTGCCGGATCAACTTTCGCTTTCTCTTCAGAAACAAGAATGTCTTTCCCTCTCTTCTTCGAAGTGACACGCTTCCTCCTCCTCCTTGAAGAAGACTCACTTCCCGGAGTAACAAGAGCAGATAATTTTATGTTATCAGAAGTGGTTCGCTCCGGAGACTCATTGCCTTCTCCAAGCCTTTCTCCCCCATGTTCTTGAGAAGCAATAGGATCATCTAAGCCATGAAGAGCTTCTATTTGCTCCTCTTGCGACCCAGGTTGAGAGGCGAACGGAGGAGTGACTTGGAGAACCGAAGGAGGAACAATTGGAGGAGGGGAAGTATGTGTAGGATCTAGATTTAACCCTAGAGGGGGGGGGGTGAATAGGGTTATAGCAAATTTTATCGATTTTATACACAGAAAAATAAATATGCAGAAAAGTAAATCACACACAAAATTTACCCAGCTTCGGCAAAACCTGCCTACTGCTGCATTCACAGATTTCTAGTAGAATTAAACAGTATAACGCTTACAAACACTCTAATAGACTCGCAGACATTTGCTCCACGCTCACAAACACTCTACTGGACTCGCACACCCTGCTCGCAAACATTTGCTCCACGCTCACAAACACTTTACTAGACTCACACACCCTGCTCCGCCTATAGAGTTTCGTTTACTCGCAAACTTTGCCTCCCGCCTATAGAGCTTCGCTTACTCGCAAACTCTGCTCCCGCCTATACAGCTTTGCAAACTCGCACACCCTGCTCACTGAACTAATTCTAACTAGACAATCTGACACTACCTAACCCTAGGTGGTGATTTACCAGTTCTTGATTTTAAAAGTAAAAACAATTTAAACAATAATTAAAAGATAAACAACCCTAATTAATTAAAGCCTAAAAACAAAACCCCCTTTTAACATAAACAAGGCCGGCCCCCTTCACTATCTGTTAGCCCGTTCCTTTATCTCCTTGTGAAAAATGGCGGCCGTTCTTCCCTTTCGTTCCTCTAAGTTCTGAATTTAGGGCTTCGTCCCTGATTTCCAAATTAGGGTTTGTGCAAATTGAAGTCGCCGCTTGATACAGATAGTTGTACACTTCGTTTCTCTTCTATTAGCTCACGGCTCTTCGATTTGGATCGAGTTCGTATGTGATTTTCTGGTATGTGTTTTATTCCTTTTGCTCTGCTGATTTTGGCTTTCTTGAACTCGATGCTTTATGCCGATGATGATTTTGGGTAATTATAGGAGTTCGATCTCCTTTATTTTCGTTCGTATAATAATGTTTGAATTTGTCATTTTCGTTTCTCTTCCGCTTGATTATGCTTGAACGATTGATGATTAATCTGACTTTGTCAAATTCGTATACTTGATGCTTGGCACACACGGTTTTGATTTTTGACTGGTTCACAATTGGCTTCGGCCTTTGAATTTGTGTTGATTGACTATGGCCGTGAATCTCTCTGTTGACCCGATTGCAATATGCTTTGAATTCGAGACATTTGTTTACCATGTGCTTTGAGATGATTGACTTGCTTTGAAAATTCTCTGTTCGGTTGATTTCGTGATGAATTTCTCGGCTATGTTCTTGACTTTTGGTAGCACTGGTTTTTGACTACGATATTGAACTCCCATGTGACTTGTTCAATTTGCTTGGTCAATACGGTGTTGATCTTGACTTGGTTCGATTTGCTTGGCTGTTTGATTATTTCTTGTTGCACTCGGCTTTGACTTGATTTTTTAAAACTACTGTCACATTTGGCTTTGGTCATTTTTGAAATTTTGATCAGCCTGTACTTGTGCATTTGCATCATGTATATATATATATATATGTGTGTGTGTGTGTGTGTGTGTGTGTGTGTGTGTGTGTGTGTTAGCTTTAAATTTGGTCACTTGATCATCTCTGTTGATTGCCCTGTAAAATTTAATGCTGAGTTCGGTAACTTCGACACGAGCTTGTACTTGGATACATGTGCTTGCTGTTTGGATATCTGCAGTGCATCACCATTGTTCTATACATTTGTATATAATGTCATTACATGCTGCTTCACCATATCACTTGAGGTCTTGTAGTTGGTGATTTGCACTTGCACTGCTTCATAAGTTCATTTCTATCTGTTTCTTGTGTTGCACTTGTATGCTCTTGTGTATTGCCTTGTATCACTAACCCTTCCATATACTCTCTGATAAATGTTTGAACTGGTGTATACTGTTGCGGCCTGATGCATATTACTTGACCATCGTTGCTGCATTGCTTACTGTCACTACTGCTTCGAGTCAGTTTCATTGTTGCTGCTCCTTCGGTGCACTATGCTTTGTGTACATGTCTTGTTGAGTTTGTAGTTTGTTGTCACTGGTTCGTTGGGCTGCATACATGTTGTAAGTGATACTTTGGACCTTTTGCCTTCAGTTGCTTGTCGAATTTGCATGTATCTGTATCACTTTGGTATACTGCAGCTTGTATTCTGCCTTGAGTTGAATCCCGTGTGTTATTTGGGTTTGACCTTGTGCTGAATTGTTAACAGTGCTTTTGTTTGATTTGTGCACACGAGTTGGCAGGGCAGTGCACACGTGTACAAATGTATGTGTGTGTACTGCAGCCACTTATGTATACCTGTCCCTGTAATATCTATGTGCACGACTTTGTGATGAAATCAAGTGTGAATGATGACGAACAACCCAAATAACTGAGGCAAATCATATTTTCAAAAATCGTATTTCATTTTATATTGCAAAAATATTTCTTTTTCAATTTTACTGCGTTAGTGAATATTTTTGCAGATTGCTCAGATGCTGGATTCAAACTGGAATGCAGTTGAAGATAAAAATACGAGTGTGAGTGATATGTAGTGAGGTTAACTGTAAATGTGAAATGTGATGTGATTGTAATCAAAGTTGTATAGTTATAGTGAGAGATTGAAATTGTACTATTCAAAATTGTAATAAATATTTGTTTGAATAAAATTTCTGTTTGAATTCAAATTCTGTGTCATTTAATTTTATTCAGCAAATATTTATTTATTTTATGAAAAATAAAATAGTACATTAACAAATACATTTAAACGAATGTATATATGTTTATTATCATCAAATAAAAATCATATAAGCGCAAAGCGCATATTCAACAATCTCCCCCTTTTGATGATAACAAACATATTTAAGATTTTGAATGTATTAAATGTATTTGATCGTTCAATTTGCTCCCCCTATTTAAATGCTTCATCTCTACATGATGCTCCCCCTACATATATGCATACAAATAAAAATATGTAAATGAGCCTATATGCAAATGGAAAATTATTTGACATTTGCTTGATTCTATTTGACAAAATCTTAACTTTTCTCTCCCCCTTTTGTTATCAGCAAAAGAATAACAGTGTTGTAAAAATAGGGATGAAGTGATAGACATGAATCTAACATTTAACTCAATTGAATATAAATATTAAATTTCAATAAAACTCAAACAAAAATCATAATTACCCTTGTCAAGCGCATATTCCACTTTCAGAAGTGATGGGGATAAAATCATCAAAAATCATACAATTCTATCTATTTGTGGTATATTTATTTTGGGAAATTTGAATATCTACTAACCATGTATAACCGTTAGGACTTTTAAATGAGATTAGTAGTATTCCAATTTAATTTAAAAAATGAAATCAAGTATCTTCTAACCACGCATGACCGTGAGGACTTTTAAATGGGATTAGAATCAACTTGTCTATTAAATCAATTAAATTTGATATGAGTTCCATACATGCATAACCGTGAGGACTTTTAAATGAGCATGGAAGCACATAATCAAAAAATCCAAGTAATTCACCCATGCATAACCGTGAGGACTTTTAAATGAGAGTGAATACTTTGGATATTTATTTTTATTGCTAAATATAATAAATTGAAGCACAGATAATTTCTTTCGCAAATTTAAAGATATTGAAGAACGAATGATTTCCTTTGTAAACTACCACAAATTTACATACTATGTGTAATTTTGATGAGTGATGGTCGATAGAAAGATGATAGAAATAGAAATGATCATGGAATTATTACCCAACAAAAAGTTTTTATAACTCTTGTTATGAAATTCTAAAGAAATTTTCTAATTATACTTTCTCGAGTTATAATATATGATAAATATCAACACTCATCTCTTTTTCAATCACTATTCATCTTTTCGATAATCAAAGGGAGTCAGGTCAGTCAAAATTTGTCATTTAAAATCAAATTATAAAATTATAAAATCAATTTTTCAAAAATGATTAAGCTGTAAATATGGTCAAACATGATTTTCTCGAGGGGGTTTTATAAGAAAATTTTCTGCTATTTGAAAATTATTTCAAATGAAAAAAATATGCAGATATTTTCTTTGAAAAAAAACGATGCAGCAAATGAATGTTTCAAAAAATTAATCACGTTCCACTAGTAATTTTTCTATCAACTATATTACCAGTGTAATCTGCATCTGAATTTAAATTTCACTCAATATTCACTTGTTGAATCAAACCATGAAGTGTGCACCAAAAAATTCAAACTTAACATCATTCTTTTGAATTTGAATTGAAGCCGTGTTAATCACTCAAACACATATCATGGTGTTAATTTCAGAAACTATAGGATAAACAAGTTCATGAGTAATCAACAGTCAATCAACATCATAATTATTTCAAAAAACAATTTCTTAAGGTTTCAACAACTTTTTAAAATCCTTTTTCACATGAATTTGAAATCGTGCAAATTTACAAGCAGTGACCAAAAATTCAAAACAAATATATCTACGTGTAGCATGAGTAACCAGCATTTGACCGAACAAATTTATATAAATTAGTTCAAAATTGAAAATCTGATTGGTCATCAATTAAGCACAAATCAATGTCATAAATAAGAACAAGTCAAAAATTTCTTAAAATCCTTTTTACAATTTTTTTTTAAAAATAGAATTCATTAGAATTTTAAGTTGAAGCCATGTAAATAGAAGAAACCATGAATATAGATTTAGCCAAAAATATTATCGTCAATCAATAAAAGCACCATCAGCAATCCAAATTAATCGATATAAAGTATTTCAAGGATTATAGTGTTTTTGGCATAAAAGCATAATTGGCCAACAATTTTAAAAAAATCAGAATCAAAATCATCATCTTTTATTCATCTCAATATTGGCTGATTTTAATTCAGAATATGGTGCAGATATCATATTTAATATATCGTTCAAAACAAATTTACCTGTTTTACCTTTACGATAAATTTTTCGTGATTGCCCATTGTGATTCTGTCACCTTTGTACTAGGCTAAGGAACTTTGCTTTGTCGCCCGTTGTGTTTCTGGAACAGCCGAAATCCAGAGAACACTGTTGTTGTTCCTTAGCCTGCCACCATACCTACACGATAAAAGATTTATGTGACCTATTTGTTTTTATAGGTCCATTGTTGTTAGTGGCAGAATATGAAAAATATGTTTTTGGAGACCCAAAACTATTTATATATGTTCCTTTTGGCACCCAAATTTGTTTGACTTTCAAAGATTTTATATTTGTGCCTTTTGGAACCCAAATCGATATAGTTTTTACATGTTTGGGTCTATACCAACAATTATTTTGATTATGTCCAAATTTTCTGCAAATAGAGCACATTAAGTTGTCTTGATTAAATTTTGTGTTCCTATGACTATGATGTCCAATTATATCAGATCGAGCAACACTTTTACCTTTATCATCATCTTGTGATTTTCCAAAACCTAGTCCTTTTCTATTGTTAGAAAAAATTTGATTTCCAAATAACATTTTGAAAGATTTTTCTCCTTTTGAAAAGTTATTCAAAGATTTCTCAAGATTTTGGACTTTGGTTTTTAGTGTTGTATTTTCAGTGACAAGTGAGGTGCATCGATTTATAAAATCCTTTTTCCTAGTGTCGATGGTTTCCTTAAGATTCAAGTTTTCTTTTTCAAGATTCTCAGAGTTATTCTTAAGTCTTGTCAATTCTGAATCTAAAACTTTACATCTTTTACATTCTAGGTTTTGAATATTTTCAAGTTCAGTTTCTAACTTAAAATTTTTACGAGCAAGTTCTCTCCCATAAGTTTTCAGTTTTTCAATTTTAGATTCAAGAGCATCAACTACTTTAGTAAGATCAGAACACATAAAAACAAGTTCTTTATAAGAAAACTCACCTGCCTCACTAGATTCGTCGGAGGTTGCTTCTGATTCTGATTTTGCCATGCAACACAAGTTAGCCTCCTCTAAGCTGCTATCCGAAGCTTCCTCTCCTTCTTCATCATCCCAAGTCGCTGCAAATACCTTCTTCGCCTTTTTCTTTTCTTTGTTGTTTTTGAGAAGTGGGCATTTTGGTTTGATGTGGCCAGGCTTGTTGCAGTTATAACACGTCAGTTCATTATCGGAATTTTCGGAATCTTTTGACCTATTGCCTTTTGTTTTCTTCTTGCGTGGCTTGAATCTAGACCATCTTCTAAGATTATTGACAGCCATTGCAAGCTCTTCAATTGGATCTTCTTCATCGCTTTCTTCTTTGCTCTTTAAGGCAATCATCTTCTTCTTTGGTTCGGAGTTGTTGCGTTCTTCCTTTGCTTTTAACTCAAGCTCATATGTCATCAAGTTGCCAATCAACTCCTCCATGCTTAGTTTGCTCAGATCTTTCGATTCTTGTATTGCCGTGACTTTTTCCTCAAAGTTCATTGGTAGGACTCGTAGTATCTTCCTCACAAGCTCTACCTCAGTGAATACCTTCCCAAGCGCTCTAGCGTTGTATACCAAGGTTGAAAAGCGTCCAAACATATCCTTTATGCTTTCGCCTTTGTCCATCACAAAGTTTTCGTATTCATTGTTGAATAGGGCTAGACGAGACTCCTTGACTTGAGAAGTTCCTTCATGTGTCACCTCCGAAGTGTGCCAAATTTCTTGTGCTGTTGTACAATGAGAAATTCTATTAAATTCATTTTTATCAAGAGCACATATCAAAGCATTCATAGCTTTAGCATTTGTCGTTTTCAATTTCTTATCGTTGGCATCCCACCTATCCTTAGGTTTAGGAATCTCAGTATCACCAACGATTATAGTGGGAGATCTATAGCCAGTTTCAATAATATCCCAAACATCATAATCAACAGAACTAAGATAGATACCCATCCTAACTTTCCAATAAGCATAATCGTTCCCGTTAAACATGGGTGGCCTAGTAATAGATTGCCCCTTAGAAAAAGCATTATTTTGTAGACTCATGACTCTAGAGTTAAAAAAAAATATACCGGGAACCACTTGTAGGATCTAGATTTAACCCTAGAGAGGGGGGTGAATAGGGTTATAGCAAATTTTATCGATTTTATACACAGAAAAATAAATATGCAGGAAAGTAAATCACACACAAAATTTACCCAGCTTCGGCAAAACCTGCCTACTGCTGCATTCACAGATTTCTATTGGAATTAAACAGTATCACGCTTACAAACACTCTAATAGACTCGCAGACATTTGCTCCATGCTCACAAACACTCTACTAGACTCGCACACCCTGCTCGCAAACATTTGCTCCACGCTCACAAACACTCTACTAGACTCGCACACCCTGCTCCGCCTATAGAGTTTCGTTTACTCGCAAACTTTGCCTCCCGCCTATAGAGCTTCGCTTACTCGCAAACTCTGCTCCCGCCTATACAGCTTTGCAAACTCGCACACCCTGCTCACTGAACTAATTCTAACTAGACAATCTGACACTACCTAACCCTAGGTGGTGATTTACCAGTTCTTGATTTTAAAAGTAAAAACAATTTAAACAATAATTAAAAGATAAACAACCCTAATTAATTAAAGCATAAAAACAAAAACCCCTTTTAACATAAACAAGGCCGGCCCCCTTCACTATCTGTTAGCCTGTTCCTTTATCTCCTTGTGAAAAATGGCGGCCGTTCTTCTCTTTCGTTCCTCTCAGTTTTGAATTTAGGGCTTCGTCCCTGATTTCCAAATTAGTGTTTGTGCAAATTGAAGTCGCCGCTTGATACAGATAGTTGTAGACTTCGTTTCTCTTCTATTAGCTCACGGCTCTTCTATTTGGATCGAGTTCGTATGTGATTTTCTGGTATGTGTTTTATTCCTTTTGCTCTGCTGATTTTGGCTTTCTTGAACTCGATGCTTTATGCCGATGATGATTTTGGGTATTTATAGGAGTTCGATCTCCTTTATTTTCGTTCGTATAATCATGTTTGAATTTGTCATTTTTGTTTCTCTGCCGCTTGATTATGCTTGAACGATTGATGATTAATCCGACTTTGTCAAATTCGTATACTTGATGCTTGGCACACACGGTTTTGATTTTTGACTGGTTCACAATTGGCTTCGGCCTTTGAATTTGTGTTGATTGACTATGGCCGTGAATCTCTCTGTTGACCCGATTGCAATATGCTTTGAATTCGAGACATTTGTTCACCATGTGCTTTGAGATGATTGACTTGCTTTGAAAATTCTCTGTTCTGTTGATTTCGTGATGAATTTCTCGGCTATGTTCTTGACTTTTGGTAGCACTGGTTTTTGACTACGATATTGAACTCCCCTGTGACTTGTTCAATTTGCTTGGTCAATACGGTGTTGATCTTGACTTGGTTCGATTTTCTTGGTTGTATGATTATTTCTTGTTGTACTCGGCTTTGACTTGATTTTTTAAAACTACTGTCACATTTGGCTTTGGTCATTTTTGAAATTTTGATCAGCCTATACTTGTGCATTTGCATCATGTATATATATATGTGTGTTAGCTTTAAATTTGGTCACTTGATCATCTCTGTTGATTGCCCTGTAAAATTTCATGCTGACTTCGGTAACTTCGACACGAGCTTATACTTGGATACATGTGCTTGCTGTCTGGATATCTGCAGTGCATCACCATTGTTCTATACATTTGTATATAATGTCATTACATGCTGCTTCACCATATCACTTGAGGTCTTGTAGTTGGTGATTTGCACTTGCACTGCTTCATAAGTTCATTTCTATCTGTTTCTTGTGTTGCACTTGTATGCTCTTGTGTATTGCCTTGTATCACTGACCCTTCCATATACTCTCTGATAAATGTTTGAACTGGTGCATACTGTTGCGGCCTGATGCATATTACTTGACCATCGTTGCTGCATTGCTTACTGTCACTACTGCTTCGAGTCAGTTTCATTGTTGCTGCTCCTTCGGTGCACTATGCTTTGTGTACATGTCTTGTTGAGTTTGTAGTTTGTTGTCACTGGTTCGTTGGGCTGCATACATGTTGTAAGTGATACTTTGGACCTTTTGCCTTCAGTTGCTTGTCGAATTTGCATGTATCTGTATCACTTTGGTATACTGCAGCTTGTATTCTGCCTTGAGTTGAATCCCGTGTGTTATTTGGGTTTGACCTTGTGCTGAATTGTTAACAGTGCTTTTGTTTGATTTGTGCACACGAGTTGGCGGGGCAGTGCACACGTGTACAAATGTATGTGTGTGTACTGCAGCCACTTATGTATACCTGTCCCTGTAATATCTATGTGCACGACTTTGTGATGAAATCAAGTGTGAATGATGACGAACAACCCAAATAACTGAGGCAAATCATATTTTCAAAAATCGTATTTCATTTTATATTGCAAAAATATTTCTTTTTCAATTTTACTGCGTTAGTGAGTATTTTTGCAGATTGCTCAGATGCTGGATTCAAACTGGAATGCAGTTGAAGATAAAAATACGAGTGTGAGTGATATGTAGTGAGGTTAACTGTAAATGTGAAATGTGATGTGATTGTAATCAAAGTTGTATAGTTATAGTGAGAGATTGAAATTGTACTATTCAAAATTGTAATAAATATTTGTTTGAATAAAATTTCTGTTTGAATTCAAATTCTTTGTCATTTAATTTTATTCAGCAAATATTTATTTATTTTATGAAAAATAAAATAGTACATTAACAAATACATTTAAACGAATGTATATATGTTTATTATCATCAAACAAAAATCATATAAGCGCAAAGCGCATATTCAACGGTCTGAACGATGCTCGACACTTTCTCTACAGAGGAAAAGAGGTTAAAGTCAGTAAAAAGAGGAGATAAAGGCTTGTTGAGATTCAGGAAATAGTCAAGAAGCTCATCAAACCCATAAGAAGCAAAAGAGCAGTCTACTTGAGCAAGATTGACAGTAGAGTTACCTGGAGAAGTCGGCTTCCTGATATCAACCTCGTAAGCCTGTGCTTCAGCACTCTCGTCGCCTTCATCTCCACCCTGTATGCTTGTGATCTCAGTGGTAACTTTTGTAGGGGATGGAGAATGAGAACTGGAGCCGATAATGTCGATTTCGGCCGAAGGAGAAGGCTGAACTGGAGCAGTTGAGATAGTTTTTCCTGAATGTTCCCCTACTGCCATTTCGGCTCTTAATTTTGCAAGCTGTTCTTTTCCCCTGGCAAGAGCAGCGCGAGCTCCGTCATCTAAATAATGTCCCTCAAGCTCTGGTTCAACATAGCCAGCACCTTTAGCCCCAAGCATGTCAAGTGCGGCCTCCCACACTTCAGCCAAAGTAATTTCATACTTGGGACCTAGAAAGGCGAGACTACCGTGCCCCAAGACGCTATGCAAGTTGAAGTCAAACAGTGTCGAGCTGATGCTGGTCTTCGTTGCCTCATGAGATTCTTCAGCTGCAATTTTACCGGCAACGGCCTCATCACGCTCTCTTTCAGCCTTGGAGAGTTGAAGCTTTAGCATTTGAATTTCCGCCTCCTGAGAGTTGACTTTCTCCCGTAACTCTGTAACCTCAGCGCGATACCTTCCCGCTATTTTCTGCTCAGCTTCAAGTTGTGCCTCGGCATGTCGCTGAGCGGCGTGAGCATCGCGAACTTGCTTTTGAAGTACTTCTTCTTTTTGAGTATATGAGGTAGAAGAAGTAGCAAGCTCTTGTTTAAGTTCCTCAACTTTCGCTTCAAGCTCTTCATTGTAAGTAGTGATGCTCCTCATTTCGGTATCATGCTGCTCTAGAACCTTCTGCCATTCGGCCTTATCATTCTCCATGGTCAGCATGGCCTCTATATTCGCACGGTTGACCCTTTGAAGCTCATCAACAAGCTTTTGCCACCCTGACATCCAATCGATATCAAGTTTAACAGCATCAAGATTTTGCAGCATTGCTTGTTTATCAATAGGGACCAAGTCAAGATCGAACCGCACTCCCTTTAGGCACCAGTGCGGGAACCGTCTTTGCAGAGTAGCCGGGCCTGGTCCAACTTGGAATTTAGGCCTGCTAATTATTGTCTGAATGTCTGTCTTCCCAAGAGCAGGAGAGCCAGAAGGAATGTCAAGTGAGATGGGGGCAGTGACCTTTTCAGGAGTGGTAGTTGCATGCTTCTCACCGTGCCTGGCACGCTTTCTTGGGTCCTCGACTGTATGACTTTTTCCCCGGTCATCATGAGATTTTCTTTTGTGAGAGTCGTCACCTCTCTGGGAAGAATCATGGTGCTCCTCCCTTTCTTTACTCTCATAATGCTCTTCTTGAGCCCTCCTCTCCTGAGCCTTTCGGACGGCTCTCTCTTCATCGGTTTCTCTGTGAGTGGGAAGGTAGCGCCTATAATCATATTGACTACGCCTCCCGTAGCGCTGAAAATCGTCATAGTAAGAGCCGCTGCGTCCCATCGGAGAATCTGAAATAAAAAAAGAGAGACAAGTCTTAAAAGTCTTCAGAGAAAAGAAGCATAACTTTAGAATCTTCAAAGTACAAAGAGTTAGGAGTATGAAAGTGCCGAAAGATTCTAAGTGTGTGTGATGTGCAAGCTACGCGCATCAAACTACGAACCACTCTTTGATTGCGGAGTAATCGTGGGGGTAGTAGTTAACGTCAACTCTTGGGTCAACGGAGCATGTTGCAAAGAAGAAGTCGCTTCCACTACTGAAGAAGAAACCCTGGAAGTGACAGGATCGTCTTTAAAGATCTCCTGTGAGGTGGCAAAGAGGTCGCTCAACCCTTCGAAAGTGTCATCCCCACTCTGCCTAACAGGGCTTGTTTTCCTGGCTTCTTCGCCAGACTTCTGCGAATGTTGGGGAGATCCCTGAGGCTCTTCTTCCTCAATAACTGGGGCAAGTGTGAATTTGCCAGATGACCCTGCAACATCGACAATAGTAGAGCATTTCACTAGAGAAGCTTCGGAAGCGGGATCTTTTGGTACGGGTGCGTCAGAAGAAACCCGGGCATCTGATGCTCTAGCCGGGGAGTCTGGGATCTCATGAGGATGTGTAGAGCGAGAGATGTGTAAAAGCCCGTACTGATGCAAAAATTCACCCCTCAACAAAAACTTTGCACTTCTCTCTTCTACGGCCACGACACTCAGTCTTTCAAAAACTTGCTTATGGATTGGATCTCTAGAAGGGAGAGGAAGTGCTGAAAAGAGCAAAGAATGAGATTAGCAATTGATAATTCGGATCTCGGAAAAGTTTGGAAATGGAGAAAATAGAAACAGGTAATCTTACTTCCTACTCTTCAGATGGCATAAAACCCTAGGGGGCAGTGAGCAAAGAAAAACTGGTTCAAAAATCCATGAACACTTTCAGCAAGATCATAAATAAGCTTGCGGTTTCTAGCACTTCTCATAATAATAAGGGAAGGATGGTCTTTACTCTTTGCAAACGAGCATAGGTAGCGAATTTCTTCAAAACTCGGCAAGCGATCAAGAGTTCTCCTAAACAAAACACACAACCCCATCAAGATGGCGTAGCCATTAGGATGAAGTTGGAATGGAGAGACTATCAACCGAAGGAGAAGGGTTCGAAGGAAGTCGTTAAAGGGAGGGATCACCCCGCTTAAGAACATTTGACGATTGGCTGCAACAAAACCGTGGGGAGGACTGTCGGCAGTATCATTTGGCCCGGGAAGTAGAGCATCATTTTCAGCAAAACCAAATTGAGTACGTAGCTGAATAAATGCTCTCGAGTTAGGATAGTCGGAGTTCTCTCTGGAGGACTCTCTACAGGAATAGCTATCGGGAAGGTCTCTTCAGCTTGAGCTACCCCTTCTTCTTCTTGATGGGAAGTCATTCTACATAAACAACTGGATATTCAAACATGAAGGTGAACGTTTCCTAAAGTGTGTGGAGTGTTGTGTAAAATCAATCAAGCAATAAGCAAATGTAACTGGAATAAAAACTAGCAAGTATTTGTCAGTTATAAAGTCCAGGGTTCATTGTTTTAATATGCAAATGTAATGTTGATGCAAACAAATCAGTTCAAGTTAGCGATGCTTTGCATTAATACTTCACTTTAGTTGATTGGTTCACAGCATTTCATACAGTGTATTTAAGTTGATTACTTTATGTCGACTAATTTGTCATTTGATGTGGGCAGTCAATGGCAGTATATTCGCCTTGGTTTTTGTGATTGTTGTTTTCAGCAGATTGTTAGCCTATAAGTTAATGTGGTCTGTGAAATAAGGCAACAAAGTTAAAATAATCCAGGATTTAAGCAGTTCAGTCCAGTAGATTAAGTTAAGAATTCAAATTGGAACTATGCTTTCAAGAGAGAACTCGAGTTGGGCATCCAAGTGTTAACTCGGCGGCGACCCAAGGAGTCTCTCGCAAATGAAGATTTAGTTTCTAATTCTTTAGATCGGTGGCTCTTTAAGTTGTAAGAAGTAGGAAGGGTAAAGGCTCCGGTTCAAAAAGTAGTGTGAAATTCCCCAAGGGTTAACTCGGCCACGGTTTAAGGGTTAACTCGGCCACGGTTTAAGGGTTAACTCGGCCACGGTTTAAGGGTTGGATCGGCAGAAGATTAGGTCGGCAGTTTTCTACCCCAATGGTTAACTCGGCCACGATTTAAGGATTAGGTCGGCCAAAGGTTAGGTCACCCAAAATCACTGGGTCGCATCCAAGTCAGTATCTTATTCCTCTCAACCCGTTAACCCGTTAGCCACTCCATCCACAAAAAACCCTCATTCCATTCATGCTGTTTCGTTCATGATATCAGATCATCTAATAAACCAGTTCGAAACCACTACAAGTTCAACACCTTGCAATCCTAACACAAATCAAAATCAACTAGCCAGAAGCAGTAAACCATCTCCATCATCTCGTCGATCATTTAGAGCCAAAACCAAGCAAACTCGAGCTCACAAACTACAGGTGCAATGAGGTTCGCAGTAAAGCAGCGCGCAAGGGGTGGGTTCGGTATGAATGGAATTCGTGAATCGATGACAATAAGGGATCAAGAGAAGAGCAGAATCACTTACGCAATGAGTAGCAAAGGTTGTCGGTAATTGATTAGAGTGAAATCGCCTTTTGGAGCTCAGGAAAGTTTTTAATGGCAGAATCAAGCAAGAGAGTAGGTAATGAGGAGGGAGAAGAAGATGTGACTTATACCTTGTAGTAGAGGGATCTGAAGCGGCACGTACGACCTAACTGTTAGGTCGCGTACGACCTACCGACTTAGAAAGTGGACGAGTTAGAGGATATCGAAGCACACGACCTAACCATTAGGAGTATACTTCGAGAGGCAATTGTTAACTCCGCCTCGGTTTTGACTCAGCGACTTGAAATGATACCGACCTAACAGGCTAAGAAGGATGCCGACCTAAGACCTAAGAGGCTAAGGGGGATGCCGACCTAAGGCCCAAAAGAATACCGACTTAAGACTGAACAGTTGCCGACCTAAAACTTAACAAGAACGCCGACCCAACTGCCTAAAACAAGATAGCTACCGACCTAAGATAGCTACCGACCTAAGATAGCTACCGACCCAGGATAGCTACCGACCTAACTATCCCGAGAATTTGCCGATCTAACCACTCAGGACAGAGACAAGATCATGAACTATACATAAGTCGCAACCGACCTATGACCTATGTTAAGTCGTTCACGACCCAAGCAAAGGAAGGCAAGTTCAATGCAGCTACTTGGCACAGTGGCCTCTTAACTCGCACGCGATCCAGGACTTACCAGTTAGGCCATAACTTGCGACTTGCCAGTTAACTCGTTCACGACTCACGACCTAGCTTGAGTCATCCACAACCTAAAGCTACTAAATGTAAGCCCGATGCCATACTACTGATGCAAGGTTGTGTTGACTCGGGGGCGACCTGGGACTTGTACAAACAGACCTATGTGAAACCAGGGCGTTTGGCCAGATGAGTCGGCCACGACTTACCATAGACCGGTCACGACTTACGACCTAAGGGGAGAATTTTCCTATAAATACCAACCTACCTCAAACATGAAAAGGACTTTTGGCCGACCTCTTTAAGCGCCGATACTCTGTTGAATTCTCGACTCACTCAACACTTCAAGTACGGAAGGCATCTCAACTAACTTCGAGAGGAAATCTAACGCAATCTACATGGATTTAAAGAATTCTTCTGCATCAAAGTTCTAGTTGTTTGTCTCATCGGAATTGTAATTGAAGATTGTTGTAAAGTTGAATCGATTCAGTAATAAAGAGAATTAAAGTGGACGTAGGCTTACCCTAAGCCGAACCACTATAAAAACTGTTGTTTTTTCTGCTTTCTCTGTGATTTTTCTACTTGTTTTTAGTTCCCGTGTTCACGGGTGGTGCTTTCGTTCAACTTCAATCTACATCGGGGTGTTAGCGTCTGATTTTTACGTTAACAATATCAATTTTATTTTATTTTCATTTGATTCTCATCCAAATTAATTCCAATTCATTTACAAATTTCAATGCACTTTGTTTATTTATTCAATCTATTTTAGATTTATTTTCTTAACAAAGAGACCACTTTAAATTATTTCACTCATTTGAATTTATTTATAATTTAAACCATCACTATTATAATCTCATTCCATTATTCGTTCACACTCTCAACATTTTATTGCCAAAACTAAATTCCATACTAGAACTGGGTTTTTATTTTTCTTTCCAAAATTTTCTCAACAAACCACCCAAATTTCATCCATGCCCATACAAATTCCCTTTAATTTAGTTTACACTAAATTCATCTTCAAGCTTTTTTTTTAAATTTAGCTTATGCTAAATTTATCCTCATACAATTCCTTTGAATTTAGTTGGGCGAGGATTTAACTATTCAATATCATTTCAATTAAATTCAACTTCCCTTTAACTCAACTCTTTTCCAATTTAAATTCAAGTTTAAACTAAATTTTTTCAGCCAACTTAAATTCATGTTATTTCTTTTACTATTTTAAATAAGAATTTAATTCTATTCATAATTATTTGTAACATCACTGAATTTTGATTCTAATTTATTCCAAATTCAACTCAATTCCATTTAATCGAAGTTAAATCCAATTCAATCCAATTTTAATTCTCCATATACAAGCCCAAAATTTATTTACTGACTTAAGTTCATTCACATCTTTTATAATTTATTTACCTTATTTCAATTCACATCTCATTCAGGATTAGATTTGAATTCACCATACCATTCAACTATTTCCCACTTGTGATTATAATTCCATTTCCCTATTTATAAGTTCATCCAATTATTTACTTAAAAGTTTATATTGTTCATTTTATCCATTTGCATCTTATAATCACAATTTCAAATTTATATATATATAATATGCATATCTGAATTCTTAAGGATACAAATTTTCTTTCACCTTAATCCTTTGCAAATTTTAAATCCATAATTTCAGATTATAAGTATAACACTTACTAGCTTGTGAGTATAATTTATTACACAATGATCCACAAATACAAAGTCATTTTACATTTCAATTTAATCCCAATCAATTTAATTCTAAGTAAATAACTTATCCAAGTTAAATTCAAATTTCCTATTCACTTCATTATACTTCATTCACTTCCATTTACTCAAGTTAAATTTTAATTCCAAAATTAAAATTTTCATTTCCTCCTTGTTAATATCAACTTCACCAAATAAGTCCAATAGTTGATTCATTTTAACTTTACACATTATTTAAATAGAATTTTCCAGAATTCAGTTACCCGGTTTTATCCCAAAACCATCCTTAATTAATAATCTACTCATACCTACTTGGTATACCAAATCAAATCTTCGGATTTCCAAAACAACTTGGTTGTACCAAAACAATTTCCACATTTTGAAATTTCCAAAACAACTGTTATACCCAACAAGTCCAAACAATATCATAACCAACCATTTTGGTAGCAATCCATCACTTTGGAAACTCGAAAATGAATTCTAATGATGTGGCCAGCATCATCAGGATTATTTTCCAGCGACTGAAGTGATTTCAGTGCTTCCTTACTTTCCCAAATTCATTTCAAAACAATTCCCATTCAGAAAATACTTCCCAAATTAATATTCCATTATTACCTTCAATCACCCTAGCAAACATTTCAAACATTCCCAAGATTTTAAATTTCCAAACCATTGTTTTCAATATATTTAAAATCTTTTTTTCAAAATCCCCGGGATTTAAATTCTGGTTTAATTTAAATTTAGTTATTCTTCTTTTGTATTATTTATACTCATAAAATTTTATTTGATTATAACCATTTCAAATCTTAGATCACATTTTAAATTCTTATTTGATTAAGATATTAACAACCAAACAATCAAATATATATAATAATTTCAGAAAATTATTTCTTTTATATCAAAATATAATTTTGGGTAAAATTATTCCATTTACCCACTTTAAAAACAATACTATGTCGGTTTATCTTGTTTAAGAGTTTACAAATCCCCATCGATACGGTTGTACCTCCCGTACCGACGAGAATTCATAAACACTCAACCGATAAGTCAACACAGTATGAAAACAATTTTATATTCACTAACAAGTACGCTCTCATACCTATTATTACACTCAACTCATTATAAAGTACTATTAACTCTATTTAATGGTTATTTCCCCACCAAAGCCTAGGTTGTCGCCAACCTAAGCTCTGATACCAAGTGTAACAGCCCGCGAATCCGTACCCGTTGAGTCAACACTATTCTACATCAATTAACTCAAGTGGAACAGAAATACAAACCATTAGGGTTAAAGAAGAGGGGATAGAAGAAGAAGAAACTAAACAATATCAGAATCTAACCATCGCAGCGGAATAAAATATAATAGTAAATAATAGATCTTTACACAAAATGAAACTATATCTGTTTTATACATCATATCATCAGAGTATCTCACACAAACAACATTTATCAGTCAGACAAATTCCATACAATCACAGCAGCAGATATATATACTAGTACGGATAATACGTCTCGGACTCCAGCTCCACTCCTACTCCATAGCATCCTGTCCTGAACATATAATACTCGGTCTGACCCGAGCATTATAATGAAATCACCCGAGTCAGTCTGGAATACCAGCTATTAATAATGCACCCAAATTGATTATTAAAGTTTCAAAAGACCTTTGAAAACAAAAGCATCTCGTAAGACCATGCCACAAATAAACATGTCGGGTTTTTACTTTACGATAGCTAAAACACTTTTTATAGAAATCCTCTTATATTATAATAGAGTCTATATACAAATACTTATAAAATAGCCGAGATTGTTACATCTATTAAATTCCAGCTACTAGCCACAGAGTGGGTAATACAAACAAAACTCGTAAAAGGCTCGTAGGGAGAATGGATTTCCAACAATGACTAGGCACTGGGGTACCACTATCACAGTGCCTGGTCTAGATCAGCGTACCGAGGACCACGCCCGATCCCCTGCAACACAAGGCCCGGACTACCCCTTACTGGATAGTCCCGAGTAAGATCACCCCACGGTTGGGATCAGCAACCGCACCACTAAGCCGAAATAAAAGGGACGTCTAGACAGGAATGACCTTACCCGGAAATAGGCGCTGCCCACCAAGCCTTGCTGCATGTCCCTTGATTTTCAGTCATTTCCGGCTGATGAGGCTTGAGGCTAAGCGTTACCTTTTAGAACGTTTCACTTAGAATGCCCATCACCCACCTGACGATGTTCTGAAAGCATTCGTTAAAACAAGTCCATCCCGGGTTCGAACGGAACCGAAGGCACTACTCCTACTACATCCATTTTGGAAATATCCTCAGGATCAGCAGCGACTAGCCAGTGCACTTCACTGCTCCATCTTCGACTCCGAACACGTTTTTCCCCGAAACGTACAAACCAGATCGAAGTGGTTTTCGAGAATTAAATCTCGATCCCGTTCTCTTCGAAACGATCAACGCATTTGTCCAATATTGATAGTCAGTGATTTAACTATCAATTAACATTTACAAACATCCATCACACAATAAATAATTACCCAATTATTTATTCTCCTAAAAAATATCTTTACGAGTTATGATTCATTTTCAAATCCCATTGAAAACACTTTTCAAAATCAATTCTTTTCATGGAATAAATTTCCCAAATTGTTACTTCCCTTGAAAACATCCAAGTACCAATGTTTAAGGTTTAAAATAATTTTAAATTCTTTATTCTTGAAAATACATTAAACATTTATATTAAAACTTCTTACATACTTGATTTAAATAAATATATATATATATATATATATACTTTTAAAACATATCTCAAATAAAACTGCTTAATAAAATATAAACTATTATTTTTAAAATAAAGTTAAGTCATACTAGATTTTAAAATAAAGCTATGAAATGCTATAAAAGTTTCAAATAAAACGTTAACTAATTTTCTTCAAAATATAACCATTTTACAAACATAAATATTAATAATATCACTTTAAAACTTAATGCCCATTTTTCCTTAACTAATTATTACTATAACTACTTTAGTACATATTTTCTTTTGAAAACTCTGCAACCTACATAAGAATTTTCTTAAAACATTCTTTTGAAATCAAATTTAAAACCTTTTATCTTATACTTAGAAATCTACTTAAATGTACTTAGCTTTCAGGGAAATACACTTCCATCTTAGAATAAGCAAAGAATTCTTTAATCAATCCAACACGTTTTATCCCAATATAATTCAATTTTACGTTCATCCCGTAAAATCCTTTCCATACTTTAAAAATAGCTCCTTTTATTTTTAAAAGCATTGCTATTTCCTGGAAATCACTTGTAAATATGTGTTTAAAATATTAAAAATAAAGCTTTAAAAATTATTTAATTGAAAAGAATACTTACGGAATTATATAGGGTTTCCTAAGTACTTTAAAAAAAATTCGTTTTTAAAATAAAGTTATTAAATTAAATATTTATATTATAATTTCTTGGAAAACTTAATACTACTTTACCTGTTAAAAATAGAAATAAAAAATACCATAATTACTAAATCAAATATTTACTTTCACTTAAAAACATTTTAAAATAGTATTTCTTTCTAAAATATTCTAAAACATACTTAAACTGTAAATTTATAATTTGAAAGCTTTCTTAAAAAAACAAAATAAAATTTCCAGGAGAAAGCATACTTTCCATTCTTTTAAAAATAAATCTCGCTATTCTTTAAAACCATTCACAATTCCTCTATAGATCACATTTCCAAACATTTCAAATTATCAACCAATTTTCTTGAACTTAATTCCTTTTTAAATTCTTCACTTAGGAATTTCTTTTATATCCTTTAAACCCAATTCATCTATTTATATTTAAAATTTTTAGGTTGTATTCACCCAATCTCAGCATAACACAATTTAAACTTCAATTTAATTGATCACAGCATATAAGTAAAACACGACATATCAAGATCTAAACAATTTATCATGGAATAATAAATAAGATATATCATAGAATATAATTTAATTTCTATTTACGAGGGATCCAGTTGGATCCCTCCAACCTGTTTTCCCTGCATCCACAGATATTAGCATAATAAATAGATATCGATTCAATTTGATAATAATTATCATATTCAACCAATCAAGCAATCATTTAAATATTGACTATTTAAATTAACCAGTATTCCAGATGTGAGTGAGTTAAACTCACCTTGGGTTTTCGGCAAGCATTCAAATTTTAATTAAATCGAACGGCTGTAATATCACGGAATTTATGGCAATTTAAATTTAATAATCTCTGTTTAAAATTTAATTTGAATTGATAATTTTTGTAGATTAATTTGAATTGATTCAATAATCTTCTTTATTTAAATAATTAATTAGAGAATTTATTTTTAATAAGCCAATAAATCTATTTTCTATTTAATATGTGTATATGTATATTTATATATATTTAAAATAGATAAGTTGTTTTTAATTAAATTAGTATAGCATAATTTTAATAATTTGAAATTGGGAATTATGATTTATTTTTGATTTAAGATTTTCAAAAACTATCTAATAAAATAACTAAATGATTTTAAATATGAGATTAATGTTTTATTGGTTTAAAATATTTTGATTTAAGTTTGAATATTTAAAATAAGGTTATAAAATGTTTGTTTTATTCTTTTTAAATTATTGATTAATAATTATGATTTGTAAATTAAATACGAAATTTAAAATACAATTTAAAATATGAAACCTGTATTCATTTAAGTTACAACGTCTTTTATAAATTTATTTTAATTGTTTAATAGTATCTTTGTCAAATGATTTATTTGCATATATTTTTTTATAAGAACACGTTGCTTTATTCTTTAGAAATCAATTATATACATAACTAAGTATGAGAAACTAATTAATTTAATTTAAACATTCATTAACTTTAATTTAAAAATAACAAAACATTTGTAAAGACATGTGTAAGTAATTTAGGACATGAGTTAACTTGTGTTAAGTATTTAAGCAAGGTAATTTGCAAGTGCTAGCATTTTAGCCATGTGTCAAAATTTTAGTTTTAATTTTCCTTTAATTTTAATTTAAATCAAAAAATAGTTATTTAAACTTGCATGTTTTCTTTTCCCTTTCTTTTATCATTTTTCATTTCATAAACTAAGAGAAAATTTCCAACTAAAAACCTAATCAAAACTCTTGATTCCTCAAATCTGAAAATCTTGATAACCTATTCAATTTCCTATAAAATCAATTGCATTCCTCAAATCTTCAAAGTTCATCTCCTCAAAATTTCAAAATCAAATACTTTAAAAACCTGGGTGATTAGAATTTGGAAATGCAAGACACCTGCATTTTGTTTTCTTTAATCTACAACCTGGGGAATTTGCATCTGCATACCATTCAAGCAAGCTACCTGTAAGCAAGATGTCTGCATCCATCTATTCTTTAAAATCTGGAAAACAGGAAGCAAGTTTTAAAAGCATTCAAGTTTTCTGCAAGCATTTCAAACAAGTTTATTAAAGAATGTTCTGCATGTTCAAAATCTGGGCTCTGCATTTTAGTACAGGTGAGTAACTTTGCTTTTAAGAATTTTAAAGGGTAAAGAAATTGTTGCATGTTAGAATACTAAAATATATAAATGTTGCATATAAATTGTCTGCTGTATAAATGTATTTGGTGTATGCTATTAAATATCCTGGTTCTGTTTTGTTCTTGACACAAGTTTTTATTTAAATTCTTATATCTTTAATTTGTCTTTGTTAAATTATAGGATTTAAATAAGATATGTATGTTGGTTTCAGAGTTTAGACTTTAAGATTTTATTAAAATAAAATTTAAACAAAAACTTACTGGAAAATAAGTAACAGAGCAATTTATAAGTGAAAATATAAAACAATGCAAATCAATGTTTCAGAATTTCAATTCAAAACATCTTCCAAATTATGATTTTTAAAAATAATATTACAATTTTTAATGATTAAATCAAAGTACAGTTTTAAATTTACTGTATCATACATATTTGATAAGCATAGTCGATGCTTGCATTTGATTTGGTTGAATTTGTTACTGGAGATAGTGTAGCTATCATAGATTATGGGAAAATTACTGAATTGGATTGAAATTCATTTTTGAGGGTGAAATCTTGTTTTGAAAATGTAAACCCTAGTTCTACTGGGTTTGCGAAAATGGATCTTTCCGGCAATTATACTTGACCGAGTGACTTAGGGTTTTGGGAAATGGAGGTTGATGGATTGATGAGAATGTCGTCGGAGTTTCGAAGGTGTTGATAGCCTGAGTCGCGTCAGCGAGGTGTTGACAGGCTGGGAAGTGAAGGGGGCACTGTGATGTTTCCAGGTTTTGAATATTTGGTCTTGATTTCGAATTCGGGCAAGTAATGATAGAATGGATGTTAGTTTGGCCTGAGTCACTGATTGTTGATAGTGGGATGGTCGTATGGATGGCCAGTGATGGCCGGAGACGGTGTACAGGTGCGCAGGAGCAAGGTGGTTATGGTGATGTTGGTGATGTTTGTTTTTGGTTACAGGGTTTTATACCTCGTGATGGTCTCGGGTAAATTGGAGGGTGACTCGAAGTAGGAAGGTCTTTGACTCGAAGTAACTCGTTGGGTTGCTCGTGCATTATTTGGTGTTTCAGGTTTTAGAAGAAAACAGAAACTTGTTTCCAGGTTTTATAAAATTTGAAGTAAAAAGTAAAATGCAAACTAAAATTTTAAACTAAGTTTGAAACCTAAATTTAGATATAAATTCAAATAATTTAAATCTTGGTATTTGTAGTTATTCAGTTTTTAAATTTTAGTTTGGATTTTAAATTCTAAAATCAGAAAAACTGTTTTCTGTTTTTAAAATTTAAAAGTAAAGTTTCAAATTGTAAGTTGAAGTTCAAACTGGAATTTTTAAACCTGAAATTAAAATATGTAATCAATAGTTTAATTCTGGGATTTTGAAACATTTATAAATTCAAAAAATTTAAGATGTTTAGACCAAAACAAGAAACTTTTTTTGTTTAAATTTAAAAGTAAATTTTATAATGCAACCGAAAATCTAAAACAAAGTTTAAATCTGGAAAACTGAAATATGAAATTCAAGTAGATGAATCTGAGTTTGAATTTAATTTAAATCTGGGAATTTAAATTTAGTTTTTAAACTTTTTAAAGTATAAAGGAACATTGGATTTGAATTTGAACTATGAGTTTTAAATTATGAAATAAAATTTAAAATCAGTTTAAGTCCAGTTTTTAAAACCTGGAATTTGATTTTTATGTCAGTTTTTTTAAATAAAATAAGTTTTTAAATTTAAATTTGTTTAACTATTTTAGAAAAGGTTTAATAATTTGAATTTAAAAATGAAGATTTAAATTGTATTTCAGTTTGAAATTTAAAAGGAAAATTTTAAATTGAATTTGTTTGAAATAAATTTGTTTAAAAAAATACTTTATATAAGGAGAATGTTTCTTAATTTAGAACTTAAGAAATTGGTTTCATTTAAATTATTAAATTAATTTAAATGGAATATTAATTATTTAATTAATGAATAATGTGGATGTTTAATTAAGTAATTAATAATTTTTAAGTTAATTAATTAGATTTGAGATTAATTAATTAAGGTTAATTAATCTACAATCAGGGATGGTTAATTAAATTTTAATAAATGATTAAAATTTATTTAATCGATTGATTAAAGAAAAATAAGATTTTAATTAACACTTAATTAATTAATAATTAGAGATTAATTAAATTTTAATTAAATATTAATTAATTGATAATTAATAATGATTAATATAAGTTAATTTCTTAATTAAGTAATTAAGAAATGTTAATGAAGATCATTAACTTAAGATTATTTAAAACAATTAATTAATGTGATTAATTTTTAATAATTAATTAGATTAATTAATTAATAATAATCAATTATTTAGGTTTAATTACTTAATGAAAGTAATTAATGAATTAATTACTTAGTGTAATTAATATGATTAACGTGATTAGTTTAGATTAATTAAGTTTAATTGATTTAAACAATCGTGGATTGATGAATATTTACTTTATGTAATTAATGAAATTGTAATTACTTAGAGAAGTAATTAATTAAATAATTACTGGATGTAATTAAAGATATTAATTATGGAAGTAATTTAAATTACTTTGAAATTAATCAAGGGATTAACTTAGATAATGAATTAAGAGTAATTAATTTATGGGATGAGTAATTAAAGTAGTTAATTACTGAATGGTTATTAATCATGGGTGATTAATATATATATGGTTTAAATTGAAGATTAATTACTTATGTAAATAATTTATATAGAGATTGATTAAATGTAATCAGAAATCATTATTAAATTAATTAACGATGTAATTTAGAATTGATTAATCAAGAAATAATCAATAAATGAAGTAATTAATTAATAATGGATTAATGTAATTGATTTTAGTTAATTAATTAATTAAGTAATTATAAGTTAATTATTTGTAAAGAGTCAAGTATAATTAACTTGTGGAATTAATATTAAAGGCTACTTACTTATTGTAATTAGGGAATTGTTAATCTGAAACGACTAATTGGAAGAATAGCGAGATGATGATTTATAAATTGATTTGTAATCAATTGATGGTCAAGTTAAGCAGGATTAATGATGAAGTAATTAATTTAATTCATTTTAAATTAATTGGAGATGAATTAATTTAATTCATTTTAAATTAATTATAAATGGTGTGATCATTAGATCATTGCTTATGTTTGATGATTGGTATTAATTGCCATGTATGGTTTGTAATCTCAGTTATGAGATGAGGAATGTTATGTGATATGGATGTATTGGTTGCTTTTGGATGATAATATGATTATGATATGAATTATCTGTTGGTAATGATAATGTTGATTATGTATTGTGTTGTAAATTATCTATCTGTATGTATATAGATAATGAATTGAACTGTTTTAAACTCTAAAACAACTTGGCCTTAAAAGACACATTTTGGATTTCGATGAGACCGGGATCGGGTTTCCATATTTGGATATCCGAAAACCACATCGATCCAAATTAACGTTAATTACAAAAAAATACACAATAATTACAACAAGATGGAGGAGATAAATAGGGATTAAGAAGGAGGATTAGAGAATAGGAGAGATTGCATTACCTTTCTTCTTCTCTTTTTTTTCTTCTTCTCGGATTAAACTAATTTATGAAGAGAAGGAGATGGAGCTTCTAAATGGAGGCCATTAATTTTGTTTAGATCTAGGTTTTACTAATTTATGAAGAGGAGGAGGGTTAGGGTTATGAGTTTAAGATATTTTATAGGAGGGGGTTAGGCTAATGGGTTATGGTAAGAGGGTTTAGAAACTCATTAGGACTTAGTTTATTTTCTAAGTTATCATGTGAACAAAAATCCTAATAAGCATCCTAGTTTTAATTAAAACCATGTAATTATCTCATTTGGCCCATTAACCCATAATCACTTTTTATTTAAAATTCCCCATTTCAACCCAAAATATTTTAATTTGCAAACCAATTGCAAATTTAAATTCCCAAAAATTTTGTTTAGCCCCCTTTTTAACTTAAAATCATAATTTTTAACTTATCATTCGGTAATTGCAATCTCAGGGTTGTTACAGACTCCCCACTTAAGAAAATTGCGTCCCCGCAATTTCTTAAATATAGAAGTCGTCTATAACATCTAATCCACAAAAGGAATACAGAAGATAAAATATAGATGCTCACCCGTGCCGGAAGATGAAAGAAAACCAGGATAAGTACGCTCGATAAATTCTCTGGTCTCCCAAGTGCAGTCCTTAGGATTAGACGACCATTGAATCTTCACAAGTGGAACCTCTTTGTTTCGAAGACGTCTGACCTCCGAATCAAGCACACGAAGAGGTTGCTGTTCTATAGATAGATCGGGTGAGATCTCCAAATCAGGTACGATATGAGGCTCGATAATAGAATCGGGATTGCGCACACACTTGCGAAGCTGAGAAACATGGAACACATCATGTATTCCAGAGAAATGAGCAGGTAGAGCCACTCTATAGGCGACAAGGCCGATGCATTCCGTGATAGAAAACGGTCCAATATAGCGAGGGGCCAGTTTCCCTGTAGAACTGAAACGCACAACCCCTTTCATGGGAGAAACCCGAATAAAGACAGAATCGCCAATGGAGAACTCAAGAGGCTTCCTACGGTTGTCCGCGCAGGATTTCTGGCGGTCCTGTTCCTCTTTCATTCTCTGACGGATAAGCACGATCTTCTCAGAAGATTCCCGAACTGAATCTGGACCAAGAATGAGCTTCTCGCCAGACTCTAACCAACAAGCAGGAGAGCGACATGGCCTTCCGTAGAGAGCCTGGAAAGGTGCCATGCCGATACTAGACTGATAGCTGTTGTTATAGGAGAACTCTACGAGCGGTAAGTGATCCTCCCAACTACCTCCGAAATCCAGAATACAACAGCGCAAAAGATCCTCTAAAACACGATTCACCCTCTCCGTCTGACCGTCGGTCTGAGGATGATAAGCAGTCGAGAGATTCAGCTTTGTGCCCAAAGCTGACTGTAGGCACTTCCAGAAGTGACTAGTAAAGATAGTGTCTCGATCACAGATGATAGAGCTAGGAATGCCATGAAGTCGAATGACTTCCTTCACATAGAGCTTGGCCAAATGAGGTGCAGTCCGAGTGGACTTAATCGGAATGAAATGAGCCGATTTGGTCAAGCGATCAACAATAACCCAGATAGAAGTATGGCCTGACCTCGATCGAGGCAGACCGTCAATGAAGTCCATGGATATCTGATCCCATTTCCATAATGGAATCTCTAGCGGCTGAAGAAGACCAGATGGACGCTGATGCTCGGCCTTGATCTGTTGAAAAGTCATGCAACTACTCACATAACTTGCCACATCTCTCTTCAAACCCTCCCAATAATATAGCCGGCACATATCGGCATACATCTTACTCAAACCGGGATGTATAGTGTACTTAGTGCGATGGCACTCGTCTAGAATGTCACGCCTAAGTGATAAATCAGATAGTACAACAATACGGTTCTTCCTACGAAGACACCGATGAAAATCAAGAGAATAATCCAGCAATGTCTCATCACTGGATCCCGACTCGAGCAGATGAATAAGATGCGATAAGTCTGGATCCTGCCGCTGAGCATGGGCAATGCGATCCAATAAGACAGGACGAGCTTCCAAGCTGAATAATAAGACCGGAGAATCAGATGGTGGAGCTCGATCTCTAATATCACATAAAGATAGAGTCTCAAGAGCATCCCACTCGGCAATCATCATAGAAACTACCGCCGAGTGCTTGCGACTGAGCGCATCTGCAACTCGATTACCCTTGCCAAGGGTATACTGAATATCTAAATCATATGAGGCGAGAAACTCAAGCCATCGCTGCTGCCTCATATTGAGATCCCTCTGACTGAATAGATACTTCAGTGACTTGTGATCGGTGTAAAGAGTGAAGCGTTCGCCTAATAGAAAGTGACGCCACGTCTTCAAGGCAAAGACGATAGCTGCTAACTCAAGATCATGAGTAGGATAGCGAACCTCATTCGGACGCAGTTGCCTGGAAGCATAAGCAACTACCCGATCCTTCTGCATAAGCACAGCACCAAGCCCGCTACCACAAGCATCAGTGTAAACAACCAGATCCTGGTTACTCTCAGGAACCACAAGAATAGGAGCATGAGTGAGAAGTTCCTTCAATCGCTGAAAAGAAGCTTCACACTTATCAGACCAAATAAAGCGAACACCCTTACGAGTCAGCGTCGTAAGGGGAAGTGCAACTCGAGAGAAATCCTTGACAAACCGACGGTAATAACCCGCCAGACCAAGGAAACTGCGAATATCATGAACGTTCTCGGGCTGCTTCCAATTCTGAATAGCTTCGATCTTGGCAGGATCGACAGAAACACCCTCCGATGATACAATATGGCCCAAGAACTTGACCTTGCTCTCCCAGAAATGGCACTTGGAGAGCTTGGCCTTAAGCTGATGCTGACGAAGAGTATCCAAGACAATCCGCAAATGATGAGCATGCTCTGCCTCGGATCTAGAGTAAATAAGAATATCGTCGATGAATACCAAAACGAATCTATCGATGTATTCCCGGAATACTCGATTCATAAGATCGACGAAGAAAGCCGGTGCGTTCGTCAAGCCGAATGGCATGACCAACCACTCAAAAGAACCATAACGAGTGCGGAAAGCGGTAAGAGGAATGCTATCTTCCGCAACTCGGAGCTGATGAAATCCGGTGGCAAGGTCGAGCTGTGAAAAGACCTTTGCACCGCTCAACTGATCAAACATATCGTCTATCCGTGGCAATGGATAATGATTTCTGATGGTCAACTCATTAGGCTTGCGATAGTCAATGCAAAGCCTAAGAGAGCCATCGGGCTTCTTAACGAAGACGACAGCAGCACCCCATGGCGAAGAACTGGATCGAAAGAACTGCTTCGCCTCAAGCTCAACTAACTGTTTCCTGAGTTCCTCATTCTCCTTAATAGACATCCTCGTGGGAGGACGCCCAACAGGGTGGGAGCCTGGAATGAGATCGATGCGGAACTCAATGGCCCGCTTTGGCGGCAGGCCAGATACTGGCTCGAATATATTGGGGAAATCCCGAACGACAGGAATACGAGATATGTCCAAATCCTCATCTCGTGTATCAAGAGAAAATAAAGTAACATCAGAAAGCCCAACATCTTGAAGAACAATAGCTAATGGAGAGGACGAATCAGGGTGATGAATGAATAATATCCGCTCCGAACAAATAATTTTGGCGTCGTGCTGAGCGAGCCAATCCATGCCAAGAATCATATCAAAACCCAAATACTCCATAACGTGCAGATTCGCACGGAAAGAAAATCCACAAAGATCGATATCTATATTCTCACAAAGCAAGCTAAGGGTCGTGGATCCGCCGATGGGATTCACAATCCTTAGTGAAGAAACCAGACAAGTAACATCCAAGGATAAAGCATCTACTAGCTCCTTTGATACGAATGAGTGAGAGGCACCCATATCAAAGAGAACTCTACAAGATCTACCATGAAATAAAATAGAACCTTCGAGAACGGAAGGATGCGTACCTCGAGGCTGAGCTGAAGATTTAGTTAAGCACGATTCAAAGATAAATAATTCATTAAGGAAGATTACGGAATATAACAGATTCCTACAACTATTCCTAACTTATCTATCTAAAGGTGGTGATGTTCAATTTGGATCGTATTATAACGTATTGTACTACGTGTCTGTTCTGTGTTTGTTATGCTTAATTCTGAACCTTAGCTCCGATACCAAGATGTAACGCCCCACTCCGAGACCCACTCTAGTAAAGAGTATTACGGAGTAATACCGTCTACTAGAACGGAGAATGGAGTATAATGGAAGCGACCATATGTAATCAAGCTATAACTATCTACTGAATACGTCGAATATGTGGTTTTCTTTTCTCAAGTGGTTCGACATATCCAATAGATATTTATAACGAAACTACAATGGCTAAGGAAAATAGGTTCAGAACAAACATAATACGAAATGATAACATCATCATCACAGAACAGTCACATAACTGTCACAGAACATAGGTACAATATATCGTCAATACAGATCCAAGTATCAAAAGGTGGGTACAAAGCCACCACTCACACATGTGAGTCAAAAATATGTACATAAGAGTCTGAAATAACAGAGTAGCTGAATAGTGGACAAATAAAAGAGCTATCTATCAGCATAGCAGATATTGTCCAAGCGGAAGCACAGAAAGCTAAGTCCAGAGACCTAACCTGAAACAACTCGGTCTGACCCGAGCGAAAACACTCGGGTCAGGCTAGCTAAATAATCAGTAATAACTGAGATATATAATAATGTAGTACATAAATAAAACAGTACTTCTCTAAAGAGAAGAGTAATATGGACTACATGAATATAATGACGATCCCTAATCATCAATAAACAGTAAAAATCTCCAAAGAGAATACAAACACCAAAGTGTTAAATAAAATCGCCTCATATCATCGGCGTAGCCAAAGCTATATAAAGTTTCCCATAGGCAATAATCCCAAGAGTGACCAGAGTCTGTAATCAATGCCCAAGCAAAGATCGATGCTCCAAAGAGCAATGGGGATATACTGAAAAGTCAATGAAATCAAACACTGAAAAGCAGTGTCCAGAGACACTGTGAATCCACAAGGTAATCGCACTTACATCGTATGGTTCCATAGAACCAACACCGAATGGCGGTACTCGAATGGATATAAAAATCATCAGATAATACAAATTTTGCACGTGCACCGACCAGAGTCGTTGTTGCCAAGTACTGTAGAGTCGTGATCGATCACTCGCACAGATGCAGAACGCGCGAGACGGCGAGATCCTTCCTAGAAGGATAAAGGCCCAGAGGCGCACGCCGAAAATAAACTGCTCCATAGAGCAGGTGTCCAGAGACGGTTGCCCAGAGGCGTGGTGACCCAGAGGTCCAGTACTGGCCGCCCAGAGGCTAATGTGTCACTAACTTCTTGGAGAGGAACCCGTAAAGTGTTAACAACGAGTCCCATACCCCACGTTCGCACTAAACGGTTTACTAGCCAATAGCAAGCTCACACTCCAAACAATAAAAAGTCCACCTCGTATCATCGGTAAACTAGACCCAAAGGTCAAAACGATCAACCGAATAGGTCGGGGATTAACCGGAAAGAAAATACAGACGGTTCCATAGGCCGGAGATTTCCTAACCGTTTAAGCACCTTTCCACTTCGCTCGATGTGCTAAAAAGTGAGTGTGAGATTTTTATTATAGAAAATAATGGTGCGAAACGGATTTTTAATTGATTTCGAAATCACTTTTAAAACGGTCTTTTGAAGAGTCTCCTATTATGGAGTAATAAATTTAATAATTAAAAATAATATTATATAAAAAATTTCAAAAGCCATTTTGGAGTGAAAAATCCTTTTAAATTCTTTTTATAAAGCCCGTGTACGAAATCCAGAGACAAATCTCAAAGAAATCGACGAAAACTAGAAAATCATCAAAAATATTCTAAGTGTTTGAAACCATTCAAAAACTGCTGCGAACCCAAGTTCGGCAATTTATTTGGACCAGCAAACTATGTCCAAATGGTATGAAAACTGGTAGGCATGTAGTCCGACATCCCTACTTTAAGATGCAAAAAGAATTTCTGGATTCCGAGTTGAGACGAAGTGGCAGAGACGTCTCAAAGTTGAACCCAGAAAAAGATTCACACTGTTTTCCAACAGCGACCAGAGTCTAACTTTGGCGCGAAAATCGAAGTACCAAACGAACTCCAATGTTGTCCAAATTTTCCAAATATGGAGTTCGGAACTCCACCTTTCCAACGAGACCAAAATCGATAAAATCCAACATTGGACGAGCCCGGGATGGCGTCGCAAAGTCGGGGTTCTACGCTGAAAACAACGGGAGAAAAGAGACTAAGGCCTATAGCTATGCACTAACTGGCCAGAGATAAAAAACCACAATTTTGGCATAGTAAACTTCAAATTCTGGCAAAATGAATAAAATGAAAGTTGTAGCTTAGTTTCTAAGCTTTTCGGAATGACCAAGATCGTCAAATTCCGACTAGAGATGAAGATTCTATGACTAAAACAATTCTCAGATCTAGATTCTATATCACTGTCGTTGTGCTCTCGGGACAGTGGTAAGAATGCACAGTTTTGACCAAATTAACTTCAAAATTTCATGCAACTCAAAACATGAAAGTTTTAGCCCTAAATCTATGCTTTTCAGAACATCCAAAATTATTAGATTTGGATATGAAACGAGTAACTTATGGCCAAATCAATTTCAGGTTTTTATTTTATCAACCCTGTAGTTTGTTGTCAGGTCAGCGACAAACAAACGTGATTTCAACCATTCAAACCCCAAAATTAGGCAGAGCTTAAAACATAAAAGTTATAGGCTACAGAATGTGCTTTTCAGAACTTCAAGAAAATCTTAATTCCGATTTAAGATGAATGAGATATGCCTAATTTACTAACTGCAATAAATTGATTATAATTTCAGCTAGCATATATTACTAATAGATAGTAATTACCTCAATGAAGCAAATGATCAAATGGGTTGTGTGCACAATATCAAGCAAGCCAAACCCTCAACCTCCAAGCAAATATAAAGAGACTTCAAGGACCCAAAATCAACAAAAAAATACACAATAATTACAACAAGATGGAGGAGATAAATAAGGATTAAGAAGGAGGATTAGAGAATAGGAGAGATTGCATTACCTTTCTTCTTCTCTTTTTTTTCTTCTTCTAGGATTAAACTAATTTATGAAGAGAAGGAGATGGAGCTTCTAAATGGAGGCCATTAATTTTGTTTAGATCTAGGTTTTACTAATTTATGAAGAGGAGGAGGGTTAGGGTTATGAGTTTAAGATATTTTATAGGAGGGGGTTAGGCTAATGGGTTATGGTAAGAGGGTTTAGAAACCCATTAGGACTTAGTTTATTTTCTAAGTTATCATGTGAACAAAAATCCTAATAAGCATCCTAGTTTTAATTAAAACCATGTAATTATCTCATTTGGCCCATTAACCCATAATCACTTTTTATTTAAAATTCCCTATTTCAACCCAAAATATTTTAATTTGCAAACCAATTGCAAATTTAAATTCCCAAAAATTTCGTTTAGCCCCCTTTTTAACTTAAAATCATAATTATTAACTTATCATTCGGTAATTGCAATCTCAGGGTTGTTACAATTTTTTTATAAGAACACATTGCTTTATTCTTTAGAAATCAATTATATACATAACTAAGTATGAGAAACTAATTAATTTAATTTAAACATTCATTAACTTTAATTTAAAAATAACAAAACATTTGTAAAGACATGTGTAAGTAATTTAGGACATGAGTTAACTTGTGTTAAGTATTTAAGCAAGGTAATTTGCAAGTGCTAGCATTTTGGCCATGTGTCAAAATTTTAATTTTAATTTTCCTTTAATTTTAATTTAAATCAAAAAATAGTTATTTAAACTTGCATGTTTTCTTTTCCCTTTCTTTTATCATTTTTCATTTCATAAACTAAGAGAAAATTTCCAACTAAAAACCTAATCAAAACTCTTGATTCCTCAAATCTGAAAATCTTGATAACCTATTCAATTTCCTATAAAATCAATTGCATTCCTCAAATCTTCAAAGTTCATCTCCTCAAAATTTCAAAATCAAATACTTTAAAAACCTGGGTGATTAGAATTTGGAAATGCAAGACACCTGCATTTTGTTTTCTTTAATCTACAACCTAGGGAATTTGCATCTGCATACCATTCAAGCAAGCTACCTGTAAGCAAGATGTCTGCATCCATCTATTCTTTAAAATCTGGAAAACAGGAAGCAAGTTTTAAAAGCATTCAAGTTTTCTGCAAGCATTTCAAACAAGTTTATTAAAGAATGTTCTGCATGTTCAAAATCTGGGCTCTGCATTTTAGTACAGGTGAGTAACTTTGCTTTTAAGAATTTTAAAGGGTAAAGAAATTGTTGCATGTTAGAATACTAAAATATATAAATGTTGCATATAAATTGTCTGCTGTATAAATGTATTTGGTGTATGCTATTAAATATCCTGGTTCTGTTTTGTTCTTGACACAAGTTTTTATTTAAATTCTTATATCTTTAATTTGTCTTTGTTAAATTATAGGATTTAAATAAGATATGTATGTTGGTTTCAGAGTTTAGACTTTAAGATTTTATTAAAATAAAATTTAAACAAAAACTTACTGGAAAATAAGTAACAGAGCAATTTATAAGTGAAAATATAAAACAATGCAAATCAATGTTTCAGAATTTCAATTCAAAACATCTTCCAAATTATGATTTTTAAAAATAATATTACAATTTTTAATGATTAAATCAAAGTACAGTTTTAAATTTACTGTATCATACATATTTGATAAGCATAGTCGATGCTTGCATTTGATTTGGTTGAATTTGTTACTGGAGATAGTGTAGCTATCATAGATTATGGGAAAATTACTGAATTGGATTGAAATTCATTTTTGAGGGTGAAATCTTGTTTTGAAAATGTAAACCCTAGTTCTACTGGGTTTGCGAAAATGGATCTTTCCGGCAATTATACTTGACCGAGTGACTTAGGGTTTTGGGAAATGGAGGTTGATGGATTGATGAGAATGTCGTCGGAGTTTCGAAGGTGTTGATAGCCTGAGTCGCGTCAGCGAGGTGTTGACAGGCTGGGAAGTGAAGGGGGCACTGTGATGTTTCCAGGTTTTGAATATTTGGTCTTGATTTCGAATTCGGGCAAGTAATGATAGAATGGATGTTTGTTTGGCCTGAGTCACTGATTGTTGATAGTGGGATGGTCGTATGGATGGCCAGTGATGGCCGGAGACGGTGTACAGGTGCGCAGGAGCAAGGTGGTTATGGTGATGTTGGTGATGTTTGTTTTTGGTTACAGGGTTTTATACCTCGTGATGGTCTCGGGTAAATTGGAGGGTGACTCGAAGTAGGAAGGTCTTTGACTCGAAGTAACTCGTTGGGTTGCTCGTGCATTACTTGGTGTTTCAGGTTTTAGAAGAAAACAGAAACTTGTTTCCAGGTTTTATAAAATTTGAAGTAAAAAGTAAAATGCAAACTAAAATTTTAAACTAAGTTTGAAACCTAAATTTAGATATAAATTCAAATAATTTAAATCTTGGTATTTGTAGTTATTCAGTTTTTAAATTTTAGTTTGGATTTTAAATTCTAAAATCAGAAAAACTGTTTTCTGTTTTTAAAATTTAAAAGTAAAGTTTCAAATTGTAAGTTGAAGTTCAAACTGGAATTTTTAAACCTGAAATTAAAATATGTAATCAATAGTTTAATTCTGGGATTTTGAAACATTTATAAATTCAAAAAATTTAAGATGTTTAGACCAAAACAAGAAACTTTTTTTGTTTAAATTTAAAAGTAAATTTTATAATGCAACCGAAAATCTAAAACAAAGTTTAAATCTGGAAAACTGAAATATGAAATTCAAGTAGATGAATCTGAGTTTGAATTTAATTTAAATCTGGGAATTTAAATTTAGTTTTTAAACTTTTTAAAGTATAAAGGAACATTGGATTTGAATTTGAACTATGAGTTTTAAATTATGAAATAAAATTTAAAATCAGTTTAAGTCCAGTTTTTAAAACCTGGAATTTGATTTTTATGTCAGTTTTTTTAAATAAAATAAGTTTTTAAATTTAAATTTGTTTAACTATTTTAGAAAAGGTTTAATAATTTGAATTTAAAAATGAAGATTTAAATTGTATTTCAGTTTGAAATTTAAAAGGAAAATTTTAAATTGAATTTGTTTGAAATAAATTTGTTTAAAAAAATACTTTATATAAGGAGAATGTTTCTTAATTTAGAACTTAAGAAATTGGTTTCATTTAAATTATTAAATTAATTTAAATGGAATATTAATTATTTAATTAATGAATAATGTGGATGTTTAATTAAGTAATTAATAATTTTTAAGTTAATTAATTAGATTTGAGATTAATTAATTAAGGTTAATTAATCTACAATCAGGGATGGTTAATTAAATTTTAATAAATGATTAAAATTTATTTAATCGAGTGATTAAAGAAAAATAAGATTTTAATTAACACTTAATTAATTAATAATTAGAGATTAATTAAATTTTAATTAAATATTAATTAATTGATAATTAATAATGATTAATATAAGTTAATTTCTTAATTAAGTAATTAAGAAATGTTAATGAAGATCATTAACTTAAGATTATTTAAAACAATTAATTAATGTGATTAATTTTTAATAATTAATTAGATTAATTAATTAATAATAATCAATTATTTAGGTTTAATTACTTAATGAAAGTAATTAATGAATTAATTACTTAGTGTAATTAATATGATTAACGTGATTAGTTTAGATTAATTAAGTTTAATTGATTTAAACAATCGTGGATTGATGAATATTTACTTTATGTAATTAATGAAATTGTAATTACTTAGAGAAGTAATTAATTAAATAATTACTGGATGTAATTAAAGATATTAATTATGGAAGTAATTTAAATTACTTTGAAATTAATCAAGGGATTAACTTAGATAATGAATTAAGAGTAATTAATTTATGGGATGAGTAATTAAAGTAGTTAATTACTGAATGGTTATTAATCATGGGTGATTAATATATATATGGTTTAAATTGAAGATTAATTACTTATGTAAATAATTTATATAGAGATTGATTAAATGTAATCAGAAATCATTATTAAATTAATTAACGATGTAATTTAGAATTGATTAATCAAGAAATAATCAATAAATGAAGTAATTAATTAATAATGGATTAATGTAATTGATTTTAGTTAATTAATTAATTAAGTAATTATAAGTTAATTATTTGTAAAGAGTCAAGTATAATTAACTTGTGGAATTAATATTAAAGGCTACTTACTTATTGTAATTAGGGAATTGTTAATCTGAAACGACTAATTGGAAGAATAGCGAGATGATGATTTATAAATTGATTTGTAATCAATTGATGGTCAAGTTAAGCAGGATTAATGATGAAGTAATTAATTTAATTCATTTTAAATTAATTGGAGATGAATTAATTTAATTCATTTTAAATTAATTATAAATGGTGTGATCATTAGATCATTGCTTATGTTTGATGATTGGTATTAATTGCCATGTATGGTTTGTAATCTCAGTTATGAGATGAGGAATGTTATGTGATATGGATGTATTGGTTGCTTTTGGATGATAATATGATTATGATATGAATTATCTGTTGGTAATGATAATGTTGATTATGTATTGTGTTGTAAATTATCTATCTGTATGTATATAGATAATGAATTGAACTGTTTTAAACTCTAAAACAACTTGGCCTTAAAAGACACATTTTGGATTTCGATGAGACCGGGATCGGGTTTCCATATTTGGATATCCGAAAACCACATCGATCCAAATTAACGTTAGGTCGTGAATCTGAAGTGAAGATGAAGATTTAGAGTGCAAGGGTTATCGTCGTTAACTCTGAGTGTGATTCCAAAACGAGTGAACGAGATAATGCCTTCTGTTTCGTTCGAACCCGGAACGAACTTGTATGGATTGAATGCTTTCATAACATCGTCAGGTGGACGATGATCATTCTAAGTGATATGTCCTATAAAGGTAATCGTAGCCTCAATCCTCATCAACCGGGAATGGCTAAAACAGGGGAGGTGCAGCAAGGCTTCGTGGGTAGCCCCCACTTAAGAGCGAGATTTACCCCTGTCTAGATGTCCCTTTATTTTGGCTTAGTGGTGCGGTTGCTGATCACAACTGCGGGGTGGTCTTGTTCGGAACTGTTCAGTAAGGAATGGTTCCAGCTTTGTGTTGCAGGGGAGCGGGCGTACTCCTCGGTACGGTGATCTAGGCAACGTACTGTGACGGGCGGTACCCCAGTAGCCCAGCCATTGATGGAATCCAAAATCCAATAAGTGTCGTACGTATTAGTTGTGCCCAACTATGTTGGAACGTGAGATGTAAGCATTCCGGCTATTTCTGTATTTTACTTGAATATCTTAGACACTATTATAATATCACTGGATTTCCTATCAAATGTTTTGGTTAGCGTAAGGAAAAACTTTTCCATGTTTATGTGTGGGAAATCTTACGTGATACCTTTTCTTTTCAAAAGTTTTTCAAAGTTAAGCAACTTTAACCTGTTACTCACACCAGACCCATGTCTGACCCGGAGTTATTTCTGTTTTGTTTAACTCTTGGGTACTCAATTTTTACGAGTAGCCAAGGGAATTCAGGTTAGGATTCAGGATTAGCTTTGACGAATCGTGGAGGAGAAATGGAGCAGGAGGCTTCTGCGTATAGTTATATAGTTTCCCGCTGTGTTGGTCTCTGAGTGTTTATCTGTAATGTATTGAGTTGTAATAACTAGACAGGTGTTTATAACTGTCTAGTATGTGTTGTATTGTCTATGTACTCTGATATTTGATGTATACTATGTAATACTTATGTTATTAATATAATTTATTTGTTCCGCTGTTGAGATTCTTGTGTTGTTTCTTCTTTCTCTTCTTTCTCTTCTCTTTTCTATCCCTTTCTTCCTTAAGGATGATACGACTTTTTGTGGAGAAAAAGTCGGGTCGTCTCACTTGGTATCTGAGCGTTAGGTTGAGTGAATACCTAGGCTCTGTAGTGGTGTCTATCTTGAGAGATTATTTGTATTTTTAATATATATATATATATATGGTTCTACCTATTTGTTGGTTTACCTGTTCGGGTTTTCCAATGTAAGTTATAAAGGTAGATGAGGTAGAAGTGTGTGTAACACGACTACCATTGGTTGGAGTTTGATGGATAAAGTTGGAAGTGTATTTGTCGAGACTGTAGACCTAATACCGTCTCGAGTAAGTTTTGATGTGGTGTAAGGACTTCATCAATCTCTGAAGGAAACCTTCTAAAGGTTCGGAGTTCATCTTTGAAGTGCAAAATTGGATGAGTTGAGTTTGGATCTGTCGATTGGGCAGAAGCAAGCAAGTGATGGTATCTTGATATTACAGGAAGTAGTAGCTGCGTGATGAGATGCAGTGACTATGGATATTTCCAAAGATGTTTCTTTGGAACATGAGTAAGAAGTGAGTCTGCTCGGTGATGTGGCTGAGTTTAGCAGAGTGTTCTGAGTTGGTAGGGAGTCTTCTGGCTGAGTAGTTTCACTGAAGTGGAGATCAGAAGCAGCAGAGTAGATCCGTTTCTTCGATGGATTGGCTAGGCCAGCATAAGCTGTTCTGTTTGGAAGAGAGAGAGCAGTTTTCTTTGGTATTAGGCAAAGTTAATCGCAAAAGTGACTTGCGATAGTTAAGTGTTATTTTGGTACTGGTGGTTCAGTTAGTAGATAGATGGTTCCTTGAGATAGAAGTTAGTGAAGCAACTCAGGTTTCGGAGAAACATCTGAGTTTTCTTTATGGATATATGGAACCATATTTCTGTGCTGGGTTGTCTAGTCTGTGCTTGTGTTCTTTTTCAACATTTTCTTCTACTTCGGATCAGAGTTGTGCAGCGGAAGTAGTTTGGGGGTGTTTCTGTTTTCTTTTCCGGATAAGGAGAAGTTTGTTCTGTCTTCTATTGTTGAGAAGTAGAGTTTGTGTTCTTGGTTTTGGATTAATCTTGAGGAGATCATTGGATTGTTTTGATCCAGTCAGTTTCTAGAAGCATCAGCAAGAGTGAGCTAATCAAGAAGGATGTTGGTAGCCCAGGATCGTCCGAAGAGAATTTATGGATAAGAGACGGAGGAATTTGGATTATGGAGTCGGAGATTTGTTTTAGGATAAGTTTTTTCTCCGATCCAAAGAGCTATAAGATTGGGAGAGTCTGTGAGCTAGCTCCGAGGTGTTTTGGGTTTCTTCTGCGATTGGTAAGATAAGTGTTTGGTTTTCTAGAGTTGAATTGCCAGTTTGGATAACTGGGATTCAGAGTGTTTCACGTATCTCTAAGGGAGTACGTGTTTGATATTTCTGGTTTTGGAACCAGCAGTTCAGAATGGATTGGTTGATGAGTCAGACTCGTTTGTAGTCTGATATCCTGTTTAGAGTCGTTGATAGGAGCTCCATAGCTTAGTAGTTATGATTGTTTGGATTCTATAGAGCGAGTATCCCGATATATATACAGAGGAAACTCGTGGAAGTTTTATCCAAATTTCTTTTGCATAATTAGATTTGTTCTTATTGTGTGAATTGGTTGCTATGGTTGTTAGCATATGATTAACATATGCTGCGTTTTAAAATTAAATCTTTAATAGATTATTAAATTAACTTTGTTTCAAATTTCGGGGACGAAATTCTTTAAGGGGGAAGGATTGTAATATCCCGGAATTTATGGCAATTTAAATTTAATAATCTCTGTTTAAAATTTAATTTGAATTGATAATTTTTGTAGATTAATTTGAATTGATTCAATAATCTTCTTTATTTAAATAATTAATTAGAGAATTTATTTTTAATAAGCTAATAAATCTATTTTCTATTTAATATGTATATATGTATATTTATATATATTTTAAATAGATAAGTTGTTTTTAATTAAATTAGTATAGCATAATTTTAATAATTTGAAATTGGGAATTGTGATTTATTTTTGATTTAAGCTTTTCGAAAAATATTTAGTAAAATAACTAAATGATTTTAAATATGAGATAAATGTTTTATTGGTTTAAAATATTTTGATTTAAGTTTGAATATTTAAAATAAGGTTATAAAATGTTTGTTTTATTCTTTTTAAATTATTGATTAATAATTATGATTTGTAAATTAAATATGAAATTTAAAATACAATTTATGAAACCTGTATTCATTTAAGTTACAACCTCTTTTATAAATTTATTTTAATTGTTTAAAAGTATCTTTGTCAAATGATTTATTTGTATATTGTTTTTTTATAAGAACACTTTGCTTTATTCTTTGGAAATTAATTATATACATAAATAAGTATGAGAAACTAATTAATTTAATTTAAACATTCATTAACTTTAATTTAAAAATAAAAAAACATTTATAAAGACATGTGTAAGTAATTTAGGACATGAGTTAGCATGTGTTAAGTATTTAAGTAAGGTAATTTACAAGTGTTAACATTTTAGCCAAGTGTCAAAATTTTAGTTTTAATTTTCCTTTAATTTTAATTTAAATCAAAATATTGTTATTTAAACTTGCATGTTTTCTTTTCCCTTTCTTTTCTCATTTTTCATTTCATAAACTAAGAGAAAATTTCCAACTAAAAACCTAATCAAAACTCTTGATTCCTCAAATCTGAAAATCTTGATAACCTATTCAATTTCCTATAAAATCAATTGCATTCCTCAAATCTTCAAAGTTCATCTCCTCAAAATTTCAAAATCAAATACTTTAAAAACCTGGGTGATTAGAATATGGAAATGCAAAGACACCTGCATTTTGTTTTCTTGAATCTACAACCTAGGGAATTTGCATCTGCATACCATTCAAGCAAGCTACCTATAAGCAAGATGTCTGCATCCATCTATTCTTTAAAATCTGGAAAACAGGAAGCAAGTTTTAAAAGCATTCAAGATTTCTGCAAGCATTTCAAACAAGTTTATTAAAGAATGTTCTGCATGTTCAAAATCTGGGCTCTGCATTTTAGTACAGGTGAGTAACTTTGCTTTTAAGAATTTTAAAGGGTAAAGAAATTGTTGCATGTTAGAATACTAAAATATATAAATGTTGCATATAACTTGTCTGCTGTATAAATGTATTTGGTGTATGCTATTAAATTTCCCGGTTCTGTTTTGTTCTTGACACAACATTTTATTTAATTTCTTATATCTTTAATTTGTCTTTGTTAAATTATAGGATTTAAATAAGATATGTATGTTGGTTCCAGAGTTTAGAATCTAAGATTTTATTAAAGTAAAATTTAAATAAAAACTTACTAGAAAATAAGTAGCAGAGCACTTGAATTTTATAAGTGAAAATATAAAACAATGCAAATCAATGTTTCAGAATTTCAATTCAAAACATCTTCCAAAATTATGATTTTTAAAAATAATATTACAATTTTTAATGATTAAATCAAAGTACAGTTTTAAATTTACTGTATCATACATATTTGATAAGCACGGTTGATGCTTGCATTTGATTTGGTTGAATTTGTTTCTAGAGATAGTGTAGCTATCATAGATTATGGGAAAATTACTGAATTGGATTGCAATTCATTTTTGAGGGTGAAATCTTGTTTTGAAAATGTAAACCCTAGTTCTACTGGGTTTGTGAAAATGGATCTTTTCGGCAATTATACTTGACCGAGTGACTTAGGGTTTTGGGAAATGGAGGTTGATGGATTGATGAGAATGTCGCCGGAGTTTCGAAGGTGTTGATGGCCTGAGTCGTGTCAGCGAGGTGTTGACAGGCTGGGAAGTGAAGGGGGCACTGTGTTGTTTCCAGGTTTTGAATATTTGGTCTCGATTTCCAATTCGAGCAAGTAATCACAGAATGGATGTTTGTTTGGCCTGAGTCACTGATTGTTGATAGTGGGATGGTCGTATGGATGGCCAGTGATGGCCGGAGACGGTGTGCAGGTGCGCAGGAGTAAGGTGGTTATGGTGATGTTGGTGATGTTTGTTTTTGGTTACAGGGTTTTATACCTCGTGATGGTCTCGTGTAAATTGGAGGGTGACTCGAAGCAGGAAGGTCTTTAACTCGAAGTGATTCATTAGGTTGCTCGTGCATTATTTGGTGTTTCAGGTTTTAGAAGAAAACAGAAACTTGTTTCCGGGTTTTATAAAATTTGAAGTAAAAAGTAAAATTCAAACTAAAATTTTAAACTAAGTTTGAAACCTAAATTTAGATATAAATTCAAATAATTTAAATCTTGGTATTTGTAATTGTTCAGTTTTTAAATTTTAGTTTGGATTTTAAATTCTAAAATCAGAAAAACTATTTTCTGTTTTTAAAATTTAAAAGTAAAGTTTCAAATTGTAAGTTGATGTTCAAACTGGAATTTTTAAACCTGGTATTTAAATATGTAATCAATAGTTTAATTCTTGGATTTTGAAACATTTCTGAATTCAAAAAATTTAAGATGTTTAGACCAAAACAGGAAACTGTTTTTCTGTTTAAATTTAAAAGTAAATTTTATAATGCAACTGAAAATTTAAAACAAAGTTTAAATCTGGAAAACTGAAATATGAAATTCAAGTAGATGAATCTGAGTTTGAATTTAATTTAAATCTGGGAATTTAAATTTAGTTTTTAAACTTTTTAAAGTATAAAGGAACAATAGTTTTGAATTTGAACTATGAGTTTCAAATTATGAAATAAAATTTAAAATCAGTTTAAGTCCAGTTTTTAAAACCTGGAATTTGATTTTTATGTCAGTTTTTTTAAATAAAATAAGTTTTTAAATTTAAATTTGTTTAACTATTTTAGAAAAGGTTTAATAATTTGAATTTAAAAATGAAGATTTAAATTGTATTTGAGTTTGAAATTTAAAAGGAAACTTTTAAATTGAGTTCGTTTGAAATAAATTTGTTTAAAAAAATACTTTATATAAGGAGAATGTTTCTTAATTTAGAACCTAAGAAATTGGTTTCATTTAAATTATTAAATTAATTTAAATGGAATATTAATTATTTAACTAATGAATAATGTGGATGTTTAATTAAGTAATTAATAATTTTTAAGTTAATTAATTACATTTGAGATTAATTAATTAAGGTTAATTAATCTACAATCAGGAATGGTTAATTAAATTTTAATAAATGATTAAGATTTATTTAATCGAGTGATTAAAGAAAATTAAGATTTTAATTACCACTTAATTAATTAATAATTAGAGATTGATTAAATTGTAATTAAATATTAATTAATTGATAATTAATAATGATTAATATAAGTTAATTTCTTAATTAAGTAATTAAGAAATGTTAATGAAGATCATTAACTTAAGATTATTTAAAACAATTAATTAGTGTGATTAATTTTTAATAATTAATTAGATTAATTAATTAATAATAATCAATTATTTAGGTTTAATTACTTAATGAAAGTAATTAATGAATTAATTACTTAGTGTAATTAATATGATTAACGTGATTAGTTTAGATTAAATAAGTTTAATTGATTTAAACAATCGTGGATTGATGAATATTTACTTTATGTAATTAATGAAATTGTAATTACTTAGGGAAGTAATTAATTAAATAATTACTGGATGTAATTAAAGATATTAATTATGGAAGTAATTTAAATTACTTTGAAATTAATCAAGGGATTAATTTAGATAATGAATTAAGAGTAATTAGTTTGTGGGATTAGTAATTAAAGTAGTTAATTACTGAATGGTTATTAATCATGGGTGATTAATATATATATATATGGTTTAAATTGAAGATTAATTACTCATGTAATTAATTTATATAGAGATTGATTAAATGTAATCAGAAATCATTATTAAATTAATTAATGATGTAATTTAGAATTGATTAATTAAGAAATAATCAATAAATGAAGTAATTAATCAATAATGGATTAATGTAATTGATTTTAGTTAATTAATTAATTAAGTAACTATAAGTTAATTATGAGTAAAGAGTTAAGTATAATTAACTTGTGGAATTAATATTAAAGGCTAATTACTTATTGTAATTAGGGAATTGTTAATCTGAAACGATTAATTGGAAGAATAATGAGATGATAATTTATAAATTGATTTGTAATCAATTGATGGTCAAGTTAAGAAGGATTAATGATGAAGTAATTAATTTAATTCATTTTAAATTAATTGGAGATGAATTAATTTAATTCATTTTAAATTAATTATAAATGGTGTGATCATTAGATCATTGCTTATGTTTGATGATTGGTATTAATTGCCATGTATGGTTTGTAATCTCAGTTATGAGATGAGTAATGTTATGTGATATGGATGTATTGGTTGCTTTTGGATGATAATATGATTATGATATGAATTATCTGTTGGTAATGATAATGTTGATTATGTATTGTGTTGTAAATTATCTATCTGTATGTATATAGATAATGAATTGAATTGTTTTAAACTCTAAAACAACTTGGCCTTAAAAGACACATTTTGGATTTCGATGAGACCGGGATCGGGTTTCCATATTTGGATATCCGAAAACCACATCGATCCAAATTAACGTTAGGACGTGAATCTGAAGTAAAGATGAAGATTTAGAGTGCAAGGGTTATCGTCGTTAACTTTCAGCGTGATTCCAAAATGAGTGAACGAGATAATGCCTTCGGTTTCGTTCAAACCCGGAATGAACTTGTATGGATTGAATGCATTCAGAACATCGTCAGGTGGACGATGAGCATTCTAAGTGATATGTCCTATAAAGGTAATCGTAGCCTCAAGCCTCATCAACCGGGAATGGCTAAAACAGGGGAGGTGCAGCAAGGCTTCATGGGTAGCCCCTACTTGAGAGTGAGATTTACCGCTGTCTAGATGTCCCTTTATTTCGGCTTAGTGGTGCGGTTGCTGATCACAACTGCGGGGTGGTCTTGTTCGAAACTGTTCAGTAAGGAATGGTTTCGGCTTTGTGTTGTAGGGGAGCGGGCGTACTCCTCGGTACGGTGATCTAGGCCACGTACTGTGACGGGCGGTACCCCAGTAGCCCAGCCATTGATGGAATCCAAAATCCAATAAGTGTCGTACGTATTAGTTATGCCCAACTATGTTGGAACATGAGATGTAAGCATTCCAGCTATTTCTGTATTTTACTTGAAAACCTTAGACACTATTATAATATCACTGGATTTCCAATCAAATGTTTTGGTTAGTGTAAGGTAAAAAAAATTCCATGTTTATGTGTGGGAAGTCTTACGTGATACCTTTTCTTTTCAAAGGTTTTTCAAAGTTAAGCAACTTTAACCTGTTACTCACACCAGACCCATGTCTGACCCGGAGTTATTTCTGTTTTCTTTAACTCTTGGGTACTCAATTTTTACAAGTAGCCAAGGGAATTCAGGTTAGGATTCAGGATTAACTTTGACGAATCGTGGAGGAGCAATGGAGCAGGAGGCTTCTGCATATAGTTATATAGTTTCCCGCTGTGTTGGTCTCTGAGTGTTTATCTGTAATGTATTGAGTTGTAATAACTAGACAGGTGTTTATAACTGTCTAGTATGTGTTGTATTGTCTATGTACTCTGATATTTGATGTATACTATGTAATATTTATGTTATTAGTATAATTTATTCGTTCCGCTGTTGAGATTCTTGTGTTGTTTCTTCTTTCTCTTCTTTCTTTTCTCTTTTCTATCCCTTTCTTTTTTAAGGATGATACGACTTTTTGTGGAAAAAAGTTGGGTCGTCTCAACGGCGTTCGATTTAACCTAAATTTTTACTTGCTCGGAACGATTCCAGAACTGCTCCACTGTGTAGTACGCGTCTCTGCGATTCCGGCGTCGCCAGTTTCGTCTGAATCTGACAATGTGTGCATTAGATTTGAATTTTCAAAGTTAAATTACCAATTTAAAAACGATTTCTTTTAAATTTAAGTTTATTATACCCAAACAATCACGGTCGCACAAAGCATCAGGAAATCAAAGCCATCCCTCCTATCTTCCTCACGCATGCGAATACGCAGTCAAGGCCGAACCCATCATCACAATTTAGGGTTAACAACCGCGACCACCACGGCGAACTCGGCGACGATCCAAGACCTCCACCTCGAAGCTCATCCCACACCCTCCCTTCGGTCGAAGCAGTGCCGAGCTTGGTCGCCTCCTCCATCACGATGACGAGCTCGAATGCAAGCGACATGGTGCAAAATTGCACCTCCAAACGACGAACACAAACAAGATCCACCGTTTGATCCGAAGCTCTCTCCGCCCTCTACGACATTCCAGTTGGAAGTTTTCGCGATTGCTTGATGGATTGATCGATAATTGAAGAGGAAGGTGGATGATTTTTGGCCATTGGAGTTAAATAAGCGGCAGCTCTGAAAATAATTAGGGTTAGGATTCGTTATGATATATATATATATATATACACACACACACACACACACCTTTATCCGATTATGTTAATATTTAATTCACCTTAAAGTAACTTTTCCAATCGATCTCCAAACAACGCATGCCGATAGGTGTTTCTAAGGTTTTACCTACGTTCCGAACACAATGGAACGTGTTTAAGAGGCTAATTTGGTCGTATGCGCGAGTTACGGAAATAAACAGTCAATTTTAAATTAAATCGATTAAAGTATTTTCTATGCGTTTTAAGCTGCCGGGGTCAAACGACAACTCCGATTGCTACGAAAATTGAAATCCGATAATAACTAACTATTACGGATCCAATGGAACTGGTTTTGTTGAATTCTAAGACTGTGCCACAAAAGGCTGTTTTAACTCGTCGATTAAATCGAGCGAGTTCCACAATCGTCGAAATCATCTAAAATTTTATTAACTTAATTATAATTCATATAGAATTTATAATCACATTAATATCGTTCTAATTCTTTTTAAATCAAAATCTAAATATTTGCATTAGTATATTATTAAATTCCATTATTAAATTAATATAAAATTCCAAATTCAATCTATCGACTATTAATTCCATCCAATGGTCCAATATTACTATTTAAATCAAAATAAACTTAAATAGATTTTTAGAAACCATTTTTATATTTATTTACACTCAGATTCACCCATTTATCCCAACTCTAATATTAAGCTATTATTATTCAAATTTCAATTTCATTTCCGTATTTGAAATTTAACTAATTCTATTAACTTAACCAAAATCTTTTTATTTCAAAATCAAATTATAATCCATATTTGACATTTAAAATGAATTAAATGTTCAAATTTGGCGACCCAAAATTCCGGGTCGTTACATCGTCGAACTTCACACCCCGGAAATGGTCGAAACAGGAAGGATGCGGCAAGGTTATTTGGGGGTAGCGCCCCCTAGGGGTATGTCATTTCCTTCTGGAAAAAATAGTATCATGGTATGTAGCCCAGATATTTTACCTATGTTGTTGATGCAAATTTATTATACTTTGTGGTTGAGGATCCTTGGATAAAGGTCACAAACGACCGGGGGATGGCATACTCATGTAGTAGTTACCTAGTTACAGAGGTAACCCGGCCTTATGTTGGTAGAGAGCTGGTTAAGTTCTCCAGGTGTCCCTCTAGAGGCGTACCCATATGGCAAAGGAAGTTCCTTAGCCTGACCATTTGTTGGAAATCCAATCTCCAATACGTGCCTTGTACGGTTTTAGTTGTAGAACCTGCCATTTAACATGGTTGCTATAGTAGCATACTATAATGGTATGTATGCAGGCTAAGATTAATATTATACTTGCAAATGTTTTCCACTCTGCACTAATGATAATATTAAAAAGAATTTTGCATATCAAGCATGTTGGACTATCATAAGGAGAAATCTCCTCCAATTGTGCGCTTGCATTGTGTATGTGCGGGAAGGCCTTATGGTAGTTTCGTTTTATTTGCTTCGTGAAAAATAATTGTTTTTAAGATCTCACACCAGTCCCATGAATGACCTGGAGTTTTTTGTTCCCTTTCTAAACTCTGGTTGCCCATAATTTTCCACACGGGCAGCCTAGAGTCAGGTTATCATTATTCTGGAGCGAAGTTAGAAAAGTTGGTGTAGAGATATGGAGTTCAAGTTGAATAGCGAGACGTATCACTTATACTCTATAGTGTCCCTTGGGTTGGGTTGGTGCAAGTCAAAATTTCCATGTAGTCAAGTTATAATGACTTTTAGTGTTGTATTGTGTGTCGTTGTAAGTACTGATGAGGTAATGATGATGCATGTAAAACCGATAAATTGTTATTGTTTTAAACATATTCATTTATCTATTGTATATTGTTCTGTTGTGAAATGTGAGATTCTGTTATTGTTTCTATTTCTTCTTCTATCTTCTTCTTCTTAAACCCTAACGGTTCAGTTTTCCAGCATTTGATTTTGCAGCATTTGATACAGTGGACGTATTGATGTCGACTTTCGAGCGTCGAAAAATCGGACTGTTACAATTAATTAATAATGTATTAATATAATAAAATTACAGTTAAATTTCGAGTTGTTGCATATTCGATTTGGAATGTAAAAAAATAATTTTATTATATATATATATATTTATATATACTGTTTTAACTCATATTTATATAATTATTATACACACACATATACATATTGTTATATATATGAAATTATGTTACTTTAATACACACATATACATACATACATATATATATATATATATATATATATATATATGAATACATATATACAAATTAAAAAATTAAACTTATATTTTGCATATGTGTGTGTGTGTGTTTATTTAATGTTTAGTACTATGATATTTCAATTATAAATATATTTATAATAATTTCTCATGTTATTCATATATACATATATATAATATACACTTGAGTTTTTTATACATTCATATATACATAATATACACTTGAGTTTTTTATACATCTATACTATTAGTAATGAGAATTCCATCAACTGGATTTCACCGTGTCTTTTTAAATTTCCTAAAATACCCTTAAAATCTCCATAGAGAAATATGGATGGTAACTGCATCCTGGGTTATTGATTAGGCTGCATATTATAGTACAGGCATAGTAGCTAAAATTATTAGTTTCTCGATTTGCATGTCATTCTTTTATGGGCCATATTATTAAACTTCATGTCATCATCTCAACTCAATTAGATGTTATTGGAACAACTTCATTCTTCCTCCCTTAGCTTATATAAAACATTAATGTATGATGTGGGACAAACTAAAACAATTAGAATGTGTATAATATATCATCTCACTTAATCATCAAGTTTGGCAAGTTTTTAGGCATTGCAGATGACTCCAGCAAAAATATAAATAGGTGCTACGTTCTTCATTGCTGATGCTGGTAGCCGAGTTTGGTAGTGGCGGCTTAGGTCGTCGAGCAGAAAACGTGCGCAACTGGCAAAAAAGGAAAAAAAGAAAAGAAGAAAAAAACTAACGTTAGCAGCAAGTTGGAGGCAGTGGTTGGAGTTAGTGCTGGGCGGTGATAGGCAGAGTGCGATGCTGAAGGCGACGGTTAGGAGTAGTCTTTGGGTGGTGCAATAGCGGTGCGTAGTGATGGAGCATGCGAACATGGGGAAATATGGATGCATTCCTGTTGATAAATGTGTTCAGACTTGGAAATATATGTGCTATAGGGAATCAAGAATTTTGTATAGGAAAGTGAATGCATGAAAATATGTACAAGCAAATTGAAAGGCATGATGTAGCAAGGGAAATGCGCATGAAATATGAAAGTGGGATGTAATTATGAAAGCTACATAGAAGGTAATTAATTAACTTTATTATTAAATAGTTCTTAAGTTATTAATTTACATAGATAGATCAAATTCTTATTTTGATTATGCATTTGCATATATGCAAGTGTGATTACATATTAGTTACAACTTTTACACCTGACAACTTTTCAATTGTGCAACAGGTACCTTAAGAATTTAAAAACAAGAAAAAATTCACACCCGTGCCATTGGCACAGGCTTCATACTAGTATAATAAGTATAAATATATATACATATTTGGACAACACACAATACATATAGGTTGAGCTAATATGTTCATAGCGATGTAAATCCCAGCATCTATATACGGATATGTTATACCTTGCACGGAATATCATATTACACATGCACATACATACACATGTACATAAGTATACTTATATATAAATTGAAAATAAATTTCCATCACTAATTTATGAATTTAAATGATATATATGAATTTATTTAAATTAAATTTAGAAATATTCTAAATAAATTAGATTTCATAGGCCCAATAAAAATCTAATAGGGTAAAAAAATTGAAACACATTCATAACTTCCGTTGCTAACAGATCTAGTTCCAACGCACAAAGCTAATGGACATCACACTATTGATTGTTATGCCCTAACTAGAATCATCGAGTACTATGTAAGGAAAGGAGAATCACGCAAATTTATAGAATCTTAATGTTTAAGAAATTAGAACCAAAGCAAGTAGTAATCAGAAATTCTACTTTAGAAAATCCAAAGGGACATTTTTAGATCTTTCTAAAGACATTGGTCCCACCGTTAGGCATGACCAAAGCACCCATCTAAGGGAGATGGTCATAAAGCCTTGGGTCCAACCTTTGGGCCTGGATGGAGTAACCATCAAAAGAGTGATGGTCAACTAAGCCTTTGGTCCAGCCATCGGGCCAGGCCAAAGCACCCATCTATAGGAGATGGTCGAAAAGCCTTTGGTCTCACCTTCGGGCCTGTCTAAAGCAACCATCCAAAGATCGATGATCAATTAAGCCTTTGGTCTTGCCACTGAGCCTGGCTAAAGCACCCATCTAAGGGAGATAGTTGAAAAGCATTGGTTCTACGACGACCCAAAAAGTTTAACATTTTGAATGAGAATATTTAATTTATTTAAGTATTCAGATTTGATTTGAATATAATAAATAATAATAAAATTAATTTATAACATAACGATTTGATTTTTATTTACGTATTTTTATTTTTATTTATAGGATTTTTCCATAATTTTTATTGGAAAAATATTTGAATTATCGTTTGACGATTTTTTGACAAATGAAGGTATTTTTGAAATTTTACAAAATAAGATAACCAGTGTATACTATTATTATTTTTGGATCGTATTGCATTTTTGTACGCAGTCATATTTTTGCTTTATCATTCGTAGTTAATATGCAAATGGAATTCTGTGTAACGAGATGCCAAAAATTTACAAATAAACATAACCCATACTTAGCTTACTCAACACAGAAAGATTTTCTTCCTTTCATTTTACTTTTCAACTCCCCCCCCCCCCTCTCTCTTATATTTATTTTACCAGTATAAGGAAAATAACCTTTTCCTTTCAAAAATCAAAATCTTACAATCCATTCGACAAAAAAAATTAAAATAATAATCTTTGGATTTGTGTAGTAGAGATCTACAATTCCATATGAGATTTGTTGCTTTCAATGAGGTTTGATAGTGATCGGTGATTCAAGGTGGAGCTAGGGTTAGAAATTTCTGGCGATGCAGGCAACGTTTGGCCTTAGGGTTTGTCATGTGGGTCTTCTCGTTGCAAGGCGAAGGGATAAGGACCAATTGGAGGTGGTACGGCCGCATGGGAAGATGCGCCACTTTAGGCTTGTCCTATAGCATGTTTTAGTTGCGGCGAGGTGGAGAGGTCCGAAGGTGGAATTGATTGATGGTTGAACTTCTAGTTGCATGTGGTGTTGATCGATGTTGGTTTAGGAAGGTGCAGCACTGTCTGATGTGGTGTGACAACGGCGACAATTAACAACGTCAATGGGTCAGATTTGAAAATAAGAAATCGAGTGTGGCAAGTGGGAGATCTTCGGAGAGAGCATGAGGAGTGTGGCGCGTAGGAGTTGATGCAGCGTTTATCCGTAAAGCTTGGAGGGAGAATTTAGGTATTGAAGTTCGTCCATGGTTTGGGTGCATGCACGGGTCGTATATCAGCATGCATGAATTTTTTTGGGAAGATGGAGTTATGGTGGTAAATAACTTATTGATGATAATTAATTATAAAATTAATTAAAATTTTAATTTGAAACTTATAAAATTCATATCTTCTCCATACGATGTCCAATCGAGAGATGGCATTTTGCGTTTCACTCATAGGAACGATAACTATGCACTAGAAAAGAATTCGCTGAATTTGGAGGTAGTGAAATTTTGTGCTAAAATCGAACACGATCAAACCAAAGCGCCTAAGCGTCCATTGAAATTTCGATGTGTTAAACTTACCTTTCTGGATAATCAGTATGATATATAGTAGGTAAAAATTATTGTAATACGTTGAAATGATTTTATTGGCTTGGTTTGGTTGAATATCTGCTTTTGAAAAGTGAATGGCAATTAAATGAAAACAAAGAAAATTTGTAGAGAAATTCGGATTTCTCACCGTAGTGATTTTAAATTCCAATTATACACCTGTTGGTTTTAATTCCATTTACATGCTTGTTATATAGATTTGTTAAATGTCAAAACTTGATAATTTGGCCATAAAGGATGTGACATTGATATATGTTAAAAGTTGAACCTTTTTAGTGAAAATGGTAGTGATAGCATCGGTTAAATGATATAGTAGCTATTGACCTAGTTATAGTATTTTGAAATACTATTAATTGCTGTTTTGATTTGGCAAATAGCTTTGATTTGGAAATTTATTTCAAAAAACTAATTTTTGGTAATTTTGAGATATTTTATTTAAAATGAGTTTTTTAGCTTCTCTGTTTTTCTTCAACTTATTTTATTATTCCATTCTATTATATCTATGTACGTAAATGTTTTAAAATTATTTGGGAAAAGTTCGTCTTTACTGAAAGTTATTATAATAATGAATGTGTATTTTAAAGAAAATAAATGGGGGATTTTATTTATTGTGATTTTTTTCTTTAAAGAAGGTAGAAATATTTTGGAATATATATTTGTGAAACGTCTACATAAAATGTTGTGATATAAGAATAGATTTATAAACGGTATTTTATAAATTAAAGAGATATCTATAAGCCGTTTATTATAAACAAAAGAATTGGCTTATAAATGGTATTTTAGAAAAGGGAATATTATCATTTTGATAAATTGGATTAATAAATCACAGTTGTGAATTTATTGTAGTATATGGAATGGTTGTGTTATGGAAAGTATATGAGTTTTATAATTATATTTAGAGTTTAGTTATAAAGGAGTTTGTAATTATATTTAGAAATTTATAAAAGGAGTTTTATAGACAAATTTGGAGTTTATAAAAGAGCTATAAATAATTTGGGGATTAACAAAAATTGAGTTTTATAAATGATATTTTATAAAAGAATTTTTATAAAAGAGTTTTTAAATAGGATAAAAGGATGGTTTTAAAGGATTTTATTAAATAAATTTGGAGATTTATAAAACGTGCTTTGTAATTATGTTTAGATATTTATAAAGAGAATTTTATAATTTATAAATAATATTTTATAAAAAGAGTTCGTAAACATAAGGATTTTTATAAATGCATTTTATAAAGGGGAATTATAAAAAGCCGAGACTCGATTTCCATAAATTATCATTTTAAATTATGGTAATATGGAAAATATTCTTTTCATACCTAACACCAAAATCTTGGTATGGAAGCTCATCTCTATCTTGAGAATTAAGAATGTGTATCGAGGCAAGCATGGTTTTCTAACTTATCTGATTTCATTGTGAACCGAGGGATAACACCATTGGAAAATGGGATGTGGTGTTAAGTATATTTGATCAATTTTCCATACGATCCGTTTACTTACACCCAAAGTGTTTTGGGTTTATTGTCCTGATATTTTAAATGACATTTGTTTTAACCCAAATAAGTATGGTTTTCGAAAATAAAATCTATTTTAAGATTTGTGAATATACTTATATAGTTGAGGGAAGTATATGAGTACATTTTATAAGTATTGAAAATATACTGTTGTGTGAATACACGTATGCCATTGATATAAATATGGGGAATTGTTTTCCTATGTTTTTAAGGTGGAATGTTTTGTGAGTATACTTATACAATTGAGATAAGTATATCAATATTTTCCAAGTGTTGAAAGAATAGAGAAGGGTTTGTGCATATATCTTTGTAAAAGTATTTTAGTATAAGAATTTTGCAAAGTGTTTTTAATTAATAAAGGGATTAATTTAAGAGGCTTAGTAGGTGCTTATGTGCTTAATTAGTGTTATGCTCCTTGTGGAATTAAATCTCTGGTTGAATTGTTTGTTTATTTGATAGTTAAATAACCGATTGTCAAACCTTAGCCGGTCTTTAAATTATCGCTATCGGTTTCGGAGAGGCCAAGATCAGATGTATGTGAGTTATCCGAAAACCACTTCAAACCGTCGTAAGAATTTGAATTGAAGATGGTGGAATTTAAGACAAAGTTCTTTGAAGTTCAAGAGTTACTTGCTACTAATCCTGCATCTTGTTATAATTGTTCAGGCCGATGATAGACAGTTACTCTATTTGTTGTATCAATATTACAATTTTCTTTTATAAAGATCTATTATATATTATACATTACTTATCATGATGTGAGATTCTATTTTGTCTTTTCTTTAATTTTCCTTCAATATTCTATCATTCCGGCACTTGGGTGCTTAGCACGTGAATAACATGGATGTATCAGTTTTGACTTATGGAGGTCGAAAAGGCGGGTCGTTATAAGTCCCACCTTCGTGCTTGGCTGAAGTAAGCATACAATGTGTGATGGTCAATTAAGCCTTCGATTCTGCCATCCGGCCTGGCCAAAGCACCCATCCAAAGAGATGGACAAAAAGCCTTTGGCCCCGCCTTCATACAAAATAGCAGAAGTTTATTCTACTTATCAACATAATAACATTACAAAATTTCATACAAAAGTTATGTATAATATAATTCATAAATGACACAACACAACCTTTTTAACATGATAAATCCTTTACATTATAAGTCTATTTATTTCAAGCATATATGGTGCCGAAGGATGCGAAAATGAGTGGCGTTAATAGACAAGTTCTTAATCTTTTCCTTCTACATCTAGAGTACATGAAATCACTAGTTGAGCCCACTTCATTATACAAAATTAGAGGCCCTCCAATATCTTTCAAAGCTTCCAAGCATCCATATTTGAAAAAATTATGAAATCGTTGATAGCTTGAAATGAAATCTTTCCTCAATGTGCTATCTCTCTCCTAACCTAAAAACGTGAAATCAATTTTTAAGTTAAAAGCTACTATAACCTCTTTTAAGTAATCAACAAGAGAACAAAGCTGGGAAGCCTTGGTTGAATAAAATTACATTAGTGCTAATTGGTCATCCAGTTCCCTACCTCATTCATGAGAGTGTCAAGTGCAGAAGGAGGATCAACATTGTATTGTCAGGCAAGTAGAAGGTATGTCTTGAGTTTTCTCTCCTTAAGACGGATAATGTTGAGATATCGGCAGAGTCAATTTGAACAAGTAAGTCCCTCTCATAAGCTTTATTTTCTCCCTTGAGTTGAGAAATTTGACGACTCATCTCGCTAATGTTATCTTCAAGAACCTTAATCTTCATCGTTAACTTATTCTTTTGTTATTCTAACGTTTCAATATCTAATCTTTGTTTGGATAACTTCTAGCAAAATTTCTAATTTATTTACCTTTAATCTTTCTAATGCACTCCAATCTGAAGGCTCTACTAGATCTTTCAAGTTCCCTTGACTTATCTGCATGGGAAGAATCAGTCGCGTCACGACCATGAGCTGATCTCCCTCAGGATAAAGTAGAGAAACATGGTGATTTCGATTGTGGAGAATTAGCTGGACTAAGGGTTGGCAACCTTGCTTCGCCTTCAGTCAATATTAACCCATAAGATTTGCATTATTCTTATACCTTATCACTTAAATTTTCAAATCGAAGACGTGCTGATTTAGTTGAGTAATCTTTATGTCACATGCTAATTATTATGTAGAATTAGTATATGGTCCAAGCTCCTTGGTTAGTTTCGCATTTTCGGAACCCTTTTTCAAAATTTTCTTCTCAGGACCTTCAACTATTTCTTGAGTTGGTTTCATAATATAACTTACGGCACTTCTCATACCACTTGTTCACTACATCATTACTTACGGTAGTGGGACAAATAAGTATGGAATGAGATGGCTATTATATTAGTGTTGACAACAACTTAGCCTAAATTTCTCAATGCACTGGTGAAAATTAAAGGATTCAATTGATAAAGGGGACCCGCCATCATAATTTAGGAAATAGGAAACAACAAAATTTCAATAAAAATGAAAGAAAAGACGACAATAAAGTTTCTATTTAATAGTAATCGTTTGCTCATAAGAGATTACGTCCATTGGAAACAACAATAATTGAAGCTACAAGTTAATTAGTTTTTAGAATTAGAAAGTACATCATGAATTTTCTTAAAAGAGAAAGGCAAAATAGGAAACATCGCACTAAATGGTGCATCTGCAAGAGGAGTATTGACCAGAGGAAATATGTGGTAGTCCCATTCTTTAGGTCAAAGCTAAGTCAACTAAACAATCACTTGGCATAGTTAGTCCAGATTCCATAGAGAAATTGGTCCTTGTGGATACCCAAGAAATTGAAGTCTTGGTGAGGAGTTGGGTGTATTATCGATAAAGATCACGTAGAATGCAGTATTTTGATAAGAATGACTTGTTTATTAAAGAGAAATTTTCTTTAATAGTCCTTTTTAGCCGGGTCAGCTTACTTAAGTTCTCTCTTGACATAGGAGATGATGGTTAAACAGGAATAAATTTAGTTGCTTGTACATTGGTTATAAATATATTAAAATTCAAAGTCCATAAACTCATTACAAGTTCTGTTATAGAAAAAACTAGTAATATACAACATCATAAGGGCTCATAAAGAACAGGTACTTCATAGTATTCAGCAACACACATATCCTTATTAAATTTAACTTTATCCGGAGGAAGAAAATTTATACCCAAAGGCGTAGTAAGAATTCTGGCAAAATTCCAACATTCCTTAGGAGGAAGGTCAGATCTATGTAGATCCAAATATCTCTTGTGAAGATAGCTCGGTAGTCCTCCACAACCATCACCCAAAAAAAAAGTTAGCCATGGGAAATCAAGCGTACAAAAGATATATGCACTCTATAAGTTAAGCCCTATCCTCAATTAACATCCAAAAGATGCATTCAACTCCTCATTTTCCTTGTAGAAATTATCTTTGTGAAAGTGTAATCTCAGAAGAAGGGGTGTAACCCTTTTATTCCTTAAATCCTTATATATTTTTCTTTTGATTTGTTTAAGTATTTACATAGCCTTTCCCCTTCCCGGTTAAGCCTTCAAATTTCCTTTTTCTTTTTGTCTAAAATTATCTCTACGTAATTTCTACTCAGTTTCCTATATTGATAATTAAATCTGGTTAACAATCTTAGAATGTACATGTAGAAACTTAGCAAACAAATCAATAAATCAACAATGGAGGGGTGACGGAGGGGTGACGGTAGCACTAAGCTTAAAGGAATGGATAAAAGGAGCATTAGAAGGAATCTAAGCCTCAAAAGAAGATTGTGCTTCTATAGGATTTGGTCCTTTCTCACCAGACTCGAGGTGTGTTTATTTATAAGAAAAAGTTCTAGAAGGAGGAATTTCACCCGAGTCCTTAGTTTCTTTCGGAGGAGGAAGGTCCGGTATACAAGTGGAATCATCTTGAGCTCCATTTCCACTTTGATTAGGGTCATTATTTCCATCTCTTATTGAAAAGCCCTTCCTAGAAGGATCATCACAACCATCATTTCCATCCTCATATTCCTTATCATCACCCTCATCGTCGGCTTTATCAGACCACTGTTCTCCTCTTCCTCATCGTCATCTGTTAATATGTTAACAATAGCAAAGCACTCAGCGGGATCGTTGGTGTCTTCTCCCGTAACCTCTAATAGTCGCCAAGAATGTGACCTGATAAAATATCAAACCTCGTCTTATGATCTAGCCCCGAATTGCCAAAAGAAGTAAAGGGTATGTTGGGACATCGGTCCACGTTATCCTTATAGATAGTAAACAAGAGCGCTTCAGCACATTGTCCTTTCCATCGGGGAAGAAGGTTGCTAAGAAAAGAGAACTTAGATATAATGGCATGGATAAATGATTTAAGCTTATTAATAATTGGGTTCTTTTTGTCCAGATCCTTCTCTAGTTCAACAACTTTGCCGAGGATGTTTTAAGAACATAATTCTCAAAATGAAGTCGAGAAAGTTCATCCACCAAAAGTTTTGCTCTCTCTTCCAACTCTCGAAGTTTCTCCTTTAATGGTCTCACTTCCTCTTTCTACTTTTGAGACCTTATGTTTTCCAAATCCAACAAGACTATGGTCATCTTCTTCCCAGAAGATAATGACTAGTTGGCAGGGCGAAGACAGCTAAGTTGTGTTTCAAAAGAAGGCACTTTCTCCAATAATAAAGAATTCAACTCTTGCAACCGAGACGTGTATTAGGAAGAAAATGTGCATGACCATTGAATAAACAAATCATGGCTCATCTAAAAGAAAAACTAATAAGAAATCAAAAATTAAAGAACGACTAAACTTGACATTAGCACCATGGTAAAACAAGAGTGCTTTACTTGAATGAGGTACTGTAGGCAACTTGCCAAAGACTCCAAAGAAAAAGTAGTCATAGCAAAAGAGCCTGAGGAAGAAAATGCAGACCATTGTACCCTAGTCTGTAGAATTAACACGATCAAGAGATCTTGACTTATGAGGAGAGGGCAGAGCAACCTCAAGTGAAGTATCAAGCTCTAAAGATTGGTGTAAAGAGGCCACCGACTCCTTCAGAGTAGGTTCGAAGGATTTATTTATAGAATCCTTTATTGGAAAGTTGAGATAATGGCAACGACACTTGGAGAAGGAGGATAAAGTATGGGTGCAGTGCGACCCACACTTTTAAGGTTTTTAGATAGGATCTTGGATGGAACAAAAGCAAACTGGGAACTTTACCTGTTTAAATCCTCCCTAGTTTGCAATATAACATCCTGAGCAGTAGAAAAACAAATATTAGGGCATCTTATGAAGCTATCAGCCCTCCCATTTCTTTGGATCAAATAGGCAATTCAAGAGCATCCTTAATAGGCGATAAGGCATCTACGCTCACAAGGTGCACATCGGAAGAACCAATTTACAAAAGGAAAGGTGATTAAAAAAATGAATTTTGATAAATCAAAAAAGAAAACAGGGTTAGGAAATAAAACTTGGGGAATATCTAAGGCTCCCGGTTGTTGAACGTTGCACTAGAGAGTTTGCGAAAAATGTGTCCAACTTGCATAAAGAGCCGATGGATTAATCCTTTTCTTTTTCCTTAGTAGAGGTTCGCCGAAAACCCCGTGAAATGGGAGAATTAGAGAATATTTACTTATTTTTTATTCATTAAGAAGCCTCAATTGACTCCTCGATAACGTCGTAGCATCTCCAAAGCTAGGATCTTCGCCAAAACTTGAGGATCAATTTCTTAGAACCAACAGCTAATAGTCGTACAAAAAAATAACAAAAATTAAATCGGTAAAGACCAATGTAAGTGTTAAGTAAATGAAAACAACCATGGCCGTAGTACATACCGGGAACCAAGAATCTTCCATTCATATTTGGAGAATAACAACTCATAAAGAAGAACTGATGGCTCCAATCTTGAGGCTTGTTGATAGAGTCATTCAGAACCCTCGGGCCGATTCTTCTTTCTTTAGAGAGCAAATACGCAATAAAGAATAGAAGGTGTCAATTCTTCCAACCCGAATTCTTTGAACAAAATGAACATAGAATTATGTACTATAGGAGTTAGGTATCAGCTGAGTGGGCTTGATTTTCTCTTGCTATATGAAGCAGGACTGATGAGAAGTGTAGATCTTTTCTTCAGAAGAACCCATAGGTTTAAGGGACTTTGAAGATTTTGGTACTCCTTTGGAAACTTGTTTCTTGCCTCCAACCACGAAGTCTGCAATAGGACACTTCCAATTATTCATATAATTTCATAAAGCCTGAAAAAGGAACCAATCCAAGTTAAAAGTAAAATGTAAATCTATTAAGCATTTAAACATACAAGTAACTACACATTTGTCGGAGTAGTGTTCGAATAATAAGAAAGTTGAGTCCATGAGTGACAAAGGTCCAGACTTGTTAATTTTTCCACAAGAATATTGTATATCAACGTGTAACATAAAAGTTGTAGGTAAGAATTCTGTAATATTATACGCATGTGGAATTTTTGAAAATAGACTTTCAAATTTTAACCACCTAATTTTATTTGGTGATGAAATAAGTATAGATATAAATTACTAATAAAGAAGTTAGGACTATCAAACAAACAGTTCTCATGAGCATTCAAAGATATAAGTATATGGGGATATGTGTAAATGCTTAAGCATAAATAAAGTAGATACGATGATAAGGTATGTGGTAATCAAATAATAGACCATCACATAAATTGTGTTCATGAATCAAAAGCCAACGAACTCCTATGAAGTAATTTTAAAAAGCATGCAAAACTTTCATAAATAAGGTTTGCAAAGTCGGTGGTTTGCAAAATTATGGATCTTAATGCTAATTAAACACTAGTGGGGGTGGATAGTGTTTTCTAACTTTTGTAAGTCATTTTAAATTTCATTCAAGGTAAATATTATACCATAGATTTTCAACACAGAATTATATCAACAACCAGTCACAGATAAAAGTAACAGCAATAAAGTATATTAGAGAGTTATAGAGATGACGCTAGAGATTTTATACCGGCTAGGATTTCTCCTGCATCCAGTCCTGTATAATTGCTTGTACAAATTTCATTTCAAATGCTAATCTTTAAAGATACAGAAGGCGAACCCAAATACATTCTCAATTTTCAAGCTACAAGACACACCCTCTTGATTTTTCGGGATCAAGGTACACCCACTTGATTTGGATGGGCAAAAATCACACCCATTCAGATTTTCGGGCTACTTAGCCCACTTAATTGATTTGAATGGGCTACAATCACATGCATATATAGATAGAGTTTGATGGTTTTTCCTGCAATGACCCGAAATTTTCGATCCCGAAAATTTCAGATATTTATGAAAAAGAAGAAAGAGATAGAAGAAGAAGAAGAAGATCAAAAGCACCAACATCTCACATTCGCAGCGGATAAAATATAATAAATAATAACAGCTTACAAAAGCATTATGTATCTGTCAATTATATATATAATACATCAGAGTTACACATTTATACAGACACTGGATATACACAACTACCATGCCTCAGATATACAATAATATAATAAGCGGAAATTCTCTATACGTTCCTGCCATCCAGCTCGACTCCTGAGCTCCAGAACGTCCCTACCTGAAAATCTGTAATACTTGGTCTGACCCGAGCATTACACCAAAGTAACACCCGGGTCAGGCTGGAAACCAGCGTGAGTAAACCCATCCAACATGGAATACAAAGCATATAACTTATATAGAACCCGGGTAACTCATATCAATTCACAAAGCCACAATTCATTATAGACATCACTTATTTCATATATAAGTTTTCTAAGTGCCAAAATTTAGATCAAATAGTCCGATTCACTTAAATCATCTCATCCCAACTATTAATTTTACATAACAATTTATAAGAACTCGAAGTGGTTTCGGGTATTTCCCAATACCCGATCCCGGCCTCTTCGAGTCACATGTCATCCTAACCCAAGTTATCCAAATGAACTACACAACATTTGATATCGGAGATATCAACTCATTCAAAGCGTCTAAGTCCATTCAATCATCCATATGCCAATTTGATCTCTTCCAGATTAATTCAATTGATTCTAATTGAATATCTAACCTCAATCACTTAGATTTATTTACTTGTCAATTAATTAATTTCAAATCAAATAATTCGATCATCCCTTCAATATTCATCTTAATTAATCAACCTGGATTAATTATCCTTCAATTTCATTCAAGCAACTATCTTTAATTAACGTCACCATATTAATTATCCTTAACCAAATGATAAGTAATCTTAATTACTTTATGAACTAATTAACTGTTTTAGTTACATTATTCCTTAATTACTTATATATTAACTTCTCATAAGTCACTCATTATTGATTAATCAATCTTAATTAATCAATCTTTAATTACGTCATTGATTATATAAATTAATGATTCCTAATTATATTTTAATTTATCCTAATCTAAATTAATTACATTAATTAAACCACAATATTAATCATTCTTGATTTATCTCAACCTGTAATTAACTATCCATTTATTTACTTCATTAAATAAATCAAATTTCTCCTCAATTAACAATGTTAATTATTCTCTTGATTTATTACACAAAATAATTATATTTTATTAATTTCATTAAGTAATTATTTATCAAACCATCCAATGATTATTCTGAATTACTTACACTTAATTAATTAATTCAAACCCTTCACCACTAAATTAATTAACCCAAATCAATAATTAATTATCCATTTTAATTACCCTACTATTTAAATGAATTACAATTTATTAAGCCCTTATTAACTTTTGAATGAAAATATTTTCTTATTTATGTTTCAGTTTAAAATAGTTTAAACCCCAAATACTTAGAGTCAAACAACAATTAACCCGAGAACCAACCAAAACTAAAATCACCAAATCATCAGTACACATCCAAACAATTCAATCATTCATCCAATTATTTAAATTTAAATAAAAAAATCCATCAGAGTGAGATTTACTCACCTTTGCTTCCTAAATTTGCAATCCACTTCATTCTTGACTTGGTTTATCCACGTTTTGACCTTGTAAAAATATTTATATAGTTTATTAATATTCGAAACAAATTGAACTATCAATTGCCATTAAATTCGATTAACTTATAATTTAATTCTAGCTAATAAATTTTCTTTATATTCTTGAAAATACATATTCTTTTTATTCTTGACAATACATATTCTTTTTTTTCTAATCTTTATATATGGATAAACTAAAGTAGAGATGTTTATATTTAACTGCTACATATTTATCTTCAGATCTATACGTATGTATAAAAAAAGTTCTCTGTTTAAAAAACAAGAATATTTTATTATATTTAAATTAAAAATAGAATTATACCTGCTGCTAAATCCAATATCTAGGTCGAGCATAGCTACCTCTATCTCACCTCGCGAACGATGCGATTTCAGTGAGGCCGAACCCTCCAACCTAGCCTCACGCATCGCGAACGCCTAACTGTCGCGGCCCCCAACCATCATCGCGACCCACGCACGCTCCCTAAAGGCGCCGCACCCAACCCATCAGAATTGCACAGATCGAAACGCACGGCCACGAAATCAACCCTTCCTAGTATCGCGACTTCAAGTCGTGATGCTGTCCCCTATGCCTCGTCGCCATCGTACTACAACGAGCTCTCCTCCCATTTTCTCGATTCAATCGAACACGGCACGATCGACTACCCAATTCAAGCGAGCGATGATGAGAAACAGATCGGAGATTCGAATACGGCTCGCTTCACCAATTTTGGAACGAGATCTCCAGGAGTATTGGACGCGATTGAACGAGGGCTTTGATTCGAACAAAAAATTTGGCCCTAAAATTTGTTTGGCCATGCCAATTTATCACGAGGAGTTTGTTTTGTTTTTATGAATTCGAGTTCGAACATAAAGGAAAGGCACGGTTCTTTATAGATTTGAATGAAGAAAGAAAAAAAACTACTTTTCTTTATTTATTTTATCAACGAAGAAGCGAATAAGGAAAGCTAAGGAAACGTATTAAAAATTGGGAATGGCTTCTTGAGTACGATTGTTATTTTAATTTTATTGTATTATCGGTTTTAATTTCAACGTGTTTCTCATCCGTATGAGCAAACTGGAAATCCAAAGGCTATGAAATTTGAAATTCGATAATAACTAACTATTACAGATCTAATGGAACTGATTTCATCAAATTCCAAGACTGTGCCTTGGAAGGCTATTTTTAAATTCAATTTAAATGATATATTTTCAAAACTGAACATATCGCCTTTAAATTAAATTTCAACCATTCTATTATCTTCAGTATCATCATTATAAATTTTATAAGCCTTCAAATTATTTTTAACAGGCTTAAACATGAAGATTCAATAATTTACCCAATTTCGAATTATATAATTCAATAATTTAATTATCAAGTAAATATTAATATTTGGAATTCAAGTTAAAATTAACTTTTAAATATTTAAAATCAATTAAATATTCCAATTTAAATTGTTAGAAATTCCATGTCGTCACATTCCTCCCCCCTTAAAAGAATTTCGTCCCCGAAATTACTAGTTAGGAATAATGGTCCAACACCCGTTACAATTTTCTTAAAACCAAACAGTTTTATCAACTTGCCATAACATACTTTTTATAAAAGACCCTTTATCATTCTTACTGACGTTCCAAACTCTCCCACAGTTTCCAACAATACCCTTTTTGTCCAATCATTCCAATTCCATTTTAAAACCAAATTTTGAATTATCAAAATTTTCTCAAAATTTTTCGAACTCTCTAAATTTCCGAATTTTTTTGCCAGCGTCTCCTTTGCGCGGCTAGCTCAGTACAACTACAAAAGGCCTCTACGGGCTCTCAAATTCCAAAAAGAAAACAGAAAGCCAAGTGCTAGATCAAAACCCAATTCAATTTCATACAGATATTTAAACACATACCTTTCAATCGGGCAATTCAAATTTATCTTCTGAAATCAAAACCAATTTTACTTTCCCTTTATTATACCTACATATCCCACTTAGCAACAATATCCAATCATAACCTTTCAAATCATTTTATACATTTCCTCACAGAAGTTTTCACATCGACTTCTATTCAACTTAGTTTTCCCATTTCCATATGAATTCAATTTGTTTTCAAGTTTGAATATTGAATTTTATCTTTCATTTATAACTGATTCATATTAGTTTCATCTACTAATTTACTTTAAGTTTCCAATGTGAAATCGTTTTGTCGTTAAAAAAATTTCCAAAAATTTTCAAAAAAATTCTAACTCTTAAAATTTTCGGAAAATTTTGGCAGAGTCTCCTTTGTACGGAAGAGCTTTTGCAATTTGACAAGGGATATAAATATATATGCATCGACCCACACGGTCGGAAAAAGCAAAAAAACAGTTCATATTTCCTATTTTTGTTGCGTAAGCGTACCTTTATTTAGCATTTTAAGCAAGCGGCTTATTTATTTTAGTAATTAGTGCAACCAAATCCAGCCAAACGGCCTTCAGGTACCTATACTTACTCAATTTAAATATGTAAGTGCCATATATAGAAAATTTATTAGCATTCCACTTACTTTCAATAGCTAAACACATGCATTACATAAACAACAAGCACCAAACGCTTTCCATAAGCAATTTATATGATTTAAAGTTAATTCAATTGCTTCCAACCAATTCATATGCCATTTCATTCAATTTCTATGGTTTACAACTCAGTTTTCTTACATTCAATTTATTTTTACCCCGAACAAGCTCATATTCACTTCAATTAATTCTAAAACAAATTTATTTAATCTTTATCAACTCATAAAATTTAATTGCCTTCATTTACGTCAAACGACAATTCATTGTATGTAAATTTGACAATATTGGCCTAATAGAGTATCCATTTTAGTTTATAACTACTTCAAATTAATTTCAACTCATTTTATATTCAATTTCATTTCATTTCTATTTTATTCACCAACCATACATTTGCGTTTCATTTTATTTTCGCATTGGATTCATTTTAAAACTATTTCATTGAGCTTGTCACATTCGATGCTTATTACTATCCATTTCCCATATAAATTTAACCCAAACTTTATTTAATGGTCTTCCATTCTTTTTGAAACCAAGCTTTTATTGACTTAACTAATTTTACTTTATTTTAATATGCCTCATAAATTAAGTTCATTCTGATAACCCAATTCAAATTAAAACTTTGATTTAGTTTTTATTTAATCAGACTTCATCCATTTATTTTTAAATTCAATTAACACATTTATTTACCCCATTTAAATTTGTAATTCACCTACTTAATTCATTTTCGAATTTATTTTGTTAATGCAATTCCATTCTCAATTTATTTCTACTTACCTGGGTTTTATTTGCAACTCAAACCATTTCTATTATAATTCACTTTCATTTCATTCGATAACACTTCCATTATATCTAATTTACTTGCAAATTACATTAAATATTATTCATATCACACTTGAATTTTATTTGTAATTCAAACCATCACTATTTCGATCCAACTCTATTTATTTTTACAGCATCTCCACTTAGTTAATTCATTAACAAATCCAAGTCGAATTCTATTACAATTCGAATTCATTTCCAAACTCCATTATTAACTCAGAATCCATTTTATTTAGCCGAGTTAAATTTTATTAACATACCCTATCAAATAATTATATATCTAACTAGCTTACTTCCAAATTTTTATAAATCAACATTCGATTTTATTACAAAAATCACTTCATTAAATTTTCTTGAGTTCAATTTTTTTTCATAATTCCAGTTCGAATTTCTTTCATTTTCCAAAATTCCAACACTTTTGTTTAAAAATTTTAGAAATGCGTTTAAATTCACATCATACTAATAAAATAGCTCCTTATAAAAATACTTCTTATAACTCGATGTCTCAGCCAGTCCATCCTTGTTCTCACAGAAATTCAGTCATACGTTGATCAGGCGTAGGACTGGAAATCTATAAGTACTTAATAAACCCGTTTTCAACTTGGAAAATAATTTTATTGAAAATATAAAAAACAGTTTTTTTGTTTTCAAAATAGAGGAAATATCTTGGTGAGAATGCTCTGGAAATCATCACCCCCATCCATGGTCGCAGTTACATCCCGGGTTACGTTGCCATCGCAGAAAAAGTCCATGTGACTGTAGGCACTCCACGCCCCTCGATTATGCCATGGAACCCACACCAGATCGTAGTTACATTCCAGGGTTATGTTACCATCGCAGCAAAAGTCCATGTAACTGTTGGCTCTCCACGGCACACACGATTATCGCTGTCAAAATGAGACTTCTCCACTCCTACATAGGTCGTAGTCTATCGATATAAAATCAAACGTAGACTGTTGGCTCTCAGCGGCACACACGACTTTCGCTATGTTACCATAGGTCGCAGTCTACCGATAAGAAATCAAATGCAGACTGTTGGCTCTCAGCGGCACACACGACTTTCGCTATGGTATACTCTACTCATAAACCTCGAGAACTAGTTTTGTCCGGACTCCTCACAGGATCAACTTTAGAACCCCCTTTGGGGCTCAAGGCAACACCACCCCGTGGCACTCCTGAGAAGTTCTTTTCAAGGGAGCGCCTTTTTCCCCAGATCCATCATCAAAACACTTTATACTATTCACATATAGTATCTTTCAAATCATACACCTAGTATGATCTCATACAAGGCTCCTTTACACAAAATCGATTATCCCAAAATCGATAATTCTCAAACTAGGCTTTCCAAATTTCAATATTGGTTTTACCCAAAAATCAAAAGCCATTCCAAATCCAAAGTTTCCCAAAACCTTTTTTCCAAAATCCTCATAAGATCCTTTATATATATAGATATATATAAAATCCTTGATAAAAAATCTTTGGATCATTTTAAACTTGTATAAAATCCCTTTTTTACTTCAAGCATTTTCAAAATCCTTTCCTTCTGGCAATAGATTCAACAAGGGGAGTTTCATCTTACATATAACAAAGATATATAACTTTGTTTATTTAATATCAAATATTCCAATTTTGAATACTCTTTTAAATATCATTTTCATTCAAATCCGTACGATGTACATATATCATCCATTCGCTATACCAGTCTGATCGCTCACTCGATCACACAATTTCACTTCCGAACTACTATCGTCCACCCGACTTACTAGTGCGGACACAGATCTGGTTTCTTGATTAGAAACTGTCATACTCCTTGCATAGCCATAATTATGATAGAGAATATCCAGAACCAATCAACAATCCATATCTAGGTTTGCCGTCGAAAATCGAGTGAAAAATCTCACTCAGATCGATATAACTATCTCAAAATTCTATGCTCGAATCTGGATCAAATCATTATGTGAATGGAATAATATACGTACATCCTACGTATTTGTTTTCATTGATTATTAACTAAATCAATTTCCTTTCTATTTACATTTCCTTTAATTTCTATCCACATATTTACAATTTGCTTCAATCCCATTGAATTATCACTTCAATTCTTATCTCAGTTGGGTATTTAAATCAATAACAATTTGAACTCTGACCAGTTTATTTTTAGAAAATAGCTTGAAAATTTTAAAAATAGATAAGTAGTTGAAAAATAATTATTAGTTTGCAAAATAGCTGTAAAACAGTTAACTAATTGTAAAATAGTTGGAAAATAGTTAAATAGTTTCAGAAATTTTAGACAACTGCAAAATAGTTGTAAAATAGTAATTAGTTTATAAAACAGTCGAAAAATTGTTAAATAGTTCCAAAAATAATTGTAAAAAATATATAAAATAATTTAGCTTTAAAAAAAAGGTTGTATATATTTCATAGCTTGGTAAAATAAGTTTATATTAAAATAATTTATACTGAAAATAGTCCAGAGTCAAAACTGTTCACTTCCCCAATAATTCAACTTAAATTTCCACTTCCATTTAATTGACCCAATTCTAACTTCAATAACTTCAATTTCTATTGAAATTTATTTAACCCCAATTCAATTTGAATCAATCTTGATTCCTTTCCCAGTTTAAATCAAATTCTATTTGATTTTAAATCCTGTTCAACTTTAATTATAATTTCAAGTTATTCTAATCAATTCAGACTAGTACTAATTGGACTCACTTCAATTTCAAATCATTTCAATTTAATCCAATCCAAATTTTCCATTTAAAATTTTAAACTTATACGTCTTCAATCACAAACCCAATTAATTCAAATCAAATTCAATTTTGAACTATTTCAATTTCAATCTCAATTTTAAACCATCTCGAATTATATAAATTCAAGTTAAATTCTCAAAGGTTGGTTTTACTCTTTAAACCAAATTAACTTTTATTTAAAAAATTTAAACGATTTAATTTCTGAGCTCAATTTCTAGAATTTAATTTTCAATCAGTTTAATTTTAATTTGATTGTATTTCTATTACCACTTAATTTAATTCCAATTCCAGATTTCTGTTGGGTTGTATTTTATATTACTTCTTAATTTAATGCCCATAATAGAACAGCCAATCACCTTAATATTTATTAGAAGGAGATATTACTTTATATATATCAAAATATATTTTATATATAAAATCATTTAAAAAATTTATATAAGAAAATAACAAGTACGCTCTCATATATATATGTATGTATGTATGTATGTATGTATGTATGTATGTATGTATATGTATATATTCAACTCATTCTAGAGTTTGTAAGGACATCGCTTGATGAATAGAAAAGCCATCGTGGGAAGTCTAACAAAGCCTTCGCGTATCATCCTAAGTGGTAAACCGAGCCATCGAAGAAAGTTTTCTTATGCATTAACAAAGTGAAGCCATCACAAGGAGTTCAAAAAGCCGTCACTTGCTATTTTGGGAATTCTGGCATATCATCAAAAACCAATCCTAAAAGCTGAGTAAAATAAGGTGATTTGAGCCCTCGCAAAAGGTTTCCATGAAGTTGTCATGCCCAATCCATGACCTACAATCCATCACAAATCCATGTCGTCGCAATGAGTTAAACCCATCGCTTATTGTTTATGGACAGAAATTTTGGCCCATCATAGAAGATTTTAAGGGGACCGCCGCATGTGATCTTATATCAAGGGCTATCATCAAATAATGTGCCATATGTCATATTCAATCGTGTGCCACATCGGTTAAACTTAGTTGCCGACCTTCAATAGGTGTCACGTGTCAAGACCCCAATAGCTCCAACACTCTATAAATATAGAGGTATATCCCCCCCCCCCCAAAAAAAGGGTTGAAAATTTTCGTAAATCCTCCTTCTCCTTCATTTTCATTTTTCTTTCAACTTTGCAAAGAGAGCTTTGAATTGGGGATTCATGGCTGTTATGGCAAATTCATTTGAAGATTTTGTAATAACAGACTATAGTTGGCCTTATTTGCATAATTAACTTCACTGAATATGATTATTTTCTACGTGGGATCCTACTACAATCATGTTCATCGCTAATCTTCACATACCTTGATTTATTAACCGAGTCCAAATTTCACCCTAACAATAAGTGAAATGATACAATGTACATTGTATTTGGATGTGTATTGAAGATTTAACTAATAAACTTAATTAGAAGTATTGTCATATGTTTTGTTTCTGATAAAAGTTTTTGTTTGAAAATGAAGTGGGTGGTTTAATGATTTGAAAAGAGGGTATTTCATACTGTAAATGGATGGGTTTGAGTTTTGAATGTCATCCTTTGAGACGGAATAAGTCAAGTAGTTCTAATTATTATGCACATCATGTGTAAAGCACGGCTGAAATTATTGGTTAAGCATCAGTTTGATTAGTTTATGCTTGCTAAAAGTAATGCACAAATGCGCTTATGCTTGCTAAAAGTGTGTGATGCTAAAATTAGTTTATGCTTGCTAAAAGTATAACACAGATGCACCTATATTTGCTAAAAATATATAAGTTTGCGCCTAAAAATGGTATAGAAGTGGATGCTTTATTATTATATGTCATGTTTTAGTTGTTGTTTTCCCCATGTTTCAGGATGCCATTTTAGAGATGTGTATGTGTTTCTACGTATTGTAAATTTTAGAATGCTCTCTACATAAAGAAGATTCGATCCAAATTTTCTAGAATTCACAATACTTAGTAATTTTTATTGCTTCATGTACGAAATAGAAAACTTTTTATAATGCTGAATGAAATCGATGGCATACAAAATAGTAAAAGTGTTGATAGCCCTTATTAGAGGAAGCCACATAGGGACATTGGATGATATTTATTAATAGGTGATGTTATGTGATGTATGAGTTGAAGAAAAGACAATTTTATTAAAGTTTGGTGTGTATCGATACAATAGGTATAAACGCGTAAGTACAGGTTAAGGTTCAATTATCGAATGATCTTAACTGATTAATCTTGTGGTTGCTTTGATTGCTATGCATTGATGGTTGTTTGTCTTTCTTAGATTATTGATAGACGCTTAAGTCTTAAATTTTAGAGGGTGGATAATGCAAGAAGTTTTTAACATGTCATAGGTTTTCAACTACCTACTACCATATAACACTACCCTCCCTTCTTGCATCAACACCGCTCCTAGACACGTTCTGCATGCATCAGTGTATACAGTCAAAGGCTTAGCTCCATCGGGTAAAACTAACACTGGTGCACTAGTAAGGGCTCTCTTCGTGAAGAAATCCTCACAATCCACGTCCTACATGAAAACTTTATTCTACTTAGTAAGGTGCGTAAGTGGTGCTGAATTTTTGGAAAAGTCTCTAATGAACTTCCTAGGAGCCAGCCAATCCTAATAAGCTCCTAACCTCGATAATGTTCTTGGGAACCTTCTAACCTTGCACTGCAATAACTTTGGCGGGGTCAATAGCCAAATCTTCCTTCGAAACTACGTGCCTTAAGAAACGAAATTCCTCGCCTCAAAAATGACACTTCGAAAACGTAGCTCTCAAATGACGACTACGAAGTGTGCGAAGAACTTCTTCCAAATGAATAGCATGCTCCTCCATATTCTTGGAAAATACCAAGATGTCATCCACGAATACCACTATAAACCTATTTAGGACATCCCTAAAGACGCGGCTCATCAAATCAATGAAATAGGCTGGAGCATTGGTTAGCCCAAAAGGCTTAACCAACCACTTGAAAAATCCATCTAGTGTCCTAAAGGCAATCTTATCTATGCTATCATCAGCGACTCTAAGCTGATGGAATCCCGAGGCTAAATCAAGATGAGAGAAAACCAAAGAACCTACCAACTAGTCAAAAAATCATCCGGGAGTGGATATCAGCTCTTCTTGGTGAGCTTATTTAGTTCTCTATAATCCACACAGAGTCGGAGAGAACCATCCACCTTAATGGAGAAGACGACTAGTGCTCCTCACTCCGGTATGCTCCTTCTTGTGATACCCTTCTCCAGAAGCTCACGAGTCTACTTGCTCAATACTTTCCTCTCCCTAGGTGCCACATGCCTCACAGGTAATGTTTCTGGCATAGCATTTTCGGTCAAATAAATCCTGAAGTCAATCTCTCTCTTTGGGGGTAGTCCCCTAACCTCCTCAAAGGCGTCTGCAAAATCTCTGATGATAGGAACCGAATGCAACTCTGATGAAGATGAATCGAGGGAATAGAGAAAACTCAACATGACTAGCCCTTGCGGGTGGCAAGATACCTCTAGAGTCCTGCCACTGTAAGTCTCATGTCTAACGACTCTCCTCTTGCAGTCTAATATAGTTCCATATGTGGATAGCCAATCCATCCCTAAGATCATACCATATCTCGAGAATCCTAAAACATAGGTGGAGCAGTCAAATCCTATACCTAGGATAACGATTTTCAAACCCCTACAAACCATAGATAAGTGTGCTGATCCTCCTATGGGGTTTGAAACAATAATGGGGTTCACTACGAATGATATGTCCAACTGCAAACAATCTACTAGAGAAGTAGAGATAAAAGAGTGTGATGCTCTAGAATCAAATAAAGTCTGAATGGGAAAATCAGATACAGAAATCAAAACTTCAACTGTGACTTTCCTACCTCTATTAGGATGCTACTGGAAGGTGCAGTGTCTAACGCCTTAATCTGCGCAATTGGTGCACTTGCTCCCTGGGGACAACCCTACTCATGTGACCAGACTGCCCATAAGTATAGCACTTACCCTTTATCTTCTCCTTCCAGCAATGCTTGGCCATATGTCCAACCTTCCCACAACTATGGCAATTTATTTCTTTCTTAATCTTCTTTTGAAGACCATCACCTTTCGTCTTCCTCTTTTCTTTTCCCATTATTTATTATTTGGACTTTCCGACATAATCTACTTTTTAGACTCTCCCTCCCTGAATGTATCAGAAATAAGTGCCATCTCGACCAAAGACTAATAAGTATCGCCTATCAATACATGAGTCAGCAATAATCCCTGGAGGGGTTGATTTAATCCCTTCGCAAACTTTATAGTTTTCTTGTGCAGCATGTTCACCAAATCTGTACCAAACTACGATAGCTCATTGAATTGATTAATGTATTCCTTAACAGACAAACTTCCTTGTTTCAAATTGATAAACCTCTCCAGTTGAACACTCTCTTCTACCTGAGACAGAAACTTCCTATCGAATGCTCCTAGAATCCATCCTAAGTAATATCCCTTCCCTCTTACTCGATCACCTCCCACCAACAAGATGCCCCCTCCTTCATCCTGCTAGCGGCTAGCTGAACCCACTACTGACCATCCAATCCCAAAAGACCAAAAATCCTCTCCGTGTCCCTGAGCCTTGCTCTCGCCTCCACAAAAGTCTCCTTACCAGGAAAAGTCTTATCGCCCGAACTCACAAAATCTTTAAAAAGCTTAGGGAAATTGATAACGGCAGGTGGGTTATTGGGATTCCTACCCACTGGTGCAGGATTGCGTGCAAGCCCATGCACCTTTGGAGTCGTGGCTCGTAAGTACCTATGAAACCAGGCTGGGATAGGGATGCCCTCGGGAAGGTTCGAGGCATCGACCATTCTATGAGAAGAAAGCGATAGTTTAGGAAAGAGTCAAAGGGAGATTGAACGGGACTTATGAGGGGATTTTTGTGAAAAAATCTTTTATACATAAAATCATTTCTAAAGGTTCTTTTTCGAAAAATACTTTTAAGACAAGTTTTTTAAAAATACTTTACTTTTAAATTTTTAGGAATCCTTAACCTTAGGCTCTGATACCAAGTGAAACACCCCACACCCCTTAATATACCCAAAAGGAAACATTAAAAGGGGTGGTGTGTTGTAGGTATAACTAAAGCTAACAGAGACTAAGATTCACAAGACAAAAATGGATAAAAACAGTGGATCTTAAAATAATTACTTAGTTAAACAAAACTTCATAATTGCTTCATAAATAAGTCAAATACCAAATGCCGCATACATGCCTAAAAACCCAATATGTCTCATGAAACAAAAACTCATGGTCTTAAAAACCAGAATATATAATATCCCACATAATAAGCCAGTACATAGAAATAACAAAAGCTGAAAACAAAAGAAATGCATAGTAGTGAAATCCTCAAAGAAAGCTCCAAGCAACAGGAATCTACTGACTTCTCCCTTGATTGCCTATGGGGAAAAAGGGGGAAATAGAGGAGTGGATCAGACAAAAAATCCGGTTAATGATAGTAAGTACTAGAGTCATTAATCAAGGTAAAAGTAATAGACTCTTCAATAGTTCTAGCATAAAAAAGGATAACAAGGGAAATATGAAAGAAATAAGCTAGAAATAAGTACGATTAAATGTTGCTCAATTTATAAGATAGGTTAACTTTGATTTCTTGCAATTATTCTTGATTTCTACGTTGATTAAGTTGAATTCCTAATCCTGTAATTAGGATGTAACCCTAGTTCTACCCTTTTTGATCGGCCAGCTACTCCATAGACCTTACTGTGGACCAGATGCTATACAACCCCCCACACAGCAGCCAATGGCATCTACGAAAGATGCATAGAGCAACCACTGTGGATCTGGACGACATATATAGCTCCCTACACAGAAGGCAATGTGTCTACGAAAGACACCCATACTGATCGATTGAAACTCATAGCGATTACTGAGCACCCGAATGGATGTAGCATGCGTAACTACCACTATGCCCATGATACCTTTTGCTATACCTATTGGATCTTCTTATTACCTCAAACTCCAGCATAAGTGTGCCTCTCATCTCACTTTAGGCTAATGTGAGATCACCGTGTGTCCATAAAAAATAGGGAAAATGATGTTGGTACGGGCCCATCATCCAAACAATACCTAGTTGCGCCCCTTATCCAAATCCCTCGTGATTTGGACTTCTAACTAACCAATTGCTACCAATTTTAGCATAAGCGTGCCCTCATCTCACTTTCGGCTAATGTGAGACCACTATTTTGTCTAATAGGGAATGCTATTTGGTACAGGTTCCATTTTCATCTCTTTGCTATTTAACTTAGGTAAATTATTTAAATAAGCCTTTACACTTTTCTCTACTACCTATGCTTAATTTATCCTAAGTCTTAAAATAAGCCTTATTCTGTCCTTTTTCTTATTATAACCTACGTTATAATCATGCTTATTACTTAACCCAAGGTCTAAGTGTGAAAATAATCTTTTTCATCTTTTACTCCTTTTAGTTATAATTTCAAGTAACAACTAGGCCAATCTTTCTAATTCAGTCCAATTAACGTCATAATTAGGCGTAATTTCAGATCAATTTCATCTATATTACAGTCTCTGAAATTTACATATTATATTCCATTATTTTAGTTTTCTTACAATATAATCCGGATTCACGTTAATCCTATTCTAATCCATAAGCGAAGAAGAGGAATAAAAGAAAACTAAAAATAGAAGAAAATCTAAAGCGTAAGACAAAGATGTAAATAACGTATAAATAATAGTAGATAAACTAAAATACTATAAATAAATGGAAAAGCTATAATTGATAGAAATAAACTAAAATTATCGAAAAGAATTTCTGAAAGGAAATAGATTAAAAATAATTCTAAAAAAACTATAAATAAACTACTTAAAAGGATATTCCAAAAATCATAGTAAAACTACAACTATTGGAAACCCTATTATTTTAAATTACTTAAAGAAATCTTAAAATAATTACAATCACTCACCTAAATCCCAAGCTCTTCCTTTGGTCTTCCCAATCCACTTGAAGTTGTAAAATAATTTAATTTATAATGATTTTCTCCTTTGGAAAAATTATTCTGTTTAGGGTCCTTCCTAGAAAGGTGAACCCAATTGGAGAATACCTAGAATGAGAAAAATTGTTAGGTCTAGAAGTCTATTTATAGGGGTAGAAGTGGATCTGTGACCGTTGGATTGGGACATTGAATAGGATGCAACCATGTCATAGGCAGAAAAGGAGCCATCGGATGCAAGGATGGAGGGACCAGATTAAAATAAAGAATGCAAACCACGCCAGTCAGTTAAAGAAAATCGCATCATCATTCGAACGAATGAACAATCATTCGTTCGCCTCCAAAACAGCAGGTGGGTCGACCAGGCGGTCTACCGCCTGGTGCCTAGGTCGACCTGCCAATATATATTTTTCAAATTATTTTTATTTCATAACTTGGTCATATTAGCTTGGGTTCTGACGTTCTATATATGGATATTGACCAAAAAATTACCACGGACACAATGGTGCAACTTCCGTTGCTTGATTGTGATAATTTCACAAAGTTATTTTATTATTTCATTAATTAACGAATTAATTATTATGAGTTAAATTTTGGGTTGTTACATGATTTCCCCATTTTTTGGTATGCCCTTTTGGAGATGTGTATATGTTTTTATGTATTGTAAATTTTAGAATGCTCTACATACAAATGAGACACGATCAAAATTTTCAAAATTCATAAAAAAATTTAAAAAATTAATGCTTTATGCATGAAAATAGAAATTGTTTTGTAAAGATAAAAGAAATATATAGCATACAAAGTAGTAAAAGTGTTGGTAGTCTTTATTAGAAGAAGCCACATAGAGATACTGGATGATATGTATTAATAGGTGATGTTTCGTGATGAATGAGTTGAAAAATTGACCATTTTCTCATAGTTTGGTGTGTATCAATACGATGGTTAATAACAAGAAAGTATTAGTTAAAGTCCAATTATTGAATGTTGCTAGCTGATTAATCTTATAATTTTTTTGACTGTTATGCATTTGTGGCTGTTTATCTTCTTAAATTGTCGATATATGCTTAAATCTTAAATTTTATAGGTGGAAAATGCAAGAAGTGGTTGGCATGTTATAGATTTCCCTTAAGAATTATGAAGACGTAATTTCCTTAAGGGAGGTGTGTAGGATCGATTTCACCCTAGAGGGGGGTGAATAGGGTGATAGTGTAAATTATAAAAATTAATCGCAGAAGCTTATGAATTAAATTCAATTCAGATCACAGAATAGCAGCACAGATATTGCAGAATATAAATAACAGAACAACACAGAATTTACCCAGCTTCGGCAAAACCCTGCCTACGTGCTGCCCCCAAGGTTTCTACTAGAAATCAGATAGTCCCTCGCTTACACACGTAAACTCGCTATACCCGCTATTGACTAATCTAACTCTACGCTCAAAACCCTGACCACAACTCAACCACCGAGTTGCGAATTCCCAAACTACACACCGTAGTTTGTACCCTAGTCACACGACTAGAAAATTAAAAACGGTTTAAAAGAAAAATACACATTAAATACAAATTAAAATAACAAAACCCTATTTAAATTTACACCCTTCTTATAATTTTTTAAAAACCCTTTTAACATAAACAAAGCCGGCCCTTTATTTTCTTCAACCCGTTCCTTTTGCTATTATTTTTTCTTCGTGAAAGAAAATGGCCGCCCCTCTTTGTTCCTCTTTGCGAATTAGGGCTTCTGGTAATTTGCTATTGCTCCTTGCGATTTAAACTAGGGTTGAGCAAAATTGAAGCGCCGCTCAATTTCGTTCGATAGTAGGCTTCGATGCTTTTGATTTGCTTACGGCTTCTTCAATTTTGGATCGAATTCGTTCTGCCTTTTTTTCGGTATGTATTTTCCTCCTTTTGCTTTGCTGGTTGGTTCTTGAACTCGATACTCTTGCCGATGATGATTTTGGGTATTATATAGGATTTGATTTCCTAGAATTACGTTCGTATATGTTGATTTGAATTTGTCAAATTCTTCATCTCGGCCAGTTGATGATGCTTGAATGATTGAGATCGATTCTGACTTCTTCAAATTACTTGAACAACACGGTTTCGAATTCATGTGTTGACCACGGCTTTAATTTGTGACATTTGACTTTGTCACACGTATATTTTTGACTTGTTTAATCATCTTGATTGACACAGCTTCAGTCATCTTTTCATTCCTCCACTGTAGCATTGATTTCGTGATTTTTCACTTTGTTGACTTGTTCATCATTGAATTTGCGATTCACTGTCACTTCGGCCTTGATACTGAGTATTTACTTCGGCCATTTGATTTTCTAAACTTCTGGATATTGTGGGATGCTGTCTCCATTTTGTTGTTGCAGTATTCATTGTTGTTGTGTTCCTCACTGATGCATTGTTGTAACTCCATCTTGACTTGGGCTTTTTCACTGTAACAGATGCTACACTTGTTCATGTATATATTACTTTGTTTCACTGGTGGCCTATGTGCATGCTTTACTGTTCTTTGCATTTGTTCATATGAGTGTGCTCACTGTTGTATTACAGTACACTGCATATTAGTCTTCTCATGTCTGAGGCTGTGCTCTCATTGACATTTGTTCACTTTGATTCTGCATAACTTGTAGCTTGCTGTACATATGAACTTGCAGTTTTCTGTCCACCTGTATCATGCTTGGCTTTGTGTAGTTGATGTTGTACACTGTCTTGTGCATTGCCCCATTCACTGTTGCTGTGCAGTTGCAATGCCTTGCTTGGTCTCTGTCACATGCTTGCTGTTGCATGCTTGTGATATTCATGTTGATTTGATGATGCTGGTATTTGCTGATATATTACTTTGAATTGCATACACTTTATGTTGACATTTTCTTTGACACAGATGCTACACTTGTTCATTGTTGTTCAAGTGTACTTGTCTTCATAAAATTGTCACTGTGCTTCTGACCTTTCTGGTCTCTGATCATTGCTTGGTCATCTTGGTGGCTTGAGCATTTGGTCTATGTTGCATTGTTCCATGTGTCTTGCCTTTGACTGTTTGCATACACTTTTGGTCATGTTGTACTCATTTGCCACTGAGTTGCATTGAATAGCTGGTCTTTGTAGTTGTTTATTTGAGTCAGTGCTTCACCATACTTGTTGTTGCAGTATTCATGTTGTTGTTGGTGGCAATCTTGTATGCTGCTGTTTGCATTTGGTCTTGATCATACTTGATGTCATGATTTTCTTGGTTTCACTTGTGTACATTTTCAAGTTGCACACTACTGCTTGTACTTGTAGTCTTGGCCAGTTGACTGTTGCTTTGAGTTGTTCATTGCTTGGTCTCTGTTGCCTTGAATTTCTGGTTGGAGCTGTGCACACGAGTTGGCGAGGCAATGCACACGTGTATGAATGTACACGTGTGTATTGCAGCCACTTATGATTACCTGTCCCTGTAATATCTATGTGCACGACTTTGTGATGAATTTAAGTGTGAATGATGACGAACAACCCAAATAACTGAGGCAAATCATATTTTCAAAATCCATCTTTTATTTTATATTGCAAAAATATATCTTTTTCAATTTTACTACGTTAGTGAATATTTTTGCAGATTGCTCAGATGCTGGATTCAAACTGGAATGCAGTTGAAGATAAATATGAGTGTGAGTGATATGTAGTGAGGTGCTGATGTAAAATAGTGATGTAATTGAGTTTGTATCAAAGTTGTATAGTGAATAGTGAGAGCTTGAATTTGTATACTATTCAAAATTGTAATAAATATTTGTTTGAATAAAATATTCGTTTGAATTCAAATTCCGTGTTATTTATTTTATTCAGCAAATATTTATTTAATCTGTGAAAATAAATAGTATATTATCAAATACATTTAAATGAATGTATATATGTTTATTATCATCAAACAAAAAATCATATAAGCGCATATTCAACAATCTCCCCCTTTTGATGATAACAAACATATATTTAAGATTTTGAATATGTTAAATGTATTTGATCATTGATATATTCTAATTGCTCCCCCTATTTAAATGCTTCCTCTCTATACGATGCTCCCCCTACATATATGCATACAAATAAAAATATGCAAATGATCCTAGATGCAAATAGAAAATTATTTGACCTTTGCTTGATTTTATTTGACAAAATCTTAACTTTTCTCTCCCCCTTTTGTTATCAGCAAAAGAATAATAGTGTTAGAGAAAATAGAGATAAAGTAAATGATATCAAATCAACATTAAAACTCAATTGAATATAAATATTAAATTTCAATAAAAAATCAAACAAAAATCATAAATATTTTGTTAGGCGCATATTCCACTTTTAGAATGATGGAAATGATGTCATCATATAAAACCATACAGTTGTGTCTATTTGTGGTATATTTATATCAGGAATTTGAATATCTACTAACCATGCATAACCGTTAGGACTTTTAAATGAGATTAGTAGTATTCCAATTTTATTTTAAAAAAAAATGAATTCAAGTATCTTCTAACCACGCATAACCGTGAGGACTTTTAAATGGGATTAGAATCAACTTGTTTATTTTACAAATCAACTTTTGATATGCGTTCCATACATGCATAACCGCGAGGACTTTTAAATGAGCATGGAAGCACATAACAAATTCCAAGTAATTCACCCATGCAAAACCATGAGGACTTTTAAATGAGAGTGAATACTTTGGTATTTATTTATTTTATTTTATTTATTTATTTTTTTATTATTATTTTATTTTTTTTATTTTTTTTATTTTTTTTATTTTTTTAAAAAAAATGTGAAAATGAAAAACGAACGATTCCTGTTTAAAGTACCACATATCGACAAACTATATAGAATTTTGATGAGTGATGGTTGATAGAAATATGATAGGTATAGAGATGGTCATGGAATTTTTACCAACAAAAAGTTTTATAACTCTTGTTTACATTTCTAAAGAAATTTTCTAATTATACTTTCTCGAGTTATAATATATAATCAATATCAACACTCATCACTTTTTCAATCACTATTTTTCTTTTCGATAATCATTTGGGAGTCAGATTAGTCATAATAGTCATTCAAAATCAAATTCAAAAATAATTATGAAATTAATTTTTCAAAAATGAATAATCTGAAAATATGGTCAAAAATGATTTTCTCCAGGGGGTTTTTAAAAGAAAATTTTCTGCTATTTGAAAATTATTTGAAATGAAAAATATGCAGATATTTTCTTTGAAAAACAATGCAGTTACTAAGTGTCTCAAAAATCACGTTCAACTAGTAATTTTTCTATCAACTAGATTACCAGTGTAATCTGCATCTGAATTTCTTTTTCACTCAAAATTCTCATCAATTGAATTTTATTGACCAAAACATGAAGTTTGCACCAAAACATTCAAATTCAATTTTAACAACAATTTAAATGACATTCTTTTGAATTTGAAATGAAACCGTGTAAATAATCAGAAAACCGTGAATAAAGAGTTAGCCATATTATAACCAATTGTAATATCCAACAAAACACTATTTTTAATCCAAACTGATATATATGAAGTAATTCAAAGAATCTAGAGATTTTTATAGTGTTTTTGGCATAAGATATAATTGGCCAACTATGTTGAATAAGTCAGAATCAAAATCATCATCTTTTCATCAATCTCAATATTGGCTGATTTAATTCAAAATACGGTGCAGATTATCACATTTAATATATCGTTTAAAACATACCATACCTGTTTTACCTTTACGATATTTTTCATTGTTGTCCGTTGTGATTCTGTCACCTTTATACTAGGCTAGGGAACTTAGCTTTGTCGCCCGTTGTGTTTCTGGAACAGCCAAAATCCAGAGAACACTATTGTTGTTCCTTAGCCTGCCACCACACCTACACAGAAAAGGATTTATGTGACCTATTTGTTTTATAGGTCCATGGTTGTTAGTGGCAGAAAATTTTGAAAAATAATTTTGTGTAGACCCAAAACTATTTATAATTGTTCCCTTTGGCACCCAAATTTGTTTAACTTTGAGAGATTTTATATTTGTGCCTTTTGGAACCCAAGTCGGTATAGTTTTCACATGTTTGGGTCTATACCAACAATTATTGTGATCGTGTCCAAATTTTCTACAAATCGTGCACATGGATTTAGCTTGACTAATATTGCTTTCAACAATTTTCGAACTATTATATCCAAGTCCTTGTCTAACTGAATTAACAGTTTGCTTTCCTAATAGCATATTCAACGATTTTTCACTTTTTGAAAATTTATCTAAAGTTGTTGACAATTGTTGGACTTGTGATTTGAGAGATTCATTTTCGTTTAACAACTGTGTGCACTTTTTAATAGAATTCTCTCTCCTAGTATTTTCATTCTCCTTTAAAATCAGAATTTCATTTTCAAGTGTTTTTATATTGATTTCTGATTTTTTAATTTCCTTTTCAAATGTTGGACACTTATCACACTTAGGGATCCTACTTTGATAGGTTTTAACTAATTGATCAAGTTGTTTATTACATTCTATCAAAGTATCTTTTTGAGATTCAAGTTTGGCGTATTTTTCCCTAAGTCGTTCAAAACAACCGTTTACTTCATGAAAATACATAAGCAACTCAGAATTGGTAAGTTTTGATACCTCACTTGGCTCGTCATCGTCACTGTCAGTTGTATCACCTCGAAGACACAATTCTGCCTTTTCGCTTTCACTGCCAGTGCTTTGATCATTCTCGTCTATTTCATCCCAAGTGGCTGCAAAACTTTTCTTTTTCTGTTTCTTTCCGTGGCTGGATTTAATTTGTGGACAATCGGGCTTGATATGGACGGGTTTGTTGCAATTATAACAAATAAACTTTTGTTCTTCCGAGTAGTCTAGTGCTTTGGCTATTCTGCTTTTTGCTTTTTGAATTCGAGCTGAGTTACCATGTTTTTGATTCCATTTTTTGAATTTCCTTATGAACAGCTCCAATTCTGCTGCTCCATCATCTTCATCGTTATCATCATCACTTTTGGTTGTTCCTTTGAGAGCTATTGATTTCTTTTGAGTGTCACCTCCTTCACGCTCTTCTTTGAATTTCATTTCTAGCTCATAAGTGGTGAGATTTCCGATGAGTTCTTCAACTTTAAGTTGTTTTAAATCTTTCGATTCTTGTATGGCAGTTACTTTTGCTTCAAAGCTTCGTGGAAGGACTCTGAGGATTTTCCGGACTATTTCTAATTCGGTGTATGTTTTTCCGAGAGCTTTTGATTTGTATACGATATTGAAGAGTCGTCCGTACATCTCTTTGACATTTTCTTCCTTCGCCATTTTGAAGTTCTCGTATTCGCTGCTTAGCATTGCAAGGCGAGATTCTTTGACTTGAGATGTTCCTTCGTGAGTCACTTCTAGTATGTGCCATATTTCCTGCGCAGTTAGACAATGTGAGACACGATTAAATTCAAATTGATCCAATGAACAGATAATAGAATTCATAGCTTTGGCATTAGTATTCTGTAATTTATTTTCTAGTTCTGTCCATTGTTCCTTGGGTTTCTCTATTTCCTGATTATCTACAGTTATAGTTGGTATTCTATAACCTGTCTCAACAATATCCCAAGCGTCAATGGTTTTCAAAAAAAATTTCATCCTATTTTTCCAAAAAGCATATTCACCATTGAACATTGGTGGTCTAACTATGGATTGACCTTCTGCAAAAGCATTATTAAGAGAAGCCATTTTAAAAATTCAAATTTTTAAACAAAAACTGATTTTTTCAAAAAAAATAGAATTTTTAAAAACAATGTTGACTTCTATTCCTAGCTCTGATACCACTTGTAGGATCGATTTCACCCTAGAGGGGGGGTGAATAGGGTGATAGTGTAAATTATAAAAATTAATCGCGGAAGCTTATGAATTAAATTCAATTCAGATCACAGAATAGCAGCACAGATATTGCAGAATATAAATAACAGAACAACACAGAATTTACCCAGCTTCGGCAAAACCCTGCCTACGTGCTGCCCCCAAGGTTTCTACTAGAAATTAGATAGTCCCTCGCTTACACACGTAAACTCGCTATACCCGCTATTGACTAATCTAACTCTACGCTCAAAACCCTGACCACAACTCAACTACCGAGTTGCGAATTCCCAAACTACACACCGTAGTTTGTACCCTAGTCACACGACTAAAAAATTAAAAACGGTTTAAAAGAAAAATACAAATTAAAAACAAATTAAAATAACAAAACCCTATTTAAATTTACACCCTTCTTATAATTTTTTAAAAAACCCTTTTAACATAAACAAAGCCGGCCCTTTATTTTCTTCAACCCGTTCCTTTTACTATTATTTTTTCTTCGTGAAAGAAAATGGCCGCCCCTCTTTGTTCTCTTTGCAAATTAGGGCTTCTAGTAATTTGCTATTGCTCCTTGCGATTTAAACTACGGTTGAGCAAAATTGAAGCGCCGCTCGATTTCGTTCGATAGTAGGCTTCGATGCTTTTGATTTGCTTACGGCTTCTTCAATTTTGGATCGAATTCGTTCTGCCTTTTTTTGGTATGTATTTTCCTCCTTTTGCTCTGCTGGTTGATTCTTGAACTCGATACTCTTGCCGATGATGATTTTGGGTATTATATAGGATTTGATTTCCTAGAATTACGTTCGTATATGTTGATTTGAATTTGTCAAATTCTTCATCTCGGCCACTTGATGATGCTTGAATGATTGAGATCGATTCTGACTTCTTCAAATTACTTGAACAACACGGTTTCGAATTCATGTGTTGACCACGGCTTTAATTTGTGACATTTGACTTTGTCACACGTATATTTTTGACTTGTTTAATCATCTTGATTGACACAGCTTCAGTCATCTTTGCATTCCTCCACTGTAGTATTGATTTCGTGATTTTTCACTTTGTTGACTTGTTCATCATTGAATTTGCGATTCACTGTCACTTCGGCCTTGATACTAAGTATTTACTTCGGCCATTTGATTTTCTAAACTTCTGGATATTGTGGGATGCCGTCTCCATTTTGTTGTTGCAGTATTCATTGTTGTTGTGTTCCTCACTGATGCATTGTTGTAACTCCATCTTGACTTGGGCTTTTTCACTGTAACAGATGCTACACTTGTTCATGTATATATTACTTTGTTTCACTGGTGGCCTATGTGCATGCTTTACTGTTCTTTGCATTTGTTCATATGAGTGTGCTCACTGTTGTATTACAGTACACTGCATATTAGTCTTCTCATGTTTGAGGCTGTGCTTTCATTGACATTTGTTCACTTTGATTCTGCATAACTTGTAGCTTGCTGTACATATGAACTTGCAGTTTTCTGTCCACCTGTATCATGCTTGGCTTTGTGTAGTTGATGTTGTACACTGTCTTGTGCATTGCCCCATTCACTGTTGCTATGCAGTTGCAATGCCTTGCTTGGTCTCTGTTACATGCTTGCTGTTGCATGCTTGTGATATTCATGTTGATTTGATGATGCTGGTATTTGCTGATATATTACTTTGAATTGCATACACTTTATGTTGACATTTTCTTTGACACAGATGCTACACTTGTTCATTGTTATTCAAGTGTACTTGTCTTCATAAAATTGTCACTGTGCTTCTGACCTTTCTGGTCTCTGATCATTGCTTGGTCATCTTGGTGGCTTGAGCATTTGATCTGTGTTGCATTGTTCCATGTGTCTTGCCTTTGACTGTTTGCATACACTTTTGGTCATGTTGTACTCATTTGCCACTGAGATGCATTGAATAGCTGGTCTTTGTAGTTGTTTATTTGAGTCAGTGCTTCACCATACTTGTTGTTGCAGTATTCATGTTGTTGTTGGTGGCAATCTTGTATGCTGCTGTTTGCATTTGGTCTTGATCATACTTGATGTCATGATTTTCCTGGTTTCACTTGTGTACATTTTCGAGTTGCACACTGCTGCTTGTACTTGTAGTCTTGGCCAGTTGACTGTTGCTTTGAGTTGTTCATTTCTTGGTCTCTGTTGCCTTGAATTTCTGGTTGGAGCTGTGCACACGAGTTGGCGAGGCAATGCACACGTGTATGAATGTACACGTGTGTATTGCAGCCACTTATGATTACCTGTCCCTGTAATATCTATGTGCACGACTTTGTGATGAATTCAAGTGTGAATGATGACGAACAACCCAAATAACTGAGGCAAATCATATTTTCAAAATCCATCTTTTATTTTATATTGCAAAAATATATCTTTTTCAATTTTACTGCGTTAGTGAATATTTTTGCAGATTGCTCAGATGCTGGATTCAAACTGGAATGCAGTTGAAGATAAATATGAGTGTGAGTGATATGTAGTGAGGTGCTGATGTAAAATAGTGATGTAATTGAGTTTGTATCAAAGTTGTATAGTGAATAGTGAGAGCTTGAATTTGTATACTATTCAAAATTGTAATAAATATTTGTTTGAATAAAATATTCGTTTGAATTCAAATTCCGTGTTATTTATTTTATTCAGCAAATATTTATTTAATCTGTGAAAATAAATAGTATATTATCAAATACATTTAAACGAATGTATATATGTTTATTATCATCAAACAAAAAATCATATAAGCGCATATTCAACAAGGTGTATAACAATTCGGTATTGAAATGCGATAGATTTGATTTTTAAAGTAAAAAAATTATCATTAAATAAAATTAAATGACGATAATTAATAAAAGATTTGGGATAATTTAGGGAATATATATATACATATATAGAAAAGCATTTATCTAAGAAGGGAAACTTTAAATATATATATATATATATATAAGTATGTACGTATATACATTATTTTATTTGGATTTGGAATTTACTTGAAGGAAATTAAAATATTGGTTAAGTTTAAAATGTTAATGGAAGAGTGATTAATTGAGATTTCTAAGCAAAAGATTGTGAAAGATCTTGAAAGATTTGTTGAATATTAAGTCTTTTACTATTAAAAATGTAATAAATATGTGAGGTGTATTTTTTGGTTAATACAGTAGTTTGTAATTTAAATCTTGTATAATGTGAAGTAATTGGTGTGTATAACCTTCGATTTCATGATTGATAAAGTAATAAACACCAATCATGAATTTTTTATAATAAATTCATTTTTATTATGGAAACATCTTCGTATTAAAATGAGAATTGTGTTCAAATAATGAAATATGAGTTTGAAGTTTGAAATAAAAGGAAGTAATAATTTATAATATGAAGGTTTTGTTAAATTATTGTCATGGTTTGTTATATCAGAATTTAATTTAGTCTCCCTTGCTTATTAGTGAAGAATGTTCATTTTTAAGGAAATCTAATTAAAATTATTGTTTGAAAATGAAAAAAAAGGGAAAGAACATTCTTCTAGTAGCAACTAAAGCATAACAACCCACTTTTTTTACATTAAGCTGACAATAAACCATGCATGTTCAACCCAAATTGAACGGAAAGGCGGATAGTTAAGGAAAAGAATGAAGAAAGAAGATAAGAAGAAACTAAGCAACACATAATCTCATAGCAGAAGAAATAATCTATAATATAAAACAAACCTCTACACAAAAACAAAACTGTAACATATGTTTATACATACATCAATCAAAGTTTACTAACCTATCTCAGCTCGGACAGTTATAATAACTTGTCCTTATAATTGCTGATAAATATAACTATGAATGCAACGAAAAAATAATCGTATATGTGAATACATCTTTGGGCCTCCAGCTCCTCCCTTGAAGCTCCAAATATCCAAGTAAACCTGGAAATATGCTCGGTCTGACCTGAGCATTTTAGGAAACAAGGCCAGGGTCAGCTTGGCAAAAACCAGCGTGAGAACTCAATAACAAGGAATTTTATTTATTTTAACTTGAAAAATCCTTTAAAAAACAAAGGCATCTTGTAAGATCATGTCGCACATAAATATGGACGGGTTTTTACTTTACGATAACCAAAACCTTTATATCAGAAAATACAGTGATATTATAATAATGTCTAAGGGTGAAAATAATAATAATCAAGGAGTTGTGATGCTCATGAGTGTACATCACAACTATACTAGATATATAATCGAAAACTGTAACATCCCTAATTTTTGATAACATTATTCATAAGATTTAATTAGATAAACTAAATAGAGTAATGATAATAAGAAGATTGAAATTTGATTAAATTAATATATGGTCGTGCTTACTAATAAGATAAATGGGCTTTAATTTAGTTTAAGGGCTAATTTAGTTACACATGGGCACATTTGTAAAATAGCCTCCTTATTATTTTACATGGCTATTACTTCTCCTCTATGTCATTCACATTTCATTTTTCTCACGGTCACAAAAATCTAAAACCTAGAGCATAGCCGACCATTACCAAAGAGGAAAAGAATGAACTTTTAATTTAAAGCTAAAGATCAAAGCCATGAAGGATTAAGCTACAATAAATCTCAATATCCTTATCGACTCTAAGGTGAATAATAATATATTCCATCTCTTTTTGGTTTCCACAATCTAATGATTTTGGATTCATGTTTTATCTTATTTCTATGAAATTTTTGATGATGATATGCTAGAATTATTAATTGTTTGATTCAATCAATTACCTTATGTATATAATTCGTATGGTTTTAAGGGTAAAACCGTGAGATTTTGGTTTTAAATACCATGGAAAAAATTTATGCTAAGTAAAACATAATTTCGAAGATCGGTCTTAAGTTTCTAAATTTTCCAAGTTATGGAAATTTTATTATGAACTTTGATGGAAATTATGATATGGTAGGGTTAAATATTTATTTTATGAATTTCAGGAAGAAATTGGGTCTAAAATTTTAATATCATTAATTACATGATTAATTCGAATTTCTATGATTTTTGGAGATTTCCCCAGTTGACTTATTAGGGGAAGTAAATTATTTAAAGAAAGGGCTTTTCTGAAAAATGTGGGTTTTAGGAAAGGTTTTAACATTTAAATCCTTTAATTTAGGATCTGAATAAATGTTGCGGTTTTAAAGGTAAAGTAACTGAAAAGTTTTATGGAGCCAATCAGTGTTTTACAGCTAGGATAGCTATTAAAAAGAAATTAGTTAAAATTGATATGATTCAGCCTTTAAATTAGAAAAATGTATTTCGCCTTTATTAGAAGGTACCTTCTGACTCTTTTGATTCCACTCCGTCAAAGTCGAAACCATCAGGGTCGAAACCTTCATGATCGAAACCAATGCACATGATATCACCTAAAAGGTAGTAGTGGATTGGAAGATAGGCGGAAGCATTGGGGTCGAAGGGTAAGCTTCCCATGGGGTCGAATCCCTGTTTTATTTTCATAAGTTAAATCCCTCCCTTGTTTTACTTAAAATCTTTTGATTTAGTCAAAATGTTTGTCTTTGAAGGGATGTTTATTTAGCTTTCGAAGTAGATTGCCATGTTAATACTAAAGCACTAGCTTTCAAAGGGGATTTCTTTTTCTTAAATAAAAGCTTTCGAAAGAGGTTGGTTTCGACCTAATCGAAGCCTAGTCACTACTCTACCTTTCGACCATGTTGTCCAATGATGCTTTCGAAGGGTTGCCTTAGTTTTTACCTTAAACCAAACCTTTTTCTAACTGCTTTCGAAAGGGGTTTGGATTTTGAAGGAGATGAAGTCGAAAGGGGGGTTCAACTCAGACCTTCGAAGTATTGATTTTTAAGTGTATTTTCTTTCAACCAAGATGGTTCCAACACCATCAGTTTTTTCCTATATTTATTATAGTTGGTTTCGAAAGAGGAACTTTCATACCCATCTTGACCCAAATGATGCTTTTAAAGTAAACCAATGTTTTAGAAAGGATATTTCATTTGTTCCGAGACCTATGTTTTAAAGCATGTTTACTTGATACCATCAAAAGGTTCCATCTATTTCGAAAGGTGTATACTAAGAGTTTTAGAAAGAGGATTTCTATGCTTTCGAAGGAAGTCATCCATGGGTTTCGAAAGTGATGTTTTAAGGTCTCAAAAAAAAAACCCATTCTCATTTTTAAGAAAAATGATGGCGTAAATAAATAAAGAATTTGGAAATATTATTCACATTGTTAGTAACCTATAACTGCTTTTTGGGGAAAGGGCAGGATAACCAGTTAGATTGACCCGGTAGTTAATATAACTTAACAGATGTTAAACTTTTAATTTAATGATATTGGTAGAGGCCAATTGGTTTGCACTAAGCCCATTAAAACTGTATAATATTGGCAGGGGCCAATAGGTTCATAGTCGGTCCATGAATACTATGATTTGATACTGGCATGGGCCAGTAGGTTTGTAATTAGCCCATGAAAACTATACCCGGAATAATATATTGGCAGTCAGCCAATAGGTTCCTAGTTAGCTAATGAAAACTAGGATAAGAAATATGATGTTAGAGTTACCAATAGGTTTCTTAGTGATCCTCAGAAAACTAAGTACTTGGACAGATAGTGCATAAACATTTAGCAGGTTAATCAAAACCTAGAAACTATAATTGCGACAGATAGACAGAATGAATGAGGATGTGCAATCCAGAATTTATTTATTTGTATTACATATCATCATAATATTTGAAATACTCTGTTTTTAACCATTGTGGATGCATGAATCATAGTATATGTTTTGTAAATGTTTTGGGATATTAGTGAGAGGAAAACCCGTTCCGCTAAGCGGCGTGGTCTCATTAGATATCTAAATGGTTTGAGATGGTAGATTATTCTTCATATCAGGCTTTTATCTGACTGGAAGTTTTTGTTTTCCCCTTAAACTCTCGAGTACTCAATTGATTTTGAGTAAATTGAAAGATAAAGGTTTTCAGGTTTTCTCTTCAGATGAATAAAGCTTCCAGGGAAGTGCAGGAGGCAGATAGTTATCTAACGTTATTTTATTTTCGTTGTATGTTTGGTTGTAAAGGCAAGCTGTTTTGATGCCGTGTTTTGTACTCTGATCAACCAAAGGGGCATCTTCATATGTCTCTCTTGGCGTATTTTGTTATTATATGTTATCTGAACGAGGTCTGCGAACTGGAATTATGTAATCAATCTGAATTATTTTGAATTGGAATGTGGATTTTATTTTATGTTTAATTTTTTTCCATATTCTGTGTTTTTGTGTGTAGATGTACCTAATATTGTCGTATTTGGTCGTCGAGGATTAATAACTGTGGATGACTACAACATCCGTAGCCGTTTATTTTAGGCCTCCAAATAAAGGGATGTCACAAAAACCAATAAGGCACGTCCGATTATTGTGTAAGATTTCCATGGAGGTACCCTCAATACTTCGAGGAACGGTCCTCCTACACAAGGATCAGAGATATCCTTTTAAAACAGCATACATCCCTAGTGATGTACCACAGGAAAAACATAGCTGGTCTTGTTAAGACTGAATGTGTCGCCCCATGCATGCATAACTACTTTAGGTAACATCTAGGTGGAGCCGACTATACCCTATGGGTTTGCTAACCCTACTGGTTATGCCTCCTATCTCGGGTTTCAGTCATTCCCTCTGATGAGGCTAGGTTCAGCATTCCAGCTTACGCACCGCCACCTAATAGATCGTGGAATCCCACATAGATTCCTACACTCCGACGAGTCTTGTAATCACCACTTGATTCCCACATCTCAAATAGACCTTGGAATCTCACATGGATTTCCATACCCCAATGGGTCTCAAAATCACACATGGACCCCAACATCTCAGTATATAACGAATCTCCTCCATAAAATCGTATATGGTTTTCGGAGTTATCATGGGTTCGAGTCACCTTATGAGTACACTCTTCCGTTTTCTGGGTGCTCCAACAAACCAAACATCGATTTTCGAAATGCTCAATACCGGTTCTTTAGGAAATAATTAGACAATACGTACGAGTGGGGATCACCCCCTGACCGTTTAAGTGGACAGATATCCTTATCATTTGTCATAGAAGAACACAAGGAGTTTATACGTATAGTATAGCACCACCGATGGCAACTGTGCCATATAATCCTGTTGTTTCCGCTTGATATTTCTAGAGTTAAAATCCTTCGGTGTTAGGTAGGGAATGTTTCCCCACCACCAAAATTAAGAAGGATTACATATTTGGACCAAGATTTGATAATCGGTTATTTAACCATCAAATAAACAAACATTCCAAACAAAGATTATATTTCCCATGGGAATCACTAAGCCTCTTAAATTAGTCTTTCATTAGTATAAAATCGCATTTTACGTACGTGAAAATCTCTTCCATGTACTTATCTTGACATGTTAAGTATATTCACAAACCACTATATTTTTGATACTTAGAAAACAAAACAATATACTTATTTCAATAGTATAAGTATATTCACAAACCATTTTGCTTCCAAAGCTTAAAAACTTGAAAACTCTAAGAAATAGATTTTTAAAAGTATCGTTCAATAACAATAATGGATTGCAATTTACTCAATGGTTGTGTCGCGATCTAGCAAACTCATAGTAAGCTGTAGGCAATCCTTGCCCCTTGAATTATGCCATGAATATCCACCATCCTTTTTCTGCATTTCTTTATCTTATAAATATTTCGAAATTTATTTATAAAGCTTCTTTATAAATCTTCGATCTAGTTATAAACTTTCGTTATAAACCACAAAACCCAATTTACAAAACTCATTTATAAGTCCTTCAATAAATATTTAAAGTCATTTATTAAATTCTTCCCATATTTAATTCAACTCATTAACAGACTCTTTAAGTTAATAAGATCCTCTTGATAAATCATAATTTATTTAAAATACCTAAAAAAACAAATTACGATTTAAACATCCTTCTATTTAATTTTTGTCAAATCTTTTTTAAAATAATAATTCTAGAATCTATTTAATAATATATTAAATAAATTTCAAACATTATTATTGTATTTATGAGTTAACTTCAAAATAATATTAATATAAAAATAAATTAATTTACAACGTTACTAAAACAATAATTAATTCACCTTAATTAATATTAATATAAAAGTTAAATATCCTTTAAATATAATTAAATAACTTAAATCAATATAATTAATTAACTTTAATTAAAAATTAAAGCATAGATAACCATGTTTAAATAAATAATTAAAATATAACTAAAACATTTTTAAACCCTAGTTAAATAACTTTTAAATAGTAATTAAACATTTTTAAGTAACATTAAGAAATAATTTTTAAGAACCATATTAATAAAATAATTAACTTTAAATTATTATTAAAACAATTATAAATTATCTTTAAAATATTTTTATTAACAAGTTATTACCTTTTTAAATCTTATTACTAAATAATGATTGTCTTTAAACCTTATAATAAAAATAATCTTAAAATAATTTTAAATCGATAATTAGCTTTTCAAATTCGAAGGAGGCTTAACGATTACCATAGTACTCAAACAAGCTACCATATTATTCAGTTAACTTTTTAAGTTAATAATACATATTTACATAATCCACGAGTATGTAAATAAAACTAATACTTAACCATCATTAGTTAATATACACTTATCCAAAGCGGAATATCAATTAACGATAGAAAATCAAACGTCCAAAACGATAAACTAGCAGAATGGGGATTTATTTTACTAATTAGTTGCCAAATTAATTTAATTAGCAGAATGGTGTTTTATTCCACAAAACAGTTGTCCAATTACCATATTCAATCCAATTTAACTCAATAGTATTTTATTTGGCCAAATAAACATCTATAATTATCATATATAAATTTAAACGATGTCATTAAATTAAATAACGTAATTTAAAACATGCCTGTTTAAATATGTCATAGATTTTCACATATCCAAAGCTGTCGATAAATTATACTACAAGGTTGTACTCATTCATACGGGTATAATGCAAAAATTACGAGTCGATTGGATCTAAAACGAGCTATATATCACATTTTAAAACTTAACATCATTATTTAGACAAATAAATTAAAAGTGTTCTCACCCCACATGTTTTCGACCCAAACCCAACCAAGACCTGCACCCACGTCCTTAATACTTCATCTTCCCCAATATCATTCCTTCTCCTCCAAATTTCATAGTGCACGCATGCATGTGCACATGTGAAGCCTAAAACCGAGCATCCATCACCCACCACAAACCCATCAGCATTCTCTTCTTCCACTCCTTGACTGAATGCACCCCTTCACCATGCCCCAGCACCCCCAGAGCTCCGAACGATTCGAAAAAAACCCCACTCCATGTGCTACAGGATGCGATAAAAATTGATGCTGAATTTCGCCAACCGAAGCTCCTCACTGCCCCAAACCCTAGGACAAACTCCACTTCTCAAATCGATGCCTTAAACACCAATAAACCTGAACCGTAGTTTTCCATCATTAATGATCATCGTCATAGAATCACACCGAAACCTCCATAAAAATACTACGACTTCACATAACCTCAACGGTGCTAGCGACAATCTATTCAACTTAGATTAGGATAATTTGATTTTCAAAGATTATGAACATATTCTTCTTTTTACTGACATTACATGATTTCTCAATCGATATTCGACGGAATCAAGCGCCATCAATTTTTATAACTACTTTGGAAAATGTTGAACAACTTTCTTTTTGGTGGTTTTGAAAAATTTTGCTTAGACTAGAAGATATTGATTTTCTAAAAAGTGAAAATGGGATTATTCTATTTACAGCAAAATAAAATAAGAGCCGAATAATAAGAAATCACGGACATGTGTGTATATACACACAGAGATTCATATAGTGACATGTTGAAGAAGCAGTAGTGAAAATGGGACATACAAGGTACTATTGTAGGGGAGACAACGGCGGCTAAGGTGAAGAGGAGAAGGTGAGCAAAGTGGTTTTTTTGTTTATTCCACTGGACATTAAAATGTTGATAAGCAAGAAAGTGGGTTATGCATAGTGTAAGTGTGTGTGTACAAATATATATTACTTTAAAATTGGATAGATTATGGTGCCCAGCTACACCACATCGCATCCGCACCCAAGCTATGAACAACAAGAAATAATGTACAATCGCGTATAACAATGTTATATGATCATAAAACAGAAATAAAATAGACAAGTAATCGAATCCTGTGAAGTCTCAAAATGCCAACGCCTGCCATAATATATGTCAAACAGAAATTTACTATTTTACCAAATAAAAAGTTATGGAAAATTCCAAAAATTAAACTAAAAATACGTCATTGAAAATCAAGTCTCGGTTTGAAATGGATAATTTATCAAAATTTTAAATTCAAATTCGAATATTTAAATAAATTCAAATTCAAATTTAAAGAACCAAAATACGGGTCATTACATAGAGCATCCAAACAATTATGAAAGTTTCATTTGTATACAATGAAGTTGGATAAAGAATATTGCTTTCTCAGTAAATAGAGTGAAAAATGATAATTACAAAATTATGGCAATAAACTTACTTTTACGTGGAAAACTATACATATTAAAAGTAACCTTTTTATGTTATTAAGGTTTGTAGCAATAATAAAAATTTAAACAATGTTTGATAATTTAAGATTACATTTACATCATTAGATAATTTAAGATTATATTTACATCATTTTTTTTGAAAGAATTAATACGTATATAATTGCGGTAGTATCGGTTATTATGCTTAAAGTTACATGTTTTAATTTATTTGTTATTGTTATTGAATGGTCTTCTTTGTATGGTGTGACTAGGTTTTTGATAGTTGAAACATAGTTATATAAATGCTTATTTGTTTAAAATTTCATTTAAATGATGAAGGCTTTCTAAATACTATGTATGTACTTCTATAAATGTTGGATAATATGGGTTATCACATATTTTATACTTGTGTGATGCATTCTAATTCAAGAATTTCCACAATACTAGCGGGGTAAGGGATATGATGACCATCACACACTCTCGATGCTCATATGACTGAAAAGGGCGCTGCTGGAGCATCTAATATATGTTGGACAACTGCCTGGAGAAAAAATAGAAGAGGAAAAAAGAAAAATAGAAGAGAAAAAATAAATCATTACATAATCACTAAACCTGTCGTATATTCCATAATGCATCAAATAAATATAATAGTCATCAATGATATAAAACAAACGAGACAGTAGTAACTATATGAACCACAAAATCAGAGTACATAGGCTCGTATAGTTATACAAAACAGTAATAGAGTTATACAATTGATAAATAAACTCAAATAATAATCTGCTTCTAATAATAGTAAGTCAAACATTATCAAGGCTCCATAGTGTAATTAAGTGGAAATGCAATAATAAACCCAAAATATAAATATGAGAAAACGTCGCATCCTTCTAGTCCATCAGTAGAATTCCATATGCTATTTAAACCTAATATCTAGTCTACTCATTTTAGAGTACCCAAGTAATAAGAAGCAAAGCATAAAACCTCAAGTCAGACAACGGTCTGAGGTGAGCGATAAACAATCTCAAAATGCTATAAAAGTCGATATAGTATGTGAAACAGAGGGCAAGGAGAATCATACCAAACATGCCTCTGCATCCAGAGAGTTAGCACATAGCTTAGGATATGTCCATCTCTACATCATAGTCATCACGGGTGTACTATACATAAAAGTACCAAGGGGTGTCTAGATATCTACATCACTAATATTGACCTCATGTGACATCCGAGTGAAAAATAATCATAACAAACATAGCATCCATCATCTATTCTTGCATTCACTAACTCCATGCATTGGATATAATATCACTCGTCGATTCGCCATGATCAAGACTTGATTGTCCATTACGATGGCCTGCATTCTGGTTCTTCGGTACTCGAATCCATGTCACTCAGTCGGCCAGGAATTAGACTACCTGTCTGATAGTCCAGCGCAAAAAAATCTTCGGTCTGAAGATAAGGAACCATCACACTAAAGGAGACATTAGACTCCAGGGATCATCATGTCCCAAGTGTACCCCTTCATACAAGTACCCTTTGAACCTTTAAGCATCTACGATCCTTTTGCACTTGTCACTTATAGCAGAGTACATCCTGGAACTGATCTCATGACTCCCATCATGAAGTTAGCATGGTCGGGACGATCCTCTTATAATCGTCGTCAATCGTAGAATACAATTTTATGTCCCGTGGCCATCATTCAACAATTCCCACTATTTGACTCATCATCACCTACTCTACATCTCAAAATACATCTATCCATCGTCGAAGCTGTCACTTCCCATCACGAGCCATTACGTCGAAGCATCGCACCGTTTCTTTACCTCTAAAAATTCTCATCGAAGAGCCATAACATCAAAATCAAATGTCAAATGAATGAACCATCACATCAAAGCCTCTTCATCATCCGCATCAAAATTGGCCAAGTCAGCCATCATCAATAGTGGTAGATACCGACCACTCCAGAGTAGTCTATAATGACTACTTTGGTCATGGACTTAGCCAAAAATGGATAGCTACAAACAAAATGAAAGCGTTTGGCGTCCATCCTGAAGTCCAAAGGGCATTCCCAAGTCCATCGTCTTTTGCCTTTAGGTCGGTCGGTACGCACGGTACTCTATGCATGGAATTTTATCCTATGAGATATTTCATAACACTATATCGTCTATGATTGGCATTTTCAACCAAACTAAGCATATATGCAACCAACAAGCATTTAAACATCTATAATAGCCTATATACATCTATAATAATGCACTTACAACACATACAATACATCTATAGCAACTAATGTAGGATAAATACCAAAAATAGCTTAAATCTGGTAATTTTGTAAAAACAGTACGTCGATGAGGAAAAATGTGACGCCCCACCTCTATACCCACGCTAGCCAAGAACACTCCGGAGTAATGCTGTCAACTAGCACGGAGAATAAGGCTGTTGAGGAGCGACCATCCATGTAATTGCTTATCACACGGTGGCTATAAATAATCTTCGGAAACAAACATAGAAATAATCATATCATAAATCAGTCACAGATATCCATATCACAAAGGCGGAAGAAGATATGAATATATAACTAACACATGAAAGTGTACATCAGAGTAGTGGTCAGAAAGATCCACGATAATACAAAAGAATAGCAACACGTGCTATACAAAAGAATACAACTATGAGTCTATATCTCAAGTGTATACAACAAAAACTGCTAATCTAAACAGTAAGCCAAAAGTCAGAGTGATGAATCCCTGGGAAGAAGTCAAGCAGAAGCACCTGTAACATCTCGGTCTGACCCGAGTATTATTTAAGAAAATAATAAACGGGTCAGTCTAGCTATAAATATCAGATGACATGATATAACATAAAAGATATGGCATAAACATAAACATCCATAATGACATACCACTATAAGTATGTAAATAATGATCAACAGAAGATCAATTAATAAGAGATAATCAATATCATAAGAATCTTCTCAAAGATTCGGAAAGGGCATCATACCCCAAACTTGTACTCATAACAAGTCAATGACATAAATTCTAGAAATCAATGCAAGAAGTCCAGAAATCATAGAAAAGAGAAAGAGGCCTATCACATGACGGTCCGAAGACCAAGGGGAGCTACCCCACAAGTGTGAATGGAATCACACAGATTAAGGTCCAGACAAACCAAAAAGCACAAAGTTATGTTTGAGTGGAATCACACAAGTGGTGTCTAGTCTAACCTCGCAACAAGAGACATCGCACAGTTGCTAGTCTAAATCATCAGAATGATCGTCATGATCAACGAGAAGTGTCAATTACACTAAGCTAGTAAATATAGAAGTTTAGCTTCATGTCCCATAACCACTTGCTTAACTTAAATGTTTACGAACAAACTGTAAATCTTCACTAATAAAATTGCCACAAGAGGTTCAATCGAACAAGTCCAAGAATTAACCGACGAAGTGAACGCAAGCGTTTCATACCACTTGTTTTACTAAGTCGTTTAATTAGATTTCTCATCCGAGTGAGGTAAAGATTTGTATATACTAATAGATTGGAAAACGGTTTAAGAAAAGAGCTTAGTCATTAAAAATAGAGTTGAAATTGTTTGTTAAAAGAGTTTTGATATTTACTACTAGTATTGAAACCTTTATATCATAAAGTGACAAAACACAGAACCAATTGTAGAAAAAATCAGTCACAAAGATCGCATACGGAGATGTGAATAAAATCCAAGGAAATCAGCTCAATGTTTTTCAGATAAGATCCCCTACGGAGGGGGGGTCCGTGGGGGGTGGCAACCCCCCAAGGTGGGGGTGCGGGGGCAACGCCACCGCTTATGGGGTACGACCTAGTGAAGACAAAAAGGGGTCTAACGACGTAAGAGGGATAGGGTCAAGCGACCTAGGGGTCTAAGGGGTCAAGCGACTTAGTGGTTGCGACCTAGAGGTGTTCGCGACCTAACGATGACTCACGACCCAACATGGCCGACTTAACAGAGGTCGCGACCTAACAGGATAACTCGTGACCGACTTAAGAGTTGCACGACTTAAGGGTTAGACTAGGAGCGACCTAACGAGATAAGGTCCAACGACCTACGAGTTAAGGGTCCAACGACCTATCGGGATAACTCGTAACCGACTTAAGGGTTGCATGACTGAAGGGCTGCACGACTTAAGGGTTAGGCCAGGAGCGACCTAACGAGATAAGGTCCAACGACCTACGAGTTAAGGGTCCAACGACCTATCGGGATAACTCGTAACCGACTTAAGGGTTAACTCGTGAACGACTCACGACCTATGGACGAACGACTTAACTCCGAACGAGCTAAAAATGGCCAGAACGACCTAGGGTTAACTCGTGAACGACTCACGACCTATGGACGAACGACTTAACTCCGAACGACCTAAAAATGGCCAGAACGACCTAGGGTTAACTCGTGAACGACTCACGACCTATGGACGAACGACTTAACTCCGAACGACCTAAAAATGGCCAGAACGACCTAGGGTTAACTCGTGAACGACTCACGACTTATGGACGAACGACTTAACTCCGAACGACCTAAAAAATGGCCAGAACGACCTAGGGTTAACTCGTGAACGACTCACGACTTATGGACGAACGACTTATGTGCAGAAAATTCACCAAAACGCTAAAAATTAGAGTTTTTCGCCAATCCAATCCAAACCAAATGCTAACATGCATGCAAAAATGATAGGGAATCATTCCCAACAGTCCAATATAGTTATAGGCTAGAATTGTGAGATAAAAATCTCACCTCTGCACCAAATATCAATGAAAATGAAGTTTTAAGCAAGCAAGAATCAATCCTTCTTCTATCTAAGCACAAGAAGCTTGAATCCAATGTCTTCTTCTTGAATTTGGAGTAGAAAGATGGATTGCAATTGAATTTGAGTTTTGGAATTTTAATTTCCCATTCCCTCCACCACTAATGCCAAAGCTTGATTAGTTAGGAAATTTATGAAGAGTGAGGAGAAGAGGGTTGGAACTTGGGCTTAATAGGCTAAACTAACCCAAAGTCCAAAGCGGGAAAAGTTAGTGAAATTTCACTAACTCCAAACCTATCGATGTTTATACTTAAAAAAGTTGTAAACGACATTTCGAACTCAATGGAAGTGGTCTCGAGTCCTAATTTTACCGCTTGCAAAAAGTAGCTTTTCGGACCAAAATCCGATTAACGAGTTAATATTTAAATAAAATATTTAAATACAAACTCGATAAATATGCGGGTTGTTACAAAAAATGCGATATTCAATTAAAAATCATTTTTTAAACATTTCCTTTTATATAATAAGATGTAGGTTTTAATACGTTAAAATTCATGTTTTAAAGTTAATAATAATTTATAAAGTCATTTTTAGATTATATTAAAAATCATAGTATAGTGAGAGAAAATATCACTCACCATAAACAAAAGCAGACCGATCTAATGCCAAGTTGTAGAGCTCTCCACCACGAGCCCAATACAAGAAACCGCGTTTGAAATGAACCTCATATGTGAAAGATATGAATTAAATACGAATTGAGATTAAATAAACTATTACTTAATTTAATTACAATTAATTACCTTAATCGGTTTAATAATTTTTTATTCCCCAAATAAGCGTATGCACGGAAACATGCAAGAATCCACTTCTCCATTCTTTCTCTTTTCAATTTACTCTATGTTCAACGAATCGATGCATTGTCTTCATTAATGGATTCCATTATGTGCATACTCCGCGACGCAACCCCCATGATGTTAGGTCGCTTATAGCAAAAAGAGACCTGATGGCCAACTAGTCGCACATGACTGTCGCGATTCATTAGGGAAGCTTAGAGCTACGATCATCGATACCAACAGGTGCACGTCGCCAAGAGCAACTCAACTGCACGGCGACTCAACAGAGACCTCCGTTTAAAACTCGCCACCTAGGGCGACCAAAGTGGAACGCTAGTTGTAGCCAAAATGCCGACCATTCATAAACACAGCTGTAGCCAATCTCATCTCTGCGGATATAAAGGTCTACCCTCCTCGAGTACAACTAATCCAGCCTCTTTAATTATTGTGCATTATAGCTCTCAATAAAATTAAGGGAAGTGTTAAAGGAAATGGTGGTTGTTGTTTTCATCTACAAGAAAGAGAGAGGAGGAAAATGAAAGAAGGGAAAGAGTGTGTGAGTGCATAGATATATATATATATATATATATATATAAATACATATGTATGTATGTATGTATGTATGTATTTATGTATGTATGTATGTATGTATGTTGTATGTATATGTATATATATATGTATGTACGTATAGACGCGCATATACATATAATTTATCGTAAGTTTTGAGATTACACGATCACAAGGTGCATTTGATCGCAATAAAACTCGTTGGCGCACATCGTCTTATTTTTTTGGTTCCTATGGTATACATTTTGTCGTCACCCAATGCGGCGCTTCGGAATGATAATTTTGCTTATATAGAAACAGTTTTGGTCTTCTGATCGTTCGATTTTCAAATATAACGATCTTTATACTTATTTTAATTCACAATGTCAATCCAAACCCAATGATAGTGGTATTCAAGTCCTAATTCAACCGTGTGTGAAAAGTCATAATTTTGGGCCTTCAAATAACAAATGATTTAGCATTTAAATAAATTATTTAAATATTCTTTCGTTAAAAATGAGTGTTATTACAAGGGAATTATTGTTGATACTCTCTGATGTTGACGGATGGAAATTTCGGTCAGTCATTTTACTTTGTTGTACTCATAGGAATTTTGAAAATGAAATTGTTCTAAGGATGTGGGAATGTCGCATGTAATTTTAAGCATTGGATAATTAAATAATTTTTTCAAATATTTAATCGTTAATTAACGGTACACCCATTGTACTCGACTTTTGAAGATGGGTAAATTGAAACTCGAGACATCCACCATTGAGATTGCAATTCTATCATGAGAATAATGAGTAAAAACCCGACGATGTTTGAAGTCAATGAATTTTTAAAGTGAATATTGGTTCCTATAGAATGAAATAAGTTGGGGCTAAGGCGTATAAGTTGACTTATATGTTAGCTTATTTCTTTTCATTTCTCATTACACGTTATTTTACTTTTTTCTCTTCTAGTATTTTTCTTATTGGGTATTTTCACTAATACGTCATTTTTGAATATGATGAGGTTATTTCTTATTTGCACTCCGTTAAATATAAATTACTATGAACGGTACACCGTGTAAAAATTATTTAACTTTGTTTAGTCTGCCTATCATTCCATCTTACTCCAATTTACCATATTCTTCACCTCTTCTTCTCTATTAGCTTTAGATAATGGTGAGAACAAAAAGTTTCCCATGCGCTTCACGAACCTAAAGTTAATCGAGAAAGTCATGGTAATGTATGATTTTTTTATCACGGCAATAATTTTTAGCATTTGATATATGCAAGTAGATGTTATTTGTCATTTGATCATTGGTAGTTTGGTAAGGGACTAGGGTTTTCTTCGACTTGAACCATGCTCATTTGCATATGAACTTATAAAAACTTATATCGACAGCTAGAAATTGAAATTTCAATTTTAGTTTGGCGTAGGTCTGTCGAAAAGATTATTTTAATTCGACAATACACTGTTGAGTTAAATTGATTTATTCCATGATCCCCTTCCAAATTTTATTTTTAATATTAATCCTCTTTTATTTTATTTCTAACAGACAAACACGTTAAATCGTATCTACAATAACATAAATTTTGAAAAAAAAATTATTAGATTGTTTTGTTAAAATAAAATCTACGTTATAATTGTATAAATCATGAATAAGCATTAATCTTTTTTCTTTCTTATGGATTTGATTTCTCCATTAATTACTGATTTGGATTACAAATTAAAGAAGGAGATTAAAGGAATTAAGTTACATAAAAAAGGGGTAAATTGATCACTTTACAATGAAATTTTATGATAAAGTTAATTTTTATCAATACCCTCATAATATAAAAAGATATTTTTAAAAAACACTCCCCTATATGCAAAAGTGGAGTATCAATAACAATCCCTTCTAATCCCATCTTAAGCCAACACACTAAATCCTTAGCTCATGCTTAGATAAATTTCGAATAATCTGTAACATCCCATATTTAGAGGCCCAATGCTAAGCGCTACGGATTTTGCAGTCATCGACAATATTAACTTCCGAAGACTAAATACAGCTATGTTAATGGTATCCATAATATCAGAAGCACATGAATATGAAACAAAATTACAGAATTAAAAAAAACAATATTTTTTATTACACTTCCAAAACACATTCCATATTCAAACTACATAATCCCTTAATCGTGTTATAGGTTCAAATAAAATATAGTAATTAAATAAATAGGTCGAGAGCGACATATAACGATGTGTCTTGGTTGAGCAGAGTACTATACATACAAAACAGCGAAATCAACCCAAAATAAAACAGCAACTCCTAATTAGCGATCCGTTAGCCACCTGCTTATCACAAATGTAACGACCTGCCTTTCTGGATGTTTTAAGCCGACACACGTGTCCAACTCAAACCATTAAAAAGGGCAGATTGTTATGGGGTAAATAAGAAAAAGAGAAAGAAATAAAACAATTACAAAATCTCACAGCGAAATGATAAAATATAATAATCAAATCACAGTTCCTAAAGCTGTTTACAAATAAATTTGATTATACTAATACAATATAGAATCAGAGTTACATACAATAAGAATAAATAAATGCAGCGGAACAACATGATACAGTGGAATAAATATCATAAATAATAATAGTACAAATCTTCATCTTTGTCCTCCATAAATAAGGTCTTCAACCCTAAAATACTCAGGCCGACCCGAGCGAATTGAAAAGACAAAACACTCGACTCAAAACTAAAAGATCTTGCGTAAGTTAAATCAACGGTAAATATGAGTGTAACGGCGTCAGAGATGTTTACGAGGTTTGACATCTCATATCAAGTGTATAACGTGAGTGCAATAACTTAAGAGATGTTTGGGATTACCATCTCCTAAGGATCTATTAAACTATTTACTGTAGTAAAATATGCTATTATAATATTTCCAGAGTAAAGTAAAGTTATTAAAATAGCGTTAAGGCGTTACCTATATCCCCCTTAACACATTTTATATAATTCTGCAGTCTATACAGATACTGTAAACTCCACCCGCAGGTGGGCTACCAGGGAACACTCCATAGTTACGACACAAAACAAACTCGTAGAAGGAGCTCTAGGGCATGTGAACATGGCACTCGAGGCAATGCAATGGTAGATATACCAGTTGCGGATCCGAACTAGTGGTAATGCATAGTAGCTACTACCGTCCACCTCGGAACACACTCCCAAATCAAAATCAAGGGGTAGCCACCAAATCAATCACAAAGCAGCAGAAATGGTATCGAACAAATGTGTCCGATCGGAGGGGCGACCTTACCTGGCCCGGCATGGCTCCTATTTTAGTCACATCTAAGCTGATTCATTGGAGTCGGCGTCGCGTCATACCTTATACAAAAATCATTCGCCAACCCATCCTCCTTCATTTCTGGAATCTACACCACGTACATAGTTATTAAAGTGGTTTTCGGTATTGGCAGAGAGAGTATGACAATATCCGATCTCGATGTCTTCAACAACCAATTGCTTATTACACACCGAATGGTTCTTTTACATTTCAAAGATCATTTTTCATAATTGATATCAAAATATCATATTCAATTCAAATCATATCGCTTTCTAAAAAATTTCATTTTCAAAAAATCATATTCACCTTTGAAAATCATATCATTTCCGAAATCATAATTTCTTTTAAAATCATATTTCCAATTAGGTTAATTCCTTATATCAAAATCATCATATTCCATTCGTTATGACATTTAAATCCCAATTTAGATTATAACATCATTTAGTCGTATTTGCTTTTAACCCAATGAATTTTAATATAAATGCTTCCCCTTACTTAGTCTGAAAATTTAGAAAATATTTTAAATAGTTATAAATATTTAAAATGTTTATAAACGGTTAAATGCTCAAAAATGATTTAATTATAGATTAAAGATACTGTTAAATTGATTTAAGATAGTTAAATAGATTTAAAATAGTTTAAATATAATTAAAGTAGATTAAATATCTTTAAAATAGATTAATTAGATTTAAAATAAGTTAAAATGGGTTATTTAGTTTTAAAATAAACTAGATGGTTTAAAATAGGTTAAATTGATTAATATAGGTTAACATAGTTTAATAATTTGAAAATCTTAAAGTTTAGAATCTTTACAATAATATATTTTTAAAATAGTTGATTAAAATGTGAATTTGAGTTTAATACAATTTAAACTATTCTTTCATTTCAACTTCCAAAAACCAAATTTCAAATCTTTCAATTCAAATTCTCAATAAAATATTTAATTATATATCGCTTCCAATCCATGTTTGAAATATAAATTTAAATTATTCAATTTCAATATATTCCAAAGTTATATTTCAAACAACTTTAATAACCCAATTCCGATAAATTTTAATTATACTTCAAAATTCAACCTTAAAATTTTACTTTAATTCCTTTAAACAATTCCTTTAAACCAATTCCAAGTTTAACATAAAACTTGGATTTTGATAACATTTCAATTTCTATAAATCAAATTTTTATTTCAAAATACCCATTAACTAAATTCAAAAATTTAGCATTTAAAATCATTTAATTTAACCAAACTGGTGTCCATATATAATTCTCTACCCTAGGGTCAAGTGATAAGAATATTTATCATTTCAATCCGCAATTTAAAATTTTATGTTTATGTATCATTTCAAACCGCAATCTCGAATTAAGTAAAATCCATAAAATCGCTTGAGTCTATAATTTCAACACATAATGATTTTCCCCAACCTATAGTTCGATCGGCCATATATCATTTCAACCCATAGTGATTTTCAAATAATAATAATTAAAGGAACTTACAGAGTGACAATGGTATATAAATTTACATAATATCCAATTATTCAACATCAAAAAAATCAAATATCCATCACAATCATCATATAATTCAGTTAATTAATTTCACCAATAACTAATTATGAATAATAGGTATTTACCGACAATTTAAACTCAATAATAATTAAATAACGATTTAATCCAAATAAATTCAAATTAACTGGAGTAGCAAATTTAATATACCAAACAGGCATAAATAAATTTCTAATCACATCATAAATTTTATTTAACAAACATAAGAAAATTTAAAAGTTGTGAGTGGGTCAAAACACTCACTTTTGGATTCAAATCGATTTGAAATCCAAATTAGGTCTAAATTCAAACAGTCTCAGAATTCGTCTGAACTAGCGTCAATACGTTCGAAGTTTAAATATGATCCCAACAGAATGAACTGCGCATGAATCGGACCTCGTATGAACTAGTTAATATTGTTAAAAAAATTAAAGTTTGAAATAAATTTTCAAAAAAATGTTACACGTCATACCTCCGCGAACATGTCAGCCGCTTCGTTCACTCATGCGAAAAACAGATCGCACTCAACCCAAACCAATTGCTCCAACCACCACCCTATCACGTCACCGTGCAATCGTGACACTGCACATGTGGGCGCCTCCACCTGAGCGACTCCCCCCCCCCCCCCCCCCCATGACCACCACCCTACCCAGCCACTGATCAGCGTCACTAAATCGCAACTGCCGCCCGTGTTAGCAAATCCTAATGAATTTTTACTAGCAATCCAGCTGTTAACAACTCAAACGAACACCGCTGATGGACAGTACGTGGTCCCCTCCATGCGATGGTAACTTCAATTGTGATAACCCGAATTTGAAAATATCTGTTAATTGATAATTAACTTGGTTAATTAGTATAAATTCTGATTTATGTTTGATTGAACAAATAAGATTCAAATATATATATATATATATATATCTGGATATGTATATGGATGAATTTAAATTATAATAAATGTTGAATAATAATATGTGAATAGATATTTAGTGATAATATTTGTCTAATGACTTCTTTTATATTATTCAATTTGAAAAAAAAATTATATTTTACAACTAAATATGTTTTCTATTATAATATGTATTGTTAATAGTTAGATATAGTTTAAATTCAATATAATAATTTTCAAGACTAATAAAGTTTAATCATACATATATAGTTATCAATTTAAGTACTATGACAACTTAAGCATAAAATTTAAACAAGGGTAATATAAATAAAAATATAAGTCTAAACACTTTTCTTTTGATATTTGAAATAAAACATAGTTATATGTATATACATTTGTAAACATAAAATACTAATGAAAGTTAAGTTGAATCATAAACATAAATAAATTAAGACATAATTCATGTATTAAGTTGATTGACACTTGTAAAAATCTAAATTACCAGATTTGACATTTAATGACATATGTAAATTTTGTAACAAGTAAAAATTAACATGGCAGTACAATCCTTTCTTTATGGATTAGTGAGAAACGGGATTTTCAGTTAAAAAAAAAATTCTGAAACCACTTCTTTTTCTTTATTCTGAAACTAAAAAGAAGAAAATCAAAGTTAATACAATGAAGCTTCAAGATCAAAATCCAGATCAAGTAAAGTAGAAGCAAATGAAGAAGCAACTTAGGTTCAAGTAAACAAATAAGATCAGATTTCAATTCGTCATCAAAGCAGCTAAGTCCTACTCAAAACTGTAAATTTAATACAAACTGAATCAAGTTCAATGATAAAATCTAAATCAAGTGGCCAGTCTCAGTTTCAAGCTATGTGCTTCTCTGTTCATCATAGAGGTGAGTAAATCTTCAAAATTTTGTTTGTAGACTGGATTGCATGTGATTAATATTGGGTAATGACTTTGAATTGAGTACATATGGATGATAATATGTTGCATGAAGATATTCAGTGCTTGTTCCAGTTTCACAGTTTTAAACAAAATCCAAAATCTAGTTTTCTTCTCTGATCACTCTGGACACATGATGTTTAAGGGATAACTGTTTGAAATGATGTAATACAAATAAAAAAAAAAAATTTCTAAGTGAGATTGGTGAGTAAATTTTCTTCTTAAATTGTTTGAAAATCAGTAGCAGTTCCAAGTTTACCACTGTTGTGTAAATATTGTGAGTAAATTCGTTCAAAGCTGGATTTTTATTTGTGTTTGAAAAATGCTTGAAGTAAGATTGTGATGGATTGCATATATACACAAACAAATATATAAATGTGTGAAAGTATATGACTGTGCATTTGCTCTGTTCCAGAATTCACTGGGTTCCAAAACTTGTTTATAAAAATTTAGTATAAAAATCTGAATGCATGCTAGTATTGTTAAAAAAAAGATATATATATATATATATATATATGATTATATGCAATCTGCTGTAGATAGGAATGAATAGTGTGCACGCTGTTGATTGTGTCTTCTCTGTACTGTGTTTTTCTAACACATAATTTTGAAAAAAAAAACATTATCTCAGGATCTACTTGCTATTTGGATTTGGAATGTCAATGAAAACTGTTTGTTTTATCACAAACTAAAAGTTAAAAATTTGTTTAAGTTAAAACAAAATTGTAAATTGCTCTGGAATAACAAAAGAACAGAGCAAGTTCAAGATAAGTGAAATCTCAAATCTCTTAGTTTATAAATTCAAATATATAAACTGAAACCTTATCAAAAAATTGATTTTTTGGAAGAAAGATCAAAAATTTTAGCATGGGTTTGAATGAGAAATTCATGTTTGTTTATAATTTGTATTTGGGGTTGTCCCTGACAATCTAAGTGAACGGATTTGTCGAGGTCGTCACTGGTGATAGAGGGGTGATAGGAGAAGTCGGCAAAAATGTCAAGTGGGCTTCTTTTCATCTGTGGAATCGGCAATTGATCGAAATTATTTTAAACCCTAATTTTGGGTTGGGGTCGTATTTGGGATGTCGGTATCATACTTGATGCATCGAGTAGCTTCGGACTTAGGGTGTTGGAGGCATGGAGGTCTGATGCGGTTGGGGTCGGAATTCTATGACCACTGGTGGTCGGCGTTATGAGTTCAAGGGAATTTCAAGTGGGAAGGTGTTTTACTGGAATTGTACGAGATGCCTAAATTTTGATTTTGTGATTGTTTGGGTGTTTGGGAGGTCAAAATTGGATGCGTTGATGATCATCGTGATGCAAGTGGGATCGTCGTTGATCGGAGGAGCGTCAGGCGCTGGTGCAGGTGCACGTGGTGATCGGTGCACCATTGTTGCTATGGGGATCATTTATTATCTCGAGTAGGGTCTCAGTGTTTTAGGTAAATGTCTCGGGGAAAACTTATGTTTTTCTGGGAGGTGTCTCGAGCTGTTTTCTGGGTCATTTACAAACTTAAGTGGAACTGTTAAGTTTTTAACAGTTGTTAAAGATTTTAAATCTAACAGTTTTTAAATTAACTAAACTGTTTAATAGAAGAAGAAAAGGAAATGTACTTGGGTTGAGTTTCGGTACATAGAAGTTAAGTAAAAGTTTAACCAGTTTTACGTTTAAAATGAAAGTAAGTTTTAAATCTTAATAATCAAGTTAAATCATTTTCTTGAAATTCCTTTCTTTGAAATGAATTGTTATTTATTTGTATGACTTGCAAACTTAGATGTTTTAAGTAAATTCTTAAGTTATTTTCAAACTTAAGATTTAATTAAATAAGAAAAAGTTTTATCCTAAAACTTAAATAAAGTTTAATAATAAAAGGAATAATTAAAGAGTAATTAACTAATTAATTTAGTTAATGATTAGTGGTTTATAGAATTAACAATTAAAGTTTCAAGGTGATGTATTAACTTGAGGATTAAGGTTTGTTAATTGATAATGAGAGGTAAGTAATTCATGATTACTTTATATTTAAAAATTAATTAAAGATTTAATTAATTTAAGTTAGTTGTTAAGATAAAATGTTTTCAAAAATAATTAAAGATAATGTTCTATCTTAAATATAATTAAGTTTTAATGAGTCGTAATTAATTAAGTTAATTAAGAAATTTTAAGTATAATTAATTAATTTAATTAATTATTAAAAAGGGTTAATTAAGTAATTAATTAAGTATAATTATTAATTTAATAATAATTATGATGGATTAATTAATTATTGGAAATTAATTAATTAATTTATAATTAGGAATTAATTAATTAATTAATTTAGGGTATAAGGTATAATTACTTAGTAAAGTAATTAATGATATTTACTGGATGTAATTAGTGGAAGATGGTATTGTGAAGGTAATTTGATTAAATTATTTTGTAATTAATCAAGGGATTAATTAGAGATAATTAGAAATAATCAATTTAATTGATGAAGTAATTAAGGGTAGTAGTTACTGTTGTTATTAATCAAGGGTGATTAATAATTATGGTTAGTGATTAATTAATAAAGTAATTAAAGGATAATTACTGTATTTGGTTAAGGAAAATTAATTTGTGGAATTAATTTAAAGATAATTACTTAAATGTAATTAAAGGATAAATAGAACGATATTGGAAGTCTTTGATCATTTGTTATTCTTAGTACGGTTGGTGATGCTATGTGATAGGATATGTTTGATTTAAATTGAGAAGATGTGGTTATCTGTTATTGATGAATTATGTGACATCCTGTATTAAAAATTAAGTTGTATTTCACTTGAACAATTTAAGTTAAGATGATATCAGTTTCGAAGAGACCGGAGTCGGGTATTAGTAAATACCCGAAACCACTTCGATTCTTATAATTTGATATGTGAAAACTATTAGGCTGAAGTGGAATGACTTAAGTAAATTGGATCATTTAAATCTAAGTTTTAACACTTAGAAATTGATGTGTGAAATGGTTGATGTCTATAACAACTTATGAAGTGTAAATTGATATAAGTTACCCCGGGTTTATTTAAACTGTATGTTTTTGTATTCCAAGTTAGATGGGTTTACTCACGCTGGTTTCCAGCCTGACCCGGGTGTTAATTTGATGTAATGCTTGGGTCAGACCGAGTATTACAGCTTTTCAGGTAAGGACGTTCTGGAGCTCAGGAGGAGAGCTAGACGGCAGGAGCGTATGGAGTGGATCCTAATATATTATTGTTGTTATCTGGATAAGTTGTTAAACTATCCAGTTGTAAGGGATATTGTAACTCTGATGTATATAAATGTAAATTGACAGATACAGTTTTCTTTGTATAACTGTTATTATTATTTGCTATTATATTTTATCCGCTGCGAATGTGAGATTGTGTGTTTCTTTTCTGTTCTTTTCTATCTCTTTCTTCTTTCTCTTTCTTTTTTTCACTAACTATCTGGAAATTTCGGGATCGAAAATTCCGGGCCGTTACATTTGGTATCAGAGCCGAAGGTTAAGCGAGAACCTTGGCTCTGTTGGGATTACTCATTAAGGATAGGGTAAGTGGTACCCTAGAATGAGTTGAGTTTATATATATGAGAGAGCGTACTTGTTATTTTATTATATAAAGATTTTAAATGGTTTTATATAAGATTATATTTTGATATATAAAGCAATATATCTTACTAACAAATAGTAAAGGAATTGGTTGTTAAATTATTGAATTAAATTAAGTAGAAATAATTACAACCAAATTGGAATTAAATTTAAAGACAAGTTTGAAATGGATTCAAACCGAAATTAAATCTTGAATTTGGGAAAGGTTTCAGGATAAGAATAATCAATTAATTTATGTAATTAATTTAAACTTGATGAGGTTAATTAGTGGATAATAATTAGAAATGATAAATGAAGAGGGAGTTACTTAATGAAGTAACTATAGATAAGAAATTTAAAGGACAAATACTTAATGAATGTAATTAAGAAATAAGCTAATTGCCGAATGTGATTAATTGGAATTAATTGCTGACGTAATTAATTAATGCAATTGAATGAAATAGTCCTATTTCAAACAAGAGTTGTTTGATAATTTTAAAGAGAATTTGTTTCGAATTAAAACCAAAGGTGGTTTAAAATTTTAAAGTATAACTTGGTATGTAAAAGAAATTAATATGTATACATGTGGATATACATAAAATCAAAGGTGGTTGGAAACAAACTCTAAATGGTGAGTTTTAAATTTGGAATAAGATATGATACCCAAAGTGATAAGTTTTTGAACTTATAAGTGTGAAAGTATTTTGAAAAATTGAAATGAAGAATTCAAATTTGAGTAAGGTTAAACGGGATTGATTGAATTTAACTCGGAGGAAGTTAAATAAGTTTGAATGAACAATTTGATTTGGAAATTTCAAGATGAAATTAAGTTTAACTTGGAAAGTTAAATGATTGATTATATTTGAGAGTTGAGTGATCTCAAATTGGGTTAGAAATCCGAAAATTTAAAATGGATGGATGTTTTGAAATAAATTAGATGATATCATCCTATTGTTGTTAAAAATCTTTAAGTTGTGAATTGGATTTGTTTAAATGAATGAGAAATGGAGTTTGAAATTGAGGTTAGTTCAAACTGGAGTTGAAATGAATTAAAACTGGAACTAATTCAATTGAAATTTAGCTAAATTAGAAGAATTTGAGATCAAAGTTGAATAAAGTTAAATTTGGAAAGAAACTGAGGTTAATTCAACTCGAATTGAGGTTGAATCAATTTCAATGGAAATTGAAGTTATTTAAATTGGGATTGGGTCAATTTAAATGGTAAAGGAAATTTAAATTGAATTGAGGAGAATGGAGATTTGGAATTGAACGTTTTGACTCTGGACTATTTTTAATATCAATTGTTTTAATGTAAACCTATTTTTCCAAAAGCTATTTATTATATATACAACCTTTCTTTTAAAAGCCAAACTATCTTATACTTGTTTTACAATTATTTTTGAAACTGTTTAACAATTTTCTAACTATTTTATAAACTAATTACTATTTTCAACTACTAATTACTATTTTATAGTTATTTTGCAATTATTTAAAATTTCTATGACTATTTAAATATTTTCCAATTATTTTACAATTACTGAACTATTTTACAGCTATTTTACAAACTAGTAATTATTTTTCAGCTACTTATCTATTTCTGTAACTTTTCAAGTTATTTTCCAAATTTAAATTGGACAGAGTTTAAACTGTTATTGGTTGAATACCCAATCGAGATAAGAATAGAGGTGATAGTCCAAATGGATTGAAGCAGTTGTGAATAAGGGAATGAAAATAAAAGTGAATATGAATAGAAAGAGAATTGATTTGGCTAATAACCAATTAAGATAAATACGTAGGGTGTACGTAGTTATTCTATTTGCATAGTGATTTGATCCAGATTCGAGCACAGAATTTCGAAATAATTACAACGATCTGAGTTGGATTTTTCACTCGATTTTTGACTGCGAACCTGGATATGGATTGTTGATTGGTTCTGGATATTCTCTATCATAGTTATGACTATGCAAGGAGAATGACGGTTTCTGATCAAGAAACCAGATCTGTGTCCGCACTAGGAAATCGGATGGACAATACTAGTTCGGAAATGAAATTGTGTGATCGAGTGAGCAATCAGATTGGTATAGCGTACGGATGATATGTGTACATCGTACAGATTTGAATGAAAATGGTATTGAAAGAGTTTAATCAAATTGGAATATCTGATTTTGAGTAAACAAAGTAAATATCTTTGTTTTATAAAATAAAACTCCCCTTGTTGAATCTATTGCCAGAAGAAAAGGATTTTGAAGGTGTTTTGAAGTATAAAAGGAGTTTTATACAAGTATTGAAATGATCCAAAGTTTTAAAAGATTTTATATATCTGAATATATATATAAAAGATCATATGAGGATTTTGGAAAAAGGGTTTTGGGAACCTTTGGATTTGGAAAAGGCTTTTGATTTTTGGGTAAAATCAATATGAGAATTTGGAAAGCCTACTTTGAGAATTATCGATTTTGGAATAATTGATTTTGTGTAAAGGAGCTTTGTGTGAGATCATACTAGGTATATGATTTAAAGATACTATATGTATAGTATAAAATGTTTTGATGATAGCTCTGGGGAAAAATTGCGCTCCCTTGGAATGGACTTCTCAGGACTACCACTGGGTGGTGCTGCCTTGAACCCCAAGGGGGGTTCTAAAGTTGATCCTGTGAGGAGTCCGGACAAACTAGTTCCTGAGGATTATTGGGTAGCGAAAGTCGATGAAGCTGGTGCCTACAAAGGCATTTGGGTTATGCTGTGACGACAGTGTAACTCGATGTCACTGCGATCTACTGTGGGGACCATAGCGAAAATCGTGTGGAGGATGAGTGTCAACGGTCTACACTTGATTTTGTCGGGAAGGCAACGCAACATCGGTAGACTGCGATCTATGGTCAAGTGGAGTGGAGAAGTTTCATTTTTTGGCAGCGAAATTCGAGGGCGCTGATGCCTACAGTTATATGGGTTTTTGCTGTGATAGCTACGTAACCCCAGTTGTAGCTGCGTTCTGTAGCGGGTTCCATGGCGTAATCGAGGGGCGCGGAGCCTACAGTTATCTGTGGATTTTGTCGGGATGGCAACGTAACCATCGGGTTAACTGCGATTATGGATGGGGGTGATGATTTCCAGAGCATTCTCACCAAAGATATATCCTCTATTTTTCAAAAACCGTTTTCTATATTTTCATTAAAATTATTTTTCAAGTATTTTCACTGGGTGTTGAAAACTGGTCTGCTAAGTACTTATAGATTTTCAGACTTACGCCTGATCAACGTATGACCGAATTTCTGTGGGAACGAGGACGGACTTGTTGAAACATCGAGTTATAAAAAGTATTTTATAAAAACTATTTTATAATACTATATAGATTTTAAAAGTGTTTTATAATAATCAAAGAGAAATTTACCCGATTACAAGCATTTTAATAAATTCTGCTTTCGTTCCTTTTCGAGGACGAAAAGATTCTAGAGGGGGAGGATTGTGATAACCCGAATTTGAAAATATCTGTTAATTGATAATTAACTGGGTTAATTAATAGAAATTCTGATTTATGTTTGATTGAACAAATAAGATTCAAATATATATATATATATATATATATCTGGATATGTATATGGATGAATTTAAATTATAATAAATGTTGAATAATAATATGTGAATAGATATTTAGTGATAACATTTGTCTAATGACTTCTTTTATATTATTCAATTTGAAAAAAAAAATTATCTTTTACAACTAAATATGTTTTCTATTATAATATGTATTGTTAATAGTTAGCTATAGTTTAAATTCAATATAATAATTTTCAAGGCTAATAAAGTTTAATCGTACATATATAGTTATCAATTTAAGTACTATGACAACTTAAGCATAAAATTTAAACAAGGGTAATATAAATAAAAATATAAGTCTAAACACTTTTCTTTTGATATTTGAAATAAAATATAGTTATATGTATATACATTTGTAAACATAAAATACTAATGAAAGTTAAGTTGAATCATAAACATAAATAAATTAAGACATAATTCATGTATTAAGTTGATTGACACTTGTAAAAATATAAATTACCAGATTTGACATTTAATGACATATGTAAATTTTGTAACAAGTAAAAAGTAACAAATGGCAGTATAATCCTTTCTTTATGGATTAGTGAAAAGGGGGATTTTCAGTTAAAAATAATAACAATAAAATTATGAAACCACTTCTTTTTCTTTCTTCTGAAACTAAAAAGAAGAAAATCAAAGTTAATACAATGAAGCTTCAAGATCAAAATCCAGATCAAGTAAAGTAGAAGCAAATGAAGAAGCAACTCAGGTTCAAGTAAACAAATAAGATCAATTTCAATTCATCATCAAAGCAGCTAAGTCCTACTCAAAACTGTAAATTTAATACAAACTGAATCAAGTTCAATGATAAAATCTAAATCAAGTGGCCAGTCTCAGTTTCAAGCTATGTGCTTCTCTGTTCATCATAGAGGTGAGTAAATCTTCAAAATTTTGTTTGTAGACTGGATTGCATGTGATTAATATTGGATAATGACTTTGAATTGAGTACATATGGATGATAATATGTTGCATGAAGATATTCAGTGCTTGTTCCAGTTTCACAGTTTTAAAATAAATCCAAAAATCTAGTTTTCTTCTCTGATCACTTTGGACACATGATGTTTAAGGGATAACTGTTTGAAATGATGTAGTACAAATAAAAAATATATATATTTATAAGTGAGATTGGTGAGTAAATTTTCTTCTTAAATTGTTTGAAAATCAGTAGCAGTTCCAAGTTTACCACTGTTGTGTAAATATTGTTAGCAAATTCGTTCAAAGCTGGATTTTTATTTGTGTTGGAAATATGCTTGAAGTAAGATTGTGATGGATTGTATATATACACAAACAAATATATAAATGTGTGGAAGTATATGACTGTGCATTTGCTCTATTCCAGAATTCACTGGGTTCCAAAACCTGTTTATAAAAATTTAGTATAAAATCTAAATGCATGTTAGTATTGTTAAAAAAAAGATATATATATATATATATATGATTGTATGCAATCTGCTGTAGATAGGAATGAATAGTGTGCATGCTGTTGATTGTGTCTTCTCTGTACTGTGTTTTACTAACTCATAATTTTGAAAAAAAAAATCATTATCTCAGGATCTACTTGCTATTTGGATTTAGAATGTTAATGAAAACTGTTTGTTTTAACACAAACTAAAAGTTAAAAATTTCTTTAAGTTAAAACAAAATTGTAAATTGCTATGGAATAACAAAAGAACATAGCAAGTTCAAGATAAGTGAAATCTCAAATCTCTTAGTTTATAAATTCAAATATATAAACTGAAACCTTATCAAAAAATTGATTTTTTGGAAGAAAGATCAAAAATGTTAGCATGGGTTTCAATGAGAAATTCGTGTTTGTTTATAATTTGTATTTGGGGTTGTCCCTGACAATCTAAGTGAACGGATTTGTCGAGGTCGTCACTGGTGATAGAGGGGTGATCGGAGAAGTCGGCAAAAATGTCAAGTGGGTTTCTTTTCATCTGTGGAATTGGCAATTGATCGAAATTATTTTAAACCCTAATTTTGGGTTGGGGTCGTATTTGGGATGTCGGTATCATCCCTGACGCATCGAGTAGCTTCGGACTTAGGGTGTTGGAGGCATGGAGGTCTGATGCGGTTGGGGTCGGAATTCTATGACCACTGGTGGTCGGCGTTATGAGTTCAAGGGAATTTCAGGTGGGAAGGTGTTTTACTGGAATTGTACGAGATGCCAAAATTTTGATTTTGTGATTGTTTGGGTGTTTGGGAGGTCAAAATTGGATGCATTGATGATCATCGTGATGCAAGTGGGATCGTCGTTGATCGGAGGAGCGTCGGGCGCTGGTGCAGGTGCACGTGGTGATCGGTGCACCATTGTTGCTATGGGGATCGTTTATTATCTCGAGTAGGGTCTCGGTGTTTTTGGTAAATGTCTCGGGGAAAACTTATGTTTTTCTGGGAGGTGTCTCGAGCTGTTTTCTGGGTCATTTACAAACTTAAGTGGAACTGTTAAGTTTTTAACAGTTGTTAAAGATTTTAAATCTAACAGTTTTTAAATTAACTAAACTGTTTAATAAAAGAAGAAAAGGAAATGTACTTGGGCTGAGTTCCGGTACATAGAAGTTAAGTAAAAGTTTAACCAGTTTTACGTTTAAAATGAAAGTAAGTTTTAAATCTTAATAATCAAGTTAAATCATTTTCTTGAAATTCCTTTCTTTGAAATGAATTGTTATTTATTTGTATGACTTGCAAACTTAGATGTTTTAAGTAAATTCTTAAGTTATTTTCAAACTTAAGATTTAATTAAATAAGAAAAAGTTTTATCCTAAAACTTAAATAAAGTTTGATAATAAAAGGAATAATTAAAGAGTAATTAACTAATTAATTTAGTTAATGATTAGTGGTTTATAGAATTAACAATTAAAGTTTCAAGGTGATGTATTAACTTGAGGATTAAGGTTTGTTAGTTGATAATGAGAGGTAAGTAATTCATGATTACTTTATATTTAAAACTTAATTAAAGATTTAATTAAGTTAAGTTAGTTGTTAAGATAAAATGTTTTCAAAAATAATTAAAGATAATGTTCTATCTTAAATATAATTAAATTTTAATGAGTCGTAATTAATTAAGTTAATTAAGAAATTTTAAGTATAATTAATTAATTTAATTAATTATTAAAAAGGGTTAATTAAGTAACTAATTAAGTATAATTATTAATTTAATAATAATTATGATGGATTAATTAATGATTGGAAATTAATTAATTAATTTGTAATTAGGAATTAATTAATTAATTAATTTAGGGTATAAGGTATAATTACTTAGTAAAGTAATTAATGATATTTACTGGATGTAATTAGTGGAAGTTGGAATTGTGAAGGTAATTTGATTAAATTATTTTGTAATTAATCAAAGGATTAATTAGAGATAATTAGAAATAATCAATTTAATTGATGAAGTAATTAAGGGTAGTTAATTACTGTTTTTATTAATCAAGGGTGATTAATAATTATGGTTAGTGATTAATTAATAAAGTAATTAAAGGATAATTACTGTATTTGGTTAAGGAAAATTAATTTGTGGAATTAATTTAGAGATAATTACTTAAATGTAATTAAAGGATAAATAGAACGATATTGGAAGTCTTTGATCATTTGTTATTCTTAGTACGGTTGGTGATGCTATGTGATAGGATGTGTTTGATTTAAATTGAGAAGATGTGGTTATCTGTTATTGATGCATTATGTGACATCCTGTATTAAAAATTAAGTTGTATTTCACTTGAACAATTTAAGTTAAGATGATATCGGTATCGAAGAGACCGGAGTCGGGTATTAGTAAATACCCGAAACCACTTCGATTCTTATAATTTGATATGTGAAAACTATTAGGCTGAAGTGGAATGACTTAAGTAAATTGGATCATTTAAATCTAAGTTTTAACACTTAGAAATTGATGTGTGAAATGGTTGATGTCTATAACAACTTATGAAGTGTAAATTGATATAAGTTACCCCGGGTTTATTTAAACTGTATGTTTTTGTATTCCAAGTTAGATGGGTTTACTCACGCTGGTTTCCAGCCTGACCTGGGTGTTACTTTGATGTAATGCTCGGGTCAGACCGAGTATTACAGCTTTTCAGGTAAGGACGTTCTGGAGCTCAGGAGGAGAGCTAGACGGCAGGAGCGTATAGAGTGGATCCTGATATAGTATTGTTGTTATCTGGACAAGTTGTTAAACTATCCAGTTGTAAGGGATATTGTAACTCTGATGTATATAAATGTAAATTGACAGATACAGTTTTCTTTGTATAACTGTTATTATTATTTGCTATTATATTTTATCCGCTGCGAATGTGAGATTGTGTGTTTCTTTTATGTTCTTCTTCTATCTCTTTCTTCTTTCTCTTTCTTCTTTTCACTAACTACCTGGAAATTTCGGGATCGAAAATTCCGGGCCGTTACATCAATTTGGCGATCCGTGCAAGGTGATCAAGGCGCGATGAACGACCGCGAATTAATCATAAATTTTCGACGACATAGAAATCCGAATCGAAAAATAGACTGCAGATTTGGCTTGCGCTCGTCGAAAGCTTCTATTCGATATATTTTGAGGAGTTTAATTTCTGGAACTGAATTTGAGGGTTTGGGAATTGGAGTTTGTTTCTGCCAATGGAAAGGAGGAGCCATAGAGAATTATACATACAGAAATAAGAAACAGAAAGTCTGCTAGAGTTTATAGTAGGTTATTTATAGGCAAATCCAAAATAAAAATGAATGGACAAGATTGATTCGAAAGTTGAACGATAAATGACATGAAAAGCCCGTTTCGTCCCCGAAACGAAAATGAGTCATCCCATATATCAAAATAGATGTTTTCGGTGATTTTAAATTAAATGGAACAGGTTTCAAGGCCTAATTCCATCGTATGAAGAAGTTATATTAAAATCATCTTATTTCAAATTGATTTCAATTGAATTATTAATTAACTTGATTTCTAGGCGTTTCGAGCCCGTACGATCAAACGACAAGTCCGATCATTACGAAACTTGAAACCTTACAATAATTCGCTATTACGGATCCGATGAAACTGGTTTCTTCAAAATATGACACAGTTACCGAAATGGCTATATGTCACGACCTGAAATCCAGCGATTGAAAATCGACATCAAATACCTCACTTGTATTCGACTGCCGGAGATTCATGCGTTGAACTTCAGTTCGGATGGAGCTTATAACAACATTAGATGAATATAAATAGCAGAAACAAAATGAATATCATTGAATACAACACAGATACAATATGATGCAATCTCCAATACAACATCGATCACTAATATCAGAGTGATCCAAATATGATACAACAATAATATGACAACAGAAAACTCCAACAAGTTTTCAACATACTTCTCTTCAATAAGGTCTTCAAAATTTCAACACTTCAAAAGATTTCCACATCCAAAAGCTTTCCAAAAATCCGATAGCTTCCGAAGGACATCAAAATCCATGCTAGCTCAAAAATATGGATAACCTACTTCTAGGCTGCCCGTGTGAAAAAGTATGGGCACCCAGAGTTCAGGAAAGGAACAATAAACTCCGGGTCAGTCATGGGACTGTTATGAGTAAACAAAAACAGTTGTTTGGAATAAAAACAGTTTATTTTTATCAAAAGAAAACACAAAAGAATTTGAAAGAAATCCACAATGCTTTTTGAAAATGAAACTGCCATAAGGCCTCCCGCCACACACACAATGCAAGTGCAAACTTGGAGGAGATTTCTCCTTATGACAGTCAAAAATGCTTGATACGAGAAAACTTTTTTAGATATTATTATTAGTGCATAGTGTAAAACAATTTTCGAAAGTATAATATTAATCTTTGTCGGCATATGTACCATTATAGTATGTCTACTATAGCTACCATGTTAAATGGCAGGTTCTACAACTAAAACTGTAAAGGGCTCGTATTTGATGATTGGATTTCCAACAAATGGTCGGGCAAAGGAACTTCCCACACAAAATGGAACGCCTCTGGAGGGACATCCCCGAGAACCTAATCGGATCTCTGCTACACAAGGCCAGGTTACCTCTGTAACTAGGTAACAACTGACACGAGTATGCCACCTCCTGGTCGTTACCAACCTTTATCCGAAGCGCTTCTCAACCGACAACCACAAAGTAAGAAGTTTGCAGCAACCACAAAGTAAGTATCTGGGTTCCATACCATGATACCACTTATAATCCAGAAGGAAATGGACATACCCTCAGGGGAGCTACCCCCAAATAACCTTTCTGCCACGATTCTTGTTTTGACCATAATCGGGTTGTGAGGTTCAACGAAGTCTCGTCCACAAAGCTACGCTTTTTCACAAAGCAATGCTTCGATCAACAAATGATCAGCAGCACTCAGCATGCCACACTACCAAATTAGGAGTATGTCACTAATAACCTTCAACTGCATAGCCTCTGAGCTCGTACGTCTCAGAGAAGGGTGTTAAGCTAAGAGAATAAATTCTTCTCCACCAACAGAATTATATTTGAAAGAAATCGGCTTTATATCTCAAATTGTAATGTCAGACATACAACCATACAAGTCTGTTCCGGGTTCGAACAGAACCGAAGGCACTTCCAAAGAAGCCCTTGCAATCCGGGCATCCACAATCCCGATCGGACTCCCCATCACATATGGAGATCTCTATACCGGAGCAACTCAGTGCAGAGTCAATCGACAGGTTATCCTATCGTTCTCGAAGACGCTCGATCTTCACCACCGTCTTCAATTGCTATCCATTTCGTCGTATCACATATTCGAAATGGGTTATATGACACAAAAGTCCTCTTCCGGCTAAAACGAATAGTGAGCGTTCAATTTAAAAACACGTGGATGTATCAATCACAAAGATTCACATTCAGGGTTCGATGTGGGTTTCGGATAACAAACTGGAATCCGACTCCCTGTCGCATCGAAATTCAAATGTCGTTTTATGGGCCAATGGGTTTTCGCATTCACGCAGCAGTATATTCAATACAGATATCACAACTCAGCACAAGGCATTTCATATTACATAGCATCACATCACATATCAAGAATATCAGTCCAACACACAATATTCAATAACAATCAAAACATCTTCAATTAAGACGAATAAATCATGTGTTCTTAAATTTATTAATCACATGATTACTTTCATTAGTAATCTTTACTCAATAATTAATTTCATTAATTACAATTGATTAAGTCTTAATCATCTTCATTAATTAATCATTCCTTAATTAATTATCTTAATTAATTTGTAACAACCCGGAATTTTCGAACCCGAAAATTCCAGATAGTTATGAAAAGAACAAAGAGATAGAAGAAGAAGAGCAGAAACACCAAATATCTCACAATCGCAGCGGAAAAAAAATAAATAAATCATAACAGTTTACAAAAGATTATTATATCTGTCGATTACATTTAATATACATTAGAGTTTCACATTATATATACAGACACTAAATATTTACAATTATCTGACTCAAGTGAACAATAATATAAATACAACGGAATACTCTATACAATAACACCATCCAGCTCGCCTTCTGAGCTCCAGAACGCACCTACCTGAAAATCTGTAATACTCGGTCTGACCCGAGCATTACATCAAAGTAACATCCTGGTCAGGCTGGAAACCAGCGTGAGTAAACCCATTTAACATGGAATACAAAAGTATACAACTCATATAAACCCGGGGTAACTTGTATCAATTTAACAAATTCACGATTTGCTCTAGGCAACACTTATTTCACACATCAATTTCTAAGCACCAAACTTAGATAAAATAATCCAATTCACTTAAATCATTTCATTTCAGTCTATTGGTTTCACAAATCAATTTATGAAAATTCGAAGTGGTTTCGGGTATTTCCTAATACCCGACTCGGGTCTCCTCGAAATCAATGTCATTTTAACCGAATTATTCAAGTGAATACAATTTTACTTTTAAACACTGGATGTCACCTTACTCAACATTTCATCACAGATAACCACTTTATTACTGTTCAATCCCACCATACAGAAACATATGGTATTACATAGCAACATGATTATGAAAGTGCGGTGTGTATACAATTATATGTGCTAATATAGTATACACGGATCGTGTAATATGGATTACAATACAAATGCGGAAATAGATGATAATAGCATTGTAAATAGAAAATAGAAAAATCACACCAGAGATTTTTATACTGGTTCGGAGCACCGTCCTACGTCCAGTCCCAGACTTCTATCTGGATTTTCACTATTAACTACCTCGCTTCACCCGGAGGAACAGGTTTACAACACCCGAACAACCGAACGGGATTTCACGCCTCTAATATACTGAGGACTTCAACACTTGCCTCTTACAACACAGAGGACTTCAACAAAAGAACAAATACAATTGTTGTTGACAACTTGTGTTCTTGAAAACACGGATTTGTCACTAGCAGTACACCCTTCCTATAATCTTATCCTCAAAGTATGCGATATGATGTTTTGAAAAGATTAAGGAAAGTATATTATTGAATCAAAGGATATGAAATAGTTTCAAAGATTCAATAAATAATTTAGAGCTTTTATAATACAAAATTGAGATCAGAGATTAGATTAAAAGAATATATGAAATCGTTGTGCTTAATCAACGAATTGGATTAGTTTATATAGACAAGAATGGTTGTAACTCTTTGCCATTAAGAGATATGATCTTTGGTGAAAGATTAAGAGATGCAACCTTTGGAGAAGAGAAGTGTCTTTTGAAAAAATTGCTTTCTGTTCAAAAACGGTCGACGGGCTAAAAAGTGACCAGTAGACAGGAATTCAAAATATATATACGTTATGTGCATGTGTGCACGTTCACTGTGCAATTTACACAGGAACGGTCGACCGCACCTATATTGACCGGTCGACCGGTGCCTGTTAAATTGCACATTGAATTGTGCAACTGCATGCAACTTATAAATTATTCGTATATATATTGATTCCCTTGATATGCATGATTATTTGAGGATAGATTTTAACAAATTTATTACTATTACAACAACAAATAATCAACCTATAATCTAGAGTACCATATATAGCTCTAATGACCTTGTTTTTGTCGATCACCTTGTTTGTCAGAAATCAATCGCCTTATTTGTCAGAAATCAAAACTTTCATAAAGCTTGTGACTCAACATTCTCCCCCTTTTTGATTGATGACAATATATATATCTGCAAATCTGAATCTCCCCCTGAGTATGTGATTTCTTTCCGCAATTGCTCACATCGCCTTTGCCGATGATATAACCTTTTGAATTGTCTCCAAAAGTGACTGAGCCACCATCTGAGTATTTAATATTTGTTAATAAGCTCTTGTCTCCCGTCATATGCTTTGAGCAACCACTGTCCAATATCCACTTCCCTCTTTTCTTCAGTGGGACCTGCAAAAAATAGAATTAAGTTCATGGTACCCACTTTTTATAGGGTCCTAAGAGTTAGGTCTTAGGAGTCCAAACCCATTTGGGTCCGGTATCCCCTTTATATATATAATTGTTATTAAAATGTACATTATTCATGAATTGCTGAATGTATTTGTTCCTAATCAAATTATTATTTGTTTTAGGAACCCATATTTTGATAGTCTTGAAATTTCTCTTTTGAAATTTCACAACTGGTTTTGGTTTGAAATATAATAAACTAAGATTTTTCTTAGCTTCAGTTTTTTGTACTTTCTTCTTCCTTTTATTTCTAAGATGTTTCTTAGTTTCATGTTTGTTATATCCCAAACCTTGTTTATCTGAAATAGATTGTGAACTTTCAATGATTTTAGTCAAATTTTCTCGACCTTTGTTAAAGTTAGAAACATTTTGAGTAATGTCATCAAACTTTGTTTGTAAACTAGCTTTTTCTAGGTCTAGAATTTTGACTTTTGCTTTAAGTTCATGATTTTTAGTAGTGAGAGCATTATTTTTCTCTTTTTGAGCTTCTATTTCTTGACTCAAAAGAGATATTTGAGAGTCAACATTAGATGATGATTCTTGAATATTTTCAAGTTCTTCTTCTAATATTTTCTTCTCATCTTTTAACATATCTCGTTCAAACTCTGCTCTACTTAAATCTGCTTTGACTACTTTTAATTGACGTTTTATGTCTTTATATTTGACTATCAATTCAGCATTAATATCAAGTAATTCATCAAATGTAGGAATTTGTACCTCATCTTCTGTTGCCATAAAACAAACATTAGCTTGTTCATTCTCCGAATCACTTTCACTTTCTGATGAAGATGACTCTGAATCATCCCATGTTACTGAGAAGGCTCGTTTCTTTGATTTGTCCTTCTTATATTTGAATTTGTCATTTTCTGACTTTTTCTTTTGTTCTGGACAATCCTTCTGCATGTGTCCCTTTTTATGGCAGTTGAAACATTCTATAGCAGATGAAGATGGTTTATTTGATCCAGGTTTCCTTTTATTGTAGCGACTGGCTTTTCGATATTTTAGGAATTTTTTGAAACCTTTAGCAATGAACACCAAATCTTCATCTTCAGAATCTGATTCATTTTCATCTTTCTCAACATGAAATGCTACATTTTTCTTTTCTTCTTTCTGTTCTTTTCTAGCCTGCAAATTTGCTTCATAGGACATTAAATTTCCTATCAATTCATCTGGCTTCATGACGGAAAGGTCATTAGCTTCTTCAATTGCTAATACAAATAATCAACCTCTAATCATATGGAGCTCTTTGTGTCTAAATAACTTCTTTTTGTCGATCACGGCTTATCCCTTTGTCAGAAATCAAAACTCTATAAAAATCTTGACTCAACATTCTCTTTGATAAATCCATTGAGAAAAGCACTTTTGACATCCATCTGATAAAGTTTGAAATTATGATGACAAGCAAAAGATAATAGAATTCTAATAGCTTCTAGTCGAGCGACTGGTGCAAAAGTTTCTTCATAATCGATACCTTCTTCCTGATTGTATCCTTGTGCTACTAATCTTGCTTTATTTTTGATGATATTTCCTTGTTCGTCAGCCTTATTTTTATAGACCCATTTAGTACCAATTACTGACTGATCAGTTGGTCTCGGAACAAGTTCCCAAACGTTATTGCGCTCAAACTGATTTAGTTCTTCCTGCATGGCAATGATCCAGTAATCATCTGTAGCAGCTTCTTTTGGATTCTTAGGTTCGATATTTGAGAGAAAAGCGACATGACCCATTTGATTGAGTTGACTCCTTGTTCTGAAATGTGATGTTATTTCACCTATTATATTTTGGGCCGGATGGTCTCTTAATATTCTTGGTGGTGATTGTAATTCACATATTTGAGGAGTATTCTCAATAATTACTTCTGAGTCAGAATCAGTATTTGAGATGATTGGATTATCAATGACTATTGATTCGTCATCATCTGATATTGTGTGAGGATGGTGATAGATTTCATCAAAAGAGACATGAAGTGATTCTTCAATAGTTTTGGTTCGTTTATTAAATATCCGATAGGCCTTACTTCGTTCCGAATAACCGACAAATATTCCTTCATCGGCTTTTGGATCGAATTTTCCAAGCTGGTCTTTCGTATTTAAAATAAAGCACTTGGAACCAAAAACTTTGAAGTATGAGATTTTGGGCTTTCTTTTGTTAAACAATTCATAAGGAGTATTCTTGGTAAGAGGTCTTATGGACACACGATTTAAAACATAACAGGCAGTTGCGACAGCTTCTGCCCAGAAATGTTTTGGTAAGGTGGTTCCATTCAATAATGTTCTTGCACATTCTTGTAAAGTTCGGTTCTTTCGTTCTACTACTCCGTTCTGTTGTGGAGTTCTGGGAAACGAAAAATTATGATATATACCTTTCTTTGTACAAAAATGTTCAAATTCATTATTTTCAAACTCTCCGCCATGATCACTTCTTATATTTTTAACTTTAATCCCTTTTGATTTTTGAATTCTTTTGACGAAAGATTTGAAATGATCGAAAGTATCACTTTTATTTTTTAAGAAAATTGTCCATGTATAACGAGAGAAATCATCAACAATTACAAGCACATATTGACTGTGATTTATCGATTGAACTTTAGTAGGTCCAAATAAATCCATGTGCAGTAACTCAAGTGGTTGTAATGTTGATATGACTTTCTTGGATTTAAACGATGATTTGGTCAATTTTCCTAATTGACATGCATCACAAATGTTGTTAACTTTAAAACTCATTTTGGGTAGTCCTCTAACTAGATTGTTTTTGGCTAGCTTGTCAATAGTTCTGAAGTTTATATGACAGAAACGTTTGTGCCATAGCCATGGATCATTGTCATTAGCCACAAGACACATATCTGAATTATGATTAATATTCATATTTAGAATATATATATTTCTGTCTCTATAACCTTCAAAAACCAAATTATGGTCTTTATCTAAAATACTACACTTATTATTTGAAAAGGAAATTATAAAACCCTTGTCACATAACTGACTAATACTAAGTAAATTGTGTTTTAAATTTCTAACTAGCATGACATTATTAGTAATAGAAAATAGAAAAATCACACCAGAGATTTTTATACTGGTTCGGAGCACCGTCCTACGTCCAGTCCCAGACTTCTATCTGGATTTTCACTATTAACTACCTCGCTTCACCCGGAGGAACAGGTTTACAACACCCGAACAACCGAACGGGATTTCACGCCTCTAATATACTGAGGACTTCAACACTTGCCTCTTACAACACAGAGGACTTCAACAAAAGAACAAATACAATTGTTGTTGACAACTTGTGTTCCTGAAAACACGGATTTGTCACTAGCAGTACACCCTTCCTATAATCTTATCCTCAAAGTATGCGATATGATGTTTTGAAAAGATTAAGGAAAGTATATTATTGAATCAAAGGATATGAAATAGTTTCAAAGATTCAATAAATAATTTAGAGCTTTTATAATACAGAATTGAGATCAGAGATTAGATTAAAAGAATATATGAAATCGTTGTGCTTAATCAACGAATTGGATTAGTTTATATAGACAAGAATGGTTGTAACTCTTTGCCATTAAGAGATATGATCTTTGGTGAAAGATTAAGAGATGCAACCTTTGGAGAAGAGAAGTGTCTTTTGAAAAAATTGCTTTCTGTTCAAAAACGGTCGACAGGCTAAAAAGTGACCAGTAGACAGGAATTCAAAATATATATACGTTATGTGCATGTGTGCACGTTCACTGTGCAATTTACACAGGAACGGTCGACCGCACCTATATTGACCGGTCGACCGGTGCCTGTTAAATTGCACATTGAATTGTGCAACTGCATGCAACTTATAAATTATTCGTATATATATTGATTCCCTTGATATGCATGATTATTTGAGGATAGATTTTAACAAATTTATTACTATTACAACAACAAATAATCAACCTATAATCTAGAGTACCATATATAGCTCTAATGACCTTGTTTTTGTCGATCGCCTTGTTTGTCAGAAATCAATCGCCTTATTTGTCAGAAATCAAAACTTTCATAAAGCTTGTGACTCAACAGATTACATACCATGGATAACAAATATTACAAGGTATTCATATATCATTTAAACATCCATAAGCAAGATAAATTAGCGATACCATTTCTAATTAATCTAATTTATCTACCGATGAATTAAGTTAATTACTTATTACTTATAAACCTTGCCCATTAATTAATCAATCATCCCTTAATTATTCATCTTGATCAATCATCCTTTAATTATTCATCTTGATCAATCATCCTTGATTAATCATTCTTTGATCACATTAAGTAATCCTTTAATTAATTACACTGAGTGGTTAATATTTAATTACTTCCACTAAGTAATTATCCTTCAATTACCTTCCATCAAGTAATTTCCCATTAATTGATTACATCTAGTAATTATCTATTAATTACTACACTATGTAATTATACTTCATTATTTACATTAAGTAATTATACTTATCCTGTCATCAAGTAATTCTCTTTAATTAATTATACTAAATTAATTAACTAAAATTAACCGCATTACTCAATTAGTTACACTGAATAATTAATTTCTTTAATTACTTCATTAAGTAATTCCCTTAACAATCCTCTAACATCAAGTAATTAACCTCTTAATTTCTTATTACTTAATTATTCCTTGACTAATTACCCTTGACTAATTAATTCTCAATTTAAGATCAATTTCACTTAATTAATTACACAATGTAATTATACCATAACCACTCACATTAATTAGTTATCTTTTAATTTATCACACTCATTAATTCTTAATTGCTTTACTTAAGTAATTTGCCTTTAATTGCTTTTATCATTTAGAAATTTATTTAATAAATCTCAAAATTATGTTGTTTATTTGTCTAGAGTTTAACTTGAAACTTAAGTTTGATTAATAATTAAAATACTATTCCTATTAAAATTAACTACCTAACACTATTTAAATTTAACCTAAATAAATTTTTAGGTCTTAATAGAAATAAAACATATAATCAAGTCCTAAACTTAATTAAATAAATAGATACCTTATCTAAAAAGTCATATAATCCAGGCCTTGAAAATATGATTTGAATCTTTCATATAAACTATGTTACTATGGGAATCTCAGGCCCAACGTCAGAAAGTTCAACGGAAACCACTTTCCCAATTAAACCATAAATTTCCAAGGCCCAAACGAAAAAAATATCACGGCCCATCCTTCTTTCTTCGGCCCAAACTCTCAACTTTACTTTCCTTCTCCCTTTCTTGCTTCTTCCTTTATCCCATTACCTACTGCTACTACAACCATACGCACGAACAAGCCGTGCATGTGCACACACCATCGGAGTCACACTGACCATCGGCGACCCCACCTTCCAGTCACTCTCGGCGTCCTCAAACCCCCAGTCCATCTTGATTCCACGATGACATTCGATATAAAAATCGAGTTGAACACCATTACCAGCCATGGAAACTTCTTTCCTATTTCACCTCGTACCACCATTCACGACCCCTAGATCTCCCACCGCTCTGCCTAGAGCTCCGACTAACCCTCTTCTTCTTGATCCCCCGGTACCGCAACCCCCTTGAGCCATCACAGCGTCGAAAAATTCAACGAAATAACCCCATCCCAGCAACAGGCCCAAACCCTATTTTGGCTTTGCCAAGAAATTTCGATCGTCTAAAAAATCACGAACAATTTTGCCGAGTTCACAAGACTCTATACTTGCTTCACCTAAGATCTCGCGACCCCTAATTCCCCCGATCATCAGAGAATGGAGAAATCCCAGTTCACGGTCAACTTACAATTCCCTTTGATTTACAAGTCCAAAAATCATGATTTCACTTTTAAAATTCCTAGTTTTTGATGACAAATCAAATTATATTCCTGAAATAACAATTTGTTAGGGTCAAGATTTTGATATGTATGAAAAATCCTACTGTACTTTCTAATTTCCTGATAATTGTTTGTTATTAACCCACAAAAATAATTTTAAAAATATTCTTAAGTTATTACAAACATCATTCCTTTAAAGAACATAACTTGAAACTATGTTCACGAAGAGAATTTGATTTTCAAAGGTTTTAAGCTTAAATCTGCTGTTAACAGTGGCTTATCTGTATATTTGTATGAACAAATATGCACATATCTTTATCAACACAAGAATTTATCCAACAATCCTTATTCACACCATATTACACTTATGCATCAGTTCTAGCATTAAAAGATGTGGATAAATTCACTTGTTTGTTTCAGATTCTAACCCTATCAGTACCTTGATGAAGATATATTGAATTTTTTGTGTTAATTTCCAAATTCTGTTGCAAGATAGAGAGGAGAAACAAGCATATCCTATATACACAGATCAATCATACACTTATATACAGAGTTACATAAACATACAAGCATGCAACATCCATTATCCTAAGAATTTCAGTTAAGTGTTTACTCACCTGCTTATGAAAGAACAGAGAGCAATCACTATTTTGAAACTGCAAGTTTATCATTCCTTTAATCTTCCTGTTAGTTCAGTTGTTTTGTGGTTTAAGATTGGGAAATGATGATGTTATCTTTTCTTTTCTAGTTTGCTGTGTTCTGAGAATCACTAGAACAAGAAGTATATACATATATAAAAGGGTTTACAGGGGTAGGTGCTTCTAGTGCAATCTTGTTTTCTATTAGTCAAAGTTTTAGTCTTGACCAAAGATTTTTTTTTCTTTAGTACAGCCATCCCTTGATATGATTTGTGAAACCTGAAAACTGAATTTTTTTTTCTACAGTTTGTATGCTTAGATTTGATATATTGTGAGCTTGAGAGGATATTCATTAAATGCTATGTCCCCTTTGTATGCTTACATGTATCTCTATATGAATTGATATGTATGTATATCCTTAAACGTATTCTTGCCTTTCCATTTCCTGATGTATGTCTTTCTCATTTTTTTTTTATAATGTACATACTTATTCACACATGTACTTATATTCTTCATGTATACTATTATATAAATATAAACTCATACATAAACTTATGCATATGAATTTTTTTTATTCCATTTTACTCGCATTTACAAATTGTCATTTCTTTATATAAAGTTGTATATGCATATATATATATATATATATATATATATATATATATATTTATATTTATATATATATATTTACATTTCACTATTAATAAAATATACATTTGTTTTGTATATATTTAATGATATCTTGTATCAAATTTTAAATGGGTGATTTATATACATTTCCTGTGAGATTCATCATATCCAGCGATTTTTATAATTTAATATTTAATATAGCATTTCAACCAATTCATAGATTCGGGTATTAAATATCAGAAAATTTATTTATTTGTTTAATAAAAGTTAATACCCCAATAATTAAATTCAATTAATCGTCCGATCAGCACACGTCAAAAATCCGGGTCGTCGCATTCCTTCCCCCTTAAAAGAATTTCCTCCCCGAAATTTTTAGTTAGGAAGAATGGTCCAATACCCGTTTACTTTTTTTTTCCAAAACTAACAGTTCAACATCTTACCAATTATCTTTTATAAGAGACCCCTTATTATTCTTACTAACCACCCAACTCTTCCACAGTTTCAAACGATACCCTTTTGCTCAATCATTTCTACGAAATTTGGTGATATCCATGTGAAAAAATAATTACTTTAAGTTTTATAACCAATTAAAATTGATTCCAACTCAACTTTATTTAATTCAATTCCTATCACATCTCTGATTTAGTTTTCATTCAATCAGACTTCATCCAATTATTATTTAACTCAATTAACAAATTTTAAATGTTAAATTTACTTAATTCATTATCGAATTTATTTTATTAATACAAGGCCATTCTCAATTCATTTCTATCCACTTGGGTTTTGTTTGCACTCAACCCATGTCCATTATAATTCAATTTCATTTCATTTGACCCCACTTTCATCAAATCAAATTACTTGCAAATTTCATTTAATATTATTCAAGTCACACTTGAATTTTATTTGCAATTCAAACCATCTCTTCTTATTTAATTCATTATCAAATCCAAGTCGAATTCCATTTATAATTCGAATTCATTTCCTAACTCTATCAAATAATTATTTAGCTAATTTGTTTACTTTCACTTCTAATTTAATATTCGATTTTTAATTATAAAGAATCACTTCATTAAATTTTCCCGAGTGTCAATCTTATTTTATAATTCCCGTTTGCCTTAAATTCAGATATTACAATTAAAATAGCTTTTTATAAAATATTACTTATAACTCATGTCTCAACCATTCCATCCTTGTTCTCACAGAAATTCAATCATACGTTGATCAGGCGTAGGACTGAAAATCTATAAGTACTTGGTAAACTCGTTTTCAACATCCAGTGAAAATACTTGGAAAATAATTTTATTGAAAATATAGAAATCAGTTTTTTTTGAAAACAGAGGAAATATCTTTGGTGACAATGCTCTGAAAATCATCACCCCATTCCATGGTCACAGTTACATACCAGGGTTACGTTGCAGTCACAACAAAAGTCCATGTAACTGCAGGCTCTCCGCGGCACTCTCGATTACGCCATGGAACCCACACAACAGATCACAGTTACATCCAGGGTTACGTTGCAGTCACAACAAAAGTCCATGTAACTGTTGGCTCTCCGCGGCCTCTGATCTCGCTATCAAAATGAAACTTCTCCACTCCTACATAGGTCGCAGTCTACCGAGATAAACTCAAACGTAGACTGTTGGCTCTCAGCGACACACACGACTTTCGCAATGTTACCATAGGTCGCAGTTACATCCTGGGTTACGTTGCAGTCACAACAAAAGTCCATGTAACTGTTGGCTCTCCGCGGCACACACGACATACGCTATGGTAAACTCAACCCATAATCCTCATGAACTAGTTTTGTCCGGACTCCTCACAGGATCAACTTTAGAACCCCCTCGAGATCCAGGCAGCACCACCCAGTGCACTCCTGAGAAGTTCATTTCAAGGGAGCGCCTTTTTCCCCAGAGCTATCATCAAAACACTTTATACTATACATATAGTATTTTTCAAATCATACACCTAGTATGAATTTCATCAAAGCTCCTTTACACAAAATCGATTATTCCAAAATCGATAATTCTCAAACTAGGCTTTCCAAATTCAATATTGATTTACCCAAAAATCAAAAGCCTTTCCCAAAATCCTCAATAAGATCCTTTATATATATACAGATATATATAATTTTTTAAAACATTGGATTACTTTAAACTCGTATAAAATTCCTTTTATGCTACAAACACCTACAAAATCATTTTCTTCCAGCAATAGATTCAACAAGGGAAGAATATATAACAAAGATATAACTTTGTTTACCCAAAATCAAATACTCACTTTTGATTACTCTTTCCAATATCAATTTCCTTTCTATTCACATTCACTTAAATTTTCCATTCACTTATTCACATTTGCCTTAATCCTCATTTGGATTATCACTTCAATCCTTATCTCAATTGGATATTTAATCAATAACAGTTTGATCTTCGACCAGTTTATATTTAGGAAATAGCTTGAAATTTTTGAAAATAGATAAGTAGTTGAAAAATAATCAATAGTTTGCAAAATAGTTGTAGAATAATTGACTAATAGTAAAAGAGTTGGAAAATAGTTAAATAGTTATAAAAATCTTAAATAATTGCGAAATAGTTGTAAAATAGAAATTAATTCGTAACTTAGTTGAAAATTAGTAACTAGTGTATAAAACAATTGTAAAATAGGTAAAGAGTTCCAAAAGTAGTGGCAAAACCAGTATAAAATAGTTTAGGTTTTAAAAAGAAAGTTGTATAGTAAATAGATAAGAAAATAGATTTAAAACTATTTATATTAAAACAATTTACATTGAAAATGGTCTAGAGTCAAAATCGTTCACTTCCCCAACAATCCAATTTAAATTTCCACTCCATTTAAATTAACCCAATCCCAATTTAATTTACTCCAATTTCCATTGGACTTGATTCATTCCCAATTCAAATTGAATTGATTCTCAACTCCTTTCTAACTTCAAATCAAATTCCATTTGATCTTTAAATTTGTAACGACCCAGAATTTTTATTAATTAAAATTTGAATATTTAATTAATTTTAAATATTAAGAAGTGAATTTATAAGTCAAATAAATTTTATTTTGAATAATTGGATTTAATTGGATAATTAAATCGATAATTTAATATGTTAAATTATGGAAATAATTGAAAATCGAGTTAAATATGATTGAAAATGATTTGTAAAATTTTATTTTATCATATTGGAGTTAGAACGATATTTTAGAACTTTTAAAATCGAATTAAAAGTTTATTTGTGAAAATTGAATATTTTAATATTAAAATCGACTAGTGAAAATAGTCAATTTTTGAACAGTCTCAGAATTGAAAGAAACCAGTTCCATTGGATCCGTAATAGTTAGTTATTACTGGATTTCAATTTTCGTGTCAATCGGAGTTATCGTTTGATCGTGGCAGCTCGAAACGCATCGATTTATTTTTAATTTTAATTTGGCGAGTTAAAATAGCCATTTTTCAAAAAGTCTCGGATTTCGACGAAACCAGTTTCATCGGATCCGTAATGTGATATTATTGTAAGGTTTCAAATTTCGTGTCAATTGGATTTACCGTTTGTCCGATACGAATTAAAACGCCTAGAAATCGATTTAAATCAGTTTAATTTAAATTGAACGTTTATAGCCATAACTCGCACAGATGTCCGAATTAGCTTTCGAAACCTGTTCCATTGTGTCCGAAACACGGGGTAAACCCTAGAAACGCTGGTTACGGCGCGTAAATCGGAGTTCGGAATTTCCGGATGAATAGTGTTCGATTTTTTTCCTATAAATAGCCATAAATTCACAAAAAATAAAAGAAAAAAAAAACTAAACCCTAATTCAACGTGTAGCCGCCTCCCTCACTATGAACGGCTAGGAAGCAATGTTCTTCCTCCTCCTTTTTCTTGAAATCCACACATTAATATCGAAAACTTTCAACTAGAGTATTGAAGAGGGCGATGAGAGCTACGAGATCAACGGTCATGATCAAATATGAAGCGACGTGGTGGCGTCTAGGGGGGCCGACCGTGGCCGGTTCGTGCATGCATTTCTATGTAGGGGGGACCGAGTTGAGCAAGCTTCAGGCCGAGCATGGACATGGGTGAGGGCTTTGAAGTGGAGCAATCTGATCGCGTTCAAGTTCAACGTGGAGATCGGAAATTGGAACCCTAATTTTTGAGGATGGGTTCATGTGTGCGTTCGGCAACCTGGAGGGAAGAAAGGGGGAGGTCACGCACTGCCAAGATTTCAGGGAGTATGATCATACGGCTGTGATTGAAGAGTAGGTTAAAAATTTTATAAAGGTTGTAAATTGTTATATAAAAAATCGTATAAACTTGTAAATATCATAACTTTTTCATACGAGGTCGAAAACGCGCGAAACCAGTTGCGTTGGAATCGTATGGACGAGCACTACGCGATGGAATTGGATTGGAGTTGTTTGGAGTTAGTGAGAATTTTGGGTAAAATTAAACGTCCGTTTAATTTTATTCGAAATAAATCGCTGAAACGGAATTTAAAATCAAGGTGAGAACTTCTCACTCAATCGAATCAGTTTCGATTTTATTTTAAATAGTTAGATTTAAAATATTTGAATGCATGTTTGAATGATGATTGATATCTATTGATTGTTAAAATAGACATTATACGCCGTTAGTAAGCGGATGTTATTTAATAAAAACATATACCACGAATATTTCATAAACAGTGAAATTGGTATTATATATAGTAGCAATATATATATATATTGGCATATGTATATATTGGAGTTATTGATTTCCCGCATTTTTTGTTTAGCGGATGAGACCCTATTGCGCCGTTATTAAGCGGATAATATTTAAATCCCATATACCGCGATAATTTCGTACTGGAGCGGAATTGGTATTGTGCTAATGTTTGTGAATGTAGGAAACAGGTTGGAGGGATCCAACTGGATTCCTCAACAGTATTTATTTGATTTCAGATATTTTTGATATTTGATGGATTATCATATACGATATATGATATCGTTGTTGTCGTGATTGACTATTTGGTGTGTAGCATCACTAGACCAAATTTTGGGATTTTAAAATGATTTCAAAGTGATTTTTTGAAAGTATACGTTTATAAAAATATTTTTGGAATTGATCCGTTTTAAATAAATAAACGTTATAATTTTTAAAGTTAAAAAAATTATGATTTTTGAGAAATATAGTTAAAAACTGATTTTTGAGAATATGATGCTAATGATTCTATAAAATAGTTTAAATTGGATTTTTGAATTTATTGTAAAAAGTTTAAATATAGGATTTATAAAATTTAATTATTTTATGAATCAAAATGGTGAAATAATAAAGGAGATTAAAGATGTTTTAAAATAATAGTATAAATTGATTTTATAAAGGATTTATAAATTGATATTTATAAATTAAAACCTTTGAATTATAAAACGAGTTTTTATAAGTGTTTGAATGAAGTGAAAATGAATTTTGGAAATAAATGGAATTTATAAAATTATAAATGGTGAAGTTATAAATGAAATTTATAAATAGTAAGATTTATAGATTTTGTGAAATTATTAAAGAATATATTTAGATGAATAATTGAATCTTATAAGTTATAAGATTTATAATTATGAAGTTCAAAGAAATGATTTTGTAAAATAATCGTTTATAAGTATTTGACTTATAATATGAACCTTTGTTTTATAATTAAGTTATAAATCGAATAGGTTAATAAAGGAATTTATAAATGGAAGTTGTTATAAAATAAATAGAAATGGAGTTTATAAACGTTGTTTTATAAATTCGCAAACGACTTATTTTGATAAGTAAATTGTTGAAACTTATTAATGGAGTTATATTCACGTTTTTGAACTGTGAATAATCCTTTGAGATAAAATAAATAAAAGGATGAAATGTGTTAACGTAGTACATTCACGTTTTTGAATAGTGAATAATATGTTAAAGAAATTGTTTTGAATATGATGTTTTAAATGGAATTAAAACAAGTTAACGATGTTTAATTGCGTTGAGATTCGAAACCATAGATTTCAACATTTATTGTTGAAATAGACGTTTTCGAGAAATAAAAGGAAATGGTGGACTATAACACTGTTGTTATAGTAAATGATTTCCGAAAGGAAATGCTTTGTATAGTATTGGGATTTATATATCTATTTTAATTTCGAATCCTTATACTAGTGATTTTGGGTTGTCGTAACGATGTTTTACGCAACATTCGTTTTGGCCCAAATAAATATGTTTAAGAGAATGATTTCCTTAAAGAATGAAATATATACTTAATCTCGATTTAAGTATATTGAATATTTTCCAAGTGTTGAAAATAAATAAAATTTGTGAATTACTTATGAATAAATAAGTATGGAAATGTTTTCCAATATAAAGTGAATATTAGAGAGTTTATCTTTTTGAAGATAAATTGAAAAGAAATATTGAAATGAATAATTGAAATCGAATATTCATAGATATTTTGGATTATAAATTCACTATGGAATTTATGAATGAAAAGGAGAATTCGTTTAAAAATAAATATTGATTTATTTTTGAAGTGTGAAATTATATATCTAGTAAAGATATTTTTGGAAAATAAATAATTTGGAAAATTATTTGGAAACTGGTGATGTGTGCATATCCATTGATAGTTCAATAACCGACTATCAATATTTCCCTTTGAATGGGTAATTAATGTGAATTGTTTGAATTTGAATGGCACACTTATTTTTGAATAAGCGCTCACTATTCGGGTTAACCGGGAAAGGACCATGGGGTCGTATAACCCATTCCGAATATGTGATACGTCGTTGTGAATTGCATTGAAGATCGGTGTTGAAGACCTGGTATTTGCGAAAGCGATAGGATGACCTGTCGATTGACTCTGCACTGAGTTGCTCCGGTATTGAGTTCTCCATATGTGATGGTGAATCCGATCAGGATTGTGAATATCCGGATTGCAAGGACTTCTTTGTAAGTGCTTTCGGTTTTGTTCGAGCCCGGAACAGACTTGTATGGATTGTATGTCTGACATTACAAGTTGAGATATTAAGCCGATTTCATTCAAATATATTTCTGTTGGTGGCGGAGAATTTATTCTTTTAGCTTAACACCCTTCTTTGAGACGTACGAGCTTAGAGGTTATGTAGTTGAATGTTATCAGCGATATATTCCCAATTTGGTAATGTGACATGCTGAGTGTTGCTGTAGATGATCATTGTGTTGATTATTTGTGATAGGATCGTTTATTTGATCGTCTATCTGATGATCATTTCTATGATTATTTGTTGACCCAAAGCATGGCTTTTGTATAAAGTATGTTTTTGTGGACGTGACTTCGTCGAGCCTCACACCCCGTGAATGGTCAAAACAGGAAAGAAGCAGCAAGGTTATGAGGGGTAGCGCCCTTTAGGATGTGTGCATTTCCTTCTGGAAAAGGGTAGTATCATGGTATGGAGCCCAGATACTTACTCATGTTGAAAACACTTTGTTATGATTGTGTGAATTGATTGCGAGCGCTCGGTTGAAAGGTCCCAAAGGACCGGGAGATGGCATATTCGGTCAGTTGTTACTCAGTTAGGGGTAACCCGGCCTTGTGTTGGTAGAGATCCGGTTTGGTTCTCGGGGATGTCCATCCAGAGGCATTCTCATGTGGCAATGGGAAGTTCCTTGGCCTGATCATTCGTTGGAAATCCAAAGAAACAATACGAGACTTGTACGGTTTTAGTTGTATAACCTGCTATGGAATGTGGCGGTAACCTGCTATTGAACATAGTTAGCTATAGTAGGCATAGTTTGGAATGTCTATGCTGGCTAAGATTTATATTCTACTTTCGAAATAAATTTTTCCCACACTATGCACTAGTAATAATATCAAATGTTCTTTTAAATACGTATCAAGCATCTTTGACTATCATAAGGAGAAATCTCCTCCGATTCTGCGTTTGCATTGTGTGTGTGTGCGGGAGGCCTTATGGTAGTCTCATTTTTAAAAGCATTGCGAATTGACTTTAAAAATATTCTTCTATTTTGATTTTAAAGATAAATAAACTGTTTTGAGTTCTCACACCAGTCACATGACTGACTTGGAGTTTATTGTTTTCCTTCCTAAACTCTGGTTGCCCCCCAATTTTCACACGGGCAGTCAAGAGTTAAGGTTTATCAGGATATTCTGGAGTTGCAGGAGGCAAGCTGGATGGCATGGCGTATTACTAGTTATATAGTATTTTTTTTTCCGCTGCACTGTTTGATGTTGTATGATGTTGTACACTCTGATGATATGATGTAATGAAATGTAATGTATAAAATGTAATAACTGATATAGTTCTTTGTTTAAAGATTATTCATTTATTATTATATGTTGTTCCGCTGCGAATTGTGAGATTCTGATATTGTTCTGTTGTTTTCTATTCTTTGTTGTTTCTTTTCTATTCAGTTCTATTTTCTATCTCTTCTCTATTTTCTGTTTTCTTTTCCCTATCTTTTTCTATTCTCTTTTCCCTCCATCTTCTACCTTCTTCTCTCTTCTTCTTCTTTTCTTTTTCTTAAACCATAACATTTCGGGTTTTTGGCCTTCGATTTCTCGGCAATCGATAAAGTGAGTATCGATGTTGAATTTTCGAAAGTCGAAAATCTCCAGGGCGTTACAAAATTTGTACAACTTTAAGTATAATTTCAATTTTACATCTTCTATTTATAATCAATTACTTTCACATTTTACTTTTAACTCAGAATTATACATTTTATTTAGCCAATATATTTTTATTATTCCATAAACATTTAATCAAGGTTCCAGAGTTTAAACAAATTCCAAAAATTTCAATATCACCTTTAGAATTAAACTATATCCAAAATTCTTTGGCAAATTCAATTACCCTTTTGAATTTCAAAATCAAACCCAATTCACAAACAATCCCAATTCAAAACAATTTGGTATCAATTTCTCTTCTAGAAACTCGAAAATGAACAACGATGATGCTGCGGTCATCATCGACTTTATTTTCCAGTGACCAAAAGAGTTCAATGCTTTTATCTCTCTAAAAACACTTCCACATATTTTTGATTTCAAATCTCCCAAATTTCAAACACAAAAATATTTTTGAAATAATACTGTTCTTTCTTCAAAACCCTTAGAAACCACTTTCAAACCCAAAGGAACTTTAATTTTTCCCAAAATTCCAAACTCCCAACCCATCAAATTCATATTTAGACATTACTCTGGAATTTTCATCTTACTCTATTTCAAATATTCTCTGGAATTCTATTTCAAATTATAATCTCATTTATTTATGAAGTTTATTTCAATTTATAAATTACATTTACAATCTATATTTCAAATTCCATTTTGTTACATAAGTTTATTGTTCAACTTGGTTATAAGTTTTAATTTGGTCGTATTTTATTTTTCTTCTTAACTTAATTCCAATAATTTAACAACCAATCTCCTAAATATTCATTAGAAGGGAATATTGCTTTATATATCAAATTATATTTTTATATAAAATCATTTAAAATCTTTATAAGCAAATAACAAGTACGCTCTCATATATATATATATATATATATATATATATATATATATATATATATATATATATATATACACACACTTAACTCATTCTAGAGTACTACGGACTCTATTCAATGAGTAATTTCCCACCAGAGCCAAGGTTCTCGCTTAACCTTCAGCTCTGATACCAACTGTAACAACCCGGAATTTTCGAACCCGAAAATTCCAGATAGTTATGAAAAGAAGAAAGAGATAGAAGAAGAAGAGCAGAAACACCAAACATCTCACAATCGCAGCGGAAAAAAAAAATCATAACAGTTTACAAAAGATTATTATATCTGTCGATTACATTTAATATACATTAGAGTTTCACATTATATATACAGACACTAAATATTTACAATTATCATGACTCAAGTGAACAATAATATAAATACAGCGGAATACTCTATACGATAACGCCATCCAGCTCGCCTTCTGAGCTCCAGAACGCACCTACCTGAAAATCTGTAATACTCGGTCTGACCCGAGCATTACATCAAAGTAACACCCGGGTCAGGCTGGAAACCAGCGTGAGTAAACCCATCTAACATGGAATACAAAAGTATACAACTCATATAAACCCGGGGTAACTTGTATCAATTTAACAAATTCACGATTTGCTCTAGGCAACACTTATTTCACACATCAATTTCTAAATACCAAACTTAGATAAAATAATCCAATTCACTTAAATCATTTCATTTCAGTCTATTGGTTTCACAAATCAATTTATGAAAATTCGAAGTGGTTTCGGGTATTTCCTAATACCCGACTCGGGTCTCCTCGAAATCAATGTCATTTTAACCGAATTATTCAAGTGAATACAATTTTACTTTTAAACACTGGATGTCACCTTACTCAACATTTCATCACAGATAACCACTTTATTACTGTTCAATCCCACCATACAGAAACATATGGTATTACATAGCAACATGATTACATACCATGGATAACAAATATTACAAGGTATTCATATATCATTTAAACATCCATAAGCAAGATAAATTAGCGATACCATTTCTAATTAATCTAATTTATCTACCGATGAATTAAGTTAATTACTAATTACTTATCAACCTTGCCCATTAATTAATCAATCATCCCTTAATTATTCATCTTGATCAATCATCCTTTAATTATTCATCTTGATCAATCATCCTTGATTAATCATTCTTTGATCACATTAAGTAATCCTTTAATTAATTACACTGAGTGATTAATATTTAATTACTTCCACTAAGTAATTATCCTTCAATTACCTTCCATCAAGTAATTTCCCATTAATTGATTACATCTAGTAATTATCTATTAATTACTACACTATGTAATTATACTTCATTATTTACATTAAGTAATTATACTTATCCTGTCATCAAGTAATTCTCTTTAATTAATTATACTAAATTAATTAACTAAAATTAACCGCATTACTCAATTAGTTACACTGAATAATTAATTTCTTTAATTACTTCATTAAGTAATTCCCTTAACAATCCTCTAACATCAAGTAATTAACCTCTTAATTTCTTATTACTTAATTATTCCTTGACTAAGTACCCTTGACTAATTAATTCTCAATTTAAAATCAATTTCACTTAATTAATTACATAATGTAATTATACCATAACCACTCACATTAATTAGTTATCTTTTAATTTATCACACTCATTAATTCTTAATTACTTTACTTAAGTAATTTGCCTTTAATTGCTTTTATCATTTAGAAATTTATTTAATAAATCTCAGAATTATGTTGTTTATTTGTCTAGAGTTTAACTTGAAACTTAAGTTTGATTAATAATTAAAATACTATTCCTATTAAAATTAACTACCTAACACTATTTAAATTTAACCTAAATAAATTTTTAGGTCTTAATAGAAATAAAACATATAATCAAGTCCTAAACTTAATTAAACTAAATAGATACCTTATCTAAAAAGTCATATAATCTAGGCCTTGAAAATATGATTTGAATCTTTCATATAAACTATGTTACTATGGGAATCTCAGGCCCAACGTCAGAAAGTTCAACGGAAACCACTTTCCCAATTAAACCATAAATTTCCAAGGCCCAAACGAAAAAATTATCACGGCCCATCCTTCTTTCTTCGGCCCAAACTCTCAACTTTACTTTCCTTCTCCCTTTCTTGCTTCTTCCTTTATCACATTACCTACTGCTACTACAACCATATGCACGAACAAGCCGTGCATGTGCACACACCATCGGAGTCGCACTGACCATCGGCGACCCCACCTTCCAGTCACTCTCGGCGTCCTCAAACCCCCAGTCCATCTTGATTCCACGATGACATTCGATATAAAAATCGAGTTGAACACCATTACCAGCCAAGGAAACTTCTTTCCTATTTCACCTCGTACCACCATTCACGACCCCTAGATCTCCCACCGCTCTGCCTAGAGCTCCGACTAACCCTCTTCTTTCTGATCCCCCGGTACCGCAACCCCCTTGAGCCATCACAGCGTCGAAAAATTCAACGAAATAACCCCATCCCAGCAACAGGCCCAAACCCTATTTAGGCTTTGCCAAGAAATTTCGATCGTCTGAAAAATCACGAATAATTTTGCCGAGTTCACAAGACTCTATACTTGCTTCACCTAAGATCTCGCGACCCCTAATTCCCCCGATCATCAGAGAATGGAGAAATCCCAGTTCACGGTCAACTTACAATTCCCTTTGATTTACAAGTCCAAAAATCATGATTTCACTTTTAAAATTCCTAGTTTTTGATGACAAATCAAATTATATTCCTGAACCAACAATTTGTTAGGGTCAAGATTTTGATATGTATGAAAAATCCTACTGTACTTTCCAATTTCCTGATAATTGTTTGTTATTAACCCACAAAAATAATTTTAAAAATATTCTTAAGTTATTACAAACATCATTCCTTTAAAGATCATAACTTGAAACTATGTTCACGGAGAGAATTTGATTTTCAAAGGTTTTAAGCTTAAATCTGCTGTTAACAGTGGCTTATCTGTATATTTGTATGAACAAATATGCACATATCTTTATCAACACAAGAATTTATCCAACAAGCCTTATTCACACCATATTACACTTATGCATCAGTTCTAGCATTAAAAGATGTGGATAAACTCACTTGTTTGTTTCAGATTCTAACCCTATCAGTACCTTGATGAAGATATATTGAATTTTTTGTGTTAATTTCCAAATTCTATTGCAAGATAGAGAGGAGAAACAAGCATATCCTATATACACAGATCAATCATACACTTATATACAGAGTTACATAAATATACAAGCATGCAACATCCATTAACCTAAGAATTTCAGTTAAGTGTTTACTCACCTGCTTATGAAAGAACAGAGAGCAATCACTATTTTGAAACTGCAAGTTTATCCTTCCTTTAATCTTCCTGTTAGTTCAGCTGTTTTGTGGTTTAAGATTGGGAAATGATGATGCTATCTTTTCTTTTCTAGTTTGCTGTGTTCTGAGAATCACTAGAACAAGAAGTATATACATATATAAAAGGGTTTACAGGGGTAGGTGCTTCTAGTGCGAGCTTGTTTTCTATTAGTCAAAGTTTTAGTCTTGACCAAAGATTTTTTTTTTCTTTAGTACAGCCATCCCTTGATATGATTTGTGAAACCTGAAAACTGAAAAAAAATTTCTACAGTTTGTATGCTTAGATTTGATATATTGTGAGCTTGAGAGGATATTCATTAAATGCTATGTCCCCCTTGTATGCTTACATGTATCTCTATATGAATTGATATGTATGTATATCCTTATACGTATTCTTGCCTTTCCATTTCCTGATGTATGTCTTTCTCATTTTTTTTTTATAATGTGCATACTTATTCACACATGTACTTATATTCTTCATGTATACTATTATATAAATATAAACTCATACATAAACTTATGCATATGAATTTTTTTTATTCCATTTTACTCGCATTTACATATTGTCATTTCTTTATATAAAGTTGTATATGCATATATATATATTTACATTTCACTATTAATAAAAATACATTTGTTTTGTATATATTTAATGATATCTTGTATTAAATTTTAAATGGGGGATTTATATACATTTCCTGTGAGATTCATCATATCCAGTGATTTTTATAATTTAATATTTAATATAGCATTTCAACCAATTCATAGATTCGGGTATTAAATATCAGAAAATTTATTTATTTGTTTAATAAAAGTTAATACCCCAATAATTAAATTCAATTAATCGTCCGATCAGCACACGTCAAAAATCCGGGTCGTCACATAATTAATCCATAATTATTAATTAATTGAATCTTAATTACTTTTATTAATTAATTACTCCTTAATTAATAATTAATTACAAATTAATTAACCTTAATTATTTATTAAATTAATCTTTAATATTAAATAATTAATTAAGTAATTACTTTTTAAGTAATTATGTTAACAAAATCATTAATTGTCTAATAAACTAAGAAATAAATTAATTACATTGATTATCCTTTTAAACCTTCTTTAATCATTAACTTCATTAATTGCCTTAAAATAATAAGATTAGTTTAAAACAACATTTTATCTTAATTACATTATTTATTAAATATAAATAACTTTAAAAAAATAATGTATCAAAATAAACTAATATTTAATTCCATTGAAAACATCTTACTTAAATCCTTAATTGATTCCAACTTAAGTTAAAGTCATAAATTTGAAAACATGTTTAAAAGTTGTTTAAAGGTTTGAAAATTTTTAAAGTAAAAAACTGTTTACATATTAATCTCGAGACTCGCTTCGAGTCACGCTTGAGAACTTTGCTCGTTTGCTTCGGGTTTATCAAAAATTCAACCCGAGCGCCAAAATTTTCAACTTAAAAATTTTTCAAAGTATTTTTACATGCGCACCCAAAATTGGCTTGAGACAAACATCGAGTTCGAACCCTTCTCTCCTGAAGGCTGCTTCGAGTTTTCTTCCTTCTCCCCAAACCTATGTCTACTGACACAAACCCATTACTGTGCACATGCATAACCACTACAAGCACCTCTCACCGATGCTACGGCCTTCCATACATCGGCATCGAACTCCTCGAGCCTCACGACCACCCAGAACTCCTGAATAATGGCGAACTCGCGATCGAGTTACTTGGTCCAGACCAGCACAAAACTGATCGACACATAATCGCCTTGAACCACCGCCCTAGGCCATCGAAGGCCACGAAAATTTCGTCAGAGCTTCGCCTACCCTCATAGATTCGATCGCTACTGGTGCAAACCGTTCCGGTCCATCAATGGTGACGCAGTAGCAAGCTTTCCGACCATGACTATTCACAAATATTAAACCCTACTATTATCTCATTCACCATCTACAATGAATTATAAGATCATTGGGTATTTTTCAGATCATCTCTAACCTCCAACCATTCTCCGACTTCGATCTCGAGAATCAATGACACCTCGATCATTGGAATTTTGCAAAAATGGCGATATCGTTCATCCTCGAGTTTCACCGAGAAAACATTATTAAAAATTTTGATTTTGATTTTAAAAATCATGGATTTTAAAAAAACATTTTGAATCATATACTTCAAATCAAGAATTTTGATAATTTAATTTTTTAATATGATTTGGGTTTACCTTTTAATTCAAATTTCTAGGAAAAACTTAAGTCAAATCTTCTTGAATATATTTTTAAACCTTAAACCATAGCTAAACAAACAAAGTTTGTTTAGATTCTAAAGCCCATTAAGGATCAAGGGAAGAGGAATTTAATTTTGCACAGGTTTTATAAATCTGAGAACAGACAGAGGCAAATGTGCCTTTAACTCAAACATGCACATTCTTCTCTGCATATAAACGTCTACAAATTTGCATGCATGTCAATTCATTACAATTTTATTGTTAACATCATCACAAACAACAAATAATGCTTCAGATTTTAAGTGTTTGCTCACCTGTTTTGTGAGAGCAGAGGAGAAGAAACCTGGATGTTGATTATTTGAAACTGGAACTTCTATTTTAACTTGATCCTCGAAATTCTCCTGCAACTAGTTATTCAAGGTTGCTCAGCTTCTGATGTGATTATTTTCTTGACTGCTTAACATACACTCAAATTTTTAAAAGAAATTACCTACAGTTTATAAAAACAAAGAAGAGTTGAATGTTGGATTTGATAAAATCTGGAAATTGCTTTTGTTTGGATTTGATTTAAAATGCCTTGATTCCTGATGTTAAGATGATGATGCTTTGCTGAGTTGAAATAGTTTGAAGTTTTACAGTTCTTGTTTGCTGAATAGAGATGAAATTCCCAGCTTGAAATCAAAAGAATTGAAGAGGTTGTTCTTTTTCTTGTTTGTGAATTCAATTTTTTTAAACTTGCTTGATTTCTAATTTGAAGATTTGATGCTTCTCAGTTTTTTTCCTTTTGTTTGCTTTTTTTTTTTTCTATTTATTAAATATAAATAACTTTAAAAAAATAGTGTATCAAAACCAAATAAACTAAAATTTAACTCCTTTGAAAACATCTTACTTAAATCTTTAATTGATTCAAACTTAAGTCAAAGTCCTGAATTTGAAAACTTGTTTAAAAGTTGTTTAAAGGTTTGAAATTTTTTAAAGTAAAAACTGGTTTACATATTTACCTCGAGACTCGCTTCAAGTCACGCCCGAGAACTTTGCTCGTTTGCTTCGGGTTTATCAAAAATTCAACCCGAGCGCCAAAATTTTCAACTTAAAAATTTTTCTAAGTATTTTTACCTGCGCACCCAAAATTTTTCTCGAGACAAACATCGAGTTCGAACCCTTCTCTCCCGAAGGCTGCTTCGAGTTTTCTTCCTTCTCCCCAAACCTATGTCTACTGACACAAACCCATTGCTGTGCACATGCACAGCCATTACAAGCACCTCTGACCGACGCTACGGCCTTCCACGCATCGGCGTCGAGCTCCTCGAGCCTCACGACCACGCAGAACTCCTGAACAACGGCGAACTTGCGATCGAGTTACTTGGTCCTGACCAGCACAAAACTAATCGACACATTATCATCTCACACCACCGCCCTAGGCCATAGAAGGCCACGAAAATTTCGTCAGAGCTTCGCCTAGCCACCTAGATTCGATCGCCGCTGGTGCGAACCGTTCCGATCCATCAACGGTGACGCAGTAGCAAGCTTTCCAACCACGACTATTCACTGGTATTAAACCCTACTTTGATCTCATTCACCATCTACAATGAATTATAAAATCATTGGTTATTTTTCAGACGATCTCTAACCTCCAACCATGCTTCGACTTCGATCTCGAGAATCAATGGCACCTCAATCACCAGAATTTTGCAAAAATGGCGATACCGTTCATCCTCGAGTTTCACCGAGGATACATTATCAAAAATTTTGATTTTGCTTTTAAAAATCATGGATTTTAAAAAACGTTTCGAATCATATACTTGAAATCAAGAATTTTGATTATTTAATTTTCTTAACATGATTTGGGTTTACTTGTTAATTCAAATTTCCAGGAAAAACTTAAGTCAGCTCTTCTTGAATATATTTTTAAACATTAAACCATAGATAAACAAACAAAGTTTGTTTAGATCCTAAAGCCCAGTATGGATCAAGGGAAGAGGAATTTAATTTTGCACAGATTTTAGAAATCTGAGAATAAACAGTGGCAAATGTGCATGTAACTCAAACATGCACATTCTTCTCTGCATACAAACGTCTACAAATTTCATGCATGTCAATTCGTTACAATTTTACTGTTAACATCATCAAAAACAACACATAATGCTTCAGATTTTAAGTGTTTACTCACCGGTTTTGTGAGAGCAGAGGAGAAGAAACCTGGATGTTGATTATTTGAAACTGGAACTTCTATTTTAACTTGATCCTCAAAATTCTCCTGCAACTAGTTATTCAAGGTTGCTTAGCTTCTGATGTGTTTATTTTCTTGATTGCTTAACAAACTGTAACTCAAATTTTTAAAAGAAATTACCTTCAGTTTATAAAAACAGAGAAGAGTTGAATGTTGTAATTGAGAAAATCTGGATATTGCTTTTGTTTGGATTTGATTTAAAAGGCCTTGATTCCTGATGTTAAGATGATGAAGCTTTGCTGAGTTGAAATTGTTTGAAGTTTACAGTTCTTGTTTGCTGAACAGAGATGAAATTCCCAGCTTGAAATCAAAAGAATTGAAGAGGTTGTTCTTTTTCTGGTTTGTGAATTCAATTTGTTTTAAACTTGCTTGATTTCTGATTTGAAGATTTGATGCTTCTCAGTTTTTTTCCTTTTGTTTGCTTTTGTTTTTTTTCTATTCTAAGCTTTTGAAAATGAGATCAAAAGAGTGAGAGAAAATATTTTACATTTCTTTTATAAATTTTCTTAAAATTAAAATTAAGGGAGATGACACTTGTTCACTTCCATATTTTACATCTAAACACTTGTAATTTTTCACATTATAAATGTTACACTTGTGCTTTTCCATGAGAAAAGATTAATACATTATTTTTAAATTGTTCTTTTATAAATACATTTTCTTTTGTATTTATATAATATTTTAAAAGAAAAGGTTTAATACTTATTTATAAACTATACAGATATGTCAATGTATTTGAATCTAAAAAAATTTACTTAAGACATTTATTTAAATTCAAATACAAATTCAAATTGAAATTCAAATTCAAATTCAAATTCAAGTTCAAATTCAAATTCAAATTCAAATTTGAAATTCAATCCATTCTACGTACATATGTTTATATATAATTAATTAAACAAACAAAATCAATATTTCACTTGTTTTGAAATTTTAAAGTTAATTCAAATTAACTCCAAATTGAATTCCAAAAATTCAAATAAATTACAAATTTTAATTGATAAATGTGGGGATGTTACACTATATTTCCAAGTTAATTAAATAAATAAATATTAAATTAATCAAATTACTTTTTTTTCAATTCAAATTTAATTATTTACAATTTCTATCACCTTAAATTACTTAGTAATTTATACTCCTTTAAAATAATTTTTATATCAATTTATTGTTGAATAACACAATTTATAGTGTTTAATTTCAATTTCAATAAATTCAATAAATATAAATTAAATTTCCAATAAATTCATTTATTTGGTTTTCAATCCTATTATTCACTCAATTATCATCTTATGGGTATAATTAACATTGGTTTATCTCTTAGTACGTGAATATTCTAAAATTTTATCTCAAATTCAATTAACAAAATATCTAATTTCATTTAATTGCAATAAATCCATTTATTATAGCTTAAGTTCCAAAAAATTGATCACACTTGATTTTCAATTTTTTATTCAATCAATTATCATTCTATGAATAAAATTTACATTGGTTACATCTTAATGAATTAATATTTTGTCATTATCAATTTAATCTACATTAACTGCACTATTTAAATGAATTAGTCGCGATTGATTTCAAATTTAAATTTAATAGGCTAAATAAATAGGTAACTTTTAATAATTATCACCTTTAACCTTTACTCATATTTATATGTTTATTACTTACAAACGACGTTGTAATTACTTACATAATACTGATTTTATTCAATTACTATTTCATACATTAATTCAATATTTACATTTGTTCCCCCATATTAAATTTATAACCAAGTCAGAGTATTCACATTATTTCCGTTGATTGGAATTTCATTAAAATTGTTAATGATTAACTCAAATTAACATTATTATATTTTATTCTAGTTATTATTTCATTAGATATCATAAATTTTTATTTTCCCAATATTAAATCACAAATTTTTTTATTAAATTAACTAATTTAATTATCTAAGATTACGGGTCGTTACACTCTCCCACACTCATAACTTTTCGTCATCGGAAAGGAAAAAGAAGGAAAAAGAAGGAATCAAGTAATCAATATATCTTATTTAAAATATTAAATTTATAAAAAATTAATTTACACAATTAGATAATTTAAATAAAATATACCAATTTATAACAATTAAATCCTTTTATATTCAAGTTAATAAAAGTTTGGAAAACATTTTACAAAATTTTCTAAGTCAAAGTTAATGGAAAATTTTGCAGAGTCTCCTTTGTACAGAAAGGTCTAGAAATAATAATAATATCAATAATAACAATATATATCAAAAAATTTAGAATAATTTATCACAAACCACCGAAATAATAATATAATATCGCTAGAAAACCGTAATCCGAGAACATACCTATTTGTCGGACAAACAACGCTTAATTTATGAAACTAAAAGTAGTAGTTATTATTTCCATAAACTTGTATTTCACTCATATAATCCAAAGAGGTTAATAATCATATAAAAGTGAAAATTTTAAGTTTTTTCAACTAATAACAAAACAAATCAATGCAGCATAACAACAATCACTTGCAACCAAAGCATACAATCATCACATGAATCCATACAATCAACCATACATCCATATTAGGGAAAACAAATGGTTTTGTTCGGATTCAGACACCTTTAAATCGTATAGAATGACAAATAAACTATTAAGTATACCATACACTCAACATTATTAGATAAAACTCAACAGATTATTCATACATCCAAACAATTAGAAGTATCATATCTCAAACAACCCATAAACCAAAACAAATAATGACTCCAAGCATTAATCAAATTCATTTTTATTAGTTTCATTTCATATTATTTACCTTTCTTTAGTTTCATTCTTGTAGTAACTATTTCGTTCGTTCACATCCATTTATTTACATATGTTATTTACGTTTTCTTACATATGTTACCTAATTGTAATTATTTAAACATATGTACATCAATTCTTAAAGTACTATATAGGTTTCTTTGTAAATAAATTCACATTCATTCATTCAGTGTTTATTTTCATTTATTTCTATTCATTACTTACAAAAAATCATTCATTTTTTTATTCATTTTCCATATATTCATATAATGCAAATTTTTTGTATTACTTTACAGTCATTTCTTACAATGAGTTATTTCCATTCAATTGTTTAAAATAATCAATGAATTCATTATTTAAGTTTTTCATACGTTTTATTGCCGTTTAGTTCACATTTATAAACTTATACTTGGTTTCCATTAGATATTAATATTCATTAGTGTAGAAGTTCATACTTAAGTTTCTTCCTTTTTAATTTACCTTCATTCCCTTATATAGGGTCATTGAATATTAAATCTATTTTCTGAATCATTTTAACTTTTCTGAAGTTATAATTATTTACTAAATATAGTACTCATTTATTATTTTCTTTAATTGTCTATGGCTTCAAACATTAACTTGAGTTTATAATCCTTAACTTACAGTACTCATTTTCCTATTACATTTCATTTAGTAGCATTTCAATTATAACTAAAGTTTATAACAATTACAATATAAAAACTCTTATTTATAAAGTAATTCCATTTGAACACTTTCATTACTTAAGTTTAACTTGTATAATATTCTATTACATCTCCTATTTAACACTATAACTTTTAATATTTTGGCAAGTTATATATACATATATCTCTGTGTGTGTGTGTCTTTAAGAATGTAATCGAAAGTTATACAAGTTTATCATATTTATTTTAATTAGCAAAAACGTTTAATAATTACATCTTCTAAATTTACATTATACTTTATTTTTTGAGTTTCCAATTTCTTATACATACCATAAATCACTTAGCATCCAATTCTCATTTTCATTTAGAATTTTCAGTTATTAAATAGTTAAAATTTCATTCCATTACAATAATTGAAATTTCTAATTTATAGAAATTTAATAAATAAATGCCAGGCTCCAATTCACATCAAAATAATATATATATACTCATGCCTTTACATCCAATCATATTTAAACTTTGAAACTTATATTAGTTTATCAAAATAAATCTGTAGTAAAACTTCTACAATGGCCTTCCCACTTTGAAACTCGAAAATGAATGTCAATAATGCATGCACTCATCACCGAAATTATTTTCCAACGGTAGAGAGGGTAGTACAGAAATTATTTCCCTCGAATATTTATATCAGAAAATACTTCAAAATACTACTAATATTATATTCCAAAATCTTTTGAAAGACATTTCAAAAATCTGAAACTAAAATTCTAAATTTCCAATTTGTATTCATTTTATTTGTAAATTTTATTTTACTAACAGTATTTATAAACTTCACTACCGAACAAATAAATATATTACAACCAACCATATCATTTATAAAATTATTATTTTATATACAAAATTATATAATAGGCGAAATTATTTAATTTATCTATATTTAAAACAAATATTGTGTCGGTCTGCCTTATTAAGTGTTTAGAAATCCCTATCGATGTCATAACGTCCTATGCACCAACCAGAATTTATGAATACAAAACGAAAAAATTTAGCACAAAAAAAAAACCTTTTATAACACTAGAAAGTATGCCCTCTCATATATAAACACTTAGTAACTCATTATGGGTATTACTACCCTATTTAATATGAGTCAGACCCCACAAAGCTAAGGTTATCACTAAACTAAAGTTCTGATACCAACTGTAACGATCTACCTTTTTGGACGTTTTAAGCCGACATATGTGTCCGACTCAAACCTTTAAAAAGGGCAGATTGTTATGAGGTAAATAAGAAAAAGAGAAAGTAATAAAACAAATACAGAATCTCACAGCGGAATAACAAAATATAATAATCAAATAACAGTTCATGAGGCTATTTACAAATAAATTTGATTATACTAATACAATACAGAATCAAAATTACATACAACAAGAATAAATAAATACAGTGGAACAATATGATGTAGTGGAATAAATATCAAAAATAATAATAGTACAAATCTCTGTCTTTGTACTCCAGAAATAAGATCTTCAACCATGAAATGCTCAGGCTGACCCGAGCGAATTGAAAAGACAAAACACTCGATTCAGAACTAAAAGATCTTATGTAAGTTAAATCAACGTAAATATGAGTGTAACGGCGTCAGAGATGTTTATGGGGTTTCACATCTCTTATCTAGTGTCTAACGTGAGTGCAATAACTTAAGAGATGTTCGGGATTACCATCTCCTAAGGATACGTTAAACTATCTACTATGTTGTAAAATATGCTATTATAATATGTCTACGGTAAAGTAAAGGTATTAAAATAGCGTTAAGGTGTTACCCATAGCCCCCTTAACAAATTTTATATAATGCTGCAGTCTATATAGATACCGTAAACTCCACTAGTGGCTAGGCTATCAGGTAGCACACCATAGGTACGATACAAAACAAACTCGTAGAAAGCGCTCTAGGGCATGTGAACACGGCACTCGAGGCAATGCCAGGGTAGACATACCAATTGCGGATCCGGACTGATGGTAATCCATAGCAACTACTACTGCCCACTTGAAACACACTCCCAAATCAAAATCAAGAGATAGCCACCAAATCAATCACAAAACAGCAAAAATGGTATCAAAGAAATGTGTCCGATTGGAGGTGCGACCTTACTTGGCCCGGCATGGCTCCTGTTTTAGTCACGTCTAAACTGACTCACGGGAGTCAGGGTCATGTTATACCTTATATAGAAATCGTTCGCGAACTCATCGTACTTCATTTCTAGAATCTCCACCACGTACATAATCGTTAAAATGGTTTCCGGTATTGGCAGAGAGTATGACAATATCCGATTTCGGTCTCTTTAACAAACAATCGCTTATTACAATGGATAGTTCTTTTACATTCAAAGATCATTTTTCATAATTGATATCAAAATATCATATTCAAATCATATCGCTTTCAAAATTTTGTTCATTTTCAAAAAATCATATTCGCCTTTGAAAATCATATCGTTTACGAAATCATAATTTCTTTTAAAATCATATTTCCAATTAGGTTAATTCCTTACTTCAAAATCATAACATTCCATTAGTTAAAACATTTAAATCCCAACATAGGTTATAACATCATTTGGCCGTATTTTCTTTTAAACCAATGAATTTGAATATAAACAATTCCCCTTTGCTTAGTCTGAAAATTTAGAAAATCGTTTAAATAGTTATAAATACTTAAAATGGTTATAAATAGTTAAACACTCCAAAATGGTTTAATTACAGATTAAAGATACAGTTAAATTGATTTAAGATAGTTAAATAGATTTAAAATAGATTAAATATAATTAAAGTAGATAAATATCTTTAAAATAGATTAATTTGATTTAAAATAAGTTAAAATGGGTTAATTAGTTTTGAAATAAATTAGACGGTTTAAAATAGGTTAAATTGATTAATATAGTTAATATAGGTTAAAATAGTTAAATAATTTGTAAATCTTAAAATTTAGAATCTTTACAATAATATATTTTTAAAACGGTTTATTAAAATATGAACTTGATATTAATATCAATTTAAACTATTCATTTCATTTCAACACATTTGAACCATTTCAATTTCCAAAAACCCAATTTCAAATCTTTCAATTCAAATTCTCAATAAAATATTTAGTTCTATATCGCTTCCAATCCATGTTAGAACTATCATTTTAAATTACTCCAATTTCAATATATTCCAAAGTTATATTTCAAACAATTTTAATAATCCAATTCCGATAAATTTTAACTATGCTTCAAAATTCAACTTTAAAATTTCACTTTAATTACTTTAAACAATTCGTTTAAACCAATTCCAAGTTTAACATAAAACTTGGATTTTGATAAAAATTCAATTTATACCAATCAAACTTTTATTTCAGAATACCCTTTAACTAAATTCAAAAATTTAGGATTTAAAATCATTTAATTTAACCAATCCCTGTATAATTCTCTGCTCCGGGGTCAAGTGATACGGATGTTTATCATTTCAATCCGCAATTTAAAATTTTACGGTAATGTATCATTTCAAACCGTAATTCCGAGTGAACTAAAATCCATAAAATCGCTAGAGTCTATCATTTCAACCAATAACGATTTTCCCTAATCTATAGTTCGTTCGGGTATATATCATTTCAACCCATAGTGATTTTCAAATAATAATAATTAAGTGAACTTGCAGATTGACAACAGTATATAAATTTACATAACATCCAATAATCCAACATAAAAAAAATCAAACATCCATCACAATCATCATACAATTCAATTAACTAATTTCAACAATAACTAATTATCAATAATAGGTATTTACCGGCAATTTAAATTCAATAACAAATTAAATAGCAATTTAATCCAAATAAATTCAAATTAACCGGAATAGCAAATTTAATATACCAAACAGCCATGAATAAATTTCTAATTACGTCATATTTTTTATTTAACAAACATAAGAAATTTTAGAAGTAATATGGGTCAAATCACTCACTTTTGGATTCAGTTCGATTTGAAATTCAAATTAGGGCCCAAATTCAAACAGTCTCAGAATTCGTCCAAACAAAGGTCAACACGTCCAAAATTTAAGTACGGTCCCAGCGGAATGAACCACGCATGAATTGGACCTCGTATGAACAAGTTATGATCGTTAGGAGATTTTAAAGTTTGAAATAAATTTTAAAATATATATGTTACACGTCATACCTCAGCGAACACGTCACCAGCTTCGTTCACTCAAGCGACAACAGATCGCTCTCAACCTAAAACAATTGCTCCAACCACCAACTTATAACGTCACTGTGCACTACCATCGATCGCGACACTTCCTATGCGGGCGCCTCCACCTGCGTGACTCCCCCCTACTGACCACGACCCCACCCAGCCACTGATCGGCACCACCAAATCGTAGTCGCCGCCTGTGTTTGCAGACTCTAGTTAATTTTTACTAGCGATCTAGCCGTTAACAAATCAAACGAACACCGTTGATGGACAACGCGCGATCCCCTCCACACGATGGTAACTTCAATTTGGCAATCCGTGCAAGATGATCAAGACGCGATCGACGGCCATGAATTATTCATAAATTTCTAGCCACACAGAAATCCAAAACGAGAAATAGACTGTAGATTTGACTTACGCTCGTCGAGAGCTTCAAATCAATATATAATTCGATATATTTTGAGGAGTTTAATTTTTGGAACTGAATTTGAGAGTTTGGGAATTGGAGTTTGTTTCTGCCATTGGAAAGGAGGAGCGATAGAAAATCGTGCTTACGGAAATAAGAAATAGAAAGACTGCTAGGGTTTATAACAGTATATTTATAGGCAGATCTGAAATAAAAATGAATGGACAAGATTGATTCGAAAGTTGAACGATAAATGACCCGAAAAGCCCGTTTCGTCCCCGAAACGAAAATGTGTCATCCTATAATATGTGTTTTCAGTGATTTTAAATTCAATGGAATAAGTTTCAAGGCTTAATTCCATCGTATGAAGAAGATATATTAAATCATCTTATTTCAATTTTTTTTTTGAATAATCTTATTTCAAATTAACTTCAATTGAATTTAATTAAATTGATTTTTAGGCGTTTCAAGCCTGTACGATCAAACGACGTGTCCGATCGCTATGAAACTTGAAATTTCACAATAATTCACTGTTACGGATCCGATGAAACTGGTTTCGTCAAAATCCAAGACACTTGCCAAATTGGCTATATTGCCAAGTTAATTAAATAAATAAATATTAAATTAGTTAAATCACTTTTTTTTCAATTCAATTTTAATTATTTACAATCTCTATCACCTTGAATTACTTAGTAATTTATGAAACAATTTCTATATCAATTTATTGTTGAATATTACACAATTTACAGTGTTTAATTCCAATTTTAATAAATCCAGTAAGTATAAATTAAATTTCCATTAAATTCATTTATTTGATTTTCAATCCTTTTATTCACTCAATTATCGTCTTATGGGTATAATTAACATTGGTTTATATCTTAGTACGTTAATATTCTCAAATTTTATCTCAAATTCAATTAGCGTAATATTTAATTTAATTTAATTGCAATAAATTCATTTATTATAGCTTAATTTCCAATAAATTGATCAAACTTGATTTTCAGTTATTTTTATTCAACCAATTATCATACTATGAATAAAATTTACATTGGCTACATCTTATTGAATCAATATTCTACCATCATCAATTTAATCCACATTAACTGCACTAATTAAGTGAATTAGTCATAATTGATTTCAAATTTAAATTTAAGAGGATAAATAAATCGGTAACTTTTAATAATTTTCACCATTAATCTTTAATCATATTTATATGTTTATTACTTACAAACCAATGTTGTAATAACTTACATAATATTGATTTTATTCAACCGCCATTTATTATACTATTTCATACATTAAATATTTACATGTGTTCCATTATATTAAATTTATAGCCAAGTCATAACATTTACATTATTTCCATTGATTGGAATTTCATTAAAGTTGCTAATCATTAACTCAAAGTAACATTATTATATTTCATTCTAAATATTATTTCATTAGTATATCACCAACTTTTATTTTTCCAATATTAAATCATAAAAATCTTATTAAATTAACAAATTTAATTATCGAAAATTATGGGTCGTTACAACCGAAAGCTTTATTCATCAACCTACTAAAACTTGTAAACCTCAACCCTCCTCAGCCTACTCAAATCAATTTTGAATACCCGGTATTTTAAGGAAAAATAAACTTTGAGTCGGACATAAAGTCTTATGAGAATAATAATATACATCTTGGTTATCTAAATTTAAGTGAGACCATGCCGCTTAGCAAAGTGGATTTTCCATCACCGATATCCTTTTTAAAATATATCTTTTGCAAATTATAATCCTCCAACTAAAGCTTGTTAAATCTGTAAAGAAATATCACGAATATGTACATATCAATTAGCATATGGACTATTTGTCCATATACCATAGTTTTGTTTGGCTAACTACTAACCCTTGGCAACCTCGGGCCTACCGGAAAAATATAAAAATCTAACATCTGTTAGATATTCTTCTTTGGGACGGCCTGTCCATACTTACTTGTCTAAGTCTAACTGATCCTAATGGTTTTGTGGGTTTACCAATAACCTTTTTTTCTTTTTTTAGACTCCTTTCTGTGTGTAACATAATTTTAGTCTTACTCGTGACAAAGCCCTACACACTGTAATTTCGAACTAAATTAGCTAGGGATTAATAGCTAATGAGTATAGGGCATGATTCTACACCAGTCTCATCTGTTATTCTAGTATCTGAGTCATTTTTCTTAAGTTCATCTACCCATAAAATTTTCCTTGAAAACTTTTTCCTTCAAATTGATTTAAACATTTAAATCATTCTTTAAACAAGAAAATTATATAAACTCTTTGCTTTACTCAAATCACCTTACCATGTTACATTTTCTTTACACAAAACCTTGTTAATGAAAACATTTAAACTTCCGAAAGTACCCCTTTCGAAACCTTTGAAACTATCCCTTTTAATACAAGTAAAACCTTAAACCGAGGCCAAAACATACCTTTTGAAATCATACCTTTCGAAACCATCATATTTGTCCTTTCAAAGCATTGAAAAACAACTCATTCGAAAGATTTTAAAACCTTAGATATCCTATATTTAACACTTAAACACTGTCTTTTGAAACTATTGGAAAACCTTTCCTTTTAGACCTTTCAAAACCATCGGGGAATCACCCCTTAGAAACCTTTCTTTAAAACCTTTTGAAAGCATTTCCTAAGTAAAGAAGTGATGGTGTCGAAACCTTCCCCTTGAAAATAGTACAGAAGCGGCTTGGGTTTGTAAAACAGTGTAACCCTTTCGAAACTAATCTAGGTCGAAAGGTAAAAAGCGACAGTCAGGGGGTTTCGACCAAGTCGAAAGCAGTTTTTAAAAACGAAAGGCGTAACCTCTTAAAACCATTCTTTAAAATATTATTGACCCAGTCGAAAGCAGACTAAGTTGAAAGCTATTCAGTTGAGAGCAAAGAGGGCGCATTTTTGTTTAAAAGCAATGTAGCGCTTCAACCCCTTTGGAACCTTTGGTTTCGACCCAATACCTTCCGCCTATATCCAATTCACTACGTACCAGATATCTGATACCATGTGCATTGTCTTTGAAGGAGTTGGAGGTGGAGGTAAGGAGTCGAAAGCCTAGTTTCAAAAGCACTGAAATGGGAAAAAGAATGTGGATTTAACATTTTGAACTATTTATTATTACCTAACCCGTCTTGTTTGTCAAACCATGATTGGTTCCAAAAAAATTCTAAAAATACTACACATTGTCGGAACTAACAATTTGAATTATTTACACAACACCACTTCTTCTTTTTATAAATATATAAAACATTTAAGTCTCACGCCTTAAATAATTCTATGTATACATTAAAACATTTAAGAAAATTTTACAAAAATTTCCAGAAAATCATTTTTAATATGTTTTCCGACATATATAAATTTTAGATTCCAAGCCAATATAATCTAGCCATAATTAATTCTTAACCCAAAATAGCATTTTCTTCACTAGAAAATTCATATTAAATCCACATTAACACAGCAAATAATGAAAATTGAAGCTCATATCTAAATTATTGTTTCTAATCTAAATTTAAATTCGCAAGGCAATTGGATGTTATATAATAGGATTTTCATATCAAAACATATCATAAAATCTATGTGAATTTGCATAAATCATCAATAACATATAGATATACATTTTATCACCCAAAACATGGCAAAACATTTGCAAATAATTCGAATTTCATACTGAAAACCGAAAGCCTTTAAAATCTTGAGATGTGGTCATTATTCACCTTAGCTTTGGAATTAAAGATGTGAGATTTTTTCTTGATTACATGATTTGATTCTTCCTCTTGAATTATTCTTCTTTCCTCTTCCTAGTGGTGGCTGGCCTTTGCTTTATATTTTTGATTTGTGAAAAAAGAAGTGAACGTGAGTATTGAGGGGTTAAGGGCTTAGGATATAAGGATATTCCATGTTCCTATTTTCCCCTGCGTATTTCCTAACACTTTTATTCTCTTTTTATTCTTTAGTTCACTTGTTCAACATGGCACGGCTACCTCTTACTTAATCAAAAATATCAATCCATTAATCACCTTAAATTATTTTATTTAGTTTAACTAATTAAATATCTTAAATAATGTTACAAAAAATTATGGGGTGTTACAGACTCCCCTCCATAAAGAATTTCATCCTCGAAATTACGATAAGATACACATCAAAACAATCAAAGGTAAAACATACCTCAAACAAATCCAGATAAGTATCTCTCATTCTGTTCTCGGTCTCCCAAGTGTTTTCCCTGTCATCGTCGCTCCGTTGGACTTTAACTAATATGACTGTCTTGTTCCTCAACTTTTTCTCGTCTCTCGCGACTATGCGAAATGACTTTCTAACTGTAATCAAATTCAGCTCTACGACTAAGTCATCTAACATAGTCGGTGATATTGTAGTATCCGGATCTCGAATACACTTCCTTAGATGAGAAACATGGAAAACATCATGGACTCTTGCCAAATTGCTCGGTAACTCTACTCTATATGCGAGTTTCCAACCCTCTCAATAATAGGAAATGGTCCAACGGACCTCGGTGCCAATTTCTCTGATTTCCCAAATCGAATCACACTCTTCATCGGCAACACCTTACTGAAAACATGCACTTCAACAGAAAACTCTAAGTCTTTCCATATTTTATCTGCATAAGTCTTCTTCTTAGATTGAGCTTTTTTCATTCTTGCTCGAATTAACTCAACCTTTTTTGAAGCTTCTCTAGCCAAATCAAGACAAAGAACCAGCTTATCCTTGGTCTCTAACCAATAAACTAGACATTTGCACAACCTTCCATACAAAGCTTCAAATGATGTCATCCCTATACTAGCCTGATAACCATTGCTATATGAAAACTCAACTAGATGGTCTTCCCGTGATCCTTCAAAATCTAGCACATAAGCTCGTAACAAATCCTTCAAGACTTTGTTAACTCCTTCTGTTTGCCATGGATGGTAAAGGTACTCATCTTAAAATTGGTACCTAAGGTATCATGTGTATTCTTTCAAAACTCGCTAGTGAATAAAGAATCTTTATCACTCATTATACTACTAGGAATTCTGTGCAAATTACATTCCTCATAAACAACTTCGCTAACAGAGGTGTCGTTCTGGTTGATTTAATTGGAATGAAATGGACACTTTTGGTCAACCTGTCCATAATGACCCATATGCTTTCATTTCCTCTATTAGACCTTGACAACCTGTTAATGAAATCCATAAAAATAGAATCACACTTCCACACCGGAATGTCCAAAGGTTGAAGCAACCCACTTGGCTTCTGATGTCCGGCTTTCATCTGTTGGCGGTTCAATTACTGCTTCATCCATACGCCTACATCCATCTTCATGCCTTCCTAGAAGAAACTTCTCTTCATATCCAGATACAGCTTAATTCCTCCTAGATGAATAACGAACTTCGAATGATGGCATTCCTTCAAAACTTCCTTCCTAATATCTCTCACATTCGGAACAAACAATCTTCCTTTCTTTCTCAACCACCCATTCTGGTCAAGACTAAAATCCTTCGAGTCATAGCAAACCGTCCCATCTCAGCTTTTTGATCCGTTCAGGCTACATTGGATCCTATAGCTATTTAAAAGCAAACTTTTTTATCATAACTAGTCCAACTTCCAAGCATGATAACAAAGCAGTTATGTGCTTAAACTACTCTTAGTTCTCCACTGTACTCTAAGTCACTAATGCTTCCAAATCTCTCCACTCAGCTATGATCGCTAACACCACATTCTGATATTTTCTGTTAAGTGCATCCACAACCTTGTTGCCTTTTTCCGATGTGTACTCAATACCAAAATCATAAGCGGCTAAGGACTCTAACCACTTCTATTGTCTCATATTCAGCTCCTTCTAAGAGAAAAAAATACTTCAACGACTTGTGATCCGTATACAACTCAAATCTTTCTCCCAATAGCTAATGTCTCCAAACCTTCAGCGCAAAACTTCACCACAGCTAACTACAAGTCATGGATCAGATTTCTAACTTCATGTGGTCTAAGCTATCAAAAAGATTGCCTCTATCAAAAAGCTTTGGTAATCACTCTACCCCTCTATATAACACAGCTTCTAACTCAGCCCCATGCATCCGTGTACATCACCAAATCCTGATTCCCCTCTGGAACAACCAACATAGGTGCATTAGTCAATAAGTGTTTAAACTTCTGAAATGCCTCCTCACACTTGTCGGTACAAACAAACTTCACATTCTTTCGGGCTAGCTTAGTCATTGATGCCGCTATCCATGAAAAATCCTTAATAAACCACCGATAGTAATAAGCCAACCCCAGAAAACTTCTTATCACGGTCACCGTTTATGGTATCTTCCAACTATTTACGGCCTCAATCTTAGCTGGATCCACTGATAACTCATTTTCTGAAACTACATGGCCAAGTAACTTCACCTTCTTCTTCTAGAAATGACATTTCGAGAACTTCGCCTTTAGCTGATGCTGCCTCAACATTTCAAGCACTACTCTAAGATAAACTTCATACTCTCTCTCATCCTTAGAGTATGCCAAAATATCATTTATGAAAACCAACATAAACCTATCCAAGCGCTCTTGAAAAATCCGGTTCATCGGATCTACAAAGAAAGCTGGCGCATTAATCAATCCGAACGACATCACTAACCATTCGTACGTGTTGTATGCATTTCCACCACCGAACCAGCGAGCACGGGGACACCACCGAACCAATGCTTCCCCCCTACATGACCGAACCAGAACCTTCTCCCCTAAATGCCGAACCAGATGCCTCTCCCCATACCGAACCAGCTCCTCTACCATCCCCTACCAAGCCAAACCTTTCTCTACTACATGCCGGACCAACCACATCTCCATGCGCACCGAACCAACCCCTTCTCCAACATCTCACCGGACCAACTCCCCTCGCTACCGAACCGCCTACGGCCGAACCAACTCCACCATGTCCCACCGGTCCAACGGCTACCGGACCAACAAACATGCCGAACCATCCCTCGCCCATCCATCACCGGACCGACCTACCTAACCTACCACCGAACCACCTTTTACCGGATCAAATTCCACTGAATCCTACCGAGCCAAACGTCATCCACTCTCCACCGAACCAAAGCATACCGAATCAACACTGCCAGGCCAGATTGTATCAGCCCAGGCCCACCAGTAGCTACACACATCCAAGACCCTGCCCCCGACCTCACTCTATAAATAGAGGGGTAGGGGTACGACAATGGCAGACAAGTTTGAGAGCTCAAGCACGGAAGGAACTTTCAAACAACTTTCATATACCTTTATACAAAGCTTTGTACTTGTAATCTGAAAGAAAAAGGATAATAACATATAAAGTGGACGTAGGCACGTTCTGGCCGAACCACTATAAATCTGTGTGTCTTTTACAGTTTAGTCCCTGCTTTTCATATATTTGCGTAAATCACCCAAATCACTAGAAACACATAAAATCAACTAATTCATACGACTTGGAGGTGTTTGCCCATTTTTTGTGCAAACATTTTTGGTGCTTTCACTGAGAGTCGAGCTAGAAGCTATAGCTTCTCCTACTCAACCTTCTTCCTCACAACATCGTTCCTTGCTCCAAAAACATGACTTCCAGGCAGAGGAGAGATGTTAACAAAGGAAAGAACGTCGCAACTAGCAATATCCCAGATCCAATGGCCCCAAATCAAGAGAATCATCCCGTTTTAACAGCAGTACCAGATGAAAATCAGGCAAATCCAACAGCCCCCGCCGCAAAACAACCAATTACTAGGGCGGACCTGGACAGGGTTGTGGCTGAAGTAACTAACCGCTTCGCATCTCAACAAGAAGCCTTGGTGGACCAACTCATGTCACGCCTAAGGGATGCTGAAGAATCCAACCGCAACACCGAATCATGGGGTGAGTCCCAATCTGGAGGATCTGGGAGGCGACAAAGACCTTTCTTCTTCTAAGAGGTTAACAACAGAAACAGCCATGGTAGGAGCCGAGCCCGGACTCAGCCCGAATTCCAACCCGAGGAAACACTTGGAACCGAACCCAACGGGGGAGGTGCCAGGCAGGGGTCGGATGTAGCTGAGCCTGTCATGCTACCTAACCATGGAAACACCAGTAGACGGGGCCGAGCTGGAGTCCAGCCCGAAGTTGGACCCGAGGAAGTGCTAAGAACAGAACCCAGCAGGGGAAGATCAAGGCAAGGGCCAACTGTGGCTGACCCCAGCATGCCTCCGGAAGACCAGAGGCAGCCTTTGGAGAATGTTAGGAGCGACAGACGATACCATCCCTACAAGTCGTCTGGACGGACTCAATCCCGCAGAGAAGAACAAAACTCATTTCTATCCGCTCCAAGTTCTGATGAAAGGATGGCACGATTGTTCAGAGAGTGTGTCCAATGGGAGCAAAGGGATCGAGGAATAGGTGCTAGGGTAACCAGCCCCTTCACCCGCAATATCGAAACTGCCATCACCCCCCGGGAATGGAAAATGCCAACGACGGAACCTTACAAAGGAACCTCTGACCCCATCGTACACCTACAGAGGTACACACAGCATATGCTCATGAGAGGAGCAACAGAGGGAGTGTTGTGTAAATGCTTCCCACTATTCTTGGCAGATCTTGCTACCACCTGGTTCTGCCACCTACCCCAAGGGTCCATCAGCTCGTGGGAAATGTTTAAGGAAAAGTTCATCAGCCAGTTCCGCATTCATGTGGAACAACCCAAGGACGCTTATTCCTTATCTAATATTAAACAGAAGCCCGGAGAGACAGTGCAACAATATTTAACCCGATTCAACGCCACAGCGGCCGCAGTCCAAGATGCCGATGAGAAACTTATCCTAATGGCCCTCTGCAGTGGTGTACATCTGGATACTAAATTAACTAGAAGACTAACCAAGGAAAAACCAGCTACTTTACCTGATTTCTTCCATGAAGCTGGAAAGTATATGAGACTTGAAGACGCTGCCACTGAGAGGCAATCAGGGCAACAGGCCAAGACGGCTACAGACAGGGTCCCCGCTGCAGCAAAGGATATTCGAAGAAATGACTCTAGAGACAATGCTGGGGGCAAAAAGGGAGAAAAGCGCTTATATCGACCAGGGCCAAGATTTGACTCTTACACTCCTTTGAATGAAACAATCGAAAACATCTTCCTAGCCGCTCAAGACGAAGTTAGATACAAGCGTCCCCCGAAGAAGAAGGAGTCGGATAACGCAATCAAGTCTGGAAAGTTCTGCCGCTTCCACGAATCCCATGGACATGACACCAATGAATGCCACCATCTTCTGGACTTGATTGAAGAACACATCAGAAGGAGGAGATTGGAGCGCTATGTAAAAGGCCAGAACAGGACATCAACTCCTGCCAATGAGAATCCTGGACTTACCCCCCCCCCCAGAAGCAGGCGGGGGAAATCGCAACACCAGCGGCTCTAGTCAAGAGAAGATAGTGGTCCACACCATATCAGGAGGACCGCACATCGCCGACAGAAGCCGGGCGGAGATGGAAAGATACGGTAAGTCACTGAGGAACACTGAAGGCTGCGTTAATTCTATTATGGAAGAACGCCACCCGAAATGGAAAGAGAATGACGACATCACATTCAGTAGGCGTGACCTAGAGCGAAGACAGTACCCACACATGGATCCTATGGTCATCTCTGCCTGGTTCGGACCAGCCAAAGTTTTTCGAATTTTAATAGACACTGGAAGCTCGGTGAATATCCTATTCAAGCATGCTTTCGACAAAATGAAGCTATCAATGAAGGATGTGTCTCCCTGCAACAAACCACTACATGGTTTCACTGGAGATGCGAAGATGCCCCTCGGGCAACTGGACCTTTTTGTTGAAATAGGAAGTCATCCCCGCTCCGCTATGCGGAAACAAACATTTGTGCTAATAGAGAACCACTCGGCCAACAATGCTTTTTTGGGAAGACCAGCCTTGTCTGACTTCCAAATTGTCCTAGCCCCGTGGTGCCTGAAGATGAAATTTCCAACCGATAACGGAATAGGAGAAATAGAGGGAGATCAAGACGCTGCTCGAGACTGCTATGTAACTGAACTTCGCAATAACCGCAGAAAAGATAAAGGGAAAAATGCAGAGACTACTCTCTGCATGAAAAGCTTGGATGCATAGCAACTAAAGAAAGCCCCTCCTCTTCGATATACCGGTGATCCTTTCAATGAATTAGACCCCAGGGACAAAGAGGAGGACGCCACCGCCGAGCCTGCAGAGGCTATGGAATTCGTATCTGTAGACAAACACGACCCAAGTAGACTGCTGAGAGTCGGGTCTTAGTTAAAAAAAGAATTAACGAATCAACTCATTGATTTTCTTCGCCACAACATGGATGTATTTGCATGGACGCACGCTGACATGACTGGAATCTCCCCAGACGTAGCATGCCACATGCTAAACATCGATCCCACCAAGGTGCCAGTGAAGCAAAAAAAGAGGAGCATGGGGGCAGAACGATCAGCAGCCCTCGAGGAAGAAGTAAAGAACTTACTTGCCAATGACTTCATACGTGAAGCCATCTACCCGGAATGGATCGCCAACCCGGTACTAGTAAAGAAAGCTAATGGGAAGTGGCGAACATGCATCGATTTCTCCAACTTAAATGACGCTTGCCCGAAAGACTGCTTCCCGCTCCCCCGAATCGACCAACTCATGGACAGCACTGCCGGACATGGACTCTTATCCTTTATGGACACATACTTAGGATATAACCAGATCCCTATGCACGCCCCCGATCAAGACCACACTAGTTTCATTACTGACCGGGGATTGTACTGCTACAAAGTAATGCCTTTTGGACTTAAAAACGCCGGAGCTACTTATCTGCCCCTTGTCAATAAGATGTTTGCGGAACTAATAGGACACACTATGGAAGTTTATGTGGATGACATGCTGGTAAAATCGAGGTAGGCCAACGATCATATAAACCACCTGGACGAGATGTTTCAAGTACTTCGCCAATATGGAATGAAGCTGAACCCTTTAAAGTGCTCCTTTGGAGTATCATCGGGAAAGTTCTTGGGATTCATCGTTCATGCCAAGGGGATTGAAGCAAACCCCGAACAAGTTCGAGCTTTGCAAGATATCAAGATACCATCCACTCGAAGAGATATGCAAAGCCTAAACGGGAAAGTGGCCGCCCTAAGTAGGTTCATCTCTAAAGCAACCGACAAATGCATCCCTTTCTTCGAAGTTCTAAAGAAAGACAAAGGAAAGTTCGAATGGACTGACGAATGCTCGACAGCCTTCCTTAACTTAATCGGACACCTCCAGAGACCACCGGTACTCTCAACTCCAAATGAAGGCGAGGAACTGTACTTATACCTTGCTGTATCGTCCCACGCTTTGGGCGCCGCTTTGGTGAGAGAAGACAACCGCGCACAGCGGCCCGTATACTTTATAAGCAAGAGATTTACGGGGGCAGAAGCCAGGTACCCTAAACTTGAGAAGCTAGCATACTGTCTACTAATCACGTCACGGAAACTGCAACACTATTTCCAGTCTCATTCCATCAGAGTTTTAACCGATCAACCGCTAAGGCAAGTGCTCCATCGCCCCGACACTTCTGGACGATTACTTAGGTGGTGCATTGAACTAAGTCAATATGATATCACTTACCATCCTCGCATCGCTATCAAGGGGCAAGCCATAGCTGATTTCATTGTCGAATTCACTACTAACGAAGGTAAGGAGCAATCTGAAATAGCAGAAGATATCAAGTGGAATCTCTTCGTAGATGGAGCGTCAAACGAACAAGGCTCGGGGGCAGGTGTTGTGATAATCACCCCCAGGGGAAGGAAGCTGCACTATGCCGAAGTTTGGAATTCGCTGCCACCAACAATGACGCAGAATACGAAGCGGTGATAGCTGGATTAGAACTGGCCTTGGAGATTGGAGTCGGCTCTTTATGTCTCCATAGTGATTCTCAACTCATTGTAAATCAAATACTGGGAGACTTCCAGACTCGAGGAGAACGACTCACAGCATATCTAAAAAAGACCAAGCTGCTGCTCAATCAATTGTATCACTATCTAATCAAACACATTCCTCGAGAAGAAAACCAAGAGGCCGACAAACTAGCAAAGCAAGCTAGTATGAAGAACATCACTTTCTTCGGAGCATTAACCATCTCAAAACAACCGGCACCAAGTTTCGAGCAAGTGAATCTGATAGCTGCGATCGACGAAGGAACTTGGATGACTCCTATCCGGAAATATTTACAAGATGGCACACTGCCCGACAGGCATAACGAAATCAAGAAAATCTTGAGGAAAGCTTCCCGCTATACATTACAAGAAGGCATCCTCTATCGGTGCGGCTTCTCTAATCCCTTATTAAGGTGTATCGCTGGAAGGGAAGCCAGGGAAGTCTTATCCAACATCCATCAAGGAAGTTGCGGAGATCACACCGGAGGGCAGACTCTGGCAAAGAAGATACTCCGATATGGATATTACTGGCCCACTTTAAACAAAGATGCCTCGGACTTCGTCAAGAGATGCGACAGATGTCAGAAATTTGCCAAGATTCCTCGACTACCCACAAATGAGATTACTCAAATGACCAGCCCTTGGCCCTTTGCAGTATGGGGAATTGACTTGATTGGCGAACTACCAACGGGCCGAGGCGGAGCCAAATATGCTATATTGGCGGTTGACTATTTCACCAAATGGGTGGAGGCGGAACCTCTACATAAAATATCTTCGGCAAAAGTTATCAACTTCTTGATCAAAAATATTCTGTGCAGGTATGGAGTCCTACTCAAGATCATATCAGACAACGGACTTCAATTTGACAGCGAAGAATTCGCCGATTGGAGCCAAGAGCACGGAATTCACAAAAGCTTCTCATCTGTAGCTTATCCTCAAGCAAACGGACAAGTCGAAGCTGTCAACAAGATTCTCAAAACCTTAATCAAGAAGAAACTTGAAAAGTCGAAAGGCGCTTGGGTGAATGAACTTCCTACGGCACTTTGGGCCTATCGCACATCTTACAGAACTTCAACAGGGCATACTCCTTTCTCTTTGGCATACGGATCGGAGGCCATGCTCCCAGTTGAAACTATAGTGCCCTCTCACCGTAGGATCCACTATAACCCGGAAGAGAACGAAGAACTCCTCCTCATGTTTTTGGATCTAATTGAGGAGAGAAGAAACGATGCAGCACTCAAAGCAGCAGCTCATAAGCAAAAAGTTGCAGCACAATGTAACTCCAAAGTCAAGCACCGCAGCTTACAAGAAGGAGATCTTGTCCTCAAGCGGATTTTCCCACGCCCCGGAGCACTAGACCCAATCTGGGACGGACCCTACGTAATTCATAAAGATCTCCACAACGGAGCTTATATTTTGTCAACAGTGGACGGAGAGGTGTTCCAAAGGGCATGGAACATCCAACACCTCCGTCGATACTTTTCTTAATTTGTACTGCCCATATGAAGTGAATTAACAAAGAGAATCAGTGGATGTAGGCATTTTCGTGCCGAACCACTTTAAAAATCTTGTCTCTTTTTAACTTGTTCCTTTATATCTTGGCTGCTTGTTAAGCTTTATCCTTTTCTGTTGAACAAAATCGTGTATAATGACATTTCCATACTGGAACTTCACGGCTCAACCTCACCTGGACAAGACTCAACAGGTACTATGCGATTCTATGCACTCGCCAATGAGACACTTTTGCTCCAGCATCCCTCTGCTGCGGGTTAACTCATTGCTCGCGACTGCCCTCAAAGCCAACTGTAATGAGTCGATTATAAGCCATCAAGAAGGCCGACTATAGCCGATGGCAGCTCATTACGGCGTTCGGCTCGTCGGCAACTGTGAACCTACTTTAAGCCCCAACATAAGGTGTGGCCAGCCAAGGGTAGTTCACGGTTGACGATAGGCACCCATGCTAGCCGGCCACAGTAAATCGAATAATACCCACGATTACGGGCCATAATGGCTCGGGTAGTTACTGTGCGCGATCTCGGCTCCGATATGTCTTAAGTGCGGCTGTGGTAAAAAAGATAAACTCCCCGCGGAGGCGTAAGATGGGTGACAAATGTCACCAAGACCCACGGCTAGGGAAAGTGACTACAAAACCCGTTTACCACGAACTTAAGCATATCGACGGCCTTCCGTGACTGGAAGTTTTACTTTTCCTATATTTTCATTTCATTTAAATACTTTTCTCCTGTCCTATATAACGGTCCCCAAAGTACAGGACGCCAAATAGGAGGCATTCGCTCATAAGAATCTGAGCCCACAAACTGGGTGACAAGGCACTCAGCCGCACCCCGTGGTCAGTTACACAAGACGTTCAAAGCTACCCCCTGCAACTAAAACATGAAGGGCGGTACTCTCTTCTCTTGTACATAAGCATGTAGCTATAACTTATTCGTAACATTGCAAAACATAAAATTATATTTCAAGCAAAAGCTTAGCATCAAACACAATCAAATCACAGGCATATGCATGATTATATTTCTTATACAACGCATCAAAATAATAGCAGCATGCAAAATATAACAGAATTAGCTCGTGTTATAAAATTACATAGAGTCGTTCAATGACGTAATTACAATCCGAAAATACACTAATGTTTTTGACTAAGTATAGACAGGAAAGTCAAGAAAACCAAAAACTATACAGATCAGGTCAAATAACCAACTGCACTAGTGCTCCACCCTCGTCCTACCAGCTCTTCGAATCTACTTGACTGCAGGATCGGAGCTCCCAGCATGATGACCAGAGGCCCCACCTGTCCAATTCAGGAAAAGAGTCCATTAAACCAACAACGAACGATCAAGTTGTGAAAAGCTAAAAAGGGAAAACTCACCAACACCAGCTCCTTGGTCCTCATCACCAACTGCACACCGGCTTCCTCCGCAGCAAGTAGCCGCATCCCCTCCTTCGCCGCTACCTTCTCCTCCTTTGAGAACTGGGCGGTAACCATATCCATCCTGAATGTCGCTCCACCTTCCTTATCCGCATCGGCCTTGGCCTCCTCCAAAGCCCGGAGATATATCCTAGCCATGATCCAGGGATAGTCATCCATCCAAGATAGATTGCCATGCTTCCAAGTACGGAAGTACATATCCTGCCACATCTCGTCCATCATCCCCTCATTCTCCTCAAACTCCCTCACCCGGGCCTCGGAGGACAGCAACTTAGCAATGGCAACATCCATCTCCGATCGGTATCTCAAGTAGTCAGCCTGGAGAGATCTCCTCATCTCCTCCATCTCCTCCTTTAGCTTGGCCTGAGCAAGCTCTGCGACTTCAAGCCTTCCAGGCAACTCCTCTACCTGCTCGAGATCCGCTCTCCGAACCTCATCCACCGTCGCAATGGCCATGTCAATCCGTTCCTTACAGGAAGCCTCCATCTTCCGTAGTTCTGCCTTACTAGCCTCTTCCATAGTCTTCTTCAATCGCCTGGAGGCTGCCTCATGCTGGGAAATCTGAATGGCCTGATTGGCAAGCTGCTTGGCCTGGTCAGAAACCAGTAACCGTAGTCGGATGTTGGCACTCCCAATCTCCTCTCCAGCTTTGACCAGTCGGGCATGATGCCCCATCAACTTCCTGGTCTCCTCAGTGACCCGGTCAATGTTTGCCTTAGCCTCGTCCCCCATGGTTACAATCTGAGTAGTGAGCAAATCAAGATCCAAGGCCTCGGCCTCGTCGAGCACCCTTACCATGGGGTTGCGTGGAAGAAGATGTTCACCAGTAACCTCGTCAAAGGAAATATCTTGAGCACTTGGACCCAGATCCGGATGACCCGCAAATGGATTACGAACCAAGCCGGGACGATCGATATGAGTAACAGTAGGATTTTCAGACGGATGCGGGGAGGGAATATACTCAGTGTCCTCCTCCGTGATATCATGAATAGGTTGAGGTGGAGGCTGCGGACCGGGTGAAGATTCAAATAAGGAGAGACTCCTCTTCTTCTTCTGAATACTCTCTTCAATGACCCCAAGAAGAGGACGGTAGCTAACTACGTCTCCTGGACGACTAGTGGAAGGCTTAGGCTGGGCAGAGGCTCTGAGTAACCTGTATTGTTCAAGGCGGTGTCGAACGTCTGAAGTCTTGGCCACCTCGCCTGCCCCTGGAATAAAGAACAAGTGTTACGGACATACAATGATCCATAATTCAAGAAATATGTTAATTTAAAAAGAGTGAGAAGGCACATCTATTGTACAAACCCTGCGGAGGAGTAGGATATTGCAATAAGTCCTGAATCTCATTCCAGGACGGAAGCGAACCATAAAATATTCCTAAGTCCCTATCGTAAATGGAGTCTGCAGAAGTCAAAAGTTCACCTTGAATCGCCGGAGGCGCCTTAGCTGAAGAGCTCTTAGAGGATGGATCGGCACCAGCCCCAGCCTTGTCAACCTCCTTTGCCTTCTCAACCAAAGCCGATCCTCCCTCCGACTCCCAAAAAGCTTGACGGAAAGCATCATCCGTCCACTCATGAATCTCTCCCGCTTGCCCAGAGGTTAAGGCACCAACGCCACTACCGCTCTGTCCATCGCCTCCTTCACCCTCACCTCTATCCTCCTCCACCTCTTCCTCCTCCGGAGTAATTGGGAAAGTGCTAGGAGAGGGGCCGTCGGACTTCTTGAGCTTCTTACCACCGACAGCTGGAGGCTTTGTGAAAGGCTCCCTCTTGTCGCTTTTCACCGTGGCTCCATCCTTGGCTCTGGCGACCTTCTCCTCAGCCGTATCCCTCTGCTTAATCACGGACTGGTGTGGCAGGATCAAGTTGTGCTCCAGGAGAGTAGCATTCCTGATCAGAAAAGAAGCCGACCTGTCCCATCCCGAAATGGCCTTTATTTCCGCAGTCATCTGGACCAGGGAATCACTCTCCACAACCGCAAAGCCACCTGTCGCTAGCAAGAAATAAAAGCATATAAGAAGAAGCATTGCAGTCGGAACAAGGAAACTGTAAATAAAGTTCAACTTACATCCGGAAGTGAAGAGGCGGAAGGAGATAGAGTCATCCTTGATAAAAAACCATTCTTTCTTAAACATGGTGAACTTTGAGTATAAGTCCAAGACCGGCTTGAAGGACACGGCCGCTTCTAAACTAACGTATGGAGACCCCTTCTTGTAGCCCTTCAGATTATACAAGTATCGGATTTCCCGGTTAGAAGGGGGCGCCCATACCTCCTCTGGAAGATAACGAATAAGCACACCAAGATAGCGTAGGAGTTGGGCTGGAGCTGGAAAGGGGCCACCTTCAGATAGGTGATGAAGCTGATTATCCAGGCATTGATAGGAGGAATGGCCCCACACATACAGTGGTATCTGCTGTAAGCGAAATATCCTTCAGGAGGGTCATATGGCATAACTCCTTCTCCCGGCAATAGCATGTGTGCTCTGTCAATCCCGAAGGAACGAGAAATGACATCAAGCTGCTCCTCTCTGAGGGAGCTAGGAAAACAGTCGGACGGAGAGTTCAGAAGCTCCTGAGGGCCATACCCATCTACTAGCGACCTCGGGAAAGGTCCATGGCATTCCGGTCTTGGCTGGGCTAGGGTCACGGAGGAGGACTCTCCTTCGCCCTTGGACTTCCGTTTATCTGATCGGGTTTCCGCTTTGTGAGACATTTATCTACGAACGCAAAAGCAAAAGCATGTTGTTAGAACAAAGGATGAAGAAATATAAAAACAAGCAAGTTTTTCAGGTTCATTCGGTAGTAGTTTCGTCCGGTACTCGGGGTCCACGAATTTATCCGGTTGTTCAAATATATGAATTCATTTGGCACTATACTCCCTAGGTCCATCCGGTAAAGTAAATAATAAGTTTCATTCGGTACGCGAGGCCCCGAGCTCGTTTGGTGGTTGAATATAAAGATCGTTCGGCAGGATAGATCCTCACCTGGTTCGACGAAGATTTTGATCCAGCTAAACACGTATGATTCGGCACAACTAGGTGATTCGGCACTTATATGGTTCGGCTGTCTCAAATGGTAGAGGATGAACGAAGGCCTGAAGCCCATACTTATAGGCGAAACCTATCAACCGGACCAACCGGTTCGGCACACCCAGAACCGAACAACTGCAGGAAAACAAAGAACGCCATGTGCATGCACATGCCCTACTTTGGGGGGCAAGTGTTGTATGCATTTCCACCACCGAACCAGCGAGCACGGGGACACCACCGAACCAATGCTTCCCCCCTACATGACCGAACCAGAACCTTCTCCCCTAAATGCCGAACCAGATGCCTCTCCCCCTACATACCGAACCAGCTCCTCTACCATCCCCTACCGAGCCAAACCTTGCTCTACTACATGCCGGACCAACCACATCTCCATGCGCACCGAACCAACCCCTTCTCCAACATCTCACCGGACCAACTCCCCTCGCTACCGAGCCGCCTACGGCCGAACCAACTCCACCATGTCCCACCGGTCCAACGGCTACCGGACCAACAAACATGCCGAACCATCCCTCGCCCATCCATCACCGGACCGACCTACCTAAACTACCACCGAACCACCTTTTACCGGATCAAATTCCACCGAATCCTACCGAGCCAAACGTCATCCACTCTCCACCGAACCAAAGCATACCGAATCAACACTGCCAAGCCAGATTGCATCAGCCCAGGCCCACCAGCAGCTATACACATCCAAGACCCTGCCCCCGACCTCACTCTATAAATAGAGGGGCAGGGGTACGACAATGGCAGACAAGTTTGAGAGCTCAAGCACGGAAGGAATTTTCAAACAACTTTCATATATCTGTATACAAAGCTTTGTACTTGTAATCTGAAAGAAAAAGGAGAATAACATATAAAGTGGACGTAGGCACGTTCTGGCCGAACCACTATAAATCTGTGTGTCTTTTACAGTTTAGTCCCTGCTTTTCATATATTTGCGTAAATCACCCAAATCACTAGAAACAACATAAAATCAACTAATTCATACGAATTGGAGGTGTTTGCCCATTTTTGTGCAAACAGTACGATCCATATCTGGTTCTAAACGCCGTCAAAGTAATATTATCCAGCTGATGCTGCCTTAACGTTTCAAGCACTACTCTAAGATAAACTTCATGCTCTCTCTCATTATTAAAGTACACCAAAATATCATCTACGAAGACAAATACGAACCTATCCAAGTTCTCTCAGAAAATCTTGTTCATCGGATCTATAAAGAAAGTTGGCGCATTAGTTAGTCTGACTGGCATCACTAACCATTCGCACGATCCATATCTGGTTCTAAACGCCATCAAAGTAATATTATCCTCTGCTACTCTAAGCTGATGGAAACCTGTCGCTAAATCCAACTGCAAAAAATCTTAGCTCCACTCAACTAATCGAATAAATCGTCAAATTCTAGGCAATATATATCGATTCTTTATTGTTTATCATTCAACTTATGATAATCGATATATAACCTTAACAATCCGTCCGAAAAGTATTACGGCTACTTCCCAAGGCGAAATACTAGGTCTGATAAAATTCTTGCCTTTCAAATTCACCAACTGCACCTTGTGCTTCCTCATTTCAGTAGGTGTCATTCTGCTTGGCGATCTACTAACTGGTTCCGCTCCAAGTACCATCTCTATCAGAAACCTAATGGCCCATTTAGGTGGCGATCCTACTATGGGTACAAAAATATCCACGAACTGTCTAACTACAAAAAATTGATTCAGCTCGTCTTCTATCTCCACAACACCCAACAAAGTATTCACCTTACAGCTTCGGTTTTCTTTGGTATACACAATCTGCTCCCTATAGTGTGGATATCTAAACGATATTTTCCTATCATGATAAAATATCCCAACATCGTACTTACTTAATCATTTTGTACCTAAAATAATTTCGAAGCCTATGAAGTCAAATATGTGCTAACTGCAAATAAATATATGACCTAATAAGTCAAACTTTAGGTGGTCACATCTTATCCCAAGTGTTGCATACCCTCCTACTGGATTTGAAAGCCTTAAGGGACTAACTAGATATGATGGTTCTAAGTTAAGTTTATCTACCAAACAACGAGATATAAAAGAATGTGGTGCACCAGAATCAAACAGAACACTAACTGCCACACCATGATTATAAACATACCTTCAAGCACTGCTTTCTCTTTTTCCACTGTCGTGGGTCTCGAGGTAGCTAGCTCCAATGCATATACTTTGCCCTTTCCATCCTTAGCGGGTTCCTTGCATTGGCTCTAGTAAAGGCCCATCTAATCGCAGTTGAAGCATTTGATATTCTTCTTCCCAACCACCTTCTTTGCCACTCCAAAACGACATACATCTGCAAAATGCCCTTTCTTGTCACACTTAAAACAGACAACTTCTGACTTTCCCTTCTCCAGGCTTTACCCTTCTAGACTCCCTTCTTAGAAAAGAACTTCCATTTCTGACTCTACCATACGTGGATCTTCTTCGCCTTATTCTTCTCCATAAAAGCAACAATTTCCTCATGTCTCAGAGCCATTTCTACTAAAACATCACGAGTATACCTGATATGAGTTAATGTAGCCCTGGCCAATTCAGATTTCAACCCCATAATGAACTTCTCATTTCTTTTAATCATGGTATCCACAATGGCATGACCATATCTTGCCAACTCCTCAAAACCTTGTCGCATACTCTAACACAGTCATCTCTTCCTGCTCTAACTCAGCAAACTTTTTGAGCAAGTTTGACTTTGTCATCATAAACATGAATCTCTTCACGAACATCCTCTTAAACTCAACTCATGTCATCGTTCCTCCATCTATTACAGCCGTCACACTATTCCACCGGTATAAAGCTGCTTCTTGAAGCTGCCTCGTAGCGAGCCTTCTTTTCTGCTCATCTCTGAGCCCCAAATCTGTAAAAATCCTCTCATAGTGCAGCAAGAAGTTCCCTACTTCTATGGCGTCTTCAATCCCAACGAATTGTTTTCCTCCAAAACCTAGCATAGTTCATGCTCAATGCAACGTAATTGTTGACAACGGAAGCTTCCAGAGATCCTCCTCCAACTACTCTAACAGTAACCCCGCTTGCATCAAATTCATGAAAAATTGATACATGACTCCCATGTCAACTTGCGGGACTTTAGCGCCAGTTTTTCCAGCTCGTGCCTAACCTAGGCTCCTTCTAATATTATGTTTGGCATTTCCATCTACAGTGGTGCTTCACCTACCAACATTATCTCTTCGAGAATCCATATCTGCATTCGAATCTTCGTGAGATACAGAAAAATAACCTAACAAAGATAAGAGCCTAGAAATAAAGTGCATACTTATATATAGTAAATACAAGTACGTTACAATAATGTTATCATTTAGCCTAATTTTATCGCTAATTTCTTAGGATTATATTTTCAAAAATTATCTTATTAGGTTAAGATTTTCATAAACCTAAGCATTGATACCAAGTTGTAACATCCCATATCTAGGGGTTCAAAGCTAAGCGCTTCAGGTGTTGCAGTCATTCATAATATTAACTTCCGACCACTAAATATGGCTATTTTAATGGTATCTATAATATCAGAGGCACATGAATATAAAACAAAATCATAGAGTTAAAAAAACAATATTTTTATTACATTTCCAAAATATATTCTACATTCAAATTACATAATCCCATAATAGTTTCACAGGTTCACATAAAATATAGTTATTTCATTAATATATATCAAGAACGACATATGACGATGACCCTTGGTTGACCAATGTATTATATATACAGTACAGTGGAATCAACCCAAAATATAACGACAACTTTTAATTAGCTATCCATCAGCCACCTTCTTGTCACCGGGAGCTTTGTTTGTCAACCAACTAAAACTTGTAAACCTCAACCCTCAGTCTACTCAAATCAATTTTGAGCACCTGAGAATTTAAAGAAAAATAAACTTCGAGTCAGACATAAAGCTTGGTATGAATAATAATATACATCTCAGATATCTGATATTAAATAAGACCACGCCACTTAACGGAATGGGTTTCCCTCACTAATATCTTTTTTAAAATATATCTTTTAGGAATCATAACCTTGCAACCAAAACTGGTTAAATCTGTAAAGCAATATCATGAAAATTTACATATCAGTTATCACATCGACAATCTGTCCATACACTGTACTTTTGTTTGGCTAACTACTAACCATTGGCTGACTCGGGCCTACCGAAAAATATAAAAATCAGACATCTGTTAGATACTCCACTTCTGGATGGTCTGTCCTTGCATACTTCTTTAGGTTTAATTAATTCTAATGGTTTTGCAGGCTTACCAATAACCTTTTTTTTCCTTGTGACAAGCCCTACAAACTTTAGTTTTGGACTAAATTAATTAGGAACTAATAGCTAATGAGCATAGGACACGACCATACACCAGTCTCATCTGGTATTCTAATATCTGAGTTATTTTTCTTAGGGTCATTTACCAATAAAATTTTCGTTGAAAATATTTTCTTTCAAATTGACTTAAACCTTTAAACCATTCTTTGAAAAAGTAAATTATATATATTTTTTACTTTACTCAAATCATCTTGCCATGTTTCATTTTCTTTACACAAAACCTCGTCGATGAAGACGTTTAAACTTCCAAAGTACCCCTTTCGAAACCTTTGAAAGTATTTCTTTCAATACAAGTAAAGCCCTAGGCTGAAGGTCAAAACATATCTTTCAAAATCATACCCTTTGAAATCATTCATATTTCGAAATCATGGAAAAACATTTCTTTCAAAAGCTTTTAAAACCTTAAGCAACCTATCTTTAAACATTTAAACATTGACATTCGAAACCATTCGATAAACCTTTCATTTTAGATCTTTCGAACTAATTGAGGAACTACCCTTTAAAAGTTTTATTTAAAATGTTTCAAAAGCATCAAAACATCAAGCCTTTCTAAAGCATTTGGGTTTAATATATGACATGTAGAAACACCATTCGAAATTACTAAAAATGTCTCTTTCGAAACCATTTGGGTTCTACCATTTATAAAGCAAAAGGGTTAATAAAGCATTTAAGTCGAAAGCATCTCTTTCGAAATCATTTCCTAAGTAAAGAAGTGATGTGTCGAAGCCATCCCTCGAAAGCTTTGGAGAAGGGGCTTAGGTATTTAAAACAAGGTAACTCTTTCGAAACCAATCTGAATTGAAAAGTAAAAAGAGACAATCAAGGATTTCGACCTAGTCGAAAGCTGTTATTTAAAAACAAAGGCGCAACCTCTTAAAAGAATTCTTTTAAAAATAATTGACCCAGTCGAAAGAAGACCAAATTGAAAGCTATTCAATCAAAAGAAAGTCGGATGTATTTTTATTTAAAAACAAAGTACTGCTTCAACCTCTTCGGAACCCCTGCTTTCGCCCAATACCTTCCGCTTATACCCAATTCACTACGTACCAGATATATGATATCATGTGCATTGGTTTCGATAGAGGTGGAGGTAAGGAGTCGGAAGCACTGAAATAGGATAAAGCATGTAGAATTGACATTTTAAACTATTTTTTGTATCTAACCTTTCTTGTTTATCGGATTATGATTGATTACAAATTTTTCTTTTTTAAAAATAAGGCAGACTGTCAGTTAACAAGTTGAATTATATACAAATCCATCTTTTTTATAAATATATAAAACATGAAAATAGACACAAGGAAGAAGTTTAAAAAAAATTAGTTTCAAAGACAACAAGTTTGTTTTTTAGTCCGAATGATAGTTTATAGTGTAAAATGAAAATAATAGTTACAACTATCATTTTTTGATTTACACTAAAAAGCGTCTTTTAGTCTAAAAAGTAAACTTCTTTTCCTTACAACTAAATTTTTCTCCAACTTTTTTCTTGAGCCTAAAAACCACTATATAAAACATTTAAGTCATATACCTTAAATAATTTTATATATCCATTAAAACACTTGGGAAAATTTTATAAAAATTTCCATAAAAATCATTTTCAATATGTTTTTCGACTATATAAATTTCAGGCTCTAAGCCAGTACAATTTGACCGTAATTAATTTTTAATGCAAAATATTATTTTCTTTACTTGAAAATTCATCGAAAATCCACACTAATCCAAAAAATTATGAAAATTAAAACTCATTTCTAAATTATTGTTTCTAATTTAAATTTAAATTCGCAAGGAAATTGGATGTCATATAATAAGGTTTTATATCAAAACATATCACAAAATCTATATGAATTTGCATAAATCATCAACAACATAAGATATACATTTTATCATCCAAAACATGGCAAAACATTTGCAAAAAATTCAGATTTTATAGAAGATTTGTTCTTAATTTAGTGATTTGATTCTTCCTCTTGAATTCTTCTTTTTTGCTTCCTAATGGTAACCAACCTTAGAAAAATGAAGTGAACGTGAGTATTGAAGGGTTAAGGGTATAATGTTACATTATTTTATTAAATTTAACTAATTACATGTCCTAAATAATGTTACAAAAGCATGAATGTTGCATACTCCCAATAAAACGACAACAATTCTTCACTTCTTGTTCCTCACAACACCCAAGCAGAGTTTAGAGTTTAATCTCAAATTTCAAAAGAGTTAAGGAATGCGTTTAGTTATTGGAGTTTGATTTGGTGAATAAAAAATGAGTTGCATGAAGTATAACAAGTAAATATAGATAGATAATTATCTCATTCATTTTCTTATTAATAAAACTAAACTCCAATAACTAAACGCAATCCTTAGCTCATTTTAAAATTAAGATTGAACTCCAAATTCCATTTCAAGCCTATGGAATGATGCGCTTGATAAGAAATAAAAAAAAGAACTGTTGTGATTATGTTTACGTAAGAAACGTGATTGTATCAATTCCTTATTTATTAGAAACTTTTACCACTACTTTTGAGGAAGTTAATAAGCATATAAATGGATTAACTATTAAATAAATATATTCTGTGATGTTTTGATTGATTCGAGTCTAGTTATGTTGTATGCACATCGCTTATTAATATTAACTAAATTATTTGAATGAGTTTAATAAAAGTTGATAAGCTAATTAGCCGAGCTTACTCTAACTTATTATTAAAAAAATCTAGATTTAATAAAACTTGATTAATCTTATAAATTTTATTTAAAAAAGGAAATGGTTTAATAATTAAATCGAATATTTTATAAAATGAATCAGTAACCTGATTAAATGACTTTAGACTCTACACTTACTATTACATCAATAAGAGGCTTATTTAAGCTGAATTTGTGCTCATAAAAATAATTCAAGCAATGTAATGATTTTATTGAGGAAACTCATATTCGATAATGTAAATTATTTAAGCAAAGAAATTATTTAAAAAAAGAGTATTGATCCCTATTTTTGGTGATGTTATGAAAAAACCCCTTCAGAAATTATTATGTAAATTTGGTCTCTATTTTTGAAAATAAAAAAACCACAATGTGCCTTGCAGTTTTCTGATTTTGAAATTCTTTTTTGTTTTTTTAAAAAATTAAATTTTTGAAAAGCATAAGTTAAACTTTCACTTTTTATTAGAAAACTGAAAGCTGGTTTGCGCTTGTTGATTTAGAAAAAACGAGGACTTTTCTTGTAATGTCAGAAACAAGTACTTCTGTGCAAAACCCCATTTATAAAATAATATAAAAGGATATTTTAAATGAATAAATTAAATATTATAAAGGCTTAAAATAATTAATAAACTAGGTCGTTAGCCTATAAAAGAAATGAGACGAAATTCAATAAAAAGAGGTACCGTCCCCTACGTGGACAAAGAAACGTAGCATATCGCTAGTCTAAATCACAAAATGATCATCATCGATCATCAAGAAGTGTCAATTACACTAAGCTAGTAAATATATGAGCTTAGCTTCATGTCCCATAACCACTAGCTTAACATAAATATTTACGAACAAACTGTAAGTCTCCACTCGAAAATTGTCACAAGAAATTCAATCGAACAAGTCCAAGAATTAACCGACGAAGCAAATGCAAGCGTTTCATACCACTTGTTTTACTAAGCCGTTTAATTAGATTTCTCATACGAGTGAGGTAAAGATTTGTATATACTAATAGATTGGAAAACGGTTTAAGAAACGAGCTTTGTAACAAAATAGTGTTGAAATCGTTTTAATGGAAGAGTTTTGATATTTACTACTAGTATAGAAAACCTTTATATTTTTAAAGTCACAAATCACAAAAATGATTGTAGAAACAATCAATCACTAAAATTCACATACGAAGACGTGAATTAATTCCAAAGAAATCGATATCAAATCGATTAAAATGGATATTTCCAAAAATCCCAAAGAAAATGTCATCAAAGTCGATAATAGATGATACAACAAAAGGGAATCAACACGAATCGATAAAATCGGAATTCTTAAACAAAATAGGCAAGCAGGCAAAACACAACAGATTCAGAAGTCTGAAGTAGGTGGTTCAGACGTCTGAATCTGGAAAATTAGAAGTTTTCCAGAACGTAATTCAGACGTCTGAACCAAATGTTTCAGACGTCTGAAATAGGCGTTTTTAGCCTATTTCCTTTCTGTTTGAAATCGAGCCAATTCAGACGTCTGAAATAGGCGTTTTTAGCCTATTTCCTTTCTGTTTGAAATCGAGCCAATTCAGACATCTGAAACTGGAATTCAAAGCATTTCCTGAACCTCGACCAAAAATGGCCAAATGAATATCGGAAGCGATCGGACGAGCAAATGACGACTAAGGATTTACGCCACGCGACAACCCAGCCTTAACGGCTCTTCGATACGCCTCAAATATCAATGTCCAAATATCCATAATAAGATTTTCATAGATTTTGATTTCAAAACACAAATAATTGGAATATACACCAAATCAATCCAAACCAAAATCAATTGCACAAGAATAAGTGTTAGGAATTCATACCTAACAATCGAAGTTAGGAGGAATTTCTGAAATTGGTAAGAGAATGAGTTGGAGAAGAAGAGGAGGAGGCTTACCAAAGCTTCTTTTATAAATTTGGAGCTAGAACTTGATTTGCAAATGGAAACTTGGGCTTGGATTTTTAATTTCTCATTCCTCTCTCCATTGTTGCTAAAGCTTGAGTATTAGGAAATAGAAATGAAGTAATGAAGAGAAGAGGGTTGAAGCTTGGGTCTAATGGGCTGAAACAAAACCAAAGCCCTAAGTGAAAAGGTAGAAAAATTCCACTAACTCCAAACATTTCAAAGTTTATACTCAAAAAGGTCGCAAACATCATTTTGAACTCAATGGGGGTGGTCTCGAGTCCCAATTCGACTGTTTGCAAAAAGTAGCCTTTCGAACACTAATCCGACTAACGATGAATTATTTTAAATAAAATATTTAAATATTCAATCGTAAAATATGCGGGTTGTTACAGTCTCCCCTCCTTAAAGAAATTGCGTCCTCACAATATTTAAGAAGAAAATATAAAGTAACAACCATAAAAGCATATTCAACACAAAAGAAATTTGAAAATAAGAAGTTCACCTCAAAGAGTACGAGAAAGTAAGTCCAGATGTGTTCGCTCGATGAATTCTCTGGATTCCCAAGAACAATCCTTAGGATTTGAGGACCACTGAACTTTCACAAGAGGAACATCTTTACGTCGAAGGCGTTTACTCTCCGAAGCGATAATACGAATAGGATGTTGCTCATAAGTCAAATTAGGTGAAACTTCAATTTCTTCCACGACACCGGGCTCAAGAATAGAATCAGAATCTGGAAGGCATTTCCGCAATTGAGAAACGTGAAACACGTCATGAATAGCAGAAAATTAAGCCGGTAATAAGAAGCGATAAGCCATGGAACCAATACGTTTGGTGATGGGAAATGAACCAATATATCGAGGTGATTACTTTCCCAATCGACTGAAATGCACAACACCCTTCTTAGATGAAACACGAACAAACACAAAATCTCCCACAGGAAATTCTGGTTTCCTTCTTCGGTTATCGACATAAGATTTTTGCCTACTCTGGGCTTCTTTCATCCTATGATGAATAAGGTCAATCTTTTTTAGTGGAATCACGAATGAAATCTGGATCTAAAACCAGCTTCTCACCGGCCTCAAGCCAACAAGAAGGTGATCGGCATGGCCTTCCATAGAGTGCCTCGAAAGGTGCCATACCAATACTAGATTGGAAGCTATTATTATAGGAAAACTCAACAAGAGAAATATGATCTTCCCAATTTCCACCAAAATCAAGAACACATGCACGAAGAAGATCTTCGAGAGTTTGATTCACACGCTCGATTTGTCCATCGGACTGAGGATGATAAGCGGTACTAAAATTAAGCTTCGTTCTCAAAGAATTTTGAAGACTCTTCCAAAATCCACTAGTAAACAATGGATCACGATCACTAACAATAGAAGTAGAAACTCCATGCAATTTAACAATTTCTTTGATAACGAGCTTGGCCAAAAGAGAAACGGTTCGGTTAGACCGAACGGGAATAAAATGGGCGGATTTAGTAAGTCGATCAACAATCACCCATAAGCTATCATGACCCGAATGAGAACGGGGAAGGCCGTCAGTAAAATCCATGGAAATTTGATCCCACTTCCAAATTTGAATTTCTAAAGGTTGCAATAACCCACCGGGCCTTTGATGCTCGGCCTTGACAAGTTGGCAAGTCATGCAACACTTAACAAAGTTAGCAATATCAGATTTCATTCCCTCCCAATAATAAAGTCGCTTCATATCCGCGTACATTTTACTTCTACCGGGATGAATGGTAAATTTAGAACGATGAGAATCTTCTAAAATGTCTTTACGAAGATCACTAACATTTGGCACGATAAGTCTACCAAATTTTCGAATACCGCCACGAGAATCAATATCAAAGTCTCTCAAACTTTCAATACCAATTTTATCCCTACAACTTTGGCTAAGAAGAGCCAATTCGGGATCTAGCTTTTGAGCTTCAAGAATGCGGTCTAAAAGAGAAGGATGAACCTCAAGGCTACATAAAGCCAAAGATGAACATAAATCGGACTCACGATCTCGAATCTCACAAGTGGATTAAATTCCGAGATCATTCCATTCAAATATCATCATAGAAACAACTGCTTGTTGCTTACGACTAAGTGCATCGGCAATGCGATTTCCCTTTCCGGGAGTATAAAGAATGTCAAGATCATAAGATGCAAGGAACTCGAGCCAACGTTATTGACGCAAATTAAGTTCCTTTTGGGAAAATAAATACTTCAAAGATTTATGATCGGTATAGAGAACAAATTTCTCTCCCAAAATATAATGACGCCAAATTTTAAGGGCGAAAACAATAGCCGCGAGCTCTAAATCATGAGTGGCATATCTAGCCTCGGCTGGCTTCAACTGCCTAGAAGCATAAGCAATAACACGTTCTCCTTGCATGAGAACGGCTCCCAAACCAACACGACTAGCATCGGTATAAACAATAAAATCTTGATTCCATTCGGGAATAAAAAGAATAGGAGCATCGGAAAGGAGTTCTTTTAATTTCTGAAAAGAAGCTTCACATTTGTCCGACCAAATGTATTTAACTCCCTTCTTTGTCAAACTAGTAAGAGGCACGGAAATTTTGGAAAAGTCCTTTATGAAACGGTGGTAATAACCTGCCAATCCAAGAAAACTACGGATCTCCGTCACACTCTCCGGTCTCCTTCAATTTTGAATCGCTTCAATCTTTGAAGGATCCACGGAAATTCCGAATTCGGAAATAATATGACCAAGAAACTTCACACGAGATTGCCAAAAGTGGCATTTAGAAAATTTTGCTTTCAATTGATCGCTCCTAAGAGTTTCCGACACAATATGAAGATGCTTTTCATGCTCCTCCTCGGTTTTAGAATACACAAGAATATCATCAATAAAGATGAGAACAAATCGATCGAGAAAATCTTTGAAAACTCTATTCATAAGGTCAACGAAATAAGCCGGAGCATTCGTCACACCAAATGGCATAACAAGCCATTCATAAGATCCATAACGAGTACGGAATGATGTCAAAGGAATGTTATCCTCTACAATACGAAGCTGATGAAAACCGGTTGCTAAGTCTAATTGTGAAAAGACTCTAGCACTACTAAGTTGATCGAATAGATCATCAATCCGAGGTAAAGGATATTTATTCTTAATAGTAAGATCATTAAGCTTGCGGTAGTCAACGCAAAGCCTAAGTGTACCATCGGATTTCTTCACAAAAATAGCCGAAGCTCCCCAAGAAGAGGAACTAGAGCGAATAAATTGCTTCGTCTCCAATTCGGATAATTATTTGCGCATCTCCTCACTTTCTTTATTGGACATACGATAAGGAGGACGAGTAATAGGTAAAGCTTCAGGAATTAGATTAATTCTGAATTCAATTGCTCGCTTAGGTGGTAATCCAAAAACGGGCTCAAATAATTGGAAAATTCACGAACAACATGAATAAGAGAAATGACATCTTCCTCGTCATCATTATCGTCATCATGAGGATTTAAAGAATATAAAGATGCAACCAGGTTGGAATCCGAATCTTTAAGATCAATAGAAATCTGCTTAACATATTGAGGATGTCGAAGATGAATAGTCCGCTCAGGACATAGAATTTGAGCTTCATAGCGGTTAAGCCAATCCATTCCCAAAATCATTCCAAAGCCTAAATAACGCATGACATGCAAATCGGCTCAGAAAGAAAAATCACAAAAAATAATCTCGACATCTTTACAAAGTAAACTAATTGTTGCGGATCCACCAACCAGATTTGCAATTCTCAAAGAAGTCATTAAAGCAACAACACTTAAAGAAAAAGTATCAACAAGTTCCTTTGATATAAAAGAATGGGATGCACCCGTATCAAAAAGAACTCGAATAGGTTGATCACGAAATAAAATAATGCCATCAAGGATAGAATGAGAAATACCTTGACCACGAGAAGTGTTGCTAGGGGCTTGTGCAACATTTAACTTCCCCTCCTTGCCTTGAAGTCTGGGACATGAAGATAAAAGTTGACCCGAACTTTTGCAATAGCGACAAAAGAGAGGTTTCGGACATCTATTGGCATAATGGTCTTTAGAACCACAATTGTAGCATTGCCCACTACTAGGGGCAGAAGTCTTTGCCATTGGAGTTGCTTGCTTCCCTTTCTTATTGGGATAAGGACCTTTGAATTTAATAGGCCTTTTCTTGTTGTTGTTGAATTTTGGTCTGGCACCCACAACTTCAACATCACTTTCTTTATCTGCCTCTTCAAGTCGAAGAGCGATATCAATGAGTTGATCAAAAGAAACTTCTAACTTTAGAAGTAATGGCTTCTTGAGATTTTTGTTCAAGCCATAGACAAATCTTTGGTTCTTCTTCAATGGGTGTTTATATATTCGACCCCGTATTTAGAAAGTGACTCGAATGATGCGACATAGTCTGCCACGGAGGATTCACCTTGAACAAGGTCTATGAAACGACGAGCCAATGTCACCTTCTCAGCTTCTGGCACAAATTTTAACTCGAATCGTTTTCGGAATTTCTCCCAAGTAAGATCCGCTTCAATAATTTCAGAAATAAGAAGCACATACCAATCTAATGCTCTTTCTTGGAGCATACTTGAAGCCACTTGGACACGGTGAAGATCAATTAGATTGATGCGAGTAAAGATGCGATCACATGTTTTGAGCCAAGCTTGGACTTGAATGACGCTTTCGGAACCCTTAAGTAGCTTCCCACCCAAGTTGGTATAGTCACTGCACAAACGTGCAAATCCGAACTTAGGGTGAGTAGGCACTTGGATTGGATCCGGTAGCTTGAGCATTCTTCACAAGATCTAAAAACTGTTGGGCAGACATAAATACTCCATCCTAAGGAGTAGCACTAGATTGGCCGGCGCTGGGATGGCCAAGTCTAACCATTTCTCTTCTTTAAGAAAGAAAGAAAGAAGAAAAAGGTTATTCACAAAATAATTATCAAACAATCATGATTGATAAAACAAGGCGTCACAAAGAAAATAGGATAGAAAGGTTCGAAGACCCGAATAAAATTGTTGGGGGCATTTTCATCATAAAATCAAAGCCCTGGAAAGTACCACCGGGCCGGCTCCACATCATTCCTGCCGAACCACCCACCTACTGAGCACGGCCGAATCGCACTACCGAACCAACTTGCCACCGGTCCAAACCCACCGCCGAACCAATCTCCTACCACCGAACCAACCTCCACCGGACCAACCCCATCTCCATGCTACCACCGAACCAGCCTCTTACCGAACCAACACCCAAGACCATCTACCATCAATCCAAGATCCATCCACCCATCACCGATCCATGTTACCACCGAACCATGCTGCTACCGGTCCAACTCCATCTACCACTACCGAACCAACATAAGGATGGCATACCGGACCGACACTACCAGGCCAGATTGCACCAGCCCAGGCCCGCCAGCAGCTATATACATCCAAGAAGCCTGCCCCCAGCCTCACTCTATAAATAGAGGGGCAGGGGTACAACAATGGCAGACAAGTTTGAGAGCTCAAGCACGGAAGGAACTTTCAAACAACTTTCATATACTAATATACAAAGCTTTGTACTTGTAATCTGAAAGAAAAAGGAGAATAACATATAAAGTGGACGTAGGCACGTTCTGGCCGAACCACTATAAATCTGCGTGTCTTTTACAATTTAGTCCCTGTTTTTCATATATTTGCATAAATAACCCAAATCACTAGAAACAACATAAAATCGACTAATTCATACGACTTGGAGGTGTTTGCCCATTTTTTGTGCAAAAATTTTTGGTGCTTTCACTGAGAACCAAGCTAGAAGCTACAACTTCTCCTACTCAACCTTCTTCCTCACAGCATCATTCCTTGCTCCGACAACATGATTTCCATGCAGAGGAGAGATGTTAACAAAGGAAAGAACGTTGCAACTAGCAGTATCCCAAATCCAGTGGCCCCAAATCAAGAGAATCATCCCGTTTTAACAGCAATACCAGATGAAAATCAGGCAAATCCAACAGCCCCCGCCGCAGAACAACCAATTACTAGGGCAGATCTAGACAGGGTTGTGGCTGAAGTAACTAACCGCTTCGCATCTCAACAAGAAGCCTTGGTGGACCAACTCATGTCACGCCTAAGGGATGCTGAAGAATCCAACCGCAACACCGAATCATGGGGCGAGTCCCAATCTGGAGGATCTGAAAGGCGACAAAGACCTTTCTTCTTCGAAGAGGTTAACAACAGAAACAGCCATGGTAGGAGCCGAGCCCGGTCTCAGCCCGAAGTCCGACCCGAGGAAACACTTGGAACCGAACCCAACGGGGGAGGTGCCAGGCAAGGGTCGGATGTAGCTGATCCTGTCATGCTACCTAACCATGAAAACACCAGTAGACGGGGCCGAGCTGGAGTCCAGCTCGAAGTTGGACCCGAGGAAGCGCTGAGAACAGAACCCAGCAGGGGAAGATCAAGGCAAGGGCCAACTATGGCTGACCCCAGCATGCCCCCAGAAGAGCAGAGACAGCCTTTGAAGAATGTTAGGAGTGACAGACGATACCATCCCTACAAGTCATCTGGACGGAATCAATCCCGCAGGGAAGAACCAAGCTCATTTTTGTCCGCTCCAAGTTCTGATGAAAGGATGGCGCGATTGTTCAGAGAGTGCGTCCAACGGGAGCAAAGGGATTGGGGGATAAGTGCTAGGGTAACCAGCCCCTTCACCCGCAATATTGAAACTTCCATCACCCCCGGAGAATGGAAAATGCCAACAACGGAACCTTACAAGGGAACCTCTGACCCCATCGTACACTTACAGAGGTACACCCAGCATATGCTCATGAGCGGAGCAATAGAGGGAGTGTTGTGTAAATGCTTCCCACTATTCTTGGCAGATCTAGCTACCTCCTGGTTCTGCCACCTACCCCAAGGGTCCGTCAGCTCATGGGAAATGTTGAAAGAAAAGTTCATCAGCTAGTTCCGCATTCATGTGGAGCAACCCAAGGACGCTTATTCCTTATCTAATATCAAACAGAAACCCGGAGAGACATTGCAACAATATCTAACCCGATTCAACGCCACGGCAACCGCAGTCCAAGATGCCGACGAGAAACTTATCCTAATGGCCCTTTGCAGTAGTGTACATCCCGATACTAAATTTGCTAGAAGACTAACCAAGGAAAAACCAGCTACTTTACCTGATTTCTTCCATGAAGCTGGAAAGTATATGAGACTTGAGGACGCTGCCACTGAGAGGCAATCAGGGTAACAGGCTAAGACAGCTACAGACAGGGTCCCTGCTGCGCCAAAGGATGTTCGAAGAAATGACTCTAGAGACAATGTTGGGGGCAAAAAGGGAGAAAAGCGCTTATATCGACCAGGACCAAGATTTGACTCTTACACTCCTTTGAATGAAACAATCGAAAACATCTTCCTAGCCACTCAAGACGAAGTTAGATACAAGCGCCCTCCGCACAAGAAGGAGTCGGATAACTCACTTAAATCAGGAAAGTTCTGCCGTTTCCACGAATCCCACGGACATGAGACCGTTGAATGCCACCATCTCCGAGACTTGATTGAAGAACACATCAGAAGGAGGAGACTGGAGCGCTATGTAAAAGGCCAGAACAGGACTTCAACTCCTGCCAATGAGAATCCTGGACTACCCTCCCCAGAAACAGGCGGGGGAAATCACAACACCAGCGGCTCTAGTCAAGAGAAGATAGAGGTCCACACCATATTAGGAGGACCGCACGTCGCCGGCAGAAGCTGGGCGGAGATGGAAAGATACGGTAAGTCACTGAGGAACGCTGAAGGCTGCGTTAATTCTGTTATGGAAGAACGCCACCCGAAACGGAAAGAGAATTACGACATCACATTCAGTAGGTGTGATCTAGAGGGAAGACAATACCCGCACATGGATCCTATGGTCATCTCTGCATGGTTCGGACCCGCCAAAGTTTTCCGAATTTTAATAGACACTGGGAGCTCGGTGAATATCCTATTCAAGCATGCTTTCGACAAAATGAAACTATCAATGAAGGATGTGTCTCCCTGTAACAAGCCACTACATGGTTTCACTGGAGATGCGAAGATACCCCTCGGGCAACTGGACCTTTTTGTTGAAATAGGAAGTCATCCCCGCTCCGCTGTGCGAAAACAAACATTTGTACTAATAGAGAACCACTCGGCCTACAACGCCTTTTTGGGAAGACCAGCCTTGTCTGACTTCCAAATTGTCCTAGCCCCGTGGTGCCTGAAGATGAAATTTCCAACCGATAACGGAATAGGAGAAATAGAGGGAGATCAAGACGCTGCTCGAGACTGCTATGTAACTGAACTTCGCAATAACCGCAGAAAAGATAAAGGGAAAAATGCAGAGACTACTCTCTGCATGAAAAGCTTGGAAGCATAGCAACTAAAGAAAGCCCCTCCTCTTCGATATACCAGTGATCCTTTCAACGAATTAGACCCCAGGGACAAAGAGGAGGGGGACACCGCCGAGCCTGCAGAAGCTATGGAATTCGTATCTGTAGACAAACACGACCCAAGTAGACTGCTGAGAATCGGGTCTCAGTTAAAAAGAGAATTAAAGAATCAACTCATTGATTTTCTTCGCCACAACATGGATGTATTTGCATGGACGCACGCTGACATGACGGGAATCTCCCCAGACGTAGCATGCCACATGCTGAACATAGATCCCACCAAGGTGCCAGTGAAGCAGAAAAAGAGGACCATGGGGGCAGAACGATCAGCAGCCCTCGAGGAAGAAGTAAAGAACTTACTTGCCAATGACTTCATATGTGAAGCCATCTACCCGGAATGGATCGCCAACCCGGTACTGGTAAAGAAAGCTAATGGGAAGTGGCGAACATGCATCGATTTCTCCAACTTAAATGACGCTTGCCCGAAAGACTGCTTCCCGCTCCCCCGAATCGACCAACTCATGGACAGCACTGCCGGGCATGAACTCTTATCCTTTATGGACGCATACTCGGGATATAACCAGATCCCTATGCACGCCCCCGATCAAGACCACACTAGTTTCATCACTGACCGGGGATTATACTGCTACAAAGTAATGCCTTTTGGACTTAAAAACACCGGAGCTACTTATCAGCGCCTTGTCAACAAAATGTTTGCGGAATTAATAGGACAAACTATGAAAGTTTATGTGGATGACATGCTGGTAAAATCGAGGAAAGCCAGCGATCATATAAACCACTTGGACGAGATGTTTCAAGTACTTCGCCAATATGGAATGAAATTGAACCCTCTAAAGTGCTCCTTCGGAGTATCATCGAGAAAGTTCTTGGGATTCATCGTTCATGCCAGAGGGATTGAAGCAAACCCCGAACAAGTTCGAGCTTTGCAAAATATCAAGATACCATCCACTCGAAGAGAGATGCAAAGCCTAAACGGGAAAGTGGCCGCCCTAAGTAGGTTCATCTCTAAAGCAACCGACAAATGCATCCCTTTCTTCGAAGCTCTAAAGAAAGACTAAGGAAAGTTCGAATGGACTGACGAATGCACGACAGCCTTCCTTAACTTAATCGGACACCTCCAGAGACCACCAGTACTCTCAACTCCAAATGAAGGCGAGGAACTATACCTATACCTTGCTGTATCGTCCCACGCTTTGAGCGCCGCTTTGGTGAGAGAAGACAACCGCGCGCATCGAACCGTATACTTTGTAAGCAAGAGATTCACAGGGGCAGAAGCCAGATACCCTAAACTTGAAAAGCTAGCATACTGTTTGCTTATCACGTCACGGAAACTGCGACACTATTTCCAGTCTCATTCCATCAGAGTTTTAACCGATCAACCGCTAAGGCAAGTGCTCCATCGCCCCGACACTTCTGGGCAATTACTTAAGTGGTGCATCGAACTAAGTCTATATGATATCACTTACCATCCTCGCACCGCTATCAAGAGGCAAGCCATAGCTGATTTCATTGCCGAATTCACTACTAACGAAGGTAAGGACCAATCTGAAATAGCAGAAGATATCAAGTGGAATCTCTTCGTAGATGGAGCGTCAAACGAACAAGGCTCGGGGGCAGGTGTTGTGATAATCACCCCCAGGGGAAGGAAGCTGCACTACGCCCTAAGGTTGGAATTCGCTGCCACCAACAATGACGCAGAATACGAAGCGGTGATAGCTGGATTAGAACTGGCTTTGGAGATTGGAGTCTGCTCTTTATGTCTCCATAGTGATTCTCAACTCATTGTAAATCAAATATTTGGAGACTTCCAGACTCGAGGAGAACGACTTACATCATATCTGAAAAAGACCAAACTGCTGCTCAATCAATTGAATCACTATCTAATCAAACACATTCCTCGAGAAGAGAACCAAGAGGCCGACGAACTAGCAAAGCAAGCTAGTATGAAGAACATCACTATTTTAGGAGCATTAACCATCTCAAAACAGCTGGCACCAAGTTTCGAGCAAGTGAATCTTTCGACGAAGAAACTTGGATGACTCCTATCCGGAAATATTTACAAGATGGCACACTGCCCGACAGGCGTAACGAAGTCAAGAAAATCTTAAGGAAAGCTTCCCGCTATACATTACAAGAAGGCATCCTCTATCGGCGCGGCTTCTCTAATCCCTTATTAAGGTGTATCGCTGGAAGGGAAGCCAGGGAAGTCTTATCCAACATCCATCAAGGAAGTTGCGGAGATCACACTGGAGGGCAGACTCTGGCAAAGAAGATACTCCGATATGGATATTACTGGCCCACTTTAAACAAAGATGCCTTGGACTTCGTCAAGAAATGCAACAGATGTCAGAAATTCGCCAAGATTTCTCGACTACCCACAAATGAAATTACTCAAATGACCAGCCCTTGGCCCTTTGCAGTATGGGGAATTGACTTAATTGGCGAACTGCCAACGGGCCGAGGCGGAGCAAATATGCTATAGTGGCAGTTGACTATTTCACCAAATGGGTGGAGGTGGAACCTCTAAATAAAATATCCTCGACAAAAGTTATCAACTTCTTGATCAAAAATATTCTGTGCAGGTACGGAGTCCCACTCAAGATCATATCAGACAACGGACTTCAGTTTGACAGCGAAGAATTCGCCGATTGGTGCCAAGAGCACGGAATTCACAAAAGCTTCTCATCTGTAGCTTATCCTCAAGCAAACGGACAAGTCGAAGTTGTCAACAAGATTCTCAAAACCTTAATCAAGAAGAAACTTGAAAAGTCGAAAGGCGCTTGGGTGGACGAACTTCCTACGGCACTTTGGGCCTATCGCACATCTTACAGAACTTCAACAGGGCATACTCCTTTCTCTTTGGCATACGGATTGGAGGCCATGCTCCCAGTTGAAACTATAGTGCCCTCTCACCGTAGGATCCACTATAACCCGGAAGAGAACGAAGAACTCCTCCTCATGTCTTTGGATCTAATTGAGGAGAGAAGAAACGATGCAGCACTCAAAGCAGCGGCTCATAAGCAAAAAGTTGCAGCACAATACAACTCCAAAGTCAAGCAACGCAGCTTACAAGAAGGAGATCTTGTCCTCAAGCGGATTTTCCCACGCCCTGGAGCACTAGACCCAATCTGGGACGGACCCTACGTAATTCATAAAGATCTCCGCAACGGAGCCTATATTTTGTCAACAGTGGACGGGGAGGTGTTCCAGAAGGCATGGAACATCCAACACCTCCGTCGATACTTTTCTTAACTTGTACTGCCCATATGAAGTGAATTAACAAAGAGGATCAGTGGACGTAGGCATTTTCGTGCCGAACCACTTTAAAAATCTTGTCTCTTTTTAACTTGTTCCTTTATATCTTGGCTACTTGTTAACTGTATCCTTTTCTGTTGAACAAAAATTTTGTGTAGTGGCACCTCCATCCAAGCCACACCAGGGCACGGCCTCATCTGGACAAGGCCTAACGGGTACTATGCGATTCTATGCACTCGCCAATGAGACACTTTTGCTCCAGCATCCCTCTGCTGCGGGTTAACTCATTGCTCGCGACTGCCCTTAAAGCCAACTGTAATGAGCCGATTATAAGCCATCACGAATGCCGACTATAGCCGATGGCAGCTCATTACGGTGTTCGGCTTGCCGGCAACTGTGAACCTACTTTAAGCCCCAACATAAGGTGTGGCCAGCCAAGGGTAGTTCACGGTTGACGATCGGCACCCACGCTAGCCGGCCACAGTAAATCGAATAATACCCACGATTACGGGCCATAATGGCTCGGGTAGTTACTATGCGCGATCTCGGCTCCGATATGTCTTAAGTGTGGCTGTGGTAAAAAAGAAAACTCCCCGCGGAGGCATAAGATGGGTGACAAATGTCTCCAAGACCCACAGCTAGGGAAAGTGACTACAAAACCCGTTTGCCACGAACTTAAGCACATCGACGGCCTTCCGTGACTGGAAGTTTTACTTTTCCTATATTTCCATTCCATTTAAATACTTTTCTCCTATCCTGTGTAACAATCCCTAAAGTACAGGACACCGACTAGGAGACATTCGCTCATAAGGATCGGAGCCCGCAAACTGGATAACAAGACACTCAGCTGTATCCATGACCAGTTACACAAGACGCTCAAAGCTGCCCCCCTGCAACTAAAACATGAAGGGCGGTACTCTCTTCTCTTGCACATAAACATGTGACTATAACTTATTTATACATCACACTAACATTGCAAAACATGAGATTATATTTCAAGCAAGAGCTTAGCATCAAACACAACTAAGTCACAGGCATATGCATAGTTATACTTCTTATGCAGCACATCAAAATAATAACAGCATTCAAAATATAACAGAATCAGCTTGTGTTATAAACTACATAAAGTCGTTCAATGACATAATTACAGCTCGAAAATACATTAATGTTTTTGAACTAGCATATACAGGAATGTCAGGCAGACCAAATAAAATAACCAGCTGCATTAGTGCTAATCACTACACCTCAGAATCAGCTCTCCGAATTTACTTGGTTGCTGGATCGGAACTCCCAGCATGTTGACCAGAGGTCCCACCTGTCCAATTCAGGAAAAGAATCCATCAGATAAACCGCAAACGATCAAGTTATGAAAAGCTGAAAAGGAAAAACTCACCAACACCCTCATCGCTACCTTCTCCTCCTTTGAGAACTGGGCGGTAATCATATCCATCCTGAATGCCGCTCCACCTTCCTTATCTGCATCGGCCTTGGCCTCCTCCAAAGCCCGGAGATATATCCTAGCCATGATCCGGGGATAGTCATCCATCCAGGATAGATCACCCTGCTTCCAGGTACGGAAGTACATATCCTGCAACATCTCATCCATCATCCCCTCATTCTCCTCAAACTCCCTCACCCGGGCCTCGGAGGACAGTAACTTAGCGACGGCAACATCCCTCTCCGATCGATATCTCAAGCGGTCAGCCTGGAGAGACCTCCTCATTTCCTCCATCTCTTCCTTTAGCCTGGCCTGAGCAAGCTCTGCGGCCTCAAGCCTCCCAGATAACTCCTCTACTTGCTCGAGATCCGCCCTCCGAACCTCGTCCACCGTAGCAATGGCTATGTCAATACGCTCCTTGCAGGCGGCCTCCATCTTTCGCAACTCAGCTTTGCTAGCCTCCTTCATGGTTTTCTTTAGTCGTCGGAAGGCCGCCTCATGCTGGGATATCTGGATAGCCTGATCGACAAGCTGTTTGGCCTGATCAGAAACCTGTAGCCGCAACCGGATGTTAGCACTTCCGATTTCCTCCCCAGCCCTGGCCAGTCGAGCGTGATGTTCCATTAGCCTCTTGGTTTCCTCAGCCACCCGATCGATGCTTGCCTTGGCCTCATTCCCCATGGTCACAATTCGAGTAGTAAGCAAATCGAGGTCTAACGACTTAGCCTCATCAAGCACCCGTACCACGGGATTGCGGGGAAGAAGATGCTCACCCGTGGCCTCGTCAAAACAGATATCCTGAAAACTCGGGTCCAGATCCGGGTGGCCGGCAAATGGGTTGCGATCCAAACCAGGACGGTCTATCGGAGTGACAGTTGGATTTTCGGACGGATGGGGGGAAGGCATAAACTCAGTATCCTCCTCAGTAATATCATGGATGGGCTGGACTGGAGGCTGAGGGCCAGGAGAAGGTTCAAACGAAGATCGGCCCCTCTTCCTCTTTTGCATGTCTTCCTCAATGACTCCAAGAAGGGGGCGATATCTAACTACATCCCCAAGACGGCTAGTTGGCGGCTTTGGTTTGGCAGAAGCTTTGAGTAGCTTATACTGTTCGAGGCGGCGCCGGATATCTGATGACTTGGCCGCCTTACCTGCTCCTGGAATAAAAACCAAGTGTTACGAACATACAATGATCCATAATTCAAGAAATATGTTAAGAATGAGAATGCACGTCTGTTATACAAACCCCGCGGAGGAGTGGGATACTGCAATAAGTCCTAAATCTCATTCCAGGACGGAAGCGAACCATAAAATATTCCTAAGTCCCTATCGAAAATGGAGTCTGCAGAAGTCAAAAGTTCACCTTGAATCGCTGGAGTCGCCTTAGCTGAAGAACTCTCAGAGAATGGATCGGCGCCAGCCCCAGTCTTGTCAACCCTCTTAGCCTTCTCAACCAAAGCCGATCCTTCCTCCGACTCCCCAAAAGCTTGACGGAAAGCATCATCCGTCCACTCATGAATCTCTCCCGCTTGCCCGGAGGTTAAGGCACCAACGCCACTACCGCTCTGTCCATCTCCTCCTTCACCTTCATCTCTATCTTCCTCCACATCTTCCTCTCCCGGAGCAATTGGGCAAGTGCTAGGAGAGGGACCATCAGACTTCTTAAGTTTCTTACCTCCAACAACGGGAGGCTTTGTAAAAGGTTCCCTCTTGCCACTCTTCACCGTGGCCCCTACCTTGGCTTTGGTAGCCTTCTCCTCAGCCGTGTCTCTCTGCTTAACCACGGACTGGTGTGGCAGGATCAAGTTGTGCTCCAGGAGAGTAGCATTCCTGATCAGGAAAGAAGCCGACATGTCCCGTCCTGAAATGGCCTTTATTTTCGCAGCCATCTGGACCAGGGAATCACTCTCTACGACTGCAAAGCCACCTGTCGCTAGCAAGAAATAGAAGCATATCAGAAGGAGCACGGCAGTCGGAATAAGGAAACTGTAAATAAAGTTCAACTTACAGCCAGAAGTGAAGAGGCGGAAAGAGATAGAATCATCCTTGATGAAAAACCATTCTTTCTTAAACATCGTGAACTTTGAGTATAAGTCCAAGACCGGTTTGAAGGGCACGGCCGCTTCTAAACTAACATATGAAGACCCCTTCTAGTAGCCTCTCAGATTATACAAGTATCGGATTTCCCGGTTAGAAGGGGGGCATCCATACCTCCTCTAGAAGATAACAAATAAGCACACCAGGTAGCATAGGAATTGGGCTGGAGCTGGAGAGGGACCACCTTCAGATAGGTAATGAAGCTAACTATCCATGCATTGATCGGAGGAATGGCCCCACACATGAAATGGTACCTACTGTATGCAAAATATCCTTCGGGGGGATTATGGCATCACCCCGTCTCCCGGCAACAGCATGCGAGCCCTGTCAATCCCGAAGGAACGAGAGATGACATCAAGCTGCTCCTCCCTGAGGGAGCCAGGAAAACAATCGGGTGGGGAATTCAAGAGCTCCTGGGGGCCATACCCATCTACCAGCAATCTCGGAGCAGGCCCAGGACGTTCGGCCCGAACTGGGGGCACTATGGAGGACTCTGCTCTGTCCTTGGACTTCCGTTTATCGGATCGGGTTTCCACTTTGTGAGACATTTATCTGCAACACAAGGAAACATATTGTTTGAACAAAGGATATAAACAAGCAAGTGTATATAGTCCAAAATTCCACTCATAAATCAAAACGCTCAAGCTCCTAGTATCATTCGGTAAAGAAATGTAAAATTTCACTCGGTATTTAAAGTCTCAGGGTTCATCCGGTGGTTCAAATACATGTTCATTCGGCATTTCCCCTTCTCATTCGGCAGTTCAAATCCACGAGTCCATCCGGTAAGTTAAGTATAAGTTTCATTCGGCAGAAATTTCATCCGGCAGAATAGGGTCGTACCTAGTTCGGCGAAGATAAGCGTTTGGTCCGGTACGAATAGGAGTTTGATTCGGCAATCAGTTGATTCGGATAAGCGTTTGGTCCGGTACGAATAGGAGTTTGATTCGGCAATCAGTTGATTCGGCTATCTCAAAACGATAAAGGATAACAGTAACCTGAAGCCCCTATTTATAGGCACAACTCATCGACCAGACCAACTGGTTCGGCATACCCAGGACCGAACGAAGCTATCTCAACTGCGGGAAAACAAAGCGCGGCATATGCTGACATATACCCCACTTTGGGGGGCAAATGTTGGGGGCGTTTTCATCACGAAATCAAAGCCCTGGAAAGTACCACCGGACCGGCTCCACGTCATTCCTGCCGAACCACCCACCTACTGAGCACGGCCGAATCGCACTACCGAACCAACTTGCCACCGGTCCAAACCCACTGCCGAACCAATCTCCCACCACCGAACCAACCTCCACCGGACCAACCCCATCTCCATGCTACCACCGAACCAGCCTCTTACCGAACCAACACCCAAGACCATCTACCACCGATCCAAGATCCATTCACCCATCACCGATCCATGTTACCACTAAACCATGCTGCTACCGGTCCAACTCCATCTACCACTACCGAACCAACATAAGGATGGCATACCGGACCGACACTACCAGACCAGATTGCACCAGCCCAGGCCCGCCAGCAGCTATATACATCCAAGACCCCTGCCCCCAGCCTCACTCTATAAATAGAGGAGCAGGGGTACAACAATGGCAGACAAGTTTGAGAGCTCAAGCACGGAAGGAACTTTCAAACAACTTTCATATACTGATATACAAAGCTTTGTACTTGTAATCTGAAAGAAAAAGGAGAATAACATATAAAGTGGACGTAGGCACGTTTTGGTCGAACCACTATAAATCTGCGTGTCTTTTACAATTTAGTCCCTGTTTTTCATATATTTGCATAAATAACCCAAATCACTAGAAACAACATAAAATTGACTAATTCATACGACTTGGAGGTGTTTGCCCATTTTTTGTGCAAACAAAAATCCTATGGCACGACTCTTAAGATGGACTTGGGACGATGATCCTTGTTAAATTATTCTACATTGTTCCGAAGTTTGGCTCTGATACCAAGCTGTGACACCCTACCTCTACACCCACGCTAGCCATGGACACTACAGTGTAATGCCGTCAACTAGCGCGGAGAATAAGGCTGTTGAGGAGCGACCATCCATGTAATTGCTTTGTGCGAGTACCGATATGCCAGATAAAAATATAACTTGCATTTCAAGAAGGAATCCGACATACCGATGCAAACTCAAAGCTACTATACAGTAGCTATAATATCTTCGGAAACAAATATAGAAATATCATAACACAAATCAGTCATAGAAGTTCATATCTCAAAGGCGGAAACAGATATGAATATTACACATGAAAGTGTATATCAGAGTGGTGGTTAAACAAGATCCACAATATCACAAAAGAATAGTTACAAGTGCTACACAAAAGAATAAGTATACATCAATGAGTCTATATCTCAAATGTATACAACCAAGTACTACTAATCTAAGTAGTTAGCCAAAAGTCGGGATAATAATCCCAGATGAGAAGTCAAGCAGAAGCACTTGTAACATCCCGGTCTGACCCGAGTATTATTTAATAAGAAAATAACAAACAGATCAGTCTAACTATAAATATTAGATAAAATGATATAGAATAAGAGATATGACAAAAACGTGATATAACCATAAAGCCATATACTATGATAAGTATGTAATTGAAAATCATCTAGAGATTAATCAATATCACAAGAATCTTCTCAAAGATCAAAAGAATTTCATACTCCTTAGTTTTATTCACCAAGTCACAAATATCGACATCATATCAATGCCATCATAAAGGCTGGTGGATCACAAATTCTAGAAATCATCAATAGAAATCCAAAAATCACAAAAAAGGGGAGGCCTATCACAAAACGGGAGCATGAAAGCTCACCAACACGTGTACCACAAACGGGACGCTATCCTATGGTCGCTAACCATAGAGCCGGTGCAGCGACGTAGTACAATATCGGTACGCCCGAGGAACCTGTAATGACCCACAATATTCACACAACTATGATATTGTGATTCAAACAAGTATAAAGTATTGAAGTATATTTGTGCACACATTTGGACTTGGGGGTAAATTTGTGATTTCCCATCTATTAAAACCCTAGCCGTGAGTGGATTATAAAAAAAAAAAAGAAGGATGTGGCCGCGGTTTTCATTTTAACTCTCTCGTTACAAAACAAAAATAAAATGGCCGAAGCCCTAGAAATCAGATTGGGGGAAAATTATTTTGCCGTATCAAATGGCGTTGGATTCGTGAGAAAAAGGGGGAAAGCTATGGCAATATCTAGGGGATCGACATCTCATATAGCTACGTGAGTGTTCTTAATCACGATTTGGCAATAAGACCTATCTCAGGCAGCCGTGGTTATATTTCTGTAAATTAATCTGTGTGTATGGATGCTTTGCGTGCATTAATGCTTGTTAATGATTGTTTGATCTTTAGTTGCTTGCATATCCATATATTGATGAATATCAAGTCTGATTATGTTCATATCTGAACCTGAGATGATATTTATTCACTATTAGGTCACGATACACTGATTTAACACTATGTATTACTGCCAAATGAATTGTTTAAGTGCACTCATACCAGACGTATCATGTCTGACACTGTTGATTGTCTCGACAATCTCCTGGGGTGTCTCATTCAACAAGGCAGTTCGGGATGATGTTTTTACAGGTTGCTATGCACATATTGATGAGGTGATGATTTAAGAGATGGAGTTAAAATGATTTATACTGCATGTAGATGATATGAAGAAAGTATTTAAGTATTTTTATTGTCATTTCTTATGTACTGCTGAACTAAAATATGTATGTAATACCATGAACAGTGAACCATCATGTGTTAGATTGATTTGTATATAAATCTTGAAAACTGTATTGTCTTATATGTAATTGCGAGTTTGAAACTGAAACATTTGGATCATTCAGTTTTTATATATATCTTCTGAAATTTGTATTTGGAGAATAACTGGTGTCAAGGCAGTATACACAAGTGTTTACACTTGTGTATATGTGTAGACACATAGATCTGCTGAGTTTTGTGATTTAAAGGATTTTTATGGATTTTGTTCAAGTTTCCTTTCAGAAGTTTTGGGGAAAACTTTTATAAACTTATCTTGATGGATTATTTCCATATTTGTGCACAAGCATATATGGATCTGGAGTTTGATTTTTGTATGTAATTATCATATCTGAGAATGTATATATATATTTATTTGTTTTGGCAAGTTGAGTGCCTTGAATGTGAAAAGCAAAGATGAGATATATATATATATATATATTTTTCTCTATGTTATGGTCTTTTCTGAGTTCAAGTTACTTAGTCCTGTGATATTTGATTTTTGATGAGATATTTGATATTTGATATTTGCTATTTGATATTTGATATTTGATCTGTGAAAAGCAAAGATGAGATATTTGATGCCGCAAATCTTTGAAGGAAAGATGGATTTTTTTGATGCTTTCAAATGCATTATGATTTTTGGGAAATGAAATTTTCTATGTTAAGTGGCTGTTGCTATTCGAATCTGTATATAGCATATAGCTAATATATGTTCATGTGATAGATTCTTGAATTATATTGAGGACTTGCCATATAAATTAAAATACGTGCATGCCTTTACTTTACATTTCTAAAATGAATAAACACAGTTTTGGATAAGTTTTGCAAAAGAAAGTAAACTGTTTTATATTCATAAGTATTCTAGAAATGGATTACAAGTCCATGTATTATCTTGAGATTTTTATAAAAGGAACTTGTTAGTTTCCAATTGTTTGTGTTAAAAATATTTGTATGATGCAGAATAGCTTTTGTTCTTGCATCAGTGACATGTTTTTGTTTTAAAGAAGGATAGTTGATGTAAATTCATCTTTTATGTCTGAATATAACTTGCATAAATGAGAAAGAGGAAACTCGATGACCTCATTTTTATATAGTTGGATTGGCAATCCTTTGTTTATACATATAATTATTAATATTTTGTTGGTGCCAAGGCTTCATTGCCTATTCATTAATATCATTGCTTGAGCTTGTGTGTTGGCGAGGCCGTGCACACATGTATTTATATGTGTGTGTACGCGCAGCCATACCTATAATTGTGCTATAGCAAGAGTTGAGTTAAGTAAAGGATCTCTATGATTTTTATGATATACTCAGGAATTCTGATATTTCCTGTCTGCTTGTGTATCTTTTGTGTCATATTGAAAATAATTTTTATGAAATGGGTTTATCTTTATATTAAAATGCTATGTGTGAATGCTTTAGCTAAATTTTCTTAAACTCTGATTTAATAACTAAAGAGATTGGTATATCTTCATATATGCTAATCTATGTTTTAAGAATATACCAATATTTCTATATTGGTAATAGTGGATCCTGGTTTTGGTTTTGAAGGTAGATGACCCTGTGTTTTCATTTAGCATATATTTCTTTATGCAAAAAAAAAAAAACAAATTAGCCCATGATTTGGCCACTAGAAAAGTAGGGTCATCTCATTTGGTATCAGAGCTATGTTGGTAGATAACATAGCAAAAATTTAATTTGTGTGAATTTGTTTGTATTGACTGCTTTGGTTGCATTGTTTGAATTGATTGCTTTGGATGATTTATTTGAATTACATCAATGTTAATGATGTTTCTCCTTACTATTACTTTGTTTTGAAAATTGTTTAATCAATCATATAACCTGATTACAGAAATGAGTTTATGACTCAGTTTTTATAAGAAAAGAACCTGATTAATTTACTGAGAAGTAGGGTATTGAATAATAGTGGATTAGGCAGTATGAACAGAGAGGTTTATGCTCATGTCTAGTTCATTTAAATTTGCTATGAACAAAGAAGTATTATAAAAATTATTTAAATTTCTGAAGTGGTTATTATGGATGAGATGGATGTTTGTTTGTGCATTTCTATTTGGAGTTTTGTATGTCAGTTTTCCAAGTTAAAATGGTTTGAGCATTTTTATTATTCTATTCTTATTATTGTCAAGTACGGATTTAAATTATTTAGAACATAGGCAGCAAGATAGAAATCTGGCTCATGCTTATTTTCTAAATAATAAGATATGAGGTTTTCTGGGTTTTTGGTGAAATTTTCTTAACAAACACCTCTGTCCATATTTTTACAATAATATAGTAGAATCATGAATGCCTAAATTATTTTGGAAAGCCCACAAACCTATTGTAAATCTCTGTAGTAAGAAATTTAAAATGAGAGAATTTGAATTTATAAATGTTTTCTAATACAAGAAAAGTTGGATTAAGACACCTATGTTTATATCTGATCTAAAAGATGGCTAAAATTACAGTTTTACTTCTTTGTGGACTTCATGGATGTTGCTTTGTTTCAATGTAGATGGTGTATTTATTTATTTTGATTTAAATCTGAAATCACCACTGTTACACCATAACTAATAAGTATATGTTTGAGAACTTGATAAACACAATAATGAGCTGATGCAAGTGATGTTGCTATTTGGTAAAATTTCAAAAAAATAAAAATAAATGTCAAATGCCAGTATCAATTGCAATAGGTCATTATATGAATAAACATTGAAAAAGTGAATTGTCTGATTTGGATGCATAATTGTTAAGCTGCATTTCTTGAATATGTTTGATAACTGCATATAACTTTGTGATGGAAGTTTATAAAACAGGTCCCTTAGAGGAAGATAAAATTTCTTATGAATATAACTTGAAAAAAAAATGGATTATATAATCATTACAGTCAAGTGTGATCTAAGATTGGTTAAGTACAAGGCAGTAAAAGGAGGGAAGTTCTTTTGCTTATGTCTGGTATTTAATAAGGGGATAAGAGTGCAATGGTTTGACCATGTGCTGAGCTCTAGTTGCCTAAGTATTTCCTCAAAAAAAATATATATATATATATATATACATATAAACATCTCTGGTCACATGTTGATTGTAATATAAAATATGAAAAACATAAGAATTTTCTGATATGCAAAATCCCTGTGCCTTACCTGCAAGTTTATATAGCCCAATGACATAAGTGAAGACGAAAGGAACACTTATAGCTACTTATGATTAGGTGTATGTTAGTTTTATATGAATGAAAATAAGTTTTGTTAACCACATATGTGTTGGATGAGTTTCTTTGTGGTGATATAATCTATGTGAAATGTTTGGATGCCTTGCTGGTTGTTAAATTTGGTTACTGGGAACCCCAGTGGTATTTTATCTCCTAAAATATTTGATCTATGCTTTAGTCAAAGGCATGTCTCTGAACAAAAATTGACTTGAAATGATGTACAGATGTGATTAATTGATTGTTGAAATGTATGAATGGATGAATGTTTCATGGATGCATGAAAACTGTTTGCATTTACTGGTTATGTACATAAAGGTTTTGAGCATGATACAGTATAGTTGAGACCTGCACACATGAAAGGAAAACTTAGTAATTAAACTAAGAAAAATGGGTCACCTCTATCAGGTTGGGTATGAGGGAAGTGGGTATGACATGGTGGTTGGCTTGCATCAAGGATGGCGTGTGAGTTTGCACATGGCTTGTTCATGTCCAAATAGTTTGTAGTGCGCTGGAAATCAAACAGATGTTCCAGGCAATGTGCACCAGTGCAACCATGAATGTGATATTGGACCTTAAAAAAAAAAATATGAAATGAACCTACAAGCAGAGGTGATTAGGCTAGGGGTATGGTGAGTTCTGGTATGCAGACTCAGTTTTGATGCCTTAGCTCAATGTTGTGGGTTTTGCTTGTTCATATTTATGAGATGTTTGTGTGATTTGGGTGATGGTTGTTATGAATTCTTGAAATAAGAATTTCTGCTAAGATACTTGTTGGATGATTTTTGATGACAAGCAATCAGTTGATGTTCTTATAGATGTCTGGTTCTCTTTTTGGAACTGAGGAAAAAATACCAGTATTAAGTGGTTGTTTGTTGTTTGTATTGATTGAGTATTGTTTGTATAAACTTAATTCATATGTATGTTTATGATATTTTGCTTTAATTGCCAAGAATGGGGTCTGTTTTGGATTAAAAAAAAATTCATTTAAATAAAGACAGATTATATAAGGGTATTGATCCCTATTTTGATTTGCATATGGATTATATGTTTTGCCTGAAGATGGTGTGTATAGCCATGGATGAATGAACATTACATTTAAAATGACTTCAATATGAATCATGAGTAGGAATGCATTTGTAAGCAATATATAACTTGATGACAAAACCTATGAACTGTTACTGAATTAATATTTGTTTGGTTCTGGTTGAGTAAGCTTGGTGTATAAATATGTTTGAGACATTAGAATTGCTTTGAAAAGCAGAAAGTAAAATCTGTATTGATTCTAGAATTTTCTAAACCAATTTGCCAATAGAGTTTAGTTTAAAACTGAATGTGAACACTATTATGATGAATGCAATGGCACTGTTTCCTGCTCTCATTGGTACACTGCCATATTTATGCATATTCATTTCATCCTGTGTGCACCCCTGAGTTACACTGTATACATGGACTTGGTCCAAACACTGTTGCATCTGAAATTTGCTGTTGCACTTGAGATTTTAGACTTGATTTTGCTGTTTGCATACAGTGGCAGTTCCATATATATATATATATATATATATATATATGTCCATGTACTTGAAACTACTAGATGCTGCACACTTGTGCTTTGCCTTGATCACTTCTGCTGTTATCATATTGTGTTGCCTTGCATTTGCCAAGTCTATGTGTAAGTTCCCATACATCCATCTGAGGTTGTTGTTTTCAGATGCACTGAGTTGTTGAATATGTTGCTTTCTTATTTATGTGTTGTCTGTATGACAGTTGCAGTTACCCTTGTGCTGGTTCATTTGATGATGAAACATGTTGATTGAAATTTGCTGGTGCACTCGAGTTGGCAAGGCAGTGCATACGTGTATATTTATACATGTGTGTATTGCAGCCACTCCGCAAAATTTAATGAATATTTGGGATGCTAAAACGAGTAAGAGTGAATTGTGAGGACACAATTCCAAAAAAGGTGGGGTATTTGTAATGACCCACAATATTCACACAACTATGATATTGTGATTCAAACAAGTATAAAGTATTGAAGTATATTTGTGCACACATTTGGACTTGGGGGTAAATTTGTGATTTCCCATCTATTAAAACCCTAGCCGTGAGAGGATTATAAAAAAAAAAAAAGAAGGATGTGGCCGCGGTTTTCATTTTAACTCTCTCGTTACAAAACAAAAATAAAATGGCCGAAGCCCTAGAAATCAGATTGGGGGAAAATTATTTTACCGTATCAAATGGCGTTGGATTCGTGAGAAAAAGGGGGAAAGCTATGGCAATATCTAGGGGATCGACATCTCATATAGCTACGTGAGTGTTCTTAATCACGATTTGGCAATAAGACCTATCTCAGGCAGCCGTGGTTATATTTCTGTAAATTAATCTGTGTGTATGGATGCTTTGCGTGCATTGATGCTTGTTAATGATTGTTTGATCTTTAGTTGCTTGCATATCCATATATTGATGAATATCAAGTCTGATTATGTTCATATCTGAACCTGAGATGATATTTATTCACTATTAGGTCACGATACACTGATTTAACACTATGTATTACTGCCAAATGAATTGTTTAAGTGCACTCATACCAGACGTATCATGTCTGACCCTGTTGATTGTCTCGATAATCTCCTGGGGTGTCTCATTCAACGAGGCAGTTCGGGATGATGTTTTTACAGGTTGCTATGCACATATTGATGAGATGATGATTTAAGAGATGGAGTTAAAATGATTTATACTGCATGTAGATGATATGAAGAAAGTATTTAAGTATTTTTATTGTCATTTCTTATGTACCGCTGAACTAAAATATGTATGTAATACCATGAACAGTGAACCATCATGTGTTAGATTGATTTGTATATAAATCTTGAAAACTGTATTGTCTTATATGTAATTGCGAGTTTGAAACTGAAACATTTGGATCATTCAGTTTTTATATATATCTTCTGAAATTTGTATTTGGAGAATAACTGGTGTCAAGGCAGTATACACAAGTGTTTACACTTGTGTATATGTGCAGACACATAGATCTGCTGAGTTTTGTGATTTAAAGGATTTTTATGGATTTTGTTCAAGTTTCCTTTCAGAAGTTTTGGGGAAAACTTTTATAAACTTATCTTGATGGATTATTTCCATATTTATGCACAAGCATATATGGATCTGGAGTTTGATTTTTGTATGTAATTATCATATCTGAGAATGTATATATATATTTATTTGTTTTGGCAAGTTGAATGCCTTGAATGTGAAAAGCAAAGATGAGATATATATATATATATATATATTTTTCTCTATGTTATGGTCTTTTCTGAGTTCAAGTTACTTAGTCCTGTGATATTTGATTTTTGATGAGATATTTGATATTTGATATTTGCTATTTGATATTTGATATTTGATCTGTGAAAAGCAAAGATGAGATATTTGATGCCGCAAATCTTTGAAGGAAAGATGGATTTTTTTGATGCTTTCAAATGCATTATGATTTTTGGGAAATGAAATTTTCTATGTTAAGTGGCTGTTGCTATTCGAATCTGTATATAGCATATAGCTAATATATGTTCATGTGATAGATTCTTGAATTATATTGAGGACTTGCCATATAAATTAAAATACGTGCATGCCTTTACTTTACATTTCTAAAATGAATAAACACAGTTTTGGATAAGTTTTGCAAAAGAAAGTAAACTGTTTTATATTCATAAGTATTCTAGAAATGGATTACAAGTCCATGTATTATCTTGAGATTTTTATAAAAGGAACTTGTTAGTTTCCAATTGTTTGTGTTAAAAATATTTGTATGATGCAGAATAGCTTTTGTTCTTGCATCAGTGACATGTTTTTGTTTTAAAGAAGGATAGTTGATGTAAATTCATCTTTTATGTCTGAATATAACTTGCATAAATGAGAAAGAGGAAACTCGATGACCTCATTTTTATATAGTTGGATTGGCAATCCTTTGTTTATACATATAATTATTAATATTTTGTTGGTGCCAAGGCTTCATTGCCTATTCATTAATATCATTGCTTGAGCTTGTGTGTTGGCGAGGCCGTGCACACATGTATTTATATGTGTGTGTACGCGCAGCCACACCTATAATTGTGCTATAGCAAGAGTTGAGTTAAGTAAAGGATCTCTATGATTTTTATGATATACTCAGGAATTCTGATATTTCCTGTCTGCTTGTGTATCTTTTGTGTCATATTGAAAATAATTCTTATGAAATGGGTTTATCTTTATATTAAAATGCTATGTGTGAATGCTTTAGCTAAATTTTCTTAAACTCTGATTTAATAACTAAAGAGATTGGTATATCTTCATATATACTAATCTATGTTTTAAGAATATACCAATATTTCTATATTGGTAATAGTGGATCCTGGTTTTGGTTTTGAAGGTAGATGACCCTGTGTTTTCATTTAGCATATATTTCTTTATGCAAAAAAAAAAACAAATTAGCCCATGATTTGGCCACTAGAAAAGTAGGGTCATCTCAGAACCTGAAATTCGAATAATTCGGAACAACGACGTAGTACAACGGTACGCTCGATGATCCGGATAAGCTGGTGCAACAACGTAGTACAAAGGTACGTCCGATGGACCGAACTCCATAAAAGAACATGGGTCGCTAGCCCACAAAAATTGAGTCGAAACTCCAAATAATACATAGGCTGTTAGCCTATAAAAGAAATGAGACGAAACTCAATAAAACGAGGTACCGTTCCCTACATGGACAAAGAAACGTAGCATATCGCTGGTCTAAATCACAAAATGATAATCATCGATCATCAAGAAGTGTCAATTACACTAAGTTAGTAAATATATAGGCTTAGCTTCATGTCCTATAACCACTAGCTTAACTTAAATATTTACGCACAAACTGTAAGTCTCCACTCGAAAATTATCACAAGAAATTCAAACGAACAAGTCCAAGAATTAACCGACGAAGTAAATGCAAGCGTTTCATACCACTTGTTTTACTAAGCCGTTTAATTAGATTTCTCATACGAGTGGGGTAAAGGTTTGTATATACTAATAGATTGGAAAATGGTTTAAGAAACGAGCTTTGTAATAAAATAGTGTTGAGATTGTTTTAATAGAAGAGTTTTGATATTTACTACTAGTATAGAAAACCTTTATATTTTTAAAGTGAAAAATCACAAAAATGATTGTAGAAACAATCAATCACAAAAATTCACATACGAAGACGTGAATTATTTCCAAAGAAATCGATATCAAATCCATCAAAAAGGATATTTCCAAAAATCCCAAAGAAAATGTCATCAAAGTCGATAATAGATGATAACAACAAAAGGGAATCAACACGAATCGATAAAATTGGAATTCTTAAACAAAATAGGCAAGCAGGCAAAACAAAGCAGATTCAGACGTCTGAAATAGGTGGTTCAGACGTCTGAATCTGGAAAATTAGAAGTTTTCCAGAACGTAATTCAGACGCCTAAACCAAATGTTTCAGACGTCTGAAATAGGCGTTTTTAGCCTATTTCCTTTCCGTTTGAAATCGAGCCAATACAGATGTCTGAAATTCCAGATTCAGACGTCTGAAACTGGAATTCAGAGCATTTCCTGAATCTCGACCAAAAATGGCCAAATGAATATCGGAAGCGATCGGACGAGCAAATGACGACTAAGGATTTACGCCATGCGACAACCCAGCCTTAACGGCTCTTCGATACGCCTCAAATATCAATGTTCAAATATCCATAATAGGATTTTCATAGATTTTGATTTCAAAACACCAAAAATTGGAATATACACCAAATCAATCCAAACCAAAATCAATTGCACAAGAATAAGTGTTAGGAATTCATACCTAACAATCAAAGATAATAATAGACTAAGATGTGAGATAAAAATCTCACATTTGAACCCAAAACAAATGAAGAAGAAGTTATAGAGCAAAGGCAAGGACAATCACTCTTCAATTCCAACCCAACAAGCTTGAATCTGAGCTAAGAAGAGAAACATTTCCTAAGTTAGGTTTAGGAATTTCTAAAATTGGTAAGAGAATGAGTTGGAGAAGAAGAGGAGGAGGCTTACCAAAGCTTCTTCTATAAATTTGGAGCTAGAACTTGATTTGCAAATGGAAACTAGGGCTTAGAGTTTTAATTTCCCATTCCTCTCTCCATTGTTGCTAAAGCTTGAGTATCAGGAAATAAAAATGAAGTACTGAAGAGAAGAGGGGTGAAGCTTGGGTCTAATAGGCTGAAACAAAACCAAAGCTCTAAGTGAAAAAGTAGCAAAATTCCACTAACTCCAAACATATCAAAGTTTATACTCAAAAAGGTCGCAAACGTCCTCAATGGGGGTAGTCTCGAGTCTCAATTCGACTGTTTGCAAAAAGTAGCCTTTCGGACACTAATCCGACTAACGATGAATTATTTTAAATAAAATATTTAAATATTCAATCGTAAAATATGCGGGTTGTTACAATATATGTAAGAATAAATATATGTATAATTATAGTTAAATTAACTATAGTTATACATATATTTATTCATACATATACATGCAAAGCCCTATTTTATTTTATCTTACATAATTTTATAAAATAGTATAAATGATATATTTTATAAAATAGTATTTTAAATGAAGATATTAAACATTATAAAGGCTTAAAATGATTAATAAACTAGTATTGTACATTATGAAATGGTGAATGATTTTATAAAATAAAAAAAAAGATATTATACTTTTAACTAAAAATTTAGTAACTAAAAGTAAGATTTAATTATGTGATGGCCGATTTAAATATTCATATTGTATAACAATATGAATAAATATATGTATAACTATGATTATATATTTAATATATAGCTATAGTTATACTTATATATTTATTCATAAAGTATATTTAAATAAATAGTTCAGTCACCACATAATCAAATTTTACTTTTAGATACTAAATCTTTTATTTAAGACCCAATACATACATACATACATACATACATACATATATATATACACACACACACATACATATACACATACATATATACATATATATACATGTAGACATATACATATATATATAACAATAAAAACACATTATATTTTTATTTTCTATATTACTATTTACTATTAATTACTCGTGCTAATGCAGCCTCATATATTGCCCATCACATTATGTTCATGTATATTTAGAACATCATATAATATAGTTTTGCTCTTATATTTTATCAATGTTTTAATAGCTATTTTGTTTTAAATTTTATGATAAACTTTGTTTGGTGATATTGGATAATTAGGATAGGTTGCCACGCTTTTTGCTTTCTGAAAGTAGCATATTGTTGTACAAACTATCTATACTATTATATTATTAGTGAGTACAGTTTCAAGCTCACAGAAGCCTCCACCAATTTTTGGAAGCTGAACAGTCGCTTTTCCATTTTACAGTTTGAATTGATACGGCAACCGATTACTGAATTCGTAACCTCTCAAACCAAATTATTTCCCCCAAAGTTCCAAACTATGGCGATTGAGAATCGGAAAATCACAAAATAGACATCGAATTCGCGAAATCTTTTTCGATGCTCGCAGTTAGCGATTTGGAATCGTTGTATTTGGCAGCGGTTTCGAAGTGAGTTGGGAATGGTCGAAGGATTTGTGGTGGCGTAGGCTGCTGGTTTAAGAGAGGCGATTGAGGGTGATTGGGTTTGGAAGAGTGAATCTCTGCAGGCGATTGGAGAGGCGACTGGGGGAATTTTGATCGGAGGCAAGAGGAGGTTGCGGTTTTGGCTCCCGATTGGCAGTGGATGTTGAGTGTGTATGGATGAAATTGTAGAAGTAAAACTTTCTGTTTGTAGTTCAGGGGAGTTCGATTGTATATGGTGGAGGGGAATGGTGGAGTAGGGGATAAGAGATGTGGTCAGTGGGTATATAGGGTCAGTGAGTATGACACTATGCACAGTGTGTGCACTGCAGTGATTTAGGTGACTCATTGGTTGTGTTGATGCAGAAATCGTGGTTGGAGGAACTGCAGTTGTTTAGGTGCTGTTGACTATTGTTGATGTGAATGAAGGGTGCTGGTAATGGTCTTTGATGGCAGCAGGGGTATTTGTTATGGTGGTATTGGAAGGATAATGGGAGAATGTTATGGGATGTCAGTTTTTAGATTTGTTTAGGTGGCAATGTAAATGTGAGAAGGTGGCTGAGGTAAATGGTGGTATGTGCAGAGGGAAGAAGTGTGCAAAGGAGAGTAAGTGTGTAGTTATATGGTAATATGCAGTGGATGGATGTCAGTAGATGGTGAATAAGGTGTTTGAGTGGCTTGGTAATGTCAGTAATGGGAGGAACAGAAGTTATGTTGAAACTGGTTGTGCAAGTTGGTTGTAGGTATGGTTGAAGGTGTGAAATAGTAGTAGGTTGTAGCCAATGGTATGAAATGTTTGTAGGCATTGTAATGGCAGTGTAATGAACTTTTGTGGTGACTGTCTAGTGTTGTAGCTGGTGAGTAACGGTGATGAACTATAGCAGTGTTGAAAGGAGCAGTAAAGTGGTGGTGAAGAAGCACTGCTTGAATGGTTGGAGGCGGCTATGTGAAGTTGTAATGGACGTATGGTTGTGTGGTTATGGAAGTGTTGTATGTTGTGGAGATATGGTTTTTGTGGCCGATATTAAAGGCCGCATCTGCTTCTTCCTTTACCATATTTCCCCTCGCCTTCTCCTCCAACCACAGGTATTTTTTTCCCTTCTTCTTTCCATGACATTTTGTTAATTTTATTCTTCCATGTTGTTTTAATTTTCATTTTTGTGTTTTGTCTTTTTTAATTTGACTTATATTGGTTTATTGATAATTAGTATATCTTAAATTTTGAAGTTTTTTTGTTGGCTTACACATGAAAAACAAAAATATAATTCAAGTTTGGTAAAATCACAAGTTGAAAAACCAATGGTATGCACTATATTTTTTTTATTATGTTTGCTATCGGAGTAGTCAAGGATAATTGAATTGTGTATATGAGATTATGTAGGAAGTTAAAATGAAGTTGTACCTAAAATTGATTTTCAAGATGTTGAAAACTATAATTGCGATGGCCCAGAATGCATTTCTGACATTGATCATGGTGAGATATGTATTACCAGTAGCCATTTGAATAATAAGCATACCTAAATTTACTGATAAAATTTACGACATTTTTCCCTTATGAGCTGATTAAATTATATTGAATTCGCGATTTCTATAGTAATAAAATAAAATAAAAATTGTAGTTCATTATTGATTTAGCTATAAATTTACCGACTTGTTTTCAGTTTTCAGAGGTTCACGGTCTTAGCTATTTATTTCCAGGACCTTCATTTTACCAAAAATGTAATTCAACCTTTTGCAAAGTTAAGGGACATTCATATTCGGTTTCTTGAAGTAGGTGGCTCATTGTGCTCATCTTCTTTTTATTACGTAAATATGCTAAAAATACAAGTTCAAAAAAATGAAATAATCAATCTGATTAATTTTGGTTACACTGTGCATCATTAAAAAAACTAAACTCATAGGGACCATACTGACTGAATTTCTTTAACAATCATGTTAAGATATTTCACCTAAGCAACATACAATTTCTACGCGATGTGCAGAGTTAATTTACTACTGTGATTCAGAGTATTAAGCTTAGTATTAAGTAATTTGTATTCCTGCAAACTAGAAAATATTGCATGTATTTGTTGTTTTCTTCTAGGCTAGGTTATTTCTTTGTTCTTCTTTTTAGATCTTAAGTGTGTAATGCAATAACATAGTGCTTCATACTTTGGTGATAGTGTGCTTATGAAAAGTGTAGCAGATGGATTATGCATTGTTCATTTGCTAGCTGAGATTAATTGTATGTTGCTCCAACTATAATGATGTTTTATTGAATAAAATCGTAAAGGCTTAGGGACTTTTTACGATGAAATACATGATCTAACTGGTTGTTATATTCATTGACAGTGGTCTATATTTAAACATGAACAAGATCCTCATTTCGATTTACATCTTTTCCCTTATATGAGGTAACTTCTTTAGTTGTACAGTTTTTTAACAAAAATAATCGCTTTTGGTTTTATTTTTTTTGGAAGTTGTCTTCGTTTAAAACTTATGCATATGGGACTAACAATATGTAGCTTCTGCAAATTAAAGTTTATATGGACTTAACGTGTTTAGAAAAATTTTATATGGTCTTAATGTGTTTAGAATATAGTATCTGTGGTACTATAGCAATGTTGCTTAGTTCTTAAAATGATAGTACTGTTGTTAAAAAACAATTTATCATGTAGGCTAATATATATAGTTTTCCTGCTCCATTTAGTACTCCAATTTGATACAATTGTATTATGCTATTCAGACCGATGTAAAATTTGTTATTTACAGCCCATGCAACATTTACAATAGATGGCATTCGCTCCTCTTACAAACTTATCCTGAAGTAAAATGAGGACTAGCAATCCACAAGCATTGGGAACAAAGCATCACAAGTAAGAATCTTCCTAACCCTCGGTTTTCTTCTGCAATATCTTTTACCTACCAAAGTGTACAAAATGCATAGTTCGAGCCTACTGCATAATTTATTTGCTGCATACAGTTTTCAAAATAAATGACATTATACAAATTTAATTTGTTGCACATAGTTTTCAAACTAAATGACATTATACATGAAATTTGAGCTAATTATCATCGTATAAAAAAGAGTCATGTTCTGCATTAGCCTTGATGATCATACACAGTATTATAAATCTATTCATTTTGTCGTTCATTTCCATACATAGTATTGATTATGTGTCGTAAGCACCATAATGTTTTTGTAGGTGCCAGCAAAAATTCACAACAAGGTGCTTGAATTTTACAAGGCAACCATCCACTACTATTGCAGGACGATAGAGGTACATTCTATGAAGCTGAAACAAATCGTTTACAAATATTTTTGTTTTACTTCTTTTTTAGAATAAGAGAAAAATAATTATTTATTAACCACACTTAGTGCCAACATAACAGTAATCAAAATCTTATTATTTTTTATATATTATTTTCCTTTCATTTGGGCATATAAAAAGAATATTGCATTATTCCATTTTGCATTTTCGTATTTATAACTTCCTAAATATCTCAATGGGTGGTTTATAGTTTATAATTGAAAAAAAGTTGAAATAGGTTTCCCTACTCAAATACTAATTTAAAGCGAAATTACACAGAAAAATTTATCACATAGATCTAATTTCCTATTCGCAACACATAATCTTTTTTTATATAGAAAAACAACATGAAGTTTGATATCCAGAAATATAGAAAAACTATATAAAATTCGATAGATTATACCATTTTTGATTGAATGGAACCATGTACACACAAATTAAACCGAAAGAGATGTAATTTTAAAATTCTGCCTTATTGATTCTACCTTACAAAATTGAATAATGCCTACTAATGTTTAATCTAAGGTATCTACGAGATCAATTTGAATTAAAATTGCATCTTTTTGTCTGATTTCAAGTAATAATTAATATTTTCCTTTTATTGGTTAATGATTTATTCCAATATATTCCTGATATAAACATCTCAGGAGTAGACTGGCATGAAACAGGTGGCTACAAATTGTTCTAAATTCAATTTAAGTGTGCAGATATTATAGTACAAAGATGATTAATTTTACTATTGTTACCACTGTCATACAAGCATATGATCTCCATATTAGAGTTGATGTTAGCTTAATAAAAATAAAAATTGATACTTTTATGCATTATTACTTAAGATAATTGATCGTGATAGAATCATAAATCTGTTCATTTTTTCATATTTTTCCATACAAAACTATTACTTATATGTCATAAGCACTATAACGTTTTTGTAATGGCGATGAAAATTCCCAATAAGAAGGTGCTTGAATTTTATAAGGGAACCACCTACTACTGTTGCAGGACAATAAAGGTATGCTCTATGAAGTTGCTACAATCATTCATAAATATTGTGTTTAATTCTTTTCTAGAAAAAAAATAATGATTACTTTATTAGCCACACTTAGTGCCACCGTAACATTATCAAAATCTTATTATTTATGATATATTCTTTTCCCTTTATTCGGGCATATAATTTTTTTTTTGCATCACTCTATTTTGCATTTTCGTAATTATAGCTTTCTAAATATCTCAATGGGTGGTTTATTGTTTATAACTTTAAAAAAAGCTGCAATAGATTTCTCGACTCAAATACTAACTTAAAGAGAAATTATACTGAGAAAGGTATTCCGAAGAAATCCTACACTTTGTCTTCAGACGAAGACTTGAATGCAAGTATATCCAAACCTTTAATATAATATTAGACTAGAATGAAATAAGTTCATCTGAAGTATAAATACTTCTAGCATAGTTACAGGCTTTTCGAGTTAATTTAAATTTGTTTTGGTTTTTGTTGGAGCTTTACAGTGATTGAACTTTTTGGCAATATGGATATTTTTCTTAAAAAGTTATGGAGTGTAGAAAACAAGATTTCATTTTACGAAGAAACTCTGTTCTTAGCCCATTGGTCCTGAGGGAAATTGATGTACTACAACTAATAGTTTCTAAGATAAAATACGTGTGTCGGTAAATTTACTATACCTATCTGTGGGTAATAAATCAAATGTTGCCTATTTAGTACAATATTATTTGTTTAAGGAAAAGAAGAGGTTCTAAGCACATGATAAACTATGTTTGTTTCTATGATAGAAATGTAACATGCGTACTAAGAGAGTGTTAGAATTCGAAAATATATGCAGGTATGATAGAAGTTATGGAACTATCTAAATGTAAACAGTATGAATGAGGCACTTTTAGATTCATGTGGGGTTTAAGTCTTGGGTTTGAAAATTTTCTAAAGCTATAGTGTATAAAATGGTATAACCAAGTGGAAGATAAAATGATCTCCTAGGCAATAAAAATGTACAAGTGCTGATTAAAAATTGCACAACTAAATGTACGGCTACTTTTCATATTCATCATTGTGAGCTATTTTCTAGTGATAAGTTTTTGTGATGATGAAGCTAATGTGGCACTGTTGGGTATTGGCAACGTTTCACTAGTACAGGCTTGGAGCTTTGCATGAGTCCTTACAAAGAATCCTCACTCTCATTATATTATCGAAATTATTTTAGCCCCATCAACACTATAATATATTGTATGATATATTTTGTTCAGCATTGGAATAAACCGTAAGAGATATATTATGTTTAAGTCCAGTTTTCATTGGATATGTTGTGTTGGATATGGTGTATGAGATTCTTTGTTATTTAGATAAATTCATATGAGATATTGTACCGTCGCTTTCATTATTGAATATTTTTGTTTGAATTTATTTTACATAATTAGTTTGCATAATTAGTTTGCAGGATTCAAATATTATGATAATTGTGTGCAGCATGGATTAGGCACATGTTAAATATATTGAAGAATTTTTACGCACATAATTGGAAACATGTAAAATACTTCAAGCATGTCTATTCTATTTCAATGTGATTAGTTTTCAATGTGATTAGTTTTCAGAAATATCATGCGCAAAATTAAAAAAATAATTTTTTTATATTATGTTTTTAGTGTTTTTGTTTGTACGTGTTTATTTCATTTATCACTTAATGAAATCTTGGCAAATAATATATGCACAGTTAAAAGCAATAAATTTGTAACATGTCTAATTTTTATTTAGTATGAATAAATCATAACATATCAACCGCTTAGTAGGGGGTTTGCATCTATCGTTTTTTTTCAATTTGAAGGGGTGCAGATAAACTAATCAAGAACAATTATCAATGCATACAAAAAAAACACAACTACAACCACATTTGTTTTTCATAATTAGCCTCATTGCATATACAATTTTATATGTGTATGTGTATGTACATATATGTATATATGTGTGTGTGTGTGTGTATGTACATATAGGTATATTCATTCCGGCACCATATTTTATTTCGATTAGCATTGTATTTTTTATAATGCCTATAATAATCCATAAATTGAGGTGTGTTTATTGTCATATTTCACATTTTAAATTATGCTAAACAAATTCACCATTTTAAATATTATTTAGAATTAAACGAAATTAATTCCACTTAATTAGTATTTACCATATTTATTTTATTTTCAAATTTAAGCAAATTATGTGAAATAATATTACCATGAAATTGACAGAAATGAATTAGTTACCAACAATTCCATTTAGGAAATTGATATTCTTTGTAAGTTATGCTTCCACATTAGGAACGCCAAATAGTAGATGTTAGTTTTTGTTATATAACGTTGTTGTTTTCAGAATATTAGTTATATTTTGTGTGATTTTAAATTATTGGAGGATATTTATCATTTAAGATTTGATAGCAGTGTCAGGGAAAAACCATTCTGGAAAAATGACAATCCGAAAGAGTATATTCACCTTCATGTAACTTAAAAGCTCTAAAAATGTTTAGTTAAAAAATTATGCCAACCCCGTGTGCGTAGCACGAGTTCACACTAGTAGTTAATATATTACACGTTATCAATCAACAAACATCAGATCACACTAAGCATAACAGTAATCAATACAACACTAAGCATAACTATAATCAATGCAACATAATTGACGATGCATACATAGAAGCATGGATGCATACATACAAAGTTAAAAAATTAACTAACATTAGAATTGTAGTGGTTATGATAAATTTAAGATTAACATATCAATATTTGGCTATTAATAAAATATTGGTTTTCTATCTTAATTTTCAAGCCTAATAATAAATTGAACAAAAACATTTCGACTTCAATTTTAAACTTAAGATGATGCTACATATTGCAACAAACATGTAATGATAGTTGACAAAGAATTGATAATATGCCATTTTCTCTCGAATTCGCTCTAATATCTACTTTAGCTACTTAATTCAAATTTATCTATTTTCTTGAAGTAGAGTTGCTATTTTAATTCTTTTTGATTTATTTTTTTGCAATATTCACCATCATAAAACAAAAGAAAAAGTCAAAAAATATTCATTCAAATCCAAGCATATTTCATGACAAAATGAAGCAAAAACAAATAGAAATTGAGTGGCAATTCATCCTATCATACAAAGAAGCATGACAAAATTAAAGATGTAAAAAAACCCGACATATAAATCAGTGACATAAGCATAATTCTACCTATGAAAATTAAGAATGAAATGTCTAAGTGAGCTTTGATACTACCTATAACCTACCTGATTTCACTTTTGACCAAAAGATATACTACGTTGAGAAGATAAAAATAATGATACAAAGAAGACTCGAATGTTATTTAATCTGCCCACGTTAATTTAAAGTAGTGAGAATTAATTTAAAGGTCAAAACTTTGTATGTTTTTAACCTAAAGTACACAACCTCAAAATTTTAGTCATAAGGACACACATTATTTATGAAACGTTCGAGGATAGGATATACAAACAAAAGTGTCTACTTAAATAAATAATGTGTGTTTTCGGTGTATGTGTTGCAAACAGAAACATAATTTAGAAACGTTTCTATTTAAAACTCTCATGCAAATTTAATGTCTATCAATTTGAAAAAAAAAAGTAATTCGACTTCGTTTTACAGAATTGAAAGTTTTAAATACTTTTTTGAGAATTTTTGTTGCTAGTGTTGTATAATTGGATAATCAAATCCCAAAACACATGGGTTATGAGATGATGATACAACCATGGATTCATTTTCACAACTACATCGCAGAAAGTATCGAAATAATCAATTGTAAATTATAGATTTTGCTGCTAGTGCTGCATAATTGGATAAACAAATCTCAAAACACATGTAGCATACTCTACCCTACCTAAACCTTCTTCGTCTTATTCTTCTCTACAAAATCAATAATTTCCTCATGTCTTAGAGGCATTTCTATTACAACATCATGAGAATCCCTGATATGAGGTAATGTAGCCATGGCCAATTCAAATTTCAGTCCGATAATGAACTTCTTGTTTCTCTTAATCACGATATCCACAATGGCATGACAATATCTTGCCAACTCCTTATGCCTTGTAGCGTACTCTAACACGGTCATCACTCACTGCTCTAACTCGGTAAACTTTCTGAGCAATTTTGACTTTGCCATCACAGACATGAATTTTCCTCGAACGTCCTCTTATACTCAGCTCATGTCATCGTTCCTTCATCCACTCCAGCTGTCACACTATTCCACCAGTATAAAGCTACTTCTTGAAGTTGCCTCATAGCGAGCCATCTTTTCTGCTCATCACTGAGCCCTAGGTCTATAAAAATCCTCTCACGGTAACCTAACAAAGATAGGAGCTTAGATATAAAGCGCATACTTACATATAGCAAATACAAGTACGTTACTATAACGTCGTTCCTTTCTCTGATTTTATCGCTAATTCTTTAAAATTATATTTAAAAAAATCATCTTTTTAGTTAAAGTTTTTCATAAACATATGCTCTGATACCTGATTGTTACATCCCTTATCTAAAGGTTCAAAACTAAGCGCTACAGATACTACAATCATCCATAGTATTAACTTTCAACAACTAAATATGGCTATTTTCAAGGTATTCATAATATTAGAAGTACGGAAATATTAAAAAATCACAAAATTAAAAAAACAATATTTTTGATTACATTTCCAAAATATGTTCCATATTCAAATTACATAATCCCATAACCGTTTCCCAAGTTCGGATAAAATATAATTATTACATAAATATATAGAGAGCGATATATGACGATGCCCCTTATCAACCAAAGTACCATATATACAATACAGCAGAATCAATCCAAAATATAACAGCAACTCTTAATTAACTATCCGCCAGCCACCAACTCGTCACCAGGAGATTTGTTTGTCAACCTATTAAAACTGTAAACCTCAACCCTTAGTCTACTCGAACCAATTTTGGGCACTTGAAAATTTGAAGATAAATCAACTTCAAGTCAGACATAAAGCCTGATTTGAATAATAATCTACATTTTGAATATCTGATGTTAAGTAAGACCACGCCGCTTAACGGAACGGGTTTCCCTCACTAATATCCTTTTTGAAATATATCTTTTACAAATCATAATTCTGCAACCAAAAATGGTTAAATTTGTAAAGTAATATCATGAAAATTTACATATCAGTCATCATATGGACTATATGTCCATACACTGTAAATTTATTTGGCTAACTACTAATCCTTGACTGAATTGGGCCTAACAAAAAACATAAAAATCAAACATCTGTTAGATACTCCTTTTTTGGACAGTCTATTCTTAGTTCTATTGGTCTAACTGATCCTAATGGTTTTATGGGTTTACCAATAACTTGTTCTTTTCCTTTTTTTTAGATTCCTTTATGTGTACAGTATAATGTCTTACTTGCGACTGTACCCCAACCCCATCTGATATTCCAATATCTGAGTTATTTTTCTTAGGGACATCAACTCATAAAAAATTTCTTCAAAATTTTTTCTTTCAAATTGATTTACACGTTTAATCCATTTTTTAAACAAGGAAATTATACATATTCTTTGCTTTGCTCAAATCACCTTGTCATGTTATATTTTCTTCACACAAACTTGCTGGTTAAAACGTTTAAACTTCTAAAGTGTATCCCTTTCAAAACCTTTGAAAATATCACTTTCAATATGAATAAAGCTTTAGGCGAAGACCAAAACATACCTTTTGAAATCATATTTGTCCTTACGAAATCACGGAAAAACAATTTTTTTGAAAGCTTTTAAAATCTTAGACATCATAATTTTGAACACATAAAAATTGACTTTCGAAACCATTAAAAAACCTTTCATTTTAGACCTTTCGAAACCATTGAAAAACCACCCCTTAGAAACCCTTCTTTAAAATGTTTCGAAAGCATCAAAACATTAAGCCTTTCAAAAGTATTTGGGTTTTATGACATCTGTAGTACCTTTCGAAACCATTAAAACTATCTCTTTCGAAACCATTCGGGTTCTACCTTTTATAGCGCAAAAGGGTTAATAAAGCATTTAAGTCCAAAGCTATTATTTAAAAACAAAAGCACAACCTCTTAAAACTATCGACCCAGTCGAAGGCAGACCAAATCGAAAACTATTCAGTCGAAAGAAAAGCACAACCTCTTAAAACCATCGACCCAGTCGAAGGCAGGCCAAATCGAAAACTATTCAATCGAAAGAAAAGTGAACGCATTTTTATTTAAAAGCAAAACAGCGCTACGACCTCTTTGGAACCCCTAGTTTCGCCCAATACCTCTTCGGAACCCCTAGTTTCGCCCAATACCTTTCGTCTATATCCAATTCACTACGTACCAGATACCCAATACCACGTGCATTGCTTTCGATGGAGTCGAAGGCGAAGCTAAGGAGTCAGAGACCTGATGCCGAAAGCATTGAAATAGGAAAAAACATATAGAATTGACAATTTATGATTGGTCAAATTATGATTGGTTGTAAATTTTTCTTTTCTACCTAACCTGCCTTATTTGTCAAATTATGATTGATTGTAAATTTTTCTTTTCTAAAAATACTGTTGATTGTCAGAATTAACAATTTGAATTATTTACAAAATACATCTTCTCTTTTTTTTCAATATATACAACATTTAAGTCATAAACCTTAAATAATTTTATTTTATATATCTACTAAAACACTTGGGAAAATTTTCAAAAAAACATTTTAAATATGTTCTCCAACTATATAAATTTTAGACTTTAAGCCAAAATAATTAGGCCATAATTAATATTTAACACAAAATCTTATTTTCATTACTTGAAAATTCAAATAAAATCCGCACTAATTCAGAAAATTATGAAAATTGAAACACATTTCTAAATTATTGTTTCTAATCTATATTTAAATTCGCAAGGCAATTGGATGACGTATAATAGGATTTTCCATATCAAAACATATCACAAAATCTATATGAATTTGCATAAATCATTAATAAAATAAAGATATACATTTTATCATTCTAAACATGGCAAAACATTTGCAAATAAATCGAATTTCATGCTAAAAGCCGAAAGCTATTAAAATCTTGAGATGTAGTCATTATTCAACTTAGCTTTTGGATTAAAGATGTGAGATTTGATCTTAATTAAGTGATTTGATTCTTCTTGAATTCTTCTTCTTTGCTCTTCCTACGCCTTAGCTCTATATTTTTTATTCGTGAAAAATGAAGCGAACATGGGTATTGAAGGGTTAAGGGTATAATGTTACATTATTTTATTTAATTTAACTAATTAAATATTCTAAATATTATTAAAAAAACATGAAGTGTAACATAATCCCAATAAAATCACAAAAATTCTTCAATTCTTATTCTTCACAACACCGATCATTCGATTGGCTTGAAGTAGAGTTTAGAGTTTAATCTCAAATTTCAAAAGAGCTTTTATTGGAGTTTGATTTGGTGAATAAAAAAATGAATTGCATGAAGTATAACAATTAAATATAGTTTGATAAATATCTCATTCAATTCGAAGAAGTTAATAAGTTTATAAATGGATTAATTGCTAAATAAACAATGTTCTGTGATGTTATGATTGACTAGAGTCTAGTTACGTTATATGCATATTGTTAGTTCATATTAACTAAATTATTTGAATGAATTTAATAAAAGTTGATAAATTATTTAACTGAGTTGCCTCTAACTTATTATTAAAATAAATCAAGACTTAATAAAGGTAATTAGTATTATAAATATTATTTAAAAAAAGAAATTGTTTTACAAGTGAATCAAATATATTTTATAAAATGAAATCGGTAACCTAATTAAATGACTTTAGACTCTACACTTTCTAATACATCGATAAGAGGCTTATTTAAGCTTAATTAGTGCTCATAAAAATTATTTACGCAAAGAAATGATTTCATTGACGAAACTCACATTCGATTGTGTAAATTATTTAAGCAAAGAAATTATTTAACAAAAAAAGAGCTATGATCCGTGTTTTGGGTATTGTAATAAAAAAATCGCTTTAGAAATTATTTGTAAATTTGATTTTTATTATTGAAAATTAGAAAACGCAATGTGCCTTGCAGTTTTTTGATTTTGAACTTTTATATTTCTTAAAAAAAATTAAAATTTTGAAAAGCACAAGTTAACTTTCACTTTTTATCAGAAAACTTATAGCTAGTTTGCGCTTTTTGATTTAAAAAAACGAAGACTTTTCTTGCAACTTCAGAAACAAGTATTTCCTGTGCAAAGCCACATTTTATAAATTGTGTGTAAGTTTATAAAACAACATAAATGATATATTTTTTTAAATAGTATACAGTTTTATAAAATAGTACAAAAGGATATTTTAAATGAAGAAGTTAAATTTTATAAAGGCTTAAAATGATCAATAAACTAGTATTGTACATTATGTAATGATGAATGATTTTATAAAATAGCGAAAAAAGATATTGGACTTAAATAATGACCGATACATTTATTTTAATATATATATAACTATAAATATACCTATATTTATTCATACATACATATGTGTGGGGACTTTCAAATAAAAGTTTTAGTAACTAAAAGTAAGACTTGTTTATACGGTGATCGAACTATTTATTTAAATATACATATTGTATATCGATATGAATAAATATATGTATAACTATGATAATATATATTTCATATATATAACTATAGCTATACTTCTATATTTATTCATAGATATATACATATATGTATATTTTTGAATAAATAAAGAACGCACCAAATAAACAATACATACTTTTAGTTATTAAAATTTTTAATTAAAAATCCATGTGTGTGTGTATAAAACAATAAAAACAATTTACGCATTATACTCTGATTTTCTATATTAGCATCTACTATCAATTACTCACGCTAATGCAGTCTCATATATTGTCCATTCTTATCTGTCTCCGTCGCAAGCGGTCTGCGCGAGAAAGGGCGTGCTCGTATACATGAAGTAGGCTAAGGTGTATTCTTAAGTTAGAGTCTTGTCTTAACTGAGTCTTTTGTTACTGAGGGGCTCGCCTGATACAGAAAGACAATCACCCGATCAAGATACTTTCGTCTTCTTGGACGAGGATAATTTCTTTCGACATAAGGAACATGATGAACAAAAAAATCTCTCGGCAATCAATTTCAGACCGGAAAAGGACGAGTATGAAGATGATGGCCAGTATATTAGGGGTATTGCGACATCTAATATTTCCTAAGAGTATATATGTAACAACCCGGGATTTGCATTACCAATTAATAAATAAAAGATAGAATTTTTATTTATTTTAATGAAGCGTAAAAAGATTTGGAATAACAAAATTTATTTGAAAAAGGCTATTTTAATTAAATTGGGAAATATGGGATTTTAAAATGAGGATAAAATGTTATTTTTGGAAAGTTAAATATTTTAGGAGAGATTTTAAAACGGGTTTGGGTAAGAAAAATGAGTTTATAAACATACATGAACACTTAGACTAATTTTTAGAGACATGTAAATAACCCTCTTCTTATTGGGTTACAAAACTTAACTCAATAACCCACCCTAAAACCTCCTCTATAAATTATCTCAAACTCTCCTAACCTCATTCATTCATCCCTAATCAAAACCCTAATCATTTCCTAAAGCTTTCTTAATAAAAAATGGCCTCTATCTTCATCTCCTTCTAGTTTTAGCTTATGCAAGTCATTCTATGCAAAGGTAATGCAAATACCCACCTCAAATCCATTTTTATATCTTTCTAATTTCTGAAATTAGTTTGTTAACACATGTTTTATGTGTTTTTATGATCTTATAGCCTCCTAATCATCTTTTGCTAACTTGGGTTGATGCTATAGTGGTCTTTGTTGCTTTCTAGAGAGGTATATTGCTAAAAACCTCTTCTAGTATGTGTTTAATCCTCTTTTGATTTCGATAATCATTTAGTAACACATGTTTTATTATGTAACATGTGAATCATAACTCCTTGATCATCTTTGCTTTCATTTTGGGTGTGCACATAAGGTGTTTGTGATATTACTTCATAAGGTAATGCTAAGCTTTAAGAAAAAATGAAAAAAAAATGGGCTGCACCCACTTGGTGCAGCCGGGTTCCGACTCACCGATTGCACCATTTTGGTGCAACCGCTTCAAATTGATTGTTTCTGCAATGAACCTTTGGGCTTTAATTGCTAATCAAAAATTGTCAAACTTTGGTTCACAACCATTCGGAATATTTTCCAACGCGAATATTGGTTTTCAGTGATTTTCTGATTTATCGATTTCTTTGAGATTTGTCTCTGAATTTCGTACACGGGTTTTTATGAACTATTTTAAAAGGTTTTTTTTTTCACTCCTAAATGGCTTTCGAAATTATTATATAATATTATTTTTAATTATTAAATTAATTACTCCATAATAGGAGAGTTTTCAGAAGCCGTTTTAAAGTGATTTCAAAATCAATTATAAATCTGTTTCGCACCATTATTTTCTATAATAAAAATCTCACACTCACTTTTAGCACGTCGAGCGAAGTGGAAAGGTGCTTAAACGGTTAGAAAATCTCCGACCTATGGAACCGTGTGTATTTTCTTTCCGGTTAATCCCTGACCTATTCGATTGATCGTTTTGACCTTTGGGTCTAGTTTACCGATGATACGAGGTGGACTTTTTATTGTTTGGAGTGTGAGCTTGCTATTGGTTAGTAAACCGTTTAGTGCGAACGTGGGGTATGGGACTCATTGTTAACACTTTACGAGTTCCTCTCCAAGAAGTTTGTGACACATTAGCCTCTGGGCGGCCAGTACTGGACCTCTGGGTCACCACGCCTCTGGGCAACCATCTCTGGACACCTGCTCTATGGAGCAGTTTTTTGGCATGTGCCTCTAGGCCTTTATCCTTCTGGGAAGGATCTCGCCGTCTCGCGCGTTCCGCATCGTGCGAGTGATCGATCACAACTCTACAGTACTTGGCAATAACGACTCTGGTCGGTGCACGTGCAATAATTGTATTATCTGATGATTTTTATACCCATTCGAGTACCGCCATTCGGTGTTGGTTCTATGGAACCATACGATGTAAGTGCGATTACCTTGTGGATTCACAGTGTCTCTGGACACTGCTTTTCAGTATTCGATTTCATTGACTTTTCAGTATATCCCTATTGCTCTTTGGAACACCGATCTTAGCTTGGGCATTGATTACAGACTCTGGTCACTCTTGGGATTATTGCCTATGGGTAACTTTATATAGCTTTGGCTACGCCGATGATATGAGGCGATTTTATTTATTTAACACTTTGGTGTTGATATTCTCTTTGGAGATTTTTACTGTTTATTGATGATTAGGGATCGTCATTATATTCATGTAGTTCATAATACTCTTCTCTTTGGAGAAGTACTATTTTATTTATGTACCGCATTATTATGTTTATCTCAGTTTATTAACTGATTGTTTAGCTAGCCTGGCCCGAGTGTTTTTCGCTCGGGTCAGACCGAGTTGTTTCAGGTTAGGTCTCTAAACTTAGTTTTCTGTGCTTCCGCTTGGACATTATCTGCTATGCAGATAGATAGCTCTTTATATTTGTCCACTATTTTGATACTCTGATTATTCAGTCTCTTATGTACATATTTTTGACTCACATGGGTGAGCAGTGGCTTTGTACCCACCTTTTGATATTTGGATCTGTATTGACGATATATTGTACCTATGTTTTGTGACTGTTATGTGACTGTACTGTGATGATGATGTTATCATTTAGTATTATGTTTATCCTGAACCTATTTTCCTTAGCCATTGTAATTTCGTATGGGCTGGGGACGTGCGGGCCAGCCCCATATGGGCTGGCCTGGTACTGGCTAGCCCAACCGGGCTAGCCTGCTGCCCTGGGCAGCAGCTTAGGTGCAGCCAAGGCCTGCCCTGGTGCACCCAGAGCCCTGTTTTCAACCCGTTTTAGGCTTAAGCATTTCCAGCCAGCTTAATATGCAGTGTTTGATGGTTTTGGGGTGTTTTTTTCAAGTTTTTGGCATCAAATTTCACCAATATCAATCTCAAGCTGCTATACAGTGATTACTACACCATATTAAAGGAAACAAAGGCCAAAGGTTAGCATTACCTTATGAAGCAATATCACAAACACCTTATGTGCACACCCAAAATGAAAGAAAAGATGATCAAGGAGCTATGATTCACATGTTACATAATAAAACATGTGTTACTAAATGATTACCGAAATTAAAAGAGGATTAAACACATACTAGAAGAGGTTTTTAGCAATATACCTCTCTAGAAAGCAACAAAGACCACTATAGCATCAACCCAAGTTAGCAAAAGATGATTAGGAGGCTATAAGATCATAAAAACACATAAAACATGTGTTAACAAACTAATTTCAGAAATTAGAAAGATATAAAAATAGATTTGAGGTGGGTATTTGCATTACCTTTGCATAGAATGACTTGCATAAGCTAAAACTAGAAGGAGATGAAGATAGAGGCCATTTTTATTAAGAAAGCTTTAGGAAATTATTAGGGTTTTGATTAGGGATGAATGAATGAGGTTAGGAGAGTTTGAGATAATTTATAGAGAAGGTTTTAGGATAGGTTATTGGGTTAAGTTTTGTAACCCAATAAAAAGAGGGTTATTTACATGTCTCCAAAAATTAGTCTAAGTGTTCATGTATGTTTATAAACTCATTTTTCTTACCCAAACCCGTTTTAAAATCTCTCCTAAAATATTTAACTTTCCAAAAATAACATTTTATCCTCATTTTAAAATCCCGTATTTCCCAATTTAATTAAAATAGTCTTTTTCAAATAAATTTTGTTATTCCAAATCCATTTACGCTTCATTAAAATAAATAAAAATTCTAACTTTTATTTATTAATTGGTAATGCAAATACCGGGTTGTTACAATATACTAGAGGGTATATACCAAAGTACGCGACTCGAAACCAGAGAAGAGCCTATATTCAAAACATCATACAATATAATTTCGCTCTTAGATTTTATTAATGTTTTAATATGCTATTTTGTTTTAAATTTACCATAAACTTTGTTTGGCGACATTGGATAATAAGGATACGTTGCCATGTTTGTTTCTTTCTTTCTAAAATTAAAGCATATTGTAGTAAAAACCGTAAGTAATATAAAAAGTGTTATCAATCCTAATGATTTAGATCACACTAAACATAACTATAATCACTACAATATAACTGATGCATACATAGAAGTATGGATGGACTACAACCCAAGGTAGGAAAACTAACACTAAAAGTGTTGTGGTTATAATACATTTAGGATTAATATATCAATATTTGGCTATTGATTAACTATCCATTTTCTATCTTAATTTTCAAGCCAAATAATAATGTTAAATTTACAATTTTCATACCAACTCTACTACAAGTTACTTTATTTTTCTTGATCATATAACCCAATCCACCAATTACCAACACAAAAGTAATGAAATGCATAGTCATTGTTACATCTGCTCTAATATGTTATTTTCATATCTTAACACGTTTTTCCATTTCTCTTATTTATTTGTACAATAAATAAAGTGATCCACTAAAAGCAAAACATTTCATTAATTTTATGTTAATAAATCTTTCCTTCTTTATCCTTCAAGAAATGCAAAGGATTGAAAGAAAACTTTTTGATCTTAGCTTTTACCTTATGACCTTATGATGATGCTAAATATTGCAACAAACATGTAATGGTAGTTGGCAGAGAACTGCTAACATGCCATTTTTCCTTGAATTCACTCTAATACCTATTTTAGCTACTATATTCAAATTTATCTATTTATTGAAGTAGAGTTACTATTTTTATTCTTTTTTATCTATTTTTTGCAATATTCATCATCACAAAACAAAAGAAAAGGTCAAAAAATATTCATTCAAATCCAAGCATATTTCATGACAAATTGAAGCAAAAATAAACATAAATTGAGTGATAATTCATCCTATCATACAAAGAAGCATGACAAAGTTAAAAGATGTGAAAAAATTTGACACACATGTAAATTAAGATAAATAAACAGAAAAAATCAGTAACATAAACATAATTCTACCTATGAAAATTAAGAATGAAATGTCTAGGTGAGCTTTGATACTACCAGTAACCTACCTAAATTCACTTTTGACCAAAAGATAAACCACGTTGAGAAGATAAAAATAATGATGAGTAAAGAAGACTTGAATGTTATTTAATTTGACAAACGACAAAAAAAACATATCTGCCGCTATTACTACGTATATAATAAAACTTAAGGGAAAATTAATAAGTTAATTTAAAAAGTGAGCACTGCTTGGTTGTTTAAGCAGTGGTCTTGACATCAATTTCATGAACAAAATATTCTACTTTGAATTTACCAATCATCAAATGCAGAAGTTTCCTTGCTTCAGATTGTTAATTCTCCACCTAATCAAAAAACAACTAAGGTTAAACTTCATTCTTGAACCTAGAATTCTTTAATATTTGTGAAAATTTAGATACAAGGAGTTATTTAATTGCAATAATGGGAAAATCCATCTAAATATCAAAATAGTATCCAACCTAAAGGGTTATTTAATTAAAACAAGTAGAAAATCCATCTAAGTACCGTACAAGTAAGCAACCCCAAGTCCAACCGAAAATGATTTTCGATGAATCTTGAAGATTACATTAATAATTAGAAAATTTTAAAGAAAATTAGAAAAAAGACAATAGAAAATACACAAGATAAGATGTTAAAATAAAGATGAAATTTATCAAAAACATTGCAAGATACTTGCTAATATTGCAACAATTGATTTCCAACTTTCAATTTGTTTGATAACTTGGAATGATAAAAAGGTTTATATTCGAGGAGCAAGAAGTGAAAAAAGTCTAGATTTAAAAAATGAACTGAAATGACAATCCATACCATACTTAGATGCTTTTAGTTGTACACAAACAAACATGACCAATTTGAAAATTAGATAGACAGTTGCACATAACACTAACAGTTTCTTTAAATTTTTTAACTATTCAAGATAAAGATCAAACGTACACAACTAGAAAAAAGAACTAGAATTTCTAAAAGGCTACAATAAAAACATAAATTGCATCTCAAGAACTTTTAACTACACGGCAAAAGACATCAGTGCTAAACTTAGTGTGATCATTAACGGTTATGCAACACAGAAACAAACATTTTTTACTATGAAATACATGACAAAGTGTGTATATTTGATAAAATGTGAATCAATATGCATTGTTAATGCATTTGAAAAAGACTAAAAACCAACAGAATACGAAATCATAACATAAAAACAAGAAGGAATAACAAGGCAAACAATTTGAACAAGGTTGAATCACAAAAGAATCCACAATTGAAGGTATACAACAATAGTTAATTCTACTTGCAAGATTATTCAAACTAGGAAAGCGAAGAACAATCTAACAATAAAAAAGAATGAAACGTGAAGAATAAATGAATTTTTACAACTTCATCCTCTGATGCTTTCAACTTTATTCCATTGCTGTCTAGCTATATAAGTACCATCTTAAAATAAGAAAACAATATCAGGTACATCAATCTAGCTATATGAAACGTTCGAGGATAGGATATAACAAAAAAAATGTCTACTTAAATAATGTGTGTTATCCATGTGTATGTTGCAAACAATAATATAACTTAGAAACGTTTCTATTTGAAACTCCCATGCAAATTTAATATCTATCAATTTGAAAAAATAAATGATAAACAAATCCAAAAACACATGGGCTATGAGATGATACAACCATGGATTCACGTTCACAACTACATCACAGAAAGTAATGAGATAATCAATTATAAATTACAGATTTTGCTGCTAGTGCTGTATAATTGGATAAACAAATCCCAAAACGCATGGCTTATGAGATGATACAACCATGGATTCATGTTCGCTACTACATCACAGAAAGTAAGGAAACAATCAATTATAAATTAGCTATGGTAAATAACCAGTGGTTACCTGTAGCACTAATACAGTTCACCTCGGTTTCTTAATTATCTCTAAAAAAGAGCATTATCGTGACCTTAATGTGATCATCAACGGATAAGCAACACAGAAACAATAATTGTGTTATTACCAAACACGTCACAAAAGAATCCACAATTGAAGATGTATAAAAATACTTAATTCTATTTACAAGATTATTCATACATAAGAAACACATAGCAATCTATAATAATAAAGAACCAAATGTAAAAATGAAATAGTACATCTTCATCCTTTGATATTTCGTTTTTTATTCCATTGAAGTTTACCTATACAAGCACATTTTCGAAATAAGCAAACATTTTCTTACAGTACTTATCCCTCAACAATATCATGTACATCAATCCTGATATATGAATCGTTCCAGGAAAGGAAAAACAAACAAAAATGCCTGGTTACATAAATAATGTGTTTTTTGTGTGTATATTACTAACAGAAACGTAATTTAGAATGGTTTCTATTTAAAATGTTCATGCAAATTGAATCATTGAGAGTTGAAGACAGTTTTAATTAAAAAAATTCTTTCAAATTTTGCTGCAAAATATGCTGGTGCTGAATAATTGGCTAAATAAACCCAAAACACATGGCTTATAAGATGATACTACCCCGCGTTCATACTCACAACTACAACACAGAAAGAAATGAAATAATCAACAATGAGATCTGCAAAAAATAATCAACTGGGTACTGCTATAATCGTCGGTTACATATCATTCTTTCAGATAACTAAATAAAAGAACATAACTAGACAATGTAAACAATAAAAATTCTCGACAAAACCGACAACTACAGGAGATTCAAATGCAAAAACACACGCACAAATCATGTTAACGGACAATTTTCTCAGATCATTAAAAACTCCACTTTAACAAATTACTGATAGGAGATAAGATTGTAAATAATTACCTGCAGAGAACGAAAACATATCCAAACAAACCATTAAGATCCGAAATCGATAAATAATGTGAGGAAAATCTTCGCAAGCAACATAAGAATATGCTTGAAACAGAAGAATAAGCCTGATTCAATCTATGCCCGCAATGAAACCGAACGGCAAGAAGAAACTGAAGCCGCAAGTTTTTGGAAAGGCAGTAAAAATTCCTCCTCCGAGAATGAGGATATATATAGTGTCAATATTAGGGTTTCTGGCGAATTGACCATGGTGCCCTGTCCGTTATACAGTTACGCGTATCAATTAGCAACAAGCCCAGCTCAATTGGACTAGAAAAAAGATTTACTGTTTACATTGTTATGTGTTCTGGCATATGCAAGAAAGTATGCATGCATGGACTGAAGTATACATGTAATTTTTGATGGGATATTGAAATTTTATTTTATAGAAATATTAGTAAATTTGCCAGGATTGCATAAATTAATATTTATAGTGAATGTAGTGAGCGTTGTGCTCGTTTTGGATGAAAATCATATTTTGAAACTTTTGTTGATGTAAAATTCATAGTTGTACTGACAATAACAGTTCTCTACATGGGTTGGAAGATTGCTTTGGGCCAAACAGTTTAACTAAGTATAAACTTATTTGCCCAGTTAGGTATTTTCAACAACAAATAAGTTAATTAAACACCTATGGTGTCCTCCTCCTCCATTCCTTCCCTCGTACCCCCAGATCTCCTTTGTCCCCAGTAAATATAACACCATCCTCAATCGTCCTCTTGCCTCCGCGGCCGCATCCATTCCTTCTCCGCTTTCAACCCAATCCACATTGCCCACCCCCGTCCCCAGCCAACCTCTTTGCATTGAGATCCTCATAGCCAAAACCTTTGCCCAGGTGGTGGCCATGGCACCACGCTCTCCCCTTCTGCCCAACCCCCCGTCCAAGCGTAGCCTACCCTTGCCGCTTTTCAAAAATGTGCGTCACACTGTTGAATTTTTGAAATCGAAGAGTCGCTGCCTTCGTTGCGCGGGCTCGAGACACGTGGCGAAGAATTGTAGGGACGCAAAAATTTGTTACAAATGTGGATTTTTTAGGCATCCACAAACTCATTGTCCCGATAAATCCATTAAACCCACCCGTGCACGAAAAAACCGTAGCGGCTTCTCCTCTCCCGCTAAAAACAAATCCAGCTCAATCCAGTGGGTCCCCAAGTCAAATCCCCTTTCAGCTCAACAGAAACCTTCCCTCTCCCCAACGCACTCTCTCTCCTCTCCAGCTCTCCAAAATCTGCCACAATCCCCAATGCACCTTCATAACACAAAAGCCAATTCGAAATTTTTTTCAAGGATGGACCCATCTTTACTCCTCACCGCAAAAATCATCAGTGGCGCTTGGTCAATCGACTCCCTTCACCATGTGCTCACCTCCACCTTTCATCATCGTGACTGGCCGCTTTGGCTCCTGACCAATGATAGCTTCATTTTCTCCTGTCCCTCACATGCAATCCGAGATCAGATCCTTCAGCGTTCGACCATTACCAGAGCAGGTGATGTTGTACAATTTCAGCCATGGCCCGAACTAGATTATCCAGCTCCGTCTTTGGATCCACCGTCATGGGCGCGGATTACGGGTTTTCCTGAACTCTTGCGGTTCAATTCGAAGGCCATTTCCGAAGCTGTCAGTCCAATGGGAAGATTTCTGGTGCAAGACGACTGCGATTGGGCGAACTTCGACCATCGCTTTTTATACATCAAAATGCAATTCTATAGCGGCATCAGCTCCCCGACCTCTTTCGTCGCTGTTTTGAACAACATGGAGTACCTTCTGACCTTTGAGAAATGGGAGCACGAGCACCCGAATAGGCGGCCGGAAAACCACTTGCTTGGAGTTGACTATGAGAGGGACTTCCCCCAATTCGAGCGGCGTATCCCGATTGAAGATTTGGATTCAGATGACAGGTTCGTCGCAATGAACTACGATCCTCTCTTCTCAGAATCCCCACCGGAATTTGACCTGTCAATTGAAGTTGTAGGTCCAAGGGGATGGGATCCATGGTCAGGCCAGGAGCAAAGGTGGGACCCGTACGCAGACATGGACCTCTCAACCCCCTTTTCTCAGCATATCCGACCACCACCTACAACCCAAACACCACCTCAACCACCCCACATTGTAGCCCCTCGGCCAGATTGTAAATCTCCCCCTCATCAATTCCCTGTTCCCCAGCCTGTTGAGCAAAGCCAAGTGGCCCATTCAGAGACAGGTCAGTGGTCTCAGCTCGTCACTCCAACGTCTGTCCGTCGGAGCTCCAGACTGGACAAAGCAGCATCACACCCTGGTAGTTTCTTTAAACATGTTATTTTTTCCTCTCTTAATAAAAGTTTAAACAAAAAAAGGGCACGTTGCATGGGCGTGAGTCTGCGTGATGAACACTACACCTCCATGCATACACTCGAATCAGAGCGCTTGTCATTCTCCCAATGAAGCTAATTTCTTGGAATGTAAGGGGGTTAGGGGACCCCAGTAAAAGACATTCTGTTAACCTTATAATAGCCCCACACAAAATCGACATCCTATTCCTGTAAGAATCTAAACTATCAGACCCATATCCTAACCTTCTCAGACAAATTGGTGGGACATTCCTATCTGGGTGGGCCCACCTGAATGCTGTCGGCTCTAGTGGAGGCATTATGACAGCCTGGAACGAATCCGTGTGGTCCCACTGCCAAACTTTTTACCACACATCGGCCCTACACGTAGCCCTTCGTCACTTGCAAACTGGGACGATCTTTTTCTTCTCCAATATCTATGGTCCACAAAATGCTCAAGAGCGAAACGATCTATGGACGAATTGCCTCACCTTTGCCTCACACATTATTGACCCTTGGGTGGTAGGTGGAGATTTCAACACCACCCGATCCTCAGTCGAAAGAAATTCGGGCAACTTTTTCCATGACTCTGACTCCTTCAACTCCTTCATCAACCTCTGCTCCCTGATTGACTCACCCATCAGCAACCGCCTATTCACCTGGTCAAGCCGCAGATCCGAACCTTCGTTAGCCAAACTGGACCATTTCCTTTTCAATCCAGCCTGGGATGACTTATACCCACTTTCTGTGGTCTCTGGCCTAGCCACAATCATCTCCGACCATTGCCCACTACTCCTCGACACTGGCTCCCCCACCTGTCCTACCCGACCCTTTCGCTTCGAGCGACTATGGCTACTTGAGCCGTCATTTGACAACTTCATCAAAGTAATCTGGTCACAGCCCTCCCTTATCCCCTCAACCACCGCCAGAGTCGTCTCCAAACTTAGATCACTCCGTAAGATTATCAAGCCCTGGGTCAACTCAGTTTGGGGATCCATTCGCTCGCGTTTTTCAGCAATTCAAGATGAAATTTTGGACCTAAATATACTCGAAGAATCTTACCCTCTTATCAAATCGGATCGTACTCGCCTGAGAAACCTGGAAGCGGAACTGGATAGATTAACATTGTAAGAGGAAATAGGCTGGAAACAACATTTCAAAGCGAAATGGATAGAGGATGGCGATAAAAACATTGCCTATTTCCACCGCCTTGCAAACGGTAGACGTAGATCCACTTTCATCCCCGAAATCACCCACAGCGGCATCTCTGTCACCGATCAGTCCGACATCCTCAATCTGTTCTCTGACTATCATCGAAACATTTTGGAAAAACACCACCCCCTTCCACTCATAGACTGGAACCTGCTCTACCCAGACTGCTCCCCCATCCCTATTGACCAACCCTTCACGGAGGCGGAAATTTGGGCTACGCTGAATGATATGTCAGATGACAAAGCTCCTGGCCCAGATGGCTTCGACCCACTATTCTTCAAACATTATGGGGAAACCGTTAAGTACGACATTATCAAGATGTGTTTTGAATTCCAAGCCGACACATCATCTGTTGCTCGCCTTAACTATGCTAATATCATCCTCCTTCCCAAAATCCCAGGAGCCACTACCCTTCCATCCTTCTGACCCATAAGCCTCCTGAACACCACTTTCAAAATCATTACCAAAGTTCTAGCCAATCGCCTTCAAGCCGTCATCACCCCCTTATTGGAATTGAGCAATCCGCATTCATCCTCGGCCGTAACATCATGGACTGCGTGGCATCTACCCAAGAAGTCATTTCCTTCTGCTACCAAACTTCAACGCCAAGTATTCTCCTTAAACTAGATTTCTCAAAAGCTTTTGACACGGTTAATTGGCAATTCATTTTGGAGCTTATGGAGCATAGAGATTTCCCCACAAAATGGTGCAATTGGATCCAATACATTCTTAGCTCTAGTTTTTCCTCAATCTCGATTAATGGCGCTACTTGTGGCCTAACAAGTCTGGTCGTGGCCTGCGACAAGGCGACCCACTTTCTCCTCTGCTTTTCGTCCTTGTCGCTGACATATTCAACCGTATGATCAAGTTAGCTACATCGAACAACCTCTTTGAAGGCATCAAGCTCCCCAACTCGAATCTGGCCATATCCAATCTTCAATTCGCCGATGACACTATCCTTTTTGCATCGCCAAGCGTTAACCACATCCACTGCCTTAAATTAGCACTGTACACTTTTGAACTCATATCTGGCCTCTCCATCAACCTCAATAAAAGCTCCATCATCATGCTTGGAAACTCCCTTCACCTAGGGCCTACATTTTCCAATCTGCTCAACTGCAACATCACGCAATTTCCTATCTCATACCTCGGTATTCCCCTCAGACCAACCAAACTAATCAGAGCAGACTGGCTCCCCCTCATTACCAAAATTGAAAATGGACTCCTTTCTTGGAAGGCGCATTCCCTTTCTTCAGCTGGTCGCCTTGTCCTCGTTAAGTCAGTGTTATCGGCCATCCCTTCATATTGGATGTCATTTTACAAGCTTCCAACCTGGGTAATCAAAAGAATCGACAAGATCAGAAGTTCTTTTCTATGGAACGGGGAAAGAATAAAGAGGCTCGTAAACTGGCGGACCGTTTATATGCACACTGACAACGGTGGTCATGGAATTGTTAACTTATACTACTTCAATCTCGCGCTTCTCGCAAAATGGCTCTAGCGATTCCTCACCCCCGGAACCTTCCTTTGGAAAACATGGATTACCACACTTCACTACCACTCCAATCCACACCTTGTCCTTCACTCCACCACCTTCCTTAAACCATCCCCATTCTGGACTGGAGTCCTCGCCACCCTCCCCCGTGTTAAATCACTCTTCCAGGTCAATTTGGGTAATGGGGGCAAACTGCCTCTTTTGGCTTGATATCTGGTACGGCCAACTACCCCTTTCCTCTATCCTCCCCAACCTATTTTCTCACTCTGCCACTATCCATGCCACCACAACCGATTCCTTCAGCTTAGGCCCGGACAACCTCTTTCCATCCTCCTACTTTGACCTTGCCACCTTAGCCGAGCTTCACCAAGCAGACTCCATCCTCCAATCCATCCAATTCCACCCCTTGTCAGATAAGTTCCTCTGGGCCCCTAATCTCACAGCTGGCTTCTCCGTCGCCTCCTGCTATGCTCACCTAAACAACCCTGGACGCCTCTTCAACTTCCCTAGACTTTGGAAATGTGAGCTCCAACCTCGCATGGCTTTCTTCCAATGGTACCTTATGCACGGCCGCAACAACACCAGAGACAGACTCATTCGTAATAACATCGCGGTGGACCCAAACTATGCCTTATGCTCTAACGCAACTAAAAGTATACAACATCTATTCTTGGAATGTGATTTTTCTTTTAGGGTTTGGGTTGCAACATCCGTTTACTTACTTGGCTATGTCCCAACAATCACTTCATTTTTCGAATATCGACAGTATAACCCCCCCCCCCCAATAAGCACTTGGATCCCTTTGTGGCTATATTCAGTTGGTGCATTTGGGCCGAGCGAAACGCACAAGTGTTCGGTAGGCCCAAATCTCACTTTGACGGAACATGCAGGCGTATTATTTATTATTTCTCATCTTTAACAGGCCACAGTTTCTCAGCTCCATTCAGGCTTAGACTGCCATTCTCCGGATCATCGTCAGCTGAATCGGTAGGCAGCTCTTCCGCAACTCCTACCCGTAGGCAACCTGGACACCACCGCTGAACATTCGGCAGTTCCTATCTACTATATATACTGATATATGTATTAAGCTTTTATGTATCTATGCCTCTGCTATGTAGTTGACTGTCTGTGTGACTGTTGTGCAGTCTTCTCCCATTTTGGCCAGCGATCAAGCTTGTTGATCGTAATATTTACATATTTTTATGCTATATAACTGGCTGTGTAGTGCCACGCTACACAACCGTCTTGCTAAATAAAAGGTATTTTCAACCACAATAAGAATACAAGACAAAATTAATCCATAAGGATCTAAAGAAAAATGAAAGCATCAAAAATCGATCCTCTTCTAAAGAATTTGAAGTTCATATTGTTGGGTCATCACTATTAGGTAATGATCGAAACTTTCATCAGTAGGCAGCAGCCGATGGGGCCGTTGAGTTCGATCAGAATTTGGTGTGAAAAGAAAGAGCAAGAGATGTTACTGCTTGGAACTTCATTGATTTTTTGTTCTGAAATTTTCTTTTCTCACTTAAGTACCTCATAGACAAATGGATTAAGTTGAAGTGAGACTAAAAACTAAGAATGTGAATGGAAATTCAAAAAATATGAAATCTTATATGTACTTGTACTAAAAAAAAAATCTAAAATCGGAAAAATTGATGTAGATGGAAAATGTGATGATAATTGCATCTAAAAATTATGCATCCTAATTTTATCAATATAATACTTTATATCTTGTGTACTTTAGTATAAGAATGATTGATATTATTTATATATAATGACTATTCATTGTTCAAAACAATTATTATTATAATATTTTTTATTTCTTCAATTCTTTAAAGAATTGGTACTAAAGTAAATTTATGTTGAACTAATTTTTAATATTTATGCATTTAGATATATTAGTTATAGGAGAATCAATAAAAGTCTAATATCCACGGATATTGATATTCGTCGTTTAAAACAATTTTGAATACGGTTACGGATATTGTACTATTCATATATGTGTTTGATCGCCGACATGCCTACTAAAAACATGGTATACATAAACCAATGGTCAAGGTTGAAGATGTCTCTAAAAACAAAGATATTGATTTTAATGAACCTAGTCCAAAGAATATGACAAAAATGGTTCATAGCATCAGTTGTTTGACTATTGTGAAGCAAGAATATGATGATCAAAAATTTCGAACATGTTTTATTAAACTATATGAAATATTTAAATATTTGAATCTTGGATTAAATATGATAAAAATGATTTGATGATCTTGTAGACCCTATTGTAAGTAATAACTAATAATGGTAAACTTGTTTTAGAAAAATGTTTACAAAAATATATGGTTCGATGAGATACCAATAAAATGGTCAAAAATCATTTTATCGATAAACAGTTTTTCTCTCAACAGAAGTTGTTCAAAAAAATACTACATACACTAAAATACTTAGGAAATCATTAATAAGTAATAGAAATAGTTTGCGTCAGTACACTTAAAGGGAACTTCTAGAAGCTTCTAAATGTTATGTGGTTAACTATAAAGGGAACTTCTAGAAGCTTCTAAATGTTAAGTGGTTAACTATGAAAGGAATATATGTTTTCTACTGTGTGATGAGATGTAAAGTAACACATAGGTAAGCATGAAAAGGGGATGGATTTGGACAGCGGGGGTAAAGGAGAGGGCTAGGTAGGTGTTAACACTTAATAATATTCAAAAGCTTCAAAGGAAATAAAAGATCAAAAATGGTGGAAGTGCATTAGCACCAATCCACTTTGTTCTTCACTAATTTTTCTCTAATTGATTAAAATCTTCTTTAAACTCCACCAACCTTTCACCAGCACCTTAGAACACCTTACGAAGCATGGATCTAGTTTCAAAGCAGAAGAAAGATGAGAAAAATGGGGGATCTTGGTGAGGCCAAGAGCAACGAAGTGGAGGGGAAGAGGCTGCATTGTGTTTTTGGTGATAAAAGTTGGATCTTTGAAATGTTGGGTATAATCGGAGGTCGTCTTGGATTTTTGGACGCTTGAGCTTGTTGTAGCTTGGATCTAAGCGAGTTAACTTACCATTTGATTGCATATATTGTGTATATATGTGTGTTTGAATGAAATATAAAGTTATATACAAGTATGAACCATAAGTAAAGTTATAGCTTTGGATCATCTTGCTTTTAAAAGCAAATGATAACTTATTATTGTATAACATCACTCGTATTACCTTCTATAACAAGTGAGTTGACATTGACTTGATGTTTTGATGTTTGTTTGGATTGTATGTTGAATTTGGAATGGTCTGTATATGATAGCTGCTAAAAGTGCATTTTGACATCCCTTAACTTTAATTTGTATAAATGTAAGATTCATGATCTTAAATAAGTATAAATTTTTTGGGTTGTTCTCTACATATATTTTAGTGTATGGAGCAACAACGAATTGGTTTCAAAAATTACAAAAATTATAAAACAAAGTTGTGAAAGTTAGAAGCGAAAAGGTCTCTATGGACGCACTATGAAAATTCCTTGTGTTTGGCTTTTTTTAAAGTCAATTTAGAAAGAAATCCTACGAGCTTCTTTACTTTTAATAAGTACTATAAGTATGCTTATTGCTGGAAAAATATTTAAGTTTAAATCATTCAATAACTTGTGAACCAAAATTGCAAAATGCTATAGCGAGAAGAAGGTCGATATATGAGCACTTTAAAATATCATGTTTTTAGGAATTCTTGTAATTAATTTGAGAGATCCTTAGAGTTTTGTTTGCATTTTTAATAATCATTATATTTTTACTTATTACAAGAAAAAAAATCAATGTTTAAAAGATTTTAGAACTGGAAAAAACAAAGTGACTACAGTTAGAATAAAAAGGTCGCTAAACGAATACTTTAGTAAATATCTTATATTTGGGAATTTTTGCAAATAAGTTGAAAGATACCTTAGAGGTTTCTTACCCTTTTTTTACCCAAAATGTAGTACTTACCATAAAAATGTCAAGTCTTAATTGATTAATTTACGTAGTGAAAAGCTCGCTTAGACTTTCTACTATGGAAATTAGGTCTCAACAAGGATCCTCCGAACTACATCTAAACCTTTTACCCTACCCAATAAGCAAAAAATAATTTAGCAAAGAACGAGAGTTAAATATGAGAGGTTTAGCTCTCCGAACGTTGGAAGAGAAGAAAATGATTGCATAATATAACCCAAGTAAATAGAGTTTAAACACCAACCATATTAGAGAAAAGCCAATCATTGCCTTAGCAAACAAACCAAAACAGAAAGTTAAGCCAAAGGAAAGGGGATGACGTAAGGTTTGAAAAGAATCCATTTTCTCATATTAGGCGGATCATTCAACTTCAAGCATAAAGCACAATCTTTAAACCTGAAATGAATCATGTTTTCAAAAAATTGCTCCAAAACGGGGAAAAATGGTTAAGTTGGAGTCTATATCAAGATGATGAAAGCTAGAAGACGATCATAGAACACAAAGCTCCTATAAGAAGTATAGAGGTGAATAAGAGAACCCTAAGGTAAAAGGGCCAAAGGCCAAAATCGTCACTCCCTTGTCACCCCTCAAGAAAAAGTGTATTTCGAACTAAGAGAAGGCTAAACTAATGGATTTATAACAGTGTTGTAAGAAAGGAAAAAAAGTATAAGAGGGATCATATTGCCATTATCATAATGATAGAGTTAGGGGTATGCCCTGATGGCAATTATGTAATTTGTTACGTATATCTAACTTGGTAATCAATTTTGTTTGAAATAAAATGGTGTTTTTTTCCTGTTATATACTTGGTATAATGTGTTATGTTAATTAATTAATTTAATCAAAATTATATTTAACAGAAAATCCATAAATGGTACATATTGTGATAGTAGCTGTAAAGTGCTGAAATTGTGAGTAATTTATCACAATGAAAAAAAAAATCATTTTAAATGTTCCTAGTCAAGATGCATCGAGATTGAAAATCGACGTATCAGTTGAGACTATGGTACGCAACGTTCTCCAAATGTTGGACAATGTATTACTCATGGCATTGGGGATAGCCAAAGGTTACGTACTGATAGTTATTGGATAACTATGGAAAAACCCACTCGATGGTTTTCTGTTGGTTAATAAAACTAGGGTCAAATAGAAAATGTTTAACGACTAAATCTCTATCGACTTAGAAAATAACCGATCAAATTTTAATAAATTTACCGCAATCGCACGACGTTTAATGTTAGTATGTAGCAAGTATGAGTCGATCCACAGGGAATTGTTTAGATTTTAAAGTTTCTATTCAATTAAATTAACCCAGAATTTAGAGTGTTGTTAAGCTAAGAATGAAATTGTAAATAAACTAACAAAAGAAAATGGATAAAAATATGACAGTATAAGACAATTTAGAGACATTATCCTTCTCCAGATCACATAAATCAATATATATGAATTTATGATCTCTCTTTTAGTCATTAGTGAGTTTAGTTGATATGTTTATCATAAGTATGGAATAATTGTGCTATTAATTAGCCTAATATAAACCATCAAACTATAACATATCCACTAAACCACTTGCTAACTCTCATGAAAATTCACAATGAATTTGAAAATAAAATCTATTCTAAGCATGATCTATTAACTATCGACTAAAAATATAAATCATTAAATTTTAATTTTAGAATCATTTCATTACCAAAATCATATGTAGATGAAGAGGTAATTTATGTTTTATTTGTTCAAGCATAGCCTAAACAGTACATGCTATCAAATTCAAAGTTAAAACAAAAAAATTTAGCCCATTCAAACATTTCCATTAAGCACAAAAAGATATAAAAAATTATCAAAATGTTGAATCCACATGATTAAGAGAGCTTCATTATCCCTAAATTGAAAGGATTTGGCTTTCTATATTTGTTATCATGCTAACAAATGTAGATTGCAACATAGAATAAAATAACAAGAAGAAAATGAGAGCTAACAAATTTTTCATGAAATAAATCTGCTCCACTTGCAAGAAATAAAACTATACTAATTGCATAAAATAAAGAACAAGAATAAAAAGGGCATGAAATTAAAATGCATAAAAGGAAAAATACATAAAAGAAAATGGCTAAGTAGCCATGAAAAGAAAGAAAAAGCTTTTGTTATTTTTGAGCCTAAAACTAAACTAAAGAGGAGGCTAAAGGCTAAGAGGAAGCTAAAGGAGCTAATTACACGAACATATGGGGTAGTCACACATGTTTGGAAACCCTAGTCCTATTTTTGGGAACTACCCAAACTACCCTTCTAGAAAAAGTGGCTACCAAGTTATCATTAGAATAAGATAATCCGCATTTAAATATGCATGAGCTTTAAGCCCCATTAACATGTGCATTAGTTCCTAATTGTATATCATGGTAAGTGGGTAGGTGGGGTCCTCCATGTTTTATAAAATGAATTATTTCCATCTTTATTTCTTTATTTCCTCTTGTGCATGCATATTTTCCATGAAGCCACTCGGTATTTGAATTCAAATTTCTACAAAATAACATAGAAATTTTCAAATAAAATTTCGCAAATCAATATATGCACCAAAATGACCATTTTCCCTCTATATGAAAATTGAAAATAATTTGAATTTTGGTTTAAACATATTAGAATACCCTATATGGTCGTTTAGTTAATTAAATTCGACAAAATATGAAAATAAAAATATGCACATTTACGTGCACATCAAATACCCCCACACATATTTTTTTCGTCTCAAATAAACTAAAACTAAGACAAATCCATTTTCGTAGAGAGCACAATTGCATTGATCATATACAACAAGCCGTTAAACCTCTAGGTGTCTTTAGTAGGACGAGTGTTGTCTTGTGAGGGTTTTCAGCAGATACTACCCACAAATTCCAAATGCAAAGTGAAAAATTCTAAAATGCAAGATTTATTTACAAAGAGATGAATGCAAGCTTTTAAAAATATTTACAAATGAAGAATTTACTTTTAAATTGGCATGAATAAGTCAAATATAAGTTTGGTCATTATCAAGAAACTTAATTCCATTTACTTATCAAAATTTCCAACAAAAGTTAAGTTATCATAACAAATAAACTTTAGTTTGACTAGTTGTTTCGGTGGACAATATAGTTTAACCGTGAAATGGGTCATTAGTTAATTATCAAAGTTTATCAAAGCGGTATTTTCATTTTTTATGAATAACAAGTCAAATCAAATAATTAAAAATAGTGCTTGGATTTCAATTGCTTACTCTCTCTATTTTTTTTGAAAATTTTATTGATATTAATAATATTTACATATGCCTAACTCGAATAAACTTAAGCCGGATATATCACACATGCACTGTCTTTCGGGCTTACGTGAGGCAGATACAGAGCGTGGCGAGTGAACACACAAGTCTTCACACCTATCGACTATATGCATTATTAATAAAAGAATTTTTATATATGTACACCTAAATCCGATAAACTAAGGCTGGATATACTAATCATGCACTGCTTTTCGAGCTTATGTGAGAATGGTACAGAGCACGACGAGTGTACATACTTATGTGTGAACACATGACTCTAAGTATTAAAAAATTATACATATATACAAGTATATATTTTTATTTTTTTGTTTTTTTTTTCTGAAGAGAGAGTTTTGAAAAATCATCTTAGCACCATTTAACTTAGAAGATCAAAAATGTTACATCATTTACTTTAAATTCACCACTTTTCTAAACAAAAAGTTTCAATTATGATATAGTTCATAATTATCACCTATGAGTCTATATACTAGTTAAACCATTGTTACCTGGTAATCAAAACTTAAACTTTTATTTTTGTTGAGATAAATAAATGTTCAAGAATTTCAATTTAATAACCAAAACCATATATTAATCTTATAGTGTTCCTTGAAAAATAAATCAAAACGCTAAAAAGAAAAATTATTTTGGGATTTTTTTTGAGTTTTGGAAAGAAAATAAAAAATAAACCATGAAAAATCAAAAATGAAGATGAGACTCCCCCTATACTTGATTTTGCCTGTGTCACAACAACCAACCCATGTGAAAGGAGAAAAATAAAATAAAAATAAAAATATGACCTATATTTACATGAAAATGAAAAGTTATCATTTACAAGATATCAAAAAATATGATGTTAAGGAATAAATGAAACGGTTTTCCAAAAACCAATTCATTTGTCTCATCAAGTGAACCGTAAAATATTTTCGAGTTGAACGTTGATTTGGAAAAATGAATGTAGTTTTATTGAAAATCGTGCGAGTTGTTTTATTTTTGATGATTTTTGGAATTGATAGAACAATTGGTTGAACTTCAAGCTCATCATTGACGAATTCTTCAAAATTATTGATTTCGAAATCAAAATGATGATTTAAATCTTCCCATTCAGAATTCAACAATTCGTCTTTGAAAAGTCCAAAAAATTCATGTTCACAAAATTCGTCTTCCTTTGTTGGATTATTATCAACTTCATTGCATATATCGTGTTTGAAATCCAACATTTTTGTATTCAATTTTTCAAAATCAGAGAAAGAAAGATTGAATTTTAAATTTTGTTCCGCACTCTCAAAAGAGTTGAAATCCAACTCAATTATCAAATTTTCAACACCTTCATTAAGATCGTGATTTTCAATTTCAAAAGTTGTTATATGAAAATCGTCAATTTTGATAGAAGGAGGATTATTATTTGACACGTCACACGATAGGATTTGATTATGTTGCTCTCGTTGTTTCATATATGTTTCAAACAAAAAACCATGTGATCATTGTAAACCTCATCCATTTTCTCAACAAACTCCAATTTATAATTACTAACTTGTAAATTTTCAATTTGAAATTGTTAAGAGTAAAATTTTCACCACTATTAAAACAACTCTTATTGCCAAAATCATTTAAACAGTTGTTTCCATATTCATTTTGATATTTAAATTCATTTTGGAGTTCGAAATTGAATTGGCATGGGTTATAATCAAAATCATTTGAATTTTCAAGTGAATTCAAATTTTGATTATTTGAAAACATTGACTTGATTTATTGCATAAATATGAATTATGCAAATCATTTATACTTTGATTTTGTTGTGTAGAGAGTTTAAGTAAAGACGAAATCGTTTCAATACTATTTTCAAGAGTCGAGGGTTGCTCGTCATTTTGAAAACTTTGCTGTTCTTGATTCGAATTTTTTATACAATAGTTGTTGTTAAAATACCCATAAGAATTTGGAGTGAAACTACATGGATTATATTGATTTTCATAACTATCATAAAATTTATGTAAGTAGGGAAACTTGAGCATTTTCAAGAATGTTTTTTTTTGACTTTTTTATAAAGGAAGACTATTACCAAAAGAAATTTATTTTTCTAAAGGGAAATTTGTTTTTTGTTTAGTTTCTGGATTTTCAATTTTTTATTTGAAAAGGTTTTATATTTTTTTTTTGGATTTTTTTTTTCCAAAAAAAAAACTAACTTAATTTTTTTTGTATTTTGATTTAAAAATTTCAAAAGAAATTACTTAAAAACTAAGTTAAGGAATATTTACAATTTTTTTGGGTTTTTTCTTTTTTTAAATATGTATGAACTAATGCAACTGAATGAATAAAAGGGTTTAAGTATAAATTTTCTATCCTAAATAGCTCCTAACCCAAAATAGTATAATAACACTTTGTCTTAATTTAACAAATATTTCTTGTCAAGTAATGGACAGGATTTCTCAGTGCACCACGAATCACCATATCAATACAGTCGAAGGTTTAAGTACCTTCGGAGAAACAACTACTATAATATTTACGAATCACCATAATATTTATAAATGGTCATTGCTCTACCGTAGCCTGAACACTAAGAAATTGAATTGTCGAAAGAGGACAGCTTCTCGATAAAAACTTAAGCACTAAATGAGCCCGTGACACCCTTAAGATGTCTAACCGTTATTATTAATCAAGTCTAAGATGAAATGCAAAACTAAAATCAAACACGACTAATGATGCAACTACAAATAAAATTTGTTTTTTTGATAATTTTTAAATGCAAGCAACAATGCAGGAACAATAAAAAGAGATGAGAGCAATACCAAAGCGTGCAGAGTTATTGGCAAAAAAAAATTTAGCGGCGATTTTTCTTATAAACAAGAAATTTATTTGTTTCAAATGGTTTTTCCTTTGAATTTCGCTTCTGCAACCTGAAACTAAAAATAAAATATATACACTGTTTTCTTTATTTTTAATTTTTTTAAATGTATCGTTTTATATACCAAAATAAGAAACTAAACAAAGGAAATTAAAAAAGGAAATCAAATGAAACCAAATAAAACAAAAGAAGAAAAATCAGAGAAAAACAAAACAAAATAAATGAAACAAATGAAACAAAAAACTTGTTTTTTTAAAGAGATGAGGAAAACAAAAGGTTTAAAATCAAACAAAACAATTTAATCAACTTCAGCCCATCAAGCAATTATTCTCGGCCCATTACCCAAATGTTAAAATCTTAAAAATAAAAATCGAACCCGAAAGTTCCCATTCATCATTAAATAGTAAAAGTGAAATCGCGATCCAAATAAAAAAATTGCGAATTTGTGTATTGGAAGAAATGCAGATTTGGAATTTTGAGTGCAATCGGGTCTTTTGGTTGCGATTTACGGAGATACGGAAGCAAGTTGTTGCGGCAATGGGCAAAGGCTGTTGTCAGCTGTTTTCGTTTTTGAAACTTTTTTTTTAAATGCAAGCAACCAAAGTGTATGGAAAATAAAAACAATAGATGAGAGCACAATGCCAGAGCATGTAGAATTATTAGTGAAAAGATTCTTAGCGGTAATTTTTTTATAAGTAAGCAATTTATTTTCGACAAGCGGTTCTTCCTTCGATTTCTACTTCTACAACTTGAAACTGAAAACAAGATATCTACACTGTTTTTTTTTTTTTAATCTTAAATTTTTTTTATATGTATCTTTTTATATATCCAAATAAGAAACTAAACAAAGTAAATTCAAAACAAATGAAATCAAATGAACCAAATAAAAAAATGAAAGAAAAATCAGAGAAAAAAAAGGAAACAAACGAAACAAAAAACTTGTTTTTTTAAAGAGATGAAGAAAACAAAAAGGTTTAAAATCAAACAAAACAATATAATCAACTTCAGCCCATCAAGTAATTATTTTCGGCCCATTACGCAAATGTTGAAATCTTAAAAACATAAAAGAAGCCCGAAACTTCCTCTTCTCTATTAAACAGAAAAAGTAAATCGCGATCGACACGAAAAAATTACGAAATCACGAATTGGAAGAAATGTCGATTTGGAATTTGGTGTCCGATTGGGTCTTTTGGTTGCGATTTACTGAGATATAGAAGCAAGTTGTTGCGGCAAAGGGCGAAGGTGGTTGTCAGCAGTTGTCGGATTGCCGAGATACGAAAATACTGAGATATGGCAAAGGACAAAGGCGATTTGCTGGATACTAAGATACAGAGGAAATGCTTCGACGGTGGAGGCAATTGGGGTTTCGATGGTTGTGGAGATCGATTGCTGTAAGGGATGGTCGTGACTTGGTGGAGTTAAGGGAGGTGCCAGCAGTTTTGGCTGTTAAATGTGGTATGATGAAGTGTAGGCAGAGGTGAATGTTAGAATTGTTTGAACTTGTACTGTGGAAAGTTTGGTTGATGTTGAGTATGTTATTGGGTGGTGATGATTGAATAGGGTGATTGCAGGCAAGTTTTTACCGATGAATGTATTTGTACAGTGTGGTTCTAGTGTAGAAGTGTAGGGTTATGGAACTGATGGAGTATGTAGAAATTGGGAGATGGTGAAGGGGAATGTTATGAGGTTGATGACGTAGTTAAGATAGTGATGTTTGTGGTAATGTAGTTACCAGAGTAGTGTAGAGTTAGATGATGATAATGTCTGGATGTGATGTGTGACTGAAAGGGATGTTCATGGGATTGGTCAGTGTGGTTTATGGCAGATGATGAATGGATTTAGAGTGCGCAGTGTGAAGAAGGTGGTAGGGAAGTGTAGTTGATCAGCAGCAATGTGGTATGTTGTGATAGGTTAGTCGTAACATCCTCTATCTAGAGCCCAAAATTAGGCACTAAAGATGTTGTAGTCATTTATAGTATTAGCTTTCAGCAACTAAATACGGCTATGTTAATGTTATCAATAATATCAGAAGCACTCCAATATGAAACAAAACATAGATTAATTACGCTAAAAGCGGTATATGAAGATTCCTCATTGGTTGATCAGAGTTATATGGTCAAAATTGACCTAATACAAACAATACAGCGGAAAATTAATCAAAACATAACAAGAACTACAAATCCTAAAAAGCTACCTGTTGCCTCTTGCATACTTCCGGTAGCTTATTCGTCAACATTCTAAGACCTGACAAAGACGTTAACCCCTCAGGCTACTCAAATTTATTTTGAGCAACCGAGAGTTTAAAGGGAAAACATAAACTTCGAGTCATACATATGTAGGATCGATTTCACCCTAAAGGGGGGGTGAATAGGGTGATAGTGTAAATTATAAAAATTAATCGCGGAAGCTTATGAATTAAATTCAATTCAGATCACAGAATAGCAGCACAGATATTGCAGAATATAAATAACAGAACAACACAGAATTTACTCAGCTTCGGCAAAACTCTGCCTACGTGCTGCCCCCAAGGTTTCTACTAGAAATTAGATAGTCCCTCGCTTACACACGTAAACTTGCTATACCCGCTATTGACTAATCTAACTCTGCGCTCAAAACCCTGACCACAACTCAACCACCGAGTTGCGAATTCCCAAACTACACACCGTAGTTTGTACCCTAGTCACACGACTAGAAAATTAAAAACGGTTTAAAAAGAAAACACAAATTAAAAGCAAATTGAAAATACAAAACCCTAATTTACTATAACCCTTAAAAATAAAAAGACCGGCCCTCTTTGTAATTTATCTTGACCGTCTCCTTTTATTTCTTCGGCCCAATTTTTTAAGATAATGGCGGCTCCGTGTTCGATCAAAATTAGGGCTTGTTTCTGAAGACGCCGACCTTTGATTGCTCAATCGAAAATGATTTTCAGTTTGTTGCTTTCGTCGATTGCTTGGCTCTTTGAATTGTCTTCGGCTTCTTCAATTTGGTCGAGTTATTTGTCAAAAACGGTATGCAATTGTTCCTTTTTCGATGTTGATTTCTGCTCGACCTTTGATTCGAGTTATTGATTTTCTCTGTTGTTACTTGAACTCGAATCATGCAATTGCCGATGATGATTTTGGGTATTATATAGGATTTGATTTCCTAGAATTACGTTCGTATATGTTGATTTGAATTTGTCAAATTCTTCATCTCGGCCACTTGATGATGCTTGAATGATTGAGATCGATTCTGACTTTTTCATATGCGTATAATTTCATTTCTTGCGTCCCACGGTTTTGATGTTGACTTGTTCATATGTATGTATATTCTTGCTTGGTGGTCACGGCTTTAATTCATTTTCGTGATGACCACGATGTTGATTTCTACTGCTTCGGCCTTGACTCGTTCATCTTGTAGTCTTCGTCTCTGGTCATTTGTGTTGAGCATTTCCATACGATGTTTGTCACTGTTGAATTATTGATTCTGCTTGATAGGTTACAGATGCATATAAAGTTGGATTTGTTTCATTTGAAATTCTGTTGCATACATTACTTTTCATTGTTGTAGCCTTGGTTACTGATCGAGTTCATTTGAACTACTTATTTGTTAATGCCTGATGCATTCACTTGGTGGTGTGTTGCTGCCTTCACTGTCCACCGCAGTTTGTAGTGATATTGAGCATTGCATTCTATTGCATTTGTGCATTGCCTTGCTGATTCATTTGTTTACACTCATGTGTTTGGTCTGCATGTTATGGCCTGTCCCTTGTTTGGTTTTTGATGATATCTTGTTGGCTGTGTATTGAGCATTGTTCGAACTTGTATCACTGTCTGGTTCATCTTTGTTGCTTCACCACAGTTTGCATTTGCCACACTTGTGTTCCCTGTTATCAACTGGCCTTGATTATGTTTGTTCGATCACTTTGCTGTTCGCATTTATGCTGCACTTGGTCTAGTTGTAGTTTGCATATCACCTGCTATTCCACGGTCTGTTTGGTGGTATTTGATTCATTTGATACTTCTGTTGGGGCTGTTGGTCTTCGTTGCATTCAAATTACTGCTGCTTCATTTGTAGCTGTGTTGACCATTATGCACTGTAGCTTGAGTCTCTGTTGAAGTTGTATTGGACTTCATTCTGGTTAGCACTTGCATCACCACTGTAACACATATTCAACAATACATGCTGTGCATTTCATTCAGTCTTCATTATGGCCTGTGACTTTGTTATACCTGCTGTGCATTGCATTTTGAGTTGTAGTCTTCTGTCTTCATGTAACTTGGTACATTCCTGTAGCTCCATCTATGTCGTAGCCTTTGATGATTTATTGTAGTATGTTGGTCTGTCTTGTATTTGGCCAGGTTTTGTTGGTTCATTGGTGTTTGTACACTTTTCTTGATACTTGCCTGGTCTGGTTCTCGACCTATAGTGTTCATGATGCATTTCTTTTTCATGATGTAGCTTGATTCATGTATACATTCATGAATTCTCTAGTTGACTTCCTGCCGTTGCATACACTTTGTCATTCTGGCCTTGAACCTGTACTTGTAGTTTGCATTCATGTACTTGCAGTGTTGGTCTGACTTGAACTCGATTCACTTGTGTTGAATCCAGTTTCAAAACTCGGATTTGACCTTGTGTTCGTGTCGTATTTTTGAATTTATTGCACCTGAGTTGAACCTGTCCATATATTTGGGTTTGACCTTGTGCTCACCTGTCCCTGTAGCATTATCAAGTGTATATATCGGCGTGCACGGCCTTGTGGCATATACAGTAATATACTGTGTATGTCACAAGTTGTTCGTGTATGATGAATTCAAATTTAAATTATGACGAACAACCCAAATAACTGAGGCAAATCATATATTCAAAAATTATCTTCTATTTTTGAATTGCAAAAATATTTCTTTTTCAATTTTACTGCGTTAGTTTATATTTTTGCAGATTGCTCAGATGTTGGATTCAAACTGGAATGCAGTTGAAGATAAATACGAGTGTGAGTGATATGTAGTGAGGTGAATTGTAAATGTGAAATGTGATGTAATTGTAATCAAAGTTGTATAGTTATAGTGAGAGCTTGAAATTGTATACTATTCAGAATTGTAATAAATATTTGTTTGAATAAAATATTCGTTTGAATTCAAATTCCGTGTTATTTATTTTATTCAGCAAATATTTATTTAATCTGTGAAAAATAAAATAGTATATTATCAAATACATTTAAACGAATGTATATATGTTTATTATCATCAAACAAAAATCATATAAGCGCATATTCAACAATCTCCCCCTTTTGATGATAACAAACATATATTTATGATTTTGAATATGTTAAATGTATTTGATCATTGATATATTCTAATTGCTCCCCCTATTTAAATGCTTCCTCTCTACACAAAGCTCCCCCTACATATATGCATACAAATAGAAATATATAAATGAGCCTATATGCAAATGGAAAATTATTTGACCTTTGCTTGATTCTATTTGACAAAATCTTAACTTTTCTCTCCCCCTTTTGTTATCAGCAAAAGAATAATAGTGTTAGAAAAAATAGAGATAAAGTAATCGATATCAATCCAACATTAAAACTCAATTGAATATAAATATTAAATTTCAATAAAAAGTCAAACAAAAATCATAAATATTTTGTTAGGCGCATATTCCACTTTTAGAATGATGGAAATGATGTCATCATATAAAACCATACAGTTGTGTCTATTTGTGGTATATTTATATCAGGAATTTGAATATCTACTAACCATGCATAACCGTTAGGACTTTTAAATGAGATTAGTAGTATTCCAATTTTATTTTAAAAAAAATGAATTCAAGTATCTTCTAACCACGCATAACCGTGAGGACTTTTAAATGGGATTAGAATCAACTTGTTTATTTTACAAATCAACTTTTGATATGCGTTCCATACATGCATAACCGCGAGGACTTTTAAATGAGAATGGAAGCACATAACAAATTCCAAGTAATTCACCCATGCATAACCGTGAGGACTTTTAAATGAGAGTGAATACTTTGGTATTTATTTATTTATTTATTTTTTTTATTTTAAAAAAAAATGTAAAAATGAAAAACGAACGATTCCTGTTTAAAGTACCACATATTGACAAACTATATAGAATTTTGATGAGTGATGGTTGATAGAAAACATGATAGACAAGGAGATGGTCATGGAATTTTTTACCAACAAAAATTTTTATAACTCTTGTTTAAATTTCTAAAGAAATTTACTAATTATACCGTCTCGAGTCATAATATATAATAAATATCAACACTCATCACTTTTTCAATTACTATTCATCTTTTCGATAATCATTTGGGAGTCAGATTAGTCAAAATAGTCATTTAAAATCAAATTCAAAAATAATTATGAAATTAATTTCTCAAAAATGAATAATCTGAAAATATGGTAAAAAAATGATTTTCTCCAGGGGATTTTTAAAAGAAAATTTTCTGCTATTTGAAAATTATTTGAAATGAAGAATATGCAGATATTTTCTTTGAAAAAATTGATGCAGTTATTAAATGTCAAAAAAAAATCACGTGTCACTAGTAATTTTTCTATCAACTAGATTACCAGTGTAATCTGCATCTGAATTTCTCTTTCACTTAAAAATTATCATCAATTGAATTTTATTGACCAAAACATGAAGTGTGCACCAAAACTTTCTAATTCAATTTTAACAACAATTTAAATGACATTCTTTTGAATTTGAAATGAAACCGTGTAAACAATCAGAAAACCGTGAATAAAGAGTTAGCCATATTAAAACCAATTGTAATATCCAACAAAACACTATTTTTAACTCAAACTGATATATATGAAATAATTCAAATAATCTAGAGATTTTTATAGTGTTTTTGGCATAAGAATATAATTGCCCAACAATTTTGAATAAATTAGAATCAAAAATCATCATCTTTTCATCAATCTCAATATTGGCTGAATTAATTCAAAATACGGTGCAGATTATCACATTTAATATATCGTTTAAAACATACCATACCTGTTTTACCTTTACGATATTTTTCGTTGTTGTCCGTTGTGATTCTGTCACCTTTATACTAGGCTAAGGAACTTAGCTTTGTCGCCCGTTGTGTTTCTGGAACAGCCAAAATCCAGAGAACACTATTGTTGTTCCTTAGCCTGCCACCACACCTACACGGAAAAGGATTTATGTGACCTATTTGTTTTTATAGGTCCATGGTTGTTAGTAGCAGAAAATTTTGAAAAATAATTTTGTGTAGACCCAAAACTATTTATAATTGTTCCCTTTGGCACCCAAATTTGTTTAACTTTGAGAGATTTTATATTTGTGCCTTTTGGAACCCAAATCGGTATAGTTTCACATGTTTGGGTCTATACCAACAATTATTGTGACCGTGTCCAAATTTTCTACAAATTGTGCACATAGAATTAACTTGATTAATCTTGTTTTCAACAATTTTCGAATTATTATATCCAAGTCCTTGTCTAACCGTATTAACAGTTTGCTTTCCTAATAGCATATTCAATGATTTTTCACTTTTTGAAAATTTATCTAAAGTCGTTGACAATTGTTGGACTTGTGATTTGAGAGAGTCATTTTCGTTTAACAACTGTGTGCACTTTTTAATAGAATTCTCTCTCCTTGTATTTTCATTCTCCTTTAAAATCAGAATTTCATTTTCAAGCGATTTTATTTTAATTTCTGATTTTTTAATTTCTTCATCAAATGTTGGACACTTATCACGCTTAGGGATCCTACTTTGATAGGTTTTAACTAATTGATCAAGTTGTTTATTACATTCTATCAAAGTATCTTTTTGAGATTCAAGTTTGGCGTATTTTTCCCTAAGTCGTTCAAAACAACCGTTTACTTCATGAAAATATATAAGCAACTCAGAATGGGTAAGTTTTGATACCTCACTTGGCTCGTCATCGTCACTGTCAGTTGTATCACCTCGAAGACACAATTCTGCCTTTTCGCTTTCACTGCCAGTGCTTTGATCATTCTCGTCTATTTCATCCCAAGTGGCTGCAAAACTTTTCTGTTTCTTTCCATGGCTGGATTTAATTTGTGGACAATCGGGCTTGATATGGCCGGGTTTGTTGCAATTATAACAAATAAACTTTTGTTCTTCCGAGTAGTCTAGTGCTTTGGCTATTCTGCTTTTTGCTTTTTGATTTCGAGCTGAATTTCCATGTTTTTGATTCCATGTTTTGAATTTCCTTATTAACAGCTCCAATTCTGCTGCTCCATCATCTTCATCGTTATCATCATCACTTTCGGTTGTTCCTTTGAGAGCTATTGATTTCTTTTGAGTGTCACCTCCTTCACGCTTTACTTTGAATTTCATTTCTAGCTCATAAGTGGTGAGGTTTCCGATGAGTTCTTCAACTTTAAGTTGTTTTAAATCTTTCGATTCTTGTATGGCAGTTACTTTTGCTTCAAAGCTTCGTGGAAGGACTCTGAGGATTTTTCGGACTATTTCTAATTCGGTGTATGTTTTTCCGAGAGCTTTTGATTTGTATACGATATTGGAGAGTCGTCCGTACATCTCTTTGACATTTTCTTCCTTCGCCATTTTGAAGTTCTCGTATTCGCTGCTTAGCATTGCAAGGCGAGATTCTTTGACTTGGGATGTTCCTTCGTGAGTTACTTCTAGTATGTGCCATATTTCCTGCGCAGTTAGACAATGTGAGACACGATTAAATTCAAATTGATCCAATGAACAGATAATAGAATTCATAGCTTTGGCATTAGTATTTTGTAATTTGTTTTCTAGTTCTGTCCATTGTTCCTTTGGTTTCTCTATTTCCTGATTATCTACAGTTATAGTTGGTATTCTATAACCTGTCTCAACAATATTCCAAGCGTCAATGGTTTTCAGAAAAATTTGCATTCTATTTTTCCAATAAGCATATTCACCATTGAACATTGGTGGTCTAACTATGGATTGACCTTCTGCAAAAGCATTATTAAAAGAAGCCATTTTAAAAATTCAAATTTTTAAACAAAAACTGATTTTTTCAAAAAATAGAATTTTTAAAACAAATGTTGACTTCTATTCCTAGCTCTGATACCACTTGTAGGATCGATTTCACCCTAGAGGGGGGGTGAATAGGGTGATAGTGTAAATTATAAAAATTAATCGCGGAAGCTTATGAATTAAATTCAATTCAGATCACAGAATAGCAGCACAGATATTGCAGAATATAAATAACAGAACAACACAGAATTTACCCAGCTTCGGCAAAACCCTGCCTACGTGCTGCCCCCAAGGTTTCTACTAGAAATTAGATAGTCCCTCGCTTACACACGTAAACTCGCTATACCCGCTATTGACTAATCTAACTCTACGCTCAAAACCCTGACCACAACTCAACCACCGAGTTGCGAATTCCCAAACTACACACCGTAGTTTGTACCCTAGTCACACGACTAGAAAATTAAAAACGGTTTAAAAAGAAAACACAAATTAAAAGCAAATTGAAAATACAAAACCCTAATTTACTATAACCCTTAAAAATAAAAAGACCGGCCCTCTTTGTAATTTATCTTGACCGTCTCCTTTTATTTCTTCGGCCTAATTTTTTAAGATAATGGCGGCTCCGTGTTCGATCAAAATTAGGGCTTGTTTCTGAAGACGCCGACCTTTGATTGCTCAATCGAAAATGATTTTCAGTTTGTTGCTTTCGTCGATTGCTTGGCTCTTTGAATTGTCTTCGGCTTCTTCAATTTGGTCGAGTTATTTGTTAAAAACGGTATGCAATTGTTCCTTTTTCGATGTTGATTTCTGCTCGACCTTTGATTCGAGTTATTGATTTTCTCTGTTGTTACTTGAACTCGAATCATGCAATTGCCGATGATGATTTTGGGTATTATATAGGATTTGATTTCCTAGAATTACGTTCGTATATGTTGATTTGAATTTGTCAAATTCTTCATCTCGGCCACTTGATGATGCTTGAATGATTGAGATCGATTCTGACTTTTTCATATGCGTATAATTTCATTTCTTGCGTCCCACGGCTTTGATGTTGACTTGTTCATATGTATGTATATTCTTGCTTGGTGGTCACGGCTTTAATTCATTTTCGTGATGACCACGATGTTGATTTCTACTGCTTCGGCCTTGACTCGTTCATCTTGTAGTCTTCGTCTCTGATCATTTGTGTTGAGCATTTCCATACGATGTTTGTCACTGTTGAATTATTGATTCTGCTTGATAGGTTACAGATGCATATAAAGTTGGATTTGTTTCATTTGAAATTCTGTTGCATACATTACTTTTCATTGTTGTAGCCTTGGTTACTGATCGAGTTCATTTGAACTACTTATTTGTTAATGCCTGATGCATTCACTTGGTGGTGTGTTGCTGCCTTCACTGTCCACCGCAGTTTGTAGTGATATTGAGCATTGCATTCTATTGCATTTGTGCATTGCCTTGCTGATTCATTTGTTTACACTCATGTGTTTGGTCTGCATGTTATGGCATGTCCCTTGTTTGGTTTTTGATGATATCTTGTTGGCTGTGTATTGAGCATTGTTCGAACTTGTATCACTGTCTGGTTCATCTTTGTTGCTTCACCACAGTTTGCATTTGCCACACTTGTGTTCCCTGTTATCAACTGGCCTTGATTATGTTTGTTCGATCACTTTGCTGTTCGCATTGATGCTGCACTTGGTCTAGTTGTAGTTTGCATATCACCTGCTATTCCACGGTCTATTTGGTGGTATTTGATTCATTTGATACTTCTGTTGGGGCTGTTGGTCTTCGTTGCATTCAAATTACTGCTGCTTCATTTGTAGCTGTGTTGACCATTATGCACTGTAGCTTGAGTCTCTGTTGAAGTTGTATTGGACTTCATTCTGGTTAGCACTTGCATCACCACTGTAACACATATTCAACAATACATGCTGTGCATTTCATTCAGTCTTCATTATGGCCTGTGACTTTGTTATACCTGCTGTGCATTGCATTTTGAGTTGTAGTCTTCTGTCTTCATGTAACTTGGTACATTCCTGTAGCTCCATCTATGTCGTAGCCTTTGATGATTTATTGTAGTATGTTGGTCTGTCTTGTATTTGGCCAGGTTTTGTTGGTTCATTGGTGTTTGTACACTTTTCTTGATACTTGCCTGGTCTGGTTCTCGACCTATAGTGTTCATGATGCATTTCTTTTTCATGATGTAGCTTGATTCATGTATACATTCATGAATTCTCTAGTTGACTTCCTGCCGTTGCATACACTTTGTCATTCTGGCCTTGAACCTGTACTTGTAGTTTGCATTCATGTACTTGCAGTGTTGGTCTGACTTGAACTCGATTCACTTGTGTTGAATCCAGTTTCAAAACTCGGATTTGACCTTGTGTTCGTGTCGTATTTTTGAATTTATTGCACCTGAGTTGAACCTGTCCATATATTTGGGTTTGACCTTGTGCTCACCTGTCCCTGTAGCATTATCAAGTGTATATATCGGCGTGCACGGCCTTGTGGCATATACAGTAATATACTGTGTATGTCACAAGTTGTTCGTGTATGATGAATTCAAATTTAAATTATGACGAACAACCCAAATAACTGAGGCAAATCATATATTCAAAAATTATCTTCTATTTTTGAATTGCAAAAATATTTCTTTTTCAATTTTACCACGTTAGTTTATATTTTTGCAGATTGCTCAGATGTTGGATTCAAACTGGAATGCAGTTGAAGATAAATACGAGTGTGAGTGATATGTAGTGAGGTGAATTGTAAATGTGAAATGTGATGTAATTGTAATCAAAGTTGTATAGTTATAGTGAGAGCTTGAAATTGTATACTATTCAGAATTGTAATAAATATTTGTTTGAATAAAATATTCGTTTGAATTCAAATTCCGTGTTATTTATTTTATTCAGCAAATATTTATTTAATCTGTGAAAAATAAAATAGTATATTATCAAATACATTTAAACGAATGTATATATGTTTATTATCATCAAACAAAAATCATATAAGCGCATATTCAACAACATAAAGCTTGGTGTTAATAATATTATACATTCAGTTTAATTATGTTAAGTGACACCACGTCGCTTAGCGGAACAGGTTTCACCTCACTAACATATATTATGCTCCTGCATCAACAATGATTAAATACTGTAAATCAATAGTTATGTAAACATGCATAAATATCAGATAACAATGAACTATCTATTCAAACACACAAATTTTGTTTAGATAAATTTTAACCTTTGGCTGACTCAGGCCTACCATATAATATAATCAAAATTAATCTAACTCCTATTTGATATTCGCCTTTTGGATAATCAATCCTTAACTATCCGTTAAATATTACACTTTTGGATGGTCTGTCCTTAACTATCTATTAAATACTTTACTTCTGGAAGGTCTGTCTCCAACTTAATCATCTCCCAGGTCTTCCTGATCCTAATGGCTTTTTGGGCTTACCAATGACCTATCTGTATACAAACATATATTCCTTTCAGCATGTAATCATAATTTCAGACTACCTGTGACAAAGCCCTACACACTAGCATTTTGGACAATAATTAGCTGAGGCTATTAGCTAATGTATATGGCGCGGCCCCATACTAGTCCCATCTAGTTTTCTAATATCTGAGTTATTTTCACTTAAGATCCCCTCCCACAATTTTCCATGAAAACATTTTCAAAACGATTTAAAACCTTTAAATCAAACTTAAACAAGGATAAGTATATAATCTTTATAATTTACTCAAAATCATATCACTATGTCATATATATTCTTTACTCAAAATTTAGTTAACGAAAACATTTAACCATTTGAACGAACCTCTTTCTACACTTTTGAACTCATCTCTATCAAAATCAAACATCAAACCTTTTGAAATCGAACCTTCCGAAAACAATAAAACTTTAGACATCCTTCTTTAAAATCACTTTAAAACATTGCCTTAGAAAACTTTAGAAAACCTTCCATCTCAAGCCTTTCAAAATCATTCACTTAAACCTTTCGAAGTCATTCAACTAAAACCTTTCGAAATCATTCAATTAAACCTTTCGTAGTCATCAAACCTTTTAAAACATATACCTTTCGATGACTTACTGGGTTCAATCTAAAACAAGAGAAAAACTTTATTTTAAACCTTTCGACTCTATTGGAAGCAACCTTTCGACTATGCTGAAAGCTTTGCTTCGAAATCTCTGCTTCGAAAGACTTGATTATACTTCAATTAAAAATAAGGGCAATGTAATAACCCTTAAATTTTAGCAGTTTAAATAAACGTAATTAACTGAAATTTTTTTCTTGAAAATAAAACAATTAAATTTAGTAACGAAAATTTGATACTTGGAATATGTCTACTTAAACATAGCAAATGACATATTTTCATTAGTGAATATATAAGTTAGTTCTGCTGTGTAATTTTCAATTTTAATCGGTTAATTTAATGAAAATAAAATATTTTCAAAATCTGGATATTTTTATATAATAAAAATGTAAATCATTTTCTGAGTGACACATCTTATTCCGTTTTTTGCTAAATTTGGACTGCTCTAACTCCGTTTATCTTATTTTCCGTGTTTTTGTAGCATTTTGGCAGCGAATACTGACTTTTGATAGGATTGATATATCGCTCATATTTCTGTATCATTCTGCTCGTCTCGTTGCACTGATCTCCGTAGTATATTTATTTGTGTGTTTTGGCATCCGATATGTGGTGAAATCTGCGAAACGGTTAATCGTATCGGTACCCGTTTTTGAACTTTTGGCCTTTCATTTGTCTAACTATTGAAATTAAAAAGCCATTTTCCTTTAATATTTTGATAAATCAATATCTGACCTTTATCATTCCCATTGTTAGTTATATATTGGCCGGTTCATATTATTATCTGGTTCGTTTGCGTACTCTCTAGTTTCATTTGAAAATAAAATAATATAGGATTATATATATATATATATATATATATATATATATATATATATATATATATAAGTCTGTTCATTTTCTTTGCAAACTTTCTGTTCACTCCCCTCTCTACCTCTCTTTCATTATGAGAAAAGAATACTAAAATATATAAAGTAATATACATAGTGAGAAATGACATTCCCCTTCTTCAGCCTGCTCATTATTTTTCTCTGTGCTCCACCTATTCGCCCTCGCCCACTTCTTCAACCCACAACCGCATCCCTTGCTACGAGTACCCTGTCTTGTTCGCCACCAACCGGTTTCCACTGAGCACCCTCATCCACCACCGAAAACCCACCCAGATCCACCTTTCCTTCACCTCTCCCCTTCTGCCCACACTAACTGCTTCACGTCACTATGAACCCCACCAGCTCCGCCCTATTAACCGCGGCCGCCTACCCATATTCCCATCGACCTCACCTCTTTGACCCTTCCACTACGCGCAAGCCTTCCTTTGCCATGTGACCTCCACCTTACTCCATTCACAGCCACTTCCACCATCCTCCCTCTATTCCATATGAGCACCTCATGCCACCAATGCTTCTCCGCCTCACCAAAGCGATGCAATATCCCAAAGCACCGATCTTCCACAAACCCTAAGCCGCTCCTCCACAGCCTTGTGACTGCCGCCTTTGCGCAGTGACAACTATGCCACCATGCACCACAGCCCAACCCTCCAGCTTGCCGCGCCTATCAACCTTCCACCTGCAGCCACATCAGCCACCGCAGCAGCTAGGCTGCTCTATAAAAGAAAACAAGAAATGGTTGCATTCATGTTGCATGGCAGCCTGCTCCTTCCTTCCATAACCTCCATCTCCCTGAATGCCTCACCATAGCCGAGTAACTCTGTCTTCGTGTTAGGCGTCACTCCAGCCACCTAAGCGAATGCAACCTCCTTTTGTTTATATATATAAAATATTATACTAGTACTTTGAAACATACATATATATATACATATAATATGTTTATGTTAATATTTTGAAAAGTGTATATATATAATGTTTATTTAGATTTACATTAATATTTTGAAATAGATTTTTTATAATAATTTTTGAACATATATAGATATTCTGTTTAAAAATGTATCTGAAGAAATTTTGAAAGAAATGTATGGGTTTTACAAATATTGATTATTTTATATATAATATATAGAGATCTTATTTTAAATTGGAGTTTTAAATTAAGTATTGGTCCTTAAGATATAATATAAAGATTTTTTTTTAAATACGAGGGTGAATTTTAGATTTTTAAAATTTATATATCTATTGTTTCATTGATTCTTGTTAGCTCACTTTGCCTTGCCATTGTCGAATCTATCATAGCAGCTTCTAGCTTGTTCGTGTTCGTATCCGTGTACGTGTCCATGTCATATTCATCGCCATCATTGTTTCCATAGCCTTGGAAGATCAGCAATCACTCACTATCAACATTCTTATGTTTAAAAAATTGATTTCACTTGAAATGAAAATTGAAATATGCTGTTAAATTAAACTGATTAGAAATTAAATTATTTAATATGATATGTTATTATTTAAATTTGTTACCTATGTTAATTGACACATGACACCTTCACCTATTGTATGTACATTACTTTTAAATTGTTAAATATTATATATGCCCATCGTCGATATGTTATGCTATTTTATATTATTATTGTTCTCATAGTGCAAATTCTCGTATAGTTAGGAACTCCCTATAGGTTGAAATGATATATACCCGAACGATATTATAGATTAGGGAAAATCATTATGTGTTGAAATGATAGACCCAAACGATTTTATTGATTTTTAAATTTTGGGTTGTGGGTTGAAATGATATATACTCGTAAAATATTAAATTATTGCAGATTGAAATGATAAATATAAGTACTTGACCATTGGATAGAAAACCATATACGAACACAATTGGTCTATTTTGAAAAATGATTTCCAATTTTTGCAAAGGAAATATATAGGTTTTAGTAAATATTGATTTTTAAATATAATATAAAGTTTTTATTTTAATATGTGTATAAAATTTAATCATATGCTTGGAAATATTAAATTTATATGATAAGTTAATGTAAATTTTAAGATTTTTATTATAATTTTATTATTTTCAAATATATAAAATAAGATTTAATTTAATAACCTTTAATATAATAGAAAAATAATAATTTTATTAATATATATGCAATAAATTTTAAACTATTTATTTAAATTTAGGATAATATTTTTAAAATATATTTTGTGGTAAATTTAAATAAATAAAATTTGGAAGATAAATTAAAGTTGGTTTGGAATTTAATTTGTTTAAGAATTTATTAAATAAGAATTTATTTGAAACTTATTGTTTTTAAGATGTTAAAGATACGATTTTTATAATTTGATAACTGGATTTTGATTAAAGGTGATTAGGTTAATATTTTAGAATTAAATATAATGGAAGTTAGATATTTAATTATTGATTTTTTATTTGTAATTTGAGATTTTACTCAAATGTTATTAAAATGATTAAGTGAATAATTTCAAATTTAAATAAAATAAAGTTGAATTTTGAAATATAAATGATATATCAAATTGAGTTATTGTACATGTTTGAATATTTAAACTTTGAAGTGATAGTTCAAACCTGGATTTGAAATCGATATAAATTGAAATGGTTTATTGAGAATTGAATTGAATCTTTAACCTTTTAAATTGGATTGTTGAACCGGGATTGATTTAAATAGAATTTTGGAATTAAAGTTGATTTGAATCGATTTGTGAAACTGGAATAAACTATTTTAGTATATAAACTATTTTAAACTATAAACTATTTTTAATTTATAACTATTTTAATATAAATAAACTATTTTCAATATTTAAACTGCTTAAGTTAGAACTGTTATGATTTATATTTAATGGACTTAAATGAGAATACTTTGCTACGAAGGTTTAAACTATTTTGTGGTTATGATTTTAGAAGCAAATATGATTTTGAAAGTGAATATGATTTTGACAGTGATATGGTTTCTAAAGTGATATGACTTTGAAATGAATATAATATTTTGATAATGAACTTTTTGAAATATAAAATGACCAAGGTGTGAAATAAGCGTTTGGTTGTTAAAGAGATCAGGATCATATATTGTCATACTCCCTGACAATACTGAAAACCACTTTAACAACTATGCACGTAGTAGAGATTTCAGAATAAAGTAGGATGGTTTGAGGACGTCTATATGAGGCATGAACGAGGCCCTGTGTAAAGATTAGGATTTTCGACTCACGAAAGTCGACATTAATACATCCACTATATCAACTGCGGAACAATCGAATGCCTGAAAATCGAACCGTTAGGGTTTAAGAAGAAGAAAAAGATAGAAGAAGTAAGAAAGAAAGAAAAATAACAAAATAAATATCAGAATCTCACCATCACATCGGAACAACATATAATAGATAAATGAATAATCTTTAAATCAAAAGAACTGTACATTTTATACATTACATCATCAGAGTCAATATACAACACCACACAATAATGGACAGTTATATAAATCTGTCCTCACAACTGAATACACAGCGGAAAAGATAATATCATATAAAAGTGATACGCTTCGCCATCCAACTTGCTCCTAATCTCCACAGCAACTCCTGAATTCTAGAATGACCTAATAACCTGACTCTAGGCTGCCCGTGTGGAAAATGATGGCACCCAGAGCTTAGGAAGGGAACAATAAACTCCAGGTCAGTCATGGGACTAGTGTGAGAACTTAAAACAGTTTATCTTTACAAGCAAACAAAGAAATATTGTAAAATAGATCCGCAATGCTTTTGGAAAATGAAACTACCATAAGGCCTCCCGCACACACACAATGCAAACGAAAAATCGGAGGAGATTTCTCCTTATGATAGTAAAACATGCTTGATACGCAGAAAAATTTCTTTGATATTATTACTATAAGTACAAAGTGCAGGAAAACATTTCGAAAGTATAATATAAATCTTAGCCAGCATAGGCATTTCACACTATGCCTACTATAGCTACCATCTAAACAGTGGTGACCACCATAAGTAAATGATAGGTTCTAAACTAAAACCGTACAAGATGCGTATTGGAGTTTGGATTTCCAAAAAATGGTCAGGCCAAGAAATTTCCCATTGTCACATGGGTACGCCTCTGGAAAGACGCCTCGAGAACCTAACCGGATCTCTGCCAACACAAGGCCAGGTTTCCTCTGCGAAAGTAGGTAACTACTGACACAAGTATGTCATCCCCCGGTTGTAAACAACCTTTATCCGAGGATCCTCAACCGACAACAATCACAAAGTCATATATAATTGCGGTATCCACATAAGTTAAGTATCTGGGCTCCATACCATGATACCACTACCATCCAGAAGGAAATGCACATACCCTAAGGGGCGCTACTCTCTATAACCTTGCTGCATCATTTCTGTTTTGACCATTACCGGGTTGTGAGGTCCGACGAAGTCTCGTCCACAAAGCTACGCTTTTCACAAAAGCTATGCTTTGATCAACAAATGATCAGTAGCACTTTGTATGCCACGTTACCAAATTGGGAATGTATCACTAGTAACCTTCAACTACATAACCTCTGAGCTCGCACGTCTCAGAGAAGGGTGTTAAGCTAAGAGAATAAATTCTCCACCACCAACAGAAATGTATTTGATAGAAACCATCTTTACATCTCAAAGTGTAACGTCAGACACACATCCATACAAGTCCGTTCTGGGATCGAACGGAACCGAAGGCACTTCCAAAGAAGCCCTTGCAAGCCGGATATTCACTAATCACGTTTGGAATTCCCATCACATAGGGTGACAAAATCTCTATATCGGAGATCAACCGATGCAGAGACATTCGACGGTAAACCTTCCGTTTCGGGAAATAACCGGTCTTCAACGCCGATCTTCAAATGCTATCCATTATGACGTATCCCTATTCGGAATGGTGTTCATGACCCAAAGGTCCTCTCCCAGCTAAACCGAATAACGAGCGCTTATTTCAAAATAAGTGTAGCATTCAAATTCAAGCAAATCACAACAATATACCCATTTAAAGGTAAATATTGATAGTCGGCTATTTAACTATCAATAAATATGCACAACATCACCAGATTCCAAATAATTTTCCAAATTATTTATTTTCCAAAAATATCTTTACAAGTTACACATTTTTCCACACTTCAACCATTTGAAAACAAATTTCAAATCACTTTTCACCTTTACAACTTTTGAAAACAAATTTGAAATCATTTTCTTTACGCGGAAACACTTCCAAATATTTATTCATTTTCACCGGAAATCCGCCGAGCTCAAATAATTTAAAATAATTTAGAACACTTATCCAAAATATATCGGGAAAACACTTTGAAATAAAACAATTTCTCTTTAAACCCTTTACTTAAAATATTAGTTATAAAAATATTATACCAATATCACATATAACTTAAGTCCAAACTAATTTTCAAAATAAAATTAGGAGATAGAATATAACTATTTAAATAACTATTTTCTAAAATAATTATTGATTAAATCTTAGAAATAATCATTTCTATATCAACTTAATAAATCTTTACCTAAAGGATTTAAAACAATTTAAGAAGTTAATTTCTCCAAAGTATCCTTTTCAAAACCAAGTCTAGAATTTTATATATATAGATATGTATATATCTTTTAAAGCTATTCAGAAATTTTATTCAGCTTTCTAGGGAGAATACACTTTCATTTCAAAATGGTTCATTTAAACCAATTAAATAAATCCTTACAGATTTATTTTAAGTTTACATTCCAAACCGTAAATTTATTTCCACACTTCAAAAATAAATCAATGTTTATTTTTAAACAAATTTCCCTTTCCTTTATAAATTCCATGGTGAATTTAAATTTCCAAATATCCACTGATATATGATTTTCAAATCAATTTCAAATATACACTTTCAACAACAGTTCAATTTTTCAATTGATTTCAAAAACAACCTAATCAAATTCCATATTAATTTCCTAAGAAATTAAACACCAAGTGAATTTCATTCAAATCTCTAATTGAAATCAATTTCTACTAAACCTAAATCAATTTTCAAATTAATTCCAAATTCTTTTCAAAACAACTAATAAATTTCCAAATGGATTTTCATACTTTAAATTCAATCGCTAAAAATCAATTCCTAAATGGGTTTCAATATTTCCTTTTAAAAATAAATTCCTTTTAAAGAAAACCAATTCTTTTATTTTTCAAACTCTTTAAAATCCGTATTTTGAATAAATTCTTCAACCTTTGAATAATATTACCCGAAATCCATTTATTAAAGTTTTCCCATATTTTGAAATTTTATTCAATAAGATTAAAAATAATATTACTTTAGAATTCCTTCTTTTAAATTTATCCAATTCTCAAAAATAAATTTTAATATAAACTTTCAACCTAAATTTTCAAAATCAAATTTTATTTATTTATTTCCAGTATCCAACGATACCAAAATTATATTCGGCTAATTTTTAGCCTTCAATGATTTCAATCACAAAGATAATCACACAGAGATTATAAATAATCAACACACAACATTGAAATAAATTCAATTATTTGAGGAATCCAGTTGGATCCCTCCAACTTGTTTCCCTGCATCCATAGATGTTAGTACAATACCAATCCCGTTTAAAAATGGGATATCGCGGTACATGGGTTTATATAAAATATCATCCGCAATTATGCGGCACAATAGGGTCTCATCTGCTATATAATGCGGGAAATCAACTCCAAGTACATATATAATACAAATTCCACTTCAAGGTGGAATGTCGCGGTATATGTGTTTAATTAAATAACCTCCGCTTAATTTACGACGTATAGGGTCTATTTCAATACAACAGATAGAAACCATCATTCAATCACACAATCAAGCAAGTTTAAATCTAACTATTTAAAATTTAAATCAAAACAAATTCGATTGAGTGAGAAGTTCTCACCTTGCTTCCAATAACAGTTGCAATGTTTTGTTCCGAATAAAATTAAACACGAGTTTAATTTTACCCAAAAGTAGCACTAGCTCCAATCGACTCCAATCTAGCTCCATCGCCTACTATTCACGAATACGAACCCAATGCAAGTCGTTTCGTCAATTTTCGACCTCGTATCAAAAAGTTACCGCGTTACAAAGTTACGAGTTTATATAATATAATAATTAACAATTTCTTTTTTTTTATTTCAATCCCTTAAACAAATCCAGGCCATTCATTACCCAAAATCAGATTTCGTCCATACGCATGAGCTTCTTCCCTTCCATTCAAAATCGTGAGTTTAAACCCATAGCCGCCGATATTGATTGAATTTTAGCCACCTCCACTGACCACTATACGATGATCGGCGATCGTCATTTGAAACGCCACGCCAAACCCTACCAGCACCGAGCGACCGGCCAAGCTCGGTCATGTCGTAGCCTCGATAAATGCGTGCAAATATCGGCCCTTCAAACTAAAATTTCCATCGATCCACTCACCAATATTGGATCTCCACCGTTGGATCTGTAGATCTCGTGATGATCTACATTTGTCTAGTTGAAAGATTTTGATAAATGTCGATAGATTGGAAGATATAGGAGGAGAAACGAAACGAGTTTTCGGCCATTAAAATCAGAACTGGCGGCTAGCCCTAGAAGAGAGAGGGTTTGATGCAAAAAGGAAAATGTGAGGTCCTTATACAGAAAATTTCCAAAACTCTATTCTCCCGAATTTTTTCCGAACTCCAAACGAAGTGTGGCGGTTGACGTTCCTAGGGTTTAACCCACGTTCCGGACACAATGGAATAGGTATTGAGAGCCAATTTGATCATATGTGCGAGTTACGGAAATAAACGATCAAATTAAATTAAATCGGTTAAACTAATTTCTATGCATTTTGGCTTGCCCCGGACAAACCGTAAATCCGATTGAAACAAAATTTGAAATCTTACAATATGTTAACATTACGGATCCGATGAAACTGGTTTCGTCAAAATCCGAGACTGTTTGAAAAATGACTATTTTTACTCGTCAATTAAATATTAAAATATTCAATTTCCACAAATTAACTTTTAATTCGTTTAAAAGTTCTATAACATCATTCTAACTCCAATATGATTTAATACAACTTTATAAATCATTTTTAATCAGATTAAACCCAATTTCCAATTATTTCTATAATTTCGAATATTAAATTATCGATTTAATTATCCAATTAAATCTAGATATTCGAAATAAAATTTATTCGACTTACAAATTTTACTTGTTATTATTTAAAATCAATTAAATATATGAATTTCAAATGACGGAAATTCTGGGTCGTTACAAACTTCCCCCCTTAAAAGAATTTCGTCCTCGAAATTACCAAGTAAGAAAAAGTTACAAAATACATTAACTTTTTTTCAAAAAAAAACCGTTGCAACTCGATTTCAGATTCATTTTAATTTCTTAACTTTTCCAAAATCCGACTGTTACACTTTTCTAGTTCGATTCCTACATTTTCATTTCAATTTAGAAACTGACTTTTCGTTAGCAAAAATTTTTCAAAAATTTTCAAAATTTTTCTAACTCCCAAAATTTACGGAAAATTTTGGTAGTCACCCTTGTACGGAGGAGCTTTTGCAATATCACAATAGATATAAATATATAAACATTGACCCACACGGTCGGAAAACAGAAAAACAGTTCATATTTCCTATTTTTATTGCGTAGGCGTACCTTTTTAGCATTTTTAAGCAAAGCATTTATTTATTAGCATTTTAGCGTGACCAAATCCAGCCAACTACAGCCCCGGTACCTATAGTTACTCAATTTAAACATGTAAGTGACATATATAGGAAATTCATTTACATTTCACTAATTTTCACTAGAAAACACGTAGTTTTCATAAGCAATGCAATCAAAATAATTCCCATAAGCAATTTATATGGTTTCGACACAAATTTTAATTGCTTACAACCAATTCACATTAGTTCACTTTCAATTCAAATTCAATTACATAGCTTTCCAATTCAACTTCATTAACACTTAATGAATTATATACAATCAACTAACAATCATATAACAACCAAATTCATTCAATTTACTTTACTTTACATCCAATTTGGTTCAACACATTTAATTATTTTTAATGAATTAACACTTACATCCATTATTTCATATCAATTTATTTACATTCCATTGATTTACATTCAATTCATTCATTAATTCAATTGCTAATTCATTTAACAAATAAGGTTGAATTTCATTTATATAACTCAAGTCCACATCCATTTATTTCACTTTATTATTTTACTTCGATACCAAAATCAACTTCATTCAACATTACTTAAGTTATATTCCATTTCAAACATCATTCATTTAACATAAACTTAAATTTCCACTTATAAATCCAATTCAGATTCCAATTCTAAAGTAAATTATATTTAACCTTTACCAAAGTAATTTCATCACTTATTCAAATTCATATCTCGTTTTGCTTAACAGAATTGTTTAACCGTTTTATCATTTGGTTTCACTTACATTTTCACACTTTACAAGTTATACAACTTACTTAAACTTCAAAGTTATTTTATATAATCATTTCAGTTTAATTTCCATTTCGATAGCTTATCTAATCCAAATCAATTTATTTAACCTTCATTTTAGTTAAATTTCAAATCATATGTTTTATTATGCCAACTCAAATTTATTTCAACTTTATCAAAGTAAAATCTTTATTATTTCATATTATAAGTCCAAAAATTGATTACTTATATTCAACAATTACAACTTGGATTTTAAATTTTCAAACTTGTTTATCACAACAAGACTTCAATTTCCAATTTACTATGGTAGCAAATCCATCACACAGAAACTTGAAAATGATACTGATGATACTGCAGTCATCACGCTTATTATTTCCCAGCAATAGTAGCGAATCCAGTGCTTAATATTCTTTCAAAATTTTCCTTTTATTCATAAATCACATTTATAAATCTTTTTCTTATATAATTTCACTATTTAACTTTTAATTTTGGAAAATAATTTCCAAAATAAACAGGATTCAACATTTTCAACTCATAATTCAAATTCATTTTTATTCAGAACTCATATTTATAAATATATTCATATAGTTTCATATATAAGGTTATTTCACAATTATAAATCACATTAATTATAATTCCATACTTAATAATCATTTGCTTGTACAATTATTCTTCTACAATATGTTTTATTTAACTTATTCAACCAACTTTTATTAACTTGCATATATTCTTACATTTTCAACAACCAAACAATCAATTTATATACACTTTAATAATTCTGAAAATTATTCCTTTATATATAAAATATAATCGAGGTAACATTATTTCATTTACCCAATTTAAAATGGTACTATATCAACTTGCCTCGTTTAAGTGTTTAGAAATCCATATCGATAACATGGCGTCCCACATACCAACCAGAATTCACAAATAGCTCAACGGATAAGCAAACACAATATAAAACATTTTTATATTCACTAACAAATACGCGCTCGTATCTATGATTACACTCGCACTCATTCTAGAGTACTACTAACTCTATCTCTAATGAGTAACACCCAACAGAGCCAAGGTTGTCGCTTAACCAAATGCTTTGATACCGAATGTAAAGATTAGGATTTTCGACTCATGAAAGTCGACATTAATACGTCCATTATATCAACTGCCGAACAATTGAATGCCGAAAAACCAAACCCTTAGAGTTTAAGAAGAAGAAAAAGATAGAAGAAGTAAGAAAGAAAGAAAAGCAACAGAAACAATATCAGAATCTCAAAATCGCAGCGGAACAACATATAGTAGATAAATGAATAATCTTTAAATCAAAAGAAATGTACATTTTATACATTACATCATCAGAGTCAATATGCAACACCACACAATAATGGACAGTCATATAAATCTGTCCTCACAACTGAATACACATAGGAAAAGATAATATCATATGCAAGTGATACGCTTTGCCATCCAGCTTGCCCCTGATCTCCACAACAACTCCTGAATTCCAGAATGACCGGCTAACCTGACTCTAGGCTGCCCGTGTGGAAAATGATGGGCATCCAGAGTTTAGTAAGGGAACAATAAACTCCAGGTCAGTCATAGGACTAGTGTGAGAACTTAAAACAGTTTATCTTTATAAGCAAACAAAGAAATATTTTAAAATAGATCCGCAATGCTTTTGGAAAATGAAACTACCATAAGGCCTCCCCCCACACACAATGCAAACGCAGAATCGGAGGAGATTTCTCCTTATGATAGTCAAACATGCTTGATACGCAAAAAAAATTCTTTGATATTATTACTATAAGTGCAAAGTGTAGGAAAACATTACGAAACTATAATATAAATCTTAGCCAGCATAGACATTTCACACTATGCCTACTATAGCTACCATCTAAACAGTGGTGACCACCATAAGTAAATGGCAGGTTCTATAACTAAAACCGCACAAGTTGCGTATTGGAGTTTGGATTTCCAACAGATGGTCAGGCCAAGGAACTTCCCATTGCCACATGGGTACGCCTCTGGAAAGATGCCCCGAGAACCTAACCGGATCTCTGCCAACACAAGGCCGGGTTACCTCTGCAAAAGTAGATAACTACTGACATGACTATGCCATTCCCCGGTTGTAAACAACCTTTATTTGAGGATCCTCAACCAACAACAATCACAAAATCATATATAATTGTGATATCCACATAAGTTAAGTATCTGGGCTCCATAACATGATACCACTTCTATCCAGAAGGAAATGCGCATACCCTAAGGGGCGCTACTCCCTATAACCTTGCTGCATCTTTCCTGTTTTGACCATTACCGGGTTGTGAGGTCCGACGAAGTCTCATCCACAAACCTACGCTTTTCACAAAAGCTATGCTTTGAGCAACAAATGATCAGCAGCACTTCGTGTGCCACATTACTAAACTGGGAATGTATCACTAGTAACCATTAACTACATAACCTCTGAGCTCGTACGTTTCAGAGAGGGGTGTTAAGCTAAGATAATAAATTCTCCACCACCAACAGAAATGTATTTGATAGAAACTAGCTTTACATCTCAAAGTGTAACGTCAGACACACATCCATACAAGTCCGTTCCGGGATTCAACGGAACCGAAGGCACTTCCAAAGAAGACCTTGCAATCCGGATATTCACTAATCACGTCCGGAATCCCCATCACAAAGGGTGATAAAATCTCTATATCGGAGATCAGCCGATGTAGAGACATTCGACGGTAATCCTTCCATTTTCGAAAATATCCGGTCTTCAACACCGATCTTCAAATGCTATCCATTACGACGTATCCCTATTCGGAATGGGATTCATGACCCAAAGGTCCTCTTCCGGCTAAACAGAATAACGAGCGCTTATTTCTAAATAAGTGTAGCATTCAAATTTAAGCAAATCACAACAATATACCATTTAAAGGTAAATATTGATAGTCGGTTATTTAACTATCAATAGATATGCACAACATCACCAGATTCCAAATAAATTTCTAAATCATTTATTTTCCAAAAATATCTTTACAAGGTATATATTTTTCCACACTTCAACCATTTGAAAACAAATTTCAAATCACTTTTCACCTTTACAACTTTTGAAAACAAATTTCAAATCATTTTCCTTACACGGAAACACTTTCAAATATTTATTCATTTTCATCGGAAATCTGCCGAGTTCAAATACTTTAAAATAATGTATAACACTTATCCAAAATATATAGAGAAAACACTTTGAAATAAAACTATTTTTCTTTAAACCCTTTACTTAAAATATTAGTTATAAAAATATTATACCAATATCACATATAACTTAAGTCCAAACTAATTTTCAAAATAAAATTAGCAGATAGAGTATAACTATTTAAATAACTACTTTCTAAAAGAATTACTGATTAAATCTTAGAAATAATCATTTCTATATCAACTTAATAAATCTTTACCTAAAGGATTTAAAACAATTTAAGAAGTTAATTTCTCCAAAGTATCCTTTTCAAAACCAATTCTAGAATTATATATATATATATATATATATATATGTGTGTGTGTGTGTGTGTGTGTGTGTGTGTGTGTGTGTGTGTGTGTGTATGTGTGTGTGTATCTTTCAAAGCTATTCAGAAATTTTATTCGGCTTTCCAGGGAGAATACACTTTCATTTCAAAATGGTTCATTTAAACCAATTAAATAAATCCTTACCGATTTATTTTAAGTTTACGTTCCAAATCCGTAAATTTATTTCCACACTTCAAAAATAAATCAATGTTTATTTTTAAACAAATTTCCCTTTCGTTTATAAATTCCATGGTGAATTTAAGTTTCCAAATATCCACAGATATATGATTTTCAAATCGATTTCAAATATTCACTTTCAAAAACAATTCAAATTTTCAATTGATTTCAAAAACAACCTAATCAAATTCCATATTAATTTCCCAAGAAGTTAAACACGAAGTGAATTTCATTCAAATCTGAAATAAATTTCTACTAAATCCAAATCTATTTTCAAATTAATTCCAAATTCTTTTCAAAACACCTAATAAATTTCCAAATGGATTTTCAAAATATTTTAATTCAATTGCCAAAAATCAATTCCCAAATGGGTTTCAAATTTTGTTTCCTTTTAAAATAAATTCCTTTTAAAGAAAACCAATTATTTTATTTTTCAAACTCTTTAAAATCCATATTTTGGATAAATTCTTCAACCTTTGAATAATATTACTCGAAATCCATTTATTAAAGTTTTTCCTATATTTCGAAATTTTATTCAATAAGATTAAAAATAAATTTTTATTATTTTAGAATTCCTTCTTTTAAATTTATCCAATTCTGAAAAATAAATTTTAATATAAACTTTCAACCTAAATTTTCAAAAATCAAATTTTATTTATTTATTTCCGGTATCCAACGATACCAAAATTATATTCGGCTAAATTTTAGCCTTCAACGATTTCAATCACAAAGATAATCACACAGAGATTATAAATAATCAACACACAACATTGAAACAAATTCAATTATTTGAGGAATCCAGTTGGATCCCTCCAACCCGTTTCCCTGCATCCACAGATGTTAGCACAATACCAATCCCGTTTTAAGACGGGATATCGCGGTACATGGGTTTATATAAATTATCATCCGCTATTATGCGGTGCAATAGGGTCTCACCCGCTATATAATGCGGGAAATCAACTGCAAGTACATATATAATACCAATTCCACTTCACGGTGGAATATAGCGGTATATGTGTTTAATAAAATAACCTCCGCTTAATATACGGCGTATAGGGTCTATTTCAATACAGCAGATAGAAACCATCATTCAATCACACAACCAACACAATCAAGCAACTTTAAATCTAACTATTTAAAATTTAAATCGAAACAAATTCGATTGAGTGAGAAGTTCTCACCTTGCTTCCAATAACAGTTGTAGTGTTTCGTTCCGAATAAAAGTAAACACGCGTTTAATTTTACCCAAAATTATCACTAGCTCCAATCGACTCCAATCCAGCTCCATCGCGTAGTATTCGCGAATACGAACCCAATGCAAGTCGTTTCGTCAATTTTTGACCTCGTATCAAAAAATTATCGCGTTACAAAATTTATACGAGTTTATATAATATAATAATTAACAATTTTTTTTTATTTCAAACCCTTAAACAAATCTAGGCCATTCATTACCCAAAATCAGATCTCGGCCATACGCATGAGGTTCTTCCCTTCTATTCATTTTAAACCCATAGCTACCGATATTAATTGAATTTTAGCCACCTCCACCGACCACTATACAATGATCGGCGATCGTCATCTGAAACGCCACGCCAAACCCTACCAGTGCCGAGCGACCGGCCAAGCTCTGTCACACCGTAGCCTCGATAAATGCATGCAAATATCAGCCCTTCAAACTGAAATTGCCATCGATCCACTTGCCTATATTTGATCTCCACCGTTGGATCTGTAGATCTCGTGATGATCTACATTTTTCTAGTTGAAACATTTTGATAAATGTCGATAGATTGGAAGAAATAGGAGGAGAAACAAAACAAGTTTTCGGCCATTAAACTTAGAACTGGCGGCTAGCCCTAGAAGAGAGAGGGTTTGATGCCAAAAGGAAAATGTGAGGTCCTTATATAGAAAATTTCCAAAACACTATCCACCCGAAATTTTTTCGAACTCCAAACGAAGCGTGCTGGCTGATGTTCCTAGGGTTTAACCCATGTTCCGAACACAATGGAATAGGTATTGAGAGCCAATGTGATCATATGTGTGAGTTACGGAAATAAACGATCAAGTTTAAATTAAATCGGTTAAACTAATTTCTATGCGTTTTGGCTTGCCTCGGACAAACCGTAAATACGATTGACACAAAATTTGAAATTTTACAATATTTTAAAATTACGGATCCGATGAAACTGTTTTCGTCAAAATTCAAGACTGTTTGAATAATGACTATTTTTACTCGTCAATTAAATATTAAAATATTCAATTTCCACAAATTAACTTTTAATTCGATTTTAAAAGTTCTATAACATCATTCTAACTCCAATATGATTTAATACAACTTTATAAATCATTTTTAATCACATTAAACCCAATTTCCAATTATTTCTATAATTTTAAATATTAAATTATCGATTTAATTATCCAGTTAAATCTAGACATTCGAAATAAAATTTATTCGACTTACAAATTTTACTTGTTATTATTTAAAATCAATTAAATATACGAATTTCAAATGATGGAAATTGTGGGTCGTTACAAGCCATGATTCCCATGAGTCAACTTGATGTGGCTAGAACAAGAGCTATACCAGGCCAAGTGAGGTCGCACCTCCGACCAACAATGCTTATTCGATACTATTATATCACTTTATGATTTGATTGGGTGTACCTTTGGTTCGGGAGTGTTTCTCGAGGTGGGCGGTAGTAGCTGCTATGTGTTAGCATCAAAATTGGTCATTAACACCAAAATGCTATTGAAATCACGAATTCATCATCACTGATAATAGATAGAGTGTATGTAGAGAGTATCAGTAGGAAGAACAATCAAAATTAAAAAGAAAGTAGTAATAACAAAGAATTTATAGTGGTTCGATTGAATCTGGCCTACATCCACTCCAAAAATTTTCTTTTCATTAATATCAGTATCAATTACAGTTACAATCTAGAGTTTTTAAAAGAATAATGGCAGAGTAGCCTTAGTGGAGAAGATGAAGGGAAACATAATGAAGATCCCTTTTTCTAAAGCCTCGCCTGCTATATTTATAGGCAAAATCCGAGTTACTGGGCTTCCTGAGTGATTTGGGCTGACCAAGACCATAAGCGAACCCCAATCCATCACCACTGCCGACTCAAAGTCCAGAACATGCCGATCCAATGTTGCTCTAGGAATGACCAAAAGTAAACATATATAGGACCCCAAGCAAACTCGCTTGTGACCCGAAGTAACCCACGTTTGGACTTAGATGTGCCGATCCCTTTCCAAGCTGCCGACCCAATCCTCTTTAGCCGACCCTAAGCCCTTACAACACCAACCCGAAGCATGCTTGCATATGACCCAAAGTAGGTTTTGTTATGATTCGGGCCAAAACGTTGCCGACCCCATGCCATCTCCTACATGGTGATCCCCATTCTCCATAGCTGACCCGAAGCTCGTCTTTTACCAACCCATAGATGAGTAAGTACTAACCTGAAGCAGGCGCACCCATAGCCTTATGCCAATCCCATTAAACTCTTATAGTCGACTGCTATACGATGCCGACCTGAGTTCAACTCCATGCCGAACAGGAGCTACTCTAACTATGCCGATCCTTTCTATCTCCTTGATGCCGACCCGTCCATTCATTTTGACCTAGAGATTTGTACATGTCGACCCAAAGTTTGGAGGATGCCAACCCGAAGCACTAAAGCATCGATCCCTCCGAAGTATGCCGATCCGATTGACCAGAAGTAAAGCCCAATTTGACCCGAAGCAAGCACCATGAAAACTCGGAGCAGATAAAGGTGTGACTCGAAGCAAACTCCAAGCAATCTAAAGTGACTCGACTTTTTTCGAAACTCATATTTTAAGTATCCCACATATTTTTTCCATTGACTATGCCGAATCCCAACTTCATAATCATGTTTGTCACCCGTGATTGATCGTGTATCCATCAAGTCAAGTCAAATATGTTGTATTCCATCCTTGATAACCGAGTAATCGATTTAGTTAAATCTATATGTTTACGGCCATGCCAAAAGGTGGGTTAACATTTGCCCCCCAAACATGCCTTATAGTAGGAAGGCGTGTTTTGAATAGATTTTAATCCATCATCCAAAGTCCATATGTTATCCATAGCCATACCATCCGATCCATAACCCAATCCATTTTATCCAAGTGCCATTGCTGTATCCTTATCCAATTCTACATCAATCCGAGCTCGATAATTGAGTTATAACCCATCCATATCCAATAACCTATAATCAAATCCATGACCTCTCTGGGTCATTATCTAAATCCGGGATTGGTTTGGATCATAGCTAATCCTTAGCCATTCAAAGCCGAAATCCGAGTCCGTAACCGCTCTGGGTTTTTGTCAAGCGCACTCCACACTCGACGACCTAAGTTAAGTAGTGCTATGGTGTTCCAGGTTCAGTATCTCTGGATGTCGAGTAATGTCGTGGCTTAAGTTCTAAGCTGAATCTCGATCGCTTTGGACCATTGCCGAGCGTAGTCCATACTAGACGACTTGAAATAACAAGTTATAGATAATATGGGGCCTAAATCCTAGGCCAAACCTCGTTCTCTCTAGATCCTTGCCGAGCATAATCCACGCTCGATGACCTGAATAAGCCGACCCTCCATACTCAGACGGAGCAACTTTCCCCTTGCCAGGAAAAATCCATCCCGATGACCTTTTAGCCAAAAACCAGACAAAAAGTCAATCAAAATCCTATCCGAAATACAGATTCAAACCAGAAATCCATAACATAAGTCCAAACCGAAAGGCAAACATCCAAACCATAATCTAAATCAGAAAACAAACAAAACTGGGAGTTCAGACCAAACTACAAAACCAAACTAGAAAATGCAAGTGTCCAAGCCAAAAAAAGAAAAAAAAATTTCACAAACTAGAGCATCACAGTTTATCATCATCTTAGAACATGCCTAAGAGTTGTCTCTGTCCTCGTACATGAGTAAGTGACTTAGCAGTCTACCCAGAGTTTGCTACTTATTCCATACCACCCTGATCAGTTGATGACCAACTGACCATCATTCCTAGGCCTTGCAATGTCGTTGTTTGAAGTAGATGGTGGCTGCTCTTGTTCCACCATTGCATTTCGTGTTCCGAAATATTGTCGCAACTGACCACTCCTTACATGCTTCTCGATTATATCCTTTAGATGCCTGCAGCTATTAGTATCATGCCCATCTAGGTCATGGAAGAGACAGTGCCTTCCCAATGCCTTTTTGCATTCTAAAGGTTCCCTCCTTGCTGGCCTTTGATAAGGAAGGCGCTCACAGGTATCCAAGTATATCCGTTCCAATGTTTCATTCAGCCCTGTGTAAGTGGAGAATTTTGGTTCCCCCCAGCACTTCCTCTTTCCTTTATCCTTATCTTTACCCAAGCTTACACTGGACGGTTATCCATCCTTAACCATGTGTACTTCCTTTGACCTAATATCCAAACATGCATCCTCTTGTCGAAGAAATCACTCAGCTTTGTGAAAGAATTCTACGAGATCCATTGATGGGTCCCATAACAACGATACTTTGAAATCTGAATTATCCCTAACTCCTGACACCCCACCATTAGAACCATTGATGGATTCGACCGATCCATCGAAGCAACTGCTGCATTAAACGGTGTTAAAAAAGTTCTGAGCGATTCTCTCGTCTTATGCTTCACCGACATCAATATCATCACATTCTTCAGCCCTTTGATGTGAACTCGAAACTATTTCAAAATCCAGTCCACCGATTCCGTCCATGTTCCAATTGACCCATCCTCCAGCTATCTGAATCATGTAGCCGCTATATCGGTCAAGTACCGGGGGAAACACAAGGCCATAACCTCCTTTGATGCCCCCAACACTTCCATATGTCTTATGTACCTCATCAAGTGGTCGGTGGGATCCGTCTTGCCATTGTATACTTCTAGAGTGGGCAGCTTGAAATTGGGTGGAATCCTAGCCATCCTGATGTTACGGGTAAGTGGACTTTTGTTTACTCCCTCCAAATCCCTTTTTGTTATACCTCCACGAATAGTTCATCTGATAATGTCAGCTAATCCAGTGTTACCTACCAAGGGTTGCCCCCCATCCACATTCCCTATCTACCCTCCAAGTCCTCGAGGGAATTCTGGTACATACTCCTCGTCACACACTCCTATATTCCTGTTGGCATCGGGCTGCGCAACGTCATTTGGTATTCCTCCATGGATTGGCCCAGCATTACCTGGTGGTGTTCCCCTAAGTCTAAGTCCATCCAGATTGATAGTTGTTTGTTTGTTGAGGGCTTCCTCCACTGAACCACTCCTCTGCTTGCCTGTTGAGTCCTTCTAATCCAGCTCCATAGATATGAGCTCCTACAGCTCTTGCTATTCCTACCTATCCAAATTGCCTAAGAAAGGTCTACATAATTTCTTCTTGCCTTTTCATCAACTGCTCCAGCATAGAATCCATCATAATCTGCATCTCGTCCTTAGTGATGTAGATGGATGCATGATCTGATCCAGCTCCAAAAGAGGCCACTTGACTTCCCACTTGATTGCTCCTTTCTGTCACTTGCCTCCTTGTCGATGGCCTAACTATTGTTCCTCCCAGAGTTCGAGTTCCTAAGTCTTTAAATCCAAAATCCAAGCTTCAGAGTCACTGAGTGCTATGAAAGCACCAAAATGTTAGCGCCAAAATTGGTCACTAACACCCAAATGTCATTAAAACCACCAATTTACAGTCAAAAATAACAAATAGATTGTATGTAAAGAGTATAAATATGAAGAATAATCAAAATTAGAAAGAAAGCAGTAATAACAAATAATTTATAGTGGTTCGGCTGACTCTGGCCTACGTCCACTCGAGAAATTTCCTTTTTATTGATACCGGTACCAATTACAGTTACAATGTGGAGTCTTAAAAACAATAACTGTAACACCCCGTCATTTTGGACTATTCAAATCGACAATAAAACCACACGTATCGGACTTGAATAATTCAAAACAACAGATTGTTAATAAAATTTTAGGGCAGATAAAATCAAAAAAATCGCAGACACAAAATATCAGAATAACTTCACAGTGGAATAAAATAAGCATAGGAGTTCATGAAGCTCCTAGATACGGAGTCTCAAAACTAATACATAATACCAAAGTCTGGAAACAAATACACTTGGCAAGTTATATACAAAGGCTCTCTACTACAAAAGCAAAATATGAGTGGAAATAATTGGAATGAAAATATCAAGTAGGCAGTTAAATCTCCAACAGATCTCTAGCTCCAAAAAGAGGATGAATCTATAGCTGTGAAAATCAGGCTAACCCAAATGTAAAGCAAAACACAAAACACTCGAGTAAGGGCATACATAATTATAAAATGTAAATCAACTCAAGTGAAATGTAAAAGAAATGCATCGGTAACTTGAAGGATGCTTGGGATAGCCCATCCTTTAAGGATCCGTTAAACTATCTACTATGTAGTAATATACGCTATTGTAATAATGTCTAAGGTAAAGTAAACTATTAAAATAGCGTTAAGGCGTTACCCATTTCCCCCTTAACACATTTTATAATGCCAATATAGTACCGTAACTCCCTGTAAACAGGGGCCGCTAGAGGATATCCCATAGGTACGACATAAAAAAACTCATAGAAGGCATGCTAGGGTAGGTGACATGGCACAACTAGGCAATGCCAGGTTAGATATACCAATTACACTTTCGGACTGCCAGTAACGCATAGCCGCAACTACCGCCCAACTCGATCCACACTCCCGAATCAAAGGTGCACCCCAAATCGATCACAATGTAATAGAATGGCTAACAATGGAGTGTGTCCGATCAGAGTAGCTACCTCACTTGGCCCGTCGATTGCTCCTGTTTTAGCCACCTTACGCTAACTCATGGGAGTTAGGTCCACGTAAATATACCTTTAAGATCGTCGCCACCATCCTACTTCATTCAAGTATCTCTACCACGCACACAGTTGTTAAAGTGGTTTTCGTATCGACAAAGAGTATGCCCATGTCCGATCCCGGTCTCTTTAACAACCAATCATTATTATAACCCGTGGTTATATAAATTTAAAATGGTTTATATTTCATATCAAACATATTCCTTTCAAAACCATATAAATTCCATATCATTATTATTTTAAAATAATATTCATTTTTCCAAAGTTGTAACACTTCCAAATTCATTTAATTATAAACCCTTGAAACATAAAAATTTGTAGATCATAACACTTAAAAATGTAAGTTTTAGAACCATAGCATTCAGAACTATAACCCTTTAGGAAATGGTTACATTCTGGAAATGTCGCTTTTAAGAAAAAGCAGCAGTACAGAAGTGCTGCTGTAAGAATTCGCAGCAGTGCAGAACAGTTATGGGAAAAATTTCGCAGCAGTGCAGAAGTGCTATTGTAAGAATCCACAACAGTGCAGAATTATTACGGTAAGAAATCTGCAGTTTTGAATTGCTACCGTAAGAAATCACAGCAGTTATGAATTGCTGCTATAATACTTCCAACTACAATAGTTTATATAATCAAATAGTATATATATTTACAGTTTTTATCATAGTCTTTCTATCATTCCTATTATATTACTCAAGTTTAGCTATTTGGTCACTAAAGAAACCACACCTTTAGTTAAATAACTTTGTTACTAAAATATCCAAATTTAAAGCGGAAATCCTTATGCTAAGTTAAAAGTATTTTATCTTGCACTTTGTTTCCTTTCCAGTAAATAATATTTATCCCTTTTATTTCCCAAGTTATACCATTTACATTAATTCAAACTTGCATGTCAAATGTACGTTTTAACCTAAATTTTTTTCCACAAAACATTTATCATTTTAATCACTATTACATGAATTAAAACTTATAATTTATAAGTTAGAATAAAATACCATTATTAAGTCAAATCGAATTATAAAATTTCAATCAACCTTCATACTGTAAATTAGATTCCAAAATTTACATTTCCAACTATTTATTTCTTATAAAAAAATTCAACACATATAAACAAATTCACAAAAATCATTACATTAAAGTTTTAGTTGAGGTTCACATATAAAATTCCAAAATACTTAATAAATTTTAGAAAATCATTTTAAATCAACCATGATGTCTGTAAAAAATTCTCTACCCTAGGGTCAAGTAAATACGGACATATGTCATTTCACTCCGTAATTTATTAAATTTTCGGGTTATATATCATTTCAAACCCGCAATCCCAAGTCAAATAAAATTACCCAGGCCTATCATTTCTGCCTATAACAATTTTCCTTAATCTAAAGATCGTTCGGGTATGTATCATTTCAACCCATAGTGAAGGAACTTGCAGTGTGAGAACAAAATATTAAATAAACATTACAATATTCAATATATCATGGTATATGATCATAACAGGTATAATATGATATGAAATAACATTATATAACATAGATGAAATTTCAAAATTTCATACACATATCCATACAATTCAATTGTCGTCAATTCACCAAAATATAATTATGTTGTTAAGAGTGATTACTCACCTTTCTTGTGTTAGAAAAGTGATTTCAAATCGCAGCACAACGAGTACAACAAGCACGATAAATAACGGACAAGCTTTGGTGAAAATAGAATCCAAATCCGACGCTTTGAAAATAAATAAAAATAAATTCCATATGTAAAAAAATAATTCACATAGAATTATGAAAGTATAAAATTATATATTTGCAAAATACATAAAAGGGTTTGTCTAAGTGGTGCATAGGCTTGTTTGGGTTCGGACATCAGGTTAGGGTTTGGGTTCGGGTTCGGCCATAGGGTTTTGGACTAGGTTTTATGGTGCAAATGTTCAGCTAGGGTAGGGTTCGACTATAGGGTTTGGTTCGGCCATTGGGTTCTGGGCTAGGTTTTGTAGTGCAAAGGCTCGGCTAGGGTAGGGTTCGGCTAGGCTAGGCTTTTGGAAAGGTGGAGGCGCGAGTTTGGGTAGGGTTTGTGATGGAAAGGCTCGGCCTAGGGGTAGGGTTTTGGTAAGGGTTTGGCTCGGTTTTGGTAAGGTTTTGGTGAGGTGGTGGCCGAAAATAGAGAGGGGAGGATGGAGGCTAAAATTGGCGAAGAGAAAAGGTTAAAGGAAGGAGGAGAAGTGGGTTTTTGGCTAGAGTTTGGTAGTGGGAAGGTGATGGGATAGGTGTGTCTGAAATTGTAAAGGGGATGAGGAGAAAATTGTAGATGAGAAAAGGAAGAAGGTCTAGGGTTTTGAGGTGGAAGATGAAGAAGAAAACTTACATAGATTTTCTATAGAGGCACAAATGAAGGATGAGGAGTCTACTAACCCCTAGGATATTGTATAGGCTACTCAATCATGTGGCTTCTTATCTACTAAAGGAATTCCTAACCTATTAGTACAAGCCCAAAGTCACAATGTAAACAAGACGAATATTATAGGAAAATAACTGTGCGTAATACGCCAAAAGTTGTAAAATTTGAGAAGTAGAAATCGAAATTTACCAAAATGAAAAACTAAGAAAATGTTAGAATTAAATTCATCTTCATAAAGAAAATTTCAAAATTCAAAATTTAAAATTTTCACAGAAAGTCAAACTTTAACCAAAGTTGACCAAAATTTGCATCTTAAGAAAAATCTTTATTTTACTAAATTTGAAAAAACATTTCACGTCAAAACTCAAAATTATACATTAAATTTCCGAATTTATCAATTTTAAAATAATTATATTCAAAGTTTCAAATAAATTTTCATTTAAAATATTCTTTAAAATTTGTGGGTTGTTACACTCTTCCCCACTCAAAACCTTTTGTCCTCAAAAGGGAAAGAGACCCTGAAAACAAAGAAGAATAAGGTAGCATAACGAATAATACTTGGAACAAACAATTCTGGATTCGAAGCATGAATGCTCTCTTCCATTTCCCAAGTATAATCCCGATCATCAGTGCTCCATTGCACTTTTACTAGGTTGATAGATTTTGTTCGAATGTGCTTCGAACCTCTATCAATAATATGAAGTGGCTTCCTCTCGATAATAAGATTTGGCTCAACATCCAAACTCTCGAGAGCAGAAGGCTGACCAATCAAAGATAGATCATGAAGATACTGACAAAGATGCAAAACATGGAACACATTATGCACTCCAGGAAGTTTCTCAGGCAATTCCAAACGATGAGCTAAGGAATCAACTCTTTCTAAGATGCGGAAAGGACCAGTAAACCTAGGAGCAAGCTTCCCTCTCCGACCAAAACGAATCACATTTTTTAATGAGGAGACCTTAAGGAAAACACGATCACCAACAGAAAACTCCAAACTCCTCCTATGCCTGTCAGCAAACTTCTTCTATCTATCCTGAGCAATCCTCATCTTTCACCTAATCTACTCAACCTTCTTAGATGCTTCTATAATCATATCAGGACCAAGGGCTAAACGACTACCGGATTCAATCCAGCAAGATGGAGATTTGCAAGGTCGTCTATAAAGAGTAGCAAAAGGATCCATTTCGATACTAGCCTGAATTCAGAAATGGGATAAGATAGATAAATGTTTAAGACAACGATAAACAGATATTTGAGATTATACCTGATAACTATTGTTATAGGTAAATTCAATGATATGAATATGACCTTCCCAAGATCCTCCATAATCAAGACACAGTCCATTTGACCGTCGATCTATGGACGATAAGCAGTGCTCAGATTTAAATGAGAATCTAAAGACTCTTGAAAAGCTTTCCAAAACTGACTGGTAAAGATGGGGCCTTTATCACAAACAATACTGACCGAAACACCATGAAGACGAATAATCTCTCTCATACAAATCTCAACCAAAGTAGAAGCAGAGCGATTAGATCTAACTGGAATGAAATGAGTTGACTTGGTCAATCTATTCACAATAACCCAAATACTCTCATTATCTATCCTAGTACTCCATAATCCATCAATAAAATCCATAGAAACTTGTTCCCATTTCCAATTGGAAACCTCAAGTGGTTGCAATAATCCAGCGGTCTTTTGATGATCAGCCTTAACCTGTTGACAAGTCGCACATCTACTAGCAAAAAGGGAGATATCATGCTTCATACCACTCCACCAATACAGCTTCTTCATATCAACATCTTCGTCACACCTGGATGAATAGAAAGTCTGGACTGATGATTTCTCTGAAGTAACTCTTGCCTCAATCCATCGACATTCGGGACACAATTCCGATTATTGATCCTTAAAATCCCTCTATCATCGATCTGAGCTCCACTTCTATCTTGTCTACTACCACCAACTCTGTTACTAACATTCTCCTTAATAAGCCTAATTATCCTATCCTCATCCTACTTAGTAACAATATAATCCATAAGAGGAGAAGAAACAACAAGCTGACATAACATTGCCTTCTTTTGACTCAAAGCATCGGCTACAACATTAGCTTTCCCTGAGGGATAATTAATGTCGAGGTCATAAGGAAACTCAATCCATATAACCTGTCTCAAATTCAAGTCCTTCTGGGTGAAAGTATATTCAGAGACTTATGATCCATAAAGATCTCAGACTTAGTTCCCAAAAGATGATGTCTCCAAAGCTTCAAAGCAAAAACTACAGCAAGTAATTCCAAATCATAGGCTGCATAATTGGCTTCATGAGTTTTCAACTGACGACTGGCATAAGCGATAACCTTTCCATCCTGCATCAGAATATCACCCAAACCTTGACAGCTGGCATTAGTGTATACCGTTAATCTCTCATTTCCATTTGGAATGGTAAGAACTAGTGCCGAAGTAAGCTTATGCTTCAACTCATTGAATGCAGCTTCATACTTATCATTCCATCTAAACTTAGCATTCTTACGGGTTAGAGCGGTGAGAGGTGCAGCAATCCATGCAAAATTCTCAATGAATCTTCGATAATAACCGGCAAGGCCCAAAAAATTATGGATACCAAATGGAGTCCTAAGAGTTTCCCAATTCTAAAATATAATAGGGAGAATAAGAACCGAGAAAGAGATAGAATAATTAATGTACAAAGGAAAGAAAGAGAAGATTGACTTACATTGATCGCAGCGATCTTAACTGGATCAACAGAAATTCCAATACCAGAAACAATATGTCCAAGAAATCGGACTTTATCTTTCAAGAAATGGCATTTAGAGGATTTGGCTTTCAGCTGATACTCCTAAGGGTCTTTAGAACAAAATTAAAATTGATCTCATGCTCCACCTTGACTTAGAGAAAACAAGAATATCATCGATGAAGACTAGAATAAACTTATTAAGAACATCACGAAAAACACGATTCATAAGGTTGACAAAGAAAGCTGGGGCATTAGTCAAACCAAAAGGCATAACTAACCATTCAAAGAAACCATCCTCAGAACGAAATGCAGTTTTGGGAATACTTTCCTTGGAAATTCTGAGCTGGTGAAAACCGGTGGCAAGATCAAGTTGAGAGAATATAATAGCTCCATAAAGCTGATCGAACATATCATTAATGCAAGGAATTGGATATCTGTTTTTCATAGTGAGCTTGTTCAGCTCCCTATAATCCACACACATCCTCAATGAACCATCGGACTTAGTGACAAAAACAACTGCCGTTCCCATTCGGAATGACTGGGTCTGATCAAACCTTTGGAGAACAAGTCTTTAATTTTCTTCCTCAACTCAACCTTCTCACGGGGTGCCATTCTTCTAGGTGGAAGAATTACAGGTCAAACTCCGGAATGAGGTCAATACAGAATTCAATTTCCCATTTATGAGGTAAAGAAGTAACTTCACCAAACACATCGGGATAGAGTTTGACTAAAAGGAGTAGAATCAATATGACTAGGGGTAGAATCAAGAAAATAGATAAAACTGCTCGATACTCCTTAGGCATACAGCATTAAATCACCAAAGGATCACCCTTATCAACCATAAGTGAAATGGTTCGGGCTTTACAAGAAATAACAACTTTATGGTTCTTTAGCCAATCTCCTCCAAGCAATAGATCAAAATCATTGATACCAAGAACATAGAAATCACCAGAAAAATGATATCCAGAATAGAAGAGTTTCACATTGTTACAAATCCTACTAAGGTTCATGCGACCACCAATAGGATTAGTAACACACAAAGGTACTGTTGCATACTCAGGTGAAAGGATATGCTCAAACTTATCACAAAGATCCGTAGAAATGAAACTATGCGAAGCTCTAGTGTAAAAAAAAACATGAACAGGAAGATTAAACAAGGTAAAGGTGCTTTGGAGAGTACCTTGGGTATCACTAGAAGCAGGTGCCGTGGATGAAGGAACTACAAAGATACCAAATGGCTTGCCCTTCTTTTGAGTAGGACAATCCTTTAAAATCATGTGAAAACATTTTATACTTGAAATTACGTTCTCTTGCAAAGAATGATTCTAAGATTGATTTTACTCATTCCAGGGTATTTCTACGCTATCTCCAATGAGTTTTTTCCTCGTAGGTTAAAGTTTGCCTAAAATCAAAGCGCTGATACTAACTGTAACATCTCATCATTTTGGACCATTCAAATCGACAATAAAACCACACATTCCGGACTTGAATAATTCAAAACAACAGATTGTTAATAAAATTTTGAGGCAAATAAAATCAATCACAGAATCACAAGCACAGAATATCAGAATAACTTCGCAGCAGAATAAAATAAATATAGGACTTCATAAAGCTCCTAGATACAGAATTTCAAAATTAATACATAATACCAAAGTCTGGAAACAAATACACTTGGAAATTTAGATACATAAGTTCTCTATTACAAAAGCAAAAGTTGAGTGGAAATAACTGGAATGAAAATATCAAGTATATAGCTAAATCTTCGGCGGATATCTAGCTCCAAAAAGAGGATGAATCCAAAGCTGTGAAACTCGGGCTGACCCGAGCGTAAAGCAAAGCACAAAACACTCGAGTCAGGACATACATACTTATGAAATGTAAATCAACACAAGTGGACTGTAAAAGAAATGCATCGGTAACTTAAAGGATGCTTGAGATCGCTCATCCTTAAAGGATCCATTAAACTATCTACTACGTAGTAATATACGCTATTATAATAATGTCAAAAGTAAACTAAACTATTAAAATAGCATCAAGGCATTACCCATTTCCCTCTTAACATATTTTATAATGCCAATAGTCTAGTAGTACCGTAACAACCCGTAAACTGGGGCCGCCAGAGGATACCCTATAGTTACGACATAAAACAAACTCGTAGAAAGCGCGCTAGGGTAGGTGACATGGCACAACTAGGCAATGCCAGGGTAGATATACCAATTACACTTCCGGACTGTTGTTAACGCATAGCCGCAACTACCGCCCAACTTGATCCACACTCCCGAATCAAAGGTGCACATCAAATCGATCACAATGTAATAGAATGGCTAACAACGGAGTGTGTCCGGTCGGAGGAGCTACCTCACTTGGCCCGTCGATTGCTCTTGTTTTAGCCACCTTATGCTAACTCACAGGAGTTAGGTCCACGTAAATATATCTTTAAGATCGTCGCCACCATCCTACTTCATTCTAGAATCTCAACCACGTACACAGTTGTTAAAGTGGTTTCCGTATCGACAGAGAGTATACCCATATCCGATCCCGGTCTCTTTAACAACCAATCATTATTATAACCCATGGTTATAAAAATTTCAAATGGTTTATATTTCATATCAAACATATTCCTTTCAAAACCATCTAAATTCCATATCATTATTCTTTTAAAATAATATTTATTTTTCCAAAGTCGTAACACTTCCAAATTCATTTAATTATAACCCGTTGAAACACAAAAGTTTATTGATCATAACACTTAAAAACGTAACTTTTAGAACCATAGCATTCGGAACTATAACCCTTTAGGAAATGGTTACATTCTAGAAATGTCCCTTTTAAGAAAACGCAGCAGTACAGAAGTGCTACTGCAAGAATTCGTAGCAGTGTAGAACTGTTACGGGAAAAATTTCGCAGCAGTGCAGAAGTGCTATTGTAAGAATCCACAGAAGTGCGGAATTGTTACAGTAAGAAACCACAACAGTTTTGAATTGCTATCGTAAGAAATCGCAGCAGTTTTGAATTGGTACTGTAATACTTCCTACTACAATAGTTTGTATAATCAAATAGTATATATATTTACAGTTTTTGTCATAGTCTTTCTATCATTCCTATTATATTACTCAAATTTAGCTATTTGGTCATTAAAGAAACCACACCTTTAGTTAAATAACTTTGTTACTAAAATATCAAATTTTAAAGCAGAAATCCTTATGCTAAGTTAAAAGTACACTTTATTTTCTTTCTAGTAAATAACATTTATCCCTTTTATTTCCCAAGTCATACCTTTTACATTAATTAAAACTTACATGTCAAATGCACGTTTTAACTTACATTTTTTTCCACAAAACATTTATAATTTTAATCAATATTACATGAATGAAAACTGACAATTTATAATTTAGAATAAAAAAACATTATCAAGTCAAATCAAATTATTAAATTTCAATCAATCTTCATAATGTAAATTAGATTCCAAAATTTATATTTCCAACTTTTTATTTCTTACTGAAAAATTCAACACAAATAAACAAATTACAGAAATCGTTACATTAAATTTTTAGTTGAGGTCACATATAAAAATCCAAAATACTTAATAATTTTTAGAAAATCATTTTAAATCAACCAGGGAGTCTATATAAAATTCTCTACCCTAGGGTCATGTAAATACAGACATATATCATTTTAATCCATGATTTATTAAATTTTCGGGTTTTGTATCATTTCAAACCTGCAATCCCAAGTCAAATAAAATTGCTCAGGACTATCATTTCAGCCTATAACAATTTTCCTTAATCTAAAGATCGTTCGGGTATGTATTGTTTTAACCTATAGTGAAGGAATTTGCAGTGTGAGAACTGAATATTAAACAAACATAACAATAATCAACATATCATGGCATATGATCATAAAAAGTATAATATGATATGAAATAACATAATATAAACATATGAAATAACATTATATAACATAGGTGAAATTTCTAACTTGCATATACATATCCATACAATTCAATTGTCGTCAATTTACCAAAATATAAGTAAGTTGTTAAGAGTGATCACTCACCTTTCTTTGGTTAGAAAAGTGATTCAAAGCGCAACAGAACGACTACAACAAGCACGACAAATTATGGACAAGCTTTGGTGAGAGGAGAATCCGAATATGACAGTTTGAAAAAATAAAATAAATTCCATACGTAAATAAATAATTCACATAGAATAATAAAAGTAGAAAGTTATATATTTGCAAAACACATAAGAGGGCTCGCCTAAGTGGTGCAGAGGCTTGTTTGGGTTCGGCCATAGGGTTTGGGTTTGGGTTCGGCCATAGGGCTTTGCACTAGGTTTTGTGGTGCAAAGGCTCGGTTAGGGTAGGGTTCGGCTATAGAGTTAATGTTTGGGTTTGGCCATAGGGTTTTGGACTAGGTTTTGTGGTGCAAAGGCTCGGCTAGGCTAGGGTTTTGGAGTGGTGGAGGCTCGGGTTTGGGTAGGGTTTGTGATGGCAAGGCTCGGCCTAAGGGTAGGGTTTTGGTGAGGGTTTGGCTCAGCTTTGGTAGGGTTTTGGTAAGGTGGTGGCCGAAAATAGAGAAGGGAGGATGGAGGCCGCAATTAGTGAAGAGGAAAGGGGAAAGGAAGGAGAAGAAGTTGATTTTTTGCTACAGTTTGGTGATGGGAAGGTGATGGGACAGGTGTGGCCGAAAATGTAAAGGGGAGGAGGAGAAAATTGTAGAGGAGAAGAGGAAGAAGGTGTAGGGTTTTGAGGAGGGAGATGAAGATGAAAACTTACATAGATTTTCTATGGAGGCACAAATGAAGGATGAGGGTTTTACCAAACCGTAGGATATTATATAGGCTATTCAATCATATGGCTTCTCCTCTACTAAAGGAATTCCTAGCCATTTAGTACAAGCCCAAAGTCACAATGTAAATAAGATGAATATTATAGGAAAATAACTACGTGTAATACGCCAAAAGTTGTAAAATTTAAGAAGTTGAAGTCAAAATTTAACGAAATGAAAAACTGAGAAAATGTTAGAATTAAATTCATCTTCATAAAAAAAATTCAAAATTCAAAATTTTCATAGAAAGTCAAACTTTGACCAAAGATGACCAAAATTTGCATTATAAGAAAATCTTTATTTTGTTAAATTTGAAAAAACATTTCACATCAAAACTCAAAATTATACATTAAATTTCCAAATTTACCAATTTTAAAATAATTATATTCAAAATTTCTAATAAATTTTCATTTATAATATTTTTTAAAATTTGCGGGTTGTTACAATAGTGGTAACGTAGCCTTAGTGGAGAAGATGATGGGAAACAAAATGAAGATCCTTTTGCTGAAGCCTTGCCTGCTATATTTATACGTAAAATCCGAGTTACTGGGCTTCCTGAGTAATCGGGGCCCACCAAGACCAAAATCGAACACCGATCCATCACCACTGCCGACCACAAGCCCAAGACATGTCGATCGAATGTTGCCCTAGGAATGACCCAATGTAAACATATATTGGACATGGAGCAAACTCGCCTGCGACTCGAAGTGACCCACGTTTGGATTCAGAGTAACAAGGTGTCGATCCCTTTACAAGCTGCCGACTCGATCCTCTTTAGCCAACCTGAAGCCTTCATAACACCGACCCGAAGCATGCGTGCATATAACATGAAGTAGGCTGTGTTATGACTAGGGGCAAAACGTTGCTGACCCCATGCCAATCCCCATTCTCCATAGCTAACCCGAAGCTCGTGTTTCACAAACCCATATACGAGCAAGTACCGACCTAAACCAGCCGACCCTTAGCCTTATGCCAATCACATTCAACTCTTATAGCCGACCCATATACGATGCCGACCCGAGTTCAAGTCCATGCCGACCCAAAGCTACTCCAACCTTGCCGCTCCCATCCATCTCATTGATGCTGACCCCTCCTTTCATGCCGACCCAAAGTTTCGTACATGCCGACCCGAAGTTTGGAGGATGCCAACATGAAGCACTAAAGCACCAATCCCTCTTAAGTATGCCAATTGGATTGACCCAAAGTAAAGCCCAATTTGACCCAAAGCAAACACCATGAAAACTCGGAGCAAATCAAGGTATGAATCGAAGCAAACTCCAAGCATTCTGAAATGATTTGACTTTTATCGAAACCCGCATTTCAAGTATCCCACGTCTTTTATCCATCGACTATGCCAAATCCTGGCTTCATAATCATGTTTGTCACCCATGATTGATCGTGTATCCATCAAGTCAAGTCAACCTATTGCATTCCAACCTCATTAACCGAGCAATCGATTTACTTAAATATGCCTGTCTATGGCCTTTCCAAAAGGCGGGTTAACACTATGCATTACCACCAGTCCGGGAGTGCAAACGGGAGAATCCTACCCTGGCATTGCCTCACATGCCTTATCACTTGCCATATCGCATCCTCTACGAGTTTGTTTTGTACCGTACCTATGGAGTGCTCATTAAGTATCCCACCAGTTTGGTGGTGCTTACGGTATCTGTGTAGACTACGGGAATATAAGTAAAATATGTTAAAGGGGATATGGGTAACGCCATAGTGCTATTTTAATATTTTACTTTACTGTTGACATTATCTATGTAGCATATTGTACTATGCATGTAGATAGTTTAACGGATCCTTAGAGGTTGGGTATCCTAAACATCCGTTAAGTGATTTGTATTTCACTTGTCATTTCACTTGATTTGATTTACTGGTATAAGAATGTTAATCCTGACTCGAGTGTTTTGTGATTTTCTTTATGCTCGATTCAGACTGAGTGTCACAGCAATTAAGACTCACATTTAGAGCTTGAATTTTTTCTTGAAGATCTGATCTTATATCTATTCAACTTTTAATTATTTCAATTATTTCTAGTTGTTATGATCAGACTATTTAGTTGCTTTTGTATTATTGACTTCTTTATATTTGAAATTCCTGTGTATTTTGCTTTAGACTCTGATGTTCTATAGTAGCTTGATGAACTACTATTTATTTATTTTCGCTACTTGTTATTGTATTCCTCCATGTCTGTGACTCTGTGATTGATTTATTTTCTGTATATGCTGAGGTTTGCCAAGTATAAATTAACAGTCTGTTTTTTTTAGCAATTCAAGTCTGACATGTGTGGATGATTGTCGATTTGAATGGTTTTGAAAAAAGGGGTTGTTAGAGTCGGTATCAGAGCCAGGTATAGGCAAAACTTAGAAAATGGTGTAAAAACTCATTAGTGATATGGTAGTAGTACCATAGAATGAGTAAAATTAATTGCAGAATCATCTTCGCTCAATCTTGAAATTCTTCGTTAGGATTTCCTTCGATTAGAATTTTCTTTTGAATTTGTGAACTTTCCCTTTGTTCTGAAATCCATTCCCGTGTTTTCCTATTCGTGTTCCTCTTGATACTGAAGTATCCCATAGCTCTATTTCTGTTGACCCCTGTAATAAATTTAAGCACATCATGCAATCTCAATGGCAATTTCATCCTTATGTGTGACTAATCCCATCAGCAGTATTGCCAAATTTGGTATGATTGGTAAAGGGGTGAAACTCCTTTACAACAAGCACCGATCAATCGGAGATTTCTACGTCCTCAGTTTTGATGTTGTTATCTCTTGCCAAGCCCGAACTGTTTCTCCAGTAGGCGACTCGGGTATTTCTCCTATGATCGAATGTTGATTGCCTTAGGATTTTGCAGGCAGTCTATCTTTCGCTTGATTCTCACCCTAGTGATCTTTACTCCACCTCGATAGTCATAGATTATCCTAATGTTTTGGTAAAGTCACTTCCTCTACCTCCTAAGTGGGAAATTGAATTCCACATCGATCTTATTCTTGGAGCTTGATATGTTGTCCTTCCTCTCAGTCGAATGGTTTCTATGAGTGGTTAGTCATGCCCCTGGATTAATCAATGTTCCTGCCTCTTCGTCGATCTCATTAATCGTGTTTCCACGATGTTCTCAACAAGTTTATCCCCATTTTCGTTGATGATGTTCTCATCCTTCCTATGTCTCGGTTAACTCGGTCAAGGTCGCTGCGATTGACATAGTTCTATCCATCTTTCCACTTTTGTAATTTAATTATGTTATCTTCCTTCGAGTCAATCATCTTGGTTAGAATTCTATCTGATTTGGTTCCTTTAAATTTGTATCTCTATCCTTGTTTTAAAATCCATCCTTGAATCATTCTGGAGCATATTTGTAATTAATATAAACATGTTTTATATTGTGTTGTTTGAGTTGCTAAGTTTGAATTTTTGGTTTCGATCAATTCGTCTGGCCAACGCTATCGATAGGAATTCCAAAACACTTGAATAGAGTAAACTAACGCAATATAGCTTTTGAAACTGGTAAATGAAATAATTTTATGTAGGATTATATTTTGTACATAAAGGTGTAATTTTCTGAAATTGGAAAGTTAAATGAATTGGTTAATAGAAACGATATTACAAGATTATCATTTATTGTTTTGTCAACATTTCTAAACCATTAACTATTGTTGTTGTATTATAAGGAGATGAAATTTTAAACATGGGTGTTTATAAATTTGATTTGCAAATGAATTGAAGTTAAAATCAAGGATTCGAGGGTTTAAATTTTTGGTGCTTTTCAAATTTGGTTTTCAAAATTTCGAAAAAATATATTATTCGAAAGTATTATTGAGTGGAAATTATTTCTGAAGAATTTTAAAAGAAGTAAGTCACTACTCTCCTTTTATGTCGCTGGAAAAATAATTTCGATGATGACTGCAACATCATCAACATTCAATTTCGAGTCTCAAAGTAGGGATACCACTTAGTAGCTTTGCTACACTTTTGTTTTGGAATATAGATTTGATTTAGATTTCTTGAGTATGATTTGATGTATAATATATATATATATATATATATGTGTGTGTGTGTGTGTGTGTGTGTGTGTGTGTGTGTGTGTGTGTGTGTGTGTGTTTCAAAATGTTTTGAAGTGAAACCGAAAATTAAACTCTTAAGTTTTATGTTAAGTAATGGTTTTCAACTATTGAAACGAAGCAAAATTTTGAATAATTGGAGTGTTTAAAATAAGGAATGAAATTGAAATAACTTGAAATAGTTGAACCAAGGTAAAATTTATGTGTATAATACTCAATTGCATTTTAAAACATATATATAACTTACCTGAAATATTCAAAAGTTAGAATGTAAATGTGAATGTAATTGAATAATATACAATATAAGATGTAAGTGATAAGATGTCCAAAAATGAATTTTGATAAGAGAATTTGTAAACAAAATTGAATTGTTATAATAAATGTTTATACATTTACTTTATGTTATAAAAATGTAAGTGGAATAAATTGAAAAATATAAAGAAAATGCTATTTAAAAATAAATATGAATTTAAGAATAGTTGAAATTGCATTATAAGTTGAATTATCTTAAGTGAGGTCAAATGGAATAAATAAGTAAGTTAAATAAAATAAATTTTGTTTTGAAAGAATTTTTTTATAACAAATGTTGATAAATTGAAAGCAAATCAATTGAGTGGAAACACCATGCATTGAAATCAACTAGCTGTGTATACCATGAATATTTATTGATTGAATAAAATGGTCTGAAACCAAATTTGTTGAACATAAATCAATTTAAAATTACTGAAATTTATATGGTTTTGAATTAATAGTTGTTTCTGGTTCTTTGCATTTTAAATATATTTTTACTTTATGTTGCTTCATTCACATATCTCGTTCCTTTTCGAGGACGAAAATTTTTAAATGGGGGAGAGTGTAACGACCCGTAAGTTTTAGCAGTTTAAATAATGTAATTAACCGAATTTTTTCCTTGAAAATAAAATAATTAAATTTAGCAATGAAAATTTGATATTTGGAATGCATCTATTTAAACAGAGTAAATGGCATTTTTTATTGTTAAATATATAAGTTAGTTATATTGTGTAATTTTCAATTTCAATCACTTAATTTGATGAAAATAAAATATTTTCGAAATCTGAATATTTTTATATAATAAAAATGTAAATCATTTTCTAAGCGAGACGTCGTATTTCTTTCACCAAATTTGGACAGCCCTAGCTCCTTTATCTTATTTTCGGTGTTTTAGTAGCATTTTGGTAGCGAATATCGACTTTTTATAGGTATCGCTCATATGTGTACCATTCTATTCCTCTTGTCGCGCAGATCTCCGTAGTTTATTCATTTGTGTGTTTCAGCTTCGATACGCAGCGAAATCTGTGAAATTGTTAGCGGAATCGGTATCCATTTTTGGACCTTTTGATTTCCCTGTGGCCTTTCATTTGTCTACCTGTTGAAATTAAAAAGCCATTATGCTTTAATATTTTTAGAAATCAACATCTAACCTTTGTCATACCTATTATTAATTTTATATTTGCCGGTTCATATTATTATCTGGTTCGTTTTCCTGGTTTCATTTGAAAATTAAATAATATAAGTTATATATATGAAAGCCTATTTATTTGCTTTACAAACTTTCTGTTCCTTCCCCTCCCTACCTCTCTTTCAATCTGGGAAAAGAATATTGAAATATATAAAGTAATATACATAGTGAGAAATGATGTTCCAATTCTCAGCCTGCTCATTTTTTTCTCCGTGCTACATATATTTGCATTTGAAATCTGCTCTGAGCCCAAGCTTCTCTCACACGAACCAAACTTCATCCCCTCCTATAGCTCACCTTCGTCTACTTCTTCAACCCATAGCTGCATCCCTTGCTCCGAGTGCCCCACCTTGTTCGCCATCAACCAGTTTCCACCGAGCACCCTCATCCGCCACCAAAAACCAACCCAGATCCACCTTTCCTTCTCCTCTCCCCTTCCGCCTACATTCACTACTTCACATCACCGTGCAACCCACCTGCTCCACCTTTTTAACAGCGTCTGCCTACCCATATTCTCTACGACATCACCTCTTTATCCCTTCCACTACACGCAAGCCTTCCTCTGCCATGTGACCTCCACCTCACTCCATTCGCAGCCGCTTCCACCATCCTCCCTTTGTTCCACGTCAGCAACTCACCAAACACCTCATGCCACCAGTGCTTCTTCGCCTCACCAAAGCAACGTAGCAGCCCAAAACTCAACCGTCCACAAACCCTTGGCCGCTCCTCTGCAACCTTGTGATAGCGGCCTCTGCCCAGAGACAACTCCGCCACCACGCACCACAGCCCGACCCTTCCAGCTTACCGTGCCTTTCAGCCTTCTACCTATAGTCACATCAACCATCACAACAGCTAGGCTGCTTTATATAGAAAAAAAAGAAATGGTTGCATTCATGTTGCATGACAGCCTGCTCGTTCCTTCCATAGCCTCCATCTCCCTGAACAGCTTACCATAGCCGAGAAACTCTGCCTTCCTGTCAGCCACCACTCTAGCCACCTAAGCGAATGCAACCTCCTTTTGTTTATATATATAATACATTATACTAGTATTTTGAAATGTGTATATATATAATATGTTTATGTTAATATTTTGAAAAGTGTGTGTATATATAATATGTTTATTTAGATTTATATTAATATTTTAAAATATATGTTTTGTAATAAATTTTGAACATATATAGACATTCTGTTTAAAAATGTATTTGAAGAAATTTTGAAAGAAATATACGGGTTTTATAAATATTGATTTTTTTATAATATTTAGTGATTTTATTTTAAATAGGAGTTTTAGATTTAGTATTGGTTCTTGAGATATAATATAAAGATTTTAGTTTTTTAAATACGAGGGTGAATTTTAGCTTTTTAAAATTTATATATCTATTGTTTTCATTGATTCTTGCTAGCTCGCTTTTCCTTGCCACTATCGAATCTGTCATAGCAACTTCTAGCTTGTTCATTCATATCCAAGTGCGTGTCCGTGTCACTTTCGTCCCATAATTGTTTCCATAGCCTCAGAAGGGGAGCCGTCACTAACGATTAACATTCTTATGTTTGGTAAATTGATTTCAGCTGAAATGACAATTGACATGTTGTTAAATTGAACTAGTTAGAAATTAAATTGTTTAATATGATATGTTATTATTTAAATTTGTTTGCCTATGTTAATTGACACACACCACCATCACCCGTTCTATATATATTACTTTTAAATTATTAAATATGATATATGTCTATCGTCGATATGTTATGCTATTTTATTATTATTATTGTTCTCACACTGCGAGTTCCTTAATAGTTAGGAATTCCCTATGGGTTGAAATGATAAAACCCAAACGATATTATAGATTAGGGAAAATTCTTATCGGTCGAAACTATGGACCCAAGCAATTTTTTTGATTTTTAAATTTTGGGATTGCAGATTAAAATGATATATACCTGTAAGATATTAAATTATTGCGGATAGAAATGATAAATATCCGTATCACTTGACCATATGATAAAAAGCTATATTCAGACACCATTGGTCTATTTTGAAAAAATGATTTCCAAATTTTAGAAAGGAAATATATATGTTTTAGTAAATATTGATGTTTAAATATAACATAAAGATTTTATTTTAATATATGTGTAAAATTTAGATTTTTAAATCATATGCTTGGAAATTTGAAATTTATAAGTTAAGTTTTGAAAAATGTAAATTTTAAGATTTTACTTATAATTTAATTATTTTTAAATATATAAAATAACATTTAATATAATAGAAAAAATTAATTTAATTAATATATATATAATAAATTTTAGACTATTTATTTAAATTTATGATAATATTTTTAAAATAGATTTTGTGATAAACTTAAATAAATAAAAGTTGGAAGGTAAATTAAAGTTGGTTTGGAATTCAATTTGTTTAAGAATTTAATAAATAAGAATTTATTCGAATCTTATTGATTTTGAGATGTTAAAGATATGATTTTCATAATTTGGTAACTTGATTTTAATTAAAGATGACCACGTTAATATTTTAGAATTAAATATAATGGAAGTTAGATATTTAATTATTATTTTTTATTTGAGATTTTATTCAAATGTTATTAAAATGATTTGGTGAATAATTTTAAATTTAAATAAAATAACGTTGAATTTTGAAATATAAATGAAATTTATCAAATTGAGTTATTGTAAATGTTTGAATATTTCAACTTTGAAACTTATTGAATTTGAAGTCATAGTTTGAACCTAGACTTGAAATCGATATAAAATGAAATGGTTTATTGAGAGTTTGAATTGAATCTTTATCCTTTTAAATTGGATTGTTGAACCGGAATTGATTTAAATTGAATTTTGAAATTAAGGTTGATTTGAATCAATTTATGCAATTGGAATAAAATATTTTAGTATATAAACTATTTTTAATTTATAATTATTATAATATATAAACTATTTTAAATATTTAAACTATTTAAGTTGGGACTGTTATGATTTAGATTTAATGGATTTAAATGCGAATTTTTTGATATAAAGGTTTAAACAATTTTGTGGTTATGATTTTAGAAGCGAATATGATGTCGAAAGTGAATATGATTTTGAAAGTGATATGATTTCTAAAGTGATATGACTTTGAAATGAATATGATATTTTGATAATGAACTGTTTGAAATATAAAATGACCATGATATGAAATAAGCATTTGGTTGTTAGAGAAACAGGGATCAGATATTGTCATACTCTCTGCCAATCTCGAAAACCACTTTAACAACTATGCATGCGGTGGCGATTCCAAAATGAAGTAGGATGATTTGACAACGTCTATATGATGTATGAACGCAGCTCTGACTCCTATGAGTCAGCTTAATGTAGCTAAAACAGAAGCTATACCCGGCCAAGTGATGTCACATCTCCGATCGAGCATGCTTCTTCGATACCATTCTATTACTTTATGATTTGATTTGGTGCATCTTTGATTTGGGAGTGTCACGAGGTAGGTAGTAGTAGCTGCTATGCGTTACCACCAGTCCAAAAGTGCAAACGGTAGAATCCTACTCTGGTATTGCCTCGCGTGCTTTGTCACATGCCTTATCGAGACCTCGACAAGTTTGTTTTGTACCATACCTATGGAGTGCTCACTAAGTATCCTATCAGTTTGGTGGAGCTTACATTATCTATATAGACTACGGGAATATATATTCCTATATATATATAATGTTTTAAGGGGGACACGGATAACGCCTTAACGCTATTTTAATATTTTACTTTACTGTAGACATTTGTACTATGGATGTAGATACTTTAACGGATCCTTAGAGGATGGGTATCCGTAACATCCTTTAAGTTATTTGTATTTCACTTGACATTTCACTTGAATTGATTTACTGGTACAAGAATGTTAATCATAATTCGAGTGTTTTGTATTTTGCTTTATGCTCGGCTCAGACTGAGTGTCGCAACATTTAAGCCTCACCTTTGGAGCTTGGAGTTTTGCTTGAAGATCTAATCTTATATCTATTCAGCTTTTAGTTATTTCAGTTATTTCCAATTATTATGATCAGACTTTTCAGTTGCTTTTGTATTAGTGACTTCTATGTATTAGTGACTTCTATAGTAGCTTCATGAACTATTATTTATTTATTTTCGCTGCTTATTGTTGTATTCCTCTGTGTCTATGACTCTGTGATTGATTTATTAACTGTATATGCTGAGTTTTTCCAAACATAAATTAACAATCTGTTGTTTTGAGCAATTCAAGTCTGACATGTGGGATGATTGTCGATTCGAATGGTTCAAATAACGGGTCGTTATAGGTAGTTCACCTAAATCGAAAGCTTTCTCTTGAAAGCAATGTGAGAAGAGGATGGTTTTAAAATGTTTGCACAAAAAATGGACAAACACCTCCAAGTCGTATTATTTAGTTGATTATATGTAATTTTCAATGATTTTAGATGAGTATGTAAATATGAGAAAAGTAGGGGCTGAAATGTAAAAGACACACAGATTTATAGTGGTTCGGCCAGAATGTGCCTACGTCCACTTTATATGTTATTATCTTCTTTCTTTCAGGTTACAAGTACAATGCGTTGTATACAAGTGTATGAAAGTAGTTTGAAAGTTCCTTCCTTGCTTGAGCTCTCAAACTTGTCTGCCATTGTTGTACCCCTGCCCCTCTATTTATAGAATGAGGTAGGGGGCAGGGGTCTTGGAAGTATATAACTGCTGGTGGGCCCGGGCTGAAGCAATTTGGCCTGGCACTTCTGGTTCGGCGAGGCTTCATTCGGTAGAGCTTGGACTGGTGATGGTGGTGTGTGAAGTGGATTGCTGAAGCCTTGATTCGGTGGTAGTGTTGGAGTGGCAGTGGAGTTGATTCGGTCGTGGTTGGTTTGGTGGTAGGGTATTGGAGTTGGTCCGGTGGAGATGTGATGGGAAGGTGGTTCGGTAATAGTGTGGTCCGGTGGAGATGTGATGGGAAGGTGGTTCGGCAATAGTGTGGTCCGGTGGTGGTATTCGGCGGGACATGGACCGGCTATGCCGAATGGAAAGGGGCTGGTCATGCCGGATGGACATGGCTCGTGCTGCCGAATGGAGCTTCCATGCCGAATGGACTTGTGCTCGTGCTGCCGAATGAAGCTTCATGCGTGAGTGCCGAGTGTTCCTTGGCCTTGGTGAATGAACTGGAGGTTATTCATGTCGAATGAGCTATGGCTTGCATTGTCGAATGGTAAAGAGGCCGGTCATGCTGAATGAAGTGGTGACTGCGAACCCGGGTGAAACAGACGCTTCGTTGTCTCAAGATCTTCTGGGTGAGAATTCGCCCAACATTTGCCCCCCAAAGTGGGGCACGTGCTTGCATGTGTCGCGCTTTGTTTCCCTGCGGCAAGAAGGCGTGTTTTGTAATGTCATGGGCTGGATGTTCATATCCTGTTGAGGTCCTGCAAAGGGATTTACAGTTTTAGTATGATTTCAAACGATGACCGTTCGTGGTCGAAACGTTCGGGATGAAGTGAATTGCGCCGTTCGAGGCGAGTTGGTGTGCCCCGAGGGGGCTTTGCATTATCGATGCCAGGTTCACGTTAGAGTGATTCCCTGGATCGTTTGTCAAGGTGGTTTATCGCCAGCTCAGGGCATGCCTAGGGATCGTTCGTGATCCCGTACATGTGTAAGTAGCTTAGCCATTTCGTAATTATCAGAGTCAACTATCCGTCTCACCTATGAGTTTAAAAAGACGTGTCAAAGTGTAAATTCCCACGATGATAGGGTTAATGACCATTCAGAGCGTGCCTATGGACCATTCGTGGTCGCGTACACGTGTGAACGATTTAATTCATGCTAGTGGGAGTTTTACGACTTATTCATCGTTGTCATAATCTTATTTTATTAGTTAGTTCTGGAGTTCGGTACTTATCTGAGTGAAGCGCCCTGCGTGCCCCCAGTTCCTGGTCTTGGACGGTAGATAGAGGGTTCCATTCGGTTCTTGGTTGGTCCGGCTATTCTCATCCGGCTTCTGGTGGTCCGGTATCATTGGTCCGGTTGGGCGAGACATCTGGTTCGGTGGTTGTGAGTTTGCCTATATATAGAGGCCGTACCCCCCTTGTTTTTCTTTACCGAACGAGTAGAGCCGAATCACTCCATTGCCGAATCAAGTGTTTGCCGAACCAACCTTATACCGAACCAGGTATATACTTATTACCGAATACACACGTATGTCCTTGCTTCACCGAATGGGACTACTGCCTTGGAGCCGAATGAGATGAAAACCGAATGGGGTTGAAACCGAATGAACTTGGAAACCGAATGAACTTGGAAACCGAATGAACTTGGAAGCCGAATGAACATGGAAACCGAATGAACTTGTGATCTGGAAGACTTCAGCTTGCGAATGAAATTCCACACTTGCACGCACTTGTTTGTTTACTTTTCTATTTTCCTTGTTCTAATATTAGGTTTTTCTTGTGCTGCAGAAAATGTCTCGCAAAGCGGAAACACGATCAGACAGAAAGAAGTCTAGAGGCACAGGAGAGCCTTCTTCTTCCTCGCCCCCAGTCCAATCAGGATCCGGGCAACACCGACCTATTCCGAAGTCTCTAGTGGACGGATGTGGTCCACAGGAACTTTTGAACTCTCCCCCTGACTGCTTCCCAAGCTCCTTAAAGGAGGAGCAACTTGACGTTATATCCCGTTCCTTTGGGATAGACAGGGCTCTTATGTTGTTACCGGGGGAAGGGGTCATGCCATATGATCCCCCTGAGGGGTACTTCGCTTATAGCCGGTACCATTGCATGTGCGGGGCTATTCCTCCAATCAACGCCTGGATACTAAGCTTCGTCACTTATCTGAAGGTGGCTCCATTCCAGCTTCAGCCCAACTCTTATGCCATTCTGGTATGCTTATATGCTATCTTCCAGAAGAGATATGGGCGCGCCCCCTCCAACCGGGAAATACGATATCTGTACAATCTGAGGGGGTACAGGAAGGGGTCCCCATATATTAGCTTGGAGTCAGCCGTTTCCTTCAAGCCTGTTTTGGATTTATACTCGAAGTATAGCATGTTCAAGAAGGAATGGTTCTTTGTCAGGGATGACTCCGTCTCTATTCGCCGATTTACCTCCGGATGTAAGTAAAAACTCTACTCATAATTCCTGTCTTGGCTGTAATTCACTCTCTTATGCGCTTTTATTTCTTGCTAGCGACAGGTGGTTTTGCGGTTGTGGAAGATGATCGCTTGGTTCGGATGGCAACAGAAATTGAAGCTATTTCCGGGAGAGACAGATCGGCTGCTTATCTGATTAGGAATGCCAGGCTCTTGTCGTATAATTTGATCCTCCCACATCAGTCCGTAGTCAAACAGAGGGACACGGCAGAAGAGAAGGCTGCCCAGCCTAAAGGTGGGGTGACAGCGAAGGGTGGCAAGAGGAAGCCCTTTGCACAACATCCAGTCGTAGGAGGCAAGAAGCTCAAGGAGTCCGATGGCCCTTCTCCAAGTACTTGCCCGGATGTCCCGGAGGAGGAAGGTGTAGAAGAGGAGGAAGGAGGTGAAGTTGGAGAAGGGTCGGAGGGTGGAGGAGATGGCGATGGTCAGGGTGGTAGCGGTGTTGCTGCTCTAACCTCTGAGCAGGACCTCGAACTGGATGAGGCTCTCCGTCGGGCCTTCGGGGAGTCAGAGGGGGAGTCGGAAACGGAGAAGGAAACGGAGAAGGCAGAGGAAACCGGCAAAGCTGTGGTTAGCACTGACCCATCCTCTAAGGGTTCCTCAGCTAGGGTGACCCCGGCGATGCAAGGTGAACTTTTGTCTTCTGCCGATTCCATTTTCGATAGGGACTTAGAAATTTTTTACGGTTCACTTCCGTCCTGGAATGAGATCCAGGACTTATTGCAGTATCCCACTCCTCCGCCGGGTTTGTATAATAGATGTGTCTTCTCACTTTTCTTTCTTTTTAACTTAGCACATTTTCATGAACTGCGGATTATTGTATGTTCGTAACACTCGTTCGTTATCCCAGGGGCAGGCCAGGTGGTTAAAACTTCAGATATTCGACACCGCCTCGAACACTTCAAGTCGAGAAGGGCTTCTGCGAAGCCTCCCACTGGTCGTACTGGGGACGTGGTTAGGTATCGTCCTCTTCTCGGGGTCATTGAAGAGAGTATTCAGAAAAGGAAGCGGAGCCGTTCCCTATTTGAGTCTTCTTCTGCTTCGCAGCTTCCTATTCAGCCTCCTCCTACTCAGCCTCCTCTTGATACTACGGAGGAGAGCATGGAGCCCGGCCCCCCTCCTCCTCCTTCCAAGAGTCCTACTATCCTTCGCATAAGGCGTCCCGATATGCCTCACCCCGTGCCTCGTGACCCCTTTTCCGGTCATCCCGATTTAGACCCAAGCTCTCAAGACATTTCATTTGATGAGGCCACGGGCGAGCACCTTCTTCCCCGCAACCCCATGGTGAGAGTGCTGGATGAGGCCAAGTCCCTAGATCTTGATCTGCTTACTACCCGAGTAGTTACTATGGGGGACGAGGCCAAGGCTAATATTGATCGGGCGGCCGAAGAGACTAAGAAGTTAATGGAGCATCATGCTCGATTGGTCAAGGCCGGGGAGGAGATTGGGAGTGCTAACATTCGGTTAAGGCTAAAGGTTGCCGATCAGGCCAAGCAGCTTGCCGACCAAGCCATCCAGATCTCCCAGCATGAGGAAGCTTCCCAGCGTCTGAAAGAGACCATGGAGAAGGCAAGTAGGGCGGAGTTACGGAAAATGGAGGTCACCTGCAGGGAGCGGATTAACATGGCTATTACAACGGTGGATGAGGTTCGAAATGCGGATCTCGAGCGGGTAGAGGAGTTGTCCGGGAGGCTCGAGGCTGCGGAGATGGCCCAGGCCGAGTTGAAGGAGGAGATGGAGGAGATGAGGAGGTCCCTCAAGTTGAAGGAGGAGGAAATGAGGAGGAAGTTCCAGGCTGACTGCTTAAGGTACCAATCAGAGAGGGATGCCGCCGTTGCCAAGCTGCAAGCTTCTGAAGCCCGGGTGAGGGAGTTTGAGGAGAACGAGGGGATCATGGATGAGATGCTGCAGGACATGTACTTCCAAACTTGGAAGGAGGGTGGCTTGTCTTGGATGGACGACTATCCTCGGGTCATGGCCAAGGTATATCTTCAAGCTTTGGAGGAGGCCAGGGTTAATGCGGGTAAGAAAGGCGGAGAGGCTTTCAACTTGAGTGCGGTTACCGCTCAGTTCTCCAAGGAGGAGCAAGCGGCGGTGAAGGAGGGGATGCGGCTGCTTGCTGCAGAGGAAGCGGGTGTACAGCTGGATGATGAGGATCAAGCGGCGGGTGCTGGTGAGTTATTCTTTTCCCTTTCTTTTCCTTCCGTGTTTTCATAACTTGATCGTTCATTTAATGAATTCCTCTTCTGATTCGGACAGGTGGGACTTCAGATCCACATGCTGGGGGCCCTGATCCTGCGGCTAAGTAGGCTGGGGGAGTTGGTGACGGAGTGTGGATGCATCCGCCATCCTTTTGTTTCTTTTTTTTTTTCACTGTTTATGTCAGTCTAAAAAATTCAAGTGTTGTAATAATATTATTTGTGACGAATAATTTCATGTAGTTATGTTGTGACATCAGACAGCCTTTGTGTAGTTCTATAATTCGTGTTGATCTCTTTATGTTAATACGTTATCACTATCTTGTTGTGCTGTGATTATCTAGATACGTTGTTGGAGAAGTATAGCTATGTATATGCCTGTGATTCTAGTTGTGTTTGATGCTAAGTTTTTTGCTTGAAATATAATTTCACGTGTTGCAGTGTCAGTGTATGAATAAGCTATAGTTACGCATTTATGTGCAAGAAAAGAGAGTACCGCCCTTCATGTTTTATTCGCAGGCGGTAGCTTTGAGTGTCTCGTGTAACTGTTCACGGGTATAGCTGAGCACCCTGCCACCCAGTACGCAGGCTTAGAGCCTCATGAGTGAATGCTTCCTATTTGGTTTCCTGTACTTTAGAGTTTGTTATACAGGATAGGAGAAAAATATTTAAATGAAATGGAAATATAGTAAAAGTAAAACTTCCAGTCACGGAAGGCCGTCGATGTGCTTAAGTTCGTGGCAAACGGGTTTTGTAGTCACTTTCCCTAGCTGTGGGTCTTGGAGACATTTGTCACCCATCTTACGCCTCCGCGGGGAGTTTTCTTTTTTACCACAGCCGCACTTAAGACACATCGGAGCCGAGATCGCGCACGGTAACTACCCGAACCATTATGGTCCGTAATCGTGGGTATTATTCGATTTACCGTGGCCGGCTAGCGTGGGTGCCGTTGGCCGTGAACTACCCCTGGCTGGCCACACCTTATGTTGGGGCTTAAAGTAGGTTCACAGTTACCGACGAGCCGAACGCCGTAATGAGCTGCCATCGGCTATAGTCGGCCTTTATGATGACTTATAATCGGCTCATTACAGTTGGCTTTGAGGGCAGGCGCGCAATGAGTTAACCCGCAGCAGAGGGATGCCGGGGCAAAAGAGTCTCATTGGCGAGTGCATAGAATCGTAGCGTACCTGTTAGGCCTAGTCCAGATGAGGCCGCGGTGCGTCTTGAGTGGAGATGCCATAGAATTTTGTTCAACAGAAAGGGATAACGCTTAACAAGTAGCCAAGACATAAAGGAACAAGTTAAAAAGAGACAAGATTTTTTAAAGTGGTTCGGCACGAAAATGCCTACGTCCACTGATTCTCTTTGTTAATTCACTTCATATGGGCAGTACAAGTTAAGAAAAGTATCGACGGAGGTGTCGGATGTTCCATGCCCTCTGGAACACCTCTCCGTCCACTGTTGACAAAATGTAAGCTCCGTTGTGGAGATCTTTGTGAATTACATATGGTCCGTCCCAGATGGGGTCCAGTGCCCCGGGGCGCGGAAAGATTCGCCTGAGGACAAGATCTCCTTCTTGTAAGCTGCGATGCTTGACTTTGGAATTGTATAGTGCTGCCACTTTTTGTTTGTGAGCTGCTGCTTTGAGTGCTGCATCGTTTCTCCTTTCCTCAATCAGATCCAAAGACATGAGGAGGAGTTCTTCGTTTTCTTCTGGGTTGTAGTGGATCCTACGGTGGGAAGGCACAATAGTCTCAACTGGGAGCATTGCCTCCGATCCATATGCCAAAGAGAAAGGAGTATGTCCCGTTGATGTTCTGAAAGATGTGCGGTATGCCCATAGTGCCGTAGGAAGTTCGTCCACCCAAGCGCCTTTTGACTTTTCAAGTTTCTTCTTGATTAGGGTTTTGAGAATTTTGTTGACAGCTTCAACTTGTCCGTTTGCCTGAGGGTAAGCTACTGATGAGAAGCTTTTATGAATTCCATGCTCTTGGCACCAGTCGGCAAATTCTTCGCTGTCAAATTGGAGTCCGTTGTCTGATACGATTTTGAGGGGGACTCCATACCTGCACAGAATGTTTTTGATCAAGAAGTTGATAACTTTTGCTGAAGATATTTTATTTAAAGGTTCCGCTTCCACCCATTTGGTGAAATAATCGACTGCCACTATAGCATATTTGGCTCCGCCTCGGCCCGTTGGCAGTTCGCCAATTAAGTCAATTCCCCATACGGCAAAGGGCCAAGGGCTGGTCATTTGAGTAATTTCGTTTGTGGGTAGTCGAGGGATCTTGGCGAACTTCTGACATCTGTCGCATTTCTTAACGAAGTCTAGGGCATCTTTGTTTAGTGTGGGCCAGTAATATCCATATCGGAGTATCTTTCTTGCCAAAGTCTGTCCTCCAGTGTGATCTCCGCATCCTCCCTGATGGATGTTTGTTAATATCTCCTTGGCTTCCCTTCCGGCGACGCATCTTAATAGGGGGCTAGAGAAACCACGCCGGTAGAGGATGCCTTCTTGCATTGTGTAGTGGGGAACTTTCCTCAAGATCTTCTTGGCTTCGTCACGCCTGTCGGGTAGTATGCCATCTTGCAAATATTTCCGGATAGGAGTCATCCAGGTTCCTTCTTCGATTGCAGTTATCAGATTCGCTTGTTCGAAACTCGGGGCTAGCTGCCTTGAGATTACTAGTGCTCCGGGAATGGTGCTGTCCTTCATACTAGCTTGCTTTGCAAGTTCATCTGCCTCTTGGTTTTCTTCTCGAGGAATGTGTTTGATTAGATAATGGTCCAATCGATCGAGCAGCAGTCTGGTTTTCTTTAGGTATGCTGTGAGCCGTTCTCCTCGAGTCTGGAATTCTCCTAGTACCTGGTTTACGATAAGCTGAGAATCACTATGAATACATAAGGAATTGATCCCAATTTCTAGGGCCAGTTCCAATCCCGCTATTACTGCTTCATATTCAGCATCGTTGTTAGTGGCCGTGAACTCCAATCTTAATGCATAGTACAACTTTCTTCCCCTGGGGGTGACGATCACAATACCTGCCCCCGAGCCTTGTTCGTTCGATGCTCCGTCTACAAAGAGGTTCCACTTGATGTTTTTTGCTACTTCGGATTGTTCCTTGCCTTCGTTGGTAGTGAATTCGGCAATGAAATCAGCCATGGCTTGTCCTTTGATAGCGGTGCGGGGATGGTAGGTGATATCATACTGACTTAGTTCGATGCACCATTTGAGGAGTCGCCCAGAAGTGTCAGGACGATGGAGCACTTGTCTTAGTGGTTGATCGGTTAGAACCCTGATGGAGTGAGACTGGAAGTAGTGTCGCAGTTTCCGTGACGCGATCAATAAACAATATGCTAACTTCTCAAGTTTAGGATATCTGGCTTCTGCCCCCGTAAATCTCTTGCTTACAAAGTAAACCGGACGTTGTGTGCGGTCTTCTTCTCTTACCAAGGCGGCGCTTAGAGCATGAGATGATACAGCGAGGTATAGGTATAACACTTCACCTTCATTTGGAGTTGAGAGTACTGGTGGTCTCTGAAGGTGTTCGATTAGGTTGAGGAAGGCTTTTAAGCATTCGTCGGTCCACTCGAACCTCCCGTTGTCTTTCTTGAGTGCTTCGAAGAAAGGGACACACTTGTCAGTTGCCTTGGAAATGAATCTGCTTAGGGCGGCCACCTTTCCGTTTAGGCTCTGCATTTCTTTCCGAGTGGAAGGTATCCTTATTTCTTTTAAAGCTCGGATTTGTTCAGGGTTTGCTTCGATTCCTCTGGCGTGGACGATGAATCCTAAGAATTTTCCCGATGATACTCCGAAGGAGCATTTTAGAGGATTCAGCTTCATTCCATATCGGCGAAGTACCCGAAACATATCGTCCAGATGGCTTACATGGTCGTTGGCTTTCCTGGACTTCACCAACATGTCATCCACATATACTTCCATAGTACGTCCTATCAGTTCTGCGAACATTTTGTTGACGAGGCGTTGATAGGTAGCTCCAGCATTTTTGAGTCCAAAAGGCATGACTTTGTAACAATATAATCCGCGGTCGGTGATGAAGCTAGTGTGGTCCTGATCGGGAGCGTGCATGGGGATCTGGTTATATCCGGAGTATGCATCCATAAAAGATAGGAGTTCGTGCCCAGCTGTGCTGTCCACGAGTTGGTCAATTCGGGGAAGTGGGAAGCAGTCTTTCGGGCAAGCGTCATTCAGATTGGAGAAGTCAATACATGTTCGCCACTTTCCATTGGCCTTTTTTACTAGCACTGGGTTAGCGATCCATTCTGGGTAGATGGCTTCCCGTATGAAGTCATTAGCAAGTAGATTTTTTACTTCCTCATCAAGGGCTGCTGATCGCTCTGCCCCCATGCTCCTCTTTTTCTGCTTTACTGGTACCTTGGTGGGATCGATGTTCAACATGTGGCACGCTACGTCTGGAGAGATTCCTGTCATATCGGCGTGGGTCCACGCAAATACATCTAAGTTGTGGCGGAGAAAGTCAATGAGTTGACCCTTTAATTCCGTTTTCAGCTGAGATCCGATTTTTAATAGTTTACTTGAATCGTGCTTATCTACAGATACGAATTCCATAGCCTCTGCAGGCTCGGCGGTAGCCTCCTCCTCTTTATCCCGGGGGTCTAGTTCATTGAAGGGATCGCTTGTGTATCGAAGAGGAGGGGCTTTCTTTAGTTGCTATGCCTCCAAGCTTTTCATGCAGAGAGTAGTCTCTGCATCTTTTCCTTTATTCTTTCTGCGGTTGTTGCGAAGCTCGGTTACATAGCAGTCTCGGGCAGCGTCTTGATCTCCTTCTACTTCTCCTATTCCGTTGTCTGTCGGGAATTTCATCTTCAGGCACCAGGGGGCTAGGACAATTTGGAAGTCAGACAAGGCTGGTCTCCCCAAGAAGGCGTTGTAAGCCGAGTGGTTCTCTATTAGCACGAACGTTTGTTTTCGCACCACGGAGCGGGGATGACTTCCTATTTCGGCGAAGAGGTCAAGTTGCCCGAGGGGCATTTTTGCATCTCCAGTGAAACCGTGCAGTGGTTTGTCGCAGGGAGACACATCCTTCATTGATAACTTCATTTTGTCGAAAGCATGTTTGAACAAGATGTTTACGGAGCTTCCCGTGTCTATTAGAATCCGAAAAACTTTAGCAGGGCCGAACCAGGCAGAGATGACCATAGGATCCATATGTGGGTACTGTCTTCCTTCCAAATCGCGTCTACTGAATATGATGTCGTCGCTCTCTTTTCGTTTCGGTTGGCGTTCTTCTGTGACGGAGTTAACGTATCCTTCGGCATTTCTAAGCGACTTGCCGTACCTTTCCATCTCTGCCCAACTTCTGTCGGCAATGTGTGGTCCTCCTGAGATGGTAAGGACTACTATCTTCTCTTGACTAGAGCCACTGGTGTTGTGATTGTTGCGACTCCCTCCGCCTACTTCTGGGAGGGGTTGCTTTGAGTTCTCATTGGCAGGAGTTGGAGTCCTGTTCTGACTTTTCACATAACGTTCCAGTCTTCTTCTTCTAATGTGTTCTTCGATCAAGTCCCGAAGATGGTGGCATTCATTGGTGTCATGTCCGTGGGATTCGTGGAAGCGACAGAACTTTCCGGACTTGAGTGCGTTATCTGATTCTTTCTTGTGCGGGGGGCGCTTGTATCCGAGTTCGCCCTGAGTGGCTAGGTAGATGTTTTCGATTGTTTCATTCAAAGGAGTGTAGGAGTCAAATCTTGGCCCTGGTCGATATTGGCGCTTCTCACCCTTTCTGCCCCCAGCATTGTCTCTAGATTCATTTCTTCGAGCGTCCTTAGCTGCAGTGGGAACCTTGTCCTGAATTATCTTGCCTTGTTGCCCTGGCTGCCTCTCCGTAGCAGCGTCTTCAAGTCTCATATACTTTCCAGCTTCATGGAAGAAATCAGGCAAGGTAACTGGTTTTTCCTTAGTTAATCTTCTGGCAAACTTGGTGTCTGGATGCACACCACTACAGAGGGCCATTAGAGTGAGTTTTTCATCGGCATCTTGAACTGCTGCCGCTGCGGCGTTGAACCGTGTTAGATATTGTTGTAGCGTCTCTCCGGTTTTCTGTTTGACATTGGATAGAGAATAAGCATCCCTGGGTTGTTCCACATGGATGCGGAACTGGCTAATAAACCTTTCTTTTAACATCTCCCATGAGTTGATGGATCCTTGGGGTAGATGGCAGAACCAGGAGGTAGCTAGATCTGATAGGAATAGCGGAAAGCATTTACATAATACTCCTTCTGTTGCTCCACTCATGAGCATATGCTGGGTGTATCTCTGCAGGTGTACGATGGGGTCGGAAGTTCCTTTGTAAGGTTCCATGGTTGGCATTTTCCATTCCCGGGGAGTGATGGCAGTTTCGATATTTCGGGTAAAGGGACTGGTGACCCTAGCGCCTATTCCCCGGTCCCTTTGCTCCCGTTGGACACATTCTCTGAATAATCGTGCCATCCGCTCGTCAGAACTTGGAGCGGACAAAAATGAGCTCGGTTCTTCCCTGCGGGATCTATCTCGCCCAGATGACCTGTAGGGATGGTACAGTCTATCACCTCTAGCATTATCCAGTGGTTGTCTTTGGCTGCTTGGATGCACGCTAGGACCAGCTACAGTTGCCCCCTGCCTTGATCTTCCCCTGTGGGGTTCTGTTTCGAGCACATCCATGGGGTCAACTTCGGGCTGGGTTCTAGCTCGGCTCCGTTCAGCGGGGTTTCTATGATTAGGTGGCATGACTGGCTCAGCTACATCCGACCCTCGCCTGGTGCCTCCCCCGCTAGGTTCGGTTCCAAGGGCTTCCTCGAGTCGGAATTCGGGCTGAGTCCGGGCGCGGCCCCTATCATCGTTTTTCCTGTTGATAGCTTGTTCGAAGAGTGAAGACCTTTGTTGCCTCCGGGATCCTCCGGATTGGGATTCACCCCATGATTCAGTGTTGCGGTTGGACTCTTCAGCGTCCCTTAAGCGTGTCATGAGTTGGTCCACCAAAGTTTCTTGTTGGGATGTGAAGCGGTTAGTTACTTCAGCCACAACCCTGTCCAGATCTGCCCTAGTGATTGGTTGTTCCGTTGCGGGACCAGTTGGATTTTCCTGATTTTCATCTGGTACTGCTGTTGAAGTGGGCTGATCTGTGATTGCTGGATCTGGAAGGCTGCTAGTTGCGATGTTCTTTCCTTTGTTAACATCCCTTCTCTGTTTGGAAGGCATGATTTCTAAGCAACGAGTGATGTCGTTAGGAAAAAGGTTGAGTGGGAGAAGATGAAGTTTGAGTTCAGCTCTCAATGAAAGCACCAAAAATGTTTGCACAAAAAATGGACAAACACCTCCAAGTCGTATTATTTAGTTGATTATATGTAATTTTCAATGATTTTAGATGAGTATGTAAATATGAGAAAAGTAGGGGCTGAAATGTAAAAGACACACAGATTTATAGTGGTTCGGCCAGAATGTGCCTACGTCCACTTTATATGTTATTATCTTCTTTCTTTCAGGTTACAAGTACAATGCGTTGTATACAAGTGTATGAAAGTAGTTTGAAAGTTCCTTCCTTGCTTGAGCTCTCAAACTTGTCTGCCATTGTTGTACCCCTGCCCCTCTATTTATAGAATGAGGTAGGGGGCAGGGGTCTTGGAAGTATATAACTGCTGGTGGGCCCGGGCTGAAGCAATTTGGCCTGGCACTTCTGGTTCGGCGAGGCTTCATTCGGTAGAGCTTGGACTGGTGATGGTGGTGTGTGAAGTGGATTGCTGAAGCCTTGATTCGGTGGTAGTGTTGGAGTGGCAGTGGAGTTGATTCGGTCGTGGTTGGTTTGGTGGTAGGGTATTGGAGTTGGTCCGGTGGAGATGTGATGGGAAGGTGGTTCGGTAATAGTGTGGTCCGGTGGAGATGTGATGGGAAGGTGGTTCGGCAATAGTGTGGTCCGGTGGTGGTATTCGGCGGGACATGGACCGGCTATGCCGAATGGAAAGGGGCTGGTCATGCCGGATGGACATGGCTCGTGCTGCCGAATGGAGCTTCCATGCCGAATGGACTTGTGCTCGTGCTGCCGAATGAAGCTTCATGCGTGAGTGCCGAGTGTTCCTTGGCCTTGGTGAATGAACTGGAGGTTATTCATGTCGAATGAGCTATGGCTTGCATTGTCGAATGGTAAAGAGGCCGGTCATGCTGAATGAAGTGGTGACTGCGAACCCGGGTGAAACAGACGCTTCGTTGTCTCAAGATCTTCTGGGTGAGAATTCGCCCAACATAAAACAAGTAAACCTTTCGAAGTTTTTGGAAGATTCAAAACAAAACATTTATAAAGCGGCAGCAACCCTTCGATTATGTCGAAAGGTTTTAAAACAAGATAGTGTTAAAATAGCAGTAACCTTTCGATTATGTCAAAAGGTTTAAAACCTTTCTTTTAAACATTTGACTTGGTCGAAAGTAACCAAGTCGAGAGCTCTTATTCAAAAGCAAAGCAGGTGAAAGCTTTTGGTTTATAAAACAAACATAGCCCAACCTCTTTGGCCATCAACCTTTCAACTAGGAACCCTTCGACCTTGTCCAATTCATTACGTATCAAGTAACTTGATACCATATGCATTGGTTTGACCTTATTGAAAGCTATGAACCTCTCAACCTTGTTGAAAGGTTTGGATTGGATGGTTTATTGCCGTAAAGACTGAAACTTGCAAAAAGTATGATTTCTTTGTTTTTGACATAAAAAGGATAACTTTTCAACTAATCTACCTTTGTTTGTCAAATTCCCATTAGTTAACAAATTATTTTCAGAAATGTGCTGCCACTATTTTCGAAATCAAATAATAATTATATTTTATAAAATGCTCCTTCTCCTTAATTAAATATATGAAACATTTAAGTCTCATACCTAAAATAATTTTATATATTCATCAAATCACTTAGGAAAATTTTGAAAATCCTAGAAAATTTATTTTACTATGTTTCCTAACATATAAAAGTTTAACCCCAAATAATCATTATTTTAGCAGTCAATAATTTATAACCAAATAAATAATCCTTCACTTGAAAATTTATATAAAATCCACATTAATTCAAAAAATTATGAAAATTGAAACCCATATCTAAAATATCATTTGACTATATTTAAATTTTCAAGGCATTTGGATGTCATCTTATAGGGTTTTCATATCAAACATATCATTTAAAACAAATAAGAACATACGTAATCTACCAATATATATATATATATATATATATATATATATATATATATATAACTTTAATCATAAAAACATGTCATATACTTGCAAAAACATTCAGATCTAGTCTTAAAACCAAAAATTAAAAAAAATAGGATGTGGTAATTATTCACCTTAGCTTTGAGATTATAAATGCGAAATTTGATGTTGATTTAGTTAATTATCTTCCTTCTTTTAAATCCTATCTTTTCTTCTTCTTGAGAATAAAAACAATGGTCGGATTTGGTAAGCTTTTAGTTTGAATAAAATGAAATGAACATAAGTTCTATTTCCTAAGGGTTTAAGGTATAAGACTTTCCTTTTTCCTATATTGTCCTTCTCACATCCCAACACATTAACTAAAGTTATTTCATTTTAGTTTATACACTGGCATGACACGACTACCCTTAGCTAATCAATTACTAACTTTTTAGTCTCCACGTTATTTTATTTAATTTACCCAACTAGTTATTCTAAATAATGTTATAAAAATGTTGGGTGTTACAGACTCCCCACCCTAAAGAATTTCATCCTCGAAATTATGTTAAGGTGCACAACAATACAATAAAAGGTAAAACATACCATCAAACAAATTGGGGTAAGAGTCTCTAATCCTACTCTCCGTTTCTAAAGTACAGTCACTAGTGTCGTCGCTCCACCGAACCTTTACTGACTTGACTGTCTTGTTCCTCAACTTCATCCCATCTCTAGCCACAATCTAAATATGCTTTCTAACTATATTCAAATCAGGCTCTACTACTAAATCTTCTAAAACTGTTGGTGCTATAGTAGTGTCCAGGTCTCTAACACACTTTCTAAGATGAGAAACATGGAAAACATCATGGACTCTAGCCAAACTACTCAATAACTCTAATCTAAAAGTGACTTACCCGATTCTCTCAATAATATAAAAGGACCAATGAACCTAGGTGTTTACTTTCATGACTTCCCAAATCTAATCACACCCTTCATCAGTGAAACCTTAATGAACATATAGTCTCCAATAGAAAATTCCATGTCCCTCCTCATTCTATTAGCATAAATTTTCGCCTAGATTGTGCTTCCTTCATCCTAGTTCGAATCAACTAAATCTTCTCTGCAGCTTCTTTCACAAAATTTGGACCGAGAACCAATCTATCTCTGGTCTCTACCCAAAATATGGGAGATTTGCATGGCCCTCCATGCAAAGCTTCAAATGGTGTCGTCCCAATACTAGTCTGATAACTATTGTTATATGAGAATTTGGCTAGATGAATACGGTCCTCTCATGATCCTCTAAAATCCAATACATAAGGTCTTAACAAATCCTCCACGATTTTGTTAACTCTTTTCGTTTTTCCATCAGTCTGCGGCTGATAAGTGGTACCCATGTTGAACTTGGTTCCTAATGCTTCCTATAGACTCTTCCAAAACTCACTAGTAAACAAAGAATCTCTATCACTGGCAATACTACTAGGAATCCCATGCAGTCTAACTACATTCTTCATAAATAACTTCGCCAAAATAGGTGCCGTGCTAGTTGACTTTATTTGAATGAAATGAGCACTCTTAGTTAATCTATCTACTATGGATCGTATGCTTTCATTTCCACTAATACGTCTTGGAAACCCACCAATAAAATACATAGAGATAGAGTCCCACTTCCACAATGGAACTTCCAATGATTGAAGCAATCCACTAGGCTTCTGGTGTTCGGCCTTTGCTTATTGGCAATTCAAACACTACTTAACACATACACTAATGTCCCATTTCATAACTTCCTAGAAGAAACTTCTCTTCATATCCTAATACATCTTTGTTCCTCTTAGATGGATAGTGAACTTCGAACGAAGGCACTCATCCAAAACTTCTTTCCTTATGTTTCCTACATTCGGAATACACAACCTTCCTTTCTTTCTCAGTCACCCTTCTGGTAAAGGCTGAAATCCTTTAAGTCATCGCTCTCTATTCCTTCCCTCAACCTTCTGATCCATTCAGCCAAAATTGGATCTTCCCTCTGTTTAGAAGTTATCTTGTCAATCATTACTGATCAAACTTCTAAACAAGACAATACAATACTTCCTGCACTAGAATCTACCTCCGATCTAAACTGCACACTACAAGCCGACAATGCTTCTAAACCTTTCCACTCAACAATCATAGTCAATACGGTTTTCTGATGCTTCATGCTAAGTGTATCCACCACCTTATTTCCTTTTTCGGGTGTGTACTCAATTCTAAAATTATAAGCAGCAATAAACTCCAACCACCATTGTTGTATCATGTTCAGCTCCTTTTGAGAGAACAAGTACTTCAACGACTTATGATCAGTATAAATCTCAAATTACTCTTCTAAAAGATAATGCCTCTACATCTTCAAAGCTAATACGACGATAGCTAACTCCAAATCATGCGTAGGATACCTAACTTCATGTGGTCTGAGCTGTCTAGAAGCATAAGCAATCACTTTACCTCTTTGCATCAACACAGCTCCTAATCCAACTCCACATGCATCAGTGTAAACAACTAAATCCCGATTCCCCTTTTGAACCATCGACACCAGTGCATAGGTCAATAAGTGTTTCAAGCTCTGGAATGCTTCCTCACACTTATCAATCCTATAAACTTCACATCTTTTCGAGTAAGCTTAGTCATCGGTGCAGCTATCCGTATAGAATCCTTTATAAACCTTCGATAATATCCAGCCAATCCAAGAAAGCTCTTTATCTCGGTCATCGTCTCGGGTCTCTTCTAATTATTCACCGCCTTAATCTTAGTTGGATCTATAGACACCCTTTCTGTGAGACGACATGACCAAGGAACTTCACTTCCTTCTTCCAAAAATACACTTCAAAAACTTAGGCCTTCAACTGATGCTCCATCAACATCTCAAGCACCACTTTAAGATGAACTTCATGCTCCTTATCATCTTTGGAGTATAAGAAAATGTCATATATGAAGACCAACACAAACCTATCCAAGTGTTTTTAGAAAATTCTATTCATCATATCTGCAAAGAATGCCCGTGCATTAGTTAATCCGAAAAGCATAATTAATCATTCGTATGATCCATACCTCATTCTAAACACTGCCAAAGAAATACAATCCTCTGGCACTCTAAGACGATGAAATCTCGTCTTCTTATTCAACTTATGGAAACCGATACATAGCCTCAACGACCCGATCGGTTTTTTAGCAAAACCACCTATGGTGAACTACTTATGGATAAAATTCTTGCCTTCCAAATCCACCAACTGTACCTTCAACTCTCTCATCTCAGTGGGTGTCATCCTGCTTGGTGGCCTACTCACCGGTTCTGCTCGAAGCATCAAATCAATCTGAAACTCAATGGCTCGTTTCGGCAGCAGTCCAACTACCGACTCAAACATATCAGCAAATTCTCTAACTACAAAGACTTGATGCAACTCATCCTCCAACTCCATGATACCCAATAAAGCATTCACTTCACAATTAGGATTCTCTACGATATAAACTACCCGATCACTACAATCCGGGCGACTAAGTGTTATTTTCATATTATGGAAAAATATCCTAGCATCATATTTACTTAACCAATCCATCCCAAGGATAATCCCAAATTCTATAAAGTCAAAAACATGCAAACAACAATCAAAAGTATAGTTTGGCAAATCAAATTCTAAATGGTCACACTTCATCCCAAGTGTGGCATATCCTCCCATCGGATTTGCAATCTTTCAGGAAGTAACTAGATATGATGGTTCTTGGTTAAGCTTACCTACCAAAAATCGAGAAATAAAAGAATGAGATGCTCCTGTATCAAACAGAATGCTAACAGACATACCATGCATCTACAGCGATCCTTCTAGAACAGTCTTCCCTGTCTCCTGCACAACCGGTGTTGCGGTTGTGGGCTCCAATGCATAAACTTACCCCTTCTTTCTCTAGTAGGCTCTAGGGACTTATTCTCGTAATGGCCGATCTGATCACAATTAAAACATCTGACATTTTTCTTTCCACCGGCTTCTTTCCTTTCCCTTTTTCAGTCCAACACTCATGAGCATATTGTCCTTTATTATCACATTTGTAGCATACCACTTCAACCTTTCCTTTCTTATGTGCTTCTACCTTCTAAGCATTCTTCCTTTGGAAAAATTTCTTTTCTGCCTCTGTCCCATCCGGGCCTCCTTCGTCTTCTTCCTCAAACAAGCTAGTGCCTCTTCCTGCCTTAGCGCCATTTCAACCACTACATCACTGGGATCTCTCAAGTGAGGCAAAGTAGCACTTATCAACTTCGGCCTTAAGCCCTTTATGAACTTCTCATTTCTCCTGATTACTACATCAAACAAAGCATACCCGTGCCAGCCCAATTATTCAAATTTCCTTACATACTCTAAAAAATGCATTTCTCCTTGTTCCAACTTTTCAAACTTCCTCACCAACGTCGACTATGCCATCTCTGACATCAACCTTTCTGAAAACCTTCTCTTAAACTCCTTCCAAGTTATGGTTTCCTAATCAACTCTAGCAATAACTGTGTTCCACCAGAATAAGGCAGCTCCCTGGAGCTGTCTCGAAGCCAATCTTCTGTTTTTCTCATAATTCAATCCAAGGTCAGTAAAAAACTTCTCGCAATGTAACAGCCAATTTTCCACCTCGACTGCATCTTCAGTACCAATAATCAGCTTCCCTCTAAGCCTGGTATAGTCTCTGCTCAAGTTGTCATACTAGTTTACCATCAGAACTTCCTGGGCTACTCCTCCAACAACATTACGTCCAACAACTCTAGCTACAATTCCACCCTGCATCATATTTACAAAGAACTAATACATTGCTCCCATGTCCATCTGGGGAACCACAGCACTAACAGTTTCAGCTTAAGGCTGGCTGAGACCTCTCCTAGTATTTGTTTAGGCATTTCCATTAGTGGTGGTGCTATCTTCTCCAAGGTTAACTCTGGCTCTTCTTCCTTCCATATCTGTATTCAAACTCGTGAAATACAGATGAATAGCCTAACTAAGATAGGAGTCTAGAGATATAGAGTATACTTATATACATAGAAAATACGAGTACATTACTATAGTGCTATCCCATACCCCGATCTTAACTCTAAGCACTAAGGATTATGTTTACAAAAATCATTTTCAGTTACAGTATTTCATAAACAATGCTATGATACCAAGCTGTAACATTTCCTACCTAGAGGCCAAAACTAAGCGCTATAGATGCCGCAATCATCTACCGTATTTGCTTCTGAAATACAGCTATGTTAATGGTATCAATAATATCAAGAGCACTTGAATATAAAACAGAACACAGATTTCAAAACCACATTTACTTCATTACATTTCAAAACCAATTGTTTCACATTCACTACACATAATCCCAGATCGTTTCCAAGCACAGTTCAAATATAATTATTACAAATTACGCTAAGAGTGGTATATGAAGATACCCCTTGGTTGACTAGAGTCATATGGTCGTAATAGACCTAATACAAACAACACAGTAGAAAATTCAACAAAACATAACAAGAATTGCAAATCCCAAATAGCAATCTGTTGCTTCCTGCATGCCTCAGGTAGCTTATTCGCCAACATTCTAACACCTAACAATAACCTTAACCCCCTCAGCCTACTCAAATTAATTTTGAGCACCCAAGAGTTTAAGGGGAAACATAAACATCAAGCCAGACATAAAGCCTAGTGCGAATAATATTATACATCCTAGTTTAATTATGTCAAGTGAGACCATACCACTTAGCAGAACCGGTTTCCCTCACTAACATCCTTTTAAAACATATCTTTGCAAAACCTTTTATAAAACCATATACTGTGCTCCTGCATCCACAATGGTTAAATACTGTAAACCAATCATTACTTAAACATACACAAATATTAGGTAATAATGAACTATCTGTTCAAACACACAAGTTTTGTTTGGATATCTTTTAACCTTTGGCCGACTCAAGCCAACCAGATAATATAATAAAAATTAATCTAAATCCTGGTTGATATTCTTCATTTGGATTATTTATCCTTACTATCTGTTAAATATTACACTTTTGGACGGTCTATCCATAACTATTGTCAAATACTTCACTTCTGGACGGTCTGTCCTTAACTTAATCATCTCCTAGGTCTTCCTGATCCTAATGGTTTTTCGGGCTCACCAATAACCTATCTCTATACAAACATATATTCCTTTCGGTGTGCAATTGTAATTTTAGTCTACCTATGACAAAGCCCTACACACTGGAATTTTGGACAAAAATTAACTGAGGCTATTAGCTAATGTATAAGGCGCGACCCCATACTAGTCCCATTTGGTATTCTAATATCTGAGTCTTTTTCACTTAAGGATCCCCTTCCATAATTTTCCTTGAAAATAGTTTCAAAATGATTTAAAAACTTTAAATCAAACTTAAACAAGGAGAAATATATAATCTTTATACTTTACTCAAAATCATAACACTATGTCATATATATTCTTTACTCTAACTTTAGTTGATAAAACATTTAACCATTTGAAAGAACCTCTTTCTACGCTCTTGAAATCATCTCTTTCAAAATCAAACCTTTCGAAAACCATAAAACATTAGACATCCTTCTTTAAAATCATTTTAAAACATTACCTTAGAAAAACTTTGGAAAACCTCCCATCTCAAACCTTTAGAAATCACTCACTTAAACATTTCGAAGTCATTCAATTAAAATCTTTCGAAATCATTCACTTAAACCTTTCGAAGTCATTAAACATTTTAAAATATAAACCTTTCGAAGACTTACCGGGTTCAATCTAAAAAAGTGAAAAACCTTCTTTTAAAACCTTTCGACTCCATTGGAAGCAACCTTTTGACTTAGTTGAAAGCTCTGCTTCGAAAGCTAGGTTATACTTCAATTAAAAATAAGGGAAGCTCACCTAAGTCGAAAGCTCTCTTTTGAAAGCATTGGAGAAGCGATTGATTTTAAAACAGGCACACCTTTCGACTTTTTTCGAAAGTTTCAAAACGAAACATTTATAAAGCGACAGTAACCCTTCGACTATGTCCAAAGGTTTCAAAACATGATAGTGTTAAGGCAACAATAACCTTTTGACTGTGTCAAAAGGTTTAAAACCTTTCTTTCAAACATTTGACTTAGTTGAAAGCAATCAAGTCGAAAGCTCTTATTCGAAAGCAAAGCAGGAGAAAGCTTTTGGCTTAAAAACAAACATATCCCAACCACTTTGGCCATCAACCTTTCGATTAAGAACCCTTCGACATTGTTCAATTCATTACATATAAAGTAACTTGATACCATATGCATTGGTTTGACCTTGTCGAAAGCTATGAACCTCTCGACCTTGTCGAAAGGTCTGGTTCGAAAGGTTTATTGCCATAAAGGCTGAAACATGCTAAAAATACGATTCCTTTGTTTCTAAATTAAAAAGGATAACTTTTCAACTAACCTGCCTTTGTTTGTCAAATTCTCATTGGTTAACAAATTCTTTTTAGAAATGTGCTATGACTATTTTTAGAATTAAATAATAATTTTATTTTATATAATACCGCTTCTCCTTAATTAAATATATAAAATATTTAAGTTCAATACCTAAAATAATTTTATATATTCATCAAAATCACTTAGGAAAAATCTTGAAAAATCTTGAAAAATCTAGTTTAATATGCTGCGTAACATATAAAAATTTCAACCCCAATTAATCATTATTTTAGCCGTAAATAATTTATAACCAAATAAACAGTCTCCTTTACTAGAAAATTAATATAAAATCCACATTAATTCAGAAAATTATAAAAATTGAAATCTATCTCTAAAATATGATTTCTGACCTATATTTAAATTTTCAAGGCATTTGAATGTCATCTAATAGGGTTTTCATATCAAACATATCATATAAAATAAGTACGAACATAAATAATCTACTAACAAACATATATATAGTTTTAATCATCAAAACATGTCATATACTTGCAAAAACATTTTGGATCTAGTCTTAAAACCGAATGCTAAAAGAAAATAGGATGTAATAATTATTCACCCTAGCTTTAAGATTATAGATGTGAGATTTGATGTTGATTTAGTTGATTATCTTCCATCTCTTGAATCCTAGCTTTTCTTCTTCTTGAGAATAAAAATGGTGGCTGGGCTTGGTAAGATTTTAGTTTGAATAAAATTAGATGAACGTGAGTTATATTTCCTTAGGATTTAGGGTATAAGCCTTTCATATTTCCCATATTGCCCTTCTTATATCACAATACATTAACTTAGGTTATTTCATTTTAATTTATACACCAACATGGCTACCCTTAGCTAATCAATTATCAACTTATTAATCTCCATATTATTTTATTTAATTACCCAACTAATTATTCTAAATAATGTTATAAAAATATGGGGTGTTACATTGGTGTAGAAATTTGATCTGTGCAGTGGGAAGATGAGGCCAAGGCAGTGTAGCAGTGTTGTTTGCGGGTTGGTCAGAGAAGGTAGTGAGATGTCTAAAGGCACAGTGACTATGTTGTCTGCGGGTTGTCTAAAGTGTTGCCGCAATGAGGTGGAATGTGAAGTGCTGTTGTATGAGGTTGATGGTTTAACTGTTGGTTGGGGTGATTTGAGCAAAGAAAGCTATGTTTTGGTGGATTAGATAGAGGAGTGAGTTGCACTGATTACTTGTGTTAACTGATAGCAGTTGCAATGCATAGGGAGAGGCAACAAGAGTTGACTGCACTATAACTGATAGTAGTTATAATCTACAATTGTTGAAATGGCAGTGATGTGGTATGTGTGATGCTAAAGGGATAGTATTGGAGTTTGGGTAGAGAGGATCATTTGAAGTATGAATGGATATTGAAATGTTGGGTGGTTGATATATTGTAGATAGTTTGATAGTGAATTGTTTGAAAGAGCCGTAGTTTTGTAGTGAAGTAATGGTTTGTGTTGTAACTGCTCTAAAGTGAAGTAGACAAGGAGCACTTGCGTTTACCAATGATGTATGTGGTGAGGAGGTTGATTGTTGTATTGACGATATAACTGCAGTGATCAGTGTGATGGCTTAGAGTTTATTTTTGATGGGTATTTGAAAGTGGTCTATGGTAGTGGTATTTGTGATGGATAATGGATCTTCAATATGAAATATTCGCTTTGATTATAGTCAAATCATGGCATGACATTCCATCAAGTGACTATAGTTGGGTCAGTGGAAGTATTGGAAGTGAAGCACAATTCAAGAGGGAATTCATCTCATCGGTTATATTGGGCTAGTATCATGGTCAAGTTAAGGTCAAAGTCTCTGGCCAAAGCACTTTGATTAATAATAACTGTTTTTATTTGTTACTACAATGCTAATGCCGAAGGTATGCAGCATGACGACATTGTCGTAACTCTGCATCAACAAGTGGTGTTGAAAGAATGAAGGTGGTACGTTATCAAAGCGTAATGCCAAAAGCCAACAAAACCTTCACGCATACACAAAAAGTTAATTGGAAACATCATATGTCATCAGTAAAGAAGGAAAATGGGTCAACATTCAATATATACAATTCGCATCTCATTAATAATATATACAATATCGCATACCACTTATAGAATTAAATGATTAGTGCCAGGTGTCTTGTATCGTCGAGTAATGCCGAATGGAATCTGTGCCATATACGGTCAATACCATAAGCTATTAGTGCTATAACAACGTGGTATATGTCGCATCTCACCGATGTCGTATTCAATTAATGTCGCCATTCACGTATAAAGAAAGAATGGATATCGTAACTCATCAATATCGCTATACGTCGACATCACTCATCATTGATACTACCTATGTCCAACGTCACAAGATTAAATGATGTCATAATTATTTGATGCCGTAAGCTAACAAAGTCATAGGGGGATTGATGCCGTAAATGAACAACGCCGCCAATAAATGATGTTACGACTATTTGATGCCATAGGTTAATGATGACGCAGACTATTCGATGCCGCAAGTTTATCAATGCCAAGAATTATCAATGCCCACAAAAGCTATTAAGGCCAATGTCACTACTTCATGACAATGTCGCTCCATATTGATGTTGCTCCATGTTAATTCCGCTTCATACTAATATCATTTCAAATTGATAAATGCCTTCATTATTGGGACGAGGTCGAACCTTTATTATGCACCCAGGAACATCGAAGGTCATCATTGGTCAGGGCCTAGCACCTTGCACCTTTGATATTGCCAACGATTATGCATGCCGAAGTCAAGCTGTTATGCCGCACTTCCCCCCTATAATAACGGACCTAGGGGTATGGAAGGAGGGGAAAATCATTCTTTTCTCATTTCTCATATTTAAACTTTATAGTTAAAAATCGATTTGGGGATTTTAGAACCGACTGTAACACTCGAACTCTTGCACATAAGACCTTGTACATTCAACAATTGCATAGTATATGAATAAAAAGGACTTGAATTATGGCTTACTTTCTAGTTCTAAAGAATTTTTGATTCTTACATCATAACTCACTTCAAATTTTAGAAGCACTCAAAACCTCAAGTTTAAAGGCTCTATTTTGAACTATTGACTTTTACATGAAATGTGTTATGACTTTGACCTTGACATCGAACATGTGCAAGACTTTCATAGATTCAATTAAGATCATAAGTCTTCTTAGCAACTTAGCCTAGGATTGCCTTAACCCAACCAAAATCCTCCTTCCTTGCACTTTTGGGGTTAATGAAGAAAATCATTAACATTTTGGTGCTAGAAGGAAGGACCAAACCTCCGACTCCATTGAAATACCTTTTCTTGTATATGTAGAGCTTAGAGGACTTATTCCTACCAAGCAAATCCCATTTCAAACCAACCTACCTTAGATCACATCAACAAAGCTTTGTTTAGTCATTCCAATTAAACGTGTTGGAATATCTGAACAATGATCCTCCGAGCCACGAATGACTAGGTCAACCTACCTAGTTACAAGCGATCCTGGGCTTTATGAGGAACAAGTACTAAAACTTATGACTTTATAAGAAATGGAAGACAAGAAGAGACAACTATCACCTTACAAGCCAAAAAAATAAAGCTTAAATCCATTTCATGTAGGGCCAGCACCAATCTTCACCCTAGGAAGGCAGTATAAAAAAGATAGTATCTTCATGAAAAAGTGAAAGGAAATTCAACACAAAGAAAAGGGGACTATTTTCTAAAAAATTAGAAAAGGACTACGAAAAGTTTACCAAAAAATTAAAGAGTGTGCTTGAACGATCTTATAAAACAGATGAAGCACAAGGCTCCCAACAAAGGAAATTAGCGTCGAAGATGAGGAATCCATCTCAAGCAACAAAGAGTTAAATGCCAACTAGGAGGATTTTTTCCCAAAAGATCATGGCTCTAAGAATAACTCCCTTACTACTTGTTGTGCGAACATCTACCTCTTAACCAAGGATGAGCTTAATTGTTGGCCTTTGCGAAAGAAGAGACCAAAGAATGAAAGAAATCTCAAAAGATTATACTATTACTATCATCTTTTAATGGGCATGACATGAATCAGTTAGAGGCTTGGAAGGAATAATCAATAGTTTCTTAGGGCAAGGAAAGCTCAACGTATTGGTAAGAAGGTGTTAAACATGTCATCAATAAAAGAAGATTTTCTACATAAAAAAGTTTATATACTGGATCAACCATAAAAAAGAGTAAGACTCTCCTCAGATAAAGGAAAAAGTCTTTGTCCCTACCAAGATGGCCTAGTCAAAGCACCTCCTAAAGGAATGTTAGAGTAAGTCTTGTTCCCATCTGAAAAGGCCAGAACAAAGCATCTATAAGCCTTCAATCCCTACCACATGGCCTAGTCGGAGCATAAGCCATTATTCGTGCTATTGGTGGCTTGTCTAATGCACATCCTAGAGGAAGGTCAGAGTAAGCCTTTGGTCTCATCTGAAAAGGCCTGACCATAGCATCTGCAAGTCTTCAGCCCATTTTTACGCGACTTGGTTGGACCGCCTCCTAAAGGGAGGACGGAGTAAAACTTTGGTCTAACCAAAGCACCAGGCCACCTTTAGTACTGTCACAAAGGGATTACTGAAGCACCTGCTAGACAGTGGTTAGATAAGTCTTTGGTTATGCTTAGGATAGCTACCCAAAGCATCGGACAAGCCTTTTGTACCGTCTCCAAGGCCTCACTAAAGTGCCTCTTAGAGGGGTCGGGTAAATATTTGGTTCTGCTTAAGAAGGCTAACCAAACACACTGGACCAAAGACTTAATCATCACATAAGATAGTAACAAAAGGCAATCAAATTAATTTCACTCTATCCAAAAGAATGGATCAAAAATCAATCTTCTAGAGGAAGATTAATAAAATTCAAACCAAACTTGATCCAAAAGAAGGATTAAGGTTGTCTTCTAAAAGAAGATCTATCAAATATAAGCCATTTGTACTTCCAAACAAAATCAATCAATCTTTTAGAGGAAGATTTGTCAAAATGAGCCACTCAATCTCCATTGCTGAAGCAATCTCCATATACTAGATAATTTGTTGGTCTTCTATTGCTATCACGGGATGGATTTTATGGTCTTCTAATACTATTATCAGTTGGATTTTCTAGTTTTCCTTATTAGTTACCATATGGGTTTCTTGGTCTTCCTTTATTAGTGCCCGATGGGTTTTCTGGTCTTCTACTGCCAGATGGTTTTATGGTCCTTTATTCACACTATAAAGAGAATGGTTCTCTGGACTCCTATTCAAATTATTATCAAAAGGATTGAGCTTCAGTAAATTAGCTTATGGTCTTTTAAAATTTAGATTGAAATAAACTTTCTTATCAGATAGGAATCTTTGTTGCTAAACAAGCTATTAGAATCTATGAAGAGGAAAATTCTTAGAATAAGGTCAAAACTTATAGTCTTCATACTGAATGAAATTTTGAATGCTCAAGGCTCAAAATATAAAAAGGAAAGATATTAATCGTCAAGTAATTTCGAATAAGAATCAGTGTTCGATTCAAAGCAACATACCATATTAAGCCACTAAAAAAGAAAATATAAAGCTCAAAAGGGAAAAGTACATATAATGCATTCAAGGTAACATTCATTAATATACAAATTTATTTACAATCTGGCACATAGTATATAAAGTTACATGTACAAGAGAATCGGTTTAAAGCAAGACTTCGTTAAGGAACAAGGCTCTGTGCCATCCTTTCTAAATCTTCTACAATCAACGAAGACTCAATAACATGGCGAATAACTACATCCAAATACTCTTTAAGTTCCTTCTCTTTTTCCAAATAACATCCTCATCATCAACTAAGTGAATTTGTGTTTTCAGGACATGTTAGAGTGTATTATTAGTCCCTCTTAAGAGTTGAACTATAGCCTTTAATTCTTTAATCTCTTGCTCGAGAGCATGTTTATCAGGTTTCATCTTTTCAACTTGACCTTCATAATCATCAAGATGTTGAGAGACTTTTTCATCCCATTTCTTGTTGAAAAACTACATGCATTCAAACTTGGATCGTACGCTCCATTTGGAAATTTCTTCATTGCTTAAACTTGGAGGTAGGTTTAATAGAGTGAGAAATTCTTTGATGGATAAGGATTGAGATCTTTTCGTTCCCTCGGGAATAGAGGTAAGAAGGATGGAATCACCTTCATTCGCAATAAGTTCCAAGGATTGATAGGACACTAGACTCTTCATTAAGTCCATTTCAAGATCATTTAAACATTGACGTAATCTAGCCATTTATATATAAACCTTCATTGAGGGCCCTAATCCAAAGGCCGAGTCTATCTTTTCTTTCAATTCCTAAAACTCTTTTTTTTTCTTGTCAATTTGATTCTCCATACTGAAGGTCATTTCTTTATAGTTACTAAATGTTGATTTTAATTTATAATATTTCCTATGTGACTCTTACGCATATGGGTTATTCGAGAACCATAAAGCTAAAGGTTCTTGAGAAGATCGCCACTTTTCAATACCAGCCATTAATTTATATTTAGTATCATGCAATCGAGAAAGAACATCTATGGGATCAGATGCAAGCTTTAACTGACATTTCTATTTAAGATAAATAAAGTGGAAATTAATAGATGGAAAGTAACCTCTTTTATTTATAACAGCAGAAGATCTACAAATGATAAGAAGATTCAAATTATATTATAATTCTATTTTTTGAATATTCGATTAACTCCTAATGTTGTGAAATGGCAGTTTTAGCCTTTTCAAATCACCTAGCAGATGGCGTAAGAGTGGAATTGAAAGAAGCTTTGATCCCTTCCGGGGTATTAACCAGAGGGAATCGATGATAGTCCCATTTTCTAGTTGGGGAGCCAACATGATCACATATCAATTTGGCATGATAAGTTTGAATATCACTAAGTAGTTTACCTTTCTCATCACCTAAGAAATCAAAGCAAAAATGAGGAAATTGCATGCAAACTTCTTGTACATCTCTCAAAAAGCAGTCTTTTGCTAATTGAGACGTTCTAAGAGTTAAAAGATTTTTCTTTAAAATTCATTTTTAACTTGACAAAGTTACTCGAGTGTTCCAGGAAAAAAGGGCCATTAGAGATTTCCCTAATTTGTACAATATGTTAAAATCAGACCAATAATAGAGAAGCAAAAATGATAAAGTTTATAAGCTGCTTAAATTACATACATTATACATTTATTCGAGTTCGTACAATATTGATTTCTTGTAAAGTTTAGAGATAAATCTCTTCTTATTATACTCAATCTTTTAAGGAGGAACAGAATTGGGAGAAAGAAGAACTCTAGCAACCCTAGCTAAGTTCCAACAAGCTTTGGGATGACGGTCGCTTCCACGTTTGCTAAGTATCTTTTATGAAGGAGTCTAATTAAACCCTCACTATTTTTGCCTAAATAAGAGAAGTCGATAAACTTGCCCGTGGAGTAAATTTGTAGAGAAACTCCACCAAAGCATCTCTATCATCAATCAACATCCAAAAGAGAGCCATCAATTATGTGTTCTCTCTTGTAATTCTATCTTGACAAAGACAAGCTCTTTTCAAGTAAGGGGAGACCTATTTCTCCTTAAAAACTATAACCGTGCAGTGCCATTTAAAAGGCGATCATATTTTTTCGACAAGTCATTATACTCATTATATTGCCTTTCAAGTTCCCTATGTAATTTATTCTCCTTATCCACACTCTTTTCATAAAGAATTTCATAATGGAGTTTGTTCTTTTTCCTTAACTAAAATAGTAAGCTTATTAACTAATAGCTAAGTAGATAGCCTTAGATGTTTAAATGAAAAATCCATACTTGGAACACCGGAACTTGAGACATATGACTCTAAGTTTTCTCTTTCAGCCTATGACTGAAGGGAGCTCCATCTTTAGGATCGGAATCATTACTTACAGTATCTTGTGGGTTAAGAAGCTCGGAAAATCCATGTCATGAGTAGACAAGTCTAAGCTTGGAAGCTTGATCCCTCTTCCTCCATCATATGGTCCTTCAGGACCCATTCCATCACCATCTTCTCCATTATCATCATAATAGTCATTATCATTGTCATCATCTCCTCTTCTCTATCAACTTTGGTCTCTTCATCAATTAGGGGGTCATCAAAAGTTAGATGTTTTTCCGCATCGATCCCTTCCTCGGCAGGGAATTCATTTTAAAGAGTCTCTTTGTCCTTCCTTAGCACAATACTAAATTTTCTTTTGAACTTTTCATTCTAATCTAGGAGGGATGGAAAGTCTAAGTCTGAACATTTATGAATGTTGTCATCATTTGCCCAAACAAAGCATCTTTATAGCACTTCACAAAATTTTTTGGAAGAGCATTATTAATGAAAGAGGCGTCTTTCTACTTAGCATCAATGATAATACTGTTCGAGTAGGCCTGGATGGTAGTTTTCCTTTGTAGTATGTCCTCTAAGGATTTGTTCTTATCATGCAACTCGACCGTTTCTTGTTGGAAATCTCCAAATCTTATTTTAGTTTGGCTTACTCTTTATTGACCTTCTCGAGGTCTGCTTTCAATGCCTCCACCTCCTTATCTGGCAACTATTAAGCATTTTTCTTCTCATCGAGCGAGGAGACGAGCTTTTATTTTTCAATAACAGGTTCATCTCTTGCTGATGCGATATTAGTTATGCTATGATTAAGCCAAAAAAGCTATCTTTTTAGCTTGACTAATTTGTTAAAAGGCCCTTGAGTAGCCTATTGAAGGACAAACATGTTCTTTTCCACCTGTAACGTACACCAAGTTTAAGTCAAGGCAATATTTGTGGAGCTAAAGAAGATTAACCAAATAAAGGGAAGTGTGTATTGATAAAAGATGCTTAAGAATAATGAAGAGATGATCCTTGGAGTAAATTGATGGTTGAGAAGACCTAAGAGTAATAGAAGGAGACCGAATGGCTAATTGAACCAGATCATCAAAATTTGTCATTGGAGACTAGACTTGGGCCTCCAAAAGAAGAGGATCCTTTGGAAAAGGAGACAACCCAAAATCAGCATATAAACGATTTAGAGTTGTAGGAGAAGATGAAAGAGTAATTTTAAGAAGGTATCCACTGTGTAAGCCACCTTACTCGATTCTTAAGCCATGTGCCCAAGAGATTCCAAATTCACCGCTTCAAAACTCGAATCGATGCTAATATGTTCCTCCTCATCCACAAGAAAGGAGGTGTAATCCTCCACAAGCTTAGGCCTTTCGATTATGGAAGGAGGTGGAATATTAGTAATGAAATCTTCACCCGCATTCTTCTGTAATGCTTCAATTGCTTTGGCAATAGAATCCTTGATAGAAGTAGGCTTACTCAACTGAAAAAGCATGGGAACCTCATCCTTATTCTTCCTCTACTTGGAAGCATAATCTTTAACTTCTTTCTGTTTAGAAGCGACGATAAGAGCAGACGAGCCTAAAACCAAGAATATAAATTTATAAAATAATGATATTAGGTATTCCATATTGGTCATATCAAAAGCTCACCGGAAGATTCAAGCTAGACTGGTGAATTATAATTTTGTTTGCTTTATCTTTTAAACTGTAGGTAAAAGAGGAACGATGGAAAAGCTCCAATATTTTTAGGAAGAAAAAAGGCAAATGAATATAGTTGGATCAATTTAAATGTATGGATATATCTAAATTAGAATATTAATAGGCGGCAAAATGCCAATACCGATGATATTGACTTGAAAAGTCAATGGTACCATTATAATGGAGGGGGGGATGTTACTATCAATGTTAATGCCAAAGGTATACGGCATGATGATGTTGTCGTAACTCTACATCAACAAGTGGTGTTGAAAGAATGAAGGTTGTGTGCTATCATAGCCAATGCCGAAGGCTAATAAAACCGCCGCATTTCAATAAAAAGTTAATTGGCAACGTTGTGTGTCATCAATAAAGTAGGAAAATAGGTCAACATCAAAGACATACAATGTCCATCTCCTCAATAAAGAATCATATACAATATTGCATACCATCTATAGAATTGAATGATTACTGCCAGGACTCGTGTATCTTCAAATAATGCCGGATGGAATCTACGATGTATATAGTCAATACCATAAGCTATTAGTGTTATAACAGTGTGTTTTATGTCAAGTCTCTCCGCTTATGTATTCCATCAATATCGATATTCACCTATGAAGAAAGAGTGGGTAACGTAACTCATCCATATCGTAACTCAAAATTCATACCAAATATGGCCAATGTTGCAGGATTAAATGATGTCGTAAGTATTTGATGCCATAAGCTAACAATGTCATGGGGATATTGATGCTGCAAATGAATAATGCCGCCAATGTTTGATGTTGCGGCTACCCAATGACATAGGTTAATGATGGTACAGGCTATTCAATGCCGTAAGATTATCGATGCCAAGAATTATCAATACCTACAACGGCTCTCAAGACCAATGACACTACTTCATAACAATGCCACTCCATATTAATTTTCATCTATGTCAAATCTACTTCATACTAATGTCTCTTTAAATTGATGAATGCATTCATTATTTGGATGAGGCCGAAGCTCTATTATGCACCTAGAAACGTCAAAGGTCATCATTGATCAAGGCCTAGTGCCATGCGCCATTGATATTGCCGACAACCATGCATGTCGAAGTCAAGCTACTATGCCGCACTTCCACCCTTATAAATACAAACCTATGAGTATAGGAGAACAGGCGAATCATTCTTATCTCATTTCTCACATTTTAAACTTTGTAACCCTAAATTGATTTAGGATTATAGAACCGATTGTAATGCTCGAACTTTGCACACAGGACCTTTTACATTTAACAATTGCATAGTATATGAATAAAAAAGACTCGAATCATGGTTTGCTTTCGAGTTTCAAAGCATTTGTGATTCTTATATCATGACTCGCTTCAAATTCTAGAAGCACTCATAATCTCAATTTGAAGGCTCTATTTTGAACTATTGACTATTACATGAAATGTGATTGACTTTGACCTTGATATTAAACATGTGCAAGACTTTCATGGACTCAATTTGGACCATATGCCTTCCTAGCAACTTAACCTAGGATTGCCTTTATCCAACCAAAATTCACCTTCCTTACACCTTTGGGGTTAAAAAAGAAAATCATTAACATTATTGAACCAAAGACTTTATGTTTGGACTATAGAATTGAAAATGGATGATGTTGAAATTTTGACTATTACCAAATTCCATAAGTCCAAATTGATATAATTTTGACGAAGAGAATTGGTGTAAAATAAATGTCACAACCGAGTAATCTTAACAAAGTGAAATTGGATTTTATCGAAAATTAATAAGCGATGAATGTGACCAAATATCATGATGCTTGCTAAGTGACGTGTAAACGTTGACACTTGAATAGTTCGATGTTAATCGCTGACCGAATTTAAAACCACGAGTCACACAGCCAAATAATGAATTCTCTTTAGACCAAACAATTTAATTAGTTTATAATTGTCATAAGTTAATTAAATTAATTAATATTTGTGTAATATTAATTATAAAATTGGAACATGATTTGAGGAATAAACATTATTGTATATATATTTATAATAACTATAAATATATCGATTGATATGAAATGTCGATAAGAAATTAAATTGGATTTAATTAAATATATTTACTTGGGCTTAAATTGGCTATAAGTCCATGAAGTTGAAGGAAAAATTTTGGCAGCAAAACTAGAAACAGGGGCGGCCAAAATAGGGTAAAAGAGTTTGTGATGGACAATAGAGATTTATTGAGAAAAAGTACGCGATGTCATCCATTTTTCTCTCTGATTCAACCATTATATAAGAAACCCTTTTCCCAACTTTAGAAGTGCTTTTGCTGCCCCCTATCTCCTTCATCTGAGCTGAATTACACCTTCCAAAAGCTCCAACAAAACTCAAATATCAATTCAGATTAATGGTTGTTTGATAGCAAAAGGGTCTGCAATTCAGGACAAGCAATCTGTCGAATCGAGAAGTTTTGAAGTAAGGAGAACTCATCATTAAAAGGTGTAATTAAGGGCTTTAGTTCTAGATATGTGGTCAATCATGTATTTATTTATATATACACATATACATATACATATACATATACATGTGTGTGTATGTATGTGTATTTGTATGAACAGTACACAATTATCAGAGGTTATATACAGCTATTAGAGGTTGCAGATATAGATATTGTTATATATATATATATATATGAAATTATGCTACTTTAATAAATACATATATACATGAATATATTTATATATACACATATTAAAAAATTAAAAAATCACTTATATTTTACATGTATATATGTTTATTTAATATTTAATACTACGATATTTTAATTATAAATATATTTATAATAATTTCTTATGATATTCATTATACATATATAATACACACTTAGGTCTTTTATACATATAATAATTATAAAACAATACACATATTTGGACAACGTATAATACATATAGGTTGAGCTAACATGTTCGTTGTGATATAAATCTCAACATCTATATACAGGCATATTATATCTTGCAAGGAATATCATGTTACACAGGCACATACATACACATATGTATATGATACATATGTATACTTTTATATATATTGAAAATAAATTTTCATCAATAATTTATGAATTCAAATGAAATATATGATTTTATTATTTAAATTAAAATTTAGAAATAATCTGGATAAATTAGACTTCATAGGCCCAATGAAGATCTAATAGAATAAAAGAATGAAATACGTCCATAACTTCCGTTGCGGCTGGTCTAGTTCCAACACACAAAGTTAATGGGCACCGCACTAATGATTGTCATGCACTATCTAGAATCATCAAGTACTATGTAAGGAAAAGAGAATTAGGCAAATTTATAGAATCCTAATGTTCAAGAAATTAGAACCAAAGCTAGTAGTAATCAGAAATTCTATTTTGGAAAATCCAAGGGACATTTTTAGATCTTACAAAAGCCATTGGTCTTGCCAGTGGGTCTAGCCAAAGCACCCATTTAAGGAAGATGGTTATAAAGCCTTCGGTTCCGCCTTTGGGCCTTGTTGGAGTAACCATCTAAAGAGTGATGGTCAACTAAGCCTTTGGTCCAACCATCGGGCCTGGTCATCCAAGGGAAATGGTTGAAAAGCCTTCGGTCTCACCTTCGAGCCTGGCTAAAGCAACCACCCAAAGAGCAATGATCAACTAAGCCTTTGGTCTTGCCACTGGGCCTGGCTAAAGCACCGAACCAAGGGAGATAGTCGAAAATCCATTGGTTCTGCAATAACCCAAAAAATTTAACATTACAAATGAGAAAATTTAATTTATTTAAGTATTCAGACTTGATTCGAATATAAAAATAATAATAAAATAAATTTTAATATAAAGACTATTTTTATCGATGTATTTTTATTTTAATTTATAGAATTTTTCCATAATTTTTAATTGGAAATATATTTAAATTATCATTTGATGATTTTTTTACAAAAGATGGAATTTTTGAAATTTTACATAATAAGATAACCAATATATATTATTATTGTTTTCGATTATATTGCATTTTTGTACATGGTCATATTTTTTCTTTGTCCTTCGTAGTTAATATGCAATTGGAATTCTATGTAACGAGATGACAATAATTTATGGATAAACATTACCCATGCTTAGCTTACTCAGCATACAAAAATTTCTTCCTTTCATTTTACTTTTCAACTTTCCCTCCTCTCTCTCTTATAGTCGTTTAATCAGTAAGAGGAAAATAACCTTTTTCATTCAAAAATCAAAATTGTTAAATCCATTCAACGAAAAAAATTAAAATAAGAACCTTTGGATTCTTGTAGGGAAGATCTACAATTCCATATGAGATTCGTTGCTTTTTATGAGGTTTGATGGTGATCGGTGGTTCAAGGTAGAGCATGGTTAGAAATTTCTAGCGATGTAGGCAATGTTAGGCCTTGGGGTTGGTCAAGTGGGTTTTCTCATTGCAAGGCGAAGGGTAAAGGACCAATTAGAGGTGGTGTGGACGCATGGGGGATGCGCAACTTTAGGCTTGCCCTGTAGCATGTCTCAGTCGTGACGAGGTGGAGAGTTCTGGAGATGGAATGGAAGGGATGGTTGAACTTCTGGTTGCAAGTGGTGTTGATCGACATTGGTTTGGGATAGTGTGGCATTGTCTAGTATGGTGCGACAACGACAACAATTAACGACGTCGGCAGGTCAGATTTGGAAATAGGTGATCGAGTGTGGCAAGTGAGCGATTGTCGTGGAGAGAATAAGGAGAGTGGTGCAAAGGAGTTAATCGAGTGTTGATTCATAAAGTGTGGAGGGAGAATTTCGGTATTGAAGTTCAACCATGGTTTGGGTGCATGGGTCGTATATCAGCGTGCATGAATGGGTAAGATGGTGCTATGTTGGTGATTAACTTGTTAATGATAATTATTTATAAATTTAATTAAAATTCAAATTCGAAAACATGTAAAATTCATATTTTCTCCATACGAGGTCCAATCGAGACGTGGTCTTTTATATTGCACTCGTAGGAACGATAACTTTGCACTGGAATTAACTTCGTTGAATTTGGAGGTAGTGAAATTTTAGGCTAAAGATCAAACTGAAGCGCCTAACGGTCCATTGAAATTTCGATAAGTTAAACTCACCTTTTTGGATAATATGTGTGATATATAGTAGGTAAAAATTATTGTAATACATTGAAATGATTTATTGGCTTGGTTTGGTTGAATATCCACTTTTGAAAAGCGAATGTCAATTAAAATGGTACACGGGGAAAATCTGTCGAGAAATTCAGATTTCTCACTGTAGTGATTTTAAATTCCAATTATATATCTATTGGTTTTGATCCCATTTACAAACCTGTTATATAGATTTGTTAAATGTCAAAACTTGATAAATTGGCCGTAATGGATGTGACATTAACATATGTTAAAAGTTGAATCTTTTTAGTGAAAAGCGTAGTGATAACATCGGTTAAATTCTATAGCAGTATTGGCCTCGTTGTAGTATTTTTGAAATACTATTAATTGCTGTTTTGATTTGGTAAATGGTTTTAATTTAGAGATTTGTTTCAAAAAACTAATTTTGGTAATTTCTGTGATATTTTTTTTTAACTTCTCTCTTTTTCTTCAACTTCTTTTATTATTCCTTTCTACTATATGTACGCATGTAAATGTTTTAAAATTATTTTGGAAAATATTGCAGAAAGTTGTTATAATAATGAATGTGTATTTTAAAGAAAATAGAAGGAGTTTATCTTTTATTTTAAAGTTATTTTTGTCTTAAAAGAAGGTAGAAATATTTTGGAATAAATATTCATTAAATGTTTTACATAAAATGTTGTGATAAAAGAGCAGACCTATAAATGGTAATTAATAAATTAAGGAGAGATTTATAAGTGGTATTTTACAAATAAAACAATAGGTTTATAAATGGCATTTTATAAAAGGGAATATTATCATTTTGATAAATTGAAGTAATAAATCATAGTTTTGAATTTACTGTAATACAGGGGATGATGGTATTATCGAAAGTATACGAGTTTTATAATTATTTTTGGAGTTTGTTTTATATTTGGATTTTTGTTTTATATTTGGATTTTTGTTTTATAAAGAAGTTTGTAATTATATTTAGAAATTTATGAAAGGATTTTTATATATGAATTTGGAGTTTATAAAAGAGTTGCAAATAATTTTTGGATTTATAAAAATGAGTTTTATAAATGATATTTTATCAAAAAAGTTCTATAAAAGAGTTTTATAAACAGTATAAAAGGATGGTTATAAAGAATTTTATTAAATGTGAGATTTATAAAAGGTGGTTTATAATTATATTTAGATATTTATAAAGAGAATTTTATAGTTTATAAATAAAATTTTGTAAAAGGAATTCGTAAACTTAAGGAGTTTCATAAAGGCATTCTATAAACAGGGATTTATAAAACAGGCCAAGACCCTATTTCCATAAATTATCATTTTAAATCACGGTAATATGGAAAATGTTCTTTTCATACTTAACACCAAATTCTGAGGTATGAAAGCTCATCTCTATCTTAAGAATTTAGAATTGAATCGAGGCAATCATACTTTGCCGACTTACTTAATTTCATTGCTAGTCGTGGGATATTACCGTTGGAAATTGGGTAGTCGTGTTAAGTATATTTGGTCAATTTTCTATTCGATCCGTTTACTTACACCAAAAGTGTTTTTGGTTTATTGTGTCAATATTTTAAATGACGTTTGTTTAAACCCAAATAAGTATGGTTTTGGAAAATAAATCTTTCTTAAGATTTGTGAATACACTTATACAGTTGAGAGAAGTATATGAGTACATTTTCTAAGTATTGAAAACATACTACTGTGTGAATATACTTATGTCGCTGATATAACTATATAGGGATGTTTTTCCTAAGTTTGAAAGTGAAATGTTTTTGAAATATATTTGTACAATTGATGTAAGTATATCAATATCGTCCAAGTCTTAAAAGAGTAAATAAGGGTTTGTGAATATATCTTTGTAAAAGTATTATAATACAAGAATTCGTAAAATGTTTTTAATGAACAAAGGGATTAATTAAAGAGGCTTATTAGGTGCTTGTGCTTAACCAGTGTTATTTTCTTACTAAATATCTGGTTGAATTGTTTGTTTATTTGATAGTTAAATAATCGACTGTCAAACCTTAGCATGTTTTTAAATTATCGTTGTCAATTTTAGAGAGTCTGGAATCAGATAAATGCAAGTTGTTCGAAAAACACTTCAAACCGTCATAAGCATTTGAATTGAAGACATCTAGAAGATGATGGAATTGGAGTTGAAGTTCTCTGAAGTGCAAGGGTTGCTTGCTACTACTCCTAAGGGCGATTCCAAAAAAGAATGTAATAGAAGTGGTGCCTTCGGTTTGCTCATATCCTGAGCAAATTGTATGAATGAATGCTATTATTGCGTAGAAGGCGGTGCTAGCATCCGAAGTGGGATTGCTATAAAAAGGTTGAAAAGTATCTTCTAGCCTTAACAATCGGGAATGTCTAAAACATGGGATATGCTTCAGTGCCATGTGGGTCGCACCCATTAGGGTATTAGTCATCACTCAATCTAGATTGATATTTGTGATGGATTATGTATTCTATTGACCTAGGACGGTTGTTCCTCAGCAACCGTGGTAGTGACATATTTGGTACTTTCCAGTAAGGGATAGGGCGGACTTGATTTGCATGGGTTGATAGGTTCGACCTCGGTACGTTTTATCTAGCGGTCTACTGTGGAAAATGGTACTCTAGTAGACTTGTCATTGTGTGGAATCCATTCTCCAATAAGCGCCTTCAGACATAGTTGTATACACATTATGTTGGAATTTAATTAGTTTATCAATTTCGACTATGATTCAAAATTTATTTTAAACCCTAGACATTATTACAATATCAGAAGATTTCCTATGAAATGGTTTAGTTATCGTAGGGTAAAAAGCCTTTTGTGTTTATGTGCAGCGTTGTCTTACAAGATACCATTATTTTTGAAAAGTTTTATAACAATAAAATTCATATGATATGTGTTTCTCAGGCTGGTTTACCAAACTGATCCGGGCATTATTTTCTTAAAATGCTTGGGTCAAATTGAGCATATTTCAAATTTAGATGCGGATGCTTTGGAGATTTAGGAGATAAGCCAGATGCCTCCAAGACATACTCACGTATATTTTATTTCCACTGTTCTCCTTGGTTGTATTTATCAGTATTTGTAAGGACAGGTTGCTATAATCGTCCAGCCTGATGATAGATGGTTACTCCATTTGTCGTATCTATATTACAGTTTTCTTTTGTAAAGAACTATTATATATTATACATTACTCGTCATGATGTTAGATTCTATTTTGTCTTTTCTTTCTTTTTTCTTTTGTAATCTATCATTTCGGCATTTGGGTGCTCGGCATGTGAACACCATGGATTTATTAATTTTGACTTATGAGGGTCGAAAAGGCGGGTCATTACAAGTCCATCTTTGGGCTTAGCTGAAGTAACCATCCAAAGTATGATTGTCAATTAAGCCTTTTCCCCGTCGTCGGGTGTGATAGCCTTGATTTTATGAACAAGTTTTATAATTTAATTTAGTTATGCTTGTTTAAAAATTTTGTTGCCTAGGAGAAAAAAATATATAATATATTGACTACAAATGCATTGTGTAAGTATTGATATGTATGCAAGATGAAACACACACATGCACATATTTCTCTGGAAAAAAAAGAAAGAAGAAATTAATTTGTAAGCTAGAGTAAACTACAAATACATGGATATGATATGATTATTACAGATAGGAATGTGTCATTGGAACAAGTCTAGAATAAGGAAAATAAAGGCTTAGGCAAAGATAGAAATATAGGTGTTATACAGGCATTTCAAACAAATGCCGGCTGAAGGAAAAATTAGAAATTGCATGGAAATGGTATGAGTTGTTGAATAAATACTTTATCTACTTTTAGCAATTTCCTTAGCTTTAAAAAAAAAAAGAAACAGAGATCATGCAAATAAGATGACTGGGGTAATAAGGTGTAATTTCTGTTAATAGAAATAGGGACCACTTACCCATTTTCTCTTGAAATAGAATGAGAGGATGATCATAAGTGACAGGGTAAAATTGACATTGGGTAAATTTTAAAAACCCTAGAGGCAGCCAAGGTCTTTTATAAGAAGGCTTAAGGGTAGAAGGATCTGTCACCATTTTCTTAAAAACAGAAAGAAAAAAAAATATATACGGTAAGCAAAAGAAAGAGAAGCATTGGCCATTAGAGATAAGTAGGAAATAGCAGATCAAAAGAAAAGGATTAAGGTGAGTAACCTCACTGAAAATTGGCATTAAGTCCTGAATATTGAGGCAGCCTAAATGATTTTATATTTTTATTCAATCTGTGTTTGTTTTATGATTTTGGTGTGTTAATGATCTGTTAAATGTTTAACTCTTCTTATGTTAATATACCCAGAAAATATGTTTATGGTTTTCATGTTTAAATGTTTACTGTGTCATGAATTATCTTTGAGATGAGATGCTTTCTTTTATGTGACTTTTACATACAGATCAATTCATGGAAATTTCAAGGATATATGTTATAGATCTACGGTCAAAGGAAAAATGAATGAAAAAAATAATGGGACTGCAGTATAAAGTGGTTGCTGCATATGTCTCATGATTAAATAAATGGTAACATAGAAGTGCAATGTCCTACATGTGCTGAACTTCTATGTTTACAAATAAATCCAGATGAGAATAAAGACTTGTGGTTTAGTCAGATCTTATGAATTCGTGAGTACCTGATTAAATCAGAGGTAAATGGATGCATCAGAGCAAACTATATATATATATATATATATATATATATATATATATGACCATATATCTATAAGCATGACTCCTTAAAAGCCCATGATGTAAATGACATGTATACTGAGAAACCAGACCAGCTTGTATGAATAAATTTACGTTATGAAAACATGATATGTTATTCCTTGAATACATGAATGATGGTTGAGTTGTTTATTTTTCTCTGATTAATTATGAGATGCAGAAGGGATTAGCACAATTGGGGGGAAGGGGAAAATAAACACTTAGTAATTTAACTAAGGATTTTGGATCTTAGGGCTGCAAAGTATGGCTTGGCAAGGTGAATATTGCAAGCTCACACATGGTATGATTATACCCAGGGGCCTGAGTGTGCTGGGTTAACAGTGAATATGCCCCAGACAATGTGTGATTTAATAGAAGGAAAGTAGCTAAAGTCCATTACAAAACACCTGACATTGAATTCTGAAAATAAGTTCACAGGTAGGATTGGGAAAAATCCCTGATAGCCAGAAAGTTATAGATAAGGAAAATAATTAAATGATGATTATATTGGTTGGTTAGAGTATTCTATTGGGGGAATTATATGTTTGTACTCCCTGATACAATCCATGGAATTATTCTTCTGTTATGCATAAATGAACATGCACAGGTGATACATGAGAGTATCCAAGAGAAATGTTGCTTTACCTTACCTGTTTTAAAAGTTACTTGAAAATAAGAAAAGTTATCTAAATTTAGATTTTCAGTAAGATTACTCATACCAGACAATGTAGTCTGACCCTTTGTGTGTTTGAACACCATTGGGTGTCTCATATTTTTATGAGGCAGCTCATGGTGATTGTGCAGGTAATTAGGCATTTCCTTGATCAAGAATTGGATGAATTAGCTGCTAAGGAATTGGATATAATAGTACAGACTCACTAATATTATGATAGAAGTTAATTTGAATTTAGGCTATGAAATGTTGGTTAAGTTGTTTGGGAGGAAACTGATGTAGTGTTATCTTCTGTTTGTAAGTATTGAACTAAGTATGATATTTCTATTGAAAGTTGTGAGTTGCTTTTGAGAATGTTTCATTTAAGTAATAGAGTTTTTTTTTATTGAACTTCTGGAATGCTTAAGAAAATGTGCAGTACTAAGATAAATCTGAAATGATTTGTAGATTGGAATTAAAAAAAGAAGATAACCTGATATCTATGGTAAGAACTGTGAGACACATAAAGAAACCCAGATTAATTGGTATGTTGCTTGAGTAAAGTAGCAAAAGAATTCAGGCTAACTTGACCAATTTTGCCAAGCCTGGGTTCAACCAGTCTAAATGACCTGAGCTCTTTGGCTAGGAAAGATAATAAATAAATAAAACTAGTAAATCAGGTTAGTTGTATTGAAAAAGAATGGTTACCTGAAATCATCCAGATACACACATGTACACAGAATACATGTACACACTTGCACATGTGATAATTATGGTTTCAGTAACTCTGAGGTCATAGAAGTGCAAACAAACTTTAAAACTAAAAAAAAATAACATATAGAACTTGCCAAAAATTAAATAAGACAGAAAAGTTACTATGGAAATTATTTTGCTATGGTGAGTTCCAAAATGAATTTTCTGCTTCCAAAACTCTTATACTCTGATTGAAAGAAAAAGAGAAAAAGAAAAACTGATTTGTTTATAACAATATTTTTATATTGGTTGAAAGATCCTGGATAGGAGTGAAAAGAAATGAGATGTTCTCTTGAGTAGATGACCACTGAAAAAAAAACCTGTACAACACTAAAAATAAAATAAAATTTTGGGGTAAGAAAGTGGGTCATCTCATTTGGTATCAGAGCTATGTTGATATATAACATTGCAAAATCTTGGATGAACTTGTTTGTTTTGAATGTATGAAAGTATTGACTGTCTTGGATACTTTATTTTATACTGGTGTAATATCTGTTATGATTAAAATGGTAATAAGTTAGAATAGGTTAACTTATAAAAGAGTAGATAATGGACTAACTCAAGTATTATATCCATAGAACTATGGTGAGACCTAGACAACCAGATGTAGGACCAAGTGAACCACCTATGATGAATATGCAAGAATTTATGAAAGCATTAAGGGATGGAGTAGGTAACAGGCAAGAAAACCCACATGAGGAGCTTTCCAAACTTCTCAAGACCTTTACCAATCTTGGAGGCAAGACTTTTGATGGAACAGAAGGGATTATGGGAGTTCAAAATTGGCTCAGAATTTTGGATAGAATATTTGCTAATATGCAAGTTGAAGACCAAAAGAAGAGGTTAATAGCATCTAGACAATTGAGGGGAGCAGCTTTGGATTGGTGGGAAGTTATTATAGCTGGAAGACCTGAAGGGGAGGTGACATGGAACCAGTTTAAAGAGATGTTGGAAGGGAGATTTGTACCTGCATCAGCTAAAGAATCTTTGCTAGAAGAATTTATTAAACTAAGACAGGGAACTATGAGTGTAACTGAATATACACAAAAGTTTGAATCCTTAGCCAAGTACGGTGCAGTGCTTATCACAACTAAAGAGGCTAAAAATGGCAGATATATCCAAGGACTGAATGCCCACATTAGTAGAGCTATGCTACCATATAAGGACAGGACCTTTGATCAAGTTTTGGATCTGGCTTTGAGCTTTTAACAACATGATAAAGCCAGAGAAAATTTCAGAGCATTTAAAAATAACCAAAATAAGAAGGGAAAGGGAAAGTTTCACCCTTATGACAAAAAGAAAGCAGAGGTAGCTTCCACCAAGAAATCAGAAGAAATCAAAACTGCTGAAGTTAAGAAGAAAATTGCTTGCTATAATTGTGGACAAGAGGGACACATGAAAAATAGGTGTACAAATCCTAAACCAGCATCCTTTAAATGTCACCATTGTGGAAAGGAAGGTCACATAAGGAGGAACTGCTCAGAGTTTAAGCAAGGAAAAATGAGTACTTTGGAAGTGAAAAGCAAAGCAACTGAGGGACCAAATGTTGAGAAGCATGGCCAAGTTGAAGGTACTTTGCTTATTCACTCCATACCTTTTGTAGTAGTATATGATACTGGGGCTACACACTCCTTAATTTCTCATGATATTGTACAACAACTAAAATTGAATTGTATGATTGTTGATAAGCCATTACTTATTAAAAGTCCTTTAGGAAATTCCTGTGTTTTGGGTATGATGTGTATGCAACTAGGATTGAATATGGGGGGGTATGTGTTTAGTGCAGACCTATATGTGTTGAAATACCCAGGAATAGGAGTAATTTTAGGGGTTGATTGGTTAAGAAAATATAGGGCTGTTATAAACATGGAAATCTCTACCATATCTTTGAGAACTTCTGATGGGAAAAGAGCAGTTGTTCATTGTGAAGTGAATAAGAACATGAACATAGCCACCCTTATTACTTTATCTAGTGAAAAGCACATGCCTGCAATAGAAGAAATCCCTATAGTAAATCAATATGCTGATGTGTTTGGTGAAGTAAAGGGGGTTGTCAACCATAGACCAGTGGAGTTTTCTATTAAACTTATTCCAGGAGCAAACCCAATAGTTAAAAGACCAACTAGGATGGGGCCTAAAGAATTAATAGAATTGAAAAGCAACTTGTTGAACTTGAAGAAAAAGGCTTTATCAGACCTAGTAGCTCATCATGGGGAGCACCAGTAGTTTTTGTTAAGAAGCAAGATGGATCTCTTAGATTATGTATTGATTATAGAGAGTTAAATAAAATCACAGTTAAAAACAAATACCCCTTACCAAGAATTGATGATCTTTTTGATCAATTGAGTGGTGCAAAAATATTCTCTAGACTTGATTTGGCCTCAGGATTTCATCAAATGAAAGTAGAAGAGGAAAACATTAAATATACAGCCTTTAATACTAGATATGGACTTTAAGAATTTTTAGTAATGCCATTTGGCTTGACAAATGCTCCCTCTTACTTTGTTGATTTGATGAATATAATTTTTAGAAAATACTTAGATAAATTTGTATTGATATTTATTGATGATATCTTAATTTATTCTAAGTCAGTTGAAGAGCATGAGAATCATTTGCATATAGTACTACAGAAATTAAGGCAAGAAAATTTGAAAGCAAAATTTTCAAAGTGTGCTTTTTGGCAAAATGAAGTAAACTTTTTAGGTCATGTGATATCAGAAAAAGGCATATCTGTAGCCCCAATAAGGTGATGGCAGTGCAAGCATGGAAAAGGCCTACTAGTGTCACAGAGGTCAGGTCATTTATGGGAATGGCTGGGTATTATAGAAGATTTATAAAGGATTTTGCAAAAATTTCAATTCCATTGACTAGATTAACTAAAAAGAATCAGGCTTTTGTTTGGACTGAGGAGTGTGAGAAAACCTTTGAGAGGTTAAAAGAAGCACTAGTACAAGCCCCAATATTAAAGGTGCCTGAAGGAAATGAGAATTTGGTGATATATACTGATGCAAGTGGCCAGGGACTTGGGGCAGTATTGATGCAACAACATCAAGTGATAGCTTATGCCTCTAGACAGTTGAAGCCCAGTGAGGTAAAGTATGCTACACATGATCTTGAATTGGCTGCCATAGTGTATGCTCTTAAATTATGGAGACATTATTTGTTAGGGGCTAAATTTGAAGTATACACAGATCATAAGTCACTCAAATATTTGTTTTCACAAAAAGAATTGAACATGAGGCAGCAAAGATGGATTGAACTCCTAGCCTCATATGATTTTGAAATATTGTATACACCTGGCAAAGCTAATAAAGTGGCAGATGCATTAAGTAGACAACATGCCAAGATAGCTAGATTGATGATAGAAGAATTTAATACTTTATCATTACTGATTGATTCAGAGGTGGAAAGGGACAGTGTGGAGAATATGAACATATGCAGTGAGAAGGAAGAAATAGGAAAGTTGAGTTTTGTTACTTTGGGATTAGAATTGAAAAATAATATCGTAAAGCTACAAGATCAAGATCCATTTTTACTTGAGAAGAAGACTCAGATATTAAATGGTGAAGCAGTGGAAGGATTTCAATTGAATGAGCAAGGCTATTTGAAGAAAGGAGAATATGTGTTCCTAGCATTGAAGAATTGAAGCAAGAAATTTTAGATGCTTATCACAAAAGCAAGTATACCATACACCCAGGAAGCACAAGAATGTATCACAACCTCAAGAGAGATTATTGGTGGAGTGGTATGAAGAGTGCAGTGGCATTATATGTCTCTAAATGCATGGTTTGTCAACAGGTAAAAGCTGAATACCAAAGACCCTCAGGAATGCTTCAACCTTTACAAATACCACAGTGGAAATGGGAAAACATATCAATGGATTTCATTGATGGTTTGCCCAAAACTAGGAGGGGAAATGATAGTATTTGGGTTGTAGTAGATAGGCTAACTAAATCAGCTCATTTTATACCTGTAAAATCAGATAGGAATGCATGCACATTAGCTCAGTTATTCATTAAAGAAATAGTTAGATTGCATGGTATACCAAAAACTATAGTAAGTGATAGAGATACCATATTCACTTCAAAATTTTGGCAAAGTTTTCACAAAGCAATGGGGACTGATCTATGCTTGAGTACAGCATATCACCCTCAATCTGATGGTCAAACAGAAATTGTGAATAAATTACTTGAAGACATGTTGAGGGCATGTATATTGGATTGGGGAGGAAGCTGAAGATCACATATTTCTGGCAGAATTTGCATACAACAACAGCCATCACAGTAGCATAGGCATGGCACCCTTTGAAGCACTCTATGGTAGACCATGTTTATCACCTTCAAGTTGGGTTGAATCTGGGGAGAAGGTGGTCTTAGGACCAGAAAATGTAAAAGAAACTTCTGAAAAGATAGCTTTGATTAGAAAAAAAATTGCTTCTGCCCAAGACAGGCAAAAGAAGTAAGCTGATCAGAGGAGAAAGGCAGTGCAATATGATGTTGGAGACTATGTATTTATTAAAGTATCACCCATGAAAAAGATTTTGAGATTTGGAAAACAAGGAAAGTTGATTCCAAGGTATATAGGACCATATAAAATTCTAGAAAGAATTGGAAGTGTAGCATATAAGTTAGAATTGCCCGAGGAAATGAAAGCAATACATGATGTTTTTCATGTATCTCAGTTAAGGAGATGGGTTCATGATAAGGAAACAATTTTAAAATCCTCTGAGAAAGTGCAGATTGACCCCAGAATGGTGTATGAGAAGAAGCCTGTAGGCATAGTTGCAAAGGAAATTAAGAAATTGAGAAACAAGGAAATAAAACTAGTAAAAGTGCAATGGAGTCTTGACCCAAATGATTGCACATGGGAGGTGGAAGATAAAATCAGAAATGATTATCCATAACTAATTGATTGAATAAAAGGTAAAAAAAAAAATTTATATGTATATAAGTATACTAATGAATGACTTGATTAAATACTTTGATATGCATAGGGTTTGATTAAATGATTGGTCTGCGAATGATTGATTTGTTGAATTGAGGATGTCTGAATTAAGTATGAAAGAATTGTGGGTCACAATTCCTAAAAGGAGGGGTATATGTGATAGCCCCGATTTTATGAACAAGTTTTATAATTTAATTTAGTTATGCTTGTTTAAAAATTTTGTTGCCTAGGAGAAAAAAATATATAATAAATTGACTACAAATGCATTGTGTAAGTATTGATATGTATGCAAGATGAAACACACACATGCGCATATTTCTCTGGAAAAAAAAGAAAAAAGAAAGCAGAAATTAATTTGTAAGCTAGAGTAAACTACAAATACATGGATATGATATGATTATTACATATAGGAATGTGTCATTGGAACAAGTCTAGAATAAGGAAAATAAAGGCTTAGGCAAAGATAGAAATATAGGTGTTATACAGGCATTTCAAACAAATGCCGGCTGAAGGAAAAATTAGAAATTGCATGGAAATGGTATGAGTTGTTGAATAAATACTTTATCTACTTTTAGCAATTTCCTTAGCTTTTTAAAAAAAAGAAACAGAGATCATGCAAATAAGATGACTGGGGTAATAAGGTGTAATTTCTGTTAATAGAAATAGGGACCACTTACCCATTTTCTCTTAAAATAGAATGAGAGGATGATCATAAGTGACAGGGTAAAATTGACATTGGGTAAATTTTAAAAACCCTAGAGGCAGCCAAGGTCTTTTATAAGAAGGCTTAAGGGTAGAAGGATCTGTCACCATTTTCTTAAAAACAGAAAGAAAAAAAAAATATACGGTAAGCAAAAGAAAGAGAAGCATTGGCCATTAGAGATAAGTAGGAAATAGCAGATCAAAAGAAAAGGATTAAGGTGAGTAACCTCACTGAAAATTGGCATTAAGTCCTGAATATTGAGGCAGCCTAAATGATTTTATATTTTTATTCAATCTGTGTTTGTTTTATGATTTTGGTGTGTTAATGATCTGTTAAATGTTTAACTCTTCTTATGTTAATATACCCAGAAAATATGTTTATGGTTTTCATGTTTAAATGTTTACTGTGTCATGAATTATCTTTGAGATGAGATGCTTTCTTTTATGTGACTTTTACATATAGATCAATTCATGGAAATTTCAAGGATATATGTTATAGATCTATGGTCAAAGGAAAAATGAATGAAAAAAATAATGGGACTGCAGTATAAAGTGGTTGCTGCTTATGTCTCATGATTAAATAAATGGTAACATAGAAGTGCAATGTCCTACATGTGCTGAACTTCTATGTTTACAAATAAATCAAGATGAGAATAAAGACTTGTGGTTTAGTCAGATCTTATGAATTCGTGAGTACCTGATTAAACCAGAGGTAAATGGATGCATCAGAGCAAACTATATATATATATATGACCATATATCTATAAGCATGACTTCTTAAAAGCCCATGATGTAAATAACATGTATACTGAGAAACCAGACCAGCTTGTATGAATAAATTTACGTTATGAAAACATGATATGTTATTCCTTGAATACATGCATGATGGTTGAGTTGTTTATTTTTCTCTGATTAATTATGAGATGCAGAAGGGATTAGCACAATTGGGGGAAAGGGGAAAATAAACACTTAGTAATTTAACTAAGGATTTTGGATCTTAGGGCTGCAAAGTATGGCTTGGCAAGGTGAATATTGCAAGCTCACACATGGTATGATTATAACCAGGGGCCTGAGTGTGCTGGGTTAACATTGAATATGCCCCAGACAATGTGTGATTTAATGGAAGGAAAGTAGCTAAAGTCCATTACAAAACACCTGACATTGAATTCTGAAAATAAGTTCACAGGTAGGATTGGGAAAAATCCCTGATAGCCAGAAAGTTATAGATAAGGAAAATAATTAAATGATGATTATATTGGTTGGTTAGAGTATTCTATTGGGGGAATTATATGTTTGTACTCCCTGATACAATCCATGGAATTATTCTTCTGTTATGCATAAATGAACATGCACAGGTGATACATGAGAGTATCCAAGAGAAATGTTGCTTTACCTTACCTGTTTTAAAAGTTACTTGAAAATAAGAAAAGTTATCTAAATTTAGATTTTCAGTAAGATTACTCATACCAGACAATGTAGTCTGACCCTTTGTGTGTTTGAACACCATTGGGTGTCTCATATTTTTATGAGGCAGCTCATGGTGATTGTGCAGGTAATTAGGCATTTCCTTGATCAAGAATTTGATGAATTAGCTGCTAAGGAATTGGATATAATAGTACAGACTCACTAATATTATGATAGAAGTTAATTTGAATTTAGGCTATGAAATGTTGGTTAAATTGTTTGGGAGGAAACTGATGTAGTGTTATCTTCTGTTTGTAAGTATTGAACTAAGTACGATATTTCTATTGAAAGTTGTGAGTTGCTTTTGAGAATGTTTCATTTAAGTAATAGAGTTTTTTTTTATTGAACTTCTGGAATGCTTAACAAAATGTGCAGTACTAAGATAAATCTGAAATGATTTGTAGATTGGAATTAAAAAAAAAGATAACCTGATATCTATGGTAAGAACTGTGAGACACATAAAGAAACCCAGATTAATTGGTATGTTGCTTGAGTAAAGTAGCAAAAGAATTCAGGCTAACTTGACCAATTTTGCCAAGCCTGGGTTCAACCAGTCTAAATGACCTGAGCTCTTTGGTTAGGAAAGATAATAAATAAATAAAACTAGTAAATCAGGTTAGTTGTATTGAAAAAGAATGGTTACCTGAAATCATCCAGATACACACATGTACACAGAATACATGTACACACTTGCACATGTGATAATTATGGTTTCAGTAAATCTGAGGTCATAGAAGTGCAAACAAACTTTAAAACTAAAAATAAAATAACATATAGAACTTGCCAAAAATTAAATAAGACAGAAAAGTTACTATGGAAATTATTTTGCTATGGTGAGTTCCAAAATGAATTTTCTGCTTCCAAAACTCTTATACTCTGATTGAAAGAAAAAGAGAAAAAGAAAAACTGATTTGTTTATAACAATATTTTTATATTGGTTGAAAGATCCTGGATAGGAGTGAAAAGAAATGAGATGTTCTCTTGAGTAGATGACCACTGAAAAAAAAAACCTGTACAACACTAAAAAAAAAAAAATTTGGGGTAATAAAGTGGGTCATCTCATCGGGCCTCGCCAAAGCACCCATCCAAGGGAGATGGATAAAAAGCCTTTGGTCCCCCCTTCATACAAAATTAGAGAAGTTTGTTCTGCTATCAACATGCTAACATTATAAAATTTCATATAAAAGTTATGTACAATATATTTCATAAATGACACAACACAACCTTTTTAACATAATAAATCCTTTACATGATAAGTCTATTTCTTTCGGGCATATATGATGCAGAAGGATGTAAAAGCGGGTGACATTAATAGACAAGTTCTTTCCCTTTCCCATCTACATCTAAGGTACAGGAACTTGCTAGTTGAGCCCGCTTCTTTATACAAAATTGGAGGCCCTCCAATATCTTTTAAAGCTTCGGAGCATTCATATTTGAAAAAATGATGAAATATCGTTGATAGCTCGAAATGATATCATTCTTCAATCTGCTATCTCTCTCTCCTCACCTAAAAATGTGAAATCAGTTTTTAAGTTAAAAGAAAATATAACCTGGATTAGGCAATCGGCAAGAGAATCAAGCTGGGAAGCCCTGGTTGAATAAAATTGCATTAGTGCTAATTAGTCACCTAGTTCCCTTACCTCATTCATGAGAGTTTCAAGTGCGGAAGGAGGATCAACAATGTGCTGTCAAGCAAGTGAAGGTATTTCTTGAGTTTTTTCTCCTTACAACAGATAATGTTGAGATATCGACAGAGTCAATTTAAACTACTAAGGCCCTCTCATAAGCCTTACTTGCTCCCTCGGGTTGAGAAATTCGATGATTCATCACACTAATGATATCTTCAAGAACTTTAATCATCATCATAACTTGTTCTTTTAGTACTCTAACTTTCAATCTCTAGTCTTTGTTTGGAGAAAATCTTGAAAACTTTCTCATTCACTTACCTTTAATCTTTCAAATGGACTCCAATTTGAAGGCTCTACTCAATCTTGCTAATGTTATCAGAATCCTTTTTCAAAATTCTATTCTCAAGATCTTTACTATTTCTTGAGTTGATTTGAGAATAAAACTTGAGGTACTTCTCATACCACTTGTTCACTACCTCATTACTTACGATCGAGGGACCAAGTATGGAACGAGATGACCGTTCTATTTGTGTTGACAACAACTTATCCTAAATTTCTCAAGGAAATGGTGAAAATCAGGGGATTCAATTAATGAAGAGAACCCTCCATCCTAATTTAGGAAACAGGAAATGATAAAATTTCAGTAAAAATGAAAGAAAAGATGACAATAAAGTTTCCATTAAACAGTAATCATTTTCTCAAAAGAGATATTACTTACATAGGAAACAACAATGATCAAAGATATAATTTAATTAGTTTTCAGAATTAGAAAGGACAACATGAATTTTTTGAAAAGAGAAAGGCAAAATAGTAAACATCGCACTAAAAGGTGCATCAGTAAGAGGAGTATTGACCAGAGCAAATATGTGGTAGTCCGATTCTTTAGGTCAGAGCTAAGTCAACTACATAGTCACTTGGCATAGTTAGCCAGATTTCATGGAGAAATTGGTCCGTGTGGGTACGCAAGAAATTGAAGTCTAGGAGCAGGAACTGGATGTATAATCGATGATGATCATGTAGAAAGCAGTATTTTATAAGAGCATTTATTTATTAAAGAGAAATTTTCTTTAAAAGTCCTTTTTATCCGAGTTAGCTTACTTAAGTTCTCTCTTTTCATGGTAGATGATGATTAAATGGGAATAAATTTAGTTTCTTGCACGTTGATTATGAATATATTAAAACACAAAGTCCACAAACTCATTACAAGTTCAGTTATAAAAAACCAAGTAATATACAACATCATAAGGGCCTATAAAGAATAGATTCTTTATAATACTTAGTAATAAATCTATCCTTATTAAATTAACTTTATTTGGAGGAAGAGAACTTATAGTAAAGGTCTAGTAAGAACTCTAGAAAAATTCCAACATTCCTCAGGACGAGGGTCAGATCTGTGTGGATCCAAATATCTCTTGCAAAGGTGTCTAAGAAGTCCTCCACAACCATCACCCAGAAAAGAAAAGTTGGTCATGGAAAATTGAGCATACACAGGATATATGCACTCTAAAAGTTTAGCCCTGTCCTCAATTAACATCCAAAAAAGTGCCACCAACTCCTAATTTTCCTTGCAAAAATTATCTTGGTGAAAGTGTAATCTCAGAAGGAGGGGTGTACTCCTTTTATTCTTTAAATCCATATAATTTTTTCACTTGATTCATGCAAGTATTTGCATAGCCTTTCTCCTTCCCAATTAAGCCTTAAGATTTCATGTTTCTTTTTGTCTAAAATAATCTCTATGTAATTTCTACTCCTTTTCTGACATTGATAGTTAGATCATGTTAACAATCTTAGAATGTTCATGCAGAAACTAAGTAGCAAACAAATCAAGAAATCACCGATGGAGGGATAGCCGTAGCATTAAGCTGAAGGAATGGATAAAGGGAGCATAAGAAGGAAAATAAGCCTCAAGAGAAGATTGTGCTTCGATAGGAGTTTGTCCTTTCTCACCAGACTCGAGGGCTGATGATTTATAAGATAAAGTAATATATAGAGGAAATTTACCCGAGTCCTTAGTTACTTTCGAAGGAGGAAGGTCCGGTGTGTAAGCAAAACCATCTTGGACACCATTCCCTTTTTGATTGGGGTCATCATTTCCATCTCCTATTGAAAAGTACTTCATAGAAGGATCACCACCACCATCATTTCCATCGTCATCATCGTCATAATCATCATCACCCTCATCATCGACCGTATCAGATTCATTGTTCTCCTCTTCCTCATCACCATCGGTTAATATGTTAGCAAAAGCCAAAGACTCAGCAGGATCGATGGTATCTTCTCACGTAACCTTATAATAGTCACCAAAAATGCGACTTGATAAGATGTCAAACCTCCTCTTATTATCTACCCCCGAATTGCCAAATGAAGTAAAGGGTTTGGCGGTCCATGTTATCCTTATAGATAGTAAACAAGACCGCTTCAACACATTGTCCTTTCTATCGGGGAAGTGGGTTGTCAAGGAAAGAAGAGACCTTGGATTTTATAGCATGGATAGATGATTTAAGCTTGCTAATAATAGGGTTCTTTTTGTCCAGATCCTTGTCTAGGTCAACAAATTTGTCGAGGATGTTATAATAACAAAATCCTCCAATTGTAGTCAAGAAAATTCATCCTCCAAAAGTTTTGCTCTCTCTTCCAACTCTCGAAGTTTCTTAAGTTTCTCCTTCAATGGTCTCACTTCCTCTTTTAACTTTTGAGACCTTCCATTTTCCAAATCCAGTATGACTATGGTCCTCTTGTTCCTAGAAGACAATGACTAATTTGTGGAGCGAAGAAGCCAAGTCGGGTTTCAAAAGAAGATACTTTTTCAAATAATAAAGAATTCAACTCTTACAACCGAGACGTGTCTTGGAAAGAAAATGTGCATGACTATTGAAAGTCAAACAAATCATGGCAAATCTAAAAGAAATACAGATAAGAAATCAAAAATTAAAGAATGACTAAACTCGACATTAGGACCATGGTAAAACAAGAGATCTTTACTTGAATAAGGAATTGAAAGCAACTTTCTAAAGGTTCTGAAGGAAAAGTAGTGATAGCAAAAGAGCTCGAGGAAGAAAATGCAGAAGAATGAAGACCATCACAACCTAGTCCATAAAATTGGCACGATCAATAGATCTTGACTCAAGAAGAGGAGGAGGAGCATCTGAAGGTGAGTATCAAGCCCTATTGATTGGTGTAATGAGGCCATCGACTCCTTAAGATTAGGTTCGAAGAATTTATTTGTAGAATTCTTTATTGGAAAAGTGGACATGATGGCAACAAAATTAGGAGAAGGAGTAGAAAGTGGGGGTGTAGTGGGCCATGCACTTTAACGTTTTTAGAGAGTATCTCGGATGGAACAAGCAGACTGGGAATTTTACCTCTTTAAATTCTTCCCAGCTTGCAATATAACATCTTGAGCGGTAGAAACAACAAACATTAGGGCATCTTATAAAGCTACCGTCTCTCTTATTTCTTTGGATCAAATAGGCAATTCAAGAGTGCTTAGTAGGCGGTAAGGCATATATGCTCACAATGTGCACATCAGAAGGACCAATTTACTAAAGGAAAGGCAGTTAAAAAAATGTATTTCGGTACATTAAAAAAGAAAATAGGGATAGGAAATAAAACATGGGGAATATCCAAGGCTCTTGGTTGTTGAGCATTGCACTAGAGAATTTGCGAAAAATGCGTCTAACTTGCAACAAGAGCTAGTGGGTTATTCCTTTTCTTTTTCATTAGTGGAGGTTCGCCCTAAACCTGGTGAATTGGGAGGGTTAGAGAATATTTTCTTAGTTTTTATTCATTAAGAAACCCTAATCGGCTCCTCGACAGCGTTGTAGCATCTCTAAAACTAGGAATTTTAGCCAAAATTCGAGGATCTATTTCTTATAATCAATAGCTAATAGTCGTACAAATAATAATAAAACATAAATCGATAAAGACCAGGATAAGCACTAAGAAAATGAAAACAAGCCTGGCAGGAGTGCATACCAGGAACGGAGAATCTTCCAATGATATTTGGAGAATAACATCTCATAAAGAAGAACTGATGATCCAATCTTGAGGCTTGTTGATAGTGTCAGTCACTACTCCTCCACCAAGAAAACTAAGATAGAAAATAGAGCCCTCAAGCTGACTCTTCATTCTTTAAGAGTAGATAAGCAACAAAGAATAGGAGGTATCATATCTTCCAGTCTAAGTTCTTAAATAAAATGAATAAAGAATTGATGTAACTATATGAGTTATGGATCGGTTGAGTAGGTATGATTTTCTCTTGCTTTAGAAGAACAGGCTTAGGGGACTTTGGCAATTTTGGTTCTCCTTTGAAAACTTATTTCTTTCCTCCAACCATAAATTCTACAATATTATTTATATAAATTTCATAAAGACTAAAAATGGAACCATTTCGAGTTAAAAATAAACGGTAAATCTATTAAGCATTTAAACATACAAGTAACTACACATATTTTGAAGTAGTGTTCGAATAGTAAGAAATACGAGTCCATAAGTGGCAAGGGTCAAGACTTGTTAATTTTTCCATAAGAATATTGTATATCGACGTGTATTATAAAGGTTGTAGATAAGAATTCTATCGCATCATTTGCATGTGGAATTTTTGAAAACCGGCTTTCATATTTTCACCACCTAATTTTATTTGGTGATGAAATGAGTATGGATATAAAATGACTGATAAAGAACTTAGGATCACATAAACAGTTGCAATGAGCATGCAAAGATATAAGTATATGGGGATATGGATATATGATTAAGCATAAATAAAGTACGATGAGATGATAAGGTACGTGTTATTCAAACAATAGACCGTCGCATGAATTGTTTTGGTGAATCAAAAGCCAACAAGCTCCCATGAAGTAATTTGGAAAAACATGCAACACTTTCATAAGTAAGGCTTGTGAAGTTTGTGGATTGTGAAATTATAGATCTTATGACTAATTAAACACTAAAGGGGGATGGATACTGTTTTCTAACTTTTGTAAATCTTTTTAAATTTCTTTCAAGTTTAATATTAAATCACTGATCTTCAACACATAATTGTATCAACAATCAATCATAGATTCAATCACAATTAAAAGTAAAAGCAATAAATTAAAGTAGAGAGTTATAGAGATGACATTAGAGATTTTATACTGGTTGGGATTTCTTCTACATCAAGTCTCATACAATTGCTTGTATTGATTTCATTTCAAATGCCAATCTTTAAATGGACAAAAGGCAAACCTAATTACAATCTTCATTCCAAAGCTACTAGATATACCTTTCTGATTTTTCAAGCTCAAGGTACACCCATTGGATTTGCATGGGCTAAAAGCACACCCACTTGGATTTCCATGCTGCCTAGCATACATAATTGATTTGAATGTGCTACAATCATGCCGAAGCAAATAAAAATTGAGTTTGATGGTTTTTCCAATGGCAGTTTCTTGAATTTTGGATGCACTGGATCTTACAGGCTCTTAGACAGCTGTTTGATCTTTGATTTGAGAGTGAAATAATTCTAAAGCAGTAAGAAAGTAGTATTGAACCAATACACAAACGTATGATTTGATTCTATTTTATTTTGAATAGAATTTGATATAATTCCAATGGCATTAAAGAGAGTAAAAGGAAAGAAGAATATAAGATAACTACCAAAAAATTCATTTGAAACCTCCTGTATATAGTGTATAAAAAGATATGCCGGTTTGCAAAGAGTTGCAACGAATAGATACTTCATTTCAAAATTTGAAAATTTGTTTTGCTGTATGTATGTTGACATACCTTCTATATATATGTTGACATATATGTGTACATATGTATGTGTGTCTGTGTGTGTTTATTTTGAAAACTCTATTCTTTTAAAACATTTTGAAAATACTATATTTTGTAAAATGTTTTGATACTTTGTTAAATAATTTAAGCATAGTTTATAAACTTTTTAAACTTTGAAACTTTTATAAATATATTTGAAGATATTTTGAAAATATATTTTGAAAATATATTTTGTTACAAATAAGAAAAAGAGAACAAAGGTAACTACCAAGGGCTTTAACAATATTCTATGACTCTATACACTATATTATAGTCCTGATATCTTCATATCTTGATCTTTATATTCATGTGTCTTCATGTCCATTTCTTGGTTTTTATACTGCACAGTCTTTGCTTTAATATTTATGTAATATCCTGCACTATATATTATACAACTTAGCAACATATTAGTATCCATATTTATATAATGTATATTGTTATTTATTAAGGTTGTTGTCATCAAAGTCAATAACTGAGGTGTTAACAATCTCCCCCTTTTGATGATGAAAACCATTTAATATTCTATATATAAAATATGATATAACTCCCACCGAGTTAGATACCCCCCTCGAATATATGCATATGTATATTTTATATTTTCTCCCCATTTGTCATCAATAAAAATGAACGAAAAAACAAAAACTGCTCCTTTGTTAAACAGCTAAGTTAAATAAAATGATTATGATATATGATGATTGTACGATATACTTAGAACCAATGCACTATTTACACTATGCATGATATATATAATGATTAAATAACACAACTTATTTTTATAAAATAAAATCAATCTAATATATCATTCAGTTAATCAAAAACACAAATCCAAATGTCAATCCTTAGTATATCCAAACAAATCCAATTCAAAGACACATACCCTAAACCAAATCAAACCAAATCCTAAGAGTATATTTGTATTTACATATCCAAAATAATTCAAACCAAATAACTAGAAGTTTCATTGAACTTCAACCCAACCATAGGACCCAAAGATTGGGTCTGCTTTGATGGCATTCTAATCTTCATTATCCTTTTTAATAGTGCACCGTAGATTGTTGGATGGTTCATCTTTTATTACGGAAGAAATCATCAATTATGAATGGCATCGAAATGCTTTTCTTGTTCCTTGATCATATGTGTTTGACTTAGCTCTAAATACCTTTGATTTCTTAAGTTAAAAGAGAGAATATCTTTGATAGCTCAAGATTTTCATATATTTTCTGATGTTGAGAAGACATTTTTGTAAAAATAATGTGTAAGAATGAAAAGAGACTATAGAATAAAACAATGAGTGATTTTTCTAGAAGAAATAGGCTTATATAGGAGTGGAAAGTCGTTTGGAATGATTTGAATAGTTGGTTGTTATTTAATTTTGAATTTTAATTTTTTTGCCAAATAGTCGTTATATGTTGACATATAGGGTCCATGTATGTCGATCTACATGTCATAAATTGAAAATTTTATGTTTTTTTATAGTTTTTATTTTAAACTTGTACCATTGCATTTTTATAACTTCCAGAGATTAATAAACAATATAGGACAGTAATAGATATATTCCATTACTCAGAATTAAAAGGTACATGGACTTCAAAGATTAATAAAAGAAAATACATGAACATGACATGAACTTAAACTAAAAGCACATAATACTAAAGAATACAAATCTAAATATCATAAGAAAACAAGTAGACAGGCTTAAAAGATGCAGATAATGATGATAAAGAGCTGCCAAGCCTGCGAATGATCTTTCTAAAGTAATTGTCCACCTTGTTGGAAAGAGAGGCAAACTTTTTACTAAATGGATGTTTAAGCTTCTTTTGGTCTTTAAGAATCTTTTCTTGGTTCCTTAGGATCTCTTTGTTGGAGGGGTGAGATTGTTTTTCAAAACTATCTAAGGAAGTATCCACATCCTCCTCATCCTCCTTTTCTTCCACTTCCATCTCATCGCTTTCTTCCTTTTCTTCTTATTGGATCTTTTATTCTTCTTCATATACCAACCTTTGTTCTTTTTTGGAAAGTGTCTCATATGGTTCGAAAGATAGTGGAATGTGCATAAGATATACGTTGGCCTTGTCAAAAACTTTTCAAGAAATAGATTGTTCTCCTCTCAAATCAACACCAAAATATGTGAAAATTCTAGTAGGCAACACACTATGATAGAGTGTGTTCTAATGTTTAGGAATGTTCTTTTGAACAAAGTCATCTAAAATGACTTGTGCCCAATTATGTTGTAGCTTGCATAAATGATAAAATAGTTTTAAAAACTTTTTAAATAGGGTTATTGCAATTACTTATCCTCGAAATAATAATTGTTGTAAAACGAGACTTATAGGTCCCAATTTTGGTCGAAGGTTCTTGTGTTTAAAATCAAATTCTTCATCAGTTTCAAAAATGTCATGGGAAGCTTCATGGTTTTGTTCATTAAGTTGAAAAGTGGAGAGGTCAATTCCACTAGATTTGCTACCAAGAATATTGCACAAAATTTCATAATTTAAAACAATTTGAGTACTATTAACACTACTCCAAATTTGTTCCTCTTCTGCTTGAATTTTTTTCATTTAATTCACATTAAACATTTTGACCAAATTTGGATAATACACAAAATCATTCGGAGAAGAGTAGATTAAACCAAAAATTTCGTTTTCAAATAAAATATTTTGTGAACTATAATACGTAAAATCTTTGAATTTAACAAATCTTCGGGGAAAAACTTTTCCGGGAGTAGCATGCTCCATATAGGCTTCAATGGCGTCTTTCTCATTGAAGAGAACGCTTCTAGTTTTCTTAAAAAGCCTTGTGGTTTTAAGAGTTTGACTTAAGGAATCCATTCTTTAGTTTTTGAGGAGCTAAGATAATAAATAGATATTTGAAATAAAGTGAATGAATGAATGGAGAGAGATAAGTTTAATTAACAGAGAGTGAAGAGTCATGTTCTTTGATAGAAAAGGTGTATTTTCAGAACAAGGGAATAAGTGCAAAAGAATGAGAAATTTGAAATTTGACTTGAAATTTCAATTTCCAGTTTTCTTGTATGTATGTTGACATATGATCTAGAGGTATGTCGACATATAGCCCAATATTTTCAAAAATAAAACTAAGATAATATATTCTTATTTATATATATATACACTTATACACTTATATTCATCCAATATTATTATTAATCTATATGTTATTCCTAAAAACCATAATCGGCCAAAAAATCAAATAAAAATTATTAGACAAAAGGTATCGTTTTTGCCATCTTGTTATTGATCAGTTCTGAATAGTCTGTTATTGCCCTGAAACACATATTCACATTTTTCAAACCTGTTTATTATCGCTAGAGGAAGTGTCTGAATCATCCAAAGTTGTTGATAAATCCTTTTTCTTTTTATGGATGAATTATTAACTGATGAGATCTTTGATATATCCAAATGCAGATAGTCTCTTTAACAATGATTTGATTTCTAACGACTCGATTTTTCGACGCCCGAAAATCGACATCAATATGTTTACTGTATCAAACACCAAACAATCGAATGCCTAAAAAATGGACGTTAGGCTTAAATAAGTAGGAGGTAGAAGAAGAATAGAAACGATATCAAAATCTCACCGTCACAGTGGAATAATATATAATAGATAAATGACAAATCTTTAGAACAAAGAACTACATCTGTTTATACATTACATCATCAGAGTACAACAAAATTCATAGCACACAACTGGAAAGTTATCATAACTGCCCTCACAAATCTAACTATACAGTTAATCATACACAACGGAATATTTATCAAATACTTGTGATGCGTCTCGCCATCCATCTCGTCTCGTGAGCTCCATAGAAGTCCATCTAGAATCTATACTCTATAATACTCGGTCTGACCTTAGCATTATAGTTAAATAACACCCGAGTCAGTCTGGAAACCTAGAGTGAGAAAATACACTCAATTTGATTATTAAAGTTTCAAAATCCTTGAAATCAAAGGTATCTCGTAAGACCATGCCATAAATAAACATGTCGGGTTTTTACCTTACGATAACCATAACACTTTTATCAAATCCGTCTGATATTATAATAGTGTCTATAGAAAGTAAAATAGAATCTAGTTGAAATGCTTGCATCTCACGTTTCAGTAATAGTTGGGCACAATCAAAACCATACAGGCGCATATTGGAGATTGGATTCCATACAATGGCAGGGCTACTGGGGTACCCCCCGTCAGAGTACGTGGTCTAGGTCACCTTACCGAGGATCCACCCTGATCCCCTACATCACAAGACCCTACTACAGCCGAATAAAAAGGGACATCTAGACAGGGAAGACCTTCCCCTAATTGGTTGCTAGCCTCTTAGCCTTGCGTGTACCTCCCCTATTTTAGCCATTATCGGTTGATGAGGCTTGAGGCCATGCGCCATCTTTTTTAGCACACATTCGCTTAGAATGCTCATCGTCCTCCTGATGATGTTCTGATAGCATTCATCCATACAAGTCCGTTTCGGGTCCGAACGAAACCGGAGGCACTACCCTACTACATCCATTTTGGAATCACCCTTAGGATTAGTAGCGATTAGCCCTTGCACTTCACTGATCCATCTTCGACTCCAAGCTCTTGCCTTCCTTACAAAAACGTTCAAACTGGATCGAAGTGGTTTTTGAAAAATTAATCTCGATCTCGGTGTCTTTGAAATGATCAGCGCATTGGCCAATATTGATAGTCGGCTACTTAACTATCAAATAACATTCACAAACAACCATCAGACTTCGAATAATTTTCCTAATTATTTATTTCAAAATACATTCGCAAGATATTTGCTACACTTCAACCCTTTGAAAACAGTTTTCAAATTCCTTTTCTCTCGCGGAATAAATTTCCAAATATTGTTTATTTTTTACTGAAAATCACCAAATCTAAATACTTTAGATTTTAAATAACTTAAATCGCTTTGTCCAAATACACACACACACACACACACACACACACACATACTTTAAAACATTAAAATAAAACCACTTAAAACACTTTATTTAAATTACTAGTTATGAGACTTTATAATAACTTCTCATATAAAACTTAAGCCAAAACTAATTTTAAAATAAAAGTTATTCTATACGTTATAAATATTAAATAATTATCTTTAATACTTGTTAAAACTTTTAAAATACTTTACTTACATAATAAACTTAATAAATATTTTTAAAGATTTTTAAACAACTAAATAATAATTTCTTTAAAAATATTCTTTTTAAAACAACTTTAAACCTCTAACTTATGCTTGAAAATCTTACTTTGAAAATATACTTGGCTTTTCAGGAAAATACACTTTCTTTTCCACACCCTTAAAAATAAATCACTTTTTATTTTGAAACAAATTATCCATTCCTTTATAAATTCCCATCCTGAATTTATATTTCAAATATCAACTGATATCTTATTTCACTTTATTATAAACTCCGTTTATAAATTCCATAATCTCTTTCTTCTTTTAAAGCACAGTTTCAAGCACTAAATCAATTTCCAAATCGATTTCCAAAATTTACTCCATTTAAAAATATTACTCCTTTACTTATCCAAATTTATTTCAAAATCTATTAAATCCAAACTCACTTCTTCATTTTTGATTCAAAATCTTATTTTAACCTAAAATATCAATTTCATTCTTTATTCAAAATTATCCCCTTTAGTTCTTCCCATTCATTTTAAATCTAAAAATTTAAAATAAAATCTTTTAATTCTTAAGCAATATCACTTAAGTCTCCAAATCTCCTTTAATTTCATTTATTTAAAATCTCTATATTTTTCTTCTCCTTATCAAGCATTTATTTAATAGAATTTAAAATCAAACCTTTATTCTTTCCGCATTCATTCTTTAATTTATCCAAAATTATTTTACTTAATATTTCTCTCTTATATCTCCTTTCAAAATCAAATCTTTTACATTTTTCCTATCTTCAAAATATCCAAATATATTCAGCCAAACCATAGCATTCCATAATTTCAATTACCAACAAAATCAATATAATCATCCCAGATTATCACATAAATCACATCGCTGAATATAAAATAAATTCAACGTTTTAAGGAATCCAGTTGGATCCCTCCAACCTGTTTCCCTGCATCAATAGATGTTAGCACAATAATTTAAAATACCAATCCCATTTCAAGGTGCGATATCATGGTATATGGGGTCATCCGCTATTACGTAGGGTACACAGGGTCTCATCTGCTATATAATGCGGGAAATCAATCGCTCCAATATATATATGTACTATTATATATAACATTACATCTAGTCAATTCAATTATTCAACCAATAATTTAAATTTAACTATTGAAATTTAAATGGAAATCCAAATGAGGGAGATTAACTTGCCTTTGATTTTGAATATGCCGATTTGATCCAAATTGGCTTGATTCTCCACGATTTTAGACCTTGTATAACATTATATAATTTATTAACATTTGAATTTAATCGGACCGTTTATCTCATTTTATAAATTACTTAACTAAGGATTTTATTTTAACTACTTCCCTTTTAAAAATCTTTTAGTAACTAAAATAATTAATATAAGTAAATTAAAAATTAATCACTCAATCCATTATTTTAAAATAATATTTAAAATATGTATAGTTATTTTATTTTTGAAACTACATACATACATACATACATACATACATACATACATACATATATTTATAAAATAAATTATAGACTTCAAAAATCTATTTTCACATAAACATTTTCAAATTCCTATTTTTCTTTTCAAATCTAATCGATAAAAATAATTTTTCTGTTCCTGTAAATAGATATATAAAAATTAAATTAGGATTAACTTAGACATTTTAAAAAAAACTATTTAATAGAATTTTTTTATTTTTTTTCCTGTAAATAAATTTCCGAACCTATATATTCCTGTAACATCCCGCCTTTTCGCACACTTTAAATCGGCACACATGCCAATTCAAACAATACGGAAGGCCGGATAGTTATGGGGTAAATAAGAAAAAGAAGTGAAAGAAAAACACAAAATAGAATCTCACAGCGGAATGATAACGTATAATAATCAAATATACAGTTCATGAAGCTGTTTTACAAAACATTTGATTATATTTATACAGTACATATCAGAGTTACACATACCACAGAATAGTAATTATGCAGCGGAATAAAATGGTGTAAGGGGATAATATAGTAGATAACAGTACTACAAATCTTCGTCTTCGTCCTCTAGAATAAAATCTTCAAATCCTGAAACGCTTGGGCTGACCCAAGCGAATTGAAAAGACAAAACACTCGAGTGAGAACTAAAATATCTCATGTGAGTTAAATCAACAGAAATAAATATGAGTGCAGTAACTTAAGAGATGCTTGGGATTCACATCTCCTAAGGATCCGTTAAACTATTTACTATGTAGTAATATTTCGCGATTATAATAGTGTCTATTAGTAAAATAAACTTACTTTTAAATAGCGTTAAGGCTTTACATTTTCCACCTTAACACTTAATAATGCTAATAGTCTATATAGTACCGTAATACCTCCTGAACGGGAGGCTACAAGAGGATACTCCATAAGTACAACACAAATAGAAACTCGTACAAGGTGCGCTAGGGTAGGTGACATGGCACAACTAGGCAATGCTAGGGTAGATATACCAATTACGCTTCCGGGTCGGTGGTAACGCGTAGCTGCTACTAACGCCCACCTCGAACAACACCCCCAAATCAAAGAAATCAATAGTGGCCACCGAATCAAATCCAAAAGTCAAAGTATAATATCAAAGGGATGTGTCCGATCAAAGGTGCTACCTCAATTAACCTGTCGATCGCCCCTGTTTTAGCCACCTTATGCCAACTCACGGGAGTTGGGTCCACGTATTTACCACAAAGGAAACTCCGCCACCATCCTACTTCATTCTAGAATCTCCACCGCGTACACGGTTGTTAAAGTGGTTTTCGGAGTTGGAAGAGAGTATGACAACTTCTGATCTCGGTCTCTTCAATAATCAAACGTTATTATAACACCACGGTCTTTTCAAAATAGTTTATACTTTTTAAAAACCAGAATAAAATATCCATTTCAAAACCATATAAACACGATATAATTTCTATTTTAAAACATAAATCAATATGATATCACTTTATTTCAAATATGTCCTTTTCCAAAAATCATAGCACTTTCAAATCTATATATCTTGAAATCCATAGCTTTGAAATATAACTCTGAATACTTAAATGGTTTAAATACTAAATTGCTTTATAAAATTAAATAGCTTTTTAATTTTACTCATAAATTCCAAATACCGATTTGAACCTCTCAATAAACCATTTAAATTCATATATTCAAAGCTTTAAATATTCCACCATTTCAAACTAATTCTTTGATAATTCTATATATATCAAATTCAATTACTATTATTTAGATTTGAAATGTTTACTTAATAAATCAAATATCATTTAAGCAAAACCTTTAAATTTCAAATACCTGGATGTTCTTTAAATTTTTATTAACTTGATATATTCATTTAAACCAACTCAATATTTATTTAAATCACGTTAAACCAAATTCAAGTTATGAAAATCACACCCTTTGAAAATCTAAATTTTTTGTTTAAACTATCACATCCATTTTATTCAAGTCAAATTCTTAAATCCTTCAATTCAAACCAATATCATATTTATCTTCCAACCTAAATTTTATTTAAGTGATCAAAACTCTATACATACAATATCTCAAAAAGGTACTTACCCATATAATAATAAAACAATCAAACTCCGTTATTCACTTATTTTTATTAAACAAATTTATACATAGCTTAAATTCAAGAATTTAACGATATGTATAAAATAATATTTATATAATTACAAATTAATATTTATTAAACCGTATATTTCTTTCCAAACCACAGAAATCATTTCAAAATATTTTACATATATAGACCGCGGTGTCTGTATAAGATTTTCTATCCTTTGGTCAAGTGATACAGATATTTATCATTTCAATCCGCAAATTAAAAATAAAAATTACGGTTATATTTTATTTCAAATTGCAATCCCGAATGAGATGAAATGCATAACAACTTGCAGATTTAAACCATATAAAATACAACAACCATTCATCCATTATCAATCTTCAACATTTGTCAATTCATCATCAAATTCAAACAATAACATAAATATAGAACAGATAATAAACAACAGGTATTAACTAGCAGTTTATATTCAACAATAATTTAATTAACTGTTTAACTGGCAGTTTATATGCAATAAATAAATAAATAACAATTTAACTTGCAGTTTATATGTAATAAATAAATAAATAACAATTTAACTGACAGTTTATATGCAATAAATTAAATTAATTTAATTTAACTGGGATGATGATTGAAAATAAGCCAAACAGTTATAAATAAATTTCTAAACACGTCAAAAATCAATTTAGCAAACATAAGAAATTTTAGAAGTTGTGAGTGGGTTAAAACACTCACCCTTTGAATTTAAATTGAATTCAAATTCAATTTAAACCCAAAAATTAAACAGCCTCATAATCTGTCCAAACCAGCGTCAAAATCTCTGGAATTTAAATACGATCCTAAAGCAAGAAACCACACGTGAATTGGATATCGTGAGTGGAAGATATTCGAATTAACAGATTTGAAATGAAAAATAAAAAAAAACTAAAAAAAAAACACAACACTCACAAAAGAAATTTGCCACGTCATCACTCTTGAAACCCCAATACGCGTGTGCACAAACCAAATTGCTCGACTCCAAGCTGATGCACGACCGGCCCTTCGTTAATTTCGCCGCCGCCTTGATGATCTGAGACCGGATCAGAGCCCTCCATCTCGAAGCCTAACGTAGGCCGACCCCACAGAGTGCTCGCGCCCCCTTCATCGCCCGAGGTGGCTCGCCGTGTAACGCACGCGGATTTTCGTTGCCGAAAAACCGGAAAGTTATGGGTTTTAAAAAGAATTTAAGAAAAGAAAAAGAGAGAAGAAGAGAGAAAAATAATTTAGAGGAGAAAAGATAGGAGAGAAAATAAGAGATAAGAAGGTAGAAAATATAGAACAGAAAGGAAACAGAAATTAGAGAGAATAGAAAATAAAACGGAAGAGAAATAGAACGGAACAGAAAACAACAGAACAATAACAGAATCTCACAATTCGCAGCGGAACAACATATAATAATAAATGAATAATCTTTAAACAAAGAACTATATTAGTTATTACATTTCATCATATTTCATTACATCATATCATCAGAGTGTACAACAACAACAAATAGTGCAGCGGAAAAAGAAATACTATATAAACTAGTAATACGCCATGCCATCCATCTTGCCTCCAGCAACTCCAGAATATCCTGATAAACCTTACTCTTGACTGCCCGTGTGGAAATTGGTGGGCACCCAGAGTTTAGGAAGGAAAACAATAAACTCCGAGTCAGTCATGAGACTGGTGTGAGAACTCAAAACAGTTTATTTACTTTAAAATCAAATAGAGGAATATTTTTAAATTCAATTCGCAATGCTTTTAAAAATGAGACTACCATAAGGCCTCCCGCACACACACACAATGCAAACGCAGAATCGGAGGAGATTTCTCCTTATGATAGCCAAAGATGCTTGATACGCATTTAAAAGAACATTTTATATTATTACTAGTGCATAGTGTAGGAAAAATTCATTTCAAAAGTAGAATATAAATCTTAGCCAACATACGACCATTATCGTATGCCTACTATAGCTAACTATGTTCAATAGCAGGTTACCGCCACCTTCCATAGCAGGTTATACAACTAATACCGTACAAGTCTCGTATTGTTTCTTTGGATTTCCAACAAATGGTCAGGCCAAGGAACTTCCCATTGCCACATGGAAACGCCTCTGGCTGGACGTCCCCGAGAACTTAACCAGCTCTCTGCCAACACAAGGCCGGGTTACCTTTATCACTAGGTAACTACTACACGAATATGGCATCCCCCGGTCCCATTGGACCTTTAACCGAGCGCTCGTCACCAACAACACCACACAGTAATAAAATATAGTGTTTCAACATGAGTAAGTATCTGGGCTCCATACCATGATACCACCCTTTCCAGAAGGAAATGCACATACCCTAAAGGGAGCTACCCCTCATAACCTTGCCGCATCTTTCCTGTTTTGACCATTCCGGGATGTGAGGCTCGACGAAGTTTCATCCACAAAAACATACTTTATACAAAAGCCATGCTTTGGGTCAACAAATGATCAACACAATGATCACAAGGATAGACGATCAAATAAACGATCCTATCACAAATAATCAACACAATGATCATTTCAGCATCACTCAGCATTTCACATTACCAAATTGGGAATATATCGCTGATAACATTCAACTACATAACCTCTAAGCACGTACGTCTCAGAGAAGGGTGTTAAGCTAAAAGAATAAATTCTTCGCCACCAACAGAAATATATTTGAATGAAATCGGCTTTATATCTCAACTTGTAATGTCAGACATACAATCCATACAAGTCTGTTCCGGGCTCGAACAGAACCGAAGGCACTTCTTACGAAGCCCTTGCAATCCGGATATTCACAATCCTGATCGGATTCACCATCACATATGGAGAACTCAATACCGTAGCTACTCGGTGCAGAGTCAATCGACAGGTCATCCTATCGCTTTTGCAAATACCGGGTCTTCAACACCGATCTTCAATGCAATTCACAACGACGTATCACATATTCGGAATGGGTTATACGACCCCATGGTCCTTTCCCGGTTAACCCGGATAGTGAGCGTTTATTCAAAAATAAGTGTGGCATTCAAATTCAAACAAATCACATCAAATACCCATTCAAAGGGAAATATTGATAGTCGGCTATTGAACTATCAATGGACATGCACACATCACCAGATTCCAAATAATTTCCAAATTATTTATTTTCAAAAATATCTTTACAAGATATACAATTTCAATACTTCAAAAATAAATCAATATTTATTTTTAAACAAATTCCATTTTTCATTTATAAATTCCATAATGAATTTATATTTTAAAATATCCATGCATATACGATTTCAATTATCCATTTTCAATTTATCTTCAAAAAAATAAATTCTCAAAACGTTTCATTTCACCTTGGAAAAACATTTCCATACTTATTTATTCATAAGTAATTCACAAATTTTATTTATTTTCAACACTTAGAAAATATTCAATATACTTAAATCGAGATTAAGTATATATTTCATTCTTTAAGGAAATCATTCTTTTAAACATATTTATTTGGGCCAAAACGAATGTTGCGTAAAACATCGTTACGACAACCCAAAATCACTAGTATAGGGATTCGAAATTAAAATAGATATATAAATCCCAATACTATACAAAAACATTTCCTTTCGAAAATCATTTACTATAACAACAGTGTTATAGTCCACCATTTCCTTTAATTTCTCGAAAACGTCTATTTCAACAATAAATGTTGAAATCTATGGTTTCGAATCATAACACATTAAAACATCGTTAGATCGTTTTAATTCTATTTAAAACATTCAAATCTAAAACAATTTCTTTAACGTGTTATTCACTATTCAAAAACGTGAATAAACTTCGTTAACAAATTTCATCCTTTTATTCATTTCAATTCAAAGGATTATTCACTATTCAAAAAATGTGAATATAACTCCATTAAATAAGTTATGACAATTAACTTATCAAAATAAGTTGTTTGCGGATTTATAAAACAACGTTTATAAATTCCATTTCTATTTATTTATAAAAACTTCCTTTTTTATAAATCCTTTTATTAACCTATTCCAGTTTATAACTAAATTATAAACTAAACGTTCATATTATAAGTTAAATACTTATAATTTATTCGTTACTAAAATCGTTCCTTTGAACTTCATAATTATAAATCTTATAACTTATAAGATTCGTTTATTTATCAAAACTCCATTCTTTCAATAACTTTATAAATTTTATAAACCTACTGTTTATAAAATTTCAGTTATAACTTCACTGTTTATAATCCTATAAATTTCATTCATTAATGAAATTCATTTTTACTTCATTCAAACACTTATAAAAACTCGTTTTATAATGTCAATATTTCAATTTATAAATATCTATTTATAAATCTCTTAATATAAATCAATTTATATTATTCTTTAAAAACATCTTTAAATTCCTTTATAGTTTCACCATTTTGATTTATAAAATAATCGAATTTTATAAATCTTATATTCAAACTTTTAATAATAAACTCAAAAATCCAGTTTAAACTATTTTATAAAATCATTGGTTCATATTTCTCAAAAATCAGCTTTTAACTATATTTCACAAAATCATAATTTTTATAACTTTAAAAATTATAACGTTTATTTATTTAAAACGGATCAATTCCAAAAATATAGTATATTCTCAAAAATCACTTTAAAATCATTTTAAAATCCCAAAATCTGGGTCCAATGATGCTACACACCAAATAGTCAATCACGACAACAACGATATCATATATCGATATGAAAATCCATTAAATATCAAAATATCTGAAAATCAAATAAAACTGTTGAGGAATCCAGTTGGATCCCTCCAACCTGTTTTCCTGCATCCAAAAACATTAGCACAATACCAATTTCGCTCCAGTACGAAATTATCGCGGTATATGTTCTTATTAAATATTATCCGCTTAATAACGGCGCAATAGGGTCTCATCCGCTAAAAGAAAATGCGGGAAATCAATCAACTGCAATATATACATATGCCAATATATATATATTGATATTATTTATAATACCAATTTCACTGTTTATGAAATATTCGCGGTATATGTTTTTATTAAATAACATCCGCTTACTAACGGCGTATAAGGTCTATTTTAACAATCAATAGATATCAATCAACATTCAAACATGCATTCAAATATTTTAAATCTAACTATTTAAAATAAAATCGAAACTGGTTCGATTGAGTGAGAAGTTCTCACCTTGATTTTAATTCCGTTTTAGCGATTTATTTCGAATAAAATTAAACGGACGTTTAATTTTACCCAAAATTCTCACTAACTCCAAACGACTCCAATCCAACTCCATCGCGTAGTGCCCGTCCATACGATTCCAACGCTTCCTGTTTCGCGCGTTTTCGACCTCGTATGAAAAAGATATCAATTTATGAAGTTACACGAATTTATATATATAGATTACAACACAAACTTTATAATTTTAACCTAGATCTATCCTCAGCCATTGGATCTCCATTTGCAAATCTGGGCCGTGCAATTCCTTCTCCCCTATCTCACGCACGTATGCTCCCTAGCTTGCACGAACCCACGGCCGCTACAAAGCCCTAAACACGCGACCAACCACGTTGACTTCTACCTCGATCGAACACCACCACTCCGTAGCTCGTCGCCTCCTCTATGCTCGGCTCCAATATGCCCCAGCTCGGTCGCCCCTTCCCCCCTCAATTTGCGTGCGAACGGCACCCATTTGAGGCCAAATTGCCGATGATCTACAGCTTCATCTTCGATCACAACCGTTGATATTAAAGATCTCATCGAGCTCTACAATCTTCTAGTTGGAAGTTTGTTGTAATTGTTGATAGATTTTGAAATAATTGGAGAAGAAGGCAAGAGAATTTCGGCCATCCATCTATGCTACTGGCGGCTAGGGTTAGGCTTAGGTTAATTTTTTTTTTTTTTAATTTACAAAGGAAGGGGGCTATTTATAGGAATTTATCGAACACTATTCATTTCGGAAATTCCAAACTCCGATTTACGCGCCGTAACCAGCGTTTCTAGGGTTTACCCCGCGTTCCGGACACAATGGAACAGGTTTCGGAAGCTAATTCGGAAGTATGTGCGAGTTATGGCTATAAACGCTCAATTTAAATTAAACCGATTTAAATCGATTTCTAGGCGTTTTAATTTGTACCGGACAAACGGTAAATCCAATTGACTTGAAATTTGAAACCTTACAATAATATCACATTACGGATCCGATGAAACTGGTTACGTCGAAATCCGAGACTTTTTGAAAAATGGCTATTTTCACTCGTCAAATTTAAATTAAAAAACAATTCGATGCGTTTCGAGCTGCCACGATCAAACGATAACTCCGATTGACACGAAAATTGAAATCCGATAATAACTAACTATTACGGATCCAATGGAACTGGTTTCGTTCAATTCTGAGACTGTTCAAAAATTGACTTTTTTCACTAGTCGATTTTAATATTAAAATATTCAATTTTCACAAATTAACTTTTAATTCGATTTTAAAAGTTCTAAAATATCATTCTAACTCCAATATGATAAAATAAAATTTTACAAATCATTTTCAATCATATTTAACTATATTTTCAATTATTCCCATAATTTAACATATTAAATTATCGATTTAATTATTCAATTAAATCCAATAATTCAAATAAAAATTTATTTGACTTATAAATTCACTTATAAATATTTAAAATTAATTAAATATTCAAATTTTAATTTCTAAAAATTCTGGGTCGTTACAATCTTCCCCACTTAAAAGAATTTCGTCCTCGAAATTAACAAGTAAGAAAAGTTACAGAATTCATTAATTTTCCCAAAATTCATAATTAAATTTCTTATAATACTTTACTAAGTTTTCAAATCATACTTAGTTATCTTTTTCAAAAACAATTACAATTGTTTAACTTTCAACTTCAAATCAAAGTTTAAAGTTTTCAAAATTTTCCAATTTTCTCAAATTTTTTCTAACGCCTTAAATTTTCGAAAAAATTCGCCATAGTCTCCTTTGCGCGGCTCGATCCGAAAAAAAAAATGACAGTATATATATCACAAATATACATCTCATCAAGTAATGAGGCATCCCGAAGGGAAAAATTTGTAAAGGTACGGTATGTAATCCGAGATATGTACCTTATATTTTTATTAGCAAGCATATACGGCTAATATAGCACAAAAGCGAGCTCCAAATGCGAAGCAAACGCGATCCGCACCTACTAATCACTCAACAAACAACATGAGAATCATGCATGTATGGAAATAGTATCGATATACAACATATAGCAACATAGTAACTATATATGTCAGCATAGCAAATGTAAACAAACAACAAATGCAAACATCAACCAACTATCATCCAACTAACATCCATAACCAATAAATATTCATTCATATTCTCATTAATATTCAATGAAATGGTTTTCAATTTAAATCACATTTGATTTATTAATAGTTGATGTTTTTATTAACATTTATTCTCAATTAGTTTATATTCACTAATTCATATTCAAGTTGGTTCACTTCCAATTCAAATTCAATTCTATTTAAGTTTCACTTAATTTCCAATTGAATTTCAATTACTTTAGCTTCCAATTTTATTAAATCAATTTCATTAACACTTAATGAATTATATACAATCAACTAACAATCATATATCAACCAAAGTATATTCATTACAACCAAATTCCTTTGGTTCACTTACATTCATTTTGGTTTAACTAAATTGATTTTCATTTACTTATTCAACTTCCAATAACATTAGATTTTAATGAATCAACACTTATATTCATTATTTCATATCAACTTAAATTTACATTTAATTGATTTACATTCAATCCAATTCAATTTCTAAAGTTGAATTTCATTTCTTTATTACAACTCATATTCATAAATATATTCATATAGTTTCACTTCTCATATATATAAGTTTATTTCACAATTGCAAATTACTTTAATTATAATTCAATTCTTATAATTCTTTTTACTTATACAATTATTCTTTTATTTAGATTATTCAAACAATCAAACAATCAACTTATTTACTTTAATAATTCTGAAAATTATTCCTTTATATATAAAAATATAATCAAGTAAAATTATTTCATTCACCCAACTTAAAACCAATATTATGTCGATTTATCTTGTTTAAGAGTTTAGAAACCCCTATCTACGATAGTTAGCTAGACTAGATCGACGGGAATCTATAAACAATCAACCGATAAGTCAACACAATATAAAATAATTTTTATTCACTAACAAATACGCTCTCATAGCTATTATTACACTCAAACTCATTCTAGAGTGCTGCTGACTCTATCTCTAATGAGCGATACCCAACAGAACCATGGTTGTCGCTTAACCATATGCTCTGATACCAAATGTAACGCACGCGGATTTTCGTTGCCGAAAAACCGGAAAGTTATGGGTTTTAAAAAGAATTTAAGAAAAGAAAAAGAGAGAAGAAGAGAGAAAAATAATTCAGAGGAGAAAAGATAGGAGAGAAAATAAGAGATAAGAAGGTGGAAAATATAGAACAGAAAGGAAACAGAAATTAGAGAGAATAGAAAATAAAGCGGAAGAGAAATAGAACGGAACAGAAAACAACAGAACAATAACAGAATCTCACAATTCACAGCGGAACAACATATAATAATAAATGAATAATCTTTAAACAAAGAACTATATTAGTTATTACATTTCATCATATTTCATTACATCATATCATCAGAGTGTACAACAACAACAAATAGTGCAGCGGAAAAAGAAATACTATATAAACTAGTAATACGCCATGCCATCCATCTTGCCTCCAGCAACTCCAGAATATCCTGATAAACCTTACTCTTGACTGCCCGTGTGGAAATTGGTGGGCACCCAGAGTTTAGGAAGGAAAACAATAAACTCCGAGTCAGTCATGAGACTGGTGTGAGAACTCAAAACAGTTTATTTACTTTAAAATCAAATAGAGGAATATTTTTAAATTCAATTCGCAATGCTTTTAAAAATGAGACTACCATAAGGCCTCCCGCACACACACACAATGCAAACGCAGAATCGGAGGAGATTTCTCCTTATGATAGCCAAAGATGCTTGATACGCATTTAAAAGAACATTTTATATTATTACTAGTGCATAGTGTAGGAAAAATTCATTTCAAAAGTAGAATATAAATCTTAGCCAACATACGACCATTATCGTATGCCTACTATAGCTAACTATGTTCAATAGCAGGTTACCGCCACCTTCCATAGCAGGTTATACAACTAATACCGTACAAGTCTCGTATTGTTTCTTTGGATTTCCAACAAATGGTCAGGCCAAGGAACTTCCCATTGCCACATGGAAACGCCTCTGGCTGGACGTCCCCGAGAACTTAACCAGCTCTCTGCCAACACAAGGCCGGGTTACCTTTATCACTAGGTAACTACTACACGAATATGGCATCCCCCGGTCCCATTGGACCTTTAACCGAGCGCTCGTCACCAACAACACCACACAGTAATAAAATATAGTGTTTCAACATGAGTAAGTATCTGGGCTCCATACCATGATACCACCCTTTCCAGAAGGAAATGCACATACCCTAAAGGGAGCTACCCCTCATAACCTTGCCGCATCTTTCCTGTTTTGACCATTCCGGGATGTGAGGCTCGACGAAGTTTCATCCACAAAAACATACTTTATACAAAAGCCATGCTTTGGGTCAACAAATGATCAACACAATGATCACAAGGATAGACGATCAAATAAACGATCCTATCACAAATAATCAACACAATGATCATTTCAGCATCACTCAGCATTTCACATTACCAAATTGGGAATATATCGCTGATAACATTCAACTACATAACCTCTAAGCACGTACGTCTCAGAGAAGGGTGTTAAGCTAAAAGAATAAATTCTTCGCCACCAACAGAAATATATTTGAATGAAATCGGCTTTATATCTCAACTTGTAATGTCAGACATACAATCCATACAAGTCTGTTCCGGGCTCGAACAGAACCGAAGGCACTTCTTACGAAGCCCTTGCAATCCGGATATTCACAATCCTGATCGGATTCACCATCACATATGGAGAACTCAATACCGTAGCTACTCGGTGCAGAGTCAATCGACAGGTCATCCTATCGCTTTTGCAAATACCGGGTCTTCAACACCGATCTTCAATGCAATTCACAACGACGTATCACATATTCGAAATGGGTTATACGACCCCATGGTCCTTTCCCGGTTAACCCGAATAGTGAGCGTTTATTCAAAAATAAGTGTGGCATTCAAATTCAAACAAATCACATCAAATACCCATTCAAAGGGAAATATTGATAGTCGGCTATTGAACTATCAATGGACATGCACACATCACCAGATTCCAAATAATTTCCAAATTATTTATTTTCAAAAATATCTTTACAAGATATACAATTTCAATACTTCAAAAATAAATCAATATTTATTTTTAAACAAATTCCATTTTTCATTTATAAATTCCATAATGAATTTATATTTTAAAATATCCATGCATATACGATTTCAATTATCCATTTTCAATTTATCTTCAAAAAAATAAATTCTCAAAACGTTTCATTTCACCTTGGAAAAACATTTCCATACTTATTTATTCATAAGTAATTCACAAATTTTATTTATTTTCAACACTTAGAAAATATTCAATATACTTAAATCGAGATTAAGTATATATTTCATTCTTTAAGGAAATCATTCTTTTAAACATATTTATTTGGGCCAAAACGAATGTTGCGTAAAACATCGTTACGACAACCCAAAATCACTAGTATAGGGATTCGAAATTAAAATAGATATATAAATCCCAATACTATACAAAAACATTTCCTTTCGAAAATCATTTACTATAACAACAGTGTTATAGTCCACCATTTCCTTTAATTTCTCGAAAACGTCTATTTCAACAATAAATGTTGAAATCTATGGTTTCGAATCATAACACATTTAAAACATCGTTAGATCGTTTTAATTCTATTTAAAACATTCAAATCTAAAACAATTTCTTTAACGTGTTATTCACTATTCAAAAACGTGAATAAACTTCGTTAACAAATTTCATCCTTTTATTCATTTCAATTCAAAGGATTATTCACTATTCAAAAAATGTGAATATAACTCCATTAAATAAGTTATGACAATTAACTTATCAAAATAAGTTGTTTGCGGATTTATAAAACAACGTTTATAAATTCCATTTCTATTTATTTATAAAAACTTCCATTTTTATAAATCCTTTTATTAACCTATTCCAGTTTATAACTAAATTATAAACTAAACGTTCATATTATAAGTTAAATACTTATAATTTATTCGTTACTAAAATCGTTCCTTTGAACTTCATAATTATAAATCTTATAACTTATAAGATTCGTTTATTTATCAAAACTCCATTCTTTCCATAACTTTATAAATTTTATAAACCTACTGTTTATAAAATTTCAGTTATAACTTCACTGTTTATAATCCTATAAATTTCATTCATTAATGAAATTCATTTTTACTTCATTCAAACACTTATAAAAACTCGTTTTATAATGTCAATATTTCAATTTATAAATATCCATTTATAAATCTCTTAATATAAATCAATTTATATTATTCTTTAAAAACATCTTTAAATTCCTTTATAGTTTCACCATTTTGATTTATAAAATAATCGAATTTTATAAATCTTATATTCAAACTTTTAATAATAAACTCAAAAATCCAGTTTAAACTATTTTATAAAATCATTGGTTCATATTTCTCAAAAATCAGCTTTTAACTATATTTCACAAAATCATAATTTTTATAACTTTAAAAATTATAACGTTTATTTATTTAAAACGGATCAATTCCAAAAATATAGTATATTCTCAAAAATCACTTTAAAATCATTTTAAAATCCCAAAATCTGGGTCCAATGATGCTACACACCAAATAGTCAATCACGACAACAACGATATCATATATCGATATGAAAATCCATTAAATATCAAAATATCTGAAAATCAAATAAAACTGTTGAGGAATCCAGTTGGATCCCTCCAACCTGTTTTCCTGCATCCAAAAACATTAGCACAATACCAATTTCGCTCCAGTACGAAATTATCGCGGTATATGTTCTTATTAAATATTATCCGCTTAATAACGGCGCAATAGGGTCTCATCCGCTAAAAGAAAATGCGGGAAATCAATCAACTGCAATATATACATATGCCAATATATATATATTGATATTATTTATAATACCAATTTCACTGTTTATGAAATATTCGCGGTATATGTTTTTATTAAATAACATCCGCTTACTAACGACGTATAATGTCTATTTTAACAATCAATAGATATCAATCAACATTCAAACATGCATTCAAATATTTTAAATCTAACTATTTAAAATAAATCGAAACTGATTCGATTGAGTGAGAAGTTCTCACCTTGATTTTAATTCCGTTTTAGCGATTTATTTCGAATAAAATTAAACGGACGTTTAATTTTACCCAAAATTCTCACTAACTCCAAACGACTCCAGTCCAACTCCATCGCGTAGTGCTCGTCCATACGATTCCAACGCTTCCTGTTTCGCGCGTTTTCGACCTCGTATGAAAAAGATATCAATTTATGAAGTTACACGAATTTATATATATATAGATTACAACACAAACTTTATAATTTTAACCTAGATCTATCCTCGGCCATTGGATCTCCATTTGCAAATCTGGGCCGTGCAATTCCTTCTCCCCTATCTCACGCACGTATGCTCCCTAGCTTGCACGAACCCACGGCCGCCACAAAGCCCTAAACACGCGACCAACCACGTTGACTTCTACCTCGATCGAACACCACCACTCCGTAGCTCGTCGCCTCCTCTATGCTCGGCTCCAATATGCCCCAGCTCGGTCGCCCCTTCCCCCCTCAATTTGCGTGCGAACGGCACCCATTTGAGGCCAAATTGCCGATGATCTACAGCTTCATCTTCGATCACAACCGTTGATATTAAAGATCTCATCGAGCTCTACAATCTTCTAGTTGGAAGTTTGTTGTAATTGTTGATAGATTTTGAAATAATTGGAGAAGAAGGCAAGAGAATTTCGGCCATCCATCTATGCTACTGGCGGCTAGGGTTAGGTTTAGTTTATATATTTTTTTTTTAATTTACAAAGGAAGGGGGCTATTTATAGGAATTTATCGAACACTATTCATTTCGGAAATTCCGAACTCCGATTTACGCGCCGTAACCAGCGTTTCTAGGGTTTACCCCGCGTTCCGGACACAATGGAACAGGTTTCGGAAGCTAATTCGGAAGTATGTGCGAGTTATGGCTATAAACGCTCAATTTAAATTAAACCGATTTAAATCGATATCTAGGCGTTTTAATTTATACCGGACAAACGGTAAATTCAATTGACTTGAAATTTGAAACCTTACAATAATATCACATTACGGATCCGATGAAACTGGTTTCGTCGAAATCCGAGACTTTTTGAAAAATGGCTATTTTCACTCGTCAAATTTAAATTAAAAAACAATTCGATGCGTTTCGAGCTGCCACGATCAAACGATAACTCCGATTGACACGAAAATTGAAATCCGGTAATAACTAACTATTACGGATCCAATGGAACTAGTTTCGTTCAATTCTGAGACTGTTCAAAAATTGACTATTTTCACTAGTCGATTTTAATATTAAAATATTCAATTTTCACAAATTAACTTTTAATTCGATTTTAAAAGTTCTAAAATATCATTCTAACTCCAATATGATAAAATAAAATTTTACAAATCATTTTCAATCATATTTAACTATATTTTCAATTATTTCCATAATTTAACATATTAAATTATCGATTTAATTATTCAATTAAATCCAATAATTCAAATAAAAATTTATTTGACTTATAAATTCACTTATAAATATTTAAAATTAATTAAATATTCAAATTTTAATTTCTAAAAATTCTGGGTCGTTACACGCCGCCACTGCCTTCTACAGCTAAGCACGGCGAATTTCTTCGCCTACAACCCAGACTAACCGCATGGATCTCCACCCCTCGACGACCTCTACGAGTACCTGCCTTCCGATCGACGCTAGAATCAAGATCCACCGTTAATCCTCCACGATGACACACGAACGGTCGGGAATTAAACACAATTTCTGATCAAAAGGTAAACTGAATCAAAAAACGAACACCACCAGTGAATTACGCTAGTCGAGAACTTCAACATATAATTTTTTCAAATTTTTCTAAGGGGTTGAAACTTTTAGCTTTGGATTTGATTTGGAATTGGATCCAGAATTTGTTTGTCTGCCATTGAGGAGGAGAGAGTTGAGATGTACATATATGCAAATGAGAATAGAGGTAGGCTAGGGTTTATAATCGGGTTTATATAGGTAGGTCAGAAATTAGAATAGATGGATCGGATTGAATATACGCGCTAACGACAAAGTGGCCTAAAAAGTCCGTTTCGACTCCGGAATGAAATTTGGGTCAACCCATATTCAAAATAGACGTTTTAAAATATTTTAAACGTGATGGAATAGGCTTCACATCCAAATTCCATCGTATGAAGAAGTTACGCTAAAATCAATAATTTCAAATTGATTTCAATTGATTTCAATTTAATCGAATTCAGGGCGTTTCGCGTTCGTACGATCAAACGACAAATCCGATCACTACGAAACTTAAAACCCTACAATAATTCACCGATACGGATTCGATGAAACTAGTTTCGTCAAAATCCGAGTCAGTGACCAAAATGGCTATTATTATATTAATTAAATAAATTAAAAATTTGTCAATTTAATTAAATTTTCAATTTCAATTCGATAATTGATAATTCTTATCATTTTAAATTTTCCAAAATCATTTACACAGATTTAAATAAATTTAAACGTCAAATTAGAGTTGATTAATTCATCAATTCCAATGCTAACCTCACTTTTAATAATTAATTTCATTAAATTCACAAATTGTAAATAAAATCCCAAAATTCCATTTAGTTAAATAAATTATTTATTATTCCGTTCATTCCTGTCAAATAGATGGATTAAATAGTGGATTCAAAACTATTGCATAAATTTCTCATATTATCTTTATTTCAAATAACGTATTATTTAACTATTTCAATTTCATTTAATTGCCATTAAACCCAATTATAGAATTTTCCATTTCACTTAAATAAATAAATTTTTATTCTCGATCCTTATAACTCACAAATTGTCCAATATGAATAACCTTACCATTACTTACAAATATTACCTTAATTAACATTAACGTGATATTAAATCATAATTACGGCAACAAATTTCCAAATTTTAAATTTACAAGCTACATACATAGGTAACATACAATAATCGTTACCGTTAACCTTCAATCACATTAATAGGCCTTTATTGCTTACAAAACAATGTTAACATTTATTTTTATAATGCTAATTTCATTCACTCTATCCATTACTACATTTATATCCATTAAAGTAATATTTAATTACCTTTATTCGAAATAACCGTTTATCACCAATATACTCTTTATAATACTTGTATGGTTATTCTCCATAAACAATTACCATCCATCCTATTATTTCGCCCATTATTTATAATTAAAATCTCAATTAAATTTATTTATCTTGATTTCATTCCTTTATCACACCATTTATTACTTTATAAAATAACATTCTAACTTATCAATGTAATACCAAATTTCATTTTAAGTCCAATTGATTTCCAAATCAAAGTTTATACGTATTTCAAACAACTTATTATAATTACTCCTAGAGCATTGGTTTTATTAAATGACCATTTATTAATATTTAATTTCCTTAATTTAATCCAATGCTTACATTTTTGTTTTCATATATTAGATGTGTAGCTACATAAACGTCTTCATTAATTCCATTGATTTGCATTAACTCCATTCCATAAATCTACATCCAATTACTACTTTTAAATAAGTTTACGTTTCTACTAATTTCCATTCACACTTCCGTTATTTTATATTACAATCATTAAAGTAACGTCTATCAACAACACAAACATTATGAATGCTTATCAACCTACATCATCCTTATTACTTTAGTTTACGTTTTATTCCGTTATAAATTAATGCGCACATTAATTTATTCATATTTGCATCCACTTCTGTATATAAATTTTGCAACCAAGTTATAACATTTACATTTTTTTCTTATTTTAATTAATTACCAAATATTCCTATTTACACTCAATTATAACTTTGCAATCCTAACAAATCCATAAGTTGTCTATTGCCTAATATATACATTAATTACCATTAAACGTTCTCCATAAATTTATTTACTTGGTTTCAAACTTTTTATTCATCAATTACTGCCCTATAAATGAACTTACGTTTCTATTCAATTTACATTATTTCCAATTAATTGCAATATAAATTTTAAATTGTTAATTTTAATTTAAATTGCGACATCTAATTTCTAGCATTCGTTCCAATATAAATTATAAGATTTTTTTTCTTCTCCTTCTAAATTTAACTAAAATCTTATTAATTTAACTCATTTTAATCATCGAATTTTATGGGTCGTTACACTCTCCCCCACTCAAAACTTTTCGTCCCCGTAAAGGAAAAAGAAGGGAAAAGAAGAATTAAGAAATCCATATATCTTATTTAAAATATTAATTTTATAAATAATTAAATTTACAAAATTAGTTACTTTAAATAAAATATACAAATTTACAATCAGTATAATTTTTTATACTTAAATCAATAAAGTTTGGAAATTATTTTCAAAAATTTTCTAAGTCCGAAATTTACGGAAAATTTCGACAGAGTCTCCTTTGCACGGGGAGGCTCGGGAGAAAATATATGTAACAACCTGCATATTTTACGATTGAGAATTTAAATATTTTATTTAAATATTTCATCGTTAGTCGGATTAAAGTCTGAAAAGCTACTTTTTGCAAACAGTCAAATTAGGACTCGAGACCATCCCTATTGAGTTCAAAATGACGTTTGCGATCTTTTTGAGTATAAGCTTCGATATGTTTGGAGTAAGTTGAATTTTGCTACTTTTTCACTTAGGGCTTTGGTTTGGGTTTTAGCCCATTAACCTAACATATGAACCCAACTCCACTCCAACTCTTCATTACTTCATTTTTAATTCCTAATACTCAAGCTTTAGCAACAATGGTAGGAGGAATGGGAAATTAAAACTCCAAGCCCTAATCTTTATTGCAAATTCAAGCTTCTACCTCCAAATTCAAGAAGAAGCTTTGGTAAGCCTTCTCTTCATCTTCTCCAACTCTTTCTCCATTCAATTTCAGAAATTTCCTAAACCTAATTTAGAAAATGTTTCTCCTTTAAGCTTAGATTCAAGCTTGTTGGGTTGGAATTGAAGAGTGATTGTTCTTGCCATTGCTCTATAGCTTCTTCTTCATTGATTTTGTAAAAAGGTGAGATTTTTATCTCACGTCTATGCTTATATCTATCTTTGAATGTTGGGTATGAATTCCTAACACTTATTCATGTGCATTTGATTTTGATTTGGGTTGGTTTTGTGAATATTCTAATTTTAGTGTTTTGAAAGCCAAATCCTTAAAAATCATAGCTTTGATCTTTGATCATGATTTTGTGATGCATCGAAGAGCTTATAGGGCCGGGTAGTCGATTGGCATAAACCCCTAGCGTCCATTGCTCGTTCGATTTCAATTTGGTGGAGATTTGGCCCTCACTCAGATGGGCTGGGAGGTGCTGGAAACAGGCTCCGGTCGACCGAAGTTACTGAGCCGGTCGACCGACCTGCTACCAAAGTGCATAGCACTTCCCTGTCTCTGGTCCGGTCGACCAGCTACAGAGCTCAGTCGATCGATCTGCTTCCCAAGAATTTTTCAGAACAGGGTCCGGTTGACCGAGCCCTGAGGCCGGCCGACCGACCTGTTGCTTTTTTCCCTATTTCGCCTATTTTGCGTGGTTTCCAAATTTAATCGATTCGAGTTCTTTCCCTATTTGTTGTTATCATTTGTTATTGACTTTGATAACTTCTTTTCTTCGGGAATTTTAGGAATATCCATTTTGATGGATTCGGTATCGATTTCTTTGGATTTTATTCACGTCTTCGAATGTGAATTTTAGTGATTGATTATTTCTACAATCATTTTTGTGATTTGTCACTTCAAAATATAAAGGTTTTCAATACTAGTAGTAAATATCAAAACCCTTTCTTCAAAACGATTTCAACATTATTTTATTACAAAGCTCGTTTCTTAAACCGTTTTCCAATCTATTAGTATATACAAACCTTTACCTCACTCGTATGAGAAATCTAATTAAACGACTTAGTAAAACAAGTGGTATCAAACGTTTGCGTTTACTTCGTTGGTTAATTCTTGGACTTGTTCGATTGAATCTCTTGTGACAATTTTCTAGTGCAGATCTACAATTTGCTCGTAAATATTTAAGTTAAGCTAGTGGTTATGGGACATGAAGCTAAGCTCATATATTTACTAGCTTAGAGTAATTGACACTTTCTTGATGATCATTGAGGATCATTTTTGTGTTTTAGACTAGCGCTATGCTATGTTTCTTTGTCCACGAAGGGGACGGTACCTCGTTTTATTGAGTTTCGTCTCATTTTTATTATAGGCTAACGACCTATTTATTTCTTGGGGTTTCGACCCAACTTTTGTGGGCTAGCGACCCACATTTTTATGGAGTTCGGATCTTCGGGCGTACAATTGTACTACGTCGTTGTTCCGAATTTTACAAGTTTCAGGTTCCTCGGGCGCACCGTTGTACTACGTCGTTGCACCGAATTTTATGAGTTTAAGGTTCCTCGGGCGTACCGTTGTACTACGTCGTTACACCGGCTCTATGGTTAGCGACCATGGGATAGAGTCCCGTTTTGTGATACACGTGTTGGTGAGTTTTCATGCTCCCGTTTTGTGATAGGCCTCCCCCTTTTTGTGATTGATCGTTTCTATGATCATTTTTGTGATTCCTGGATTTCTATTGATGATTTCTAGGATTTGAATTTCACCAATTTTATGATTGGCATTTATATGTTGTCAATATTTGTGGCTTGGTGAATGAAATAAGGAGTATGACATTCCTTTTTGATCTTTGAGAAGATTTTTGTGATGTTGATTAATCTCTTGTTGATTTTCAATTACTTATTTATCACGGCTTGGCATTGTGATTATTATACGTTTAGTCATATCTCTTATTTTATATCATTTTATCTGATATTGATAGCTAGACTGATCCGTTTATTATTTTCTTATTGAATAATACTCGGGTCAGACCGAGATGTTACAGGTGCTTCTGCTTGACTTCTCTTCTGAGATTATCATCCTGACTTTTGAGTAACTACTTAGAGTAGTAGTTTTTGTTGTATACCTTTGAGATATAGACTCCTTGATGTATACATATTCTTTTGTCTAGCACTTGTAACCATTCTTTTGTGATATTGTGGATCTTGCTTGACCACTACTCTGATGTACACTTTCATATGTTATATTCATATCTTTTTCCGCCTTTGTGATATGGATGTCTGTGACTGATTTGTGTTATGTCTATTTCTATGTTTGTTTTCAAAGAATATATATGGCCACTGTGTAGTAGCCTTGAGTTTGTATCGGCATGTCGGACTTCCTTGTACCATATGACATGTTGGTGCTCGCACAAAGCAATTACACGGATGGTCGCTCCTCAACAGCCTTATTCTCCGTGCTAGTTGACAGCATTACACCGTAATGTTCTTGGCTAGCGTGGGTACAGAGGTGGGGCGTCACAGCATGGTATCAGAGCCAAACTTCAGAACAATGTAGAATAGTCTAGCAAGGATCATCGTCCTAAGTCCATCTTAGGGATTGTGCTTTAGGATTTAATTCGAGTCTTCGTACCGATTCATCCTATTTTCTTTATGACTCCTTATTTATCTATCAAGATTGCTTGATATTCGTTTGTGAATAACCTTTTTCTTCTTCCTTCTTCTTTCTTAAGGAAGAGAAATGGTTAGACCTGGCCATCCCAGCGCCGGTCAATTTAGTGGTACTCCGCAGGATGGAGTTTTTATGTCTGCCCAGCAGCTTCTTGATCTATTAAAGAATGCTCAAGCTGCTGGTTGAAATCCGAAACCTACTCACCCTAAGTCTGGATTTGCACGCTTGTGCAACGATTTACCAACTTGGGTGGGAAGCCATTCAAAGGTTCTGAAACGATTATCGAAGTCCAAGCTTGGCTAAGAGCATGCGATCGAATCTTTTCTCGCATGAATCTTATTGATCTTCACCGAGTTCAGGTGGCCTCCAGTATGCTCCAAGAAAGAGCATTAGACTGGTACGAGCTTCTGATTTCTGAAATAAATGAAGCGGATCTTACTTGGGAGAAATTCTGGGAACGCTTCGAATTAAAATTTGTGCCAGAAGCTGAGAAGGTGACTTTGGCTCGCCGATTCATTGACCTTGTTCAAGGTGAATCTTCCGTGACAGACTATGTCGCGTCTTTTGAATCTCTCTCTAAATACGAGGTTGAATACATTAATACCCCATTGAAGAAAAATCAGAGATTCGTCTATGGCTTGAATAAAAATCTCAAGAAGCCATTACTTCTAAAGCTATAAGTTTCATTTGATCAGCTTATTGATATCACTCTTCGTCTTGAAGAGGCAGATAAAGAGAGTGATGCTGATGTTATGGGTGCCAAACCAAAATTCAACAACAACAAGAAAAGGCCTATTAAGTTCAAAGGGTATTATCCCAACAAGAAAGGGAAGCAAGCAATTCCAGTAGCAAAAGCTTCTGCCCCAAGTGGTGGGCAATGCTACAATTGTGTTTCTAAGGACCATTATGCGAACAAGTGTCCGAAATCTCTCTTTTGTCGCTATTGAAAAAGTTCAGACCATTATTTATCTTTTTGTCCCAAACTTCAAGGTAGGAAGGAGGGAAAGCTTAATGTTGCTCAAGCACCTGGAAACACATCTCGTGGTAAAGGTATTTCTCATTCCATCCTCGATGGCATTATTTTATTTCGTGATCAACCGATTCGAGTTCTTTTTGATACGGGTGCATCCCACTCTTTTATTTCAAAAGAACTTGTTGATATTTTTTATTTGGATGTTATGTGTTTAATGACTTCTTTGAGAATTGCGAATCCGGTTGGTAGATCCGCAACAATCAGTTTATTGTGTAAAGATGTCGAGATTATTTTTTGTGATCTTTCATTCCATGCCGACTTGCATTTTATGCGCTACTTAGGCTTTGGAATGATTTTGTGAATGGATTGGCTTAACCGTTATGAAGCCCAAATCCTATGTCCTAAGCGGACTATTCATCTTCGACATCCTCAATCTGTTAAGCAGATTTCTACTGATCTTAAAGATTCGGGTTCCAGCTTGGTTGCATCCTTATATTCTTTAAATCCTCATGATGACGATAATGATGATGAGGAAGATATTATTTCTCTTATTCACATTTCTCGTGAATTTTCCGACATATTTGAGCCCGTTTTAAGATTACCACCTAAGTGAGCAATTAAGTTCAGAATTAATCTCACCCCTGAAGCTCAACCTGTCACTCGTCCTCCTTATCGCATGTCCAATAAAGAAAATGAGGAGATGCGAATCAATTATCCGAATTGGAGACGAAGCAATTTATTCGCTCTAGTTCCTCTCCTTGGGGAGCTTCGGCTATTTTTGTGAAGAAATCCGATGGTACACTTAGGCTTTGCGTTGACTACCGCAAGCTTAATGATCTTACTATCAAGAATAAATATCCTTTACCTTGGATTGATGATCTATTCGATCAACTTAGTGGCGCTAGAGTCTTTTCACAATTAAACTTAGCTACTGATTTCTGTCAGCTTCGTATTAAAGAGGATAGCATTCCTTTGACTTCGTTCCGTACTCGATATGGATCTTATGAATGGCTTGTTATGCCATTTGGTTTAACGAATGCTCCGGCTCATTTCGTTGACCTTATGAATAGAGTTTTCAAAGACTTCCTCGATCGATTTGTTCTCATCTTCATTGATGATATTCTTGTGTATTCAAAAACCGAGGAGGAGCATGAAAAGCATCTTCGGATTGTGTTGGAAACCCTTAGGAGCAATCAATTGAAAGCAAAATTTTCTAAATGCCACTTTTAGCAATCTCGTGTGAAGTTTCTCGGTCATATTATTTTCGAATCCGGAATTTTCGTGGATCCTTCAAAGATTGAAGCGATTCAAAATTGGAAGAGACCGGAGAGTGTGACGGAGATCCTTAGCTTCCTTGGATTGGCAGGTTATTACCGCCGTTTCATAAAGGACTTCTCTAAAATTTCCGTGCCTCTTACTAGTTTGACAAAGAAAGGTGTTAAATACATTTGGTCGGACAAATATGAAGCTTCTTTTTAGAAATTAAAAGAACTCCTTTCTGATGATCCTATTCTTGTTATTCCCGAGGGGAATCAAGATTTCGTTGTTTATACCGATGCTAGTCGCGTTGGTTTGGGTGCCGTTCTTATGCAAAGAAAACGTGTTATTGCTTATGCTTCTAGGCAATTGAAGCCTGCTGGCACTAGATATGCCACTCATGATTTAGAGCTCGCGGCTATTGTTTTCGCCCTTCGCATTTGGCGTCATTATCTTTTGGGAGAAAAATTTATTCTTTACACCGATCATAAATCTTTGAAGTATCTATTTTCTCAGAAGGAAGTAAATTTGCGTCAAAAACATTGGCTCGAATTCCTTGCATCTTATGATCTTGATATTGTTTATACTCCCGGAAAGGGAAATCGTGTTGCCGATGCACTTAGTCACAAGCAACAAGCAGTTGTTTCTAGGATGATATCCGAATGGAATGATCTCGGGGTTTTATCCACTTATGAGATTCGAGATCGTATTTCCGATTTATGTTTATCTCTTGTTTTATGTAGCCTTGAGGCTCATCCTTCTCTTTTTGATCGCATTCTTGAAGCTCAAAAGCTAGATCCCGAATTGGCTCTTCTTGGCCAAAATTTTAGGGATAAACTTGATATTGAAGTTTTGAAAGACTTTGATATTCATTCTCGTGGCGGTATTCGAAAATTTGGTAGACTTACCGTGCCAAATATTAGTGATCTTCGTAAAGATATTTTAGAAGATTCGCATCGTTTTAAATTTACCATTCATCCCGGTAGTAGTAAAATGTACGCGGACATGAAGCGACTTTATTATTGGGAGGGAATGAAATCTGATATTGCTAACTTTGTCAAGTGTTGCATGACTTTCCAACTCATTAAGGCCGAACATTAAAGGCCTGGTGGGTTATTGCAACCTTTAGAAATTCCAATTTGGAAGTGGGATCAAATTTCCATGGATTTTATAGACGGCCTTCCCCGTTCTCGTTCGGGTCATGATAGCCTATGGGTGATAGTCGATAGACTTACTAAATCCGCCCATTTTATTCCCGTTTGGTCTAATCGAACCGTTCCCCTCTTGGCCAAAATCTTTATCAAAGAAATTGTTAAATTGCATGGAGTTCCTACTTCTATTGCTAGTGATCGTGATCCATTGTTTACTATTGGATTTTGGAAGAGTCTTCAAAAAGCTTTGGGAACGAAGCTTAATTTTAGCACCGCTTATCATCCCCAGTCCGATGGACAAACTGAGCGTGCGAATCAAACTCTTGAAGATCTTCTTCGTGCATGTGTTCTTGATTTTGGTGGAAGTTGGGAAGATCATATTTCTCTTGTTGAGTTTTCCTATAATAATAGCTTCCAATCTTGTATTTGTATGGCTCCTTTTGAGGCACTCTATGGAAGGCCATGTCGTTCTCCTTCTTGTTGGCTTAAGGCCGGTGAGAAGCTGGTTTTAGGTCCAGATTTTATTCGAGATTCCACAAAGAAGATTGACCTTATCCGTCATAGGATGAAAGAAGCCCAAAGTATACAAAAATCCTATGCCGATAATCGGAGAAGGAAATTAGAATTTTCTGTGGGAGATCTTGTGTTTATTCGTGTTTCACCTATGAAGGGTGTTGTACGTTTCGGTCAATCAGGAAAGTTAGAACCTCGATATATTGGTCCATTTTCCATCACCGAACATATTGGTTCCGTGGCTTATCGCCTTTTATTACCGGCTCAATTTTTTGCTATTCATGACGTGTTTCACGTTTCTCAATTGCGGAAATGCCTTCGAGATTCCTAGTCCATTCTTGAGCCCGGTGTTGTGGAAGAAATTGAAGTTTCGCCTAATTTAACTTATGAGCAACATCCTATTCGTATTATTGCTTCGGAGGTCAAACGCCTTCGAAATAAAGATGTTTCGCTTGTGAAGGTTCAATGGTCCTCAAATCCTAAGGATTGCTCTTGGGAATTTAGAGAATTAATCGAGCGAACACATCCGGACTTACTTTCTCGTTCTCTTTGAGGTGAACTTTTTATTTCAAATTTCTTTGTGTTGTATATGCTTCCATGGTTGTTACTATATATTTTCTTTTTAAATATTGCAAGGACGGAATTTCTTTAAGGAGGCGAGTCTGTAACAACCCGCATATTTACGATTGAGAATTTAAATATTTTATTTAAATATTTCATCGTTAGTTGGATTAAAGTCCGAAAAGTTACTTTTTGCAAACAGTTAAATTAGGACTCGAGACCACCCCCATTGAGTTCAAAATGACGTTTGCGATCTTTTTGAGTATAAGCTTCGATATGTTTGGAGTAAGTTGAATTTTGCTACTTTTTCACTTAGGGCTTTGGTTTGGGTTTCAGCCCATTAACCTAACATATGAACCCAACTCCACTCCAACTCCTCATTACTTCATTTTTAAATCCTAATACTCAAGCTTTAGCAACAATGGTAGGAGGAATGGGAAATTAAAACTCCAAGCCCTAATCTTTATTGCAAATTCAAGCTTCTACCTCCAAATTCAAGAAGAAGCTTTGGTAAGCCTTCTCTTCATCTTCTCCAACTCTTTCTCCATTCAATTTCAGAAATTTCCTAAACCTAATTTAGAAAATGTTTCTCCTTTAAGCTTAGATTCAAGCTTGTTGGGTTGGAATTGAAGAGTGATTGTTCTTGCCATTGCTCTATAGCTTCTTCTTCATTGATTTTGTAAAAAGGTGAGATTTTTATCTCACGTCTATGCTTATATCTATCTTTTAATGTTGGGTATGAATTCCTAACACTTATTCATGTGCATTTGATTTTGATTTGGGTTAGTTTTGTGAATATTCCAATTTAGTGTTATGAAAGCCAAATCCTTAAAAATCATAGCTTTGATCTTTGATCATGATTTTGTGATGCATCGAAAAGCTTATAGGGCCGGGTAGTGGATTGGCATAAACCCCTAGTGTCCATTGCTCGTCCGATTTCAATTTGGTGGAGATTTGGCCCTCACTCAGATAGGCTGGGAGGTACTCGAAACAGGCTCGGGTCGACCGAAGTTACTGAGCCGGTCGACCGACCTGCCACCAAAGTGCATAGCAGTTCTCTATCTCTGGTCCGGTCAACCAGCTATAGAGCTCAGTCGACCGACCTGCTTCCCGAGAATTTTTCAGAACAGGGTCCGGTCGACCGAGCTCTAAGGCCGGCCGACCGACCTGTTGCTATTTTGCCTATTTCGCCTATTTTGCGTGGTTTCCAGATTTAATCGATTTGAGTTCTTTCCCTATTTGTTGTTATCATTTGTTATTGACTTTGATGACTTCTTTTCTTCGGGAATTTTAGGAATATCCATTTTGATGGATTCGGTATCGATTTCTTTGGATTTTATTCACGTCTTCGAATGTGAATTTTAGTGATTGATTGTTTCTACAATCATTTTTGTGATTTGTCACATCAAAATATAAAGGTTTTCAATGCTAGTAGTAAATATCAAAACCCTTTCTTCAAAACGATTTCAACACTATTTTATTACAAAGCTCGTTTCTTAAACCGTTTTCCAATCTATTAGTATATACAAACCTTTACCTCACTCGTATGAGAAATCTAATTAAACGACTTAGTAAAACAAGTGGTATGAAACGTTTGCGTTTACTTCGTTGGTTAATTCTTGGACTTGTTCGACTGAATTTCTTGTGACAATTTTCTTGTGGAGATCTACAATTTGCTCGTAAATATTTAAGTTAAGATAGTGGTTATGGGAAGCTAAGCTCATATATTTACTAGCTTAGAGTAATTGACACTTTCTTGATGATCATTGAGGATCATTTTTGTGTTTTAGACTAGCGCTATGCTATGTTTCTTTGTCCACGAAGGGGACGGTACCTCGTTTTATTGAGTTTCATCTCATTTTCATTATAGGCTAACGACCTATTTATTTCTTGGGGTTTCGACCCAACTTTTGTGGGCTAGCGACCCACATTTTTATGGAGTTCGGATCTTCGGGCGTACCTTTGTACTACGTCGTTGTTCCGAATTTTACAAGTTTCAGGTTCCTCGGGCGTACCATTGTACTACGTTGTTGCACCGAATTTTACGAGTTTCAGGTTCCTCGGGCGCACCGTTGTACTACGTCGTCGCACCGGCTCTATGTTAGCGACCATGGGATAGCATCACGTTTTGTGATACATGTGTTGGTGAGTTTTCATGCTCCCGTTTTGTGATAGGCCTCCCCCTTTTTGTGATTGATCGTTTCTACGATCATTTTTGTGATTCCTGGATTTCTATTGATGATTTCTAGAATTTGAATTTCACCAATTTTATGATTGGCCTTTATATGCTATCAATATTTGTGGCTTGGTGAATGAAATAAGGAGTATGACATTCCTTTTTGATCTTTGAGAAGATTTTTGTGATGTTGATTAATCTCTTGTTGATTTTCAATTACTTATTTATCACGGCTTGGCATTGTGATTATTATACGTTTAGTCATATCTCTTATTTTATATCATTTTATCTGATATTTATAGCTAGACTGATACGTTTATTATTTTCTTATTTAATAATACTCGGGTCAGACCGAGATGTTACAGGTGCTTCTGCTTGACTTCTCTTCTGGGATTATCATCTTGACTTTTGAGTAACTACTTAGAGTAGTAGTTTTTGTTGTATACCTTTGAGATATAGACTCCTTGATGTATACATATTCTTTTGTCTAGCACTTGTAACCATTCTTTTGTGATATTGTGGATCTTGTTTGACCACTACTCTGATGTACACTTTCATGTGTTATATTCATATCTTTTTCCGCCTTTGTGATATGGATGTCTGTGACTGATTTGTGTTATGTTTATTTCTATGTTTGTTTCCGAAGAATATATATGGCCACTGTGTAGTAGCCTTGAGTTTGTATCGGCATATCGGACTTCCTTGTACCATCTGACATGTTGGTGCTCGTACAAAGCAATTACACGGATGGTCGCTCCTCAACAGCCTTATTCTCCGTGCTAGCTGACAGCATTACACCGTAATGTTCTTGGCTAGCGTGGGTATAGAGGTGGGGCGTCACAACATAATATCAAATATAACAATATACAACATATATTTACCAAAATAATATATATCCTAACCTGGGAAAACAATATAATAATGCTATAAGCCGTAATCCAAAAACGTACTATTATTCGGGCAATTAACGCTTATTTTATGGAACCAAAAGCAGTAGCAATTGCTTCCATAACCTGCATTTCACTTATGTAATCAAAAAAGTTAACAATTATATAAAATGAAATATTATTTTTGTTTCATCCACTAACAAACAAAGCAATGTCAAACACAACAATCACTTGCAATCACAACATACAACCATCATACAGAATCAACATAATCAATCATTTATTCAAATCGAACAAAACAAATAGTTGTTCGGGTTCAACTTTAAATTGCACAGAATGGAAAATAAACTACTTAGTGCACCATTTACTCAACAGTCTTAGATGAAACTAAATAGATCATTTATTCATCTAAACAATTTTAGAGTATTCTTGTCCCAACAACCATAAACTAAACAAACAACAAATCCAAACAATAAACTAAGCTTGTTAATTTCATTTCATACTATTGTTGTTTGATTTCCTTTTTATCCATATACTGATTTATATTTTTAATTTTACATTATATCTTAAAAATTTTAATTTTTAATTAGATTTCTTTTCATATTAATTCATTTATTTACTGCTTAATTTCATTTATTTACAGTCTTCATCTTTCTGCTTATTTTCAAAATAAATAACTTCAATATTTACTTCAGTCTATAATTACATACTTACAACATTTACCTTCTATCATATTTTATTATAGTAAAATTTCCATTATAACTTAAGTTTATAACAATTTCAACATCAATTCTTATTTATTAAAGAATTTCATTAATTACTTTCATTACCTCAAGTTTATTTCTTGTATAATATCTATTACATCTTCTTATTAACATTTCAACTTTTTAGTATTTGATAAGTTATATATATGCTTTCAAGGATGTAATTAAAACTTATACAAGTTTTACTATCATTTCTTTTAATTATTAATGGTTCAATAATTTATGTCTTTCATTTTATATGATTACCATTTCAAATTTCTTTTAATTTCATTTATAACTTAGCATTAAATTTCTTATTTTAATTACAGGCTCAAATTATCTATTAGTTTCATTCCGTTTCACTACTATACTTGAACTATTAATTATTGGAAACTTAAGAATTAAATACCGGGTTTTATTAAAAATCGTTTAAAAATAATAGATAAATGTATATACTTACGGTCTATATATCCAATTATATTTAAAAAAAATAAAATTCCTATTTGTTTATCAAAATAAAACTGCAGTAAACTACTACAGTGGCTTTCTCACTTCGAAACTCGAAAATGAAGGTCGATGATGCATGCACTCATCACCGAAATTATTTTCGAGCGATAGAGAGGGGAGTACAACTTATTTCTTTCCACAATTTCTTCAAAACAATTCTTTTCAAATTGCATCGAAATATTTATATCAGAAAATACTTCTAATAAAATTATTATTATATTTCAAAATTATTCAAAAGAAATTTCAAAACCCCGGAACCTAAGTTCTAAAATTTCCTATTTCCATCTATTTTGTTTTCAATCTCATTTCAAATATTATCTATAAATTTCATTACATAACAACCAATATATTGCAACCAAATATATATATCATTTATAAAAACCTTATTTTATATATATAGAAAATATAATAGGCAAAATTATTTCATTCACCTATATTAAAAACAAATATTGTGTCGGTCTGTCCTTTAAGTGTTTAGAAATCCCTATTGATGTCATAGCGTCCCATGCATCAACCAGAATTTATAAATACAAAATGGAACAAATTAACATAATATTAATATCTTTTTATAACACTAACAAATAAACTCTCTCATATATACACTCAGCGACCCATCATAGGGTATTACTACCATATTAATATAGAGTCAAACCCCCACAAAGCTAAGGTTTATCGCTAAACCAAAGCTCCGATACCAGATGTAACATCCTGGCTTTTCGCACGCTTTCAATCGACATACATGCCAATTCAAATGATACGGAAGGGCGGATTGTTATGGGGTAAATAAGAAAAAGCAGGGAAAGAAAAACACAAAATAGAATCTCTCAGCGGAACGATAAAATATAATAATAAAATATACAGTTCATGAAGCTGTTTTACAAAACATTTGATTATATTTATACAGTACATATCAGAGTTACACATACCATAGAATAATAATTATGCAGTAGAATAAAATGGTGTAAGGGAATAATATAGTAGATAATAGTACTATAAATCTTCGTCTTCGTCCTCCAGAATAAAATCTTCAAATCCTGAAACGCTTGGGCTGACCCGAACGAATTGAAAAGACAAAATACTCGCGTCTGAACTAAAATATCTCATGTGAGTTAAATCAACAGAAATAAATATGAGTGCAGTAACTTAAGAGATGCTCGGGATTCATATCTCCTAAGGATCCGTTAAACTATTTACTATGCAGTAATATTTCGCTATTATAATAGTGTCTGTTAGTAAAATAAACTTACTTTTAAATAGCGTTAAGGCTTTACATTTTCCACCTTAACACGTAATAATGCCAATAGTCTATACAGTACCGTAATACCTCTTGATCGGGATGCTACCAGAGGATACTCCATAGGTATGACACAAATAGAAACTCGTACAAGGCGCGCCAGGGTAGGAGACACGACACAACTAGGCAATGCCAGGGTAGATATACCAATTACGCTTCCGGGTCGGTGGTAACGCGTAGCTGATACTACCGCCCACCTCGAATAACACCCCCAAATCAAAGAAATCAAAAGTGGCCACCGAATCAAATCCAAAAGTCAAAGTATAATATCGAAGGGATGTGTCCGATCAATGGTGCTACCTCAATTAACCCGTCGATCGCTCCTATTTTAGCCACCTTATGCCAACTCACGGGAGTTGGGTCTACATATTTACCTCAAAGGAAACGCCGCCACCATCCTACTTCATTCTGGAATCTCCACCGCGTACACGGTTGTTAAAGTGGTTTTCGTAGTTGGCAGAGAGTATGACAACTTCCGATCCCGGTCTCTTCAAGAACCAAACGTTATTATAATACCGCGGTCTTTTCAAAATAGTTTATACTTTTTAAAAACCAAAATAAAATATCCATTTCAAAACCACATAAATACGATATCATTTCTATTTTAAAACCTAAATCAATATGATATCATTTTATTTCAAATATATCCTTTTCCAAAAATCATAGCACTTTCAAATCTATATATCTTGAAACCCATAGCTTTGAAATATAACTCCGAATACTTAAATGGTTTAAATACTAAATTACTTTATAAAATCAAATAGCTTCTTTGACTTTACACATAAATTCCAAATACCGATTTGAACCTCTCAATAAACCATTTAAATTCATATATTCAATGCTTTTAATATTCCACCATTTCAAAACTAATTCTTTGATAATTCTATATATATATATATCAAATTCAGTTACTATTATTTAGATTTGAAATATTTGCTTAATAAATCAAATATCATTTAAGCAAAGCCTTTAAATTTCAAATACATGGATGTTTTTTAAATTTTTATTAACTTGATATATTCATTTAAACCAACTCAATATTTATTTAAATCACCTTAAACCAAAATCAAGTTATAAAAATCACACCCTTTGAAAATCTAAATTTTTGTTTAAACTTTCACATCCATTTTATTCAAGTCAAATTCTTAAATCCTTTAATTCAAACCAATATCATATTTATCTTCCAACTTAAATTTTATTTAAGCGATCAAAACTCTATATACACAATATCTAAAAAAGGTACTTACCCATATAATAATAATACAATCAAACTCCGTTATTCACTTATTTTTATTAAAAAAAATTATACGTAGCTTAAATTCAAGAATTTAACTATGTATATAAAATAATATTTATATAATTACAAATTAATATTTATTAAACCGTATATTTCTTTCCAAACCATAGAAATCATTTCAAAATATTTTACATATATAGACCGCGGTGTCTGTATAAGATTTTCTATCCTATGGTCAAGTGATACAGATATTTATCGTTTCAATCCGCAAATTAAAACTAAAAATTACGGTTATATATCATTTCAAACCGCAATCCCGAATGAGATGAAATGTATAACAACTTGCAGATTTTAATCATATAAAATACAACAACCATTTATCCATTATCAATCATCAACATTTATCAAATCATCATCCAATTAAAACAATAACATCAATATAGAACGGATAATAAACTACAGGTATTAACTAACAGTTTATATTCAACAATAACTTAATTAACTCTTTAACTGGCAGTTTATATGCAATAAATAAATAAATAACAATTTAACTGGCAGTTTATATGCAATAAATAAATAAATAACAATTTAATTAAATTAATTTAATTTAACTGGGATGATGAATGAAAATAAGCCAAACAGTTATAAATAAATTTCTAAACACATCATAAATCAATTTAACAAACATAAGAAATTTTAGAAGTTGTGAGTGGGTTAAAACACACATCGAATTTAAATTGAATTCAAATCCAATTTAAACCCGAAAATTCAATAGCCTCAGAATCTGTCCAAACGAGCGTCGAAATCTCCAGAATTTAAGTACGATCCTAACGCAAGAAACCGTGCGTGAATTGGATATCATGAGTGGAAGATATTCGAATTAATAGATTTGAAATCAAAAACAAAAATTAAAAATTAAGAAAAAAACACAACACTCACAAAAGAAATTTGCCACGTCAACACTCCTGAAACACCAATACGCGTGTGCACGAACCAGATTGCTCGACTCCAAGCTGATGCACGACCACCCCTTCGTTGATTTCGCCGCCGCCTTAATGATCTGAGACCAGATTAGAGCCCTCCATCTCGAAGCCTAACGTTGGCCGACCCCACAGAATGCTCGCGCCCCCCCTTCGTCGCTAGAGGAAGCTTGTCGCCGCTGCCTTCTATAGCCAAGCATGGCGAATTTGTCGCCTACAACCCAGACTAACCGCATAGATTTTCACCCCTCGACGACCTCTACGAGTACCTGCCCTCCGATCGACGCCAGAATCAAGATCCACCGTTAATCCTCCACGATGACACACGAACGGCTGGGAATTAAACATAATTTCTGATCAAACGATAAACTAAATCGGAAAACGAACACCACCAGCGAATTACGCTAGTCGAGAGCTTCAACATATATTTTTTCAAATTTTTCTGAGGGGTTGAAATTTTTAGCTTTGGATTTGATTTGGAATTGGATCCAGAATTTGTTTGTCTTCCATTGAGGAGGAGAGAGTTGAGATGTACGTACAGAAAAATGAGAATAGAGGTAGTCTAGGGTTTATAACCAGGTTTATATAGGTAGGTCAGAAATTAGAATAGATGGATCGGGTTGAATATACGCGCCAATGACAAAGTGTCCCAAAAAGCCCGTTTCGACTCCGGAATGAAATCTGGGTCAACCCATATATCAAAATAGATGTTTTAAAATATTTTAAAAGCGATGGAACAGGTTCATGTCCAAATTTCATCATATGAAGAAGTTACGCTAAAATCAATAATTTCAAATTGATTTCAATTGATTTCAATTTAATCGAATTCAGGGCGTTTCACGTTCGTACGATCAAACGACAAATCCGATCGCTACGAAACTTGAAACCCTACAATAATTCACCGACACGGATCCGATGAAATAGGTTTCGTCGAATCCGAGTTAGTGGCCAAAATGGCTATTATTATATTAATTAACTAAATTAAAAATTAGTCAATTTAATCAAATTTTCATTTTCAATTCGATAATTGACAATTCTTATCATTTTAAATTTTCCAAAATCATTTACACCGATTTAAATAAATTTCAGTGTCAAATTAGAGTTGATTAATTCATCAATTCCAATGTTAACCTCACTTTTAATAATTAATTTCATTAAATTCACAAATTATAAATAAAATCCCAAAATTCCATTTAGTTAAATAAATTAATTATTATTCCATTCATTCCTGTCAAATAGTTGGATTAAATATTGGATTCAAAACTATTACATAAATTGCTCATATTATCTTTATTTCAAATAACGTATTATTTAACTATTTCAATTTCGTTTAATTGCCATTAAATTCAATTATTGAATTTTCCATTTCACTTAAGTAAATAATTTTTTATTCCCGATCCTTATAACTCACAAATTGTCCAATATGAATAACCTTACCATTACTTACAAATATTACTTTAATTAACATTAACGTAATATTAAATTATAATTACGGGAACAAATTTCAAAATTTTAAATTTACAAGCTACATACATAGGTAACATACAATAATCATTACCGTTAACCTTCAGTCACCTTAATAGGCCTTTATTGCTTGCAAAACAATATTAACATTTATTTTCATAATGCTAATTTCATTCACTCTATCCGTTACTACATTTATATCCATTAAAGTAATATTTAATTACCTTTATTCGAAATAACCGTTTATCACCAATATACTCTTTATAATACTTGTATGGTTATTCTCCATAAACAATTACCATCCATCCTATTATTTCACCCATTATTTATAATTAAAATCTCAATTAAATTTATTTATCTTGATTTTATCCCTTTATTACACCATTCATTACTTTATAAAATAACATTTTAACTTATCAATGTAATACCAAATTTCATTTTAAGTCCAACTGATTCCAAATCAAAGTTTATACGTATTTCAAACAACTTATTATAATTACTCCCAGAGCATTGGTTTTATTAAATGACCATTTATTAATATTTAATTTCCTTAATTTAATCCAATGCTTACATTTTCGTTTTCATATATTAAATGTGTAGCTACGTAAACGTCTTCATTAATTCCATTGATTTGCATTAACTCCATTCCATAAATCTACATCCAATTACTACTTTTAAATAAGTTTACATTTCTATTAATTTCCATTCACACTTCCGTTATTTTATATTAAAATTATTAAAGTATATCTACAACACAAACATTATGAATACTTATCAACCTGCATTATCCTTATTACATTAATTAATGTTTTATCCCATTATAAATTAATGCGCACATTAATTAATTTATATTTACATCCACTTCTGTTATATAAATTTTGTAGCCAAGTTATAACATTTACATTTTTCTCTTATTTTAATTAATTACCAAATATTCCTATTTACACTCAATTATAACTTTGCAATCTTAACAAATGCATAAATTGTCAATTGCCTAATATATACATTAATTACTATTAAATGTTCTCCATAAATTTATTTACTTGGTTTCAAACTTTTTATTCATCAATTACTGCCCTATAAATAAACTTACGTTTCTATTCAATTTACATTATTTCCAATTAATTGCAATATAAATTTTAAATTGTTAATTTTAATTTCAATTGCTACATCTAATTTCTAACATTCGTTCCAATATAAATTATAAGATTTTTTTTCTTCTTCTTCTAAATTTAACTAAAATCTTATTAATTTAACTCATTTTAATAATCGAATTTTACGGGTCGTTACAATTCCTTTCTTCATATGTATATAAATTTAAATCAAAAACGAACTCTATACCTTACTGCCTAGCCCACGACCACCACAGTCTTACTGTCAAAACACCACTGCACCAGAACATCAACGGCCACTCGAATCGATCGACGACCCTGCCCACTGGTCGCGATGTCGCGCGTGCCCCCCACTATCAATCCACGCAACAACTTGCTTAACCTCATACTTGACAACATGTCCCCACGAAACCACCCTGATGCACATGCCGCCATGCCTACAACCTTCGCCGTGAGCTTCCCCAACCGATGCGCCTGCTCGCATTCCAAATCGCCTCGCGATGACTCACAACCCTCTCAGCCAAAGATTAAGCCACTGTACCACCTCGCTAACCTTCACTACCTAGCATGAACCCCCAGGCCACTCTCCTAATAGCGACGACGTCGTGCTCTGATTTTTGGCCCCTTGCTTTCTTTGCAAACTCGAATTGATTGAGGGAAGATAGTTGATTTGGGATTCTGATTGTTTCGAAGAGGTTTGGCATTTCGATTAGAATTTGAGAGGAAAAGGAAATGCATGGTTTCGATTTATGGTTTTAGCATTCTTTTTCTTTCGAATGGTATATATTATTTATTTATTTTCAAATGAAATCGTTTTTAAATCTCTGCTTCTTTTCTTTTATTATTTTTTTAAACGAAGACGCATGTCTATAGGGAGAACATATGCTAAAAATTCTATACGTGTCCGTGCTAGCTACAGTAGTCAGTGAAATTACATTATTTATGTTTTAAATTCAAATTCAAATTTAAATCGTCTCGAATTCGCAACTCAAAATCTTGACATCCTATCGAGGCATGCTGCTAGGCATGCCCCTAGGTGTTTATAATGTCAAACCCCTATTCTAAACGCAATGGAAAAGGTTTGGAGTCCAAATTCGATCGTATGGAGGAGATAGCTTTTTGGACCCAGTTATTCTATTAAATTATTGATATAGATTTCAGCGCGTTTACATATCGTACAATCTAATGAAAACTCCAAACACTACAAAAATTGAAACTCGATACTAATATACTATTATGGATCCAATGGAACCGGTTTCATCGAATTTCGAGACTATGCCTCAGAAGGCTATTTTTAGGTATAGATTTAAACAATATATTTTCACAAATGAACAAATCACTTTTTGTTAAATTCGATTCTATCACTTCTATTATCTTCAGTATCCTCATTATAAATTTTATAAGCCTTTGAAATATTTTAACATGCTTAAAATCCCAGATTCAATACTTTACCTAATCTCCAGTAATTAAATTCAATATTTAAGTTATCCAATAAATAGCAATATTTGAAACTCAAGTTAGAAACAAACTTTTAAATATTTAAAACCAATTAATTATCCTATTCCAAATATCAAAAATTTCTGATCGTCACAGGGTTCATCATAGATGAAGCATCTAGTAGCACTTCTAGTTCTAGGGATTCTGTTCTCAGGTTTTCAAAAATTGTTTAATTTCCTAGACTTTAAGAATTTTCTGAAATTTCTGGTCTCGTGAAGACTATTTCTTCGTCATTTTTATTGTCAAAATCATGACTGTCATTTATTGCATTGAAAGCGACAGATTTCTTTTATATTGTTTTGCTATGCCTTTGTCTGTAATTATGCATTATAGGACATTAAATTACCTATTAATCCTTTAACTTTCAATGTACCAATATCATTAGCATCTTCCATTGCTAGTGTCTTTTGATTCCACTCTAAATAGAGTGAAACTAAGAACTTTTCTAACTTGGTCCTCTTCAAAAAAGTTTTTACGTAATGCACTATATCTTGAAATCTATAATATATGTCAGAAATAAACTCATTTGGATTCATTTTAAATAACAAAAATTGATTAGTCTTTTTCACTTTACTTATGCCATCATGTGTGCCTTGTGTATTCTCCAAATTTCATATTCAGATTTACAAATAGAGACACTATCAAATTCATTTTTATCTAGTGAACAAAACAAAATATTCATGGCTTTAGAATTATCGTACGCAACTGACTTTTTGTCAACGGTCCATTCTGAAAAATTAGTCGCGGGTTTACTATACTCATTCTGTGTAACACTTCAAGTATCTAAACTATTAGACTGTGAGCAAATTTTCATTCTACATGATCAGTAGGTGTAGTTATTACCATTAAAAAGTGGAGGTCTAACAGTAGATTATCCTTCGACAAAAGTATTAACAAATATAATAATAGTGTTGCTAGCCATTAAAACTTTTCAAAAATCAAATTATGAACTTTTAGAAACCCAGTGTTTTAATACCAAATGTGGGTTGTGGAATTATGGATCTTAAGGTAAACTAAACGCCGGAGGAGGGTGAATAGTTTTTCTAACTTTTGTAAATCTTTTTAAATTCCTTTCATCTTTAACATTGTATCATAGATTTTCAAAATAAAATTATATTAACAATCAATCATAGATGCAATCACAGACAAAATTAAAAGCATTAAGGTAAAGTAAAGAGTTATAGAGACGACCCCAGAGATTTTATGCTGGTTTAGATTTCTCCTACATCCAGTCCTATACAATTGCTTGTATAGATTTTTTTTCAAATGCAATCTTTAACGGGCAAAAGGCAAACGCAGTTACAAGCTTGATTCTGAGGCCACAAGACACACTCATCAATTTTTCGGGCTTAAAGTACACCCACTTGATTTGGTCGGGCTACAAGCACATCCATTTGGATTTTCGAAATATTAAGCATACCCAATTGATTTGAACGGGCTTGAATCACACCCAAGAAAATGCAAATAGAGTATGATTGCTTTTTTGAAGACAATTTCTTGAACTTTGGATTCAATGGATTCTATAGTCTCTTGGACAACACTTTGACCTTTAATTTGAGAGATAGATGATTCAGAAGAAAGTAGTATTGAATCAATACCCAAAAGTAATAATTGATTCTATTTTAATTTACAGAGATTTCATATAATTCAATAGACTTTCAATAGAGTAAGAGGAGGGAAGAAAATAAGATAATAACTGTAAAAAAATCATTTGAAACCTCTTATATATAGTGTATAAATATATGTGTCCACGAAGAATTCCGATGAATAGACACTTCATTTAAAAATTTAAAGAAATGTTTTGTAGCATGTATGTCGACATACCTTCTATACATAAATCGACATGTTTATGTATGTTTATTTTGAAAATTCTTTTCTTCTTTAACATTTTGATAATACTATGTTTTATGAAATATTTTGATACTTTGTAAAAATAATTTAAACATAGTTTATAAAAATTTTAAAATTTGAAATGTTTTTGTAAAATATTTTAAAAGATATTTTGAAAAGATATTTTGTTGAAAGCATAAAAGATAAGAAAATAAGAAATAGAGATCAATGATTGCTACAGGGACTTTAAGTATATTCTGTGACTCTGTACACTGTATTATAGTCTTGAGGTCTTTATATCTTGGTCTTTATACTCATTAGTCTTCTTGTCCATTTCTTGATCTTTATATTATAAAGTCTTCGAATCAATACCAATGTAATATCCTACACTATATACTATACAACTTGGTAAAATATTGCTATCCTTATTTTATATATATGTATGCCGTTGTTTATTAAGGTTCTTATCATCAAAATCAATAACTGAAGGGTTAACAAAGTTCTCATGCACAAAATTTCTCATGATGATTTCAAATAAAGTAATCGTAAGACAACACCTTAATGAGCAAAATTCTTCATGATGACTTTGAATTTAGTCACTGCGAAACATGGTCCATATGTGTAGAACTTCCCACGATGAATTTTTAATATAGCCATCGTGAGACGTAGACATCAAGTATAAAACCCTTCGCGATGAATTTGAGTATGATCATCATGAGATATAAACCACAAAAACTTTCCACGATGGATATTAAAAAAAGCCATCAAGGGACATAATCGTCACATGTATAACTCTTCATGACAAGCTTAAACATAGTCATAGTACGTAAACTTAGGCCTTGGTATATATTGCACATGATGGCTTAGTCTTCAAGCATCAAGTCATCAAGCAGAAACCTATCATATAGCGATGGTTCAGATTCGTTATATAAAAGATATATAAGGCATTAAACCCAAAATGCATAAACTATAAAATGGCGAGAATGGCAACCAAATTTTGATCAAAATAATGATTACAGTAGGAAAAACAAAGAAATAACTAAGGTTGAAATAAATAGCTAGGATTTAGTCTAATCCTTGTAAAATTAAGATTAATCAAGTAAAAATGAAAACTGAGATAATGTTGAAAAAAGCAAACAAATCACTAACAAATATTTACCTGATGAGAATCACAAGAGTAAGATCTTGTTTTGGAAAATATAATGGGACAAGATAGCTTTGATAAATGCAAGAAGAAGAATGAGGGAGGAAGAATCGCTATTTATAGGAAGAGGACGAAAATGAGATAACTATTAAATTAAAAAATATCAACGACCAAGTTAAGGACGTTTTGAACATGAATAAGTTACTTATAGTAAAGTATGAGGAAATCTACAATAAAATAGGTTGGGAAAGTGTCATACCCCAAACATGTTAGTCATTGCAGAATGATAGTGTTAGGAGCCTTCATGAAACAAGCACAAGAATTGTCGCTAAAAGTTCTACAAAGCCTCGCTTGTTATTCCCAAGCATTAGGATGTTGCCATCATTGGTTGTTCCACAAGGCCATCAATTACTATTCTCGGGCATTAGAATAAAACCGTCGCTTGATGTTTCATAAGGTCATCATTTGCTATTCTCAAGCATTAAAATGAAGCTGACGTTGGAAGTTCACAAGGTCCTCACTTGTCATTCTCAAGCGTTAAGGCAAAGCCATCTCTAAAAGTCTAACAAAGCCATTGAGCAGAGTTATCTATAGGCTGACATGAAGAGTTTACATAACTATTTGCATGAAGCTTTTATATGATGATCCTAAAGATGGAGCCATCATGATATGTTTGTAAGTACATCGCTTAATGAAGAAGACGAGCCATCGTGGAAGTCCAACAAAGCCTTAGCTTATCATCCTTCAAGTGGTAAGCAAAGCCATCAGAGAAAGTTTTGTTATGCATTACTAAAATGAAGCAATCGCAAGGAGTTCAATAAAGCCATCGCTTGCTATTTTGGGACGTTTTACAAGTCATCAAAAAGCAATCCTAAAGTAGGAGCTGTAACGACCTGACTTTTTGGACCATTTAAATCAACGATAAGCCACACATGTCAGACTCAAACCATACAAAAGGCCATATTGTTATTGGGGTAGATAAGAAAAAAGAAGCAAAAAAAAACAAATACAGAATCTCGCAGCAGAATGATAAAATATAATAATCAAATAATAGTTCATGAAGCTGTTTTAAAATACATCGATTATTCTTTACAACACAAACATCAGAGTTACATAAACATGAATAAATAAATAAATGATGTGGAATAACATGATGCAGCAGAATAAATATAATAAATAGTAATAGCACAAATCTTTGTCTTCGTCCTCCAGAAATAAGGTCTTCAACCCAGAAATGCTCAGGCTAATCCGAGCGAATTGAAAAAACAAAACACTTGAGTCAGAACTAAAAGATCTTATGTAAGTTAAATCAACGGTGAAATATGAGTGTAATGGCGTCAGAGATGTTTACGGGGTTTGACATCTCTAATCTAGTGTCTAACGTAAGTGTAGCAACTAAAGAATTGTTCACGATTCACGTCTCCTAAGGATACGTTAAACTATCTACTATGTAGTATAGTATGCTACTATAATATGTCTATGTTAAAGTAAAAGTATTAAAATAGCATTAAGGCGTTACCCATATCCCGTTAACACATTTTTATATATACCCATAGTCTATACAGTACCGTAACTCCTCCGTAAACTAGAAGCTATCAAAGGTCACTCCATATGTATGGTACAAAACAAACTCGTAGAATGCACTCTAAGGCATGTGAATACGGCATTCGAGGCAATGCCATGGTGGATATACCAATTGCGGATCTGGACTGGTGGTAACGCGTAGCAACTACTACCGCCCAGCTCGGAACACACTCCCATAATCAAAATCAAGGGTGGCCACCAAATCAATCACAAAGTCAGAATATAGTATCGAAGAAGTGTGCTTGATAGGAAGAATGACCTCACTTGGCCTGGCGTGGCTCCTATATTAGTCACATCTAAGCTGACTTATGGGAGTCAGGGTCACGTCATACCTCATACAGAAATCGTTCGCCAAACCATCCTACTTTATTTCTGGAATCTCCACCACGTACACAGTTGTTAAAGTGGTTTTTATTATTGGCAGAGAGTATGACAATATCCGATCCCGATCTCTTTAACAACCAAACGCTTATTTCACACTAGATGGTTTTTTTACATTTCAAAAAGTCAATTTACAATTTATATTGAAATATCAAGTTCAATTTCAAATCAAATCCACTTTCAAAAATCACATTCACTTTCATAATCATATTTACTTAAATATGTCATTTCACAAAAGGTATCAATTACAAATTGCAACTTAGGTTGTATCATCATCAAGGATTTAAATATAAATACTTCAACTTTACACAATCTGCGATTTTAGAAAATAGTTTAGGTAATTATAAATTGTTTATATAATTTTAAAGTAGTTTAAATTGATCTAAAGTAGTTTAAAGAGTAAGAATAGTTTAAATAGATTCAAATTTGATTTAATTAGATTTTTAAAATGATTTGAATAGATTAAAAATAGATTAGATAATTTAAATTACATTAAGCAGATTCTTAAATAGATTAAATAAATTTAAAATAGATTAAATAAATTTAAATTATATTAAATAGATTTAAAATAGACTAAATAAATTTTGTTTGTTTAAAATAGGTAAAATAGGTTAAATTGGATTAAATAGGTTTTAATAGATTAATATAAATTAAAAATAGTTTTAAATAGATTAAAACAGTAAATTTAATTAAAATAATTTAAATTAGTTGAAATAGATTTCAAAGTTATATCGAAATATTTTAGTAACTCAATTCTAATAAATTCATTTATGATTGACTTTTCAACTTTGAAAATCCAATTTAAATCCTTTGAACTATTCATTAAATCAATTTCAATTTCAACATTTACACTTGGATTAATGGAATAATTCAGTTTATATAAATCGATTTCTATTTCAAAATACCACTTAACTGAATTCAAAATTTAAAGACTCAAAAATCATTTAATTTAACCAATCTGATATCCATATATAATTTTCTACCCTAGAGTCAAGTGATATGAATATCTATCATTTCAATCCGCAATTTAAAATTTTACGGTTATATATCATTTCACATTGCAATCTCGAATTTAATAAAATCCGTAAAATCGCTCGAGTCTGTCTATTCAACCCATAACGATTTTTCTTTAATCTATAGATCAGGTATGTATCATTTCAACCCATAGTGATTTTCCTGATAATAACTAAGGGAACTTACAGAGTGATAACAATATATAAACCAAACATAACATCCAATCATCCAATATCAACAATCAAACATCCACCATAATCATCAGTCAACTCGATCAATGAATATCAATAATTTACTAATTATCAATAACAGGTATTTAATTGGCTATTTAAATTCAATAATAACCTAAATGGCTATTTAATTCAAAATAAATTCAAAATAACTGGAATGACAATTTAAATATACCAAACAGCCATAAATAAAATCTCTAATCATATCATAAATTTAATTTAACTAACATAAGAAATTTTAGCAGTTGTAAGCGGATCATATCACTCACCTTCGATTTCAAATTGAATTAAAATTCAAAATAGGGCCCAAGTTTGAGCGAACTCAGAATTCATCCAAATTAAAGTCAAAATGTTTGGAATTCTAATACGATCCTAGTGGAAAAAACTGCGTGTAAATCCGAGTTCGTTTATAAAAGTTATGTACATTAGAATGATTGGATTTAAAATTTATAAAAATTAGGTAAACAAATAGCAAAAAGACACGTCACATACCAAACATGTCAGCTTCTCTTCCTAGAACCCTAACCAAGCACAAACGATTACGACCAGTCGCCACCGATCGATCTACGCAAATGCCACTACAGTCGTGGCCAACCTCCAGCGTGCCGCCATCGCCCAAGCCCCCACGCCAACGCGGCCACCCGAGCATCACCACGGTGCCGATCGACGTTGATCAAGCAGCAGCCACCACCTATACTTCTATCCCTAATTGAATTTTGTTCTCCAATCTAACTGTCACTTCACCGAACCAACCATCCAATGCACTTCCCTCGTCCATCTCCACACAACGGTAACCTCCAATCGGCGATCCGTCGATGATCATCAAACTCCAATGAACGGCCGAGATAAATTTTTGCAATTCTAGCCACATAGAAACCCAAATCGAAAAACAAGCTGCAGATTTGACTTGTGCTCATTGGGAGGTTCGAATTGATATATAATTTGATAGGGTTTGAAAGAATTTAATTTTGGATTTGAATTTGAAATTGAATTTGCACTTTAGGATTTAGGGTTTTGTTTGTCTGCAATGGGAAAGAGCAGATGAGAAAGAAATATACGTACAGACAATAGAAAATAGAAGGTTTCTAGGGTTTATAATAGGATACTTTTAGGCAAAGCTGAAAATAGAAGAATGAACCAGATCGATTCACATGTTGAATGATAAATGACCCGAAAAGCCAGTTCTAACTCCGGAACGAAAATGGGTCAACTCATATATCAAAATAGATGTTTTCGATATTTTTAAAATTAATGGAATATGTTTCAAGTTTAAATTCGATCATATGAAGAAGTTAGCTTAAATTTAGCTTATTTTAAATTAATTTCAATTGAATTGATTTCTAAGCGTTTCGAGTTCGTACAATCAAACGACAAGTTCGATCGCTACGAAACTTGAAATCCTAAAATAATTCACTATTACGAATTCGATGAAGCTGGTTTCATCAAAATCCAAGACAGTTGCCAAAATGGCTATTTTTACATTAATTAAATTTATTAAATCACATTTTTATATCAAAGCTAATAGCTAATAATTTTCATTAATTTTTGATTGCTTAGACATTTATAATAATTCAAAGTAAATTTAAATATCAATTTTAGTGTTAATTATTTCACAAATTACAGTGTTCAATTCCAAAGGTAATTAAATCCAATAATTTATAATTAATTCCAATAAATTTATTTAATTTGGTTTCGATCCTTAATTCAATCTATTATTTCTCTACATACATATTAAATAGTGTCACATATTTTATTACATTAATAATTTACCAATTTTGTCATACTTTTCATTAACGATAGTATTTAATTACATTAAATTTGCAACAAAACCATTTATCATAATTTTATATTCCAATAGGTTGATCAAACTTGATTCAAATTCTTTTTATTCAGTCAATTGTTATACTATGCATAAAATTTTCATTGGTTACATCCTATTGAATTAACATTCTATCATTATCAATTTAACCTACATTAACTGCACAAATTTGAAAGTCTCTATGCTCTGATACTAAATGAAAGTGCGCAATGGATCGTGTAACATGGATATATGATAATGCGGAGTATACTGATGATAATAATACTGTAAATAGTGCGGAATAAAAAGAAGTATAGTAAAATGACACTAGAGATTTTTATACTGGTTCGGAGCACCATCATACATCTAGTCCCACATTCCTTCTGGAATTTCACTAAAACAACAACCCTTATTTAACCCGGAGAAACAAGTCTATACAACCCTGAGCAACCGAACAGGGACCTGAGCAGCAGAACAGGATTTCGCCTCAACAGCCGAAGAGGACTTCACTTGCCTGAGCAGCAGAACAGGACTTCAATAATTACAGAAAGTAGTTTTGACTTATATGTTCTGGTAACACGGATTTTTCACTTGTAGTACACCCTTCCTATAATCTTGTCCTCGAGCATGAATGCTTGTAGTTGAAGTATATGAAGAATAGAAAGGTATAGTATTGCTTTTATGTAGAATAATCAAGAATATGATACCAAATAGATTTCAGAAATTTAGATCAGAGAATAAGAGAAATCGACTATGATTCGGTGATTTGAAATGAGTTTGGAGTTTGTATCTATAAGTGTTAGAAAGCTACGACAGTTGGTGAAGAGTTTTGATCAAAGTGTTGCATCCGAATCTTTTCGTTAAAGGTTTGCAACTCTTCACAAAAGTCGTGTCTTTTCAAAAATATGGCTGCTATAGAAATTCAGTCGACTGGACTACATGGTCAGTCGACTGAATATTCAAACGAATTTAAATATTCAAATTTAAATATACGTGTACTATGCATATTGCACATTTTACCCAGTGTCAGTCGACTGGATTACAGGGTTAGTCGACTGACCTGGTATATTTTGTGCAATATGCACAAGTTTGTATATATATATATTATTTTTAAACTTTTATAAATTAATTATATGCTTATATAAACTAATATATATACTTTTAATTGAGGAGAGATTTCAAAAATATAAATCTAAGACTCAGATATTCAAAATATAAAATTTGATGCACCAGTTTTGAAGTCTTGTCTTCGTGTAGTATATATTCTCCTTTTGTAGTAGTCGTCAAATCTATGTGTTGTAGGTGAAAGCTCTGTGTCATGAATCAAAACCAAGTCTTAACATTTTTCCCTTTTTGATTGATGACAACATGTAAATAGATGTAGATTTCGACTGTATATATAAAACAACATAAATACTTACTCCCCCTGAATCTCTGACGCTTTGTATCCTGCATTTTTATTAGTAGCAAAAATATTTCTCCCCCATTGTCATCGACAAAAAGGAATAAGCAATATGATATTGTAATGTTACAGATAACATGAAATGAACCAAGAAACAAACATTCACACATTTAATATCCATAGACAATAGCGTTTAGAAGCAAAATAAACTAGAATGGCCACTTAAGTACAAGCCGTATGAATTTAAACAATTGTCTTGAATAAAAGAAAAGGAAATAAATAAACTTTTTACACCATCGGACCCATACCCCTACCACCATCTTCTTCATTTCCATCATCTCCTTCATCACTAGTAGCTTGATCGTCTCCAGAAGAAGAAGTAGAAGACCATGTAAATACGGGGTGCTTTCCTGGATCGCCTAAAGTAGATGTAGAAGTACCGAAAAAGCACGATATGGCTTGCCATAATTTTGTGAAAAATCCTTTTACTTTATCGAGCTTCTTATCCACTTTTTGAATGTTTAATTGAAGAATTTGTTGATTATGGCACATGATATTGATGGCGGCACGTGGTTGAAGTTCTTCATCCGAATTTGTAATTTCTTCTTACTGATATCGAGTGTAAGTTTGACGAGATGGTCGGTGAGAGGACTCACCTTATTGTGGTTGAACTTGAGATGTTTGACGTTGTGTCCATTCTTTAAAGGAAATTATAGGAGGGGGTTGGGCAACAGGTAACTTCATTAAAGCTAGTGTCCGAGCATTTAAGCATCCAACTGTAGAAACTGGTGAATCCAGTTTCGGAATTTCACAAGCTTTGAGTAGACGCATAATATATTCTACATGATAAATTATATTCATTTTGCCTTTGTTAAATCTAAAAAGGTCGTCAAGTATTAAACGAAGCCAATTGATTTTGATGTTTCCAAATATAGCATACAAGGCTCTAAAATTATGCTCATAGACGAGTTCATAACTCCCGGTTCTTGGAGTTACGGTTTTCATTAAGACTCGATGAATTATTCGGGCTGTTGGTCGTAAAGACATTGATTTTAATTGACGCAAATTGTCTTCAAGAAATAAATGGCTAACATGGTCTCTAACCACCAAATCGACATCTATAGTAGACAATTCAACTCCATCATTGTCTGTTTTTAGTATATGAGCCATACGATCTAGAGAAAAGAAGACATGCTTACCACATACTAGGCTCCATATGCAATCTTCTTGATTCAGAACATCTTGATGACCCAAATTGAGATTAACAAAGAATAATTTAACCATAATTTGGTTAATTTTGTGTTTATTGTCGTTAATATCAATTAACGACTCCAAATTGCTACGGCGGGCTAATTCTTTAATATGATAAGGTGAGAAATCACGAAAGTTTACGAATGAACCTTCAAATATTCTAAAATCTTGCATCCTTCTCCATCGCTTTATTGCGGTGTCGTCAAATATCCATCGCTGAATTTGTTCAGTTGAGGGTGGTTGAGATCAGGAGGAGGCTTGGCCTTTTCATTTTGGTGCCATTTAATTTTGATTTGAAGGAGAAAATTTTGAGTTTTATAGAGCTTAGGGTTTAGATTAGTTTGAAAAACTGAATTAGGAAGGAGAAGAAAAGGGTAAAGTGAATATAAAGAGGGGTGAAAGGGTAGGTGGAAACGTTAAAAGCCTTTCAGATCTACGACTCAGTTGGCTAGTGCAGACGTTCAGTCGACTGAAGATGAAGGACATTTATTCCCATCCTTCTGGTCCAGTCGACCGAGGGCCTGTACCAATCAACTGACCAGTAGTAAATTGTGTCATCGTTTCAGCGTCAGTCGACTGGTGCAGGAACTCCGTCGACTGATGCAGAAGATTGATTATGCTCAATCTTCTCGTCTAGTCGACTAGGAGTCTGCTCCAGTCGACTGACCTGTATCAGTTTTCATAATGAATTTATTATTATATAAAATGAGTATTTCTTATTTATTCCATTAATATAACTTTAATTTATTTTTGAATATGAATAATTTTTATTTTTAAATTGTGTGTTTATCAGACGGGAAATAATTTTATTGCAAAGATATATAAACGTACATATTAGAAGAAATTTATTAAGCATACAACGAAAGAAATTATTAAACACAAAGATTATTTCTTTGGGCTTGGTGTTTTGGATTCTTTCAGCTGTTTCCGACGAATGTTTGAAGCTTCATTGCGATTCCATGAATTTGGCGAGTATGGGGGTCATGGAGCAGATGAAGTCGAAGGGCGTCGAATTGGTGAAACATTGTTTTCGTCTATAGGGTGTGACGAAGCCCCGTAGAATTTCATTGCAATATGTTCGATTATACCTATACGTCTAGAGTTAATTTTCTGCTCATGATATATCTTCCGTTGAAGCATTAGAGACTCCTATTGATAATGATGAAGATCATCGTTTTTTGTTTTGTGCTTGGTAAGATATCAATGGTCTTTTTCCCTTTTTTTTCCAGGTGTGTATCTGGTATGGTAAGTTGATGATGTCGAACCTTGGTGGTTTGGTGTGGCAAGGATTTCAATAGAATCGGTAGTGGATGATGTTGACATGTTTGTAAAGGCTGATGTTGATTGATTTTATATTTCAGAGAATCGAGTAATGTATTTTTTTGAGTTCTTAGTAATAGGAAAATGTTGCTATTTATAGTTGTATATGTAGAAAAAATAGGATTTGGATTGATGAATCTTATTAATTTTAGGCTAAATGTATGTAGAGTCAGTGGAATTCTGTTGGCTGTGATTATTTGAGCAGTTATAATATGTATAAAGTTAATAATACAGAAATATAGTAGTATAAAGATAATTATTACATATACAGTAGTATAAAATACACGTAACTGTTCAATAAGATGGCCATAAGAGAGTAGAACAGAAAATATAAATAGCTCAGGTGGTTAAGACACCTGGGTTATTCATAATAGGTCACGAGTTCGAGTCTCAACATGGTCAGAATTTAAAAAAAAAATATTTTTGACTTTTTAGTTAAAAATTTTATATTTTTATTTATATATCTTTACTTGAGATTGTCCTAAGTTCACGTCACAATTTTATAAACGTATTTTCTAATAATGGTTTAGTAAAGATATCTGCTAACTGATTTTTTGAAGGTACGTAGTTTAGATTTATTATATCTTTTTCTATATTATCACGTAAAACGTGATGCCTAATATCTATATGTTTAGTTCTCGAGTAATTTACAGGATTTTTAGATAAATTTATTGCACTAGAATTATCGTAGTAAATTGTTGATTTTGATAGATTTATTCGAAAATCTTTAAGTGTCTGTTGCATATAAATCACTTGTGTGCAAGCTAGTGCTGTAGAAATACATTCAACTTCACAAGTTGATAAGGAGACACAGTTTGTTTCTTACTGAACCATGAAATTAACTATTTACCGATGAAATGACATGTACCACTTGTGCTTTTTCTATCCGTTCGTGATCCTCCAAAATCAGCATTGTTGTATGATACTAATTCGAATGAACAATCTTTTGGATAGAATAGTCCGAAATTTGTAGTTTTACTAAGATAACGTAGTATTCGTTTTACAGCACTTAGATGTGATTCTTTCGGGTCTGCTTGAAATGGAGCGCATAAGCATATACTCATAATGATATCTGGTCCACTTGCTGTTAAATATAGTAATAATCCTATCATACTACGGTATATGTTTTGGTCTACATTTTTGCCGTTTTCAACTTTATCAAGATGTGCTGTTATACTCATAGGAGTTGGTTTGGCAGAAGTGTTTTCCATTCCAAAACGTTTAATAAGATTATTACAGTATTTTTCTTGATTAATAAATATTCCATTTGAAACTTGTTTAATTTGTAGTCCTGAAAAATATGACAATTATCCCATATGAGACATTTCAAATTCTTTAGTCATTATTTCCGAGAATTCTTTACATAATTCATTATTAGTTGAGCCAAATATAATGTCATCAACATATATTTGAACTATTAATATATCATTTTTAGATCGTTTTATAAATAGTGTTTGATCTACTTTTCCTATTTCGAATCCAGAATTAATTAAATAGCTTTTAAGACGTTCATACCAAGCACCTGGTGCTTGTTTAAATCCATATAATGCTTTCTTAAGTTTATATACATCATATGGATATTTTTCATGAATAAATAAAGTAGGTTGTTCAACATAAACATTTTCTTTAATATAACCATTTAAAACTGCACTTTTAACATCCATTTGATAAAGTTTGAAATTATTAAAACACGTGTATGCTAATAAGATTCGTATTGCTTCTAGTTTAGCAACCGGAGCAAACGTTTCTTCTAGTCTATCCCTTCTTATTGGTTATATCCTTGTGTTACTAGTCTTGCTTTATTTCTAGTTATACTTCCTAATTCGTCTGCTTTATTTTTATAAACCCATTTAGTTCCTACAACCGTCTGATCGGTGGGTCTGGTTACAAGTTCCCAAACTTCATTTCGTTTAAAATGTTTTAATTCTTCTTCCATAGAGATAATCCAATTTTCATTGGATGATGCCTCTTTAGTGTTTTTAGGTTCTATAGTAGATATAAATTCTACATTACTCATTAAGTTTAATTGACTTCTAGTTCGAACATTCGAATTTATTTATCCAATTATATTTTCTGTAGGATGATTTCGTAAAACTCGTCGCGGAGATCTTATTGTATTCGTAGTATTTCTATTTTCTAAATTATAAACAATGTTTTCATCTTCTATAGACAAAATGATATCGTCATCGTCATTCGAATTGTTTATAACTGTTTTTGTTTTATTGAGCAAGTCATTGTTATTAATTGAAGTAGAAGCATTTTCATCAAAAGATACGTGGAGTGATTCTTCGATAGTATTTGTTCGCTTGTTAAAAATTCGATAAGCTTTACTTTGAATTGAATATCCAAGAAATATTCCTTCGTCACGTTTTGAATCGTATTTTCCAAGATGATCTTTAGTATTTAATATAAAACATTTTGATCCAAATATTTTAAAATAAGATATGTTTGGTTTTCTACCTTTAAGAAGTTCGTAAGGGGTATTTCTGGTGAGAGGTCTAATAGAAACACGATTCAAAACATAACAAGCAGTTGAAACTGCATTTTGTAATATGCTTTCATTTGATAAAGTTCTTGCACATTCTTGTAGAGTCCGATTCTTTTGTTCTACAACTCCATTTTGTTGTGGAGTTCTAGGTAATGAAAAATTCCTTTCTTTTTACAATAGTTATCAAATTGTATATTTTCAAATTCTCCTCCGTGATCACTTATAATATTTTTAATTTTAATACCTTTTAAGTTTTGAATTTGTTTAACAAAAATTTTGAAATTTTCAAAAGTATCGCTTTTATTTTTCATAAAAATAGTCCACGTACATCTTGAAAAATCATCCACTATTACAAATACGTATTTATTATGATTTATGGATTGAATTTGGGTAGGGCCAACTGAAAGTCGCTATGCTCTTATACCAAATGAAAGTGCGCTATGGATCATGTAATATCGATATATGATAATGCAGAGTATACTACTGATAATAATACTGTAAATAGTGCGGAATAAAAATCAGTATAGTAAAAAGACACCAGAGATTTTTATACTGGTTCGGAGCACCGTCCTACGTCCAGTCCCAGACTCCTTCTGGAATTTCACTAAAACAATAAACCTTACTTAACCCGGAGGAATAGGTCTATACACCCCTGAGCAGCCAAACAGGGACCTGAGCAGCAGAATAGGATTTCGCCTCAATAGCCGAAGAGGACTTCACTTGCCTGAGCAGTAGAACAGAACTTCAACAATTTACTGAAAATAGTTTGACTGATGTGTTCTAATAATACAGATTTGTCATTTGTAGTACACCCTTTCTATAATCTTCTCCTCGAGTATAAATGTTTACATTTGAAGTATATGAAGAATAGAAAGGTATAGTATTTCTTTTATGCAGAATAATCGAGAATATGATATCAAATAGATTTCAGAGAGTTAGATCGGAAATAAGAAAAATCGATTGTGATTCGGTGATTTGAAATGAGTTTGGAGTTTGTATTTATAAGTGTTAGAAAGCTACGAGTGTTGGTAAAGAGTTTTGATCGAAGTATTGCCTCCGAATCTTTCCGTTAAAGGTTCGCAACTCTTCACAAAAGTAATGTCTTTTCAAAAATATGGCTGGTATAGAAATTCAGTCAATTTGACTACATGGTCAGTCGACTGAATATTCAAATGAATTTAAATATTCAAATTTAAATATACGTGCACTATGCATGTTGCATATTTTACCCACTGTCAATCGATTGGACTACTGGGTCAGTCGACTGACCTGGTATATATTGTGCAATATGCACAGTTTTATATATATATATATATATATTATTTTTAAACTTTTATAAATTAATTATATTCTTATATAAACTAATATATACTTTTAACTGAGGAGAGATTTTAACAATATTAATCTAAGACTCAAACATTCAAAATATAAAATTTGATGCATCAGTTTTGAACTCTTGTCTCCTTGTAGTATATATTCTCTTTTTGTAGCAGTCGTCAAATCTATGTGTAGGTAGGTAACATATACTAATTGTCACCATTAACTTTTAGTCGCATTTGCATGTTTGTTATCTACACACAAGTGTAGTAGTTATTCACACAACATTCATTTTTTCCAATTTACAACTTATTACGTACTATTTAATTAATACAACATTTAAATTATCAATTGCTTTTTTAATTCAGTTATTAATTAATACATACATTATTACACAAAATTTACAATTTAACCAATTATAACCTTTTTAATCCTTTTAATTAATTGAACTGCATTTAAAGCAGTTATCAATTACCTTAAATTAATACTGTTTCATTTTGATTCCAGTCATATTCTTATTATTCAATCGTAAATTTTTATGTCTTCTAGCATTAAATCACAAACTTTATTAAATTAACAATTTTTAATTATCGAAAATTACGGGTCGTTACAGGAATAAAATGAGGTGATTTGAGCCTTCGTTAAAGGTTTTCAGGAAATTTTCCTTCCTAATTCACGACCTACAATCCATCACAAATCCATGTCATCGTGATTAGTTAAATCAGTCACTCTTGTTTTTAGACAAAAAGTTTGACCCATCATGGAATATTTTAAGCGGGCTGCCACATGTGATCTTATATCAAGGGCTGTCATCGAGTAAATGTGACACATGTCATATTCAATCGTGTGCCACTTGTATTAAACTTAGCTGCCGACCTTCAATGGGTGTCACATATCAAGAATCCAATAGTGCCAAATCCCTATAAATATAGAGGTAACTCCCTCCTTAAAAAAAGGCTTGAAAAAAATTTCCTAAATCCTCCTTCTCCTTTATTTCCATTTTTCTTTTAACTTTGTAAAAGAGCTTTGAATTAGGGATTCATGACCCGTAAAGAAATTTTCAATTGAATATTTTGTAATAAAGGACTATAATTGGCCTTATTTGCATAATTAACTTCACTGAACATATGATTAGTTTTTACAAGGGATCCTATTATAATCATGTTCATCGCTTATCGTCGCATACCTTTATTTATTAACGAGTCCAAATTTCACTCTAATAACCGGTGAAATGATATAATGTACAGTGCATTTTGATGTTTGTATTGGAGACATAGCTAAAAAAATTTAATTAGAAGTATTGTTATATGTTTTGTTTCTGATTAAGGTTTTTGTTTGAAAATGAAGTAAGCGTTTTAATGATTTCAGAAGGGGGTATTTCATACCATAAATGGATGTGTTTGAATTTTGAACGCCATCCCTTGAAATAACATAAGTCAAGTTGTTCTAATTAATATGCACATCACGTGTAAAGCATGGTTGAAATTATTGGTCAAGCATCGGTTAGATTAGTTTATGCTTGTTAAAAGTATATCACAAATGCGCTTATGCTTGCTAAAAGTATGTGATGCTTAGATTAGTTTATGGTTGCTGAATGTATAGCACAAATGCGCCCATGCTTGCTAAACATATGTAAGTTTGTGCATAAAAGTTGTATAGAAGTGGATGCATTATTATTATATGTCATGTTATAGTTGTTTCCCCCATGTTTCAAGATGCATTTTTGGAGATGTAAATGCGTTTCTACATAGTGAAAATTTCAAAATGCTCTTCATACAAAGAAGATTCGATCAAAATTTTCTAGAATTCACAATACTTAGAAATTTCTATTGCTTCATGTATGAGAAGAGAAAACTTTTTTTAAAGATAAATGAAATCTACGGGATATAAAATAGTAAAAGTGTTGATAGCCTTTATTAGAAGAAGCCACATAGGGATATTGGATGATATGTATTAATAGGTGATGTTTTGTGATGTATGAGTAGAAGAAAAGATAATTTTCTCAAAATATGGTGTGCATCGATACGATGGGTAAAAATGCGTAAGTATAGGTTAATGTCCAATTATCGAATGCTCTTAACTGAAAAATCTTATGCTTGCTTTGATTGCTATGCATTGATGGTTGTTTGTCTTTCTTAATTATTGGCTGACGCTTAAGTCTTAAATTTTATAGGGTGGAGAATGAAAGAAGTTATTAACATATTATAGATTTCCTTTAAGAATTATGAGGATATAATTTTCTTAAGAGAGTGTATAACAATCGGTAATGAGATGTAATAAATTTGATATTTAAAGTAAAAATTTAGCATTAAATTAAATTAAATGATGTTGCTTAATAAAGGATTTGAGATAATTCTATATATATAGAAAAATTTATGTAAGAATGGGAAGTTTAAATCTATGTAAATATATGTATATGTATACATTGTTTTATTAGGATTTGGAATTTAGTTGAATGAGATTAAAATATTGATTGAGTTGAAAATGTAAATGAAAGAGTGATTAATTTAGATTTTCAAGTAAAAGATTATGAAAGATGTTGAAATTTGGTGAAAATTAAGTCCTTTATTAATAATAATCTAATAAATATGTGAGGTGTATTTTTAGGTTAATACAACAGTTTGTAATTTAAATTGGCATAATGTGAAGTAATTGATATGTGAGGTCTTTGATTTCATAAATAATAAAGTAATAATACTAACCATGAATTTGTTATAATAAACTCATTTTTATTATGGAAACATGTAACGACCCGAAATACTCGATCCCAAAAATTCGACACTAATACATTCATTGTAGAAGTGTCGAGCATCTGAATGCCGGAAATTCCATATTATTAGGGTTGAAAAGAAATGAGGTAGAAGAAGAAACAGAAAAAAACAGCACAAAATCGCACATTCGTAGCGGATTAAAATATAACATCGAATAATAGCATTTTACAATGAAAAGCTATAATTGTTAGTTTACATTCAATATATCAGAGTACAATTCATTCACAAATAAACTGGACAATTATAACAACTTGTCCCAGACTACTAACTCAAATTCAAAGTGGAAAATACTCCATACGTTCCTGCCATCCAGCTCGCCTCCCGAGCTCCAGAACGTCCTTACCTAAAAATCTATAATACTTGGTCTGACCCGAGCATTGCATTGAATTAACACCCGGGTCAGGCTGGAAACCAGTTTGAGTAAACCCATATAAATTGAAATACTAAGTTGTAAAAACTTCTTTGAAAACCAGGGTAACTTGTACTCCACTACGAGTTCTTAACTTGTTATAGTCAACCACTTATTCCACAAAGTAATATCTAAGTACTATTACTTAGTTTCAATGGTCTAGTATACTTAATTTATTTCATTCTAGCCTATTTGATTCCATAGTCAAATCTATAAAGAATTATAGATTTACTAATCGAAGTGGTTTCGGATATCGCTGACTTCCTACCCCGGTCTCTTCGAATCCAATACCATCTTAAGCAAAGTTGTTTAAGTGAATATAATTCAATTTAAATACAGGATGTCAAATATTAAAGTAACTCATCACCGATAATTAATCCACATTATCACAGTTCAACCCAAACATATCATATCATAGAATATCACAATTTATTAGACTAGAGACGTTAATCCAAACATTTACTACAATTTAATCATCCATAAGCAAGATTAATTTGTCACCCAATTAAATTAATTTAATTAACACAAAATGAATTAATTATCTTTGAATCCTGCTTGATTAACATTTATTAAACCATTTAATCAATTATTGAAATTAATTGATTACTCTTCAATCATTTAATCGTTCACACAATTAATTAACCTTTAATTACTTACATTAATTAACGATCCTTTAATTACTTTCATTAAGTAAGTATCCTTAAATTTCATTAATTAATTATCCTATAATTACTTAAGTTAATTAATTACACCTTAATTACTTAAGTCCTTAGTTAATCTAAGATAAACCATTAGCTTAATTAATTACTTAATTAAATCATTTAAATCTTATTTAATTTAAAAGCTTGAGATTAATTTTATTATTAACATACAAAATCATTTAAGATATTCTTGATTAATTAAGGATTTATATACTTACCATAATCCCTTCTTAATTCAATCATTATTAAATTACATATGGAAAAACTTAGAAATTAATTACAAAATTAACCTAATATATAATAACTTAAAAATAATAATTTTAAAACATTTAACTTTAACAATTAAACTTTGAAACTTTACTTGGAAACTTTCATTCTTTAGCCTTACCTTGTTTACAATTTACTTTGGTTTTGAAAACTTTGGAACTTTTATAATTCTATGTTAACATACAAATGAGATAAAACCCAAGCCAAACAAACAAAAACCCCGAGCCACCCCCGAGCTACTCACGTCCTTTATTTCTTCGAGACAAACCACCAATGACTTCGAGCCTGACTCGTGGAAACCTTCATCCCCAATCCTTCAAACAAGACCAGACACCATCATGCACACATGCACGTGCACCTCCGGCCTGAGCAACTCCGACCCTCGATGAGACGTACAACAACTCGTCGATCATCTCCTCTGACGATCCAACCACCCAAAGCGACGAATTCGCCTGAGAAACAAAATCGAGCTAGTCGATCCTAACCTGGAACCCAACTCGATCGACGAAAACCACTACGCGCCATCGATCTCGATCACCGAAAACCCCGCTGATCCACCAAGATCTACGTCACGAACCCAAGCTTCGATCCCCCATGTTCCCATCGATCCAATTCACTTTGGACGTCGCATTAGCTCAAGAACCAACATCGACCAAATTGGTCGATAAAACCCTAAATCAACTTCGCCAAGCCGCTCCGACCATCTAAAAATCCATCTACCATTTTTCTTTTGACCTCCATTCTTCCATCCATCCCCAGCCTTGATCACGTCGCCTTCTCTCCCCCAATCGCCACTAATCGACAGAGAACCGAAAACCATTCAACTCAAGAAACTTGACAATTATAAACTTAAAAATCATGAAACCATTATCAAAAATCATTATTTCCCAATATGAATCGGATTGTAAAATCAAAACTTGATTTCCAGACATACAATTTTTGACTTATATTTGGTTATCACTGTTATTTTCTTATTCCAGTAATATATATTGTTAATTATACTTTAAAAATATTTTTAAATGTTGGATCTGGTAAATATAAACAAATTCCTTTTAAAGATCATAAGCTATAAGAGATTAGAAAAGAAGAAATTTATTTTTGAACTTATTTTTAGCCTGTTAATATCAAACAGAGTATGCATATAGGTATTCATAGACACGCACAAGTATATACACATAGTAATTTACTATATTCAAACAAAATACCTCCATACAGATCATATTTACAATATCACTTCATAGATTTAGAACATGCATCAAAGTATAACTTGATTTAAGCTTTTTTTTAAAAATTGTTTACTCACTGATTTAAGAAAACAGAGGAGCCCAGATATTTGTTTTTGAATTCGAGAATATGGAAACTTGAAACTGCAAGCTTGATCTTTGAAAACTGGAAAATGTTTCGATCTGCAACTTGATTATTGAGATGATCTTGCTTCTTTGCTTTGATTAACTGATTGTTTCAGGTTTGAGGTTTGAAAAGAGTTGTTGCTTAAACTTTTTAATCTTTGGTTTGAGTTTCTTTTTAGTTTCCAAGTTTTAGATTTTTTCTTTTAGTTTTGATTTTGAATGTGATAAAGAAAATGAGAAGAGAAGAGGTAGAGTGATATATATAACTTGTTTCTTATATTTTTAAAAATACAAGAAAATGTGACACTTGTTACATGGCATGTTACTAAGCTTACACATGTTTGTGCATGTTGCATTTTGCTCACACTGGTTAAATGCATGTATTAATATTTATAATATGTTTTTACGTCTTTATATTTATTTTTAAGATATTTATTTTTGGTGTTTTGAAAATATAGAATTTTAACTTTTAATAAATTTTGAAAACTATTATATTGAATTCAAATCAATGCTTCCAAATCATAATATATATATATATATATATATATTATAATTAGAAATATCTTACGTGAATTTTTTTTGATATAAATATATTCATACTTTTACGATGTTCTATATATTCTACATCTCATGGCATATATATACATATATATACGCACACTGTCACGATTTGAAATTCAATGTTCGAAAATTGACACTAAATACCTCACTGGTATTCGACTGCCGAAAATTCAAACATCGAACTCCAGTCAAATGAAGCTTATAACAACATTAGATGAATATAAAACAGTTGAAACAAAATGAATATCAAGCATTACATCACAGATACAACATCATCATAATATTCATTACTACATTAGAGTGTTCTTATACATATATCACAACTCCAAATAGAACAATAGAACAACAAGTGATCATATGCCAAAAAGTCTTTAAAGGAATGAAGCAATAGTGAACTTCCAAAACTAAGCACCTTGAGATCCAAAGGCTTCCGAAAATCGATAGCCTCCATAATACTGCTAACACCAAAACACGGAAACCTGCTACTAGGCTGCCCATGTGGAAATTTTGGGCACGTAGAGTTTAAAAGGAAATAATAAACTCCGGGTCAGTCATGGGAATGGTATGAGTAAACACAAATAGTTGCTTTTAAATAAAACAGGATTTATAAAAGAAAAATCGTTATGCTTTTGGAAAATGAAACTACCATAATACCTCCCGCCACACACACAATGCAATCGCAGAATTAGAGGAGATATCTTGTTATGATAGTCAAATATGCTTGATACGAGAAAAATTCTTTGATATTATTACTAGTGCATAGTGTAGAAAATCATTTTGAAAGTATAATATTAATCTTAGCCAGCATAGACATTCTGTACTATGCCTACTATAGCTACCATCTAAACAGTAGTGACAACCATAAGTAAATGGTAGGTTATACAACTAAAACCGTACTGGGTTCGTATTGGAAATTGAATTTCCAACAAATGGTCAGGCTAAGGAACTTCCTACTACCACATGGGTACACCTCTGGAGGGACGTCCGGAGAACCTACCTGGTTGTCTGCCAACACAAGGCCGGGTTACCTCTGTAATTATGTAACTATTACTCGAGTATGCCACCCTTCGGTTGTTTGCGACCTTTATCCGAGGTCCCTCTACCACAAAGCAACAACAACATAGTAATGAGATTGCAGCAACCACATATGTAAACTATCTGGGCTCCATACCATGATACCACCTTTTTACAGAAGGAAATGACATACCCTAAAGGGTGCGACCCTCATAACCTTGCCGCATCTTTCCTTTTTTGACCATTTTTGGGGTGTGAGGTCTGGTAAGGTCTCGTCCACAAAGCTACGCTTTACATGAAAGCCATGCTTTGATCACAAATGATCAACAAATGATCATCAACACACAGCAGCACTTAGCATGCCACACTACCAAATTGGGAGTATACCACTGATAACCTTCAGTTACATATCCTCTGAGCTCGTACATCTCAGAGAAGGGTTTTAAGCTAAGAGAATAAATTCTTCGCCACCAACAGATATGTATTTGAAAGGAATCTGCTTTATATCTCAAAGTGTAGCGTCAGACACACAACCATACATGTCTGTTCCAGATTCGAACAGAACCGAAGGCACTTCGTCCAATAAAGGAAGAAGCCCTTGTAAATCTGAGTATCCACAATCCCGATTGGACTCCCCATCACATGTAGAGATCTCTATACCGGAGCAACTCAGTGCAGAGACATTTGATAGGTTATCCTATCGTTTTCGAAGACACCCGGTCTTCAACACCATCTTCAAATGCTATTAATTTCATCGTATCATTATTCGGAATGGGTTATATGACACAAAGGTCCTCTCCCGACTAATCCAAATAGTGAACGGTTAATTTTAAAACATGTGGATGCATCAATTATAAAGATTCACATTGAGGGTTCGATGTGGGTTTCGGATAACTAAATGAAATTTGACTCCCTGTCGCTGCGATGTTTAAATGTCATTTTACGGGCAAAAGGGTTTTCACAGAAACAAAACACAAATCATAGTTTAGCACAAAGCAATTCACATCACACAGTATCACAACCACAACAGAAATATCAATCCAGTGCACCACAATAGTTAATTATTTTCAATCAAGGTGAATGCGATTTAAATGAATTAACCATATAACTATTTTTATTGATTATTCTAAATCAATGATTAATTATGATAAATTAATTAAATCTTAATCAACTTTATTAATTAATTATTCCTTAATCAATTAACTTCATTAACTACTAATTATTAATTAATTAACTTTAATTATCTAATTAACAATTCTTAATTACAAATTAGTTAAACACTTAATTATTAATTAACCAATCTTGAACTGCAAATTTTAAATCCCTAATTACTTAATTAATTATAATTATAAATTAATTATAATTATAAATTAATTAATCATTCCAAATTACCCTTTTTTAAACAATTAATCAATAATAAGTATTTATCTTAATTCACATTGAAAAAATCTTCCTTAAACTTTGAAATCAATTTATTACTAACTTGAAAACTTTAATGGTAATTAAACTTAACACTCAACTTAAGTTAACTACTTAATTAAAACATTAATTGAGATTTAAAACATTCTTACATATTCACTTAGTTAATTACAACTTGAAATAAATTCCTAACTCAAAATAGTCAAACATTAGTTACTTCATTAGTACTAAAATTTGTTTAACAATGTTAACTTTGAATTTTTAAGGCTTAACCCCTTTTTGAAGCAAACCCGAGAATGCCCAGATTTTACTCGAGTAAACACTCGAGTTTTCCTCCTATTTTCACGAGTCGCCTCTCTTTCCTCACGTACGCTCTTCTCTTCTCTTTTTTTCCAGTTAAGTTGAGTTAAGTTTAAGTTTAAACTAAAGTATCATGTAAACTCACTCACGCACCTAGGTTCACTCGAAGCAATCCACCATTTTACTCGAGTAACAACTCGAGTCGCTCACCCCCAAAAGCTTCTGACATCAAACGACATCGTGCATGTGCACGGTGTCGCGCCGTCCCTCTCGCGAACTTCACGACCTCCGGCAAGTCGTGAATAACCCCTATATTCGATTATCACCATCAAATCGACGCCAAAGTTTCCAATTCGAAATTTAGCATTTCATACGAAAAACTGTAACACAACTCTCCTCAGCAAATCACCTCGCCCAAGTTACTCCGACCACCGGAGATGCTCCAACTCCATCCTCACTTCGCCAGCCCCCTATTCTTCCATCCCATCGAGTTTCGAGAAGCTTGATCCAATAGAGGAGACAAACTCGTCTCGTTTTCTGACTGTATCAAATTCGAGCCTAAAACCCTAAATTGAACTCGTCCCACCAATTTGTCCAATAGAAAAAGTATTCGACAATTTTCTTGAAATTATCAATGGCCAACCAAGTTTCAAGCAAAATCTTAACATTCCAAATTGACTCGATCATCGAAAAATGATTAAATTGCATATTCTGTTCTACTGTGAACCGCTCGTGGCGTTCACAACTAAAAATCACCATATTAGTTTTAAAAATCCTATCTTTGGCTGTTAATTCAAGTTATATAATCAAATCAACAATTTAAAATATTTGAATTAATCATATGATTCCCTTTTTACTGTAAACTGAGTTTATAGGGTCCATATTCCACTATCAAGCTTCAAACAAATTCTAGGCTGTGATTTAAGTTTAAACGAACTTATTTTGTTTAAAAATCCTAAGTTTAAAATGTTTCTATGAAGATTTATTAAATTTTTCTCTACTTTACTTTACTCTGTAACCAGAGATTAAGAAGAACATACCCTATATAATTCGCAATACAATAGAATTACACAGAACTTCTTATTTACAATATACAGCAAAACTTAAGTTATTCATGAATCAAACATACAAATAAAATAGTTTGTTTACTCACCTGAAAAGTTTGAACATAGAACAACTTTTGTTTGAAAAAAAATGCAGTTTTGAACTTCCTGTTTTTGTTCAGCAGATTTGTTTTTGAGTTTGTAAATGTAGTGATGCTTATATTTTTTTTTCTTTCCTCTGATTTGCTATGTTATGTTTAAATGAGCAAGAACTAATATGGATGTGTATATATAAAGGAAACAATTTTGTATAATGGTAGGTATTATCTAGTATGAGCTTATTTCTTTGGTCAGAGGTTTTTCATTGACCAGGTAAGATTTTTTTTCCTGAAATTGAAATGATTTCTACCATTTCGAATGACCTTATTTTTGTGCTGGAGGTGATGGCATTTAACGAAATTGTTCACATTCCTGTTTACATACTTATGCTATTTGATTTTTTTTTATATGTACAATTTAGTTTTTATACATAGATATTTATTTTAGCCTTGCATACATTTTTGTTTTTATTATCTTGCATACACCAAATTCACATACATCAACTTGTTTGGTTTTACTTTACCTTTGTGCTTAATATAAAAATTATTATATTTATTTTTATATGTTTATCTTGTGTTGCTTCATACAATAACCATTTAAATATTTATCTTCATATATATTTTTTTCTATTTTAAGCTTAAACTATCTATACTTAATTTATATTCATATATTTTTATAATTTTTAATATTAATAATATTTTTTTTTGAAACTTTTCAAATTAAATTCCAAAAGTTCAAATAAGTTACCAAATTTAAATTAATAAATTTTGGGATGTTACATGTATCCCCCCTTAAGAAAATTTCGTCCTCGAAATTTGAAAAAGAAATAAAAGCAAACAAAGAATTTACCAATTCAGAAAAGGATAGAGAAATGGCTTACCAGTTTAAGCCGAGATATCCACTCTGCAATTGGGATATGATTTCTGCATGCTATCTTCGGTTTCCAAGTGCAGTCCTTTGGATTGCCACTCCACTGTACTTTTAACCAGTTTTACAACTTTGTTTCTCAATTGCTTATCATCACGATCTTCAATCTTTATCGGTTCTCTTTTAGTTGTAAAATTGGGAGTGATTTCGAGATCCTGCTGAGCAGTTTCTTCAATAATACTACCTGGATCGTGCACATACTTCTGAAGATTAGAAATGTGGAATACATCATGCACGCCACATAACCAGCTAGGCAACTGCACTCGATAGGCTAAAGAACCAATCCTCTCTAGAATAGGAAAAAGAACCAATATACCATGGTGCTAGCTTACTGGACTTCCTAAATCTTAATACTCCTCGCATTGGAGATAATTTGAGAAAGACATAATCTCCAATCCAGAACTCCAAATCCCTTCTTCTGCGATCATAATAACTCTTTTGACGACTTTGAGTCGTTTTCAATTTCTTTCGTATAAAATCAAATTTTTCAGTGGCTTCTTTAATTATATCCGGTCCAAGGACGAATCTATCACCAGCCTCGATCCAGCACGCGGGTGATCGACACGAACGACCATATAAAGCTTCAAAAGGAGCCATCTCTTTACTGGCCTGATAGCCATTGTTATAAGAGAACTCGACCGGATGCAAATGGTCCTCCCAAGAACCACCAAAATCAAGTATACAAGCACACAATAGGTCTTCTAAGTTTGGTTAATCCTCTCAGTCTGCCCATCAGACTGCGGGTGATAAGCAGTGCTGAAATTCAGTTTTGTTCCCAATGCGTCTTGAAATGCCTCCCAAAATCTACTAGTGAAGATCGGGTCACGATCACTTACTATACTGCTAGGAATACCGTGGAGAGGATAATTTCCTTCACATATAACTCGGCTAAACTTGCTGCCATGCGGGTAGATTTCACTGGCAAAAAGTGGGCTGTCTTAGTCAAACGGTCCACAATGACCCAAATTGCTTCATTGCCTTTCCGAGCATGAGGCAAACCGTCGATGAAATCTATCGATACTTAGTCCCATTTCCACTTGGGTACCTCTAAAGACTGAAGTAAACCCGTCATTTTCTTTTGGTCGCTTTTGATTTGTTGGCAAGTAGCACAGCGACTCACATATATAGACATGTCCCTTTTCATTGTCTTCCACCAGAAAGTTCTTTTGATATCTTTATACATCTTGTTAACTCCTCGGTGGATGCTGAATTTAGATTTGTGACAGTCATCTAAAACTTCACGCTTCCGATCAGGAATTTCCAGGACACAAATCCTGCCTTTTAATCTTATAACTCCTCAACTATCCATCTCAAAACTACTGTCTTCTCCTTGGCATATTCTTTTCTAAATTCCCCGAAGAAACTCGTCTTCATTCTGCTTACCCGCGATCCTCTTAAGAAGAGTAAGAGCGATAACAAGATGAGCAAGAATAGCATGCTTTCTACTCAAGGTGTCGGCAACTACATTGGCCTTTCCGGGCGTATATAGAATGTCTAGGTCATAAGATGCCAGAAATTCCAACTAACGTTGTTGTCGCCGATTTAGATCTTTCTGCGTGAATAGATATTTCAAAGATTTGTGGTCAGTGAATAATTCGATTTTTCACCTAGAATAAAGAGAATTCAATAAGGATATTGTTAAGTTAAGTTAAATTCGTAAATTGTTAGGAAAGCTGAAAAGATTTTTACCCAGAAGATAATGTCGCCATATTTTCAAAGCGAAGATAACAGCTAAGAGTTCCAAATCATGGGTTGGGTAGTTTCTTTCATAAGGACGTAATTGTCTACTCGCATAGGCAATTACCTTCCCATTCTACATTAATACCGCACCCAAACCATCACCGCAAGGGTCGGTATAAATAGATAATCCTTGATTTCCGTTAATAATAGCGAGAACAGGAGCGGTGGTTAATCTCTTCTTCAACTCATGAAGAGCTTCGTCACATTTCGGAGTCCAATTGAACTTTACATCCTTCATTGTTAGCTTAGTCAACGGACTAGCTATCTTAGAGAAGTCTTGAACAAACTTTCGATAATAACCTGCTAAACCCAAAAAGTTTCGAACTTCTTTTGGGGTAGTGGGTTTCCTCCAATCAAGAATAGCGGAAATTTTGCTAGGATCAACATAAATTCCTTCTTCATTAACAAATGGCCGAGAAATTTAACTTCTTTGACCCAGAAATGGCATTTGAAAATTTTGTGGATAGAATATTTCTCCTCAATATCTCCGAAACAAGTCTAAGATGCTCGGCATGTTCCTCTTCTGTCTTGGAATAGACCAAAATATCGCCAATAAACACGAGCACAAATTTATTCAATACTTCCCGAAACACACGAGTCATAAGATCTACGAAGTATGCTGGAGCATTGGTTAGCCCGAAAGGCATGACTAACCATTCGTAGAACATATTAGGACCCCTGGAAAGGGCCAAATGAACACAATCTTTGGCGATTCGTAGTTGATGGAACGCTTGGGCTAGATCCATCTTTGAAAAGAAACGAGCGCCGTGCAAATGATCGAACAGATCATCAATTCTGGGTAGTGGAAATTTATTCTTGAGAGTCAGCTTATTGAATCGCGGTAATCTACACACTATCTCAAAGATCCGTCCGATTTAGCAACAAACACGATGGTTGAACCCCATTCAGAAACACGGGGTCGAATTAACCCTTTTTCTAGTAAATCATTGGCTTGCTGGACTAATTCAACCCTTTCCCTGGGTGCCATTGTAATATCTCGGAATTTTTAACAATATCAATTTAATAATCTGTAATTAAAATTAAATTGATATTGATAATCTGTTAATAATTATTCAGATAAATTTAATAATCTTCTTCAATAAATATTTAAATTGGCTATTTTATCCTTTAAATGATATAAATTGATTTCTATTCATAAATAAAAATATGGTTTATATTTTTAAATAGATTGATATTGTTTTAATTTTAATAAATAAAGCATATTTTCTAGTTTTATTATTTATAGTAATTTGGAAAATTTGTTTTATTTAATATTTAGAATTTTCAAAGTTTAATAAATGATTTTGGTTTAAATTTAATAATTGAATAATGTTTTAAAATTTTAATATATACATTATTAATTGGAAATTTTGTTTTAAATTAGTATTGAGTTTTAATATCTATATCATAAATAAATATATGATTCTAAAATTGATAAGAAATATTAAATGTTTTTAATTAAATTGGATTTAGTTTTAAATTTAGAATAAATTCAATAAAATGTTTTATGGTTTAATAAAATGGATATTTTATTAATAAAAATATAATCTCTTGTAAAATGATTTTAATTTAGTAAAAAGAGATTTATAAAAGCAATATTAATATTGTATTGTCTTTATAAATAAGATTTGAATAAAATTTATATTTTTTATTTCAAATTGAATTTATATGTATAACTTGATTTGAAAATATTTGATTTTGAATTTAGTTGAATTTAAATTTAAAAAGTATAAAATTTTATATTGTTTGATTGTCTAAATTTTTAATATGTATAAATTAATTTTTAAAACATTGTTGTTCTTACTTCTTTATAAATTCATACACATATTAATATAAACTAACATATTAACTTAGGATTACACACACATTTATTTGTAATTAGATACTAATTATCTTAAAGGGGTAAACAAGTGTTAAATTTATATGTATTCTTTTGACAAGTGTTATAAAATGGACAAGTGTTAAAATTTTGTTTTTATTTTTCTTTTATTTTTATAAATCTGAAAATACATTAGTTAAACTTGCATCTTCATTCATTCATATTTCATTTACATTTTCTTTCCCTTAATCAAATGAAGACCAAAATTCATTTTCGTATTAACAATCCACAATCAAAAATCGGTATAAAAATCTGCATATACAATTCACCAAAATCTGTACATAAATCTGCATTTTCAAATCTCAAATTTGCATTTCCTCAAATCTAAAAAAAAATCTGCATTCACAAATGCATATAAAATTCAACAATCAATCTGCAAAATTCAAGTAAAGCCTGCATTTTCAAACCATATTCAAATCAGCAATCCCTCAAAATCAAAAAAAATCTGCATTTCTTCAAAATCAAATAAAGGGCCTGCATATTATCTGCATTCTTTCTGCATGCAAGCAATTAGAGTTGGGATCATTAGCATTAGCATGCATTTGGAAATTGGCAAACCGCATATCAATTCAAGCTCAGATTTCAACAAAAAGGAAGCCTGCACATGTTTGTTTTCTGCAATTCAAATGATCAACGGGAGCTTTGCATTTGTTTTCTGCATTCATCAATTTGGTGAGTAACAAATAAAAACTTAAACTATATTTGGATTGCTTGATTAAATCTTTGAGATAAATATTATGTTGTGTGCTTATGAAATGTCTGTTGCAATTATGATTGTTTACGCATGTTGGTTTTGCTATGATGTGTTTCCAGATTCACATTCTTTTTTATAAAAAAAATCTACAATTGATCAGACTTAAGATAGTAACTGGGTTCTAGAATAATTAAAAGAAAGTTGTTTATCATAGATTAGAATGCAAATTTATAAAGTATTGTTGTCCAAATTTCTTAAGTTCAGGTTTTAAAAAAATAAAATAGAAGAGTTAAATTACAGAGTGATATCTCTGTAAAAATAGGTAATACCACTTTATGTTGATCTTGACTAAATCAAATCATATCAACATTTAAATCCAGTTTATAAACTTGAAGCATTTACTGGAACTTGATTTTTAAATCAAGTAATATGAATTTTAGAGTATTGTTTCCTTAGCTGTTTGTTCTTGAACAAAAATATGATTTTGTGCAAATTCTTGAAATCTGTAGATTAAGAAAACTCAAAACTCTTTTGAGTTATAGAGTGCGGATCTTTGATCCTCAGAAAAATAAGAGATGAATTTAAAACTGTTTAGAGTTAGTACAGTTTTAAATTTCTTCAGTTAACCCTAGTTTTGAATTGGGTTGAGCATTAAGTCAGTTTGAGTTGTAGAGTTGACCGAGTATTCTGGTACTTGGGGATTATGAAGTGGGTATGTGGAGGAGTTCGAGGTTGGAATGGATGGACTGCAGGTGGTCGGAGAAATTCGAAATGGCCGTTGACAAGTTTGAATAGAAACCTGTAATATTTTTCCAGGTTTGTGAATTTGGGGGGTTTCAGAGCTAAAAATTTGAATGCTTAAATTTTTGTTCAACCTGGTATTGTAGTTAGGGTATTGAGGGGTTTCTGGAGGTTGTTGGATCATCACTGATGATCACCAGAGGTGGTGCGACATGATTTCTGGTTAACTGTTTTGGTTTGGATGTGTTCTAGGGGTAGGTCTGTATTTTCCTCGAAGTGGATAGGGAAATGACTCGGGGAAATCAAGTGTAAAACCCGAAGCAAAATCTTGTTCCCTCGGGTTACTCTGTAATTCCAGGTTACAGAGGATACTGTGCTTTGTTTTTATAAAATATGGATTTTAAACTTTTTAAATCTAGGTTTTCAAAATTTAAAATCTGTAGTTATAGGTTTAAGTAAGGTTTAGGTTTAAAATTAAATTCAGGTTTGAATTACTAATTTGAATTTAAATTCCAGGTTTTGAGTTGAAACTTGTATTTCTTTTTAAAATCTGGGTTTTAAAATTTAAATCTGTAATATATGTTTAAAGCAAAGTTTAAATTCAAATGAAATTCAAGTTTGCATTGCTGATTTGAATTCAAATTCCAGGTTTTTAAATAAAATAAAAGTTTTAGATTTAACTTAATTAACTATTTTATTTTGAGTAAAATAGTTGAAACTTTAATAATGAAGTTTTTAAAATGTGCTTAAGCTTTAAGAATTAATTTTAAATCTGGAAATCTAAGCTTAAACCTGAACTCCAGTTTTAAATTTTAAAAGAAGATTTAAATTTGAAAGTTTAAACTAAAAATGAATTGAAACTTCTAAATTTTTGAAATGAATTTAACTTCAAGTTCTTATGATTTGATTTTTAAGATAAACCTTTGAATTATCCTGAAATTTAAATAAGTTTTAAATTATTTAAAACTTTGATAAGTTTAAAATTTATTCTATTTTAAACTTGAATTTTGAATTGAAATTTAAAAAGGGTATTTTCATAAGTACTTTGTTTTGAATTAAATTGTTTTAAACATAATTAAGTTATGTTTATGAAATTTTAAATTAATAATTATATTTCAGGATTAATTTAATTAATAGGATAACTAGAATGGATTAATTAATTTAATTTAATTAATTAAATTTGGGATTAACGATTAATCAATTATAATTAAGATCATTAATTAAAATTATTAATTAATGTTGAATGAATGTAATTAAGTTTTAATTTAAGGTTAATTAGTTTAATAATTAACTTTAATTAATAAATGAATAAAGATAATTTAAATGGTAATTAATTTAAGTTAATTACCTTATAAAATAATTTGAGGATGGTTAATGAAGGTCATTCACCATGATTATTTAACAATCAATTAATTTAGTTAATTTTTATAATTAATTAGATTAATTAATTTAATAATAATCATTTATAAATGGTTAGAGGGTAATTACTTAGTAAAGTAATTAAGGAATTAATCACTTAATGTAATTAATTTAATTTATATGATTGTTTATTTTAATTAATTAAGTTTAATTAATTATAAACACTTGAGTTTTATAAATAATTTCTTTATGTAATTAATGATTTGGAAATTACTTAGTTAAGTAAATTGTTTAATAATTACAGATTGTAATTAAGGAGATGTTTAAGTATGAGATAATTTGGATTAATTATTTAGTAATTAATCAAGGGATTAATTAAGAAATAAAATTAAGGATAATTAATTTGGTTTAATGTGGTAATTAAGTTAGTTAATTACTTAGAGTAATTAATTTAAGGATTAATTAGGATCATTAATTATTTTAATTAACGATGTAATTAAAGTTGATTAATTATGATGAATTAATCAATAATAGGTAATTTAAGGTAATTAATTAATGTAATTAATTAAAGATAAATGTAATTAATTATGATTAATTAATTAATTAAGTAATTAAAGGTTAATTACTGATTAGTTGAGAATAATTAATTTTGTGAAATTAATTAAGGATAATTACATGAATGTAATTAAGAGTAATTAATCAAGAGTGATTAATTAGGATGATTTATTTTGAATGACTAATTGATTGAAATCAATTAAATGATTGAGTAGCAAGATATATATTAGTGAAGTAATTAATTTAATTTATTTTAAGTTAATTAAAGATTAAGTAATTAATTTAATTCATTTTAAATTAATTAGAGATAGAGATAATTAATTTAATTCATTTTAAATTAATTATATGGTGATGAATAAATCATTGCTTATGGATGAATGGATGTCATTGATTGTCTTGGATGTTTTTAAATCTTAGTAATGAGATAAATGATATTGTGTGGTGTGGATGCTTGGCTGTATTGTGATGATAACTTAGATTATCTATGGTGATGGTGATATATGGAATATCTATGTGATATTGGTGATATGAATTACCTGTTATATGGTAATGATTGATTATCAGTTATGATTTATGAGTTATCTATCTATGTGTATATAGATATTGTATTGAATTGTTTTAAAACTTTAAAACAACTTGGACCTAAAAGACACACTTTGGTTTCGATGAGACCGGGATCGGGTTTCCATATTTGGATATCCGAAAACCACATCGATTCCAAATAACGTTAGGTCGTGTATCAAAATGGAGCTTTGTGAAGACTCGAGGTGTAAGGGCTATACGTCAGTATAACTCTATGGGTGATTCCGTAATGAGTTTGACGGAATAGGACTTATAGATTCGAGATGGAGATTTAGAGTGCAAGGGTTATTGTCGTTAACTCTGAGGGTGATTCCAAAATGAGTGCAACGAGGTAATGCCTTCGGTTTCGTTCGAACCCGGAACGAACTTGTATGGATTGCATGCTTTCAGAACATCGTCCGGTGGACGATGAGCATTCTAAGTGATGTGTTCACTAAAGGTAATTGTAGCCTAAAGCCTCATCAACCGGGAATGGCTAAAACAGGGGAGGTGCAGCAAGGCTTTGTGGGTCTCACCCACTGGAGAGCAAGATTTACCCCTGTCTAGACGTCCCTTTATATTTCGGCTGTGTAGGGCAATTACTAGCTAGAATCGCCGGGGTTGTCTTGTTCGGAACTGTTCAGTAAGGAATGGGTCCAGCTTTGTGTTGCAGGGGATTGGGAGTAATCCTCGGTACGTTGATCTAGGCCACGTACTGTGACGGGCGGTACCCCAGTAGCCCTGCCATTGTATGGAATCCAAAATCCAATAAGTGCCAACGGTTTTGATTGTATTACCCACTTTTGTGGCTAGTAGCTGGAATTTAATCATGTAACAATTTCGGCTAATTCTTATTTACTTGAAAACCCTAGACACTATTATAATATCATCGGATTTCCTATCAAATGTTTTGGTTAGCGTAAGGTAAAAACTTTTCCATGTTTATGTGTGGGAAAGTCTTATGCGATACCTTTCTTTCCAAAAGATTTTTAAAAGTTAAGCAACTTTAACCTGTTACTCACACCAGACCCATGTCTGACCCGGAGTTTATTTTAGTTTTTCATAAACTCTTGGGTACTCAAATATTTATGAGTAGCCAAGGGAATTCAGGTTAGGATTCAGGTTAGCTTGACGAATTTTGGGGAGCAATAGAGAAGGAGGCTTCTGCGTGTAGCTATAGAGTTTTCCGCTGTGTGTTCTCTGAGTTATTTGTTGTATTGAGTTGTATAACTAGACAGGTGTTTATAACCGTCTAGTATGAGTTGATTTTGCTGTGTATCTCTGATAATGATTATAAACTATGTAATATTTATGTTATTAATATAATTTATTCGTTCCGCTGTTGAGATTCTTGTATTGTTTCTTCTTTCTCTTCTTTCTTTTCTTCTTCTATCCCTTTCTTTCTTAATTCATGATGCGATTTTCCGGGAGTGGAAAGTCGGGCCGTGACAGTTGGTATCAGAGCGTTAGGTTGAGTGAATACCTAGGCTCTGTAGTGGTGTCTTTCTTGAGAGAGCGTATTTGTAATTTTTAATATATATATATATATATATATATATATATATATTTCTACCTATCTTGTGGATTACCTGTTCAGGTTTTCCAATATAAGTTATAAAGGTAGATGGGGTAGTAGTGTGTGTAACACAACTACCATTAGTTGGAGTTTGAATGTTTGAGGTTGGAAGTATCTGTCAAGACTGTAGACCTAATATCGTCTCGAGTGAGTTCTGTGGTAATGAAGAACTTCATTGATCTCTGAAGGAAACCTGTTAAGGTTCGGAGTTTATTTTTGAGATTGGATGAGTAGTGTTTGGATCTGCTTGGTTGAGCTGGAGTAAGTGATGGTATTTTGTTAACTTAAGGAGTAGTAGCTGCGTGATGAGATGCAGTGACAATGGATGTTCCCGAAGATGTTTTCTTTGGAACAAGTTAAGGAAGTGAGTCTGCTTCGGTGTTGTGGCTGTGGTCAGCTTGAGTTTATGTTTGCTTTGAGGTCCGAGTATCTCGGAGAGCTTTGTTTTGGAATTATTTGGTATCTGTGGCACCAGTGCAGTTTGGAGTGTTCTCGGTGTTGGCTAGAGATCTTCTGGCTTAGCGGATCTCTGGAGTGGAGTTCGGAAGCAGTCAAGTGGACCCGTTTCTTCGTTGGGATGGCTGGTGAAGTTTAAGCTGTTCTATTTGGTTAAGGGAGAACAGTTTTACTTGGATTTGGTTTGGGTGTTCGCAAAAGTGACTTGCGATTGATTGAGTGTTCTCTTGGGTTATCTGATTTTTTTGGATATCTTCAGGAAGTTGGAGTTTTGTCCACATCTGGAGTTTGAGCTTTCTTATCGACTGGAATTCCAGAAGTGGTACCGGTAATTCAACATTATAGAAGAATGGTTCTAAGAGTTTGAGTGGGTGTAGCAGCTCGGAGTTTTGGAGGAACTCCTGAATGATTCTTATGGATTTGCTGTACCATATCTCTGGGATGTGTTGTCCAGTTTGTGCTTGTGTTCTTCTTCAACATTCTCTTCTTCAGATCAGAGTTGAGCAGTGGAAGCAGTTTGGAAGTGTATCTGCTTTTCTTTTTCTGGATAGGAGAAGTGAGTTGTTGTTTTCTGATGTTGAGGAGTAGAGTTTGAGTTCTTGGTTTTGGTTGATCTTGAGGAGATCATTTTGTTGTGTTGTTTGGTCTAGTTTGTTTCTAGAGGTATCAACGAAGGTTAAGCTGATCAGTAAGGCTGTAGACAGCCCAGGATTGTCCGAAGAGATTTTGTGGATAAGAGTCGAAGGGATTTGGACTCTGAAGTCGGAGATTTAATTTTGGATAAGTTTTCTTCGATTAAAAGTGAGCTATAAGATTGGGTAAGTCTGTGAAGTTGCTCTGAAGTGTTTTGGATCTTTTCTGTGATCTAGGTGATTAAGTGATTGATATACGGGATTGAATTGCCAGTTTGGATAACTGGGATTCGATGAGTTTCACGTATCTCCGAGGGAGTACGTGTATGATCTATTTCTGGTTGTGGAACCAACAGTTTGGGAGTTTTGGTTGTTGAGTCAGACTCGTTTGAAGTCTGATATCTTGTCTAGTATTATAGATATAGTTGTATAGGAGTTTTGTAGCTTCATAGTATAGATTGTTTGGATTCTCTAGAGCGAGTATCCCGGTGGATATATAAATACACCTGGGGAAACTCGATAGAATTTCATCCAGATTTTGTCTGGATAATTAGATTTGTTTGAATTGGTTGTTTTGGTTGTTAGCATGGGGTTGATATATGCTTGTATTTAAATTTAAAATTTAATGAGATTATTTAATTACCTTTGTTTTAAATTTCGAGGACGAAATTCTTTTAAGGGGAAAGGATTGTAATATCCCGGAATTTTTAACAATATCAATTTAATAATCTATAATTAAAATTAAATTGATATTGATAATCTGTTAATAATTATTCAGATAAATTTAATAATCTTCTTTAATAAATATTTAAATTGGCTATTTTATCCTTTAAATGATATAAATTGATTTCTATTTATAAATAAATATATGGTTTATATTATTAAAAAGATTGATATTGTTTTAATTTTAATAAATAAAGCATATTTTCTAGTTTTATTATTTATAGTAATTTGGAAATTTTGTTTTATTTAATATTTAAAATTTTCAAAGTTTAATAAATGATTTTGGTTTAAATTTAATAATTGAATAATGTTTTAAAATTTTAATATATACATTATTAATTGGAAATTTTGTTTTAAATTAGTATTGAGTTTTAATATCTATTTCATAAATAAATATATGATTCTAAAATTGATAAGAAATATTAAATGTTTTTAATTAAATTGGATTTAGTTTTAAATTTAGAATAAATTCAATAAAATGTTTTATGGTTTAATAAAATGGATATTTTATTAATAAAAATAAAATCTGTTGTAAAATGATTTTAATTTAGTAAAAAGAGATTTATAAAAGCAATATTAATATTGTATTGTCTTTATAAATAAGATTTGAATAAAATTTGTAGTTTTTATTTCAAATTGAATTTATATGTATAACTTGATTTGAAAAATATTTGATTTTGAATTTAGTTGAATTTAAATTTAAAAAGTATAAAATTTTATATTGTTTGATTGTCTTAATTTTTAATATGTATAAATTAATTTGTAAAACATTGTTGTTCTTATTTCTTTATAAATTTATACACATATTAATATAAACTAACATATTAACTTAGGATTACACACACATTTATTTGTAATTAGATACTAATTATCTTAAAGGGGCAAACAAGTGTTAAATTTATATGTATTCTTTTGACAAGTGTTATAAAATGGACAAGTGTTAAAATTTTGTTTTTATTTTTCTTTTATTTTTATAAATCTGAAAATACATTAGTTAAACTTGCATCTTCATTCATTCATATTTCATTTACATTTTCTTTCCTTTAATCAAATGAAGACCAAAATTCATTTTCATATTAACAATCCACAATCACAAATCTGTATAAAAATCTGCATATACAATTCACCAAAATCTGTACATAAATCTGCATTTTCAAATCTCAAATTTGCATTTCTTCAAATCTCAAAAAAATCTGCGTTCACAAATGCATATAAAATTCAACAATCAATCTGCAAAATTCAAGTGAAGCCTGCATTTTCTAACCATATTCAAATCAGCAATCCCTCAAAATCAAAAAAAAAAATCTGCATTTATTCAAAATCAAATAAAGGGCCTGCATATTATCTACATTCTTTCTGCATGCAAGCAATTAGAATTGGGATCATTAGCATTAGCATGCATTTGGAAATTGGCAAACCGCATATCAATTCAAGCTCAGATTTCAACAAAAAGGAAGCCTGCACATGTTTGTTTTCTGCAATTCAAATGATCAACAGGAGCTTTGCATTTGTTTTCTGCATTCATCAATTAGGTGAGTAACAAATAAAAACTTAAACTATATTTGGATTGCTTGATTAAATGTTTGAGATAAATATTATGTTGTGTGCATATGAAATGTCTGTTGCAATTATGATTGTTTATGCATGTTGGTTTTGCTATGATGTGTTTCCAGATTCACATTCTTTTATAGAAAAAATTCTACAATTGATCAGACTTAAGATAGTAACTGGGTTCTAGAATAATTAAAAGAAAGTTGTTTATCATAGATTAGAATGCAAATTTATAAAGTATTGTTGTCTAAATTTCTTAAGTTCAGGTTTAAAAAAAGTAGAAGAGTTAAATTATAGAGTGATATCTCTGCAAAAATAGGTAATACCACTTTATGTTGATCTTGACTAAATCCAATCATATCAACATTTAAATTCAGTTTATAAACTTGAAGCATTTACTGGAACTTGATTTTTAAATCAAGTAATAGGAATTTTAGAGTATTGTTTCCTTTACTGTTTGTTCTTGAACAAAAATATGATTTTGTGCAAATTCTTGAAATCTTTAGATTAAGAAAACTCAAAACTCTTCTGAGTTATAGAGTAAGGATCTTTGATCCTCAGAAAAATAAGAGATGAATTTAAAACTGTTTAGAGTTAGTACAGTTTTAAATTTCTTCAGTTAACCCTAGTTTTGAATTGGGTTGAGCATTGAGTCAGTTTGAGTTGTAGAGTTGACCGAGTATTCTGGTACTTGGGGATTATGAAGTGGGTATGCGGAGGAGTTCGAGGTTGGAATGGATGGACTACAGGTGGTCGGAGCAATTCGAAATGGCCGTTGACAGGTTTGAATAGAAACCTGTAATATTTTTCCAGGTTTGTGAATTTGGGGGTTTCAGAGCTAAAAATTTGAATGCTTGAATTTTTGTTCAACCTTGTGTTGTAGTTAGGGTATTGAGGGGTTTCTGGAGGTTGTTGGATCATCACTGATGATCACCAGAGGTGGTGCGACATGATTTCTGGTTAACTGTTTTGGTTTGGATGTGTTCTAGGGGTAGGTCTATGTTTTCCTCGAAGTGGATAGGGAAATGACTCGGGGAAATCAAGTGTAAAACCCGAAGCAAAATCTTGGTCTCTCGGGTTACTCTGTAATTCCAGGTTACAGAGGATACTGTGTTTTGTTTTTATAAAATATGGATTTTAAACTTTTTAAATCTAGGTTTTCAAAATTTAAAATCTGTAGTTATAGGTTTAAATAAGGTTTAGGTTTAAAATTAAATTCAGGTTTGAATTACTAATTTGAATTTGAATTCCAGGTTTTGAGTTGAAACCTGTTTTTCTTTTTAAAATCTGGGTTTTAAAATTTAAATCTGTAATACATGTTTAAAGCAAAGTTTAAATTCAAATGAAATTCAAGTTTGCATTACTGATTTGAATTCAAATTCCAAGTTTTAAAATAAAATAAAAGTTTAAGATTTAACTTAATTAACTATTTTATTTTGAGTAAAATAGTTGAAACTTTAATAATGAAGTTTTTAAAATGTGCTTAAGCTTTAAGAATTAATTTTAAATCTGGAAATCTAAGCTTAAACCTGAACTCCAGTTTTAAATTTTAAAAGAAGATTTAAATTTGAAAGTTTAAACTAAAAATGAATTGAAACTTCTAAAATTTTGAAATGAATTTAACTTCAAGTTCTTATGGTTTGATTTTTAAGATAAACCTTTGAATTGTCCTGAAATTTAAATAAGTTTTAAATTATTTAAAACTTTGATAAGTTTAAAATTTATTTTATTTTAAACTTGAATTTTGAATTGAAATTTAAAAAGGGTATTTTCATAAGTACTTTGTTTTGAATTAAATTGTTTTAAACATAATTAAGTTATGTTTATGAAATTTTAAATTAAGAATTATATTTCAGGATTAATTTAATTAATAGGATAATTAGAATGGATTAATTAATTTAATTAATTAATTAAATTTGGGATTAATAATTGATTAATGATTAATCAATTATAATTAAGATCATTAATTAAAATTATTAATTAATATTGAATGAATGTAATTAAGTTTTAATTTAAGGTTAATTAGTTTAATAATTAACTTTAATTAATAAATGAATAAAGATAATTTAAATGGTAATTGATTTAAGTTAATTACCTTATAAAATAATTTGAGGATGGTTAATGAAGGTCATTAACCATGATTATTTGACAATTAATTAATTTAGTTAATTTTTATAATTAATTTGATTAATTAATTTAATAATAATTATTTATAAATGGTTAGAGGGTAATTACTTAGTAAAGTAATTAAGGAATTAATTACTTAATGTAATTAATTTAAATTATATGATTGTTTATTTTAATTAATTAAGTTTAATTAATTATAAACATTTGAGTTTTATAAATAATTACTTTATGTAATTAATGATTTGGAAATTACTTAATTAAGTAAATTGTTTAATAATTACAGATTGTAATTAAGGAGATGTTTAAGTATGAGATAATTTGGATTAATTATTTAGTAATTAATCAAGGGATTAATTAAGAAATAAAATTAAGGATAATTAATTTGGTTTAATGTGGTAATTAAGTTAGTTAATTACTTAGAGTAATTAATTTAAGGATTAATTAGGATCATTAATTATTTTAATTAATGATGTAATTAAAGTTGACTAATTATGATTAATTAATCAATAATAGGTAATTTAAGGTAATTAATTAATGTAATTAATTAAAGATAAATGTAATTAATTATGATTAATTAATTAATTAAGTAATTAAAGGTTAATTACTGATTAGTTGAGAATAATTAATTTTGTGAAATTAATTAAGGATAATTACATGAATGTAATTAAGAGTAATTAATCAAGAGTGATTAATTAGGATGATTTATTTTGAATAACTAATTGATTGAAATCAGTTTAATTTTTGAGTAGCAAGATATATATTAGTGAAGTAATTAATTTAATTTATTTTAAGTTAATTAAAGATAAGTAATTAATTTAATTCATTTTAAATTAATTAGAGATAGAGATAATTAATTTAATTCATTTTAAATTAATTTTATGGTGATGAATAAATCATTGCTTATGGATGAATGGATGTCATTGACTTGGATGTTTTGAAATCTCAGTAATGAGATATATGATATTGTGTGGTGTGGATGCTTGGATGTATTGTGATGATAACTTAGATTATCTATTGTGATGGTGATATATGGAATATCTATGTGATATTGGTGATATGAATTACCTGTTATATGATAATGATTGATTATCAGTTATGATTTATGAGTTATCTATCTGTGTGTATATAGATACTGTATTGAATTGTTTTAAAACTTTAAAACAACTTGGACTAAAATGTAACAACCCGCATATTTCTCGATTTTTATATTTAAATATTTTATCGTTAATCGGATTTTGGTCCGAAGCTACTTTTTGCAAACGGTCAAATTAGGACTCGAGACCGCTTCCATTGAGTTCGAAACGTCGTTTGCAATCTTCTAAGTATAAACATTGATATGTTTGGGGTTAGTGGAATTTCACCACTTTTTCACTCGAGCCTTTGGTTTGGACTTTTAGCCCATTAGGCCCAAGTTCCACCCCCCTTCTTCTTCATTGCTTCATTTCATTTCCTAACACTAAAGCTTCAACAAAAATGGTGAATGGAATGAGAAATTAAAACTCCAAAGTCTTTGTTTTATTGCAACTCCAACATTCAACTCCAAATTCAAGAAGAAGACATCGGATTCAAGCTTGTGGTTGCTTCTCCATTTGCCTTCAAGCTTTGTTCTTCATTTTCATTGGGTTTTGGAGCAAAGGTGAGATTTTTATCTCACAATTCTAGCCTATAACCATATTGGACTGTTGGGAATGATTCCCTATCACTTTTGCATGCATATTAGCATTTGGTTTGGATTGGATTGGCGAAAAACTCCAATTTTTAGCGTTTTGGTGAATTTTCTGCACTTAGGTCGTTCTGGCCATTTTCGTGTGTTCGGAGTTAGGTCGCTCGCGACCTAACCCTTAGGTCGTAGGTCGTTTCTGGCCTAAAATTCCCCCTGCAGCGTTAGGTCGTTAGCCTCGGAATTAGGTCGTCCTGGCCATTTCTAACGTCTTCGGAGTTAGGTCGTATAGACCTTAGGTCGTAGGTCGTATGGACCTTAGGTCGTTAGGTCGTATGGCTTTAGGTCGCTAGGTCGTATGACCTTAGGTCGTTAGGTCGTTTGGCTTTTAGGCCGCTTCCACGCTAGGTCGTTCGACTCTTAGGTCGTAACACTTAGGTCGTTCGACTCTTAGGTCGTAGGTCGTTCGAATGTTAGGTCGCTCGGCCCTTATCTCCTTAGGTCGCTAGGTCGCGACGTTTTAGGTCGCTAGGTCGCGACGTTTTAGGTCGCTGCATCCTATGCCTCTATAGGTCGCTCGACCTCGTTTATGACTATAGGTCGCTCACCCCCTCTTCATTAGGTCGCTCGGCCTTGCCTTCCATTTTTAGGTCGCTAGGTCGCGACGTTTTTGGTCGTTAGGTCGCGACGTTTTAGGTCGCTTGACCTTGTTTTCCTCTAGGTCGCATGGCCTTTAGACCGTTAGGTCGCGAGCGTTAGGTCGTTAGACCTTACCTTCCTTAGGTCGTTTGACCGGTTAAACCTTTAGGTCGCTCAACCCTACTACCATTACTAGGTCGTTTGGCCATAGCTCGTTAGGTCGCATGACCTTATAAACCGATAGGTCACATGACATTATAACCCTATAGGTCGTTGGACCTTATCCCGGTAGGTCGCTTGACCCCTTGGACCCCTAGGTCGCAACCCTTAGGTCGCTCGATCCTATTCCCCTTAGGTCGTTAGACCTCATTTTGTCTTCACTAGGTCGTACCGTTTTGGTCGGGGCGCTGCCCCCTGGACCCCCGCGACCTGACCGGGCAGGTCGAACCCCGTAAGCGGTGGCGTTGCCCCCGCACCCCCACCTTGGGGGGTTGCCACACCCCTGGACCCCCCCTCCGTAGGGGATCTTATCTGAAAAACATTGAGCTGATTTCCTTGGATTTTATTCGCATCTCCGTATGCGATCTTTGTGACTGATTGTTTCTACACTTGCTTATGTGTTTTGTCACTTTATAATATAAAGGTTTCAATACTAGTAGTAAATATCAAAACTCTTTTAACAAACAATTTCAACTCTATTTTTAATAACAAAGCTCTTTTCTTAAACCGTTTTCCAATCTATTAGTATATACAAGCCTTTACCTCACTCGGATGAGAAATCTAATTAAACGACTTAGTAAAACAAGTGGTATGAAACGCTTGCGTTCACTTCGTCGGTTAATTCTTGGACTTGTTCGATTGAACCTCTTGTGACAATTTTATTAGTGAAGATTTACAGTTTGTTCGTAAATATTTAAGTTAAGAAAGTGGTTATGGGACATGAAGCTAAACTTCTATATTTACTAGCTTAGTGTAATTGACACTTCTCGTTGATCTTGATGATCGCTTTATGAATTAGACTAGCAATTGCGCGATGTCTCTTTCATTGCAAGGTTAGACTAGACACCACTTGTGTGATTTCATTCACACATACCTTTCTGCTTTTTGGTTAGTCTTGACCTCAATCTGTGTGATTCCATTCACACATGTAGGGTAGCTCCCCATGGTCTTCGGACCGTCATGTGATAGGCCTCTTTCCCTTTTTATGATTTCTGGATTTCTTGTGTTGATTTCTGGAATTTATCTCTTTGACTTGTCATGAGTACAAGTTTAGGGTATGATGCCCTCTTTGGATCTTTGAGAAGATTCTTGTGATATTGATTTATCTCTTATCGGTTGATCTCCTGTTGATCATTAATTGCATACTTATAGTAGTATGTCAGTATGGATATTTTATGTTTATGCCATATCTTTTATTTTATATCATGTCATCTGATATTTATAGCTAGACTGATCCGTTTATTATTTTCTTATAAATAATACTCGGGTCAGGCCGAGATGTTACAGGTGCTACTGCTTGACTCCTCCCCCAGTGATTCACTACTCAGACTTTTGGCTACTTGTTTAGATTAGCAGCTTTTGTTGTTTACACTTGAGATATAGACTCATAGTTGTATTCTTTTGTATAGCACGCGTTGCTATTCTTTTGTATTATCGTGGATCTTTTTAGACCACTACTCTGATGTACACTTTTATGTGATATATATTCATATCTCTTTCCGCCTTTGTGATATGGATATCTGTGATTGATTCGCATGTTATGCTTACTTCTATATTTGTTTCCGAAGATCATTTTATAGCCACCGTGTGATAAGAAATTACACGGATGGTCGCTCCTCAACAGCCTTATTTTCCGCGCTAGTTGACGGCACTACACCGTAGTGTTCTTGGCTAGCGTGGGTATAGAGGTGGGGCGTCACATAAAAGAAACGCTTTGGTTTTCGATGAGACCGGGATCGGGTTTCCATATTTGGATATCCGAAAACCACATCGATTCCAAATAACGTTAGGTCGTGTATCAAAATGGGTTATTGTCGTGTATCGATTCCAAATAAGATGGAGATTTAGAGCACAAGGGTTATTGTCGTTAACTCTGAGGGTGATTCCAAAATGAGTGTAACGAGATAATGCCTTCATTTTCGTTCGAACCCGAAACGAACTTGTATGGATTGAATGCTTTCAGAACATCGTCATGTGGACGACGAGCATTCTAAGTGATGTGTTCACTAAAGGTAATCATAGCCTCAAGCCTCATCAACCGGGAATGGCTAAAACAGGGGAGGTGCAGCAAGGCTTCGTGGGTCGCACCCACTGAAGAGCAAGATCTACCCCTGTCTAGATGTCCCTTTATATTTCGGCTGTGTGGGGCGATTACTAGCTAGAATCGCCGGGGTTGTCTTGTTCGGAACTGTTCAGTAAGGAATGGGTCCGGCTTTGTGTTGCAGGGGATTGGGAGTAATCCTCGGTACATTGATCTAGGCCACGTACTGTGACGGGCGGTACCCCAGTAGCCCTGCCATTATATGGAATCCAAAATCCAATAAGTGCCAACGGTTTTGATTGTATTACCCACTTTTGTGGGTAGTAGCTGGAATTTAATCATGTAACAATTTCGGCTAATTCTTATTTACTTGAAAACCCTAGACACTATTATAATATCATTGGATTTCCTATCAAATGTTTTGGTTAGCGTAAGGTAAAAACTTTTCCATGTTTATGTGTGGGAAAGTCTTACGTGATACCTTTCTTTCCAAAAGATTTTTAAAAGTTAAGCAACTTTAACCTGTTACTCACACCAGACCCATGTCTGACCCGGAGTTTATTTTTGTTTTTTATAAACTCTTGGGTACTCAAATTTTTATGAGTAGCCAAGGGAATTCAGGTTAGGATTCAGGTTAGCTTGACGAATTTTGGAGAGCAATGGAGCAGGAGGCTTCTGCGTGTAGCTATAGAGTTTTCCGCTGTGTGTTCTCTGAGTTGTTTGTTGTATTGAGTTGTATAACTAGACAGGTGTTTATAACCGTCTAGTATGAGTTGTTTTTGCTGTGTATCTTTGATAATGATTGTAAACTATGTAATATTTATGTTATTAATATAATTTATTCGTTCCGCTATTGAGATTCTTGTATTGCTTCTTCTTTCTCTTCTTTCTTTTCTTCTTCTATCCCTTTCTTTCTTAATTCATGAAGCGATTTTCCGGGAGTGGAAAGTCGGGCCGTGGCAGCCATCCTGCGACTTGCGTGAACGACAGGATGAGCATTGGGTACTAGGTCGATTCTGAATTCTATTTCTCGGTGTGGAGGTAGAGATTTCACTTCTTCGAACATGTCTGGAAAATCTCTAACAGTAGGTATGGACTCCAGACTGGGTTCAGGACAACCCAAATTATACATCAACCATTATCTTTTAGGACTAGGGCCCTCACAAGAAATGTCAATGGAATCTCCAAATATGGTTCTGATTGAAATCAATCGATTATTGCAATCCAATTTGGCTTTGTATTTTTCTTGCCAATCCATTCCGAGTAAGACTTCAAACTTGTTAAAATCAAGGACAAAGAGACCGATAGGGAATTGGTAACAAGAATATGAGATAGGAACATCTCTACATCGAAGACAAAGGTTCGCGGGACCTCCAACTGGTTTCTTTACGCATATAGGCTCATCAACAAAATCAGGTTCAAGATTTAATTCATTTATAGCTTGCTGAGAGATAAAACTATGTGTAGCGCCCGTGTCAAACAAAATACTAACAATGCTATCATAAATAGTGAGATTACCCTCCAGAACTTCTTTCCCCTTTCCTGCTTTGGAAGATGCGGGTCGATCTTTGACTGTGTACACCTTGGCTGTCTGAGCTTGCTTCATGACTGGGCAGTCTTTAACTTCGTGTCCCAATTTCTGACAGTAATAACATTTCCTGGGCTCCGCTTGAACGGATTGATCTCTCTTTGGCTTCTTGCAGCTGTTTAAGTAGCGGCCATTTTCCAGGCAATTAAAGCAAGTAACATTCTGTGCCGAGCTTCCCTAATTACCCTTCTTTTTCTCCTTACCTTGCCCTGGTTTCTTGCCTCCAAATTTCCTCTTCTTCCAATTTTGATTGCTCGAATTTCCTTTTTCCACCGAGGCTTCTTGTACATCAAGTGTAGCATATCTGTACCCCATATCAACCAAATCTTAAAAGGATTCTTTGATGTGGCCAGTCATTCTTTGTGGAACTTCTTATTCGTCCCACGAATAGTCCTTTCATTCTTCTTTAAAGGCGTGTTTACCAATTCTGGACCAAAACAAGACAATTCATTGAATTTGTTTAGATACTCCTCGAATGACAAACTCCCCTGCTTTAAGTCCATGAATTCCTGGTACATTCGAGGAATTCCAGCCGATGGCATATAGCGCTTCGTAAATACTTCTTTAAATCACTCCCATGTAAACTCGTCTTCTGGCTTATATAGTGACCGTCTCCCACCAAGCTAAGGCTTCTTCTTCAAGTTGCCAAGAATCTATGAGTTGCATCTGATCGTCTTGCAACTTTAGCCCTCTATAGATTCTTTCACATGATCTGATCCATGCTTGGGACTTAATAATCGACTCCTTGCCGGTGAATGGCTTACCACCAAGCCTTGAGAAATTCTTATATAAATCAGCCAGATTCGGCTGATGCTGAATAGATAAAGCTGCTTCTGCTGTTGGGGGAACTTGGTTAGGTGTTGTGGCATTTCCTCGCACCCCAGCTCTTCCCCTTCGTCCGCTCATTCTTACTATCTGTAATGAGTAAGAAAACTGGTTTAGATATTCAAACGAGTTATCTTAAGGAATATCAGCAGCTAAAGGAAATAGACTAAGAAAATTTGGGGTTTCGGTCTCGGTTATACTCATTCTAGGGTATACTACACCCTATCTCTAATGAGCCATCTAATGTGTTATACTCCGTAGCTAAAGTTCTTACTCAACCTTCAGCTCTGATACCACATGTCACGATCCGAAATTCAATGTTCGAAAATTGACACAAAATACCTCACTTGTATTCGACTGCCGAAAATTTAAACATCGAACTCCAGTCGGATGGAGCTTATAACAACATTAGATCAATATAAAACAGCGGAAACAAAATGAATATCATGCATTACATCACAGATACAACATCATGATAATATTCATTACTACATCAGAGTGTACTTATACATATATCACAACTCCAAATAGAACAATAGAACAACAAGAGATCATATGCCAAAAAGTCTTTAAAGGAATGAAGCGATAGTGAACTTCCAAAACTAAGCACCTTGAGATCCAAAGGCTTCAAAAATATCTCCAAGACAAAAGCCTCTAAAAAAACAATAGCCTCCAAAATACAGCTAGTACCAAAACACGGAAACCTGCTACTAGGCTACCTTGTGGAATTATAGGCACCCAGAGTTTAGAAAAACAATAAACTCCGGTTAGTCATGGGACTGGTATGAGTAAACACAAACAATTGCTTTTAAATAAAATAGGATTTATAAAAGAAAAATCGTTATGCTTTTGGAAAATGAAACTACCGTAAGACCCTGCCACACACACAATGCAATCGCAGAATTGGAGGAGATTTCTTCTTATGATAGTCAAATATGCTTAATACGAGAAAAATTCTTTGATATTATGACTAGTGCATAGTGTAGAAAATCATTTCGAAAGTATAATATTAATCTTAGCTAGCGTAGACATTCCGTACTATGCCTACTATAGCTACCATCTAAACAGTGGTGACCACCATAAGTAAATGGCAGGTTATACAACTAAAACCGTACTGGGTTTGCATTGGAAATTGAATTTCCAACAAATGGTCAGGCTAAGGAACTTCTTATTGCCACATGGGTACGCCTCTGGAGGGACGTCCCGAGAACCTACCCAGCTCTCTGCCAATATAAGGCTGGGTTACCTCTGTAACTAGGTAACTACTACTTGAATATGCCACCCCCGGTCGTTTGTGACCTTTATCTGAGGGACCTCTACCACAAAGCAACAACCACACAGTAATGAGATTGCAGCAACCACATAGGTAAAGTATCTGGGCTCCATACCATGATACCACCTTTTTGCAGAAGGAAATGACATATCCTAAAGGGTGCGACCCTCATAACCTTGCCGCATCTTTCCCGCTTCGACCATTTCCGGGGTGTGAGGTCCGATGAGGTCTCCTCCACAAAGCTACGCTTTACACGAAAGCCATGCTTTGATCAAAAATGATCAACAAATGATCATCAACACACGACATTACTTAGAATGCCACACTACCAAATTGGGAGTATATCACTGATAACCTTCAACTACATATCCTCTGAGCTCGTACGTCTCAGAGAGGGTGTTAAGCAAAGAGAATAAATTCTCCGCCACCAACAGATATGTATTTGAAGAAATCTGCTTTATGTCTCAAAGTGTAGTGTCAGACACACAACCATACAAGTCTGTTCTGGTTTCGAACAGAACCGAAGGCACTTCGTCCAACAAAGGAAGAAACCCTTGTAAATCCGGGTATCCACAATCCCAATCGGACTCCCCATCACATGTGGAGGTATCTATACCGGAGAAACTCAGTGCAGATACATTCAATAGGTTAACCTATCGTTTTCGAAGACACCTAGTCTTCAACACCGTCTTCAAATGCTATTACTTTCGTCGTATCATTATTCGTAATGGGTTATATGAGACAAAGGTCCTCTCCCGGCTAATCCGAATAGTGAACGCTTAATTTTAAAACATGTAGATGTATCAATTACAAAGATTCACATTCCGGGTTCGATGTGGGTTTCGGATAACTAACTGAAATCCGACTCCCTGTCGCATCGATGTTTAAATGCGTTTTACGGGAAAAAGGGTTTTCATAGAAACAAATCACAAATCACAGCTCAGCACAAAGCAATTCACATCACACAGTATCACAACCACAACAGAAATATCAATCCAGTGCACAACAATAGTTAATTATTTTCAAACAAGGTGAATACGATTTTAATGAATTAACCACATAACTATTTTTATTGATTATTTTAAATCAATGATTAATTATGATAAATTAATTAAGTCTTAATCAACTTTATTAATTAATCATTCCTTAATCAATTAACTTAATTAACTACTAGTTACAAATTAATTAACTTTAATTATCTAATTAACAATTCTTAATTACAAATTATTTAAGCACTTAATTATTAATTAACCAATCTTTAATTGCAAATTATAAATCCCTAATTACTTAGTTAATTATAATTATAAATTAATTAGTCATTCTAAATTACCCTTTTTTAAACAATTAATTAATAATAATTATTTACCTTAATTAACACTTAAAAAATCTTCCTTTAATTTTGAAATCAATTTATTACTAACTTGAAAACTTTGATGGTAATTAAACTTAACACTCAACTTAAGTTAACTACTTAATTAAAATATTAATTGAGATTTAAAACATTCTTACGTATTCACTTACTTAATTAAAACTTGAAATAAATTCCTAATAGTCAAACATTAGTTACTTCATTAGTACTAAAATTTGTTTAACAATGTTAACTTTAAATTTTTAAGGCTGTACCGCTTTTTGAAGCAAACCTGAGAATGCCTAGATTTTACTTGAGTAAACACTCGAGTTTTCCTCCTATTTTCTCGAGTCGCCTCTCTTTCCTCACGTACACTCTTCTTCTTCTCTTTTTTTTCCAGTTAAGTTGAGTTAAGTTTAAGTTCAAAACTAAAGTATCGGGTAAACTCTCTCACGCACCTAGGTTCACTCGAAGCAATCCACCATTTTACTCGAGTAACAACTCGAGTCGCTCACCCCCAAAAGCTTCTGACATCAAACGATATCGTGCACGTGCACGGCTTCGCGCCATCCCTTTGGCGAACTTCGCGAACTTCTGCAAGTCGCGAATCACTCCTATATTCGATTATCACCATCAACTCAACACCAAAGTTTCCAATTCGAAATTTAGCATTTCATATGAAAAACTGTAACACAACTCTCCTTGGCAAATCACCTCGCCTAAGTTACTCCGACCACCGGAGATGCTCCAACTCCGTCCCCACTTCGCCAACCCTCTATTCTTCCATCCCCTCGAGTTTTGAGAAGCTCGATCCAACAAAGCAGACAAACTCGTCTCATTTTCTAACTGTATCAAAGTCGAGCCTAAAACCCTAAGTTGAACTCGCCCCACCAATTCGTGCAATAGAAAAATTATTCGACAATTTTCCTCAAATCATCAACGGCCAAGCAAGCTTCAAGCAAAATCTTAACATTCCAAATTGATTCGATCATCAGAAAATGATTAAATTGCATATTCTATTCTATTGTGAACTGCTCGCGGCATACACAACTAAAAATCACCATATTAGTTTTAAAAATCCTATCTTTGGCTGTTAATTCAAGTTATACAATCAAATCAGCAATTTAAAATATTTGAATTAATCATACGATTCCCTTTTTACTGTAAAACTGAGTTTATAGAGTCCATATTCCACTATCAAGCTTCAAACAAATTCTAGGCTGTGACTTAAGTTTAAACAAACTTATTTTGTTTAAAAATCCTAAGTTTAAAATGTTTGTATGAAGATTTATTAAATTTTCCTCTACTCTACTTTAGTCCATAACCAGAGATTAAGAAGAATAGATCCTATATAATTCTCAATACAACAGAATTACAAAGAACTTCTTATTTACAATATACAGCAAAAAATAAGTTGTTCATGAAACAAACATATAAATTTAAATTTTAAAACAGTTTTTTTACTCACCTGAAAAGTTTGAACAGAGGACAACTTTTGTTTGAAAAAAATGCAGTTTTGAACTTCCTGTTTTTGTATAGCAGATTTGTTTTTGAGTTTGTAAATGTAGTGATGCTTTTTTTTTCTTTTCTCTGATTTGCTATGTTATGTTTGAACGAGCAAGAACTAATATGGATTTGTATATATAAAGGAAACAGTTTTGTATAAGGGTAGGTATTATCTAGTATGAGCTTATTTCTTTGGTCAAAGGTTTTTCATTGACCAGGCAAGATTTTTTTCCTGAAATTGAAATGATTTCTACCATTTCGAATGACCTTATTTTTGTGCTGGAGGTGAAGGCATTTAACGCAATTGTTCCCATTCTGTTTACATACTTATGCTATTTGATTTTTTTATACGTACATTTTTTTTATACATAGTTATTTATTTTAGCCTTGCATGCATTTTTGTTTTTGTTATCTTGCATACACCAAATTCACATACATCAACTTGTCTGGTTTTCCTTTACCTTTGTGCTTAATACAAAAGTTATTATATTTATTTTTATATGTCTATCTTATGTTGCTTCACACAATAACCATTTAAATATTTATCTTCATATATATTTTTTCTATTTTAAGCTTAAATTCTCTATACTTAATTTATATTCATATATTTTTATAATTTTTAATATTAATAATATATTATTTGTTTTGAAACTTTTCAAATTAAATTCCAAAAGGTCAAATAAGTTACCAAATTTAAATTAATAAATTTTTGTATGTTACACACACACACACACACACTTATATACTATATATGTATATACTTATAATTTTGCAACATTATAAAATTTGTATATATCTATTTATATATGTTGATTTACTATAAGATTTATCATTTCAAGATATTATAATTCAGTTTTTATTATAGTTTCAAATCCAGATATTTTTAGTTACCAGAATTTTATTTGTTCAACCGAATAAAACCAGTATCTCAATAGTTAAAATCAGTTAATTACCGATTAACAGATGTCCAAAAATCCAGGTTATCACATTCTTCCCTCTTTAAAACTTTTCGTCCTCGAAAAGGAACGAAGCAAGAATTTTATTACAATGTTTACTATCGTTTAAATTACACTTAAACATTTTTAATCCTTAACTCTTTTTTATTTAAATTTTTTAAAACACTTTAAAATCTATATAATATTACAAAATAGTTTTATAAAAATACTTTTTATAACTCGATGTCTCAACAAGTCCATCCTTGTTCTCACAGAAATTCGGTCATATGTTGATTGACCGTAGGACTGAAAATCTATAACTACTTGGTAAACCCGTTTTCAACACCAAGTGAAAATACTTGGAAAATATTTTAGTGAAAATATAGAAAACAATTATTTTTTAAAAATATAGAAAACATTTTTGGTGTGAATGCTCTAGAAATCATCACCCTCTCCATGGTCGTAGTTAACCCGATGGTTACGTTGCCATCCCGGCAAAATCCATAGAAAACTATAGGCACTCCGCGCCCCTCGATTACACCTTGAACCCGCCACAGATCCCAGCTACACCCAGGTTTTATGTCACCATCACGGTATAAACCCATGTAACTGTAGACATCAGCGCCCACGAATTTCGTTTCCAAATGAAACTTCGCCACTCCTACATAGATCGTAGACTACATCAGTCGAGTCCGAATGTAGCATGTAGGTACTTACTGCCACATGACTTTTTCTATGTCTTCATAGATTGCAGTCTAACGATGTTACGTCGCTCTCCCAACGAAATCAAACGTAGACCGTAGGCACCCACTGCCCTCGACTTCCGCTATGACCCGTAGTAGATCTCACTAACATCGAGTTACACTATCGTCGCATCATAACCCAAATGTCTCTGTAGGCATCAGCGCCCTCGACTTTTGCTACCCACACACAATCCTCAGGAACATTAGTTAGTCCGGACTTCCTCCTAGGATCAAATTTAGAACCTCTCTTAGGGCTAAAGGCAGAACCGCCTCGTGGATCTCCTACTAGAAGTTCATTTCAATGGTAGCGCCTTTTTCCCTAGAGCCAGTCTCAAAACATTTTATACTGTACACATATAGTATCTTTCAAATCATACTGTTTATGATTCACATAAATCTCCTTTACATAAAATCAATATCTCAAATCGATAGTTCCAAACTTGGCTTTCCAAATTTCCAAAATTGATTTTTCCCAAAAATCAAAAGCCTTTCAAAATCATTGAGTTCCAAAAACCCTTTTCCCAAAATCATTCTCATAAAATCCTTTATATATATAAATATATATAAGTTTATTCTTTTAACTAGTACAAAAATATTTTTAGATCACTGTACTTATATAAGTTACCTTTATACTTCAAATACTTTCAAAGATCACATCTTCTGGTTATAAATTTAACAAGAGGAGTTTGTCATATATAACAAAGATATATATATATATATATATATATATATATATATATAACTTTACTTATGCCAATTCAATATTCAAATTCGATTTCTTTTTATAAAATTATTTGCCACATTAGTTGCTTTTTATAAAATGAGTTTCAATTATAGAGATATCCAACTTTCATTTATCATATTTTTTCAAAATATACTTTTCCATTACAAAAATCATTATTACTTTTCTTTTCATAATTTCCAATATCAATTTCATTCAAGCACGTATGATGTACATATATCATCCGCATGCAACATCAAATCTGATCGCTCACTCGATCACACAATTGCACTTCCGAACTAGTATCATCCACCCGACTTCCTAGTGCGGACTCAGATCCGGTTTCTTGATCAGAAACCATCATTCTCCTTGAATAGCCATAGCTATGACAGAGAATTTTCAGAACCAATCAAAAATCCATATCTAGGGTTCGCCGTCGAAAATCGAGTGAAAAATTCCAACTCGGATCGATATATTGTCTCAGAACTCGAATCTGGATCAAATCATTATGCGAATAGAATAGCATACGTACATCCCACTTACTTATCTTTATTGATTATCAGCTAAATCTGTCTTCTTTTATTCACCTACATTTTGATTCTATTCGCTTATTCACAATTGCTTCCATTTCCATTTGGGATATCACTTCGATTATAAATAGTTTGCACTCTAACCAACTTGAATGTAGAAAATAGCTAGAAAAGTTTAAAATATATAAGTAGTTGTAAAATAGTTATTAGTTGTCAAATAGTTGTAAAATAGTAATTAGTTTGTAAAGAGGATGCAAAATAGTAATTCGCTTTCAAAATAATTGTAAAATAAGTATAAGACAGTTTGGATTCTAAAAAGAAAGGCTGTGTAGTAAATAACTAGGAAAAATAGACTTAAAACAGTTTATATTAAAACAATTTATTTGAAAATAGTTCAGAGCCAAATTGTTCAATTTCCCAATCTCCATTTCTAATCAATTTCCAATTTCCACTTCCATCTAAATTGATATAACTCCAATTCAAGTTGAATTAACCTCGATTCCCATTCCAAATTCAAATCAATTCCTGTTTGAATTTAAACTTATTCAACTTCAATCACAGTTCCCATTTAATTCAAATCAAATTTAATTTGAACTAATTTCAATTCCAATCTCAACTTTAAACCATCTCGAATTATATAAATTCAAGTTAAATTTTCAATGTTGATTTAATTCCTTAAATCAAATTAACCTTTACTTTTAATTTGACAACCTAGTTTTTTAAACAATTTAATTCTGAGTCCAAATTTCTAAATTCCATTTTAAATTACCTTTACTTCTACAAAAACTTATTTCAAGATTCAAATAAGAGTTCAAAACTTTTTAAACAATTTAATCTTCGGAATTTAATTTATCACCAAATTTTTAACTTCTAACTTTGAAACCAATTCTTAACAATTTTAGTTTGCAAATTAAATTCTTAATTTCAAAGTGATTCCATTACCATATATTCAATCTTTATTTCTTGAAATCAAAATTATTTAAATAGTTTTAAATTAAAGTTTTATTTCCATTCAATTTCAATAATGGATATATTATCTCGACCCACTTCTTAATTCATTTAAACAATCCAATTCACATTTTCATAGATTATTAATAACAATAGAATGATATCAAGATAAGCCAAGGTAAATAGCCATCCAAATTATCTAAAGCATCCAACAATAGCATCCATTACCAATCTCTAGAACTCAAACTTGTTTAAGGATCAACCATAACTCCCTTTTCAATTCAACCCGCTTAACTTCCCTAAGTTAAATATCAATTCCATCTTGAAATTTCCAATTCAAGTTGTTCATTCTAAACTTATTTAAATTTTCCCTAAGTTAAATTCAATCCACTTAATCCAGTCAACCTTACTCAATTTGAATTCCCCACTTCAAATTTTTAAACTTCTTATCAATACCCTTTCTCACTTATAAGTACAAAACTTATTTCACTTGGGTTACATCACATTTCGTGGGAAAATTCAAAACTCAACACTTAGTGTTTACTTCCAATCAACTTTTTATTATGTATATCCCACATATATATACATATTCTTATCATTTGCACACCAAGTCATACTAAAATTTTAAGCTATTCTATGTTTTAAATTCAAACAAATTTCTTTAAAATTTTCAAAACAACTCTTGTTTTTAAAATAAGATTCCTACATTCAAAACTATTCTAAATAATATTTATTTATTATATCTTATGACACTTTTGAAACAATTCCAAAATCTTTCTAGGTTTAGATTTAAAACTTAACAATTTATATCCCTCCCAATTTATGAGTCATACTTATATAAATGTTACTTCCTTAAAACATTTCATTTTACTCTATCATTAATTATTAATAGAAAACAAACATCCCATTATTAGACACAACAAACATTTTATGATAATAACCTTGGAAACCAATTCATTATATATTATATCATAAATTATTGGAAAATAAAATCAGGCTAACTTGATTCAACATTCTGAAAATACTTCTATAAATTTCAGGATTTTAATTTCTGGTTTGAATCTATTTCTAGCTTATCTTATCTATATAGTTCATATTACCCAAATTTCCATTTGGTTGTATACATATTACTACTTAATTCTTATTTAGTTTCAAAAATCAACAACCAATTACTTTAATATTTAGAAAAATTATTGCTTTATATATCAAAGTATAAGCTTATATAAAAATCATTTTTAAAATCGACTTAAAATCATTATATAATAAAATAAAAATACTCCCTCATATAATATGCTCAACTCATTCTAGGGTACTACTAACTCTATCTTGAATGAATAAGTCCAACAGAGCCTAGGTTTTCGCTTAACCTCTAGCTCTGATACAAACTGTAACGACCTGGAATTTTCAACCCTAAAAATTCGACACTAATATGCTCACTGTAGAAGTGCCGAGCATCCGAATGTTGAAAATTCCAGATTATTAGGGTTAAGAAGAAAAGAGGTAGAAGAAGAAACAGAAAACAACAGCACAACATCTCACATTCGCAGCGGATTAAAATATAATATCAAATAATAGCATTTTACAATGAAAAGCTGTAATTTTCAGTTTACATTCAATATATCAGAGTACAATTCATTCACAAATATACTGGACAATTATAACAACTTGTCCCAAACTACTATCAATACAAACTCAAATTCACGGTGGAAAATAATCCATATGTTCCTGCCATCCAGCTCGCCTCCTAAGCTCTATAATGTTCTAACCTGAAAATCTGTAATACTCGGTCTAACCTGAGCATTACATTAAAGTTACACCCGGGTCAGGCTGGAAACCAGCGTGAGTAAACCCATATAAATTGAAATACTAAGTTGTAGAAACTTCTTTGAAACCAGGGTAACTCATACTCCACTACGAGTTCTTAACTTGTTATAGTCAACCACTTATTCCACAAAGTAATACCTAAGTACCATTACTTATTTTCAATGTCCAGTTTACTTAATTTATTACATTCCAACATATTTGATTCTATAACCAAATCTATAAAGAATTATATATTTACTAATCAAAGCGGTTTTGGATACCGCTGATATCCGACTCCGGCTCTTCGAATCCAATACCATCTTAAGCCAAGTTGTTTAAGTGAATACAATTCAATATAAATACTAGATGTTGAATTTTACAACAATTCATCACCAACAAATAAACCACATTATCATAGTACAACCCTAATATATCATATCACATAACATCACAATTTATCAGACTAGAGACATTAATCCAAAGATTTAATACAATTTAATCATCCATAAGCAAGATTAATTTGTCACCCAATCTAATTAATTTAATTAACACAAAATGAATTAATTATCTTTAAATCCTGCTTAATTAACATTTATTAAACCATTTAATTAATTATTGAAATTAATTGATTATTCCTTAATCATTTAATCATTCACATAATTAGTTAACCTTTAATTACTTACATTAATTAATGATCCTTTAATTACTTTCATTAAGTAATTATCCTTTAATTTCATTAATTAATTATCCAATAATTACGTAAGTTAATTAATTACCCCATAATTACTTAAGTCCTTAATTAATCCAAGATAAACCATTATCTTAATTAATTACTTAATTAAATCATTTAAATCTTATTTAATTTAAAAGCTTGAAATTAATTTTATTATTAACATACAAAATCATTTAAGCTCTTCTTGATTAATTAAGGATTTATATACTTACCTTAATCCTTTCTTAATTCAATCATATTAAATTACATATAAAAACAATTGGAAATTAATTGGAAATTATACTACTATATAATTACTTAAAAACAACAATTTTAAAACATTTAACTTTAACATTTAAACTTTGAAACTTTCATTTCTTTTTCCTCTAAAACTTGTTTAAAATTTACTTTGGCATTGAAAACTTTGGAACTTGTATAATTCTATGTTAATATATAAATGAGATAAAACCCGAGCCAAACATATAAAAACCCCGAGCCACCCCCGAGCTACTCATGTTCTTCATTTCTTCGAGACAAACCACCAATGACTTCGAGCCTGACCCGAGGAAACCTTCATCCCTGACCGTTCAAAGAAGACCAGGCACCATCGTGCACACATGCATGTGAACCTCCAACCTGAGCAACTCCGACCCTCACCGAGACCTACAATAAGTCGCCGATCATCTCCTCCAATGATCCGATCACCCAGAGCGACGAACTCGCCTGAGAAACAAAATTGAGCTAATCGATCACAACTTGGAACCCAACTCGATCGACAAAAACCACCACGCATCGTCGATCCCGATCACTAGAAACCCCGTCGATCCGCCCAGAGCTACATCACGAACCCAAGATTCGACCTGCCATGTTCTGATCGATCCCGATTCACTCTCGATGTTGCATAAGCTCGAGAACCAACGTCGACCAAACTGGTCGATAAAACCCTAATTCGACTTCGCCAAGCCACTCCAACCATCTAAAAATCCATCAACCATTTTTCCTTCGATCCCATTCTTCCAGCCACCTCCAACCTTGATCACGACGACCATCTCTCCCCCGATCGCCAGTAATCGACAGAAAAACAAAAACCGTTCAACTCAAGAAATCTCGATAATTATAAAGTTAAAAATCTTGAAACCATTATCAAATATCATTATTTCCCAATACGAATCGAATTGTAAAAATCATAACTTGATTTCCAGACATTCGATTTTTGACCTATATTTGGTTATCACTTTTATTTTCTTATTCCAGTAATATTTCTTGCTAATTTTACTTTAAAAATATTTTTAAATGTTGGATCTGGCAAATATAAACAACTTCCTTTTAAAGTTCATAAGCTATAAGAGATTAGAAAAGAAGAAATTGATTTTTGAACTTACTTTTAGCCTGTTAATATCAAAAAGAGCATGCATATAGGTATACACAGACATGCATAGGTATATACACATAGTACTTTACTATATTCAAACAAAATACATCCATACATATCATATTTACAATATCACTTCACAGATATAGCATATGCATCAAAGTATAACCAGATTTAAGCTTTTTTTAAAAAATTGTTTACTCGCAGATTTAAGAAAACAAAGAAGCCTGGATATTTGTTTCTGAATTTGAAAATCGGCAAACTTGAAGCTGCAAGGTTGATCTTTGAAAACTGGAAAATGTTTTAATCTACAACTTGATTATTGAGATGATCATGCTTCTTTGCTTTGATTAACTGATTGTTTCAGGTTTGAGGTTTGAAAAGAGTTGTTGCTTAAAATTTTTAATCTTTGGTTTGAGTTTCTTTTTAGTTTCCAAGTTTTATATTTTTTCTTTTAGTTTTGATTTTGAACGTTACAGAGAAAATGAGAAGAGAAGAGATAGAGTGATATATATAACTTGTTTCTCATATTTTTAAAAATAAAAGAAAATGTGACACTTGTTATGTGGCATGTTACTAAGCTTACACATGTTTATGCATGTTGCATTTTGCTCACACTTGTTAAATGCATGTATTAATATTTATAATATGTTCTTATGTCTTTATATTTATTTTTAAGATATTTATTTTGGTGTTTTGAAAATATATAATTTTAACTTTAAATAAATTTTGAAAATTATTATATTGAATTCAAATCAATGCTTCCAAATCACAGTACACACACACACACACACACACACACACACAGATATATATATATATATTATAGCTAGAAATATCTTATGTGAATTTTTTTGGATATATAAATATATTCACACTTTTACGATCTTCCATATGTTCTACATCTCATGGCATACACACACACATACACTTATATACTGTATATGTATGTACTTATAATTTTCAACATTATAAAATTTGCATATATCTATTTATATATGTTAATTTACTATAAGATTTATCAATTCCAGAGATTATAATTCAGCACTTATTATAGTTTCAAATCCAGATATTTTTAGTTACCAGAATTTTATTTGTTCAACTAAATAAAACCAGTATCTCAATAGTTAAAATCAGTTAATTACCAATTAATAGATGTTCGAAAATCCGGGTTATCACAAAACATCTTCATGTTAAACTAAGAATTGTGTATACATAAGTTAAATATTGAAATATGTATTTGAAGTTTGAAATAAAAGGATGTAATAATGTATAATATGAAGGTTTTGTTAAATTAATGTCATGATTTGTTACATAAATACAACTTAGTCTTCCTTGCTTATTGTTGAAGAATATTTATTTTTATGGAAATTTAATGAAAATTATAGTTTGAAAATGAAAAAAAAGAACATTCCTCTAGTAGCAACTAGGGCATCTATACAATTATGAAAATCTCATCTGTACAATGTGAAGTTTGGGGAAAAAAAATATGTGGTTCTTAATAAATGGAATGACAAATGAAAATTTCAAAATTATGACAATAAACTAACTTTTATAAGGAAACAATGCATGCTAAAAGTAATTTTTACGTTATTAAAGTTTGTAACAATAAATTTTTTTAAATAATGTTTGATTATTTAAGATGATATTTACATCATTTTTTTTAGAATTTGAAAGAACATATTCATGTATGATTGTGGTACTATCTGTTATTACGCTTAAATTTACATGTTTTAATTTTGTGTTATTGTTATTGAATAGTCATCTTTGTATGGTATAATTAGGCTTTTAATAGCCGAATCATATCTATTTAAACGCTGATTAATTTAAAGTTTGCACTACAATAGCAAGAAGCTTTTTTAAAATACAGTATATACTTCTGCAAATTGTGGATAAAGTAGATTATCACATATTTCCTACTTGTGCGATGCATCCTAGTTTGAGCGTTTCCATAGTACTAACAGTGGAAGGGATGCGATGACTGCCCTACACCCCGATGCTCATATAAATGAATAATGTGCTGATGAGCATCCGACCGATGTAGAATGATTGCCAAGGAAAAGATTAGAAGAGGAAAGAAGAGAAATATAAAAGAAGAAAAAAGAAAGGAAAACATCACACAATCTAAGAACCCATTGTATATCTCAATGGAACATTGAATAAATGTAAATCATCATAGATGTAAAACAGGCAAGGCAGTATTAACTACATGAACCACAGAATTAGAGCATAGGCTCGCTAATTATAGAAAACAATAATAGAGTTTATACAGTTGATCGATAAATTCAACCGATAATCTGCCTCTAATAATAGTAAATCAAACATTGTCAAGGCTCCATAGTGTCATATAGCGGAATATGCAATAAGCATAAAATATAAATAAGAGAGAGCACCTCATCCTGCTAGTCCATCTGCAGAACTCCATGTGTCATTTGCACATGCTATCTTTTCATTTAACAATGCCCAAGGTAATTAGAAGCAAAGCATAAAATATTGGGTCGGGCTATGTCTGATGTGAGCGGTAAACAATATCAAACTAAAATTGAAGCTGATATAGTATATGGAATAGAGCGTACGAAGAATCATACCTAACATGTCCCTGCATCCAAAAAGTTTGAACATAATATATGATATATGCTACCCTATATCATAGTCGTCATGGGTATACTATACATCAAAATATAAAGCGGTACCTACATATCTACATCAATAACATCGGCCTCATGTGACACCCAGGTGAAAAATACTCATAACAAACATAGCATCCATCCTCACTCACTCACTCAATGCGTTGGATATAAGATCACTCGCAAACCCATCATGGTCAAGACTAGACTGCCGGTTACGATAGCCCACATCCCATTCCTCGATACTCAAATTCATGCCACTCGGTCAGCCAGGAACTAGACAACGTGTTGGATAGTCCAGGATAAACAAATCTTCCGTCTTAAGATAAGAAACCATCGCATTCAAGGAGCCATTAGACTCCAAGTATCATCATGTCCCAACTATACCCCTTCTTACAAGTACACTATGAGTCCTCGAGTGTCTACAATCCCATTGCACATGCATCTATAGCAGAGTACATCGTAGAATAAGATCATGTGTCTCGTAGTTATCATCCAACAGTTCCCACTATTTGACCCATCGTAATTCTGCATCTCAAAAAACAGCCGTCCATCATCGAATCCATCACTTCCCATCACGAGGCATTGCGACGAAGCATTGCATCCTTGCTTCATCGTTAAAACTTCTCATCGAAGAGCCATAACATCAAAATTAAATGTCAAACGAATGAACCAATACATCATACTTCTTGAAGCCTCTCCGTCGTCCATGTCAAAATTGGCCAAATCGGCCATTATCAACAATGTTAGATACCGACCGCTGTAATGTAGTCGACAACAACCATTTTGGTCATGTGCTTAGCCGAAAATAGCGAGGTACAGACCAAATGAAAATGACTGGCGTCCATCCTGAATTCCAAAGCACAAACTCAAGTCAAACATCTTTCTTCTTCATGTCGATCGATACGCACGAGACTCTGCACATGGAATTTTATCCTATTATATATGTCCTAACACTAGATCACTTACAATAGGAATTTTCAACTAAACTAAGCAAACAATACATTTACAGTAACTAATGTATGATAAATACCCAAAATGGCCTGAATCTAGCAATTTTATAAAAATAATATATCGATAAGGAAAAGTGTGATGTTCAATTTAAAACCATTTTTTAAACACTCTTAAATACTTTTATAAAATAAGATGTAGGTTTAAATACATTAAAATTATGTTTCAAAGTTAGAAATCATTTTAGAATGTCATTTTTATACTATATTAACAATCATAGCATGATAAGAGAAATTATCACTCACATAACCAAAAGCTGAAAAATCCAATGCAAGTCGCAGAGCTCTCTATCATCAACGCAACACAAGAAATCACGTCCAAAACGAACATCGTATGCAAAAGATATGAATTAAATGTGAATCGAGATTAAATAAACCATTAATTAACTTAAATACTAATTAATTGCTTTAATCGTTCTAATAATTCGTTCTTCCCTGAAGGAGGGGAGAATGTCATAACCCGTAATTTTAAGGATTGGATATTTAAATAATTTATTTAGATATTTAAACATTAATTAATGGAATTCCCATAGTACTCGACTTTTGAAGACAGATGAATTAAAACTCGAGACATCCACCATTGAGACCGCAATTTCATCGCGAGAAGAATGACTATAAACCTGACAGTGTTTGGAGTCGATTAATTTTCAAAGTGAATATTGATTTCTATAGAATGAAATGAATTTGGAGTTACGTCCCATAAGCTGGCTTATAAGTTAGCTTATATCTTATTCATTTCTCATTTTAGGTTACTTTATCTTTTTCTTTCATAATATTTTTCTTAATGGTTATTATCTCTGACACTTCATTTGCGAAAATGATAAGGTCATTTCTTATATGCACTCCATTATATATAAAATTACTATAAGGGGTACACACACTATATAAAAATTATTTAACTTTGTCTATTCTGCCCGTCATTTTATTTTATCCCAGTCTACCATATTTTTCTTCTCTTCTTATCTCTTAGTTTTAGATAATAGCGAGAAATAAAAATACCCACGCATTACATGAATCCAAAGTTCGTCGAGAAAGTCAAGACCATGTATGGTGCTTTTACTGTAGTAATAATTTATAGCATTTATTGTATGCTAGTAGATGGCGTCTATGTCATATGATTATTGGAAGTTCGGTAAAGGATTAGGGTTTGCCTCAATTTGAACAATGTGCATTTACATATGAACTCATAACAACTTACATGAAGGGTAGAAATCGAAATTTCTATTATATTTCGACGTAGATCTGTCGAAAAGATTATTTCAATTCGACAATTTGCTGAAGAGTTAAATTTATTTTTTCGATGGTCTGCTTTTGAACTTTTTTTGGAAAAAAATACGAGATCCTCTAAAAAAGGAGTGGACACATGTAAATATGTATATGTCACAAGACAAGATGTTGCCAACATGCTTGGCAAGTAGCAAATCTAAGTACAAGTATAAATAAGAAACTCAAGCACCCTTATAATAAGCTCTGACATGGCCACCATCCATTACTCCCTAATACCAAGCTTCGACATGGCCACCGCTCGATATTAAGGTGTTAGAAGTACCTTAAAAACTATGAAATATAACATAGCCAATAATAGTGAAAGCTATTGAATCAAATATTTTGATTCATGACAAAGCAGTGAATTAGACTATATGGATAAGCGACAAAAAGAAAAAGAATTATGCTGTTCAAACTACAGAGGAGACAAGTCTACAAAACTGCATATAGTATGTTAATTTATTGAAGTTTTTTTAATTCTTAGAAATGTTAAAATCTATCCTCAAGTAGTTAAGTTATTTTTAAGCTTTAAACGTTTTTAAATATATGAGAACTATGTTTTTACTGTCAGGTCAGTCGACTGACCATATATGGCCAGTCGACTGAATCTACACAGGTGCACAGAAACTCTATGTTTTGCACAACTTTGCACATTCAGTTGACTGATCATTTTGGGTCAGTCGACTAAATTCTTTCTCTATTTTTTCTGAATGGGCACTTCCATTTGCCAAGAGTTACGTTCTAAAATGAAGAGGTATGGATGCTTCCTTCGATAAGAATTCTTCGTGAATGGTTGCATCTCTTTATCTACTATATAAATACACAAAATTCACTTCACAAATCGCCCATTTTATGATTATTTTTTGATCATTCTCTCTACTGTCTCTGCATTCTGAAAAGCAATCACAACTTGCATATATTTCTTGAATCTCTGAATCAATTATCTTATTCTTTTATTCAAAGCGATATTTTCCTTTCTAAATCTTTACACGCACGTATATACTTGAGGAAAAGAATATAGGAAGTTTGTACTATAAAAGACAAATCAGTGTTATCAAGAACACGAAGTGTCAAAGCAATTTTTAGTGAAATTGCTGAAGTCCTGTTCGGTTGTTCAGGCAGGTAAAGTCCTCTTTTGGCTGTTAGAGGTGGAAAAATCCTGATTGGTTGCTTAGGTGTTGTATACCTATTCCTCCGGCTTAAGTGAGGGGTTATTGTGAGAAATTCCAGAGGGAAGTCTGGGACTGGACGTAGATAGAGAAGTTCGAACCAGTATAAAATTTCCTAGCATGCGCATTTTTATTAACTTTGCTATTATCATCTATTTCCACATTTAGATTATAACACATTCCATATCACACGATCCTAAGTGATAAGTAGCCACAGTAGTCACTTTCATTTTGTATAAGTGCAAGGTTATCCTATAACCGTAACACAGTTATTTGATAATTTTTTTAATATGGGATATAACAACATCACAAACACTATCACTAACACTAGTTTCATTGAAGGTCAATCTATTGCACGACCTCCACTATTCAGTGGCATGAATTATAATTACTGGTCAACTAGAATGAGAATATATATGCAATCTAATGGTTTTGAAACTTAGAACATTACTCAAAATGAATATAACACTCCAACAGAAGATTTTTCAACTTGGACCGCTGCACAGAAAACTGATGCCACTACAAATGCAAAAACAATGAATATGTTATTTTGTGCAATAGATAGAAATGAGTTTAATAGAGTCAGTATGTATACAAATGCTTATGAGATATAAAGAACTCTAAAAGTAACTCATGAAGGAACTAACAAAGTTAAACAAAGCAAAATTTCTTTATTGAAAATTCAGTTTCAAAATTTCAAAATGAAAATATGAATGACATGTACTCTAGATTTCAAGCTATATATCGTTCACTATTGGCACTAAGAGAAATATTTTCTAATTTTGGTATAATATCAAAAATCCTAAACTCTTTAACGGATGAATGTGAAAGAAAGGTTCTAGCTACTGAAGAATCAAACGATCTTTCCACTATGAAACCAAAAGAGTTAATAGGAAATCTAGTGTCATATGAAGTGAATTCGCAAGCAAAGAAAGTCCAAGCACAGGATAAGAAGAATCTAGCATTTCAAGCAGAACAAGATGACTCTGACTCAGATGAAGAAGATATGGCATTTTTTGCTAAGAAATTCAAATTTTTTTTGAAATTCAAAAAGAATAACAAGATCAAGAGTTAGAAAAATAACTCTAGTAACAATAATAGCAATAATCCATCATATTCTGTCATGGAATGTTATGAATGTCATAAAAAGGGTCATATGAAGAATGATTGTCTAGAAAAATAGAAAAATAAATTTAAGAAGAAAAAATTCAAGAAGAAAGCTTTTTCTATAACATGGGATGATTTAGATTCTTCATCATCAGAAAACGACAGCGACAGTGACACAGAGCAAGCAAATGTATTCTGCATGGCTACAAATGATGATGTAAGTGAATTAAGCTTTGAAGACTTAGTTGAACTTAACTCAAAACTAGTAGATTTTGTAAAACAAACTAAAAAGCATAATAAGGAATTACAAGGAAAACTGAATATATCTAAATCAGAAATTAGTATGCTTAGAGATGAAAAGAAAATTCTCGAAGAACTTGAAAAATCTCAACAACCTAATTCTAATTTAGCTTCTCAACTTTCTATGATAACTCAGGAATTAGAAATTCAGAAGAATAAATATGATGTTTTATCGGTTGAAATTAATGATATAAAATCTAACACTAAACTATTAGAGTTAGAAAAATCTAGTCTTAAAACTAAGCTAGAAGATATTAAAAAAATTATTTCCAATTTTAATAAAGGAAGAAATAATCTTTCTAAAATAATAGAAAATTCTCAGTCTACTTCAAATAAAATGGGATTAGGATTTAAGAAAATTGAAAATCCTAAAAAATCTGGAAATCATAAAAATAAGTTTAGAAACAAAATTAGTAAAGATTTAAAAAATAGTTTCTAAAAATTTTAAAACTATTAAAATATGGATTCCTAAAACAAATAACAAGTTGATTAGGAATAAAGATATCAAAATATTTATAGGAACTGTTCGTAAAAATAAGAATTATATTTATAAAGGGAATTCTGAACCTTTTTGGGTTTGGTTTCCTAAGACCTAACTCTTAGGACCCTAAAAGAAAGAGCGGGTACCATCTTAATCTTTATTTTTTACAGGTACCACTTACAAAGAGAGAAAAATGGATTCTAAACAGTGGTTGCTCAAAACACATGACTGGTGATAAAGACATGTTAACAAACATAATTTACTCAAATGGAGGATCAGTCACTTTTGGAGATAATTCAAAAGATTATGTCATCGGCAAAGGAGATGTGAGCAATAACGGTATCTCTAATTCACCTCTCATTACTGAAGTTTTATTAGTTAAAAACTTAGAACATAACTTAATAAGTATAAGTCAATTATGTGATAAAAGTTTTAATATATCTTTTTCAGAAAATAAATGTAACATCTCTGATAAAAATCAAAAATTAATTTTTGAAGGTACAAGAGATAAAAATATTTATATTTCAAATATTAATATAAACCACAACACAAATATGTGTTTAGTAGCGATAGAAAATGATTCTTGGCTATGGTACAAAAGATTTTGTCATATAAATATTAATACTATTAATAAATTAGCTAAAAATAAACTTGTTAAAGGACGACCTGATATGAAATTCAAATTTGATAATATCTGTGATGCATGTCAGTTAGGAAAATTAACAAAATTTTCTTTTAAGTCTAAGGGAATCATATCTACGACATAACCACTTGAACTATTACATATGGACCTTTTCGGACCTACTCAAGTTCAATCTATTAATCACAATAGATATGTGTTTGTTATTGTAGAGGATTTTTCAAGATATACATGGACTATTTTTATGAAATATAAAAGTAATACTTTTGAAAATTTTAAAATTTTTGTAAAGAGAATTCAAAATATAAAGAATTTAAAAGTTAAAAATAGTAGAAGTGATCATGGAGGTGAATTTGAAAACGAAGCTTTCGAACATTTTTGTAACAAGAAAGGAATTAATGATAATTTCTCCTTTCCTAGAACACCACAACAAAATGGAGTTGTAGAAAGGAAAAACAGAACATTACAAGAATGTGCACGAACTCTATTAAATGCAAGCACTTTACCTAAGCATTTCTAGGCAGAAGCTGTTGCAACTGCTTGCTATGTTTTGAATCGTATTTTTATTCGATTATTAACAAAACATACTCCTTATGGACTTTTAAATAGTAGAAAAACAAATATATCATATTTTAAAGTTTTTGGTTCAAAATGTTGTATACTTAACACTAAAGATCAGCTTGGCAAATTTGATCCAAAATCCGATGAAGGGATATTCATAGGATATTTGGAAAGAAGCAAAGCTTATCGTGTTTCTAATACAAGAACGAAAGTTATCGAAGAAACTCTTCATGTTTCATTTGATGAAAATGTCAAAACTTTGTGACGGCCCAGAATTTTTAACAGTTTAAGATGGAATTATAAATTGATTTGGAAATATTTAAAAGTTAATTTTTAACTTCAATTCAAATATTATTATTAATAGCAATTCAGTTATTAGATATAATAAATGAAATTGGATAAATTATTGAATTCTTCAGTTTTAAGTCTGTTAAAATAATTTGAAGGCTTATAAAATTTATAATAAGGATACTGAAGATAATAGAATGGTTGAAATTTAATTTGAAGGTAATTTGTTCGGTTTTAATAATATATCGTTTAAATCGATATTTAAAAATAGCTCAAAATTCAAAATACTACTTAATTAAAAATACTACTTAATACTAATTAATAAATACTAATAAAAAAATTATTAATTTTAATATTCTTTCATTTTAATATTTTATAGTTTGTTCTTCCTTAGATCTCTTATTTCACTCCGATAGTATCATTTTATAGATCGAGGTCGATGTAGAAGAAACGAATGCATTTCCATATTATAAATAATTCCAAGGTACAATCTCGGAATTAGACGAAACCAGTTCCATTGGATCCGTAATAGTTAGTTATTGTCGCATTTCAATTTTCGTAGCGATCGGAGTTGTCGTTTGACCCTGGCAGCTCAAAACGCTTAGAAACTATTATAATCGATTTAATTTACATTGATCGTTTATTTCCGTAACTCGCACATACGATCAAATTAGTCTCCGAAACACGTTCATTATGTTCAGGATGTGGATAAAACCTTATAAACGTCTGTCGGCATGTCTGATTCGGGGTTCGGGATTTCGCGTTATAGAACGCGAGATATTTTCACTATTTAATTATATAATAAAATCTGAAGTACATTATTAGTCAGAGATATTTTTAGTAAACAAGCGTACGCAAGAAGCTTCTCAAACCCTATACCTTATTCCCGTCCCATCTCTAATTTGGAAGAGAAATCAAACGCCTTTTTTTAAAAAAATGGGGACCAAATCAGTTCGTTCCCAAAATCAAACAAAAATAAATTGATTGCCGCCTTCTCTCCCTTTTCTATTGAAATCGATTCTGCTCTTCTCCTCTCCGTTCAGTCAGAAATCGAAAAAATAAAAAGTGAAATCGGCCGAAGCCTCTTCATTAATAAATCGCGATTTCATGGAGGCAGGTCGGCACGGCGATGTTGGCAGTAAGGAGAAGCGCGACACTAGTGGGTGTTCGACACGGCGATGTTTTTCAATTTGATATCTAAAGTGTAAATATGTATAAATAAATATACCCTTACCCATTTAGTTAATTTAGGTAGATAACAAAGATTGTTATAGATTTTTAATCTGCATAGGTTATTTTAAAATATATATGTAGTTTCGATAAAATAAATTGGTTATCAAAATCTAATAGTAAAGTTAAATTTAGGGTTTTATTATCCCATTAGATTTCATTTCATAAAAAAATAAAAATGATGAGAACCATTATTTAAAACTAGTTAATTAAAATTTATTTAGTGTTAAAAATAAATTATCAGATTAGATCAAATTTTTAATAAATTACAAAATGTTTATACAAGGTTGAAACCGTGAAGCGAAGTCGAGATTGGATTGGATTTGCAAATCAAAAATCAAGGTGAGCAAAACCCACTCTTCTGGGTTTTTAATTAAATTTAAATGGTTAAATATAAATGAATGGTTGAATTGAATTGATGTGCTATATTATATAGTACTATATAGTATATACTGGAAAGATTGATTTTCTGTGATGAATATTTTTGGTAATTGGAATGCGGAATGTTGTGGTTTGCTTGAATATTTCGGTACTCTGAGTTATCGAAATATATAAATTGGATTTTTGAAAGAAATATAAGGGTGGTTAAAATAAATAATTAATTCATTTAATTAATTAATGATTTGGGTTAATTACTTTAGTAATTAAGGGTTTGAATTAATTAATAAGTTAAGTTGTAAGTTAATTAATTAAGAGTAAGTAATTCAGAATAATCATTTGATAGTTTGATAAATAATTGTTTAACGAAGTTAATAAAATACAATTACTGTGTAATTAAACAAGAGATTAATTAAGATGAATAAATGGATAGTTTTTAATTAATGTATTTAATTTAGATTAAGATAAATTGAATTATAATTGGAAATCAGTAATTCATATAATTAATGAAGTAATTAAAGATTTAATTAATTGGGACTAATTAATTCATAATAAATGACTTATGAGAAGTTAATTAATATAAGTAATTAAGAACTAGTGTAATTGACTATAGTTAATTAATTTGTGAAGTAATTAAAGATTACTCATTGATTTGGTAAGAAAATTAATATCGTGAAATTAATTAAAGAAAATTACTTGAATGTAATTGGAAGATAATTAATCCAGGGTTGTTAATTAAGATGAATGAATATGGAAGAGTTGATTAATTAATTAATTGATTTGGAATTAATTAATGAGAGAATCTAAGCGATTATGGATTGAAATTTAATTAGAATCAACTGAATTGATTTGTATGTGATTAAGCTCTGCTTATGTATGATTGATTGGTATTGGTTGCTTTGAATGAGTTGATATCTCTGATATGAAATGTCACGTATTTCATCTGGATAACTTGGGTTAGGATGACATGAGACTCGAAGAGGCCGGGATCGGGTATTGGAAGGATGCCCGAAACCACTTCGAATTTCTTATAAATTGATAGGTTGGAATGAATGTAGTTAAATGAATCGGATTATTTAATCTTGATATTGGCGCATAGAATACTTATTTTGAAAATAAGTTACGACGGTGGCACAGTGTGACTTTTAAATTGATTTGTGAAACCAAAAAGCTGGAATGAAATGATTTAAGCAAACTATATTTATTTTATCTAAGTTTAGTATTTAGAAATTGATGTGTGGAATATGTGTTGTCTATAGCAAATTGTGAATTTGTTAAATTGATATTTCTTACCCCGGGTTTTATATAAGTTGTTTTTTTTGGTATTCCATGTTAGTTGGGCTTACTCACCCTGGTTTCCAGCCTGACCCAGGTGTTACCTTGGTGTAATGCTCGGGTCAGACTGAGTATTACAGATTTTCAGGTAGATACGTTCTGGAGCTCAGGAGGCGAGTTGGATGGCAAGAGCGTATAGAGTATTTCCGCTGTATTTATAATATTGTAAATCAGAGACATGTTGATTTGTATATGTTCAGTGACTGTATATATGTGAAACTCTGATGTAAACGACATATATAATATTCTTTTGTAAACTGTTATTTATTATTATATTTATCCGCTGCAAATGTAAGATGTTGATGTTTCGATTCCTTTTCTTCTATATCTTTCTTCTTTTTCATAACTATCTGGAATTTTCGGGTTCGAAAATTTCTGGGTCGTTACAGTTGGTATCAGAGCTGAAGGTTAAGCAAGAACATTGGCTCTGGGGGGGATTACTCATTAAATAGAGTCAGTGGTACTCTAGAATGAGTTGAGTGTGTGTGTGTGTGTGTGTGTGTGTATATATATATATATATATATATGAGAGCCTACTTGTTATTTTCTTATATAAATATTTTAAATGATTTTATATAAAATTTTATTTTGATATATAAGTAATATTCCCTTGTAATGAATATTTAGGTGATTGGTTGTTAAATTATTGAAATTTAAATTAAGAAGTAATAAAATACGACCAAACTAAAATCTTAAATTGGAATTAAATTAAGTAAAAATAGAAATACAACCAAATTAAAATTTAATTAATTGAAAAAAAACTCTAAATTTGGGCCTATTATTTGAAATTTTTTTGTTTCAAAGTAATGAGAAATAATAAATAAGTATTATTTAAATAACTGGGACTTGCTGCAAACAATGGATTGTTTGAAAATTTGATTTGAATTAAAAACCAAAAGTAGTTTAAAAATTTAAGGACGACCTCGTGTGTAAAGGAAATAATTTGTATGAATAAGGAATATACATAAATCAAAAATAGTTTGAATAAACTCTAAATGTTGAGTTTGGAATTTGGAATGGGATGTGATGCCCAAAGTGATAAGTTTTTAAATGGGAAGATTACTATTGTGAAGTTTAAGGATTGAATGGGGTTGATTGGATTAAGTAAGTTGGAATTTAACTTTGGGAAAGTTAAATAAGTGTAGAAAAAGCAAGCTGAATTGGAAATTTCAAGATGAAATTGGAATTGAACTTGGAAAGTTAAATGGTTGATTTGAACTGGGAATTTGTGTGATCTCAAAATGGGTTTGAGATTTAAAAATTGAAAATGGATGGACGTTTTATAAATAAATTGGATGATATCATCCTGTTGTTAATGAAAATCTTTAAATTGAGAATGGTATTGTATAAATAAAATAAATTTGAATAATTGAGTTTGTAAATTAAAATTGTTTAAGAACTGGCTTCAAACTGGAAGATAAAATTTAATAATAAATTAAAATTTTAAAATAAAATTGTATTGAACTCTTATTTGAACCTTGAAATACATACGTAAAGATAATTTAAAATGGAATTTTGAGAATTGGACTTAGAAATTAAATTGTTTTAAAAAACTTTTAATAAAGGTTAATTTGGTTTAAAGGGCTAAACCAATCTTTGAGAATTTAAGTCGAATTTATATAATTCGAGATGGTTTAAAATTGAGATTGATTCAAATTGAATCTAATTTGAATTAATTGGATTTGAGATTTGAGGGTGAGTAATTTTAAAAATTTCAATGGGAAATTTGGATTGGATTAAATTGAATTGTTGGGGAAGTAAACAGTTTGACTCTTGACCATTTTCAATATAAATTGTTTTAATATAAACTTATTTTTCTAAGCTATTAAATATATACAACCTTTCTTCCTTAAAGCCAAAATATTTTATACTTGTTTTACAATTATTTTTGGAGCTATTTAACCATTTTTCAACTGTTTCTAAACTAATTACTATTTTTCAACTATGTTACTAATTAGTTACTATTTTACAACTATTTTGTAATTATCTAAAATTTCTGAAACTATTTAACTGTTTTTCAACTATTTTACAATTAGTTAACTATTTTACAATTAATTAACTATTTTATAGATATTTTGCAAACTAATAATTATTTTTCAACTACTTATCTATTTTAAAATTTTTCAAGCTATTTTCTAAATATAGACTGGTCGGAGTTCAAACTGTTATTGATTAAATACCCAATTGAGATAAGAATTGAAGTGATAATCCAAATGGGGATTGATGTAAATGTGAATAAGTGAATATTAATGGAAAGGAAATTGATTTGGTTAATAATCAATAAAGATAAATATGTAAGATGTATGTATATTATTCTATTCGCATAGTGATTTGATCCAGATTCGAGCACAGAAGTTCGAGATAGTTTATCGATCCGAGTCGGGATTTTTCACTCGATTTTCGAAGGCGGACCTGAATATGGATTGTTGGTTGGTTCTGGATATTCTCTATCATAGTTATAGCTATGCAAGGAGAATGACGGTTTCTGATCAAGAAACCAGATCTGTGTCCTCACTAGGAAGTCGGATGGGCGATACTAGTTCGGAAGTGAAATTGTGTGATCGAGCGAGCGATCAGGTTGATATAGCATACAGATGGTATGTGTACACTGTATGGATTTGAATGAAATTAATATTGGAAAGAGAAATTAAATTGGGATATTTGGTTTTGAATAAACAAAGTTGTATATTTTTGTTATATGAGATAAATCTCCCCTTGTTGAATTTATTGCTGGAAGAAAAATGTTTTTGAAATGTTTGAAGTATAAAGGGATTTTATACAAGTTTGAAATGATCCAAAGTTTTAAATTTTTTATACATTTTTGAATATATATATAAAGGATCTTATGAGGATTTTGGGAAAAAGGGTTTTGGGAACCTTTGGTTTTGGAAAGGCTTTTGATTTTTAGGTAAAATCAATATTGCAATTTGGAAAGCCTAGTTTTAGAATTATTGATTTTAGGATAATCGATTTTGAGAAAAGGAGCTTTGTATGAGATCATACTAGGTGTATGATTTGAAAGATACTATATATGTATAGTATAAAGTGTTTTGATGATGGCTCTGGGGAAAAAGGCGCTCCCTTGAAATGAACTTCTCAGGAGTGCCACTGGGTGGTGCTGCCTTGAGCCCCAAGGGGGGTTCTAAAGTTGATCATGTGAGGAATCCGGGCAAACTAGTTCCTGAGGATTATTGGTAGCGAAAGTCGAGGGCGCTGATGCCTACAGGGGCATTTGGGTTATGCTGTGACGAAAGTGTAACTCGATGTCACTGCGATCTACTGTAGGGACCATAGCGGAAATCGTGTGGAGGATGAGTGCCAACGGTCTACACTTGATTTTGCTGGGAAGGCAATGCAACATCGGTAGACTACGATCTGTGGTCAAGTGGAGTGGAGAAGTTTCATTCTTTTGGCAGCGAAATTTGAGCACGTTGATGCCTACAGTTATATGAGTTTTTGCTGTGATAGCTACATAACCCCAGTTGTAGCTGCGATCTTTAGCGGGTTCCATGGCGTAATTGAGGGGTGCAGAGGCCTACAGTTATCTATGGATTTTGTCGGGGTGGAAACGTAACCATCGGGTTAACTACGACCATGGATGGGAGTGATGATTTCCAGAGCATTCTCACCAAAGATATTTCCTCTATTTTCAAAAACTGTTTTCGATATTTTCAATAAAATTATTTTTCAAGTATTTTCACTCGATGTTGAGGATGAGTCTGCTAAGTACTTATAGATCTTCAGTCTTGCGCCTGATCAACGTATGACTAAATTTCTATGAGAACAAGGACGGACTGGTTGAGATATCGAGTTATAAGAAATATTTTATGAAAGCTATTTTGATAATATTATGTGAATTTAAAGGCATTTCTAAAATTTTAAAATAGAAGAGTTGGAATTTTGGAAAATCAAGGGAAATCCAAACTAAAATTATAAAATAAAATTGAAACTCGAGAAAATTTAATGAAGTGATTCTTTGTAATTAAAAATCGAATATTAAGTTAAAAGTGGAAGTAAGCTAATCAGCTAAATAAATTATTTAATAGTATGTTAATAAAATTTATCTCGGTTAAATAAAATGGATTGTAAGTTGATAATGTGTTTGGGAACGAATTCGAATTTTAAATAGAATTCGACTTAGATTTGATAATGAATTAAATAAGAGAAATGTTGTATAATAAAAATAAAATAGAGTTGGATTGAAAAATGTGATGGTTTGAATTACAAATAAAATTCAAGGGTTATTTGAATAATATTTAATGAAATTTGCAAGTAAATTGGATATAAGAGAAGTGATGTCATATGAAATGGAAGTGATTATAATAGAAATGGCTTGAGTTGCAAAACAAAACCCAAGTGAATAGAAATAAATTGAGAATGGCCTTGTATTAATAAAATAAATTCGAAAACGAATTAAGTAAGTAAATTTAAAATTTAAAATGGGTTAATTGAATTAAATAATAAATGGATGAAGTCTGATTGAATAAAAACTAAATCAAAGTTGTGATTGGAGTTGGGTTATCAGACTGAACTTAAGTTCGGTGGCATATTAATTTGAAGTATAAATGAGTTAATTATGTGCTTGGATATTATTTTGATAAATTGAGAAGGTGAATTTAAAATTAAAATTTAAAATGGATGGGCTAACTGAATTTAATGGAAATTGATTAAATGAGAATCAAATAGAAGTAAACATAAGTTTGACGTTGGAATAAATTAAAGTAAATTCACTTAAGTTTAAAATTTATGGAAACTTGGTTTCGGATAAGGGTAAAAGCCCATTAAATAAAAGCTTGGATTGAATTATATTGGGAATGGCTAGTAGTATACAAGAATAGAAGGTGTCGAGCTAAATAAATGGTTGGTGAATAAATTAGAAATGAAATGGAATTAAATATAAAATGAGTTGAAAATTAATTTAAAGTAGTTATAAACTTAAATGAATACTCTATTAAGCGAATATTGTCAAATTTGCATAATGAATTGTCATTTGAGGTAAATGAAAGAAATTAAAATTCTTTGGGTTGAGAGAAGTTAAATAACTTGATTTTGAAATTAATTGGATGGAATATGAGCTTGCTTGGGTTAAAATAAATTGGATGTAAGCAATTGAGTTATAAACCATTTGAATTGAATGGATATGTTTGCGAATTAGTTGTAAACAACTAAAATTTAAGTTGGAACCCCATAAGTGGCTTATAAAGATTGTTTAACCTGCATTGCTTATAGAAACTTGTATGCTTGCTAGTTAAGTATGTTAAATGTTGTTAAAATTACATGATTTTAGTGCTTACATATTTAAATTGAGTAAGTACAGGTACCTGAAGGTCGTTTGGCTGGATTTGGTTGCGCTATTTGCTAAAATAAATAAGCTGCTTGCTTAAAATGCTAAATAAAGGTACGCCTACGCAATAAAAATAGAAAATATGAACTTTTTTTCTTTTTCCGACTGTGTGGGTCGATGTATACATATTTATATCTATTGTCAAATTGCAAAAGCTCCTCCATACAAAGGAGACTCTGCCAAAATTTTCCTGAAAGTTTGGGAGTTAGAAAAATTTTGAAAATTTTTAGGAAAATTTTTGTAAAGACAAAAAGATTTCAAATTAGAAATTAATGTAAATTAGTAGATGAAACTAATATGAATTAGTTACAAATGAAGGATAAAAATTCAACATTCAAAATTGAAAATAAATTGAATTCATATGAAAAAAGGGGAAAAACTAATTTGAATAGAAGTAGATGTGAAAACTTCTGTAAGAAAATATATGAAATGATTTTAATGGGTTATGATTGGATATTGTTGCTAAGTAAGATATGCAGGTATTATAAAGGGAAAGGAAAATTGATTGTGATTCCAAAGATAAATTTGAATTGCCCGACTAAAAGGTATGTATTTAAATATTTGTATGGAATTGGATTAGGTTTTGGATCTAGCCACTTGGCTTTTTGTTTTCTTTTTGGAATTTGGGAACTCGTAGAGGCCTTTTGTAGTAGTACCGAGCTAGCCGCGCAAAGGAGACGCTAGCAAAAAAATTCGGAAATTTAGAGAGTTAGAAATTTTTTTTGAGAAAATTTGATAATTCAAAATTTGGTTTTAAATTGAAATTTAAAAAAAAATTAAGCAAAAGGGTATTGCGTGAAAACTATAGAAGGTTCTGGGAAGTTGGTTAAGGATAGTGGGTCTTTAATAAAAGTTAGTTGATAAGATGTTGAATTGTGGGTTTTGGGAAAAGTAAACGGGTATTGGACCATTCTTCCTAACTAGTAATTTCGGGGATGAAATTCTTTTAAGGGGGGAGGAATGTGACAACCCAGAATTTTTAACAGTTTAAGATGGAATTATAAATTGATTTGTAAATATTTAAAAGTTAATTTTTAACTTCAGTTCAAATATTATTATTAATAGCAATTCAGTTATTAGATATAATAAATGAAATTGGATAAATTATTGAATTCTTCAGTTTTAAGCCTGTTAAAATAATTTAAAGGCATATAAAATTTATAATAAGGATACTGAAGATAATAGAATGGTTGAAATTTAATTTGAAGGTAATTTGTTCGGTTTTAATAATATATCGTTTAAATCGATATTTAAAAATAGCCTTCCGAGGCACAGTCTCGGAATTAGACGAAACCAGTTCCATTAGATCCGTAATAGTTAGTTATTGTCGGATTTCAATTTTCGTAGCGATTGGAGTTGTCGTTTGACCCTGGCAGCTCAAAACGCTTAGAAACTATTATAATCGATTTAATTTAAATTGATCGTTTATTTCCGTAACTCGCACATACGATCAAATTAGTCTCCGAAACACGTTCCATTGTGTTCGAGATGCGGATAAAACCTTATAAACGTCTGTCGGCATGTCTGATTCGGGGTTCGGGATTTCACGTTATACAACGCGAGATATTTTCACTATTTAATTATATAATAAAATATGAAGTACATTATTAGTTAGAGATATTTTTAGTAAACAAGCGTGCGCAAGAAGCTTCTCCAACCTATGCCTTATTCCCGTCCCTTCTCTAATTTGGAAGAGAAATCGAACGCCTTTTTGAAAAAAAGGGGACCAAATTAGTTCGTTCCCAAAATCAAACAAAAATAAATTGATTGCTGCCTCCTCTCCCTTTTCTATTGAAGTCGATTCCGCTCTTCTCCTCTCCGTTCAATCAGAAATTGAAAAAATAAAAAGGGAAATCGGTCGAAGCCACTTCATTAATAAATCATGATTTCATGACGGTAGGTCGGCGCGGCGATGTTGGCAGTAAGGAGAAGCGCGACACTAGTGGGTGTTCGATACGGTGATGCAGGTCGCGCAGTTTAGGGCAAAGCTAGGGTTTCGGTGCTCATGGATGAGGTGTTGTGCGGTCGCATTCGAGGTAGTCGCACTTTGAGGGTGGTGCGACGACGTCTTCAAGTGATGTGTGCGGTCACGCAAATAGGGTTTGCGTCATGGGCAGTCGAATGAAGGTGAAGGGCTGTGGGCACGAGGCAGGAGCGAGGGTCGTTGCGTGGTGCTTGGCAGTGGGATAGGATCGAGCTTGGCAAATGATTTGGGGTTGCGACCATATCTTTGGCCAGGGTTCGAAGAGATTTTGGCAGCGAGGTATAATTAAATTATGTTTTTCAATTTGATATCTAAAGTACAAATATGTATAAATAAATATAACCTTACCTATTTAGTTAATTTAGGTACATAACAAAGATTATTAAAGATTTTTAATCTGTATAGGTCATTTTAAAATATATATGTAGTTTCGATAAAATAAATTGGTTATCAAAATCTAATGGTAAAGTTAAATTTAGGGTTTTATTATCCCAGTAGATTTCATTTCATAAAAAAATAAAAATGATAAGAACCATTATTTAAAACTAGTTAATTAAAATTTATTTAATGTTAAAAATAAATGACCAGATTAGATCAAATTATTAATAAATTATAAAATGTTTATACAAGGTTGAAACCGTGAAGCCAAGTCGAGATTGGATCGGATTTGCAAATCAAAAATCAAGGTGAGTAAAACCCACTCTTCTGGGTTTTTAACTAAATTTAAATGGTTAAATTTAAATGATTGGTTGAATGGTTGAATTGGAATGCTGTGCTATATTATATAGTACTATATAGTATATACTAGAAAGATTGATATTCTGTGATGAATATTTTTGGTAATTGGAAAGCGAAATGCTATGGTTTGCTTGAATATTTCGGTACTCTAAGTTATCGAAATATATAAATTGGATTTTTGAAAGAAATATAATGGTGGTTAAAATAAATAATTAATTAATTTAATTAATTAATGATTTGGGTTAATTACTTTAGTAATTAAGGGTTTGAATTAATTAATAAGTTAAGTTGTAAGTTAACTAATTAAGACTAAGTAATTCAAAATAATCATTTGATAGTTTGATAAATAATTATTTAATGAAGTTAATAAAATACAATTACTGTATAATTAAACAAGAGATTAATTAAGATGATTAAATGGATAGTTTTTAATCAATGTAGTTAATTTAGATTAAGATAAATTGAAATATAATTGGAAATCAGTAATTTATATAATTAATGAAGTAATTAAAGATTTGATTAAATGGGACTAATTAATTCACAATAAATGACTCATGAGAAGTTAGTTAATACAAGTAATTAAGAACTAGTGTAATTGATTATAGTTAATTAATTTGTGAAGTAATTAAAGATTACTCATTGATTTGGTAAGAAAATTAATATCGTGAAATTAATTAAAGAAAATTAGTTGAATGGAATTGGAAGATAATTAATCCAGGGTTGTTAATTAAGATGAATGAATATGGAAGAGTTGATTAATTAATTAATTGATTTGGAATTAAATAATGAGAGAATCTAAGCGATTGAGGATTGAAATTTAATTAGAATCAACTGGATTGATTTGTATGTGATTAAGCTTTGCTTATGGATGATTGATTGGTATTGGTTGCTTTGAATGAGTTGATATCTCTGATATGAAATGTCGCGTATTTCATCTGGATAACTTGGGTTAGGATGACATGAGACTCGAAGAGGCCGGGATCGGGTATTGGGAAGATACCCGAAACCACTTCGAATTTCTTATAAATTGATATGAGAAATTGATAGGTTGCAATGAATGGATTTAAATGAATCGGATTATTTAATCTAGATATTGGCACATAGAATACTTATTTTGAAAATAAGTTATGACGATGGCACAGTGTGACTTTGTAAATTGATTTGTGAGACCAAAAAGCTGGAATGAAATGATTTAAGCAAATTGGATTTATTTTTTCTGAGTTTGGTATTTAGAAATTGATGTGTGGAATAAGTGTTGTCTATAGCAAATTGTGAATTTGTTAAATTGATATTTGTTACCATGGGTTTTATATAAGTTGTTTGTTTTGGTATTCCATGTTAGTTGGGTTTACTCACACTGGTTTCCAGCCTGACCCGGGTGTTACCATGGTGTAATGCTCGGGTCAGACCGAGTATTACAGATTTTCAGGTAGATACGTTCTGGAGCTCAGGAGGCGAGTTGGATGGCAAAAGCGTATAGAGTATTTCCGCTGTATTTATAATATTGTAAATCTGAGATATGTTGATTTGTATATGTTCAGTGACTGTATATATATGGAACTCTGATGTATTATAAATGTAAACGATAGATATAATATTCTTTTGTAAACTGTTATTTATTATTATATTTATCCGCTGTGAATGTGAGATGTTGATGTTTCTATTCTTTTTCTTCTATATCTTTCTTCTTTTTCATAACTATTTGGAATTTTCGGGTTCGAAAATTTCCGGGTCGTTACAAACTTCTTCTAAAAATACAAATTTGGAAAATGGTTTAGTCGACTGACCATATTCGTCCAGTCGACTGAATCTGAAACAGAAAGTCTCGGGAAAATGGTTTAGTTGACTGACCATAATCGTCCCGTCGACTGAGTCTGAAACAGAAAGTCTTGGGAAAATGGTTCAGTCGACTGACCATAATCGTTCAGTTGACTGAATTCAATCTGAGCCTACTTTTCACCTTTTTACCTACCTTTTTAACACTCCAACGCTTTACCTCCTCTTTTACTTTTTACATCTACCTCCATAATCCAGAATTCAAAAACCCTAGTACCCAAAATTTTTCCAAATTTCTTCACTACTTTGATTAATTCAAATGGATCCTCGTCAACCAAAGAGATCTGGGCATGCTTCTTCTTCCTCTAAGCCAATTGATTCTCAAATCGCTCAATGGCTATATGATGCTACTGCAGTCCAAAGGTGGAATAAGATGAAAGAAGCCCGATTCTTTGAAGGTTCTTTTGTTGTTTTTCCTGATTTTATGCCATATAGGATTCAAGATTAAGCAAGGAAAAGCCATCTAGAATCACTCCTAGATCACAATCAAAATAATATCAAGATAAATCATACCTGGTAAAAAATTTCTATGCTAATTTGAATTTAGGCCACCAAAACCCACGTAATCGTGACAACTGCGTTTAGAGTTTAGTATGTGTCGACAAGTGTTTCTTTCTTTAGATAGAATTGGTCATATTCTTCATACTCCGACAAGTGGTATTAATTTACAATAATTAAATGCACCCATAGGCGAGAGAGACTAAGTAAGTCATCGATTCTTAGAAGACGACATGAACGAACTTAAGTCTATTGCATTACGACCTATGGCTAGAATTATGCACAGAGCTTTAATGCACACAATTCTACCCCATACTGGCTGTTATGAGCTTGTCTATCCAAACAACTGTAAAGCATTATATGCTATTAGGGGAGAAGTTGAAGCAAATTGGCCAAAACTCATTCTAGACGAATTTTTGTCATTCAACCAAGGTCGTATGAGTATTATTTATTTTGGTGAATATATTATGCGGCTACTTATAAATCTCCAAGTTCCTATTCTGGAATCCGATACCTCTATTCCAAAAACTTTGAGTAGCCGCACCATAAGCCTTATGAAATTGCCACCAAGACTTCTCACTATCATGACTTTTCAAGAATGGAAATCTCGACCTCGGCAAGAAACTTCTACTCAACAACTGCAACAATCAAGAGATGACATCTAAATGCTAACCCAATCCTAAACCACTTGGGAATCTATTGATTTAATTGTAAGAAATCAAGTCATCTTGGATTTTCGCATTAAAAATATTGATGAGAAAATTGACAAAAATTTTGACAAAATCAAGAGTTTCTTCTGGATTTTATGGGATGCGATATCTTTCTCCTCTTCCACCACTACGGAGACTTCTCAACATGATCGAGGCAAACTCCCAGCCCCTCACTTTACTTGATCAACATTAGAAGAGCATACTAGTTCTGGCACAAGTGGCAATGGAGGTGGCAGACAGTTTGCGGGAAGTTCCTCCAGAGGGAAAGAACTAATGCAAGTTGAAGAAGAGGAGACAGAATCTGACTCTAATGAGGTTGTTATCTTTTAGTGGTAGTAAGTTATTTATTTGGTCTGAATATTCTATCTATGAGTTTGTATTCGTAAAAATTGAAATCTTTTCTTCTGTGGTTGAAAGTAGTATTTTTATTTTAATTCTATTGTGTTGGTTTAATGATTAAATTATCGTTTCCTTTTTGTCGATGATAAAGGGGGAAAAATTTATATGACTAACCATTTCATGCAGGGATTAAATATGTCGCCATATATTCAGGGGGAGATATATATAACTCCCATTATATATTTCTCAAAAATATAGTATCACATATAGCAGGTTGTCATCAATCAAAAAGGGGGAGAATGTTGAATCATATATTTCGATTCATGACAGAGCTGTGAATTAGACTATATGGATAGGCGACAAAAGAAAAAAATTATGCTATTCAAACTACAAAGGAGACAATGCTACAAAACTGCGTATAGTATGTTAATTTATTGAAGTTTTTTAGTCTTAGAAATGTTAAAATCTATCATCAAGTAGTTAAGTTGTTTTTAAGCTTTAAACGTTTTTAAACATATGAGAATTGTGCATTGACTGTCAGGTCAATCGACTGACCGTATATGGCCAGTCGACTGAATCTACACGAATGCATAGAAACTCTTTATTTTGCACAACTTTGAACATTCAGTTGACTGGTCGTTTTGGGTCAATCGACTGAATTCTTTCAACAACTATTTTTTCTAAGTGGACACTTCCATTTGCCAAGAGTTATGTTCTGAAATGAAGAGGTATGGATGCTTCCTTTGATCAGAACTCTTCATGAATGGTTGCATCTCTTTATCTATTATGTAAACACACAAAATTCACTTTAGAAATCATCGATTTTCTGATTATCTTTTGATCATTCTCTCTACTATCTCTGCATTTTGAAAAGCAATCACAACTTACACATATTGTTTGAATCTCTTAATCAATTATCTTATTCTTTGATACAAAGCGATATTTTCCTTTCTAAATCTTTACACACACTTATATACTTGAGGAAAAGATTATAGGAAGGTTGTAGTATAAAGACAAATCAGTGTTATCAAGAACACAAAATGTCAAAGCAATTTTTAGTGAAACTGTTGAAGTCCTGTTCGGTTTTTCAGGCAGGTAAAGTCCTCTTTCGGCTGTTAGAGGTGGAAAAATCCTGATCGGTAGCTCAAATGTTGTATACTTATTCCCCCAGGTTAAGTGTGGGGTTATCATGAGAAATTCCAGAGGGAAGTCTTGGACTGGACATAGAATGGGAAGTTCCAACCTGTATAAAAATTCCTGGTGTGCTCATTTTATTTACTTTGTTATTATCATCTGTTTTCGCATTTAGATTATAATACATTCCATATTACACGATCCTAAGTGATAACTAGCCACAGCAATAACTTTCAAAAGCAGCTCCATCTATGAAGGAAGCTCCATGCTGTCGACTCAGAAGGAATGGAAATGTGAATGTTATGAAATGGAACTGTAAATGCTCAAGAATGGAAACTCCGGTCTGAAGACTCGGTAAAACTGGAAGGAACACCTAGCTAAGAAGTGAGTCCTCCTGAAAATAGAACGACATAATAAAGATGAAGATGTACTGGGAGGAATCCCTCCCTTCAGTCAGCAATATTGTGTACCTGCCAAAAAGAAACTTACATTCTATCTAGCCCAAACCTGTATCTGAAAGGAACTAAAGAAAATAGTTTGAATGATACACATGTAGTATATAAATGAAATTTATATGCAAATATATGTGTAAATGAAGTAAAAGTAAAGATACAAAAATTAAGCTAATAAGACAGAATAAAGTAAAGATTAGAAAAATGACTAAAATGAATTCATGATCAAACTAAAAAAAACTAAAACGATAATTATAACACAACCAAAATAATCCTTATGGTCCTTTGATCAAAAGGATATTATGATAAAATCATCATTTAAGTTTGAAAAATTATTAATACCACAATTATCAATGTCAAAAAATTTATTTTTATGTTTATATTTTTATTTATAGCTAATTTATATTTGGGATTTGAGATCCAATTTAAACAAAATGAAGAAATTATAAAAATAATTTATTAAAGTGACTACTATTATTTTTAAAAATTGTCTGATTTACTTCAAACCAAATATACCAACAAGTTATAACGAATAAAGTGTCAAGTAAGAATCTATTTTCCTTCTCGAACTTAAATCCAAAACTATTCCAATGGAATTCATAATCAGAAATTTTAGCCGTTATATTAAAATTAAAGATTTTAGGGGTACTATTTAGAATGATATAAGTATCTCTGCAATTATAATGTACATGTTTAGTATCTTCGAAATGCAGATTGCAAGAATAACATTTATTATCAATTTGCATATTTTTTCTTTTTAAAAATTCTACAGTATTTAGTTTTCTGTGCATAATTAACTACATGTGAATTCTAGATTTAGGAGGAGCATTTGATTTCCAAATAAATTTAAAAGAGTTATTGGTTACACTAAAAAGGTTAATAAATCTATAAAAAGAATTAGAAGTAAATTTCTTACTGTTATCTCATTCTCAAATAATATTATCATTGTCATTATCAATATTATAAAGATTTAATTTAGTATAAAGCAAATAAAGCGGCCTAAGAGTCGAACCTATCAAAATTCTGTTTAAACTAAAATTCGAAGGAAGGTCATTTTCGGGAGAAAAAACTTCTTAAAGTTACATATTTCATATGGCTCTTTAAATTTGATTCTAAGAAGGATAATGAAAATTCAACAATCGTTCCAAAAAGAAGTACTATTACCTTAATGAATTATTGTATTAGTGCTTAAATGAAAAATCTCATGACATTTTAAAATGGATATCTAAAAATTAGGTGGTTTACATATGAAAGTAGGACTAATTTGATATAAACTATTATTACCATTATAGCAATATTTAGAAATGATTTCTTTTCAAATAGCATTATGATTAATGTTCTTAAACTTCCATAACCATTTACCTGACAAAGACAAATTCATATTATGCAAATAAATTGTAACAACCCGCATATTTATCGAGTTTACATTTAAATATTTTTATTTAAATATTAAATCGTTAATCGGATTTTGGTCCGAAAAACTACTTTTTGCAAACGGTCAAATTAGGACTCGAGACCACTTCCATTGAGTTCGAAATGTCGTTTACAACTTTTTAAGTATAAACATCGATAGGTTTGGAGTTAGTGAAATTTCACTAACTTTTCCCGCTTTGGACTTTGGGTTAGTTTAGCCTATTAAGCCCAAGTTCCAACCCTCTTCTCCTCACTCTTCATAGATTTCCTAACTAACTCAAGCTTTAGCATTAATGGTGAAGAGAATGGGAAATTAAAACTCCAAGCTCAAATTCAATTGCCACTCCATCATTCAACTCCAAATTCAAGTAGAAGATATTGGATTCAAGCTTTGGATTGCTTCTCCTTGCTTTCAAGCTTCATCTTCATAAATTTTAGTGCAAAGGTGAGATTTTTATCTCACAATTCTAGCCTATAACTATATTGGACTGTTGGGAATGATTCCCCATCACTTTAGCATGTGCATTTGCATTTGGTTTGGATTGGATTGGCGAAAAACTCCAATTTTTAGCGTTTTTGACAAAAAACTGCAGTTAGGTCGCACTGCCTCGGAGTTAGGTCGTTCTGGCCTTAAGTCGTTTCTGGCCATCGCTAAGTCGTCCACGAGTTAAGCCTAAGTCGTAAGTCGCGCGCGTTGAAAAGTCACCGCCTTTGTATTTCTGTTCGCCTGTGTTGAGTCGTTCACGAGTTAGAGTGCTAAGTCGGCTGCGAGTTAAGAGTTAAGTCGTTCGTGTGTTATCTCGTAAGTCGTCTCCGACCTAAGCTCCAGTAAATCGTTCGTGTGTTATCTCGTAAGTCGTCTCCGACCTAAGCTCCAGTAAGTCGTTCGCGTGTTATCTCGTAAGTCGTCTCCGACCTATGCTCCACTAGGTCGTAGGTCGTATCCGACCTAAGCCTCTCTAAGTCGCGAATTGTTAAGTCGGCTGTCCTTAAGTCGTTCGACCCCACTAAGTCGTAGGTCGCCTCCGACCTTACCCTTAGGTCGTATGACCTGTTTGTTAAGTCGGCTGTCCTTAAGTCGTTCGACCCCACTAAGTCGTAGGTCGCCTCCGACCTTACCCTTAGGTCGTATGACCTGTCATCCACTAGGTCGCGCCACTTAGGTCGTATCCCTTAGGCCGCGAACTCTTTAGGTCGTTAGACCTCATTTTGCTTTAGGTCGTAAGCCGCTTGTCTTCACTTAGGTCGTACCGTGACGGGGCGCTGCCCCGCACCCCGCCGGGGGCGCTGCCCCCGGACCCCGTATAACTCTGCGTAGGCGATCTTATCTGAAGAACATTCAACCGAACTTCCTGAGCTGATTTCCTTGGATTTTTATCACATCTTCGAATGTGATCTTTGTGATTGATTGTTTCTACAATCGCTTCTGTGATTTGTCACTTTAAAATATGAAGGTTTCAATACTAGTAGTAAATATTTTCTTAAACCGTTTTCCAATCTATTAGTATATACAAGCCTTTACCTCACTCGGATGAGAAATCTAATTAAACGACTTAGTAAAACAAGTGGTATGAAACGCTTGCGTTCACTTCGTCGGTTAATTCTTGGACTTGTTCGATTGAACCCCTTGTGACAATTTTATTAGTGAAGATTTACAGTTTGTTCGTAAATATTTAAGTTAAGCAAGTGGTTATGGGACATGAAGCTAAACTTCTATATTTACTAGCTTAGTGTAATTGACACTTCTCGTTGATCTTGATGATCGCTTTATGAATTAGACTAGCAATTGCGCGATGTCTCTTTCATTGCAAGGTTAGACTAGACACCACTTGTGTGATTCCATTCACACATACCTTTCTGCTTTTTGGTTAGTCTTGACCTCATTCTGTGTGATTCCACTCACACATGTGGGGTAGCTCCCCATGGTCTTCGGACCGTCATGTGATAGGCCTCTTTCCCTTTTTATGATTTCTGGATTTCTCGTGTTGATTTCTGGAATTTGTGTCATTGACTTGTTATGAGTACAAGTTTAGGGTATGATGCCCCCTTCGAATCTTTGAGAAGATTCTTGTGATATTGATTATCTCTTATTGATTGATCTTCTGTTGATCATTATTTACATACTTATAGCGGTATGTCGTTATGGATGTTTATGTTTATGCCATATCTTTTATGTTATATCATGTCATCTGATATTTATAGCTAGACTGATCCGTTTATTATTTTCTTAAATAATACTCGGATCAGACCGAGATGTTACAGGTGCTTCTGCTTGACTTCTTCCCAGGGATTCATCACTCTGACTTTTGGCTAACTGTTTAGATTAGCAGTTTTTGCTGTATACACTTGAGATATAGACTCATAGTTGTATTCTTTTGTATAGCACGTGTTGCTATTCTTTTGTATTATCGTGGATCTTATTGACCACTACTCTGATGTACACTTTCATGTGTTAGTTATATATTCATATCTTCTTCCGCCTTTGTGATATGGATATCCGTGACTGATTTGTGATATGATTATTTCTATGTTTGTTTCCGAAGATTATTTATAGCCACCGTGTGATAAGCTATTACATGGATGGTCGCTCCTCAACAGCCTTATTCTCCGTGCTAGTTGACAGCACTTCTCCGGAGTGTTCTTGGCTAGCGTGGGTATAGAGGTGGGGCGTCACATAAATGACTCCTAAACCACTATCCTTTTTGGACCTACAAATAGTTTTCCAATTTTCTAAACATTTTATACTGCTTTTAGAGTTTTCCCCACTCCATAAGAAGTCTCTTCTTATTTATCTATTTTATCAATCACCCAATCTGGAAAGAGATGCACAGATATCTAATACATCAGGATTTGAAATTTTTTATTTTGGAAGTTGACTTTGACTGTAGTGCCATTGTATTGGACTTTTCCGGGTTCGGGTTGATTCTTGGTATGGATTGGCTAGCCATGCATGGCGCTGTTCTTAATTGCGATAAGAGGGTAGTGAGGTTAGGCACTTGTGGTGGATGTACCATGGAGGTATCTTGTGATCCTAGAGGATCAAGCATGTTGAGTTAACTTTATTCTCTTGACTTATCGCCCGATAGTTTGAGTTCGGTACCCGTTGTTAGAGACTTTCTAGATGTGTTCGAGGAGGTTGCTGGCCTTCCATCTTGAAGACAGATTGAGTTCGTGATGTTTTTCATGTTTCGCATCGGAGGAAGTGTCTACATGATTCCCTCGTAGTAGTAGAACCTAATCAGCTAAGGAAAGTAGAGGTAGAGCACGAATCACTTATGCGTCGTACACCCACCTGTATATTGGAACACAGCGTCAAGAGATTACACAACAAGGAAGTTCGTCTAGTGAAGGTCTAGTGGGAAGATTACCCCAAGGAGAGCACATGGGAATACGAGGAAAGATTCAAACTTCTTGTCCTTTTCTATTTGAAGGTACACTTCAAATATCATGTCTTTGATCATTCCTTAGTTAGGGTCTGTTCGATAAAATTTAGGTGAAACATATGGATGGAAGTTGGGTTGTAAAAATGTCATCAGTGCATGTTATGTTTGATGGATGAAAATGATTGCATGTGGATGTCAATGTTTATAAATGAAAGCATTGCATGCATTAGATAAATATTTATTAGGATAATCAGCCATTTAGGTACATACTTCTACGTATGCGTACCTGTTATCTATTGCATTAGCACATGATTGTATGTATATATGTGTGTGTGTAAGTGGATGTTGCATATGGATTAATGATTGAAACATACATATAGAATTATCAATTATAATAAGGTAATCACATACATTTGGTTGCATGGCACAAGCATACATGCATTACAGGAGGTCGACTGAATCAGTACATCAACAACCTTTTCGCATTAAGTAAGTTCATATGCATTTCACTTTGCATAAATCATAAATTACATTAGTTAAAAATAAGGATAATGGTAGAAATTGATGATGGTTGAGTAGGTGAACGTAGTTCGTGTATGCTGGTCATTAATTACGTTCTTCCGTGTTTGGAGATTTCGGGGATGGAATCTTTAAGGGAGGAGAATGTAACACCCCGATATTTTATAGGAAACATAATTAAAAAGAAATTAAAAGCCCATTTGGTACAGTGGTAAAGACGCATGTTGACTTCCTTAGTGACCAAGGATGAAGTTCCGTTGTCGTCCAAAATCAGGAGCGATATTTTTTTAGCTGGTTCGTTTCCAGCGATTTTCCTATGTATTTCAGCGTTATTTCTAACATATGGCCGCTACTCATTCACAGTAGTGATATAATAGGATGAGATGGCTATATTTTATTGGTTGAATGATGTGTATGGACTATAATGAATAACCATTAAGTGTATGAAAGAACCATATTTAATCTAAAATAATCTGATGGATTATATTTACTCAAACAATCTATAAATAAACCATCTAACCTAAACCTAGTCTCTTATTTACCATCGCCATAATTCTACAGAAAAATTAGAATGTATTATTCTTCCTCCTTTTCTCTACTAAATAAACAAATATCTACCAAAATAAATTATCTATATATATATATATATATATATATATTAAATCAATTCAGGGAATTTAAAAGAATCAAAAGGAGAAAGATTAAAGCAAAGTTTTTTTTTTAAATTTATGGAAGCTCAAGTGGTAGGTGAGTTGGAATTAACATGAAATACCAAATCTATGCCATAAAACGTGAATAGACAATTTATATGTCTCATATTTTAAACCAAACATAAATTAGATTTGAGAAGTGGAAGAAGAAGAAATTGCAATAATTTACATCTATTCTCAATTAATAACAGAAATTAATTCATATTAACGTGCTAGAAAAGAACTACAACTGAACTTCTTTATTTTTCTATTTCATATTAATTCCCACTCGCGTGGCACTTGAGCTTACCTAAATTTGATAAAAGCTTTGCTTTAATCTTTCTCCCTTTGATTCTTATAAATTCCCCAATTGCTTGAATATATATTGATAATTTAATTTGGTAGAGATTTGTCTATTTAGTAGAGAAAATGAGGAAGAATAATACACACTAATTTTACTATAGAATTATGGCGACAGCTGAATAAGAGATTAGGTTTAGGTTAGATGGTTCATTTATAGAATGTTTGAGTGAATATAATCCATTAGATTCTTTTAGATTAAATCTGGTTCTTTCAGACACTTAATGTTATATATTATAGCCCATACACATCACTCAACCAATAAAATTTAGCCATCTCATTCTATTACAACACTAGAGCGAATGTGAAGCCGCCATATGTCAGAAACAACGCTGAAATATGTAGGAAAATTGCTAGAAACAAACTAGCTTAAAAAAACAACGCCCCAGATTTCGGGCGACAACGGGACTTGATCCCTGGTCACTAAGGAAGTCAACATGCGCCTTTCCCAATATACCAAATGTGCTTTTAATTTCTTTTCAATTATGTTTCTTGTAAATACCGGGGTGTTAAAACTCTCCCCCTAAAGGATTTTGTCCCCGAAATCTCCAAACACGGAAGAATGTAATTAACAACTAGCATCCAAGAACTACATCCATCTACTCAACCATCATCCATTTCTACCACTGTACTTATTTTTAACTAATGCAATTTATAATCTATGCAAAGTGAAATGCATATGAACTTACTTAATACGAAAAGGTAGTCGGTCTACTGATTCACTTGATCTCCTGTAATGCAAGTATGCTTACGTCATGCAACCAAATGTATGCAATTACCCGGTTATAACTGATAACTCTATATGTATGTTTCAATCATTCGCCCAAATGCACCATCCGTACGCAACATCCATTTATACATACACACAAAGAGATACACAGACACACAACCATGTGCAATGCAATAGATAACAGACATGCATATGTAGGTGTGCGTACCTAATTGGCCGATTATCCTAATAAACATCTATCTAGTGCATGCAATGCATCCATTTGTAGACATTATCATTCACTTGCAATCATTTTCATCAATCAAACATAACATGCCTGAATGACGTGTTTACAACCAAGCTGCCATCCATAGGTTTCACCTAAAGATTATTGAAAAGAACCTAACTAAGGAAAGGTCAAAGGTCAAAGATAGGATATTTAAAGTGTACCTCCAAGTGGAAAAGGACAAGAAGTTCGAATTCTCTCCTCAGATTCCCATGTGCACTCCTTAGGGTCATCTCCCCACTGAATCTTCACTAGACGAACTTCCTTATTGCTTAATTTCTTGATGCCGTGTTCCAATATACCGGTGGGTGCATAACGCACAAGTAATTCGCGCTCTACCTCCACTTCACTTCACTGATCTGGTTCTACTACTACTGCGGAATCATGTAGACACTTCCTCATATGCGAAACGCGAAAAACATCGTGAACTCCTGCCAACTTATCTAAAAGACCAACTATGTATGCCACTTTTCCAATCCATGATGTAATAGGGAAGGGTCCTACAAATCTCGGTGCCAGCTTTCCCACTGAGCCAAATTTCATAACCTTTCTCAGAGGAGAAATCTTGACAAAAACCATATCTCCAACCTTAAACTCCAAATCTGCACATCTTCTATCAGCGTATGACTTTTTTCTATCTTGTGCAGTCTTCAACCTCTTGCGTGTCAATCCACCTTCTCAGAAGTTTCCCTCACCAAGTCTGGTCCAAGCAAGATCCTATCGGTGGTATCCCATCAACAGGCTGTTTGATATGGTTTTGGAACAAAATTGGGGAAGTTTAATTGGAATAACTGTTCGTTTCATATGTGACCTAAAATTGTAAAAGTGAAATTTTTTGTAATTAAATGGTTTGTGGGTATTGGATAAAATTTTTATACAGATTAAATTTCTAAAAGAAGAACGTAAATTAGGATGAAAAAAATATAAATTAAATGGACCCTGAATGCTAGTGTAAATATGTAACAAAATGATATAAAAATTACAGACATACCATACGGACTGAACGGACGTGAAATTGAAATACCATTATGTAAAAAAAAAGGAAATTGTGAGATAACCATATCGGATGTAAAAATTGCCCAAAGCAGATTAATAGAAATAAACAGTATGTAAACTGTAACAGCAATTATAAACCAACCATCATTTTTAAGCTTAGAAGGTCTGATTAAAAAACAAAGATAATTAAAAGGAAAATTCATAGTTTTTAGAATTAAGCGTATTTGCAACTAAATTTTCAACTTTTTCAAAATCATTTAATACTAAAACCAAACTTTTATCAAAATTTAATTTTAAACCTGATAGAAGTTCAAAACTATATAAAATAAACTTAAGAGTAATAGTCTAGGCAAGTGAGGAAAAAATGCAGGTATCATCTGCAAATTGAAGGACAAATATACCGTTACGTGAGATATCGTTACCAACGATCCCCAAAGATCCATTATTAATCGCTTTTTAAATTATCTTAGCAAAAAAATCTGCAGCTAAGTTAAATAAAAGAGCCAATATTGGATCCTCTTGCCTTAAACCTCGCTTAAATTGAATTTTATTACCTAAAATACCATTAACTACAATACTAGAGTTATCAGTTCTAAGTAAATTTATGATCCAGCTAATCCTTTTATGACCAAAACCTCTAGCATGAAATATATCTACTAAAAAATCTCAATCCACCGAATCAAAAGCTTTTGCAAAGTTCAATTTTAGAATCGCATAGGCTATATTATTCTTATAATGGTGATTAATATATTCTTGAACAATAGCCATGCCGTCGGTGATATTTCTCCCCTTAATCAAAGCAGGTTGTGAACAGTCAATTAGTACGTTCATTCTTATACTAAGTCCATTGGCTAAAACTTTTGAAATAATTTTTACGGAACGGTTAAATAATGAAATAGGTCTAAAGTCTTTTAAATTATTAGCACCTACTTTTTGGTAGTAAGATAACATTTGTAGAATTAAATCTACCTAATTGCAAATTTCCATTATAGAAATCGTTAAACATAATAACTAAATCGAATTTTAAAACATTCCAAAATGTTTTATAAAAAAATAGGGAATCCATCCGGACCCGAGGATTTATCACCTGGCATGTCATTCATGGCTTTCCTTATTTCCACTTCGGTAAAAGGATTATCTAATTTAAAAAGATGAATTAGAAGGATAAAGATCATTCCATCCAGCAGTAATTCTATGTTTTTTTTATTACCAAATATATCTCTAAAGTAATATGTAAAAGCCTTATTAAATCTCTTTGATCAACTAATTCTTCATTATTTATAAAAATTAGTCGTATTGCTATGTTTTTTACCATTTTTCATATTGTGAAAATATTTGGTATTATTGTCACCATCATTTATACACTGAATTCTAATTCTCTATTTCCACATAACCTCCTCTTTTTCTAAAATAGAGTTGAGCTCTTTTTTTAAATTATCGTGAATGTTACGCTCAGTTAAATTTAGTTGTATAGTTTCTTCTATCTTCTTCATTTTAAACATCTCAGAATTTAATTTTTTAATTTTAATAATACCAAAAACCTTCTTATTCCAATTTTTAAGGAAATCCTAAGACCACTTGGATTTAAAACAAAAATATTAGCTGAATTATTGTAATGACTCGATTTTTTGACGCCCGAAAGTCAACATTAATACATCCACTGTATCAACTGTCGAACAATCGAATGCAGGAAAATTGAACCATTAGGTTTTAAGAAGAAGAAGATAGAAGAAGAAACAGAAACAATAAACAGAATCTCACATTTCACAGCGGAACAATGTACAATAGATAAATAATCTTTAAAACAAAACGCCTGTATATGTTATTACAATACAACAACAGAGTACAACAATTAAACACAACACTGGCAGTTATAAATGACTTGCCTACATAGAAATTTGTCTTACACAAACCCGAACGCAGCAGATACTACGTAGTATAGATAATACGTCTCGCCATCCAGGTTGCCTATTGAGCTCCACAGTTACTCCTGAATTCCAGAATGACCTGATAACCTGACTCTTTGCTGCCTGTGTGGAAATTTGTGGGCACCCAGAGTTTAGAAAGGGAACAATAAACTCCAGGTCAGTGTGGAACTAGTGTGAGATCTTAAAAACAGTTATTTTCACAAAGAAAGCAAAAGAAATCCGCTACGATTTTTTTTGAAAATGAAACTACCATAAGGCATCCCGCCACACACACAATGCAAACGCAGAATTGGAGGAGATTTCTCCTTATGATAGTCAACATGCTTAATACGGAAAATCCTTTCGATATTATTATTAGTGCATAGTGCAGAAAACATTTCGAAAGTATAATATTAATCTTAGCCAGCATAGACATTCCGAACTATGCCTACTATAGCTACCATCTAAACAGTGGTGATCACCATAAGTAAATGGCAAGTTATACAACTAAAACCGTACAAGGCGGGTATTGAAGTTTGGATTTCCAATAAATGGTCAGGCTAAGGAACTTCCTACTACCACATGGGTACGCCTCTGGAGGGACGTCCCGAGAACCTACCCGGATCTCTGCCAACACAAGGCCGGGTTACCTCCATAACTAGGTAACTACTACTCGAGTATGCCATCCCCCGGTCCTTTAGGACCTTTATCCGAGGATCCTCAACACTAACAACCACAAAGAAAAGTATTTGCAGTAACCACAAAGGTTAAATATCAAGGCACGATACCTGACACCACCCTTTTCCAGAAGGAAATGACATACCCTAAAGGGTGCGACCCTCACAACCTTGCCGCATTTCCGGGCGTGAGGTCCGATGAGGACTCGTCCACAAAGCTACACTTTTCACAAAGTCGTGCTTTGATCAACAAATCATCAGCAACACTTCGTATGTCACGTTACCAAATTGGGAATGCATTACTAGTAACAATCAACTACATAACCTCTGAGCTCGTACGTCTCAGAAAAGGGTGTTAAGCTAAGAGAATAAATTCTCCGCCACCAACAGAAATGTATTTGATAGAAACCAGCTTTACATCTCAAAGTGTAACGTCAGACCCATATTCATACAAGTCCGTTCCAGGAACGAACGAAACCGAAGGCATTTCTAAAGAAGCCCTTGCAAATCCGGATATTCACTAATCACATCCCGAATCCCCAACACAAAGGGTGATGAAATCTCTACACCGGAGCAACCCGGTGCAGAGACATTCGACAGGTAATCCTTTCGTTTTTGAAAATATCCGGTCTTCAACACCATCATCAAATGCAATCCCATTTCGTCGTATCGTTATTCGGAATGGGTTTTATGACATAAGGTCCTCTCCCGGCTAATCCAAATAACGAGCGCTTATTTTTTTTAAATAAGTGTTACATTCAGATTTCAACAAATAACAACAATTTTCTCTTTGATCTTTTAAATAAAAGATCAATCGCAATCACAAAGTTTCGATGTGGTTTTCGGATATCCACTTAGAATCCGACCCCGGTCGCACCGAAATTCAAATGCCATTAAAAGGCCAATATTGGTAATCGGTTGATTAACTATCAATCAAAACAAATACCAGATTTAACTAATTTTTCCCAATTATTTAATTTCAAATTATCTCCGCAAGATATATTTCACACTTCAACCATTTGAAAACAAATTTCAAATTACTTTCCACATTTCAATACTTAGAAAAAAAATTTCAAATCACTTTTACTTACGCGGAGTACATTTCCAATATTTATTCATTTCCACTGAAAATCTATCGAGTCCAAATACTTTAAAATAATTAAATTTACTTACCCAAACATATATACTTAGATATATTTATATTTCTAAACACTTATTTGAATATTAGCTATGAAAACATTATACCAACATTTAATATAAAACTTCAAGTCCAGACTAATTTTTTTTTAAAAAAATTAGTAGATAAGTATAAATATTTAAATAACCATTTTCTAAAATGAATATCAATTTAATCTTTAAAAATAGTCCCATTTTTAGTTAAATAAATCTATACTTAAAGATTTTCAAAATAACTTAAGAAAATAATTTCTCCAAAATATTCTTTTAAAATCAACTCTAGTAACTTATATTTCAAAAGCTAATTTACAAACATACTCGGCTTTCCCAGGAAAATACACTTTCCTTTTCAAAATGGATCATTTTTAATCAATTGATAAATCCTTCGGGATTTATTTTAAATTTACGTTCTAAATCCGTAAATTTCTTTCCATACTTTTAAGAATAAAACAATATTTATTTTTAAAATAAATTTCCCTTTCTTTTATAAAATTCCCATTGTGAATTTTAAATTCCCAAATATCCACTGACATATGATTTTTAAATTAATTTCAAGAATCATATACAAACACCAAATCAATTTCCAATTTGATTTCAAATTTTATTTTAAACACCAAATCAAATTCCAAATTGATTTCCCAAAGATTTATTTGAAAACACCAAATCAATTTTTATTTTTATTTTATTTGATTTACAAATTTGTTGCCTTTAAAAATAAACTCCTTTATCAAATCTTTTTCCTATTTTCTTGGAATTTATACAATAGGATTTCACTATAGATTTCCTACTTAATTTAAAAATCAAATTTTATTTATTTCTGGTATCTTACGATACCAAAAATATATTCGGCTAAATTTTAGCCTACAATGATTTCAGTTACAATATAATCACACAGAGATTATCAACACACAACATATGAAACAAATTCAATATTTGAGGAATCCAGTTGGATCCCTCCAACCTGTTTCCCTGCATCCATACACGTTAGCACAACAATTAAATACCAATTCCACTTTAAGGTGGAATATCACGGTATATGGGATTTATAAAATTTTATCCGCTATTATGCGGCGCAATAGGGTCTCATCCGCTATATAATGCGGGAAATCAACAACTCCAAATACATATATAATACCAATTCCACTTCGAGGTGGAATATCACGGTATATGGGTTTAATAAGATAATCTCCGCTATGATGCGGCGCATAGGGTCCATTTCAATACAACTAATAATAAATTATCATCCAAGCACACAATCAACAATCAAATTTAACTACCATAATTCAATCATCAATCAATAACTGAAATTTTCAATTATTAAATTTGAGTGAGAAGATCTCAACTTTTGCTACGCATGCAATCCATTTTCATTCATTTCAATTCCGGCTTGTTTCCCCATTTTAGACCTTGTATAAACATTTATACAATTCATTAATATTCGAAAACACGAGTAACCAATTTTTTTGTTTGGTAATTTTAATTATCCAATGATTTTATTTTTGCCCAGTTACTTTTAATAAATTTATTTAACTAAAAATTAAATTAAACAATTAAATTTCCTTTTTAAATAATCTTTGGTAACCAAAATAACTGATTAACTAGTTAAACAAATTATTCCCTGAATATATTAATAAATTGGTAAATTAAAAATATACATTTATTTTCTTTTAAGACTTCACATATACATATAACTTATATTCAAAAATCAAACGTTTTTAAATAAATTCTTACACTCCTGCAATCTTTTTTTGGCACGGCCAGCAGGGTTAAATGGACCTCTACCATTTATTGATATACCAAGAAGAATTACAAGGAAGAGCAAAACAAGCTACCAAACAATAGTCAAGCAGGAGAACACAAAGAAACTAGATAACATGAAAACATGGCATACCAATGGAAAATTAAAAAACACAAAAACACAACAGTAAAGAGCACAGGAACATTGACATCAGAGAGTAGAAAGGAAGGCTGTGTCGAAAGAATGAATCGAAGCCACAATGCCAGACCTCAGTCCTGCAAGAATGGAATGTTTCATCTGCGTAGTGGATTTCCTTTTATTTCTGAAGATTATAGCATTTCGTTCATCCCATATCATCGAAGTAAATACCTTTAGAGTGAAAAGAAGAATATAAGTTGCCTCACATTTCCATCTAGTTGCCTTATGAATCAGATCCCATTCTACCTCACTAATCAAATCAACTCTTCTATTCGAGGTGAGGCCAACCGCAAAGCTCCATAAGCTGTAGACATATGGACAGGAGAAGAACAAATGAAAGGGAGACACCTCGGCCGAATGACAGAAAATGCACGTAGAATCAATATTAACACCTCTCTGCCTCAACACAGTTTTAGTTTTTAACGCATTACTGAATATTTTCCATAGAAATAGGTTTTGTCTTTCAGAGTTGTGGTTGAGCCATATGCGCTTATGCCAACTAAAGGTAACAGCAACACCACGAGTCACCATAAAGTTGTACATACCACTAGTAGTGTACATGCGAGAACTGCAGGACCATGGAATGCCATCAAACTGAGATTGATAGTCTTATACTTACGAAGTTGGTCCCAAAGAAGACGAACAACCTGGTTACTAGAGTACGGTAAATCAATATGACCGTGGTGGATAAACCTGTTCGCTAATGCATTCATACTAATACCAGTTTGCAGCCGTTGATTGTAATTAAGAAAGTTGACAAGAATAACACCCGCCTTCACCCATGGGTCATTCCAAAAGGAGATTTTGCTATTGACCCCAATAATACTTTGTGCACAAGGGAGAACATCATGTCTGAGTTTGAGAATACTTCTCCACGTCCAACTACAAGATTGAGGAGTATTCATGGTCCAGAATTTCTTGTGGCCGATAATGAATTTGTTAGACCACTTAACCCACATATTGTCTTTGTTGTTTAGCAGATTGTCAATGTGTTGCACAATGGCAGCATGATTCCAGAGGAGCAAATTCTTAATTCCAAGGCCTCCTCTAGATTTAGGTTGCTCAAGCTTTGAGAAAGCACAAGGAGATAATATATTTGAAAACACAGTTCCATGCTAGAAAAAGTTGGACATAGCTCTTCTTATCATTTTGATTAGTTTAATAGGAAGGATAAAGGCCCTAGACCAGTATACTGTCATAGAGAACATAACCGAGTTAATGAGCGTTAGCCTTCCAGCTTGACTAAGCAACCTGTTGGTCCAAACCGCAAGTTTTGCAGTGATTCTTTCGTAAAGTGGAATGCACTGAGCATATGAGATTCTCGAAGTAGCCAGGGGAATACCTAAGTACATGGAGGAGTCAGCATTTTGAGTAATAGAGGTAAGATTAGTGATTTGATTTATAGTGTCATTGCTCACTCCAGCAATCATCAATTCAGACTTGGCTAAATTGATAGAATGGCCAGTGATATGGTAGAAAATATCCAGGCTGTCCATAATAGTCTTCACAGTGATCATGGTAGGTTTGAAAAAGACCACTAAGTCATCCGCAAACATAAGAGAAGTGATGAGAGGATCTTTGCATTTGGGATGGACAGAGAAGCTGCCACTAATAACATGTTGAACGAAAATTTGAGATAAAATTTCCATCACAATTATGAATAAATACGCCGACATAGGGTCACCTTGTCTGATGCCTTTTTTACTACGGAAAAAACCTACAGTATTATTATTCACCAATATGGAAAACCTAGCAGTAGAGTTACAAGCTTCTATCCATGCAACGAAATGCTTGGGAAAATTCATCAAACCCAAAATTCGAACCACGGCATCCCACTACAAGGAATCAAAAGCTTTGGAAATATCAAGCTTGATCATAACTCTAGGGGAAACCAGGGTGGTATTGTTCCCTTTTAACAACTCATGAAACAGCAGCACATTATCAAGAATACTACGTCCACTAAGGAAAGCAGCTTGGTTTGGAGATATAATGTTAGCTAGCACTTGCTTTAATTTATTCGCAATGATCTTCATTATGCACTTGTATATGGTATTACAACAGGAAATAGGTCTAAACTCATCAACATGGCACGCATTTTTAACCTTAGGAATAAGGACAATGTTGGTAGCATTTAATGAACCAATTAATTTGGCTTTGTTGAAAAAGTTATGGATTGCTTTGAGAAAGGATGGGCCAACAGTACCCCAGCATGCTATGAAGAATTTGGCATTGAAGCCATCAGGTCCACCACAAGAGTTTGGATTGAGAGAGAATAGAGCAGATTTAATCTCGGCATCAGTAAAACCAGAAGAGAGGAAAATATTATCATCTTGAGAGATTTTGGGGATGCAAATAGAGTCAAGGAGGCCAATTAAAGGAGAGAAATCGGTACTATTACCAAGAAGCTTACTGAAATGATCAAGGAACATATGAGAAATAGTTGAAGGATCCGTAATATATTCACCATTGTCATCTTTAAGAACACTGATAGTTTCCTTGTTTTGTTTAGCTTTAAGGGTGGAATGAAAGTAGGAAGAATTTCTATCACCATCCCTAAACCATTCCATTCTGTTTTTCTGCTTAACCATCAGGCTCTCATGCTGTAGCATCTCAAAAAGTTGCGAAGACAAGGCTGCTTCCAGCACTGCCCACTCTTGATTAGTAGGATTAGAAATCATCGACTCTTGGACATGTTGAAGTTTGAGGGAGAGGCTGGTAGAAGCCAAGTTGCCATTGCCAAATTTACACGATGACCAAACTTTGAGCTCAGCTTTCACGGCACGAAGTTTACACTGCAAAACAAACATAGGATTACCATAAAATTTAGTAGACCAAGCCATGTTCACAACAGAGAAGAAATCAGGTTGTAGAACCCAAACATTAAAAAATTTAAATGAGGATTTTCTCCTATTCATGACAGCACCAAAGGATAGAATTTGGGGGGAGTGGTCAGATAGGCCAGGCATTGGGAGGAGATTACATACGTTCGGCCATTTGTTAAGAGCACAGAGATTAGAGAAGGTGTGATCAATTTTGGTGAAGGTACGAGGTGTGGTTCTTCTGGAGTTGTTCCAAGAAAAGGAAGCTCCCACTGAAGGAATTTTAATGAGATTAGAAAGATCGATAGATGAGTTAAGATGTTGTATTTCTCTCAAAGATAATGGATTACCACCAAGCCTGTGAGAAAGACGATAAGAGCAGTTAAAATCTCCCATAATGATCGAGGGGTGAGATTCTTGCCTAAACGCAGGTAGGAGATCTAGATATGATTGTCTTGCATTAACTGAGTTATATCCATAAATGACGGTGTAGTAAAAGGAAGTGGATGAAGTGGTATGAATACAATGCATATGAATTAGCTGGGGATTAGAAATGATAGGCGAAGGGGTAAAAACTGCGGGATTGAATAGGATCAGGATTCTATCGAAAGGAGCTTCCTCGAGATTATTTAGCATCTGCCAGGCAGGATTGATGAAGTTAGCAGCACGAAGGGAAAGAGAAGAGTTTAATTTAGTTTCGAAGATAGCAAGGAGGCTTAGAGGGTGAGTATTGATGATGCTTTTACATTGATTTAGTTTAACATCTGAATGGGCACCTCTGATATTCCAAGCTCCTATGTTGTTCAACATTGATCAACAAGTTGGTTGTTAAGAGGTTTCTTTTTGTTGCCCCTAGTTAGCGGGGTGGTCTGGGCATTCAGTCCAGGAATGGTGGATGAGGATATGGATCCATCGCACGGATTGAGATCCAAATCAGATTGGCGTTTTGATTTCTTGGTTGGCTTGAGCTTACGAACTGGGGAGGGACCAATGAGTGCTTCTGATACTAATTGAACAACAGATTCAGGTGGGTAATTTGCTTCAGTTGGGGCTAAGGGGGGGCTTCCAGGCAAAGGGGCAGCAATGTGGTCATAAGGATTGGCATATAGTGGGATGGGGGAGGAAGGGTCAGAAGGAGAGGTACTTAAAGTTTCAAAGGGTAAAATACGATTTAAAATGATGGGGGCAGATTCAGCGTTGGTAAGGCAACTGTTTTGAGTGTGCACGTGCATAACAGATACATGCACAGTTTCCTTTTGGGTATTCATTTGCTTCGAAACATGAGCTAATTACTTCTCCCGATTTGAAGTTGAAGATCTATTAGTTGGTTGAAAGTTGGTTTGGATACATGCACTTTCGGTATTAGTTGGTTGAAAGTTTATGATAATAGGATTGATTGGTGAAGAAAGATCTTTGTGAAATTTTGGAACAGAGGATGTCAGATGTATCATTTTTTTCATTTTCGCAACTCGTATCAATACTGGGGATATGTAAAGGAGGAGACACTGGAACTTGACAATGTGTGGTACATGAATCAGTAGTGTTGAGTGTAACAACATTCCCAGCATAATTGTGAAAGTTGATAAACCCATCAGAGTCCAACTCATCAACATCAGCAAGCACATGAAATCCATTATTTTTCAGTGTATCTGTGTCTTCAGTTATGCAATTTATAACTTCTTCATTAACTTTATCAGGAATAACATTATCAATTTCTCCTTCTTCGATCTCCTCACTTCTTTTTTCTTTGTTCATATCAGAGTTGGAGGCTACAGAAGCTTTCACAATATTTTTTCTTTTAAAGTTTGCTCCCATCCATTGACTTTTATATTTTCTCACAACCTTCCAACTTTTGTTTTTCTGACCTTTTAATTTTCCTGAGTCAGTTGCGCTATCTTTGGAGTTATTAACTGTAGTATCAGGACTGACAACTCCCAAAGATTTTTTATTCATTTCCGAACTTATAATAACTCCAGCCTTTGCACAAATCACATCAGTATGTCCAAATACCTTACAGAGAGAGCAGATATCGGGCTTCCACAGGTAATCAATATGTATTGTTTGAGTTCCACCATCAAGCAGTTGCACTGGAAAAGAATCAATAAGTTGACGGTCAGGTCGAATTTCCACTAGACATTTAGCAAATGTGAGTCGCTCCAACTTCTCCGTTGATTCATCTAGACAAACAAGTTTTCCCAACCTACTAGCTAACCAATTAATGCCAGTGTGAGACCAAGAAAACATAGGGATGTTGGAGAATTTCACCCATACTGGAACCGAAGTAATACTCTCACAGGCATTACACACAAAAGGATCCCACTGTTTCATAATGAAGAGCTTGTTTCTCATGACGATGTGATCCCCATGTAGAATTCTATTTCTGACTTCATCACAAGACAGGAGGAAAAGAAAAAGGAACCCATTAGACCAAACTTTAATCGAACCCTTCAGTTTCCAGTAGTTCTTAAGGAAATTTATGACTGCAGTATAGGAGAGCGGCTTATCAAGGAAGAAGCCGACGAGATAACTACTCCATTCCATCGCACCAGCTTCAATAACAGAGGCGGGGGGGATCAATAACTCATTTTTGATAACTGGGGTCATATCAACTAGTATGTAGTTCCCTGCGTTACTAGGCTTACGCTTGAAAAGGGAAGTCCATACAAGTTAAGAAGGCAGGGGAAGGAGGGGAGGAAGAGGGGCAGCAAAAGGAGGAAGGTCAGAGTTTGGCAGGGGTGGAGACGAAGAGGATGGGATAGAAAAGGAGGGCATAGGCAAAAGCGGCGGGGGAGGCGGGTCAGGGGCAGGACGGTGAGGACAAGATGGAGGAGACGTGACGGGAGTTGGAGTGGAAGCGTGAAAACTGGGAGAGGACGTATGGGGTACGGGATGGGAGGGGAAAGCGGCCATGAAAAAGTGAATAAAAGGTTTTGTATATGCCTAAACAAATATATTGAATATTAGTCTCTACACTCCCGAAATCTTATATACATATATGTGATTAAATTCTATATAATAAACTGGACATAAAAAATTTCTGATTTCAAAAACATCATTCAAAAATTAATGTTAATTTACACTACTGCAGATATATATTTATATATGCAGAATAAAATACTTAGAACACGATATTCAGTTTACTTCTATATTCAAAATAAAAATACGCAGTTTTTTTCCTTTAAACCGTATAATTTTTTTTCTATTTCCAGAAATAATCACAGTATTTTACTTCACTGTCTATATACAAATATTTCCCTTTGTTTTCAAAATTATACGTATATAGGTATTTATATTACCATTATCTGTATACATATATCTATATACATATATATATATATATATATATATATATATATATATATATATAAACGAACTGCAGGACAATCTCACCTCACTGTTGGACCCCATGATGCGAAACCCTAGCTGAGCCATTGAAATCCCAAATCGTGACACTACCTCCACTGCCCAAGCGAGCAACTCGCGACGCCACACACCCACCCAGGCAATGACTCTCGGTCTCCGACCAGGCCCCGACATCGATTCGCATATACCTCTAGCCGCATCGAGATCTTCACTAGCTCACGCTCGAGCCTGTAGTTGACGTACCTTTCCCTAGATATTCACGAACGCCTCAACTCCAATTGAACTCGCCGCCGATCAATTTTGTATAAGTTAGAACGAAACCTCGTTCGTTCGAACGAGAGCGAAAGCGGCGCCCTTGCTTTGATTTCAAACGTGCTCGATTTTTTTTAAATTGACGATGCTATGGCCATTGATATTTTTATCAGTTCGATTTTGAAATAAGGAATGCGGCCATTACTTTTCGTATGATTAGAGAAGAGGGGGTGCGAAATCTGACTTTGAATTGCGTTGTTTTTCAGAAGAAAAGAAACACGATGATGTTGGTGTGTATGAGTGGAGACAGTGATTTGAAGGTAAAAAGTTTTGATGTGAAGGAATTTTAATTGAAGTTGACCAGGATAAAATATAATTTAAATTTAAATTCTAATTATCTTGATGAATGCAACTTAAAATTTCAAACTCCAATCGACGCGTGCCGCTAGGCGTTTATAATGTTATAACCCTATTCTGAACGCATTAGAAAAGGTTTCGGGCCCTAATTCGATCGTATGGAGAAGATAGCTTTTTAGACTCAGCTATTAAATTAAATTTCGATATAAATTTCAACGCGATTGCTTATTGTATAGCCAAACGATCGCTCCAAACTCTGCGAAAATTGAAATCCGATAATAATACGATATTACGGATCCAATGGAACTGATTTCGTCGAAATCCAAGACTGTGCCTCGGAAGAATTTTTAAACATCGCTTTAAACGGTATAATTTCAAACTGAATAAAGTATTTCCAAATCAAATTCTGAGGCTTCCATTAACCTCAGTATTATCAATATAAATTTTCTAAGCCATCAAATTATTTTTAACAAGCTTAAAATTGAAAATTCAAATTTTTTCCCATCATTAATAAATTAAATTCAATAATTTAATTACAAAATTCATAATTATATTTGAAATTCAAGCTAAACCATCATTCAAATATTTAAAATCAATTAAATATTCCATTTCAAATGTTAAAAATTTCTATGTCGTCACATCCTTCCCCTCTTAAAAGAATTTCGTCCCGAAATTACTAGTTAAGAAGAATGATCCTTAACCCATTTATTATTTTTTCCCAATCCAAATAGTTTTATCATCTTACCAAAACAAATCTTTTTATTTAAGACCCATCATTAATTCAACTAACTTTCCAACTTCAATTATAAGTTATAAACAACATTGTTTTCTTTAACGATTTAAATTTAAATTCAAATTTTAAACTTTCAAAAAATTTCTAACTCCCCAAATTTTCGAAATTTTTTGCCAGCGTCTCCTTTGCGCGGCTAGCTCGGTACGACTACAAAATGGCACCACAGGCCCTCAGATGCCAGAAAGAAAACAAAATGCCAAGTGGCTAGACAAGAAAATCACCAAATTTCATACTAAAATTTAAATACATACCTTTTTGTCGAGCAATTCAATTTTATCTTCGAAATCAAAATCCCAATTCCATTTCCCTGTAACACAATTGTATATCCTGATATCCATAATATCCGATTACAACATTCAAACGTCAATTTTGCGCATTTCTTTACAAAAGTTTGAATACTTCTTATACCGTTTTTACGTCACTATTGAAGTTATGTATCCATTATCATTTAATCTTTTATTTTCAATTTTATTCGAATTCAATTTACAATTTCAATTCATTTGGATTCAATTTAACTTATTAATATTGAATTTTATCAATTATTCATTCACAACTGTACTATTTTAAATTAGTTTGATTTACTAATTCATTACAAATTCCCATCCATGTAATCTCAAACCATTTTTTCATATTTCCACCTTTTATCTTTAGTTCACTTCGAACCAATTTTACAACTTCATTTTATTTCACACAATTCAAATTGGTTTTCAATTTTTAGTTTCAATTCCAGTTTTATTCTTTTTTTCATTCCCAAAATTTTATTTTCAATTCACCATTTTGGTTTACAACCACCTTGTATCTGAACTGGATTTCAAATTCCATACGAATTTAATTTACCTTTCGTTTATAATTATTGAATTTCGATTCATTTCAAATCACATTTATTTGGTTATTTCTTTAATTAATTTTATTTACTAATTTTATTTCAATATTTCACTTTGTTTAATACAAATCAAATTCAATTCCAATTCCAATTCTATTTACTTATAAATTCGAAATGAATTTCAACATTCAATTCATTTTCATGTACTTGCAATTGCAAATTTATTAATACATTCAGAAATTTATTTCCATAATTCAAACTCAATTCCAATTCATTTGTCTTAACCCCAAATTTATTTTCAACTTAATAAATTTTATTTAAGACATCATTATACTTAGTCTCCTTAGACTTTTTTTAAATTCACTTCATTTAATTGATTCACTTATACTTATTTTAATTTAACTCCATCCTTTAGGTTAAATTCACTCTATCAATGTTAAATTGTATAAGCTATCAACTCATTTACTAATCCCATAAATATTTAAAATAGGATTCCAGAGTCTTTCAACATTTAAAAATCATTTTTGAAATCAATTCAAATTATCCCTTTAAATTTCTAAAACCAAACTCAGTTTTGCAAACAAATCCATTTAAAAACAATTTGGCAGCAATTCCTCTTTTGGAAACCCGAAAATGAACATCGATGATGCTGCAATCATCACCGAAGTTATTTTCCAGCAAACGAAAAAGAGTTTAGAGCTTCTATCCCTCCAAAAATATTTTTTTTCCAAACCCTTGAAAACTTCTTCCGATCCTAAAAGGAATTTAATTTCCAATCTTCCCAAATTTCAAATAATTTCAAGAACATTTCCAAATATTTCTCTAGAATTCTATTCCAAATTATAAATCTCATTTACAATTTTACATTTACAAATCCCATTTGGATTTTTATTTTCTTAACTTTTGGTTTTGATTTCAATTCCTCATACAACGATGATAATAATTTAATATTATCGCTTCCTAGCAACTAAGCAACCATATACTATAATAATTTACAAAGATTATTTCCTTTATCTACGAAAATAGTTTTGGGTAAAATTATTTCATTTACCCTATTAAAACAATATCATATCGAATTTGTTCTGTACAAGTGTTTAGAGATCCCTATCAATAACATTAATTACTCGTATTGACCAGAATCCATATACCACTCAACAAACCAATCATCACAATATAAAACAATTTTATATTCACTAAAAAATATGCTCTCATATCTATTATTACACTCAAAATCATTCTAGAGTACTACTGACTCTATCTCTAATGAGTAACACCCAACAGAGCCAGGGTTATCGCTTAACCAAATGCTCTAATAGCACATGTAACGACCCGATTTTTCGATGCCCGAAAGTTGACACTAATACGTCCACTGTATCAACTGCCAAACAATCTAATGCCGGAAAACTGAACCATTAGGGTTTAAGTAGAAGAAGACAGAAGAATAAACAGAAACAATAAACAGAATCTCACATTTCACAGCGGAACAATATACAATACATAAATAATCTTTGAAACAAAAGGCCTGTATATGTTATTACAATACAACATCAGAGTACAACAATAACACACAACACTGGCAGTTATAAATGACTTGCCTACATAGAAATTTAACTCATAGAAACCCGAACGCAGCAGATACTACATAGTATAGATAATAGTCTCGCCATCCAGCTTGCCTCTTGAGTTCCACAGTAACTCCTGAATTCTAGAATGACCTGATAACCTGACTTTAGGCTGCCCGCGTGGAAATTTGTGGGCACCCAGAGTTTAGAAAGGGAACAATAAACTCCAGGCCAACTAGTGTGAGATCTTGAAAACGGTTATTTTCACAAAGAAAGCAAAAGAAATCCGCTATGATTTTTTTTGAAAATGAAACTATCATAAGGCCTCCACACACACACAATGCAAACGCAGAATTGGAGGAGATTTCTCCTTATGATAGGCAAACATGCTTAATACGCAAAATTCTTTCGATATTATTATCAGTGTATACTGCAGAAAATATTTCAAAAGTATAATATTAATCTTAGCCAGCATAGACATTCCGAACTATGCCTACTATAGGTACCATCTAAACAGTGGTGACCACCATAAGTAAATGGCAGGTTATACAACTAAAACCGTACAAGGCGCGTATTGGAGTTTGGATTTCCAACAAATGGTCAGGCTAAGGAACTTCCTACTGCCACATGGGTACGCCTCTGGAGGGACGTCTCGAGAACCTACCCCGATCTCTGCTAACACAAGGCCGGGTTACCTCTGTAACTAGGTAAATACTACTCGAGTATGCCATCCCCCGGTCTTTTGGGACGTTTATCCGAGGATCCTCAACACCAACAACCACAAAGCAAAGTATTTCAGTAACCACAAAGGTTAAATATCAGGGCTCCATACCTGACACCACCCTTTTCTAGAAGGAAATGACATATCCTAAAGGGTGCGACCCTTATAACCTTGCTGCATCTTTCCTGTTTCGACCATTTCCGGGGAGTGAGGTCCGATGAGGTCTCGTCCACAAAGCTACACTTTTCACAAAGTCGTGCTTTGATCACCAAATGATCAGCAACACTTCGTATGTCACGTTACCAAATTGGGAATGCATTACTAGTAACAATCAACTACATAACCTCTGAGCTCCTACGTCTCGGAGAAGGGTGTTAAGCCATGAGAATAAATTCTTTGCCACCAAAAGAAATGTATTTGATAGAAACCAGCTTTACATCTCAAAGTGTAACGTCAAACACACATCTATACAAGTCCGTTCCGGGATCGAAAAGAACTGAAGGCACTTCTAAAGAAGCCCTTGCAAATCCGGATATTCACTAATCATGTCCGTAATCCCCATCACAAAGGGTGATGAAATCTCTATACCGGAGGAACCCGGTGCAGAGACATTCGACAGGTAATCCTTTCGTTTTCGAAAATACCCGGTTTTCAACACCATCTTCAAATGCAATCCCATTTCGTCATATCGTTATTCGGAATGGGTTTATGACATAAGGTCCTCTCCCGGCTAATCCAAATAACGAGCGCTTATTTTTTTAAATAAGTGATACATTCAGATTTCAGCAAATTACAACAATTTTCACTTTGATCTTTTAAATAAAAGATCAATCACAATCACAAAGGTTCGTTGTGGTTTTTGGATATCCACTTGGAATCCGACCCCCGGTCGCACCGAAATTCAAATGCCATTAAAAGGACAATATTGATAGTTGGTTATTTAACTATCAATCAGCATTCACAATAATTACCAGATTTAACTAAGTTTTGCCAATTATTTAATTTCAAATTATCTTCGCAAGATATATTTCACACTTCAACCATTTGAAAACAAATTTCAAATTACTTTCCACATTTCAATACTTTGAAAACAAATCTCAAATCACTTTTCCTTACGTGGAGTACATTTCCAATATTTATTCATTTCCACTGAAAATCTACCGAGTTCAAATACTTTAAAATAATTAAATATACTAACCCAAACATATATACTTAGATATATTTATATTTCTAAACACTTATTTGAATATTAGTTTGAAAACATTATATCAATATTTAATAAAACTTCAAGTCCAAACTAATTTTTAAAATAAAATTAGTAGATAAGTATAAATATTTAAATAACCATTTTCTAAAACGAGTATCAATTTAATCTTGAAAATAATCCCATTTTTAATTAAATAAATCTTTACTTAAAGATTTTCAAAATAACTTAAGAAAATAATTTCTCCAAAATATTATTTAAAAATCAACTCTAGAACTTTTAATTTATATTTCAAAAGCTATTTTATAAACATACTCGGCTTTCCAGGGAAAATATGCTTTCCTTTTCAAATGGATCATTTTTAATCAATTGATAAATCCTTCAGGATTTATTTCAAATTTACGTTCCAAATCCATAAGTTTCTTTCCACATTTTTAAGAATAAAATAATATTTATATTTAAAACTAATATCCCATTCTTTTATAAAATTCCCATTGTTAATTTCCCAAATATCCACTGACATATGATTTTTAAATCGATTTCAAGAATCATATACAAATACCAAATCAATTTCCAATTTGATTTCAAATTTTATTTTAAACACCAAATAAAATTCCAAATTGATTTCCCAAAGATTTATTTTAAAACACCAAATCAATTATTATTTTTATTTTATTTGATTTACAAATTTATTGCCTTTAAAAATAAACTCCTTTATCAAATCTTTTTCATATTTTCTTGGAATTTATACAATAGGATTTCACTATAGATTTCTTACTTAATTCAAAAATCAAATTTTATTTATTTATGTTAACTTACGATACCAAAAATATATTCGGCTAAATTTTAGCCTACAATGATTTCAATTACAATATAACAACATAGAGATTATCCACACACAACATATGAAGCAAATTCAATATTTGAAGAATCCAGTTGGATCCCTCCAACCTGTTTCCCTGCATCCACACATGTTAGCACAACAATTAAATACCAATTCCACTTCGAGGTGGAATATCGCGATATATGGGATTTATAAAATATCATCAGCTATTATGCGACGCAATAGGGTCTCATCCGCTATATAATGTGGGAAATCAACAACTCCAAATACATATATAATACCAATTCCACTTCGAAGTGGAATATCGCGGTACATGGGTTTAATATGATAACCTCTGCTTTATACGGCGTATAGGGTCTATTTCAATACAGCTAATAATAAATTATCATCAAGCACACAATCAACAATTAAATTTAAATATCATAATTCAATCATCAATCAATAACTGAAATTTTCAATTATTAAATTTGAGTGAGAAGATCTCACCTTTTGCCTATGCATGCAATCAATTTTCATTCACTTCAATTCCGGCTTGTTTCTCCATTTTAGACCTTGTATAAACATTTATACAATTCATTAATATTCAAAAAATCGAATAGCCAATTTTTTTTGTTTGGTAATTTTTTTTTTTTTTGAAACTAGGGAAAACCTGGTCAATCACTACCGACATGCGGTTCCTGATCAGTAAACCTAGGGAATAGATGGAAGGCCCGCCACAACCACTATTCCAGGCTAGCCAGACCTTTCGGTTGACTTGGTGCAAGAGGCGCGAAAGTGAAACAACCTCCCACGTGAAAGGCATTTCTCCTCCCACACAAGGTGGGACTCGAACCTGAGACCTCCCACTTGGGAGGCGTATCACCCCACCACCGCACCAAGCCCGCGGACGAAAAAAATTTATTTAATTATCCAATGATTTTATTTTTACCCAGTTTCTTATAATAAATTTATTTAACTAAAAATTAAATTAAACAATTAAATTTCCTTTTTAAATAATTTTTGGTAACCAAAATAACTGATTAACTAGTTAAACAAATTATTCCCTGAATATATTAATAAATTGGTAAATTAAAATATACATTTATTTTCATTTAAAACTTCACATATACATATAACTTATATTAAAAATCCAATGTTTTTAAATAAATTCTTACACTCCTAAAATCTTATATACTTATATGTGATTAAATTTTATATAATAAACTGGATATAAAAAAATTCTGATTTCGAAAATATTATTTTAAAATTGATGTTAATGTACATTACTGCAGATATATATATATATATATATATATATATATATATATATGAAGAATAAAGTACTTAGAACACGATATTCAGTTTACTTCCATATTCAAAATAAAAATAAGCAGTTTTCTTTCTTTAAACTTTATAAAAAAATATTTTCTGTTTCCAGAAATAATCACAATATTTTACTTCACTGTCTATATACAAATATTTCCCTTTGTTTTCAAATTTATATGTATATAGGTATTTATATTACCATTATCTGTATACGTATATCTATACAAATACAAATATATATATATAAACGAACTGCAGGACAATCTCACCTCACTGTCGGACCCCATGATGCGAAACCCTAGCTGAGCCATTGAAACCCCAAATCGTGACACTACCTCCACTGCCCAAGCAAGCAACTCGCGACGCCACACACCCACCCAGGCAATGACTCTCGTTCTCCGACCAGGCCACGACATCGATTCGCGTATACCTCTAGCTGCATCGAGATCTTCACTAGCTCGCGCTCGATCCTGTAGACAACATGCCTTTCCCTAGATATTCGTGAACGCCTCAACTCCAATTGAACTCGCCGTCGATCGATTTTGTATAAGTTAAAACGAAACCTCGTTCTTTCAAACGAGAGTGAAAGCGGCACCCTTGCTTTGATTTCGAACGAGCTCGATTTTTTTTTTTAAATTGACGAGGCTACAGCCATTGATATTTTTAACGGTTTGATTTGAAATAAGGAATGCGGCCATTACTTTTCGTATGAATAGAGAAGAGGGGGGTACGAAATCTGACTTTGAATTGCGTTGTTTTTCAGAAGAAAAGAAACACTATGATGTTGGTGTGTACGAGTGGAGACAGTGATTTAAAGGTAAAAAGTTTTGATGTGAGGGAATTTTAACTGAAGTTGACCAGGATAAAATATAATTTAATTCAAATTCAAATTGTCTCGATGAATGCAACTTAAAATTTCAAACTCCTATTGAGGCGTGCCGCTAGGCGTTTAGAATGTTATAACCCTATTCCGAACACATTGAAAAAGGTTTCGGGCTCTAATTCGATCGTATGGAGAAGATAGCTTTTTGGACCCAGCTATTAAATTAAATTTCGATATAAATTTCAACGCGTTTGCTAATCGTACAGCCAAACGATCGCTCCAAACACTACGAAAATTGAAATTCGATAATAATACGATATTACGGATCCAATGGAACTGGATTCGTCGAAATCCGAGACTGTGCCTCGGAAGACTATTTTTAAACATCGCTTTAAACGACATAATTTCAAAACTGAATAAAGTATTTCCAAATCAAATTCTGAGGCTTCCTACCACTTGTAAAGGCCCGCAAATCTGCACCCCTTTTTAGCTCGCAAAATTCCACAATAATTCAGCCCAAAGAGGAACAAATGTACGAGTCTTTAGGGTTAAAGAAGAAAGAGGTAGAAGAAGAAGGAACAATAACAGAATCTCACAATTCGCAGCAGGACAACATATGATAGATAAATTAATATCTTTAAACAGAATCGCTATATCAGTTATTACATTATATCACATTACATTATTAGAGTGTACAACAACAAACAGCGGAAAGAAATATTACATATATAAGTGATACGCCTCGCCATCCAGCTTGCCTCCAGATCTCCATAGCAACTTCTTGACTTCGCCCCTGAATAACGGATAACCTGACTCTAGGCTGTCCGTGTGCAAAATTGTAGGCACCCAGAGTTTAGAAAGGGAACAATAACTTCCGAGTCAGTCATAGGACTGGTGTGAGATCTTAAAAATAGTTATTTTCACAAAGAGAATAAAAAGAAATCCGCTGTGCTTTTGAAAAATGAAACTACCATAAGGCCTCCCGCCACACACAAAATTCAAATGCAGAATTGGAGGAGATTTCTCCTTATGATAGTCAAACATGCTTAATACGCAAAATCTTTTCAATATTATTATTAGTGCATAGTGCAGAAAACAATTCGAAAGTATAATATTAACCTTAGCCGGCATAAACATTCTAAACTATGCCTACTATAGCTACTATCTAAACAGTGGTGACCACCATAAGTACATATGGCAGGTTATACAACTAAAACCATACAAGGCGCGTATTGGAGTTTGGATTTCCAACAAATGGTCAAGCTAAGGAACTTCCTACTGCCACATGGTTACGCCTCTGGAATTCTTTTTCAAATTAGAAATTTCATTTACTAATTCGTTACAAATTCCAGTTTTATTTGAATTCAATTTACAATTGAATTTGAAAAAAAATTCTGTTTCCATAAATAATCACAGTATTTTACTTCGCTGTCTATATACAATATTTCTCTTTGTTTTCAAAATTATACGTATATAGGTACTTATATTACCATTATCTGTATACGTATATCTATATACAAATACATACATACATACATACATATATATATATATATAAATGAACTACAGGACAATCTCACCTTACTGTCAAACCCCATGATGCAAAACCCTAGCTGAGCCATTAAAACTCCAAATCGTGACACTACCTCTACTGCCTGTTCCAGCAACTCGCGATGCCACACACCTACCCAGGCAATGACTCTCAGCCTCCGACCAGGTCACAACATCGATTCGCGTATACCCCTAGCCGCATCGAGATCTTCACTAGCTCGCGCTCAAGCATGTAGGCGACGTGCCTTTCCCCAAATATTCACGAACGCCTCAACTCCAATTGAACTCGCCGCCGATCGATTTTGTATAAGTTAGAACGAAACCTCGTTCGTTCGAACGAGAGTGAAAGCGGCGCCCTTGCTTTGATTTCAAACGAGCTTGATTTTTTTCTTAAAATTGACGAGGCTACGACCATTGATATTTTTATCAGTACGATTTCGAAATAAGGAATGCGGCCATTACTTTTCAATGGAATAGAGAAGAGGGGGGGTACAAACTCTGACTTTGAATTGCGTTGTTTTTTAAAGAAAAGAAACACGACGGTGTTGGTGTGTACGAGTGGAGATAGTGAATTAAAGGTAAAAAGTTTTGATGTGAGGGAATTTTAACTGAAGTTGACCAGGATAAAATATAATTTAAATTTAACTTCAAATTGTCTCAATGAATGCAACTTAAAATTTCAAACTCCTATCGAGGCATGCCGCTAGGCGTTTATAATGTTATAACCCTATTCCGAACGCATTAGAAAAGGTTTCGGGCCCTAGTTCGATCGTATGGAGTAGATAGCTTTTTGGATTCAGCTACTAAATTAAATTTCGATATAAATTTCAACGCGTTTGCTTAACGTACAACCAAACGATCGCTCCGAATACTATGAAAATTGAAACCCGATAATAATACGATATTACGGATCCAATGGAATTGGTTTCGTCGAAATCCGGGACTGTGCCTTGGAAGACTATTTTTAAACATTGCTTTAAACGATATAATTTCAAAACTGAATAAAGTATTTCCAAATCAATATAAATTTTCTAAGACATCAAATTATTTTTAACAAGCTTAAAATTGAAAATTCAATTTTTTTCCCATCATTAATAAATTAAATTCAATAATTCAATTGCCAAATTCATAATTATATTTGAAATTCAAGCTAAACCATCATTTAAATATTTAAAATCAATTAAATATTCCATTTCAAATGTTAAAAATTTCCGGGTCGTCACAATTATCCTTATTTCTAATATTATAAAAGCTCATGGAAATCCACTTATTTTTAATTAAATTCAAAAAATTAGATTCTAATAACCATATTTTTTCGAATTTAAAAAATATTTTTAATAACTCTATGTTGTTCACAAGTGAGAATACTAGGACGATGATCTGAATAAGTGTAGGACAAACCTATCTAGAAGAGCCATAGATGGAGACTCCCTAATATTACTCAAATAAAATTTCTAGTAGAAAGAGGGATTTCAATCAAAGTAGAAATAATAACAAAGTGGTCAAATTCCTCCATAGCAGAGAAATCGGCATCCCATGGTGAACATTCTCCTATAAAATATGTAAAGTTGAAATCACCCTCTAAAATCTAATAACCTGGAGCTAAAGATCTAAACCTTAGACATTCTTTCCATAGTATCCGACGACCCAATTTAGAATTAGGCCTATAAAAATTATAAATATTTAAAAAAAAATTATCACTAAGATTGATGAGAATAATACGTAGAGAGTGTTGCTTGGAAATACGTTGAACTTGCAATGACCCGGATCTTCTTTACCGAAAATCCCAAATAGTTAGAAGAGAAGAAAGAGGTAGAAGAAGAAGAAACAGAAAACATAACACAAATTCTCACATTCGCAGCGGATCCAAAATATAATATCAAATAATAACAGTATACAAAAGAATTTTATATCTGTCAACTTGATTTTAATACATCAGAGTTAAACACATACTCAAACACTGGACATATACAAATCAACATGTCCCAAATATACCACAATATAATACAGCGGAAAAACTCCATAGGTTCTTGTCATCCAGCTCGGCTCCTGAGCTCCAGAACGTCCTTACCTGAAATTCTGTAATACTCGGTCTGACCCGAGCATTACATAAAAGTAACATCTGGGTCAGGCTGGAAACCAGCGTGAGTAAACCAATCTAACATGGAATACAAAGCATATAACTTAAATAAAACCTAGGGTAACTCGTATTGATTTACAAATTCACAATTTGTTATAGACATCACTTATTTCACACATCAATTTTCTAAGAACCAAAATTTGGATTAAATAGTCCAATTCACTTAATCATTTCATTCCAGCCTATAGATTTCACATTTCAATTTATAAAAAAAATCAAAGTGGTTTCGTGTATTTACTAATACCCGACTCCGGTCTCTTCGAAACCAATGTCATCTAAACCCAAGTTATCCAATTAAATACAATTCAACCTTAATTATCGGATAACACTTTTACACGGCAAGTCATAATTGATAGAAATCACATTTTCACCGTCCATCCAACATATCATATCACAAGGCAATTCATATCAGAGATATCAACCAATTCAAAGCACTCGTCATCATTCAATCATTAATAAGCAAGATTAATCACTTCCATTAATCACATTAATTATTGATCCTCTAATTACTTCCATTTAATTTTTTTATTCTTAAGTTTCATTTAATAATTAACTTTTAACTTAATTACATTCATTAATCACGATCAGAAATTAACTTTCATAAATTACCCTATCAATTAAACCAACTCCTTGATTAACTATATTAATTAATCCTTTAATTACACTGAGTAATTATCACTTAATCCCTTTCCTCATATAATTATCCTCTAATTACTTCCCATCAAGTAATTTCCCTTATATCAATTACATCCAGTAATTCATTTATCAATTACTTACACTAGTAATTACACTATCAAATCTCATTAAGTAATTATACTTAATCGATTCCAAGTGACTATCTTTAACAAATTAACAATACAATTAACTTAACTTAATCTCATTCATCTCATGAATCATAACTGAGTAATTCATCCCTTAATTATCCTTCAAACAAGTCAATTAATCCTTAATTGCAGATTAATTATTCTTCAATTATTAATTAATAAACCTTAATTTTTAATCAATATTCTTTAATACAAAGTAATCAATCCTTAATTACTTTTATAATAGATTAATTAACCTTAATTAATTACTTAATTAATCCTTATCAAAAATTGATTAAATTAATTAAATAAACTTAAATTTTCTTAATTAACTTAATTAATTCCAACTCGTTAAAATCTTATCTATCCTTAAGATAAAACATTATCTTTAATCATCATTAAAACATTTAATCTTAGAAATTAACTTTACTTAATTAAATCATTAATTAAGTTTAAAATAAAATAATCATTAATTACTTATTCTAATTATTAAATAATAATCCTTAATTTACAAGTTAATAAATCACTTGAAAAGCTTAATTGTTAATTTATAAATCACTAATCATTAACAAATTCAATTAGTTAATCATTCTTTAATTATTCCATTTATTATCAAACTTAAATTAAGTTTTTAAGATAAATCATTTCCTTATCAATTACCTTTTTACATTTCAAATGAAGTTTGAAAATAACTTAAGTATTTAACTTAAAACATCTAAGTTAACAAATCATACAACTTTATTTATTCAAAACATTCATTACAAAGAAATGAATTTCAAGAAAATTATTTAACTTGATTATTTAAAGTTTTAAAATTTACTTTTATTTAAATTTAAAACTGGTTAAACGTTTTCTTTTCCTTTAAAATTTGGAATCATTTGTAAAATCAAACTTTGGTTTTAAAATCTTGAAACACACTTTTTTCTAAAAAAAAACTAGTTAAAACTTTGTTTAAAATTTCAGTTTGGCATTTAAAAGCTGAAATTCATTTAAGTTTAAATCTGGGCAAGTAAAATTGGAAACAAAAATTCTTTCCGAGCCATCAACAAATCTCTCGAGACATGCTCGAGACAACACTCGAGTAACTTTTGATGCACCCAAAAGCTGCTTCGCCACTATCGAAAGTTTTGAGTCAAACATTAAGAAAACACGAAATACTACGGCTAAAATGTTTTCTTCCCAAAAACCATAAAAATCCAGATACACGCAATGGCCCATGTACGTGTACAGCGCCACGGCGACACTCCGACGATCCATTTCACTCCGGCAAGCCATCGATCCCCTCCTCTATCGATTCCATCCACCTAGATATTGTTACAAGCCCAAAATCGAGTTCGAGCATGTCAAGATCAAACAGGAACTAAACCGATCGCCATAAATTCTCCTCGTCTCGACACCTCCGACCACCATCATCCAAGAAACTTCGCCTATAGGTTCATCGACGACTACACTCCATTTTCCCCCTCACCTGCTCGAGTCTGACACTCCGGTGGAGACGCAGCAACCCCGTTACAATTCACAACCAAAACTCAGAGTTAAACCCTACTCTGACCATCCTTGGCCAACACGTCCACTGATAAATCATCTGCTTATTTTTCCTACGATCGACATCCCCTAGGCCACCTTCAACCCTAATTTCGACCTTCCTTTCACCGTCGATCAACGGCAGTCATCCAAAATACCCAAAATGTTAAATTCAAATTTCCCAGTGATCTAGCAAATTAAAAATCATGACACTTACATTAAAAATCAAGATTTTCTACCACGATTTCACCCATTCAGTCCAAATTCGAAAATAAAATTATTGGTTTTTATCATGAATATGAATTTACACTATTACTTAAATTTTTAAAAATAATTTTTTGAATTTTAAACCCTAAAACTATTTTTAAAATTTTTATCATACCATAACTGTAACAGCCCGCCTTTTTGCATGATTTAAATAGACACACGTGCCAATCCAAACCATACGTAAGGGCGGATTGTTATGGGATAAATAAGAAAACAGAGAAAGAAATAGAATCTCACAGCGGAAGGATAAAATATAATAATCAAATATACAGTTCATAAATCTGTTTACAAAAACCTTTGATTTATTTATACAATACATATCAGAGTACACATACCATATAACAATGCAGCGGAATAATATAACTGTAGTGAAACCATATTATCTATAGTAATAATAATAAAATCTTCGTCTTCTTCCTCCGGAAATAAAATCTTCAATCCTGAAACGCTCGGACTGACCCGAGCGAATTTGGAAAGACAAAAACACTCGAGTCAGAACTAAAAGATCTTATGTGAGTTACATTAACAGAAATAAATATGAGTGCAGTAACTCAAGAGATGCTCGGGATTTACATCTCCTAAGGATCCGTTAAACTATTTACTATGTAGTATATTGCGCTATTATAATAGTGTCTAATTGTAAAATAAACTTACTTTTAAATAGCGTTAAGGCTTTACATTTTCCACCTTAACACATTTATATATTCCCATAGTCTATACAGTACCGTAATCTCCCCCGTACTGGGCGTCGTCAGAGGGCACTCCATAGGTATGGTACAAAACCAAAATCGTATAAGGCGCGCTAGGGTAGGTGACACGGCACAACAAGGCAATGCCAGGGTAGATATACCAATTGCTATCCGGATTGATGGAAACGCATAGCCGCAGCTACCGCCCACCTCGAACAAACTCCCCAAAAAATCAAAGTAAAAGTGGCCACTAAAACAATCCAAAGTCAAAGTATAATATCAAAGAGGAGTGTCCGATCAGTGGAATGACCTCATTGGCCCGAGAATCGCTCCTGTTTTAGCCACCTTATGCCAACTCACGGGAGTCGGGTCCACATATTTACCTTGCAGGAAACGCCGCCACCAACCTACTTCATTCTGGAATCTCCACCGCGTACACGGTTGTTAAAGTGGTTTTCGGAGTTGGCAGAGAGTATGACAACTTCCGATCCCGGTCTCTTCAACAACCAAACGTTATTATAACACCGCGGTCATTTAAAATAATTATACTTTAAAACCAGAACAAAATCCATTTTAAACCCATATAAATACGATATCGTTTATATTTTTAAAACCCCAAATCAATACGATATAATTTAGACCCAAAATCATATAATGTCATTTTATTTTCCAATATATATTCTTTTCCAAAATCATAGGGTTTTCAAAGTGAAATATTTAGAAATCACAACTCTTGTATATAATAATTCCAAATCATACTACCTTGAAAATCATAACTTCGAAACAAATTTCCATCTCTTAAATGGTTAAATATTAAATTTCTTTATAAAACACAATAGCTTCTTTAGATTTCACAAATCAATTTCAAATATCGATTTAAACTTCCAAATAAAATTTCAATTCTTATGTTTCAAAGCTTTAAATATTTCACCATTTCAAAACAAACTCATTTGACAATCCCATATATATTAAATTCAATTACTTATTATTTAGACTTGAAATATTTACTTAATGAATTCAATATAATTTAAGAAAAACCTTTAACTTCATACAACTGGATCATCTTTCAATTTATTATATATTCATTTAAATCAACCTGATATTCATTTATATCACTTTACAAAAACAATCAAGTTATAAAAATCATATCCTTTAAAAATTCTAAATTTTTATTAAATTTCAATTTAACTTAATATTCATCTTCCAAATCTTATTCTCATTTAAGTCATAAAAACTCCAGAAATTAAATTTTAATAAATGCTTAATCGCATTTGATCTAAAAAATCAAACTTTATTTTATACTTCAAATCAAATTTATACAAAGCTTAAAAACCGAAAATTTCTATATATATATAAATAACCAATTCAATATCCCATAAACCATATATATATATATATATATATATATATATATAGTTTTACAAAACCATAAAACATTTCAAATTTTTTTTTTATATATACGGTGGTGCCTGTATAAAATTTTCTACCCTATGGTCAAGTGGTACGGATGTTTATCATTTCAATCCGCAATTTAAAATATAAATGCGGTTGTTTATCATTTCAAACAGCAATCCCGAATGAAATAAAAATGCATAGCAACTTGTAATTAATAAAATTAATCATCCATTCATCCATCAAATCATACATCCATTTATCACAGCCATCATCCAATTTCAAACAATCATCAATACATAGCAGGTGATAAATAATGGTATCAATTACCTGTTTATACTCAAATTAAATTTAATAACTGTTAATTGGAAGTTTATATGCAAAAATAAACGTAAATTTAACTGGCAGTTAATATGAAATAAAAATTTAACATAACTATGACTGGTAGTTAATATGCAAATAAATAAATTCTAACTGTCAAATTTATGCAATAAATAAAATAAATTAACAGTTAAATTTAATAAGTGCAATTTAACAGAGATAACGAATAAAACATGCCAAACAGTCATAAATAAATTTCTACTCATATCTAAACTTAATTTAACAGACATAAGAAGTTTTAGAAGTTGTGAGTGGGTTAAAACACTCACCTTTTGAATTTAAATCCAATTTAAACCCAAAATTCTGACCGTCTCAGAATTTGTCCAAACCAGCATCATCAAGTTCGGAATTTCAATACGATCCTAACAAAAAAAACCGCGCGTGAAACGGGATTCGTATGCGAGAGTTATAGCAATAACTGTGATTGAATTTAAATTTTAAAATAAACAAAAAGAGAACATATTAGACTACTTGCCACGTCATCGCTTCACATCACTCCCAGAGCACGCGTCCTGTACCACTCCATCCTTTCTCCCTCACGCTCACACCTGTAGAACGCACGCAAGCCACCAATCAACTTCGCCGTCAACACCTAAGCGCTGCGCCGCCTCTGCCTCAACGCCGCCGCCCAGAGCACGACCTCGCGACTTCTCCCCCATGCTCGATCAGACACGTACCCATCAGCCCCCTAAAAACGAAAATCTAATGCAATTTTGCCGCAAATCCAGCCGTTGATTTGGCAAATAAACTGCATGGATAAAGTCCCCTCGGTCCTCTCTTCAAAACCCAGAAAGGATTTCTCGATCCGACGAAGTTGATCGCGGCGATGATGTACGTCCGCGAATTCTTTGATTTTTACTGATCAGATGATGAGCCAAAACGGAAAATGAATTTCATATCTAGGTTGCGCTCATCGAGAGCACCAACGTATATTTATTTTAAATTTTTCTAAGAACTTTGAATTTTGACTTTTGATTTGGATCTGTAAATGGATTTAGGGTTTTGCAACCATTGAAGAAGAGAAAGGGTTGAAGAAATGAACGTACAGAAAATGAGAATAGAATGGAGGCTAGGGTTTATGATCGTCTATTTATAGATAGATCGCAAAAGAATAGGTGTGCACGAATTTAACGTGCAAACGGAAGTGGTCCCAAAAGATAAATAACATTAATTACACACGTTACGGGTTTAGGAAATAAATAAATTCCTTATCATTTACATTTTATTTTAAACGTATTTACAAATGTAAATCTAGACGTTTCGTTTACGTTTCAAAATATATCCACAATTTTATTAATTTCCAAATTGATCTGAACAAATTTAGATGTAAATTAAAAGCTGATAATTCTATCCATTGCAGTGTTAATTTCTCCGCTTCCTTATATTTATAAATTATAAATTAAGTTTTCAAAAACCTATTTTTGATTTTCAAACTTTTATATACTCATCTTTTACCAGTAATAAGGATGCACTAACATTTGTTCATGGTTTCACCTTATTATCCTCAAATTCCATTTTAATTTTCAATAATTACAATTGTTGAATGTTGATACTTTAATCAAATTTATACATCTTGCTTTCTATAATCTATATCAACAATTGGTCCAATTATAAATAGAATTAGCATTAACTTCCTCTTATAGAATTAACTACTCCAATTACAAAACAAATATACGCTAACTGCACGATTTAAGTCAATTAATTGTAATTGAGTCTACATTAAATGTTATAAATTATAAATTGGAACCTCAATAAATTCGCTTATTGATTTAAAATCTTTCTATTCAGTAAATAGACATTTTATGGGTATAAATAACATTTGAATTATAATACATGTCATTAGTGCATGCTTCATTTCTTATAAACTCCCCTTTATTAACTAGAACACATTAACAAAAATAAAATAATTAATCTAGATTTTTTTCAATCGATTGCCATTCTTAACTTAATATACTCAAAATGGTTAACCTAAATAATTGTTACCCTTTTACATCCAAATTCACTTACAACCATCATTACAATAATGTTGCCATAGATTTAGATTTAATTAAATAAATTAGATGAATGGGTAAAATTTTGTAATTATCACTAATGCCAAATATATATGCATTAATTACTACTTATTATTTTGAATTCATTTATTAATTTACTAGTTGCCTTTGTCTTCTTATATCCTACTGACTACCAACTTTCTATTTAGTTATAGTTTATCAATATACATATACCTAGGCAAATCAAGTTCTTGTCTTTTCTGTTATTTCAATTAAATCGGGTATGCACAAATAATTTGTTTATTAACTTATTCTTACAAAATTATTTACATGCATTCAGTTACACCTAATTTAATGCATTGATTTCCATTTATAAATCTTAACCCCCTAAATTTGACAACTTCTAACATGGTATTACTTCTTATATTAAATGTAACTTTTATTTAGTGCATTAACATTTATTTCTACTTACAAATTAATGCAATTATTACCTATTTCTATCTTTATCTCCAATTAACGTAAAATGTGATATTCAAATTCCATAAATTTCAATAGATTCAAATTATCATATCTATGAAGAACATTTACGTTATTCTCCATTTATTACCTTAACTTATTCAACGTAACATTTAATTTATATTTATTGCAATGATTTCCAAATCAATTGAATTGGATTAAATATATGTGTATCACTCATAATAACTTGTGGTCACAATTCTTGATCACCATTAATGAGTTTATTATTTACAATCCAATAATCGCCATTCTATATATATATATATATATATATATATATATACGAATTAACTAATTCAATATTTCCATTTTGTTTTCCTATCCTAAATTTATTACTAAGTGTATTTACTCCATTCCAACAAGTTGGAATTCCATTTTTACTATACAATCGTTTCCCTATTCAGTTTTATTACTAACCCATCATCATTGCATTTATTGTCTTTTATTGATTTAATCAATTTACCCCATATTCCCTTAAATTCATACTAACGAAACATTCAATTCTATTTATCGCATAAACTACATTTTCATAAATCTACCTGCAATTTCTACCTAGAAATAAGGTTACATTTCCGTTGAAAATACATTTACATCTTACGTTACTACATTAATAATTAACGTTTATATCATCAACCATCACTTATGAATAATTAGCGTTTCCTATTTATTTTGTTACCTTCACTTATATTCACTTTATGAATAAATTGGTATTCCCATTAACCTATTAATTACTAACTTTAATTATTGCAATTCATTTATAAATTTTGAATCTATTTCCAAATTTTCATATTTCAATTGATTAACATCTTGCAATAGTTTACAAATAAAAGGGATTGAACTAATTACATTATTTATTTTCTTGCATTACTTTATTACCTCCGTTTATATTCAATTTCTGTAAATCAATATTTTATTCCATTGACAAATTCAATATTTGCAAAAATTTCCACTATTACTATTAATTGCAATATATAATTTAATTTGTAAATTTTAATTACCCTTGATACATCAAATTTCAATATTTGCTTTCATATAAATTAATAAGATTTTTATTTCTTTATAAATTTAAAATAAAATCCTATTAATTTAATTCATTTTAAACATCGAATTTACACGGGTCGTTACACTCTCCCCCACTCAAAACTTTTCGTCCCCGAAAAGGAAAAAAAAGGGAAAAGAAGAATTAAATACAATACATCTTATTCAAAATTATTTAATCTTATAAACAATTAAATTTACAAAATTAATTACTTTGAATAAGATATCTTAATTTATAACTATTTAATCCTTTATATTTAAATTATTAAAGTTTGGAAAAACATTTTCAAAATATTTCTAAGATACTGCATTTTCTTATATAATCCAAAGGGTTACAATTTTTATAAAGTGAACTTTTTTTTTTAAAAGTGGTTTCCATCACTAACAACAAATCAATACAACATCCATCAATTTCAACAACCAGCATACCCAACAAATTCAAAGCAACCATTCAATCAAACAAACAAATAGTCGTTCGGGTTCAAACTTTTAAATCGTACGGAATGAAGAATAAACCATCAAGTGCATCATTTACTCAACAGTCTAAGATAAACTAAATAGATTATTCCTTCAACCCAAGTCCAATTTTCAAAGTATTTTACCCAACCAACCATAACCAAACAACAACAATCTAAACAACAATCAATTTAACCTTTTATTTTCATTTATTTCTTCCAATTTTATTTAGAAATAACTGCAACCCTTTTCTCAAGTTTACAATTTCTCTTTATTATAGTACATCCATTTATTTTCACTTACTACTTACTATTATTCATTTCCATTAACTCAGGTCATGCCATTAACTACTATAATTATTTATTCACTTATTATGGCACGACCTCATTTATTTACTCTTTAATTACTTAAGTTGATAATCATCTATTTGAATTACTTACCTTTAATTATGTTTACTTATAGGAAAGTTTCAATCATATCCTAAGTCTATAACATTAAATTCTCATTTAAAATAGCAAATTCATTGAATACTTCATTACCTACTTTTACTTGTACAAATTTCTATTACATTTCCTATTAAACATTTAAACTTTTAATATTTGGTAAGTTATATATGTTTTTAAAGAATGTACTTGAAAGTTACACAAGTTTCCTCATTACCAATGATTAATTTAAAAATTCAATAATAATACTCTTTATTTCGTAGGTTATAATTTCAAATTCCATTTAACACCATTTATAACCTATCATTAAATCTCTTATTTCCTTTAGAGGTTTTAATTTACTAATTACCTACGTTTCAATTCACTACAATAATTGAAACAATTAATTAATGGAAATCTAAGAATTTAATACCGGGTTAAATTTCAAATGATTTTAAATAATAGATAAATATATTTTTACAACTTATATATCTCTAATTATATTTAAAACAAATCCAAATTTATAAATTTTTCAAAAATGAATCTGCAGTAAAACTACTACAGTGGCCTTTCCCCTTCGAAACTCGAAAATGAAAGTCGATGATGCGGCCGCCATCACTGAAATTATTTTCCAGCGACAGAGAGGAAAGTACAAAATTATTTTCTTTGAAAACATTTCTTTCAAATTCTATTAAAACATTTATATCAAAAAAAATACTTCTAACAATATTATTATTATATTCAAAAATCAATTGAAAGAAACCTTCAAAACCCCGGAACTTAAGTTCTAAGTTTCCACTTTTCATTTATTTTATTTTATTTTATTTTCAACTTAGTTTCAACTATTATTAATATTTTCATTACCTAACACCCAATCTATAGCAGCCAAATATATATCTTTATAAAATATTTTTATATATAGAAAATATAATAGGCAAAATTATTTCATTTACCTATATAAAACAAATATTATGTCGGTCTGTCCTATTAAGTGTTTAGAAATCCCTATTGATGTCATAGCGTCCCATGCACCAACCAGAATTTATAAATACAAAACGGAACAGGTTAACACAATATTAAAACCTTTTTATAACACTAACAAGTACGCTCTCTCATATATACACTCAGCGACTCCCATAGGGTATTACTACCCTATTAGTAAAGAGTCAAACCCCACAAAGCCAAGATTTATCGCTAAACCAAAGCTCTGATACCAACTGTAACAGCCCGCCTTTTTGCATGATTTAAACAGACACACGTGCCAATTCAAACCATACGTAAGGGCGGATTGTTATGGGATAAATAAGAAAACAGAGAAAGAAACAGAATCTCACAGCGGAAGGATAAAATATAATAATCAAATATACAGTTCATAAACCTGTTTACAAAAACCTTTGATTTATTTATACAATACATATCAGAGTACACATACCATATAACAATGCAGCGGAACAATATGAGTGTAGTGAAACCATATTATCTATAGTAATAATAATAAAATCTTCGTCTTCTTCCTCCGGAAATAAAATCTTCAATCCTGAAACGCTCGGACTGACCCGAGCGAATTTGGAAAGACAAAAACACTCGAGTCAGAACTAAAAGATCTTATGTGAGTTACATTAACAGAAATAAATATGAGTGCAGTAACTCAAGAGATGCTCGGGGTTTACATCTCCTAAGGATCCGTTAAACTATTTACTATGTAGTATATTGCGCTATTATAATAGTGTCTAATTGTAAAATAAACTTACTTTTAAATAGCGTTAAGGCTTTACATTTTCCACCTTAACACATTTATATATTCCCATAGTCTATATAGTACCGTAATCTCCCCCGTACTGGGCGTCGTCAGAGGGCACTCTATAGGTATGGTACAAAACCAAAATCGTATAAGGCGCGCTAGGGTAGGTGACACGGCACAACAAGGCAATGCCAGGGTAGATATACCAATTGCTATCCGGGCTGATGGAAACGCATAGCCGCAGCTACCGCCCACCTCGAACAAACTCCCCCAAAAATCAAAGTAAAAGTGGCCACTGAAACAATCCAAAGTCAAAGTATAATATCGAAGAGGAGTGTCCTATCAGAGGAATGACCTCATTGGCCCGAGAATCGCTCCTGTTTTAGCCACCTTATGCCAACTCACGGGAGTCGGGTCCACGTATTTACCTTGTAGGAAACGCCGCCACCAACCTACTTTATTCTGGAATCTCCACCGCGTACACGGTTGTTAAAGTGGTTTTCGGAGTTGGCAGAGAGTATGACAACTTCCGATCCCGGTCTCTTCAACAACCAAACGTTATTTTAACACCGCGGTCATTTAAAATAATTATACTTTAAATCCAGAACAAAATCCATTTTAAACCCATATAAATACGATATCTTTTATATTTTTAAAACCCCAAATCAATACGATATCATTTAGAACCAAAATTATATAATGTCATTTTATTTTCCAATATATATTCTTTTCCAAAATCATAGGGTTTTCAAAGTGAAATATTTAGAAATCACAACTCTTGTATATAATAATTCCAAATCATACTACCTTGAAAATCATAACTTCGAAACAAATTTCCATCTCTTAAATGGTTAAATATTAAATTTCTTTATAAAACACAATAGCTTCTTTAGATTTCACAAATCAATTTCAAATATCGATTTAAACTTCCAAATACAATTTCAATTCTTATGTTTCAAACCTTTAAATATTTCACCATTTCAAAACAAACTCATTTGACAATCCCATATATATTAAATTCAATTACTTATTATTTAGACTTGAAATATTTACTTAATGAATTCAATATAATTTAAGAAAAACCTTTAACTTCATACAACTGGATCATCTTTCAATTTATTATATATTCATTTAAATCAACCTGATATTCATTTAAACCACTTTACAAAAAAAAATCAAGTTATAAAAATCATATCCTTTAAAAAATCTAAATTTTTATTAAATTTCAATTTAACTTAATATTCATCTTCCAAATCTTATTCTCATTTAAGTCATAAAAACTTCAGAAATTAAATTTTAATAAATGCTTAATCGCATTTGATCTTAAAAATCAAACTTTATTTTATACTTCAAATCAAATTTGTACAAAGCTTAAAAACCGAAAATTTCTATATATATATAAATAACCAATTCAATATCCCATAAATCATATATATATATATATATATATATATATATAGTTTTACAAAACCATAAAACATTTCAAATTTTTTTTATATATATACCGCGGTGCCTATATAAAATTTTCTACCCTATGGTCAAGTGGTACGGATGTTTATCATTTCAATCCGCAATTTAAAATATAAATGCGGTTGTTTATCATTTCAAACCGCAATCCCGAATGAAATAAAAATGCATAGCAACTTGCAATTAATAAAATTAATCATCCATTCATCCATCAAATCATACATCCATTTATCACAGCCATCATCCAATTTCAAACAATCATCAATACATAGCAGGTGATAAATAATGGTATCAATTACCAGTTTATACTCAAATTAAATTTAATAACTGTTAATTGGCAGTTTATATGCAAAAATAAACGTAAATTTAACTGGCAGTTAATATGAAATAAAAATTTAACATAACTATGACTGTCAGTTAATATGCAAATAAATAAATTCTAACCGTCAAATTTATGCAATAAATAAAATAAATTAACAGTTAAATTTAATAAATGCAATTTAACAGAGATAATGAATAAAACATGCCAAACAGTCATAAATAAATTTCTACTCATATCTAAAATTAATTTAACAGACATAAGAAGTTTTAGAAGTTGTGAGTGGGTTAAAACACTCACCTTTTGAATTTAAATTGAATTTAAATCCAATTTAAACCCAAAATTTTGACTGTCTCAGAATTTTTCCAAACCAGCATCATCAAGTTCGAAATTTCAATACGATCCTAACAAAAAAAACCGCGCGTGAAACGGGATTCGTATGCGAGAGTTATAGCAATAATTGTGATTGAATTTAAATTTTAAAATAACAAAAAAAGAACATATTAGACTACTTGCCACGTCATCGCTTCACATCACTCCCAGAGCACGCGTCCTGTACCACTCCATCCTTTCTCCCTCACGCTCACACCTGCAGAACGCACGCAAGCCACCAATTAACTTCGCCGTCAACACCTAAGCGCTGCGCCGCCTCTGCCTCAACGCCGCCGCCCAGAGCACGACCTCGCGACTTCTCCCCCATGCTCGATCACACACGTACCCATCAGCCCCCTAAAAACGAAAATCTAACGCAATTTTGCCGCAAATCCAGCCATTGATTTGCCAAATAAACTGCATGGATGAAGTCCCCTCGGTCCTCTCTTCAAAACCCAGAAAGGATTTCTCGATCCGACGAACTTGATCGCGGCGATGATGAACGGCCGCGAATTCTTTGATTTTTACTGATCAGATGATGAGCCAAAATGGAAAATTAATTTCAGATTTAGGTTGCGCTCATCGAGAGCACCAACGTATATTTATTTCGAATTTTTCTAAGAACTTTGAATTTTGACTTTTGATTTGGATCTGTAAATGGATTTAGGGTTTTGCAACAATTAAAGAAGAGAAAGGGTTGAAGAAATGAACGTACAACAAATGAGAATAGAATGGAGGCTAGGGTTTATGATCGTCTATTTATAGATAGATCGCAAAAGAATAGGTGTGCACGAATTTAACGTGCAAACGGAAGTGGTCCCAAAAGATAAATAATATTAATTACACACGTTACGGATTTAGGAAATAAATAAATTCCTTATCATTTACATTTTATTTTAAACGTATTTACAAATGTAAATCTAGACGTTTCGTTTACGTTTCAAAATATATCCACAATTTTATTAGTTTCCAAATTGATCTAAACAAATTTAGATGTAAATTAAAAGCTGAAATTCTATCCATTGCAGTGTTAATTTCTCCGCTTCCTTATATTTAGAAATTACAAATTAAGTTTTCGAAAACCTATTTTTGATTTTCAAACTTTTATATACTCATCTTTTACCAGTAATAAGGATGCACTAACATTTGTTCATGGTTTCACCTTATTATCCTCAAATTCCATTTTAATTTTCAATAATTACAATTGTTGAATGTTGATACTTTAATCAAATTTATACATCTTGCTTTCTATAATCTATATCAACAATTGGTCCAATTATAAATAGAATTAGCATTAACTTCCTCTTATAGAATTAACTACTCCAATTACAAAACAAATCTACGCTAACTGCATGATTTAAGTCAATTAATTGTAATTGAGTCTACATTAAATGTTATAAATTATAAATTGTAACCTCAATAAATTCGCTTATTGATTTAAAATCTTTCTATTCGGTAAATAGACATTTTATGGGTATAAATAACATTTGAATTATAATACATGTCATTAGTGCATGCTTCATTTCTTATAAACTCCCCTTTATTAACTAGAACACATTAACAAAAATAAAATAATTAATCTAGATTTTTTTCAATCGATTGCCATTCTTAACTTAATATACTCAAAATGGTTAACCTAAATAATTGTTACCCTTTTACATCCAAATTCACTTACAACCATCATTACGACAATGTTGCCATAGATTTAGATTTAATTAAATAAATTAGATGAATGGGTAAAATTTTGTAATTATCACTAATGCCAAATATATATGCATTAATTACTACTTATTATTTTGAATTCATTTATTAATTTACTAGTTGCCTTTGTCTTCTTATATCCTATTTACTACCAACTTTCTATTTAGTTATAGTTTATCAATATATATATATATATACCTAGGCAAATCAAGTTCTTGTCTTTTCTGTTATTTCAATTAAATCGGGTATGCACAAATAATTTGTTTGTTAACTTATTCTTACAAAATTATTTACATGCATTCAGTTACACCTAATTTAATGCATTGATTTCCATTTATAAATCTTAACCCCCTAAATTTGACAACTTCTAACATGGTATTACTTCTCATATTAAATGTAACTTTTATTTAGTGCATTAACATTTATTTCTACTTACAAATTAATGCAATTATTACCTATTTCCATCTTTATCTCCAATTAACGTAAAATGTGATATTCAAATTCCATAAATTTCAATAGATTCAAATTATCATATCTATGAAGAACATTTACGTTATTCTCCATTTATTACCTTAACTTATTCAACGTAACATTTAATTTATATTTATTGCAATGATTTTCAAATCAATTGAATTGGATTAAATATATATGTATCACTCATAATAACTTAGTGGTCACAACTCTTGATCTCCATTAATAAGTTTATTATTTACAATCCAATAATCGCCATTCTATATATATATATATATATATATATATATATATATATATATAAATATATACACGAATTAACTAATTCAATATTTCCATTTCGTTTTCCTATCCTAAATTTATTACTAAGTGTATTTACTCCATTCCAACAAGTTGGAATTCCATTTTTACTATACAATCGTTTCCCTATTCAGTTTTATTACTAACCCATCATCATTGCATTTATTGTCTTTTATTGATTTAATCAATTTACCTCATATTCCCTTAAATTCATACTAACGAAACATTCAATTCTATTTATCGCATAAACTACATTTTCATAAATCTACCTGCAATTTCTACCTAGAAATAAGGTTACGTTTCCGTTGAAAATACATTTACATCTTACGTTACTACATTAATAATTAACGTTTATATCATCAACCATCACTTATGAATAATTAGCGTTTCCTATTTATTTTGTTACCTTCACTTATATTCACTTTATGAATAAATTGGTATTCCCATTAACCTATTAATTACTAACTTTAATTATTGCAATTCATTTATAAATTTTGAATCTATTTCCAAATTTTCATATTTCAATTAATTAACACCTTACAATAGTTTACAAATAAAAGGGATTGTACTAATTACATTATTTATTTTCTTGCATTACTTTATTACCTCCGTTTATATTCAATTTCCGTAAATCAATATTTTATTCCATTGACAAATTCAATATTTGCAAAAATTTCCACTATTACTATTAATTGCAATATATAATTTAATTTGTAAATTTTAATTACCCTTGATACATCAAATTTCAATATTTGCTTTCATATAAATTAATAAGATTTTTATTTCTTTATAAATTTAAAATAAAATCCTATTAATTTAATTCATTTTAAACATCGAATTTACACGGGTCGTTACAATAACACCCCACTTTCATTCAAATATCAAAATCTAATAGGGTTTAGATTGGGAGATTTTTGAATTTTTATAGCAAAACCCAAAAATGAGTATCAACAGAGTTCAATATATACATATGTACACAAACCAGCTCAACAACATATATAACAATTTAGATAAGTTCAAGCTGAAGGACTTTAATTCAAATCAATGACGTCACGTGCCCTTAGTTAAAACCAGATTAAACTATTTTAAAATGTTTACTCTCATATTTGAAAACAACACTGCCTACTTTGCTCTGAGTCTTCTTCCTCCAGCAGAATTGTCTTGTTTGTTTTAAGATGAGAAATGAAAGAAATATTTTCTGTTTAGCTTAGCTTCGAAGGCAGTAAAGTGTGAAACAAGGTAGTGATGGATATATGTATATATATATAGAATAGAGGTGTGTAGAAGAAGCTAGCTGAGGTCCTTTTGTTTACATTCTTTTGCATTCTCTTTTTTTTATCAGGGATTTTTTTCTCTTCTTTGACCTTGATAATATGGTTTGTGTGCTTGCATTAAATACCTGTCTCCTCTCTTGTTTACATACGTTTTCATGTGAGTTGATGTATGTATATTTTTTTTGTTTGTATTTATGCCTATATATGTGTGTGTGTGTGTGTGTGTGTGTGTGTGTGTGTGTGTGTGTATAGTTATGTATTATATTTTTTTCATGCCTATCTACACACTGCTTAATTATATATACATTCACATTCATACTTTTACAGCTCTCCTATACTTACTTCATGTTTCATACAACAACGTATACCCACTTATATTCTTTTACTTTTATCCCTTAATCACATATTTATTTTTATTTTAAGCTTAAGTATCATCACTATTCATATATTTATATATTTTCATATGAGGGAATTAGGCTGAAGGAAAAACCTGAGAACACTTTTAGTCTGAAGGACAGAAGTTTTAAAATTTAGCCTGAAGGACAAAAAATGATATATTCATATAGCATTACACATCCATAATGCTATATTCATATAGCATTACACATCTATAATGCTATATACAACACAATTTTATAAGTTTCTGCATACACAAACAAGCAGCTGTGTAATGCTATATGAATATAGCATTATGGATGTGCAATGCTATATGAATATATCATTTTTTGTCCTTCAGACTAAATTTTAAAACTTCTGTCCTTCAGACTAAAAGTGTTCTCAGGTTTTTCCTTCAGCCTAATTCCCTGTTTTCATATTTAGTGTTCAAAGGTAGAATTTTATATTTTTTTATTTTTAGAAATTCATTTATTTGATTAGTAAATATTAATATTCCAAAAATAAAATCAGTTAATTTCCCGATTAACAGACGTCCAAGAAATCCGGGTCGTCACATTCCTCCCACCTTTAGAACTTTTCGTCCTCGAAAAGGGAACAAGCCAGAATTATTAAAATGCTTAAAATCAGATAAATTTCTTTGATCGTTTTTAAACTCCTTTAAAAATATATATAATATTACAAAATAATTTTTATTAAAATACTTTGATAACTCGATGTTTCGACAAGTCCATCCATGTTCTCATAGAAACTCGATCATACGTTGATCAGGCGTGCGACTGAAAATCTATAAGTACTTGGTAAGCCCGTTTTCAACATCCAGTGAAAATATAGAGAACGGTTTTTTGAAAATAGAGGAAATATCCTTGGTGAGAATGCTCTGTAAATCATCACCCCCATCCATGGTCGCATTTACATCCTGGGTTACGTTGCCATCGCAACAAAAGTCCATACAACTGTAGGCACTCTGCGCCCCTCGATTACGCCATGGAACCCACAACAGATCGCAGTTACATTCCAGGGTTACGTTTTCATCGCAGCAAAAGTCCATGTAACTATAGGCATCAGTGCCCTCGATTTTTGCTGTCAAAAATGAAACTTCTCCACTCCTACATAGGTCGCAGTCTACAGATGTAAAATCAAATGCAGACTTTGGCTCTCAGCGGCACACACGACTTTCGCTATGTTACCATAGGTCATAGTCTACTGATATAGAATCAACGTAGACTGTTGGCTCTCGGCGGCACACATGACTTTCGCTATGGTCTGCAGTAGATCGCAGTGACATCGAGTCACACTTTCATCACAGCATAACCCAAATGCCTCTGCAGGCATCAGCGCCCCTCGACTTTCACTACACACTACTCATAATCCTCAGGAACTAGTTTTGCCTGGACTCCTCACAGGATCAACTTTAGAACCCTCCCTTAGGGTTCAAGGCAACACCACCCAGTGGCACTCCTGAGAAGTTCATTTCAAAGGAGCGCCTTTTTCCACAGAGCCATTATCAAAACACTTTATACTATACACATAAAGCATCTTCCAAATCATACACCTAGTCTGATTCTCATGTAAATCTCCTTTTCCTCAAAATCGATTATCCCACAATCATTAATTCTCAAACTAGGCTTTCCAAATTCCAAAATTGGTTCTACCCGAAAATCAAAAGCCTTTCCAAATCCATAGGTTCCTAAAACCTTTTTCCAAAATCCTTATAAGATCCTTTATATATATATATATATATATATATAATTTTAAAAAAAAACTTTGGATCATTTCAAACTTGTATAAAACTTCTTTTATACTTCAAATACTTTCAAAATCCTTTCCTTCCAGGAATATATTCAACAAGGGAAGATTTATCTTATATAACAAAGATATTTAACTTTGTTCATTCAAAATCAAATATTCAAATTTGATTACTCTATAAAGTCACTTTTATCATAGAAATTTCCAATATCAGTTGCATTCAAACCCGTACGATGTACACATATCATCCGTACGCTATATTAATCTGATCGCTCACTAGATCACATAATTCCACTTTCGAACTAGTATCGTCCATCCGACTTCCTAGTGCGGACTCAGATCTGGTTTCTTGATCAGAAACCATTATTCTTCTTGCATAGCCATACTATGATAGAGAATATCTAGAACCAATCAATAATCCATATACAGGTTCGCCGTCGAAAATTGAGTGAAAAATCCCAACTCGGATCATATATCTATCTCGAAATTCGGTGCTCGAATCTGGATCAAATCACTATGCGATTAGAATAATATTCATACATCCTACGTATTTATTTCATTGATTGTCAACTAAATCAATCAATTTTTTACTTTCTATTCACATTTTCCTTTAATTTCTATCTACATAATAACAATTGTTTCAATTCCATTAGATTATCACTTTAATCCTTATCCCAGTTGGGTATTTAATCAATAACAGTTTGAACTCCGACCAGCTTATATTTAGAAAATAGCTTGATTTTTTTTAAAAATAGACAAGTAGTTGAAAAATAATGATTAGTTTGCAAAATAGTTGTAAAATAGCCAACTAATTGTAAAATAGTTGGAAAATAGTTAAGTAGTTTTAGAAATTTGAGATAATTGGAAATAGTTGTAAAATAGTAATTAATTTGTAAAATAGGTGAAAAATAGTAATTAGTTTATAAAACAGTTGAAAAAATGTTAAATAGTTCCAAAAATAATTGTAAAATAAGAATAAGAAGTTTGTCTTTAAAAAGATAGATTGTATAGTAATAACTTGGAAAAATAGATTTATATTAAACAATTTATTTTAAAAATAGTCCAGAGTCAAACTGTTCAATTACTAACCTCCATTTTCATCAAATCAATTTAAATTTCTACTTCCATTTAAATTGACTCAATTCCAATTTAAATAACTTCAATTTCCATCGAAATTGATTTATCCCCAATTCAAGACGAATTAATTCTCAATTTCTTTTCAATTTTCAAATCAAATTCTAGTTGAGTTTTAAACATATTCACTTTAATTACAATTCCCAAATTATTCAAATTAATTTAGACTTATTTCAAATTATTTCAATTTCTATGAACAAGTCTCAATTCCCATTTGAATTTGAACTCATTCGTCTCCAATCACAATACCAATTAATTTAAATCATATTTAATTCGAACGAATTCAATTCAAATTTTCAAATTTAAACCATCTCGAATTATATAAATTTGAGTTAAAGCTTCAAATGTTGATTAAATCCTTCAAATCAAATTAACCCCTTCTTTGTTTTTTGTTTTTGTTTTTTTCCAACCATCCAAATCTATAAACAATTTAATTCTGAGTCCAATTCTCACAATTCCATTTTAAATTATCATTACTTACTTATCAAAGTTCAAATAAGAGTTCAAAACAAATTTATCTTAAAAGTTCAACTTATTACCCAATTTTATCTTCCAATTTTGAAACCAGTTCTTAAACAATTTTAATTTACAAATTCAATATTTCAAATTTTCAGTTCAAAGTAATTTCATATCCTTAATTTTTAGATTAAAGTTTAATTTTCCTTTTATCTTAATAATGGATATATTACCACATTACATTTCTCATTCATTTAAACAAAACCAATTCACATTTAAAGATTTTTAATAATAATAGGATGATATCATCCAATTTATTTTAAAACAATCATCCATTTTCAATTTCCAGATCTCAAACCCATTTTGAGATCACACAAACTCCCCATTCAAATCAACCATTTAGCTTTCCAAGTTAAATCCCAATTTCACCTTAAAATTTCCAGTTCGCGTTACTTGTTAACTTATTTAACTTTCCCAAAGTCAAATTCCATTTGCTTAATCCAACCAAACTTACCCAATTTGAGTTCCCATTTCAAATTTAAAATTTTAAACTTCACATTAATAATCTTGTAAGTCCAAAATATATCACCTTGGGTATCACATCTCATTCCAAATTTAAAACTCAACATTTAGAGTTTATTTCAAACCATCTTTGATATTTTGTATATCCACATATTCATATTAATTTCCTTTACGTACCAAGTTATACTTAAATTTTAAACCACCATTGGTTTTTTATTTTACAACAAATTTCTCTTAATATTTTGAAACAGTTCAAATGTTTCTAGATTTAGGTTCCACAATTTAAAACCCATTTCTATTTAGAAGTTATACTCATCTTAAAAGTTTACTTCATTTGGCTTACTTATTAACAAATATAACATTACTAAACACAATAACTATTTATGATAATAGCCAAGATTATCATATCTGAAAATCAATTCATTATTATCGTTATTTTGAAACCTTTCCCAAATTCAAGATTTAATTTCGGTTTGGTTGTATTTCTATTACCACTTAGTTCTCATTATTTCTGTTTAATTCCAATGATTTAACAACCAATTAACTTAATATTTATTTGAATGAAATATTGCTTTATATATATCAAACTATAATCTTATATAAAATCATTTAAAATCTTTTTAAAGGAAAATAACAACTACGCTCTCATATATATATTACACTCAACTCATTCTAGGGTACCATTGACCCTATCCTTAATGAGTAATCCCAACAGAGCGAAGGTCCTCGCTTAACCTTCAACTTTGATACCAACTCTAACGATCCAGATCTTCTTTCCCAAGAATCCCAGATAGTTAGAAGAGAAGAAAGAGGTAGAATAAGAAGAAACAGAAAACATAACACAAATTCTCACATTCGCAATGGATCCAAAATATAATATAAAATAACAATAGTTTACAAAAGAATTTTATATCTGTCAACTTGATTTTAATACATCAAAGTTACGCACATACTCAAACACTGGACATATTCAAATCAACATGTCCCAGATATACAATAATATAATATAGTGGAAACACTCCATATGTTCTTGCCATCCAGCTCACCTCCTGAGCTCTAGAACGTCCTTACCTGAAAATCTATAATACTCGGTCTGACCGGAGCATTACATCAAAGTAACACCCGGGTCTGGCTGGAAACCAACGTGAGTAAACCCATCTAACATAGAATACAAAGCATACAACTTAAATAAAACCCGGGGTAACTCGTATTAATTTACAAATTCACAATTTGTTACAGACATCACTTATTTCACACATCCATTTTCTAAGGACCAAAATTTGGATTAAATAGTCCAATTCACTTAAATCATTTCATTCCAGCCTATAGATTTTACATTTCAATTTATAAAAAAATCGAAGTGGTTTCGGGTATTTACTAATACCCGACTCCGGTCTCTTCAAAACCAGTGTCATCTAAACCCAAGTTATCCAATTAAATACAATTCAACCTTAATTACCGGATAACACTTTTACACAGCAATTCATAATTGATAGAAATCACATTTTCACCGTCCATCCAACATATCATATCACAAGGAAATTCATATCAGAGATACCAACCAATTGAAAGCACTCACCATCATTCAATCATTAATAAGCAAGATTACTCATTTCCATTAATCACATTAATTAATGATCCTCTAATTACTTCCATTTAAATTTATTTATTCTTAAGTTTCATTTAATAATTAACCTTTAACTTAATTACATTCATTAATCACGATCAGAAATTAACTTTCATAATTTACCCCATCAATTAAACCAACTTCTTGATTAACTATATTAATTAATCCTTTAATTACACTGAGTAATTATCACTTAATCCCTTCCCCCAAGTAATTATCCTTTATTTACTTCCCATCAAGTAATTTTCCTTGTATCAATTAAATCGAATAATTCATTTATCAATTACTTACACTAGTAATTACACTATCAAATCTCATTAAGTAATTATACTTAATCGATTCCAAGTGACTATCTTTAATAAATTAACAATACAATTAACTTAACTTAATCTCATTCATCTCATGAATCATAACTGAGTAATTCATCCCCTAATTACCCTTTAAACAAGTTAATTAATCCTTAATTACAGATTAATTATTCTTTAATTATTAATTAATAAACCTTAATTTTTAATCAATATTCTTTAATACAAAGTAATCAATCCTTAATTATGTTTATAATAAATTAATTAACCTTAATTAATTACTTAATTAATCCTTATCAAAAATTAATTAAATTAATTAAATAACCTTAAATTTTCGTAATTAACTTAATTACTTCCAACTCATTAAAATCTTATCTATCCATAAGATAAAACATTATCTTTAATCATCATTAAAACATTTAATCTTAGTAATTAACTTTGCTTAATTAAATCATTAATTAAGTTTAAAATAAAATAATCATTAATTACTTATTCTAATTATTAATTAATAATCCTTAATTTACAAGTCAATAAATCACTTGAAAACCTTAATTGTTAATTTATAAATCACCAATCATTAACAAATTCAATTAGTTAATCATTCTTTAATTATTCCATTTATTATCAAACTTAAATTAAGTTTTTACGCTAAATCATTTCCTTAACAATTACCTTTTTAAATTTCAAATGAAGTTTGAAAATAACTTAAGTATTTAACTTAAAACATCTAAGTTAACAAATCATACAACTTTATTTATTCAAAACATTCATTACAAAGAAATGAATTTCAAGAAAATGATTTAACTTGATTATTTAAAGTTTTAAAATTTACTTTTATTTAAATTTAAAACTGGTTAAACATTTGCTTTTCCTTTAAAATTTGAAATTATTTGTAAATTCAAACTTTGGTTTTAAAATTTTGAAACACCATTTTTTCTAAAAAAAAAAGTTAAAGCTTTGTTTAAAATTTCAGTTTGGCTTTTAAAAGTTAAAATTCATTTAAGTTTAAATCTGGGCAAGCAAAAACTGGAAACAAAAATTGTTTCCAAGCCATCAACAAATCTCTCGAGACAACACTCGAGTAACTTTTGATGCACCCAAAAGCAGCTTTGCCCCTATCGAAAGCTTCGGTTCAAACACAAAAAAAGGAAATACTACAGCTAAAACGTTTTCTTCCCAAACCTATAAAAATCCAGATACACGCAATGGCCCGTGTATGTGCACAGCGCCACGGTGACACTCTGGCGATCCACTCCACCTCCTGCAAACCATCGATCGCCTCCCCTATCGATTCCATCCTTCCAGATATCGTTACAAGCCCAAAATCGAGTTCGAGCATCGCAATATCAAACTGGAACTAAACCGATCGCCATGAATTCTCCTCGTCTCGACACCTCTGACCACCATCATCCAAGAAACTTTGCCTGTTGGTTCGTCGAAGATCACACTTTATTTTCTCCCTCACCTTCTCGAGTCCAATACCTCGGTGGAGACGCAGCAACCCCGTTACCAATCTCAACCAAAACTCAGAGTTGAACCCTACTATGACCATCCCTGGCCACCACGTCCACTGATAAATCATCTTCCTACATTTCCTACGATCGACATCCCCTAGGCCACCTTCAACCCAAGTTTCGACCTTCCTTTCACCGCCGATCAACGGTAATCATCCAAAATACCCAAAATGTTAAATTCGAATTTCCCAACGATTTAGCAAATTAAAAATCATGACACTTACATTGAAAATCAAGATTTTCTGCCACGATTTCATTCATACAATCCAAATTCGAAAATAAAATTATTGATTTTTATCATGAATATGAATTTACACTGTTATTTAAATTTTTAAAAATAATTTATTGAATTTTAAACCCTGAAACTATTTTTAAAATTTTCATCATACCATAACACCCCACTTTCATTAAAATATCAAAATCTAATAGGGTTTAGATTGTGAGATTTTTGAATTTTTATAGCAAAACCCAAAGCTGAGTATTAACGGAGTTCAATATATACATATATACACAAACCTGCTCAACAACATATATAACAATTCATATAAGTTCAAGCTGAAGGACTTTAATTCAAATCAATAACATCACGTCCCCTTAGTTCAAACCAGATTAAACTATTTTAAAATGTTTACTCACATATTTGTAAACAACACTGCCTGCTTTGCTCTGAGTCTTCTTCCTCCAGCAGAGTTGTCTTGTTTGTTTTAAGTTGAGAAATGAAAGAAATATTTTCTATTTAGCTTAGCATCGAATGCAGTAAAGTGTGAAACAAGGTAGTGATGGATATATGTGTATATATATAGAATAGAGGTGTGTAAAAGAAGCAAGGCTGAGGTCCTTTTGTTTACAGTCTTTTGCATTCTCTTTTTTTTTTTTGACCAGAGTTTTTTTTCCTCTTCTTTGACCTTGATAATATGGTTTGTGTGCTTGCATTAAATACTTGTCGCCTCTCTTGTTTACATATGTTTTCATGTGAGTTGATGTATGTATATTTTTTTGTTTGTATGTATGCCTATATATATGTGTGTATAGTTATGTATTATATTTTTTTTTCATGCCTATCTATACACTGCTTAATTATATATACATTCACATTCATATTTTTACAACTCTCCTATGCTTACTTCATGTTTCAAACAACCACGTATAACCACTTATATTCTTTTACTTTTATTCCTTAATCACATATTTATTTTTATTTTTATTTTAAGTTTAAGCATCATCACTATTCATATATATTTATATATACTCATATTTTGTGTTCAAATGTAGAGTTTTATATTTTATTATTATCAGAAATTCATTTATTTGATTAGTAAATATTAATATTCCAAAAATAAAATCAGTTGATTTCCCGATTAACAGACGTCTAAGAAATCCGGGTCGTCACGGGAGTAGTTTGAAATAATTATCCCGCCACCCAATCAATAAACCCCTGGAAGCGCCATTTCCTAAAATGATACTCACCTAATCTTCTATAAAAACGAATATCGGGACATTCAATTTTAGTTTCCTGTAGGAATGCAATGTCAATAGAATAGTCTTTAAAAAAAGATCTAACATTTTTTATTTAAATCAAGTAAAACTCTGATATTCCAACTAATAATTCTCATATGCCAACAGATCTAACCCTATCAAATTCTTTACTTCTAATATACTCAAGATCTACCGCAACATCAGAACAAATGAAAGAAGTATCATTAGCTAATTGACTAAACTCATAAGAAGACAAACTACCTAAAGTATAAGAATAATACGTACTACCCAAATCAGAGTGCATACCTGAGCCTGAATTCGTAGCACCAATCATGGCACTCTAATCAGGTAACTCACCCAAAATTAAGACGGACTACAATGGATCTTGGCACTACGTCGAACGGATCCACTACCAGCTGTAGATTTCCTACGCCTATCTCTCCTCGATGAAGAAGAACTAGAAACAGAATTCCTATCGATCCCATTATTTTGAACTTCAGCTAAAAGATAAGAGCTCTCCCTAGAATCCAGATCAATGCTCATTTTATTAGTAACCACCGTATTTACTGTTTCAACCAAATCCATACTGAAGCCACTACTCTCGTGCGTCATTAAAGTACTAATATTTATAGATTTCCCCACCATTTCAACCGAACTTGAACACTCAATTAATCTACTATGCAAATCTACATCACAATCCTCCAAACCAGCATCACATTCCTCTAATCTAACAACATCACATTCCTTCTCCAAAACAACACCACTTTCACTCTCCAAACCAACTGAAACCACCTTCTTTAGTAAATCGACTCCAGTAATAAGCAATATGGGATATTCAACACAACCGCCCAACTTGTTCATGCACATGGGACAAGAATCAAAGCTTGTGAATCATCAAGGAAGATTAAACTTTGTGCACCATGTACACTAATATCAGCATGCATGTCAGCCTCATCATCAGTAGCATCATCATCAATAGACAATGCCTTCCTCTCTTCATCCAATACTTCCAGCGACATGTCAAAAATACATAAACTCCTTCTCTAATAAAGCAACAGGCGAAACAGATGGCCAATTCCAATCGTAGAAATCATCAAACTTGACATTAAATTCTTCTCCATTATAATCAAAATATTTAACTAGTTCAATAAGATCAATATAATCAGAATTTTCAATAGACCAAGGATCCCCAAGCTTATCTTTAGAAACTTCCACTAGTTCAGTATGATCAACACATGACATCACTTCACCTAATACTTTCAACCATATATCAATATAATTAACATCAACATCCCTTGCAATCTCCTCATAACTCCTTAAGCAATTATCCATACGAATATCAGAAACACTACTATCGGCCAACGCTTTACTATCCTTCAGTTTGGCACCATTACAAACATCAGTGATTACTTTCCTTCCCCTCGCTATTTTCAGTTGTTTCACATCGACACTATCAAATAGAGAACGACATTCCAAACTACTATCATTTCCAGACCTTTCTGAACTAATATCAAGGATTGACAACGAGGTAAGGCATTCAAATTTGTTTGCAGTAGTTAATACAAAATTATCCAGTTCATGATCTTTAGTTTTGGCTCTCTTGTTTTTTACATGAATAAATCTTTTGTTTGGATCATAAAACTCCATACCCCTTCCAAGAACAACAAAGGATGATTCAGAAAAATTAATCGAATCTCTTGCCTTACACTCACGATAATCCTCCGTACAATGTGTAACAGCAGGGTCGAATAGTACAGGATCAAAACCATTTTTTTCTTCTCTCGATAATGGTAAGCATACAGAGTCAACACAGCCTAACTTCCTATTCAACACAACATCATTCTCATCTTTTGAATCGGAATTGTTAAAAGAAAAATCAGATTTTCCAAAATATTCTTTTGCATCACTAAATCATTCTCTATATCCCTTACCAATGTTCTGTGAGTTTATTACGTCGAAATGAACAAACTGTTCTTCAAGATAATCGATACCCTAAGTTCTCTGTTGCCATAGATGATCTAGTAAATTCCCCTTTAACAACATACTTTTTAGCACCAATCGAAAGTCGTGGTCAACTAACAAAGGAGAAGTAACAGATATATTCAATTTCTTCGAACAGGCATTCTTTTTGTGACTAAAATTACCGTACGTAAAACATCTAATTGGGTCTCTACATTTCTTAGCAAAATGATTGCTATCTCCACATCGATGGCAGATATTTTTTCCTCTCATGAAATATATCCACTTTTTATTTCCAGAGCGATCATGAGATTGAGAGGATGACATCAAGAAAGGTAATAGATTCTTTATCGCTTGCGCGTATCGAATTGGGAATGAATCTCAAAGAGGATCAACGGATTGAAAAGATGAATTCGATTGCAATAAAGATGACGATCTTGGAAAACAAGAAACAGAACAGGACTTCATTGTTGTACGTTAATTAATATAAATGAAACAGATTTGTCCGCTTTGGAACTTTATTTTAAATATTGACCCATTTTTTGTTTTTCTAATCGACAAACACGTTAAATCCTAACCACAAAAATCTATAAATTTTGAAAAAAAAATATCTGATTGTGTTTTTAAACAAAATCTACTTTTCACATGCTTTCTTGGATAAGAATCAACCATGTTTTTTTCTTGTTTGAAATTTCATCTACATGTAAGTTTGATTTTTCCAATGATTATTGATTTAGATTACCCATTAAAAAATGAAATTAAAGGAATAAGGGTATAAAAAAAGGTAAATTGGTTAAACTAAAATGTAATTTTATAGGAAGCCATTTTTATTAGTACCCCTCATAATAATTAAAAATAATTTTTAAAAATGACATCCTCGTATCGAAAAGTCGAGTGTCGACAACAATACTCTTCTTAATCTTTCCGTAACTCAAAGATCTAAATTCCTTCACTCATGCTTAAATAAATTTCTAATAATCCCAACAAAATCACAGCAATTCTTCTATCTTTATTACTTACAAAACCCATCAATCTATTGGTTTGAAGTGGAGTTTGGAGTCCAATATCCAATTTCAAAACAGATGAATGTATTTAGTTATTAAAGTTTGATTTGACGAATAAGAAAATTAATCGTATGAAGTATAACAAATAAATAGAGTTAGAGAATTGTTTAATTCATTTTCTTATTCATTAAATTAAAATCTAATAACTAATTTCATTTCTTAGCTCTCTTGAAATTTGAGAATAAACTACAAGCTCCATTTCAAACTAATCGAATGATGAGCTTTGTGAGCAAGGAGAGAAGATTTGTTGTGATATGTTAGTGTAATAAACATGATTACACCAATTCACTATTTATTAGAAATTTTTATCACTACTTTTGAATAAGTTAATAAGTTTATAAATGGATCAACCGTTTAAATAAGTAGCGTTGTATGATGTTATGATTGATTTAAGGCTAGTTAAGCTATATAATTATATGCATGCTATTAGTTAATATTAAGTAAATTATTTGAATGAGTCTTTATAAATATTATCTAAAAAGAAATATTTTTGTAAGCATGTAGAATATTCTGTAAAATGAAATTAGTAAGCTAATCAAGTTACTTTTAGACTCTACACTCATTATTAAACTAATAAGAGGCTTAATTAAACTTAACTAGTGCTCATAAATATTATTTAAGTAAAGAAAAGATTTTAGTAGAGAAAGTTATATTTCATAAAATAGTATGTAATTTAAAATATTATAAATGATATATTTTATAAAATAGTATAATTTTTATAAAATGGTATAAAAGGCTTATTTAAATGAAGAAAATAAACAGTATAAAGGCTTAACATGATTAATAAGCTAGATTATATTTTATAAAATAATAAATGGTTTTATAAAATAATGGAAAATGATATTGGATTTTTAAACAAAATATTTAGTAAATAAAAGATTTGATTATTTAATAACTAAAATGTTCAATGATGTACATGTGTGTATATATGTATGAATAAATAATGCATATGTGAAGTTAAAGATATACAACAATAAAAACAATTTAGAGATTTTTTTTTGAAATGGTACTTAGATACAACATGTCACTAGGACAACATAACACAAATCATATGTCAATAAATGTTCGTATGACGCTATACAAGTTTCGAACTTGTGACCACTCACACCAAAGTCGAATTCAGAGATTATATTTTGAGTTTTTATATTGGTATTTATCAACTACTTACCCTGATGTAGTCTCATATTTTGTTCATGTATATTTGATATATTATATAATATAATTTCACTGTTGTTATAAAATGAAGAAAGTAGAAGTCATTAGAGAGAGTGGCAGAAGATATATTATTCATTCTTGAAATTAGACATGTATTAACATTACATAGCCTCCTTTATGTAAAGGCTTCAGAGCTAAGAATTTAACATATTCCACGATGTGGGACTAAACAAAACAATATAAAAGCATATTCATTTCATGATTTACATATATTTTAACACTTTCTTTGAGTATGCGTCTTCAAAATCTTGAATGCTCTGATAAGTTGAAATTTTTCATTTCGAAACGTGTATGATGATTGCTTCAAGTTAGTTTTGCGTATTGCAACTATACATCTTTCATGAATATTAAAAATTTCATAACAACATTACTAGATAGTAGGAAGTAATCTATTCATCTTGAAGTATATCAAGATTTTCATTACAACAATACTTAGAAGAAATTTGTAATTTACACTTCATGTCTTTTGCATTCTTTATAACTACAAAAGTTATATGTACTCTTCAGAAATTTGTATACTTTGATAAGTATTTGCATATCGCTACTATCACTTCAATGGATATTAAGAGTTTCATTACAACGATACTTAAAAATAGGAAGTAATCTACTCAACATGAATTATATCAAGATTTTCATTACAACAATACTTAAAAGTAGGTTGAAATCTACTCTCCTTGTTCTTTGCATTCTTTATAACAATGAAAGTTATTTATATTCTTCAGAAATTTGTATACTTTCATTATTTAATATGATTTAAACCACATTTATAACTTCAGGGTATATTAAGCATTTCAAGTACTTTTGGTACTATGCGGACTACATGTCCATATTTCTCAACTATTAAAGGATTCATGATGGCTAGTCATGTTTTCCCATATTCAAGATTCTTAATCTATTTTTAAACATAAGCGCTTTATTATTTATAAATTTATCATCCATAATTATTTCTTGTCAATTCTAGACATGATTTATTGAGATCTCTTTGATTATCATGTTTTAGGTACCTAAACCACTTCTAGGGTAATTTGACAATCATGTCATTAGTCTCTTCAAGTGCACCATAAATATTTCTTCAAGAACACTCACATCTTTTATTTGGCATCTTTATTACTTACTCCAAAAGTATTTCGAACGGATTTTCATACCATATTTCAGATATGGTTTACACATTTTGATCCTTCAGGGATTCAAATCTATATTGGAGAAAGTCTATTAGGGATATTATTAATAATTTACTCAAGTTACTTAATATTTGGCATCGTTATACATGTTAACAAATATTTGACATTGTTGATCAAAATGAACTTGTATCCCTTTATCCTCCCCCTCAATGTTGAGCAACATTGTCACATTAAATAACAACCATCTTTGGATTCTCATTTTGATCCATTATCATATTTCTACTAGCAAATACACCATACATATTAATAATAGGAGGATAATTCTTTTATCAATTGTTAAGATGCATTCAAGTGATATTTATGAGCTTCTGGTTCATGTTTAAATATGGGATTCAATTATGCCAAATTTCATGAAATATAATCCAATTAAAATTGTACCAAAATTTTCTAAAATAAGCTTCAGCTTTCAATTTGTAGAGAACAAAAAGATATTCTTTGATGTTTTCATTATAGCTCCAATATGTTTTCCATTCATTTATATATCCTCAAAACTCAACAAATTTCTTTTAAATTTTCCTGAGTATAATGTATTTTGTATTAAGATATATGTGCCATTTGGTAATACTATATGGGCTCTTCCAAACCCTTCAATTATATAGCAAATTTGCTATGGTTGAAATTGTTAGCTAAAATATTTTCAGATAGTTCATAGAAAAACTTCTAGTTTTTCAAAATCATATGAGTAATTGCACTATCTAGTAGACATATATTATCACTCAATTATTGATGGTCCATATCTTAAGAATTAAAGACAATATAGTTAATCAACTATTAAAATTTGTAAGCATTAAATAAATGCTAATATTTTCCAATTTTTTTTAAATGGACTACTAATTAAAATACAACATTCATCGGTATGTTATTTCAATTAGTTCTAAAAGGAAAAACATACAAGCACCAACTTCCAATTTGTTGAAACTTCAGGTTCAACCACTCTTGTCTAGTGTTTGGAAGTGTGACCATCTTCTAGTGGTCATAACGCTCCTTCAAGGAGTTCTATAAATAAAGATGATCTTTTTTTTAGTTAAAATCTTATTTTAAGATTATAGTGGATATGACACCTTAAAAATATAAAAGCCTTATTTTTATCCTACCGAGACATATTATCATTTTTAATGGCATATTCTAAGCATTGAGATTGTAATTGAATGTTAACATCCAATGTCCATACAAAAATTTATCTCATAATAAGTCCAAAATTTTAAATTCAAGCTTGGCTATGTTTATCATATTACCAACTATCAGTGGAAATAAAAATGCATAAGCATCAAAATATTGTTCATGGGTTTATAATTAATGCATTTCATAAAATAAGAACTCATATCTGATAGTAGTTACAGTGAAAGAATAAAAACATTACAACAAAACAGTAAAGGACAATCAAATATAATCTATAAAAGCGACCATAATTTCTTATTTACATCCTTTAATAGCTCTAGATCCAATCTCATTAATTGCATTAATTAATTTCCTTGAAAATGCAAAACTACCCTTGAAAATATGGAACGCCTTTATATGGATTGATTGGTGGAGAAGGGATCAATTATAATCAAAGATTGTGCATCGCTTGCATGAAAATTATGATATGAAATATAGACCATCTCTTCAGGAGAATATTTAAAGATATTTCTTCAAGAAATGATTATGCATGTAATATTTCTTATGAAATAATAACTAGGAATATGACCTTTATGGTATAATGGGACATATGAACATAGAACAATGTATTCTTGAGATAATCTTAAACCTATTAGATCTAATCTAAACTAAATTAGGGTCTTTCATAATCATATCTTTGTACACTTATTTGGCCTAATAAAATTACCAAATATATAAATAAATCTCTTCTGGAGATTTGTTTTCATTTTCAAATTTATAAATCTCTTCTAGAGATATTTTAGTATCACCACTTCTGGAGTGAACTTTTTCTTCTATATATATATATATATATATATATATATGCACTATTGGAATGCCATATCAATATACAATATTTACTTTATATAAATTACATAATTACAACTTTTACAGTAGAATAAAATATCCATGCTGGAGATTTTTGTTGTAACTGCTTTTAAAATGGCATATCAAACTTTAAATACAATGACAAAATTAGATTCACCAACTCAAAGTAAGATGCAAGAGATAAAGCCACTACTTCAAGAGTGTAACATTGGTATACAATATCATTTTTTTGGGCAAATTATTGTTATTACTTCAAAAAAATTATAACGTTATTCCTTCAGGGAATATAATATTTCCTTTTAAGGAATTGCAATGTAAGAAAAATAAAGTTCCTATAACATCTCTTCTGGGATGCTGAATTTTGCAATATAAAGATAAATAAATCTCTAAAACATATCTTCAAGAGATTAATATACACACACATTCGATGATGTTTGAAATATCATATAACATAATATCTTCAGGATGTTTGGTTAAGACAATGTAAATGTGAAGATATAAGGTAAGGTATAACTCATTTGGAGATTTTTATAATCTCTTAAATGCAGCACCATTATCTCATATGATAATTTATTAATTTCCTTTAACTTCTTCAAGAAGTACAACCTTATGATTTTACACAATTTCAATAGAGCTTCGGGCATCTAATACATGAACATGTTCATTAATGCGTTAGAACTTCGGGTTCTCAAATTTTGTATAAATTTTTTTAGAAGCTTGTATATTTGATAAATAAAAAAATACTGATAAGAATTCGAGCTTGTAAAGTTTATCAAAAAATCTTTTCATAATTCAAGACTTCAAGTCTTGGACTTTGAGTTATACAAGTTCTATTAAAATAATTTCTTTGCACAACTTCAAGTTGTTGTTAAACCTAATTCTTCCTTTACGCCAGACATTACTTGTCAAAATAAATACATCAAATAGTACATCATACGTCAATTCTTATTCCAAACACAAACATAAAATATTATTTAATTTACAATAACCAATGCATTTAATACATTTATGATAAAAATAAATGCATTTAACCTTTATGTGATCTAAGATATAACCACTATCACAACAAAATGATTTCATTATAAATATATATGAATCAATTGAACAAACAATAGTTAAACTAACATAATTTCATCTCTGATCCAGCTTCGAGATTACTCAATAATAAAATTAAAATGGATATCTTAAAAAGAAAGTTTATTCTCAATAATTAAAATTTCTAAAATAAACCACACTATCATCTCATATCTATCCATATCATTCATAATTATAAATAACTATACATATCAAAATTATTTCCCTTATAAGAAAATTAACTTCATAATTCTTTACCAAATATAGCAAAACAAACATGTAAATCTTCAAATGTTATCTCGTAAATTTAAGGAATTAAGATTATTTCCAAAAAATAAAATCATTTTAGGATTTTATTTAATTACACAAACTATATATAGATCATTTAGATCTTGCTTTCAACATCAGAAGCTACCTTTTGGTTTAGGAAAATAAACTTAGCTTCAAACCAAATCCAAAATTATCAACAATTTTTTTCTTCATACATAGATCAAATAGATCTAAAATTCGAGTAAGATATTACAAGAATTCAATGACTTATAAATAAAGTCGGTTCGAAACTTACTTAAAAAAATCAAAAATTCATAATGAAATCAAAGATGAGTGGATCTAAAACCACTTGTTAGAAATTTTGAATCAATTCAAACTGAATATTTATCAAGTACAAATTCTGAAAGAATAAATAAAATTGCTTTCGATTAAAAGATATGTAATAATAAGTAATCTCAGAAGTCATACTTGATTTCAATAAATAAATAAGAGAAAAGGATGAATAAACAGGAAAAAGAATAGATCTAATGACTAAAATATATAGATCTCAAAGATATATCATTTGAGCATGATATCAAGATCTACAATAGATCTAAAAAAATTAGAACATAAGATCTACGGTAGAATGAGATCAAAAAATTAGATCTATGATTGAATGAGATCTAAGAAGATAAAATTAATAGAATTAGATCTGAAAAAGATAAGATCAATATAATTAAATCTAAAAAATTGCTCACCATCTTGAGATCTATAATGAGATCTGAAAAGCAAAGTAGATCTGGTCTTCTAGATTATCATAATTAAAATCTATAAAATAATTTGTTTAGAGATCGTGCTGATAACGTCTAATAAAATAAAGAAAGTATAAGTCATTAGAGAGAGAGGCAGAAAATATATTATTCATTACTGAAATTAGACATATATTAACATGACATAGCCTCCTTTATATAAAGGCTTCAGAGCTAAGGATTTAACATATTGCACGATGTGGGACTAAACAAAACAACATAAAGCATATTCATTTCATGATTTACATATATTGTAACACTTGTTAGGTTTTATCAACTTGATGCGCCGTTTTATTTTAAATTTTATCCCAGCAAACTGTATTTTAGGTATTGTGTAGTTAAGATGGATTACAACCTACTATGTTTTTTTTTGAAACTAAAATATATTGACTATAAAACATTGATAATATATAACATATTGTCAATCTATGTATCTTTAGTGGTACAAATCACACTACCCATGATTATAACCTATACAACATAATTGACGATGCATATATAGAAGTATGAATGGATTGAATATAACCAATGTAAAAAAACTAACCAACAATAAAATGGTCATAATTAGGGTAAATTTAAGACTAATATACCAATATTCGACTACTGATAATGTGACGACCCACCCATCTCGACCCTCGAAAATCGACAAAAAATACACCACAGTATAATATGCCAACGATCGAGTGCCGGAAAAACAGATATTTGAGGGAAAAGCAAGAAGATAGAAGAAAGAAGGAACTAACCAATAACAGAATCTCACAATCGCAGCGGAACAAAATATAATACATAATATCATATCTTTACATAAAATGAAAACTATATCTGTTTTATATATTACATCATCAGAGTATCACAAACAAACAACAATTACCAACCCGACAATTTCAAACAATCACAGTAGCGGATATAACAAATACGGTAATACGTCTCGGACTTCTGCTCCTCTACTGAGCTCCATAGCACCCTATCCTGTATATATAATACTCGGTCTGACCCGAGCATTATAATAAAATAACACCCTAGTCAGTCTGGAATACAAGCTTGAGAGAAATACACCCAAATTGATTATTAAAGTTTCAAAAATCCTTTGAAAATCAAAAGCATCTCGTAAGACCACGCCACAAATAAACATGTCGGGTTTTTACCTTACGATAGCTAAAACATTTCTTATAAAATCATCTGATATTATAATAGTGTCTATATACAAATACTTATTCAAATAGCTGAAATTATTACATTCATTAAATTCCAGCTACTAGCCACAATCATGGGTAATACAAACAAAAACCGTAAAACGCGCGTAGGGAGAATGAATTTCCAACTAATGACTAGGCATTGGGGTGCCACCTGTCATAGTATGTGGCCTATATCACCGTACCAAGGATTACTCCAAATTGCCTGCAACACAAGACCGGGACTACCCCTTAATGGATAATCCCGAGTAAGATCACCCCATGGTTGGGATCAGCAATCGCACCACTAAGCTGAAATAAAAAGGAAATCTAGACAGGGATGACCTTATCCTAATGGGTGCTACCCACATAGCCTTGCTGCATAACACCTGATTTTTAGTCATTCTCGGTTGATGAGGCTTGAGGCTAAGCATTACCTTTTTAGAACGTTTCACTTAGAATGCCCATCGTCCACCTGATAATGTTCCAAAAGCATTCATCCATACATGTCTGTCCCGGGTTCGAACGGAACCGAAGTCACCACTCCTACTACATCCGTTTTGGATTCATCCTCAGGATTAGTAGCGACTAGCCCTTACACTTCACTGCTCCATCTTCGACTCCGAACTCGTTTTCCCATGAAAACTTACAAACCAGATTGCAGTTGTAACGACTCAAAAATTTCGATTCCGAAATTTCCAGATAGTTAGAGAAAAGAAAACGAGATAGAAGAAGAAGAACAGAAAAGAAACACACAATCTCACATTCGCAGCGGATAAAATATAATAGCAAATAATAATATCAGTTATACACAAGAAAACAGTATCTGTCAATTTTACATTTATATACATCAGAGTTACACATGTTCATAATCATTGGACAAAACAATCATGTCCAGATACTACAATATCACAGTGGATACTCTCTATACGTCCCTGCCATCCAGCTCGCCTCCTGATCTCCAGAACGTCCTTACCTGAAAATCTGTAATACTCGGTCTGACCCGAGCATTACATCAAAGTAACACCCGGGTCAGGCTGGAAACTAGCGTGAGTAAACCCATCTAACATGTAATACCAAAAACATACAACATATATAAACCCGGGGTAACTTATATCGATTTACACTTCATAAGTTATTATAGATATCTACTATTTCTCACATCAATTTCTAAGTGCCAAACTTAGATTTAAATGGTCCAATTTACTTAAATCATTCCACTTCAGCCTATTAGTTTCACATATCAATTTATACGGACTCAAAGTGGTTTCGGGTATTCACTAATACCCGACTCCGGTCTCTTTGAATTTAATTTCCATCTTAACTTAAATTATTCAAGTGAGATACAATTCAACTTTAAATACAGGATGTCACAGTAATAATAGATAACCACATCATCACAGTTTAAATCAAACATATCTTATCATATAGCATCACGAATCACATATTAGGGATAACAATTAAGCAAAGGCTTCCAATATCATTCTATTTATCCCTTAATTAATTTCACAAATTAATTTATCTTTAACCAAATACAGTAATTAACCTTTAATTACTTTGTTAATTATTATTAACCATAATTATTAATCACCCTTGATTAATAACATCCAGAATTTAACTACCCTTAATTACTCATCCGTAAATTAATTACCCTTAGTTAATTATCTCAATTAATCCCTTGATTAATCCTAAGTAATTATATCCAAATTATTTCATCATTAAACATCTTTAAATACATTCAGTAATTATTAATTAATTACTTCCCTAAGTAATTACACTTCCATTAATTACATTAAGTGATTATTCATCAATCATCAAGTGTTTAAAATTAATTAAACTAAATTAATTAATCTAAACCAATCACGTTCACCAAATTAATTACACTAAGTAATTAATTCACTAATTACTTCCATAAAGTACTTAAACATAATCAATTTAACAAATGATTATTATTAGTTAATTAATCCAATTAATTATTAAAAATTAATCACATTAATCAACTGTTTAAAATAATCTTAAGTTAATGACTTTCATTAACTATTCTTAATTACTTAATTAAGAAATTAATTTATATTAATTATTAATTACCAATTAATTAATTATCAATTAATTACAAATTAATTAATATTTAATTAATCTCTAATTATTAATTAATTAAGTGTTAATTACATTCTTAATTAATCCTTGATCACTTGATTAAATAATCTTAACCATTAATTAAAATTTAATTAACAATCCTTAATTATAGATTAATTAACCTTAATTAATTAATCTCAAATCTTAATTAATAAATTTTAAAAATTATTGATTACTTAATTAATCATCCACATTATTAATTAATTAAATAATTAAATAATTAATATTCCATTTAAACTTCATTTTAAAATTTAAGATTTTAAAATGAATACAAATTTTAACTTAAACAAGATTTTAAAAACAATTCAAAACCTTTATCTCATATTTCAAAAGAAACATATACTTTATAAAATAAGTTTTAAAAGAATTTAAATTACAATTCAATTCAAATTCAATCAGTTTAAAAATTACTTCTAAATTTAAAATTTAAATACAGCTTTTAAACTCATTCTAGATTTAACTTAACTCTTTAAAACTTTACTTACAATTTACATCTTCATTTAAAAAAAAATCAAAACATTTAACCTTTTCAATGTAATAAACAATTTAAATTTAAACTTATTTTATTTTAAAACCTGAAATTTTAAACCAAATTCCAGATTTCATAAACTCAAATTTAACTAATTTTAAATTTCTATTTTATAGATTTTAAACTTCCGTTTTAAATTCAAAGCTAATACACCTAAAAGTTGTTTAAATCCAGTTTTATTTATTTATTTTAAAACTTAAATTATTTTAAATCTCAGATTCAAACCACTTTGAATCCATATTGAGTTTCAGATTTTAATCTTTGTTTAAATTTCCAGATTGGCAATTTAAACTATACTTTTTAAATTTGTAAAAACAGAAAACAGAAAACAGGTTTCTATTTTCATTTAAACCAAACTTAAATTTTAAAAACTCAAATTATTGCAAAGACTAAGATTTAATTTTTTTTTTTTTGATTTCATATTTAAATTTCAGGTTAAAAACTTGGTTCATATTTTAGTTTACATTCAAACTTTACCTCAAATTTTAAAAAACTGTAATCAGGTTTCAGTTACTATTTTGATAAACCTGAAACAATACAAACACTCGAGCCTCCCTATACTTTACTTCGAGTCAGCAATCGATTAGCTTCGAGCAGAAGCTCATTTTACCCAAGACAATCCCGAGTCCATCACGAGGTCCAAAACCCTGTAACCAAAACATCATCAACATGCACACCAATGCACTGTGCACCCAATCATCAACTACGGCCACCTCTCACCAACATCAACGGCCATCTCACATCGGCCAGCAACTCCCCCACCTCACCTCAAACATCAGACACCCCATAATTCAACTCGAATTCGAATTCGAGTTTGAACACATATCTGGAACAGGAAGCTTCGATTCGATCAATTCCTGTCAACAATCCCATCCTCACGATTCCGGCCACCGGAAAGTCAAAAACTCCGGCCACGTCTTCCTCAAACCACCATCTAACATTACCCCAAAAAAGGTTGAACTCGATCAACCATAATGGCCGAAAAGTTCGATCTTACCCAACCTAGTAAAACAAGGGTTCTACACTACAAATCACAACCACATCTTCCAAAATGGAATGCAACCCAAACGAGTAAATTTTCTCAACATCCCTGATAACTCCATCGCCTCCAGAATCAAACTCGGCACCTCCAAACCTTTGTGGCAACAGAGATGTCATAAAATACCTAATACAGTCAAAAGAGAACTGCTCTTTGATTCTATCCTTAGAAATTGTAATTTAGGTTTAAAATTCGTGATTTATTATGTTGTTTCAGATTAAAACCCTGAAACACAGAATCAATGCATCTGAATTTTTCACTAGTTTGATGTTTGATCAACTGTTTATAAAATCCAGAGATGATACAGGGTTATTTTAACCTAAATAAAATTCTAAACTAAAGTTGATATTCAAACTAACAAATTTCATTTGAATCTCAAATTTAAATGGTAATCATATCAAGAGATTTGAATTTGTGCAAATCAAGAACTGTGAAGTATAATAGAGTAGACTCTGTTGAAAACAAACAGACATGCATCATACATCCAAAACTACAACCATGTATATCATAAACATTCATATTTCAGACATCTATCATGCAACTAAATTTACCTACTTTATTTTTTAAAAAAAAAAATAGAGTTACTCACAAACATGAAGAGGACAGAGAACATTGTTAGTTCCCTGCTCTTGAATCCCCGGTCATGCAGAAAACAATTCTGTTGTTTTTCCTGTAATTTTGCTTCCAGGTTTGATAAATCTTCCATTGTTTGTTTGAAATTATTTAACTTGGAGAATTTTAACAGTTGTTGCATTCTTGCTTCAGATTTTGGGTTTTGCAATATCTTTGATTTGAGTTTCTTCTTGATCAGGTTGTATTTTGCATTTTCTGTTTGATTTAACTCTCGACTGAACTTGGTTTTAAGAATTTTGATTTTTGAGTTGAGATAGTTTCATTTTCATTTTTTTCTCTGTTTTACTGTTTGAATATGGAAAAGAAAATAGGTAAGGGTGGAGATATGTTTAAATTTGGTTTGTTATCAAATCTATTTCTAAATTTTGAAAATAAAAGAGCTAGTGCCACTTGTTTATATCCCATAATGAAGTTGTTACAAATGTTTTAACACTTGTTCAATTATGCTAGAACTCATGCACTTGTAAATATGCATATATAAATTAATTTTAAAATAATTCGTAAGACTTTTTTTTTATATTAGATCCCTTAATTAATAAATCCTTTCTTAATTCATGTAAATAAAATCTTTAAAAGAAAATAATATAAATCACTTATACTCTAAAAAAAAATCATGTATAATATCCTTAGATCTAAAATATTTTTAAGATATCAATCTTTTTAAGTTTCCAATTAGATCAAAGGTTTTTAATTTAAATTTTAAAATCTAGCTTGTAATAATGATTCTACTTATTCATATCTATATACATAATCAATTATTATTTGTTTTGAAGTAAATAACAACTTTTACCAATTTTAAATAATTTATAAAGGAGATTATCATAATTGAATTTGCTTCAAATTTTCAGGGATATCACATTTCAATAGTTAAGCTCAGATAATTATTCAATTATCTGATACCCAAAAATCCAGGTTATTACATTCCTCCCCCCTTTGAATCTTTTCGTCCTCGAAAAGGAACGAAGCCAAAATTTATTAAAATGCTTAAAATCATATAGATTTCTTTGATTATTATTTTTAAAATACTTTTAGAATCTGTATAATATTTCCAAAATAGTTTTATAAAAATACTTTTATAACTCAATGTCTCAACAAGTCCATCCTCGTTCTCATAGAAATTCGGTCATACGTTGATCAGGCGTACGGCTGAAATTCTATAAGTACTTAGCAGACCCGTTTTTAACACCCAGTGAAAATACTTGAAAAATAATTTTATTGAAAATATTTTTGAAAATAGAGGATATATCTTTGGTGAGAATGCTCTGGAAATCATCACCCCCATCCATAGTCGCAGTTAACCCGATGGTTACGTTGCCATCCCGACAAAATCCATAGATAACTGTAGGCCTCCACGCCCCTCGATTACACCATGGAACCCGCTACAGATCACAGCTACAACTGGGGTTACGTAGCTATCACAGCAAAAACCCATATAACTGTAGGCATCAGCGCCCTCGAATTTCGCTGCCAAAAGAATGAAACTTCTCCACTCCACTTGACCATAGATCGCAGTCTACCGATGTTGCGTTGTCTTCCCAGCAAAATCAAGTGTAGACCGTTGACACTCATCCTCCACACGATTTTCGCTATGGTCCCCACAGTAGATCGCAGCGACATCGAGTTACACTATCGTCACAGCATAACCCAAATGCCCCTATAGGCATCAGCGCCCTCGACTTTCGCTACCCAATAATCCTCAGGAACTAGTTTGTCCGGACTCCTCACAGGATCAACTTTAGAACCCCCCTTGGGCTCAAGGCAGCACCACCCAGTGGCACTCCTGAGAAGTCCATTCCAAGGGAGCGCCTTTTTTCTCAGAGCCATCATCAAAACATTTATACTATACATATATAGTATCTTTAAATCATATACCTAGTATGATCTCATACAAAGCTCCTTTACTCAAAATCGATTATCCCAAAATCGATAGTTCTCAAACTAGGCTTTCCAAATTAAATACTGATTTTACCCAAAAATCAAAAGCCTTTCCAAATCCAAAGGTTCCCAAAACCTTTTCTAAAATCCTCATAAGATCCTTTATATATATATATATATATATACAGATATATATAATTTTTTAAAACTTTGGATCATTTCAAACTTGTATAAAACTCCTTTATACTTCAAACACCTCCAAAAACCATTTTCTTCTGGCAAAAGATTCATCAAGGGGAGTTTTATCTTATATAACAAAGATATATAACTTTGTTTACTCAAATTCAAATATTCAAATAAAATTACTCTTTTCAATATCAATTTTATTCAAATCCGTACGATGTACACATATCATTCGTACGCTATACCAATCTGATCGCTCACTCGATCACACAATTTCACTTCCGAACTAGTATCGTCCACCCGACTTCCTAGTGCGAACACAGATATGGTTTCTTGATCAGAAACCGTCATTCTCCTTGCATAGCTTAACTATGATAGAGAATATCCAGAACCAATCAACAATCCATATTCAGGTTCGCCGTTGAAAGTCGAGTGAAAAATCCCAACTTGGTTCGACTTAATTATCTCAAAATTCTATGTTCGGATCTGGATCAAATCACTATGCAATAGAATAACATACGTACACCCTACGTATTTATCTTTATTGGTTATTAGCCAAATCAATTCTCTTTCTATTCACATTCACTTTAATTTTCATTCACTTACTCACAATTGCTTCAATCCATTTGGATTATCACCTCTATTCTTATCTTGATTGGGTATTTAACCAATAACAGTTTAAACTCTATCCAGTTTAAATTTTGAAAATAACTTGAAAATTTTAAAAATAGATAAGTAGTTGGAAAATAATTACTAGTTTGTAAAATAGGTGTAAAATAGTTAAATAATTATAGAACTTTTAGATAATTGCAAAATAATAGTAAGATAGTAATTAGTTTATAAAATAGTTGGAAAATTGCTAAACAGTTTCAAAAATAATTGTAAAACAAGTATAAGATAATTTGGCTTTTTAAAAGAAAGGTTGTATATATATAATGAATAGCTTGGAAAAATAGGTTTATATTAAAACAATTTTATATTAAAAATAGTCCAGAGTCAAAACTGTTCAATTCCCAATCTCCATTTTCATCAATTCAATTTAAATTTCTTCTACCATTTAAATTGACCCAATTCCAATTTAAATAATTCCAATTTCTATTGGACTTGATTCATTCCAAATTTAAGTTGAATTAATTCTCCATTCCTTATCTTGAAACCTTTTCCAAATCCAAATTTAATTTCAGTTTGGTTGTATTTTATTACTTCTTAATTTAACTTAATAATTTAACAACCAATTCCTTTACTATTAGTTAGAAAGATATATTGCTTTATATATCAAAATATAATCTTATATAAAACCATTTAAAATCTTTATATAAGAAAATAACAAGTACGCTCTCTCATTTATAAACTCAACTCATCCTAGGGTACCACTTACCCTATTCTTAATGAGTAATCCCAATAGAGCCAAGGTTTTCGCTCAACCTTCAGCTCTGATACCAAATGTAACGACCCGAAAATTTCGATTCCGAAATTTCCAGATAGTTAGAGAAAAGAAAACGGGATAGAAGAAGAAGAACAGAAAAGAAACACACAATCTCACATTCGCAGCGGATAAAACATAATAGCAAATAATAATATCAGTTATACACAAGAAAACTGTATCTGTCAATTTTACATTTATATACATCAGAGTTACACATGTTCATAATCATTGGACAAAACAATCATGTCCAGCTACTACAATATCACAGTGGATACTCTCTATACGTCCCTGCCATCCAGCTCACCTCCTGATCTCCAGAACATCCTTACCTGAAAATCTGTAATACTCGGTCTGACCCGAGCATTACATCAAAGTAACACCCGGGTCAGGCTGGAAACCAGCGTGAGTAAACCCATCTAACATGTAATACCAAAAACATACAACATATATAAACCCGGGGTAACTTATATCGATTTACACTTCATAAGTTATTATAGATATCTACTATTTCTCACTTCAATTTCTAAGTGCCAAACTTAGATTTAAATGGTCCAATTTACTTAAGTCATTCCACTTCAGCCTATCAATTTCACATATCAATTTATACAGACTCGAAGTGGTTTCGGGTATTCACTAATACCCGACTCCAGTCTCTTCGAATTTAATTTCCATCTTAACTTAAATTATTCAAGTGAGATATAATTCAACTTTAAATACAGGAAGTCACAGTAATAATAGATAACCACATCATCACAGTTTAAATCAAACATATCTTATCATATAGCATCACGAATCACATATTAGGGATAACAATTAAGCAAAGGCTTCCAATATCAATCTATTTATCCCTTAATTAATTTCACAGATTAATTTATCTTTAACCAAATACAGTAATTAACCTTTAATTACTTTGTTAATTATTATTAACCATAATTATTAATCACCCTTGATTAATAACATCCAGAATTTAACTACCCTTAATTACTCATCCGTAAATTAATTACCCTTAGTTAATTATCTCAATTAATCCCTTGATTAATCCTAAGTAATTATATCCAAATTACTTCATCATTAAACATCTTTAAATACATTCAGTAATTATTAATTAATTACTTCCCTAAGTAATTACACTTCCATTAATTACATTAAGTAATTATTCATCAATCATCAAGTGTTTAAAATTAATTAAACTAAATTATTTAATCTAAACCAATCACATTCACCAAATTAATTACACTAAGTAATTAATTCACTAATTACTTCCATAAAGTACTTAAACATAATCAATTTAACAAATGATTATTATTAGTTAATTAATCCAATTAATTATTAAAAATTAATCACATTAATCAACTGTTTAAAATAATCTTAAGTTAATGACTTTCATTAACTATTCTTAATTACTTAATTAAGAAATTAATTTATATTAATTATTAATTACCAATTAATTAATATTTAATTATCAATTAATTACAAATTAATTAATATTTAATTAATCTCTAATTATTAATTAATTAAGTGTTAATTACATTCTTAATTAATCCTTGATCAGTTGATTAAATAATCTTAACCATTAATTAAAATTTAATTAACAATCCTTAATTATAGATTAATTGACCTTAATTAATTAATCTCAAATCTTAATTAATAAATTTTAAAAATTATTGATTACTTAATTAATCATCCACATTATTAATTAATTAAATAATTAAATAATTAATATTCCATTTAAACTTCATTTTAAAATTTAAGATTTTAAAATGAATACAAATTTTAACTTAAACAAGATTTTAAAAACAATTCAAAACCTTTATCTCATATTTCAAAAGAAACATATACTTTATAAAATAAGTTTTAAAAGAATTTAAATTACAATTCAATTCAAATTCAATCAATTTAAAAATTACTTCTAAATTTAAAATTTAAATACAGCTTTTAAACTCATTCTAGATTTAACTTAACTCTTTAAAACTTTACTTACAATTTACATCTTCATTTTAAAAAAAAAATCAAATCATTTAACCTTTTCAATGTAATTAAACAATTTAAATTTAAACTTATTTTATTTTAAAACCTGAAATTTTAAACCAAATTCCGGAATTCATAAATTCAAATTTAACTGATTTTAAATTTCTATTTTACAGATTTTAAACTTCAGTTTTAAATTCAAAGCTAATGCACCTAAAAGTTGTTTAAATCCAGTTTTTTTATTTATTTTAAAACTTAAATTATTTTAAATCTCAGATTCAAACCACTTTGAATCCATATTGAGTTTTAGATTTTAATCTTTGTTTAAATTTCCAGATTGGCAATTTAAACTATACTTTTTAAATTTGTAAAAACAGAAAACAGAAAACAGGTTTCTATTTTCATTTAAACCAAACTTAAATTTTAAAAACTCAAATTATTGCAAAGACTAAGATTTTTTTTTTTTGAATTCATATTTAAATTTCAGGTTAAAAACTTGGTTCAGATTTTAGTTTACATTCAAACTTTACCTCAAATTTTAAAAAACTGTAATCAGGTTTCAGTTACTATTTTGATAAACCTGAAACAATACAAACACTCCAGCCTCCTTATACTTTACTTCGAGTCAGCAATCGATTAGCTTCGAGCAGAAACTCATTTTACCCAAGACAATCCCGAGTCCACCACGAGGTCCAAAACCCTGTAACAAAAACATCATCAACATGCACACCAATGCACTGTGCACCCAATCATCAACTATGGCCACCTCTGACCAACATCAACGGCCATCTCACATCGACCAACAACTCCCCCACCTCACCTCAAACATCAGACACCCCATAATTCAACTCGAATTCGAATTCGAGTTTGAACACATATCTGGAACAGGAAGCTTCGACTCGATCAATTCCTGTCAACAACCCCATCCTCACAATTCCGGCCACCGGAAAGTCAAAAACTCCGGCCACGTCTTCCTCAAACCACCATCTAACATTACCCCAAAATGGTTGAACTCGATCAACCATAATGGCTGAAAAGTTCGATCTTACCCAACCCAGTAAAACTAGCGTTCTACACTACAAATCACAACCACATCTTCCAAAATGGAATGCAACCCAAACGAGTAAATTTTCTCAACATCCCTGATAACTCCATCGCCTCCAGAATCAAACTCGGCACCTCCAAACCTTTGTGGCAACAGAGATGTCATAAAATACCCAATACAGTCAAAAGAGAACTGCTCTTTGATTCTAGCCTTAAAAATTGTAATTTTAGGTTTAAAATTCATGATTTATTATGTTGTTTCAGATTAAAACCCTGAAACACAGAATCAATGCATCTGAATTTTTCACTAGTTTGATGTTTTATCAACTGTTTATAAAATCCAGAGATGATACTAGGTTATTTTAACCTAAATAAAATTCTAAACTAAAGTTGATATTCAAACTAACAAATTTCATTTGAATCTCAAATTTAAATGGTAATCATATCAAGAGATTTGAATTTGTACAAATCAAGAACTGTGAAGTATAACAGAGTAGACTCTGTTGAAAACAAACAGACATGCATCATACATCCAAAACTACAACCATGTATATACATAAACATTCATATTTCAGACATCTATCATGCAACTAAATTTACCTACTTAATTTTTTTAAAAAAAAAATAGAGTTACTCACCAACATGAAGAGGACAGAGAACATTGTTAGTTCCCTGCTCTTGAATCCCCAGTCATGCAGAAAACAATTCTGTTGTTTTTCCTGTAATTTTGCTTCCAGGTTTGATAAATCTTCCATTGTTTGTTTGAAATTATTTAACTTGGAGAATTTTAACAGTTGTTGCATTCTTGCTTCAGATTTTGGGTTTTGCAATATCTTTGATTTGAGTTTCTTCTTGATCAGGTTGTATTTTGCATTTTCTGTTTGATTTAACTCTCCACTGAACTTGGTTTTCAGAATTTTGATTTTTGAGTTGAGATAGTTTCATTTTCATTTTTCTCTCTGTTTTACTGTTTTAATATGGAAAAGAAAATAGGTAAGGGTGGAGATATGTTTAAATTTGGTTTATTATCAAATCTATTTCTAAATTCTGAAAATAGAAGAGCTAGTGCCACTTGTTTATATCTCATAATGAAGTTGTTACAAATGTTTTAACACTTGTTCAATTATGCTAGAACTCATGCACTTGTAAATATGCATGTATAAATTAATTTTAAAATAATTCATAGGACTTTTTTTATATTAGATCCCTTAATTAATAAATCCTTTCTTAATTCATGTAAATAAAATCTTTAGAAGAAAATAATATAAATCACTTATACTCTAAAAAAAATCATGTATAATATCCTTAGATCTAAAATATTTTTAAGATATCAATCTTTTTAAGTTTCCAATTAGATCAAAGGTTTTTAATTTAAATTTTAAAATCTAGCTTGTAATAATGATTCTACTTATTCATATCTATATACATAATCAATTATTATTTGTTTTGAAGTAAATAACAACTTTTACCAATTTTAAATAATTTATAAAGGAGATTATCATAATTGAATTTGCTTCAAATTTTCAGGGATATCACATTTCAATAGTTAAGCTCAGATAATTATTCATTTATCTGATACCCAAAAATCCGGGTTATTACAGAAGTGGTTTTCGAGAAATCAATCCCGATCCCGGTCTCTTCGAAACGATCAACGCATTGGTCAATATTGATAGTCAGTGATTTAACTATCAATTAACATTCACAAACAACCATCAAACATAAATAATTTCCCAAATTATTCATTAACCTCAAAATATCTTCGCAAGATATATTTCCATTTTCAATCCCTTGAAAATAGTTACACACTCCTTATGGATAAATTTCTAAATATTGATTTCCACTGAAAACATCCAAGCCAAATACTTTAGATTTATAATAATTTAAATTAAAGCTATGTCCATACTTTATTTGAAATATATACATACTTTTATGTGTTTCAAATAAAAATGCTTTATAAAATATAAACCATTTTTCTTCAAAATAAAAGGTAAATCATACTAAATTTTAAAATAAAGTTATGAAATCCTATACAAGTTTTCAAATAAAACTTTAACTAAACTATCTTTACAATAAAACTATTTTATAAAATATAAATATTAATGATATTCTTTTAAAGCATATACTAATTAACCCTTTTAAAATAATTATTACTATAACTAATTTAGTACATACTTTACCTTTAAGATAATTAAATACCATAATCTCTTAAATAAATGTTTACTTATAATTTAAATAATTAAAATAATATTTTCTTTCTAAAATATTCTAAAACACATTTAAACTGCCCATTTATATTTTGAAAGCTTTTATTTAAGACATACTAAATTTCTAGGAAAAAGTACACTTCCCATCCTTTAAAAACAATCTTACTATTATTTTTAAGCAATTTGCACTTCTTGTAGAAATTCCCGCCGGAAACCTATACTTTCAATATTTATCTCCTATAAATATTTCACTTTATTTATAAACCCAGTTTATAAATTCTCATTTCACATTTCCTTTTAAATCAAAATTTCAAAAACATTTTAACAGACTCCAAACCAATTTCCGAATTTAATTCCTATAAATTCTTTACTTAAAAATTTCTTTTATTTCCTTTTACACCAAATTTATTTTATTTATATTTTAAATTCGCAGATTGTATTCATCCAATCATAGCACAACACAGTTTAATTTTCAAATAGTCTATCACAATATATAAATAAAACACGTCATCAATTATGAAAATAATTTCTATATTGTGAGGAATCCAGTTGGATCCCTCCAACATGTTTTCCCTGCATCCACAAACGTTAGCATAACAGATAACATATCATATCCAGACTGATAATAATATTCACATTCAACCAATCAATAATTAATTTAAGTTTTAACTATTTAAATTAACTGGAAATTTCAGATGTGAGTGAGATAAACTCACCTTGAATTGGCATTTCAATTTTAAATTAAATCGAACCGTTCGATTTAACTCAAAATCTTTGCTTGCTCCAAACGTCTCCAGATCTAATGCAGCGCGTAGATCGCGTCGCTGCGATTCCGGCGCCACCAAATTCGTCGAATTCTGATAATTTATGAAAAAGATATGAATTTTTAAGCGTTTGAATATAGTTTATTTATAAATTTCTTTTTATATATAACACAAACTACATCTAGTCGTTCATCTCCAACTCGAAATCAAGGCCGCTATCTTCTTCTTCTCAATCGAGTGTTACAGGTAGGAGCCGAACCCATCATCGCCAAACTAGGGTTTGGAACCGTCCCTCTCTACTCGACTACACGACGTCCGATACCACCAATTGAAGGCCCATCGCACGACATCACGCCACGAACGGTGGCGAACTCGGTGCGTCCAAGGCCCGGTTAAACGTGCATGAACGCATGACCAAACAGCTTCGATAACTCCATCGCCGTTGCTCGAAACACGATCTCCACTGTTAGATAGCAAGAGCTTGGTGAGCTCTACCTTTTTCATGTTGAAACTCTCTAACGAAAGCGTGTGGATTAGAAGAAAATCGAAGAAGAAAGTGGAAAAACATTTCGGCTATTGAAATAAAAGAAAGCGGCGGCTGAGAAATAACGTGGGCTTCGACCCTATACGTATATATATATATAGACACACACACGTAATCTAGTTATTTTATTATTAAATTCACTTTTAAACAACTTTCTCAAACGATCTCCAAACAACGTGTGCCGACAGGCGATTATAAGGTTTTACCCACTTTTCGAACACAATGGTACGTGGTTCGGAAGCTAATTTGGTCGTATGTGGAAGATAGCTTTTTAAATCGAGTTTAAATATTAAATTTTCAATTTAAATCTCAACGCGTTTCTCACCCGTACGAACAAACGGTAACTCCAAACGCTACAAAAATTGAAATGTGATAACAATTAACTATTACGGATCCAATGGAACTCGTTTCGTCGAATTCCGAGACTGTGCCCTGGAAGGCTATTTTAACTCGTCGATTAGTTCGAGCGATTTCCAAAATCGTTGAAATCACTTAAAATTTCACTTTTAAAATTTTACAAACAATATTATAAATAATATAGAATTTATAATCACATTAGAAACCATTCTGATTCATTCCGAATCAAAATCTAATTATTTACATCATTATATTATTAAATTCCATTATTAAATTAATATAAAATCCCAAATTTTAAACTTATCGACTTTTGGTTCCATCCAAAAGTCCAACATCATTATTTAAACCCAAATAGACTTGAAATAAATTTTAGAAACCACTTTCATAACCATTTACATCCAGATTCACTAATTATCCCAATTCCAAATATTCAATTATTATTATTCAGATCTAATTAAATTGCCATAGTCGATATTTTAACTAATTATATTGATTAAACCAAAATCTTCTTGCTTAAAAATCAATTCAAAATCCATATTTAACATTTAAAATGAATTAAATGTTCAAAATTCAATGACCAAAATTACGGGTCGTTGCATTCCTCCCCCCTTATAAAAATTTCGTCCCCGAAATTTGCTAAGGTAGGAAAATGCTTCCAAACTCATTTACTTGCCCCAAAATCCACTTAATTAAAATTCACATTCACTCCTCAAAACCTTTTAGCTTAATCCAAAACCATTTGTTTTATTCATAATCAACAGCTTATGTTTCAACATCATTTCAAAAATCGACCTTTTCTTATTAACTCAAAATTTTCGAAATCCCTAAAAAATTTCTAACTCCCAAAATTTTAGAAAAAGTTTGACAGCGACTCCTTTGTATGGAGAGCGTTTTACAATATCATAATAGGTATAAATATATATACATCGACCCACACGGTCGGAAAACAAAATATACCACAATATATATATATATATATAATTTCCCAATTTTATTGCGTAGGCGTACCTTAGATTAGCATTTTAAAAGCAAGCGGCTAATATATTATACATATACGCTCTCCAACTCTATAGATTGCCTCCCATACCTGTACTTGCTTAAACAAACACATCAGTTTTCAATAATATGAGAATTTAACAACATTCCATTCATTTATCGTAGCCGAACATATTAATTACATACTCAAACAAACAAATTTCACAATCCTGCATGTAATCCATCTGTTATAAGCAATCACAAGGTTTCAATACTACTTTAGTTTTCTTTACAAATCCAAACTTCATTTTATTCCACTCGAATGATTTACATTCAAGTTCTCTACATACAATTTATATTTACTTCAATTCAATTCCAAATTAATTTACAATCAAATCTTTACTTTCAATTTGATACATTTGCATTTCTTTTATGATTCACTTGCATTTATATACAAATCCACTTAACAAGATTTCAATCCATTCCAATTGATTTAAAAACCAATTTCATTTGCTTCTTTAAACCAATTCAATTCCGTTTACAACAAAACAACCCATTTCTATGCAAATTTGATGTTATTCAAGCAATAACCATTACTTAAGCTTATTGTCATTTTAAATTAATTCTAACTCAATTTATATTAATCTTATTCAATTCTGCATTGTTCACGATCCTAACATTCTTATTTCATTGCAATTATTAAATTAAACCCTTACCCTTACATTTCCATCTCAATAACTATACAGGTTCATTCAAGACCAATTCATAAACTCGACAACATTTCACAATTTACTTAAGTTGTCTCAATTCCACTACATCCCATTTCTTTCATTCAATCAATTTTATTTCATTTCAATTTGATTCTGATCCAATCAAATTCTAATCCATTACAAATTTTAATTCAATTTGTTTACTTCCTCAATCCATTTTAACCTTAATTCACCTTCTCAATTCATTTCTGAATTTATTTTATTAATAACATGACCATTTCAATTATTCTAAACCAGAACTAGGTTTTATTTTACTTTTTAAATTTTTAACAAGCTACCAAAATTTTATTCATCCCATTACTCCTTTCATTAGTTTAGCTTACGCTAATTAATGCTCAAACAATTCCTTTGGATTTAGTTGAGTGAGCATTTACTTCATTCAATATCATTTCAACTAAATTGAATTTTCTTTTAATTCAATTCTTCTCCAATTTTAATTCAAGTTTAACTAAATTTTATTTAGCCAATTTAAATTCATTCCACTTCCTTTACTACTTAAATAAGAACTGAATTTCATTTAATATTATTTATAACGCAATTGAATTTTTAATTTCAATTCAATCCAAATTTAACTCAATTTCTCTTAGTCTAAGTTAAATTTCAATTCGATCCAATTTTATTTCTTCTTTTATATAAGTTCAGGCCTTATTTACTGACTTAAGTCCATTCACCTTTTATATTTCACTTGCCTTATCTCAATTTACTTTTCATTTAGAATTCAATTCTTAAACTTTCCATTCTTTTTATCATAACATTCAACCATTTCTATTTAGTTTTTACAATTCATCTCCTATTCATAAGTTTACCAACTTATTTATTTGAAAGCTCACATTGCTCATTTAAGTCATTTCCATCTTACAATCACAATTCTAGTCTATATATATACCACTTAATAGCTTAAGAATATAAATTTTCATTACACAATTATAGTCATTTTACATTTCAACTTCATATCTAATTTAATTCAATTCCCAATTTATTTAACCTATCCTACGTTAAATTCAAATATATTGTATTCACTACCATTCATTCAAGTTAAACTTTAATTCCAGGACTAAATTTTCATTTTTCCTTTCTTATTTAAATCAACTCCACTTAACATTGATTCATTTTGACCTTCATATTTATATTTTTAAATAGTATTCCCAAAATTCAATTGCTCGGTTTTATTCCCAAACCATTTTGAAATAATAATCAACACATACCCACTTGGTATAACAAATCAAATCTCCGGATTCCAAAACGATCTATTTTTGCCGAAGAAATTTCTTTTTTTGAAATTTCTAAACAACTTATATTCCAAACAAGTCCAAAAAAATACCATAACCAATCACCACGGTAACAATCCATCACCTTAGAAACTCGAAAATGAATTCTGATGATGTGGCCATCATCATTAGAATTATTTTCCAGCGACTGAAGTAAGTTCAGTACTTCCTTACTTCCATAAATTTCCTTCAAAACAATTTCCATTCAAAAATATTTCCCCAAATAATATTCCATTATTGCCTTCAAATCTTTGGACAAAATTTCCAAACATTCTCAAAATTTTAAATTCCCAATCTTTCCGTTTAAATCCATTTAAAACTCTTTTCAAAATTTCCGAGGTTTAAATCTGGTTTACATCAAACTGTAATTATACTCCCTTTTATTTAAATCAAACTTAGATAATTCTATTTGGTTATTAACCATTTCAAATTTTAGATTCTTATATTTGATTATAATATTAACAACCAAACATCCAAATATATATAATAATTTTAGAAAATTGTTTCTTTTATGCCAAAATATAATTTTAGGTGACATTATTTCATTTACCTACTTTAAAAACAATACCATGTCGGTTTATCTTGTTTAAGAGTTTAGAAACCCCTATCGATACGGTTGTACTTCCCGTACCACCAGAATTCATGAGCACTCAACCGATAGGTCAACACATTGTAAAAACAATTTTTATATTCACTAACAACTACGCTCTCATATCTATTAATACACTCAACTCATTATAGAGTACTATTGACTCTGTTTAATGAGTAATTTCCCCACCAGAGCCAAGGTTATCGCCAGCCTAAGCTCTGACACCAAGTGTAACGATCCGCCCTTCTCGACCCTCGAAAATCAACACAAAATACGCCATAGTATAATATGCCGATGATCGAGTTTCGAAAAAGACAGATAGTTGAGGGAAAAGTAAGAAGATAGAAGAAAGAAGAAACTAAACAATAATAGAATCTCATAATCGCAGTGTAACAAAATATAATATATAATATCAGATCTTTAAACAAAATGAAAACTATATCTGTTTTATATATTACATCATTAGAGTATCACAAACAAACAACAATTACCAACCTGACAATTTCAAACAACCACGACAGCGGATATAACAAATACGGTAATATGTCTTGGACTCCAGCTTCTCTCCTGAGCTCCATAGCATCCTATCCTGTATATATAATACTCGGTCTGACCCGAGCATTATTATAAAATAACACCCGAGTCAGTCTGGAATACCAGCGTGAGAGAAGTACAACCAAATTGATTATTAAAGTTTCAAAAATCCTTTTAAAATGAAAAGCATTTCGTAAGACCACGCCACAAATAAACATGTCGGGTTTTTACCTTACGATAGTTAAAACATTTCCTGTAAAATCCTCTAATATTATAATAATGTCTATATACAAACACTTATTCAAATAGCCGAAATTGTTACATTCATTAAATTCTAGCTACTAGCCACAATCGTGGGTAATACAAACAAAAACCTTAAATGGCACGTAGGAAGAATGGATTTCCAACTAATGACTAGGCACTGGGGTACCACCTGTCACAGTACACGGCCTAGATCACCGTACCGAGGATTACTCCCAATCCCCTACAACATAAGACTGAGACTACCACTTAGTGGATAATCCTGAGTAAGATGACCCCATAGTTGGGATCAACAACTGCACCACTAAGCCGAAATAAAAGGGACATTTAGACAGGGATAACCTTACCCTAATGGGTGCTACCCACATAGCCTTGCTGCATAACCCCTGATTTTCAGTCATTCTCGGTTGATGAGGCTTGAGGCTAAGCGTTACCTTTTTAGAACATTTCATTTAGAATGCCCACCGTCAACCTGACGATGTTTCGAAAGCATTCATCCATACAAGTCCGTCTCGGGTTCGAATGGAACCGAAGGCACTACTCCTACTACATCCATTTTGGAATCATCCTTAGGATTAGTAGCGACTAGCCCTTGCACTTCACTGCTCCATCTTCGACTGCGAACTCGTTTTCCCACGAAAACATACAAACTGGATTAAAGTGGTTTTCGGGAAATTAATCCCGATCCCGGTCTCTTCGAAGCGATCAACGCATTGGCCAATATTGATAGTCAGTGATTTAACTATCAATTAACATTCACAAACAACCATCAAACATAAATAATTTCCCAAATTATTTATTAACCTCAAAATATCTTCACAAGACATATTTCCATTTTCAATCCCTTGAAAACAGTTTCAAACCACACACTCCTTATGGAATAAATTTCCAAATATTGATTTCCACTGAAAACATCCAAGCCAAATACTTTAGATTTATAATAATTTAAATTAAAGCTAAATTTACATACTTAATTTGAAATATATACATACTTATAAATGTTTCAAATAAAACTGCTTTATAAAATATAAACCATTTTTCTTTAAAATAAAAATTAAGTCATACTAAATTTTAAAATAAAGTTATGAAATCCTATACAAATTTTCAAGTAAAACTTTAACCAAACTATCTTTACAATAAAACTATTTTATAAAATATAAATATTAATGATATTCATTTAAAGCATATACCAATTAACCCTTTTAAAACAATTATTACTATAACTAATTTAGTACATATTTACCTTTAAAATTTTTACAACTTATATAAGAATTTTCTTAAAAACATTCCTTTAAGAACAAATTTAAAACTTTTAACTTTTACTTAAAAATCTGCTTTAAAAACGTATTCGGATTCCGAGGGAAATACACTTCCATTTCAAAATAAACCAAAGAATTCTTTTTATAAATCCCACCGGATTTATCTCAATTCAAATTTCCGTTTAAATCCCGTAAATTTCTTCCAACACTTTAAAATAAACACCTTTTTATTTTTAATACATTTCCCATTTCCTGGGAAATCACTTTCAAAATATATACTTAAAATATTCAAATAAAGCTACTAGAAATTACTTAATTAGAAATAATACTTAAGGAAATATATAGAGATTTTATAAGTAATTTAAGCCAAATTTAAATTTTAAAATAAAGTTATTAAATCAAATATTTATATTAAAATTTCCTTTGAAAACTCAATACTACTTTACCTTTAAGATAATTAGATACCATAATCTCTTAAATAAATGTTTACTTATAATTTAAATAATTAAAATAATATTTTCTTTCTAAAATATTCTAAAACACATTTTAAACTGCCCATTTATATTTTGAAAGCTTTTATTTAAGACATGCTAAATTTCTAGGAAAAAGTACACTTCCCATCCTTTAAAAACAATCTTACTATTATTTTTAAGCAATTTGCACTTCTTGTAGAAATTCCCGCCGGAAACCTATACTTTCAATATTTATCTCCTATAAATATTTCACTTTATTTATAAACCCAGTTTATAAATTTTCATTTCACATTTCCTTTTAAATCAAAATTTCAAAAACATTTTAACAGACTCCAAACCAATTTTCGAATTTAATTCCTATAAATTCTTTACTTAAAAATTTCTTTTATTTCCTTTTACACCAAATTTATTTTATTTATATTTTAAATTCCCAAATTGTATTCATCCAATCATAGCACAACACGGTTTAATTTTCAAATAATCTATCACAATATATAAATAAAACACGTCATCAATTATGAAAATAATTTCTATATTGTGAGGAATCCAGTTGGATCCCTCCAACCTGTTTTCCCTACATCCACAAACGTTAGCATAACATATAACATATCATATCCAGACTGATAATAATATTCACATTCAACCAATCAATCATTAATTTAAGTTTTAACTATTTAAATTAACTGGAAATTCCAGATGTGAGTGAGATAAACTCACCTTGAATTGGCATTTCAATTTTAAATTAAATCGAACCGTTCGATTTAACTCAAAATCTTTGCTTGCTCCAAACGTCTCCAGATCTACTGCAGCGCGTAAATCGCGTCGCTGTGATTCCGGCGCCACCAAATTCGTCGAATTCTGATAATTCATGAAAAAGATATGAATTTTTAAGCGTTTGAATATAGTTTTTTTTTATAAATTTCCTTTTATATATAATACAAACCACATTTAGCCGTTCATCTCCAACTCGAAATCAAGGCCGCTCTCTTCTTCTTCTCAATCGCGTGTTACAGGTAGGAGCCGAACCCATCATCGCTAAACTAGGATTTGGAACCGTCCCTCCTCTACTCGACTACACGACGATCCGATACCACCAATTGAAGGCCCATCGCACGACACCCCCACGCCGCGAACGGCGGTGAACTCGGTGCCTCCAAAGCCCAGTTAAACGCGCATGAACGCGCGACCAAACGGCTTCGATAACTCCGTCGTCGTTGCTCGAAACACGATCTCTACCGTTAGATAGCGATAGCTTGGTGAGCTCTACCTTTTTCATGTTGAAACTCTCTGGCGAAAGCTTGTGGATTAGAAGAAAATCGAAGAAGAAAGTGGAAACATTTCGACCATTGAAATAAAAGAAAGCGGCAGCTGAGAAAAAACGAGGGTTTCGTCCCTACACACACACACCCACACACGCAATCTAGTTATTTTCTTATCAAATTCACTTTTAAACAACTTTCTCAAACGATCTCCAAACAACGCATGCAGACAGGCAATTATAAGGTTTTACCCGCCTTTTGAACATAATGGAACATGTTTCGGAAGATAATTTGGTCGTATGTGGAAGATAGCTTTTTAAATCGAGTTTAAATATTAAATTTTCGATTTAAATCTCAACGCGTTTCTCACCCATACGAACAAACGGTAACTCCAAACGCTACAAAAATTGAAATCCGATAGTAATTACCTATTGTGGATCCAATGGAACCGGTTTCTTCGAATTCTGAGACTATGCCCCGGAAGGCTATTTTAACTCGTCGATTAATTCGAGCGATTTCCAAAATCATTGAAATCACTTAAAATTTGACTTTTAAAATTGTACTAACTCTATTATAAATCATATAGAATTTATAATCGCATTAGAAACCATTCTGGTTCATTCCGAATCAAAATCTGATTATTTACATTATTATATTATTAAATTCCATTATTAAATTTATTCAAAATCCCAAATTTTATAATTATCGACTTTTGATTCCATCCAAAAGTCCAACATCATTATTTAAATCCGAATAGACTTAAAATAAATTTTAGAAACTATTTTCATAACCATTTACATCCAGATTCACTAATTATCCCAATTTCAAATATTTAATTACTATTATTCTAATCCAATTGAATTGCCATACTCGATATTTTAACTAATTATATTGATTAAACCAAAATCTTCTTACTTAAAAATCAATTCAAAATCCATATTTAACATTTAAAACGAATTAAATGTTCAAAATCTAATGACCAAAATTCCAGGTCGTTACAGATAAACTACTCATTTGCTGTATTAATTTTCAAACCTAATAAAAATAATGTTAAATTTACCATTTCCATAACAATTCTACCGCTAGTTGCTTTATTTACTTTGACTATAATATATTAGCCATTCCACTTAATACCAACATAACAAAAGCAAAATGCTTTGTCATTGTATAATCTCACATCTGCTTCTATATGCAACTTTTGTGTCTCGTATTTAATTATACGAAAAATAATGCATCGATCCATTGAAAGATAAATATATCGTTAATTTAAAGTCGAGCTGTCATTGGGTATCGAAAAATATCTGAAATTCGTTTGTATCCGAAATGTTGATAAATATCCATTGTCCAAAAATACACATGCGAATGCGGATGCGAATACGAAAACATCGACATCCAAAAATTATACGTTTGGTATATACCAAGATTATAGTTTAATTTAAGTGTATTATAGTACAACAAAAATTATTTATTGTTTTATTAAACTAAAAGTTTAGACATAGACACTAAATGCATACTAACTACGCAAAACTATTTGCTATAATCACATTAGTTTATTTTTAACATTTAAACAATTAATAAAATTGAAAAAAATTAACATTAATACAAAATGTTTCATTTGTTCTTCTTAATTTAACAATCATTAGCAAATTGGATTATCTGATATCTATCTACATGCATGAATGCAAATATTCGATATCCGAAAATAATTTCAAATGCGAATACGTTTATAGCATGCACATCCGAAAGTATCCGTTGATAGACTTATAACCTATTCTTGTGTTTATTAGTCTTTCCTTTTTTTTATCTTAGAAGAAATGCATTGAATTTAACATACATTTTAACTTTTCTAAACCGAAGACGATGCTACATATTGCAACAAATATATAATGTATTACAATTAATATATAATGATAGTTGACATTCGTGAACCAAAAGGGGAGGTTAAAAATATTCATTCAAATAAAAAAATCCAAGCATATTAATTTAATGACAAAATGCAGTAGAAACAAATAGAAGTTTGGTAATTCAATCTATTATACAAAGGAATAAGAGAATAAAAATTAACATAAGAAGTTAGAATAAGTTGAAAAGAATAAAAGTCCGATAGGTAAAGAAGACTTGTTTTTTTATACGATAGTTTCCAATATTATTTAATTTTTCCAAATTAATTTAGAAAATATCTAAACAAACAAAAAAGTAGGATTATACTCTCTGTAATGGTATAACAAAACAATGACAAAATACAACAAATGAACTGATAATGCATTTTACAATATAAAGAAATATAAGAATGTTCAAGATATGTATAAAAATGGGATAGAAGGAAACAGAATGTCGAGACAATGATGAAATTACTACCCTTTCTACTCGGCTTTTGGAAGGCTTATTTCAAGGGTATTTAAAAAAATATACAAAAGATTCATTTTGCTTTTACATATTTCTTTACATATATGGTATGGATTTAAAAATATTTTCAAAAATAATACATATACAGATACAGCGTTAGAAAACAAATCTATGTTGAAAATTATTCTCATTTTAAGATAAATATTCCTTACTGTTCTCACTTTTTACTTACGAATTCAATATTTTACTTGCAAGAAATAACTTTCTAGGACATTAATGTTATTCTTTTTGGGTTTTATCTGGATTATTACAAGGGTATTTCTAAAATTTACTACATCAAAGGACCAAGATAGCAAAAGTATATCCGCAACTATTACTAAGAATATCATATAACTTGAGGGAAAATAATAAGTTAACCTGGAAAGTCAGTACTAGTTGAGCAGTAACCTTTATATCAATTTCATGAAATAAATATCTATTTTGAACCCATCAATCAAATCCTGAAGTTTCCTTGCTTCAGAATGTCAATTCTCCACCTAATCAAAAAACAACTAAGGTTAAATGTCATTCTTGAACCTAGCATTCTTTAATATTTGTGAAAATTTCGATAGAGTTGTTTAATTGCAACAATTAGAAAATACTTCCAAATATCAGAATAGAACCCAAAGGGTTATTTAATCAAAACAAGTAGAAAATCCATTTAAATAACATAGAAGCAAGCAACCTAAAGTACAACCGAAAATGGTTTCCAGTGAATCCAATGCTTGAAAATTACAAGAATTGTTAAAATTTTTAAAGAAAATTAGAAAAAAGATAATAGAAATATACAAGATATGATGTTAAAACAATGATGAAATTTATCAAAAATATTGCAAGATACTTGCTTAAATTGCAAAAATTGATTTTAAACTTCCAATGAGTTTGATGACTCTAATGATGAGCAAGAAATGAAAAAAGACTAGTTTTAAAAAATGAACTGAAATGATAATCCAATATATCAAATACCATAGCATAATTAGATGCTTTTAGTTGTACACAAACAAGCATGACCAACTTGAAAATTAGATCGATAGTTACACATAACACTGATAGCCTCTTTAAATTCTTTAACTACTCAAGATAAAGATCAAATGTATACAACTTGAAAAAAGAACAAGAATTTCAAAAAGGCGAAGATAACATAAATTGCATCTCACAAAAGAACTTTTTACTACAATGCAAAAGACATCAGTTATAATCTTAATGTGATCATTAAGAGATAAGCAACATAGAAACAATCATTATGTTATTATGAAACACATCACAAAAGAATCCACAATTGAAGGTGTATAACAATACTTAATTCTATTTACAAGATTATTCATACCTAAGAAACACAGAGAAATCTATAATAATAAATAACCAAATGCAAAGAGCAAGTTAAATGGTACATCTTCGTCCTTCGATACATCGAAATAAGCACATTTTCGAAATAAGCAAACATTTTCTGTGATGACCTAGAATTTTGAACGTTTGAAATTGAAATATTGGTTGAATTTTATTTTTTTGAAGTTGATTTATAATTGGATTTTGAATATAAGAATGAAATTGGCAATTAAAATTATTAAATTTAGTTATTGAAATTTGAGTAAAAATTTAAATCTTCAGTTTTATGCTTGTTAAAAATATTTTCAAAACTTCAAAAATTTATATTAATAATACTGAAGATAATGGAAGCTTTAGAATTAAATTTGGAAACGTTTGTCCAGTTTTGAAATTATATCGTTTAAATCGATATTTAAAAATAGCCTTTTGAGGCACGGTCTCGGAATTCGATGAAACTAGTTCCATTGGATCCGTAATATTGTATTATTCTCGGATTTTAATTTTCGTTGAATTCGGGGTTGTTGTGTGGCCGTACGATAAGCAAACGCGCTAAATTTTTTATCGAAATTAAATTTAATAACTGGTTCAAAAAGCTATCTTCTCCATACGATCGAATTTGGACTCGGAGCCCTTTCCATTGCGTTCGGAATAGGAGTTTAACCTTATGAACGCCTGGCGGCACGCTTTGATTGGAAATCGAGATCACGAGTTGCGTAATTGTAACAATTTAGGTTTAAATTTGAATTTAAAAATATTGTATATATGTGTATTTCATATAATATTATCTCACAAGAATAATTACACATCTCCATCTTTAAACCACGTGTTCATCTGTTTATAGCACGTGTTCGAAATTTTTTACACGCGTTCATTTTGTAGAAGAAAAACAAAGGACATTATCTTCGTTCAAAACTAAATCAAAATAATGCCGAGTACATTCTTCGATTCCCTCTCCCCCTTCATTTTCAATCACGGGAAGAAAGAAAAAAAATTTAAACTTAGATCGATTCAATAAAAAAAATAGAGAGGGCACGACATCGTGAGCTCTGCTCGAACTCGAGCTTGAGAAAAGGGGAGGAGCAGCAGCTCGTATCGATGGAAGAAGAATCGGGAGAAAACACGACAAGCAGATGCTAATTTTCAAGTAAACAGGGTGGTCTCGGGGTTCACGTGTTCGTCGATGGTGGTAGCGGCGCTCGCACAAGCGCGCGCGAGGCAGTGTGGCGTGCGTTGGTTTTTGGTCGACGAGCTGAAGGGGGTTTCAAACGAATCTGGGTCGCGACGTCATCGCGCGCGTTCAACGAGGCTTGGGTTCGTCGCGATATTGGGTGTGGCGGTTCTCGAGCTCGAGATTAGGGCTTTGGAGGTGGGGAGGCTCAAACGCGAGGTCGAAATCGTGAGGCTGGGAATTTCGAGAGGAATGTAGTTAGATCGAAACTCGCATGCTGGTATCGTGGTCGCGATCATGAGCAAAGAGGGGATGGTAAGATTTTAATTTATTTTAATTAAAATTTAATTTAGGAATGATTAGTTTAATTCCAGAAAGAAAAAAAATTTACAGTAAGGAATACTGTCTCTTTACAGTATATCAAAAGAAAATATTATATGCATGTATTTTTATTTGTTATGTTATATGCATGTATTTTGATTTGTTAAGTTATGTTAAAATAATAATTTATTAAGATAATAAATTTATTCAATTAACCTATTTAATTATTTTTAGTTACTAAAGAATATTTTTAAGAGGAAAAAATAATTGTTTAAACTAGATTTTAGTTGATTAATTTATTTTAAAAGGAAATTTAGTTTTAATTTTAATTTTTGTTAAATAAATTATTAAAAGGAATTGATTTAAAATAAAGATATTAGTTTAAAATAAAATCTTGGTTGAATAAATTATTAAAGGAAATCGGATCAAGTTTTAAATTTATTAGTTTACAATGAAATCATTGGTAATTAAACTTATAAGTAGGAAATTCATGGTTCAGTTTATTTGAATATTAATAAAATTATATAATCGTTTATGCAAGGTCTAATATAATGAAGAAAACAATCTAGGATGAAAATGGATTCCATGCAAAGCAAAGGTGAGATCTTCTCACTCAAACTTGGAATTTTCGGTTTAAATTTAAATAGTTAAATTTAAAATGGTTGATTGTGTGCTTGGATGATAAACTATTATCAGTTGTATTGAATTAGACCCTATGTAATGACCCGTAATTTTCGATGTTTAAATTTGTTAATTTAATAAGATTTTGGTAATTAAATCTGAAAGATTTTTTTTTATTTAATAACGAGGACGAATGGTAATAAAGTTAGTGCAAGTTAATAAATAACTAATTTAGTGCAATACCAATTAATTGAAACAATTGTAAGGTTATAATTGACCATAAATAGTAAATTATGAAATAAATTCTAGGTTATATTAATTGATGAAATAATACGTAATGAACTATAATTTGATAAATCAATGATAGGTGAGTAATTGTAATATTTGTTGGTCGATAATAAAGTTTGAATGTGATTGTTGATGTTGATTGAATGAAAATAACAATTGTTAACGTTATTTCAATCAATTGTAATAGTAAAGATAATTAGGAATGTAATTGTAGAGCTTAAATTGGAAATAATTGTAAAGTTTAATAAGGAAGAAAATAAATGACCGTATGAACGTAAATTCCAATTAATTGGAATAACAAATGTCAAAAAAAAGAATAATATATGTTTGTTTACTAAATAAAAAAATCATATGTTTATTTATTTGAAATGTTGGTAGCTAAAAAATTTATTACAGAAATAAGAAATTAATAACATTTGGTTTGTATACAATATTTCCGTAAATACGTTAAGTTACTGTAAAAAGGAATTGAATTGTCTCATTTATTTTTACGTTAGAAATCAATGGCAATTAATGTGATTGTAATCTTTTAATTAAAAAGTAGGAAGACGTTAATTGTAAACATATATTGAAATAAATTTAAATTGGGTGATTTATTTCCAATTAATTCAGTTCATGTTTCAAAATTTAATGCTAGTTTACTGCATATATGTTTATACTTAAATTTAAACTTATCTTTTAGATCCAATTAGATCATTAAAAAAAGGATCATTTAGGTTTGAAATGTCATATTTTATTAAATTAGATGTTAATAGGAGATGATAAAGGTGGTAAAATAGATTTACACTTGACTATTTCCTTTTCAATTAGACTTTATTAGATTTAATTCCAACATAACTTACCTTTCCATCTTCACATTTCTAATTTACTCCTACATTCATTGCCTCCTTATGTGGATTATTTTCATACCTTTTATTTATGAATGTAAACTATAAGTGGAAATAAAGATGTACATATATATATTATACACCTATTTATATTACCTTGTTTATGCTATCATATTTTTGAATGTATTCTAAGGCATTCCTAGTAAAACATCTAATCGAAATGTTAATATGTTTGTTTAATTCCCAACCTAATCACAAAGAGGGAGAAATGAAAAGTTCTTAATGCTGTATATTCTTTTAATTTATTGTGACGCCCTTGGTTTTGTGATTACCTGTGAAAATAAATTATAACGATGGTTATAATTTAAAATGGAGGAATAAAATAAATTTGGAGATGTAAAATTTTGTTAAAAATTGTTTGTTTTATAATAAACAATGTGTGCTTGGTGAAATAAAATGGTAATAAGATGGTTTAGTTGGAAATTAAATGCGGATAATGGAATTATGTTAATTTGGCGGTGAATTAGTTAAATAAAAGATAAAAGAAATCAATTCAACATTTATTTGTTGTAAATAAATATAAAATAGAGAGAATAAAGTTTTGAAAACTTTTATAAGGGGTAATATTGAACATTGAATGGTTTGATTTTGGTAAAAGGTAATAATTGGGGAAATAGTGGTTAAATAGCGATTTTTGTTAATTTTAATGATGTATTAAAATTAAATATGGTAAATATTGTAAATAAAAATATGGAATTTTGTTTAGAAACAACATTTGGGAGTAAGAATAATTGTAATATAGTTTTTTATGATGGATTGGACAAGGAAATGATTTTTGTGTAATTTTTGTTTATTAAAATGTTTTTTTGTGTAAATAATAGTGTAAATTTAAGTATTTAATCAAAATGAAAGTTTAATGATGGAAATTTATTTTTAGTGGCTAAATTAATTTTAAAATATTATAGTTGCATTTTTATAAAGATCGAAACATGTTTTGTATAAATTATTTGGTGAATTAAGTGATGAAAATGGTGAAAACGTGTTAATAGTATAACATAACTAAAATTTGTTTAAGTATTATGACATTATTGCTTATTGGGTAAGGAAATTGACCCCAAGCCCAAAATCATTTTCTAGAGGAGAGGAAACTTGTGACTGTACGTACAACCCATCTCCTCTTTCCTTTCATTCCTTTCTTCTCTGAGATAAACCAAAACCCAAAAATGGCTTCTTCTTCAAAGCTCTAAATCAGATTTCCAAGCCTCCAAACTAAATTTAATCATAAGAAAATTAAGGAATTAAAATCTCCTACAGGTAGTCTCTCTAAAACCCTAACCTATTTCATGCATCTTTTGATTTGAGAAAGGGTTGTTTACCGTAGTTGATGTTTTTGCTTTGCATGTCTATTCTTCTTTCTCTAGCAGGTTTCTAGCTTCAATCCAAGGTCTAAAGCACCGATCTTTGCTTGCTAAATCCTCAATTTGCTGCAAATAAATTCTAAGGTGAGTATTAACTCAAATTTCTAACTTAAATAAGCTTGTAATGCCAATTCTATATTGTCATCTTCGTTGTTTGCTGGAAAACAAAATTTCCAAAGATTGAACCTGAAACTAATTAATTCATATCTCTCATATTCCTTATCCAAATTCGGTAATATTTGATGTTCTGGAACGCTGAGTATTTTAGCTAAAAGTTTTGTGTTTTGAGTGTTATGAATTTTTGAGTTTAATTTGGTCAAAAATGCACTTCTTTGTCGTTGTCCTGAGAGCAAAAGACAGCGACAATAAATCCAGACCTGATAATTGTTTTGGGTATATCTTTTGACCTGCACGCCCGAATCAGGTGATTCTTTTTTAAAATTATTTCTATTAAAATGTTCTTCAACTTTCATGTTTTACAATTTGCCAAATTCTTGGTTCTACAGGGTCAAAATGATACTTTAAGCTGCAGTCCTGTTGTTATGCACATTGTTCACAGTTTTGTAAATTTTGACCTAAGAAATAAAATCATCATAACTTTTGACTCGATTGTCCAAATTGGGTGATTATTTTTCCGACTTTTATCTTTTGCAATTCTCTTCAACTTTCATGTTTTCTGATTTATTAAATTATTGGTTCTACAGAGTCAAAATGGCTCTTCAAGCCGCAGCCCTGTTGTTATGCACATTGTTCATATTTTTGTAATTTTTGACCTGAGAAATAAAATCATCATAATTTTTCACTCGTTTATCCAAATTAGGTGAGTCTTTATCTACCTTTTATCTTTTGCAATTCTCTTCAACTTTCGTGTTTTATGATTTATCAAATTCCGGGTTCTACAGGGTCAAAATGGCTCTTTAAGCCGCAGCCCTGTTGTTATGCACATTGTTCACAGTTTTGTAATTTTATACCTGAGAATTAGAATTACCATAACTTTTGACTCGTATGTCCGAATTATTTTATTATTTTTCTAACTTCAAGCTATGACAATTATCTTCAACTTTTATGTTTCATGTTTTCCCAAATTTTGAGTTTAACAGGGGCAAACTTGCAAAACAAGCCGCACGCCTGAGTTCTTTTACAATGTTTGAGCATTTTCCGTTGAATTGTTTTTGAATTCAATGATTACGAACATTTTTTTTAAATTTTTCTAGAAGGCTAACTCCAACTAATAGAAAAGCCAACATTAATGCCGATTCGCATTGCGAATTTATGGTTTCATTTGGGTTTTGTCGTATGTTAATTTTATTGAATTTTCATCGATTTTTTTGCTGTTTCTGTGCACGTGTTTTTTAAACCATTTTTGAAATGGTTTTTAAAATGGAAAAGCTTTCGAAGTAAATGTTTTATAAAATTCTAATATTAATTTTAAAGCTATATATATATATATTCTCTATAATAAAGAGAATTTCAAAGCAACAATTTCCAAATAATTTCCAAAATCGTTTGAACCCATTTTCTCGAAGTAAGTATTTTCTATATAAAAGAACACATATTTTTGCACTCTTCGAGAGAACGAGGAAGTGACTTAAATGGTATAATTAACGACGTGGTATGGGACACGTAGGTTTGTTATACTGGTTAATTTCGGACTTGTTCCTTTGAAGCTGCACACATTTGGAAGTTAGTAACACATTCCGTTATTTTTGCCAGTACTAGGCCGGTGGGGCCAAGGTCGGGGGGCCAAGGCCAGGGGAGGGGGGGCACTAGTGCTAGGTCGGTTGAGCCACATATATACATAAGGCCGGAGGGGCCAACGTTAATAAGCGCACTATCATAGTACTTGGCAAGGCCGGGGGAGGGGGCACTTATTATATGCACGTGCCGTTGTTGTTGTTATGGATCCATATTGTTGTTGTTGCTATTTCTAGATTTCATTCTTATTGATTTTTCTAGATTTTGTTGTTTTCCATATGTTCACCATAATGTTGTACTTGGAGTTATATGTTTATATATATAGCCTATGTGCTATTCGATGATTTTCACATGGTGAATTTATTATGTGGTTGTTGGGACCTTACATGTCCTCATTGGTGCTATGATGCGGTTTCCATCTTGTTGTTTTGTTGTTGATTGAGATTTTATATATGGCTTAGCCATGGAGCAGAGCTTACTATTGTTGATGGAAGCCTTTTATTATGTCGATGTTGAAGCCAATGATATGAGGCATTTATACATGATTTAATCGTTGTTGTTGTTGTTACCCCTTTTTATGAGAATTTTGTATGATATTCTAGTTGTTATCATCTCGTGAATTATGAGATGACATACGTTGTTGTTGTTTCTTCTCTATTGAGAAGAATTATTATTTATTATCCTTATACTTCACCTACCATTCTCTAATCAGTTTATTTAAGCTAGACTGACCCGTGTATTTTATGTACTCGGGTCAGACCGAGTTGTTTCAGGTTAACCACCTGTTGTAGATTCCCATGTAGCTGCTTTCGCTATGGTCCACTTTGCTTTGTGTTGGATGCGAGTCCACCTTTTGTGTTGTCGTTTAGCTATCGTTTTGTGTACTCTGATCTATCTATATTCCTTTGAGACATGATGTATATATGTGTGGTCTGTGTTACCATTCACTTATGTATCACTATGTAGTGTACTGACGATGTATCTGTATATATGTGTGTCTGATGTTCTATGATATGTTGTATATTTGTTGTTGTTGTATTTTGTTTTGAATAGATCCATTAGTCACTAAAGTTTTATGTTAAAAATTTATTGGGTAAGTCGATCAAGAAAAAGGTAAAGAGGAAAAAAAAATGGGTTTACCCAATCGACGTATCCAATACTTGTTTAAGACAAAGTTTACGGATGGTCGCTCCTAACCAGCCATATTCTCTGGACTAGCAGACAGTATTACTTCGTAATACCCTTTGTTATTGTGGGTCTCGGGATCGGGCGTTATATTTATGACACAAATTTGTGTAGAGAATTTATTTTCATTTATTGCGTGTTAATCAAATCTTTAAAGGATATTAATTTCGGTATGTATAGGGTTAACAAAATTAATTAAGTGAACGATTGTAACGACCCGATATTTTCAACCATTCGCATCCGCACATGTCGGACTTGAATTGCTCAAAATACCACGTTGTAAATAAAATTTGGCAAATCTGAGAATATATAGTAAATACATAATCACAGATCACAGACACAGAGTATTTAATAATGCAGCAGAATTTAAAAGAAATAGTAGTTCATGAAGCTACTATATAAATATAAGATACATCAGAGTTAAACATGATACAACAAAAAGTAACAAGATACATCAGGTACAAATCAGAATACATCACTGAAATCACTGGATACAGAAAGCAAAATAGATGGCTGGATCTTCAAGGAAAGCTCCAACTCCAAAGGTGAATCTTGAATGCTAACTCACTCAATCTGACTCGAGCGTAAAGCAAAATACAAAACACTCGAGTCAGGACATAAATACTTATGAACTGTAAATAAACTCAAGTGAACAGTAACAAAAATGCATCAGTAACTTAAAGTATGCTTGGGATCGCTCATCCTTTAAGGATCCGTTAAACTATTTACTATGTAGTAATATTGCGCTACTATAATAATGTCTACAGTAAAATAAACATACTTTTAAATAGCGTTCCGGGCTACCCATATCACCCTTCACACATAATAGTCCCAGTAGTCCATCCAATATCATGCCATCTCTACTCTGGGTGACTGTCAGAGGATACCACACGGGCTACGGGAGAAAAACAAACTCGTAGTAAAGGCTCGATATGGTAGGTGACACGGCACACAAGGCAATGCCAGGGTAGATATACCAATTACGCACACGGGCTGGTGGTAACGCAGCAGCCACATACGCCTACCACGGAACACACTCCCAATCAAAATCGGAGGATGGCCATCTTAATCAATCACCAGTAAGAGTATAGCATCGAAGGAATGTGTCCGACCAGAGGTGCTACCTCCTTTGGCCCGAGATTGCTCCTGTTTTAGCCACCTTATGCCAACTCACGGGAGTTGGGTCCACGTAATATACCTCAAGAACGTCACCACCATCCTACTTCATTCTGGAATCTTCACCGCGTACACGGTTGTTAAAGTGGTTTTCGGAGTTGGCAGAGAGTATGACAACTTTCGATCCCGGTCTCTTTAACAACCAAACATTATTATAACGCTGTGGTCATTTCAAAATAGTTTATATTTCAAAAGGATCAAATCATTTCATTTCAAAACTATATTCCTTTCAAAATAGTTTACGCCTCGAAACCAAAACCATTTTTATTTCAAAACTATTTATTCAATCAAAATAGTTTATATTCGAAACCAAAATCATTTTTATTTCAAAACTATATTCAAATCAAAATAGTTTATACTTTATCATTTCCATCTCAAACCTATATTCACTTCCAAAAATCATAATACTTTCAAAGTTATAACTCTTTCGAAACCAAAATACTTGAAATCATTACATTTGAAAATCATAACATTCTGTAATCATACATTTGAAATCATGAAACATTCATTTAATTCTTTACATTTTACAAATTTATTTCCAATTTAATTCAAAATTTCAAATTTCCAATTTAATTCAAATCAAACCATCAATTTCAATTCAATTCAGTTTTCTAACAAAACATTTCAAATCTTATAAATTTCAAATATAGATTTGATCTACAAAATAAGCTATCCAATTTTAATATGTTTCCAAACCTTAATATCCCACATTTCAAAACTAAACTTTATAATTCCATATATTCATATCTCAAATCTAATTTCATTATTATGTAGTTTTGAAATATTCATTTCATAAATCCAATATTATTAAAATAAACTTAAATTACAATTAAACCAAATATCTTTTCATACAAATATAAACTTCAAATATTCCTTTATCAAATAAAGCAAAATCAAATATCATTCAACATTCACATTCTTTATTAAAATAAAGATCAAATCATTTCCACACCATTTCAAAATCATTAAAATATTACATCCTTTCAAAACTTCATAATCAAATCATTATTTGAATTCAAATTCAAATATTCAAAGTTAAATATCATTTAAAAATCAAATATGTCATTCATTTATTATTTCAAACATCATTACCAAAAATACATTCCAAAATTCCATTCAAAATTCATTTATTATATTACATTTCATTCCGTTTAACACATAACTAAGTAAACTTTATTTAAATTCAAATTCAGTTTAAATTCCTTAAAAATTCTAATTTAAATATTCAAAACTTCTAAAATTTCACAGATAATCCATTTCAAAAGTTAAATTATTTAACACTTTAAAATATAGCCCAAACAGTGTTAAAATCTATAACATTTCAAAACATTGTCAAATTATAGCAACGACAGCATTTATAAAGTGCTATCGTAGCTTATATTTTCCAAAATGGTTTATTTCAAGAATAGAGACATTTATAAAATGTCGTAATAGATATTTAGTTATTTCAACATTGTTAGATTCAAAACAATAGCATTAAAATGCTGTCAAAAGACTAAAGCATTTTGAAAATGCTATAAAATTCCAGGTTTCATTTTAGCTTTTCAAAAATAATAATAAAACTCCAAATTTTTATTATTACAACTTAAAAATCATATTTCTAGACTTCAAAATTTCACATTTAAAATCATTTTAACATATGATTTAACACAATAAAATTTTAAGATCAAATATTCAATTTTGCAAACTCCATTCATTTATTAAGTCAAAATTCACAGTTTATTAATTTATAAATTTAATAAACTTAAAATTTTACTTCAAATATCATTTCAAAACTTTAAATTTAATTTTCATTATTTATTTACATCCTAAAATAAAATTTAAAGTCAAACGTCACATTTACTCCAAATTTACATACTTGAATTCACTTAAATTCACAATTTCAAGATTTAATATTTAACTTTCTTAAAACCATAATATATATATTTTAAATCAAAATTTCATACTTTTGAAAATACATATTTAAAAAAAAATCATTTAAAAATATAACACGGGGTCTGTATATAATTTTCTAACCTAGGTCAAGTGATACGGATATATATCATTTCAATCCGTAATTTACAAAGAAAACCGGGTTTTATCATCACAAACCCGCAATCCCAAGCCAAATAAAATACAATAAAAATCGCTCAGGCCTATCATTTCAGCGCATAACGATTTTTCCCTATTCTAAAGTCCATTCGGATATGTATCATTTCAACCCATAGTGATTCTATTCTAACAGGGAACTTGCAGTGTGAACAAATGCATAAACAATATAAACAATGTCAATGTCACAATATAATGTCATATATCAGATGTCAGGTGATAATTAACAGTTTTAACACGGTAATAGCATGGTATAGCATATCATATGATCAACATTAACTTGCATAACATTTTATATTACTAAACACTTGTCATCAATTCACTATTTCATAAGTATAAATGTCAGAGTGAGAAAGACTCACCTTTTCAAGCTGAAGACCACTACGACATACAAACATGATTCCAAGGGCACGACAAGCACGACAATGGATTAAAATAAGTGGAGAGAGCCTAGATGATCATCTTGTAACAATCCAATAAACACAAACAAGACAATGCAACACATGAATATACAACACAAAACAATATTGAACAAGTTGAGATAAAAAGCAACAAAGATAAGACGGCTTAACCTTGCCTTAACCACTCCACTGCTCGACCATAGAGGATATTTTGCTTGGCCATTGATGTGTGTTTGGGTCAGGTATGGTATCATATAGGTCAGATTTAGCACACCCATGCACGGCAACATGAAGTGATGTGAAGGGGTAGTGGTGATAATATGAAGCATACATAGGTTCAAGTGCAAAATAGAGTGGTTTATGCAACATTTGGCTCGGTTATGCCAAGTTTTGGGCCCGGCCCTACATACTTCAGGTATGGTCAGATCTGAAATGATGTCTAGAGGTGGTGTAGGTAGGTGGTGGTTGAGCTAGGGGTGTGGCCAAGTCAAGATATGAAGGAGATAGTGAAGATAGACTTGGCTATGCAATGTTTTCAAGGAGTGTTGCAATGTTTTATGGAGTTTTGTGGTGATGGCTTCATCCAATGGCCACGGCCTGATATGGAGGAGATGATAGGTGGTGGTTGATGCTGCTGGTGATGGTAGAGACTATGGTGGTGATGGTGGGTGGTAGAGGCCAAGCAAAGTTAGGTAGAGATCTTGGCAAAACAATGAAAAGAAGAAGGAAAAATAGGAAGAAGAAAGCCATTAGAATTTCTTTTTTTTCTCTTCAAGAGAAGTAGCCATGAGTTTTGAGATGTGAGAAGGATTTCTCATGTGAAAATGAGGAAGAATTCACGGCAATACAAAAAAAAAAATGGACGGCTACTCAAAAACGAAAGGGCAAAAGCAAGTGAAAGGTCAAAGTAAATGAAAAGTCACAGGTAATATGAAAAGGTTTGACTCTTTATATTTCTATTTCCTTTAAATTAAAATAATATATATATTTAAGTAAATAAAATATAAATCTGAACAAAATAAATTTGAAAGAGAAAATAAATAAATATATTTTAGAAAAATATAAAATAATTATGAAAATAGCACAATAATAGAAACTAGGGTGAAAAATTGTAGAAAAAAAATACAATAAGCTTTGGAACATTATAACATCACTCTAAAAATATTTTAAAAATGAAATTATATATATAACATGTCATATTACACTTATATTCTAATTAGAACAAACAAAAATATAATTTATATAAACTAAAATAAACAATTTTGTTAAATAAAACAATGTACATACAATATTGTAAAAAGCATAACTTTCACAATATTATTCGGATTTCAACGAAACGAAAAGCAGTGTTCTTGAAATTTTATTTACTTTGATAATAAAAGATAAAATTCAAATTTTCAAACTTTTAAAATTTAAATTTAAAAGTGAAAATTTGACCAGATTGACCAAAATTCACATTTTCTGGAAATATTCAATTTATGCATGTTTGAAATTCTAATCCACATCAAAATCGACATTTATATTTCAATTAACAAAATATATTAATTTTAATAAATAAAATAAAGAATTTAAATTAGGAATTTAAATTAAAATAATTAAAATATACAATTACAATAATCAGAAAATACAGGGTTGTTACACTCTCCCCCACTCAAAACTTTTCGTCCCCGAAAAGGAATGAGTTACGGGAAAGCACAAAAAAAGATAGAATGAAATAGTATTAAGACAAGATGACAAGAAGATTAAAATTATACCTGATAACTGTTGCTATAGGTAAGTTTAACAAGGTGGAGATGATCTTTCCAACATCCTCCAGAATCTAGAACACAAGCATGAGAAAAAAAATCTTTTAGAATTTGATTCACCCTTCCCGTTTAACCGACGGTCTGTGGATGGCAAGCAGTGCTTAGATTCAAAGATGAGTACCAAAGATTATTAAAGATTATAGAAAGATTTCTAAACAGACTGGTATAAGCAATAACCTCTCATTCTGTAGCAAGATAAGGGAAATTAGGACAACCAAAAGATAGTTTGAAAAACAAAATAAGATAATAAATTTGAAACCATAAAATTTCAACTTAAACTGAAAATTAATTTTACATAAGTCAAATAAATCTTAAGCATCTCTAATTTCATTATCTTATCATCCAATTATCTTAAATTAACAAATCCCTAAAATCATGTATTTGAAAAATCTTTTATCATACTCAAAATGTACCAAATAAAATTTAATTCTTCTTCATTACTAATTATAATTAAATTTATTCCTCTCAATATATTATATCACCAATGTTAAATATATTTACACTCATTATAACTGCTTTAATTTTATTCTTAGTTCCTTTAACATCATTTTATATTGTAAATTATTCCATTGCCCTTTTTCTTTATTTACCACTTTTAATCTTTTTATAACAAAAATTTAAGTTTATAACATTTGTTATAACCACTCAAATTTTATTTATAAAATCTTTCATATTATATATTATCCAATTACATATTCAACTTCTAAAATTAAGGTAAGTTATATTGTAATGAATTATGTATTATACAAATAAAACTTTCTAATTTAATCATTTCAAGCTTGAATATTTATCCAAATCTTGAAATTACACTTAAAATTATCTTTCAAGATACAATTTAGGAATAAAATTTCCGATAAATTCCAACCTATTTAGAGATAAATAAATGCACATATACTATATATATATCCATTCAAATTTAAATCATATGTCAGCATATGTTATAAATCGAGTCTATTTTAGAAATTCAAATCAATTAAATTTCCAAAACAAACTTGTAGCAAGACAACAGAACGGTCTCTTCACTTCGAAACTTGAAAATGAATGTCGGTGATGCTGCAGTCATCACCGAAGTTATTTTTCAGCGACAAAGAGAAGAGCACTAGTTTTAAACTTTAAAATTCTTTGGAAACAAATTTCTATTCCAAAATACTTTAAATAATATATCCTTTAAAACTTTAAACACCAAGTTTGAAATCCATCGGAAATTAAATTCTCAAATTCTTGTTTTACATTCATTTTAAATTTCCAAATAAATTTATAACCATGTTTTATAGTTCAATTAGATATATGAAACAATAGAAAATGATATATAAAATCAAATATTATTTCTTAACAACCAATTCAAATAAAATCCAGATAAAGATATATAATAAAGGTACAAAATTTATTTCACAAAAATTTATTTCATTACTAAATTTTAAAAACATATTGTGTCAGTTTGCTCTGTTCAAGTGTTTTGGAAATCTTATCGATGGCGTTGATCGGACGAATCGATTAGAAACCCAAATCAACATCAACAACTCAAACAACACAATATATAAAACATTTTAAATATTTGTTTACAAATACACTTCAAGAATGATTTGAAGATAAGTTAGAAACAAAGATGAGATGATTAAATAACAGAATAGGGAGATGGATGAGTTTATATAAATCGCGGGCAACCTTAACCGGGTCAACCGTGACTTAAAGAATAAGATCGATGTGGATTTCTTGGGTAAATTAACATTCGGTCTCAAGAGATAGAGTTCGGGATTATAAGGGGTACTAGCATCTAAACCGAGGATATAGAATCTCTGGTGAATCGATGCTGTTGTAAAGGAGTTTCCCCCTTTACAAATAAATTTGAGGTTGGCGAGACCGCCGACTCATTATAAAGATCATTCAAAGTGGAGTCATGGGATACTCCAGAATCAAATGAAGATGAATAGTGAGGGACACGAAATGGATTTTGAAACCGCAGGGAATGTTCCAAAATCAAAGGAATCGAGTCAAAAGGAAGGGATTCAAACTCGAATGAAAGTGATTCTGCAAATTCATTTACTCTATATGCTGAGTTTTGCCTAGAGCTACCAAAGATCTGATACCAACCGTAACGACCCGATATTTTCAACCATTCGCATCCGCACATGTCGGACTTGAATTGCTCAAAATACCGTGTTGTAAATAAAATTTGGCAAATCTCAGAATATACAGTAAATACATAATCACAGATCACAGACACAGAGTATTTAATAATGCAGCGGAATTTAAAAGAAATAGTAGTTCATGAAGCTACTATATAAAAATAAGATACATCAGAGTTAAACATGATACAAAAAAAGTAAAAAGATACATCAGGTACAAATCAGAATACATCACTGAAATCACTAGATACAGAAAGCAAAATAGATGGTTGGATCTTCAAGGAAAGCTCCAACTCCGAAGGTGAATCTTGAATGCTAACTCACTCAATCTGACTCGAGCGTAAAGCAAAATACAAAACACTCGAGTCAGGACATAAATACTTATGAACTGTAAATAAACTCAAGTGAACAGTAACAAAAATGCATCAGTAACCTAAAGGATGCTTGGGATCGCTCATCCTTTAAGGATCCGTTAAACTATTTACTATGTAGTAATATTGCGCTACTATAATAATGTCTACAGTAAAATAAACATACTTTTAAATAGCGTTCCGGGCTATCCATATCACCCTTCACACATAATAGTCCCAGTAGTCCATCCAATATCATGCCATCTCCACTCTGGGTGACTGTCAGAGGATACCACACGGGCTACGGGAGAAAAACAAACTCGTAGTAAAGGCTCGGTATGGTAGGTGACACGGCACACAAGGCAATGCCAGGGTAGATATACCAATTACGCACACGGGCTGGTGGTAACGCAGCAGCCACACACGCCCACCTCGGAACACACTCCCAATCAAAATTGGAGGATGGCCATCTAATCAATTACCAGTAAGAGTATAGTATCGAAGGAATGTGTCCGACCAGAGGTGCTACCTCCTTTGGCCCGAGATCGCTCCTGTTTTAGCCACCTTATGCCAACTCACGGGAGTTGGGTCCACGTAATATACCTCAAGAACGTCGCCACCATCCTACTTCATTCTGGAATCTTCACCGCATACACGGTTGTTAAAGTGGTTTTCAGAGTTGGCAGAGAGTATGACAACTTTCGATCCCGGTCTCTTTAACAACCAAACGTTATTATAACGCCATGGTCATTTCAAAATAGTTTATATTTCAAAAGGATCAAATCATTTCATTTCAAAACTATATTCCTTTCAAAATAGTTTACGCCTCAAAACCAAAACCATTTTTATTTCAAAACTATTTATTCAATCAAAATAGTTTATACTTCGAAACCAAAATCATTTTTATTTCAAAACTATATTCAAATCAAAATAGTTTATACTTTATCATTTCCATCTCAAACCTATATTCACTTCCAAAAATCATAATACTTTCAAAGTTATAACTCTTTCGAAACCAAAATACTTGAAATCATTACACTTTGAAAATCATAACATTCTGAAATCATACATTTGAAATCATGAAACATTCATTTAATTCTTTACATTTTACAAATTTATTTCCAATTTAATTCAAAATTTCAAATTTCCAATTTAATTCAAATCAAACCATCAATTTCAATTCAATTCAGTTTTCTAACAAAACATTTCAAATCTTATAAATTTCAAATATAGATTTGATCTACAAAATAAGCTATCCAATTTTAATATGTTTCCAAACCTTAATATCCCACATTTCAAAACTAAACTTTATAATTCCATATATTCATATCTCAAATCTAATTTCATTATTATGTAGTTTTGAAATATTCATTTCATAAATCCAATATTATTAAAATAAACTTAAATTACAATTAAACCAAATATCTTTTCATACAAATATAAACTTCAAATATTCCTTTATCAAATAAAGCAAAATCAAATATCATTCAACATTCACATTCTTTATTAAAATAAAGATCAAATCATTTCCACACCATTTCAAAATCATTAAAATATTACATCCTTTCAAAACTTCATAATCAAATCATTATTTGAATTCAAATCCAAATATTCAAAGTTAAATATCATTTAAAAATCAAATATGTCATTCATTTATTATTTCAAACATCATTACCAAAAATACATTCCAAAATTCCATTCAAAATTCATTTATTATATTACATTTCATTCCGTTTAACACATAACCAAGTAAACTTTATTTAAATTCAAATTCAATTTAAATTCCTTAAAAATTCAAATTTAAATATTCAAAACTTCTAAAATTTCACAGATAATCCATTTCAAAAGTTAAATTATTTAACACTTTAAAATATAGCCCAAACAGTGTTAAAATCTATAACATTTCAAAACATTGTCAAATTATAGCAACGACAGCATTTATAAAGTGCTATCGTAGCTTATATTTTCCAAAATGGTTCATTTCAAGAATAGAGACATTTATAAAATGTCGTAATAGATATCTAGTTATTTCAAACATTGTAAGATTCAAAACAATAGCATTAAAATGCTGTCAAAAGACTAAAGCATTTTGAAAATGCTATAAAATTCCAGGTTTCATTTTAGCTTTTCAAAAATAATAATAAAACTCCAAATTTTTATTATTACAACTTAAAAATCATATTTCTAGACTTCAAAATTCCACATTTAAAATCATTTTAACATATGATTTAACACAATAAAATTTTAAGATCAAATATTCAATTTTGCAAACTCCATTCATTTATTAAGTCAAAATTCACTTTTTATTAATTTATAAATTTAATAAACTTAAAATTTTACTTCAAGTATCATTTCAAAACTTTAAATTTAATTTCCATTATTTATGTACATCTTAAAATAAAATTTAAAGTCAAACGTCACATTTACTCCAAATTTACATACTTGAATTCACTTAAATTCACAATTTCAAGATTTAATATTTAACTTTCTTAAAACCATAATATATATATTTTAAATCAAAATTTCATACTTTTGAAAATACATATTTAAAAAAAATCATTTAAAAATATAACACGGGGTCTGTATATAATTTTCTAACCTAGGTCAAGTGATACGGATATATATCATTTCAATCCGTAATTTACAAAGAAAACCGGGTTTTATCATTTCAAACCCGCAATCCCAAGCCAAATAAAATACAATAAAAATCGCTCAGGCCTATCATTTCAGCGCATAACGATTTTTCCCTATTCTAAAGTCCATTCGGGTATGTATCATTTCAACCCATAGTGATTCTATTCTAACAGGGAACTTGCAGTGTGAATATATGCATAAACAATATAAACAATGTCAATGTCACAATATAATGTCATATATCAGATGTCAGGTGATAATTAACAGTTCTAACACGGTAATAACATGGTATAGCATATCATATGATCAACATTAACTTGCATAACATTTTATATTACTAAACACTTGTCATCAATTCACTATTTCATAAGTATAAATGTCAGAGTGAGAAAGACTCACCTTTTCAAGCTGAAGACCACTACGACATACAAACATGATTCCAAGGGCACGACAAGCACGACAATGGATTAAAATAAGTGGAGAGAGCCTAGATGATCATCTTGTAACAATCCAATAAACAAAAACAAGACAATGCAACACATGAATATACAACACAAAACAATATTGAACAAGTTGAGATAAAAAGCAACAAAGATAAGACGGCTTAACCTTGCCTTAACCACTCTACTGCTCGACCATAGAGGATATTTTGCTTGGCCATTGATGTGTGTTTGGGTCAGGTATGGTATCATATAGGTCAGATTTAGCACACCCATGCACGGCAACATGAAGTGATGTGAAGGGGTAGTGGTGATAATATGAAGCATACATAGGTTCAAGTGCAAAATAGAGTGGTTTATGCAACATTTGGCTCGGTTATGCCAAGTTTTGGGCTCGACCCTACATACTTCAGGTATGGTCAGATCTGAAATGATGTCTAGAGGTGGTGTAGGTAGGTGGTGGTTGAGCTAGGGGTGTGGCCAAGTCAAGATATGAAGGAGATAGTGAAGATAGACTTGGCTATGCAATGTTTTCAAGGAGTGTTGCAATGTTTTGTGGAGTTTTGTGGTGATGGCTTCATCCAATGGTCACGGCCTGATCTGGAGGAGGGGATAGGTGGTGGTTTCTGCTGCTGGTGATGGTAGAGAGTATGATGGTGATGGTGGGTGGTAGAGGCCAAGCAAAGTTAGGTAGAGATCTAGGCAAAACAATGAAAAGAAGAAGGAAAAATAGGTAGAAGAAAGCCATTAGAATTTCTTTTTTTTCTCTTCAAGAGAAGTAGCCATGAGTTTTGAGACGTGAGAAGGATTTCTCACGTGAAAATGAGGAAGAATTCACGGCAATACAAAAAAAATAAAAATGGACGGCTACTCAAAAACGAAAGGGCAAAAGCAAGTGAAAGGTCAAAGTAAATGAAAAGTCACAGGTAATATGAAAAGGTTTGACTCTATATATTTCTATTTCCTTTAAATTAAAATAAACCATATATATTTAAGTAAATAAAATATAAAACTGAACAAAATAAATTTGAAAGAGAAAATAGATAAATATATTTTAGAAAAATATAAAATAATTATGAAAATAGCACAGTAATAGAAACTAGGGTGAAAAATTGTAGAAAAAATACAACAAGCTGTGGAACATTATAACATCACTCTAAAAATATTTTAAAAATGAAATTATATATATAACATATCATATTACACTTATATTCTAATTAGAACAAACAAAAATATTATTTATATAAACTAAAATAAACAATTTTGTTAAATAAAACAATGTACAGACAATATTGTAAAAAACATAACTTTCACAATGTTATTCGGATTTCAACTAAACGAAAAGCAGTGTTCTTAAAATTTTATTTACTTTCATAATAAAAGATAAAATTCAAATTTTCAAACTTTTAAAATTTAAATTTAAAAGTAAAAATTTGACCAGATTGACCAAAATTCACATTTTCTGGAAATACTCAATTTATGCATGTTTGAAATTCTAATCCACATCAAAATCGACATTTATATTTCAATTAAAAATATATATTAATTTTAATAAATAAAATAAAGAATTTAAATTAGGAATTTAAATTAAAATAATTAAAATATACAATTGCAATAATCAGAAAATACAGGGTTGTTACAACGATTGTTTTTGAAATTTGAATTCTAAAAGTTTGTTTACAGTATAAAGTTGGTCTATTCATTCCCTTTCTAGTTAATAGTTGCCGCATTCTTTTCATTATTTCACCATTTGCTCCTTTACTCCCTTCCATTTACATTGTTCGAAGCTTTTTGATTTTGCAAACATGTACTACTTTTCATATTTTTAATTCTTTCATTTACCTCCTTTTAATACCTGCTATTTTTAAGAAGGTTGTTCAAATTTACTACATTTCAATACCAAGTTTGTTCATATTTACTTTCTTTTTTCGTTCATTTCCCAACTTCATTTTACTCAAACTTCATTTCATTTATTTCTAATTAATATCAGCCTCTCTTTTCAAATCTCTTTGGTCCTAAACCGAACTCTAACCTTATAAATAAGGTATGATGCAAATGAGACCCCTGCCTCTATTCTAATCTTCTTCTTTTTTTCTTTTTCTTCAACTCTCCTTATTATCTCTTATTTTAATTTTTCCATCCTCTTCAAATATTCTTTTTCTTCAAATTTTATTCTATTTCAAACTTTCTTCTTTCTTTCAAAACTTGATCTTCTCTTCCATTTTCAGTTCTTCTTATTTTAATTCTTTTCTTTTTCAATTCTTCTTTTTCAAACCTTTTAAAAATACATACTAAATACATACATACATACATATATATATTAATATAATAAGGAGGAAAATTAAAGTAAATCAAAATAAAAGAAAATTTATGGAACAAAGCTAGCAATCAAAAAGGATACTAAGGAAACATAGAGCAGAGCTATTAATTAGAAGTCTATTATTTTCAGATTCGTATAAAGGTGAGGGTTTTAACCCACTCACAACTTCTAAAATTTCTTATGTTCGTTAAATTGATTTATGACGTGATTAGAAATTTATTTATAACTGTTTGGCATATTATGAATCATCATCTCAGTTTATTTGAGTTCAATGGGATAAATAGTCATTAAATTTTTTATTGAATATAAACTGCTAGTAAATACCTATTATTTATTATCTGCTCTATATTGATGTTACTGATTGAATTAGATCATGATTGTGATAAATGTTGATGATTGATACTGGATGAATGGATGTTGTATTTTATTTATATTGTTATGAACTACAATTGTTATGGATTTTTATTTCATTTGGCATTGCGGTTTGAAATGATATATAACCATATTTATATTTTAAATTACGGATTGAAATGATAAATATCTGTATCACTTAACCATAGGATAGAAAATTATATACATACACCGTGGTCTATAAACGAAAATATTTTGAAATGATTTCTATGGTTTGGTAAAGAAATATATGGTTTTAGAAAAATATTTATTTTTATATTTTATAAATGTTATGTTATCCTTAATAGTCAGCTTTGTATAATTTGTTTTAATATAGAATAGGCTTAATAATAAGTTTGATATTTATTGGAGATAATTAGGTTAAGTATTTATATAAATTATTTTGATAGAGAGTTTTATAATAAATTAAATAAATTAAGATTGGAAGATCAATTGGAAATTTATTTGAAATTGAATATATTTAAGAATTAAACTCAATAAGTTTGATGTAAAATTTATTAAATTGGAAATTTTAAAAGGTATGGTTTTATATCTTGAGTTTGGGTTAAGGTGAATTAAACGAATATTTCACGTATAAATTAGTTGAAGGAAATATTCAATTATGTGTAATTTGAATTTATTTAATGATAATGGATTTATTACGTAAACATTTCAAATCTAAATAATAGTAATTGAATTTGATATATATGGAATTATCAAATAATTAGTTTTGAAATGGTGGAATATTTAAAGCTTTGAAATATATGGAAATTGAAATGGTTTATTTGGGGGTTCAAATCTATATTTAGAATTGATTTGTAAAATTGAAGAAGCTAATATTTAAGCCATTGAAGAGGTGTAGTTATGTTTTAAAGATATGAGTTTCGAAATTTTATGATTTTAGGGTGTTATACTTTAAGTGTTTTGATTTCGAACTGTTATAACTTCAAAAGTGCTATGATTTTTGAAAAAAGGATATATTTGGAATAAAAATGATATCATATTGATTTGGGTTTTAAAACGGAAATGATATCGTATTTATATGATTTTGAAATGGATATTATATTCTAGTTTTGAAGTATAATTATTTTTAAATGACCGCGGTGTTATAATAATGTTTGGTTGTTAAAGTGACCAGGATCGGAAGTTGTCATACTGTCTACCAACTTCGAAAACCACTTTAACAACCGTGTACGCGGTGGAGATTCCAGAATGAAGTAGGATGGTGGCGGCATTTCCTTTGAGGTATATACGTGGACCCGACTCACGTGAGTTGACATAAGATGGCTAAAACAGGAGCGATTGATGGGCTAAGAATGTAGCACCTTTTATTGGACGCACTTCTTCGATACCATTCTATTACTTTGCGATTGATTTGGGCCCGTTTTGATTTTGGGGGTGTGGATCGAGGTGGGTGGTAGTAGCTGCTATGCATTACCACTGGTCCGGAAGCGTAATTGGTATATCCACCCTAGCATTGCCTAGTTGTGTCGTGTCACCTACCCTAGCGCTCCTTATATGATTTTTTTGTACCATACCTATGGAGTGCCCTCTGACGATGCCATGTACGGGGGAGATTACGGTATTGTATAGACTATGGGAATATAAAAGTGTGTTAAGGTGGAAAATGTAAAGGCTTAACGCTATTTTCAAGTATATCATACTTTACTTTGGACACTATTATAATAGCGTATATTACTACATAGTAGATAGTTTAACAGATCCTTAGGAGGTGTGAATCCTGAACATCTCTTAAGTTACTACATTCACGTTAGACACTGGATCGGAGATGTCAAATCCCGTAAACATCTCTGACGTCGTTCCACTTACATTATTTACCGTTGATTTAACTTACATAAGATCATTTAGTTCTGACTCGAGTGTTTTGTCTTTTCAATTCGCTCGGGTCAGTCTGAGCATTACAGGATTCGAAGACCTTATTTCCAGAGGATGATGATGAAGATTTGTATTACTATTATTTATTATATTGTTCCACTGCATCACATTGTTCCGTTGCATTGTCATTTATTATTTTTGATATGTGTAACTCTGATATGTATTGTATAACTAAAATCATATATTTATAAAACAGCTTCATGAACTATTATTTGATTATTATATTTTGTCATTCCATTATGAGATTCTATTTTGTTTTATTTATTTCTCTGTTTTTCTTATTCACCCCAATAACAATCCGCCCTACTGTATGGTTTGAGTCTAACGTATGTGGTTTATCGTTGATTTAAAGCGTACAAAAAGAGTGATGTTACACCCTATGCGCGGCCTAATAGCTGATGATATTATATTAAACACATATACTGCGATATTCCTCCTCGATTATTTGGAGTGATTGATTTCCCGCATTATATAGCGGATGAGACCATATGCGCCGCATAATAGCGGATGATATTTTATAGATCCCATATACCGCGATATTCCACCTCGAAGTGGAATTAGTATTTAATTGTATGCTAACGTATGTGGATGCAGGGAAACGGGTTGGAGGGATCCAACTGGATTCCTCAAATAATTGAATTTGTTTCCATAATTGTGTGTTGATGTGTTTATAATATGCGTGTGAATATATTGTGATTGAAATCGCCGAAGGCTATAGTTTAGCCGAATATATTTTTGGTATCATAGGATACCAGAAATAGGTAAGATTGGTTTTAGAAATTTAAGTATAAAGTTTATTGTAAAAAAATATTTTTAAATGGGATAAACTTAAAAGAAGAAATTTAAGTAGATTAAGTTTTATTTTTGAAAATGAGTAAATTCCAAAATATGGGAAAAAGGTTTAATAAATGGATTTCAGGTAATATTATTTAAAGGTTGACGAATTTAGTTTAAAATATGGATTTTAAATAGTTTAGAAGAGATAAAGGAATTTATTTTAAAAGAAAATAGATTAAGAAATAAATTTGGAAAATGATTTGGTGTTTAAAAAATAAATCTTTGGGAATCAATTTTTGAAATTAATTGGTGTTTAAAATAAATTTGGAACTCAATATGGAATTTAATTTGGTACTAAAGATGAATATTTGGAAATCGATTTGAAAATCATATATCAATGGATATTTGGAAATTTAAATTCATTATGGAAATTCACAAAGGAAAGGGAATTTTTTTTAAATAAACATTTGGTTATTTTTAAAAGTGTGTAAGGAATTTACAGATTCAGAACGTAAATTTAAAATAAATCAATAAAGATTTATTAATTGATTTTGAATGAACCATTTTGAAATGGAAATTGTATTTTCCCTAGGAAGTCGAGTATGATTTTAAAGTAGCCTATAAATATATATTGAAATTTTTTAAGGATGGTTTTAGAAAGGATACTTTGGATAAATTATTTTCTTAAGCTGGTTTCAAATCTTGAAAGTACAGTTTTATTTAATTAAGTATAGAAGGGATTATTTTAAAGATTAAATTGATATTTGATTTAGAAAATAGTTATTTAAATATTTATACTCTATCTACTAATTTTAATTTAAAACTAGTTTGGACTTGAAGTTTTTATATAAGATATTGTTATAAGATTTCATAACTAATATTTTAAATAGAGTGTTCCAAAAAAGTTTTTATTTTAGATGTTTCCAAATATATGTTTTTGGATAAATGATTTAATTTTTTGAAAAGTATTTGGACTTGGCAGATTTTCAGAGGAAATGAATAAATGTTTGGAAATATAGTCCACGTAAGGAAAATGATTTGAAATTTGTTTTCAAAAGATTGAAATGTGGAAATTGATTTGAAATTGTTTTCAAATGGATGAAGTGTGAAATTATATCTTACGAAGATATGTTGAAATTAAATAATTTGGGAAAATCATTTGAAATCTAGTGATTGTTGTGAATGATGATTGATAGTTAAATAACTGACTATCAATATTGGTCTTTTTAATGGCATTTGAATTTCGATGCGATCGGGGGTCAGATTCCAAATGGGTATTCGAAAACCACATCTAACCTTTGTGATTGTAATGGTAGCTATAGTAGGCATACTATAATGGTACGTATGCTGGCTAAGATTAATATTATACTTGCAAATGTTTTCCACTATGCACTAATGATAATATTAAAAGGAATTTTGTGTATCAAGCATGTTTGACTATCATAAGGAGAAATCTCCCCCAAGTGCGTGATTGCATTGTGTGTGTGCCGGGAGGCCTTATGGTAGTTTCATTTTCCAAAAGCATGGCGAATTTCTTTTAATTTTCTTTGTGAAAATAACTGTTTTTAAGATCTCACACCAGTCCCATGACTGACTTGGAGTTTATTGTTCCATTTCTAAACTTTGAGTGTCCATAATTTCCACACGGGCAGCTTAGAGTCAGGTTATCAGTTACTCTGGAGCGAAGCCAGAAAAGAGTTGCTGTGGAGATCTGAAGGCAAGTTGAATGGCGAGACGTATCATTATACTATGTATTACCCGCTGCATTGGGATTGTTGTAAGTTTTGTTTTAATATGGATTAGTTGATGTAAATGCCTAGTGTTGGATGACGTCATTGTAAACTCTGATGTTGTATTATATTAACAAAGATGATTCTTTGTTTTAAAGATTATTCATTTATCTATTATATTTGTTCCACTACGAAATGTGAGATTCTGTTATTGTTTGTGTTTCTTCTTCTATCTTCTTCTTTAACCCTAATGGTTCGGTTTTCTGGCATTCGATTGTGCGGCATTTGATGTAGTGGACGTATTGATGTCGACTTTCGGAAATCGAAATATTGGGTCGTTACAAATTTGGTATCAGAGCAATTGGTTAGGGGACAATTTTGGCTCTGGTGAGTGTTATTCACTAGAGATAGAGTCAGTAGTACTCTAGGACGAGTTTGAGCGTAATAATAGATATGAGCACGTATTTGTTAGTGAATATAAAAAATTGTTTTGTATTGTGATGATTGGTTTATTGAGTGGTGTATGGATTCTGATCGGTATAATCAGTACAACTCTATCAATAGGGATCTCTAAACACTTGTACAGAACAATTCGACATGATATTGTTTTAAATTAGGGTAAATGAAATAATTTTACCCAAATTATTTTTGTATATGAAAAAGAAATCGTTTTTCGTAAATTATTATAGTATATGGTTGCTTGGATGTTAGGAAGTGCTAATATTAAATTATTATCATTGATTATTAAATAAGAAATCGAAATCGCAACAAAAAGTTAATAAATAAAATTCATATAACAATGGAAGTTAAGAATGTAAATTGTAAATGTGAACTGTAATTTCAAATAGAATTCCACAGAAATATTTGAAAGTGGATTGAAAATGTTGTGAAATTTGAAGTTGTGGTGAAAGGTTTAAAATCCTTTTGAATTTGAAAATGATTTTTCGTAGGCTTGGAAATTTCTTTTGAAGGGATAAAAGCTTTAAACTCTTTTCGGTCGTTGGGAAATAATTCCGATGATGATCGTGACATCATCGGTGTTCAATTCGAGTTTCCAGAAGAGGAATTGCTGCCAAATTATTTTAAAAAGGAAGTTGTTTAGGTTGGCTTTGGAAATCCAAAGGATAATTTGAATTGATTTCAAAAATGGTTTTGAAATCATTGGAAAGGCTCTGGAATCCTATATAAAATATTTATGGAATATAAATGAGTTGATAACTTATACAATTTGAATTTTGATGGAATAAATTTAACTTAAGGGTTGGAGTTAAATTAAAGTAAGTATAAGTGAATCAATTAAATGATGTAAATTTAAAGAAAAGTCTAAGGAGACAATGTGAAATGATTACTTAAATAAAATTTATTTGAAAATAATTTGGGGTAGAGACAAATGAATTGGAATTGAGTTTGAATTATGGAAATAAATTGTGAATGAACAAACAAATTTACAATTGCAATTAAATTAAAGTGAAATTGAATGTTGAAAATTTATTTCAAATTAGTAAGCAAATAGAAATGAAATTGGAATTGAATTTGATTTGTAAAGCAAAGTATTAAAATAAAATTAGTAAGTGAAATTAATTGAAGGAATGACTAAATAGATATGGTTTGAAATGAATTGAATTCAATATGTATAAACGAAAGGTCAACTGAATTCATATGGAATTTGAAATCTAGTTTACATATAAGTAGATATTAACCGAAGTGGCAAATTGAAAATAAATTTTTGAATGAACAAAATAATAAAACTGGAATTGAAACTGAATATTGAAAACCAATTTGAATTGTGTGAAATAAAATGAAGTTGTAAAATTAGTTCGAAGTGAACTAAAGATAATAAAGGTGACAAAAAAGGTTTGAGATAAAATGAATTACAATTTGTAATAAATTAGTAAATGAAACTAATTTAAAATAGTGATATGAATTAGTTGTGAGTGAAAGATAGTTAATAAAATTCAATATTTAGAAGGTAAGTTGAATCCAAATAAAATTGAAAGTGTAAATTGAATTCAAATGAAATTGAAAATATAACATTGAATGAAAATGGATATAGAAATTCAACAATGAAGTAATGATGGTATAAGAAGTAAGTATTCAAACTTTTGTAATGGAACGTGCAAAATAAATTTGAATGTTGCAATTGGATACTACTGCTAGTAGGATACGTGACGCAGCGGATAATACAAGTCGTTACCAAATGATGCAACAACAACAAAACAACGATGGAACGAAACAAAGATGAATCGATGGATTGATGATACCCAACATAAGTTCCCAAATCCGTTGTTCTCTCGAGATACCGGATTCTAGCTATCTTCAACACGTTGATCGCACATGATACCACGTTAGAAGATGTACGATTCTTCGACGTTGATCTGGCGCACGAGATTCCGTGAATCGGCTTCAAGTTCATTGATTCGAGCGCACTCGAATAACCAAATATGGAGAAAGGAGCTCACACTCAACTTCCAATTTTTAAGGAGGCACAAAGCACTCAACAAAAGTTTATTCAAAATCAACCACCTTTACAAGTGACACCAAACCCCTATTTATAGGAGTTTTCAACACAGTTCGGCCGACCTAACTCACACGGCGACCTACGATCTAACCCCAACGCGACTCAACAACATAACGACTTAAGAAGGTTACAACACACACGACCTAAGATCAACACAACTTACGACACAAGAAAAACAAGTTACAACAACACATTAATGCGACATAAGAATTTACAACATATTCAACATACGACTCATTATATACAAGCGACATTGCACAGCAACAGGAGGCCTTGAGCGACATAAGCTTCTGGGCGACTTAGCATCGAGCGACCTAAGAAGATAGCAGCTTAAGGTACAACGGCATGAGCTTGAACGACTTAAGGAATGTAGCGACCTAAGGCTTTTGTTTGTTCGTGACCTAAGCTGGAGCGACCTAAGGCATGCGGCCTATCATATGGCGCTGCATCACTTATCTTGGTAGGTCGTAAGTCGCTAGGTCGTTCGCGACTCAAGGAACCTGAGCGACTTAAGGCGCAATCTGCTTTCATTGAGTTAGGTCATAATTCGTAAGGTCGGAACTCCTGTTGCGCTGTATCATCCTCCCCTGGTTGAAAGGAATTCGATCCCGAATTCACACTTTCCTCTTCTTCGACAAGCTTAATGCTCATGATATGGAATCAAATGTTTGTCGTTGAAAACATCGGCAGTATGGACATGATCCGGAAGTCTTAACCGATAAGCATTATCATTAATCTTCTTCAATATTTCTACTGGACCAATCTTTCGAGCTTTCAATTTGTTGTAAGTTCCAACTGGAAAACGATCTTTCGTCAATACTGCGTAAACAAAATCACCCACTTTGAAGTCCATACTCCTTCGCTTCTTATCTGCCAGTTACTTATACTTCTCATTTGACTTAAGCAATTGTTCATGAACAATCCTGTGACACTCCTGCAACTCATTCACGAAATCAGAAGCTCGTTTGACAACCCCTTTCTGAAGTAGAACTGTCAACAAATCCAACGTTCCCTTCAGAATTGCTGAATATACTACTTGAAATGGACTGAATCCAGTACTTCGATTAATGGCATGGTTATGTGCGAATTCTGCCTGACATAACTTCACATCCCAGCTCTTCAAATTATCCTTCACAAGACATCTCAACAAGTTTCCCAAAGATATGTTCACCACTTCCGTTTGCCCATCCGTTTGTGGATGATAGGCGCTACTAAAATTCATCTTAGTCCCAACCATCTTCCACATAATCAACCAAAAATGACTTAGAAATCGAGTATCCTGGTCAGAAACAATGGACTCAGGTAGCCCATGTAGTCGATAAACCTCTTTGAAGAACAATTGAGCAACACAGACTGCATCGGCGGTCTTTTTACAAGCTATGAAATGGCTATCTTTGAAAATCTATCAACCAAAACATATATAGAATCGTTCCCTCATTGAGTTCTTGACAAACCCAAAACAAAGTCCATGCTAATATCAATCCATGGTCTAGTAGGCACGGGAAATGGCATATACAATCCTGCATTCGTAGCTGTCCCTTTGGAAACTTGACATATGTAACATCTCTGCACAAATCTTTCAACTTCTTTCCTCATGCAAGGCCAAAAATATGATTGAGAAATGAACTTCAAGGTGCGATCTCTTCCCACATGACCTTCTTCATGCAATTCCTTCACAATCTTCATTCGTAAACTGCACTCTGGTATACACAACCGATTTCCTTTGAACAGAAAACCATCTACCAACACATACTCATCCGTCTTCCCTTTCTCAACTTCATCTACAATCTGAGCAAATTAAGGATCCTCAACAAACAATTCTGGAAGTACATCAAACCCCGTTACTTCAACTCTCGTCGTAGTCAACAAATGATTTCTTCTACTCAATGCATCTGCCACTTGATTTGTAACTCCCGACTTATGTTTTACAACAAATGTAAACTGTTGCAAGTATGCGATCCATGATGCATGCCCGGTTGCAATCTTATCCTGTCCTTGCAAATGTTTCAATGCTTTATGGTCAGTATACAACACAAACTCTTTATAAAACAAGTAGTGTCTCCAATGCTTTATGGCTTGGACAATTGCATAGTACTCCAAGTCATAGGTACTGTATTTTGTCTTGGCTCCAGAAAGTTTCTTGCTAAAATAAGCAATTGGATGACCCCTTTGACTCAACACTCCACCAATTCCAACTTTAGTTGCATCAGTATCCAGCTCAAAGAGTAACTGAAAGTCCGAATATCTAAGAATCGATGTTGTAGTCAAAAGTGTCTTGATCTGTTAGAAAGCAGAATCAGCCTCTTCAGTACACACAAACTGCTTCCCTTTCATACAATCTGTCACCGGTTCCATCACGCTACTGAAATGTGGAATAAACCTTCGGTAGAATAATGCTAACCCATGGAAACTTCTAACTTCAGTTATAGTCCTGGGTTCTGGCCAATCCTTGATTGCTTCAACTTTACCTTGATCCACATGGATGCCTTCCTTGGACAACACATGCCCTAAGAACAAAACACTGTGTGTCATGAATATGCACTTCTTTGTTTCCGCGTAAAATTGCTCTTGACGAAGTATCATCAACACTTCCCGCAAGTGCTGTAGATGTTCTTCTGCGCTTCCACTGTATATCAGTATATCATCGAAGTATACCACTATGAACTTTCCAATAAATGGTCGAAAGATCTGATTCATCACTCGCATAAAAGTACTAGGTGCATTCGAAAGACCAAATGGCATGACCAGCCATTCAGACAACCCCTCCCGTGTCCTGAAGGCTGTCTTCCATTCATCCCCTGGTCGAATTCGAATCTGATGAAACCCACTCTTTAGATCAATTTTTGAAAAGATAGCAGCTCCACTCAGCTGATCTAACAAGTTGTCCAATCGTGGCATTGGAAATCTGTACCTCACTGTAATCTTGTTTAGTGCTCGACTATCTGTGCACCTTCTCCAAGTTCCATCTTTCTTTGGCACTAATAAAGCTAGTACTGCACAAGGACTTAAACTTTCTTATACGCGCCCTTGTTCAAGTAACTCCTCCACCTGCCTTCTCAACTCTTCGTGCTCCTTTGACTCATTCTATAATGCAGTTTATGTGGTAGCACAGCTCCCGATATAAGATCAATCTGATGCTGTATGTCTCTCAACGGTGGTAACTCTTTTGGTAATTCTTCAGGAAATACATCTTCAAATTCCTTCAACACTGGCTTAACTTCCTCAGGAATTTCAACCGTCTCACTACTTTCACGTCCAATCAACAGAAATACTTCAGGCCCATCCTTTACTTCTTTGACAAACTCCTTCAAAGATAACAGAGTCTTTAGTTCCTCGATTTCCTCCAACTTGCTTTCATTTTGTTGTTGCTTTTTAGGAGCTAAAGTGATTCTAGTGCCCTCGAACATGAAACTATAGCAGTTAGTCCTACCATCGTGTTGCACGACTCTATCGAATTGTCATGGTCTCCCCAACAACAAATGAGATACATCCATATCTACCACATCACAACAAATTTCATCCTTATACTTCTTTTCGATGGAAAAAGTTACACAAGCTCTTCGATTAACCTTTACTTCCCCACCTTTCCTCAACCAAGCAAATTTGTAGGGTTTGGGGTGCTTCTCTATCTTTAACGCTAACTTCTTTACAGCTTCTATAGAGATGATGTTGTCACAACTTCCTGCATCAATTACAAATTTACAAACCCTTCCCAAAATAGTGCATGTCGACTGAAAAATATTACTCCACAACCAACTAGTCTCCTCTTCCTGCTTTGGCGTCAAGCAAGATCTCCTCATCATTAAAGAATATCCCTCGTCTCCCATCAATAATTCATCTTCCTCCTCAACTTGCAGTGAATTGGAACATTCTATTTCGGCATCCTCATCCTCAATCTCAGCAACCATCACTCATTTCTTAGGCCTCGGGCATTCATTGCTCTTATGACCAAACTCCTGACGGTTATAACACTGGTAATTGTTGTTGACCTTGGTCTTAGCAACTTCATTGACAACCAGTTCACTAATAGCCTTGGAAACGTTAGTGTTGCTACTAGACCCTTCCACCAGATTGATCGAACTTGTAAGCACGCCACCTCCTCTTCTACCTTGCTTCTCCCAAGATAGAGCCTTCTGGTGTGCTTTAGCAACGGATCTTGGATCAAACATATTTACCATACCCTGAATTTGCATTCGCAATCCTATAACAAATCTAGATGTCAACTGTTCCTCCATTTCCATGATATCGTTTCTAGTAATCAGTTGATAAAACTCATCTGCATAATCATTTACCGACTTCGTCCCTTGTCTCAAATTCTGTAAGCGCTGATACATAAGAGACTGATAATTATAAGGCAAGAAAGTAGCCTTCATCAACTTCTTCATCTTTTCCCATGAAACAACCTTCGACTTTCCCATTCTCTCCCGTGTAAGTTTAGTTTGTTGCCACCATGCCATAGCCCTTCCCCTCAATCGTGTAGCAACCAACTTAATTCTATGATGCTCGGGTACTTCCTTGAAGTCAAAATTTTCTTCAACATTTGATAACCAATCCAAAAACTTTTTCGCTGTCATTCCTCCTTTGAATTCAGGAATTTCTGTTTTCATCCCCGACTCCCATCGACGATCATCTTCTACATCTCGATATTGACTTCGTACTTGGACTCGATCTCGATAATGAATACTACCTTTATCACCATCTTCATCATAATCAAATGTACTTCGATATCGATCTCGACCATCAACATCTCTTCGATCACGCATATCTCTTCTGCTATGTCTTTCAGCATCACGATATGCCTCATCTCCAAACTCACGTGGAGTTCTTCTCACTTCATTTCTGTACTCATGGTGTTCTCGCCTCAATGAAACTGTTGCTTCTCTCCTATCTCGATAAGATTGTGGTGACATTCTTCTTTCTCCAGAAACTGATGGCCAAACTCGGTTTCCACCATGGCTCGAAACTGGTGAAGTTCTCCTTTGACTTTGGTTCATGTCTTTCATCAACTTCTCTAACTTCCCAATACCTTCGTTGAACTTCTCATTGATACGCTGCTCCATCTGTTCAGCCTCTTGTCATCGATAAACATCTGTAACATTCTGATGACGATTAGCATGTCTCGGTGGCATGATCATCAAACAATCTCCAAACTAACTTTAACTCGGATTCAACATAGCTCGGCTTGGCTGAAACTGTAACTCTCGGCCTTGATCAAACTTTGCACAAACCAACACTCTGATGCGGCTCCTACACTTCCTCTTAACTCCAACAGGCTCGGCTTAGCTATGATTTGCTAAGTTTAGGCTTAGATACCAAATTGACGCAGCGGATAATACAAGTCGTTACCAAATGATGCTACAACAACAAAACAACGATGGAACGAAACAAAGATGAATCGATGGATTGATGATACCCAAGATAAGTGCCCAATTCCGTTGATCTCTCGAGATACCGGATTCTAGCTATCTTCAACACGTTGATCACGCACGATACCGCGTTAGTAGATCTACGATTCTTCGATGTTGATCTCGCATACGAGATTCCGTGAATCGACTTCAAGTTCGTTGATTCGAGCGCACTCGAATAACCGAAGATGGAGAAAGGAGCTCACACTCAACTTCCAATTTTTAAAGAGGCACAAAGCACTCAACAAAAGTTCATTCAAAATCAACCACCTTTACAAGTGACACCAAACCCCTATTTATAGGAGTTTTCAACATAGTTCGGCCAACCTAACTCACACGGCGACCTACGATCGAACCCCAACGCAACTCAACAACATAACGACTTAAGAAGTTTACAACACACACGATCTAAGATCAACACGACTTACGACATAAGAAAAACAAGTTACAACAACACATCAATGCGACATAAGAATTTACAACTTATTCAACATACGACTCAATATATACAAGCGACATAGCACAGCAACAGGAGGCCTTGAGCGGCATAAGCTTCTGGGTGACTTAGCATTGAGCGACCTAAGAAGATAGCAGCTTAAGGTACAACGGCATAAGCTTGAACGACTTAAGGAATGTAGCGACCTAAGGCTTTAGTTTGTTCGAGACCTAAGCTGGAGAGACCTAAGGAAAGCGGCCAATCACATGGCGCTGCATCACTTATCTTGGTAGGTCGTAAGTCGCTAGGTCGTTCGCGACTCAAGGAACCCGAGCGACTCAAGGCGCAATCTGCTTTCACTGAGTTAGGTCGTAATTCGTTAGGTCGGAACTCCTATTGCGCTGCATCAATACGTAGGTGATTTAAATGCAAAGGGAATTGGGTTTGATTTTGAAGATAATTTAAATTGCTCGAAAAAGGTATTTATTTTAGATTTCAGTATGAAATTTGATGATTTTCTTGTCTATCTACTTGGCTTTTCGTTTTCTTTTTAAATCTGGGGCCTGTGGTGCCATTTTGTAGTCGTACCGAGCTAGCCGCGTAAAGGAGACGCTGGCGAAATTTTTAGAAAATTTCTGGAGTTAGAAAAAAATTTAAGAAATTTTGGTTTATTTGAAATTTGAATATAAATTTAAATTTAAATTATTAAGAAAATAAAGTTATTTGGGAACTCTGAATGATTTTGGGAAGTTAGTTGAAATGATGGTCTTTAATAAAAAGATTTGTTTTGACAAGTTGTTAAAATTGTTTGGTTTTGGGAAAAAGATAAATGGGTTAAGTATCATTCTTCCTAATTAGTAATTTCGAGACGAAATTCTTTTAAGGGGGAAGGATGTGATGACCCTGAATTTGAACGTTTAAAATTGAAATATTGGTTGAGTTTTATTTTTTGGAGGTTGATTTACAATTGGATTTCGAACATCAGAATGAAATTGGCAATTAAAATTATTAAATTTAGCTATTGAAATTTGAGTAAAAATTCAAATCTTCAGTTTTATGCTTGTTAAAAATATTTTCAAAACTTCGAAAATTTATATTGATAATACTGAAGATAACGGAAGCTTTAGAATTGATTTTGGAAACGTTTTGTCCAGTTTTGAAATTATATCTTTAAATCGGTATTTAAAAATAGCCTTTTAAGGCACGGTCTTGGAGTTCGATGAAACAAGTTCCATTGGATTCGTAATATTGTATTATTATCGAATTTCAATTTTCGTAGCATTCGGAATTGTTGTGTGGCCGTACAATAAGCAAACACGCTGAAAATTTTATCGAAATTAAATTTAGTAACTGGTTCAAAAAGCCATCTTTTCCATATGATCGAATTTAGACTTGGAATCTTTTCCATTGCGTTCGGAATAGAGGTTTACTTATGAACACCTGGCAGCGTGCTTCGATTGGAAATCGAGATTACGAGTTGCGTAATTGTAACAATTTAGATTTAAATTTGAATTTAAAGATATTGTATATATGTGTACCGCATATAATATTATCTCACAACAAAAGTTACATGTATCCATCATTAAACCACATGTTCATCTGTTTATACCACACGTTCGAAATTTTTTACAAGCGTTCATTTTGTAGAAGAAAAAAAGGACATTATCTTCGTCCAAAAGTAAATCAAAATAATGCCAAGTGCATTCTTCGATTCCCTCTCCTATTTCATTTTCAATCGCGAGAAGAAAGAAAAAAAATTAAACTCAGATCAATTCAATAAAAAAATAGAGAGGGAACGGCATTGCGAGCTCTGCTCAAACTCGAGCTTGAGAAAAGGGGAGGAGCAGCAGCTCGTATCGATGGAAGAAGAATCATGATAAAACACGACGAGTAGATGCTCGTTTTCAAGCAAGCAGTGTGGTCTCGGGGTTCACGTGTTCGTCGATGGTGGTAGCGGAGCTCGAACACGTGACCGCGAGGCAGTGTGGCGCGCGTGGGTTTTCGGTCGCAAGCTGAAGGGGGTTCGAACGAATTTGGGTCGCGACGTCATCGCGCACGCTCAACGAGGCTTGGGTTCATCGCGATATTGGGTGTGGCGGTTCTCGAGCTCGACATAAGGGCTTTGGAGATGAGGAGGCTCAAACGCGAGGTCGGAATCGCGAGGTTGGGAATTTCGAGAGGAGTGTGGTTAGCTCGAAGCTTGCATGCTAGTTTCTTGTCGTGATCGTGAGCGAAGAGAGGATGGTAAGAAGTTAATTTGTTTTAATTAAAATTTAATCTAGGAATGATTAGTTTAATTCCAGTAAAGAAAAAAAAATTACAGTAAGGAATGAAAGTGACTACTATGTGGCTAGCTATCACTTAGGATCGTGTAATATGGAATGTAATTAAATCTAAATGTGGAAATAGATGATAATAGCAAAGTAAATAAAAATGAGCACATAAGGAATTTTTATACTGGTTCGAACTTCCCGTTCTACGCCCAGTCCCGGACTTCCCTCTGGAATTTCTAACAATAACCCTCTCTTAAACCGGATGAATAGGTATACAACACCTGAACAACCGAACATGATTTTTCCGCCTCTAAAAACCGAAAGAGGACTTTACCCGCCTGAACAACCGAACAGGACTTCAACGGTTTCAATTGAATTGCTTTGACACTTTGTGTTCTTAATAACACTGATATGTCTTTGATAGTACAACCTTCCTCTAATCTTTCCTCAAGTATATATGTGGGTATAAAGATTTAGAAAGGAAAAATATTGCTTAGAATCAAAGAATAAGTTAATTTTTTCAGAGATTCAAGCAATATACGAAAGTTATGATTGCTTTTTAGAATGCAAAGATAGTTGAAAGTAAGATCATAAAGTAATCAGAAAATTGGTGATTTGTGAAATGGATTTTGTGCGTTTATATAATAGTTAAGGAGATGCAACCGTTTATGAAGAGTTCTTGTAACGACCCGTAATTTTCATTAATTAAATTTGTCATTCTAATAAGATTTACGTAAATTTAATTTAGAAGAAATAAAGATTTTATAATTAATAATGAAGCAAATGCTGAGAATGAAATGAAACCATGGGAATATGAGGCTAAGTATTTACAGTTGAAACGAAATGACGAATAAATTGAAGTGATGTAAATTGTTATACTAGGCTAAGAGTTGCACATAAGTGAACAATGGTAAGTAGTGAATTTAGTTAATGAATTAATAATATTAAATAGTAAATTGAATTAAATCAATGTCCGGTACAATTTGAAATATTGTTTGGAATGAAAGCTTATATATTGTAAGCATTTAATTTACAAATGAAATCGGTGTATTAATTTAGTTGTAACTGAACGTAAATTAATGAAATTATGTGATAATTGATAAATGATGGCATTCATGAATGAAATAAGATTTGTAAGTAATAAAGGAATAATTGAAATAAACATTTACCAATGAAATAGTATATTGATTTATATAACTTAATAAAAGAGTTGAATTGAATCAATCTATTTAGTTGAAACTAATTAATTGGTATGCAAATTATAAATGTGTTTATAGTAAGAAATTATACTACCATGAATTGGAATTAAGATGAAATGAAAAATTCAAGTATGTGATGCAAATATATCATATATAGCAGTGGAATAAAAAAATTAGTGTTATTATAACCTAGTTGGTAAGTAACAAATTTATAACTGAATTTAAAAGAAAATAGGTGACAATGAATATAGATTGCTCATTTATTTGATGTGTTAAATAAATTTTGGTATTCAATCGCAATAAATATAAATAATTAGCTTAAACTGTTGTAAGGTCAAAATTTATTGCATACAATAAATTGGGGGATAGATTTCATTAAAGGTAATTTATTTACTACGTTAATGTAAATTAAAATAATTAGCGGTAGGTAAATGATGATTAATACCATGTTTGGAAGTTGTAATTTAGAGGATATTAAGAATTAGGAATTGAATTTTGAATTATTTGCAATACAAATAAAGAAAATGTTACGTTATTGCTAACATCATTAATTAATTGAATGAAAGTTAAATTAGTGGAATTAATGGAGATTAATTTACGTTAGGTATTTAGGGTAGTGACTAAATTTGGTAATCCATTTGCAATTAATGACAATAGTGTTGATATAAGCTAATAAGTTAAATGTCAATGCAATACCAATTAATGGATTGAATGTGATTATAAAATTGGAATTAGATAAATGCAGTAAATAATTCAGGGCAAATAAATTTATGGAACAAATGTTAAGATCTTAACCGATGGTAATTAATAATTGAAGATAATGTAAATTCCATTTATAATATGACTATGGGTGAATGAAAAGATTGTAAATCAAGATTTGTTTATTTATACGAATATAAAGAATTAAGGTAATTGAGTTTTTGCAATTAAGTAAAAATTAAACATTTATTTTTACGTTAATTGAAAATTTAGTTGAAATTGAAAAATATTTATATATGTTAATTTCATCCATTTGGCTATAATGGATTGAATAATAAGAATGAAGATTTAATTCAATGAAATTTTTGGAAACTTAATTGATAATTTCTAAATTTAATAAAAATGAAAATTTGCCACTGAAATGGGAAGTTAATCAACTTTAAATTGACCTTTAAATTGTTTAAAACATTGTAATTTGATTGAGACATATAAAGTAATAAAATTTGTCAAATTTAAGATTTTAAAAAAAAAATTGGATTTTATTAATGGATTTTTAATTTATTTAATTAATATAAAATTAGCCATTTTGGCCACTAACTCGGATTTCGACAAAACCAGTTTCATCGGATCCATAACAGTGAATTATAATAGTGTTTCAAGTTTTATAACGATCGGACTTGTCGTTTGATCGTACCGACTCGAAACGCCTTGAAATTTATGCAATTTAAATCAATCTAAATAAATTTGGAAAAATTGAATTTAGCATAACTTCTTCATACGATGGAATTTGGACGTGAAACTTTTTCCATCGTGTTTAAAATATTTTTAAACATATATTTTGATATATGGGTTGACCCAATTTCGTTCCGGAGTAGAAACGGGCTTTTCGGGCCATTTAGCGTTCAACGCGTATACCAAACCGATCCATCTATTATTTTTCAGCCTTGTCTATATATAACCCGTTATAAACCCTAGCCACTCCTTATTTTCATTTTTCTATACGTACATCTCCTTCTCAACTCCTCATTCCAATGGCAGGAAAAAAAGCCTAATCCCCAAATTCCAAAAATTAATTTCAATTTCAAAAAAAAAAATTCAGATCTGCAGCCACTTCGAGTCACGCTTTGAGTTTCAGAGGCAAAAACGTTGTATGCACTTCAGGTCAGGAAGAAAATGACCCGGGTCGCCCTGGGTAGTTTTGGCAAAAACTCCAAGCAAGCACCGGGGATTTGAGGCGGTGCACCGAAGTCGAACCCGAAGTTGACACAGGACCAGAATTTTCCTATTTTCAAATTTTCATAACTTTTGCGTACGAGCTCGGATTCACGTGCGGTTTATTTTGCTGGGATTGTATCGGAATTCCAGACATTTCGGCATTGGTTTGGACGGATTTTGAGACTGTCAAATTTTTGGGTTTAAATTGAATTTAGATTCAATTTAAATTCAAAAGGTGAGTGTTTTAACCCACTCACAACTTCTAAGTTATCTTATGTTTGTTAAATTGATTTAAGATATGAGTAGAAATTTATTTATGACTGTTTTGCATATTTTATACATCATCTCAGTTAAATCGCATTTATTTAATTTAACTGTTAATTAATTTTATTATTGCATATAAATTGATAGTTAAAATTTATTTATTTTGCATATAAACTTCTAGTTAAACAGTTATTTATTTATTTATTTATTTTGAATATAAACTGTTCGTTGATACCTGATATGTTTTATATGCTCTATTGGTGTTTGTTTAAATTGACGATGATTGAAATAAAATTGGTTGATGATTGATATTGGTGAATGGATGATGTGTTCCACATTATATAAACTGCACGTTATTATACATTCTCATTTTATTCGGGATTGCGGTTTGAAATGATATACAACCGCATCTTTATTTTTAAATTGCGGATTGAAATGATAAATATCCGTATCACTTGACCATAGGATAGAAAATTATATACAAGCACCGTGTTATATATATAAAATTATTTTTGAAATGATTTCTATGGTTTGGATAGGATGCGGTTAAATAAATATTAATTTTGATCTTATATAAAATCTAATTTTATATATACATATATTGTTAAATTATTGAATTTAAGCTATGTATGAATTGGTTAAATAGAAATAAATAAGTTGAAAAATGGAGTTTGATAATTTATATTTATGATTAAGTACAGGTTTAAGATATTGTGTATATATTGAGTTTTAAATAGTTCACATCAACTAAGATTCGAAATTTAATCGGAAATTTATTTGGAATTGGGCTTATTTAAAAATTAAACTCCACAAGTTGGTGTAAACTTATTAATCTTGGAAATTTTAAAGGTATGATATTTGTAACTGGATTTTTATTTAAGATAAATTAAATGAATAATTCTAGTATAAATAAATGGAAGAAAATATTTAGTATTAATAAATTGGGTTTTATTTTAAATGGTTATGGATCTATTATGTAAACGTTTCAAAACTAAATAATAGGACAATGAATTATTGAATAGAAATTACCAACCTTAGTTTTGAAAGTTATGAAATACTCAAAGTTTGAAAATATTTCGAAGTGTTTTATTCAAACTGAAAGTGAATATAAAGGTTATGGGTTTAGACTGAAAATAAAGTAAATAAAATTATAAAGGCGTGGAAATTATTTACTTTATAAAGAAATTTTAAATTCAACTGTTTTATTTTATATACTGTTGAATATCCAAACCATTTAAGTTTTGAAAGTTATGGTTTTAAAACTATGGATTTCGATGTATTATGTTGAAAGTTAATTTCAAATATTTGGTTTCGAGGTATTATAAATCTTAAAAGTGACATGATTTTCGAAAAGAAATATATTTGAAATAAAATGATATCATATTTATCTGGGTTTAAAAAGGAAATGATATCCTATTTATGGGTTTTGGAATGGATAATTATATTCTGGTTTTGAAAGTATAATTATTTTAAATGACTGCGGTGTTATAATAATGTTTGGTTGTTGAAGAGACAGGGATCAGAAGTTGTCATACTCTCTGCCAACTCCGAAAACCACTTTAACAACCGTGTACGCGGTGGAGATTCCGGAATGAAGTAGGATGGCGACGGTGTTTCCTTTGAGGTAAATACGTGGACCCGACTCCCGTGAGTTGGCATAAGGTGGCTAAAACCGGAGCGATTCTCGGGCCAATGAGGTCATTCCTCTGATTGGACACTCCTCTTCGATACTATACTTTGACTTTGGATTGATTCGGTGGCCACCTTTATTTTTGATTTTGGGGGAGTTTGTTCGAGGTGGGCGGTAGCTGCGCGCTGCGTGTTTCCACCAGCCTGGATGGCAATTGGTATATCTACCCTGGCATTGCCTAGTTGTGCCGTGTCACCTACCCTATCACGCCTTGTACGAGTTTGGTTTTCTCCCGTAGCCCGTGTCGTATCCTCTGGTGGCTTCCCGATCAGGAGGGACTATGACATTGGATGGACTACTAGGACTATTACGTGTTAAGGGCTATATGGGCAACCCCTTAATGCTAAGAAAAAAGTAAGTTTATTTTACAAATACACACTATTATAATAGCGAAATATACTACATAGTAAATAGTTCAACGGATCCTTAGGAGATGTAAATCCCGAGCATCTCTTGAGTTACTGCACTCATATTTATTTCTGTTAATTTAACTCACATAAGATCTTTTAGTTCTGACTCGAGTGTTTTTGTCTTTTCAAATTCGCTCAGGTCAGTCCGAGCGTTTCAGGATTTGAAGATTTTATTCTAGAGGACGAGGACGAAGATTTATAGTATTACTATCTACTATAGTATTCCACTACACTATTTAATTCCGCTGCATTGATATTTATTGGTATGTGAACTCTGATATTTATTGTATAAAGAAGAATCTAATGTTTTGTAAACAGTTTATGAACTGTATATTTATTATTATATGTTATCCTTCCGCTGTTAGATTTTGTTTAGTTTTTCTCTTCTCTGTTTTTTTCTTATTTACCCCATAACAATCCGCCCTTCCGTATGGTTTGAATTGGCACGTGTGTCGATTTAAACCGTGCGAAAAGGCGGGCCGTTACATCTGGTATCAGAGCTTTGGTTTAGCGATAAACCTTAGCTTTGTGGGGTCTGACTCTTTATCAATAGGGTAGAAACACCCTATGGGAGCCGCTGAGTGTATATATATGAGAGAGCATATTTGTTAGTGTTATAAAAGGGTTTTAATATTGTGTTAATATGTTCCATTTTGTATTTATAAATTCCGGTTGATGCATGGGACGCTGTGACATTAATAGGGATTTCTAAACACTTAATAGGACAGACCGACATAATGTTTGCTTTAATATAGGTGAATGAAATAATTTTGCCTATTATATTTTCTATATATAAAATAAAGTTTTTTTTATAAATAAGATGTATATTTGGTTGCAATATATTGGTTGTTAGGTAATAAAATTTATAAATAATAGATGAAATTAGATGGAAAATAAAATTGGAAATTTAGAACTTAAGTTCCGGGGATTTGGAAATTCTTTCAATTTATTTTGGAATATAATAATAATACTATTAGAAGTATTTTCTGATATAAATATTTCAATATAATTTGAAAGAATTGTTTGAAAAGAAATTTTGAAAAGAAATAAGTGATGTACTCCCCTCTCTGTCGCTGGAAAATAATTTCGGTGATGAGTGCACGCATCATCGACTTTCATTTTCGAGTTTCGAAGTGGGAAGGCCATTGTGGTAGTTTTACTATAGATTTATTTTGATAAGCAAAAGTGAATTTTTAATTTGTTTTAAATATAATTGGGTTTATAAGTTGTAAGTATATATATTTACCTATTATTTTTAAAATAATTTGAAATTTAACCCGGTATTTAGTTCTTAAGTTTCCACAATAAATAGTTTCAATTATTCTAGTGAAATGGAATCTAAGTAATTAATAATTGAAACCCTAAATGAAATAAGAGGTTTAATGCTAGGTTATTAATGGTATTAAATGAAATTTAAAATTGTAACCTATGAAATAAAGGATTATTATTGAACAGTAAATTTATTAAAGAAATAAGAGAAACTTGTATGATTTTAATTACATTCTTAAAAACATATATATAACTTACCAAATATTTAAAAGTTGAAATGTTTAATAAGAAAATGTAATGGAAATTATACAAGTAAAAGTATGTAATGAAAGTGTTCAATAAATCGGTTTTATTCGTAAGAAGTGATGATATCGGGATAAGTTAAGTTATAATTAAAATTTTAATATTAGTAAATATAATAAAAGGTAAGTATTACAATAGATGATTATAGACTTAATTAAACAAAATGGAAATGCTAAGAAATTGAATGGGACATGAATACTATTGATGAATGAATGTAAATAAAAGAGGCCATGCTATAATAAATGAATGAATAATTATAACAAAATAAAAGGAATTGGCATGACCTGAGCTAATGGAACTGAATAATTGTAAGTAATAAGTAAAAATAAATGAAGCAAACATTTAATGAGTAAATGTAAATTTAAAAGATAAATCACTGTATAAATAAAAAGAAAATCAAACAACAAAGGTATGAAAGGAAATTAATAATAAGTTAAGTTGATTGTTGTTTGGATTTGTTGTTGTTTAGCTGATGGTTATTTGGGCAAGGATACTTTAAAATTGGATTAGGATAAATGAATAATCTATTTAGTTTTATCTAAGACTGTTGAGTAAATGATGCGCTAGTAGTTTATTCTTCATTCCGTACAATTTAAAAGTTTTGAACCCGAACAACTATTTGTTTGTTTGATTGAATGGTTGCTTTGTATTGGTTGTGTATGCTGTTTGTTGAAATTGATGGTTGTTGTATTGATTTGTTGTTAGTGATTGAAACCACTTAAATATTTCACTTTATATAAATTGTTAACCCTTTGGATTTTATAAGTGAAATGCAGGTTATGGAAGCAATGGCTACTACTTTTAGTTCCATAAATTAAGCGTAAATTGCCCGACATATAGGTACGTTTCGGATTACGGTTTATAGCGCTATTTTATATATTTTCCCGTGTTGGGATATTATATTTTGGATATTATATGGGATATTTTGATATATTTGATATTATATTTTCTCCCGAGCCTCCCCATACAAAGGAGACTCTGCCAAAATTTTCCGTAAACTTTGGACTTAGAAAATATTTTGAAAATGTTTTCCAAACTTTATTAGTTTGAGTATAAAAAAAATTAATGATTATAAATTAGTATATTTTATCTAAATTAATTTTGTAAATTTATTTGTTTATAAATTTAATATTTGATATGATATTGATTTCTTAATTCTTCTTTTCCCTTCTTTTTCCTTTTCGGGGACGAAAAGTTTGGAGTGGGGAAGAGTGTAACGACCCGTAATTTTCATCAATTAAATTTGTCATTTTAAAAAGATTTACGTAAATTTAATTTAGAAGAAATAAAGATTTTATAATTAATAATGAAGCAAATGCTGAGAATAAAATGAAATCATGGGAATATAAGGCTAAGTATTTACAGTTGAAACAAAATGACGAATAAATTGAAGTGATGTAAATTGTTATACTAGGCTAAGAGTTGCATATAAGAGAACAAAGGTAAATAGTGAATTCAGTTAATGAATTAATAATATTAAATAGTAAATTGAATAAAATCAATGCCCGATACAATTTGAAATATTGTTTGGAATGAAAGCTTATAAATTGTAAGCATTTAATTTACAAATGAAATCAGTGTATTAATTTAGTTGTAACTAAATGTAAATTAATGAAATTATGTAATAATTGATAAATGATGGCATTCATGAATGAAATAAGATTTGTAAGTAATAAAGGAATAATTGAAATAAACATTTACCAATGAAATAGTATATTGATTTATATAGACTTAATAAAAGAGTTGAATTGAATCAATCTATTTAGTTGAAACTAATTAATTGGTATGCAAATTATAAATGGGTTTATAGTAAGAAATTATACTACCGTGAATTGGAATTAAGATGAAATGAAAAATTCAAATATGTGATGCAAATATATCATATATAGCAGTGGAATAAAAAATTAGTGTTATTATAACCTGGTTGGTAAGTAACAAACTTATAACTGAATTTAAAAGAAAATAGGTGACAATGAATATAGATTGTTCATTTATTTGATGTGTTGAATAAATTTTGGTATTCAATCGCAATAAATATAAATAATTAATTGAAACTGTTGTAAGGTCAGAATTTATTGCATATAATAAATTGGGGGATAGATTTCATTAAAGGTAATTTATTTATTATGTTAATGTAAATTAAAATAATTAGAGGTACGTAAATGATGATTAATACCATGTTTGGAAGTTGTAATTTAGAGGATATTAAGAATTAGGAATTGAATTTTGAATTATTTGCAATACAAATAAAGAAAATGTTACGTTATTGCTAACATCATTAATTAACTGAATGAAAGTTAAATCAGTGGAATTAATGGAGATTAATTTACGTTAGGTATTTAGGGTAGTGACTAAATTTGGTAATCCATTTGCAATTAATGACAATAGTGTTGATATAAGCTAATAAGTTAAATGTCAATGCAATACCAATTAATGGATTGAATGTGATTATGAAATTGGAATTAGATAAATGCAGTAAATAATTCAGGGCAAATAAATTTATGGAACAAAAGTTAAGATCTTAACTGCTGGTAATTAATAATTGAAGATAATGTAAATTCCATTTATAATATGACTATGGGTGAATGAAAAGATTGTAAATCAAGATTTTTTTATTTATAGGAATACAAAGAATTAAGGTAATTGAGTTTTTGCAATTAAGTAAAAATTAAACATTTATTTTTACGTTAATTGAAAATTTAGTTGAAATTGAAAAAATTTATATATGTTAATTTCATCCATTTGGATATAATGGATTGAATAATAAGAATAAAGATTTAATTCAATGAAATTTTTGGAAACTTAATTGATAATTTCTAAATTTAATAAAAATAAAAATTTCACACTGAAATGGGAAGTTAATCAACTTTAAATTGTTTAAAACATTGTAATTTGATTGATACATATAAAGGTAATATAATTTGCAAATTTAAGATTTTAAAAAATGGATTTTATTAATGAATTTTTAATTTATTTAATTTATATAAAATTAGCCATTTTGGCCACTGACTCGGATTTCGACGAAACCAGTTTCATCGGATCCGTAACAGTGAATTATAATAGTGTTTCAAGTTTCATAAGGATCGGACTTGTCGTTTGATCGTACCGACTCGAAACGCCTTGAAATTTATGCAATTCCAATCAATCTAAATAAATTTAGAAAAATTGAATTTAGCATAACTTCTTCATATGATGGAATTTGGACGTGAAACTTTTTCCATCGCGTTTAAAATATTTTAAACATATATTTTGATATATGGGTTGACCCAATTTCATTCCGGAGTAGAAACGGGCTTTTCGGGCCATTTAGCGTTCAACGCGTATACCAATCTGATCCATCTATTATTTTTCAGCCTTGTCTATAAATAACCCGTTATAAACCCTAGCCACTCCTTATTTTCATTTTTCTATATGTACATCTCCTTATCAACTCCACATTCCAATGGCAGAGAAAAGCCTATTCCCAAATTCCAAAAATTAATTTCAATTTCAAAAAAAAAAGGGGATCTGCAGCCACTTCGAGTCACGCTTCGAGTTTCAGAGGCAAAAACGCTGTATCTACTTCGGGTCAGGAAGAAAATGACCGGGGTCGCTCCGGATCATTTTGGCAAAAACTCCAAGCAAGCACCGGGGATTTGTGGCGACGCACCGAAGTCGAACCCGAAGTTAACACAGGACCAGAAATTTTCAATTTTCAAATTTTCATAACTTTTGCGTACGAGCTCGGATTCACGCGCAGTTTATTTTGCTGAGATTGTATCGGAGTTTCAGACATTTTGGCGTTGGTTTGGACGGATTTGGAGACTGTCAAATTTTTGGGTTTAAATTGAATTTAGATTCAATTTAAATTCAAAAGGTGAGTGTTTTAACCCACTCACAACTTCTAAGTTATCTTATGTTTGTTAAATTGATTTAAGATATGAGTAGAAATTTATTTATTACTGGTTTACATATTTTATTCATCGTCTCAGTTAAATTGCATTTATTTAATTTAACTGTTAATTAATTTTATTATTGCATATAAATTGACAGTTACAATTTATTTATTTTGCATATAAACTTCTAGTTAAACAGTTACTTGTTTATTTATTTTGAATATAAACTGTTCGTTGATACCTGATATGTTTTATATGCTCTATTGATGTTTGTTTAAATTGACGATGATTGAAATAAAATTGGTTGATGATTGATATTGGGTGAATGGATGATGTGTTCCATATTATATAAACTGCAAGTTATTATACATTCTTATTTCATTTGGGATTGCGGTTTGAAATGATATACAACCGCATTTTTATTTTTAAATTGCGGATTGAAATGATAAATATCCGTATCACTTGACCATAGGATAGAAAATTATATACAGGCTCCGCGGTATATATAAAAAAATTATTTTTGAAATGATTTCTATGGTTTGGATAGGATGTAGTTAAATAAATATTAATTTTGATCTTATATAAAATCTTATTTTATATATACATATATTGTTAAATTATTGAATTTAAGCTATGTATGAATTGGTTAAATGGAAATAAATAAGTTGAAAAATGGAGTTTGATAATTTATATTTATGATTAAGTACAGGTTTAAGATATTGTGTATATATAGAGTTTTAAATAGTTCACATTTAAGATTGGAAATTTAATTGGAAATTTATTTGGAATTAGGCTTATTTAAAAATTAAACTCCACAAGTTGGTGTAAACTTATTAATCTTGGAAATTTTAAAGGTATGATATTTATAACTGGATTTTTATTCAAGATAAATTAAATGAATAATTCTAGTATAAATAAATGGAAGAAAATATTTAGTGTTAATAAATTGGGTTTTATTTTAAATGGTTATGGATCTATTATGTAAACGTTTCAAAACTAAATAATAGGACAATGAATTGTTGAATAGAAATTCCCAACCTTAGTTTTGAAAGCTATGAAATACTCAAATTTTGAAAATATTTCGAAGTGTTTTATTCAAACTGAAAGTGAATCTAAAGGTTATGGGTTTAGACTGAATATAAAGTAAACAAAATTGTAAAGGCGTGGAAATTATTTACTTTATAAAGAAATTTTAAATTCAACTGTTTTATTTTATACACTGTTGAATATCCAAACCATTTAAGTTTTGAAAGTTATGGTTTTAAAATTATAGATTTCGAAGTATTATGTTGACAGTTAATTTCAAATATTTGGTTTTGAGGTATTATAAATCTTAAAGTGGCATGATTTTGGAAAAGAAATATATTTGAAATAAAATGATATCATATTTATTTGGGTTTTAAAAGGAAATGATATCGTATTTATGGGTTTTGGAATGGATAATTATATTCTGGTTTTGAAAGTATAATTATTATAAATGACCGCGGTGTTATAATAACGTTTGGTTGTTGAAGAGACCGGGATCGGAAGTTGTCATACTCTCTGCCAACTTCGAAAACCACTTTAACAACCGTGTACGCGGTGGAGATTCCAGAATGAAGTAGGATGGCGGCGACGTTTCCTTTGAGGTAAATACGTGGACCCGACTCCCGTGAGTTGGCGTAAGGTGGCTAAAACAGGAGCGATTCTCGGGCCAATGAGGTCATTCCTCTGATCGGACACTCCTCTTCGATACTATACTTTGACTTTGGATTGATTCGGTGGCCACCTTTATTTTTGATTTTGGGGGAGTTTGTTCGAGGTGGGCGATAGCTGCATGCTGCGCATTTCCACCAGCCCGGATAGCAATTGGTATGTCTACTCTGGCATTGCCTAGTTGTGCCGTGTCACCTACCCTATCGCGCCTTGTACGAGTTTGGTTTTCTCCCGTAGCCCGTGTGGTATCTCTGGTGGCTTCCCGATCAGGAGGGACTATGATATTGGATGGACTACTGGGACCATTACGTGTTAAGGGCTATATGGGTAACCCCTTAATGCTAAGAAAAAAGTAAGTTTATTTTACAAATAGACACTATTATAATAGCGAAATATACTACATAGTAAATAGTTCAACGGATCCTTAGGAGATGTAAATCCCGAGCATCTCTTGAGTTACTGCACTCATATTTATTTCTGTTAATTTAACTCACATAAGATCTTTTAGTTCTGACTTGAGTGTTTTTGTTTTTTCAAATTCACTCAGGTCAGTCCGAGCGTTTCAGGATTTGAAGATTTTATTCTGGAGGACGAGGACGAAAATTTATAGTATTAATATCTACTATAGTATTCCACTACACTATTTAATTCCGCTGCATTGATATTTATTAGTATGTGAACTCTGATATTTATTGTATAAAGAAGAATCTAATGTTTTGTATACAGTTTATGAACTGTATATTTATTATTATATGTTATCCTTCCGCTGTGAGATTCTGTTTAGTTTTTCTCTTCTCTGTTTTTTTCTTATTTACCCCATAACAATCCGCCCTTCCGTATGGTTTGAATAGGCACGTGTGTCGATTTAAACCGTGCGAAAAGGCGGGCCGTTACAGTTCTGATCAACAAAAGCATCCATACCTCTTCATATTAGAATGTGACTCTTGGCAAAAGGAAGTGTCTATTCAGAAAAAATAGCTGTTGAAAGAATTCAGTCGACTAACCCAAAATGATCAGTCAACTGAATATTCAAAGTTGTTTAAAATCAAAACGTTTCTGTGTACCTGTACAGGTTCAGTTGACTGGCCATATACAGTCAGTCGACCGACCTGACAGTCAAAGCATTATTTACACATTTTTTAAAAAAGTTTAAAGTTTTAAAACAACTTAACTACTTGAGGATAGATTTTAACATTTCTAAGACTAAAAAACTTCAATAGATCAACATACTATAGGTAATTTTGTAGCCATGTCTCCTTTGTAGTTTGAACGGCATAATTCCTTTTCTTTTTGTCACTTATCCATATAGTATAATTCATTGCTTTGTCATGAATCAAAATATGTGATTCAACATTCTCTCCCTTTTTGATTGATGATAACACCTGTTATATATTATACTATTTTTGAGAAATATATAACGGTGTTATATATCTCCCCCTGAATATACGATGATACTTTTAATCCCTGCATAAAATGGTTAGTTTACAAATTTCTCCCCCTTTGTCATGGACAAAAAGGAATAGATAATATATGCATAAAACTAACATAATAGAATAAAAATAAAATGCTAGATGCAATCACAGAAACAACATATTTCAAATGTTACGAATACAAACTTATAGAATGTACGAAAGAAAGAAATAACTAACTTACTACAACTAAAAAGATAATAACCTCATTCATAATCAGATTTTTTCGCCTCTTCTTCAACTTGCATTGGTCCTTTTCCTTTGGAGGAACTCCCTACAAATTGTCTACCCCCATTGCCACTTGTGCCGAATCTAGTATGTTCTTCCGATGTTGACCAAGTAAAGTGAGGGCCTAGGCATTTGCCTGGATCACGTTGAGAAGTCTCCATAGCGGTGGAAAAGGAGCATGATATTACATCCCATAAAATCCTGAAGAAACTCTTGATTTTATCAAACTTTGTGTCAATTTTCTTATCAAGATTTTAAATATGGGCATCCAAGATAACTTGATTTTTGATGATTAAATCAATAGATTCCCGAGTACTTTGGGATGGTGTTGGCATACAGATGTCATCTCATGCTTAATGTTGTTGTTGAGTAGAGGTTTCTTGGCAAGGTCGAGATTTCCATTCTTGAAATCTCATAATAGTGAGAGGTCGCGGTGGCAGTTTCATAAGGCTAATGGTGCGGCTATTCAAGGTTTTTGGAATAGAGGTATCAGATTTTGGAATTGGAACCTAGAGATTCATAAGCAACCGCATAATATGTTCACCAAAATAAATAATATTCATACGGCCTTGGTTGAATGTCAGAAATTCGCCTAGAATGAGTTTTGGCCAATTTACTTCAACTTCTCCCCAAATGGCATATAAATCTTTATAGTTGTTTGGATAGACAAGCTCGTTCGAGCCAGTGCGGGGTAGAATTGTGTGCATCAAAGCTCTATGCATTATTCTGGCACTAGGTTATAATGTAATAGACTTAAGCTCGGTCATGTCATCTTCTAGAAACCGATGACTTACTTCGTCTCTCTCGCCTACGACAGCATTCAATTCTTGTAACTCAACACCTCTTGTCGGAGTATGAAGAATATGACCGATTCTATCTAAAGAAAGAAACACTTGCTGCCTACATACAAAACTCCAAACGTAATTGTCACGATTGCATGGGTTTTGATGGCCTAAGTTCAAGTTTGCATAGAAGAGTTTCACCAATGTAGCGACCCGACTTTCCACTCTCGGAAAATCGCATCACTAATTAAGAAAGAAAGGGACAGAAGAAGAAAAGAAAGAGAAGAAAGAGAAAACAACACATCAGAATCTCACAGCGGAACGATTTAAATATAATATAGAACAAATACATAATATCATATACATCAGAGTATACAGCTAAACATCTCAATTTAGACAGTTATAACATTTCTGTCTAATACAATACAAGACATCATACAGAATAACACACAGCGGAAACTCTAACTATATCTACACACTGAAGCCTCCTGCTCCATAGCTCCTCCAGATTTCATCAAAGATAACCTGAATCACTTGACTACTCATACATAATATGAGTACCCAAGAGTTTAATAAAACAAAAAATAAACACTTGGGTCAGACAGGGGTCTGGTGTGAGTAAACGGTTTAAGATTGCTTAACTTTAGAAAATCCTATGAAAAGAAAAGGTATCACGTAAGACTTCCCACACATAAACATGGAAAAGTTTTTACCTTACGCTAACCAAAACATTTGATAGGAAATCCAGCGATATTATAATAGTGTCTAGGGGTTTCAAATAAATATGAAATAGCCGAAATTGTTACATTATTAAATTTCAGCTACTAGCCACAAAAGTGGGTAATACAAACAAAACCGTAGGGTCTCGTAGGGAAAATGGGTTTCCAACAATGGAAGGGCTACTGGGGTACCGCCCGTCACAGTACGTGGCCTAGATCACCGTACCGAGGAGTACTCCCACTCCCCTGCAACACAAGGCCGGGACCATTCCTTACTGAACAATCCCGAACAAGACCACCCCGCAGTTGGCTGCAGTTCCAACCGCCCACAAAGCCGAAATAAAAAGGGACATCTAGACAGGGATGTATCTCGCTCTCCAGTGGGATCGACCCACGAAGCCTTGCTGCACCTCCCCTGTTTTAGCCATTCCCGGTTGATGAGGCTTGAGGCTACGATTACCTTTATTGGACCAATTATCTCAGAATGCTCATCGTCCGCCTGACGATGTGATGAAAGCATTCAATCCATACAAGTTCGTTCCGGGTTCGAACGAAACCGAAGGCACTATCTCGTTGCACTCGTTTTGGAATCACCCTCAGAGTCAACGACCATAGCCTTTGCACACTAGATCTCCATCTCGAATCTATAAGCACTATTCCGTCAAACTCATTACGGAATCACCCACAGAGTTATACTGACGTATAGCCCTTACACCTCGAGTCTTCACTTGCTCCACTTAGATTAACGACCTAACGTTTAATTGGAATCGATGTGGTTTTCGGATATCCAAATATGGAAACACTATCCCGGTCTCTCCGAATGCAAACGCCATTTTAATGTCCAAGTTATACTTAAGGGATTTAAACAATAGATACTTCAGAAAATATCACTTAACATAAATGAATGATTCACATTACACAGATAGATAAGCATCTATTATCACATGCATCTATACATATCACAAAGCAGCATATAAATCACATCTCAGATATAGCATATTCACATCATCACCCATCAATCAATGTCATCCAACAACAACCAATATCATTAACTCATCCAATGATATATATCATCCAATCATTAATCATTCATAAACAAGTTTGACTCAAACTTGATTAATTTAATTAATCCTTAAATTAAATACTTGGATTATCTTCAATCCAACTTCTTATTCATTAATTAATTACAAATTAACTAATTAACTAACATCACTTAATTCCATTTCAATTAATCTTCCCTGATTAATTATCACTTAACTACTTTAAGTAATCCTTACTTAATTACCATATTAATTAATCATCCTGATTAACTACTCCAAATTATACTAAGTAATTACCTCTTAATTACCTTCTAAATTAATCAACCTTGATTAATTATTCTTTAATTATCCTAATAATTATTCCTTAATTATCTTTTAATCAATTACACTTGATTAATCACTTTTATTTAATTACATTTGATTAATTACTTTTAATTATTCATATTTAATTAATTATTTTTAATTAATCACCTTTGATTAATTACTTTAATTACATTTAGTAATTAAAACTTATTTTAGATTAATTATTCTTAAATTATTAATTAACAGTTATTTTCATTAATTAATGATTACTTCATTAATTAAAATTTCTTTTTACTTAATTATTTAACAAGTAATTAATTACTAAATTAATTTCTCTTAATCCTTTTATTAATTAACCATTAATTAAACAATCCTAACTTTTAAACAAATTTTATTAATTAATTCTTTAATTAATAACTCAAGTGGTTAACTCTTAATCACATTACTTAATTACTTCCATAAAGTAATTATCCTTTACTTAATTACCTCACGTAATTAACCACTTAATTTCTTTACCATGAAATCATACTTAATAAACTCCAAAGTGATTATCTTTAAATTAATCACTAATTAATTACTTAATTAATTATTTAACTTAATCATTTAAATTTAATTAAATGATTCTTAACTTCTTATATTATAAGGAATCTTGATTAAGAAAACATCATCTTAATTAAATCACTTATATTAATTAATAACACTTATTTATAAATTATAATTGAACTATCACAATTATTCTCACAATTATTTATCTTTAGATAAATAAAATTCTAATTTACATAATATAAAATTTTATTATAGTTGATAATCAAATTCTTAATCATTATACTTTATTTAAAATAAAATATAACTTTTTAGAAATCAATTTATAAATAAACACATTTACATTAAACTTTTAAATCTTTAAAACCCTTTCCAAATTTATTTAATAAAGTTTAATACAACTTTATTTCAAAATCCACTTATTTTATTTTAAAACTTCCATATTTAAGATATATAAACTTGTTTAAAAAAAACATAACTTTGAAACAAATTTAATTTGAAACTTGTTTAACCTTTGTTTTAAAAACTTAATTCCTAAAATCAAATATTCTTAGTATTAACAACTTAAACATCCTGTTCTAAAGCCTGACTACCTAATACCCGAGTAAACCCCTACCCAAACCCGAGTCTTCCCCGAGTCTACCCCGTGCTTCCCACCTTCCTTCTTGCTTCGAGTCAGAACGTCAAATACACGATGCAATCTTCGAGTCCCCACCTTCTTCTCCCATTCCCCATTTCCAGATGCACAAAGCCGTGCATATCAACGTGCACGACCAACCTCGCCAACGACGAACCCCTCTCCGGTCATCATCACGTCGCACTAAACCCCAGCATCCCCATGCACAACCCAGAAATTACGTTTCGATCGAAATACGAAATTTTGACTTCAACCCACAACTGCCTGAAGCAACGTCACCAGTAAACACCCTTGACACCGACGATCAAGACCCAAAAACACCTCGCCGTTCTTGCCCAAGCATCACCTCGATCTCCTGCGCCTACAGCTTGCCTCGCGATAGGTTCCGTTCGCGCGTCGTCGCCGCAGTTGCCATAAGAATCGCGATGTTAAACTCAGGGCATAAAACCCTATCTAGATCCATTCTGGCCATCTCACTCAATAATAAATTCTTGAAGTATTATTCGCATGATCCCTATAGCCCCCTCCACCTTCGAGTTCACCCACGTCGGCCAATTTGTCGCCGTTCGCTGTGATTTGTCCAAAATCCCCAAAATAGATAAACCACAAATTCACACCAAATATTAATCTAAAAACTATGTTTTAACCATTAAAAATCATGATTTGGCATTGTGAATCCAATTATGAGATCAAAAACTAAAATTGTTTAATAATTTTTAACCCAATTTATTCTTCTTACTGTAAATTTTTAAAATTCAAGTTAATTACAAAGTTTAACAACCTATAACTATTTTTAGATGAAAGATCAATTGATTTCAAACCACCTTTGTTTACAAATCATCAACTAATTCGAATTCAACATTTTTATTTTTATCTTGCTATGAAATTGAACACTTATTAAAGTACACAGAACATACATTCATGTTTACAGGCATCTCAAATATCATTCATCAATATGCATCAACTAAATTCAAGAATCCAGACATATTAACAAGATTTCATCATAAGAACAAAACAAAAATCCAGGTTTAAACTATTTTTAAGAGATTTTACTCACCTTTGATGGCAGAAGACAGAACTGCATTTTTCCAGGCTTCAATTTTATTTGCATGTTGAAAACAGAATTCTTTGCATTGATTACTGATTGGACTTGAAAATGAAATTGCATGTTGATGTTTATTCTGAATTATTCTTTGCATGATGAATGATTACTTCCCAGCCCTTTTGAAGATTTTCAATTCCAGATTTTACAGATTCTTCTTTTTTTTTCCTTGAACTTTGTTTTGCAATTGAAGACCTTGTATTGATGTTGAACTTGCTTTTAAATTTCTTGTTTCAAGTTTCATTTTTATTCCCAGATCTGGTTCTCAGATACCATTATCCTTCTTTTGATTTATATAAACTTTTATTTAGAAGATGAAGAACTAGAAAACAGAGATCTGAGATGAATCTCAGTTTTATTCCATTTGATCTTTGATTTGCATTCATTTTGTTTTTGGGATGAAGATGAAGAAAAATATATTTTAGCTAAAAATAAACTCTTCTTCTTGTTTTACAAATTTAAAATTTTAAATTAAAATATCAAGAGGATTGACATTTGTTCCCTATATGTTCTAATTAGCTTACACATGTCTCTAATATACATTAAAAAGTTTACAAGTGTTTTATTGTTTTATTAATGTTTTCTTTTAAATGTTATTTTAATGTTTAATTAATGTTTTTAAATGTTATTTTATCTTTAATAATTTATTTTAAGCTTTATATGAAATGTGTAAATGTATGTATTGTATTTTTAATGCTTAATTATTCATTTTATTATGTAATATTTATATGATTATAAAATGCGCATACTTATCTTTTAAAAATATTCATATGAATTCAAGTAACTTACATTTTGATTCAATCAAATGTTTTTATGTTTAAAATATCTATTTTAATTTAACTCTTAAAATTTTAAAACAAATTTATCTTGTGTTAAAATTAAAATAAAAAGATATTAAGCAAATGAAATTTAAAATTTAAATCTTATCTAACTCAAGTTAAACTATATGTTTATAAAAATAAGCAATTAACTTTGTTATAAAAATTTAAACTTCAAATATCATTTCAAAAATATTAAATCAAATTAACATTTCAAATTTCAAAACTATATATATTAAAGTTTTGAAAACACTAAATTCAGGTTAATAAAATTCCTATTTCAAACATATATATACTATTTGAATATAAAGTTTTATTACATTAAAAACTTCTTATTTACCAAAATAAATATTTCCAAATCAAATTATTATAAGCTTTCAAAAGAATTAAATTTTCCAATTCATATTGTTAAGAAAAATATTAATAGATATTAACAAATTGTTATCATTAATCTTTAAAATAAATTTAACTTGTCAATTTATAATATAAATGATCAAATCAATTTAATTATTATCAAAGATTATTAAATTGATATTGCTCAAAATTCCGGGTCGTCACATTCCTCCCCCCTTAAAAGAATTTCGTCCCCGAAATTTAAAAGCGAAGATAATTTAATAACCCAGCTAAAGAATTTAAATTCCTATCGGCAATCAAGCAATCAATCATAGCAACCAATTCAACAACTAATTTTATCTATCCAGACAAAATTCTGAATAGAACTTCCTAATATTATCTAGAGTTTTCCAGATACCTATACTGGAATACTCGCTCTACAGAATCTTAAATAACTACACTACTAAAACCAAGAACTCCCTCATCCGATTCTTCAAATCTGAACAAGATATCAGATTAAACTCAAAACCAGCTCAACTACCAAATCCTTTCTGAACTTCTGATTCTATCACTCAAAGAATCAAACACATATTCCTCAAAGATATGTGAAATACAATGAATTCCAGCTATCCAAACTGGCAATTCAATCCTGTAGATCAAAATCTAATCTCCAGAGAACACAGATAAAACTCAAAATACCTCCGGAGAGAACTCTCCAGTTTTACCCAGTCTTCTAATTCCTTTGATCGGATAAAACTAAGCAATATCCAAATTCTAACCGCACATTCCAAATCTCCTCAATTCTAACCGCATAACTCTTCTGATGCTCCTGAGTCACCTTCGATATTCCTGATCAGCCTAACCCTTGCTAATTGCTCCATGAAACAACAACACCAACTCAAACCAAATCTCCAGATCCTACTCAACAAAATGGCTTTCCAAAAATAATTTGCTGAAATCCAAAATATGACTCTATACCACAAACATCAGTGGACTTCAAACCTATATCTCATATCAGAAATAGCCAAATAGTTGCACTTGACAACCTTACCTTCCAAATCCAGAAAATTTACTCATTCTTGAATTTTCCAGTAGAAATCCTCTACTGCAACATCTGGTTGCTCCCATTATAGAATAACTGCCAACTCGCTTCCGCTGCACAACTCTGATGTAGAGCAGATAAGAATGCTATCGAAGAACATAAGCAAAATCTTAGTGACCATTCCACTTGGTCAAAACAGAATCTCAACCAGAATAAGATGATCAATCCTTCTTCAAAGAGCCCTGAGCTACCTCACCAAACTCTTCTTGCTCCAAGAGTCATCCCACTATATGGCTGAACCATCAAAATTACTCCTGAATTCCAAGTCGATAAGAAAACTCAATCTCTGATTCAGGTCAACTTCTAAATTCATCCAAAAACATCTGGAAACCCTTCGACTACTTCCATAGCTTTCACCTCTACTAGAGATGCCTCAATCTCAAACCAAGAATACTCAAAGATTCCCCAAACTAATCGCAAGTCATTTTTGCGATCTCTCTCAGTTCAGACCCCAAAGAACTATCTCCCCAACTAGAACAGCTTTTCCTATTCAAGATAAATCTTTCCAGAATGGTTTATCTACCAGAAAAACTGATAGATCACTTCCAACAAATATCTCGCTCTGCTGAGCCTCCCAAAGAAATGGATAAGCCTTCACCGTCTGCCTGGTCTGCTGATAGTAGAATCCCAAAGATTTCTGAATCATCAAAGAAATAGGTCCATGCTGCTGCTTCCAAACTTCACTTCAATGATACTGCTAAGCCATAAGATCTTTCTTAACCAGAAGCTCCTTGAAACACAAAACTAACATCCAATTTTGCCAAAAATCCTTGAGACGAGTCGACATCTTCTCAAGAAACTAGGCTCCAATCCAAACACCAACCACTTATTTTCTTAAGAAAACAAATGAGACCATGTCTGAAATGAGGTAACTCACCTTAGTCTCATACTTCAATAAAGATGAGACACCCTTACTAGAGATCCAGAAAATTCCTAAACATCCAAATCTTCCCTGCAGTAAGCATCAATGCTCTTCCAATACCATCTTAATCTGGCTCCAAAAGAAACATCTTCAGAACCATCTATGGAAACTGCATCTCATCACACAGCTATTCCTTCCTGAAGCTATCAAGATACCACCACTTGCTTCTATTTAGCTGACAAACTCAACTCTAGCAAATCCCTGCTTACTCGAGAGCAAATCAACTTCACACTTCAAGAATATACTCCAATCCTTGAAAAAGACTTCCTCTGGACTCAAAGAAATCCTTTTACCGATCTATAAAACTTTTTCGAGACGGTATTAGGTCTACAATCTCGACAGATACATCTCCAACCACAACATACAAACCTCTTCCATTAGTGGTAGTCGTGTTACACACACTCCTACCTTATCTACCTTTATAACCTATGTTGGAAAATCCGAACAGATACCCAACAGATTAGGTAGTTATATAAATATATATTTATATATAAAAATTACAAGTACGCTCTCTCAAGATAGACACCACTCCAGAGCCTAGGTATTCGCTCAACCTAATGCTCTGATACCAGCTGTAGCGACCCGACTTTCCACTCCCGGAAAATCGCATCACTAATTAAGAAAGAAAGGGATAAAAGAAGAAAAGAAAGAGAAGAAAGAGAAAACAACACATCAGAATCTCACAGCGGATCGATTAAAATATAATATAGAACATATACATAGTATCATATACATCAGAGTACACAGCTAAACATCTCAATTTAGACAGTTATAACATTTCTGTCTAATACAATACAAGACATCATATAGAATAACACACAGCGGAAACTCTAACTATATCTACACACTGAAGCCTCCTGCTCCATTGCTCCCCCAGATTTCGTCAAAGATAACCTGAATCACTTGACTACTCATACATAATATGAGTACCCAAGAGTTTAATAAAACAGAAAATAAACACTCGGGTCAGACAGGGGTATGGTGTGAGTAAACGGTTTAAGATTTCTTAACTTTAGAAAATCCTTTGAAAAGAAAAGGTATCACGTAAGACTTCCCACACATAAACATGGAAAAGTTTTTACCTTACGCTAACCAAAACATTTGATAGGAAATCCAGTGATATTATAATAGTGTCTAGGGTTTTCAAATAAATATGAAATAGCCAAAATTGTTACATTATTAAATTCCAACTACTAGCCACAAAAGTGGGTAATACAAACAAAACCGTAGGGTCTCGTAGGGAAAATGGGTTTCCAACAATGGCAGGGCTATTGATGTTGAACTTGTATTGATGTTGAACTTGCTTTTAAATTTCTTGTTTCAAGTTTCATTTTTATTCCCAGATCTGGTTCTCAGATACCATTATCCTTCCTTTGATTTATATAAACTTTTATTTAGAAGATGAAGAACTAGAAATCAGAGATCTGAGATGAATCTCAGTTTTATTCCATTTGACCTTTGATTTGCATTCTTTTTGTTTTTGGGATGAAGATGAAGAAAAATATATTTTAGCTGAAATTAAACTCTTCTTCTTGTTTTACAAATTTAAATTTTTAAATTAAAATATCAAGAGGATTGACATTTTTTCCCTATTTGTTCTAATTAGCTTACACATGTCTCTAATATACATTAAAAAGTTTACAAGTGTTTTATTGTTTTATTAATGTTTTCTTTTAAATGTTATTTTAATGTTTAATTAATGTTTTTAAATGTTATTTTATCTTTAATAATTTATTTACATGAAATGTGTAAGCGTATGTATTGTATTTTTAATGCTTAATTATTCATTTTATTATGTAATATTTATATGATTATAAAATGTGCATACTTATCTTTTAAAAATATTCATATGAATTCAAGTAACTTGCATTTTGATTCAATTAAATGTTTATATGTTTAAAATATCTATTTTAATTTAACTCTTAAAATTTTAAAACAAATTTATCTTGTGTTAAAATTAAAATGAAAAGATATTAAGCAAATGAAATTTAAAATTTAAATCTTATCTAACTCAAGTTAAACTATATGTTTATAAAAATAAGCAATTAACTTTGTTATAAAAATTTAAACTTCAAATATCATTTCAAAAATATTAAATCAAATTAACATTTCAAATTTCAAAACTATATATATTAAAGTTTTGAAACACTTATTAAATTCAGGTTAATAAAATTCCTATTTCAAACATATATATATAATTTTAATATAAAGTTTTATTACATTAAAAACTTCTTATTAACCAAAATAAATATTTCCAAATCAAATTATTATAAGCTTTCAAAAGAATTAAATTTGCCAATTCATATTGTTAAGAAAAATATTAATAGATATTAACAAATTGTTATCATTAATCTTTAAAATAAATTTAACTTGTCAATTTATAATATAAATGATCAAATCAATTTAATTATTATCAAAGATTATTAAATTGATATTGCTCAAAATTCCGGGTCGTCACAACCAAGATATGATTTATCTTAATATTGTTTTGATTATGATCTAAAAGTGATTCTAGATTGCTTCTTCTTGCTAATTCTTGAATCCTATACGACGTAAAATCGGGAAAGACAAAAAAAGAACCTTCAAAGAATCGAGCTTCTTTCATCTTATTACATCGTTGTACTGCAGTTGCATCGCATAGCCATTGAGCGATTTGTGAATCAGTTGGCTCGGAGGAAGAAGAATAAGCATGCCTAGATCTCTTTGTTTGTCGAGGGGCCATTTGAATTTATCAAAGAATTGAGGAAATTTTTGAAAATTTTAGGAACTAGGTTCTAGAGTTTTGGAGATTGGAGGTAAAAGTAAAAAGTAAAAGAGGAAGAGTGGGTTTTAGGGGTAAAAGTAGGTAAAAAAGGTGGAAAGTACGTTTTATATGTGAATTCAGTCGACTGAATATTTGTGGTCAGTCAACTGAACCACTTTCCCGAGAGCTCTGCTGCAGTTTTAGTCAACTGGTCCAGTTGACTAAAATAACTAATATGCTTTCTGTTTGGTGAATCAGTCGACTGGTTGTATTGATCAGTCGACTGAATAGTGTATGAACCACTTTCCCGAGAGTTATGTTGTAGATTTAGTCGATCGGTCCAGTCGACTAAAGTAACAAGTTTGCTCTCTGTTTGCTTATTTAGTCGACTGGTTGCATTCGGTCAGTCGATTGAATAGTGTATGAGAACATACATTATGCAGTTTCAGTCGACTGATCGAATTAATCGGTCGACTGAATGTATTATTTAACATAATTAGTCACATTTGAACATAAAAGAGTAATATATTTTAAATAAACAAAATGTATACAATGTAAGATTAAAAAACAATTTTAAAGGTAGACAAAAATGAAATTATTTGGAAGAAGAAGTTGATGGAGACTTGGAGTTCGTTAGTTCGTCTTTGTCATCTCTACATATGGTTGTAGTGGTGACCAACGGTTTCCATGTTCCGATGAGTTTGGAGAGACATGTGGTGGTTCAGGCGACCTATCCCATGGATTTCGAGTTGAAAATGGTTTAGGTTAATGAGTCGAAGAGGAAGATGAACCGCAAAACTTCCATCCAATATGTTCAACAAAACTCAGACATCTAGAATTCATGTTCTGTTCATAATACATTTCGTGCGGAAGCGTTATCGATTCCCTCTGGTAATGATGAAGATCATCAATTTTTTGCTTGGTTTGAGGAGAACCAAAGAACAGAAACTGTCTATCTTTCTTTTTCTTGGGGGTATAACCGGTTCGATAACTTGATGGTCTTGTAATTTCATGGGTAGGAGTAGGTGTAGGTAGGTTTGATGATGCAGATGATGGAATTTCAAAGTTGATAGAAGAGTAGGATGATCCATCTGATGAATTATGTGATGAAGACATTTTGATTTTAGAAGTTTATGTAGTGGAGAAAGAAACAAGTGTGTTTGAAATATAAATTTCTTTTTGATGGAGATACGAGAGCTGAGAGCTGGAATATATAGGAGTCAAAAAACAATTAAAAAATGATGGTTGAACGTGCAATTTGGAAAAAGAGAGGAAGAGAATGAACCAAAAAGAATTTATGGCTGAAATTTTATCTTTTAAAAAAGAAAATATAAGGAAACAGATGTATAAGATGTAGATGTGAAGCAATGAATGGCCAGGTGGTAAAGACATACACTTATCAAATGCGAGGTGCAGAGTTTGAGTACCAATTTTTTTTATTTATTTTAAATTTAAATTAAATTAATTAGTAATTTTTATAATTCTAATAAAGAAATTATACCTAGTTCTCTTCTTAATCTTATAAAACAATTTTCATTAAGAGGTTTAGTGAAAATGTCAGCTAATTGATTTTCAGAATTTACAAATTCTAAATTTATTATATCCTTTTCAATATTATCACGAAGAAAATGATGACGAATGTCAATATGTTTAGTTCGTGAGCGATTGACGGGATTTTTAGATAAATTTATTGCACTAGTGTTATCACAATATATTATATATTTATTTAATTTTATATCAAAATCTCTTAATGTTTGTTGCATGTAGATTACTAGAGCACATGCTAAAGCTGTAGATATATATTCTGCTTCACATATTGATAGTGAAACGCAATTTTGTGTCTTACTAAACCAAGATACTAAGGATCGTCCAATGAAATGACAAGTTCCACTTGTACGTTTTCTATTTGTCCGACTTCCTCCAAAATCAGCATCACTGTATGATACTAATTCAAAAGGACATTCTTTCGGATAAAATAATCCTAAATCTTTGGTTTTATTAAGATAATGAATTATACGTTTAACTGCTCGCATATGTGACTCTTTAGGATTTGCTTGAAATCGACCACATAAACAAACACTCATCATAATATCAGGTCGACTAGAAGTTAAGTAAAGTAGTGATCCAATCATACTACGATATAGTTTTTGGTCAACACTCTTGCCATTTTCATCTTTTTCAACATGTATAGTTGTACTTATAGGAGTTGGTTTGGCAGATGTATTTTCCATACCGAATCGTTTAATTAGATTATCACAATACTTTTCTTGATTAAGAAAAATTCCATTTTATTTGATTTGTAGTCCGAGACAATATGATAGTTCTCCCATATGTGACATTTCAAATTCGTTTGTCATGGTAGTCGAAAATTCCTAACATGATTTTTCATTTGTTGAACCAAAAATAATATCATCAACATATATTTGAATAATTAAAATATCTTGTTTAGTTTTCTTAGTAAATAATGTTTGATCAACTTGCCCAATCCCAAAACCAGATTCCAATAAATAGCTTTTAAGTCGGTCATACCAAGCACGAGGTGCTTGTTTTAAACCATGTAAAGCTTTCTTAAGTTTATAAACGTTATCTGGAAATTTTTCATTAGTAAACAGAGGAGGTTGTTCAACATAAACATTTTCTTTTATAAAACCATTTAAAAAAGCACTTTTAACATCCATTTGAAATAATTTAAAGTTATGAAAACATGCAAAAGCCAAGAATACGTATAGTTTCTAGTCTTCCAACTGGAGCAAACATTTCTTCATAGTCTATTCCCTCTTGTTGATTATAACCTTGTGCTACTAATCTAGCTTTATTTCTAATAATGTTACCTTGCTCATCATCTTTGTTTTTGAAAGCCCATTTTGTACCGATGACTGATTGATCACTTGTCTAGGAACTAATTCCCAAACTTCGTTTCTTTCGAATTGATTTAGCTCTTCTTGCATAGCTATAATCCAATAATCATCAGTTGAGGCTTCCTTAATATTTTTAGATTCTATATTAGAGAGAAAAGCTACATGGCCCATTTGATTTAATAGATGTCTTGTTCTTACATTTGAATTCACTTTTCCAATTATATTTTGAACATGGTGATTTCTAAGAATTCTTGGAGAAGATCTTACAATATTATTATTAATAATAGTATTTACATTTTCTAAATAAACTTTAGAATTATTATTTTGAATAATAATATCATCATCTTCTGAATTATTTTTCAGAATGTTATTTGTTTTATTTTTCAAATTTGTAAATTTAGAAGAAGTTTTAACATTTGCATCGAATGAAACATGAAGTGTTTCTTTGATTATTTTAGTTCTTGTACTAAAAATTCAGTAAGCTTTGCTTCTTTCCGAATATCCTATAAATATACATTCATCGGATTTTGGATCAAAATTTCCAAGCTGGTCTTTAGTGTTAAGTATGAAACATTTTGAACCAAAAACTTTAAAATATGAAATATTTGGTTTTCTACCATTTAAAAGTTCATAAATAATATGCTTTGTTAATGGTCGAATAGAAACATGATTTAAAATATAGCAAGCAGTTGTAACAGCTTCTCCCCAGAAATGCTTAGGAAGAGTACTTCCATTTAATAAAGTTCGTGCACATTCTTGTAACGTTCTGTTTTTCCTTTCTGCACCTTCATTCTGTTATGGTATTTTAGGAAAGGAGAAATTATGATTAATTCCTTTTGTGTTACAAAAATGTTCGAAAGCTCCATTTTCAAATTCACCTCCATGATCACTTCTGATGTTTTTAACTTTAAAATTCTTTATATTTTGAATTCTTTTTACAAAAATTTTAAAATTTTCAAAGTATCACTTTTGTGTTTCATAAAAATAGTCCATGTATATCTTGAAAAATCATCTACAATAACAAACACATTTCTTTTGTGATTAATAATTGAACTTGAGTAGGTCCAAAAAGGTCCATGTGTAATAGTTCAAGTGGTTGTGTTGTTGATATGATTTTCTTAGATTTAAAAGAAGATTTTATTAATTTTCCTAACTGACATGCATCACATATATTATCAATTTTGAATTTCATATCAGGTAGTCCTCTAACAAGTTTATTTTTGGCTAATTTATTAATAGTATCAACGTTTATATGACAAAATCTTTTGTGTCATAGCCAAAAACCATTTTCTGCAGCTATTAAACACATATTTGTGTTATGATTTATATTCATATTTAAAATATAGATATTTTTATCTCTTACTCCTTCAAAAATTAAATTTTGATTTTTTATCAGAAATATTACATTTATTTTCTGAAAAAGATATATTAAAACCTTTATCACATAACTGACTTGTACTCAATAAATTATGTTTTAAGTTTTTAATTAATAGAACATCGGTAATGAGAGGTGAGTTAGATATACAGTTATTGCTCACATCGCCTTTGCCGATGATATAACCTTTTGAATTATCTCCAAAAGTGACCGATCTTCCATTTGAGTAGACTATGTTTGTTAATGTCTTTATCACCGGTTATGTGTTTCGAGCAACCACTATCTAGAATCCATTTTTCTCTCTTTTTAAGTGATACCTACAAAAAATAAAGACTAAGATGGTACCCACTTTTCTTTTTAGGGTCCTAAGAGTTAGGTCTTAGGAAACCAAACCCAAGAATGTTCAGAATTCCCTTTAAAAATATAATTCTTATTTTTATGAATAGTTTCCATAAATGTTTTGATATGTTTATTCCTAATCAAGTTATTATTTGTTTTAGGAATCCATATTTTAATAGTTTTAATATTTTTAGAAACTGTTTTCTTTAAATCTTGCTTAATTTTGTTTTTAAACTTTCCAGATTTCTTTAGTTTTTCAATTTTCTTATATCCTAATCCCATTTTATTTGAAGTTGACTGAGAATTTTCTATTATTTTAGAAATATTTTCTCGTCCTTTATTAAATTTGGAAATATTTTTATTAATATCTTCTAGCTGAGTTTTAAGACTTGATTTTCCCAATTTAAAACTTTAGTGCTAGATTTTAAATCATTTACTTCAACTGATAAAATATCATTTTTATTCTTCTGAATTTCTAATTCCTGAGTTATCATAGAAAGTTGAGAGGCTAAAATAGAATTAGATTCTTGAGATTTTTCAAGTTCTTCTTCGAGAATTTTATTATCATCTCTAAGCATATTAATTTCTAACTCAGATCTATTTAGTTTTCCTTGCAACTCCTTATTATATTTCTTAGTCTATTTTACAAAATATACTAGTTCAGAATTAAGTTCAACTAAATCTTCAAAACTTAGTTCACTTACATCATCATTTGTAGTCATGAAGCATACATTTGCTTGCTCTGTGTCACTATCACTGTTGCTTTCTGATGATGAAGAATCTGAATCATCCCATGTAACATAAAATGCTTTCTTCTTGAATTTGTTTTTCTGTTTCTCTGGACAATCTTTCTTCATATGACTCTTCTTATGACATTCATAACATTCCATGACAGACGATGATGGTTTATTGCTAATATTGTTACTAGAATTATTTTTGTAACTCTTGCCTTTGTTATTCTTTTTGAATTTCAATTTTTTTTAGAAATTATTAGCAATAAATGCCATATCTTCTTCATCTGAGTCAGAGTCATCTTGTTCTGCTTGAAATGCTAGATTCTTCTTATCTTGAGCTTGAATTTTCTTTGCCTGCAAATTCACTTCATATGACATTAGATTTCCTATTAACTCTTTTGGTTTCATAGTTGAAATATCGTTTGCTTCGTCAATAGCTAGGACCTTTCTTTCCCATTCTTTCCTTAAAGAGTTTAGAATTTTTGATACTACATCAAAATCAGAAGAAGAAAAATTCCTAATCCTACTAGTGAATGATATATATCTTGAAATCTAGAATACACTCATTGATGGATTCATCTCGTTTCAGTCTAATGTTTTGAAACTGATTTTTGAGCATGGAGATTTTGCTTTGTTTGACTTTGTTAGTTCCTTCACGAGTAATTTTAAGCGTTCTCCATATTTCATAAGCAGTTTGACACATGCTAACACGATTAAATTCATTTCTATCTAGTGCACAAAATAACATGTTCATAGCTTTAACATTGGAAGTAGCATCTAATTTTTGTGTGTTTGACCAAGTGGAATATTCTCCAGTACGAAGAGTGCATTCATTCCGTGTGATATTCCATGATTCAAACTATTATATTGCATATAGATTCTCATACGAGTGGACTAATAATTATTGTTCAAATTATTAAAGAATGGAGGCCGTGCAGTGGATCGACCTTCAATAAAACTAGTGTTAGTGACAGTGTTAGTGGTATTTTTAGTGTTGTTTTCCATATTAGCAAGATATCAGATAACTTTGTCACGGTTATAAGATGCCTTGCTCTGATACTAAATGAAAGTGACTACTATGTGGCTTGCTATCACTTAGGATCATGTAATATGGATTATAATTAAATCTAAATGCGGAAATAGATGATAATTGCAAAGTAAATAAAAACGAGCACACCGGGAATTTTTATACTGGTTCGAACTTTCCGTTCTACGTCTAGTCCCAGACTTCCCTCTGGAATTTCTCATAATAACCCTCTCTTAACCCGGAGGAATAGGTATATAACACCTGAATAACCAAACAGGATATTTCCGTCTCTATCAACCGAAAGAGGACTTTACCCGCCTGAACAACCGAACAGGACTTCAATAGTTTCGATAGAATTGCTTTGACACTTTGTGTTCTTAATAACACCGATATGTCTTTGATAGTACAACCTTCCTATAATATTTCCTCAAGTATATATGTGTGTATAAAGATTTAGAAAGGAAAGATATTGCTTAGAATCAAAGAGTAAGTTAATTGTTTCATAGATTTAAGCAATATATGAAAGTTATGATTGCTTTTTAGAATGGAGAGATTGTTGAAAGTAAGATCAGAAAGTAATCCGAAAATTGATGATTTGTGAAATGGATTCTATGTGTTTATATAATAGTTCAAGAGATGCAACTGTTCATAAAGAGTTCTGATCAATAGAAGCAGCCATACCTCTTCATATTAGAACGTGACTCTTGGCAAAAGGAAGTGCCTATTCAGAAAAAATAGCTGTTGAAAGAATTCATTCGACTGACCCAAAACGATCATTCAACTGAATATTCAAAGTTGTTTAAAAAAAGAACGTTTCTGTGCACATGTACAGGTTCAGTCGACTGGCCATATACAGTCAGTTGACTAATCTGACAGTCAAAGCGTTATTTACACATTTTTTAAAAAAGTTTAAAGTTTTAAAACAACTTAACTACTTGAGGATAGATTTTAACATTTCTAAGACTAAAAAACTTCAATAAATCAACATACCATATGCAGTTTTGTAGCCTTGTCTCCTTTGTAGTTTGAACATCATAATTCCTTTTCTTTTTGTCGCTTATCCATATAGTATACTTCATTGCTTTGTCATGAATCAAAAGATGTGATTCAACAAGGAATACTATCTCTGTACAGTATATCAAAAGAAAATATTATATGCATGTATTTTTATTTGTTATATTATATGCATGTATTTTGATTTGTTAAGTTATGTTAAAAAAATTATTTAGACAATAAATTTGTTCAATTAACCTATTCAATTATTTTTAGTTACTAAAGAATATTTTTAAGAGGAAAAAAAATCGTTTAAACTCGATTTTAGTTGATTAATTTATTTAAAAAGGAAATTTAGTTTTAATTATAAATTTTGTTACATAAATTATTAAAAGGAATTGATTTAAAATAAAGATATTAGTTTAAAATAAAATCTTGGTTGAATAAACTATTAAAGGAAATCAGATCAATTTTTAAATTTATTAGTTTAAAATAAAATCGTTGGCAATTAAATTTATAAGTGGGAAATTTGTGGTTCAATTATTTGAATATTAATAAAATTATATAATTGTTTATACAAGGTCTAACACAACGAAGAAAACAATCTGGGATGAAAATGGATTGCATGCAAAGCAAATGTGAGAACTTCTCACTCAAATTTGGAATTTCCAGTTTAAATTTAAATAGTTAAATTTAAAATGTTTGATTGTGTGCTTGGATGATAAACTATTATCAGTTGTATTGATTTAGACCCTATGCATCGCATAATAGCGGATGATATTATATTAGACCCATATACCGCGATATTCTACCTCAACGTGGAATCGGTATTATATACGTATTTGGGGTGATTGATTTCTCGCATTATATAGCAAATGAGACCCTATGCGCCGCATAATAGCGGATGATATTCTATAGATCCCATATACCACGATATTCCACCTCGAAGTGGAATTGGTATTTAGTTGTATGCTAACATCTTTGGATGCAGGGAAACAGTTGGAGGAATCCAATTGGATTCCTCAAATGATTGAATTTGTTTCAATAATTGTGTGTTGATGTGTTTACAATCTGTGTGTGAATATATTGTGATTGAAATCGTTGAAGGCTATAGTTGATCCGAATATATTTTTGGTATCATAGGATACTAGAAATAGGTAAAATTGGTTTTTTGAAATTTAAGTGGAAAGTTTGTAGTAAAAATTTATTTTTGAATGGGACAAATTTAAAAGAAGAAATTTAAGTAGATTAAGTTTTATTTTTAAAAACTTATTGAATAAATTCCAAAATATGGGAAAAGGTTTAATAAATGGAATTTAGGTAATATTATTTAAAGGTTGATGAATTTATTTTAAAATACGGATTTTAAATAATTTGGAAGAGATAAAGGAATTTATTTTAAAAGAAAATAGATTTCGAAATAAATTCTGAAATTGATTTAGTGTTTAAAAAATAAATCATTGGGGAATCAATTTTGGAAATTGATTGGTGTTTGAAAATAAATTTGGAAATCAATTTGGAATTTAATTTGGTATTGAAGATGAATATTTGGAAACCGATTTGAAAATCATATATCAATGGATATTCGGAAATTTAAATTCATTATGGGAATTCATAAAGGAAAGGGAAATTTGTTTTAAAAATAAACATTTGGTTATTTTTAAAAGTTTGAAAGGAATTTACGAATTCGAAACATAAATTTAAAATAAATCAAGAAAGATTTATTAATTGATTTTGAATGGACCATTTTGAAATGGAAAATGTATTTTCCCTAGGAAGCCAAGTATGATTTTAAAGTAGCCTATAAATATATATTAAAAATTTTAAGGATGGTTTTAGAAAGGATACTTTGGATAAATTATTTTCTTAAGCTGGCTTCAAATCTTTGAAGTATAGGTTTATTTAATAAAGTATAGAAGGAATTATTTTAAAGGTTAAATTGATATTTGATTTAGAAAATAGTTATTCAAATATTTGTACTATATCTATTAATTTTCATTCACAATAATTTACAACAAAATCACAACAATTTTCATTCAAATATTTGTACTATATCGTATGTACTCATTGAATTCGTCTAATAATTTTTTGGCTTACCGTTCGATTCAACTTGAATGTTGATGATTTGCACTGACTTGTTCAAATTCATACAATTCTTTGTTACTTGTTTAACTTGATACTCACGGCTTTGAATCTGAACTGTTCGATTTTTTCCTCGACTTGTTCATTCATGATTACCATGGCTTGATGATTTCTGACTTGGTACGAACTTGTTGTCTTGGTCGTTACGGCGCTGACTTTTGTTTGAAATCTGCAAACTTGATTTTTTGAATTTATGGTTTCACTGTTTTGATTTCTAAGTTGTTCGTTTCTTTTATTCTTTGGTTATAACGTAGTTGATATCGGCCACTTAGCTTGACGTGGTTGTTAACATTGCCTAACTTCGGTCATTTTCTCACTTGTATATCATGACTTTCATACTGTTGTGTCTTCACTGGACATATTCATGTGCATACTTATTCTGTTCTCTGGTCAACCTGAACAGGTTAATCGAGTTAGCACTGCATATATATGTGTGTGTTCATATCTGTAGCATACTCGCTCTGATGCTTGGATTTTTGACCCACTACATCTTTACGGTTTTGATTTAATCCTCTGTGTCTTCGACACTATCATTGCTAGTATGACTTCGACATTGTTTCTATGACTTGGTTCATGATGACTCTGGTCATTTGAATTTATTTGTTGCCAGTTGCCATTTTACTGACATGTGTTCGTGTTGCTATAGCCACGAGCTACAGTCTTCATTGCACCAATATTATCCTTGTATATGCGTGCTGCATTCATGTGTGATAGTTTGCAATGTTGTTTCATTTGTTATGTTTATTTTCTGGTTGCCTCACAGTTTTGCTTGTATCAGTCATTGTTGTAGCATTGTGTACATGTGTCCACATTGATGTATATGCATTTGCCACTGTTTGTTCGCTTTGATTCTGCTGTGTTATGTAGTAGCCTAGCTTGTGCACATATGATTCTATATTTAACTGCTTCATCTAGAAGTTTTGCATTATTCTGATCTTTGGAATTGCTTGACTTTTTGAATTGAGTCTGTGGTGGTTATACTTTGGTATTGATGCATTTCCTTGTGTGGTCAGTTCCACTTGCTGTTCTCTGGTCTTTAAGCTTGGGGAGTTTGGTTTCATTGATGATGCTATGCACCTGCATATACATGTGCCATTTCTTTGCTTACATCTATCAGTATGCACGTATCTGTCTACTGCTTGACTCGTAGTCTGGTGGCTTCACTTTGGCATCTGTTCTCACTGTGTATATATGTGCATTGTAGTTTGTACCACTGCCTTTGTTTGGATCATCTTGCTTTTGTACATATGGATTTTGGTCGAGGCTTGTTTTAGTTGTCTTGTCCATTTCATTTGAATTTTCACTTGTGTTGAATCCAGCTTTAAAGCTCGGGTTTGTCCTTATGTTGATATTGTGACTTGATATTTAATTCACTTGAGTTGAACCCTACTTATGATTAGGGCTTGACCTTGTGCTCACCTGTCCCTGTAATTCTATCAAGTGTATATCAGCTTGCACGGCCTTGTGACATGCACAATGATACACTGTGTAAGTCACAAGCTGTTCGTGTGTGATGATTTCAAAATTAAATAATGATGAACAACCCAAATAACCGAGGCAAATATTATTTACAAAATCCACATTTTATTTTATACTGCAAAAATATTTTATTTTCAATTTTACTGCGTCAATGTATGTTTTTGTAGATTGCTCAGATACTGGATTCACACTGGAATGAAGTTGAAGATAAATACGAGTTGAGTGAATGAGTGATATGTAGTGAGGTCAAATGTAAACTAGAAATTGTGATGTAATCAAAATTGTATTGTAATTGAAATTGTATATACATAGTGAGAGCTTGAAATTTGTACTATTAAAAAATTATAATAAATATTTGTTTGAATAAAATATCCGCTTGAATTCAAATTCTGTATTATTTATTTTATTCGTCAAATATTTATTTAATCTGCGAAAATAAAATAGCATTGTAACATCCCTCCATTTTCGCACATTTTAAATCGACACACGTGCCAATTCAAACCATACGGAAGGGCGGATTGTTATGGGGTAAATAAGAAAAAAAACAGAGAAGAAATAAAATAAAACAGAATCTCAAAGCGGAAGGATAAAATATAATAATCAATATATAGTTCGTAAAACTGTTTACAACACATTATATTCTTCTTTATGCAATAAATATCAGAGTTCACATACCAATAAATATCCATGCAGCGGAATTAAATGGTATAGTGGAATAATATAGTAGATAATAGTAATACAAATCTTCGTCTTCATCCTCCAGAGCTAAATCTTCAAATCCTGAAACAATCGGACTGACCCGAGCGAATTGAAAAGACAAACACTCGAGTCAGAACTAAAGGATCTTATGTAAGTTAAATCAACATGAATAAATATGAGCACAGTAACTCAAAAGATGCTCGGGATTCACATCTCTTAAGGATCCGTTAAACTATTTACTATGTAGTATATTTCGCTATTATAATAGTGTCTATTTACAAAATAAATTTACTTTTTTCTTAGCATTAAGGGGTTACCCATATAGCCCTTACCACGTGATAGTCTCAGTAGTCCATCCAATATCATAGCCCCTCCTGATCGGGAAGCCACCAGAGGATACCACACGGGCTACGGGAGAAATCCAAACTCGTACAAGGTGCGATAGGATAGGTGACACGGCACAACTAGGCAATGCCAGGGTAGATATACCAATTATGCTTCCGGGTCGGTGGTAACGCGTAGCGCGCAGCTACCGCCCACCTCGAACAAACTCCCCCAAATCGAAGAAATCAAAAGTGAAGGTGGCCACCGAATCAATCCAAAGTCAGAGTATAGAATCGAAGGGAAGTGGTTGACCAAATGTGCTACCTTATTAACCCGTTAATCGCTCCTGTTTTGGCCACCTTATGACAACTCACAGGAGTTGGGTCCACGTAATTACCTGATAGGAAACGCTGCCACCAACCTACTTCATTCTGGAATCTCCACTGCGTACACAGTTGTTAAAGTGGTTTTCGGAGTTGGTAGAGAGTATGACAACTTCTGATCCCGGTCTCTTCAATGACCAATCGTTATTATAACACCGCGGTTATTTCAAAATAATTTATACTTTAAAACCAAAATATATATCCATTTCAAAACCCATAAATACGATATCATTTCCATTTCCAAAACAACTCATTTTGATATTATTTTTATAAAACCCAAATCAATAATATCATTTATAATTCAAATATATATCTTTTCTAAAATCATACTGCTTTAAAATTTATAATATCCGGAAACCAAACATTTAAATTATAACTTTCAAAACATAATACTTTGAAACTCATAGCTTTAGAACCATACTTCTAAAAATTGAATGGTTTGGATATTCAACAGCATATAAAATAAAATGGTTTGAATTTAAAATTACTTTATAAAATAATTTCCGCGACTTCACAAGTTTTATTCATTGAAAATTTTAGGTATAAACCCCATAAATTTAGATTTCTTTTATTTTCAATAAAACACTTCGATTTCAAAATATTCAAACTTTGAGTATTTAACAATTTCAAAACTAAGGTTGGAAATTCTATTCAACAATTTATTGTCCTATTATTTAGTTTGAAATATTCACATAATAAATCCATAAATAAAACTCAAATTTCTAACAATTAAATATTTCCTTCAATTTATTTATACTAGAAATATTCGTTTGATTTAACTTAAATAAAAATCCAGTTATAAATATCATACCTTTAAAATTCCAAGTTTAATAAGTTTACACCAACTTGTGGAGTTAAATTTTTAAATAAGCTCAATTCCAAATAAATTTCCAATTTAGTTTCCAATCTTAATTGATTTGAACCATTTAAAACTCTATATATACAATATCTTAAACCTGTAGTTAATCATATAACATAAATTATCGAACTCCATTATTCTTTCATTTAACAAATTCATACATAGCTTAAATTCAATAATTTAACTATGTATATGTATATATAAAATAAGATTTTATATAAGATCCAAAATTAATATTTAGTAAACCGTATCTTATCCAAATCATAGAAATCATTTCAAAATAATTTATATACATATACCGCGGTGCCTGTATATAATTTTCTATCCTATGGTCAAGTGATACAGATATTTATCGTTTCAATCCGCAATTTAAAAATAAAAATGCGATTGTATATCATTTCAAACCGCAATCCCGAATGAAATGAAAATGCATAATAACTTACAGTTTATAAAATATAGAACACATCATCCATTCACCCAATATCAATCATCAACCAATTTATTTCAATCATCATCAATTTAAACAAACATCAATAGAGCATATAAAATATAACAGGTATCAATGAACAGTTTATATTCAAATAAATAAATAAATAACAGTTTAACTAGCAGTTTATATGCAAAATAAATAAATTTTAACTGTCAATTTATATGCAATAATAAAACTAATTAACAGTTAAATTAAATAAATGCGATTTAACCGAGATGATGAATAAAATATGCAAAACAGTCATAAATAAATTTCTACTCATATCTTAAATCAATTTAATAAACATAAGAAAACTTTGAAGTTGTGAGTGGGTTAAAACATTCACCTTTGGAATTTAAATTGAATTCAAATGCAATTTAAACCAAAAAATTTGACGGTCTCCAAATTCATCCAAACAAGCGTCAACAGATCCAGAATTTTATTACGATCCTAACAAAAAAAATCTCGCATGAAACAGATATCGTATGAAGAACTTATTCGAATAAAACGTTTGAAAACAAAAATAAAATTTAAATAAAACTAACCTATCTGGATAGCCACGTCATCATCTCTTGCGCAAACCCTAGCCTTACTCATGTGGTCACGAACGCAAGCTGCCACCTGATACACTCGTTGACCGAAAATCGCGGCCACCTCATTTAACTCCAACGAAATCAGGCACCATCATCGAACAACCCTCTATGAGCCGCCTCCACCACGGCCGACCGGCCACCTCCGATGCCACTCCCAGGCTACGCCGCCGCTGGCTTCAGTTGCGGAGCACGGCAAATCGCGGCGCTTATGACCCAACTAACCACATAGATCTCCTCTATTCGTCAATCTCCACGATACTGCACTCCCCGATCTAGTTATCGATGAGAATCCACCGTTGAACGCAACGCTATACCATGAACGGCCGAGAATGATATGCGATTTCTGGGTAAACGGTGAATCATTTTGAATAACGAATTACCTCATTGAATTATGCTCGTCGAGAGCATCAACATATATTTTTTTGAGATTTTTCTGTGGACTTTGAATTTTTGAGTTTTGATTTTGGATTGCAATTGTGTTTGGATCTAAGGCTTGCATCCATTGAGGAAGAGAAAGAGTTGAGGAAATGAATGCACAAACAAATGAGAATAGATGGAGGCTAGGGTTTATAATTGGGTTTATATAGGTAGGTTAGAAATAGAGTATATGGATCGGGTTGATAGATATACGTGCTACCTCTAACGTTGGCCAAAAAGCCCGTTCTGACCCCGGAACGAAATTGGGTAAACCCATATATTGAAATAGGTGTTTTAAAATATTCTTAACGCGATGGAAAAAGTTTCACGTCCAAATTCCATCGTATGAAAAAGTTATGCTGAAATTAATATTTTCAAATTGATTTCAAATTGATTTCAATTAAATCGATTTCAAGGCGTTTCGCGTTCGTACGATCAAACGACAAGTCCGATCGCTACGAAACTTGAAACCGTACAATAATTCACTGTTATGGATCCGATGGAAATGGTTTCGTCGAAATCCGAGTCCGTAACCAAAATGGCTATTTTTATATTAATTAAATAAATTTAAAATAAATTAATTAAATCAAATTGCGCGTTAAAAATTCTGAACTTTACAATCTTTATCACTTTAAAATTCTCAACATTTACAATGATTTAACAATTTTTTGAAAGTCGGTTTATTAACAGAAACCTTCAATTTCATAAAACTCAAAATTATAGATAAATTTCCAAAATTTCCATTAAATTGAATTTACCCATAATTATTCCATTCATAATTTCAAATAGAAGGGTTTACCATTGGATTTGAAATTATCATATAAATATTTCCCCTTTTTAACTTAATTTTTAAATTAACGTAATAATTACATATTTGATTTTATTCATTTGCAATAAATCCAACTATTATAAATTAAATAAATTAACTCACTATAAAAATTCAAATTCTATAATTCATAAGTTTTATCATCTTGGTTTACTTATTAATTTATAATTCTTTAAACCAATTCCCATTCTCATTTTAAAGTAACTTAATTCCCCATTATAGAATTTATTTCAATTTCTTAAAATAACCCCTTTTTTATAAATTTAATCCAATTTAATTAAATAAGTTTCCAATTAAACGGATTAGATTTAATTCCAACCCTTAAATTGAGTCTATTATAACTCTATACCACAATTGACCCTTTTCTCACATTTCATTTCATTAATATATTCAAATTCCATCCTCATTTTTTTATTAGCATAATAAATTAAATTTCATTTATAATAAATTCATTTACAAATAAATTTGGAAATTTCTAATAATAGCTCTTATACGTTCGTTGCTTATCAATCCCGATTAAAATTCCATATTTAGTGCAAAGTTTATTTCATTACCTAAATATACACCTATTTACATTTATTTGAATGAATATTACGTTTTTAAATGTGTATTTCTATTTGTTGAACACATAAATTAAGGTCTTCAAATACTTTACATTCTATAGATTACTTTACATACTTTTTCGTATTAATTTCTCAATTATCATAATTTTCACTTATTTCCCAAATCCACCAATTATTCCTTAACATAAATCTACGCTTTTATTACTTTACGTTTACACTTCCGTTACTATATAATTAATCACCAAGTAACGTTATCATCAAACCAACATTAATTAATATATTAAATGCTTACATTTATTTCTCTATATCCAATTTGTTTCAACTTTATTTACATTAATACTATTCCCTTATTTTGGTTATTTTTAATCAACTTGTTCGGACTTTATTACCTAAATTTCTGTTATTGTAAACCTTTATTTTTTTCATTTAAATCAAATTCTAAATTCCAATTCAATCAACCATTTCAACATGCAACTTATAATAACATGCTTATAAGTATTACCATTTATTCCAATATTTTCTAACTTTACATTAACATATTAGTTAATTCCCTTTAAATGAAATTTATATCCAAGTATAATACTTACCCCATTTCATTTTTTGAAATTTATTCGAATTACTAGTAAATAGGTTTTAAGTCACCATTTATAAAATTTAATTTAGCTTTCATTTCAATATTTGTTTATAAAGTTTTTATTTCTACTAAATTTAATTACAAAATTCATTAATTTAACCAAATTAAATCCACGGAATTTACGGGTCGTTACACTCTCCCCCACTCAAAACTTTTCGTCCCCGAAAAGGAAAAAGGAGGGAGAAGGAAGAATTAAATAAACAATACCTCATATTCGAAATATTAACTTATAAACAATAATTTACCAACTTTATTACTTTAAATAAAATATACCCATTTTATAATCATTATATCTCTTTATACTTAAATAAATAAAGTTTGGAAAACATTTTTCAATAAAAAAAAATTTCTAAGTCCAAAAGTTTTACAAAAAATTTGGCAGAGTCTCCTTTGTACGGAGAGCTCGGGAGAAAATACAATATCAAATATAACAATTATATTACATATATTATCCAAAATATTATATCCCAACCTGGGAAAATATATAAATAGCACTATAAACTGTAATCCGAAACGTACCTATTTGTTGGGCAATTTACGCTTAATTTATGGAACCAAAAGCAGTAGCAATTGCTTCATAACCTGCATTTCACTTGTAAAATCCAAAGGGTTAACAATTATATAAAGTGAAATATTTAAGTGGCTTCAATCACTAACAACAAATCAATACAACAACCATCAAATGCACAACAAATACAAAACAACCATTTAATCAAACAAACAAATAGTTGTTCGGGTTCAAAACTTTTAAATTGTACGAAATGAAGAATAAACTACTAGCGCATCATTTACTCAACAGTCTTAGATAAAACTAAATAGATTATTCATTCACCCAAATCCAATTTTAAAGTATCCTTGCCCAAACAACTATCAACTAAACAACAACAAATCCAAACAACAATCAACTTAACTTATTATTAATTTCATTTCATACGTCTGTTGTTTGGTTTTTTTTCTTATACAGTGATTTATCTTTTTAATTTACATTTACTCATTAATGTCTGCTTCATTTATTTTTTACTTAATTTCATTTATTACAGTATTCATCTTTCTTTTTATTAAAATAATTAACTTTAACCTTTACTTAAGTTTATAATCATCTATTTGATACTTACCTTTAATTATATTTAAATATAGTAAAATTCCAATTGTAACTTAAGTTTACAACAATACAACATCAAATCCTTGTTTATTAAAGAATTTCATTAATTACTTTCGTTACCTCAAGTTTATTTCTTTTATATATCTATTACATCCTCTTATTAATATTTCAACTTTCAATATTTGGTAAGTTATATATATGCTTTTAAAGAATGTAATTGAAAGTATACAAGTTTTCCCATTTCTTTTAATTAATTCATTGTTCAATAAATTTTTACCTTTTCCTTATTAGTTACAATTTCAACTTCCTTTTTATTTCTTTTATAACTAAGCCTTAAATCTCTTACCTAAATTAGAGGTTTAAATTATTTATTACTTACCTTTCATTTCATATAGTAATTGAAACAAATTAATTAACGGAAATTTAAGAATTTAATACCGGGTTAAATTTTCAATTTATTTTAAAATAATAGATAAACATATTCTTATAACTTATATATCTCTAATTGTACTTAAAACAATTCAAAATTTATATGTATTTTTTTTCAAAAATGAATCTGCTGTAAAGCTACTACAGTGGCATTCCCACTTCGAAACTCGAAAATGAAAGTCGATGATGTGGCCGCCATCGCCGAAATTATTTTCCAGCGACAGAGAGGAAAGTACAAAACTTATTTTCTCCAAAATCTTCTTTAAAACAATTCTTTCGAATTATATTAGATATTTATATCAGAAAATACATATAAACAATATTATTATATTCCAAAATTTATTCGAAAAATTTTCAAAACCCCGGATCTTAAGTTCTAAATTTCCAAATTTAATTTATTTTATTTTTCAATCTTATTTCTATTATTATTTATACACTTTATTACCTAACAACCAATCTATTGCAACCAAACATAAATATCATTTGAAATTTTTTATTTTATATATAGAAAATATAATAGGCAAAATTATTTCATTCACCTATATAAAACAAATATTATGTCGATTTGTCCTGTTAAGTGTTTAGAAATCCCTATTGATGTCATAGCCTCCCATGCATCAACCAGAATTTATAAATACAAAAAGGAATAAATTAACACAATATCAAAACCTTTTTATAACACTAACAAATACGCTCTCTCATATATATACGCTCAACTACTCCCATAGGGTATTACTACCCTATTAATAAAGAGTCGGACCCCACAAAGCAAAGGTTTATCGCTAAACCAAAGCTCTGATACCAACTGTAACATCTCGCCTTTTCGCACACTTTAAATCGACACACGTGCCAATTCAAACTATATGAAAGGGCGGATTGTTATGGGGTAAATAAGAAAAAAATAGAGAAGAAATAAAATAAAACAGAATCTCACAGCGGAAGGATAAAATATAATAACCAATATATAGTTCGTAAAACTGTTTACAAAACATTATATTCTTCTTTATACAATAAATATCAGAGTTCACATACCAATAAATATCCATGTAGCGGAATTAAATGGTGTAGTGGAATAATATAGTAGATAATAGTAATACAAATCTTCGTCTTCATCCTCCAGAGCTAAATCTTCAAATCTTGAAATGCTCGGACTGACCCGAGCGAATTGAAAAGACAAAACACTCGAGTTAGAACTAAAAAATCTTATGTAAGTTAAATCAACATGAATAAATATGAGTGTAGTAACTCAAAAGATGCTCGGGATTCACATCTCTTAAGGATCCGTTAAACTATTTACTATGTAGTATATTTCGCTATTATAATCGTGTCTATTTATAAAATAAACTTACTTTTTTCTTATCATTAAGGGGTTACCCATATAGCCCTTAACACGTAATAGTCCCAGTAGTCCATCCAATATCATAGTTCCTCCTGATCGGGAAGCCACTAGAGGATACCACACAGGCTACGGGAGAAATCCAAACTCGTACAAGGCGCGATAGGGTAGGTGACACGGCACAACTAGGCAATGCCAGGGTAGATATACCAATTACGCTTCCGGGTCGGTGGTAACGCGTAGCGTGCAGCTACCGCCCACCTCGAACAAACTACCCCAAATCAAAGAAATAAAAAGTGAAGATGGCCACCGAATCAATCCAAAGTTAGAGTATAGTATCGAAGGGAAGTGTCCGATCAAAGGTGCTTCCTTGTTAACCCGTCAATCGCTCCTATTTTAGCCACCTTATGCCAACTCACGGGAGTTGGGTCCACGCAATTGCCTTACAGGAAACGCCGCCACCGACCTACTTCATTCCGGAATCTCCACCGCGTACACGGTTGTTAAAGTGGTTTTCGGAGTTGGTAGAGAGTATGACAACTTCTGATCCCGGTCTCTTCAATGACCAATCGTTATTATAACACCGCGGTTATTTCAAAATAATTTATACTTTAAAACCAAAATATATATCCATTTCAAAACCCATAAATACGATATCATTTCCATTTCCAAAACAACTCATTTTGATATTATTTTTATAAAACCCAAATCAATAATATCATTTATAATTCAAATATATATCTTTTCTAAAATCATACTGCTTTAAAATTTATAATATCCGGAAACCAAACATTTAAATTATAACTTTCAAAACATAATACTTTGAAACTCATAGCTTTAGAACCATACTTCTAAAAATTGAATGGTTTGGATATTCAACAGCATATAAAATAAAATAGTTTGAATTTAAAATTACTTTATAAAATAATTTCCGCGACTTCACAAGTTTTATTCATTTAAAATTTTAGGTATAAACCCCATAAATTTAGATTTCTTTTATTTTCAATAAAACACTTCGATTTCAAAATATTCAAACTTTGAGTATTTAACAATTTCAAAACTAAGGTTGGAAATTCTATTCAACAATTTATTGTCCTAATATTTAGTTTGAAATATTCACATAATAAATCCATAAATAAAACTCAAATTTCTAACAATTAAATATTTCCTTCAATTTATTTATACTAGAAATATTCGTTTAATTTAACTAAAATAAAAATCCAGTTATAAATATCATACCTTTAAAATTCCAAGTTTAATAAGTTTACACCAGCTTGTGGAGTTAAATTTTTAAATAAGCTCAATTCCAAATAAATTTCCAATTTATTTTCCAATCTTAATTGATTTGAACCATTTAAAACTCTATATATATACAATATCTCAAACCTATAGTTAATCATATAATATAAATTATCAAACTTCATTATTCAACTTATTTATTTTCATTTAACAAATTCATACATAGCTTAAATTCAATAATTTAACTATATATATGTATGTATAAAATAAGATTTTATATAAGATCCAAAATTAATGTTTAGTAAACCGTATCTTATCCAAACCATAGAAATCATTTCAAAATAATTTATATACATATACCGTGGTGCCTGTATATAATTTTCTATACTATGGTCAAGTGATACGGATATTTATCATTTCAATCCGCAATTTAAAAATAAAAATGTGGTTGTATATCATTTCAAACTGCAATCCTGAATGAAATGAAAATGCATAATAACTTACAGTTTATAAAATATAGAACACATCATCCATTCACCCAATATCAATCGTCAACCAATTTATTTCAATCATCATCAATTAAAACAAACATCAATAGAGCATATAAAATATAACAGGTATCAACGAACAGTTTATATTCAAATAAATAAATAAATAACTGTTTAACTAGCAGTTTATATGCAAAATAAATAAATTTTAAATGTCAATTTATATGCAATAATAAAATTAATTAATAGTTCAATTAAATAAATGCGATTTAACTGAGATGATGAATAAAATATGCAAAACAGTCATAAATAAATTTCTACTCATATCTTAAATCAATTTAACAAACATAAGAAAACTTTGAAGTTGTGAGTGGTATAAAACACTCACCTTTAGGATTTAAATTCAATTCAAATCCAATTTAAACCCAAAAATTTGACGGTCTCCAAATTCATTCAAACCAGCGTCAAAAGATCCGTAATTTTATTACGATCCTAACAAAAAAATCTCGCATGAAACAGATATCTTATGAAGAAGTTATTCGAATAAAACGTTTGAAAACAAAAATAGAATTTAAATAAAACTAACCCATCAAGATAGCCACGTCATCATCTCTTGTGCAAACCCTAGCCCTACTCACGCGGTCACGAACGCAAGCCGCCACCTGATATACCTGTTGGCCGAAAATCGCGGCCACCTCGTTTAACTCCAACGAAATCAGGCACCACCATCGAACAACCCTCCATGAGCCGCCTCCACCACGGCCGACCGGCCACCTCCGGTACCACTCCCATGCTGCGCCGCCGCTGGCTTCAATTGCCGAGCATGGCGAATCCCTACGCTTATAACCCAACTAACCGCATAGATCTCCTCTATTCGTCGATCTCCACGATACTGCACTCCTCGATCTTGCTATCGATGAGAATCCACCGTTGAACGCGACTCTATACCATGAATGGCCAAGAATGATATTCGATTTCTGGGTAAACGGTGAATCGTTTTGAAAAACGAATTACCCCATTGAATTACGCTCGTCGATAGAATCAACATACATATTTTTGAGATTTTTCCGAGGACTTTGAATTTTGTTTTTGGATTGCAATTGTGTTTGGATCTAAGGTTTGCATCCATTGAGGAAGAGAAAGAGTTGAGGAAATGAATGCACAAACAAATGAGAAAAGATGGAGGCTAGGGTTTATAGTTGGGTTTATATAGGTAGGTTAGAAATAGAGTAGATGGATCGGGTTGATAGATATACGTGCTACCTCTAACATGGCCCAAAAAGCCCGTTCTGACCCAGAACGAAATTGGGTAAACCCATATATCGAAATAGGTGTTTTAAAATATTCTGAACGCGATGGAAAAAGTTTCACGTCCAAATTCCATCGTATTAAAAAGTTATGCTGAAACAAATATTTTCAAATTGATTTCAATTAAATTGATTTCAAGGCGTTTCGCATTCGTACGATCAAACGACAAGTCCGATCGCTACGAAACTTGAAACCCTACAATAATTCACTGTTACGGATCCGATGGGAATGGTTTCGTCGAAATCTGAGTCCATGACCAAAATGTCTATTTTTATATTAATTAAATAAATTTAAAATAAATTCATTAAATCAAATTGCGCGTTAAAAATTATGAACTTTGCAATCTTTATCACTTAAAAATTCTCAACGTTTACAATGATTTAACAATTTTTTGAAAGTCAATTTATTAATAGAAACCTTCCATTTCATAAAACTCAAAATTATAGATAAATTTCTAAAATTTCCATTAAATTGAATTTACCCATAATTATTTCATTCATAATTTCAAATAGAAGGGTTTACCATTGGATTTAAAATTATCACATAAATATTTCCCGTTTTCAACTTAATTTTTAAATTAACGTAATAATTACATATTTGATTTTATTCATTTGCAATAAATCCAACTATTATAAATTAAATAAATTAACTCACTATAAAAATTCAAATTCTATAATTCATAAGTTTTGTCATCTTGATTTACTTATTAATTTATAATTCTTTAAACCAATTCCCATTCTCAATTTAAAGTAACTTAATTCCCCATTATAGAATTTATTTCAATTTCTTTAAATAACCCCTTTATTATAAATTTTATCCAATTTAATTAAATAAGTTTCCAATTAAATGGACTAGATTTAATTCCAACCCTTAAATTGAGTCTATTATAACTCTATACCACAATTAACCCTTTCCTCACATTTCATTTCATTAAAATATTCAAATTCCGTCTTCATTTTTTTATTAGCATAATAAATTAAATTTCATTTATAATAAATTCATTTACAAATAAATTTGGAAATTTCTAATAATATCTCTTATACGTTCGTCGCTTATCAATCCCGATTAAAATTCCATATTTAGTGCAAAGTTTATTTCATTACCCATATATACACCTATTTACATTTATTTGAATAAATATTACGTTTTTAAAAGTGTATTTCTATTTATTGAACACATAAATTAAGGTCTTCAAATACTTTTCATTCTATAGATTACTTTACATACTTTTTCGTATTAATTTCTCAATTATCATAATTTTAACTTATTTCCCAAATCCACCAATTATTTCTTAACATAAATCTACGCTTTTATTACTTTACGTTTACACTTCCGTTACTATATAATTAATCACCAAGTAACGTTGTCATCAAACCAACATTAATTAATATATTAAATGCTTACATTTATTTCTCTATATCCAATTTGTTTCAACTTTATTTACATTAATACTATTCCCTTATTTTGGTTATTATTAATCAACTTCTTCTGACTTTATTACGTAAATTTCCGTTATTGTAAACCTTTTTTTTTTCATTTAAATCAAACTCTAAATTCTAGTTCAATCAACCATTTCAACATGCAACTTATAATAACATGCTTACAAGTATGAATGGAATTACCATTTATTCCAATATTTTCTAACTTTACATTAACATATTAGTTAATTCCCTTTAATGAAATTTATATCCAGGTATAAAACTTACCCCATTTCATTTTTTGAAATTTATTCAAATTGCTAGTAAATAGTTTTAAGTCACCATTTATAAAATTTAATTTAGCGTTCATTTCAATATTTGTTTATAAAGTTTGTATTTCTACTAAATTTAATTACAAAACTCATTAATTTAACCAAATTAAATCCACGAAATTTACGGGTCGTTACAAGTATATTAACAAATACATTTAAATGAATATATATATATATATATATATGTTTACTACCATCAAACAAAAATCACATAATCGCATATTCAACAATCTTCCCCTTTTGATGATAACAAACATATATTTAAGATTTTGAATTTGTTAAATGTATTTGATCATTCAATTTGCTCACCCTATTTGAATGCTTCCTCTCTACACAAAGCTCCCCCTTTATATATGCATACAATTAAAAATATGCAAATTATCCTAGATACAGATAGAAAACATTTGACCTTTGCTTGATTTTATTTGACAAAATCTTAACTTTTCTCTCCCCTTTTTGTTATCAGCAAAAGAGTAATAGTGTTAGAAAAAATAGAGATGAAGTGATTGATAATAATACAACATTAAAACTCAATCGAATATAAATATTAAATTTCAATAAAAAATCAAACAAAAATCATAAATACTTTGTTAGGCACATATTCCACTTTTAGAATGACGGGAATGATATCATCATATAAAACCATACAATTGTGTCTATTTGTGGTACATTTATATCAGGAATTTGAATATCTACCAACCTTGCATAACCGTTAGGACATTTTAATGAGATTAGTAGTATTCCAATTTTATTTTTAAAAAATGAATTCAAGTATCTTCTAACCACGCATAACCGTGAGGACTTTTAAATGGGATTAAAATCAACTTGTTTATTTAAAAAATAATAATTTTTATATGCATTCCATACATGCATAACGGTGAGGACTTTTAAATGTGCATGGAAGCATATAACAAATTCCAAGTAATTCACACATGCATAACTATGAGGACTTTTAAATGAGAGTGAATACTTTGGATTTTATTTTATTGTTATTATTATTTGATTAAAAAAATGTAAAATGAAAAACGAATGATTCCTGTTTAAAGTACCACATATTAACAAACTATATTGAATTTTGATGAGTGACGGTCGTTAGAAATATGATAGAAATAGAGATGGTCGTGGAATTTTTACCGACAAAAAGATTTATAACTCTTGTTTAAATTTCCAAAGAAATTTACAAATTATACCGTCTCGATTCATAATATATGATAAATATCAACACTCATCACTTTTTCAATTACTATTTATCTTTTCGATAATCATTAGGGAGTCAGATTAGTCAACGTTGATATCAAATTCAAAAATAATTATAAAATCAACTTTTTTAAAAATGACCAATCTGAAAACAGGGTCAAAGATGATTTTCTGGAAGGGATTTAATGAGAAAAATTTATGCTATTTGAAAATTATTGAGATGAAATATATGCAAATATTTTCTTTGAAAAATGATGCAGTTACTAAATGTCTCAACAAAAATCACGTTCCACTAGTAATTTTTCTATCAACTAGATTACCAGTGTAATCTGCATCTGAATTTCTCTTTCACTCAAAAATTATCGTTTCCTGAATGTTATAGACCAGATCATGAGTTGTGCAACAAAATATCCGCAAAAAATATCTCAAAATCATTTTTAACAACTTTTTAACTAAAATTCTCTTGAATTTTAATTGAAGCCGTGCAAATAATCAAAAACCGTGAATATAGAGTCAGCCGTAAAATAACCAAATGTATTATCATCCAATGAAACACTATTATTGATCCAAACTAATATATATGAAGTAATTCAAAGAATCTACATATTTTTATAGTGTCTTAGCATAAGAATATAATTGGCCAACAATTTTGAATAATTTAGAATCAAAATCATCATTATTTCATCATCACTTTATTGGCTGACTTAACTCAGATTACGGTGCAGATCATCACATTTAATATATCATTCAAATAAATATACCATTACCCTTTTTACCTTAACGATATTTTTCGTTGTTTTCCATTGTGATTCTGTCACCTTTATACTAGGCTAAGGAACTTTGCTTTATCGCCCGTTGTGTTTCTGGAACAGCCAGAATCCAGATAACACTGTTGTTGTTCCTTAGCCTGCCACCACTCTTACACGATAAAAAAAATTTGTGACCTATTTGTTTTTATAGGTCCATTATTGTTAATGGCAGAATATTTTGAAAATTAATTTTGTGGAGACCCAAAACTATTATATATGTTCCTTTTGGCACCCAGATTTGTTTAACTTTGAGATATTTTATATTTGTGCCTTTTGGTACCCAAATTGAAATGGTTTTCACGTGTATGGGTCTATACCAACAATTGTTTTGATCGTGTCCAAATTTTCTACAAATTGTGCACATTGAATTGTCTTGATTAATTTCATTTCTAACATTTTAAGATTGATTATATCCAAGTCCTTGTCTAACTGTATTAATAGTTTGTTTCCCTAAGAGCATATTCAATGATTTTTCACTTTTGGAAAATTTATCTAAAGTCGTTGACAGTTGTTGGACTTGTGTTTTGGGAGATTCATTTTCGTTCAATAATTGTGTGCACTTTTTAATAGAGTTCTCTCTCCTAGTATTTTCACTCTCTTTCAAAATCAGAATTTCATTTTCAAGTGATTTTATATTAATTTCTAATTTTTTAGTCTCTTCTTCAAATGTTGGACACTTATCACACTTAGGGATCCTACTTTGATAGGTTTTAACTAATTGGTCCAGTTGTTTATTTAAATCTATAAAAGTATCTTTTTATGATTCAAGTTTGGCATACTTCTCTCAAAGTGGTTCAAAATAGCCATTTACTTCGTGGAAATATATAAATAATTCTGAGTGAGTGAGTTTTGATACCTCGCTTGGCTCATCATCGTCTCTATCAGTTATATTACCTTGAAGGCACATATCTGCTTTCTCACTCTCACTGATAGTTCTTTGATTATCTTCATCACTTGTATTCCACGTGGCTGCAAAATTTCTCCTTTTTGATTTCTTTTCAAAGTCATGTCAGTTTTGAGGACAATTAGGCTTGATGTCCCCGGTTTGGTTGCACTTGTGACAGATGATCTTCTGTTCGTCTGAGTTGTCTAGTGCTTTGACTATTTTGCTTTTCAATTTTTAATTTAGAGCTGGATTTCCGTACTTGTAATTCCACCTTTTGAATTTCCTTATTATCAGCTCCAATTCTGTTGCTCCATCATCATTATCATCACCATCACTTTCTGTTGTTCCTTCAAGAGCTACTGATTTCTTTCAAGTGTCACCTCCTTCACGCTCTTCCTTGAATTTCATTTCTAGCTAATAAGTGGTGAGATTTTCGATGAGTTCTTCAACTTTGATTTGTTTTAAATTTTTCGATTCTTGAATGGCAGTCACTTTTGCTTCAAAACTTCATGGAAGGACTCTGAGAATTTTTCGGACTATCTCCAACATTGTGTATGATTTTCCGAGAGCTTTTGATTTGTATACGATATTGGAAAGTCGTCCGTACATCTCTTTGACATTTTCTTCCTTGGCCATTGTGAAATTTTCGTATTCGTTGCTTAGCATGGCAAGGCATGATTCTTTGACTTGATACGTTCCTTCGAGAGTCACTTCGAGTGTGTGCCATATTTTCTGCGTAGTTAGGCAATGTGAGACACGATTAAATTCAAACTGATCCAATGAACAAATAACCGAATTCATAGCTTTGTCATTAGAATTCTGTAACTTAATTTCTAGATCTGTCCATTGATCCTTCGGTTTATTTATTTCCTGATTATCTATAATTATAGTTGGTGCTCTATAACCTGTCTCAACAATATTCCAAGCATCAATGGTTTTCAGAAAAATTTTCATTCTATTTTCCAGTAGGCGTATTCACCATTGAACATTAAAGGCCCGTAAATCCATACCCCTTTTAAGCTGGCAAAATTCCATAACAATTCAGCCAAAGAGGAACAAACTTACGAATCTTTAGGGTTTAAAAAGAAGAAGATAGAATAAGGAGAACAGAAACAATGACAGAATCTCACATTTCACAGCGGAACAACATATAATAGATAAATAAATATCTTTGAAACAAAGAACTATAACAGTTATTACATTACATCACATTTCAATATCAGAGTGTACAACAACAAATAGCGGAAAGAAATATTACATATATAAGTGAAAAGCCTCGCCATCCAGCTTGCTCCTGATCTCCACAGCAACTCCTGAATTCTAGAATGACCTGATAACCTGACTCTAGGCTGCCCGTGTGGAAATTGGTGGGCACTCAGAGTTTAGAAAGGGAATAATAAACTCCAGGTCAGTTATGGGACTAGTGTGAGATCTTCAAAACAGTTATTTTCACAAAGAAAATACAAAGAAACCTGCAATGTTTTTTTTTAAAATGAAACCGTCATAAGGCCTCCCGCCACACACATAATGCAAACGCACACTAGGAGGAGATTTCTCCTTATGGCAGTCAAAAATGCTTAATACGAAAAATCTTTGGATATTATTTTTTTAGTGCATAGTGCAGATCTTAGTCAGCATGGGCTTTTCGTGTAGGATCAATTTTACCCTAGAGGAGGGGGGTGAATAAGGTGATAGTATTTGTTGTAAAAATTAATTTCGAAAGCTTATAAAATAATTTCAACGTAGATCACAGAATAAAAACAGCACAGAAAAATAGCAGAATAATAAAATTGTAGAAATAGAACGACACAGAATTTACCAAGCTTCGGCAAAACACTTCCTACGTGCTGTCCCCAAGGTTTCTACTAGAAATTAAGTAGTCACACGCTTACATACATAAACTCGCGACACCCGCTACTGACTAACCTAAATCTACGCTCAAAACCCTGTCACAACTTAGCCACTGAGTTGCGAATTCTCAAACTACGCCATGTAGTTTGTGCCCTAGTCACACGACTATAAATTACAGTGGTTTAAAATTGAAATACAAATTTAAAAAAAAAAATTAAAAATAACCCTAAAAATAAAAGCCCCTTAAAAGAAAAGCTCTTAAAAAAAAGCCGGCCCCTTTTATAATTTGACCCGTTCCTCTTTTATTTGCTCCGTTCCTTTGTGAAAATGGCGGCCTTTCCTTGTTCGTTCTTCTTCGATCTGTAATTAGGGCGTTTTGAAGCGCCTGATTTTAGTTGACCAATCGTGTGAATAATTGCAAGTAGCTTTGATCGATCGTTTCCTCGTTGCTCACTTTGGCTGCTTCTGTTTGATGGAGTTCGACTTCGATTTGGTATGTGACTTTCGTTTATGCTATTCTGTTATGCTTGATTGAACTTCGATATGTAATTGCCGATGATGATTCTGGGTTATATATGCATTCGATCTCCTTTATTTGCGTTCGTATAAATTTGTTTGAATTTGTCAATTAATTTGCTAGGCCGTTCGATTTCGCTTTGATGCTGATGATTTCTCTGACTTCTTCAATTCATATAATTTTGTTGCTTGAAACTCACGGTGTTGATTCGAGACTTGGTCAAATTACTCGGCCACCACCGTTTTGGTTTGAAACTGTTGCATTTGATTTTAATATTCGTTTCCTTTGACTCCGGTCAAATTTGTGTATGCGAATCCACGTCTTTGGCCATTTTGATTTCTTAAAAATCTGGTGATCACGTTCGAACTATACCATCTGTTCTATGACATTGCTGGTTTGATCCATGACTTAGTTCACTGTATATTCATTCTCATCAGTCTGCATTAGCTTGTACTTCGAGTTTGTTTCTTTTTCACTGTGGCATTTGTTTGTTCAATTGGTTTTCAATTTGCTTGTACTTGATTTTCTGTTGTACTATGTTATTGCATATCACTTGAGTTTTTTTTTGAATGTGATCTTTGATGTTGAGCCACTGTCTGTCACTGTTGCATCAATCTTGGTTGCTGCTTTGTTGTGTAGTAGCCGTCTTGACCTTTTGAGGCAGTTTGCATATTTGTTTCATGTAGTACTTGGGCATATGTAAGGTTGCTTTCATGTGGTCTGGATTAGTGTAGTGTGCATTATAGCTTGTAACTGTGTCACAGTGATGCATTCTTGAGTCTTGGATATTGAACTGTTTCATGTATTTGTAGTTTGCATCTTAGGTTGTACTGTCTTGAGCTCGAGTGTTTGCTGTGTCCTTTGTGTTTTGGTTTGGACTTGCAGTTAAGTTGAGTTGCAGACTTTGGTTGTTGCAATTGTCACTGTTGTGTCACTTGTGTATACTATGTCATATATGTTGCTCTGGTTCTATTGTTGCTGCGTCATTTACTTTGTGCAGTAGTTTGCACTGTGCATTCATTTGTATTGGTCTTGCTTGTGCATAGCACCATACATCTGCTGTCCATTTTGGTTTTGCTGTGACTTGAGACTGTATTGTCAATGTTGCATTGAGTTGAGTCATGATAGCAGTGACTTGACCTTTGCATTTTATTCTTTTTTTCGAAGTTACACCTGAGTTGAATCCAGCTTGAAGCTCGGATTTTGACCTTGTGCTGAAAGTTGTGACATTTATTTTAATGCACTTGAGTTGAATCCGATAATTTGGGTTTGACCTGTGCTCAGTTGTCCCGGTAAATCAATCAAGTGTATATTTCGATATGCACGACCTTGTGGCATATACAGTGTTATACTGTGTATGTCACAAGTTGTTCGTGTATGATGGATTCAAAACTAAATGATGACGAACACCCCAAATAACTGAGGCATATATTATTTTAAAGGTTCACTTTTTATTTTATACTGCAAAAAATATTTCCTTTTCAATTTTACTGCGTCAAAAATTATTTTTGCAGATTTCTCAGATGCCGGATTCATATTGGAAGAAAGTTGAAGATAAAATACAAGTTAAGTGAACGAGTGATATATAGTGAGGTCAGATGTAAAAGAGAGATTGTTATGTAACTGAATATCGTAATCAAAAGTTGTATATGTATAGTGAGAGTTTGAATTTGTACTATTCAAAACTGTGATAAATATTTGTTTGAATAAAAATTTTGTTTGAATTCAAATTCTGTGTTATTTAATTCTATTCAGCAAATATTTATTTAACCTATGAAAAATAAAATAGTACATTAACAAATACATTTGAACGAATAAATGTATATGTTTATTATCATCAAACAAAAATTATATAATCGCATATTCAACAATCTCTGTAATATCCCGGAATTTCAAGGAGTTTAAAACGTTGAAAATCTCTTAATTTAAATTATTTGAAATTAATAAAATTATTATTTTCAAAAATAAATAACCAAGTAATAATAATATGATGTCTTAATTATGGTTGTAGATTGATTTTTAAACAAGCTTAATTATTTAGTTTGTGTTATTAAACAAATTTTTAATATACTTATTGTTTTCTAATTTAATAAGTGTGTTTAAATATATATATATATATATATATATATATATATATATATAAATATGAGTATATTTAAATTGATAGGATAATTATTTATAATAATAATGTGTTTGTTTAAAATTGATATTATATTTATTTGAATTGATTTTAGTTTTGATTTTTAAATTGACTTTGAATTTGAATTTGAATTTAAGGGAATATACATACATCTTAAAATAAAATAATAATAATATAGTTTGGATTTAAAATATATGGATAATGTTTTTATGTAAAAATAAGATTTGTTTTATATTTTTCTCTTTAAAGAAATTTATTGATAGGAATATTGGAAAAGTATTTATTTAATAGGAGTAAATACATAAGCTTTTTTAAATAGCATTTAAAAATGAGTTATAGATATTATATATGATTTTTATCTAAATTATAATGGGTTCATATTTTATTTTCTTAAAGATTGTATTTATATAAATTTAGAAAACATTTATAAGTTTATAAATGTATTTGTTTATTAGGAATTTAATTAGAAAGCATTTATAAATTAAGAAAACATATTAGTTAATTAGGAAATTAATTTAATAACCTTTTAAAATCATTTATAATAATATTAAAATAAACTAGGACAAGTGTTAATCTTTAATCTCTTAGATAACATGTGTTAACATACTAATTAAGGCAAGAGACAAGTGTCACAATATTTGAATTTTCTTTTATTTTTATTAAAATCTGAAATTAATTTATATAAACCCCTATCTTCTCTTCATTTTCTTTTTCTTTTAAATCTAAGTTCACTTCTAAAATAAAACTAGAATTTTCATACGATCTTCACGCTTCAAAACCTGAATTCCTTTCTTTATTCTGAATTCCTTTCTCTATTCAAATCAATATCATGTAAACCTCCTCAAGTTCAAATGAAAATCTGGAAACTTTCAAAACCAGATATTATCAAAGCATGTAAACATTCTTTCCAGATCAATGCTCAAACATGTAAATCATTTTCTCAAAACTTGGAAACACCTTCAAAACTGCAAGCCTGCAACAATGTATATTTTCTAGTGCAATCTGAAGCATAAAGTTAAAGCAAGTTTTCCAGTGTTTCATCAAGAACAAACTCTCTGCATTTCATTAAAAAAAGTGAGTAAACAGAATAATTCAAATGCTAAGTGGTTTTAAATTTGCTTTCATATAATTTCTGAGATGAATTATCCTTGCATGTGAATATCTGGGTATGAATACTTTATATATGATAATTGTGAACTGTGCATGTCAATATCTCCCTGTTTTATAGGTTTTAATGTTTACAAATGTATAAAAATTTCATATCTTTTTATTTACTCATTATTAACACTTGAATTAAGAATAAAATAACTAAGTATTAGCATAATCTAGGAACTGAAATTATAAAAAAATATTTATGAACTAAAGGTATGCTTCTATTTGGGAAAAACTGTAGAAATCTTTAAAACTTGTAAAACTCAAGTGTTATAAATTACTGATTCAAATTTAATTCTTGAATCACATATGGGCAATATGATTTTTAAAACAAATATCACATATTTTAAAGAAGTATTGAATGAGAATTTGGGAGTTAACTGGAATTTAGTTTCTGGTCAATATCTGGTGATCTCGAGGTTTATGGGGATCAGAATTATGGATGGCTGTCTGATGATCGTGGCGTCGGCAGCAAGAAGGATCAGGTTCTAAACCTAATTTTGGGTCTAGCTGCAAAATTGAATCACTGCTTTACTTACAGTGATTCGAGTTGCATAAGATTTTGGAAGGTGGAAGCGCGGTGGGTCGGCAATCCATAGCCGGAATCGTAAATGTAATCGTGATCGGAAGCGAGAGTTCAGGGGATTTCTTGGATGATCGGTTTGGGTCTCAGTTCATTCTGGGGTACCCGATTCTGAATCGAGGGATGAGATGATGCTCTGTTGATCGTGGGTGCCCATAGGGATGTAGGGTAACTTGGCGATGGAGTCGTCGTTGATCGTAGGAGGCTCCGGCGCTGGTGCAGGTGCATGATGTTGATTCGTGTGTCAGGAAGTTGGTTAGTGGGAGACTTGAGGGAAGCCCTGAGTTTTTGGGTTATTGTCTCGAGTTTAAACTCGAGTTAGTTTGGTATCTAACCTGTAATTTTAATTGTACAGGTTCTTAAAATTTAAAATCCTAACCAAACATTTGAAACTTAAAAAAAAGAAAAAGAAAAGATGATGTACTTGTTTTTGTTTCAAGTACACATGGGTTAAACCCAAAGTGAAATGTTTAACCAACTTTAAAATTTAAAATAAAGTAAGTTTTAAACTTTAAATAATTAAGCAAAAAAAATAATCTCTTGAAATTCATTTCTTTGAAATGAGTTGTTTGTATAAATAAATTTGTATGATTTGTTTTAAATGTTTTAAGTTAAAACCTTAATGTTATTTTCAAACTTATTTTGAAATTAAAAAAAGGAAATTAATAAGGAATGATTTATCTTAAAAACTTAATATAAGTTTGATAATAAATATAATAATTAAAGAGTGATTTATTAGTTGAATTATTTAATGAATAATGGTTTATAAATTAACAATTAAAGTTTTCAAAATGATTTATTAAAATTAAGGATTGTTAATTAATAATTTGAGGTAAGTAATTAATGATTACTTTATATTTTAAACTTATTTAAGGATTTAATTAAGTTAAGTTAGTTGTTAAGATAAAATGTTTTCAAAAATAATTAAAGATAATGTTTTATCTTAAGGATAATTAAGTTTTTAATGATAATTAATTAAGTTAATTAAGAAATTTTAAGTTTAATTAATTAATTTAATTAATTATTAAAATGGTTAATTAAGGAATTAATTAAGGAAAATTATTAATTTAATTAACTAATAATTATGATGAATTAATTAATGATTAGAGATTAATTAATTTGTAATTATTTATTAATTAATTAAGTAATTAAGGGATAATTAAACTCGTAATTAAGTAATACTTAATAAAGTTTTATTAAGTAATAATTGGGTTTTCTTGATTAATAATTAAGAGTTATTAATCTATTATTCAAGTTAATCAAGAATTAATTAACTATTATTAAAGGTTAATTAATTATAATTAAGAATTGATTAATTGATAATTATGGATTAATTAATTTGTAATTAAGGTTGTTAACTAATAATTAATTTTATTAATTAACGATTAAGAGATAATTAATTAGTTAATTAAGGTTAATTAATTAATTATACAAGTAATTAGAGATTGATTACTTTGTATTAAAGGATTGATTAATAATTAAGGTTTATTAATTAATAGTTGAAGGATAATTAATCTGTAATTAAGGATTAATTTGGTTAAAGAGTAACTAAGGGATGAATTACTCGGTTATTATTTATGAGGTGAATGTGATCAAGTTAAGTTAATTAATTTGTTAATTAATTAAAGATAGTCACATGGTAATTGATTAAGTATGCTTACTTAATGAGATTGATAAGAGCAATTACTTAAGGTAAGTAATTGTTGAATAGATTACTGGAGGTAATTGAGATAAGGGAAATTACTTAAGGGGAAGTAATTTTAAATGGATAATTACTTGGTAAAGTAATTAAGGATTTATTACTTGGTGTAATAAATCAAAGGATTTATAAATGTAATTAAAAGTAATTAAGTGTAATTTATTATTGTTTATAATTATTAAAGTTGATTTAATTAATTCAAGCATGATTAATTAAAGTAATTAATTAAGGAATAATGTAATTAATTATAGTTAATTAATTAATGGAAGTAATTAATTAAAGATCATTAATTTAATGTAATTAATGAGAGTAATTAAGGATTGATTAATTCAGATTAATTAATCTATAATAAGTTATTAATTAAGGATTAATGTAATTAATTATAATTAATTAATAGAGTAATTAAGGTTAATTACTTAATGGTTTAATTAATTTGTGTAATTAATTAAGGTAATTACTTAATGTAATTAAGGGTAATTAATCAAGGGTGATTAATTAAGATGATGATTAATTAATTGGTTTAATTAATGGATAAGTAAGCAAGATTTATTGTGATAAAGTTAATTAATTTAATTTATTTTAAATTAATTAAAGATAAAGTAATTAATTTAATTCATTTTAAATTAATTATAGATGTGTGATTAATAGATCATAGCTTATGGATGGCTGATTTCTATTGAATGGCTTGGTTGTTTGATATCTCTGATGAGATATGTGTGATATATGATATGGATGCTTTGGTTGCATTGAGATGATAATATGAGTTATCTATTTGTGGTGATAACATGAATTATCTGTTGTGATGATAATGTAGATTATCTATTGTGATATTGGGAATTATCTATCTATGTGTATATAGATAATAGAATTGGATTGTTTAACCTTAAACAACTTGGTCCTAAAAGACACGTTTTGGATTTCGCTGAGACCGGGATCGAGTTTCCATATTTGGATATCCGAAAACCACATCGATCCAAATTAATGATAGGTCATAAATCTCAAGTGAAGATGAAGATTCAGATAGCAAAGGTTATTGTCGTTAACTCTGAGGGTGATTCCAAAATGAGTGCAACGAGATAATGCCTTCGGTTTCTTTCGAACCCAAAACGAACTTGTATAGATTGAATGCTTTCAGAACATCGTCAGTTGGTCGATGAGCATTCTAAGGGATGTGTTCTATAAAGGTAATCGTAGCCTCAAGCCTAATCAACCGGGAAAGGCTAAAACAGGGGATGTGCAACAAGGCTAAGTGGGTCATGCCCAAGTAGGATGAGATTAATCCCTGTCTATAATCCCTTTTATTTCGGCTGTGTGGGCGGTTGCTAGCTACAACCGCAGGGTTGTCTTGTTCGGAACTGTTCAGTAAGGAATGGTTCCGGCCTTGTGTTGCAGAGGATTGGGAGTGATCCTCGGTACGTTGATCTAGGCCACGTACTGTGACGGGCAGTACCCCGGTAGCCCTGCCATTGTATGGAATCCCAAATCCAATAAGCGCCCTCGGATTTGATTGTATTACCCACTTTTGTGGCTAGTAGCTGGAATTTAATAAATGTAACATTTCGGCTACTTCATATTTATTTGAAAACCTAGACCCAATTATAATATCACTGAATTTCCTATCAAATGTTTTGGTTAGCATAAGGTAAAAAAAATTCCTTGTTTATGTGTGGGAAGTCTTACGTGATACCTTTTCTTTCAAAAGGTTTTTAAAATTAAGAAACTTTAACCATTTACTCATACCAGACCCATGTCTGACCCGGGGTTTATTCTGTTTTTCTTAAACTCTTGGGTACTCTAATTTTTTACGAGTAGCTAATGGATTCAGGTTAGCTTTGACGAATTGTGGAGGAGCAATGGAGCAGGAGGCTTCTGCGCGTAGATATATAGTATTCCGCTGTGTGTTCTCTAAGTCGTTTATCTGTGTTGTATTGAGTTGTAATATCTAGACAGGAGTTTATAACTATCTAGTATGTGTTGTTTTAGCCGTATATCTCTAATGTATATGACAATATGTATATATTATGTGATTAATATAATTTATTCGTTCCGCTGTTTAGATTCTGATGTTGTTTCTTTCTTTCTTCTCTGTCTTTTCTCTTTTCTATCCCTTTCTTTCTTAAAAATGATGCGTCTTTTTTTTATGAGAAAGTAGGGTCGTTTCACTTGGTATCAGAGCATTAGTTTGAGCGAATACCTAGGCTCTGTAGTGGTGTCTTTCTTGAGAGAGCGTACTTGTAATTTTTATATATAACTATTATATATGTATGTATATTTCTACCTATCTATTGGGTTACCTGTTCGGGTTTTCCAATATGAGTTATAAAGGGAGATAGGGTAGTGGTGTGTAACACGACTACCATTGGTTGGAGTTTGTATGTTTGAGGTTGGAAGTGTATCTGTCGAGATGGTAGACCTAATACCGTCTTGAGTAATCTTTGCAGCTTGATGTAAGGATTTCAATGATCTCTGAAGGAAACCTGTTAAGGTTCGGAGTCTATCATTGAAGTGCAAGTTGATCGCACTCGTGTGAGCAGATTTTGAGAGTTTGGATCTATCGGTTAGGCAGAAGCAAGTGATGGTGTCTTGGTAATCCTAGGAAGTAGTAGCTGCGTGATGAGACGCAGTGACTATGGATGTTTGTGTTTGGTTTGGGCCCAAGTTTCTTGAGGAGATGTTTGCACATCTCAAGGTCCTGTTTGGGATTAGTTGATATGATTTTAACGATCAAAGTGCTTTGGATAGAAGTCTTTGGCATTTGTGGCAGCGTTAAAGCTCAGGAGTGTTCTGTATTCCAAAAGAGATCTTTAGCTTAGCAGTTTCCTAGAGGTGGAAATCAGAAGCAGCAGAGAGAACAGTATTTTTGGAATTTAGGTTGGGTTTGTAACGACCCAGCATTTTTATTAATTAAAATTTGAATATTTAATTAATTTTAAATATAAATAAGTGAATTTATAAGTCGAATAAATTTTAATTTGAATTATTGAATTTAATTGGATTATTAAATCGATAATTTAATATGTTAAATTATGGAAATGATTGAAAATTGAGTTAAATATGATTGAAAATGATTTGTAAAATTTTATTTTATCATATGGGAGTTAGAAAGATATTTTAGAACTTTTAAAATCGAATTAAAAGTTAATTTGTGAAAATTGAATATTTTAATATTTAAATCGACTAGTAAAAATAGTCAATTTTTGAACAGTCTCAGAATTGAACAAAACCAGTTCCATTGGATCTGTAACAGTTAGTTATTACCGGATTTCAAATTTCGTGTCAATCGGAGCTATCGTTTGATCGTGGCAGCTCGAAACGCATCGATTTATTTTTAATTTAAATTTGACGAGTGAAAATAGCCATTTTTCAAAAAGTCTCGGATTTCGACGAAACCAGTTTCATCGGATCCGTAATGTGATATTATTGTAAGGTTTCAAATTTCAAGTCAATTGGATTTACCGTTTGTCCTGTACAAATTAAAACGCCTAGAAATCGACTTAAATCGGTTTAATTCAAATTGAGCGTTTACAGCCATAACTCGCACAGATGACCGAATTAGCTTCCGAAACCTGTTCCATTGTGTCCGGAACGCGGGGTAAACCCTAGAAACGCTGGTTACGGCGCCTAAATCGGAGTTTGGAATTTCCGGGATGAATAGTGTTTCGGTTTTCTCTATAAATAGCCCTTCATAAATTAAAAAAAAAAAAGAAACTTAAACCCTAAGCAGCCGCCACCCCCCCTGAACGGCCAGAAAGCTCCCATCTTCATCCCCAAAATTCTTCAAATCCGTGCAACGATTCGACGAACTTCTAACTGGAGACTTGTAGTGGGTATCGAGTTCTATATATTCAACGGATATGATCTAAAACGATGCACCGAGGAGGGGGATAATGGCCTGCGTTCGGCCACGCATACGCACAGTTTTCGAGGACGATGGGGGAGCTGGGTGAGTGCGGTCTCTGGGCGTGGGTGGTGCCGGGGGGCGCGAGCGTGATGGTGTTGCCTGATCGAATTATCATGCGTCGAGGAGGCTCGAATTTGGAGCCCTAGTTTCGAGCATGGTTGGGTTCTTTGGCTGTAGAGGTCGCGTGAATTGGGAAGAAAAGGAACACGGTCCAGATGCACTCAAGTGGGATCTAACGGCTATAGTTGTGTAGGTTATAAAAATTATTAATTTAGTTGTAAATTATATAGTTTAAACTCGTGTACAAACTTCAATAATTCATAACTTTTTCATACGAGGTCGAAAACGCGCGAAACCAGTTGCGTTGGAATCGTATGGACGAGCACTACGCGATGGAGTTGGTTTGGAGTCGTTTGGAGTTAGTGAGAATTTTGGGTAAAATTAAACGCGCGTTTAATTTTATTCGAAATAAATCGCTAAAACGGAAATAAAATCAAGGTGAGAACTTCTCACTCAATCGAATCAGTTTCGATTTTATTTTAAATAGTTAGATTTAAAATATTTAAATGCATGTTTGAATGTTTATTGTTATCTATTGATTGTTAAAATAGACATTATACGCCGTTAGTAAGCGGATGTTATTTATTAAAAACATATACCGCGAATATTTCATAAACAGTGAAATTGGTATTATATATAATATCAATATATATATATTGGCATATGTATATATTGCAGTTGTTGATTTCCCGCATTTTTTGTTTAGCGGATGAGACCCTATTACGCCGTTATTAAGCGGATAATATTTAATAAAAACATGTACCGCGATAATTTCGTACTGGAGCGAAATTGGTATTGTGCTAATGTTTTTGGATGCAGGAAAACAGGTTGGAGGGATCCAACTGGATTCTTCAACAGTATTTATTTGATTTCAGATATTTTGATATTTGATTGATTGTCATATCGATATATGATATCGTTGTAGTCGTGATTGACTATTTGGTATGTAGCATCATTGGACCAAGTTTGGAACTTTAAAATGATTTTTAAAGTGATTTTTGAAAATATACTGTATGTTTGGAAATTGATTTATTTTAAATAAATAAACGTTATAATTTTTAAAGTTATAAAAATTATGATTTTTGAGAAATATAGTTAAAAAACTGATTTTTGAGAATATGATGCTAATGATTTTATAAAATAGTTAAATCGAGATATTTTAGAATTATTGTGAAAAGTTTAAATATAGGATTTATAAAATTTGATTATTTTATAAATCAAAATGATAAAATAATAAAGGAGATTAAAGACGTTTTAAAAGAATAATATAAATTGAATTATATTAAGAGATTTATAAATGGATATTTATAAATTGAAATATGGACATTATAAAACGAGTTTTTATAAGTGTTTGAATGAAGTGAAAATGAAATTCATTAATGAATGAAATTTATAGAATTATATAACGGTGAAGTTATAAATGGAAATTTTATAAACAGTAGGTTTATAAAATTTGTAAAGTTCAAAGGAATGATTTTTGCAAATAAATAAATTATAAGTGTTTGACTTATAATTTGGACTTTTGGTTTATAATTAAAATTATAAATCGAATAAGTTAATAAAGAGATTTATAAAAAGGAAGTTTTTATAAATAAATAGAAATGGAATTTATAAATGTTGTTTTATAAATTCGCAAATGACTTATTTTAATAAGAAAATTGTTGAAACCTATTAAAGGAGTTATATTCACATTTTTGAATAGTGAATAATCCTTTAAAATAAATTGAATAGAAGTGATGAAATTGTTAACGAAGTTTATTCACATTTTTGAATAGTGAATAATATGTTAAAGAAATTGTTTTAGATATGATGTTTTAAATAGAATTAAAACTATCTAACGATGTTTTTAAAAGGTATTGAGATTCGAAATCATAGATTTCAACATTGATTGTTGAAATAGGCGTTTTCGAGAAATAGAAGGAAATAGTGGACTATAACACTGTTGTTATAGTAAATGATTTCCGAAAGGAAACGTTTTGCATAGTATTAGGATTTATATATCTATTTTAATTTCGAATCCCTATACTAGTGATTTTGGGTTGTCGTAACGATGTTTTACGTAACATTCGTTTTGGCCCAAATAAATATGTTTAAGAGAATGATTTCCTGAAAGAATAAAATATATACTAAATTTCGATTTAGGTATATTGAATATTTTCTAAGTGTTGAAAATAAATAAGATTTGTGAATTACTTATTGAATAAATATGGAATTGTTTTCCAATATGAAGTGATATTTAGAATTTATCTTTTTGAAGATAAATTGAAAATGAATAATGGAAATCGAATATTCAATGATATTTTGGGATTATAAATTCACTAAGGAATTTATAAAGAAAGTGAAATTGGTTTAAAAATAAATATTGATTTATTTTTGAAGTGTTGAAAATTATATATCTAGTGAAGATATTTTGGAAAATAAATAATTTGGAAAATTATTTGGAAACTGGTGATGTGTGCATATCCATTGATAGTTCAATAGCCGACTATCAATATTTCCCTTTGAATGGGTAATTGATGTGATTTGTTTGAATGTGAATGCTACACTTATTTTTGAATAAGCGCTCACTATTCGGGTTAACCGGGAAAGGACCATGGGGTCGTATAACCCATTCCGAATATGTGATACGTCGTTATAATAGCATTGAAGATCGGTGTTGAAGACCCGGTATTTGCGAGAGCGATAGGATGACCTGTCGATTTACTCTGCACCGAGTAGCTACGGTATAGAGTTCTCCATATGTGATGGTGAATCCGATCAGGATTGTGAATATCCGGATTGCAAGGGCTTCGTAAGAAGTGCCTTCGGTTTTGTTCGAGCCCGGAACAGACTTGTATGGATTGTATGTCTGACATTACAAGTTGAGATATAAAGCCGATTTCATTCAAATATATTTCTGTTGGTGGCGGAGAATTTATTCTTTTAGCTTAACACCCTTCTCTGAGACGTACGAGCCCAGAGGTTATATAGTTGAAGTTATCAGCGATATATTCCCAATTTGGTAATGTGATATGCTGAGTGATGCTGAAATGATCATTGTGTTGATTATTGTGATAGGATCATTTATTTGATCGTCTATCTTGGTGATCATTGTGTTGATCATTTGTTGACCCAAAGCATGGCTTTTGTATAAAGTATGTTTTTGTGGACGTGACTTCGTCGAGCCTCACACCCCGGAAATGGTCAAAACAGGAAAGATGCGGCAAGGTTATGAGGGGTAGCACCCTTTAGGGTATGTACATTTCCTTCTGGATAGAGGTTGTATCATGGTATGGAGCCCAGATATTTAACCTATGTGGTTACTACGAATTTATTACTTTGTGGTTGTTGGTTTTCGGGATCCCGTGAGAAAGGTCGTTTACGATCGGGGAATGGCGTGCTCGTGTCAGTAGTTACCCAGTTAGGGGTAACCCGGCCTTGTGTTGGCAGAGTTCCGGTTTGGTTCTCGGGGATGTCTTTCCAGAGGCATTCTCATGTGGCAATGGGAAGTTCCTTGGTCTGACCATTTGTTGGAAATCCAAAGAAACAATACGAGACTTGTACGGTTTTAGTTGTATAACCTGCTATGGAATGTGGCGGTAACCTGCTATTGAACATAGTTAGCTATAGTAGGCATACGATAATGGTCGTATGTTGGCTAAGATTTATATTCTACTTTCGAAATGAATTTTTCCTACACTATACACTAGTAATAATATCAAATGTTATTTTAAATGCGTATCAAGCATCTTTGACTATCATAAGGAGAAATCTCCTCCGATTCTGCGTTTGCATTGTGTGTGTGTGTGGGAGGCCTTATGGTAGTCTCATTCTTAAAAGCATTGCGAATTGAATTTAAAAATATCTCTCTATTTTGATTTTAAAGTTAAATAAACTGTTTTGAGTTCTCACACCAGTCACATGACTGACTTGGAGTTTATTGTTTTCCTTCCTAAACTCTGGGTGCCCACCAATTTCCACACGGGCAGTTAAGAGTTAAGGTTTATCAGGATATTCTGGATATTCTGAAGTTGCTGGAGGCAAGCTGGATGGCATGGCGTATTACTAGTTTATATAGTATTTTTTTTTCTTTTTCCGCTGCACTGTTTGTTGTTTTTGTTGTACACTCTGATGATATGATGTAATGTAATGTATAAAATGTAATAACTGATATAGTTCTTTGTTTAAAGATTATTCATTTATTATTATATGTTGTTCCGCTGCGAATTGTGAGATTCTGATGTTGTTCTGTTGTTTTCTGTCCCGTCCTATTTTCTTCTGTTTTTCTTTTTCCTCTATTCTCTTTTTCTTCTATTTTAAAATTTCCTATCTTCTCTTCTCTCTATTTTAAAATTCTGTTCTATTCTCCTTATTTTCTATTCTCTCTAATTTCTATTTTCTTTTCCCTATCTAAATTTTCTATCTTTTTCTTCTTATTTTCTTTCTTTCTTCTTTCTTAAACCCATAACTATTCGGTTTTTCGGCAACGAAAATCCGCGTACGTTACATTTGGTATCAGAGCTTATGGTTAAGCGACAACCATGGTTCTGTTGGGTATAATTCATTAGAGATAGAGTCAGTAGTGCTCTAGAATGAATTTGAGTGTAATAATAGCTATGAGAGCGTATTTGTTAGTGAATATGAAATTGTTTTATATTGTGATGATTGGTTTATTGAGTGGCATATGAACCTTCGTCAGCACGGTATGTACAACTATGCCGAAGGGGTTTCTAAACCCTTGAATAGAACAATTCGGCACAATATTGTTTTAAATTGGGTAAATGAAATAATTTTACCTTGATTATATTTTATATATAAAGAAATAATTTTTCAAAATTATTAAAGTATATAAGTTGATTGTTTAGTTGTTTGAATAATCTAAATAAAAGAATAATTGTATAAGCAAAAAGAATTATAAGAACTAAATTATAATTAAAGTGATTTACAATTGTGAAATAAACTTATTTATATGAGAAGTGAAACTATATGAATATATTTATGAATATGAATTGTAAATAAAAGTGAATTTAAAGTTAAATGAAAATTTACTTAGAATTGAAATATGAACTTGAGCTATATAAATGAAATTCAACTTTTGTAATTGAATTGAATGAATGGATTGAATGTTAATCAATTGAATGAAAATAATTGATAAGAAATGATGAATATAAGTGTTAATTCATTAAAATCTAATGTTATTGGAAGTTGAAAGATTGAATGAAAATCAATTTAATTAAACCAATTGAAAGTGATAGTGTTAAACCAAATTGAATGAATATAAGCAAAGGAATTTGGTTATAATTAATATACATTGATTGTTATATGATTGTTAGTTGATTGTATATAATTCATTAAGTATTAATGAAAGTGAATTAGTGAAATTTAAAGCTATGTAATTGAATTCAAATTAGAAGTAAATAAATTTGAACAGAATTGAATGTGAATTGGATTTAATTAGTAAATGTTAACTAATTGAAATATGAATGAAAGTTGATAAAATCCAATGTAAATAAATCAAAAGTGATTAAATTGAAACCTAATTCATTGAATATTAATGAGAATATGAATTAGTTGGATGATAATTGGTTGATGGTTGAATATATATTGCATTTGTTGTTTAGTTGCATTTGCTATGTGACATATATAGTTGATATGTTGCTATATGTTGTATATTGAGATTATTTTCATATATGCATGTTCTCATGTTGTTTGTTGAGTGATTAGTAGGTGCGGATCGCGTTTGCTTCGCATTTGGAGCTCGCTTTTACGCTATATTAGCCGTATATGCTCGCTAATAAAATATAAGGTACATATCTCGGATTAAATACAGTACTTTTACACTTTTTTCCCTGCGGGATGCCTCATTACTTGATGAGATGTATATTTGTGATATATATACTGTCATTTTTTTTTCGGATCGAGCCGCGCAAAGGAGACTACGGCGAATTTTTCCGAAAATTTAAGGCGTTAGAAAAAATTTGAGAAAATTGGAAAATTTTGAAAACTTTAACTTTGATTTTGGAATTGAAAGTTAAACAATAGTAGTGTTTTTGAAGAGATAACTAAGTATGATTTGGAAAACTTAGTAAGTTATTATAAGAAATTTAAACTATGAATTTTGGGAAAATTAATAAATTCTGTAACTTTTCTTACTTATAACTTCGAGGACGAAATTCTTTTAAGTGGGGAAGATTGTAACGACACAGAATTTTTATTAATTAAAATTTGAATATTTAATTAATTTTAAATATAAATAAGTGAATTTATAAGTCGAATAAATTTTAATTTGAATTATTGAATTTAATTGGATTATTAAATCGATAATTTAATATGTTAAATTATGGAAATGATTGAAAATTGAGTTAAATATGATTGAAAATGATTTGTAAAATTTTATTTTATCATATGGGAGTTAGAACGATATTTTAGAACTTTTAAAATCGAATTAAAAGTTAATTTGTGAAAATTGAATATTTTAATATTTAAATCGACTAGTAAAAATAGTCAATTTTTGAACAGTCTCAGAATTGAACGAAACCAGTTCCATTGGATCCGTAACAGTTAGTTATTACCGGATTTCAAATTTCGTGTCAATCGGAGCTATCGTTTGATCGTGGCAGCTCGAAACGCATCGATTTATTTTTAATTTAAATTTGACGAGTGAAAATAGCCATTTTTCAAAAAGTCTCGGATTTCGACGAAACCAGTTTCATCGGATCCGTAATGTGATATTATTGTAAGGTTTCAAATTTCAAGTCAATTGGATTTACCGTTTGTCCTGTACAAATTAAAACGCCTAGAAATCGACTTAAATCGGTTTAATTCAAATTGAGCGTTTACAGCCATAACTCGCACAGATGACCGAATTAGCTTCCGAAACCTGTTCCATTGTGTCCGGAACGCGGGGTAAACCCTAGAAACGCTGGTTACGGCGCCTAAATCGGAGTTCGGAATTTCCGGGATGAATAGTGTTTCGGTTTTCTCTATAAATAGCCCTTCATAAATTAAAAAAAAAAAAAGAAACTTGAACCCTAAGCAGCCGCCACCCCCCCTGAACGGCCAGAAAGCTCCCATCTTCATCCCCAAAATTCTTCAAATCCGTGCAACGATTCGACGAACTTCTAACTGGAGACTTGTAGTGGGTATCGAGTTCTATATATTCAACGGATATGATCTAAAACGATGCACCGAGGAGGGGGATAATGGCCTGCGTTCGGCCACGCATACGCACAGTTTTCGAGGACGATGGGGGAGCTGGGTGAGTGCGGTCTCTGGGCGTGGGTGGTGCCGGGGGGCGCGAGCGTGATGGTGTTGCCTGATCGAATTATCATGCGTCGAGGAGGCTCGAATTTGGAGCCCTAGTTTCGAGCATGGTTGGGTTCTTTGGCTGTAGAGGTCGCGTGAATTGGGAAGAAAAGGAACACGGTCTAGATGCACTCAAGTGGGATCTAACGGCTATAGTTGTGTAGGTTATAAAAATTATTAATTTAGTTGTAAATTATATAGTTTAAACTCGTGTACAAACTTCAATAATTCATAACTTTTTCATACGAGGTCGAAAACGCGCGAAACCAGTTGCGTTGGAATCGTATGGACGAGCACTACGCGATGGAGTTGGTTTGGAGTCGTTTGGAGTTAGTGAGAATTTTGGGTAAAATTAAACGCGCGTTTAATTTTATTCGAAATAAATCGCTAAAACGGAAATAAAATCAAGGTGAGAACTTCTCACTCAATCGAATCAGTTTCGATTTTATTTTAAATAGTTAGATTTAAAATATTTGAATGCATGTTTGAATGTTGATTGTTATCTATTGATTGTTAAAATAGACATTATACGCCGTTAGTAAGCGGATGTTATTTATTAAAAACATATACCGCGAATATTTCATAAACAGTGAAATTGGTATTATATATAATATCAATATATATATATTGGCATATGTATATATTGCAGTTGTTGATTTCCCGCATTTTTTGTTTAGCGGATGAGACCCTATTAGCCGTTATTAAGCGGATAATATTTAATAAAAACATGTACCGCGATAATTTCGTACTGGAGCGAAATTGGTATTGTGCTAATGTTTTTGGATGCAGGAAAACAGGTTGGAGGGATCCAACTGGATTCCTCAACAGTATTTATTTGATTTCAGATATTTTGATATTTGATTGATTGTCATATCGATATATGATATCGTTGTAGTCGTGATTGACTATTTGGTATGTAGCATCATTGGACCAAGTTTGGAACTTTAAAATGATTTTTAAAGTGATTTTTGAAAATATACTGTATGTTTGGAAATTGATTTATTTTAAATAAATAAACGTTATAATTTTTAAAGTTATAAAAATTATGATTTTTGAGAAATATAGTTAAAAAACTGATTTTTGAGAATATGATGCTAATGATTTTATAAAATAGTTAAATCGAGATATTTTAGAATTATTGTGAAAAGTTTAAATATAGGATTTATAAAATTTGATTATTTTATAAATCAAAATGATAAAATAATAAAGGAGATTAAAGACGTTTTAAAAGAATAATATAAATTGAATTATATTAAGAGATTTATAAATGGATATTTATAAATTGAAATATGGACATTATAAAACGAGTTTTTATAAGTGTTTGAATGAAGTGAAAATGAAATTCATTAATGAATGAAATTTATAGAATTATATAATGGTGAAGTTATAAATGGAAATTTTATAAACAGTAGGTTTATAAAATTTGTAAAGTTCAAAGGAATGATTTTTGCAAATAAATAAATTATAAGTGTTTGACTTATAATTTGGACTTTTGGTTTATAATTAAAATTATAAATCGAATAAGTTAATAAAGAGATTTATAAAAAGGAAGTTTTTATAAATAAATAGAAATGGAATTTATAAATGTTGTTTTATAAATTCGCAAATGACTTATTTTAATAAGAAAATTGTTGAAACCTATTAAAGGAGTTATATTCACATTTTTGAATAGTGAATAATCCTTTAAAATAAATTGAATAGAAGTGATGAAATTGTTAACGAAGTTTATTCACATTTTTGAATAGTGAATAATATGTTAAAGAAATTGTTTTAGATATGATGTTTTAAATAGAATTAAAACTATCTAACGATGTTTTTAAAAGGTATTGAGATTCGAAATCATAGATTTCAACATTGATTGTTGAAATAGGCGTTTTCGAGAAATAGAAGGAAATAGTGGACTATAACACTGTTGTTATAGTAAATGATTTCCGAAAGGAAACGTTTTGCATAGTATTGGGATTTATATATCTATTTTAATTTCGAATCCCTATACTAGTGATTTTGGGTTGTCGTAACGATGTTTTACGTAACATTCATTTTGGCCCAAATAAATATGTTTAAGAGAATGATTTCCTGAAAGAATAAAATATATACTAAATTTCGATTTAGGTATATTGAATATTTTCTAAGTGTTGAAAATAAATAAGATTTGTGAATTATTTATTGAATAAGTATGGAATTGTTTTCCAATATGAAGTGATATTTAGAATTTATCTTTTTGAAGATAAATTGAAAATGAATAATGGAAATCGAATATTCATTGATATTTTGGGATTATAAATTCACTAAGGAATTTATAAAGAAAGTGAAATTGGTTTAAAAATAAATATTGATTTATTTTTGAAGTGTTGAAAATTATATATCTAGTGAAGATATTTTGGAAAATAAATAATTTGGAAAATTATTTGGAAACTGGTGATGTGTGCATATCCATTGATAGTTCAATAGCCGACTATCAATATTTCCCTTTGAATGGGTAATTGATGTGATTTGTTTGAATGTGAATGCTACACTTATTTTTGAATAAGCGCTCACTATTCGGGTTAACCGGGAAAGGACCATGGGGTTGTATAACCCATTCCAAATATGTGATACGTCGTTATAATAGCATTGAAGATCGGTGTTGAAGACCCGGTATTTGCGAGAGCGATAGGATGACCTGTCGATTTACTCTGCACCGAGTAGCTACGGTATAGAGTTCTCCATATGTGATGGTGAATCCGATCAGGATTGTGAATATCCGGATTGCAAGGGCTTCGTAAGAAGTGCCTTCGGTTTTGTTCGAGCCCGGAACAGACTTGTATGGATTGTATGTCTGACATTACAAGTTGAGATATAAAGCCGATTTCATTCAAATATATTTCTGTTGGTGGCGGAGAATTTATTCTTTTAGCTTAACACCCTTCTCTGAGACGTACGAGCCCAGAGGTTATATAGTTGAAGTTATCAGCGATATATTCCCAATTTGGTAATGTGATATGCTGAGTGATGCTGAAATGATCATTGTGTTGATTATTGTGATAGGATCATTTATTTGATCGTCTATCTTGGTGATCATTGTGTTGATCATTTGTTGACCCAAAGCATGGCTTTTGTATAAAGTATGTTTTTGTGGACGTGACTTCGTCGAGCCTCACACCCCGGAAATGGTCAAAACAGGAAAGATGCGGCAAGGTTATGAGGGGTAGCACCCTTTAGGGTATGTACATTTCCTTCTGGATAGAGGTTGTATCATGGTATGGAGCCCAGATATTTAACCTATGTGGTTACTACGAATTTATTACTTTGTGGTTGTTGGTTTTCGGGATCCCGTGAGAAAGGTCGTTTACGATCGGGGAATGGCGTGCTCGTGTCAGTAGTTACCCAGTTAGGGGTAACCCGGCCTTGTGTTGGCAGAGTTCCGGTTTGGTTCTCGGGGATGTCTTTCCAGAGGCATTCTCATGTGGCAATGGGAAGTTCCTTGGTCTGACCATTTGTTGGAAATCCAAAGAAACAATACGAGACTTGTACGGTTTTAGTTGTATAACCTGCTATGGAATGTGGCGGTAACCTGCTATTGAACATAGTTAGCTATAGTAGGCATACGATAATGGTCGTATGTTGGCTAAGATTTATATTCTACTTTCGAAATGAATTTTTCCTACACTATACACTAGTAATAATATCAAATGTTATTTTAAATGCGTATCAAGCATCTTTGACTATCATAAGGAGAAATCTCCTCCGATTCTGCGTTTGCATTGTGTGTGTGTGCGGGAGGCCTTATGGTAGTCTCATTCTTAAAAGCATTGCGAATTGAATTTAAAAATATCTCTCTATTTTGATTTTAAAGTTAAATAAACTGTTTTTAGTTCTCACACCAGTCACATGACTGACTTGGAGTTTATTGTTTTCCTTCCTAAACTCTGGGTGCCCACCAATTTCCACACGGGCAGTTAAGAGTTAAGGTTTATCAGGATATTTTGGATATTCTGAAGTTGCTGGAGGCAAGCTGGATGGCATGGCGTATTACTAGTTTATATAGTATTTTTTTTTCTTTTTCCGCTGCACTGTTTGTTGTTGTTGTTGTACACTCTGATGATATGATGTAATGTAATGTATAAAATGTAATAACTGATATAGTTCTTTGTTTAAAGATTATTCATTTATTATTATATGTTGTTCCGCTGCGAATTGTGAGATTCTGATGTTGTTCTGTTGTTTTCTGTCCCGTCCTATTTTCTTCTGTTTTTCTTTTTCCTCTATCCTCTTTTTCTTCTATTTTAAAATTTCCTATCTTCTCTTCTCTCTATTTTAAAATTCTGTTCTATTCTCCTTATTTTCTATTCTCTCTAATTTCTATTTTCTTTTCCCTATCTAAATTTTCTATCTTTTTCTTCTTATTTTCTTTCTTTCTTCTTTCTTAAACCCATAACTATTCGGTTTTTCGGCAACGAAAATCCGCGTACGTTACAGGGTTGATCACAAAAGTGACTTGCGATGGTTTGGGTGATTATCTTAGATGATCTTTTGCTTGGGTTTGAAGCATATCTAGAGGAAGTAGGAGTTATGGGGTTGTCGAAGATTTTTCGGATATCTCCAAGGATGTTAGAGATTTTCCGCTTTGGAGATTGAGTTCTGTATCGACTTGAGTTCTGGAGTAATACCGGGGATTCAGCTGGGTAGAAGGATGTCTCCTAGGATGGGGTTTGGTGTAGCAACTCTGTATTTCTTGGAACTTCTGTTGAACCTTATTTTGGGATGTGCTGTTTAGTCTGTATACTCATCTGCTCCAGATCAGAGTTGTGTAGCGAAAGCAATGTGGAAGCTATTCTAGAGCAGAAGCAACTGGAAGTTGTAGTGTTTTGGATTAGAGAGTTTCTACTGGAATTTTTCAGGATCTGAGGCAAGTTGGCGAGTGATCTTGTTCTGTCTTTTCTGGATAGGAGAAGTAGGTTGTAATCTTCTGATGATTGTGGTGCAAACTTTGCTTTTTTGATTTTGGGTAGATCTTGTGAAGATCAGTTTAATTGAGTTATTCTGATCCAGTTTGTTTATAGAAGATCACGAAGGTTGAGCTGATCGGGAAGGATCTGTCAACAACCCAGGATCGTAAGTAGAGTTTTGAGGTTAAGAGTCGGGGAAATTTGGAATCCGAAGTTGGAGACTTCGTTGTTGTTAAGGTTTTCTCCGGTAAAGGGAGCAATAAGATTTGGTGAGATTTTGAGGTTAGCTCCGAGGTATATTGGATTCTTCTGAGTTTTATAAGGATAAGTGCTTTGGTCTGAAGAGTTGAATTGCCAGTTTGGAAGACTGGAATTCAGGGTATTTCACGTGTCTCTAAGGGAGTACGTCTTTGGTCCATCACCGGTTTTGAGACCAGTAGTTCTGTGAAGGATTTAGTTGTTGATCAGACTTGTCTGTGGTCTGATATCTTGTGCAGATTATAGATCTAGATGAGTAGGAGCTCAGTAGCTTAGTAGTATTGCTAGTTTAGATTTAGTAAAGCGACTATCCCCGTGTGTGTACTTGGGAAACTCGACATAAGTTTAGGAAGCTTATCCGAATCTGTGTCCAGATAGCTAGAGTTATTTGATTGAATGTTTTGTTTAGATGACATTGTTTAATTGGTTATGTATGGCTGATATGTATGTTTGAATTGGTTGAAATAAAATAAAACTTTAGATTATCTTCGTTTTAAATTTCGAGGACGAAATTCTTTTAAGGGGGGAGGAATGTAATATCCCGGAATTTCAAGGAGTTTAAAACGTTGATAATCTCTTAATTTAAATTATTTGAAATTAATAAAATTGTTATTTTCAAAAATAAATAACCAAGTAATAATAATATAATGTCTTAATTATGGTTATAGATTGATTTTTAAACAAGCTTAATTATTTAGTTTGTGTTATTAAATAAATTTTTAATATACTTATTGTTTTCCAATTTAATAAGTGTGTTTATATATATATATATATATATATATATATATATATATATGAGTATATTTAAATTGATAGGGTAATTATTTGTAAATAATAATGTGTTTGTTTAAAATTGATATTATATTTATTTGAATTGATTTTAGATTTGATTTTTAAATTGACTCTAAATTTGAATTTGAATTTAAGGGAATATACATACATCTTAAAATAAATAATAATAATAATATAGTTTGGATTTAAAATATATAGATAATGTTTTTATGTAAAAATAAGATTTGTTTTATATTTTTCTCTTTAAAGAAATTTATGGATAGGAATATTGGAAAAGTATTTATTTAATAGGAGTAAATACATAAGCTTTTTGAAATAGCATTTAAAAATGAGTTAAAGATATTATATATGATTTTTATCTAAATTATAATGGGTTCATATTTTATTTTCTTTTAAAGATTGTATTTATATAAATTTAGAAAACATTTATAAGTTTATAAATGTATTTGTTTATTAGGAATTTAATTAGAAAGCAATTATAAATTAAGAAAACATATTAGTTTATTAGGAAATTAATTTAAAAACCTTTTAAAATCATTTATAATAATATAAAAATAAACTAGGACATGTGTTAAACTTTAATCTCTTAGATAACATGTGTTAACATACTAATTAAGGTAAGAGACAAGTGTCACAATATTTGAATTTTCTTTTATTTTTATTGAAATCTGAAATTAATTTATATAAACCCCTATCTTCTCTTCATTTTCTTTTTCTTTTAAATCCAAGTTCATTTCTAAAAGAAAAATAGAATTTTCATGCAGTCTTCACTGTTCAAAACCTGCATTCCTTTCTCTGTTCTGAATTCCTTTCTCTGTTCAAATCAATATCATGTAAACCTCCTCAAGTTCAAATGAAAATCTGGAAACTTTCAAAACCAGATATTATCAAAGCATGTAAACATTCTTTCCAGATAAGTGCTCAAACATGTAAATCATTTTCTCAAAACCTGGAAACACCTTCAAAACTACAAGCCTGCAACAATGTTTATTTTCTAGTGCAATCTGAAGCATAAAGTTAAAGCAAGTTTACCAGTGTTTCATCAAGAACAAACTCTTTGCATTTCATTAAAAAAAGTGAGTAAACATAATAATTCAAATGCTATGTGGTTTTAAATTTGCCTTCTTATGATTTCTGAGATGAATTATGTAACAACCCGCATATTTGTCGATTTTATATTTAAATATTTTATTTAAATATTTTGTCGTTAATCGGATATTGGTCCGAAAAGCTACTTTTTGCAAACGGTCAAATTAGGACTCGAGACCACTTCCATTGAGTTTGAAATGCCGTTTACAATTTTTTTAAGTATAAACATTGATATGATTGGAGATAGTAGAATTTCACTACTTTTTCACTTGAGACTTTGGGTTGGGCTTTTAGCCTATTAGACCCAACCTTCACCCCTCCTCTTCATAACTTCATTTCTATTTTCCTAAGTCTTTAAGCTTCTTCAAAAATGGTGGAGGGAATGGGAAATTAAAATTCCAAAACTCAAATTCAATTGCAATCCATCTTTCTACTCCAAATTCAAGAAGAAGACATTGGATTCAAGCTTCTTGTGCTTAGATAGAAGAGGGATTGATTCTTGCTTGCTTAAAACTTCATTTTTCATTGAATTTATGCAAAGGTGAGATTTTTATCTCATAAATCTAGTCTATAACTATATTGGACTGTTGGGAATGATTCCCTATCACTTTTGCATGCACATTTTCCTTTGGTTTGGATTGGATTGGCGAAAAACTCCAATTTTTAGCATTTTTGGAAATTTCCTGCACTTAGCTCGTTCTGGCCACTTGACTCGTTCGGTGATAGGTCGCAAGGTCACTGGGTCGTAGGTCGCAGGGCTTTAGGTCGTTCTGGAAGAATTGGCACTTCGGAATTAGGTCGCTCACGAGTTAACTCGTTAGGTCGCTCGCGAGTTAGTACCATAGGTCGTAGGGCTTTAGGTCATTCTGGAAGTATTGGCACTTCGGAGTTAGGTCGCTCACGAGTTAAGCCTTAAGTCGTAGGTCGCTCACGAGTTAGGCCTTAAGCCGTAGGTCGCTCGCTAGTTAAGCCTTAAGTCGTAGGTCGCTCACGAGTTAAGCCTTAAGTCGTAGGTCGCTCACGAGTTAGGCCTTAAGCCGTAGGTCGCTCGCGAGTTAAGCCTTAAGTCGTAGGTCGCTCACGAGTTAAACCTTAAGCAGTAGGACGTTCGCGAATACCTTAGGTCGTGAACCCTGTTAGGTCGTTAGGCCTATAACCCGTTAAGTCGCGAATACCTTAGGTCGTTAGACCCTTGAGTCGTTAGGTCGTTAGACCCTTGAGTCGTTAGGTCGTATGACCTTATAACCCAATAGGTCGTTGGACCTTTAACTCATAGGTCGTTGGACCTTATCCCGATAGTTCGCGTGACCCCTTAGACCCTTAGGTCGTTAGACCTCATTTTGTCTTCACTAGGTCGTACCGTTTTGGTCGGGGCGCTGCCCCGCACCCTGCCGGGGGCGCTGCCCCCTGGACCCCGCGACCTGACCGGGCAGGTCGAACCCCGTAAGCGGTGGCGTTGCCCCCGCACCCCCACTTGGGGGGTTGCCACCCCCCCCCGGACCCCCCCTCCGTAGGGGATCTTATCTGAAAAACATTGAGCCGATTTCCTTGGATTTTATTCACATCTCCGTATGCGATTTTTGTGACTGATTGTTTCTACAATTGCTTCTGTGTTTTGTCACTTTATAATATAAAGGTTTCAATACTAGTAGTAAATATCAAAACTCTTTTAACAAACAATTTCAACTCTATTTTTAATAACAAAGCTCTTTTCTTAAACCGTTTTCCAATCTATTAGTATATACAAACCTTTACCTCACTCGGATGAGAAATCTAATTAAACGACTTAGTAAAACAAGTGTTATGAAACGCTTGCGTTCACTTCGTCGGTTAATTCTTGGACTTGTTCGATTGAACCTCTTGTGACAATTTTATTAGTGAAGATTTACAGTTTGTTCGTAAATATTTAAGTTAAGCAAGTGGTTATGGGACATGAAGCTAAACTTCTATATTTACTAGTTTAGTGTAATTGGCACTTCTCGTTGATCATGACGATCATTCTGATGATATAGACTAGCAACTGTGCGATGTCTCTTGTTGCGAGGTAAGACTAGACACCACTTGTGTGATTCCACTCGCACATACCTTTTTGCTTTTTGGTTAGTCTGGACCTTAATCTGTGTGATTCCATTCACACATGTGCGGTAGCTCCCCTTGGTCTTTGGACCGTCATGTGATAGGCCTCTTTCTCTTTTCTATGATTTCTGGACTTCTTGCATTGATTTCTAGAATTTATGTCATTGACTTGTTATGAGTACAAGTTTGGGGTATGATGCCCTTTCCGAATCTTTGAGAAGATTCTTGTGATATTGATTATCTCTTATTGATTGATCTTCTGTTGATCATTATTTACATACTTATAGTGGTATGTCATTATGGATATTTTATGTTTATGCCATATCTTTTATGTTATATCATGTCATCTGATATTTATAGCTAGACTGACCCGTTTATTATTTTCTTAAATAATACTCGGGTCAGACCGAGATGTTACAGGTGCTTCTGCTTGACTTCTTCCCAGGGATTCATTACTCTGACTTTTGACTAACTGTTTAGCTTAGCAGTTTTTGTTGTATACACTTGAGATATAGACTCATAGTTGTATTCTTTTGTATAGCACGTGTTGCTATTCTTTTGTATTATTGTGGATCTTTTGAGCACTACTCTGATGTACACTTTCATGTGTTAGTTATATATTCATATCCTCTTCCGCCTTTGTGATATGGATGTTTGTGACTGATTTGCGATATGCTTATTTCTATGTTTGTTTCCGAGGATTATTTATAGCCACCGTGTGATAAGCAATTACATGGATGGTCGCTCCTCAACAGCCTTATTCTCCGTGCTAGTTGACAGCACTACTCCGTAGTGTTCTTGGCTAGCGTGGATATAGAGGTGGGGCGTCACAAATTATCCTTGCACGTGAATATCTGGGTATGAATACTTTATATATGATAGTTATGAACTGTGCATGTCAATATCTCCCTGTTTTACAGGCTTTAATGTTTATAAATGTATAAAAATTCATATATTTTTATTATTCATTATTAACACCTGAATTAAGAATAAAATAACTAAGTTTTAGCATAATCTAGGAACTGAAAATATAAAAAAATATTTATGAACTAAAGGTATGCTTGTATTTGGGAAAAACTGTAGAATCTTTAAAACTTGTAAAACTCAAGTGTTATAAATTGCTGATTCAAGTTTAATTCTTGAACCACTTATGGACAATAAGATTTTTAAAACAAATATCACTAATTTTAAAGAAGTATTGAATGAGAATTTAGGAGTTAACTGGAATTTAGTTTCTGGTCAATATTTGGTGATCTCGGGGTTTATGGGGATCGAGATTTTGGGTAGAGGTAGGGGAAGCATCTGGTGGTATGGCAAAAATAAATGGATGGCTGTCTGATGATCGTGGCGTCGGCAGCAAGACGGATCAGGTTTTAAACCTAATTTTGGGACTAGCTACAAAATTGAATCACTGCTTTACTTACAGTGATTCGAGTTGCATAAGATTTTGGAAGGTGAAAGCGCGGTGGGTCGGCAATCCATAGCCGGAATCGTAGATGTAATCGTGATCGGAAGCGAGAGTTCAGGGGATTTCTTTGATGATGGGTTTGGATCTCGGTTCATTCTGGGGTACTCGATTATTAATCGAGGGATGTGATGATGCTCTGTTGATCGTGGGTGCTCGTAGGAATGTTGGGTGAATTGGCGATGGAGTCATCGTTGATTGTAGGAGGCTCCGGCGCTAGTGCAGGTGCACGATGTTGATTCGTGTGTTAGGAAGTTGGTTAGTGGGTGACTCGAGGGAAGCCCTGAGTTTTTGGGTTATTGTCTCGATTTTAAACTCGAGTTAGTTTGGTATGTAACCTGTAATTTTAATTGTATAGGTTCTTAAATTTTAAAATCCTAACTAAACATTTGAAACTTAAAAAAAGAAAAGAAAAGATGATGTACTAGTTTTGTTTCAAGTACACATGGGTTAAACCCAAAGTGAAATGTTTAACAAGTTTTAAAATTTAAAATAAAGTAAGTTTTAAACTTTAAATAATTAAGCAAAAAAAATAATCTCTTGAAATTCAATTTTTTGAATTGAGTTGTTTGTATAAATAAATTTGTACGATTTGTTTTAAATGTTTTAAGTTAAAACCTTAATGTTATTTTCAAACTTATTTTGAAATTAAAAAAAGGAAATTAATAAGGAATGATTTATCTTAAAAACTTAATATAAGTTTGATAATAAATATAATAATTAAAGAGTGATTTATTAATTGAATTATTTAATGAATAATGGTTTATAAATTAACAATTAAAGTTTTCAAAATTATTTATTAAAATTAAGGATTGTTAATTAATAATTTGAGGTAAGTAATTAATGATTACTTTATATTTTAAACTTAATTAAGGATTTAATTAAGTTAAGTTAGTTGTTAAGATAAAATGTTTTCAAAAATAATTAAAGACAATGTTTTATCTTAAGGATAATTAAGTTTTAAATGAGTTATAATTAATTAAGTTAATTAAGAAATTTTAAGTTTAATTAATTAATTAAATTAATTATTAAAAAGGGTTAATTAAGTAGTTAATTAAGGATAATTATTAATTTAATTAAATAATAATTATGATGAATTAATTAATGAGTAGAGATTAATTAATTTGTATTTATTTATTAATTAATTAAGTAATCAATGGATAATTAAACTAGTAATTAAGTAATACTTAATAAAGTTTTATTAAGTAATAATTGGGTTTTTTTGATTAATAATTAAGTGGTTATTAATCTATAATTAATTAACTATTAACAAAAGTTAATTAATTATAATTAAGAATTGATTACTTGATAATTATGGTTTAATTAATTTGTAATTAAGGTTCTTAATTAATAATTAAGTTTTATTAATTAATGATTAAGAGATAATTAATTAGTTAATTAAGGTTAATTAATTAATTATAAAAGTAATTGGAGATTGATTACTTTGTATTAAAGGATTGATTAATAATTAAGGTTTATTAATTAATAGTTGAAGGATAATTAATCTATAATCAAGGATTAATTTGGTTAAAGAGTAACTAAGGGATGAATTACTCGGTTATGATTTATGAGGTATATGTGATCAAGTTAAGTTAATTAATTTGTTAATTAATTAAAGATAGTCACATGGTAATTGATTAAGTATGCTTAATGAGAATGATAAGAGTAATTACTTAAGGTAAGTAATTGTTGAATAGATTACTGGAGGTAATTGAGATAAGGGAAATTACTTAAGGGGAAGTAATTTTAAATGGATAATTACTTGGTAAAGTAATTAAGGATTTATTACTTGGTGTAATAAATCAAAGGATTTATAAATGTAATTAAAAGTAATTAAGTGTAATTTATTACTATTTAAAATTATTAAAGTTGATTTAATTAATTCAAGCATGATTAATTAATGTAATTATTTAAGGAATAATGCAATTAATTATAGTTAATTAATTAATGGAAGTAATTAATTAAAGATCATTAATTTATGTAATTAATGAGAGTAATTAAGGATTTATTATTAAGATTAATCCATCTATAATAAGTTATTAATTAAAGATTAATGTAATTAATTATAATTAATTAATTGAGTAATTAAGGTTAATTACTTAATGGTTTAATTAATTTGTGTAATTAATTAAGGTAATTACTTAATGTAATTAAGGGGTAATTAATCAAGATTGATTAATTAAGATGATGATTAATTAATCGGTTTAATCGATGGATAAGTAAGCAAAATTTATTGTGATGAAGGTAATTAATTTAATTTATTTTAAATTAATTAAAGATGAAGTAATTAATATAATTCATTTTAAATTAATTGTAGATGTGTGATTAATAGATCATTGCTTATGGATGGCTGATTTCTATTGAATGGCTTGGTTGTTTGATATCTCTGATGAGATATGTGTGGTATATGATACAGATGCTTTGGTTGCATTGAGATGATAGTATGAGTTATCTATTTGTGGTGATAACATGAATTCTCTGTTGTGATGATAATGTAAATTATCTATTGTGATATTAGGAATTATCTATCTGTGTGTATATAGATAATAGAATTGGATTGTTTAACCTTAAACAACTTGGACCTAGAAGATACGTTTTGGATTTCGATGAGACCGGGATCGGGTTTCCATATTTGGATATTCGAAAACCACATCGATAGAAATTAATGATAGGTTGTGAATCTCAAGTGAAGATGAATATTCAGAGAGCAAGGGTTATTGTCGTCAACTCTGAGGGTGATTCCCAAATGAGTGTAACGAGGTAATGCCTTCGGTTTCGTTCAAACCCGAAACGAACTTGTATGGATTGAATGCTTTCAGAACATCGTCAGGTGGACGATGAGCATTCTAAGGTTGTGTTCTGTAAAGGTAATCGTAGCCTCAAGCCTCATCAACCGGGAATGGCTAAAACTGGGGAGGTGCAGCAAGGCTAAGTGGGTCATGCCCAAGTAGGATGAGATTAATCCCTATCTAGAGTCCCTTTTATTTCGGCTGTGTGGGCTGTTTCTAGCTACAACCGTGGGGTTGTCTTGTTCGGAACTGTTCAGTAAGGAATGGTTCCGGCCTTATGTTGCAGGGGATTAGGAGTGATCCTCGGTACGTTGATATAGGCCACGTACTGTGACGGGCGGTACCCCGGTAGCCCTGCCATTGTATGGAATCCAAAATCCAATAAGCGCCCTCGGATTTGATGTATTACCCACTTTTGTGACTAGTAGCTAGAATTTAATAAATGTAACAATATCGGCTATTTCATATTTATTTGAGAACCATAGACCCTATTATAATATCACTGAATTTCCTATCAAATGTTTTGGTTAGCGTAAGGTAAATTTTTTTCCATGTTTATGTGTGGGAAGTCTTACGTGATACCTTTTCTTTCAAAAGGTTTTTAAAATTAAGCAACTTTAACCGTTTACTCATACCAGACCCATGTCTGACCCGGAGTTTATTTTGTTTTTCTTAAACTCTTGGATACTCAAATTTTTTACGAGTAGCCAAGGGATTCAGGTTAGCGTTGACGAATTGTGGAGGAGCAATGGAGCAGGAAGCTTCTGAGTGTAGATATATAGTATTCCGTTGTGTGTTCTCTGAGTCATTTATCTGTGTTGTATTGAGTTGTAATATCTAGACAGGAGTTTATAATTGTCCAGTATGTGTTGTTTTAGCTGTATATCTTGATGTTTATGATACTATGTATATATTATGTGATCAATATAATTTATTCGTTCCGCTGTTTAGATTCTGATGTTGTTTCTTTCTTTCTTCTCTGTCTTTTCTCTTTTCTATCCCTTTCTTTCTTAAAAATGATGTGTCTTTCTGTGGTGAGAAAGTCGGGTCGTTTCAATCTCCCCCTTTTGATGATAACAAACATATATTTATGATTTTGAATATGTTAAATGTATTTGATCATGGATATATCCTAATCGCTCCCACTATTCAAATGCTTCCTCTCTACACAAAGCTCCCCCTACATATATACATACAAATAAAAATATGCAAATGAACCTAGATGCAAATAGAAAATTATTTGACCTTTGCTTGATTTTATTTGACAAAATCTTAACTTTTCTCTCCCCTTTTGTTATCAACAAAAGAGTAATAGTGTTAGAGAAAATAGAGATAAGGTGACGATATTAATTCAACATTCAAACTCAATTGAATATAAATATTAAATTTCAATAAAAAGTCAAAAAAAAATCATAAATATTTTGTTAAGCACATATTCCACTTTTAGAATGACGAGAATTATGTCATCATATAAAACCATACAGTTGTGTCTACTTGCTGTATATTATATCAGGAATTTGAATATCTACTAACCATGCATAACAGTTAGGACTTTTAAAGGAGATTAGTAGTATTCGAATTTTATTTTATTTTAAAATGAATTCAAGTATCTTCTAACCACGCATAACCGTGAGGACTTTAAAATGGGATTAGAATCAACTTGTTTATTTTAAAAATCAACTTTTGATATGCATTCCATACATGCATAACCGTGAGGCTTTTAAATGAGCATGGAAGCACATAACAAATTCCAAGTAATTCACCCATGCATAATCGTGAGGACTTTTAAATGAGAGTGAATACTTTGGTATTTACTTACTATATAAATTTTCTATTATTTTTAACAAAAATGTAAAATGAAAAACGAATGATTCCTGTTTAAAGTACCACATATCGACAAACTATATAGAATTTTGATGAGTGATGGTCGTCAAAAAAAGGTAGAGATAGAGATGGTCATGGAATTTTTACCAACAAAAAGATTTATAACTCTTGTTTGAATTTCTAAAGAAATTTACTAAATGTACTGTTTTGAGAAGTAATGTATGATTAATATCAATCCTTATCATTTTTCCAATCACTATTTACCTTTTTGATAATTAATAGGGAGACAGATTTGTTAAATAGGCAATGAAATCAAATTTCTAGAACACCTAAACTGAGACGTAGTTTGCAGAAACTATTTTATGGTAGGGGTTTTGTAAAGATGTCTGCCAATTGAGATCGGCTGGAATAAACTTTATGCTGATATTTTCTTTGGAAATATGATCTCGAATAAAATGATGCCTAACATCTATATGTTTTGTCCGTGAGTGATGCACAGGGTTATTTGTGAGGTCAATTGCGCTTTTACTGTCACATATCAGTGGTACACGTTTAAAATTTAGACCATAGTCTTGCAAAGTCTGTATCATCCATAAGGTTTGAGCAGAGAAACCGCTTAAAGCTATATACTCTGCCTCTGTGGTGGATAATGCAATACAATTTTGTTTTCTGCTTGACCATGCATATGAATGTCCTAACATAAAACATGCTCCACTAGTACTTTTTCTACCAATTAAATTTCCAGCATAATCAGCATCTGAAAAACCTTTTAATTCAAAGTTATCGTTTGTTGGATACCAAAGACTAAACTGTGGGGTGTGCAACAAATATCTTATGATTCTTTTAGCAGCTTTTAAATGAGATTCTTTTGGGTTAGATTGAAAATGTGCACACAAGCAGACAGAAAACGTGATGTCAGGTCTAGAAGCAGTAAAATAAAGAAGTGATCCAATCATACCTCTGTACTGCTTTTGATTAATTGTCTTACCTTTTTCATCTTTGTCAAGTTTAATTGTTGTACTCATAGGGGTTCTTGCTAGTTTAGCATCTTTCAATCCAAATTTGTTGACAATTTCCTTAATATATTTTGTTTGAGAAATGAATGTGTCTTTATCCCTTTGTTTGATTTGAAATCCTGAAAAGAATTTTAACTCTCCAACCAAGCTCATTTCAAACTTTTCCTACATGACCTTTTCAAATTTCTCATACAATAACTTGTTAGTAGCACCATAAATGATGTCATCAACACATATTTGAACAATCAAAAGATCATCGTTTTCATGCACCAAAAATAGTGTGGTGTCTACACATCCCTTTTTGAACCCATTTTCTAGGAGATAAGAACTAATACATTCATACCAAGCTCTGGGAGCTTGTTTTAATCCATATAATGCCTTTTTAAGTTTATATACATGGTTTGGATATTCATGACTTTCAAAACCTTCTGGTTGTTCAACAAACACATCTTCTTTTAAAATTCCATTAAGAAAAGCACTCTTAATGTCAATTTGTCTTAATTTAAATCCTTTGTAGCAAGCAAAAGCTAATAGTATTCAAATTGAATCCATTCTAACTGCAGGTGCAAAAGTTTCATCAAAGTCAAATCCTTCAATTTGATTGTATCCTTTAGCGACTAGTCTAGCTTTATTTCTAATTACATTTCCAGATTCATCATATTTATTTTTAAAAATCCATTTTGTTCCTATAACTGGATAATCCTTTGGTCTAGGTGCTAGACTCCAAACATTATTTCGTTCAAATTGATTTAGCTCTACTTGCATGGCGATAAACCACTTTTCATCATTAAGAGCTGAATCTATGTTATTTGGTTCTATTTCTGAAATAAATCCACTATATAAGCACAGATCGCATAGATTTCTAAAGGAGGAACGAGTCTGTATACCTGCTATAGGGTTTCCAATTACCAATTCTGGAGGATGGTATGCTTTGAATTTTAGTTTCTCTAGATCTAGATTCCTTCGGACTTCTTGAGTTCTGGCAGTTTCTCTGGTATCGGCAGATTTTTTTGGTTTTTCAAGCTCATCTTTTTCTTTCTCCTCTTCAACATTGCTTTTGGATGTTTCCTGATCATCAATGCCTTCATCAAATTTTACATTGATTGACTCCACTATTGTTTTAGTCTTTTTTGTAGATTCTATAAGCTTTGCTTCTCGAAGAGTATCCCATGAAAATGCCCTTCAGGTTTTGCTTCAAAATTTCCTAATTGATCACCTGTGTTGAGAATATAACAAGGACATCCAAACACTATGAAGTAAGCAAGGTTTGGTTTGTTGTTGAACCATAGCTCATAGGGGCTTTTGTTAAGAATCGGTCTAATCATAACTCTATTCATTACATAACATGCTGTATTTACTACTTCTGCCCAAAAATGCAAAGGTAGTTCATACTCATTTATCAAAGACCTAGCCAACTCTTGCAAAGTTCGATTCTTTCTCTCAACTACCGCATTTTGTTGTGGAGTACGTTGTGCAGAAAATTCATGTTTGATTCCGTTTTCATCACAGAAAATTTCAAATTCATAATTTTCAAATTCTCCACCATGATCACTTCTTAGTGAAATAATAGAAACTTCCTTTTCATTTTGGACTAATTTTGTGAAATTCGTGAAGTATGAAAATGTTTCTGATTTCTTAGCTAAGAAATATACCCATGTATATCTAGAGTAATCATCAACTATTACAAAACAATATTTCTTACCTCCTAAACTAGCAATGTCGTTAGGTCCGAACAGATCCATATGAACTAGTTCAAGTACTATAGAAGTGCTTACACTGTTTTTGGCACGAAATGATGATTTTTTTAGTTTTCCCAAAGTGCATGATTTACAAATGTTTTCTGTTTCAAACTCATGTGAAGGCAACCCTCTTACCAAATTTTTCTTTTTTAATTTGTTTACCAAGTTCATACTAGCATGCCCTAAACGTCGATGCTATAAATTTACTTCTATATCCTTAGCTAACAAACATTTAGAGAGGGTGAGATCATCATAAGATAGAGAATATATATTACCTTTCCTCTTCCCTAAAATAAGATTTCTTTTGATGATTTGTCAACAATTTTGCACAAGTCAAAGTCAAAAATAACATTCATACCTTTATCGCATAGCTGGCTGATTGATATCAAGTTGTGGTACAGATTTTCAACATACAATACATCATTCAAGGTAAATGTATTGTTACCTCCTTTACCTTTGCCAACAATTTTACACTTGTCATTGTTACCCATTATGACCCTGCCACCTTTGTACTTTTCAAGGCCAAGGAACTTTGATTTATCGCCTGTAATGTGTCTGGAACAGCCAGAATCCAGATACCATTGCTGTTGTTTCTTAGCCTGCCAATATACCTACACGAGAAAAGATTTTAGTGACCTATTTGTTTTTATAGGTCCAAAATTGTTAGCGGTAGAATTTTTTGAGAGATAATTTAGTGGAGACTCAAAATTATTTATATAAGTTCCTTTTGGCACCCAAATTTGTTTTACTTTGAGAGATTTAATATTAGTGCCTTTTGGAACCCAAACCGGTATAATCTTCACATATTTGAGTTTATACCAACAACTATTTTGATTGTGTCCAAATTTTCTACAAATTGTGCACAATGAATCGACTTGATTAATTTGATTTCTATTATTTTGAAATTTGTTATATCCAAGTCCTTGCCTAAATGTATTAACAGTTTGTTTCCCTAACACATATTCAATGATTTTTCTCCTTTTGAAAATTTATCTGAAATCGTTGATAGGTGTAGAACGTGGGTTTTGAGAGATTCATTTTCCTTTAATAGTTGTGTGCACTTTTTAATAGAATTTTCTCTTCTTGTGTTTTCATTTTCTTTCAAAAACAGAATTTTGTTTTCAAGTGATTTAATTTTGTTTTCTAATTTTTTAATCTTTTCTTCAAATGTTGGACACTTATCACACTTAGGGATTCTGCTTTGATAGGTTTTAACTAAGTGGTCAAGTTGTTTATTTAAATCAATCAAAGTATCCTTTTGTGATTCAAGATTGGCGTACTTTTCCCTAAGTCATTCGAAAAAGCCATTTACTTCGTGAAAATATATAAGTAATTCTGAATGTGAAAGTTTCGATACCTCACTTGACTCGTCATCATCACCGTCAGTAACTTCACAATGGAGACATAGATTTGCTCTTTCACTCACACTTTTGGTGTTATCACTTTCATCTTCATCAATTTCATCCCATGTAGCCGCAAAACTTTTCTTCTTTAGTTTCTTTCCTTGGTTTGATCGATCTTGAGGATAATTTGGCTTGATATGGCCTGGATTATTACATTTGTGGCAGATGATCTCTTGTTTTTCTAAAGTGTCTAGTACTTTGTTTATTCTTCTCTTAACTTGATGATTTTTGGTCGGATTGCCATATTTGCGATTCCACTTTTTGAATCTCTTTATTAATAGTGCTAATTCAGCTTCACCATCCTCATCATCATCTTCATTTTCAGTTGTTCCTTTGAGAGCAATTGATTTCTTTCGAGTATCGCCTCCTTCTCGCTCTTCCTTAAATTTTATTTCTAGCTCATAAGCGGTGAGATTTCCAATGAGCTCTTCCACTTTGATTTGTTTCAAATCCTTTGATTCTTGAATAGTAGTGACTTTGGATTCAAAACTTCGTGGAAGTATTCAGAGGATTTTTCGGACTATCTCCAACTCTGTGTATGTTTTTCCAAGAGCCTTTGATTTGTATACTATAATGGAAAGTCGTCCGTACATCTCTTTGATATTTTCTTCCTTTGCCATTGTGAAATTCTCGTATTCGCTGCTTAGCATGGCAGGTCGAGATTCTTTGACTTGAGATGTTCCTTCGTGAGTTACTTCGAGCGTGTGCCATATTTCCTGTGCAGTTAGACAATGTGAGGCACGATTAAATTCAAATTGATCCAATGAACAGATAATATAATTCATAGCTTTAGCATTGGCATTTTGTAATTTATTTTCTAGCTCTGTCCATTGATCCATTGGTTTCTCTATTTCCTGATCGTCTACAGTTATAGTAGGTGTTTTATAACCTGCCACAACAATATTCCAAGCATCAATGGTTTTTAGAAAAATCTTCATCCTATTTTTCCAGTAAGCATATAAACCATTGAACATTGGTGATCTAACTATGGACTGACCCTCAGAAAAAGCATTATTAAAAGAAGCCGTTTTAAAAATTCAAATTTTGAAAACAAAAACCGATTTTTTGAAAAACGAATTTTTAAAACAAAAGTTGACTTATATTCCTAGCTCCGATACCACTTGTAAGATCGATTTCACCCTAGAGGGGAGGTGAATAGGGTTATAGTATTAGTTGTAAAAATTAATTTCGGAAGCTTATAAAATAATTTCAACGTAGATCATAGAATAAAAGCAGCACAGAAAAATAGCAGAATAATAAAATTGCAAAAATACAACGATACAAAATTTTACCCAGCTTCGGCAAAACACTGCCTACGTGCTGCCCCCAAGATTTCTACTATAAATTAAGTAGCCACACGCTTACACACGTAAACTCGCGACACCCGCTACTGACTAACCTAACTCTACGCTCAAAACCCTATCACAAGCCAGCCACTGAATTGCGAATTCTCAAACTACGCCACGTAGTTTGTGCCCTAGTCACACGACTAGAAATCACAGTGGTTTAAAATTTAAATACTAATCAAAAAAATAATAATTTTAAAATAACCCTAAAAATAAAATCCCCTTAAAAGAAAAGGTCTTAAAAAAAAGCTGGCCCCTTTTATAATTTGACCCGTTCCTTTTTTATTTGCTCCGTTCCTTTATGAAAATGGCAGCCGTTCCTTGTTCATTCTTCTTCGATCTGTAATTAGGGCTTTTTGAAGCGCCTGATTTTAGTTGATCAATCGCATGAATAATTGCGAGTAGCTTTGATCGATCATTTCCTCGTTGCTCACTTTGGCTGCTTCTGTTTGATGGAGTCCGACTTCGATTTGGTATGTGATTTTCATTTATGCTATTCTGTTATGCTTGATTGAACTCCGATATGTAATTGCAGATGATGATTCTGGGTTATATATGCGTTCGATCTCCTTTATTTGCGTTCGTATAAATTTGGTTGAATTTTTCAATTAATTTGCTCGGTCGTTTGATTTCGCTTTGATGCTGATGATTTCTCTGACTCCTTCAATTTATATAATTTTGTTGCTTGATACTCACGGTGTTGATTCATGACTGGGTCAAATTACTTGGCTACCACGGTTTTGGTTTGAAACTGTTACATTTGATTTTAATCTTCATTTCCTTTGACTCCGGTCAGATTTTGTGTATGCGAATCCACGTCTTTGGCCATTTTGATTTCTTAAAAAAACCGGTGATCACGTTCGAACTGTACCATCTGTTCTATGACATTGCTGGTTTGATCCATGACTTAGTTCACTGTATATTCATTCTCTTCAGTCTGCATTAGCTTGTACTTCGAGTTTGTTTCTTTTTCACTGTGGCATTTGTTTGTTCATTTGGTTTTCATTTTGCCTGTACTTGATTTTCTGTTGTACTGTGTTACTGCATATCACTTAAGTTGTTTTTTTAAATGTGGTCTTTGATGTTGAGCCACTGTCTGTCACTGTTGCATCAATCTTGGTTGCTGCTGTGTTGTGTAGTAGCCATCTTGACCATTTGAGGCAGTTTGCATGTTTGTTTCATGTAGTACTTGGGCATATGTAAGGTTGCTTTCATGTGGTTTGGATTAGTGCAGTGTGCATTCTAGCTTGTAATTGTGTCACAGTGATGCATTCTTGAGTGTTGGGTATTGAACCGTTTCATGTATTTGTAGTTTGCATCTTAGGTTGTACTGCCTTGAGCTCGAGTGTTTGCTGTGTCCTTTGTGCTTTGGCTTGGACTTGCAGTTAAGTTGAGTTGCTGACTTTGGTTGTTGCATTGTCACTATTGTGTCACTTGTGTATACTGTGTCATTTATGTTGCTCTGGTTCTATTGTTGCTATGTCATTTACTTTGTGCAGTAGTTTGCACTGTGCATTCATTTGTATTGGTCTTGCTTGTGCATAGCACCATACATCTGCTATCCATTTTGATTTTGCTGTGACTTGAGACTGTATTGTCAATGTTGCATTGAGTTGAGTCAAGATAGCAGTGACTTGACCTTTGCATTTGTTTTTTTTCGAAATTACACCTGAGTTGAATCAAGCTTGAAGCTCGGATTTGACCTTGTGCTGAAAGTTGTGACATTTATTTTAATGCACTTGAGTTGAATCCGATAATTTGGGTTTGACTTGTGCTCAACTGTCCCTGTAAATCAATCAAGTGTATATTTCAATGTGCGTGGCCTTGTGGCATATACAGTGATACACTGTGTATGCCACAAGTTGTTCGTGTATGATGAATTCAAAATTAAATGATGACGAACAACCCAAATAACTGAGGCAAATACTATTTTCAAGATTCACTTTTTATTTTATACTACACAAAATATTTCCTTTTCAATTTTACTGCGTCAAAAATTATTTTTGCAGATTTCTCAGATGCCGGATTCATATTGGAAAAAGGTTGAAGATAAAATACAAGTTCAGTGAATGAGTGATATGTAGTGAGGTCAGATGTAAAAGAGAGATTGTGATGTAATTGAATATTGTAATCAAAAGTTGTATATGTATAGTGAGACTTTTAATTTGTACTATTCATAATTGTAATAAATATTTGTTTGAATAAAATTTTGTTTGAATTCAAATTCTGTGTTATTTAATTTTATTCCGCAAATATTTATTTGACCTATGAAAAATAAAATAGTACATTAACAAATACATTTATACGAATATATGTACATGTTTATTATCATGAAACAAAAATCATATAATCGCATATTCAACATTTCGCACTTATGCCAACTATAGCTACCATGTTCAATAGCAGGTTACCGCCATATTCCATGGCAGGTTATACAACTAAAACCGTACAGGGCTCGTATTGTTTCTTCGGATTTCCAACAAATGGTTAGGTAAAGGAACTTCCCACATAAAACAGAACGCCTCTGGAAGGACGTCCCCGAGAACATAACCGGATGTCTGCTAACACAAGGCCGACGCTACCTCACGTTGTACAGCTGTAACTAGGTAACTAACACACCGACGCTACCTCATGCTGTACAGCTGTAACTAGGTAGCTAACACACGGGCTATGCCATCCCCCGGTCATTACCGACCTTTATCCGAGGATCCTCAACCACAAAGCAACAACCACAAAGTAGTAAATATGCAGTAACCACATAGGTTAAATATCTGGGCTCCATACCATGATATCGCCTCTTATCCAAAAGCAAATGGACATACCCTAGGGGGGCTACCCCTAACAAAACCTTGCCGCAACATTCCTGTTTCGACCATTTTCGAGTTGTGAGGCTCGACGAAGTCTCATCCACAAAGCGACGCTTTTCCATAAAGCCATGCTTTTTTACAAAGCCATGCTTCGATCAACAAATGATCAGCAGCGCTTCGTATGCCACATTACCAAATTGGGAATGTATTGTTATCCCACCTTTTGGCAAGGCCGAGATGCCAAGGAACTGGTTAGTTATGGATATCGATGAATTTTATTCGAGTCCGGATCAGGCTACAACTGGCCAGACATGATGAACTAAGCCATGGAAGCATGCATTCCGAGTTTCAAGTCGATCCGAGCTCATATTCTCAAGTCATGAGCGATGCAAGCCAAGAAACCCATCCATTTCGTATCCATCATTTCGAATCGATCTGATTCGCAACCCCTCATCTCGCACCAATCGTCTTTGTATCCATCGGCAGATAGTCTCTCTTCGTATCAACCACTTATTGACTATTTCGTATTCATCGAGGAGCGCCACTCTATATCCATCGTGGAAGACCTTATTCGAACCCACCTTCTTTGCATCGTCCAGGGATGCAACACCCGTATGTCCATCTATCTCGAAGCCATCAGGTTCTGCTAATTCGAGTCAATTAAGCAACTATCGTTCGTATCCATCAGATGACCTTGGTTCGCATCCATCGGGCAATGACTACTTCGTATCCATCAGGGGTCCTTGTTTGAATCCATCGAGTTATGGCTTCTTCGTATCCTTCAATACGAGTCAGATAACGGCCTTCGAGTTAAAGGAGGCAAGATACATGGATACGACACGATCAAATAGGAGCAAAGAGTGGATTGATGCGAGGAGTGCGCGCCACGTCGCCGTAGAGTCACGTGCTTCATCGAGCCGAAGTAGATCGGTTCGAAATCATGGAGTCGAACCAAACAGCCACCGAGAAATCTCAATTCTTATCGACTATATCTCATAATCCACTGATCCAAACACCATGAAATTTTCACAAAAGATTGCATACGAGCGATGGAATGTTCACACCGAGTTTCAGCTCCATCGGACATGATCTTGATCGATACGAAATGATTTTGTACCGATCACAGATAGAGTCCAAACTATCTGGAATTGGCCGTGTGGGCCGCCTCACGTGCCAAAGCGAATCTCTTGAAGTTTGAGCGAAGTCTCAGCCTCCTACGCCTTTAAATAGAACCCATGAACCTACAGAAGAAGGATCTTTTGGCTCTGAAGCGCCCAGACTCTGCTAGATCGAGATCTACATCGTTCTATTGCTGTTGAATTCGAATTTACAGCTGTATCTTGCTATTGATTGGTGTACTCACTTGTAATTATTGAATGAGAATCAATAAAGCTACCAAAACTTCCTAGTGGACATAGGCAACACGCCAAACCACTCTAAATTGCTTGTCTGTGCATTTACTTTCTTGTTAATTGGAGTTTTTGTTAGATAAACCTCATTTTTAAATTTATATTCTTCACTGTTATCTCTTCAAAAACTTCCGAAGAGTGTTGTGCCCAATTTTGGTACAAACACTTTGGTGCTTTCACTTTGAAAACCCAGATTTTCTCCTACTCGTTGGATCTGTCATCGATGCCGGCTCACATAAATCTAAGAGAGAGATCCAGATCCCAAGTCCAGATTCCTTCCATTCAATTTAGATTTGCAAAAATCTAGGGAAATAAGTCCACCGTTCAAGATGGTAAGTACAAGAACCACCTCTAACGTTGGCGATCAAGAAGGCAGGGATAGGCAGAATCCCATGCAATTGCCACCAACCAATCAAAATGTAGCAGGACCCTCAGATTCACAAGGCCCGGTTACTAGGCAAGAGTTTCAGTTGTTGCTTCAAGAGCTAACGCAGAACCGTCAGCAACTAACCGAACAGCTACACGCGAATGTTGAGCTAACAAACAAGCTAAATCGCCAGAAGGGCAAAAGACATAGAAGAGACCAAGGTCCTCATTCCTCTACAGAAAGCTCTACTTCCTCTGGATACAACCGCAGATCCGCCTGTCCTCGACCGGACGAAGGCTACGCACAAGCTACAGGACATCAGCCCATATTGACCGTTGGGCAGTTAAGGGTTGGACCATCAGCCAGCTTCCACACTGGACCCTTCTCCAAGGGAGGGACTGTGCCTCAATACACCACAGATAACCGTTCCACCGCTACTGCAGTTGACATAGGGGTTGATACCCGAAACCAACAAAGACGTACTCCTGAACCGTACGTTCCAGAAGACGTTGAGCCAAGGAGGCGAGACATGGACCGTCGTCAGCGCCCGGTCCAACCTCGCAGTGTGGAACCCGACCACACTTTGGCCCAACATGCACAGAATGTTGCAATGCCAGACCTTTCAACCACGATAAGACAAATGATCCGTGAAAGCCAAGGTCTTACCAATGACGACTGGGGAATCTCTCGGAGTCATGCCCCGTTCATGGACGAGATTCTTTTTGCTGAACCCCCTCGGCGATTCAAGATGCCGACGTTACCGATGTACGAAGGAAATTCAGATCCTAATCAGCATATTCTGAAATATGAATGGTCAATAAGTGCCGCAAGAGCTGATGACGCAGTGAAGTGTCATAATTTTCCCATTTCTTTGGGAGGCATCGCTACCATGTGGTTCACCCGACTACCACCTCGATCCATTTCCTTTTTTGACCAGTTAACCACTAAATTCGTCGAGCAATTCCACATGCACGTCGCAAGGCCAAAAGATGTCAACACTCTATCTAGTGTCACCCAAGCCCTTGGAGAGACGCTCTGACACTACTTAGAGAAATTCCATGTTGCATGTGCGGAAATCAGCAGTCCGAACGATAACTCCATTCTTTTGGCATTGACTAAGGGGATTGACTCCGATTCTGAGTTTGGCAACTAGTTGGCTGGAAAAATACTTGCATCATTGGGCCATCTCTATGCTAAGGCAGCTCAATTCCTGAGGTGGGAGATGCAAAACAGTCTAGGAAGCAAGATGATGCAGGGCCAAGCATGGAAGGGATTCAAAGCAATGTCGCAGTCAAGCAGTCCGGTGAGAGTTTCAAAAAAATTTAGTTGAACATTCAAAACGAACAAACTCGGCGGAGGGAGAACGTGAATTAAAATAGAAAGTGAGATCAGAACCGTGGCCCACCGCCGAAGAATCCTATGTTTGACAACTACACTCCTCTGAATACATCACTGGAGAACTTGTATTTACAAACTTGTAATACAATTCAATACAAAAAACCTGCTCTAAAACCGTCGTCAGAAAGGAAAATCCAGACGGGAAAATTTTGCAGGTTTCATGAAAGCTACGGGCACAATACAAATGAATGTCGTCACTTGCAAGATCTCGTGGAGAAATTGATTAGAGAAAGGAAGCTGGAACAGTTTGTGCGGGCGCCGCAACCTAGAGGAGCGGGCCCATCAAATAAAAATAATGAACACGATCGACCAAGACAGGAGGAATCTACCTGTCCCGGCGGGAGATTAGTGATAAACGCCTTCAGTTGCGGACCCACTTTGTCAGGAGCCTGGAATGATGAGGATCTTCATCACTGTTACACATGACAGGCTTTATTTAGTCTATGAATACTTTGCAATTTGTCTTTGCATTCGAAAATTTGAATTTGTAATAAGGCACTGACTTTGCCGTATTTTTCCGTTCCAGCAATAAATTACCATCTCTTCAAGCTAGAGCTATGATTCACCGAATGCGACACTCAACTATCACAATACACGAAGAGCCAAATTCTATCGAACGATGGGATTTATTCAAATAGCGAGTGACTGTGAAACGACCGGCCACTCACTAAGTGAAACCTCAGCTCGGGGGCAAGCCGTCACATTAAAGGCTGAACTGGACCGACACACGACAGTCCGATAACCAACTCCAAATTCCCAGAGTGTTAATTGGAGTATAAACATCAACTCTTGGTTCCCAGTGTGCGAACCGGAGTATAAACACTAACTCCAAATTCCCAGAGTGCGAATTGGAGTATAAACATCAACTCTTGGTTCCCAGAGTGCGAACCGGAGTATAAACACTAACTCCAAATTCCCAGAGTGCGAATTGGAGTATAAACATCAACTCTTAGTTCCCAGAGTGCGAACCGGAGTATAAACACTAACTCCAAATTCCCAGAGTGTGAATTGGAGTATAAACATAAACTCTAGGGTCCCAGAGTGCGAACCGGAGTATAAATCCTAACTCCAAACTCCCAGAGTGCAATTTGGAGTATAAAACTTATAAATACGGCTTCGAAGAGGGTGGACCTGTCCACCTAACGACTTCGACCATATCCAAAACAAGTTCGAGGAGGGTGGATCCCGTCCATCTAACGACCTCGCGTGTCGACTAGGGGTGGATGTGATTTGACCATCCACGATCCCGATAAATCCATCGTTCTCAAAGTGTGAACGAATTCCTAAAAGGCCTAAACAGGTGTGACTGACCATCTGTCGGCTAACTCCAAATTCTCGGAGTGTGAATTGGAGTATAAACATCAATCAGGTTCCCGGAGTGCGAACCAAAATATAAATGCCAACTCCAAATTCTCGGAGTGCGAATTAGAGTATAAACATCAATTTCTGGTCCTCGGAGTGCGAACCAGATTATCGATTACAAATAACTCTAAGTCACCGGAGTGCGTTCAAAGTATAAAAACAACCAGAGTGCGAGCGACCACCCATGAGTTAACCTAAGTCCTCGGAGTGCGGACATGTACTTAACAACTTCGACATACACAACTGATCATTTGAAAACAAGTGCTGATCCCCGGAGTGCGAATGTGACTATTCATAAGAACTGGGGGCAGAACTTAAATACATGGCAAATAAAACGAACTCAACTTGAAGGTAAAAACACCACAAGTACACTGGGCTGAGATTCAAACATTGCAAATACTTAAGCACGAAAGAAATGAGAGTTGAAGGAAAGAATAAAAATTCATTCCAACTAAATTGCATGTGAAGATTCATGTACAAGTTATTCCAAAAAATTCCCACTAGCAGAGGGCCGAGCCTGCATCTATACATGTCCTATAAAAAAAGCAACTCCCTAACTACCAAAAATGTGCCAAAAGGGAATTATCTACTTTTTCTTCTTTGGCTTTTTATTCAACGCGGAACCACTGGAACCGCTAACAGTCTTTCGCTTCGCGCCCTTACCCTTCAGCGGATCATCCTCAGATGAAGGCATGATATCGACATCTTCCTCCGAACTTGAGCTTAAAGGAATATTCTCTTCAGGAGGAGTTGGAGGAGTCGGGTCTACCACCGGGGGCGGAATGGGCATACTGGTATCGACGAGCGTACCTCTGGGAGATATCGCCATAAGTGAAGTTGGGCCGACCGCCATCGTAACACTCTCGGAGCTACCGTCGTGCGCTGCCGCCTCCATCTTTGCGTCGATTTGAGCCAGTATCTTGGTTTCACGAGTAGCTCGGGCTTCCTTATAAGCAGTAACATCCTGTGCCGAAGCGCTAAGAGTAGGCGGGAATCCATTGAGGATGAGCGGTATGTCTGCGAAGGGATCGCTCTGTCGGCCGAGGAGTTCGTTCATCATTTGCTCATCGAAAGAGATTGAACTCCCTTGCGTTACTTCGACAGGCACGATCGTTGCCATAGAGGTTGCCTCAGTAATAATGGCCTCCTGCACTTAATGTAACTTTTGGATTGCAGGAGGCGCTATCGATGTAACTTTGCTCACTGGACAAGAAAGAAAAGAAGTTGTCAATACAAGCTTCAGTACAAGTACTTCATCTTAGACAAACACCAGATTTGTGTGGAGTACCTTCCTCAACTTGGCCTGTGGCCGCCTGAATAGCTTCCAAAGAATGTTCCTTTATGGGAGATAAGTGAGGCTGTTCCGGGTCATAGCCTAGGACCGGCTGCGGCTCAATCACTGGCGTCGGCTCGGATCGAGATGAAGCCGCAATCTCAGGACTTGTAGCTTGGTGTGCGGTACCAGAGCCCTCACCAATTTCTAGGTGTTGGGTGCCCAATCTCTCTCTCACATGAGAAATCATAGAGTCATGGAGAATTTTCTTTTCATCTTCGCTTAAAATATGGTTCTCCAACTCAAATTCATCAAGGGCACCGCCTTCTCTTCCTCGATCACCAAGTTCCAAGCGTTGTATAAATGTGTTGAATAATCATTAAGCCAAGCCAAATTCCTATGTCTCAACACATTGGCATTTTAGGTGATGAGAAGCTCCTCTATCTCCGTCTCGAGCTTGATCTCTGCCTGCCGAATTTTATCATCAACTCCGGCCTCCACCTCACGGACCTTTTCTATGGTCGCATCTCTTTCCCTCCGAAACTCTACCGCCTGATCGCACGCTTCCTATGCAGAAACGTTGGCGACGTCGCTCTCCTTCATGATCTCCAAAACTTTGGCCTTAAGCTCATTTAACTTCTTCAAGGCCGCATCCCGCTCGGCAGTTACGATGGTGTTTCAGTGGCCCATGTCCTCCACCGTGGCATAATGCTCGCGCTTCATCCTACCCATAGCCGCCTGGGCTTCATCGGCTTTCTTAAGAGCCTCGTTTTAGATTTGCGAGAAGACTCAGTCTCGCTATTAAGCGCTTGAATAATCCGATTTTTCTGGCCAAGTTCTTTCTCTAGTTTCTCAATCATGGCCGCCCGATCGAAGGCCACCTTTGATGCTTTCTTCGCGGTTTTTGACCATTCCTGGTACTGGAAAAATATATCGGCAAGATAATCATGCATCATGGGTTCGACCGACGCTGGTACCCTTTTTAAACTCGGGGGGAAGATAAACCCATTGAAGCAAATGTCAGGGAAATCTTTTTTCATTTGAGCAAGCTTCGCTGCTCCTTCACCCGAAGGCTCGGCCAATGTTTGCTCTGTTGCTGTGGGAGCCACAATCTCAGTCCTACGGGGAGTTTCAGACCTTGGCGGTTGCGAGGACGGCTTGTGTTGCGGTGCCTCTAAAGGTCGCGAGGCGTGGGCAGGGGGTTGTGCAGAGACTCTGTGAGGTGGCGTACGAGATCGAGGCCGACGCCTATACTCTTTATCTCTGTCAGAGCGCTCATGACTCGAGTACCCTTGGTCATAGTCTCTGTCTCCTTCTCTCCTGTATGATTCGTAATATGAAGAAGACTTGCGTTTTCTGCGAATACTGCCAAGCACCGAACTTCGACCATACATGGTATCTGCGAAGCAAAAACATAAAACGAAGTTAGTAATCTCTCATAGTGAGCGTATTACATTCAGAAATCGTGTAGTGCCGTGAAGTGTGAATGCATGTGCAACCCCCTTGACCAACCAGATGTGTTGACCACGTCAGAGGGAAGAGACTCGCTTAAAACTAGGGCGTGTTGACATTCATCCCATCCGACATCGTGCTGCATGGACACATCGCCCGGAATTGAAAGATCGGCGAGCCCTTTGTAGAGACTTTCTGTTCTTGGGGGACTTATCTCTGAAATTATGATTCCAAAAGCGGGCCGGGACGTTACCACAGATTTCCATCTCCCCTCTTTAGGTTGCTTAAAGATGGCAGCCTTTCCTTTTCTCTTTTCTTCGGAGTTCAAGGACACATCCACCGGCCCAGCCAAAAGCTCATCAGTATGAGTTCTTTCCGAGTCAGCTTCCTCAACTACGATAACTTTAGGCTTCTTGTGCTTGACTCATTTTTTCGAGACAGTCCTAGGTGCATTGTCAAGCATTATACTCTACTTATGCTCAATCAACCAAAGAATCCTGAGATTCCTATCCGTCAAGAGCAAGTCGATATTCCTCTCTTCACTTGGGACCTCTTGAAGGACCCGAACTATCTCCTTGAAACGTCCACCTTCGGGTCGCTGGATTATTGCTGAAAAGAAAAAGAGACGTGATTCCGACTTCATATATATCTGTCTTATCAACTACCTGAGAAAGTGGCAATACTCATGTCTAAATAGCCATCGCCTAGCAAACCCTGGAGGACATCAAACGTAGAACCACTCTGTCTTGAAGTAGCTCAGTCTAGACCAAGCCCCTGTGACCACTTGACAGTTCCTTACTGGCTCCAGGAATGTGAAAGATGGACTATCATTTCGACTCTTGAAATTGAATAAGTATCTGATCTCGGTCGGGTTCGGCGGTCGATAGAGGTACTCCATAAATGCAATGAATAAGCTATTGAGCGAAGCATATCCATTCGGGTGTAGCTGAGAGGGGGAAATCCCAAAAAATGACAACACTTCTCTTATATATTGGTTAAACGGAGGGTGTGTCCCAGCTGCGCATGCATGGCGATTGAATGCGGTATATCCCTCCGGTAGATTGTGTAGTCTGTCGCTTGGACCTGGCAGTAATACGTCGTCCAACGACAGGCCATGCCTTATGCATATTCTTCCAAGCATGTCTTCTGAAATATTGGACGGAATAGAGTCAGACGGATTACTGATGAAGGATGCATCAGGTAGCTCGTCCGGAGTTGGGCCGATTACTTCGGCCTCGATGTCCGATATTTCAAGCCTTGGAGGAGTCAAACTCTGAGTTTCTTGCGGTTGCGAACTTGAAGTTTCCATAACTAGCTAACCCACGAGAAATCATCATTAGACGCTAAAGAGCCCGTGTGCTCCCCTCGTGTAAAGTGTGTGTTGTGCAATGCCGTGCATTATTTGGATAAATTTAGCAGAGTTAAAGAAAACATGCAAACGACAAAGCTTCGAAGTCCAGTTATAATGATCGTCATCGCTGACCGTCATCATCAATCACCTAAATGATTGGCGATCGATCTGAATTAAATTCGTTATGGTTCCATCGACGAGCTTCAAAAGGTAGTCAAGTATGCAGTTTAACAATCAAGTCCAAATATGCAAGAATGAAGTTCGTCGGAGTTGTGCTAAAGAGTCCCAAAATTTCGTATCCATCAAAATACACGTTCGTATCGATCACATGGCATGTTTCGAATCGATCGTCAAGGGTCGAGTTCGTATCGATCGAAGTAGGATGACTTCGAATCGATCCTTGATTACCTGGTTCGTACCAATCAGGAAGCCCTTAGCTAAACATCGATCACGTTCGAATTGATACTTGTCGTATCGAACATAAAAAGTGAATCTCGTATCGATCTAAAGCTGAGAACTTCGAAAAGACCATTTGTTTATTTTTCGTATCGATCATTTCGTGTCGGTACGACCCACCATCGTCACATTCTGTACGAACTGCATCACCTCCATAGGAATGTTCTAGGGATTGATGCGAAATCCAAGGAGGAGTATCACTGCCTTCATCGATTCGAACACAAGCCCCCAGATCGATTCATTTTTTCCTTTTCCACTCTTTTTTCTCCAATCTACAGGAACATCGCCATGGCCATTTACAACCAAGCTTCGAACCAGATCTGGTTTTACCAATTACCAAAATGGATAATTGATGAAGATGGAGTGGATCTGAGACAACTTCGTTGTCTGGATTCATGGTTGATTACCTAATTTAAAGTTGGGATTCGAAGAATTAAAAGGCTGGATTTGATCGAGTCAAAGGCACGACGCAGTTCTTCTCTCTCTAATCTCTGGATCGATGTGAAAGCAAAAGGAGGCGTTGAAAAGTAGAAAGTAAAAAGTGAAAATGACCAAGGTCTAGGGTATTTATACGGATCTTAGGAGGAACCAGGTCGATTCATCTCCAGTCCACGTAACCGGTTGCAACCAGTCAACCCATGGATCGAGTCGAATCCCCTGTTCGAATCCATCTGACCAAAAATTTCCATCGATTCAAAATGGACAATGAATCCATCGATACGAAGCACACGGTGAGGACGGTTGAAGACGATGAAGCCCATGACTCGAAACCCTTGTTTGCAACGACAAGTTTACAACTCCATCCACTGCAAATCGATACGAACCACGATTTCGAATCCATCATAATTCAAACATTAGCATCGATACGAATGAGCATTTCGCATCCATCGAATTCTCCATTTATCGATGCAAAGTCAATCTTTCAACCTTCTACATAGATTCAGGAGAGGATCGATACGAAGGAACATCCTAACAACAACTGATAAACGTTGTTGCAACTCTAATTTCACATCGGTTCAGGAGAGGGTCGATAGGAAATTCGATGCAAGAAAACTAACAACGATTCATGAGCATGCAACGTTAACGAGAGCTGGACCAACATATATGCATATATGTCAAACCAATATCCCATTTTCATCATTAACAGGGATCAGATATTCATTTACTAACTACTACAACAACAAGCAGCTGAGCGCTATCTTGCAACAATCAGTCTTTGCAATGCAAGGTCATGGCCTTCGACAAAAGAGAAATGGCTATTCAGAATGAAGACTGCAGCATTTCAAAGCACGTCATGTTTTCACAAGACGTACTTTGGGGGGCAAATGTTATCCTGCCTTTTTGCAAGGCCGAGATACCAAGGAACTGGTTCGTTATGGATATCGATGAATTTTATTCGAGTACGGATCAGGCTACAACTGGCAAGACATGACGAACTAAGCCATGGAAGCTTGCATTCCAAGTTTCAAGTTGATCCAAGCTCATATGCTCAAGTTACAAGCGATGCAAGCCAAGAAACCTATCCATTCCGTATCCATCATTTCGAACCGATCAGAGTGCAACCCCTCATCTCGCATCGATTGTCTTCGTATCCGTCAATAGATAGTCTCTCTTCGTATCTACCACCTATTGACAATTTCGTATCCATCGAGGAGCGCCACTCCGTATTCATCCTGGAAGACCTTGTTCGAACCCACCTTCTTTGTATCGTCCAGGGATGCAACACCCATATGTCCATATATCTCGAAGCCATCAGGTTCTGCTATTTCGAGTCCATCAAGCAACTACCGTTCGTATCCATCAGATGACCTCGGTTCGCATCCATCAGGCGATGACTACTTCGTATCCATCGGGGGTCCTTGTTCGAATCCATCGAGTTATGGCTTCTTCGTATCCTTCAATACGAGTCAGATAACAGCCTTGTAGTTAAAGGAGGCGAGATACATGGATACGACGTGGTTAAATAGGAGCAAATATTGGATCGATGCGAGGAGTGCGCGCTACGTCGCCCTAGAGTCACGTGCTTCATAGAGTCAAAGTAGATCGGTTCGAAATCATGGAGTCAAACCAAACAGCCACCGAGCAATCTCAATTCGTATCGACTATATCTCATAATCCACTGATCCAAATGCCATGAAATTTTCACAGAAGATTGCATACGAGCGATGGAACGTTCACACCGAGTTTCAGCTCCATCAGACATGATCTTGATCGATATGAAATGATTTCGTATCGATTACAGATCGAGTCCAAACTTTTGGGAATTGGTCGTGTGGGCCCCCTCACGTGCCAGAGCGATTCTCCTGAAGTTTGAGCGAAGTCTCAACCTCCTACGTCTTTAAATAGAGCCCCATAACATACAGAAGAAGGATCTTTTGACTCTGAAGCGCCCAGACTCTGCAAGGTCGAGATCTACATCGTTCTATTGCTGTTGGATTCGAATTTCCAGTTGTATCTTGCGGTTTTTTGCTATACTCGCTTGTAATTGTTGAAAGAGAATCAATAAAGCTACCAAAACTTCATAGTGGACATAGGCAACCCGCCGAACCACTCTAAATTGCTTGTCCGTGCATTTACTTTCTTGTTAACTGGAGGTTTTTGTTAGATAATCCTCATTTTTAAATTTATATTCTTCACTGTTATCTTTTCAAAAACTTTCGAAGAGTGTTGTGCCCAATTTTGGTACAAACATGTATCATTAGTAACCATCAACTACATAACCTCTGAGCTCGTACGTCTCAGAGAAGATGCTAAGCTAAGAGAATAAATTCTCTGCCACCAACAGAAATGTATTTGATAGAAACCAGCTTTACATCTCAATTTGTAACGTCGGACATACATCCATACAAGTCTGTTCCGGGTTCGAACAGAACCGAAGGCACTTTCGAAGAAGCCCTTGCAATCCGGGTATTCACAATCCAGATCGGACTTCCCATCACATAGGGAATCTCTATACCGTAGCTACTTAGTGCAGAGACAATCGATAGGTCATCCTATCATTCTCGTAAATACCTGGTCCTCACCACCGGTCTTCAAATGCAATCCGATTTCATCGTACCATTATTCGGAATGGGTTATATGACACAAAGGTCCTCTGCCGGCTAATCCGAATAACGAGCACTTATTTTTAAAAATAAGTGTTCATTCAGATTTCAAACAAATCATAAAAATTTCCACTTTGATCTTTTAAATGAAAGATCTATCACAATCACAAAGGTTCGATGTGGTTTCCGGACATCCACTTGGAATCCGACCCCGGTCACATCGAAATTCAAACGCCATTTAAAGGCAAATATTGATAGTCGGTTATTTAACTATCAGTCAACATTCACAACAATCACTGGGTTTCAAATAATTTTCCCAATTATTTATTTTCAAAATATCTTTGCAAGATATATTTTCACACTTCAACCATTTGAAAACAAATTTTCAATCGCTTTTCACTCGCGGAATAAAATTCCCGATATTATTTATTTCCACTGAAAGTCTGCCGAGTTAAAATAATTTAAATCACTTGTCCAAATATATATAATTGGAAATATTTTAAAGTAAAACTATTTTTAAACACTTTATTTTAAAATATTAGTTATAAAAAAATATTATACTATCATCTCATATAAAACTTCAAGTCCAAACTAATTTTTTTAAAATAAATTATCAATTAAATCTTTTAAAACAGTCACTTCTAAAAATTAACTTAAATGAATCTTTACTCTAAAGATTTAGAAACAATTTACAAAAATACTTTCTTCACAAATATTCTTTTACAAACCATTTTAGGACTTTAAAATTTATATTTAAAAGCTACTTTCAAAACATACTCGGCTTTTCAAGGAAAATACACTTTCATTTCAAAATGGTCCACTTAGACCAATTTAATAACCCTTCTTGATTTATTTTGAATTTACATTTCAAATCCGTAAATTCCTTTCCACACTTTAAAAATAAACCAATATTTATTTTTGAAACCATTTCCCATTCCTTTATAAATTCCATTGTGAATTCAACTTTCCAAATATCCATTGATATATGATTTTTCAAATTGATTTTCAAATATTCACTTTCAACACCAAATCAATTTTCCATATTGATTTCCTAAATTTGTTTTGAACACCCAAATCAATTTCCAAATAGATTTCCCAACGGTTTATTTTAAATCAACAAAATCGATTTCCAAATTGATTTTCTAAACTTTGTTTCAAACATCGAATCAAATTTAAATTTGATTCCCAAATATTTACTTTCAAGTACCAAATCAATTTTCTAATAGATTTCCAAATTTATCATCTTTTAAAATAAACCTTTTATTTTTGTCCAAACTATTTAAAATCCATATTTTAAATAAATTCTTTAACTATAAAACAATATTATTCAAAACCCATTTATTAAAATCTTTCCCCATATTTTAGAATTTATTCAATAGGATTTCACTATAGATTTTTTTCTACTTAAATTCAAAAATCCTATTTTATTTATTTCTGGCATCTTACGTCTCCAAAAATATATTTGGCTAAATTTTAGCCTACAATGATTCCAATTACAATATAATCACACAGAGATTATAAATAATTTTACACACTACAAATGAAACAAATTCAAATGTTTAAGGAATCCAGTTGGATCCCTCCAACCTGTTTCCCTGCATCCATAGACGTTAGCACAACAATTAAATGCCAATTCCACTTCAAGGTGGAATATCGTGGTATATGAGATTTATAAAATATCATCCGCTATTATGCAGCGCGATAGGGTCTCATCCGCTATATAATGCAGGAAATCAACTCCAAATACATATATAATGCAAATTCCACTTCGAGGTGGAATATCGCGGTATATGGGTTTAATATAATAACCTCCGCTATTATACGGTGCATAGGGTCTATTTCAAACAAATGATAACAACCATCATACAAGCACACAATCAACACAAACAACAATTTTAAATTTAACTATTTAAAATCAAAACTATTTAAAATCAAACTGGAAATTCAAATTTAAACTTGAGTGAGAAGATCTCGCCTATAAGTTGCAATCCATTTTCCATTCCAGTTTGTTTCTTCCATTTTAGACCTTGTAAAAACATTTATACAATTTTTTTTATCAATATTTGAAACAAATTGAACTATTCAATTTGTTATTTTATAAATTAATTCCTAATGATTCGATTTAAGTCGAAAATTAAATTTTTTTTAAAAAAATTTCTTTTTAACAAAATACTTTCTTTTGAAACCGTATGTACACACTTATAAAAATAAACTATATTGATTTTGATTTTATACAACTACTTAAACATTTAAAATTCCTATTTAGTTTCCAGAATCTTACACATACACATAAATCTCTATTTGAACAAATTACCTTTTACAATTTATTTTAACATTATGAACTTGTAACATGACCAATTAATTTTGGAAATATTCACTTATAAATTTTTTTCACGGTTTGTACATATTCAAAAATATGTATATATTGTCAAATTTAAATTGAAACAAATTCGTATATACCTCGCAAAAAGTTCAAACCCGAGCTATCGATAAGCCCTAGCTTGTGCTCCAGGTGAGCCGCCGCCCTCAGTGTCGTCGCCACCATTCGTGACCTATCAATCAAAGTCGCGTGTGCCCGAGAATGCCGACCAGATCCACTTGCCGCTTCTATGCCATTCACCGATGTCGGACTTCGAAATTTGCAACCATCAGGACCAAGATTTCGAATTCGTCGCTGCCTCCCTGCTTGCCCTCTCTTCGACATCACTTGCTCGACTCCCACGGCGCCGCGCTCAAGTACAGTGCCTCCACGATGTCGTCGACTTTGCTACCTCACAGTCGATTTCGACGAGCATCCCAAAACACCTCACTCGATTACCTCACGTGAATGAACGCGAATAATTTTTTTCGTGCTCGGCCATGGATTTGATTTTAGACTCGAAGGGGAGGAACACGAACTAGAGAGGGGTTCGAACAGAGGGGAAATGTGATTTTAAGAATTCGATTTTTTTTCTTTGAATGGAATTTGATTGAGGACATAAGGGGAAAGGCTTCGGCCATTACTAATTTTCCTTTGAAGCTCTGTTAATTTTGAACGAAGACAATGGTTTTCGTTTTTATCTTATTTTTATTTACAACGAGACTTTGAACTGATTGAGAGGAAGGGCTGTCGCGTGCTAGCATAGGCTAAGGCATAATGAGATGACGGAATTGCTGCTGATGGAGAAATAATAGGATTTGACTTGGGAATTTTATATTATTATTTAATTCCAAAATATCACGTTAAGCATAACTCGAAATCTCGAACTCCAAATCAGACATGCCGACAGGCGCTTATAAGGTTATATCCACTTTCCGAACATAATGGAATGTGTTTGGAAGGCAAATTCGATCATATACGCAAGTTACGGAAGTAAATGATCAATTTTATTGAATCGATCAAAATAGTTTCTATGCGTTTTGAGCTGCCAGTGTTAACGACAACTCCAATTGCTATGAAAATTGAAATCCGATAACAACTAACTATTACGGATCCAATGGAACTGGTTTCGTCGAAATCAGAGACTGCGCCCCGGAAGGCTATTTTTAAATATCAATTTAAACGATAAATTTCAAAACTAATTAATTCGCTTTCAAATTCAATTCTGAAGCTTCCATTATCTTCAGTATTGTCCATATAAATTTTCTAAGCCATTGAAATATTTTAAAATAGCTTAAAACTAAAGATTCAAATTTTTGTTTCCAACTTTAACAAATTAAATTTAATAATTTAATTTCCAAATTCATATTCATATTTGAAATTCAAGCTAAACCATCATTCAAATATTTAAAATCAACTAAATATTTCATTTTCAAACGTTCAAAAATTCTAGGTCGTCGCAGTCCTTCCTCCCTTAATAGAATTTCGTCCCGAAATTACTAGTTGGGAAGAATGATCCTTAACCTATTTGTTGTCTTTCCAAAACTAAATAGTTTTATCAACTTTCCAAAACAAATCTTTTTATTTGAGACCCATTGTTAATTCAACTAATTTTCCAACTTCAATTATAAGTTCCAAACAACATTGTTTCCTCAATAATTCAGATTTAAATTTAAATTCAAATTTCAAATTATCTAAAATTTTCTCAAAATTTTTCTAACTCCCTAAATTTTCAAAAATTTTGCCAGCGTCTCCTTTGCACGGCTAGCTCGGTACGACTACAAAATAGCACCACAGGCCCTCAGATTTCAAAAGAAAACAAAAGGCCAAGTGGCTGGACAAGAAAATCACAATTCCTTATTGACATTCAAATACGTACCTTTTTTGTCGAGCAATTCAATTTTATCTTTGAAATCAAAATCCCAATTCCATTTCCTTTAATACACCTGTATATCCTGCTAACCATAATATCCAATTTCAACATTCAAATATCATTTTTTTGCACATTTCTTTACAGAAGTTTCATATCTACTTCTATTCAAATTAGTTTTCCCATTACCATATGAATTCAATTTATCTACAACTCTGAATATTGAATTTTATCTTCCATTTATAACTAATTCGTATTATTATTTTAATTTAGTTTCATTCACTAATTTACTTCAATTTCCAATTGAAATCATTTGTCGCTAACAAAAAATTTCTAACTCCCAAAATTTTCGAAAATTTTTGACAGAGTCTCCTTTGTACGGAGGAGCTTTTGCAATTTGACAAAAGATATAAATTTATATACATCGACCCACCCAGTCGGAAAAAAAGAAACAGTTCATATTTTCTATCTTTATTGCGCAGGCATACCTTTATTAGCATTTTTAAGCAAGCGTCTTATTATTAGCATTTTAGCGCGATCAAATCCAGCCAAATGGCCCCCTCGTACCTGTACTTACTCATGTAAACACGTAAAGGCCATATATAGGAAATCTATTTACATTTCACTTATTTTCAATAGTGAGCACATAGTTTTCACAAGCAAAATATTCAAAATTATTTCCATTAACAATTTATATGGTTTTGATACAATTTTATTTGCTTACAACTACATTCCAAATCATTTCTATTCAATTCAAGCGATTTACAATTCACTTTCTTTCATTCAATTCACTTTGAAACGAAACGAACTCATATCTCTTTCAATTGATTTAAAAATCAATTTTATTGGCTTTCCTTAACTTATAGGATTTTATGCAATCACGTTTGTGTCAAACGACAACCATTTCTATGCAAATTCAATGATATTCACTTAATAAAATATCCAATCTAGTTTATAATTAATTTAAATTGATACAAACTCAATTTACTCTTTATTCTATTTCATTTACTAATTTAATTCAATTAGTTTATTCACTTATCCATTTTAAATTTCAACTTTCCATTCTCAATTCATCTCGAATTTATTTTATCGATAACAAGGAAATTTTCGATTTATTTCTACTTACTTGAATTTATCTGCAAAGTCAAACCATTTTTTATTTAACTCACAATTCAAGTTTTTATTTAACCAATTCAACTTTCCTATTTCATGAATTAATTAATTATCATATTAGTTTACTTGAATTCAATCCATTTTATTTTTTCCAAAGTTTGGATTTTTATTCAACTTGATCCCAATCAAATTTCATTGTATATGAATTCATTCCCTTATCCTTTCAATTCATATTTATAAATTTCATTTGTTTAATGAATTAATCTCAAAATCTTTGGTTATACCATTATTTCTTATTAAATTTCCATACAATAATGATGATAATTCAATATCATCACTTCCTAACAACCAAGCAACCATATACTATAATGATTCACAGAAAATTTATTTCTATTATATATGAAAACAGTTTGGGTAAAATTATTTCATTTACCTGATTTTTAAAACAATACCGTGTCCGTTTATCCTATTTAAGAGTTTAGAAACCCCTATAGATAGAGTTGGCCAAACTGCACCGACCAGAATCTATAACCAATCAATCGATAAGTCAACACAATACAAAACAATTTTATGCTCACTAACAAATACGCGCTCATTTTTATTATTACACTCAACTCATTCTAGAGTACTACTGACTCTATCTCTAATGAGTAACACCCAACAAAGCCTAGGTTGTCGCTTAACCAAATGCTCTGATACCACTTGTAAAGGCCTGCAAATCCGTACCCCTTTTAAGCTGGCAAAATTCCATAACAATTCAGCCAAAGAGGTACAAACTTATGAATCTTTAGGGTTTAAAAAGAAGAAGATAGAATGAGGAGAATAGAAACAATGACAGAATCTCACATTTCCCAACGGTACAACATATAATAGATAAATGAATATCTTTAAAACAAAGAACTATAACAGTTATTACATTACATCACATTTCATTGTCAGAGTGTACAACAACAAACAGCGGAAAGAAATATTACATATATAAGTGATACGCCTCGCCATACAGCTTGCTCCTGATCTCCACAGCAACTCCTGAATTCCAGAATGACCTGATAACCTGACTCTAGGCTGCCCATGTGGAAATTGGTAGGCACCAAGAGTTTAGAAAGAGAACAATAAACTCCAGATCAGTCATGGGACTGGTGTGAGATCTTTAAAACAGTTATTTTCACAATGAAAATACAAAGAAACCCACTATGCTTTTTTTTAAATGAAACTGCCATAAGGCCTCCGGCCACACACACAATGCAAATGCACACTTGGAGGAGATTTCTCCTTATGGCAGTCAAAAATGCTTAATACGAAAAATCTTTGGATATTATTTTTTTAGTGCATAGTGTAGAAAACATTTCGAAAGTATTATATTAATCTTAGTCGGCATGGGCATATCGCACTTATGCCAACTATAGCTACCATATTCAATAGCAGTTTACCGCCATATTCCATGGTAGGTTATACAACTAAAACCATACAGGGCTTGTATTGTTTCTTTGGATTTCGGACAAATGGTCAGGCAAAGGAACATCCCCCATAAAACAGAACGCCTCTGGAAGGACGTCCCCGAGAACTTAACCGGATCTCTGCTTATACAAGGTCGATGCCACCTCACGCTATATAGCTGTAACTAGGTAACCAACACAACGACGCTACCTCACGCTGTATAGCTGTAACTAGGTAGCTAACACACGAGCTATGCCATCACCCGGTCGTTATCGACCTTTACCCGAGGATCCTCAACCACAAAGCAACAGCCACAAAGTAGTAAATATGCAGTGACCACATAGATTAAATATCTGGGCTCTATACCATGATATCACCTCTTATCCAGAAGGAAATGGACATACCCTGGAAGCGCTAACCCTAACAAAACATTGCCGCAAAATTCCTGTTTCGACCATTTTCGAGTTGTGAGGCTCGACGAAGTCTCGTCCACAAAACTACGCTTTTTCACAAAGCCATGCTTCAATCAACAAATGATCAGCAGCACTTTGTATGCCATATAAAAAATTGGGAATGTATCACTAGTAACCATCAACTACATAACCTCTGAGCTCGTACGTCTCAGAGAAGGGTGTTAAGCTAAGAGAATAAATTCTCCGCCACCAAAAGAAATGTATTTGATAGAAACCAGCTTTACATCTCAATTTGTAACGTCAAACACACATCCATACAAGTCTGTTCCGGGTTCGAACAGAACCGAAGGCACTTCCGAAGAAGCCCTTGCAATCCGGGTAATCACAATCTGATCGGACTTCCCATCACTTAGGAAATCTCTATACCATAGCTACTCAGCGCAGAGACAATCGATAGGTCATCCTATCATTCTCGCAAATACCCGGTCTTCACCACCGGTCTTCAAATACAATCCCATTTCATTGTATCATTATTCGGAATGGGTTATACGACACAAAGGTCCTCTCCCGGCTAATCCGAATAACGAGCGCTTATTTTTAAAAATAAGTGTTTATTCAGATTTCAAACAAATCACAAAAATTTCCACTTTGATCTTTTAAATGAAAGATCTATCACAATCACAAAGGTTCGATGTGGTTTCCGGATATCCACTTGGAATCTGACCCCCGGTCGCATCGGCTTTTCTGGGAAAATACACTTTCATTTCAAAATCGTCCACTTAGACCAATTTAATAACCCTTCTTGATTTATTTTTAATTTACATTCCAAACCCGTTAATTCCTTTCCACACTTTAAAAATAAACCAATATTTATTTTTGAAACCATTTCCCTTTCCTTTATAAATTCCATCGTGGATTCAACTTTCCAAATATACATTGACATACCATTTTTCAAATCGAATTCCAAATATTCACTATCAACACCAAATCAATTTTCCATATTGATTTCCCAAATTTGTTTCAAACACCCAATTCAATTTTCGAATGAATTTCCCAAAGGTTTATTTTAAATCACCAAAATCGATTTCCAAATTAATTTTCTAAACTTTGTTTCAAACATCGAATCAAATTTAAATTTGATTCCCAAAGATTTACTTTCAAGTACCAAATCAATTTTCTAATAGATTTCCAAATTTATCATCTTTTAAAATAAATCCTTTATTTTTGTCCAAACTATTTAAAATCCATATTTTAAATAAATTCTTTAACAATCAAACAATAATATTCAAAACCCATTTATTAAAATCTTTCCCCGTATTTTGGAATTTATTCAATAGGATTTCACTATAGATTTTTTTCTACTTAAATTCAAAAATCCTATTTTATTTATTTCTGGCATCATACGACACCAAAAATATATTCGGCTAAATTTTAGCCTACAGTGATTCCAATTACAATATAATCACACAGAGATTATAAATAATTTAACACACAACAAATGAAACAAATTCAAATGTTTAAGGAGTCCAGTTGGATCCCACCAACCAGTTTCCCTACATCCACAGACGCAAGCACAACAATTAAATACGAATTCCACATCAAGGTGGAATATAGCGGAATATTGTATTTATAAAATATCATCCGCTATAATGCAGCGCGATAGGGTCTCATCCGCTATATAATGCGGGAAATCAACTCCAAATACATATATAATAAAAATTCCACTTCGATGTGGAATATCGCGGTATATGGGTTTAATATAATAACCTCCGCTATTATGCGGCGCATAGGGTCTATTTCTAACAAATGATAACAACCATCATACAAGCACACAATCAACACAAACAACAATTTTAAATTTAACTATTTAAAATCAAAACTATTTAAAATCAAACTAGAAATTCAAATTTAAACTTGACTGAGAAGATCTCACCTATAATTTGCAATCCATTTTCCATTCCAGTTTGTTTCCTCCATTCTAGACCTTGTAAAAACATTTATACAATTTTTTTATCAATATTTGAAACAAATTGAACTATTCAATTTGTCATTTTATAAATTAATTCCTAATGATTCGATTTAATTCGAAAACTAATTTTTTTTATACAAATTTTCTTTTTAACAAAATACTTTCTTTTGAAACCGTATGTACACACTTATAAAAATAAACTATATTGATTTTGATTTTATACAAGTACTTAAACATTTAAAATTCATATTTAGTTTCCAGAATCTTATACATACACATAAATTTCTGTTTGAACAAATTACCTTTTACAATTTATTTTAACATTATGAACTTGTAACATGACTAATTAATTTCGGAAATATTCACTTATAAATTTTTTTCGCTGTCTGTACATATTCAAAAATATGTATATATTGTCAAACTTAAATTGAAACAAATTTGTATATACCTCGCAAAAAGTTCGAACCCGAGCTATCGATAAACCCTAGCTTGTGCTCCAGGTGAGCCCCCGCCCTCAGTGTCGTCACCGCCGTTCGTGACCTATCAATCCAAGTCGCGTGTGCTCGAGAATGCCGACCAGATCTACTCGCCGCTTCTACACCATTCACCGATGTTGGCCTTCGTAATTTGCAACCACCAAGACGAAGATTTCGAATTCGCCGCCGCCTCCCTGCTTGCCCTCCTCTGCGACATCACTTGATCGACTCCCACGACACCGTGCTCTAGTACAGCGCCTCCACGATGTCATCGACTTTGCTACCTCACAGTCGATTTCGACGAGCATCCCGAAACACCTCACTCGATTACATCACGTGAATGATCGCGAATAAATTTTTTCGTGCTCGGCCATGGATTTGATTTTAGATTTGAAGGGGTGGAACACGAACTGGAGAGGGGTTCGAACAGAGGGGAAACGTGATTTTAAGAATTCGATTTTTTTCGTTGAATGGAATTTGATTGAGGACATAAGGGGAAAGGCTTCGGCCATTACTAATTTTCCTTTGAAGCACTGTTAATTTTGAACGAAGATAATGGTTTTCGCTTTTATCTTATTATTATTTACAACGAGACTTTGAACTGATTGAGAGGAAGGGCTGTCGCGTGCTAGCATAGACTAGGGTATAGTGAGATGACTGAATTACTGCTGATGGAGAAATAATAGGATTTGACTTAGGAATTTTATATTATTATTTAATTACAAAATATCACGTTAAGCATAACTCGATATCTCGAACTCTAAATCAGACATGCCGTGTAACGACCCAGAATTTTATTTAATTAAAATTTGAATATTTAATTTATTTTAAATATTAATAAGTGAAATTTATAAGTCAAATAAATTTAATTTGAATTATTGGATTTAATTGAATAATTAAATCGATAATTTAATATGTTAAATTATGGAAATAATTGAAATATTGAGTTAAATATGATTGAAAATGAATTGTAAGATTTTATTTTATCATATTGGAGTTAGAACGATATTTTAGAACTTTTAAAATCGAATTAAAAGTTTATTTGTGAAAATTGAATATTTTAATATTTAAATCGACTAGTGAAAATAGTCAATTTTTGAACAGTCTCAGAATTGAACGAAACCAGTTCCATTGGATCCGTAATAGTTAGTTATTACCGGATTTCAATTTTCGTGTCAATCGGAGTTATCGTTTGATCGTGGCAGCTCGAAACGCATCGAATTGTTTTTAATTTTAATTTGGCGAGTTAAAATAGCCATTTTTCAAAAAGTCTCGGATTTCGACGAAACTAGTTTCATCGGATCCGTAATGTGATATTATTGTAAGGTTTCAAATTTCGTGTCAATTGGATTTACCGTTTGTCCTGTACAAATTAAAACGCCTAGAAATCGATTTAAATCGGTTTAATTTAAATTGAACGTTTATTTCCATAACTCGCACAGATGTCCGAATTAGCTTTCGAAACCTGTTCCATTGTGTCCGGAACGCGGGGTAAACCCTAGGAACGTCAGTTTCGGCGCGAAAATCGGAGTTCGGAATTTCCGGATGAATAGTGTTCGATTTTTTCCTATAAATACACCAACACCCCTTCATAAATAAAAAAATAAAATAAACATCTAACCCTAACCCTAGTAGCCGCCACCCACATCTATGAACGGCCAAAAAACTCCTATCTATCTCCTCAAATATCTTCCAATCCGTGAATCAATTCACGAAGTCATCAACTACAAAGAGGTAGAGCACATCGAGAGCTACGAGTTCAACGGTGGTGATGTGATTTGGAGCAACATAGAGGGAGTAGGGGGGCCGCGTTCGGCAGTTGTTGCGCACGAAAATCGAGACGCGTACGGTGGCCGAGCCTGGAGCTGTTGCAACCGTGGATAGCTCTCGCGTAGGCGAGTTGAACGAAGGTAGTTGATCGACCTACAAGTGCTTGTGGTGGATGAATAATTTAACCCTAATTCGATCAAAATGGGTTCGGCTTCGTAAATGGCCTGTAGGGTGAACGCGTGATGTAGGAGATGGTAACATGCGGTGGTGATGGCTTTGCAGTGAAATCCAATGGCCATGAATTGTTTAGGTTTAAATTTAATTTAATTTGTTGTAAATTATATAGTAAAAAAAAAATCGAGTAACTTCAAAAATGTATATCTTTTTCATACGAGGTCAAAAACGCGCGAAACCAGTTGCGTTGGAATCGTATGGACGAGCACTACGCGATGGAATTGGATTGGAGTCGTTTGGAGTTAGTGAAAATTTTGGGTAAAATTAAACGTCCGTTTAATTTTATTCGAAATAAATCGCTAAAACGAAATTGAAATCAAGGTGAGAACTTCTCACTCAATCGAATCAGTTTCGATTTAATTTTAAATAGTTAGATTTAAAATATTTGAATGCATGTTTGAATTATGATTATTATCTATTGATTGTTAAAATAGACATTATACGCCGTTAGTAAGCGGATGTTATTTATTAAAAACATATACCGCGAATATTTCATAAACAGTGAAATTGGTATTATATATAATAGCAATATATATATATTGGCATATGTATATATTGGAGTTATTGATTTCCCGCATTTTTTTTTTAGCGGATGAGACCCTATTGCGCCGTCTATTAAGCGGATAATATTTAATAAAAACATATACCGCGATAATTTCGTACTGGAGCGAAATTGGTATTGTGCTAATGTTTGTGGATGCAGGAAAACAGGTTGGAGGGATCCAACTGGATTCCTCAACAGTATTTATTTGATTTTAGATATTTTGATATTTGATGGACTATCATATCGATATATGATGTCGTTGTTGTCGTGATTGACTATTTGGTGTGTAGTATCATTGGACCAAATTTTGAAACTTTAAAGTGATTTTTTTGAAAAGTATACGTTTTATAAAATAATTTTGGAATTGATCCATTTTAAATAAATAAACGTTATAATTTTTAAAGTTATAAAAATTATAATTTTTGAGAAATATAGTTAAAAACTGATTTTTGAGAATATGATGCTAATGATTTTATAAAATAGTTTAATCGGGATTTTTGAATTTATTATAAAAAGTTTAAAAATAGGATTTATAAAATTTAATTATTTTATGAATCAAAATGGTGAAATAATAAAGGAGATTAGAGACGTTTTAAAGAATAATATAAATTGATTTATATTAAGAGATTTATAAATGGATATTTATAAATTGAAATATTGACATTATAAAACGAGTTTTTATAAGTGTTTGAATGAAGTGAAAATGAATTTTGTAAATGAATGGAATTTATAAAATTATAAATGGTAAAGTTATAAATAAAATTTATAAATAGTAAGATTTATAAATTTTGTGAAATTATTAAAGAATATATTTGGATGAATAATCGAATCTTATAAGTTATAAGATTTATAATTATGAAGTTCAAAGGAACGATTTTTGCAAACAAATAAATTATAAGTATTTAACTTATAATATGAACCTTTGGTACATAATTGAGTTATGAATTGAATATAGGATAGAAAAAAGAATTTATAAACGTTGTCTTATAAATTCGTAAACAACTTATTTTGATAAGTAAATTGTTGAAACCTATTAATGAAGTTATATTCACATTTTTGACTGTGAATAATACTTTAAAAATAAAATGTATAAAAGGATGAAAAAAAATTGTTAACGTAGTATATTCACGTTTTTGAATAGTGAATAATATGTTAAAGAAAATGTTTAGAATGTGATATTTTAAATAGAATTAAAACGATCTAACGATGTTTTAAATGTGTTGAGATTCGAAACCATAGATTTCAACATTTATTGTTGAAATAGACGTTTTCGAGAAATAAAAGGAAATGGTAGACTATAACACTGTTGTTATAGTAAATGATTTCCGAAAGGAAATGTTTTGTATAGTATTGGGATTTATATATCTATTTTAATTTCGAATCCCTACACTAGTGATTTTGGGATGTCGTAACGATGTTTTACGCAACATTCGTTTTGGCCCAAATAAATATGTTTAAGAGAATGATTTCCTTAAAGAAGGAAATATATACTTAATCTCGATTTAAGTATATTGAATATTTTCCAAATGTTGAAAATAAATAAAATTTGTGAATTACTTATAAATAAATAAGTATGGAAATGTTTTCCAATGTGAAATGTAACGTTTTGAGAATTTATTCTTTTGAAGATAAATTGAAAATGGATAGTTGAAATCGTATATGCATGGATATTTTGGAATATAAATTCACTATGGAATTTATAATAGAAAGTGGAATTTGTTTAAAAATAAATATTGATTTATTTTTGAAGTATTGAAATTTTATATCTTGTAAAGATATTTTGTGAAATAAATAATTTGGAAAATTATTTGGAAACTGGTGATGTGTGCATATCCATTGATAGTTCAATAACCGACTATCAATATTTCCCTTTGAATGGGTATTTGATGTGATTTGTTTGATTTTGAATGCCACACTTATTTTTGAATAAGCGCTCACTATTCGGGTTAACCGGGAAAGGACCATGGGGTCGTATAACCCATTCCGAATATGTGATACGTCGTTATGAATTGCATTTGAAGACCGGTGTTGAAGACCGGATCTTTTTGAAAGCGAAAGGACAACTCGTCGATTGTCTTTGCACCGAGTAGCTACGGTATAGAGACTCCCTATGTGATGGGAAGTCTGGACGTGATTAGAGATTATCCGGAGTGCAAGGACTTCTTTGTAAGTGCCTTCGGTTTTGTTCGAGCCCGAAACAGACTTGTATGGATTGTATGTCTGACATTACAAGTTGAGATATAAAGCCGATTTCATTCAAATATATTTCTGTTGGTGGCGGAGAATTTATTCTTTTAGCTTAACACCCTTCTCTGAGACGTACGAGCTCAGAGGTTATGTAGTTGAATGTTATCAGCGATATATTCCCAATTTGGTAATGTGACATGCTGAGTGTTGCTGTAAATGATCATTGTGTTGATTATTTGTGATAGGATCATTTGTTTGATCGTCTATCTTGGTGATCATTTCTATGATCATTTGTTGACCCAAAGCACGGCTTTTGTATAAAGTGTGTTTTTGTGGACGTGACTTCGTCGAGCCACAAACCGGTAATGGTCGAAACAGGAATTGTGCGGCAAGGTTTTCAGGGATAACTTCCCTAGGGTATGACCATTCCTTCTGGAAAAGGGTAGTATCATGGTATGGAGCCCAGATACTTACTCATGTTGAAACACTTATTATTATGGTGTGATGTTGGTTAGAGAGCGCTCTCGTTTAAAGGTCCCAAAGGACCGGGGGTGGCATATCTGAGGGTTTGTAATATTCCTTGGGAAAAGGGATTCCCGGCTTTGTTTAGCAGAGAACGGTGGTTCTCGGGGCGTCCATCCAGAGGCGTTTCCATGTGGCAATGGGAAGTTCCTTGGCCTGACCATTTGTTGGAAATCCAAAGAAACAATATGAAACTTGTACGGTTTTAGTTGTAGAACCTGCCATTTAAAATGGTAGCTATAGTAAGCATAATATAATGGTACCTATGCTGGCTAAGATTTATATTCTACTTTCGAAATAAATTTTCCCTACACTATGCACTAATAATAATATCAAATGTTCTTTTAAATACGTATCAAGCATCTTTGACTATCATAAGGAGAAATCTCCTCCAAGTCTGCGTTTGCATTGTGTGTGTGGCGGGAGGTCTTATGGTAGTCTCATTTTTAAAAGCATTGCGAATTGACTTTAAAAATATTCCTCTATTTTGATTTTTAACGATAAATAAACTGTTTTGAGTTCTCACACCAGTCACATGACTGACTCGGAGTTTATTGTTTTCCTTCCTAAACTCTGGGTGCCCACCAATTTCCACACGGGCAGTCAAGAGTTAAGGTTTATCAGGATATTCTGGATATTCTGGAGTTGCTGGAGGCAAGCTGGATGGCATGGCGTATTACTAGTATATAGTATTTCTTTTCCGCTGTTTGATGTTTGTTGTTGTTGTACACTCTGAAGATATGATGTAATGAAATGTAATGTAATGTAATAACTGATATAGTTCTTTGTTTAAAGATTATTCATTTATTATTATATGTTGTTCCGCTGCGAATTGTGAGATTCTGATGTTGTTGTGTTGTTTTATATTCCGTTCTATTTTCTATTTTCTTTTCTCTCTGTTTTCTATCTTCTTATCTCTTCTTCTACCTCTTTCTTTTTCTAAAACATTGATAATTCGTATTTCTGTTCATCTTGAATTAATCTATGGAGATTAGTGTATATTCAAGGGGTACGGATTTGCGGGTCTTCATAGGTGGTATCAGAGCTTATGGTTAAGCGACAACCATGGTTCCGTTGGGTATTACTCATTAGAGATGGAGTCAGTAGTACTCTAGAATGAGTTGAGTGTAATAATAGATATGAGAGCGTATTTGTTAGTGAATATAAAATTGTTTTATATTGTGATGATTGGTTTATTGAGTGGCATATGAACTTTCGTCAGCGTGGTCCGCAAGACTATGCCGAAGGGGTTTCTAAAAACTTGAATAGAACAATTCGACACAGTATTGTTTTAAAATTGGGTAAATGAAATAATTTTTGCCTTGATTATATTTTATATATAAAGAAATAATTTTTCAGAATTATTAAAGTGGATATAAGTTGATTGTTTAGATGTTTGAATAATCTAAATAAAAGAATAATTGTATAAGTAAAAAGAATTATAAGAGTTAAATTATAATTAAAGTGATTTACAATTGTGAAATAAACTTATATATATAAGAAGTGAAACTATATGAATATATTTATGAATTTAGTTGTAAATAAAAATGAATTTAAAGTTAAATGGAAAATTTACTTAGAATTGGAATCCGAATTGATTTATAAATGTGAACTTAAGTTATGAAATGAAATTCAACTTTGTAATTGAATTGAATAAATTGGAATGGAATAATGAATATAAGTGTTAATTCATTAAAATCTAATGTTATTGGAAAGTTGAATAGTTGAATAAAAATCAATTTATTAAACCAATTGAAAGTGATGGTGTTAAACCAAATAGAATGAATAATTGAATGTAAGTGAAGCAAAGGAATTTGGTTGCAATTAATATACATTGGTTGTTATATGATTGTTGGTTGATTAATTGTATATAATTCATTAAGTATTAATGAAATTGGAAGTTAAAGTAATTGGAATCCAATTGGAAGTTAAGTGAATCTTAAATAGAATTGAATTTGATTTGGAAGTGAATCAACTTGAATATGAATTAGTGAATATAAACTAATTGAGAATGAATATTAGTAAACCCAATGTAAACAAATCAAATGTGATTAAATTGAAAACCATTTCATTGAATATTAATGAGAATATGAATGAATATTTATTGGTTATAGATGATAGTTGGTTGATGTTTGCATTTATTGCTTTAGTTGCATTTGCTATATTATATAGTTTTGATGTTGCTATATGTTGTATATTGAGATTATTTTCATATATGCATGTTCTCATGTTGTTTGTTGAGTAATTAGTAGGTGCGGATCGCGTTGCTTCGCATTTAGAGCTCGCTTTCGCGCTATATTAGCCGTATATGCTTGCTAATAAAATATAAGGTACATATCTCGGATTACATACCGTACTTTTATACTTTTTTCCCTTCGGGATGCCTCATTACTTGATGAGATGTATATTTGTGATATATATACTGTCATTTTTTTTTTCGGATCGAGCCGCGCAAAGGAGACTATGGCGAATTTTTCCGGAAATTTAAGGCGTTAGAAAAAATTTGAGAAAATTGGAAAGTCTTGAAAACTATAACTTTGATTTAGAAGTTGAAAGTTAAACAATAGAAGTTGTTTTTGAAAAGATAACTAAGTATGATTTGAAAACTTAGTAAAAATTATAAGAAGTTAAACTATGGATTTTGGAAAATTAATAGATTCTGTAACTTTCTTACTTAATAATTTCGAGGACGAAATTCTTTTAAGTGGGGAAGATTGTAACGACCCAGAATTTTATTTAATTAAAATTTGAATATTTAATTTATTTTAAATATTAATAAGTGAAATTTATAAGTCAAATAATTTTAATTTGAATTATTGGATTTAATTGAATAATTAAATCGATAATTTAATATGTTAAATTATGGAAATAATTGAAATATTGAGTTAAATATGATTGAAAATGAATTGTAAAATTTTATTTTATCATATTGGAGTTAGAACGATATTTTAGAACTTTTAAAATCGAATTGAAAGTTTATTTGTGAAAATTGAATATTTTAATATTTAAATCGACTAGTGAAAATAGTCAATTTTTGAACAGTCTCAGAATTGAACGAAACCAGTTCCATTGGATCCGTAATAGTTAGTTATTACCTGATTTCAATTTTCGTGTCAATCGGAGTTATCGTTTGATCGTGGCAGCTCGAAATGCATCGAATTGTTTTTAATTTTAATTTGGCGAGTTAAAATAGCCATTTTTCAAAAAGTATCGGATTTCGACGAAACCAGTTTCATCGGATCCGTAAAGTGAAATTATTGTAATGTTTCAAATTTCGTGTCAATTGGATTTACCGTTTGTCCTGTACAAATTAAAACGCCTAGAAATCGATTTAAATCGGTTTAATTTAAATTGAACGTTTATTGCCATAACTCGCACAGATGTCCGAATTGGCTTTCGAAACCTATTCCATTGTGTCCGGAACGCGGGGTAAACCCTAGGAACGTCAGTTTCGGCGCGTAAATCGGAGTTCGGAATTTCCGGATGAATAGTGTTCGATTTTTTCCTATAAATACACCAACACCCCTTCATAAATAAAAAAAAATAAACATCTAACCCTAACCCTAGTAGCCGCCACCCACATCTATGAAAGGCCAGAAAACTCCTATCTATCTCCTCAAATATCTTCCAATCCGTGAATCAATTCACGAAGTCATCAACTACAAAGAGGTAGAGCACATCGAGAGCTACGAGTTCAACGGTGGTGATGTGATTTGGAGCAACATAGAGGGAGTAGGGGGGCTGCGTTCGGCAGTTGTTGCGCACGAAAATCGAGACGCGTACGGTGGCCGAGCCTGGAGCTGTTGCAACCGTGGATAGCTCTCGCGTAGGCGAGTTGAACGAAGGTAGTTGATCGACCTAGAAGTGCTTGTGGTGGATGAATAATTTAACCCTAATTCGATCAAAATGGGTTCGGCTTCGTGAATGGCCTGTAGGGTGAACGCGTGATGTAGGAGATGGTAACGTGCGGTGGTGATGGCTTTGCAGTGAAATCCAATGGCCATGAATTGTTTAGGTTTAAATTTAATTTAATTTGTTGTAAATTATATAGTAAAAAAAAACGAGTAACTTCAAAAATGTATATCTTTTTCGTACGAGGTCGAAAACGCGCGAAACCAGTTGCGTTGGAATCGTATGGACGAGCACTACGTGATGGAATTGGATTGGAGTCGTTTGGAGTTAGTGAAAATTTTGGGTAAAATTAAACGTCCGTTTAATTTTATTCGAAATAAATCGCTAAAACGAAATTGAAATCAAGGTGAGAACTTCTCACTCAATCGAATCAGTTTCGATTTAATTTTAAATAGTTAGATTTAAAATATTTGAATGCATGTTTGAATGATGATTATTATCTATTGATTGTTAAAATAGACATTATACGCCGTTAGTAAGCGGATGCTATTTATTAAAAACATATACCGCGAATATTTCATAAACAGTGAAATTGGTATTATATATAATAGCAATATATATATATATTGGCATATGTATATATTGGAGTTATTGATTTCCCGCATTTTTTGTTTAGCGGATGAGACCCTATTGCGCCGTCTATTAAGCGGATAATATTTAATAAAAACATATACCGCGATAATTTCGTACTGGAGCGAAATTGGTATTGTGCTAATGTTTGTGGATGCAGGAAAACAGGTTGGAGGGATCCAACTGGATTCCTCAACAGTATTTATTTGATTTCAGATATTTTGATATTTGATGGACTATCATATCGATATATGATGTCGTTGTTGTCGTGATTGACTATTTGGTGTGTAGCATTATTGGACCAAATTTTGAAACTTTAAAGTGATTTTTTTGAAAAGTATACGTTTTATAAAATAATTTTGGAATTGATCCATTTTAAATAAATAAACGTTATAATTTTTAAAGTTATAAAAATTATGATTTTTGAGAAATATAGTTAAAAACTGATTTTTGAGAATATGATGCTAATGATTTTATAAAATAGTTTAATCGGGATTTTTGAATTTATTATAAAAAGTTTAAAAATAGGATTTAGAAAATTTAGTTATTTTATGAATCAAAATGGTGAAATAATAAAGGAGATTAGAGACGTTTTAAAGAATAATATAAATTGATTTATATTAAGAGATTTATAAATGGATATTTATAAATTGAAATATTGACATTATAAAACGAGTTTTTATAAGTGTTTGAATGAAGTGAAAATGAATTTTGTAAATGAATGGAATTTATAAAATTATAAATGGTAAAGTTATAAATAAAATTTATAAATAGTAAGATTTATAAATTTTGTGAAATTATTAAAGAATATATTTGGATGAATAATCGAATCTTATAAGTTATAAGATTTATAATTATGAAGTTCAAAGGAACGATTTTTGCAAACAAATAAATTATAAGTATTTAACTTATAATATGAACCTTTGGTACATAATTGAGTTATGAATTGAATATAGGATAGAAAAAAGAATTTATAAACGTTGTTTTATAAATTCGTAAACAACTTATTTTGATAAGTAAATTGTTGAAACCTATTAATGAAGTTATATTCACATTTTTGACTGTGAATAATACTTTAAAAATAAAATGTATAAAAGGATGAAAAAAAATTGTTAACGTAGTATATTCACGTTTTTGAATAGTGAATAATATGTTAAAGAAAATGTTTAGAATGTGATATTTTAAATAGAATTAAAACGATCTAACGATGTTTTAAATGTGTTGAGATTCGAAACCATAGATTTCAACATTTATTGTTGAAATAGACGTTTTCGAGAAATAAAAGGAAATGGTAGACTATAACACTGTTGTTATAGTAAATGATTTCCGAAAGGAAATGTTTTGTATAGTATTGGGATTTATATATCTATTTTAATTTCGAATCCCTATACTAGTGATTTTGGGATGTCGTAACGATGTTTTACGCAACATTCGTTTTGGCCCAAATAAATATGTTTAAGAGAATGATTTCCTTAAAGAATGAAATATATACTTAATCTCGATTTAAGTATATTGAATATTTTCCAAATGTTGAAAATAAATAAAATTTGTGAATTACTTATAAATAAATAAGTATGGAAATGTTTTCCAATGTGAAATGAAACGTTTTGAGAATTTATTCTTTTGAAGATAAATTGAAAATGGATAGTTGAAATCGTATATGCATGGATATTTTGGAATATAAATTCACTATGGAATTTATAATAGAAAGTGGAATTTGTTTAAAAATAAATATTGATTTATTTTTGAAGTATTGAAATTTTATATCTTGTAAAGATATTTTGTGAAATAAATAATTTGGAAAATTATTTGGAAACTGGTGATGTGTGCATATCCATTGATAGTTCAATAACCGACTATCAATATTTCCCTTTGAATGGGTATTTGATGTGATTTGTTTGATTTTGAATGCCACACTTATTTTTGAATAAGCGCTCACTATTCGAGTTAACCGGGAAAGGACCATGGGGTCGTATAACCCATTCCGAATATGTGATACGTCGTTATGAATTGCATTTGAAGACCGGTGTTGAAGACCGGATCTTTTTGAAAGCGAAAGGACAACTCGTCGATTGTCTTTGCACCGAGTAGCTACGGTATAGAGACTCCCTATGTGATGGGAAGTCCGGACGTGATTAGAGATTATCCGGATTGCAAGGACTTCTTTGTAAGTGCCTTCGGTTTTGTTCGAGCCCGGAACAGACTTGTATGGATTGTATGTCTGACATTACAAGTTGAGATATAAAACCGATTTCATTCAAATATATTTCTGTTGGTGGCGGAGAATTTATTCTTTTAGCTTAACACCCTTTTCTGAGACGTACGAGCTCAGAGGTTATGTAGTTGAATGTTATCAGCGATATATTCCCAATTTGGTAATGTGACATGCTGAGTGTTGCTGTAAATGATCATTGTGTTGATTATTTGTGATAGGATCATTTGTTTGATCGTCTATCTTGGTGATCATTTCTATGATCATTTGTTGACCCAAAGCACGGCTTTTGTATAAAGTGTGTTTTTGTGGACGTGACTTCGTCGAGCCTCACAAACCGGTAATGGTCGAAACAGGAATTGTGCGGCAAGGTTTTCAGGGATAACTTCCCTAGGGTATGACCATTCCTTCTGGAAAAGGGTAGTATCATGGTATGGAGCCCAGATACTTACTCATGTTGAAACACTTATTATTATGGTGTGATGTTGGTTAGAGAGCGCTCTCGTTTAAAGGTCCCAAAGGACCGGGGGTGGCATATCTGAGGGTTTGTAATATTCCTTGGGAAAAGGGATTCCCGGCTTTGTTTAGCAGAGAACGCTGGTTCTCGGGGCGTCCATCCAGAGGCGTTTCCATGTGGCAATGGGAAGTTCCTTGGCCTGACCATTTGTTGGAAATCCAAAGAAACAATACGAAACTTGTACGGTTTTAGTTGTAGAACCTGCCATTTAAAATGGTAGCTATAGTAAGCATAATATAATGGTACCTATGCTGGCTAAGATTTATATTCTACTTTCGAAATAAATTTTCCCTACACTATGCACTAATAATAATATCAAATGTTCTTTTAAATACGTATCAAGCATCTTTGACTATCATAAGGAGAAATCTCCTCCAAGTCTGCGTTTGCATTGTGTGTGTGGCGGGAGGTCTTATGGTAGTCTCATTTTTAAAAGCATTGCGAATTGACTTTAAAAATATTCCTCTATTTTGATTTTTAAAGATAAATAAACTGTTTTGAGTTCTCACACCAGTCACATGACTGACTCGAAGTTTATTGTTTTCCTTCCTAAACTCTGGGTGCCCACCAATTTCCACACGGGCAGTCAAGAGTTAAGGTTTATCAAGATATTCTGGATATTCTGGAGTTGCTGGAGGCAAGCTGGATGGCATGGCGTATTACTAGTATATAGTATTTCTTTTCCGCTGTTTGATGTTTGTTGTTGTTGTACACTCTGATGATATGATGTAATGAAATGTAATGTAATGTAATAACTGATATAGTTCTTTGTTTAAAGATTATTCATTTATTATTATATGTTGTTCCGCTGCGAATTGTGAGATTCTGATGTTGTTGTGTTGTTTTCTATTCCGTTCTATTTTCTATTTTCTTTTCTCTCTATTTTCTATCTTCTTATCTCTTCTTCTACCTCTTTCTTTTTCTAAAACATTGATAATTCGTATTTCTGTTCATCTTGAATTAATCTATGGAGATTAGTGTATGTTCAAGGGGTACGGATTTGCGGGTCTTCACATGCCGACAGGCGCTTATAAGGTTTTATCCATATTCCGAACACAATGGAACATGTTTCGAAGGCAAATTTGATCATATACGCAAGTTACGAAAGTAAACGATCAATTTTAAATTGAATCGATTAAAATAGTTTCTATGCGTTTTGAGCTGCCAGGGTTAAACGACAACTCCGATTGCTACGAAAATTGAAATCCGATAATAACTAACTATTACGGATCTAATGGAACTGGTTTTGTCGAAATCCGAGACTGTGCCTCGGAAGGCTATTTTTAAATATCAATTTAAACAATAAGTTTGAAAACTGATTAATTCGCTTTCAAATTCAATTCTGAAGCTTCCTTTATCTTCAGTATTGTCCATATAAATTTTCTAAGCCATTGAAATGTTTTAAACCAGCTTAAAACTGAAGATTCAAATTTTTGTTTCCAACTTTAACAAATTAAATTCAATAATTTAGTTGCCAAATTCATATTTATATTTGAAATTCAAGCTAAACCATCATTCAAAATTTTAAAATCAATTAAATATTTTATTTTCAAACGTTCAAAAATACTGGTTCGTCACAGAACATTGGTGGTCTAACTATGGACTGACCCTCTGCAAAAGCATTATTAAAAGAAGCCATTTTAAAAATTCAAATTTTTAGAACAAAAATTGATTTTGGAAAAAAATCAAATTTTTTTAAAAACAAAATTTGACTTCTATTCCTAGCTCTAATACCATTCGTAGGATCGATTTCACCCTAGAGGGGGGTGAATAAGGTGATACAATCAATTATAAAAATTATTGCGGAAGTTTAAAATATTTTCAACACAGATATATTAAAATTGCAGCACATATAATAGCAGAATAATAAATGCAGAAATAAAACGACACAGAATTTACCCAGCTTTGGCAAAACCTTACCTACGTGGTGCCCACAAGGTTTGTACTAGAAATTAAGCAGTCAGACGCTTACACACGTAAATCGCGACACTCGCTATCGACTGGCCTTAATTCTACGCTCAAAACTCTGCCACAACTCAGCCACTGAGTTGCGAATTCTCAAACTACGCTACGTAGTTTGTCCCCTAGTCACACGACTAGAAATTACAACGGCTTAAAAGCAAAATACAAATTAAAAGACAGTTAAAAAACAAAACCCCTAATTTATAAACTAATCCTTTGCTAATAAGGCCCGACCCTTTTATTTCTTTTATGTTGTTCCTCTACTTTTCTCTGTTAATAAATGGCGGCCTCGTTCATTCTCTCATTCCTCTTTCCCTTTGCTCGAAAATTAGGGCTTGTGGAGAGATTAATGAAGTCGACTGATTGTTGGTCGATTATAATTGACGTTCCTCTGATTTGCTTCAGCAATCGACTGTTTCTTTGATTTGAACATGACTTCTTAAATTTGATCGAGTTCGACTACAAATTGGTATGTGATTTTTGCTTATTGCTTTATGTTAATATTCTTGAACACGATGATTTTTACGCCAATGATGATTGGGTTTATATAGGGTTTAATCCCCTATAATTTCATTCGTATGTACTCATTGAATTCGTCTATAATTTTTTGGCTTGTCGTTCGATTCAACTTGAATGTTGATGATTTGCATTGACTTGTTCAAATTCGTACAATTCTTTGTTACTTGTTTAACTTGATACTCACTGCTTTGAATCTGAACTGTTCGATTTTTTCGTTGACTTGTTCATTCATGATTACCACAGCTTGATGATTTCTGACTTGGTACGAACTTGTTGCCTTGGTCATCACGACATTCACTTTGGTTTGAAATCTGCAAACTTGATTTTGAGAATTTCTAGTTTCACTGTTTTCTAACTTGTTCGTTCCTTTTTTTTCTTTGGTTATAACGTAGTTGATATCGGCCACTTAGTTTGACGTGGTTGTTGACATTGCCTAACTTCGGTCATTTTCTCACTTGTATATCATGACTTTCATACTGTTGTGTCTTCACTGGACATATTCATGTACACACTTATTCCGTTCTTTGGTCCACCTGTACCTATTAATCGAGTTAGCACTACATATATATGTGTGTTCATATCTGTAGCATACTCCCTTGGTGCTTGGATTTTTGACCCACTGCATCTTGACAGTTTTGATTTAATCCTCTGTGTCTTCGACACTATCACTGCTAGTATGACTTCGACATTGTTTCTTTGACTTAGTTCATGATTACTCTGGTCATTTGAATTTATTTGTTGCCAGTTGCCATTTTACTGACATGTGTTCATGTTGCTGTAGCCATGAGCTACAGTCTTCACTGCACCCATATTATCCTTGTATATGCATGCAGCATTCATGTGTGATACTTTGCAATGTTGTTTCATTTGTTATGTTTATTTTCTGGTTACCTCAGAGTTTTTCTTGTATCAGTCATTGTAGCATTGTGTATATGTGTCCACATTGATGTATATGCATTTGCCACTATTTGTTCACTTTGATTCTGTTGTGTTATGTAGTAGCCTAGCTTGTGCACATATGAATCTATATTTAACTACTTCATCTGGAAGTTCTGCATTGTTTTGATCTTTGACATTGCCTGACCTTTTGAATTGAGTCAGTTGTGGTTATACTTTGGTATTGATGCATTTCCTTGTGTGGTCAGTTCCACTTGTTGTTCTCTGGTCTTTAAACTCGGGTAGTTTGGTTTCACTGATGATGCTATGCACCTACATATACATGTGTCATTTCTTTGCTTACATCTATTAGTCTGCACGTCCATGTCTACTACTTGACTCGAAGTCTGGTGGCTTCACTTTAGCATCTGTTGTCACTGTGTATATATGTGCATTGTATTTTGTACCACTGCCTTTGTTTGGATCATCTTGCATTTGTACATTTGGATTTTAATCGAGGCTTGTTTTAGTTGTCTTGACCATTTCATTTGAATTTTCACTTTAGTTGAATCCAGCTTAAAGCTCAGGTTTGACCTTGTGTTGATATTGTGACTTGATATTTAATTCACGTGAGTTGAACCCAACTTATGATTTGGGTTTGACCTTGTGCTCACATGTCCCTGTAATTCTATCAAGTGTATATCGGTGTGCACGGCCTTGTGGCATATACAGTGATACACTGTGTATGTCACAAGCTGTTCGTGTATGATTAATTCAAAATTAAATAATGACGAACAACCAAAATTACCGAGGCAAATATTATTTACAAAATCCACATTTTATTTTATGCTGCAAAGATATTTTATTTTCAATTTTACTGCGTCAATCTATATTTTTGTAGATTGCTCAGATGCTGGATTCACATTGGAATGAAGTTGAAGATAAATACGAGTTGAGTGAATGAGTGATATGTAGTGAGGTCAAATGTAAATTAGAAATTGTGATGTAATCAAAATTGTATTGCAATTGAAATTGTATATATATAATGAGAGCTTGAAATTTGTACTATTCAAAAATTGTAATAAATATTTGTTTGAATAAAATATCGGTTTGAATTCAAATTCTGTGTTATTTATTTTATTCATCAAATATTTAATTAATCCGTGAAAATAAAATAGTATATTAACAAATTCATTTAAATGAATATATATATATGTTTATTATCATCAAATAATAATCATATAACCGCATATTCAATAACACTTTGAGATGTAAAGCTGGTTTCTATCAAAATACATTTCTGTTGGGGGTGGAGAATTTATTCTCTTAGCTTCACACCCTTCTCTGAGACATACGAGCTCAGAGGTTATGTACTTGACGGTTACTAGTGATGCATTTCCAATTTGGTAATGTGGCATACGAAGTGCTGATGATCATTTTTTGATCGAATCATGGCTTTTGTGAAAAGCATAGCTTTGTGGACGGGACTTCGTTGAGCCTCACAACCCAGAATGGTCGAAACAGGAAAGATGCAGCAAGGTTATTTTGGGATAGCGCCCCCTGAGGGTATGTCATTTCCTTTTGGAAAGAGGTGGTATCATGGTACGGAGGCTAGATATTTAACCTATGTAAATGCTGCAAATTTATTACTTTGTGGTTGTCGGTGTTGAGGATCCTCATATAAAGGTCGGTTGCGACCGAGGGATGGCATACCCGTGTCAGTCGTTACCTAGTTACAGAGGTAACCCGGCCTTGTGTTGGCAGAGATCCGGTTAGGTTCATGTGGCGTCCCTCCAGAGGCATATCCTTGTGGCAATAGGAAGTTCCTTAGCCTGACCATTTGTTGGAAATCAATCTCCGATACGCGCCTTGCACGGTTTTAGTTGTAGAACCTGCCATCTAATTTGGTAGCTATAGTAGGCATACTATAATGGTACGTATGTTGGCTAAGATAAATACTATACTTGCAAATGTTTTCCACTATGCACTAATGATAATATTAAAAGGAATTTTGCTATCAATCATGTTTGACTATCATAAGGAGACATCTCCACCAAGTGCACGATTGCATTGCGTGTGTGTTGGGAGACCTTATGGTAGTTTCATTTTCCAAAAGCATGGTAAATTTCTTTTAATTTTATTTGTGAAAATAACTGTTTTTAAGATCTCACACCAGTCCCATGACTGACCTGGAGTTTATTGTTCTCTTTCTAGACTGTGGGTGCCCATAATTTTCCACACGAGCAGCTTAGAGTCACGTTATCAGTTATTCTGGAGCGAAGCCAGAAAAGAGTTGTTGTGGAGATCTGAAGGCAAGTTGGATGGCGAGACATATCATTATACTATGTATTATCCGCTGCGTTGGGATTGCTGTAAGTTTAGTTTTAATATGGATTAGTTGTTGTAAATTCCTAGTATTGGATGATTTCATTGTAAACTTGATGTTGTATTGTATTAAAAGAGATGATTCTTTGTTTTAAAGATTATTCATTTATCTATTATATTTGTTCCGCTGCGAAATGTGAGATTCTATTATTGTTTCTGTTTCTTCCTCTATTTTCTTCTTCTTTAACCCCAACGCTTCGGTTTTTGGGCATTCGATTGTGCGGCATTTGATACAGTGGACGTATTGATGTCGACTTTCGAAACTCGAAAAATTAGGTCATTACATTTTCTTACAGTACTTATCCGTCAACAATATCATGTACATCAATCTTGATATATGAATCATTCCAGGAGAGGAAAAACAAACAAAAATGCATGGTTACATAAATAATGTGTTTTTTGTGTGTATATTACTAACAGAAACGTAATTTAGAATAGTTTCTATTTAAAATGTTCATGCAAATTGAACCATTGGGAGTTGAACACAGTTTTAGTTAAAAAAAATTCTTTCAAAAATTTGCTGCAAAATATGCTAGTGCTGAATAATTGGCAAAATAAACCAAAAACATGTGGCTTATAAGATGATACTACCACGCGTTCATGCTCACAATACAACACAGAAAGAAATGAAATAATCAACAATGAAATCTACGAAAAATAATCAACTATGAGTACCGCTAGAATCATCGGTTACATTATTCTTTGAGATAACTAAAAAAGCACATAACCAGACATTGTAAACAATAAAAATACTCGACAAAACCGATAACTACAGGAGATTTAAATGCAAAAACACACGCACAAATAATGTTAACAAACACTTTTCTCAAATCATTAAAACCCCACTTTAACGAGTTACTGATAGGAGATAAGATTGTAAATAATTACTTGTAGAGAACGAAAACATATCCAGACAAACCATTAAGATCTAAAATCGATAAATAATGTAAGGAAAATCTTTGCAAGCAACACAAGAATATGCTTGAAATAGAAGACTAAGCCTGATTCAATCTATGATCGCAATGAAACCGGACGGCAAGAAGAAATTGAACTGCACGGTTCTTAGAAAGGCAGCGGAAGTTCCTCGTTTGAGAATGAGGATATACAGTGTTAATATTAGGGCTTCTTGCGAAATGGCCTTGGTACCCTCCCTGTTAGTTACACATATCATTAAGCTACAATCCCAGCCTAATTGGACCAAAAAGATTCTTTGATTTATGGTTTACATGTTGATGAGTACGAGTGTAGGCAAAAAACTGAAGCATACATGTAATTTTAATGAGATATTGAAATTTTATTTTAAAGTAATTTATTTGATTTTCTAGGGTTGCATAAATTAATGTATATAGTGAATGTAGTTATTATTGTGCTCGTTTTGATTGAAAATCATGTTTTGGAACTTTTGTTGATGCAAATGTTCATAGTTGAGCTGACAGATCTCTAATTGGGTTGGAAGATTGCGTTGGGCCGAATGGTTAACTAAGTATAAACCTATTGGCCTAGCTATTTATTTCCAAATATTCAAGAAATTAGTGGATGGGAAGAATTAGAATAATGGACGATATTAATCTACAGAGATTTAGAGAAAAGTGCAAGCATAAAAAATCGATCCTCTTCCAAAAAAATTGAAGTTCATATTGTGGGATCATCGTTATTAGGTAGTGGTCGAAACTTTCAACAGTAGCCAGTAGCTGATGGGTTTCGATCAGAATTTGGTGTGAAAAGAAAGAGCAAGAGAAGCTAATGCTGGGAACTTCATTGATTTTTTGTTTTGAAATTTTCTTTCCTTGCTTAAGTACCTCGTAGACAAATGGGTTATGTCAAATTGGGACTAAAAACCTAAGAACGTGAATGGAAATTCAAAAAATATGGAGTCTATGTGTACTTGTACCTAATAAAAATATTTAAAATCAGAAAACTTATACGAATGCACATGTGATGGTAATTGTGCAACGACTCGGAATTACACGAAATTCTCTACTCTCGAAAGTTCGACATAAATCATTCACTATATAACATGTCGAATATTCAAGTACCGGAAATACCGATTTCTAGGGTGTGAAGAAGAAAAAGGTAGAAGAAAATAGAACAATACAGAATCTCACTAACATAGCGAAATAAAATTTAATATATAATAACAGATTTTTATACAAAAGAAAACTATATCAGTTAATATACATACCATTATCAGAGTACAACAGTCGACAACCAATCTTGACAGTTATACAACTTGTCCTCATATGCGTAACTCGCACAGCGGAAATAACCAAGTACGTGAAATACGTCTGAAATCTTTCAGCTCCTCTCCTGAAATCCATTGCATCCTAACCTGAATCTATAATACCCGGTCTGACCCGAGCATTATAATAAAATCACACCCGACTCGATCTGAAAAACCAGCGTGAGAAAACACACTCAATTTGAATTATTAATATTTTCAAAATTCTTTGAAAAACAATGGTATCTCGTAAGACCACACCATACATAAATACGACGGGTTTTACCTTACGATAACCAAAACACTTTTATAGAAAATCCAATGATATTATAATAGTGTCTAAGTACGAATACTTATTAAAATAGATGAAATTGTTAAATTGGTTAAATTACAGCGTACTATGCTCTACAATCAAAACGGTAAAGGCTCATAGTGGATATTGCATTCCATACAATGACTGGGCTGTTATGATATCGCCCTTCATAGTACATCTCTAGACAAATGTACCGAGGACCTCGCTTGGATCCCTTGCAACTACAAGACCCACCTACCCCTAACCTGGATAATACCGAATATGCTATCACCTTGGGTGTTCCTACCCTGTAACGACCCGCTATTTTGGACTATTCGCATCCGCAGATGTCGGATTTGAATAATTCAAAATACCGAATCGTTAATTTAAATTTGGAAAAACGGAACATATACAGTAAATAAATAATCATAGATCACAGACACAGAGTAATAAATGCAGCGGAAACAAAAGATATAGTTGATGAAGCTACTATATAAATAACAGAGTTAAATAAGTTACAACAGAAGTCTTGAATACAATAGTCAAATACAAGAATCAGAATATATCTCTAGAATCAACTGAATATCTGAAAGCTGGATAGATAGCCGGATCTCCAAGCGAAGTTCCAACTCCAAAGGTGAGTCTCGATTACTGGTACACTCAGTCTGACCCAAGCGTAAAGAAAAACACAAAACACTCGAGTCAGGATTAACATTCTTATATCAATAAATCCAACTCAAGTGAAATAACAATTGAAATACGAGTAACTCAAAGGATGTTTGGAATAACCATCCTCTAAGGATCTATAACGACCCAGAATTTGCCTGTTTGAAAATATATTATTTAGAGTGATTTTAAATATAAAATATAAAAGGTTATATGATTTAAATAATATTCGATAGGATTTGGAAGTAGAAACAAACATAAAAATAGTGACATTTGCCTATATCGACAAAAGTGACAAAATGCTGATTTTAGAAAAGTAAGTTTCAATGGTTAAATAAATTATCTTAATTAATTTATGAGTGTTTATATTTTTAAATAACATTATACAAATTTATTTTTAAATTTGGTTTACATAAATAAATGATTTTACTAAAACGTCAAAATGTGACCGTAAAACATTTTGTCGAAAAACGACATTTTGTCGATTAAAAGTTGTCGCAACGTCGTCGCACCTTTATTTTCTTATATAGAAACATATATTCAAATAGTATAAGTATTAATTAATTCACTAATCAAGTTTACTTTTACTAAATATGATTTGAAAACTTCTTGAAGTCATTAAGAAAAGTAAGTAAGAAATAACAAAAGTAAGTAAGAAAAGTCAAAAGTAAACATCAAATCAATATCACATCTAAAGCCAACATAATTATTATTTTACTTAGCTTAGTTCTTAATGGATTAAGACATAAAGTAAGGATGTGAAAGGTGATGTTAAGTATTGAAAAAAGTGGAGATTGCATTAGGTTGAAGTAAGATTAGTTTGGTAATTTGGTAAGAGGTTATTTTGGTAAATTACCACTTTCTTTCTTTTTCTGTAAATATCCATCTCCTTCTTCACTTTCATTTACATTTTTCTTCTTCTTTTCTCAAGCCTTTTCATCTTCTTCCTCTTCTCTTTAATGGCATCCATACCACAGAAAAATATTATAAAGAAATAATGTCAAAATATTTACAAAATTTTCAAAAGAAATCAATGTTAATTTTCTTCAAAACAAACTCATTTTTTCTCTGTATTTTACCTCTTCTTCTTTTGGACATAAGTTCTTCAATAGAGAACCAAAATGCAAAATTCTTTTTTTTAAATCATGTATTTTCCAATGGCTACAACTTTTATGTTTATCACTTTGTCTCATTCTAAAATTTACTATGTCAAAAATCCACTTCTTTACAATGCATTTTCTGGCCCAGTTTTTAAATCAGAAAATAGGCCATTTTGTTTTGATCATAACTGACCAAATTTAGAAATTCTTTTTTTCAAACCATAAAAAATTTCAGTGGCTACAACTTTAGTTTTGATTACTTTTTCCAGTTTTATGGTTTGCTATACCTGAAACTCAATTCTTTGAAGTGTATTTTCGGGCTTTATTTTTTGTTAATCCGAGAATAGCTCTTTTATTTTGAACATATCTCCCTCAAAACAACTTGGATTCAAATGATTCTTTTTTCAAATTCAATAGAAAAGAATTTGCAACAACTTTTCGGTTAATAAGTTTTTCAAATTTTGTGAGTAAAAGAGTTAAAAACAAGAGAGAAGATGACCTATTTTTCGGATCTAAATCTTGGAAATTCAAGTTCAAAGCTCTACCGCTTCTTCTTTATATTTTCGGCCAACCTCCATCTCAAGCCTCGGCCAAGCTATTGGATGGGAGAGGGTATTGTTTGCTAGTGTTTAATGGAATAGGAATTAATTAGTGAAGTGTTGGTTGATTAGAATGTTGGTAGGAAGTTAATCGCTTTGGTTTATAGTGAGAAATTCTCATCGCTTTTGATTTGATATTTAGTTATGTTAAAACAATCACCTTTTTACCCTTATTACATATGAATGTTTATACCAAATGGATTGTTAATATGGATGATTTGATAGTTAGTAAATTAAGTGAATTGTGATAATATACCCCGTTATGGTATTAATAGTGAATGTTAGATATGAAATCGTATGTATGTGATTGGTTGAATGGATGTTATGTTAGTGATAAATACGAATATTGGATATGTTCATTTTGATTAAGTAATCACTTTGTTAATATGAACACATTTTAGTGATATGAGATATTGTGAAAAATAAGTCTCTTTTCATTTAGAAATGAAATTAACGTTAAAACGAAAGAGAATTTGAAATTTGAAGTGAAACGGATTTGAAAAGGATAGTTAAATCGAAATGGAAACTGAGATGAATAGTGAAATTGAAATCGATTTTGGAAAGGTGAAGTTTAGTTCGAGGTTGAATTGAAGTTTAAATTGAAATGAGATTTGAAATCTAAGTTTTAAATGAGTTTAATTTGAAGTTAGAATTGAAATTGACTCGAAATTGGAATTTAAAATTTAATAATAAAATAATGTAAGTAAAAAAATGTTATAATCTGGTAATAGTGGAAATATATTTTAAATACTTTAAAATGTGAAAATATTGATTTAAAATGATTTGTAATGATTTTATAAGTGCTGAAATCCAATTTGAATAGATTATTTCAAATATTGAAAAATAAGTTAAAACTAGGCGTGTCGCGGAAAAGTAGTTTGCGATTTCGCGCCAAAAAGTTCAAATGAGTGTATAGAGTGGAATATAGCTCAGAATTCTTTGAGATAAGAAAATTCCAGACTATTATATCCATATCTTCTAAATGAAGAAAGAAAATCAATGTTTCGTTGAGTAGATTTTGAACTAAGTCCAAATTAATTTTTTAGAAAAATCGCGCTAGTGCAGTTAGGTGACCATAATAAGAAATTTGTTTAAATGAACGTTTTTAATTATGGAAAAATGTAGAATAAATTTGATAAATCAATTTAAATGATTTAAAAGAGATTTGGATTGGAAAATTTGAATTATTGAATGTTTAAAAGTTGTTCAATTCAAATAAGCTCATTTAGCACTTTCCACATCACTTTTCTGCTGCGAATTTGTATAACTTTTGGAATATGAGTTTAAAAGTAATGATTTTTCCTAGAATAAATTGTGAATGTTTTAAAAAGAATAATTAAGTATTTTGAAAGATAATTTGGGATATTTATAGGCAATTCCAAAATAAAGTTGAAAAATCTGAGTATGCGGAAACGACCAGTACATTTGTCCCGCCTATGAGATCTGGGGAGATAAAACAAGGTATTTAGCAAAGGTTAGGGATGGAGCAACCAGTGCCCTGAACTTACCTGGCCTATGTTTTCTTTTCTTAGGAGAGGGATGGAAAAGATCAAAGGGAAAGCCTGGATGCGCTTAAATAAAAAGATTCTGTTAAGTTTTCCAAAATAAAAGAAGATTGGTATTATCCGAAAGTTAAGCAATCTCCAGAAAGAATGATTTCTAAGATCGAATTTACTCAAAAATGTTGTTAAGATTGATTTAGGGTTTATCGTAAACGATGTCTTAAATAACATTGTTTTTGACACGCCTAAAAGTTTAAAGGATTTGATTGAAAATTAAGTAAGGAAATTTCGATATTCTCCAAAGCAAAAGAATGAATTTCTTAGAATTATCCTAAGTTAAAAGAAAGAGATTTCAAAATCATCCGAAAAGAATTAAAGTGAAAAGAGACTTAATAAACCCTATATACTCATATTCACTTTTATCGATGATTGGATTTCGAAGGAACCGGAGTCGGATTTGGTTAACTCCTATCCGAAAACCACTTCGAACCAATATATATGTTCGAATGTGAAGACTTGTTGAAGATGATGATTTTGAAGACCGTGGATCTTTAAGAATGAGGACTGCTTATTGACTTGCTCTGGGTAGCTCCCGAGTTATATATAGCAGTGGTCTCCTCGTGATGGAGATTTTGCGGATTACAAGGGCTTCTCGCCTAGTAATGGCCGAGGAAAGTGCCTTTGGTTTGTCCTGTTCCAAGACAACTTGTATGGACATTTGTCTGACATTACATTTCTAATGATTACGTACATTGGTTTTTACAAACGCACATCAATGGTGGCGGAGAAGGCAACTTCTCTTAGCTTAACACCCTCCTTGAGACATACGAGCTCAAGGGTTGTTTTTTGGTGGAAGGTGGTTAGTAGTTAAACAGAAATGGTAATGTGGCATTCAAAGATGTGCTATGTGCTATGTGAAAAGGTAATCGTTTGCCTCAAGCCTCATCAAACCGGAAATGATCGAAACAGGATTAGATGCGGCAAGGCTAAGTGGGTCGTTCCCAATTAGGGTACGATCATCTCCTTCTAGATATATTTCTTCCCGCTATGACGTTCGGGATGTATATTGATGTGGTGTATGGAAAACGAGCGCTCGGTTAAAGGTCGGTAACGACCGGAAGATGACATATTCGGTACCATCTAGTTAAAGAGGTGGGTCGGTCTTGTGTTGGTAGAGGGCAGATGTTCTGTGCCTCAGGACATCCATCTAGAGGTGTACCCATTTCGGAAGGTAGATCCTGCACCTGGTCATTTATATGGAAATTCATTCTCCAATAAGAACCTACGGTTTTGTTTGTAGAGCCTAGTATGCTGGAATTTAATAATGGTAACAATTTCAGCTAAGATTAATAAGTTTATTTGCAAATGTTTTCAAAGAATGTCATTAGAAATAATATCAAATGTTTTGATATAAAAGTGTTTTAGTTATCATAAGGTAAAAACCCATCCGTGTTTATGTGTGGGCGTGGTCTTATGGGATACTCTTTATTTCCAAAGGATTTATAACGAAGGCTGGTATATGACACTGTCATTAATTATTGAGTTTTTCTCATGCTGGTTTATCAAGCCTGATCCTGGTATTTTCAATACTCGGGTCAGATTCGAGTAGTTTCAGGATAGTCGAAGACGTTTGGAGTTTCTAGAGGAGAGCTAGAGATATTCATCGACGTATGGACATATTCTGTTATCCGCTTTGCTTAGTGTATTTTGTTTGATGGTTGTCAGCAATTGTAAGGGCAGGTTTTATAACTGTCCAAGCTGAATTTAGGTTAGACTCTGATATATGTATTTAAAAGTTTTTCGCTGTAAAAATATTTGTTCAATATTATATGTTATTTCATTCGTGCGAGATTCTGTTCTGTCTACTTTTCTTTATCACCTTTAATGTTTTATCTTTTCGTGCAATTTGAGTTGGACATGTGTGGTTTATTGTCGATTTAAAGGGTACGAAAAAACAAATTGTTACAGGATCCGTTAAACTATCTACTATGTAGTAGTGGACGCTAGGTAGATAATGCCTATCAGTAATATAAAATATCAAAATAGTGTTAAGGCGTTACCATTATCCCCCTTAATACATTTTATATAAGCATCATAGACTATACAGCACTGTAAACTCCACTGTAAACTGGTGGGATATCAAGGAGTACTCCATAGGTATAACACAAAACAAATTCGTAATGGTCGCATATACAGGGATACGAGTATGTTAAGGCACATGAGGCAATACCCAAGGTAGTGAAACTACCGTTTGCCTAATCCGGAATGGTGAAAACGCATTGCCGCAATGATCGCAACACCACGAAACAACACTCCTAAAATTTCGTGGGTGCACCAATCAATAACAAGTAATGAGTAGTTTACGAAGAAATGTGTTCGCTCGAGGTGGCTAATCCCATTTGGCCCGGCATGGCTCCTGTTTTAGTCATTTCTAATTTGACACAAGTGTCAAGGCTATCTATTATCGTTCTCTTTCTTCAGTCATCACGTACATCATTCCAACCATTTCATTCTGGATCACACTCCGCGTATAGTTATTAAAGTGGTTTTCGGTTTAGACAGAGAGTATGTCCATAACCGATTCCGATTTCTTTAATAACCTTCGTAATTATTACACCGATTGGTCGTTTGATAAATTTCAAAAACCAAATCAATTTCAGTTTCAATTAGAATTTGCAAATCAACATTCCTTTTGTCTTTCTATATCAATTTCCATAATTTCCATTTCAAAACTTCCAAATTACAATTTCAAAATCTTATAATTCAATTTTATTTTTATTTAAACAATTCAAATATTGATTCAAGTTCATATATAAGTTTCATTTAGTAATCATTTAAATCAATTTAATTCAACATTCAAATCAATTTAAAAATTCATTGGTCGATTTCATTCAATATTCGTTAAGTAAATTTATCATTCAAAACAATTTCTATTAAATTTCCAATTCCTTAAATCAATTTCTTAAGTTCAACTTCACTGTATCAACTTACAAATTGAATTCAATTAGATTCGTCAATCAAGTTCTTTAAATTACAAGTCTTATATTTACTCCTATAAATCGCATTTTATTTCTTTTTAAAGAAATTCAATTTCACTTATTTCTTTACTTAGTTACAAATTTCAAAACCCAATTAATAAAGAAACTAAATTTCACATATTCAAGAAGTTCATTTTCACTCATTAACGTACTTAAATTTTCCAAAGCTTAATTAATAAAGAAACCCAATTTCATTTATTAACGAAGTTCAAATTTGCTTATTCAAAAGTTCAATTTTTCTTATCAAAGAATTCAGATTTTCTTATTTAATTATCAAATTATTCAATTTTATTTAATTATTAAATAATTTCAAATCTTAATTAAATAAATTCAAACTTAATTATTAAATAAATTCCAAAACTCAATTATTAAATAATTCCAAACTTGATTATTAATTAAATTCTTATACCGCGTTCTTTCATCAACTACTATGTTAATATTTGTTTCAAATTATTAAATATTAACATTTGCTTTCATAAAAATTCATATTTCAACTTCATTTCAAAACCTTATTCTTTATTCAAATAAAATCTTTATTTTATTTTTAAATCAAATTATTGACCAATCGGGTTTATTTAATTCTCTATCCTAAGTCAAGTTCATTTTGGTATTTATCATTTCAACCCGATTCCATTTCAATTCAAAAATCAAAGCATAGCAAAGGGAACTTGCAGTGTGATAACTAGGATGGTGTCAAAGTAAATAAACAAGCAATAGCAAACTTCAATAACAATCCAATAATTAATTCAAATAATTCCGAAATAATCGTATTAATTTACATTGTTGTTTGTGCAAATTAATATAATTATTTCTAGAATCTACACTATCATTTCCTGTAGATTAAAGATTATTACATTAATATTTATACGGTTCTTCACTTGATATTCATTATTCAATTTTATACTACATCAATTTATACAACAGACATTCAATGGTTCAAGGTGCAGTTAGCACTATTTCTACATGTCAATCAATCTAACGTTTAAAGGGTCGTATTTAACTAATCAAATTCAACATATAAATCGATTTTAAATTGTTAACTATCATACAACAAATTCAATTGCATATTATTTATCACTTTAACATTAACAATTTAACGTCCAATATAAACATCAACCATCAATCAATTATCAACCAAACAGGATTATCATTGTATAAATAATAGATACTAGTGCCAGATGTCACAGGTGAACTGATACAAGTAATAACATATATATATAACAGTGTAAATAATTAACAGCAGCATATTTCAATTGTCTTTTCAATTGAAATCAAATTTAATAAATAGAAGAACATTAATCGTGAGTGGTTGCTCACCTTTCGAGGCTAGACACATTTGACAATGAAATGGGTACAAATCCGTGCACGAATTCCAGAGCAAAGCAAGATTGGCATGAATTAGAAGAGCAAAGCTAATAAATAGGAATAGATGAATTCAAATCAGAACTGGATCGATGGAGATAAATGGTATAAGTAAACGTGTGTATATATATAACTATATTTATGAAGTCATATTCTAAATCCAAATATATTTTATATTTATTTACAAATCAATATTAAGTTAAACACATATAAAACTATATGTGTGTGTGTGTGTGTATATATATATATATATATATATTGTACGTTCCTACGTTAAGAATTGAAAAAAATTCAAATCTACTTACAATTCCAAAATCTAACATTAAACAATTTCTATTTTTTTAAAATATATATAAGTTTGACTGTAAAACAAAATACTTAAACTTCACATTTATACTTAAAAACGCACCATATATACCCGTACTTTAAAATAATATTTAAAAACATAGATGAACAAAGAAATATATAAACCCTTATATATATTACACATATCTCTATATATATACGGCTTTCATAAACTTAAAATAAAATGATAGGTTAAAAAAGTTTACTGCTTTACGTTATAACCCAACAAGTCACATGTATAAAATATACTAATATATATATAAACACTCACACACACACAACATAAAAACAGCATATATATAAATCTAATACACAGATCGAAAGCTAATGTACAGTATACGTACAACTAGTAGGAAATATATTATACATACTCACATATACATAACATTGCATATGTAAACATCAAAACACACAGATAGAACCACAATATTTATAATTATATCGAAGCTAACAATTGAATTATATAAAACAAGGATTTTCAAAGATATATATATAATACCTATATATACGCAATATATATAAAAACGATATGGGAACCTTTCTGCCAAAATATAGGTATAACTATACGGTCAAAGGCTAGAATGCAACATATATACCTTGTCGATGTTATTATTAATTTAACATATGTTTATAAACAAAGCAAATGAATAAAGTAACAAAATTTAAGGTCAAAATACACAACAAATATTACCTTTAGAAAATTTCATGGATATATATATATATATATATATATATCATAATGTAAACAACCACTGTGTAAATTTATATTTCAAATATAACATATATGTATAACTGTATAACATCTACTGAGTATATAACTTATATATATATACTAAAACTCATACACATTTATTTTAAAGTCAAAAACTATAACCATTATAAACTTTTATCTATAATTCTGATATATATAACCGACCTCATAATATGTGAACATATTATACGCAACAGTTAATAGTATATATTTATTAGTATAATATCAATATATACATATACCTGTATAAAGTACAGGGAAGACAAGTTGCTCGACCAATCAAGGAGAGAGGAGTGAAGTGGCGAACGCAGGTTTCACGGCGGGGCGGTTGAGATTGGGATTCGGTAAGAGGCGGAGCCGAAGTTGCTTATGTGAGGTAGACGCGGGTTGGTGGAGTGGTTGGTCAGGGTTTTCTTGGAGGGTGCCTGCGAGAGGCTGGGGCGGAGGGGAGAGAAAGCGCGGTGGAGGGGAGAGCGAAGATGAGGGAGGGCCCAAAGGTTTGTGGTTGCAGCAAGTTTCCATGGTGGAGGATTTAGTGGATCCGGTTGAATGGAGGCATGGCGTGAGGGGCACCAGGTAGGGAGAGTATGTGTTTAGCATGGCTAAAAAAACGAAAGCATGAAAACTCGGGAAAGAGAGAAAGGACGAAAGACGGGTTTGCAGTAGAAGGGGTTCGCAGTAGAAGGTGAACAGTACACTGATAGTATCGTTTGGGTAAAATAAAAATAAAAAAACTTGGAAAGAGCAAAATCAGAACAGCTCGCTATTGATGTTATATGGTAGAAATTGAATAGACGAAAGGAATCAAAAGGCATCGGGTACCGATATGGTTGTTGTTTTCACGGATTCTACGGTGTACCAAGTTTCAAAAAATAGAATTAAATATATTGCTGAGATCAGTACGACGAGACAATCAAATCAGTATATGGATATCAGTGGTATGATTGAATTATAAAAATTCGAATTTTCTACAAGGGAAAAATGCAGTAAAAACAAAGAAAAATAAGATGGACGGAGGTTAAGAAGTCCGAATTTGGAAAAACGAAAAATGACGTCTTGCTCAGAAGATGATTTAGAATTTTTCTATGTAAAAATATTTAGGTTTCGAAAACGTTTTAATTTCATCGATTTTTTACTGATTAAATTGAAATAAAGTTACGCACGAAAATAAACTTCATATTTTCGGACGAAAATTTACTAATTGCTATGTTTAACTAGACGCATTTCAAATATTAAATTTTTTATTTTAAAATTTTATTACTTAAATTTCACAAAAATTCAATAAATCTCATTATTAAAATGGTAAAAATTTACGGGTCGTTACACTCTCCTCCACTCAAAACTTTTCGTCCCTGAAATGGAAGGAGGTAGGAGAATAGAACAACCAGAAAGAAAAATAGATTGATAACAAAATAAACAATTTGTTCAAACCATATAAATTTAAATAAACTTATATTCAACAATTTGTTTTTAAAATCTAGGTTTCCATTAAATTGATTTGATTTCACATTTGTTTATATTTGATACAAAGGTTTCTTTCAGAACAAAATTTTCTTTAATTTCAATTAATTCAAGATATTCCGTTGAGTTGATTTTATTTCAATTTTATTAATTCCCTCAAAACGGAATTTATTTTATTTATCTCATTTATTGTTCTATTAACTTATAATTCTATTCATTTATATTATTATTTTATAATTAAATTAAGTATATAACAATTATTATAACCACTCAAATTTTGTTTATAAAATCATTTTATATTGTATATTATCCAATTATCTTAAATTAACAATTTCAAAGACCATAAATTTGAATATTAATTATTACAATCATAGTTTATCCGAAAATTTTAATTTTCTTTATACAGATTATTATTAAATTTATTCTACTTAATATATCTTATTACATATATTATGAATATTTACATTTATTATAAATACTCAAATTTATTTATAAATTCCCTTAACATTATTTTACACTGTATAATACTCAATTACATAGTTAACTTTTAAAAAATTTAGGTAAGTTATATATAATGCAATAGAGTATTATCCAAGTAAAATTTCTAATTCAATTATTTCAACTTTAAATATTTATTCAAAACTTTTGATTTCATTTTATAATTGAAAACATCTTTGAAAAAAAATTTAGAATTAATTTCAATTAACTTCAAACAATCTAGAGATAATTTTGTACATACAATATATCCAAGTCAAATATAAATTGAATACTATATATATATATATATATATATATATATATTAAATCAAGCCATCCTTTTAGAAATTCAAATCAAATTCGTTTCAAAAAAAAGTATAGCAAGCTACTGATGGTCTCTCCGCTTCGTAACTCAAAAATAAATGTGGATGATGCGGCCGTCATCACCGAAATTATTTTCCAGCGACAAAAGAGAAGAGCTCTAATTTAATTAAAAATTCTTTGAAAACCATTTCTATTTGAAAATATTTTAAATAGTATACATTTTAAACTTAAAACCATAGTTCGAAATTATCGGAACTTAAATTCTCAAATTCTAGTTTAAATTCACTTCAAATTCTAATCAAATTACACCCAAATTTTACAAATTCGTTTATATTATGCAATCGTCAATGGTTTACAAATAAATCAACATCAAAATAACATCATTTAGTTACCGATTCATTTAACAATTATCAGAAAATTTACTTATATATATATATAATATAATCATAAAAAAATTTCATTTACCAATTTTTGAAAATAATATTGTGTCAGTTTGCTCTGTTCGAGTGTTTTAGAAATTCTATCGATAGCGTTGATCAGACCAATCGATCGAAAATCCAAATCAACATCAACAACTCAAACAACACAATATATATATATATATAATATTTTAGTATAATTACAAATAAACTCCCTCGCTCAACGATACAAGGATGGATTTCAAAATAAGTATAGAGATTCAAATTTGATGGAAATCAAATCAAAGAGAATTTTGATTCGATACTAAGTTCGAAACAGGAGATAAGATAATTCAATTAAAACAGAATCGGGAGATGGATAAGCTTATATAATTCACGGGCAAAATTAACCGGGTCGACCGTAACTTCAAGAATTAGATAGATGTGGAATTCTGAGGCAAATCCATATCTGATCTCCAGAGATAGAATTCGGGATATTTAGAAATATTAGCGTCTATAGCGAGGATATATATATATATATTAAAATTTCTGGTGAATCGATGCTATTGTAAATGAGTTTCATCCCTTTACAATTCATATGAATGTTGGCGAGACGCCAAACCATTATAAAGATCAATCGAAGTGGAGTTGTGGGATACTCCAGAATTTAGATGAATACAAATAGTGAGGGACAAGAATGAATTTCGGAACAGAAGGGAACGTTCCAAAATTCAAGGGAATCGAGTCAAAAAGGAAGACATTCAAACTCGAATGAAAGTGATTCTGTAAATACATTTTTCATATATGCTAAGTTTTGCCTAGAGCTACCAAAGCTCTGATACCAACTGTAACGACCAGCTATTTTGGACTATTCGCATGCGCACACGTCGGACTTGAATAATTCAAAATACCATATCGTTAATTTAAATTTGGCAAAACTGAACATATACCGTAAATAAATAATCATAGATTACAGACACAGAGCAATAAATGAAGCGGAAACAAAAGATAGTAGTTCATGAAGCTACTATATAAATAACAGAGTTAAATAAATTACAACAGAAGTCTTGAATACATAGTCAAATACGAGAATCAGGATATATCTCTAGAATCAACTGAATATCTGAAAGCTGGATAGATGGCCGGATCTCCAAGCGATGCTCCAACTCCAAAGGTGAGTCTCGATTACTGGTACACTCTGTCTGACCCAAGCGTAAAGCAAAACACAAAACACTTGAGTCAGGATTAACATTTTTATATCAATAAATCCAACTCAATTGAAATAACAATTGAAATACGAGTAACTCAAAGGATGTTTGGAATAACCATCCTCTAAGGATCCGTTAAACTATCTACTATGTAGTAGTGTACGCTAGGTAAATAATGCCTATCAGTAGTATAAAATATCGAAATAGTGTTAAGGCGTTACCGTTATCCCCCTTAACACATTTTATATAAGCATCATAGTCTATACAGCAGTGTAAACTCAACCGTAAACTGGTGGGATATCAGGGAGTACTCCATAGGTATAACACAAAACAAATTCGTAGTGGTCGCGTATATAGGGATACAAGTATGACAAGGCACATGAGGCAATACCCAAGGTAGTGAAATTACCGTTTGCCTGATTCGGACTGGTGAAAACGCATTGCCGCAATGATTGCAACACCGTGAAACAACATTCCTAAAATTTGGAGGGTGCACCAATCAATAATAAGTAATGAGCAGTTTACGAAGAAGTGTGTTCGCTCGAGGTGGCTAACCCCATTTGGCCCGGCACGGCTCCTGTTTTTTTCATTTCCAATTTGACACAAGTGTCAAGTCTATCGATTATCGTTCTCTTTCTTCAGTCATCACGTACATCATTCCAATCACTTCATTTTGGAACACACTCCGCGTATAGTTACTAAAGTTTTTTTCGGTTTAGACAGAGAGTATGTCCATAACCAATTCCGGTTTCTTTAATAACCTTCGTAATTATTACACCGATTGGTCGTTTGATAAATTTCAAAAACCAAAAAAAAAAATTTGATTTCAATTAGAATTTGTAAACCAACATTCCATTTGTCTTTCTATATCAATTTCCATAATTTACGTTTCAAAACTTCCAAATTACAATTTCAAAATCTTGTAATTCAATTTCATTTTTATTTAAACAATTAAAATATTGATTCAAGTTCGTATATAAGTTTCATTCTGTAATCATTTAAATCAATTTAATTCAACATTCAAATCAATTTGAAAATTCAATGATCGATTTCTTTCAATATTCATTAAGTAAATTTATCATTCAAAGTAATTTCTATTAAATTTCCAATTCATTGAATCAATTTCTTAAGTTCAACTTCATTATATCAACTTACAAATTGAATTCAATTAGATTCGTCAATCAAGTTCTTTAAATTACAAGTCTTATATTCACTTCTATAAATCACATTTTATTTCTTGTTAAAGAAATTCAATTTCACTTATTTCATTACTTAGTTACAAATTTCAAAACTCAATTAATAAAGAAACTAAATTTCACATATTCAAGAAGTTCAATTTCACTCATTAACTTAAATTTTCCAAAGCTTAATTAGTAAATAAACCCAATTTCATTTATTAACGAAGTTCAAATTTGCTTAATCAAAAGTTCAATTTTTCTTATCAAAGAATTCAGATTTTCTTATTTAATTATCAAATAATTCAATTTTATTTAATTATTAAATAATTTCAAATCTTAATTAAATAAATTCAAACTTAATTATTAAATGAATTCCAAAACTCAATTATTAAATAGTTCCAAACTTGATTATTAATTAAATTCTTAAACCGCGTTCTTTCATCAACTACTATGTTAATATTTGTTTCTGAATATTAAATATTAACATTTTCTTTCATAAAAATTCAAATTTAAACTTCATTACAAAACCTTATTCTTTATTCAAATAAAATCTTCATTTTATTTTTAAATCAAATTATTGACCAATCGGGTTTATTTAATTCTTTATCCTAAGTCAAGTTCATTTGGGTATTTGTCATTTCAACCCGATTCCATTTCAATTCAAAAATCAAAGAATAGCAAAGGGAACTTGCAGTGTGATAACTGGGATGGTGTCAAAGTAAATAAACAAGCAATAGCAAACATTAATAACAATCCAATAATTAACTCAAATAATTCCGAAATAATCGTATTAATTTACATTGTTGTTTGTGCAAATTAATATAATTATTTCTAGAATCTACACTATCATTTTATGTAGATTAAAGATTATTACATTAATATTTATACGGCTCTTCACTTGATATTCATTATTCAATTTTATACTACATAAATTTATACAACATACATTCAATGGTTTAAGGTGCAGTTAACATTATTTCTACATGTCAATCAATCTAAGGTTTAAAGGGTCATATTTAACTAATCAAATTCAACATATAAATCCATTTTAAATTGTTAACTCCTACATCAAATTCAATTGCATACTATTTATCACTTTAACATTAACAATTTAACGTCCAATATAAACATCAACAGTCAATCAATTATCAACCAAACTGGATTATCATTGTATAAATAATATATACTAGTGCCAGATGTCATAAGTGAAATGATACAAGTAATAACATATATATAACACTGTAAATAACTAACAATAGCATATTTCAATTGTTGTTTCAATTGAAATCAAATTTAATAAATAAAAGAATATTAATCGTGAGTGATTGCTCACCTTTTGAGGATAGAGACATTTGACAAAGAAATGGGTACGAATCTAAGCGCGAATTCTGGAGCAAAGCAAGATTGGCACGAATTAGAAGAGCAAAGCTGATAAATAGGAATAGATAAATTCAAATCAGAACTAGATCGATGGAGATAAATGGTATAAGTAAACGTGCGTATATATAACTATATTTATCAAGTCATATTCTAAATCCAAGTATATTTTATGTTTATTTACAAATCAATATTAAGTTAAACACTTATAAAACTAAATATATGTATGTATATATATATATATATATTATACGGTCCTACGTTAAGAATTGAAAAAAAATTCAAATCTACTTACAATTCCAAAATCTAACACTCAACAATTTCTTTTTTTTAAATATATATAAGTCTGACTGTAAAACAAAATACTTAAACTTCACATTTATACTTAAAAACGCACCATATATACCCATACTTTAAAACAATATTTAAAAACATAGACGAACAAAGAAATATATAAACCCTTATATATATATATATATTACATGTATCTCTTTATATATACGGCTTTCATAAACATAAAATAAAATGATAGGTTAAAAAAATGCTACATATACACAGCAGCCTGTATATCAACATAACTATTACAGCTTTATGTTATAACCCAACAAGTCACATGTATAAAATATACTAATACACACACACACACAACATAAAAAAAGCATATATAAAAATCTAATATACAGATCGAAAGCTAATGTACAGTATATGTACAACTAGCAGGAAATATATTATACATACTCACGTATACATAAAAACAATATAGGAACCTTTCTGCCAAAATATAGGTATAACTATACGGTCAAAGGCTAGAATGCAACATATATACCTTGTTGATGTTATTATTAATATAACATATGTTTATAAACAAAGAAAATGAATAAAGTAATAAAATTTAAGGTCAAAGTACATAGCAAATATTACCTTTAGAAAATTTCATGGATATATATATAGATCATAACATAAATGACCACTATGTAAATTTATATTTCAAATATGACATATATGCATAACTGTATAACATCTACCGAGTATATAACTTATATATATATATATATATATACACTAAAACTCATACACATTTTTTAAGTCAAAAACTATAACCATTATAAACTTTTGTCTATAATCCTGATATATATAACCGACCTCATAATATGTGAACATATTATGCGCAACAGTTAATAGTATATATTAGTTGGTATAATATCAATATATACATATACCTGTATAAAGTACAGGGACGACAAGTTGCTCAACCAGTCTAGGAGAGAGGAGTGAAGTGGCGAACACAGGTTTCACGGCGGGTCGGTTGATATTGGGCTTCGGCAAGAGGCAGAGCATGGGTTGCTTGTATGAGGTAGACACGAGTTGGTGGAGTGGTTGGTCGGGGTTTTCGTGGAGGGTGCCTGCGAGAGGCTGGGGTGGAGGGGAGAGAAAGCGCGGTGGAGGAGAGACCGAAGATAAGGGAGGGGCCGGAGGTTTGTGGTTGCGGCAAGTTTGCATGGTGGAGGAGTTAGTGGATCAGGTTGAATGGAGGCATGGCGTGAGGGTTACTAGGTAAGGAGAGTAGGTATTTGGCATGGCTAAAAAAAAGGAAGCATGAATACTCAGGAAAAAGAGGAAGGATGAAAGATGGGTTTGCAGCAGAAGGGGTTTGCAGTAGATGGTGAATAGTACACTAATAGTATCGTTTGGGTAAAATAATTAAAAAAACTTGGAAAGAGCAAAATTTGAACAACTAGCTATTGATGTTATATGGTGGAAATTGAATAGACGAAGGGAATCAAAAGGCATCGGGTACCGATATGGTTGTTGTTTTCACGGATTCTGTGGTGTACCAAGTTTAAAAAAACAGAATCGAATATACCGTTGAGATCAGTACAACGAGACAATCAAAACGGTATATGGATATCAGTGGTATGATTGAATTATAAAAATTCGAATTTTCTACTAGCGAAAAATGCAGTTAAAACGAAGAAAAATAAGATCAACAGAGCCGAAGAAGTCCAAATATGGAAAAACGAAAAATGACCTCTTGCTCAGAAGATGATTTAGAATTTTTCTATGCAAAAATATTTAGGTTTCGAAAACGTTTTATTTTCATCGATTTTTTACTGATTAAATTGAAATAAAGTTACGCACGAAAATAAACTTCATATTTTCGGACGAAAATTTACCAGTTTCTATATTTAACTAGACGCATTTCAAATATTAAATTTTTATTTCAAAATTTTATTATTTAAATTTCACAAAAATTCAATAAATCTCATTATTAAAATGGTTAAAATTTATGGGTCGTTACATACCCTTAATCCAGCGCTATCTTTTCCATGCACAACCATATCCATAAATTTTATATGTCGAAGAGTATCTCGAATGGTGATACCATACCCTAATTCAGTGCGATCCACTTAGCCTTGCTGCATCTTTCATATTTTAATCATTCCTGGTTAATGATGCTTGAGGCTACGTTTACCTTTCAAGAACAATTCCACCTAAAATGCTCAGTGTCCGCTAACGACGATATTCTGATAGCATTCGTCCATATAAGTTGTCCTAGGTCCGGACAAACCGAGTCGGCGTCTTCATTATCTTCACGATATCACCATTCGTAACGTTCAAACCGGATCGAAGTGGTTTTTGGATAGTTAAATCCGAACCCGGTTTCTTCAAAATGATCAACAAATTTGGCCAGATTCGATAGTCGGTTATTTAACTATCAAATAACATCCATAAGCAGTCACTAAGCACATATTATAAAATTTCAAAACATTCATTTCAAAAATATCTTTACAAAGATATATATTCAACCTCTTTTAATAATTTAATATTTGAAAACATTTTCGAATACTTATATCCATCACACGATATTTCAACTCATATCTTACTTCAACACTTACTGAAGTGTTTCCAACTTCGATTTATAATCCCTTACTTAGAGAAATATCTCGATATAAATCCTTCTTCGCTAAATATTTCCAAAAACCATTCATTTCCACTCAGGAAGATATTATAAATCCATTTTCCAAAATTATTTCTAATATCAATACTCAGGAACTATTTCTTATCTTATCTCCTAATTTCCGAAATTTATACTAATTCCTTTTACATTTTCCAAAATCGATTATACTCACCTATAATCTCATCTATCCATTTATAACTTCTTTATGAATTTATATTCAATCTCGAAGTTCTTGCTTTCTAACATTTCAAAAATTTCCTTAAGCCTCCAGAATTTCCTTATAAGATTTTCTCTTATAAAATCTCATCTGTTAAGTAAACCCCGTTTAAAAATGTCGAGAGAACTTATAAATAAATTCCAAATATTCCAGAAGGCTCTACATATATGTATAAGTATTTTTAAAGAATAATAATTTATTTTTAAAACTAGTTTAAGTAACTATTTAAAATATCAAAACATTTTTGAGAAAGCATCAATGAACCATTTCCAACACATATTTAAATAAAACTAACCGATTTACGAAGCTGATTATAAAAATTAGAAATTTATTTCAATTAATATTATATATTTGAAAAATCCATTTCCAAAGTATTTTATTTACTAAAGCAGCTTTAAATTGCACAGTTTGGATAAATAAAAATTCTCTTTTAAAACAATTTAACTTCTCGATAAGAATACATATATTTAAAATCCCAATAACCAATTCAATTTATAAATCCCTCTCGATTCATAACACATCCATATCATTCTGATTCCTAACCATCCTCACTTTTCAAAAATAGACTTCACTATTTTTTCCCAAAAATCTATTTTTCATAACTCAATATAAATTCACCCTATGAAATTATATTCCAGTTTACCAATTGATTTCATTTTCCCTTACATCGTTTCTAAGTTTATAACTCCTTTGAGTTTCACTTGTTTATAAAATTAGTCTCGTTTATAAAATCTCACTTTATAAATCCATTTCTTAATAATTACCATATATTTCACAAATCTATTTAAAATATTGATTTCTGCCCCTTTCCAAATTTTCCAAATACATTATTTAAAAATTTTTTATATAAATTATTTTAAAATATCTATTTAAAATATTTTTACGAATAGTTAAATATAACCCAAAATCAATTTTTGTTTGTATCCAAATCAATTTCTTTAAAAATATTCCAAATTTCAATATAAATATTTTTATATTCAAAATCTCCTCTTAAATCCTTTCACATTTCAAAAGTATATTTATGATATTTAAAATACCAAAAGTTAGGTCAGTCTTACAATAGCATCTAGTAAAACAAATCACACAACAATCCACAACCGATTATCAATCCACATCATATATCACTATATATGAAAACAGTCAATATATATTCAAGGAATTTAGTTGGATCCCTCCAGCCTGTTTCCCTACATTCATAGATGTTAAATAACAAAAAATACCAATCCCACATCGATGGGGTTATCGCGGTAATAGAGGTTCATCCGCTATTATGCGAAGCGCATAAGGTCTCTTCCGCACCAACGGTGGGAATGTATCCAACTACTAATGTATATAACATCCAGACTGATAATAATTTATAAATTCAACCGAGCATTCCATAATTTATTTTAATTATTATCAATTAAATCCATAAATCCAAAAACAGTGAGATTTACTCACCTTGATCTTTAACTTTGTGGATCATTCCAATTTAAATTCCTTTCACTCCGCGAAATTCCGACCTTGTAAGTACATTTTACGGGTTATTAACAATTTGAATTTTTACAAACAAATTAATAATTAATTAGTATTAAAGATACGATTAAATTAAATTAACTAAAAAAACGCACAACCTTATAGCACAACTTCTCCACGCGAGTTTCCAACAGCGTTCCACCTTGCTCAACCCAGTGTCGTGCACGCATATTCACATGGCCAACATTTCGAGTTCCATGCGCCATCAGAAATCGCGATCAAACCTTTTCCTCTGGTTCGCCCCATCATCCCCTTATGTCACCTAACTCCATCCACTTCTCACTGAATTGAAACCCTAAAACGTTCGCACTATCTTGACCTTGTCGCTTTAAGCCCTTGTTCGAGCTCCCTCCAGTTAGCATCGCAACCCCTACATGCAACGCAAGCATCAGTCACGACTCCAGCAAAGCTCCCTAGCGAGGCTGCTCGACTTCATCAGAGCCTCTTTTCCATCGACATGCATATGTGGGCATTCACGCCGCTCGATCAAGGCTCTCTCAGTGCGTTCGCCATTATCTCCAATCGCAATTCGATCGCATGCAATTTAATTATTATTTTTCAGTATCCGATTTCAATTTTTTTACCTTTCGTGAATTCAAACTGAGAAAGGAGAGGGAGGAAAGGATATGTGATTTTAAAAAGGAAGAAAGGGTACATGATTTAAACAATGACTAGGCGGCTGATTGAAGGAAAGAGGGCTGTAAATAAATTGATTTGATTTCATGTTTATCCAAACATTCTTGCTTCGCATAACCCAAAATTATGAGCCCTTATTTATGCATGTCGTCTGACATTCCTAATTTATACTGCTATTCCAAACTCAATGGAACATGTACCGAGGTCTAATTCGATCATGTGAAGAAGGTAGATTTTTGAATTGACTATTTAAAATAAATTCAATTCAATTATTTCTAGGCGTTTCTATTCGATACAACCAAACGTTAATTCCAAATCCTACAAAATTTGAAATCCGATTAAAATGCATTAATATAGATCCAATGGAACTGGTTTTGTCGAATTCTGAGACCGCGCCATGGATTGATATTTAAAGGCGTCCATTAAATCAACGATTTCTAAAATTTACGAAATCACTTGAATTTTAGTTTTAAAAATTTCTAACCCAGCTATAATTCCAAATCCAATATTTAAACCATTTAAATATTCAAAATCAAATGATGAAAAATTCAAGTCGTTACATTCCTCCCCCTTCAAAAGAATTTTGTCTCTAAAATTGCTAAGGTGGCAAAAATGCTCCAAACCTATTAATTAAGAAAACCCACTTAGTTAAAACTCAATACTCCCTTTCCTAATTCCTTTAGTTCCAATAAACATCTAAATTCCCTTTCTAACCAAAAATCTATTGTTTACTTAAAAAAAATTCAAAATTTTCTAACAGCTTAAATTTTTGAAATTTCTTGACAGAGTCTCTTTGGGCGGAGAGCCTTTGACAAGAATGATAAATATGTATATACATCAACCCACACGGTCGAAAACAAAATATATCAATATTTATATCTTTGCTATATTTGATCTGAAAACGTAGTTTCATTTAGCTTTTAAAGCGAGTGGCTTATTCTATATGACATTACGCAACCCAATTCTGGCCCAAATGGTCTTCATGTACGTGTACTTACTCAATTTAAACATGTAAGTAACAAGAACATAGAATTTAATAACTTTGCATTTATTTAAGTAGTTAAACACATAAATTCATAAGCTAACAAGTCATAGCATGCATTTATAACAATTATAAGGTTCTCAATCTTACGATTATTCATTTCAATCGATTTATATACCATTTATTCAATTTCTAATAGTCCACAAGCAATTTATTTGCATATACTACGTAATTGCATACATTTTATTCATATCCATTTCAAATTGATTCTAAACCAATTTATCAACTTCTATTAATTTACATTCAATTTATTCACAAAATCTTGTTCGCTTAATTTTATATTCAACAACAATTCAAACCATGTCAATTCATTTATGAACCATTCCATAAATTTATCCAAGCCAAGTTCTCATCCAAATATTAATTTACGTTAATTCGTTGGTTCCCAATTATTTCAACTATATAAATTAAGTTTATTTCTATTGCATAAAATTTCATTTCATTTAAATCGACTCTTGTTCAATTTATTTACCTTCGATTGATTTGCATTTCCAATTCAAAACTTAATTCCATAATCGAATTCATTTAAATAATATCCCAAAGCCATATTCAATTTATTACACTTAAATTGAATTTATTTATAGCTCAAGTCATCATCTTTTCAGTCCATTTCCATATTCAATTAACTAATTAATTTTCATGATAATAAGAATGATTACCGGGTATGGACTTGTAGTCAAGATGGCAGATGATGGTTTAAACATATATGGAATTCCATTAGACCCAGATCTGACCATCAATATTGGACATCTTTGATATGACATCATGTACGCTCACCAAAAAAAGCAATTTATTCTTTTAAAGCTATAAATGATCCCCCCTCCCCCCCTTCCCGTCAAACCAAGATTGATTCACAAAAGTGTTAATGTTGACCCTATTTGCATAATGTGCAATGCTCATGATGAAAATGTGTGTCACTTGTTCTTTAAATGTAATTATTAGGCCTATGTTTGGAAATAGTGTCGAATTAAACTTAAATGGCCAGCTACTCACAATAATGTTCTTAAGCTATATAAGGAAGTTCATATTATAATACCAAAATTTTAACAACACACTTCAGTAATGATCTGGTGTTACTTGCTTAATATACCTGAATTTGGTTTTTATGGAGATAGAGGAATTATTGTATTTTAATAAACAGTGTATGGATAAACATGGTTTATGTAACCTCATTTCCCAAACCACCAGTATTGCAACTAATAAATCTAAGTATAGATTCAAAATCGCTAATGCAGAGCATGAACTGTCTGAAAAATGAGGCATAAGAATTGATACCAACCACTGTTGAAGTGGTTTCTCATGCTCATAACATATGTATTCCCTTTGATGATCACAGGCCATCCTCTCCTTCAAGGAAGTTCTATTTCCCATTTTAATTAAATTCATTTTCATTTTACGCACATTAAATTATTCGTATTACATCACAAATTTCAGATCGTATACCCTAGGCCATATCTTGAATTTTGGGGTTCAAATTCGCAACACTATTAGCATCAAAGATTGTTCTCACTTCTTCTACTAGCTTTAATATAATTCTCTAACTATTCCAAATCCATTTAACTTATTTAAATCTATAATTTCATATTGACTTTAACTATTAACTTTCTTATTCATATCATTTTCAACTTATAAGTCGAAAACATTTTACATAATGCTTTCACACATCATTTAGATGAAATTCCAGAATTTAAACACCTGGTTTTAATTCAAATCACTTTGAAATTACATATTCTCTTTGTATATCAAACTTTCTTTTGGAAATTTTAAATAGAATTGGTTTTACCCAGAATAATTCCTTTTGGAATTTTAAAACACGACTTGTTTTCCCAACAAATCTAAAATGGTAATAATATGTCACTTAGAAACTCTGAACACCGATGATGTTGTAGTCATCATTAGAGTTATTTTCCAACGACCGAGTGAGTTCAATGCTTCCAATTTCTTTTAAATCCCATTTAAAAAAATTCTATTCAGAATATTTCAAAATTATAACACCATTATTTATTCTAAAATGCTTTAGAAAATATTTCCAAACTTTCTGGTTTTTAAACTTCTAAATTCTGGATTGAATCCAATCTTAGTTTAGCTCATTCGTATAAATCATTCTTATACAAATTCTACTTGTTATATATAACCATTTCAATGTTATAATCTTATTTTGATTATAATTATAACATCCAAACACATCAATATGCTATAATAATTTATGGAAATTATTTCTTTTATATCACAACATAATTTGGGTAAAATTATTTCATTTACCCCACAAAACAAAACTGTATCCAATTATTCTATTAAAGTGTTTAGAAACCCTTATCGATACAGTTGTACGGACAGTGCCAATCAAAATTCATAAGCCACTCAATAAATCAACCAACACAGTACAAAATATTTTATATTCGCTAAAAAATACGTGCTCATACATATTAATACACTTCACTCATTCTAGGGTATACTGACACTATCTCTAATAAGCAAACTCACCAAAGCCAAGGTTCTCACTTAACATTCAGATCTGATACCAAGTGTAGCAGCCCGGAATTTTTTCGACTCTCAAAATTTGACATAAATACGTCCATATATAACATGCTGAATATTCAACTACCGGAAATACCGATTGCTTGGGGTGAAGAAGAAAGAGGTAGAAGAAAATAGAACAACAACACAGAATCTCACTAACATAACAGAACAAAAAATAATATATAATAACAGAATTTTATATAAAAGAAAACAGTTAATATACATACCATTACTAGAGTACAACAGTCAACAAAACCAAGTATGCGAAATACTCTAAAATCCTCCAACTCGTCTTCTGAGCTCCTAACGTCCTAACTTGAATCTATAATACTCAGTCTGACTCGAACATTATAATGAAATAACGCCCGAGTCAGTCTGGAAAACCAGCTTGAGAAAACACGCTAAATTTGAATTATTACTATTTTCAAATCCTATGAAAAATAAAGGTATCTTCTAAGACCATGGCACACATAAACACGATGGGTTTTTACCTTACAATAACCAAAACTCTTTTATAGAAAATCCAGTGATATTATAATAGTGTCCAAGTACAAACACTTATTAAAATATCCAAAATTGTTACATCAATTAAATTCCGTCATACTGGGCTCCACAATCAAAATCGTAAGGGCTCGTAGTGGATATTGGATTCCATACAATGACTGGGCTGCTGGTGTACCATCCGTCATAGTACATCTCTTGGAAAATGTACCAAGGACCTCGCTTGGATCCACTACCAACACAAGATCGGCCTACCCCTAACCTGGATAGTACTGAATATGTTATCACCGCAAGTGTTCCCACCTTTAATCGAGCGCACTCTTTTCCATGCACAACCATATCCATAATCTTTATATATCCGAGGGTAATTAGAAAGGTGACAACATAACCTAATTGGTGCGACCCACTTAGCCTTGCTGCATCTCCCATGTTTTATTCATTTTCGATTGATGAGGCATGAGGCTACATTTACATTTCAAGAACCATTCCACTTAGAATGCTCATCGCCCTATAAAGTCGATGTTTTGATAGCATTCGTCCATACAAATTGTCCAAGGTCTGGACAAATCGAGTCACCGTCTTCACCATCTTCACGATATCACCATTCGTAATGTCCAAACCGGATCGAAGTGGTTTTCGGATGATTATATATGATCCCGATTTCTTCGAAATGGTTAACGAATTTGGCCAGATTTGATAGTCGGCTGTTTAACTATCAAATAACATCCATAAGTACTCACTAGGCCTATATTATTAAATTTTCAAAACATTCATTTCAAAAATATCTTTACAAAGATAGATATTCAATCTCTTTCGATATTCCAATAATTGAAAACAGTTTTGAATATTTATATAAACATAACAGGATATTTCAACCCGTATCTTGCTTCAACACTTATTGAAATATTTCCAACTTTGATTTATAATCCCTTACTTATAAAAATATCTTGATATAAATCCTTCGTCACTAAATATTTCGAAAAACCTTTTATTTCCACACTTAGGAAAATACTATAAATCCATTTCCCAAAACCATTTCCAACATCAATACTTAGGAATTATTTTGTGACGACCCGTAAAATTTCATAATTAAATTTGTCAATTTAATAAGATTTTGTAATTTAGTTTAGGAAAAAATAAAAAGGAAACAAAATTTTAATTAATAATGAAGCAAATGTTGAAGATGAAATGAAACTATATAAAATAAAGCTAAGTTTTAACTTTTGAAATGAAATTACGAATAACTGAAGTAATGTAAATTGTTATACAAGGCTAAGAGTTGAATATAAGAAAACAAAGGCAAATAGTGAATTTGATGAATTACTAATATTAAATAGTAAATTGAATTAAACCAATGTCTTGTAGTAATTGAAATATTGTTTGGGGAATGAAAAACTTATTAAGTTAAGCACTAAATTTACCAATGCAATAATGTTTTGATTTATTTGTAACGGAATGTAAATTTTTGAAATTATGTTAATGTAAGTTATTAAGTAATAAATTTAGTGCAATCAAAATTCATTGAAATAACTGTAAGGTTATAATTTGTGGTATCTAGTAAATTTGGAAAATAAATCTCAATAAATGTAATAAGATTTTGAAATGTATATTGTTTCTATAGGATAATATAAAGAAATGAAAGCTTACGACCAATGCTTGGAATAACGACCAAAATAAGTGAAATAGCGTTAATGCAAGTATTTGGTTTATTAATGAGATAATACTGTGTTAATGACAATTTGTTTAAAACTTGTGTATTTATTGAATTTTGACATGTGTTGTTAATTAATAAACTTATAAATGCAAGAGAGGAAAAATAGGTAACAATCTATACATGTTATTTATTTTATTTAGTATGTTAAATAAAGGTTTGAAATCAAATGGCAATTTAAGTAAATTAGGTAGTACGTTAATTGGAAATAAATTTAACAAATACCTTAATGAAGTGTAATACAATTCAATGTTATTTATACCCATAAAATGTCTACTTATTGATTAGTTAGATTTTTAAATCAATAAACGAATTTATTGAGGTTCCAAATTTTAATTAATAACATTTAATGTGGAATCAATTACAATTAATTGACTTAAATTATGCATTAGGGTAGATTTGATTTGTCGTTAAAGATGGTTAATTTATAAGATGTAATTTATGTTATGCCTATTTATTTTATGAAAATTGGTTGAAAGAAAGATTTATAATTTATTGAGGTTCGAACTATAATAATTGGATTTAATTGCATTAGAATGAAATTTAATATTTAGATATTATGCAAATATAAATTTAGATGGAATTTGGAGATGTTTACGTAATAGAATATGAATCCAATGGTAGTCTCATCTATTGGATACTAATAGATTGAATAATTGAATGAAAAGTCAATTAAAGTGAATTATTGCAAATTTAATGTATAATTTGTGAATATAATGAAATTTAAAATTTAACGCTGAAATGTATAAATTAATTAACTCTAAATTTACATCTAAATTTGGTTTAATTATTGTGAATGATTGAGAAAATATAAAGGTGATAAAGTTGTCAATTTTAGAATTGAAATATAAAATTTGCTTTAGTTAATTAATTTTTAATTGATTTAATTAACTAGAAAATAGCCATTTTGGCCACTGACTAGGATTTTGATGAAACAAGTTTCATCGGATCCGTAACAGTGAATTATTGTAGGACTTCAAGTTTCGTATCGATCGGACTTGGCATTTGATCTTACAGACTCGAAACGCCTTGAAATCGATAAATTGAAATCAATTGAAATCAATTTGAAAATATTGATTTTAGCATAACTTCTCCATACGATGCAATTTGAACCTGAAACCTTTTCCATTGCGTTTAAAATATTTTAAAACACCTATTTTGATATATGAGTTTACACAATTTCGTTTCGGGATCAGAACGGGCTTTTTGGGCCACTTTGTCGTTAGCTCGTATCCAACCCGATCCATTCGTTCTATTTAAACTTTCTCTATAAATATCCTACTATAAACCCTAGCCTCCCTAATACTCATTTATTTGCACGTAAATTCATTCTATTCCTACTCCTCCTCACTGGAGACAAAGTTTTATATTTCCAGATCCAATTTCAAATCAAATCCAAAGCATAAATTTCAAAGTCCTTAGAAAATTCTAAAAAAATATATGTTGAAGCTCTCGACCAGCGTAATTCACTGGTGGTGTTCATTTTTCATTTTGGTTCATCGTCTGATCAGTATAAATCGAAGAAGTTTCGGTCGTTCACCGCTCGACGATGAACTTCGTCGGATCGGAAAACCCTTTCTGGGTTTTGGGGAGAGGGCCGAGGGGATCGCATTCATGTGGGTTTCGTGGTTGGTTAACAGGTGGATCATCGTCAATTTGCGAATTAGGGTTTAAGGCTCAAGCGGTGGCTATGGCGTTTGGGGTCGATCGGTGACGTTGCAGGCGAGGTAGGCAGTGGCTTGGAGGGTTCGCGCATGGCCGAGTTGGTCGCGACGATAGTGGGGCAGCATGGTGAAGCTTCGCGTGTGGCGGCTACGACGTCGTTCGCGTTTATCAGGGTTGGGTTTCGTGTGTGTAGTGGGATTACTGGAGAGGAATATTGATGCTGACGTGGATTCAAATTTGTTTTGGTAGGGAGGGTTTTCTTTTATTTTATTTGATTTCAAATATTCAAACATAAATAACTTCCACATACGACATCCGTTTCACGCGTGATTTTTTTGGGTAGGATCGTATTAAAATTCCAGATCTGTTGACGCTGGTTTAGATGAACTTGGGGACTGTCCAATTTTTGGATCCGAATTGGATTGAAATTCAATTTAAATTCAAAAAGGTGAGTGTTTTAACCCACTCAAAATTTCTAAATTTTCTTATGTTTGTTAAATTGATTTATGAAATGAGTAGAAATTTATTTATGACTATTTGGCATATTTTTATGTATCATCTCAGTTAAATCGCATTTATTTAATTAAATTGTCATTTAATTCATTATTGCATATAGACTGCCAGTTAAATTTCTAGTTAAATTTATTATTGCATATAAACTGATAGTTAAATTATCAGTTAATTTATTTTGCATAATAAACTGCTAGTAAATGCCTGTTATTTATTACATGTTATATATTGATGTATTGTTTGAATTTGATGATGATTTTGATAAATGGTTGATGGATGATATTGGATGAATAGATGTTGTATTGTATATTGTTATAAACTGCAAGTTATTATGCGTTTCATCTCATTCGGGATTGCGGTTTGAAATGATATATAACCGCATTTTATTTTAAATTGCGAATTGAAATGATAGATATCTGTATCACTTGACCATAGGATAGAAAATTATATACATACATCGCGGTCTATATGTAAAACAAATTTAAAGTGATTTCTGTGGTTTTGTAATGAAATATATGTTTATATAGATATTGATTTTAGATATTATATAAATGCTATTTTATTATTGAATTTAGCTATGTATAAAATTTGTTTTGAATTATTAAATAAGATAAATAATGAAGTTTGATTTCTTTTATATAATATGATTAAGTATCCATTTAAAATTCTATTGTATATAGGGTTTATAATAACTCAAATAAAAGTAAGGTTGAAGATAAATGTGAATATGATTTGAATTAAAGTATTTAAGAATTATCCTTGAAAAATTTGTGTGAAATGTAAATAAATTAAGATTTAAAAGGTATGATTTTATAACTTGATTTTGATTTGAGGATTTAAATGAATATCAAATTGATTTAAAATATATTATCTGGTTAAATTAAATTAAAAGAATATCTCGTTATTGAAGTTTAAGGGTTTTACTTAAATAATATTTGTTGTATTAAGTAAACATTTCAAAATTCAAATAATAATAATTGGATTTGATATATATTAAATTATGAAAGAATCCATTTTGAAATAATGGAATATTTAAAGATCGAAATATATGAACTATAAAAATTTGAGCTTTGAAATATGGTATATCTAAGCTTTGAAATATATGGGAATCAAAATGGTTTATTTGGAGGTTCAAAATGGTATAGGGAAAGTATGGTGAAATTTAAAAAAGCTATTATATTATATAAAGCAATATAGTATTTAAACCATTAAGTATTAAAAGTTATGTTTCAAAGCTATGGTTTCATGGTATATAGATTTGAAAATGCTATGATTTCTTGGAAAAGATATATTTGAAATAAAAATGATATCATACTGATTTGGGTTTTAAGAAAAGAAAATGATATCGTATTTATATGGTTTTGAAAAGGGATATTATATTATAGTTTTAAAGTATAAACTATTTGAGAGACCGCGGTGTTATAATAACGTTTGGTTGTTGAAAAGACCAGGATCAGAAGTTGTCATACTCTCTGCCAACACCGAAAACCACTTTAAAAATCGTGTACGCGGTGGAGATTTCAGAATGAAGCGGGATGGCGGCGGCGTTCCTTTGAGGTAAATACGTGGACCTGACTCCCGTGAGTTGGCATAAGGTGGCTAAAACAGGAGCGATTCTCGGGCCAAGGGGGTTAGCGCCCTTTATCGAACACTCCTCTTCGGTGCTATACTCTGACTTTGGATTGATTCAGTGGCCACCTTTACTTTTGATTTTAGGGGGGAGTTTGTTCGAGGTGGGCGGTAGCTGAGGCTACGCGTTACCACCAGCCTGGATGCATAATTGGTATATCTACCCTGGCATTGCTTAGTTGTGTCGTGTCACCTACAATACCGAGCCTTGTATGAGTTTGGATTTCTCCCGTAGCCCATGTGGTATCCTCTGGTGGCTTCCCGATCAGGAGGGACTATGATATTGGATGGACTACTGGGACTATTACGTGTTAAGGTGGAAAATGTAAAGCCTTAATGCTATTTAAAAGTATGTTTATTTTACTATAGACACTATTATAATAGCAAAATATTACTACATAGTAAATAGTTTAACGGATTCTTAGGAGATGTGAATCCCGAGCATCTCATAAGTTACCGTACTCATATATTTACAGTTGATTTAACTTACATAAGATCTTTTAGTTCTGACTCGAGTGTTTTGTCTTTTCAATTCACTCGGGTCAGTTCGAGCGTTTCAGGATATGAAGATTTTATTCTGGAGGACGAAGACGGAGATTTGTAGTACTATTATATACTATATTACACTACACCATTTAATTCCGCTGCATTGATATTTATTAGTATGCGAACTCTGATATTTGTTGTATAAAGAAGAATCAAATGTTTTGTAAACAGTTTTACAAACTATATATCGATTATTATATTTTATCCTTCCGCTGTGAGATTCTTTTTTGTTTTTTTCTTCTCTATTTTCCTTATTTACCCCATAACTGTGACATCCCGGAAATTTGGGGCAATATCAATTCAATAATCGACATTAAAAATTAAATTGATTTAATAATCTTCTTTTAAATAAACAATTAACTGATAATTTATCTTTTAAAAGCCGATTAAATTGTTTTCTATTTATAATATATATATCTGTATATATTGTAAATAGGTATTCTTTGTTTTAGGCTTAATAAAATAAAGACATGATTTCTAACTCTAATATTTTTGGAAAATTAGGAATTTGATTTTTATTTAATGTTGAATAAATAATAATATGATCTTAAAAATACTCAAGATAAATTTAATTTGTTTAGAAATAAATTTAGCTTAGAGTTTAAATTTAAATAAAAAGTTTTGTTTTGTTTTATAGCTTGATAAAATAAGTGACTTATATTATAGAGAATAGTTCTTTTACAAATTATTATAATCTAATAATAAGTTATATTAAACTATATCAATATTGTAATATCTTTGAAAATGGGTTTTACTGTATATATAGAAGTTGTTATGAAAGAAGCTATGATTTGTAAAAGTAACATTAAGTCTTTCAAAAATGATAAAATGAAATAATACTTTATAAATCTCAACATAAGTATTTATTTATTTAAGTTTAAAATAAAAGTAACCTATAAGTAAAATAAATATAGAGGTAAGAACAAGTGTAAAAGAAAGAAGTATATATGTACATAGGTAATAAAAAGAAAGCTAGGCAGGCAAGTATATATATGTATAAAGTACAAATGCCTATTTAATATGAGTGTAACATAATCAGGCTTTGTACACATATGAATGTAGCTGTGAAGAAAATATACAAGATAAGAAATAAACAAAGTAAAATAATAAAACAAAAATCTTTGTACAACCAGACAAAATAATGATTTTGCTGTCTGTAAGTAAAGAATGCAAAACAAAGTAAAGTAATAAAACAAAATAAAGCTAAGTAATCATATCCTTGTGTGTTCAGCATATAAAATAGTTTGCTAAGCAAGCTAAAGCAAGCAAATTAACAAAATAAAATCAAATGAAGCTGCTAGGTAAGTAAAATAGGCATGTAGCCTGTAGATAAAAATGCAAAGTAAGGGCAATCAAAGTAAATAAAATATCTACATAAGAAATGATTAAATTGGCTAAGTAGGAAACAAGAGTACATTAACAATTAATGCTTACATTTACTTAGCACAACCTTATGTCCATTCGAAATTTGTTCAAATCCTTTCAGCCTCCATTTTGAAAAATTCTGCCTGATAAAACAAGATTAAACAGTGCACCAGCAGTTGCAAGTCTAGATAGCACCTTCCCCTGTAATCTTTTCTTATATATATATATATATATTTGTATCCTCTAGTTCACTTTCATTCATCAAAAATATAAGCAAGCATATCAAACCAGAGGAAGATTTTATTGCAAGCCTACTCATTTCTATGCAAACTCAAAAATAAACTGAATCCATTATTCAATAATAATCAACCAAGATGAATAAACAAGAAGATTTTGAGGATCATAAGCAAGGCCATTTTCAGTTTTAAAATTTCAAAGCTTTTCAAAATAAAAGGGCTCTGTTTATTTCAGAAATACAGGTGAGTAACTTAAAATTTAAAAATACTTAAGCATATATATGTTGCTTAATTTTGATCTGATATGAGCATATATATTAATGAATTCCTGTGTTTACATGTTACTGCATGTATGTGTGTTTGACATCCTGTAACAACCTCTGTTTTAAAGGTTAGCAACATCAAAATTTAATGGTTTAAATAGATTTTTGTTCTGTTGCAACTTTTCTCTGAAATTCAGTTGCAATTGCTCTGTGTATGTATGAGTACTGTATTAAGCATCTCTGGGTTCTGTCTGCTTTAGTTCCAAGTTTAAAAATCCTCAACAAAATTTCATCTTCTTGTTCTTAATTCAAACTTAGACAAGACATGAGCTTGACATAAGATGCTGGTAAAATAGAAACTTGAACTTAAATATTTCCTAAGGAAAAACAGTAGTGTTAGTTACAGGAAAATATCAAACTGCAGTAGAAACTAAATTAAGTTAAACCTCAATGAATTTAATTCATGAATTCAAGGTTATGAATCAGATACACATACCATAATATGATTTTTTAAATTTAATATCATGTTTTCTAGTCAAGTGTTTTAGATGCAGTTTGCGTTTGTTCAAGGGTGGGTTTTTGGGTGATTTATAGTGTTCTATGCGACTGGAGGAGGTCGGGTTGGGTGAGGAGGTGGAGGAGCTTGCTAGGGTGTGGGGAAAAATGCTTGGTGGTTGAACTGAGCACGATGGTGATGGTGGCAGTGAGTTGTTTTTTGCAACCCTAGTTTGTACGGTGTTTGAATTTTTGAACGTCGTGCCTTCTACTGTGCATCGAGTTGCACGAGACCTCGAGAGGTGGTAAGTTGGTCGAAGGCGAGTCCATGGCCGGAGTTATTGACCATCTGGTGGTCGGGGTGGGCAGAAGGAGGTGATGACAGGTTTGGTAGGGGATGTTGTGTTTTATTCCAGGTTCTGTGTTATTGCTCATTTTTGATTTGAGGTCGTGGCGTTGGATTCTGGGGGTCGTGGTGGAGTCTGGTATTAGTCAGTGTCGTGGTGGAGCACGTATGGGTGGCCGGAGGTGACTGGGGCCACGGTGCACGTGCACCGTGCCCATTGAGGTACTGAAGTATTTGGGGTGGTGCAGGAGTTTAGGCCTCGGTGCGTACTCGGGTGATTCGTGTGTGCGACTCGAAGCAACGGGATAGTTGACCCGAAGCATTCTTGCTTTGGTCTCGGGTAGGATATTTGCTACAGGTAACATAAAACTGCCTGCAGTTTTACATTTAACTAAATTTAAAAGCAAATTAAATTGCAAGCTAACTATAACCAGAAGTTAAATCAGTGTGATGTTAGATGCAAGTGAAAGCTAAATCCAGATTGAAGTTTGTATTCAAATTTTGTATTTTCTGAATTCATTTTGAAAGTTTCAGGTTTAAAACCTGACAAAACTAAAACCTGAAATATTTGATTTAAACAATGATTTAAATTCTATGGTTAAACTCAGTTTTGAATAACTATTTTAAGGTTCTAAAATAGATTTGGATTTGAAAAATCAAGTTGTTGGAGGGAGTTTAAATCAAAGTTTTTAAATCGAAGATAAAATTTATGGATTCAAGTTTACTTTGAATATAAATCTGCAGGTTTAAATCAGTTTTTAAGTATGAATGTCTTTGGAAATTTAAATTTAAATTAAGATTCAAACAATTAAATTTAAAGGCTTTCTTATATAAGTTTCATGTGTACGTAATTAATGTTATTCACAAGATTATAAATTGAATTTAAATTTGATTAATGTTTAAATAAATAATATTTTTTGAATCTTAAATTCCAAATGGAATTCAAATTTAAAATTTTGGAAGGTAAAGTTCTAACACACTTAAATATTAATGAAGTCATTAGTAAAGAAATAAATTAACTTAGGAATAACTAAGGTATTAAAAATATTTAATGAATAAGTTAATTAATGAATTACTTATGTATTTAATTTATAAATTAATAATTTAGATTAATTTATAATTAGGAATTAATTAAGAAATAAATCTTGTAATTAATTTGATAAAATGATTTATTTAAGTTGATTAATTTAGTTTAATTAATTTAAGAAATCATTTGATGATTTGATTTGTATAATCACTTAGTGTATTCAATGGAGCATAGTTACTTGAGGAAGTAATTAATATAATTACTGAATGTAATTAGTGAAAGATGATGCGTTAATGAAGTAATTTGGATAATTACTTTTGTAATTAATCAGAGGATTAATTAATGGAGATAATTAATTATGGAATAATTAATTTATTAATATGAGCAATTAAGGGAAGTTAATTACTGGTTGATATTAATCGAGGTGGTTATTAATTGTGTTTAATTAAGGATTAATCACTTAATGTAATTAAAGTAAATAAAGTAATTTAATTTAAATCCGAATTAGAGATCATTTAATTAATGTAATTAATGATGAAATTAAGAATAGTTTAATTAAGAAATAATTAATAATGTAATGATTAATTAAGGATAATGTAATTAATTGTATTTATTTTTAAATGAAGTAATTAAATGTTAATTACTATAAATGATTTAGGATAATTAATTTGTAGAGTTAATTAAAGACTAATTACTTACTGTAATTAGAAGATGATTAATCGAAGAAGTTAATCAAGGTAGATATATAGAGATTGATTAATTAATTTGTTTATAATTAATTTAATGATTGTATAAGAAAGATTTATAAATGAAGTAATTAATTTAATTTACTATAAATTAATTAGAGATAGACATAGTTAATTTAATTCATTTTAAATTAATTATAGATTGTGATTTATAAATCATTGCTTATGAATGAATGATTTTGATGTTTCATTAATGATTGTGATTTCAGATATGAGATGAGTAATATCTATGTGACATGAATGCTTGGTTTAAATATGATAATATTATCTGTTTGGATGATAATATTGATTATCTGTCTATGAGATTATCTGTGATTATCTATTGTGATATTATGAATTATCTATCTGTGTGTATATTGATGATATTGAATTGAACTGTTAAGACTAAATAGACAACTTGACCTTAAAAGACACGTTTTGGATTTCGATGAGACCGGGATCGGGTTTTCCGCATTTGGAACATCCGAAAACCACATCGATTTCAAATTAACGATAGGTCATGAATCTGAAGTGAAGATGAAGATTCAGAATGCAAGGGTTATCGTCGTTAACTCTGAGGGTATTTCCAAAATGAGTGTAATGAGATAATGCCTTCGGTTTCGTTCGAACCCGGAATGAACTTGTATGGATTGAATGCTTTCAACACATCGTCAGGTGGGCGATGAGCATTCTAAGAAATGTATTCTATAAAGGTAATCGTAGCCTCAAGCCTCATCAACCGGGAATGGCTAAAACAGGGGAGGTGCAGCAAGGTTAGGTGGGTCATACCCAAGCAGGACAAGGATATTCCCCTGTATAGATGTCCCTTTATTTCGGCTTAGTGGGCAGTAGCGACGGCTATCTGCGGGGTTATCTTGTTCGGGACTGTTCAGTAAGGAATGGTTCTGGCCTTGTGTTGCAGGGGGTCGGGAGTGATCCTCGGTACGTTGATCTAGGCCACGTACTGTGACGGGCGGTACCCCAGTAGCCCTGCCATTGTATGGAATCCACAATCCAATAAGTGCCAACGGTTTTGATTGTATTACCCACTTTTGTGGCTAGTAGCTGGAATTTAATAGATGTAACAATTTCGGCTATTTTCTATTTACTTGAAAACCCTAGACCTATTGTAATATCATAGAATTTCCTATCAAATGTTTTGGTTAGCGTAAGGTAAAAACTTTTCCATGTTTATGTGTGGGAAGTCTTGCGTGATACGTTTTGTTTTCAAAAGATTTTCAAAGTTAAGCAACTTTAACCTGTTACTCATACCAGACCCATGTCTGACCCGAAGTTTATTTTTGTTTTTCATAAACTCTCGGGTACCCAAATTTTTACGGGTAGTCAAGGGATTCAGGTTAGCTTTGACGAATTCTGGAGGAGCAATGGAGCAGGAGGCTTCAGCGTTGTAGATACATATAGTCCGCTGTGTTGGTATCTCTGAGTCATATTGTTTGAGTTGTTTGGGTATTGAGTTGTATCATGCTGTATTAACTAGACAGGTGTTTATAACTGTCTGGTATGTGATCTATTGTCTGTATAACTCTGATTGATGTTGTATATTATGTAAATACTTATGTGATTATTATAATTTATTCGTTCCGCTGTGAGATTCTGATGTTGTTGTTCTTTCTTCTCTATCTTTTCTATGTTCTCACCCCTTTCTTTCTTCAAGACGAAGCGGTTTTCTGGGCATAGAAAGTCGGGTCGTCACAGTTGGTATCAGAGCGCTAGGGTGAGTGAATACCTAGGCTCTTGAGTAATTTCTTTCCTGAGAGAGCGTATTTGTAATTTCAATATATATATATATATATATATATATATATATATATATATATATATATATTTATTCCTACCTATTTGTTGGTTACCTGTTTAGGTTTTCCAATGAGCTACAAAGGTAGATAGGGCGGTGGTGTGTGTAACACGACTACCAATGGTTGGAATTTGAATGTTTGAGGTTGGAAGTATAATTGTCGAGATTGTAGACCTAATACCGTCTCGAGTAAGCTTTGAGTGGTATAAGGATTTCATTAATCTTTGAAGGATCTGTTAAGATTCGGAGTTCATTTTTTGAAGTATAAGTTTGGTTGAGCTAGAGTTTGGATCTGTCGGTTGGACAGAAGCAAGTCATGATATCTCGATATATCAAGGTGTAATAGCTGTGTGATGAGACACAGTGACTATGGATGTCTCCGAAAATGTTTCTTTGGGACAATTTAAGGAAGTGAGTCTGCTCGGTGTTGTGGCTGTGTTCAGCTGGATGTTTCTGTTTGCTTTGAGGTCCGAATTTCTCGAAGAGCTTTGGATTAGGAAGTCTTATGGCTTAGCAGTTTTCCTTGGGGTAACTTCAAGAGCAGTAAAGTAGTTCCATTTCTTCGATGGATTGGCCACATAAGAGTAAGCTGTTCTGATTGGTAAAGAGAGAGCGGTATCTTTGGAATTAGGCTGGATCAATCGCAAAAGCGACTTGCGATGGTTTGAGTATTCTCTTGTGAATTTTTTTGAATGTCTTTAGGAAGTCAGAGTTTGGTCAGCATCTGAAGATTGAATTTGGTATCGACGGGATTTCAGAAGTGGTACCGATGGTTCAACCCAGTAATAGGATGATTTTAGAATTTGGTAAAGTAACCCGGATTTTGGAGGAACTTCAGAATTTTCTTTTTGATCTATGCACTTTATTGTTGGGGGTGTGCTGTCCTATCTGTGTTCAACTTCAGCATTTTCATCTGCTCAGTCAGAGTTGCGCAGTGGAAGCATGGTGGCGGCTGTTTAGTTTGGAAGAAATTGGATGTTGAAGTGTTTTGGATAGGAGAGTTCTACAGGAAATTTTTCAGGATCTGAGGCCAGTTTGGAGTGCACCTGTTTAATCTTTTCTGGATGAGAGAAGTGAGTTCTGTCTTCTGATTTGGAATAGAGTGTGTGTTCGGAGTTTTGGGTTGATCTTAAAAAAAAAATATTTGTTGGATTATTTTCGGACCAGTCTATTTCTAGGACATCAGCAAGAGTTGAGCTGATCAGTAAGGATGAGGGAAGCCCAGGATCGTCCGAAAGTAAGAGACGAACGAATTTGGATTCCGAAGCCAGGAATTTGATTTTTGGATAAGTGTTTAGTCTTCAAGATTGGATTGTCAGTTTGGATAACTGGAATTCGGAGTGTTTCACGTATCTCTGAGGGAGTACGTTCAAGATCTATCTTGATTTTAGAACCAGCAGTTCAGGGAGTTTTGATTGTTGATTCAGGCTTGTCTGTAGTTTGATATCCTGTCTTGTTTTGTGGATATAGATGAGTTAAAGTTATGTAGCTTAGTAGTATTGTTTGTTTGGATTCTATAGAGCGAGTAACCCGGTATTTGTACTTGGGGAAACTCGAGACAATTCTATCTAGAATTCTGTCTAGATAGTTAGATTTGTTTGATTGGATGAATTGGTTGCTATGGTTGTTAGCTCATGATTGAAATATGCTTGGGTTTTAAAATTAGATCTTAAATTAGATTATTAAATTACCTTTGTTTTAAATTTCGGGGACGAAATTCTTTTAAAGGGGGAGGAATGTGACATCCCGGAAATTTGGGGCAATTTCAATTCAATAATCGACATTAAAAATTAAATTGATTTAATAATCTTCTTTTAAATAAACAATTAACTGATAATTTATCTTTTAAAAGCCGATTAAATTGTTTTCTATTTATAATATATATATCTGTATATATTGTAAATAGGTATTCTTTGTTTTAGGCTTAATAAAATAAAGACATGATTTCTAACTCTAACATTTTTGGAAAATTAGGAATTTGATTTTTATTTAATATTGAATAAATAATAATATGATCTTAAAAATACTCAAGATAAATTTAATTTGTTTAGAAATAAATTTATCTTGGAGTTTAAATTTAAATAAAAAGTTTTGTTTTGTTTTATAGCTTGATAAAATAAGTGACTTATATTATAGAGAATAGTTCTTTTATAAATTATTATAATCTAATAATAAGTTATATTTAAACTATATCAATATTGTAATATCTTTGAAAATGGGTTTTACTGTATATATATAGAAGTTGTTATGAAAGAAGCTATGATTTGTAAAAGTAACATTAAGTCTTTCAAAAATGATAAAATGAAATAATACTTTATAAATCTCAACATAAGTATTTATTTATTTAAGTTTAAAATAAAAGTAACCTATAAGTAAAATAAATATAGAGGTAAGAACAAGTGTAAAAGAAAGAAGTATATATGTACATAGGTAATAAAAAGCAAGCTAGGCATGCAAGTATATATATGTATAAAGTACAAATGCCTATTTAATATGAGTGTAACATAATCAGGCTTTGTACACATATGAATGTAGCTGTGAAGAAAATATACAAGATAAGAAATAAACAAAGTAAAATAATAAAACAAAAATCATTGTACAACCAGACAAAATAATGATTTTGCTGTCTGTAAGTAAAGAATGCAAAACAAAGTAAAGTAATAAAACAAAATAAAGCTAAGTAATCATATCCTTGTGTGTTCAGCATATAAAATAGTTTGCTAAGCAAGCTAAAGCAAGCAAATTAACAAAATAAAATCAAATGAAGCTGCCAGGTAAGTAAAATAGGCATGTAGCCTGTAGATAAAAATGCAAAGTAAGGGGAATCAAAGTAAATAAAATATCTACATAGGAAATGATTAAATTGGCTAAGTAGAAACAAGAGTACATTAACAATTAATGCTTACATTTACTTAGCACAACCTTATGTCCATTCGAAATTTGTTCAAATCCTTTCAGCCTCCATTTTGAAAAATTCTGCCTGATAAAACAAGATTAAACAGTGCACCAGCAGTTGCAAGTCTAGATAGCACCTTCCCCTGTAATCTTTTCTTATATATATATATATTTGTATCCTCTAGTTCACTTTCATTCATCAAAAATATAAGCAAGCATATCAAACCAGAGGAAGATTTTATTGCAAGCCTACTCATTTCTATGCAAACTCAAAAATAAACTGAATCCATTATTCAATAATAATCAAGCAAGATGAATAAACAAGAAGATTTGAGGATCATAAGCAAGGTCATTCTCAGTTTTAAAATTTCAAAGCTTTTCAAAATAAAAGGGCTCTGTTTATTTCAGAAATACAGGTGAGTAACTTAAAATTTAAAAATACTTAAGCATATATATGCTGCTTAATTTTGATCTGATATGAGCATATATATTAATGAATTCCTGTGTTTACATGTTACTGCATGTATGTGTGTTTGACATCCTGTAACAACCTCTGTTTTAAAGGGTAGCAACATCAAAATTTAATGGTTTAAATAGATTTTTTTTCGGTTGCAACTTTTCTCTGAAATTCAGTTGCAATTGCTCTGTGTATGTATGAGTACTGTATTAAGCATCTCTGGGTTCTGTCTGCTTTAGTTCCAGGTTTAAAAATCCTCAACAAAATTTCATCTTCTTGTTCTTAATTCAAACTTAGACAAGACATGAGCTTGACATAAGATGCTGGTAAAATAGAAACTTGAACTTAAATATTTCTTAAGGAAAAACAGTAGTGTTAGTTACAGGAAAATATCAAACTGCAGTAGAAACTAAATTAAGTTAAACCTCAATGAATTTAATTCATGAATTCAAAGTTATGAATCAGATACACATACCATAGTATGATTTTTTAAATTTAATATCATGTTTTCTAGTCAAGTGTTTTAGATGTTGTTTGCCATTGTTCAAGGGTGGGTTTTTGGGTGATTTATAGTGTTCTATGCGACTGGAGGAGGTCGGGTTGGGTGAGGAGGTGGAGGAGCTTACCAGGGTGTGGGGAAAAATGCTTGGTGGTTGAACTGAGCACGATGGCGATGGTGGCAGTGAGTTGTTGTTTGCAACCCTAGTTTGTATGGTGTTTGAATTTTTAAACGTCGTGCCTTCTACTGTGCATCGAGTTGCACGAGACCTCGAGAGGTGGTAAGTTGGTCGAAGGCGAGTCCATGGCCGGAGTAATTGACCATCTGGCGGTCGGGGTAGGCAGAAGGAGATGATGACAGGTTTGGTAGGGGATGTTATGTTTTATTCCAGGTTCTGTGTTATTGCTCATTTTTGATTTGAGGTTGTGGCGTTGGATTCTGGGGGTTATGGTGGAGTCTGGTGGTAGTCTGTAACAACCCTGAATTTTGAACAATTTAAATTGAGAATATTTAATTTATTTTAAATATTTGAATGATGGTTTGACTTAAATTTCAAATTTTCAGTATAAATTGGCGATTAAATTTTAGAATTTAATCTATATAAAGTTGAATAGAATTTGAATTTGACTTTGAAGTTGAATTGAATATTGAATTTGTATTTTTAATTCGAACTAATGACTTAGGAAAAAAATTGTCTGGATTTACGAATTATTTTTATGTAAATTTATAAATTTAAGTTTGATATTTGAACCGCAAAACGTTTATATGTTATTAAAGGAAATGATTTACAAAACAAATTTGGATTTATAAGAAAAATATATATATATAAAAATAAACATAAAATATAAAGAGTACACCGCCTTACCTTTATAACCTTGATACACGCCTAAAGTCATGCCGTATCCCACGCTAATACACGTTCCCCCTTCTCTTTTATACCCGACCCTTTTACCTTTCTCATTTTAAAAACCTAAACGGAAAAAAAAAAGAAACGAAGAAATAATGGCGACGTTCAACAATTAGGGCTTTTCCAAAAATCGAAGATGCCGATTGTTGGTAGCTCGATCGAATGGTGGACTCATCCTTTGCTTCGCTCGATCTTTGCTTCGTTTGCCGATTGTCTCGAGATACCCACGGCCGCTTCTATTTGGTCGAATTCGAAAGCTAAGGTGAGTGAATTTCTTCCTCACTCACATCTAATTTCATTCTTCAGTCATTCGTGTTTTTTTTTGATGTTGATGATTTTTTTTACCCGGTTCGTCTTCTTGTTTTACACGGCTGTAATGATTTTTAGTTGCTGTGATGAAGTTTTCCTTGGTTCTTTTATTCGAATTTCTGGAAATTGATTTTTGTGTTGGCTTCGGCCACTGCCTTGCTTAGCATGAAAACTTCTACATTTATTTGATTAGAAAATGTAATAAAGCTTGATTTGAGTTTTTGACTTCGGTTTCTTAATTTGGCTTTTGTTGAACTTGTAACCTGTTGTTACATGACATCGGTCTTGCACCACTTGCTATTTTTAATTCGACCTGCAGTTGTAAATTTTTAATTACTGCTTTGATTGTATTATTGAAGTCACCTCTGATATCTTGGCCATTCGAATTTGTCCTTCCTATGATGATTTGGGGTTGTTCGTCATTGACTTCATTGAACAGTGGTTTGTTAATTGCTTTGAGCATTTGGGTCTGCATACATAAGCTTGATGCTGCTTTGATTTGTATATGGGATGCCATGACACTGTATTATCACCATTATATTGATAATATCTCTGGCCATCACCATAGCTTTGATTTTGAGTTGTACTCTGTGGATATGGCATTTCTGCCCACTGTTCGATCTTGTTCAAAAAAAAAACTGTCATTTATTTAAAACGACATTGATTTGGGGATTGTGATTACCAAATGACTTTCAGTGATTCTCTGACAGTTTTAAGAATTTACTTTGGTAAAGAAATTGTTGCTTGTGAAAATTTTGGTGATAGTTGATGCTTGTATGTTAATAATTATGTTGTATTCAGTATGATATTTAAAGTATATGCTGTGATATATGTCTGCTTGTCTGAACATATTGTTCTTCTCTATCTTTGGATACAGGGTGTTTAAATTTGAAAACAAAATTCCAATTTTTTTTACCTGACCAGTATTAAATTTTGAACTTCAAACAAAATATGTTTTGTTAAGTATAAATTAGGTTGCCTGCTTATCTTTGAACTATAATATGCTTGTGAATATATTTCTAGGAAAAAAAAAAACTTTAGCATGTGAAATCTTGATACATGTTCAGATTTGTTACTGTGACTCTTAATTGGGGCACTGACTTAGGATTGCTAAATTTCCTTGCTCATTTTGAAATTGAATCACAATTGTCTACAACCTGACACTTCTACTATGCATATGTCACTGCACTATGTGTAAATTCCTTGGACCTTAACTAGCACCTGACTACTTTGTTTATGCATTGTTGACTGCCCTGTTGCTATGTCCATGAGCATTTGCTCAAGTCTGGTTATTTGCATTTTTGTTTTCCTGTCCAGTCGCAGTCCTTCTATGGTACCTTTGTGGGTTAATTGGTCACTGCATGTCATTATACTTGAAAGGTTTTATATCCTTACTGATTGCACAAGACATTATTTTCCTTGATGCATATGTACCTGATCATTTGTGTTGAATAAGAGAAAAAAAAATCTGATGAGGACAGACACTGCATGTATGTATCCAGTTACATTTGTTTGGAAGTTATTTCGTTCCATGCTGTTGATATTTGCTAATTGATGTTAAACATGACATCCTCACTTTCACTTAGTCACTGCCTATTTCAAATTGCATATTGATGTTCATTTGACATCTGTTGTGCTTCGAACTCAAATCCATTGTGCATTATTGTTATACTCGAACCTTTTGTATGTTGTCCATTGCACTGAGCATTGCTTTAAATTTAAAGTACCTGACACTGTTTGAATTCAAGTTTTCAAATGAAACTTTTTTTTTTGTTTAGTCATAAGCTTCAGCTTTAAATTGTACTCAAGTCTGATACTTGTTGCATACATGTTGCATACATGTTGTACCTTAGGTACACATACTTTCTCCTGACCTGTTGCACTATTTTGGGTTGCTATTGTATGTAGTAACCCAGTTTTTTGTTTGCATTGACCTGGTGTAGTTTACACTTGTGACCTCACTTGCAGTTCACTGAACTGATTGTATCACTTATTCGTATATTGTGTTGTGGTGTCGTAACTCTGGTGCCCTCACCCTCCTTCTATGTTGTAGTTGCCTTGTCACCTGTTATTCAAATCTGCATATATGTACATGCATACATGTGTATGTTTGTGTACATATATGGTTGGACTTGTACCAAGCTTGAGTTATTGTTGCTGTACATTTGTAGTTGTGCTTGGTTCAGTTATAAGTGATTTCCAAACTTATTTGCTTATTGAGGCTGCTTGTTTGATTTCTTGGTAATTTTTATGCTCTTGCATGTTTGTGGTGGCTGCGTTTTGATTGCAGATTTGCCCTTGTGTCCAATTAATGCAGCAGTTTCATTTTTATGAAAATTTTGCACTTGTTGAAATGTGCAGTAATAAGTTGTTTGGAAACTTGTTTTATTTCACAAGTTGTTGTGGCGAGGCAGCGCACGCGTGCGTGCACTGCAGCCACGTAGTATCGACATTTTGAATCGATATTTGAACCTTCATTGATTTTGGTTCGTTGATCTTTTGAGTATATCATCACGATAGTGGCAAGGCAGTGCACGCAAGCGTGAACTGCAGCCATACGGTGATAATTTTAGCGATATACTATTTTGTTTTGATTTATGATCTTTTGCATATTTCATTACGGTAGTGGCGAGGCAGTGCACGCAAGCGTGAACTGCAGCCACACGAAGTTGACATTTTTAAATGTGGCGAGGCCGTATACGCGTGTGTGTACTGCAGCCCTACCGAATCTAATGTTTTAAATGATGTTTTCTTTTTGGTGAAAATTGTTTATGTTGACAATTCAATATATTTTGAACTGATTTTGATGATTTTGTTGTTAATTGCCGTTTAGGCAGATTTTGATTGTTTTCTAAATTATCTTCATCAATAATCCCTTCATCTATCCTCATTGATAAATTGAATCTACTGATTTGTTGTTTAACACTGTTAAGTGTTGTAATTACCGTTATCCGATTTCTTGTTAAAGGATCGGATAGGTAAATATATATTTGACTGTCATCTAATTGCTATTTGATTATTATTGCCTCTATGCACTAATAACTGAGTTTGAATTAGACTGGCCTATGTATTATTTTCTTTTGAATGTAATACTCGGGTCAGACCGAGTATTTTTACAGCTTGAAGATTTTCGGGCATCGAAGTTAGAGAGAGTTGGGGAAATTGCTTCACTTTAGCTTTTCAAAGAATTTTTGTAATTAAAAGAAATATTCCGCTGTATAAAAATTTAATGCATTGTACAAACTCTGATATATGTATAAAAATTTCATTTAATGAGAAATATTATGATTATTCTGTGATTCTGTGGCTGTTTCTGTTTAAACTCTATAAACTGAATAACAATCCGTCATTTTGAACGTCTCAAGTTGGTTTAATTACCGACTGGGGGCGGTCAGAGCGGCGGGTCGTTACAAAAGTGGTATCAGAGCGAGGTTTACTCAAAGCTCAGTTTATGATGTTTAATATGAATATTTACTAGAACCACTTTAAAGAAAGTGTTTTCAAATCTAAAGAAGTATAAAATTGTTTTCTTTAAAATGAAAGGTATTTTGAAAATTCAAATCTTTTTCAAAAATTCCCCTCTCTAAATTTAGGATTGCGATAGTTTCTCATTCGAAAACCATTATCGAATTATTGAGACTTATGAAAAATAAAATATAAGTGAATTAATGAATTGGTTTAAATTGGTTTAAATCAAATATTGTGAATATCTACAAAATAATAATTGTGAAATAAAATGATATTTCAATTTAGTATAGCCAAGAGGATAATTAAACTATAACTTGGGAATTTGATTCTGAATTTCAAATGTTTTGAAGAACGATTTAGAAAATAAATGGATTATAAGTATTTAACTTATAAATGGACCTTTGATATATAATGGAGTTATATAAATTGAATTGAATTAATAAAGAAGATTTATAAATCGAAGTTTATAAATAGAAATGGAATTTGTGAAGATTGTTTATAAATTCGAAACCAATTGAATTTGATAAATGAAAAATAGAAGTTATTAAAGGAGATATATTCGTGATTTTGGATAGCGAATTATCCTTTATATTAGATATTGTGATAGTAAATGTTGGTTGGGAATTTTATCCACGATTTTGGACGGTGGATAATCTTTTAAATAAAAGTGTAGAAACACTGAATTGAATAGATAAGTATATTCACGATTTTGGACAATGAATATATTATTGAATAAAACAGATATGTTTTAGGGAAGTGATATTATGAAATGAGGTTAATGTGGAAATATAAATTTAATGGAACCAAGTTGATGAATGGCTTACTAAAGAACTAGTTGATTATTTTTGGGAATAGAAAGCAAATGCAAAGTTCAAATGAGATTTAAATTTCAAATTTGAAGTTGTCAACATGATAATCCATTATAGGTTTAATAAATTCAGTGACGAATTTGAATTTAAACGTGCGGAAAATTTAATTAAGTGAAAAACTTAATATTGAAAAGTTTGAAATTGGTTTAAAACTAATATTATGAAAAGTATGAGGAATTCAAACTATGAATTAAGTTGAAGTTGAAATTGAAAAAGTTAATGGTTTTAAAGATGTTTTAAAATGCATTAAGTATCGAATACATAGATTTCAACATTCATTGTTGAAATAGGCGTTTTCGAGAAATAAGGAAATGGTGGACTATAACACTGTTGTTATAGTAAATGGTTTCCGAAAGGAAATGTTGTTTATAGTATTGGGATTTATATATCTATCTTAAATTCGAATCCCTATACTAGTGATTTTGAGTTGTCGTAACAATGTTTTACGTAACATTCGTTTTGACTCAAATAAATGTGTTTAAAAGAATGATTTCCTTAAAGAATGGAATATATACTTAATTTTGATTCAAGTATATTGAATATTTTCCGTGTTGAAAATAAATGAACTTGTGAATTACTTATTATTTAATAAGTATGGAAATGTTTTCCAATATGAAATGAAAGGTTTGAAATTTTATCTTTTAAAGATAAATTGGAAAGAAAAAAATGAATATTTGAAATTTGTTTCAAATGGTTAAGTTGGAAAATTATATATCTTGTAAAGATATTTTTGGAAAATTTGAACGATCAGTTCAACTTGAATATTTTCTAAAAAGATTGAATCTAGAGTTAAATTGAGTTTAACTTTGACACCAAAAACAATATAAGTTGAGCTTTGAATTTTGGATAGTCGATTGGGATTGTATGTCTAGCATTGTGAATTGATGACATATCAATTGATCTCTATTAAATATATATCTGTGGTGGCGGAGAATTTATTCTTTTAGCTTAACACCCTTCTCTGAGACGTACGAGCTTAGAGGTTATATATCGGTAGACATCAATTATGTGTTGAGAATTGACGGTGTAACGTGAAATCCAAATCGAATGTGAAGTCGATAATGAATTGGATTATGAATGTGAATTAGGTTTGAGATAACCTTAAATTTTCAAATCGATTTAGAGGAAAATTTTAAATGAAATGGAAAATTTTGGAATCCTCTATTTGTTATGAATGTGAATTGAGTTTTCGTAACTTATATATGTCAATGTAATAATTCGAAAACCATCAGTTTGGAAAGTCATTATTATGAAAAGTCCTGTGTAGGTTTACATAGGTATGATATGTACGAAATGTGAAATGAAGTACTATATGTATATGACATATGTTTTCTAAAAACTGAGGATATGGAAATGTACCTTCCATTTATTATTTGTGAAGGTGATTGGAACTCGGTGGAGTGTCCATTGGAAATCATAGCTACGTAGAATTTCCATTAGTGGAATGTCCATTGGGACTGACTGGAATCCCCCACGATGGATCATCGTGTTTGGGATTAGGTGAATTGATGCTGGCGTAATTCGTGGGGCGTGATGCCTACAGTTACAAGCGATTCCACTGGGATAGTGGCGTAACCGCCGTGTGGACCGCGATCTAAGGCGACAACCATGGCGAAATTCAAGAGAGATGAGAAATCTAAGGTTACAAGCGATTCTACTGGGATAGTAGCGTAACCGCCGGGTAAACTGTGATCCATGGGGGAATGTCCTTTCCATATCCATTTTTAAAAGAATTTTTAAAAGTATTTTCACTGGGATTTGAAGCAAGTATATTTAGTACTTGGAGATTTTTAGTCTTGCGCCTGGCCAGCGTATGCCTAAAGTCTGTAAGAACGAAGATGGACTTGTTAAACTTCGAGTTATCAAGTATTTTCAAACTTTGAATAGAAAATCAATAATCTGAAATTAGAATTACATAATTCTAACTTAATGAATTAAGGAAGAAGATTTTTAAAATATCTTGAAAGCACACAGCTTTGGAAAAGATGTAATATGCAAATATTTAGCATGAAAGATTTCAAGTTTAAAAATCTGAGTTTTGTAAGTCAAAAATTTGGTAAAAGACTTTTGTGTCTTGATTATTGAAATTGATGAACAAAACTAGTGAAATAAAATAAATGGAATGAATCCTATAATTATTTGCAAGTTTGAAGCTTGGTAAAAAATTGTGTAGGATATAAATATCGGTGAGATTTTAGCAATCGTTTTCCTAACTTATAATTTCGGGACGAAATTCTTTTAAGGAGGGAAGATTGTAACAACCCTGAATTTTGAACAATTTAAATTGAGAATATTTAATTTATTTTAAATATTTGAATGATGGTTTGACTTAAATTTCAAATTTTCAGTATAAATTGGCGATTAAATTTTAGAATTTAATCTATATAAAGTTGAATAGAATTTGAATTTGACTTTGAAGTTGAATTGAATATTGAATTTGTATTTTTAATTCGAACTAATGACTTAGGAAAAAAATAGTTTGGATTTACGAATTATTTTTATGAATACAACACTAACACATGAAAGTGTATACCAGAGTAGTGGTCAAAAGGATCCACAATAATACAAAAGAATAGCAACACGTGCTATACAAAAGAATACAACTATGAGTCAATATCTCAGGTGTATACAACAAAAGCTACTACTAATGTAAGTAGTTAACCAAAAGATCATACGTAGACGGATAAGGAGTCAAGCAGGAGCACCTGAAAAAATCTCAGTCTGACCCGAGTATTATTTAAGAAGAAAATAATAAACGGATCAGTCTAGCTATAAATATCAGATGAAGTGATATATAATAAGAGATATGACACAAACATATAATAATCACAATGCCAAGCTGTGATAAATAAGTAATTGAAAAATCAACAAGAGATTAATCAATATCACAATAATCTACTCAAGATAAAAAGGAATGTCATACTCCTAATTTCATTCACCAAGCCACAATAAATGACATATATATCAATGCCCATCGTAAAAGTTGGTGAAACAAAAGTTCCAGAAATCAACACACGAAATCCAGAAATCACAATAAAAAGGAACAACGACGTCGTACAGCGGGACATCCGATGAACCAAATCACAATAAAAAGGATGGCCAATCCCACAGACTAGACATCGACGTACCTAGAAAGGCACGCCCCATGTACAGTCGAACATCGACACACCTAGAAAGATATGCCCCATGCTCTAGCATCGACGCACCTAGAAAGATACGCCCCATGCATAAATAAACATCGATGCACCTAGAAAGATACACCCCATGCATAAATAAACATCGATGCACCTAGAAAGATACACCCCATGTAATGTCTAACACCGATGCACCTAGAAAGATACACCCCATGCTAAGTCGAACATCGACGCACCTAGAAAGATACGCCCCATGTATAGACGAACATCGACGCACCTAGAAAGGTACACCCCATGTCCCGACTTATTGAGCCGATTGCTCCACGAAGTAAATAAACATCGATGCACCTAGAAAGGTACACCCCATGCATAAATAAACATTGACGCACCTAAAAAGGTACGACCCATGTATAAACAAACATCGATGCACCTAGAAAGGTACACCCCATGCATAATAAAACATTGACGCACCTAAAAAGGTACGACCCATGTGAGAAGTGAGACTAAGCTCAATAAAATGAGGAACAGTCCTCCACATAAACAAAGAGACATCGCACATTGCTAGTCTAAACCACAAAGATGATCGTCATGATCAACGAGAAGTGTCAATTACAATAAGCTAGTAAATATATGAGCTTAGCTTCATGTCCCATAACCACTAGCTTAACTTAAATATTTACGAACAAATTGTAGATCTCCACTAGAAAATGTCATAAGTGGTTCAATCGAACAAGTACAAAAATTAACCAACGAAGTAAACGCAAGCGTTTCATACCACTTGTTTTACTAAGTCGTTTAATTAGATTTCTCATACGAGTGAGGTAAAGGTTTATATATACTAATAGATTGGAAATCGGTTTAAGAAAACGAGCTTTGTAATAAAATAGTGTTGAAATCATTTGAAGAAAGAGTTTTGATATTTACTACTAATATAGAAAACCTTTATATTTTTAAAGTGACAAATCACAAAGAAGATTGTAGGAACAATCAATCACAAAGATTCACATTCGAAAATGTGAATAAAATCCAAAGAAATCGATATAAAATCCATCAAAGTGGATATATCTAAAATTCCCAAAGAAAAGGACATCAAAGTCGATAATAAATGACAACAACAAATGGGAGACAACACGAATCGATTAAAGTTGGATATTCAAACGGATTAGCAAAATAGGCTAATCTGGCAAAAATCATCAGGTCGGTCGACCGGACTCCCTGAGTCGGTCGACCGAACCAAAGGCTGGAAACCTCTCGGGACAGCAGGTCGGTCGACTGGGCTCCCTGAGTCGGTCGACCGAACCCTAAAACAGAAAGTGCTTATGCACTTGGAAGCAGGTCGGTTGACCGGACCAGAGGGGTCGGTCGGCCAAACCTGTTTCCAGCCTCTTCCCTGCCTATAACAAATGAGGTTCAATCTTGACCAAATTGCATTTTCTCGAGAAACGGCGCTAAGGGATTATGCCAATCGACTACCCGGCCCTATAAGCTCCTCGATGCGTCACCCAAAACATGTTCAAACATCAAAGTTAGGATTTTTAACGAATTGAACTCAAAACACTAAAAATTGGAATATTCACAAAAGCAATCCAAATCAAACTCAAATGCACATGAATAAGTGTTAGGAATTCATACCTAACAATAGAAGAGAATTATATGCATAGATGTGAGATTAAAAATCTCACCTTTGAACCCAAACGAATGAAGAAGAAGCTACGAAGCAATGGCAAGAACAAGCACTCTTCAATTCCAACTCAACAAGCTTGAATCTAAGCTTAAAGGAGAAACATTTCCTAAATTAGGTTTAGGAAATTTCTGAAATCAAAGAGAGAATGAGTTGGAGAATATGAAGGAGATGCTTACCAATGGGTTCTCTTTGAATTTGGAGCAAGAACTTGAGCTAGGAGATGGATTTGCAAAGGAAGCTAGGGCTTGGAGTTTTAATTCTTTTTCTCTTCCACCATTGTTGAAAGCTTGAAGAGTTAGGAATTAGAAATGAAGTAATGAAGAGTTGGAGTGGGTTGAAACTGAGTTAGTAAGTGGGTTCAGCCCAAACCAAAGCCCAAAGCAAAAAGTAGCAAAATTCAACTTTCTCCAAACATATCGAAGGTTATACTCAAAAAGGTCGCAAACGGCATTTTGAACTCAATGGGGGTGGTCTCGAGTCCTAATTCGACCGTATGCAAAAAGTAGCTTTTCGGACTAAAATCCGACTAACGATAAAATATTTAAATAAAATATTTAAATATAAAATCGATAAATATGTGGGTTGTTACAACGTTACTGGTTAATTAATCAGGGCTTACGTTCGTTTTAATATTGCATCTATTGTACGCACTCTTTTATTTTATATGTTAGCTGTTAAAAATCAAATCAGCACGTGCATTTTAAAAAAAAAGAATTAAAACCCTGCCTCCAATTCACGAGTAAAACTTTCCACTTTCATTTGCGTCTCCATATTTAATAGTAATAAAAATCTTTGATTCCTTAACCATTTCAAAATCTCTTCCCATCTTCATTTTTGCAACGCGGTTCAGATCTGGAAAAAAAAAGTGTAATGGGTAACGATCCAAAATTTTAGACCAATTTAAAATTCTAATTTTATTAAATTATTAAATAAAATTTGGTAGAAACAAAAAAGATGGGAATAATAATAGTTTATATGAGATTTACAATTTGAATTAAAACAACAAATGTTAAGAATTTAATAATAATTGTTAATTGTAAATATTGATCTATTGAATAAAATTTAAGAGGAAACAATAGTTTAATTATATTGTTGTGATTCAAATAAGTTAACCTCTAACAAATGAACTAAAATTGTTAACTAATGGTTATGTAGAGTTATGTGAAATTATTAAATAATGTTTGATTTATTGTTAATAAAAAGAAGAAAAAACGGAAAATTATTATGTTCTGTTTATACCTCAAATGGTGGTTTTGAAATTTAGTTTTGAAAGCAAGTATGGATTTTTGATTCAAAGAAAAATTTGGTCTTAATATACATATATACGCGGAAAGGTTAGTTTGGGTATAGGGTCCATTAATTATTGTGTGAGTTCTAGTAGGTATGTATATATAGGTTATGTTAGTATTTTCAAATATATACTCATTTCCTTGAAGTTTTGAAACACACTGTCCAATCAGCCCAAATTCAAGGCACAGCTATTTTATTTACCATCATTTCTTTTATTTTTTTCCAAACGGTTCATTTTGCATTTATAACGTATCCTTCCATTCCATACTAATCTTTTTCCTTTACGTTTCAAATACGGAACTTGATGTCCAATCAGCAATTAATTGCTTTAATTTCTCAACTAAATCTTAGGGTGACTGTTACCATCCTATAATTATTTTGAATATCAAAATGTATAAATTGTATACGTTTACGTTCATTTTTGGTCAGTTCTTCTGCTTTAAAGTAATATATTTATTTCTTAAAAACAGTTGCATTGTGAAACACGTCTCTTCCAAATCTTCACCGTGCAGCCCAAGCAATATAATTAATTGCTTTAATATCGTTGTCGAATCAACAGTCATTTCAATTTATCATGTGTTGCACGTTTCCTTTTTGCTTAAAATTTGGCTATGTAAACTTTAATTCAAAAATAGGAAGAAATCATTCGTTTCCTATAGCCACTTCATTTGCTTCAATTATTTCACGTGATTCAAGCAGGTGACTGTTTCCATTCACTCAACCTTTATCTAAATTTTTGTTTTAAATTTCTTTCCTTTGTTCACTAGGGTAATTATGGTATGATTCTCAGCCTATTGGTCTGCATTTCCTTCTTTCCTTCGGCAATCAAAAAAACCTTCAATTATTATCTCATTTCTTGCTTGCACGGTTATAGACAATCAATTAGTTAATTGCATGTTGTAGTCTATTCATGCCTATTTGGTTCATAAAAATTATTAAGCATTTTTTTACCCAGAGCAGCCAACTCACCTACATCGTTCTATATCTATTTATTTGCGTACAAGTTCAAATTTTTCCGTTTTCTTTGATTGATAGATTTGTTGCCTTTATCTATTCTTTCTCTCCCTGTCTTTATTGCTTAAATGAAAGAAATCCATCAAAACATGAATTGATTGATAGATTTGTTGCCTTTATCTATTCTTTCTCTCCCTGTCTTTATTGCTTAAAGGAAAGCAATCCATCAAAACGTGAATATTTGATTTTAGCCAGCCGTTACCTATGTGACGACCTGACTTTCTAACCATAGAAAGACGTATCATCAGTAAGAAAAGAAAGGGATAGAAATAGAAAAGATAGTAAGAAAGAATAACAATATCAGAATCTCACAGCGGAATGGAACAAAATATGATACATCACATAACAGTTACATAGTTTTACATATATCAGAGTTACACATCATACAACAAGACAGTCATATACATATCTGTCAATACATACATCCCAAAATACATCATATGCTAACTAACACAGCGGAACTAGATAGATACATACATACGTCTGGACTCCTACTGTAACAACCCTGTATTTTGTGATTTATTTATTTTTGTATATTTTAATTATTTTAATTGAATTTTGATTTAAAAGCTTATTTTATTTATTTTGAATGATAAACTTTAATTTTGATATGAATTATATTCCAAAGCATGAATAAAAAAAATATTTTACAAAAAGTGAATTTTTAGTCAAAATAGTCAAACTTTGGCTTTTAATTTAAATTTTTAAAAGTTTGAAAAATTAAATTTTATTTTTTATTATGAAAGTACATAAAAATTTAAGAACACTGCTTTTTGTTTCGTTGGAAACGGATTTAAATTGTGAAAGTTATGTATATTTCAATATTGAGTGCAATTCGTTTATTCTGCAATTTTGTTATTTTAAATAGTATAAATTTTATTTTATTTTTCATATTTTTTTGTAATATGTATTGATATGTTATTTTATGTATGTTTTTGTCTTTTAATATTTTTTAAGTGAGGTAGGAATTTTTCTAGAGCTAGTTGTATTTTTCTTGTAATTTCCATGCCTTGTTTTCAATTTTTAAACATTTTCTTTAGTTCTTTTCTATTTTTCTCCAATTTAATTATTTATTTTATTTTAGAAATGATAAATAAATTATATTATTTCAAAAAAAATTCTTTAGAATATTTTTTAAATGAAGTAGATATTTTTCCAAAGCCATTGATGTTTTAATTGTAATTTTTGAACCCTGTTTTCAACTTTTAAGCAATTTCCTTAATTTTGTTTATATTTTCTTTAAATTTAATTATATATTTTTATTTTTTTTCACTTTTTTTCGTTTTTAGATGTACTTGCTGAAGTTTATTTTATTTTACTTTATTTAAAAGAAAAGGAAGTATGGAAGGTTTTAAAAGCTAAGAAACGTAAAGTCGTTTCACCGTTTCTTTTACCGTTTCTTTTTCAATCAATACATCAGTTATTTTGGCCATTACTTATACTATCTTCAGCTGGCTTCTTTTTCTTCATTTTCATGTGAAAACATCTTCCTCATCTCATTTTCACGGCTAGAGAAAAATTGGTAATGGCTTCTCTATATTTTCCTACTTTTTCTCCTTCCTTTTTACTTGTTTTTGCCTTGTTTTCTTTGTTTGTTTTACTCGGCCACCACTAGCTAGCCTTGGCCATCACCTCCACCACCTTCTCCTCTTCACCATCCACCACTTAACATCATCTCCTCCTCTGACTTGACCAGGCCGTACCCTCCCCCTTGACAAAACTCCACACAAAAGCCTTGAAAACTCCTTAAAAACATGTTAGCCTAGCCTAGTTGCTTCACTACCTTTATCCACCACCAAGGCCACCACCTTAGGCCACCACCACCACCTTGATATGATCACTACCCATCACCTAAGCTACTGTCCAGATCTGAAACCTGAAAGGGTGAGCCCAAACATGCCTTAGCCGAGCCTAAAAAGTTCACCAAAACTCTTATATATGCCTTAACCTTTTATATTCTCTACATTTAAACTCCTACCCACTTCATCACCTTGTAACCGCGCCTTTTCCTACCCATACCTAATCCAAACCATGCTCAAACCTGACCTTATTAATCCCCTAGGCCATGCAAACAAGCATAGGAAGCAAGTTCAAAGTCTTTGGTTTTGTTTTATACATCTATTTCTAACATTGTTAAGTATATCTTGTTTTTGAAACTTATGTTTCATATATTTGTTTTGTTTGAATGTATCAAAGGCTATAAATCTTTGGCTCTCCACTCTCAAATCATATTCATGATTTCATGCCTTCGAAGATCTTTGTTGTGCGTAGTTGTTTGTCATCTCCAGCTAATACAAGTGAGTATTTCTCACCAGACATTATGTACTTATATAAGTAGTAAATTGACACCCTGCGAATCTGCAGAACTATATTAACATGTTATAACTGCTTATACTATTATCATATGATGTTCGCACCTGTTAAACACCTGTTATATCATATGTTACTGTTATTTCATGCTATTCTGTATATTTTATCAGTTTATCACTCTGCAAGTTCCCTGTAAATTAGAATCACTATGGGTTGAAATGATACATACCCAAACGGACTTTAGAATAGGGAAAAATCATTATAGGCTGAAATGATAGGCTTGAACGGTTTTTATTTAATTTATTTTAACTTGGGATTGCGGGTTTGAAATGATAAAACCCGGATTTTCTTTGTAAATTACGGGTTGAAATGATATATTAACCGTACCACTTTACCTAGCGTAGAAAATTATATACAGGCCCGTAGTTAAAATATGTTTTTCTAAAAATTTTAAAATATTTTAGAAATTTAATTATTATAATATTTGATTTGAAATTTAATAAAAATATAACTTTTGTAAAGTATTATTTATTTTCTGGAAATCTATAAGTTAAATAAATTATGGAAAAGTTAGAAAATATGAATGTAAGTTATTTTGGAAATTTTGATTTAATTTTTAATGGAATTTAAATTAACTTTGAAAATATGATAAATTTATGATATTTTGAATTTAAATTAATTTAAAGTGATTTTATATCATATTAATGATTTTTGATAAAGTTGAATGTGAAATGAATGAATATTTAAGTTGAAATTTTGAAATATAACTAAAATTGGAAATTTATGAAATTGACTTAAAGTGAACTTTTAGTTAAGCAAATAAAAATAAAACTAAGTTAAATTTGAGAATTTGAACTTAAGTGTTAAGTTGAAATTTAATGCAATGAATTTAAAATTGAACATTGCAATTTAATAAGTGAATTATTATTAAATCTTGATTTTTGAATGGAAATTTAACTTTATAGAATCATGAACTTGAGGAAAATTAAATGATGTTTATAAATGTGAAAATGTATGATTTTATGAGTTAAAAATGTTTTAAATAAAAAAATATAATTGGTTGAGAAATTATATTGAATATTTGAAGTTAATTGACTGCGTTTTTGAAATGCTATTAATTACAATGTAAATGATATTACAGTATTTGTAAATGCTGTAGTTGATGATAATGAACTAAAAAGCTAAATTGAATTAAATACCGTTATAGCAATTTTGTAAGTGCTATAATTTTTGAATTTAACTAAGTTTATTTGGAATTTAAGTAAACCCTATTACAACATTTTAAAATGTTGTCTTTTGTTAAATTGAACTGTTTTGAATGTAACTTTCCGTAGCGTTTTCTAAATGCTGCGAAAAGTGGAATTTCACTGTTTTGATAAACGAAAGTGAATAAATGAACTTTAGAAGTTGAAAATTTTGGAAATTTAATAATTTAATTTTTAACATAATAACTTCATTTTTATGATTAAAAATGATTTTTTTGGAATATAAACTGTTTTGAAATATGAATTGAAATGGTATTTTAAATTGAATAAAATGAATAATGATTTGAAATGTGGTTTCGAAAAGATATGATATTTTGATATATTAAAATGATTTGAAATGTGGTACTGAAAGATATGATATTTTGATATATTAAAATGATTTGAAATGAAGTTTTGAAAGATATGATATTTTGATATTAAATGATTGGAAAAATGAAGCTTTGAAAGGTTATGATATTTTGATGTAATAAAATGATTTGAAAGGAAGTTTTTAAAGGATATGATAATTTAAAATATTGAAATGGTTAGAAATGACTTGATATTTATTTTGATAAATATTTGAATCGTGGTATGATGATATATTGAAATGGTTTGGAAATAATTTAATCTTTATTTTGATAAAGATTTGGGTTGAAATGATATTTTATTTTGAAGTATAAATATATTTTTTTGAGTTATAATTACGGGTTATAATAACGATTGGTTGTTAAAGAGACAGGGATCGGATATTGTCTTATAACTGGCCAATACTGAAAACCACTTTAACAACTGTGTACGCGGTGGAGATTCCAGAATGAAGTAGGATGGTGGCGACGTTCTCGAGGTATATTACGTGGACCCAACTCCCGTGAGTTGGCATAAATGACTAAAACAGAAGCTATACCGAGCTACACAAAGGGTCGCCCCCTCTCATCGAGCATGCTCCATCGGAAACCTTTCTATTACTTTTGTGATTCGATATGTGGCGCCACTATGATTCGGGGGTATTGTTCGAGGCGGGCAGAAGCTGCTGGCTTGCCGTCACCACCGGACCAGGAGTGCAAACTGTGTATCCACCCTGGCATTGCCTCGCGTGCCGTGTCATCTCCTTATAGAGAGCCCACTACGATTTTGGTTTTAAAGATCCGACCGCATTAAGGTTCACCATCCCCTTAACGCTATTTTCTATATAATTATACTTTACTGATTAGACACTACTGTACATAGCGTATACTACTACATAGTAAATAGTTTAACGGATCCTTAGAGGATGGGCGGTCCCAAGCATCTTCTAAGTTACTTGTATCTTTGCTACAGTTCACTTGAGTTGGTTTACATTGTATAAATATGTATGTCCTGACTCGAGTGTTTGTATTTTTATTTACGCTCGGGTCAGCCTGAGTTATTCACAGATTTGGATTTCCACTTTTTGGAGATTGGAATCGCTGGAGATTATCTACTTGTCAAGTTTCATCTTTTCAGTTCGGTTTTTCTATTCAGCTTGTACTTGGTTATCATATTTAAACTTCTGTTGTACTTTACTTCTTCTATTGTATCTTCTGTAACTCTGATATATTTATATAGTAGCTTCATGAACTACTATCTCTTTTACTTCCGCTGCATTATTATTACTCTGTGTCTGTGATCTGTGATTTTTATTTACTGTGTATTCTGAGATTTGCCAAATTTTTATTTACAACGCGGTATTTTGAGCAATTCAATTCCAGCATGAGTGTCTACTTATACACTTATAATGGATGCGAATGGTTGAAAATACCTGGTTGTTACAGTTGGTATCAGAGCTTTGGTAGCTCTAGGCAAAACTCATCATATGGAGTGAATGTATTTACAGAACCACTTTCATTCGAGTTTGAATCTCTTCCTTTTGACTCGATTCCTTTGAATTTTGGAACATTCCGTACGGTTCCAAGATCCATTCATATCCCTCACTATTCATCTTCTTTTTGACTTGGAGTATTCCATAACTCCGCTTCGAATGATCTTTTTAGTGAGTTGGTAGTCCCTCCAATCTCAAAAATTGAATTGTAAAAGGGTGAAACTACTTTTTAATTAGCATCGATTCACCAGAGATTTATATCTATCCTTGGTTTAGATGCTAATATTTTTTGTTATTCCAAACTTTAACTCTTGAGATCGAATGTAGGTTTACCCTAAAAATCCACATCGATCTTATTATTTAAGTCACGGTTGACCCAGTTAAGGTTGCCCGCAATTTATTTAAGCTTATCCACCTCCCTACTCAGTTATTTAATCATCTTGTCTTTTGTTTCCAATCTATTCTTCCAAACATTTTGAATTGTACTTCTATATCTATGTTTTGTTTTATATATTGTGTTGTTTGAGTTGTTGATGTTGATTTGGGTTTCCGATCGATTCGTCTGATCAACGCTATTGATAGGATTTCTAAAACACTTTGACAGAACAAACTGACACAATATTATTTTAAAATTTGGTTAGTGAAATAAAATTTTGATGTATAAGTAAATTTATGGAACTTAATAAACTGATTTAAGTTGATTATTTGAAATGATAATACTTAATTTATCATTTATTGTTCTATAAATGAATTTATAAATAGTTATTTATAAATTGATTTGGGAACTGAAATGAGTTTAGAACAAGAAATTTGAGAATTTAATTTTTGATGGTTTCAAACCTTTTGTTTAAAAGTTTTTAAAAAGGATATATTATTTAAAGTATTTTCGAATAGAAATTTGTTTCCAAAGAATTTTAAAGTTTAAAATTAGTGCTCTTCTCATTGTCGTTGGAAAATAACTTCGGTGATGACTACAGCATCATCGACGTTCATTTTCGAGTTTCGAAGTGAAGAGACTGTTTTGTAGTCTTGCTACAGCTTTGTTTTGGAAAATCAAATTTATTTGAATTTCTAAAATATGACTTGATTTATAATATATATAGACATATGATTGAAATTTTATTTGATAAACTATGTACATACATTTAATTATCTCTAAATGGTTTGAAGAAATCGAAAATTTAATTCTTAAATTTTATTTTTAAAGAATAATTTCAATTATAAAAAGAAAATCAAAAATGTTGAATAATTAATTTAAGCTTGAAATGATTGAATTGGAAAGTTTTATTTGTATAATACAATTGCATTCAAATATAACTTACCTTAATTTCAGAAGTTAACAATGTAATTTGGACAATATACAATATAAAAAGATTTTATAAATAAAATTTGAGTGGTTATAATAAATGTTATACACTTAAATTTTAGTTACAAAACGATTAACAGAGGTAAATATAATAAAGGATAATTGAATAACTTGCAATAAAATGATGTTAAAAGAACTAAGAATAAAAGAAAGCAGTTATAATAAGTGTAAGTATGTTTAACATAAGTGATAAATATGTTGAGCGGAATAAATTTAATTTTAATTAGGAATGAAGAAGAATAAAATTTATTAAGTACATTGTGAGTGTAATAAATGATTATTTTTCAAACCCATGGTTTTAAAAATTGTTAATTTTAGATGATTGGATAATAAGATAATGAAATTTGAGATAGTTAAGATTTATTTAACTTATGTAAAAGATTTATTCTCTATTTAAGGTGAAATTTCCATGCTTTCAAATTTACTTGCTTATTTTGTTTTTCAAACTATATTTTGGCTGTCCTTATCATCCTCATCTTGCTATAGACTGGTATAGGCATCTTTCTATAATCTTTCTGTTTAGAAATCTTCTATAATCTTTGGTACTCATTTTGAATCCACCTTTTCGTGCTTGTGTTCTTGATTCCAGAGGATCTTGGAAAGACCATCTCCACCTTGTTAAACTTACCTATCACAATAGTTATCATGTATAATTTGCTTCTCCTTGTCATCTTGTCCTAATCCTGTTTCACTCTATCTTTTTCTGTGCTTTCCCGCACCTCATTCCTTTTCGGGGACGAAAAGTTTTGAGTGGGGGAGAGTGTAACAACCCTGTATTTTGTGATTTATTTTTTTGTATATTTTAATTATTTTAATTGAATTTTTGATTTAAAAACTTATTTTATTTATTTTGAATGATAAACTTTAGTTTTGGTATGAATTATATTCCAATGCATGACTAAAAAGAATATTTTCCAAAAAGTGAATTTTTGGTCAAAATAGTCAAACTTTGACTTTTAATTTAATATTTTAAAAGTTTGAAAATTTAAATTTTATTATTTATTATGAAAGTACATAAAATTTTAAGAACACTGCTTTTTGTTTCGTTGGAAATGGATTTAAATTGTGAAAGTTATGTATATTTCAAAATTGAGTGCAATTCGTTTATTCTGCAATTTTGTTATTTTAAATAGTATAAATTTTATTTTATTTTTCATATTTTTTTGCAATATGTATTGATATTTTATTTTATGTATGTTTTTGTCTTTTAATATTTTTGAAGTGAGGTAGGAATTTTTCTAGAGCTAGTTGTATTTTTCTTGTAATTTCCATGCCCTATTTTCAATTTTTAAACATTTTCTTTAGTTCTTTTCTATTTTTCTCCAATTTAATTATTTATTTTATTTTAGAAATGATAAATAAATTATTTTATTTCAAAATTTTTGCTTTAGAATATTTTTAAAATGAAGTAGATATTTTTCCAAAGCCATTGATGTTTTAATTGTAATTTTTGAACCCTGTTTTCAACTTTTAAGCAATTTCCTTAATTCTTTTTATATTTTCTTTAAATTTAATTATGCATTTTTATTTTTTTTCACTTTGTTTCGGTTTTAGATGTACTTGCTGAAGTTTATTTTGTTTTACTTGATTTAAAAGAAAAGGAAGTATGGAAGGTTTTAAAAGCTAAGAAACGTAAAGTCGTTTCACCGTTTCTTTTACCGTTTCTTTTTCAATCAATACATCAGTTATTTTGGCCATTCCTTATACTATCTTTAGCTGACTTCTTTTTGTTCATTTTCACGTGAAAACATCTTCCTCATCTCATTTTCACGGCTAGAGAAAATTGGTAATGGCTTCTCTATATTTTTCTACTTTTTCTCCTTCATTTTTGCTTGTTTTTGCCTTGTTTTCTTTGTTTGTTTTACTCGGCCATCACCTCCACCACCTTCTCCTCTTCACCATCCACCACTTAACATCATCTCCTCCTCTGACTTGACCAGGCCGCACCCTCCCCCTTGACAAAACTCCGCACAAAAGCCTTGAAAACTCCTTAAAAACATGTTAGCCTAGCCTAGTTGCTTCACTACCTTTATCCACCACCGAGGCCACCACCTTAGGCCACCACCACCACCTTGATATGACCACCACCCATCACCTAAGCTACTGTCCAGATCTGAAACCTGAAAAGGAGAGCCCAAACATGCCTTATCCAAGCCTAAAAAGTTCACCAAAACTCTTATATATGCCTTAACCTTTTATATTCTCTACATTTAAACTCCTACCCACTTCATCGCCTTGTAACCGCGCCTTTTCCTTCTCATACCTGGTCCAAACCATGCTCAAACCTGACCTTATTAATCCCCTAGGCCACGAAAACAAGCATAGGAAGCAAGTGCAAAGTCTTTGGTTTTGTTTTATACATCTATTTCTAACATTGTTAAGTATATCTTGTTTTTGAAACTTATGTTTCATATATTTGTTTTGTTTGAATGTATCCAAGGCTATAAATATTTGGCTCTCCACTCTCAAATCATATTCATGCTTTCATGCCTTCTAAGATCTTTGTTGTGTGTAGTTGTTTGTCATCTCCAGCTAATACAAGTGAGTATTTCTCACCAGACATTATGTACTTATATAAGTAGTAAATTGACACCCTACGAATCTGTAGAACTATATTAACATGTTATAACTGCTTATATTATTATCATATGATGTTTGCACCTGTTAAACACCTGTTATATCATATGTTACTGTTATTTTATGCTATTCTGTATATTTTATCAGTTTATCACACTGCAAGTTCCCTGTAAATTAGAATCACTATGGGTTGAAATGATACATACCCGAACGGACTTTAGAATAGGGAAAAATCGTTATGGGCTGAAATGATAGGCTTGAACGGTATTTATTTAATTTATTTTAACTTGGGATTGCGGGTTTGAAATGGTAAAACCCGGATTTTCTTTGTAAATTACGGGTTGAAATGATATATTACCCGTATCACTTTACCTAGCGTAGAAAATTATATACAGGCCCGTAGTTAAAATATGTTTTTCTAAAAAATTTAAAATATTTTAGAAATTTAATTATTATAATATTTGATTTGAAATTTAATAAAAATATAACTTTTGTAAAGTATTATTTATTTTCTGGAAATCTATAAGTTAAATAAATTATGGAAAAGTTAGAAAATATGAATGTAAGTTATTTTGGAAATTTTGATTTAATTTTTAATGGAATTTAAATTAACTTTGAAAATATGATAAATTTATGATATTTTGAATTTAAATTAATTTAAAGTGATTTTATATCATATTAATGATTTTTGATAAAGTTGAATGTGAAATGAATGAATATTTAAGTTGAAAGTTTGAAATATAACTAAAATTAGAAATTTATGAAATTGACCTAAAAGTGAACTTTTAGTTAAGCAAATAAAAATAAAACTAAGTTATATTTGAGAATTTGAACTTAAGTGTTAAGTTGAAATTTAATGCAATGAATTTAAAATTGAAAATTGCAATTTAATAAGTGAATTATTATTAAATCTTGATTTTTGAATGGAAATTTAACTTTATAAAATCATGAACTTGAGGAAAATTAAATGATGTTTATAAATGTGAAAATGTATGATTTTATGAGTTAAAAATGTTTTAAATAAAAAAATATAATTGGTTGAGAAATTATATTGAATATTTGAAGTTAATTGACTGCATTTTTGAAATGCTATTAATTACAATGTAAATGATATTACAGTATTTGTAAATGCTGTAGTTGATGATAATGAACTAAAAGCTAAATTGAATAAAAAACTATTATAGCAATTTTGTAAGTGCTATAATTTTTGAATTTAACTAAGTTTATTTGGAATTTAAGTAAACCCTATTACAACATTTTAAAATGTTGTCTTTTGTTAAATTGAACTGTTTTGAATGTAACTTTCCGTAGCATTTTCTAAATGCTGCGAAAAGTGGAATTTCACCGTTTTGATAAACGTTAGTGAATAAATGAACTTTGGAAGTAAAAAATTTTGAAAATTTAATAATTTAATTTTTAACATAATAACTTCATTTTTATGATTAAAAATGATTTTTTTGGAATATAAACTATTTTGAAATATGAATTGAAATGGTATTTTAAATTGAATAAAATGAATAATGATTTGAAATGTGGTTTCGAAAAGATATGATATTTTGATATATTAAAATGATTTGAAATGTGGTGCTGAAAGATATGATATTTTGATATATTAAAATGATTTGAAACGAAGTTTTGAAAGATATGATATTTTGATATTAAATGATTTGAAAAATGAAGCTTTGAAAGGTTATGATATTTTGATGTATTAAAATGATTTGAAAGGAAGTTTTTAAAGGATATGATAATTTAAAATATTGAAATGGTTAGAAATGACTTGATATTTATTTTGATAAATATTTGAATCGAAAGATATGGTATGATGATATATTGAAATGGTTTGGAAATAATTTAATCTTTATTTTGATAAAGATTTGGGTTGAAATGATATTTTATTTTGAAGTATAAAATATTTTTTTTAAGTTATAACTACGGGTTATAATAACGATTGGTTGTTAAAGAGACCGGGATCGGATATTGTCTTATAGCCGGCCAATACCGAAAACCACTTTAACAACTGTGTACGCGGTGGAGATTCTAGAATGAAGTAGGATGGTGGTGACGTTCTCGAGGTATATTTCGTGGACCCAACTCCCGTGAGTTGGCATAAATGACTAAAACAGGAGCTATACCGGGCTACACAAAGGGTCGCAACCTTTCATCGAGCATGCTCCATCGGAAACCATTCTATTACTTTTGTGATTCGATATGTGGCGCCACTTTGATTCAGGGGTATTGTTCGAGGTGGGCGGAAGCTGCTGGCTTGCCGTCACCACCGGTCCGAGAGTGCAAACGGTGTATCCACCCTGGCATTGCCTCGCGTGCCATGTCATCTCCTTATAGCGAGCCCACTACGATTTTGGTTTTAAAGATCTGACCGCGTTAAGGTTCACCATCCCCTTAACGCTATTTTCTATATGATTATACTTTACTGATTATACACTATTTTATATAGCGTATACTACTACATAGTAAATAGTTTAACGGATCCTTAGAGGATGGGCAGTCCCAAGCATCTTCTAAGTTACTTGTATCTTTGCTACAGTTCACTTGAGTTGGTTTACATTGTATAAGTATGTATGTCCTGACTCGAGTGTTTGTATTTTTATTTACGCTCGGGTCAGCCTGAGTTATTCACAGATTTGGGTTTCTACTTTCTGCAGATTGGAATCGCTGAAGATTATGTACTTATCAAGTTTCATCTTTTCAGTTCGGTTGTTCTATTCAGCTTGTACTTGGTTATCATATTTAAACTTCTGTTATACTTTACTTCTTCTATTGTATATTATGTAACTCTGACATATTTATATAGTAGCTTCATGAACTACTATCTCTTTTACTTCCGCTGCATTATTATTACTCTGTGTCTGTGATCTTTGATTTTTATTTACTGTGTATTCTGAGATTTGCCAAAAATTTTATTTACAACGCGGTATTTTGAGCAATTCAATTCCGGCATGAGTGTCTACTTATACACTTATAATGGATGCAAATGGTTGAAAATACCTGGTTGTTACACCTACTCCAAGCTCCTCCAGAACTCAAGAATCCAAATACCTATCACTTGGCTACTCATAAAAATTTGAGTACCCAAGAGTTTATGAAAAAAAAAGTATAAACTCCGGGTCAGACACGGGTCTGGCGTGAGTAAACGGGTTAAAGTTTTTTGACTTTGAAAAACCATTTGAAAATAAAGGTATCACGTAAGACTTCCAACACCTAAACACGGGTAAGTTTTTACCTTATGCTAACCAAACATTTTATAGGAAATCCATTGATATTACAATAGTGTCTAGGGTTTTCAAGTAAAACACAGAAATAGCTGAAATGCTTACATCTCACATTCAGGCATAGTTGGGCACAATAAAAACGTACGGCTCTTATTGGAAATTGGATTCCATACGATGGCAGGGCTACTAGGGTGCCGCCCGTCACAGTACGGGGCCAAGATCACCTTACCGAGGATCATTCCTGTCTCCCTACAACACAAGGCCGGAACCATTCCTTATTGAACAGTTCCGAACAAAATAACCCCGCAGTTGTGGCCAACAACTGCCCACTAAGCCAAAATAAAAAGTGACATCTAGACACGGGTATATCTCGTCCTGCTTGGGTATGACTCACCTAACCTTGCTGCACATCCCCTGTTTTAGCCATTCCCGGTTGATGAGGCTTGAGGCTACAATTACCTTTATAGAGAACATTTCTTTTAATGCTCATCGTCCGCCTGAGGATATGCTGAAAGCATCAATCCATACAAGTTCGTTCCGGGTTCGAACGAAACCGAAGGCATTATCTCGTTGCACTCATTTTGGAATCACCCTCAGAGTTAACGACAATAACCCTTGCATTCTGAAAACCCATCTCGATCTCCACTTGAGACGTCACGACCTATCGTTTAATTTTGAATCGATGTGGTTTTCGGAATATCGGATGATATCCGATCCCGGTCTCATCAAAATCCAAACGCCATTTTAAAGGTCAAGTTGTTTAAATAGTTTAAACAATTTAATTCAATACTTGAAATTCACATAATAGTTCACAGATAGATCCTACACAGTTATCATAGATATATCCAGAATATGTCACAAGATAGCACAAAATATCACCAAATAGATATCAGAGTCAATCAAACAAGAATCATCAATTCATATCAAATTTAGTTTAATTACTTAACTAAATTAATTACTTAAGTATAAACCATTTTATCCTGCTTAGTTAATCACTAATTAATCAACTTATTAAATTTATTAATTACTACTTAATTTCTCACTTAATTAATTTATTCTTAATTATTAATTAAAAATCTTAATTAATAAAATGAATTACCCATAAATTAATCACTAATTATTTAATTAATCATTAATTACTAATTAATAAATCATTAATCCTTAATAAATAATTTAATTAGTTAACTACTATATTTAATTATTTAACTTTAAGTAGTTAATTAAATTTCTAATTTCAAATTGACTAAACACAAGATTATTAATCTCAATCTTTAATTTCAAATTTATTTAATCTTAAATTACTTTAGTTAACTTACAATAAAATTAATTACATTATTAATCAACTTATACTATAAATTAATTATTAATTTTACATTTACAAATCCCTTTTTAAATAAATTTTATAATCAAATTTCAACTTAAACATGTTAACATCATTATCTTTATTAATACTAACCATTATTTAACAAAATAACAAAAAAGTTATTAAGTTAATCCACAAGAAATTGGGACCCGTGAAAAACGCTGGGTTACTCGTGTAACTCGAGTTCCTCTCACCCATTTGCTAGTCCCTCTCTCTTACTCATACCTTCTCCTTCTTCTACCTGTTCTTTTCTCTTTTTTTTAGCTAAGTTAAAATTTAAAACTGCTATTACACATCACACTAACGCACCAGGGTAACCCGAAGCAACCTCCTCTCTGTTCTTTTTTTTAGTAACAACTCGAGTCGACCAATCACGCGAAGACGCTGACACCTCATACGCCATCGTGCACGTGCACGGTGGTTCGTCGCCCCTCCGGCAACCTTCATCGCCTCCTACAAACCACACATCAACCTCTCGCTCAACATCGAAACTCAAATCCTCATGAAAAGTACGAAAACGAAAAAAAGCCTGAAACTCGAACCAAAACTCGAACACTCGATAGCAAATCGCCATGACCGGCCAACCCCAACCCATAGAGGCGACGCCACTTCATCCACGTCATCGCCATACTCTCCTCGACCATCTCCCTGAATCGCGAACCACTCGACCGCTCCACAGTGGCAAAATCAAATTCTTACAGAACACGAAAAAAACTGGAACCCAAACCCTATATTTGATTCAACCCCAAAATCCATGCATTGGAAAAATTATTTAGCATTTTTCCTATGTTAATACATCTTCAAGCTTGCATCATAAGAAATTTCAACAATTAAAATTAATTGAATCAACCAATATTGACAAAAATGTAACTTTTATTCATATTCAAATTGCACCATAAATATTGAACTAAAAATCATCGTTTCAATTTAAAAATCCTAACTTTGTATGTTTATTTAAGATATGAATTCAAATTATCAAATTAAAATATTTGAGTTTTTACATATATTGATTTCCTACTGTAAACTTGAATATGCAGTGTCCATAACCTACTATAAAGCTTCAAACAAAGTCTAGGTTTATGATTGAAGATTAAACACCCTATTTTGTTTAAAAATCCTAGTTTAAAATGTTTTACAAGAAAAGTATAAATCTTTATCTATTTTTCTTTGTTCAGAAAGCCTGAAATATTAAAGAACAACACATAGCAGAGCTTCCAGTAACAACAACATCACAGAACATCTTATGTTCAATATATAGTAGGCATAAGGTTACATGAATTAATTATCGAGTTTTAAATTTCCAGAAAGTATGTTTCCTCACTTGATATGAAACTAGTGCGTGGCCCGTGCTACGCACACAGGCAGGCTGGTATTTATCTGTAATTGTAGGTCCAATTGTATGTTAAAGTAGTATGTAGAGGTCAGGTTCAGTGCTGGTTCTTAACCCCTTCAGCTTTATGTTCAATCGTGAGGTAGATGGAAATTGTTGTGGGAAAATAAAGTAGGGTTAAAAATTTGCAATAGGGACATAGCCAAATTATCGAATAGTGTATCTACAGTTATTCATTTTCAGGAAGGCAGTATTGTAATGAAAAAGGGAAAACCTTATTTAGGAAAATCAACCTATCTTCTTTGAATTCAATTTGTTTAGTGTATATCTTTTTATGTGCAGTTGTTAAGTGGTTAAGCTATAAATTGTTATGGCCCGTTTTTTTGTTAATTAAATTATGAGTTTATATTTTGTATTCTTTTGGGAAAGAGTGGTCAGAGAGTAAGGGACGTGGAATCCGTTAGACAGAGATTTTGTTAGTCCTGAAAAAGTGGGGATTAATAAAATTTCATTTTTAAAAACTCCGTATTCGTCCTCTCATCTTCCCTTTATTTCCACCGTGCCGCTTTGTTATACAATGCTGTATGATTTTAAAATTGATGTTGGAAAGGTGAAAAAATATGTACAAATAAGTTGGGTCTTTAGTTGTTTAGTCTTTGGGTTTGGAAAAAATATATTAGTTGTAAGTTTGTGGAAATTAAATGATTGGTAAACACAAAAAGGTGAAAAACATGTTTGGTTTTGAAAATAACTAAGTTTACGTTTTGTAACCGAGTGAAGATGGATAGTTGTGCATTGTGTAAATGACAGTGAAAATCTGAAAAGGAGTTGAAGAAATTGAAAATGAAGTGTTAACATTTGTTTGTGCGTTGAAACCCAACCAAGACGCACCGTCAATCAATGGCAGTAGAGAATATGATGAGTGTTGTTTTTCAATTGTAATTAAAGAAAAGGGTTTAATGTTAGTAATAATAAATACGTCGACCTTTGTAACTGTACATTTCATTTTTGGATAAAAAAATTTCCAAATGTAGTCCACGTCGCGTAATATATAATTGTGATAAAAACCACCTAAAATGATACATGTTTATAGCAAGTGACGCATATGATAATGGTAGACAAAATTGATAGCTCATATTGCAGTTTGATTCATGCATAACGATTGAGTTGACAATTCATTGCCAATGTAATTTGTTTAGCACAGTGACATCCCTTCTTTGAAAATTTATAGTACGGAGTTGTAGTAAGCACCCACATTATATTTGTTGGTAATCAAACTGATATTAAAAGTTATTTAAAATATAATGTATTAACGTAAAGGGATTTTATATAGGAGAGGAATGTAGATTTCTATGTTATGTTGATGTATATGTGTAAATGTAATATTTAGATACACAGACACGTATATACATATATGATGAAAAGTGCGCTTAACCGCTGAAGACTTGTATAAAGCTTAATTTTGTGAAAGAGCGGTAGAATGAAACGATGAGCGCTTAAGCGTGCTTAATTAGAATTTATCTGTGCTTGGCTTAAATTTAAGCAATGATTAAGTACTATTAGGCAAAAAGATATTATTTTTAACATAGAAAGAAATTGGTTTGTAGCAATATAGCCATATCTCCTAAAAAAAATTGCTCATTTTCTATCATATGGGCCGATGGATGGTGAGTGGTTTTTGGTGTTAAACTATGATTATATTAGTTGCCAACTATGAATGGCTCAACTTGAGTATACTTACTATAACGAAAAATGAAAGTCAAATTTAGCTTTTGCAATCTATGAATTTGTAAGTTAAACTTTACTTTTTTGTGCTCAATTTGTGAAGAGACAGATGATGCACGTAATATAACCTCTTTACATAAATTTATAGTGATACGAATAATTTATGCTAAGAAATTAAGCAGCGCTTAGGTGATGCATAAGCGGTGCTTCAGCGACATTAAGCGAAGCGAGACTTCTATTGCCTCGCTTACCTCTTATATATGTGTGTGTATGTATATATGTGTATGTATGTATGTATGTGTATGAGTGTATATATGTATATGTGTGTGTGTATGTATATGTGTGTGTGTGTATATATGTATGTATGTATATGTATATGTATATATATGTGTGTGTATGTATGTGCATGTATATGTGTGTGTATGTATATATGTGTGTGTGAGCACTCCACGACACCCCTGTCTGGGAGCATCCAAATTGCACCTCGATTTCAGCCATAAGTTTATGTTTAAATAAATGAAAGAGTGGGGAGAGAGCCAGTGAGAAAAAAGAGAAATGGAGACATGGAGTAAGTATCTGAGAGCTTTTGAGGTGATGCACTATTTGGAGTGCAGTTGATCGCTTTTCATATGTACATGTGTGTGTATAGGCATGTTTTTTAATATAGTGGATTTTTTATGTAAATTGACATCTTCAATTTTTACTTCAAAACCACAGTTTAAAGTATTGTAATATGCGTGTGGAATTGTAAGGATTGAAAATATTGAAACCATAAATTTTGATCAACATTTATGATGTTAAAAAAAAATCAAATTTGCTTGCTATATTGAAAAATATAATCAAATAATGTCAAAGGGTACGCCAAGTTCCAATATTAATCCTTTTATTGGCAGGCACCGCACGTGGAAATGGACTGAAGTACATGAATCAGTTATATGCATATTTGTAGACCATCAACTACATACCACAAAAATGTAGAATAATAAGGCAAAACGTTACAAATGAAGAATATTAAAGCAAAACGTTGTATATATGAAATGGAAAGGTCACTCATAACAACAACCGAGTACATAAATTGAACACACTAATCAATCAATTAACAGTTGTGACGTTTTTCCTGATCTCTCCATCAGTAGAAGTGAGTGGGTAGCTCAGTCTAACCCATTATCAGCACTATCACAGAGAACAAACTGCTCCAAAGCAGTTGGATAAATGCATTTATCTTTCACTTGTGTCTCGGTCTTGTTACAATTGAACCAACCACCAGATTTGACAGTAACAGAACCTTTTACAATTTCACTGTTATTAGTACCCCAACTCAGCTTGTGATCTGCAAACAGCATATCGGCATCGTTATGTCGCAGTTAGTACAAATACAATCTTTTACAGAAACAACAATTTTTTAAAAAAAAAATTTCCAAACAGCTCAAACCCATGGGGCCGTGGGTAGAATACTTGTAGTATGCAAATTGAAAAGTAACATGCACAAAAAGTAAACACATATAATATGAAGCAATATTTATTTTTCCTCATAATTAACTTTTGGTGCATAATTATTGCAGTATTGGATCTTGGTATTGCAGGTAGAGTTAAAAACATATATTTAAACATATTGCAATGAAACCAACCAGTTTGAACTATCAAAAACAGAACATGAATGTTTATTATTTGATTTGGCACATAAGGAGATAATTTTACTTATAAAACCGATAAGCCATGATTAGAAACGAAAAGGGTAAACGTGATTACTAAAGTTGTATCTTTTAAACTACAGTATCAAAATTCAAAACTTATACTATCAAAAGCAGAGTTATTTTAGTTATGCTAAGGCAACAGAATAAATATACTTAACACATTTCTCTTTGACCGTGGAAGCATTTTTTGCTCTTTTATTTTTCAGTGCAACTTTCTAGTCGTGGTTTATTGCTGTCAATACTTTATCCTACTTGTTTTTATCAGCTAAAAAATTAATCATAGTTAACAAAACATAATATATTTAATTATGAATTACATTACAGACATAGTATATATGTTTTGGTTATCTTACTATTGCTTAGATGGACAACGTTAATATTTTTCTCTCTCACTATAAAAATGATAAGACCATTAAACAAACAACATAAAAGGCATAGTCAAGTATACATACTAAGCTTCGTAAAAATAAATTTCAAGTCCTTTAACGTCTTTATTAACAGCCATGTTAACAAACGGCCAAACAATGGCAAAAGCTCATATATATATTTGACAATAGAACTTGCAGATGTCACAGAAAATTCCAACATTTGCATCAGGTACCTCACAACAGATAGTTAAATCAATATATACATAACCGTCTAGATATAATCTGTCGAGGAAAACAATTTATTTACAAAGACAAAATATCTGTTTGAAATTAATTGATCATCTTGCGTAATATAATAACACTATTAGACTTACAAAAACATATTACTTGCTTTTTAAAGCATCTCCAGTCATTACAATTTATTGAAAATAGCCTGAGGTAACAGTTGAATAAAAAAGTTGAAATTAGACTCGTATGAACCAATCTGATGAGTAAAACTTTGCAATAGTATATGCATCTCCAACATCCAGTAACACTCTTCATTTTTAAGGCTTAACATATGTGTTTAGTGAGCATATTATTTTGTTAAATCTTATGACCTAGCTTAACAGTTTATCAAACAGACAGACGGAACATAACCATAAAAGCATAGAAATATAAAACATACCGACCAAAGTATCTCACCTAAGCTTCCAATATCCAATCAATCTGCATATTATCACACTACAATCTGATATAAAAAATCAGGTAATAAAAATAATTACAACAATGATAATAACAGTAATAATAATTTAAAAATGTTTCAGTTAAAAGACATTAACTTCAAAATTAGCTAGAGTAGAAGACGACAACGGTTACATGCTTTTCTTACTAAGCTTATTTCTAGCAAGTCGAATTAAATTTCATTAATATTCAAATAACAGTTAAAAACAGAAAAGAAAATAAATCATATTTGTTTATTAGTGTAAGGAAAATAGCAGAAAACACTTAGATTACGTGTCTTATAGTATGAGAATAAAAAGCTTTTTGGTACGGTAAAATTGTTGTTTTAAGCACCAGATCTATTTCATCGAAAACAAACATATTGTTAACCCAAGCAATTGTAGTATGGAAAATCCTTAAAATAAAACGAAATAGAACAATTCAAATTTGTAAAATAATTGGAAAGCTTCTGAAAAATTTAAGGAAGCATGTGAATCCCATTTGAAGTAGAAATTAGCATTTGAAATTGTACTTCAATTTGCACTGTCCTGTTATGTTTCATACCATTTTATTATAGTGCAAAGGTTGCATTAGGCCAGATTATGTATTATTGAAACAACAGGGAAAGTTAGGTATTTCTTGTCCTATCCCACTGACAGTAAGCTAATTCTGACAAACGTTATAAAGGGTGAAACATCAAATATATCATACAGGGTCAGATCCCATACAAAATGAGAATGGTAGAATTGAGTAAGTTACCTTATTTTTTTTGCCATTTTTCCAAATCACCATCTTCTCTAACCTGCCACGTATTAACATAAGTACCAAATAAAGGGAAACCGATCAAAATCAAAACATTTGGTAAATCAGGTATGAGTGACCTTTTTAAAATAGAATTAGACATCGAAGAATTGTGTAAAGTCGTACTCAAGCGCCAAAAGATTGGGGTTTTCAGGGCGAGGATCAAATCGAATTACTTTAACCGATGTGTAGAAAACTTAAAAATTAACTGTGTGGAACAAACGTATGCTGAGTAGTAAAATTAAATCAAGAGCGTCGAAGGGCAGGAAATAACCATTTATATGACATATTTATATGATTCATTATTAACTACATCACAGTCAGAGGACATTTACAGGAGTAGCAATCATTTGCTTCAAGACCAAAGAACTAAATGAGAAGTCGATGAATGTATTGATTGAGAAACCAACATCAACACTTCATCTGATTGTACTGCTCATATCGTTAACCAGAAGTAAAGAAACATGGAAACTAAAGAAATAGCGTAAAATCTACCATCTTTCGGGATCCACTTAATTTAACCATATTTTAAGTTTATGCTCATCAGCAGTTTCATAAAGGGCAAAGTGAATACTATATCATGTTGCACAAAACCATGACTTGAGTCTACCAGCTATAAATAATTAGTATATACTTATCAAATATGATAATATTGTGGAACTAAAGATCAAGAAAAATAAGGGTATTATGTAATATTTTTAATCGTAATTATCGTGTTATCGATACAATTACATATAAAATAATGAAAAAAAAGGAAAGAAAGAACACCCACTTAACAAAATTCTTGTGTTCGCTACATTGGAGGATATCATAGAAGATTCCCTAAACAGTCCATAAAGTCTTATTGCATTTTGACTAAAAGATAAGAGGAAAAGGTAAATGTCGTAAGCAAACATATCAGCAATCAAAATTCAAGCTCAGTTCGTTATCTAATGGGAACATTAACAGATAATGCAACAACTATTGGTAACCAAAATCCTAGCGCTGACAGTTGGTAACTGGGATGTAATTATCAGCTTATAGTCTATTTATTTTCCTCTTTCTTATGTCAGTACGCGGTTCAGTGGAAAATATGATGTCCAAGGGGAAGATAAACTGGTTGATAAAATGTTATGCAGTGGGCGAAAAAATGATGATCATTGCATCACACAGACGCATTGATTTGTAGACAAATGGTCGGTTAGAAATCATTGGATGTCTATTGTGGCAAAACAATATGCTTTGTGATTAAGCCTCCGGCTTGATTTTTTTTCTTAATCAACCACAACATGAGTATCAAATCTTTTACCTTAAATTTAGCATTAAATAATCAATTTTTATTTACTACAATATGACTCTTAAATTTGAATAGGATAACAATAGTCAGTAATACAACTTATGTACAGAAATTCAACTTTCACATTCATTTTCCTGATGGTTTCATCAATTTTCATTTCTTAGTGTGTCTTGTGCATTCTTTCCACCATATTTATTTTAAAAGCATCGGATTTATCAAGAAATATCATAGTAGATAATTGTATTTAAGCATTTTACTTCATCAAACAAATTATGGCAATAAAGCTCACAACCTCTCTTTACATCTTTAACATTGTGAGGTACGGCCGGAAATGATTTCCATAGCTACATGAAATGATAAAATCTATGTATCCAATCATTATAAATATATCAAACCATGCTAAATTAAGCAAAACATGACACTTTATGTCAGTTTAAAAGTAACTGGTTATGACTTGCAAATTCAGTGGTTCATACGCAGAGATGTTATATGCGAGCATGTTATATACTTTACTCTAGGTAGGATAAAATAACAATTAAGTATGTGAGAACATAAATTATTCCACCTTACTAATAGTCTATATTTTCAAATTCTAGAACGCTGCCTCAGTCCTACATTTAGATATAAAAACTACTACTCTTTAACTTAACACTAATTTTGGTTAGGTTTTTTACAATAATTAAGGAAGAAAAGTAATCATAGTTACTTCATGTGAAACACAATTCAAGGGTTAACATTAACTACTAATTTTGGTACCATAGTGCCAACATTACAATTATATGTGCCTATTTTACAAATTTTTGGTGATTGATGCTCTTACATGCACATTTGCATGTAGTGACAACATAACTCTAGGTTGTTGTAGGAGTATACAAAACAGACATAAAATCAAACTATATTGCTGCAAAACCCAAGTTTCCCAATAGTATTTCTATCGTACCATAATAATAAATAGTAAATTGATACTGATTTGTAGTCTGTTATCCTTTCCATTACCTTCTTCATAAAAACCGTATTATTTTTAAAGTCATAAACTTGGATAAACTTTGATTCTAGGAGAAAAAGGAAAATAGAAAATAAATGAAATGGTGTTCGTTTTCTAATTCATTGTTCATATCTGTAGTTAATAAAGAAATTCAGATAAAGTTATTGCTTCTTATCAAAACAGTATTATAACCTGACCAAATCTTAATGACCAGTGAAATTTAACAGAATATAATTACTTAGATCAAAAAGATAGATTTCAAATAATAAGCTAATTAATTGCAAATCAATCTATTATTAAAAGGGTTTGTAAAAAGATTAGGGTTCATGAATATGAATTACCATTTTAAATCACTCTGTCTTTGCCAAAACATTTGTTTTTGTTTCCTCGTCGATGTGTTGGGCATCAACCTGGACCTTGACGATTTTGAAAATCAGATACAGGAAACATAACCGCGAAGAAGAATTTCAATGATCTCATGGACTTCAAAAGTGGCGATTCAGTAGACCCAAGGGCAAAAATTGTTAGTAATAGTCTTATTTACCTAAATCCAATTCAACTATAGTGAGTACAGCCATAAAATGGAAGAAAAGATGTTTTGATGAACATTTATGTAATCGCTATGGAATATATAGAATCAAATACGGTTCTACCCCATATCGTGTCAACTGCTTTCGACTGTATTTGAAATCCCTAATTAGAGTAAAAAAAAGTAACAAAGTACTGACCTATTTGCACTTAAATCCCCAAATCGACTACGGGAGTGAAGCAACCGCAGAGCATTACCGTTGTGGACGGGTTTGGGTAAGAGCAGTTGGAGGGAGAAGAATTGTAGAGGGGAGAAGAATTGTGGAGGGGAGAAGAAAAGGCGGTAGGTTTTTGGGAATAATCTGGTAATAAAACTGACGGGTGGGGAGTAGGTGTTATTACCGATTAAAAAGTGAACAGTGCAGATAACAACCGAATTTGGAAGAGGACACGTGGCATCACATAAATGACCTGGTTTCTCTTTTCCTATTTAAGTAATAGATTAGACAGAGAGTTGTTTGAATGTTATAGAGTTTGTATTTCCAGTCTGTTCTTGCTATTCAATCCCTGCTGATGATTTGCTCTTGAAGATGATGTAGTTGTTGTTTCTTTTTATTTTTTATAAACTCAGTATGAACGAAAATGAAATATAGGGTGATATATATAGGAGAAACACATAGGGTAATACATGATGAGATGCCATATTTTATTATGTACTGGAAAACCATTTTATAACTAAACCAGAGACATTTTTTTTCCAAAGTGGAGGCCGAAATGAATTTTGGGGTGTCTACATTTATGGTTTTTGTCTTGTATATATTATCATACTTGTACCTACTTACATTTTATTATACTAGTTTTTACAACCTGGTTCAAACTTGCTGAGCATATATGTATTACATTGTTTATTTCTTACTTAGCATTTTAAAGTGCAGCCCGGCTTGTATTGTAAGCAAATATATGTGTAACTTGTCTTATTTTTTTTGCATTATTCATATGTATATACAGGTTATTCTTTTCAAACCTTTCTGATATGTTTATATAAAGTTGTTCTAGATATGAATTGGCTTATGCATTGATTTATAACGTATACTTGTATTTATATATTTTATATTTCTATTTATCTCTTATATTTACATTATAGTTTTCTTATGTTTATGTTTAATATTGATAAGGTTGCTTATTTTTTTAAATATTATTATTAAAGACTACATTTATATATTCATATGTTAGATCAAATATTATCAATATAGAACCTTTGATTTTATTGAATAAGACAGAATTTATTTAAATAAGTTTGAAAGAATTTATTTTAGATTTCCAATCAAAATTTCCTTCACAGACACATATGTACCGATAAATATTTAAAGATCTTATCAGCTTATAAAATGAAAAGCTTGTAAAATATACTGCCAAAATTCTGGGTCGTTACATTCCTTCCCCCTTAAAAGAATTTCGTCCCCAAAATTTAAAACAACAGTTAATTCAAAAGCTTTTTATATCAATCATTCAAACATACATACCATTCATACCTAACTACTAACCAAACAAACATCCAAACAAACATTACTAGCTATCCGGACACAAATCCGGATACGCTTTCCTAAAGCTATCCATAGTTTCCCAAGTACAATCTTCGGGGTCCTCGCTCCATTGCAGTTTGACGAGCTTCACCACTTTGCTCCTGAGTTGTTTCTCGTCTTGATCCACAATCCAAACTGGATTTCAGACCATAGTCAAGTTGGGTTCAACTTCTAAATCCTCCTGGACTACGGGTTCTACAACCAGTGATGGGTCATGAATAAACTTCCTCAGATGGGATACATGAAATACATTATGAATTCCAGACATCCGCTCTGGAAATCCAATTCTGTAAGCTACAGCTCCAATCCTTTCCAACACTCGGAATGGTCCAATGTATCTCGAAGCAAGTTTTCCCGTGTTTCCAAATCTTATAGCACCTTTGATCGGGGAAACTTTGACAAAAACTTAATCTCCGATCTCAAATTCCAATAGTCTTCGCCTTTTATCTGCATACTTCTTTTGACGATCCTGAGCGGCTTTCATCCTTTTCTTGATAAGCTCAACCTTTGCTGAAGCTTCTCGAATTAGATCGGGTCCGAGCACAAGACGATCTTTCGATTCTATCCAATAGGATGGGGATCTACACGGTCTTCCATATAAAGCTTCATAAGGAGCCATCTTAGTACTTGCTTGATAGCTGTTATTATAAGAGAATTCCACTAGATGAAGATGGTCTTCCCACGATCCTCCAAAATCCAAAATACAAGCTCGCAACATATCCTCTAGAATATGATTAAGCCTCTCCGTCTGTCCGTCTGTCTGAGGATGATAGGCCGTACTCAATCTCAAACTCGTTTCAATTGCTGATTTTAGAGCCTCCCAGAATTTGCTGGTGAAAATAGGATCACGGTCACTTACTATACTGAGAGGAACACCATGCAATCTGACTATCTCCCTCAAGAAAATTTCTGCCAGAGAAGCCGCAGTACGTGTTGCCTTAACGGGTATAAAATGGGCACTCTTAGTTAACCGATCCACAATAACCCATATTCCTTCATTTCCTTTCCTAGTTCTAGGCAAGACGTCGATTAAATCCATCGAAATCATCTCCCATTTTCAATCTAGAATTTCCAAAGGCTGCAATAATCCAGCTGACTTCTGCTGATCACCTTTAACTTGTTGGCAGATGGCACAACTATTCACGAACCTAGCAACATCCTTCTTCATTTTCGGCCACTAAAAAACTCTTCTCATATCCTTATACATCTTAGAAATTCCTGGGTGAATATTCAGTTTGGAGCGATGACTTTCTGATAAGACCTCTTGGCTCAATCCATCTATATCAACTACACAGAGACGACCATTAATCCTTAAAACACCTTGATCGTCCGCCTTGAAATTAGAATATCGACCGTCCTTGGTTCAAAGAATCAGTTCCTCAAAAGATCTATCTTCCATTTGCTTACTTATGATTCTTTCCTGGAGAGATGGAACGACTTCTAAAAGAGGCAAAACTGCATTTCTACTAAGGGCATCAGCTACAACATTCTCCTTTCCCGGGGTATACAGAATATCCAAATCATAAGATGCCGAAAATTCGACCCACCGCTGCTGCCCCTTTGAGAGAAAAGATATTTCAACGGTTTGTGATCCATGAATATCTCGAACTTCTCTCCTAAAAGATAATGTCTCCAAATCTTCAAAGCAAAAACAATAGCCAACAACTCTAGATCGTGCGTAGCGTAGTTCCTTTCATGTGGCTTCAATTGCCGACTCGCATACGCAATAACTCTTTCATTCTGCATCAGAACTGCTCCCAGTCCAACTATACAAGCTTCTGTATAAACCTCAAATTTTCTCTTCCCATCCGGAATAGCAAGCACTGGTGTAGTGGTTAGCTTCGTCTTCAATTCTTGAAAAGCTTCTTCACACTCGGGTGTCAACTTGAATTTAGCTCCTTTCCTTGTCATCTTAGTCAGATGTGAAGAAATCTTGGAATAATCTTGGATAAACTTTCTGTAGTAACCTGCTAATCCCAGAAAACTACGAACTTCAGTCAGTGTCTCTGGCTGTTTCCATTCCAGAATAGTCTCAACCTTCGCTGGATCCACAGAGATACCTTCTCCAGAAACAATGTGCCCCAAAAATTTGACTTCTGATTTCCAAAGATGGCACTTAGAGTACTTCGCCTTCAACATATGTCTCCTCAAAGTTTCCAATACAAATTCTCAAATGCTGCCTATGCTCTTCTTCAGACTTAGAGTAGACTAAGATATCATCAATGAATACCAGAACGAACTTATTTAATACATCCTGAAAGACTCGATTCATCTGGTCAACAAAGTAAGCAGGAGCGTTGGTTAGTCCGAACGGCATAACTAACCACTCATAGAAATAATTTGATCCCATAAATGCACTCAAGGGAATACTGTCCTCAGCTACCCTCAACTGATGGAAACCTGAAGCTAAATCCAGTTGAGAAAAGACAGAAGCTCCATGCAACTGGTCAAGGAGATCATCGATACAAGGAAGAGGATATTTATTATGGATAGTCACTTTGTTCAATTCTTTATAATCCACACAGAACCTTAGCGATCCATCCGATTTAGTGACAAACATCGCAGCAGAGCCCCAACAAGAAAAGCTGGGCCTAATCAACCCCTTCTCCAAAAGATCATGAGTCTGCTTAATTAACTCCTCTCTCTCCCTAGGAGCCATTCTCCTACTGGGCTGAATCACCGACACTGCGCCCGGAATCAAATCAATGCGAAACTCTATCTCTCGATGTGGTGGTAGACACTTAACTTCCTCAAATACATCAGCAAAATCTTGGACCACATATCTTCAATCTTCTCTTCAGAAGTCTCAGTTCCATGCACAAGACTACTCAAGTGAATGCTAGAATTATCACAAGACACTTTGGCAATTCTACCCCAATCAGTTTCCAGCGAAACTATTCTCTCATCACAATTCAAGACCGCTTTATACTTATCAAGCCAATCCATCCCCAAAATAAGATCAAATCCCTTAAAATTCAACACATAAGGGTCACAAGAAAAACTATGGGATAGATAAGAAATCTTCAAGTCCTTACAGATCTTATCTAATTTGGTTGCCCCTCCTATAGGATTAGATACAAGAATGGGATGATCAACAGTATTAGGGGTAAGAAAGAATTTCTCTACTGATTCCAGAGAAATAAAACTCAAAGAAGCACCCGAATCAAACAAACTTTAATATATTTGCCATTTAAAAGTAAAGTACCTTCCAACACTCCCTTGCTTTGAGAAGAAGAAGATGGACGGCTTCCAGAGCAAAGACTTTATTCTTAGGCCCCTTCTGCAAAAGCGGACAATTCTTGATCATGTGTCCTGGCTGGTGACAATTGAAGCATAGCCATTTCTGAACCAAAGCTGAACCCGGTCCACTATAATGCGGTTGCTGCTTCTGCTGAGATCCTTTCCTAGGACACTTATTCGCCAAGCGACCTTCTTATTGACAAATATAGCATTTGCGAGGTCCATTGTTACTTTCAGGCTTCTTCTTGTTCGGCCTCCTCCAATTGGGATTGAACTTCCGCTTATTCGGATTAGCGAAATTCCCTCCCGATGCCGCTACTGGTGCAACTAGTTTCTTGTTCATCAAATCTTCGTACCTTAGAGCCATATCAATCAAATCAATAAAAGAACTTTTAAAAGCACCGTCATTTTATCATTAAATTCTGGCCTCAAGCCTTGCACGAACATTTCATTCTTTTTAAGTGGAGTATCAACAAGCCCTGGTCCGTAGCAGGAAAGTTCATTAAATTTGGTTTCATACTCCGCAATTGTCATGCTACCCTGTTTCAAATTCAGAAAGTCCCGGTACAAACGAGTCTTTCCTGCCGTCGGCATGAATTTATCCTCAAATAACCCTTTAAATCTTTTCCATGAAATGTCATCCTCGGATATGTTTACTACCGTTGCATGTGCCCGCCTGCAATTGCCACGATGCCATTTGTCTCTTCCGTTCATCAGACAACTTCATATTCTTAAAGACACGCTCACACGAGCATAGCCAAGCTTGAACTTCAATTATCGATTCTGAACCTTTGAATGGTTGGCCTCCAAGGTTGATATAATCCTTGCATAAGGCAGCAAAACTAACCTGAGGCGGTACTGGATCTACAGCCTCACTATCAGCTTGACTTCTTCCATTATCAGCCGTGGTACTGGCCCTACCTCTGCCTCTTCTTTCAGAACTCATGTTGGCCACCTGAATAGGTAACTGAACAAATTTAGATAAATATATACAATTATATGAAAATATAAATAAGCACTCTCAAGAAAAATATCACTCAAGAGCCTAGGTACTCGCTTAACCTAGCGCTCTGATACTAACCACAGAAAGACATATCATCAATAAGAAAAGAAAGGGATAGAAATAGAAAAGATAGTAAGAAGGAATAACAACATCAGAATCTCACAGCGGAATGGAACAAAATATGATACATCACATGAAAGTTACATAGTTTTACATATATCAGAGTTACACATCATACAACAAGACAGTCATAAACATATCTGTCAATACATACATCCTAAAATACATCATACACTAACTAACACAATGGAACTAGATAGATAGATACATACGTCTGGACTCCTACTCCAAGCTCCTCCAAAACTCAACAATCCAAATACCTATCACTTGGCTACTCATAAAAATTTGAGTATCCAAGAGTTTATGAAAAACAAAGTACAAACTCCGGGTCAGACATGCATCTGGTGTGAGTAAATGGGCTAAAGTTGTTTGACTTTGAAAAACCATTCGAAAATAAAGGTATCACGTAAGACTTCCCGCACATAAACACGGGTAAGTTTTTACCATACGCTAACCAAACATTTTATAGGAAATCCAGTGATGTTACAATAGTGTCTTGGGTTTTTAAGTAAAATACAGAAATAGCTGAAATGCTTACATCTCACATTCCAACATAGTTGGGCACAATCAAAACGTACGGCTCTTATTGAAAATTGGATTCCATAAAGTGGCAGGGCTACTGGGGTACCGCCCATCACAGTACGGGGCCTAGATCACCGTACCGATGATCACTCCCGACCCCTTACAACACAAGGCCGGAACCATTCCTTACTGAACAGTTTCGAACAAAATAACCCCGCAGTTGTGGCCAACAACTTCCCACTAATCCGAAATAAAAAGGGACATCTAGACAGGGGTATATCTCGTCCAGCTTGGGTATGACCCACCTAACCTTGCTGCACATCCACTATTTTAGCCATTCCCGGTTGATGAGGCTTGAGGCTACGATTACCTTTATAGAGCACATTTCTTTTAATGCTCATCGTCCGCCTGACGATGTGCTGAAAGCATTCAATCCATGCAAGTTCGTTCTGGGTTCGATCGAAACCGAAGGCATTATCTCGTTACACTCATTTTGGAATCACCCTCAGAGTTAATGTAACGACCCAGAATTTCTGTCATTTGAAATTTAGATATTTAATTGATTTTAAATATCAACAAGTAAAATTTATAAGTCGAATAATTTATATTTGGAATATTTAGATTCAATTGGATAATTAAATCGATAATTTAATATTTGAAATTGCGTAAATAATTGGGAATTGGGTGTAATGTGATTACAAATGATTTATAAAGTTATATTAAATCATATTGGAGTTAGAACAACGTTTGTGAACTTTTAAAATTGAACTAAAAGTTAATTTGTGAAAAATTGATTATTTAATATTTAATCGACTAGTGAAAATAGTCAGTTTTCAAACAGTCTTGGATTTCGACGAAACCAGTTTCATCGGATCCGTAATGTCAAATTATTGTATGGTTTCAAATTTCGTGTCAACTGGATTCACCGTTTGTCCGGGGCAAGCCAAAATGCATAGGAATTAGTTTAAATCGATTTAATTTAAATTTGATCGTTTATTGCCATAACTCGCACAGATGATCAAACTAGCTTCTGAAACCTATTCCATTGTGTCCGAAACGCGAGGTAAATCGTAGAAACACCAGTCACCGCGCGAGATTTGAAGTTCGGAAAATTTCGAGTGAATAGTAATTTGTGAAATTTTCTTTAAAAGCCCCTTTATTTTCACTTTTGCAAGATAAATGCAAACCCTAGGGTTTCAGCCCTTAGCCGCCACCTCCAAAATCAATGGCCAAAAATCACACTTCTTGCTCCCTCATTTTCCTCAAATCCATAAACTTTCACACAAAACTTCCAACATGAAAAATGTAGAGTGCATCGAGATCTTAAAGATCAGCAGTGGTGATCTGAATTGGAGAATTGTAGTAGTCGCTAGGGGGCCACGTTGGCCTGCCGTTCGTGCGCAAAAATCGAGACAAAGGGGGGCCGAGTTCGATGCCATGGTGGCTATGAGTGGAGTTGGGTGCGAGCTACAACGTGGAGCTACCAGATCGTCTTCAAGCTGTGCATGGTGGTTGTGAAAATTGCTTAATAGGGGCGACCGTGGGTTTCATATATGTGAATCTCACATTGAGGAAGAAGATGAAAGTGCGGCCGTGATCTCCTCTCTAGGAACGAGTGGCCAGGATTTAATTTAGGTTAAAATTGAAAATAGAAGTTGAAATTTATTTATATTATAAATGTGTACAAACTTCTAAAAATCATAACTTGTTCATACGAGGTCGGAATTACGCGAAACGAATTGCGTTGGCTTCGTTTTGTCGAACACTACGCAATGGAGCTGGTTTGGAATCGTTTGGAGCTAGTGAAAATTTCAGGTAAAATTAAATGCACGTTTAATTTTATTCGAAATAAAACGCTACAAATGTTATCGGAAACTCAAGGTGAGAACTTCTCACTCAATCGAATTGTTTCGATTTAAATTTTAAATAGTTAGATTTTTCTTAGATTTTGGGAATTTTTTTAATTAATTTGAGAGTTATCCTTAGATTTTTCTCTACATTCTAAATAAGTATTATTTTTGTACTTACTAAAAAAAACCAAACTTCAAAAGATTTAAGAACTAGACAAACAAAGTGGCCAAAGTTATAGTAAAAGGTCACTAAACGAATACTTTTAGTAAGTAGCTTGAAATGTTAGTCTTAATTGATTAATATATGTAGTTAAAAGCTCGCTTAGACTTTCAACCATGGAAATTGGGTCTCAACAAGGATCATTCAAACCACATCTAAACCTTTTACCCTACCCAATAAGCAAATGAAAATTTAGTGAAGAAAAAGAGTTGAATTTGAGAGGTCTATCTCTATGAACGTTGGAAGAGAAGAAAATGGTTGCATAATACAACCCAAGTAAATGGAGTTCAAACCCATCCATATTGGAGAAAAGCTAATCATTGCCTTAGCTAACAAACTAAGAACAGAAAGTTAAGCCAAAGGAAAGGGGATAACATAAGGTTTGAAAAGAATCCATTTTTTTAGATTAGGCGGAGCATTCAAATTCAAGCATAAAGCACAATCTTTAAACCTGAAATGAATCACGATTTCAAAAAATTCGCTAATGAGGAAAAATAATCAAGTTAGAGTCTATATCAAGGAAATGAAAGCGGGAAGACGGCCACGTAACGCAAAGCTTCTATAAGAAGTATAAAGATGAACACGAGAACCCTAAGGTAAACGGACCAAAGGCTAAAATCGTCACTTCCCTTGTCATCCCTCAAGAGAAAGTGTATTTTCGAACCAAGAGAAGGTTAAACTATTGGATTTATAACAGCGTTGCAAGAAAGGAAGAAAGGTATAAAGGGGGATCATATTGTCATTATCATAATAATAGATTTAGGGGTATTCCCTGATGGCAGTTATGTAATTTGTTACATATATCTAACTTGCTATCAATCTTGTTCGAAATAAATAGGTTCTTTATTTCTATTATACACTTGATATAATGTGTTATATTAATTAATTAATAAATTTAATCAAAATTTTATTTAATAGAAATTCCATAAATGGTATGTTCTGTGATAATAGCTACAAAGTGCTGTAAGTGAGTAATTTATCATAACGAAAACAAATATACCATTTTAAATGTTCCTAGTCAAGATGCATCGAGGGTGGAAACCGATTTATCCGTTGAGACTAAAGTGTGTAACGCTCTCCAATGTTGGACGGTGTGTTACTCATGGCTGTCGGGGGCATTAAGGGATTATGTACTAATAGTATGGAACAAATCACTCGACAGTTTTCTATTGGTTTGAGATGACCCATCTTCCAATCTCCAGGAAGGCGCGTCACCAATGAAGAAAGAAAAAGATAGAAGAAGAAAAGATAAGAAAAGAAGAAACACAACAACATCAGAGAACTAACAGCGGAACGAATGAAATATAATATATCACATAAAATATTACATAGTATCATATTACATCAGAGCACACAACTTATACAACACATATTAGACAGTTACAAACATCTGTCTAACTATACAACTCAAGAAATCACAAGATACAGATACAATACAAACACAGCGGAACCATAATATATCTACACGATGAAGCCTCCTGCTCTAATACACCTCCAGAATTCGTCAAGCTAACCTGAATCACTTGACTACTCATACATAATATGAGTACCCAAGAGTTTAATAAACAGAAAATAAACGCTCGGGTCAGACAAGGGTCTGGTGTGAGTAAACGGGTTAAAATTGCTTAACTTTAGAAAAACCTTTAAAAAGAAAAGGTATCACATAAGACTTCCCACACATAAACATGGAAAAGTTTTTACCTTACGCTAACCAAAACATTTGATAGGAAATCTAATGATATTATAATAGTGTCTAGGGTTTTCAAGATAAAATATAAATAAATAGCTGGAATGCTTACATCTCACGTTCCGACATAGTTGGGCACAATCAAAACCGTACAGGAACTTATTGGATTTTGGATTTAATCAATAGCAGGGCTCCCGGGGTACCGCCCGCCACAGTACGTGGCCTAGATCAACGTACCAAGGAGCCACCCTAACTCCCCTGCAACACAAGGCCGGGACCATTCCTTACTGAATAGTCCCGAACAAGACAACCCCGCAGTTGGCCACGACCCAACTCCCCACACAGCCGAATGAAAAGGACTTCTAGACAGGGGAAAATCCTGTCCTGAAATGGGAATGACCCACCTAGCCTTGCTGCACCTCCCCTGTTTTAGCCATTCCCGAGTTGATGAGGCTTGAGGCTGCGATTACCTTTATAGGACAAATCTGTTAGAATGCTCATCATCCGCCTGACGATGTGCTGAAAGCATTCAATACTTACAAGTTCGTTTCGGGTTTGAATGAAATCGAAGGCACTATCTCGTTGCACTCATTTCGGAATCACCCTCAGAGTCAACGACCATAGCCCTTGCACTCTAAACACCATCTCGAACCTATAAGTATTATTCCATCAAACTCATTAGGGAATAACCCACAGAGTTATACTGACGTATAGTTATTACTCCTCGAGTCTTCACTTGCTCCACTTGGATTCACGACCTAACGTTTAATTGGAATCGATGTTGTTTTCGGATCCCAAATATGGAAACCCAATCCCGGTCTCACCGAATCCAAACGCCAATTTAAATGTCCAAGTTGTTTAAAGGGTTTAAAAACAATTTAAACTTATATTCAGGATGATATAAACAGATAGATGAATCACATTATCACAATAGATAATTCATATCAAACATTCATCTTACAAAGCAGTATATCACATATCATAGATATCCAAATCATCCAGTATCAAACAGTCACCCAATATCAATCATCCAGTATCGATCAATCATCAAACATCATTCAATATCCAATATCAGTCATCCAGTGTTAATCAATCAATATCAATTAATCGTCCATAGGCAGAATTGATTAACTCTTAACTAATTAGATTCCCCAAATCCTTCTTCATTAATTTATTCCAAATAAATGAATTAGTCATCTCTTAATGATCTTCCTCAATTAATCTTCCTTGATTAATTATCCTTTAATTACATTTAAATAATTATCCTTAACTATATACAGTAATTAACCTTTAATTACTATCATTAATTAAAATAATTAATGGTCCTTCATTTGCTTCAATTAATTAATTAACTATAATTAATTACATTAAACCTCAATTAATTACAATTAATTAATCACACTTATATTAATCACTTTATTTAATCAACCTTGATTAACTCATTAATTATATTAAATAATGATCCTCATTAATTTATAATTCTTTTAATTAATTAAATAATTAACTTGTAATTAATCATCTTATTAATCATAAACAGTAATTAGCAACTTATAATTACTTATCTTAATTAATTAACTTCTTAATTAATTATATTAACCTTGATTAATTAATCTAATTAATTAATCTTTAATTACTTCATTAAGTAATTATTATTCAATTACATTAACAAATAATCCTTAATTAATTACTTTATTAATTAATTACACTTTTAATTAATTAAACTTAGTAATTAATCTTAAATTAATCATATTCATTAATTAACTAATCGCATAAATTAATTAACTATAATTAACTAAGTAATTAACTCATAATTACTTACATAAGTAATTATCTTCTAAATACTTTCATTAGTTAATTACTTTCTTAATTAATTACCTTAACAAGTAATTAATCCCATCGTTAAATAATTCTAATTCTTAAATTAATTAATTATTCCATAATTAGTTAACTTCAAATTAATTATATTAATCAATCTTAGATTAATAACATCATGTGATTATCCATTAATCACTTCCATTAATTAATCCATGAGTAATTTCGCACTAATTACTTCCATAAGTAATTGCTTCCATTCTTAATTACATTCAATAATTAACCACTAATTACTTCATTAAGTAATTACACTTAATTAATTCATAATTAAGTGATTATTAAAAATTAAATAAATAATTAACTAATTATTTTAAAATTAATTAAATAATCAATTAATTAACTTCTTATATTTTAAAATCCTTAATTAATTAAGAAAAGCATTTAACTTAATTAAACTCTTTACTTATTAACAAATCATATTAATTAAGTATTCATAAGTTTATAACAAAATAATTTAACCATATTTATCTTAATAAATACATTATTTGAAATAAATCAAATTTCTATAACTTCAAACAAATTATTTTATTTGGTTTTCAAAATTATTATAATAACCTTACTTGAAAATAAATTATTTAGAAATCAATTTCAAATTTAAAATACTTCAAATTATCTAACTTTAAACTTATACATTTGCAATATAAATTTGAAAACTTTGTTATTTAACCTTACCTGAAGATTCACTTAAACTTTGATCAATCCTTTAATTTGGAAACACTTCTTTTAAATCAAAAGTTATAAAATTTAGTAAAGTTAATTATTTCCAAAAGAAATTATTTTAACAAATTTTAAACTTAAAAATAAATTCAATTAAAACCTTTTTTTAAAATTCGATTAACTTTAACTTACAAACAACAAGTTTTAACTTGTAAGTTTATTTCCTTATAAACTTGTTTATAATTTTAAAAGCTTGATCTCAACAACAAGTTAATTTTGCAACTTATCATTATACAGTAACCCGAAACCCACAACAAAATTCATGAGTCAATCACCTTAACGACTTGAGAAAACACTCAGACAACTCGCCTACCCCGAAGCTACCCAGCCCTCAACAACTTCGAGTCGATTCCCAAATACACGAGTCAGCCCCCGAAGACAAACCATGCTACCCCTACTTTGAGTCTTCACCGTGAATAACTCGAGAGCTAATCAGAGAGAAACTCATCTTCCTAGTTCAAACATTTCAGTGCACAACATATACACACGTGCACATATACCAACGCCGCCGGCCAACCCAGGTCGTCGCGACCACCAACGACGGTCACAATAACACGCGCGATCACAAATCTAAACCCTGATTCGAGATTTCATCATCGAATCGAATTTTCAATCCCTAGCTCAAAAACTTCACAGCAACACGACACAAAACCCCATCGCCATAGACCATCTCGTCGCCGTTGAATTCCGCCAACTCCACCATCGAAACCCACATCCATGAACTACATCTTCCCCATACGCGAACAACTCCGGTCCCCTATCCATGTCGCACTAGCCACTACAGTCAAACCGAAACAAGAGCATGCTAAAACCGTATTTCATTCAAACTCGAAAAATTCACTCATTAAAAAAATCACTTGCATTTTCCCCTTAATCAACAACCCATAAACAAGCTACAACCAAAATTTCATCTCGAATCAATGCGTGGATAATCGGTATTTAATAAAAATCCCAATTTCGCATCAACCCAAAATTCTCATTAAATACCCAATTAAAAATTATAAAGTGCATGCCTAAATTTGTAACGACCCAGAATTTTAATTAATTAAAATTTGAATATTTAATTAATTTTAAATATTAATAAGTGAAATTTATAAGTCGAATAAATTTTATTTCGAATAATTGGATTTAATTGAATAATTAAATCGATAATTTAATATGTGAAATTACAGAAATAATTGAAAATTGGATTAAATATGATTGAAAATGATTTGTAAATTTTATTTAATCATATTGAAGTTAGAGTGATGTTATAGAACTTTTAAAATTGAATTAAAAGTTTATTTGTGAAAATTGAATATTTTAATATTTAATCGACTAGTGAAATTAGCCGTTTTTCGAATAGTCTCAGAATTGGACGAAACTAGTTCCATTGGATCCGTAATAGTTTGTTATTATCGGATTTTAATTTTCGTAGCAATCGGAGTTTTCGTTTGACCGTGGCAGCTCGAAACGCATCGAAATTGTTTTAATATTAATTTGGCGAGTTAAAATAGCCATTTTTAAAACAGTCTCGGATTTCGACCAAACTAGTTTTATCGAATCCGTAATGTGATATTATTGTATGGTTTCAAATTTCATGTCAATCGGATTTACCGTTTGTCCGGTGCAAGCCAAAACGCCTAGAAAATCGTTTAATCGGTTTAATTTTAAATCGAATGTTTATTGCCATAACTCGCACAGATGACCGAATTAGCTCCCGAAACACGTTCCATTGTGTTTGGAATGCGGGGTAAACCTTAGAAACGCCAACCGGCACGCTTCGTTTGTAGTTCGGAAAATTTTCGATGAATAGTGTACGCCGTTTTTTCCATAAAAGCCCCTACAATCTTCATTTTGCAAAGAGAAATCAAACCCTAGTGTTTTGCATCAGTAGCCGCCATTTACTGAACCAATGGCCAGAATTTTCTTTCTTTTCTTCCTCAATTACTCTCAATCCACAAGCAATTAGAGAAAGTGTTCAACAGCAAAGTTGAAGAGCGTGAAGAGAGCTTCAAATCTATACGGAGTTGATCGAAATTGGAGCGACGGAGGGGGAGCTAGGGGGGCCGACGGCCTTCTATTGCGCACGACTTTCGAGGAATTATAGGGGGCGGAGCTACAAAGGGTTGTGGCCGAGTGTAGCTAGCTTGATGCTCTTCAATATGGCACTCTCTGATCAACTTATCGATGCTCGTGGTGGTCGGAAAATGGAACCCTAATTTCGAGCCTAGGTGGGTTTCTTGCGTGCTAAGTTCTGTAGAAAGAACGTGGGGGGAAGATGAAGAGGGGACGGCCTGGATGCAGGAAGCATGGGATCAAGGGCTGTGATGCATTGTAGGTTTAAAATAAAAAAAGAAAGTTGTAAATTTATAATATAAAATTCGTGTGACTTCTAAAATTCGTATCTTTTTCATACCAGGTCGAAAACGCGCGAAACCAGTTGCGTTGGAATCGTATGGACGAGCACTACGCTATGGAATTGGATTGGAGTCATTTGGAGTTAGTGAGAATTTCGGGTAAAATTAAACGTCCGTTTAGTTTTATTCGAAATAAATCGCTAAAATGAAATTGAAATCAATGTGAGAACTTCTCACTCAATCGAATCGGTTTCGATTTTTATTTTAAATAGCCAGATTTAAAATTCTTGAATGCATGTTTGAATGTTGATTGTTATCTATTGATTGTTAAAATAGACATTATACGCCGTTAGTAAGCGGAGGTTATTTATTAAAAACATATACCGCGAATATTTCATAAACAGTGAAATTGGTATTATTTATGTACTTGGAATTGATTTCCCGCAGTATATAGCGGATGAGACCCTATTGCGCCGTCTATTAAGCGGATAATATTTTAAATCCCATATACCGCGATAATTCCGTACTGGAACGGAATTGGTATTGTGCTAACATCTTTGGATGCAGGGAAACAGGTTGGAGGGATCCAACTGGATTCCTCAACAGCATTTATTTGATTATGGATATTTTGATATTCGTTGATTATCATATATAGATATATGATGTCGTTGTTGTCGTGATTGACTATTTGCTGTGTAGCATCATTGGGCCAAATTTTAGAATTTTAAAATGATTTTTAAAGTGATTTTTTTTGAAAGTATACGTTATAAAATATTTTTGGAATTGATTCATCTTAAATAAATAAACGATATAATTTTAATGTTATAGAAATTATAATTTTTGAGAAATATAGTTAAAAGTTGATTTTTGAAAATATGGGGTTAATGATTTTATAAAATAGTTTAAATCGGGATTTTTGAATTTATTGGAAAAAGGTTAAAAATAGGATTTATGAAATTTGATTATTTTATAAATCAAAGAGAATGATGAAATTATAAAGGAGTTTAAAGACGTTTTAAAAGAATAATATAAATTGATTTATATAAAAGGTTTATAAAACTGATATTTGTAAAATTAAAATATTGGAATTATAAAACGAGTTTTTATAAGTGTTAGAATGAATTGTAAATGAATTTCATAAATGAATGAAATTTATAGGATTATAAACGGTGAAGTTATAAATGGAATTTTATAAGCAGTAGGTTTATAAAATTTATAAGGTTATTAAAGGAATAGATTTGGGTAAGTAAATGTATCTTATAAGTTATAAGATTTATAATTTGGGAAGTTTAAATGAACGATTTTGTAAACAACTAAATTTTAAGTACTTAACTTATAATACGGACTTTTGGCATATAACTGAGTTATAAATTGAAATAGGTTAATATAGGAGATTTATAAAAGGAGTTGATATAAAATAAATAGAAATGGAATTTATAAACGTTGTTCTATAAATCCGCCAACGGCTTATTTTGATAAGTAAATTGTTATAACTTATTAATGGAGTTATATTCACATTTTAGACAGTGAATAATCCTTTAAAATAAAATGTATAGAAGTGATGCAATTGGTTAACGTAGTATATTCACCTTTTCGAATAGTGAATAATATGTTAAAGAAAATGTTTTGGATGTGATGTTTTAAATAGAATAAAAACGATCTAACGATGTTTTTAAAACGTGTTAAGATTCGAAACCATAGATTTCAACATTCATTGTTGAAATAGACGTTTTCGAGAAATAGAAGGAAATGGTGGACTATAACACTGTTGTTATAGTAAATGATTTCCGAAAGGAAATGTTTTGTATAGTATTGGGATTTATATATCTATTTTAATTTCGAATCCCTATACTAGTGATTTTGGGTTGTCGTAACGATGTTTTACGCAACATTCGTTTTGGCCCAAATAAATATGTTTAAGAGAATGATTTCCTTAAAGAATGGAATATATACTTAATTTCGATTTAAGTATATTGAATATTTTCCAAAGGTTGAAAATAATTAGATTTGTGAATTACTTATTAATAAGTAAGTATGGAAATGTTTTTCCAATGTGAAATGAAATATTTTGAGAATTTATCTTTTTGAAGATAAATTGAAAATGAATAATTGAAATCGTATATTCATAGATATTTTGGAATATAAATTCATTATGGAATTTATAAATAAAAAGGGGAATTTGTTTAAAAATAAATATTGATTTATTTTTGAAGTATTGAAATTATATATCTTGTAAAGATATTTTTGGGAAATAAATAATTTGGAAAATTATTTGGAATCTGGTGATGTTGTGCATATCCATTGTTAGTTCAATAACCGACTATCAATATTTACCTTTGAATGGGTATTTGTTGTGATTGCTTGAATTTGAATGCCACACTTATTTTTAAATAAGTGCTCACTATTCGGGTTAACCGGGAAAGGACCTTGGGGTCGTATAACCCATTCCGAATACGTGATACATCGTTATGAATTGCATTTGAAGACCGATGTTGAAGACCGGATATTTTTGAAAGCGAAAGGACAACTCGTCGAATGTCTTTGCATCGACTGGTCCCCGGTATAGAGACTCCATATGTGATGGGAAGTCCGAACATGATTATTGAATATCCGGATTGCAAGGACTTCTTTGTAAGTGCCTTCGGTTCTGTTCGATCCCGGAACAGACTTGTATGGATTGTATGTCTGACATTACAATTGAGATATAAAGCTGATTTCTTTCAAATATATTTCTGTTGGTGGCGGAGAATTTATTCTCTTAGCTTAACACCCTTCTCTGAGACGTACGAGCTCAGAGGTTATGTAGTTGAAGGTCATTAGCAATATATTCCCAATTTGGTAATGTGACATGCTGAGTGTTGCTGTGAAATGATCATTGTTTGATCATTTGTGATATGATCATTTGTTCGATCACTTATCTTTGTGATCATTTCTTTGATCATTTGTTGACCCAAAGCACAGCTTTTGTATAAAGTGTGGCTTTGTGGACGAGACTTCGTCGAGCCTCACACCCCGGAATGGTCAAAATAGGAAAGATGCGGCAAGGTTATTGGGGGTAGCGCCCCTTAGGGTATGTGCATTTCCTTCTGGAAAGGGGTGGTATCATGGTATGGAGCCCAGATACTTACTCATGTTGAAACACTTTATTTATTATGGTGTGATGTTGGTTATCGAGCGCTCGGATAAAGGTCCTAAAGGACCGGGGGATGGCATACTCGTGTCAGTAGTTACCCAGTTAGGGGTAACCCGGCCTTGTGTTGGCAGAGATCCGGTTAGGTTCTCGGGGACGTCCTTCCAGAGGCGTTCTCATGTGGCAATAGGAAGTTCCTTGGCCTAACCATTTGTTGGAAATTCAAAGAAACAATACGATCTTGTACGGTTTTAGTTGTATAACCTGCCATGGAATGTGGCGGTAACCTGCTATTGAACATGGTAGCTATAGTAGGCATAAGTGCGGAATGCCTATGCTGGCTAAGATTTATATCTTTACTTTCGAAATGATTTTTCCTACACTATGCACTAGTAATAATATCAAATGTTTCTTTTTAATGCGTATCAAGCATCTTTGACTATCATAAGGAGAAATCTCCTCCGATTCTGCGTTTGCATTGTGTGCGTGTGCGGGAGGCCTTATGGTAGTCTCATTTTCAAAAGCATTGCGAATTGACTTTAAAAATATTCCTCTATTTTGATTTTAAAGATAAATAAACTGTTTTGAGTTCTCACACCAGTCACATGACTGACTCAGAGTTTATTGTTTTCCTTCCTAATCTCTGGGTGCCCACCAATTTCCACACGGGCATTCAAGAGTTAGGTTTATCAGGATATTCTGGGATTCAGGAGTTGCTAGAGGCAAGTTGGATGGCATGGCGTATTACTAGTATATAGTATTTTCTTTTTCCGCTATTTGTTGTTGTTTGTTTTTGTACACTCTGATGATGTAATGTAATGTATAAAATGTAATAACTGATATAGTTCTTTGTTTAAAGATTATTCATTTATCTATTATATGTTGTTCCGCTGCGATTGTGAGATTCTGATACTGTTCTGTTGTTTTCTTTCTGTTCTGTTCTATCTCTTCGTTTTCTTGTTATACCTCTTTCTTCTTTCTAAAACCCTAAGTGTTCGGTTTTCCGGCATTCGAGTGCTCGGCAGTTGATACAGTGAACGTATTGATGTCGGTTTTCGGAAGTCGAAGAATCGGGTCCTCACAGCTGGTATCAGAGCATATGGTTAAGCGACAACCATGGCTATGTTGGGTATTACTCATTAGAGATAGAGTCAGTAGTACTCTAGAATGAGTTGAGTGCAATAATAGCTATGAGAGCGTATTTGTTAGTAAATATAAAATTGTTTTATATTGTGATGATTGCTTTGTTGAGTGTATATGGATTCTGGTTAATACGTGTGGTCAGTGTTGTTGATAGGGATCTCTAAACACTTGTACAAAACAATTCGACACGATATTGTTTTAAGTTGGGTAAATGAAATAATTTTTACCTTGATTATATTTTATATATAAGAAATAATTTTTCAGAATTATTAAAGTGTATGTAAGTTGATTGTTTGGTTGTTGAAAATGTAAGTATATATAAGTAAATTAAAAGATGTTTGAATAATCTAAATAAAGGAAAAATTGTATAAGCAAAAGAATTATAAGAATTGAATTATAATTAAAGTGATTTACAATTGTGAAATAAACTTATATATATAAGAAGTGAAACTATATGAATATATTTATGAATATGAGTTGTAAATAAAAATGAATTTAAAGTTAAATAAAAATTTACTTTAGAATTGAAATCTGAATTGATTTATAAGTGGGAATTTAAGTTAAGTAAAACCAAGTGATGTTTGTAAAATGGAATATAACTTAAGAGATGTTGAATGAAGTTGATTTTGGTATCAAAGTAAATTAATAAAGTTAAGTGATAGATGTGAACTTGAGTTATGTAATGAAATTCAACTTTTGTAATTGAATTGAATGAATGGATTATATGTTAATCAATTGAATGTAAATTAAGTTGATATGAAATAATGAATATAAGCAAATAAATTTGGTTGTAATTAATATACATTGGTTGTTATATGGTTGTTAGTTGATTGTATATAATTCATTAAGTGTTAATGAAATTGGAAGCTAAAGTAATTGAAATCCAATTGGAACTTAAGTGAATCTTAAATAGAATTGAATTTGATTTGGGAGTAAACCAACTTGAATATGAATTAGTGAATATAAACTAATTGAAAATGAATGTTAGTAAAAACATCCACTGTTAATGAATCAAATGTGATTAAATTGAAAACCTATTTCATTGAATATTAATGAGAATATGAATGAATATTTATTGGTTATGAATGCTAGTTGGATGATAGTTGGTTGATGGTTGAATATATTGCTTTTACTGCATTTGCTATGTTGGCATATATAGTTATTATGTTGCTATATGTTGTATATCGATACTATTGTCTATATACATGTTTCTCATTTTTTTTGTTGAGTGTTTATTAGGTGCGGATCGCGTTTGCTTCGCATTTGGAGCCCGCTTTTGCGCTATATTAGCCGTATATGCTCGCTAATAAAATATAAGGTACATATCTCGGATTAAATATCGTACTTTTACACTTTTTTCCCTGCGGGATGCCTCATCACTTGATGAGATGTATATTTGTGATATATATACTGTCATTTTTTTTCGAATTGGGCCGCGCAAAGGAGACTATGGCGAAATTTTTCCAAAAATTTAAGGCGTTAGAAAATTTTGAGAAAAATTGGAAAATTTTGGAAACTATAACTTTGATTTGGAGTTAAAAGTTAAACAATAGTAGTTATTTTTGAAAAGATAACTAAGTATGATTTGAAAACATAGTAAAGTTATTATAAGAAGTTTAACGATGGAATTTGGGAAAATTAATAGATTCTGTAACTTTTCTTACTTTGTAATTTCGAGGACAAAATTCTTTTAAAGAGGGAAGTATGTAATGACCCAGAATTTTAATTAATTAAAATTTGAATATTTAATTAATTTTAAATATTAATAAGCGAAATTTATAAGTCGAATAAATTTTATTTCGAATAATTGGATTTAATTGAATAATTAAATCGATAATTTAATATGTGAAATTACAGAAATAATTGAAAATTGGGTTAAATATGATTGAAAATGATTTGTAAAATTTTATTTAATCATGTTGAAGTTAGAGTGATGTTATAGAACTTTTAAAATTGAATTAAAAGTTTATTTGTGAAAATTGAATATTTTAATATTTAATCGACTAGTGAAATTAGCCGTTTTTCGAATAGTCTCAGAATTGGACGAAACTAGTTCCATTGGATCCATAATAGTTTGTTATTATCGGATTTCAATTTTCGTAGCAATCGGAGTTTTCGTTTGACCGTGGCAGATCGAAACGCATCGAAATTGTTTTAATATTAATTTGGCGAGTTAAAATAGCCATTTTTCAAACAGTCTCGGATTTCGACGAAACTAGTTTCATCGGATCCGTAATGCGATATTATTGTATGGTTTCAAATTTCATGTCAATCGGATTTACCGTTTGTCCGGTGCAAGCCAAAACGCTTAGAAAATCGTTTAATCGGCTTAATTTTAAATCGAACGTTTATTGCCGTAACTCGCACAGATGACCGAATTAGCTCCCGAAACACATTCCATTGTGTTCAGAACGCGGGGTAAACCTTAGAAACGCCAACCGGTACGCTTCGTTTGGAGTTCGGAAAATTTTCGATGAATAGTGTACGTCGTTTTTTCTATAAAAGCCCCTACAATCTTCATTTTGCAAAGAGAAATCAAACCCTAGGGTTTTGCATCAGTAGCCGCCATTTACTGAACCAATGGCCAGAATTATCTTTCTTTTCTTCCTCAATTACTCTCAATCCACAAGCAATTAGAGAAAGTGTTCAACAGCAAAATTGAAGAGCGTGAAGAGAGCTTCGAATCTATACGGAGTTGATCGAAATTGGAGCGACAGAGGGGGAGCTAGGGGGCCGACGGCCTGATGTTGTGCACGACTTTCGAGGAATTATATGGGGCCGAGCATCAGGGGGTTGTGGCCGAGTGTAGCTAGCTTGATGCTCTTCAATATGGCACTCTCTGATCAACTTATCGATGCTAGTGGTGGTCGCAAAATGGAACCCTAATTTCGAGCCTAGGTGGGTTTCTTGCGTGCTAAGTTCTGTAGAAAGAACGTGGGGGGAAGATGAAGACGGGACGGCCAGGATGCAGGAAGCATGGGATCAAGGGCTTTGATGCATTGTAGGTTTAACATAAAAAAAGAATGTTGTAAATTTATAATATAAAATTCGTGTAACTTCTAAAATTCGTATCTTTTTCATACGAGGTCGAAAACGCGCGAAACCAGTTGCGTTGGAATTGTATGGACGAGCACTACGCTATGGAATTGGATTGGTGTCATTTGGAGTAAGTGAGAATTTCGGGTAAAATTAAACGTCCTTCGAAATAAATCACTAAAACGAAATTGAAATCAAGGTGAGAACTTCTCACTCAATCGAATCGGTTTAGATTTTTATTTTAAATAGTTAGATTTAAAATTCTTGAATGCATGTTTGAATGTTGATTGTTATCTATTGATTGTTAAAATAGACATTATATGCCGTTAGTAAGCGGAGGTTATTTATTAAAAACATATACCGCGAATATTTCATAAACAGTGAAATTGGTATTATTTATGTACTTGGAATTGATTTCTGCAGTATATAGCGGATGAGACCCTATTACGCCGTCTATTAAGCGGATAATATTTTAAATCCCATATACCGCAATAATTCCGTACTGGAACGGAATTGGTATTGTGCTAACATCTTTGGATGCAGGGAAACAGGTTCGAGGGATCCAACTGGATTCCTCAACAGTATTTATTTGATTATGGATATTTTGATATTCGTTGATTATCATATATAGATATATGATGTCGTTGTTGTCGTGATTGACTATTTGGTGTGTAGCATCATTGGGCCAAATTTTGGAATTTTAAAATGATTTTTAAAGTGATTTTTTTTGAAAGTATACGTTATAAAATATTTTTGGAATTGATTCATCTTAAATAAATAAACGATATAATTTTAATGTTATAGAAATTATAATTTTTGAGAAATATAGTTAAAAGTTGATTTTTGAAAATATGGGGTTAATGATTTTATAAAATAGTTTAAATCGGGATTTTTGAATTTATTGGAAAAAGGTTAAAAATAGGATTTATGAAATTTGATTATTTTATAAATCAAAGAGAATTATGAAATTATAAAGGAGTTTAAAGACGTTTTAAAAGAATAATATAAATTGATTTATATAAAAGATTTATAAAACTGATATTTGTAAAATTAAAATATTGGAATTATAAAACGAGTTTTTATAAGTGTTAGAATGAATTGTAAATGAATTTCATAAATGAATGAAATTTATAGGATTATAAACGGTGAAGTTATAAATGGAATTTTATAAGCAGTAGGTTTATAAAATTTATAAGGTTATTAAAGGAATAGATTTGGGTAAGTAAATGGATCTTATAAGTTATAAGATTTTTAATTTGGGAAGTTTAAATGAACGATTTTGTAAACAAATAAATTTTAAGTATTTAACTTATAATATGGACTTTTGGCATATAATTGAGTCATAAATTGAAATAGGTTAATAAAGGAGATTTATAAAAGGAGTTGATATAAAATAAATAGAAATGGAATTTATAAACGTTGTTCTATAAATCCGCCAACGGCTTATTTTGATAAGTAAATTGTTATAACTTATTAATGGAGTTATATTCACGTTTTAGACAGTGAATAATCCTTTAAAATAAAATGTATAGAAGTGATGAAATTAGTTAACGTAGTATATTCACATTTTCGAATAGTGAATAATATGTTAAAGAAAATGTTTTGGATGTGATGTTTTAAATAGAATAAAAACGATCTAACGATGTTTTTAAAATGTGTTAAGATTCGAAACAATAGATTTCAACATTCATTGTTGAAATAGACGTTTTCGAGAAATAGAAGGAAATGGTGGACTATAACACAGTTGTTATAGTGAATGATTTCCGAAAGGAAATGTTTTGTATAGCATTGGGATTTGTATATCTATTTTAATTTCGAATCCCTATACTAGTGATTTTGGGTTCTCGTAACGATGTTTTACGCAACATTCGTTTTGGCCCAAATAAATATGTTTAAGAGAATGATTTCCTTAAAGAATGAAATATATACTTAATTTCGATTTAAGTATATTGAATATTTTCCAAAGGTTGAAAATAATTAGATTTGTGATTTACTTATTAATAAGTAAGTATGGAAATGTTTTTCCAATGTGAAATGAAATATTTTGAGAATTTATCTTTTTGAAGATAAATTGAAAATGAATAATTGAAATCGTATATTCATAGATATTTTGGAATATAAATTCATTATGGAATCTATAAATAAAAAGGGGAATTTGTTTAAAAATAAATATTGATTTATTTTTGAAGTATTGAAATTATATATCTTGTAAAGATATTTTTGGGAAATAAATTATTTGGAAAATTATTTGGAATCTGGTGATGTTGTGAATATCCATTGATAGTTCAATAACCGACTATCAATATTTACCTTTGAATGGGTATTTGTTGTGATTGCTTGAATTTGAATGCCACACTTATTTTTAAATAAGTGCTCACTATTCGGGTTAACCGGGAAAGGACCTTGGGGTCGTATAACCCATTCCGAATATGTGATACGTCGTTATGAATTGCATTTGAAGACCGGTGTTGAAGATCGGATATTTTTGAAAGCGAAAGGACAACTCGTCGAATGTCTTTGCATCGACTGGTCCCCAGTATAGAGACTCCATATGTGATGGGAAGTCCGAACATGATTACTGAATATCCGGATTGCAAGGACTTCTTTGTAAGTGCCTTCGGTTCTGTTCGATCCCGGAACAGACTTGTATGGATTGTATGTCTGACATTACAATTGAGATATAAAGCTGATTTCTTTCAAATATATTTCTGTTGGTGGCGGAGAATTTATTCTCTTAGCTTAACACCCTTCTCTGAGACGTACGAGCTCAGAGGTTATGTAGTTGAAGGTCATTAGCAATATATTCCCAATTTGGTAATGTGACATGCTGAGTGCTGCTGTGAAATGATCATTGTTTGATCATTTGTGATATGATCATTTGTTCGATCACTTATCTTTGTGATCATTTTTTTGATCATTTGTTGACCCAAAGCATAGCTTTTGTATAAAGTGTGACTTTGTGGACGAGACTTCGTCGAGCCTCACATCCCGGAATGGTCAAAATAGGAAAGATGCGGCAAGGTTATTGGGGGTAGCGCCCCTTAGGGTATGTGCATTTCCTTCTGGAAAGGGGTGGTATCATGGTATGGAGCCCAGATACTTACTCATGTTGAAACACTTTATTTATTATGGTGTGATGTTGGTTATCGAGCGCTCGGATAAAGGTCCTAAAGGACCGGGGGATGGCATACTCGTGTCAGTAGTTACCCAGTTAGGGGTAACCCGGCCTTGTGTTGGCAGAGATCCGGTTAGGTTCTCGGGGACGTCCTTCCAGAGGCGTTCACATGTGGCAATGGGAAGTTCCTTGGCCTGGCCATTTGTTGAAAATCCAAAGAAACAATACGATCTTGTACGGTTTTAGTTGTATAACCTGCCATGGAATGTGGCGGTAACCTGCTATTGAACATGGTAGCTATAGTAGGCATAAGTGCGGAATGCCTATGCTAGCTAAGATTTATATCTTTACTTTCGAAATTATTTTTCCTACACTATGCACTAGTAATAATATCAAATGTTTCTTTTTAATGCGTATCAAGCATCTTTGACTATCATAAGGAGAAATCTCCTCCGATTCTGCGTTTGCATTGTGTGCATGTGCGGGAGGCCTTATGGTAGTCTCATTTTCAAAAGCATTGCGAATTGACTTTAAAAATATTCCTCTATTTTGATTTTAAAGATAAATAAACTGCTTTGAGTTCTCACACCAGTCACATGACTGACTCGGAGTTTATTGTTTTCCTTCCTAAACTCTGGGTGCCCACCAATTTCCACACGGGCAGTCAAAAGTTAGGTTTATCAGGATATTCTGGGATTCAGGAGTTGCTGTAGGCAAGCTGGATGGCATGGCGTATTACTAGTATATAGTATTTTCTTTTTCCGCTATTTTTTGTTGTTTGTTGGTGTACACTCTGATGATGTAATGTAATGTATAAAATGTAATAACTGATATAGTTCTTTGTTTAAAGATTATTCATTTATCTATTATATGTTGTTCTGCTGCGATTGAGAGATTCTGATATTGTTATGTTGTTTTCTTTCTGTTATGTTCTATCTCTTCTTTTTCTTCTTCTACCTCTTTCTTCTTTCTAAAACCCTAAGTGTTCGGTTTTCCGGCATTCGAGTGCTCGGCAGTTGATACAGTGGACGTATTGATGTCGGTTTTCGGAAGTCGAAGAATCGGGTCCTCACAAAATTCATGATTTTTCATCACGATTACATGCATGTAATTCAATTTTGAATTTAAGATAGTTGGTTTTTAACAAAAATTTTAGTTTTGCTGTTAATCTTTTACTTATACTTATTTGTTATATTAAAAATCATGGAACTATTTTTGTGATCTTCATTCCACATTCACCAACAAATTTCATTCATGTATTCAAAGCTAATATGGATCAAATTTAGAGATTTGGATCTTTGAAAAAAACAAAAGTTACAGGTTATATCAACAGAGAACAACATCAACATATAATGTCATATTCACATACATAAATTTGCAATCCAGATAAATTTCTCACTATAGAGTTTAATTCAATCCAATATCATCACATGAATTTAAGTTAACAAGATTAATCTGTTTTTAAAATATTTACTCACCTGTCACATAGGCAGAGCAGTTTTATTTTCTTCCAGGCCTTAAACACTTTAATTTGAAAAATACTTTGATTGCTGTTGAAAATCATACTGCATATCTCCAATCTGATGCTTTAAAAGATGTTGAAATTGATCTTTAACTTGAATTACAGGTTGAAGCTTTAATAAATGCAGATTTCATCTTTGCTTTGTAAATTGCAGATTGTAGCTTTTTAATTGAACACGGATTTGATCCTCATTTGAATTTGCAGAATTTACTCTCAGGTTTGTTTTTGCTTTTGATTAAATTCAGATTTTATCTTTGGTTGTGGTTTTGATTTCAAATTTGAGAAAGTAAATTTTTGGTTTTAGTTAAGAAAAATAAACAAAGAAAAAGATTAAATTTGCTTTGAAACAGAATAAAATTTTATTAGCTTTGAAAAAATAAATCTTATCAATTTTTAAATTGGTAGAAATATATTGATCATAATTACCAGATCAAATATTTATTAACCTTTAAAAGATTAAATTTACCAATTCAAATTAAAATTATAAAGAAAAACCATCAAACCAAATTAATTATTAATATAGATTATTAAATTGATATTGCCTAAAATCCCGGGTCGTTACAATCCTCCCACCTTAAAAGAATTTCATCCCCGAAATTTAAAAGCAAAGGTAATTTAATAACCCAGCAAAGATTTTCATTTCAAACAGCAAAGCATACCTAACATCCAGTTACTAACAACCATAGCAATCAATCAAACAATCAAACCTAACTAATTATCCAAACACAAATCAAAATAAATCTTCTAGTACTATCTAGAGTTTACCAAGTATAAATCACTGGGAGACTCGCTCTACAAAAGCTAAACAAACTACACCACCATAATCCAGAGCTCCTCTCATCTCTAGGTTCATCAATCTGAACAGAATATCAGACTATACTCAAGTCTAGCACAACTTCCAAATCCAACTGAACTGTAGATTCTACAACCAACGATGAATCATACACGTACTCCCTCAGAGATACATGAAATACAATGAATCACAGTTATCCAAACTGGCAATTCAATCTTATCCAATTACTACTCTCTTAACCAAAGAAATCTTAACAACAACGAAGTCTCCAACTTTGAATTCCAAACTCCTTATCTCATATCTGCATCACCCAACAGACAATCCTGGGCTTCCAATCTTCTTCCTGATCAGCTCAACCTATGCTGATGCTTCCAAAAACAACTAGACCAAAGCAAACCAGTCTTTGGATCATACCCAACAGAAAAGTCTTCCAAGATCCGTCGAAACCCAGAACACAAGCTCTACTCCTCGAGAAATAGCAAACTAAACTTGCTTCGTTCCTTACACCGCTGCAACCTCGCTTCCGCTGCACAACTCTGATTCTGAAATAGATGAGAATACTGCTGATGAACACGAGTACAAACTTATCCAATATACCTGGTGTTATCCCGCTTTTTGGCAAAGCCGTGATACCGAAAGATTGGTCGAAAACAAGAGACAGTTCGTCTCAGAGATTGGTTGCATTCCACTTCGCTATGGACATCGATGAATTTTGCCCGAGTCCGTATCGGGCCACAATTGACAAGACATGACAAGCAAAGCCGCGGGAGCCAACGTTTCAAGTTTCATGTCAATCCGAGTTCATACACGCAAGATATGATCGATTCAAGATGGAGGAGATAGCCCTTGTTCGAATCCATAAGATGTACCCTAGTTCGAATCCATGGCCAGAAATCATGTTCGCATCCATTGGTTCGTACCCATCTACTTCGAATCCATCAAGTTTGGAAGCCCTTCGAATCCATAAGCCCATTAACTTCCTTCGAATCCATCAGGTGGCCAGGCTTCATACCCATCCCATTACCTTCCTTCGAATCCATCGCTGTAACACATGATGGAAACCATCATGTTCACCCTGCTTCGAATCCATAGATGTTTCTAACCTTCGAATCCATGAAGACACCTCTCTTCGAATCCAACCAGTGTTGTCGTTTCGTATCGATCGGCTGAAGTGAGATATGATCGATAAGAACGAGTCTCGGTTCGAATCCATGCATAAGTAAAGCCTTTGAATCGATTAGGTCAAAGCGGAAAAATTCAAGCGACGACTCCATCAACTCGGCGAAAAATGTGGATCGACTCGAAGAATGCGCGCCACATCAACCTACTAGCGCGTGCTTGGATCGATTCGAATCAATCGATTCGAATTTATCGATTCGAACGGAGCGAAAAGTCCAGGAAACGCTAATTCGAATCGATGATATCTCGCGATCTCCAAGTCCAAATGTTATGGAATTTTCACAAGAGCTTGTATACATGTTGAAGAATGTCCACGCCAAGTTTCGCCTCGATTGGATGAATTCTTGATCGATTCGAACGTACTTCGAATCGATCCCGAAGTGGGCCCAAATTCCCTGAGGTTGGGCTCGTGGGCCCCCTCACGTGCCAGAAGTGGTCTCCCTAAATTTAGGCGAAATATCAGCCTCCTACATCTATAAATAGAGCCGCAGGTCATTCAGAAAAGAGGATCGGAATTCTGAAGCGCCAAGACTCTGCCAAATTCAATTCTACACCTTATCATCACGGTTGCATTCAAGTTTCAGAGCTATAATCCATTGTAACTTGTTGTAACCACTGTAATCATCAAGAGAATAATCAATAATGATAGAAAACTTCAAAGTGGACGTAGGCAAGATCGTCGAACCACTATAAATCCTGTGTTTGTGATTGTTATTTGTGAATTATTGCGATTGTTATTGCTTAGATCTGAATTCTATATTGATTGCCGCTGATTGGTTCTCATAAACGGGTGCTTTCACGACTATTGGGTGTTTGTGGTCAATTTTGACGTAAACATTTTGGTGCTTTCACTGAGAGAAGCTGATTCAGGATAATTTGAATTTGAAGACTTAAGAATTTAGATCTAAGAACCATGACGAGACAAACAAGTAAGAAACAAAGGCCAGAGAGAAGTGAACACCAAGGAAGTCAAGAGGCTTTTTCAGGAGCGAATCAAGCATCGGTCTTCATCACTAGGGACGAGATGGAGACAATGATGAAGAAACAAGAGGAGATGATCCAGAGTTTATTTCAGCAGATAGGACAACTTGGAGCACAGAATAGAGAAGCTGATGGAGTTCAGAATGGAGTAGGACCATCCGGCATAGCACCTGAACTAAGGGGCACGCACATGGAGAATTTCGATCCAATCTCGGAGAGAGAGAGAGGGGTACATCTACACAACCTGGGAGTAGCAGAGGAGTGAATGCTCAGTTAAGAGGGCAGACCCGGAGTTCCCTCGTGAACTCGGGGGGCAAGTCGAAAGTAATGAACGAAGATTGCATCTCGGAGACAATGACAGGTTGGCGGAGATGGTTAGAAGAGCTATGAGAGGCGGTTTGATAAACAAAGATTTCGAGGATGTTAATAGGAGTACTTTTACTCCAGCAATCAGACGAGCTAGGAACCCACCGGATTTCAAGTTACCATCATTGGACATGTATGACGGGAGAATAGACTCCACGGTTCACCTAACAAAGTATATGAGGCATATGGAAGTGCTGGGGGCATCAGAGGAGGTTATGGCCCGGTGCTTTCCATTGTATTTGGCGGATATTGCAGCATTGTGGTTTAGACAATTGGAGAATGGATCCATCGGAACATGGAATGGTTTAATTGAGAGATTTATGAGGCAATTCAGGGTTCACATTACAAGACCCTAGAATGTGATGACTTTGGCAACCCTAAAGCAGAAAGCCGGAGAGACCCTGAGGAGTTATCTAGCGCGATTCAATGCAGCAGCAGCTTCAGTGGATCGAGCAGATCCATCTATGGTGGTGATGGCAGCTGTGTCCGGAGTAGCTGACGGCACAGAGTTCAAAAATTCATTGACTAAAGATCCACCCGTGGATCTAGAGGAATTCTACAACGAGGCAGAAAAGTTTTTACGATTAGAGGATGCGAAGGCAGAAAGAGAAGAAGGAGAGGGAATAGAAGTTTATGTGCTTAAAGACAAAAAGCCTTTCGAAAAGGACTCAGGCAAGGATAAAGGAAAACGAAAGGATGAGGATTATAATGACAAGCGACAACGGAGGGAGCCGCGATTCACCACTTACGCCGAGCTGAATGAGAGTCTGGAGCGAATTTATCAGGATACCAAAGAGCAGGTTACGTATCGGAGACCGATGCGAAGGGATCCAACTTCTGACGAAAGAAGATCAGATAAGTTTTGTGTATTTCATGAATTAAATGGTCATAACACTAATGATTGTAGGCATCTGAAGGACGAGGTGGAAGGGCATATCAGGAACGGTATGCTCCTTCAGTATGTGAGGAGACGAGCCCAAGCGGTAGAGCCAGAGCGGCCACCGTCTACATCAGCCAGGGGTGGCCCTGAACCGGGACACCGTTTGATCATCAGTTGATTGAAATAACGATGGACAGGTCGCAAGCTTCCACTAACACAATTAAATCATTTGCACATGTACGAGATCGCGAACGTTCTCCAGGCATGCTCTGAATGATCATTGATTGTTTCGTAGTGGGAACTTACACTTTGACATCTTTGCTTTGCTTTTGTTTCATGTTGATTTGGACATTTGAACTTGGTTTGTTTGGACATTTCTATTTTAAAACTCATCTGTTGAATAGATATTTGATTCTGATAATTCTGAAATGGCTAAGCTACTTACACATGTACGGGGTCGCGAACGGTCCTTAGGCATGCTCTGTGATGGCGATAAACCGCCCTGACAAACGATTCAGGGACCCACGCGAACGTGAGCCTGGTATTGATAATACCAAGCCCTCCCGGGCACACAACTCGCCTCGAACGGCACCCAACTTCGAACAGTCACAACTCGCCATGAATGGCACCCGACCTCGAACGGTCACAAAAACACCTCGAACGGCACACGATCGCGAACGGTCACAACTTGCCTCGAACAGGCACAACTCGCCTCGAACAGGCACGACTCGCCCCGAACGGCCCAACTCATCTCACCTCAAATGGCTCGATCGTGAACGGTCGTCATTTGAGGTCCGCCACTTAACCACGCATAGTCGCACTTCACCTCAAATGGCTCGATCCCGAACGATCGTCATTTGAAGTCAGGCGCTTGAAAATGAACGGTCGCACTTCATCTCAAATATCTTGACCCTGAACGGCCATTATTTGAGGACACATAAAACTATAACTTCCTTTGCATGACATCAACAGGATATGAACGTCCAGCTCATGGCATTACAAAACACGCCTTCCTAACGCAAGGCATATTTTGGAGGGCAAATGTTATCCCGCTTTTTGGCAAAGCCGTGATACCGAAAGATTGGTCGAAAACAAGAGACAGTTCGTCTCAGAGATTGGTTGCATTCCACTTCGCTATGGATATCGATGAATTTTTCCCGAGTCCGGATCGGGCCACAATTGACAAGACATGACAAGCAAAGCCGCGGGAGCCAACATTTCAAGTTTCAAGTCAATCCGAGTTCATACACGCAAGATATGATCGATTCAAGATGGAGGAGATAGCCCTTGTTCGAATCCATAAGATGTACCCTAGTTCGAATCCATGGCCAGAAATCATGTTCGCATCCATTGGTTCGTACCCATCTACTTCGAATCCATCAAGTTTGGAAGCCCTTCGAATCCATAAGCCCATTACCTTCCTTCGAATCCATCAGGTGGCCAGGCTTCGTACCCATCCCATTACCTTCCTTCGAATCCATCGCTGTAACACATGATGGAATCCATCATGTTCCCCCTGCTTCGAATCCATAGATGTTGCTAACCTTCGAATCCATGAAGGCACCTCTCTTCGAATCCAACCAGTGTTGTCGTTTCGTATCGATCAGCTGAAGTGAGATATGATCAATAAGAACGAGTCTCAGTTCGAATCCATGCATAAGTAAAGCCTTCGATTCGATTAAGTCAAAGCGGCGAAATTCAAGCGACGACTCCATCAACTCGGCGAAAAATGTGGATCGACTCGAAGAATGCGCGCCACGTTAACCTATAGCGCGTGCTTGGATCGATTCGAATCAATCGATTCGAATTGATCGATTCGAACGGAGCGAAAAGTCCAGGAAACGCTAATTCGAATCGATGATATCTCGCGATCTGCAAGTCCAAATGTTATGAAATTTTCACAGGAGCTTATATACATGTTGAAGAATGTCCACGCCAAGTTTTGCCTTGATTGGATGAATTCTTGATCGATTCAAACGTACTTCGAATCGATCCCAAAGTGGGCCCAAATTCCCTGAGGTTGGGCTCGTGGGCCCCTCACGTGCCAGAAGTGGTCTCCCTAAATTTGGGCGAAATATCAGCCTCCTACATCTATAAATAGAGCCTCGGGTCATTCAGAAAAGAGGATCGGAATTCTGAAGCGCCAAGACTCTACCAGATTCAATTCTACACCTTATCATCGCGGTTGCATTCAAGTTTCAGAGCTATAATCCATTGTAACTTGTTGTAACCACTGTAATCATCAAGAGAATAATCAACAAAGATAGAAAACTTCAAAGTGGACGTAGGAAAGATCGCCGAACCACTATAAATCCTGTGTTTGTGATTGTTATTTGTGAATTATTGCGATTGTTATTGCTTAGATCTGAATTCTATATTGATTGTCGCTGATTGGTGCTCATAAACGGGTGCTTTCACGACTATTGGATGTTTGTGGTCAATTTTGACGCAAACATCTGGGAAACTTTGTTCATCAAATCCATAAAATCTTGCGACCCATCTGACTCAGTCACAAATCCTTATAACGGAATCTAACTCAAAACTAGATCTGATCAATCCAAATTCCAAAAAATTTCAGAGCTGCTACACCAACTCTTCTTTCTCCAAGAACCATCCTACTACCAGGCTAACCACCAATATTGCTTCTGGAATCAAAACAATATGGAACTCAACTCCATATGCAGATAAACTTCTAATTACATCAGTAGCTCCTACTTCCACATAGTACCCTCAGTCTCAAACAAAAGATTGCCCAAGAAAAATTCCCAAGCTAATCGCAAGTCACTTTTGCGATCCTACCTAATTCGAATTCCAAAGAAACTGTCCTCTCTTTACCAATTAGAACAGCCTTAAGCTTCTCCAAACAAGGTTAACTCTTCAAGAAAGCTTTCACCAACTGCCCAGACTGCTGAAGAAGAACCACAAAAAATTCCTGAACCATCGGAGAAACAAGCCACACTGCTGCTTCCAAACTCTACCTCAATGGTACTGCAAGGCTAAAAGACCTTCTCGACAACACACTGAACACTTCGAGCTGAACTGCTACCACAGCTAACCAAAGACTTCTAATACGAAGGCTCTTCGAACCCCAAAACCATCAACAAACTACACAAGAGACCTCCGAGAAGGCAGACATCCCAAAAGAAACTCAGGCTCCAAACCAAGCATCAACATCTCACTCTCCTTAAGGGATGACAAATGAGACCATGCCGAAGCGAAACAACTTATAGACCTTAGTCTCATATTCCAAAACGGCCAACCTCTTTACAAGAGATCCAGACAACTTCTACACAGACAAGTCTTCCTACGGTAGGTAAAAACTGCTTCTTAACCACTTCTAAAACTGCTTCAAAAGAAAACATCTTCCGAATTATCCATGGATACCACATCTCATCACGCAGTTATCAAGATATCATCACTTACTTCTGCACTTCCAACAGATCCAAACTTATACTTCAAAGACAAACTCCGAATCATTAAAATATTTCCTACGGATATCAGAGAAATCCTTACTTCAAGCTACAAAACTCACTTGAGACGGTATTAGGTCTACAGTCTCGAAAAATATACTTCCACCTCAAACATATGGACCTCTTCCATTAGTGGTAGTCGTGTTACTCACACACACCACTACTCCATCTACCTCTAAAACTTATGTTGGAAAATCCGAACAGATAACCCAACAGATCAGGTAGAATATATATATATATATATATATATATATAGTTATATATAGTTATATATAAAAATACAAGTACGCTCTCTCAAGAAAGACACCACTCCATAGCTTAGGTATTCGCTCAACCTAATGCTCTGATACCAAATCTAACGACCCATCTTCCTATCTCCAGGAAGACGCGTCACCAATGAAGAAAGAAAGGGATAGAAGAAGAAAAGAAGATAGACAACAACATCAGAGAACTCATAGCGGAACGAATGAAATATAATATATCACATAAAATATTACATAGTACCATATTACGTCAGAGTACACCACTTATACAACACATATTGGACAGTAAAAAACATCTGTCTAACTATACAACTCAAGAAATCACAAGATATAGATACAATACAAACACAGCGGAACCATAATATATCTACACGATGAAGCCTCCTGCTCCAAAACTCCTCCAGAATTCGTCAAGCTAACCTGAATCACTTGACTACTGATACATAATATGATTACCCAAGAGTTTAATAAAACAGAAAATAAACGCTCGGTCAGACAGGGGTCTGGTGTGAGTAAACGGGTTAAAATTGATTAACTTTAGAAAAACCTTTAGAAAGAAAAGGTATCACGTAAGACTTCCCACACATAAACATGGAAAAGTTTTTACCTTACGCTAACCAAAACATTTGATAGGAAATCCAGTGATATTATAATAGTGTCTAGGGTTTTCCAGAGAAAATACAGAAACAGCTGGAATGCTTACATCTCACATTCCAACATAGTTGGACACAATCAAAACCGTACAGATACTTATTGGATTTTGGATTCCATCAATGGTAGGGCTACCGGGGTACCGCCTGTCACAGTACGTAGCCTAGATCAACGTACTGAGGAGCCACCCTAACTCCCCTACAACACAAGGCCGGGACCATTCCTTACTGAATAGTCTTGAACAAGACAACCCCGCAGTTGGCCGCGACCCAACTGCCCACACAGCCGAATAAAAAGGACTTCTAGACAATGGAAAATATTGTCCTGAAATGGGCATGACCCACCTAGCCTTACTGCACCTCCCCTATTTTAGCCATTCCCGGGTTGATGAGGCTTGAGGCTGCTATTACCTTTATAGGACACATCTCTTAGAATGATCATCGTCCGCCTGACGATGTGCTGAAAGCATTCAATCCATACAAGTTCGTTCCGGGTTCGAACGAAACCGAAGGCACTATCTCGTTGCACACATTTTGGAATCACCCTCAAAGTCAATGACCATAGCCCTTACACTCTAAATCACCATCTCGAACCTATAAGTACTATTCCGTCAAACTCATTACGGAATCACCCACAGAGTTGTACTGACGTATCGTTCTTACACCTCGAGTCTTCACTTGCTCCACTTGGATTCACGACCTAACGTTTAATTGGAATCGATGTGGTTTTCGGATCCCAAATATGGAAACCCGATCCCAGTCTCACCGAATCCAAATGCCAATTTAAATGTCCAAGTTGTTTAAAGAGTTTAAAAACAGTTTAAACTTATATTCAGGATGATATAAATAGATAGATGAATCACATTATCACAATAGATAATTCATATCAAACATTCATCTAACAAAGCAGTATGTCACATATCATAGATATCCAAATCATGCAGTATTAACCAATCACCCAATATCAATCATCCAGTATCGATCAATCATCTAACATCATTCAACACCCAATATCAGTCATCCAGTGTTAATCAATCAATAACAATTAATCATCCATAGGCAGAATTTATTAACTCTTAACTAATTGGATTGCCTAAATCCTTCTTCATTAATTTATTCCAAATAAATAAATTAATCATCTCTTAATGATCTTCCTTAATTAATCTTCCTTGATTAATTATCCTTTAATTACATTCAAATAATTATCCTTAACCATATACAGTAATTAACCTTTACTTACTATCATTAATTAAAATAATTAATGATCCTTCATTTGCTTCCACTAATTAATTAACTATAATTAATTACATTAAACCTCGATTAATTACAATTAATTAATCACACTTAAATTAGTCATTTTATTTAATCAACCTTGATTAACTCATTAATTATATTAACTAATGATCCTCATTAATTTATAATTCTTTTAATTAATTAAATAATTATCTTGTAATTGATCATCTTATTAATCATAAACAGTAATTAACAACCTATAATTACTTATCTTAATTAATTAAGTTCTTAATTAATTATATTAACCTTGATTAATTAATCTAATTAATTAATCTTTAATTACTTCATTAAGTAATTATTATTCAATTACATTGACAAATAATCCTTAATTTATTACTTTATTAATTAATTACATTTTTAATTAATTACACTTAGTAATTAATCTTAAATTAATCATATTCATTAATTAACTAATCACATTAATTAACTAAAATTAACTAAGTAATTAACTCTTAATTACTTACATAAGTAATTATCTTCTAAATACTTTCATTAGTTAATTACTTTCTTAATTAATTACCTTAAAAAGTAATTAATTCCATCATTAAATAATTCTTAATTCTTAAATTAATTAATCATTCCATAATTAATTAACTTCAAATTAATTATATTAATCAATCCTAGATTAATAACATCATGTGATTATCCATTAATTACTCCCATGAGTAATTTCCCACTAATTACTTCCATAAGTAATTGCTTCCATTCTTAATTACATTCAATAATTAACCATTAATTACTTCATTAAGTAATTACACTTAATTAATTCATAATTAAGTGATTATTAAAAATTAAATAAACAATTAACTAATTATTTTAAAATTAATTAAATAATCAATTAATTAACTTCTTATATTTTAAAATCCTTAATTAATTAAGAAAAGCATTTATCTTAATTAAACTCTTTACTTATTAACAAATCATATTAATTAAGTATTCATAAGTTTATAACAAAATAATTTAACCATATTTATCTTAATAAATAAATTATTTGAAATAAGTCAAATTTCTATAACTTAAAACAAATTATTTTATTTAGTTTTCAAAATTATAATAGTAACCTTACTTGAAAATAAAGTATTTAGAAATCAATTCCAAATGTAAAATACTTTAAATTATCTAACTTTAAACATATACATTTGCAATATAAATTAGAAAACTTTGTTATTTAACCTTACCTTAAGATTCACTAAAACTTTGATCAATCCTTTAATTTGGAAACACATCTTTTAAATCAAAAGTTATAAAATTCAGTTAAGTTAATTATTTCCAAAACAAATTATTTTAACAAATTTTAAACTTAAAAATGAATTCAATCAATACCTTTTTTAAAATATGATTAACTTTAACTTACAAACAACAAGTTTTAACTTGAAAGTTTATTTCCTTATAAACTTGTTTATAATTTTAAAAGCTTGATCTCAACAACAAGTTAATTTTGCAACATATCATTATACAGTAACCCGAACCCACAACAAAATTCACGAGTCAATCACCTTAACGACTCGAGAAAACACTCAAACAACTCGCCTACCCTGAAGCGACCCAGCCCTCAACCACTTCGAGTCGATTCCTAAATACACGAGACAGCCCCCTAAGACAAACCATGCTACACCTACTTCCAGTCTTCACCATGAATAACTCGAGTGCTAATCCAAGAGAAACTCATCTTCCCAGTTCAAACATTTCAGTGCACAGCATATACCCACATGCACGTATACCAACGCCGCCGACCCACCCAGGTCGTCGCGACCACCAACGACTGTAACGACCCAGAATTTTTAGAAATTAAAATTTGAATATTTAATTTATTTTAAATATTAATAAGTGAATTTATAAGTCAAATAAATTTTTATTTGTATTTTTGGAATTTAATTGGATAATTAAATCGATAATTTAATACGTTAAATTATGGAAATAATTGAAAATATAGTTAAATATGATTGAAAATGATTTGTAAAATTTTATTTTATCATATGGGAGTTAGAACGATATTTTAGAACTTTTAAAATCGAATTAAAAGTTAATTTGTGAAAATTGAATATTTTAATATTTAAATCGACTAGTAAAAATAGTCAATTTTTGAACAGTCTCAGAATTGAACGAAACCAGTTTCATTGGATCCGTAATAGTTAGTTATTACCGGATTTCAATTTTCGTGTCAATCGGAGTTATCGTTTGATCGTGGCAGCTCGAAACGCATCGATTTATTTTTAATTTAAATTTGGCGAGTGAAAATAGCCATTTTTCAAAAAGTATCGGATTTCGACGAAACCAGTTTCATCGGATCCGTAATGTGATATTATTGTAACGTTTCAAATTTCAAGTCAATTGGATTTACCGTTTGTCCGGTACGAATTAAAACGCCTAGAAATCGACTTAAATCGGTTTAATTTAAATTGAGCGTTTACAGCCATAACTCGCACATACTTCCGAATTAGCTTCCGAAACCTGTTCCATTGTGTCCGGAACGCGGGATAAACCCTAGAAACGCTGGTTACGGCGCGTAAATCGGAGTTCAGAATTTTCGGGATGAATAGTGTCGCTCGTTCCTTATAAATAGCCCTACCCCTTCACAAAAAAATAAAAAAAAAAGATAAAAACCCTAATTTTAACCTAGCCGGCCCTAGAAACTGAACGGCCAGAAAATCATCAACTTCTCCTCCTCTTTTCTCTTCATACATCAATCGATTCACGAAATTATCAACTACAAATGTGACGCCCCACCTCTATACCCACGCTAGCCAAGAACACTACGGTGTAGTGCTGTCAACTAGCGCGGAGAATAAGGCTGTTGAGGAGCGACCATCCGTGTAATTTCTTATCACACGGTGGCTATAAAATAATCTTCGGAAACAAATATAGAAGTAAGCATAACATGCGAATCAATCACAGATATCCATATCACAAAGGCGGAAGGAGATATGAATATATATCACATAAAAGTGTACATCAGAGTAGTGGTCTAAAAAGATCCACGATAATACAAAAGAATAGCAACGCGTGCTATACAAAAGAATACAACTATGAGTCTATATCTCAAGTGTAAACAACAAAAGCTGCTAATCTAAACAAGTAGCCAAAAGTCTGAGTAGTGAATCACTGGGGGAGGAGTCAAGCAGTAGCACCTGTAACATCTCGGTCTGACCCGAGTATTATTTATAAGAAAATAATAATCGGATCAGTCTAGCTATAAATATCAGATGGCATGATATAAAATAAAAGATATGGCATAAACATAAAATATCCATACTGACATACTACTATAAGTATGCAAATAATGATTAACAGGAGATCAACCGGTAAGAGATAAATCAATATCACAAGAATCTTCTCAAAGATCCAAAGAGGGCATCATACCCTAAACTTGTACTCATGACAAGTCAAAGAGATAAATTCCAGAAATCAACACAAGAAATCCAGAAATCATAAAAAAGGGAAAGAGGCCTATCACATGACGGTCCGAAGACCATGGGGAGCTACCCCATATGGATGAGTCTGAGTCACCCGAATGAGGTCAAGGCTAACCAAAAAGCAAAAAGGTATGTGTGAGTGGAATCACACAAGTGGTGTCTAGCCTAACCTTGCAATGAAAGAGACATCGCGCAATTGCTAGTCTAATTCATAAAGCGATCATCAAGATCAACGAGAAGTGTCAATTACACTAAGCTAGTAAATATAGAAGTTTAGCTTCATGTCCCATAACCACTTGCTTAACTTAAATATTTACGAACAAACTGTAAATCTTCACTAATAAAATTGTCACAAGAGGTTCAATCGAACAAGTCCAAGAATTAACCGACGAAGTGAACGCAAGCGTTTCATACCACTTGTTTTACTAAGTCGTTTAATTAGATTTCTCATCCGAGTGAGGTAAAGGCTTGTATATACTAATAGATTGGAAAACGGTTTAAGAAAAGAGCTTTGTTATTAAAAATAGAGTTGAAATCATTTTGTTGAAAGAGTTTTGATATTTACTACTAGTTTTGAAACCTTTATATTTTAAAGTGACAAATCACGGAAGCGATTGTAGAAACAATCAATCACAAAGGTCACATTCGAAGATGTGATAAAAATCCAAGGAAATCAGCTCAGCAAGTTCTGTTGTATATTTTTCAGATAAGATCCCCTACGGAGGGGGGGTCCGGGGGGGTGGCAACCCCCCAAGGTGGGGGTGCGGGGGCAACGCCACCGCTTACGGGGTTCGACCTGCCCGGTCAGGTCGCGGGGGTCCAGGGGGCAGCGCCCCGACCAAAACGGTACGACCTAAGTGAAGACAAGCAGCCTACGACCTAAAGCAAAATGAGGTCTAACGACCTAAGGGTTCATGCGACCTAACACAATGGCCGAGCGACCTAAAGGAGACGCGACCTAAAAGAGGCGCGACCTAAAGGAGACGCGACCTAAAAGAGGCGCGACCTAAAGGAGACGCGACCTAAATTAGGCGCGACCTAAAGGAGACGCGACCTAAAAGAGGCGCGAGCTAAAGGAGACGCGACCTAAAAGATCGCGACCTAGTGACCTAACGGTTTAAGGGTCTTGCGACCTAACTGGAAACAAGGTCCAAACGACCTAACGACTTAAAGTGAAACGTGGTTGAGCGATATAAGGTCGGAGACGACCTACGACTTAACTCCGTGTGAGCGACCTACGACCTATGGTTGCTACGACCTAACGAGTTCCAATAGTGAAGGCTTAAGGTCTAACGACCTAAGGGGTACGACCTAAGGTCTTACGACCTAAGGTGTTGAGGTTGGACGACCTAACTAAATTGCATAGGCCATACGAGCTAAGGCCTAACGACCTAACTCCGAACGAGCTATACGCGAGTGACCTAGGGTGCTAACTCGCAAACGACCTAACGTTAACTCGCGAACGACCTAACTCCAGACGCGCCTTTTCAACGCGTGCGAGCTGAAGACCTGCCGACCTACGACCTAACTCCAAGCGACCTAAGGCCTAACGACCTATAGTGGACGAATGGGCTAAGGCCAGAAAGGACCCAAATGAAGGTGACGACTTTTCCACGCGAACGACCTATAGATGCTGGGCGACCTAAGGGGGACAGAGCGACCTAAGCCAGAAATTCACCCCAAAACACTAAAAAGTGGAGTTTTTCGCCAATCCAATCCAAACCAAATGCAAATGTGCATGCAAACATGATAGGGATGCATTTCCAATAGCCCAAGATAGATATAGACTAGAATTGTGAGATAAAAATCTCACCTTTGCTCCAAAACCCAATGAAAATGAAGAACAAAGCTTGAAGGCAAATGGAGAAGCAACCACAAGCTTGAATCCGATGTCTTCTTCTTGAATTTGGAGTTGAATGTTGGAGTTGCAATAAAACAAAGACTTTGGAGTTTTAATTTCTCATTCCATTCACCATTTTTGTTGAAGCTTTAGTGTTAGGAAATGAAATGAAGCAATGAAGAAGAAGGGGGGTGGAACTTGGGCCTAATGGGCTAAAAGTCCAAACCAAAGGCTCGAGTGAAAAAGTGGTGAAATTCCACTAACCCCAAACATATCAATGTTTATACTTAGAAGATTGCAATCGACATTTCGAACTCAATAGAAGTGGTCTCGAGTCCTAATTTGACCGTTTGCAAAAAGTAGCTTCGGACCAAAATCCGATTAACGATAAAATATTTAAATAAAATATTTAAATATAAAAATCGATAAATATGCGGGTTGTTACAACAAAGTTATAAAGCACATCAAGATCTACAAGATCAACGGCTATGATTTGAAACGGAGCTGTAGATCGATGGAAAATTGCGTTCAAAGACCCTAGAGTCGGCCTCGTGATGCGTGCTACAGTGGTGGCTGAGCTCCACCAGGGTTGGGCCGATCATAGGGGGGTTCGAGAGCTTCGTTATGGCGGGGTTGTGATCGAGTATAGGCGAGTGATTGAGGCGTAAATTTAAACCCTAGCTAGCTATAATGGGTTCGGCCTCAATATGTACAACCTGTAGAAGTTGCATGCAAATGAGAAGAAGAGGAGGATGTTGGGGACGGCTAGGATGGAAGGAAAGGGGATCTAAGGGCTGTGAGGATATAGGTTATAAAAATTATTAAGTTAGTTGTAAATTTATAAGTATATAAATCATGTAACTTCAAAAATTCATATCTTTTTCATACGAGGTCGAAAAATTGCGAAACCAGTTGCGTTGGAATCGTATGGACGAGCACTACGCGATGGAGTTGGTTTGGAGTCGTTTGGAGTTAGTGAGAATTTTGGGTAAAATTAAACGTCCGTTTAATTTTATTCGAAATAAATCGCTAAAACGGAAATTAAAACCAAGGTGAGAATTTCTCACTCAATCGAATCAGTTTCGATTTTATTTTAAATAGTTAGATTTAAAATATTTGAATGCATGTTTGAATGTTGATTAATATCTATTGATTGTTAAAATAGACATTATACGCCGTTAGTAAGCGGATGTTATTTATTAAAAACATATACCGCGAATATTTCATAAACAGTGAAATTGGTATTATATATAATAGCAATATGTATATATATTGGCATATGTATATATTGGAGTTGATTGATTTCCCGCATTTATTTGTTTAGCGGATGAGACCCTATTACGCCGTTATTAAGCGGATAATATTTAATAAGAACATGTACCGCGATAATTTCGTACTGGAGCGAAATTGGTATTGTGCTAATGTTTGTGGATGCAGGAAAGCAGGTTGGAGGGATCCAACTGGATTCCTCAACAGTTTTTATTTGATTTCAGATATTTTGATATTTGATGGATTTTCATATTGATATATGATATCGATGTAGTCGTGATTGACTATTTGGTGTGTAGCATCATTGGACCCAGATTTTAGGATTTTTAAAATGATTTTAAAGTGATTTTTGAAAATAAACTATTTTTGGAAATTTATTTATTTTAAATAAATAAACGTTATACTTTTAAAAGTTATAAAATTATGTTTTTGAGAAATATAGTTAAAAACTGATTTTTGAGAATATGATGCTATTGAGTTTATAAAATAGTTAAATCGAGATATTTTAGAATTATTGTGAAGAGTTTAAATATAGGATTTATGAAATTTAATTATTTTATGAATCAAAATGGTGAAATAATAAAGGAGATTTAAGACGTTTTAAAAGAATAATATAAATTGAATTATATTTAGAGATTTATAAATGGATATTTATAAATTGAAATATTGAAATTATAAAATGAGTTTTTATAAGTGTTTGAATGAAGTGAAAATGAATTTCATAAATGAATGAAATTTATGGAATTATAAATTTGGTGAAGTTATAAATGAAATTTATAAACAGTAGGTTTATAAAATTTATAAAGTTATTGAAAGAATGAATTTTGGATAAATAATTGAATCTTATAAGTTATAAGATTTATAATTATGAAGTTAAAAGGATGATTTTTGTAAAGTAATTGTTTTATAAGTATTTAACTTATAATATGAACTTTTAGTTTATAATTGAGTTATAAACTGGAATAGGTTAATAAAAGAATTTATAAAAAGGAAGTTTTTATAAATAAATAGAAATGGAATTTATAAACGTTATTTATAAATTCGCAAACAACTTATTTTGATAAGTTAATTGTTGAAACTTATTAATGGAGTTATATTCACCTTTTTGACTGTGAATAATCCTTTGAAATAAAAGGCATAGAATTGATGAAATTTGTTAACGTAGTATATTCACGTTTTTGAATAGTGAATAAGATGTTAAAGAAATTGTTTTGAATGTGATATTTGAAATAGAATTAAAACGATCTAACGATGTTTTAAAATGTGTTGAGATTCGAAACCATAGATTTCAACATTTATTGTTGAAATAGACGTTTTCGAGAAATAGAAGGAAATAGTGGACTATAACACTGTTGTTATAGTAAATGATTTCCGAAAGGAAAAGTTTTGTATAGTATTGGGATTTATATATCTATTTTAATTTCGAATCCCTATACTAGTGAATTTGGGTTGTCGTAACGATGTTTTACGTAACATTCGTTTTGGCCCAAATAAATATGTTTAAGAGAATGATTTCCTTAATAGAATGAAATATATACTTAATCTCGATTTAAGTATATTGAATATTTTCTAAGTGTTGAAAATAAAAAGATTTGTGAATTACTTATTTTTAATAAGTATGGAATTGTTTTCCAATATGAAGTGAATAATTAGAATTTATCTTTTTGAAGATAAATTGAAAATGGATAATTGAAATCGTATATGCATGAATATTTGAGGATATAAATTCATTATGGAATTTATAAATGAAAAGTGGAATTGGTTTAGAAAAATAAATATTGATTTATTTTTGAAGTGTTGAAATTATATATCTTGTAAAGATATTTTGGAAAGTAAATAATTTGGAAAATTATTTGGAATCTGGTGATGTGTGCATATCCATTGATAGTTCAATAACCGACTATCAATATTTCCCTTTGAATGGGTATTTGATGTGAATTGTTTGAATGTGAATGCTACACTTATTTTTTGAATAAGCGCTCACTATTCGGGTTAACCGGGAAAGGACCATGGGGTCGTATAACCCATTCCGAATATGTGATACGTCGTTGTGAATTGCATTGAAGATCGGTGTTGAAGACCCGGTATTTGCGAGAGCGATAGGATGACCTATCGATTGTCTCTGCACTGAGTTGCAACGGTATAGAGACTCCCTAAGTGATGGGAAATCCGATCAGGATTGTGAATATCCGGATTGCAAGGACTTCTTTGTAAGTGCCTTCGGTTTTGTTCGATCCCGGAACAGACTTGTATGGATTGTGTGTCTGACATTACAAGTTGAGATATAAAGCCGATTTCTTTCAAATATATTTCTATTGGTGGCGGAGAATTTATTCTTTTAGCTTAACACCCTTCTCTGAGACGTACGAGCTCAGAGGTTATATGGTTGAAGTCATCAGCGATATATTTCCAATTTGGTAATGTGATATGCTGAGTGATGCTGAAATGATCATTGTGTTGATTATTGTGATAGGATCGTTTATTTGATCGTCTATCTTAGTGATCATTGTGTTGATCATTTGTTGACCCAAAGCATGGCTTTTGTATAAAGTATGTTTTTGTGGACGTGACTTCGTCGAACCTCACACCCCGGAAATGGTCAAAACAGGAAAGATGCAGCAAGGTTATGAGGGGTAGCACCCTTTAGGGTATGTACATTTCCTTCTGGATAGAGGTGGTATCATGGTATGGAGCCCAGATATTTAACCTATGTGGTTACTATGAATTTATTACTTTGTGGTTGTTGGTTTTCGGGATCCCGTGAGAAAGGTCGTTTACGATCGGGGAATGGCGTGCTCGTGTCAGTAGTTACCCAGTTAGGGGTAACCCGGCCTTGTGTTGGCAGAGTTCCGGTTTGGTTCTCGGGGATGTCTTTCCAGAGGCATTCTCATGTGGCAATGGGAAGTTCCTTGGCCTGACCATTTGTTGGAAATCCAAAGAAACAATACGTGACTTGTACGGTTTTAGTTGTAGAACCTGCTATTCACTTATGGTGTCGCAACACTGTTTGGATGGTAGCTATAGTAGGCATACGATAATGGTCGTATGTTGGCTAAGATTTATATTCTACTTTCAAAATAAATTTTTCCTACACTATGCACTAATAATAATATGAAATGTTCTTTTAAATGCGTATCAAGCATCTTTGACTATCATAAGGAGAAATCTCCTCCGATTCTGCGTTTGCATGTGTGTGTGTGCGGGAGGCCTTATGGTAGTCTCATTTTTAAAAGCATTGCGAATTGAATTTAAAAATATTCCTCTATTTTGATTTTAAAGATAAATAAACTGTTTTGAGTTCTCACACCAGTCACATGACTGACTTGGAGTTTATTGTTTTCCTTCCTAAACTCTGGGTGCCCACCAATTTCCACACGGGCAGTTAAGAGTTAGGTATATCAGGATATTCTGGATATTCTGGAGTTGCTGGAGGCAAGCTGGATGGCATGACGTATTACTAGTATATAGTATTTCTTTTTCCGCTGCACTATTTGTTGTTGTTGATGTTGTACACTCTGATGATATGATGTAATGTAATGTGATGTAATGTAATAACTGATAGTTCTTTGTTTAAAGATTATTCATTTATTATTATATGTAGTTCCGCTGCGAATTGTGAGATTCTGATGTTGTTGTGTGTGTTCTATTTCTGTTCCGTCCTGTTTTCTTCTGTTTTTCTTTTTCCTCTCTTCTCTTTTCCTTCTATTTTAAAATTTCCTATCTTCTCTATTTCTTCTATGTTAAAATTCTGTTTTCTTTCTCTATTTTCTCTCTTCTTCTCTCTTTTTCTTTTTCTTTTCTTTTTCTTAAAAACCCTCAGTGTTCGGTTTTCCGTCGTTCGATTACTCGGCAGTCGATAAAGTGAGTATCGATGTTGAATTTTCGGAAGACGAAGAATCGTGTCCTGACAACGACGGTCACAATAACACGCGCGATCACAAATCTAAACCCAGATTCGAGATTTCATCATCGAATCGAATTTTCGATCCCTAGCAGAAAAACTTCATAGCAACACGACACAAAACCCCAACGCCATCGACCATCTCGTCGCCGTTGAACTTTTCCAACTCGACCATCGAAACCCACATCCATAAACTACATTTTCCCCAAACGCGAACAACTCCGGTCCCCTATCCATGTCGCACTAGCCACTACAGTCAAACCGAAACAAGATCATGCTAAAACCCTATTTCATTCAAATTTGAAAAATTCACTCATTAAAACAAATCACTTGCATTTTTCCCTTAATCAATAACCCATAAGCAAGCTATAACCAAAATTTCATCTCGAATCAATGCGTGGATAATCGGCAATTCATAAAAATCCCAATTTCGCATCAACCCAAAATTCTCATTAAATACCCAATTAAAAATTATTAAACGCATGTATAAATTCATGATTTTTCATCACGATTACATGCATGTAATTCGACTTTGAATTTAAGATAGTTGGTTTTTAACAAAAATCTTAGTTTTACTGTTAATCTTTTATTTATACTTATCTGTTATATTAAAAACCATAGAACTATTTTTGTGATCTTCATTCCGCATTCACCAACAAATTTCATTCATGTATTCGAAGCTAATATGGATCAAATTTAGAGATTTGGATTTTTGAAAAAAAACAAAAGTTACAGGTTATATCAACAGAGAACAACATCAACATATAATGTCATATTCACATACATAAATTTGCAATCCAGATAAATTTCTCACTATAGATTTAATTCAATCCAATATCATCACATGCATTTAAGTTAACAAGATTGTTCTGTTTTTAAAATATTTACTCACCTGTTCACATAGGCAGAGCTGTTCTATTTTCTTCCAGGCCTTGAACACTTTAATTTGAAAAATACTTTGATTGCTGTTGAAAATCTTACTGCATGTCTCCATCCTGATGCTTTAAAAGATGTTGAATTTGATCTTTAACTTGAATTGCAGATTGAAGCTTTAATAAATGCAGATTTCATCTATGCTTTGTACATTGCATATTGCAGCTTTTTAACTGAACAAAGATTTGATCCTCATTTGAATTTGCAGAATTTACTCTTAGGTTTTTTTTTTGCTTTTGATTAAATTCAGATTTTATCTTTGCTTTTCGTTTTGATTTCAGAATTGAGAAAGTAAATTTCTGGCTTTAGTAAGAAAAATAAACAAAGAAAAAGTGTTATGTTTTATTAAGATTGAAGAAATTAAATTTTAAATGAAGACACTTGTTAATAAATCTTACACTTGTCACTATGATAGCTTAATTGACTTACATGTGTTTTAGAGATGCCTTAACATGTTTACATTTGTACTTAAGCATTTTTTATAAATTTTTATTTAATTTAAAATGATAATATAACTTACTTATTTAATTTAAAATATAAATAAATACTTACATATGTAAATATAAGTTTACCTTTATAAGAAAATGTTCCGAAACTAATTAAAATATAAATAATTTATTTATACTTATAGTTTAAAAATCAAAAACATTTATATGTATACATTTATAACCATTTTAATTTGAGCATTTTAAAAGAAAACAAAACAAAGCTTGTTTAAATCCTTTTTAAACTATCATATTTTAAAAATAAAAAATCATCTCATATTTTGAAAACAAATGAATTAATCTTTAAATTAACTTTTGAAAAATATTAAGTTTTAAAACAAAGCTTTAAATTACATTTCATTCATATATAAATTATCAATAGATTTAAATTAAATTTCAAAACAATATCAAATTATAACATATACATACATACATACATATTACAATTTAAAAATTCAATCTTTTATTTAAAACAAAAGATTATCCTATCCACAATATATATCAATTATATATATATATATGTATATTATAAACAGAATAAAATTTTATTAGCTTTGAAAAAATAAATCTTATCAATTTTTAAATTGATAGAAAGATATTGATCGAAATTACAAGATTAAATATTTATTAACCTTTAAAAGATTAAATTTACCAATTCAAATTAAAATTATAAAGAAAAATCATCAAACCAAATTAATTATTAATATAGATTATTAAATTGATATTGCCTAAAATCCTAGGTCGTTACATGGTTAATATAAATAGGGTCAAAGAGAAAATATTGATGTGACTGATTTACATAGTTCTCTCGACTTGAGGATATCATGGATCTTCAATATGAAATCTTTGCTTTGATTATATTCAAATCATGAAATGACATTCTATCGAGTGACTATAGTTGGGTCGAGTAGAAGCGTTGGAAGTGAAGCACAATTCAAGAAGGAATTCATCTCATCAGTTATATGTGGTCAGTATCATTGTCAAGTTAAAGTCCAAACCTTTGGCCAAAGCATTTTGTTTCATAAAATTGTTGTTATTTGTTACTACAATGTTAATGCCGAAGGTATACGGCATGTTGATGTTCGTAACTCTGCATCAACAAGCAATGTTGAAAGAATGAAGGTGGTATGCTATCAAAGCCAGTGCTGAAAGCCAAGAAAACCATCGCGTGTCAACAAAAAGTTAAGTGGAAACATCGCATGTCATCAATAAAGTTAAAAATGGGTCAACGTCGAAGATATGCAATGTCGCATCTCATTAATAACATATACAATATCGCATACCATTTATAGAATTAAATGATTAGTGCCAGGAATCTTGTATAGCAGAATAATGCCGGATGGAATCCATGCTGTATACCGTTAATACCATAAGTCATTAGTATTATAAAGGCATCGTCTATGTCACATCTCACCAATGTCGTATACAATCAATGTCGCCATTCAACTATGAAGAAAGAATGGATACCGTAACACATCAATATTACTTTATGTTGACATCACTCATAATTGACACTACCTATATCCAATGTCGCGGGATTAAATGATGCCGTAGGTATTTGTACCGTAAGCTAATGATGTCATAGGGAGATTGATGCAGCAAATGAACAATGCCGCTAATGTAAGATGTTACGGCTATTTGATGTTACCGGTCAATCACGGTGCAGATACAACAATACAAGTTTATCGATGCCAAGAAATATCAATAACCATAAAAGCTATCAAGGCCGATGACGCTACTTCATGACAATGGTGCTCCATATTGATGTTGCTCCATGTCAATTTCGTTTCATACTAATGTCGTTTCAAATTGAAAATTGGCTTCATTATTGGGACGAGGCCGAAGCTTCTGCATCCAATAATGTCAAAGGTCATCATTGGTCAAGGCATAGCGCTATGCGCCATTGACATTACCGACAATCATGCATGACAAAGTCAATCTGTTATGCCACACTTCCACCCCTATAAATATAGACCTAGGGGCATAAAAGATAGAGAGAATCATTCTTGTATCATTTATCACATTTTAAACTTTGTAATCAAAAATTGATTTAGGGTTTTAAGAACCGATTGTAACACTCGAACTTTTGTAAATATGACCTTGTACATTCAACAATTTCATAGTATATGAATACAAAAGACATGAATTGTGGCTTGCTTCCGAGTTCCAAAGCATCTGTGATTCTTACGTCATAACTAACTTCGAATTCTAGAAGCACTCATAACCTGAAGTTTGAAGGCTCTATTTTGAATTATTGACTTTTACATGGAATATGATATGACTTTGACCTTGATACCGAACATGTGGAAGACTTTCATGGATTCAATATGGAGCATATGCCTTCTTAGCAACTTAGCCTAGGATTGCTTTAACAAAACCAAAATCCATTTCTTTACATCTTTAGGGTTAACGAAGAAAATTATTAATGTATTGGCATTAGAAGGAGGGCCCGAACCTCCGACTTCGTTAAACTACCTCGACTAGCATACGTAGAGCTTAGAGTACCTAACCTTGCCAAGCATATCTCATTTTAAACTAAACTACCATTGATCACATCAAAAAAGCTTTGTTTAGTCATTCCAATTAAACGTATTGGAATCTTTGAACAAGGATCCTCTAAGTGTCGAATGACTAGGCCAACCTACCAAATTACAAGTGATCCTTGGCTTCATGAGGAATAAGTATTAAGACATGGTATTAGAAGTGATAAAAGATAAGAAGTGATAAGTAGCTTCTTACATTCCAAAAAAAAATAAAGCTTAAATCCATTTCATGGGGGGCCAACACCAACCTTCACCCTAGCAAGGCAGTACAAAAAGGATAGCATCGTCCTGAAAATAGGAAAGGAAATTCAACACAAAGCAAAGGGGACCATATTTGAAAAAGAAATAGAAAAGGACTTCGAACAGTTTACCAAAAAATAAAGGAGTATGCTTGACCGATCTTATAAAAAGATGAAGCACAAGGCCCCCTAAAAAGGAAATTCGCATCGAAGATGAGGAATCCATCTCTAGCAACAAAAGAATAAAGTACCAACCATGAGGGTTGTTTACCAAAAGATCAGGGTTGTCTAAGCATTACTCCCTTACTACTTCTTATGAGAACATCTACCTCTTGACCAAGGACAAGCTTAACTATTGGCCTTTGCAAAATAGGAGACCAAATAATGAAAGAAATCTCAAAGGATTATACTATTACTATCGTCATTCTAATGGGCATGATACGAATCGGTGTTGAGGCTTGGAAGGAATAATCAACAGTTTCCTAAGGCAAGGAAAGCTCAATGGATTTGTAAGAAGGTGTTAAGCAAGTCATTAATAAAAGAAGATTTTCTACATAAAAATGTGTCTACTGGATCAACCAAAAAAAAACAGAGTAAGACTCCCCTCAAATAAAGGAAAAAGCCTTTGTCTCCACCAAGATGGCATAGTCAAAGCACCTCTTAGAGAGAGGTCAGAGTAAGCCTTTGGTCCCATCCAAAAAGGCCTGAACAAAGAATCTACAAGCCCTCGATCCCTGCCTACATGGCCTGATCGGAGAACAAGCCCTTATTCGCGCCATTCGTGGCTTGTTAAGGAACCCCCTAGTGGGAGGTCAAAGTAAGCCTTTGGTCTCATCTGAAAAGGCTTGACCAAAGCATCTGCAAGCCTTCAGTCCCTGTTTACGCGGCCTGGCTAGAGCGCCACCTAGAGGGAGGATAGAGTAAGCCTTTGGCCCAAACAAAGCACCAAACCACCTTCAGTAATGTAACCAAGGCCTTACTAAAGCGCCTCTTATAGAGGGAGGTCAGATAAGTCTTTGGTTATGCTTAAGATAGCTACCCAAAGCATCAGAAAAGCACTTTGTACCATCTCCAAGGGCTTACTAAAGCGCCACCCAGATGGGTTTAGATAAGCCTTCGGTTCGGCTTAAGAAAGCTATTCAAACACACCAGACAAAAGACCTAAATCATCACCTAAGAAGGTAACAAAATGCAATTGATTTAATTGCACTCTATCTAAAAGAATGGATCAAAAATCAATCTACTAGAGGAAGATAAATCGAATTCAAACCCAAGTCGATCCGAATGAAGGATCAAGGCTGTCTCTTAGAGGAAGATCTACCAAATATAAGCCATTTGCACTTCCAAACAAAGTCTATCAATTAATCTTCTAGAGGAAGATTTTTCAAAATGAGCCATTTACTCTCCATAGCCAAAGCAATCTCCATATACCAGATAATTTGTTGGTCTTTTATTGTTATCACCAGTTGGATTTTCTAGTCTTTTATTATTATTATCAAATGGATTTTTTTGGGTTTCCTTATTAATTACCATATGGGTTTGTTGGTCTTTCTTTATTATTGCCAGGTGGGCTTTCTGGTCTTTTACCGCCAAATGGTTTTCTGGTCCTCTATTCACACTATAACCAAAATGGTTCTTTGGACTTCTATTCAAATTATTATCAAAATGATTTTCTAACGATTGCGCTTTATTAAATTAGCTTATGATATTTTAAAATTTTGATTGAAATAAACCCTCTTATCAAACGAGAATCTCTGTTACTAAACAAGCTATCAAAATCTATGAAGAGGAAAATTATTACGGTAAGGTCAAAACTTATAGTCTTCATACTAACCGAAATTTTGAATGTTCAAGGCTCAAAATATAGAAAGGGAAGATATTAATCATCAACCAATTTCAAATAAGAACCAGTGTTTGATTCAAAGCTACATATCATTTTAAGGCACTGAAAAGCAGATATAAAAGCCAAAAGGAAAAATGACATATAATGCATTCAAGGTAACATTTATTTATATACAAATTTATTTACAATCTGGCACATCATAGGTAATGTTACAGGGACCACAGAATCTATTTAAAGCAATTCTTCATTAAGGAACAAGGCTCTGTGCCATCCTATCTAAACCTTCTGCAACCAATAAAGACTTGGTAATGTGGCGAATAACCACATCCAAAAGCTCTTTAGGTTACTTTTCTTTTTTTTTCCAAATAGCATCCCCGTTGTCAATTAAGTGAATTTGAGTTTTCAGGGCGTGTTCGTGAGTCTTATTAGCTCCTCTTAAGAGTTGAACTATATCCTTTAATTCTTTAATCTCTCTTGCTTGAGGGCATGTTTCTCGAGCTTAAGTTTTTCAACCTGACCTTCATAATCATCGAGATGTTGAGAGACTTTTTCATCCCATTTCTTGTTGGAAAACTACATGCATTAAAACTTGACTCATCTGCTGCACTTGGAAATTTCTTCATTACTTAAACATGGAGGTGAGTTTAACAGAGTAAGAAATTCTTTAATGGCTAAGGATTGAGATTTTTCGTTCCTTTAGGATTAGAGGTAAGAAGGCTGGAATCACCTCCACTTGCAACAAGTTCCAAGGATTGGCAAGATATTAGACTCTTCATTAAGTCCGCTTCAAGTTTATTTTTATGTTGATGTAATCTATCCATTTAAGTATAAAACTCCATTGAGGGCCTAAATCCAAAGGTCGAGTCTATCTTTTCTTTCACTTCCTGAAACTCTTTATTCTTCTCCTTAATTTGATTCCCCAAACTGAAGGTTATTTTCTTATAGTTATTTAAAGTTGATTTTAATTTGTAATATTTCCTATGTCACTCTTACGCATTTGGGTTATTCGAGAACCGTAAAAGGTGAAAGGTCTTGGGAAGACTGCTTTTTTTTAATATATCAGCCATTAATTTACATTTAATATCATGCAATCGAGTAAGAACATCTGTGGTATCAGATGCAAGCTATAACTGACTTTCCTGTTTAAAATAAATAAAGTTGTAATTAATAGACGGAAAGTAATCTCATTTATTTATAAAAGAAAAAGAACTACAAATGATAAGAAGATTTAGTTACATTTTTTGAACATTCAACTAACTCTTAAAATTGTGAAATGGCAATTTCAGCCTTTCCAAATGACCAAGCAGATAGCGTAAGAGTAGAATTGAAAGAAGCTTTGATTCCTTCTAGGGTATTGACCGGAGGGAGTCAATAATTGTCCTATTTCTTGGTTGGGAAGCCAGCATGATCAATTTGGAATGATAAGTTTGAATATCACTAAGTAGTTTACCCTTCCTATCTCCCAAGAAATCAAAGCGAAAATGAGAAAATTACATGTAAACTTTTTATAGATCTCTAAAAAAATGATGTTTTGCTAACTAAGAAGTTCTAAGAGTTAAAGATTTTTCTTTAAATCCTTCTTTAACATGACGTTCAAGCTATTGTGAGAACTTACCTAGGGTCCAAGTATTTTCATAAACATTACTAAGAAGCTATTATGAGAAGAGTGCTTGTAGATTGCGGCGCTTCTTGCAATATTCTCTTCAAAAAGATGTTCGACCAAATGAAAATTCCGATGGCTGACGTTCAAGCCTCATCTCAGAAGATCGTTGGGTTTACTGGGGAACCAAAGCAGCCCATTGGAACTATCGACTTGTTCGTCGAGCTTGGAGAGGGGCAGAAAAGGGTTGTTCGAAAACAAACTTTTGTAATTGTTGATGAATTTTCTGCCTACAACGCCTTCCTAGGCCGACCAACTCTTGCGGCTTTTAAGGCAATTCTCGCCCGTTGGTGCCTCACTATGAAATTCCCTACAGATAATGGTTTAAAGGGGATCAGAATGCTGGGCGAGAATGTTATGTAATAGAGTTGCGTGAAGCAAGGAAGAGAGAAATGGGGAAAGATGTGGCAGCCCCAGTCCGCATCAAAGAACCAACCTTGTAGCAATTACAAGGTGGACCCTGCACTGGCGAGCATAGCGGGGCACGAAGAGATATGGATCCTAGAAAAGCTAGTGCAGGGGAAAATAGAGTGGTGCCAGTGGAAGTAACGGTGCCAGTACCTGTTGACCCGAAAGATCCTAACAAAGTGGTGAATGTGGGTTCGCAACTTAGTGTGACAGTTCAAAATTCCTTGGTAACATTCTTGAAAGCAAATCTGGACGTGTTCACTTGGACTCATGCTGATATGTGTGGAATATCCCCAGAAATTGCAGTACATACTCTAAATATTGATCCGAAGTTTACACCGATAAAGCAGAAGAGAAGAACCCAGGGTCCAGAAAGGTCAGCAGCATTGAAAGAAGAGGTAGACCGGCTCATGGAGAATGGTTTCATCAGGGAGTCTATTTATCCGAATTGGGTTTCAAATCCTGTACTGGTTAAGAAAGCTAATGGGAAGTGGAGAGTATGCATTGACTTCTCAGATTTAAACAAGGCCTGTCCCAAAGACTGCTTCCCGTTAACCAGAATAGATCAGTTGGTGGATGGAACAACGGGGCATGAGTTGTTATCTTTTATGGATGCTTACTCCGGATACAACCAGATCATGATGCATGAGCCGGACCAGGAAGACACGAGCTTCATCACCGATGTTGGTCTCTACTGCTATAGGGTCATGCCCTTCGGACTTAAGAATGCAGGGGCAACTTACCAAAGACTCATCAATGCTATGTTCAAGCCACAGATTGGAAAAACTATGGAAGTTTATGTTGACGATATGCTGGTGAAATCAAAAAAGGCAGTAGACCATATGGATCACTTGGCAGAAATGTTTGCAATCCTCCGAAAGTACGGAATGAAACTTAATCCTTTGAAATGTTCGTTTAGGGTGGAGTCCGGAAAGTTTTTGGGTTTCATTGTGAGTGCTAGGGGCATTGAAGCTAATCCCACTCAGATTGCTGCCTTAAAAGAAATCAAAGCCCCTAGAATGAAGAAGGAATTGCAAAGTCTTAATGGAAAATTCGCTGCCTTGAGTCGATTCATTTCCAAAGCTACTGATAAATGCATTCCATTCTTTGATGCCCTAAAGAAAGGAAGGAAAAAATTTGACTGGACTCCTGAATGCCAGAAAGCTTTCGATGAGTTGATTCGTCATATGGAAACGCCTCCAATACTTTCTAAGCCGGACAATGGTGAAGATCTTTTCATTTATTTGGCAGTCTCAACTCATGCTCTCAGTGCGGCATTGATACGGGAGGACGCAAAAATTCAGCGCCCGGTCTATTATATCAGCAAAAGATTCACTGGGGCAGAGATGAATTATTCAAAGCTGGAAAAGCTCGCCTATAGTCTATTGATTGTATCAAGAAAATTAAGGCCATATTTCCAAGCTCATCCTATCAAAGTCCTCACTGATCAACCTCTAAAGCAAGTCCTGTTTCGTCCTGAAACTTCGGGTCCCCTTTTGAAGTGGAATATTGAACTCAGCCAATACGACATCACTTATCATCCCCGGAGAGCAATTAATGGACAAGCTTTAGCAGATTTCATCGCAGAATGTACAGATAAAGGTGATAGTGAGGAAGAGGTGACTGATAATGACCCAATTTGATGGAAATTATATGTTGATGGTGCAAGAAACGATTACTGTTCCGGAGCTGGGGTTGTGCTTGAAACCCCCGAAGGGCGGTCATTGTGCTATGCATTGAGATTGGAATTCCCTTCGACAAACAATGAAGCAGAATATGAAGCTCTTATTGCCGGCTTGAAAATTGCTAAAGAATTGAATGTCAAAGTGTTGCGGATCTTCAGTGATTCACAGCTTAGTGTATGTCAAGTCAAGAAAGAGTTTCAAACTAAAGGAGGAAATCTGCCTGCTTACTTGTCAAGAGCCTGGGAACTTCTCGATGATCTTAACTATTATACAATAGGCCATATACCTCAGGAAGAGAACATGAAGGCAGATTCTCTCGCAAAGTACGCAAGCACTGGTGAAGCTCAATTACTGGGATTAGTTCCCGTGGAAGTCCTGTCAGCTCCAAGCACTGACGAGATGGATATCGACTGGATCATGACTATATCTCAGGAGCAAGAATCATGGATGACTCCGATAATGGAATATCTGCTCAACGGTTCTCTACCATAAAATTCAAAAGAACGACAGAAGTTGCTAAGAAAAGCCTCTGGATATATAATTCAAGATGGTCGATTGTATAGGCGGGGATTCTCAATGCCATTACTCCAATGTGTGACCAAGGAAGAAGCTACGACAATTCTAGCTGAAGTACACGGTGGAGAGTGTGGAGACCATTCAGGTGGTTAATATCTAGCAAAGAAAATTCTCCGTTATGGGTATTTTTGGCCAGATATTAATCGTGATGCTGCAAGCTATGCCCGAAAATGTGACCGATGCCAGAGATTTGCAAAAATCCCAAGAGCACCTTCCAAAGAGATAACACAGACGGTCAGCCCATGGCCATTTTCTATTTGGGGAATAGATCTCATCGGGCCTCTGCCAACCGCCAAATCCGGAATCAGATATGCTATTATTGATGTTGATTATTTTACTAAATGGGCTGAATCTAAAACATTAGCTAATATTACCTCTAAAAAGATGATAAACTTTGTAACTAAGAATATCATTTGCAGGTATGGTGTGCCTCAAAAGATAATCACAGATAATGGAACCCAATTCGAAAGTGAAGAGTTCCAAGATTTTTGCAAGCGATTCAAGATCCAAAAAGGCTTCTCACTAGTGGCTCATCCGCAGGCAAACGGGCAAGTGGAGGCAGTAAATAAAATTATCAAATCAACCCTCAAAAAACAGCTGGAAAAAGCGAAAGGTGGTTGGGTCGATAAGCTTCCACTAGCAGTATGGGCATATAGAACTACCCACAAAACTACGACTAGGCACACTCCATTTTCATTGGCATATGGATCAGAAGCAATGATTCCGGTGGAGATGGAAGTCCCTTCATATAGAAGAATTCATTTCAACCAAGCTGAAAACGAAGAGTTGCAACTTGAAGCACTTGACTTCCTTGATGATAAAAGGGAAGAGGCTCAGCTCAGAATTGCAGCCCATCAGTAAAGAATTGCCAGGCACTTCAATTCCAAAGTTCGCCAACGCAGCTTTGAGATTGGAGATCTAGTCTTGAAAAGGGTCATGACAGCAATAGGAGTGTTTGCGCCAAACTGGGAAGGACCATATGTCATAGGCAAAAAACTTCTTGGTGGCACTTTCAAACTGACAGCTGTCGAAGGAGATCCAATTCCAAGAGCTTGGAATAGCAATCACTTACGCCCATATTTTACTTAAAAGCTTTACAGAAATACTGTAAAAAGAATTATGAATGTACGATTCTTGTATTGAAAGCCATTGTAAAGCCAGTGCAAGTGAATAATAAGAACTATAAAGTGGATGTAGGCTCGGTTCTTGGCCGAACCACTATAAATCTTGTGTTCTCTACTATTATAAACTGCTTGTTTTATTTCGATATATAAAGTGCTTCAATTGTATTGCTAAAATGTTGATTTAATATTGCAGGCCATTGAAAAAAAGCTTACCCATCATAAGACCAAGTGATCCCTGATATCACTCAACGAATGAATGTTCAGCCACAAAATTTCCAGACTCAAATCCTATATAAGAAGTGCTTCAAGCAAACAGTTAGTGGTTCCTCCAGAGGTAGACCTTCGTAACTAATTGTGATCGTTTGTGCAAATGAACATCTGATTAATTAGCCCGTGTCTGCCCCTGCGAACTCATTTAACAATGAAGTACACTTCTTTGGATAAAATAAGCTACTAGCAAGAGAAAGGAATGTGTGCTTGAAAATGATAACAGGGAACCGCTGATATGAACAAATGGCGAAAAGACAGGGGCGAGCAGGCAGCAAACAACAAAAGACCTCTTCGGAGGCGCAAGCCCTCTTCGGAGGCACAACTCTTCGGAGGATAAAGACCTCTAATGGGACTTTCCAGAAAAAGAAAGTTCTCTTTCTCAACAAAAAGTTGTGGAATGACCGGTGGCACAGGACACTCGTTAACTAGCTGAGAACGTTTGTGCGAACAAACAATCCAAGTAACTTGTGTCCGCCCCGTGAATCCATCCAACCGTGGGAAAGAAACTTCCAAGCAAAAGCCCTACTCGGAGGCATACATGTCACCGTGATATGAAATAAAACTTCACACGAGTTGAAAGGTGAAAAGACCTCTTCAAAGGCACGCATTCCACCGAGATCTGAAATAAAACTTCACAAGTGTTGGAATGTGAAAAGCCCTCTTCGGAGGCCCATTTCACCAAAGTTGAAATGCTAAAAGACCTCTTCGGAGGCACACATTTCACCGCGATCTGAAATAAAACTTCACACAAGTCGAAATGTGAAAATCCCTCTTCGGAGGCCCGCTTCCCAGCGAACAGGGAAAGAATAAAAGCCTCTCCCCAGAGGCAGAAACAAAAATCCCTCTTCGGAGGCCCGCTTCCCCGCGTACAGGGAAAAAAAAAGCCCTCTCCCCAGAGGCACACACAAAAAAAAGCCCTCTTCCTAGAGGCACAATCAAATAAAAAAGCCATCTTCCCAGAGGCACAATCAAACAAAAGCCCTCTTCGGAGGCACAAACAGGTCAAAGCCCTTTTTCGGAGGCCCACTTTACCACGAAGGAAAATTCACTTGCCAAAAATAAAAGTGACTTTCTCCAAAAGTGAAGTGTAAAAACTTCGCCAAAAAAAGAGAGAACTTCTCTAACACGAGGCGCATTCTACTAAATCAGAAAAATATTTTCTTTAAAATGGAAAAATTATTCTACAAAGTACAGATGCAAACCTTATTTGAATGGAAAAGTTGTTCTCTAAATAAAGAGCACAAGTCTTCTCGAAACAGAAGAGTTGTTCTCCAAAAATTTTGCCAATGTGAAAGAGGTTGTAATAAACCATGGTACGGGGGCAATATAATATAGTTACAAAAATAAAAACAATGCTCAAGAAACATACCATAGGTTTACTGCAACATCACGCAGAGGAAATAAAGAAACTTGTATGAAAAAGAAGAATAAATGCATTCTCAAATACAGACAGAAGTTTGTACAAATAAAAGAATCATTTTATTCCATACTATAAAAAATTTATACATGTGCAGGTTTCAAAACAAAAGAAGGCGGGGATCGGTACCCGCCTAATCTCCGGTCAACATAGGTCTTTATATATACGAGCAAAAAAGCAAAAAAGCGAGACGAAAAGCATAAGTCCCAAACCCATCACTTCTTCTTCCTGTCACTTTTCGAGCCTTCTCCTGGCCGGATGATTAATTTTTTGGGCCGGCTTGTGAGAGTAGGGGAAGAAAGAGGAAGGGGTGCAATTGGACTTTCTTTTGCTTTTTCTTCGCCATCAGAAGCTTCTCTCCTTTTCTTTGAGACTACACGCTTCCCCTTCTTCCTTAAAGAAGACTCACTGCCCGGAGTGAAAAGTGCAGACAATGTTATGTCATCAGAAATAGTTTGCTCCGGGGTTCTTTCGCCTTCTTCAGGTTCCTCGGCTTTCTGTTCTTGAGAAGCGACAGGGTCATCCAAGCCTTGAAGAGCTTCTATCTGCTCCTCTTGTGACCCCGGTTGAGAAATGGAAGGAGGAGTAATCTAAAGAGGTGGAGAGGAAACAGCTGGAAGAGGGGATGGCTAAATAACACTTGGCGCTTTCACTACAGGAGAAGAGAAGTTAAAGTCAGTATCTCTCATAAAAAGAGGAGAAAGTGGCGCATCAAGATTTAAGTAATAATCAAATAGTTCATCAAGCTCATGTGAAGTAAGCAAGCAGTCCACTTGAGCGAGATCCACATTGAGGTTACCTGGAGAAGTAGGCTTTATTACGTCAACTTCAAAGTCCTGCGCTTCAGCGCTTTCTCGAGTCTCACCTCCTGTGCGGGTGGTGGCACTTTCAATAACAGCTTTAGCAAAAGGAGGAGAATGGGAACTGGAGCCAGCAATATCGATGTCGGCCGAAACTGAAGGTAGAACTGGGTCGGTTGAGATTGTCTTTCCTAAATGTTCTCCTTCTTCCATTCCGTCTCTCCCTCTGGCAAGTTGCTCCTTTCCCCTAGCAAGAGCGGCACATGCATCATCATCTAGATAGTGCGCCATTAAATCTACTTCGGCATATCCGACTCCTCCAAGCATATTAAGTATGCCTCCCACACTTTGGTCAAAGTAATTTCATACTCCGGTCCCAAAAATTTAAGGCTACCGTGCCCCAGAACATTATGGATGTAAAACTCGAATAGAGTGGAGCTGACATCGGCTTTAGTTGCCATATGAGATTCTTTGGCTGCAGCTTTGCCGACAATAGCTTCATCACGCTCCTTTTTAGCTTTAGAAAGTCGAGCTTTTAGCAATTCAATTTCCAAGTTCTGGGAGTTGGTCTTTTCTCGTAGATGAGCAACGTCGGCTCGGTAGCTATCCACAACCTGTTGTTGTGCTTCAAATTTAGCTTCAGCATCTCTCTGTGCCGCGTGAGCATCTCTCACTTGTTTTTGAAGCACTTCTTCTCTCTGAGAATAGGAAGTGGAAGAAGTGGCGAGCTCTTCCTTAAGTTTTTCAACTTCCACTTCAAGCTTCTCATTGTAAGCGGCAATACTCTTCATTTCGGCATCATGCTGATCGAGTGTTTTCTGCCACTCAGATTCGTCATTTTCCATAGTCAGCATGGCTTCAAGGTTTACGATTCACTCTTTGAAGCTCGTCAACGAGTTTCTGCCGGCCAGACATTCTCTCGATATCGAGTTTGACGGCATCAAGATTTCGCAACATGGCTTGCTTATCAATCGGGACCAAGTCAAGATTGAAGCGTACTCCCTTTAAGCACCAGTGCGGGAATCGGCTTTGAAGAGTAGCCAGACCCTGTCCAACTTGATAGGGGGGCCTACTTATGACTGTTTGAATATCAGTTCTTCGAAGAGGGGGAGAGCCGGAAGGAATTTCCAAAGAGACGAGAGCAGTGGGCTTTTTAGAGAGTTCGGATGTCAGTTTTTTACCAAGTTTGGCCCGTTTACTCGGGTCCTCAGTGACATGGCTTTTTCCCTTGTCATCATAGGATTTTCGCTTGTGGGAATCATCCTCTCTCTGGGAAGAATCATGTCGTTCGTCCCGTCTCCCGTAGCGCTCTTCATAAGCGCGCTTCTCACGAGCCTTCCTCGCAGCTCTTTCTTCGTCAGTTTCCCAAGAGGCGAGAAGATACCTCCTGGGTTCATAAGAACCGCGCTTCCCATAACGCTGGAAATCGTCATAGTAAGAGCCACTTCTTCCCATTGGAGAACCTGAAAATGAAGAAAAACAAACTCATAAATCTTCAAAGCAAGAAAGTTGAGCGCATATAAGTGCTGAAAAGTCCTAAGTGTGTGTAACGTGCAAACTACGCGCGTCAACCTACGAACCACTCCTTGGTTGGGAGGTGATGATGGATTTTACAGCCAGTGTCAATTCCTGGGCTGATGGAGTTTTTTGCAGAACGGATGTCACTTCAACTGCTGGAGAAGTAACTTTAGCAGTGAAAGGATCATCTTTAAAAAGCTCCTGTGAAGTAATCATCAGGTCGCTCAACCCCTCAAAAGTATCATCACCGCTGTGCCTGGCGGGACTTGTTCTCTCAGTTCCTTTGTCACCAGATTTCCCGGATTGTTGGGGAGGTTCCTCTACTTCTATGACCGGGGCAAGTGCAAGTTTGTCGGATGACCCCGCAACATCAATTGAAGTAGAACACTTTACCAATGAAGCCTCAACAGTATGTTCTTTCGGTATAAGTTCTCCGACGGAAACTGGGGCATCCGATGTTTCTACTTGCGAATCAGGGACTTCATGAGTTTGAGTAGAACGAGAAGGGTGCAGAAGCCCGTATTGATGAAGAAGTTCATCTTTCAGCAAAAACTTGATACTTTTTTCCTCATCCGGCACGGCACTTAGTCTTTCAAAAGTCGTTTTGTTACTGGGATCTCTAGAGGGAGGAGGAAGCGCTGTAAAGGAAAAGAATGAAGTTAGCACTTAGCAATTCGGATCTCGAAAAGCTTAAATGGAAAAAAGCAGGGATGATCAATCTTACTTCCTATTCTCCAGATGGCATAAAACCCTGGGGGGCAGCGAACGAAGAAGAATTGATTCAGAAAACCGTGAGCACTTTCGAAAAGATCGGTGGTAAGTTTACGGTTTCTGGCACTTCTCACTAGTATAATGGAGGGGTGGTCTTTATTCTTTGAGAATGTGCATAAGTAGCAAATTTGTTCGAAGCTCGGAAGACGGCTAAGTGTCCTCCTGAATGGAACGCACAATCCCATCAGGATAGCGTAGCCATTGGGATGCAGTTGAAAAGGAGAGATGGTTAGTCGGAGAAGAAGTTGTTGAAGAAATTCATTGAAAGGAGGAATGGCACCACACAGGCACATCTGGCGATTAACAGTGACAAAACCGAGAGGTGGCCTGTCAGCAGTATCATTTGGCCCAGGAAGTATAGCATCCGCTTCGGCAATCCCAAATTGAATACGTAATTGGTTGAATGCCCGCTAACTCAGGGTAGTTGGAGTTCTTTCCGGAGGATTATCCAATGGAATGGCTATCGGGAAGACTCCTTCAGATTGCTCTACTATCTCTTCTTGAGAATACATTCTACACAAGGAACTGGATATTCAAATATGAAGGTGCACGTTTCCCAAATGTGTGAAGTGTTGTGCAAAACTAATAAAATGACAAGCAAGAATAACTGAAATTAAACTAACAGGCATTTGTTAATTACAAAGTTTCTAGGTTTGTTGTTTTAAGTCCAAATACAAGTGCAGTATTGTTGCAAACAAAATCAGTTCTAATTGATTAACATTGCTTTGCTTTAATACTTCACTTGAGTTGTTGATTCACAGCATTTCATATAATTTCTTTAAGTTGATTATCTTTTATCGACTAATCTGTCATTCGATGTGGGCAGTCAATGGCAGTATATTCACCCTAGTTTTCTGCAAATGTTGTGTTCAGCAGGTTGTTAGCCTACATGTAAGTATAATTTGTAAAGAAGTGCAACAAAGTTCAAGCAGTTCATTCTGGCAGTTCAAGTTGGAAATACAATCAGGTTCTGTCAAATTTTGAAGCGTTTAAGTTTTGTTCAAGTCCTTAAGTCGCAATCTGAGTCAAGAAGTTCAAGGCTTAAAGCTTCAAGTCAAGGCAGAGCAAATTTGCTTAAGTTCTAAGTCACTGGGGCATATATGCGACCTAAGAGTTATATCACGAGAAGTCCTAGGTCGCCTGGTTCAAGTTAAAGAGTTTAAGACAAGGCAGTGTGAATCTGTCTAAGTCCTAGGTCACTTGAATACAAGCGCGACCTAAGAGGTTAAGTCGTAGGCCATTTAAGTCGCAAGTTTTTAGATCGGCTAAGTGGGTTAGGTCGCTAAAGCTCTTAAGTCGCTCAGATTCGTTATGTCGCCTCTGATGAAGCTTAGCAATCTCGAACCATTCCCTGTTAAAGCCACTATACTCCACTTTCCTTAGCTCGCTATCTTGTAACCCGATAACCCGTTATCGCCTAGGTAATAAAATCCACCATCCTCTTAGCAGAACCGATCATCTACCCATTCCACCAAATCAAACATAAGCGACGCGGATCATCTCAAATCCATCTTAAATCCAGCGCGCTGCTATGCCTTCATGAATCACAACAGCAACATGGCCGATGGCGATTGGAAACCAATCGCAACATGGCTCGAAAGTGGAACGCGATGTATGGATTTGAACTAGGGATAGAAGATGAAAATTCGTGGTTCGACGGTGATTATGAGTTGGATAAAGATAGAGTCCACTTACGCGATGTGATGGTGAGAAGGAGATGACCGCTTGTTAGTTCGAATTCGCCTTTGGGAAGCTAGAAGTTTCATTAATGGCGGCATAATGCAAGCAATAAGATAAAGGAAGAAGAAACGACCTAACGGCTTATATAGGGGGAAAAGAAGAAGACGAATGGACACGCGGGTTAACTCATCTCTTAGGTCGCTCACGACCTAGCAAAGTTAAGTCGAAGCACACGACCTATGGCATAGGCGTATACTTCGAGGGCCAAATGTTAACTCCACTATTTCACAGCTCAGTGACCTAAGGGTATCGCGACGTAGCGACCTAACCATCAATATCATGTCACAGAAAAAGACTTCGCGACATAATGGACTACAACGACCTAACGACCTATGGCCTAAAGCGACCTAACTGTTTATGGGGTGCAGCGACCTAAAGTGTGAAGCGGCCTGGTAGCTATGTGGATTTACCAACCTAACGGATTAAAGAGCCTAACGGCCTAATGAGCTAGCGAGTTAACGACCTAAAGTATCTCACGACCTAGCGAACTAAGGACTTAACGACATAGCGAGCTATGCAGAACCGAGGTAACTTGTTTTCCTTGTGTCGTTCCTTCCCTAGGTCGCCCACGACCTATGACTTATTCAGGTGACCAAGGGCGCTCCTGTTAGGTCGTGAACCGTGTTTACTATGACGCTCATGACCTAAACATACCAAAGGAGTTTCTTATGCTGCTTCCTCCCTAAGTCGGCCACGACCTATGACTTGTTAGTCTGTTCAGAATGATCAAGTATACCATATTTAAGCCGCAAACCACTCCCACTAGGTCGCTCACGACCTACGACCTATCCAAGGTCGCTTGCGACCTACGACCTAACTCCAAACTCTCCTATAAATACAGCACTAGCTCCAACTAAAAGGGGATCTTTTTGGCTCATTTCTGAAAGGCCGATACTCTGCTGAATTCTCGACTCACTCGACACTTCAAACACGAAAGACATCTCAACAAACTTCAAGAGGAAATCTAGCACAACCGACATGGATTCAAAGAGTTCTAGTTATTTGTCCTATCAGTGTTGTAATCGAAGATTGTTATAAAGTTGTAATTGATTCAGTAATAAAGAAGATTAAAGTGGACGTAGGCTTAACCTGAAGCCGAACCACTATAAAACTGTTGTCTTTTATTGCTTTCTCTGTGACTTCTCTACTTGTTTCTAATTCCCGTATTCACGGGTGGTGCTTTCGCTTAAACTCTACATACACCGGGGTGTTAGTGTTCAATTTTAAGCGTTAACAATGAAGATGAGCTCCTTTCAATCAAGAAGCAGCCTACTTCTCCATAAAAAACTATAACTGTGTTGTATCATTGAAAATGCATTTATATTTTCAACAAGTCATTATACTCCTTAAACCTTTCAATTTCCCTATGCAATTTGTTCTCCTTATCCGCATTCTTTTCATAAAGAATTTCATAATGGAGTTATTCTTTTTCCTTAACTAAAATAGCAAGCTTATCAATTAATAGCTAAGCGGATAGCCTTAAACGTTTAAATGAAAACTTCATATTTGGAATACCAGAACGTGAGACATAGGAGTCTTAGTTTTCTCCTTCGGTTGATGACTAGAGGGAGTGCCATATTTAGGAGTATAATCATTCGTTGTTGTATTGTGTGGGTCAAGGAGCTCGTAAAAGCCCACGTCATGAGTATACGAGTCTAAATTAGTAGGCCTAATCCCTCTTCCCTCATCCTCCAAGACCCATTACATCACCATCATTGCCATTGTCATCTTCATTGTTATCATTATCACCATCATACTCTTCCTTATCAAATTTGGTTTCTTCATCAATTGGAGGGTCATCAAAAGTAAGATGTTTTTTGGCATCGACCTTTTCCTTAGCAAGGAATTCTTTTTGAAGAATCTCTTTGTCCTTCTTTAGCCTACGACTGAACTTTCTTTTGAACTTTTCATCTAATCTAGGAGGGATGGAAATTAGTCTAAGTTCGGACATTTACGAAGGTTGTCAACATATGCCCAAACAAAGCATCTTCAGAACACTTCTTAGTAATTTTAGGAAGAGCGTTATCAATGAAAGAGGCAGCTTTCTTCTTGGCATCACTGATAATATTGTTTGAGTTGGCCAAGATGGTAGTTTTTCTTTGTAGCATGTCCCTTAAGGATTGGTTCTTATCGTCCAACTCGACCTTTTCTTTGTTGGCAATCTCCAAATCTTCTTTCAGTTCGACTTACTCTTTATTGCCCTTCTTAAGGTCTGCTTTCAATGCCTCTACCTCCTTCTCTAGAAATTGCTTAACACTTTTTTCCTCATTGAGCGAGGAGACGATCTTTTCTTTTTCAGTAATAGCTTAATCTCTTGCCGTTGCAATATCAATTATGCTATGATTAAGCGAAGAGACCTATCTTTTGAGTCCAACTACTTCATTTCAAGGCCCTTGAGAAGCCTCTTGAAGGAGAAACATGTTCTTTTCCACTTGGAATGCATAAAAAGTTTAAGCCAAGACAAGATTTAAGGAGCTAAAGAAGATTAACCGAACAAAGAGAAATGTGTACCGATAAAAGACTCTTAAGAATAATGAAGAGATGGTATTTGGAATAAATTGATGGTTGCGGTGACATAAGAGAAGTAATAGAAGGAGATCAAATGGCTAATTGAAGCAAATCATCAAAATTAGCCATAGGAGACTAGACCTAGGTCACCAAAGGAAAAGGATCCTTTGGAGAAGGAGATAGCCCAAAATCAACATACAAACGACTCGGAGTTGTAGGAGATGATGGAAGAGTAATTTTAAGGAGGGGATTCGGAGTGTGAGCCACCTCGGTCGATTCTTGGGCTGTCCCCAAGAGATTCCAAATTCACCGACTTAGAACCGAATCAATGTTGATATGTTCCTCCTCATCCACAACAACGGAGGTGAAATCCTCCACAAGCTTAGGCCTTTTTATTATGGAAGGAGGTGGAATATCGATAATGACATCTTCATTTGTATTCTTCTCTAATGCTTCAATTGCTCTGGCAACATAATCCTTGATAGAAATAGGCTTACTCAACTAAGAAAGTGTGGGAACCTCATCTTGTACTTCCTCTTCTTGGAAGCATAATATTCAACTTCTTTCTCTTTAGAAGTGATGACAAGAGTAAACGAACCTAAAACCAAGAAAATAAATTTATAAAACAATAATATTAGGTATTCCATATTGGCCATATCAAAAGCTCACTAGAATATTTAAGCTGAACTAGAGAATTAGTAGAAAAAGATCTTAGCTTGCCCGTTACTAATGATCGCTTTCCTTAAGCATTGCATTTAATCGTTGGAGGTTATTCTATGTTTTTGTAATGATAGAAGATTATAGAGTATTATAGGAGCTTTGCCTATGATAGCACATAAGCCTGTTGCCCATAGTTTTAGTTAAGCTTTAACAGTCTCTTTAGCAAAAACACTTAGTTGCTTAGGAGAAGGATCTAAAAGAAAGAATTCATTAAAAAAGAATGACAGATAAACGTGAAAAACAAGGAAAAGGAACTTATCGACGATAGAGAAAGTTCCCCCAATATTGGAATAACACCTAACATAGAAGAATTTCATCTTTGATTCCTTGGTCTTATTGACAATGTCAGTTATTAGGCTTTTTGAAGGGATAAATGTGGTACAATGGATTATCCTACCAATTGATGATTCTTCCAGGATCAGCTATATAATGGAGGATTTCTGCACTCAAAGAAGGAAGTTCAATTTTCCGAGTAAGGACTTCTAGACACGTCAGGTATGTATATGCATTTGAAGAAAACTAGAACGGAGCAATGTTTAGGCGCTCCAAATATCTCAAAAGAAAGTCAGGAAAGCGATGGTAGCCCGTATGCCAGATGTGGATTGGGGTAGAAGCAAAATACACTTCTGGGGGGTTATAGATGCTACAAGTGGGACCATCTGGAATAGCTTCAATATAGTAATACCAAACTGACTCAAGATAGAGTCAGCTTCATCTTAGATAGTGTATATGATGGATTCGAGAGATGATCCGCCTTTCTTATTAGTAGAGGGCAAAGCTTTGAAACTTGTGCTAGCCTTTTTCATGGATTTTTTGCTTTTCATTTAGCCTTCCATCTGCCTGTTAGGTGATATTATCCAAATTTAAGAAATGTAATGCTTATTATAAACATAGATTATTATATGCGAAGTCAAAAGCATATAAATGATTTATATAATATCTACTCTGTTACATCAAATTAATAATGTTTAAAATTTAACTTAGCATTTGCATCAAATTAATGACAATTGAATAGTTAATGTTGAATTCGTAACTTTTAGATTGACTAAAAGTGCATAAGTAAATGCTAGACTTACGATAAGAAGATGAATCTGTGGGAATTTGCACGGAATTTGAAAAAGAATTAATTTAAAATTACCCTGAGCACTATGTTATACCACTAAACCTATGTCGAACGAGTAAACTAATGTCAAAGGTCGCATTAGTTGATCTATAAAACTATAATATAACACCATGATTATAATTAATGTTGAAATATAGCATCGCCAAATAATGTCGACATAATTTGACAATACTTTTATAAAGTATTAGCTACAAAATTAATATAATAACTATATCGTAAAATAACAATGTTGTGTATGATCCGTGTAAGAATGTAGGAGATAATCATAGTAAGGCATCAACATCGTTCACTTAACCCATAAATGACTATTGAATCCGAATGGTAATTCTTTCATTGTATGTCGAATTTAAATACGACACGCTTATAAATGACAATCTACATAAAAAATTTATGACAACATCACATTACGACACTGCTATGTCGCATAGAGTTTGAGTCCCAATGCTAAAAATCAATTATTATAAATAAACAATAATGTGTTCTAAGTTTGTCGAATTCACATGGTAACCCCCAAGTTAATTACGAATGGATATGATAATAGTCTTGGCTAATATCGCATCTCTAAATACTGACGATATAAGGGACTTACGCCGTATACTTTCTAAACTTCGAGATTTATTGTCGAAGAGATAAATAAGGTGAAGTCAATCAATATTGAATATCATGCTAATGTCCTAAGGCATCAATATCACAATAAAATAAACTAAAATCGGGTTTAGGGTCTAGTAACTTATCCACTTTGTCCTTAAATTAAAAGCTTTCAAGGAAATAAAACAAAATCGACTGATTCATCTATTAGGATTCCCCAATAATGTAACAATCTATAGTTAAGAAAAGTTAATTGTCAACTTAACCAAAAATAAAATATTAACCATCCCCAATAGGTATCAAAATCTAAGTATTGGCTCAAACCCAAAAATCCCCAAATCAAGCACTAACAGCTATTCGAATGAAAAATTCTTAATCGATTAAGATATGTACCTTGATTTTTGTGAGAGATAGGAATTTGCAAGTGATTTGGTGAATTATAATTTTGTTTGCTTGAGCTTTTAAGTTGCAGTTAAAAGAGGAACGATGAAAAAACTCCAATATTTATGGGAGGAAAAAGGAAAACGAATGCCGTTGGATCACACTTAAATGTACGGATAGATTCGAATAAGAATACCAATAGGCGGTAAAATGCCAATATTGAAGATATTGACTTGAAAAGTCAATGCTACCTTTATACCGAGGGGCGAATATTACTATCAATGTTAACGTCGAAGGTACGACATGACAATGACGGCTATGGTGATGGGGAGAAGGTGAGCAAAGTGGTTGTGTTGTTTATTACACTAGACATTGAAATCTTGATAAGCAAAAAGTGGGTTGTGCATAGTGTACGTGTATAAATATATATATTGTTTTGAAATTGGATAGACTATGGTATCCTGCTACCCCACATCGCATCCGCGCCTAAGCTATGAACAACGAGAAATAATGTACAACCACATATAACAATGTTATATGATCATCAAAAAAAATAGAAAATTTACTGAATCCTGTGAAGTCTCAAAATGCCAACATTTTCCATAAAAACGTCAAACAGAAATTTACTATTTTACCAAATTAAAAATTATGGAAAAATTGAAAAAATTAAATTAAAAATACGTCATTGAAAATCTAGTCTTAGTTTGAAACAGATAATTTTTTGAAATTTTAAATTCAAATCCGAATATTTAAATAAATTAAAAATTAAAATTTGAAGAACTAAAATATGGGTCGTTATACAGAGCGTCCAAACGATTATGAAAATCTCATTTGTATACAATGAAGTTGGATAAAAAATATTGCTTTCTTACTAAATAGAGTGAAAAATGATAATTTCAAAATTACGGCAATAAACTTACTTTCATGAGGAAAACTATACATATTGAAAGTAACCTTTTTTGTTATTAACATTTGTAACAATAATAAAAATTTAAAGAATGTTTGATAATTTAAGATTATATTTGCATCATTTTTTTGAAAGAAAAAATACATATATAATTGCGTAGTAGCAGTTATTACGCTTGAATTTACATGTTTTAATTTTTTGTTGTCGTTGTTGAATGGTCCTCTTTGTATGGTATGATTAGGTTTTTTATAGTTGAAACATAGTTATATAAAAGCTTATTCGTTTAAAATTGCATTTAAATGACGAAAGCTTTCTAAAATCTACTTATGTACTTCTAGAAATGTTGGATAATGTTGGTTATCACATACTTTCTACTTGTGCGATGCATTCTAATTTAAGAGTTTCCATAATACTAGCAGGGCAAGGGATGTGATGACGTCCCGCACCCTCGATGCTCATATGACCGAAAAGGGCGCTGTTGGAGCGTCTAACCGATGTAGGACAATTGTCGAGAGAAAAAATAAAATAGGAAAAAAGGAATATAGAAGAGAAAAAAGAAAACATCACATAATCACTAAAACTACCGTATATCCCATAATGCATCAAATAAATATAATAGTCATCAAAGATATAAAACAGACGAGACAGCAGTAACTATATGAACTACAAAATCAGAGTACATAGGCTCGTATAGTTATACAAAATAGTAATAGAGTTATACAATTTGTCGCGATCCAAATTTCAGCGTTCGAAAATCGACATCCGTACTCCACTTGTACTTGAATGCCGCAGATTCAAACATTGGAATTCGAGTCGTGCCGGAGCTTATAACACATTAAGTACAACACAGCGGAAGAAAAAGAATACATATATCAACATACAACACTGGTACAATATGATACAACAGAATGATAAATGAATATCAATGTATATCAGAGATATGATACAAGACAATAGCAGCGGAAAGAAAAAGATAACACCAGCAGCGGAACAAAATCTCCAATATGGTCTCCAAGGAAGAACTCCAGTATCGGTAATCTCCATCTCCAAAGCACCAATCCAGAAATAGCTCGAACTCCCAATCAAGATAAAGTGAAGCAACACGGTCCAAATGCGATTGCCAAATCCTTAGGTTGGAAGCTATCGAATCTACACCTGATATTCGATTATCTGAAAAACTTAACTCTAGACTGCCCATGTGGGAAAATTATGGGCACCTAGAATTTAGGAAAGGAACAATAAACTCCAGGTCATTCATGGGACTGGTATGAGCAAACAAAAACAGTTTATCTTTAAGACAAACAACAAGAATTTAAATTTGAAATTCGCAATGCTTTTTGGAAAGTGAAACTACCATAAGGCCTCTCGCCACACACACAATGCAAACGCAGAATTGGAGGAGATTTCTCCTTATGATAGTCAAATATGCTTGATACGAGAAAATTTCTTTGATATTATTACTAGTGCATAGTGTAGGAAAACCATTTCGAAAGTATAATATAAATCCTAGCCAGCATAGACATTCCAAACTATGCCTACTATAGCTACCATCTAAACAGTGGTGACCACCATAAGTAAATGGCAGGTTCTACAACTAAAACCGTACAAGGCACGTATTGAAGAATGGATTTCCAACAAATAGTTAGGCTAAGTAACTTCCTACTGCCACATGGGTACGCCTCTGGCGGGTCGTCCCGAGAGCTTAACCAGCTCACTGCCAACACAAGGCCGGGTTACCTCTGTAACTAGGTAACTACTACACGAGCATACCATCCCCCGGTCCTTTGGGACCTTTATCCGAGGTATCCAACAACCACAAAGCAATCACAAACTAATAGATCAGCGTTATCCATATGAGTGAAATATCTAGGCTCCATACCATGATACCACTCTTTTCCAGAAGGGAATGACAAACTCTAAAGGGCGCGACTCTCATAACTTTGCCGCATCTTTCCTGTTTCGACCATTTCCGGGGTGTGAGGTCCTGATACAGTCTCGTCTCCAAAGCTACGCTTAATACAAAAGCCATTCTTTGATCAACAAATGATAGACAGCAGCACTCAGCATGCCACACCACCAAATTTGGGAGTATATCACTGATAAATATCAACTACATAACCTCTGAACTCGTACATCTCAGAGAAGGGTGTTAAGCTAAGAGAATAAATTCTCCGCCACCAAGCCGAAATGTATTTGATAGAGATCAGTTTATTATCTCAAAGTGTAGTGTCAGACATACAACCATACAAGTCTGTTCCGGATTCGAACAGAACCGAAGGCACTTCCGAAGAAGCCCTTGCAAATCCGGGTATCCACAATTCCGATCGGAGTTCCCATCACTTAGGGAATCTCTATACCGTAGCTACTCGGTGTAGAGACAATCGATAGGTTATCCTAACGTTCTTGAAGACACCCGGCCTTTAACACCGGTCTTCAATGCAATCCATAACGTCGTATCCCTATTCGGAATGGGTTATATGACACAAGGTCCTCTCCCGGCTAAAGTGAATAATAAGCGCAATATTTACAAATATATGAATATGGGATTTCAGTTAAGTCACAACTTATAAAATCCAAAACTTTTCTTCAAATGGTTAAACAAATTACCATTTCAAATCTTTTAACGGAAAGATTTATTTCACAAAGTTCATCTAGTTTCACAAAGATCTATTTATAGATTTCAAAACAGTTTCCATCTCAATTTGGATTAACTCAATTAAATCTTTAAATTAAAGATTTAATTTATAACTTTCAAAACACGTTTTCAAAGATTTATTCATAACTTGAAAGAACTATTTTCATTTTAGACTTGAAATCCTTTTAACATAAATTGGAGGTTCATTTCTTAGGTGAAAGCTTTTATTATTTGGAAACATGTAGGTTTCGTTTTGGGAAAAACTGATTACATTTATACAGGTTAAAGCCATTCAAGTTAACTCCTCATTTATTCAGCGACCCAGCGACCTAATGGTGCAGCAAGCATTACGACCTAACGAGGTACAGGACCTTAAGGTATCGCAACCTAGCGACCTAATGCTAAGCGGCCCAGCGACCTAAAGGATTAGATGGTCCAACGACCTATGACTCAACGAGTTAACGACTTATGTGAAGGCGCGCCTAACTACCTAAGGGAGTAAGCGACTTAACGCATACAGCGTCTCAGCAAGTTAAACGACCTAGTTGCTAAATGGACTGAGCGACCAAGCGCACCAACGACCTATGGACTGAGGTGACCTAGCGACCTAAAGGTATACGCGACCTAGAGAGTCAAGAAGGGGAGCGACTTAGCAATATGCTCAACCTAATGACCCAACGACCTACGACCTATACTAGGTCGCGTTCTACCTGCTGACCCGTTGGTGGAGGACGAAGTGCAACCTATTTGAACCAAAGCTCGTATCTGTTAGGTCGCATGAGGGTTACCACCTACCATAGGTCGCCGAACGATCTACGACCTATGTTTAGGAATTCCCTATAAGTACGGCGCTAGCTCAAAAGATCTTTTTTGGCTCATTTCCGGAACGCCAAGACTCTGCTGAATTCTCGACTCACTCGACACTTCAAACACAAAGGACATCTCAACAAACTTCAAGAGGAAATCTAACGCAATCAACATGGATTCAAAGACTTCTTCTACATCGGAGTTCTAGTTATTTGTCCCATCAGTGTTGTAATCAAAGATTGTTGTAAAGTTGTAATTGATCCAGCAATAAAGAAGATTAAAGTGGACGTAGGCTTAACCCGAAGCCGAACCACTATAAAACTGTTGTCTTTTACTGTTTTCTCTGTGACTTTTCTACTTGTTTCTAATTCCCGTGTTCACGGGTGGTGCTTTCACTTAATCTCTACTTACACTGGGGTGTTAGGTTCAATTTTAAGCGTTAACAATAAGCTTGGTTTAAATTCAAATTTCCAAACCAATATTTTTTAAATGGTTAAAAACCCATATAAACACATTTATAAATTAAATAACCCTTTTTAAACCATAGTTTCCAAATCATAGCATTCAATTTCAAATATTAAATTCAAATTTAAATCAAATTATTTAAATTTCAAAACTCAAACAAGTTATTCAAAATACTTTACTTTTGAAATTCATTTTCAAAATCTTTCAATTCCAAAACTATTTTGGATCCAAAAATTCAATCTTTAAATCTATTCCAAAATCTACGACTTAACCCATTTCCACGTACAATCCATATTCGTGTGTGTATAAGTGTGGCCCAGGGGTTTTACACAATAAAAGTGCCACATCATCAATCAGCATAGATTCAAATACAGCAATATATTTGATAAGCGGCATAAACTATAACATTTATATTTGATAAGCGGTATAAACCATAACGCTTATCTTTTATTCACAGATCATAGATATATATCACAAATAATAAATTGCATCAAACACGGCTCAAATCAAAACAGAACATATCAAGGGTATCAAAAAATCATCTAATAGAATCCAAACTTTCATAAGTGAGATCAGTTAATCCATTAAATTAATTTGAATCAGATTAATTACTTATGAATAATTTACTAATTATGGTTAATTAACATTAATCAATTACAAGCTATTTGGTTAATTATTCTTTAATCATTTATTATTAACAATCGATAATAAATTAATTAAACTGTAATTAATAATTAAACAACCTTTAACCATTAAATGATTATCCTTTAAATTAATTCATTATTCTTTAATTGATTATTCTTAATTAACTCCATTAATTAATTACTCCTCGATTAATTATCATTTCTTAATCACCATTATTAATCAATTAACCTTTAATTAATTATCCTTAATCAATCACATTAATTAATTAATCATATTAATTAGTTATCCATAAATTAATTATTGCTTGATCACTTGGTTAATCAACCTTTAATCATAAATAAGTTACTTTTAATTAAGTAGTTATCTCTAAGAAATTAATTACCCTTAACTACTTAATTGATTTATTAATCATCTTTATTAATAAATCATCCCTTAAATACTTTCATTAATTAATCTTTAAGTCGTTATTAACCTAAATCATGTAATTATTTTACCTCAATTCTTAATGGATCAATAAAATTTAATAAATTACCTTGATTAAAAACAAATAACCCTTTAATTTAATCATATTGATAATTAATCACCTATCTTAATACTTTATTATTAAATCCTATTTGAAAGCATAAAAAAATACACAATATATATAGTATTTCAAAGACAAATCAATTATTAATGTTTAACTTAAAAATTAAATTTTGAAACTTTGTTAACAAACTCATTTAATTTTCATTTTAACTTCTAAAATATGATTAATAAATTTGAAAACTTTACTAAGTTCATCATTAATTCACCCTCCTATATTTGTCAGAACTTGCTTCGACATTTAAATAGTTTAAACTAAAATAAAATAAAATAAAAACTTGTTGTATTATCGCTCCCCGAGCCACACATTCATTTGCCCGAGCTAAACCCACAAATTTGCGAACTCGACTTCGAGTTTTTCCCAGAACAACCCGAGTTCTTCCCCCTTTATATTTTTAAACTTGTTTTGATTTAAAAGTTTAGAACCTGGAAATCACTTGACTACGCGAACACCCCCGAATCAACTCGAGCCCTTCGTCCCTTTCCTCGAGCTCAACTTCGAGTCGCCCCCTATCTTCTTCAAAACTTGAATGACCAAAAACAACATGGAGGCGTGCACATGTACATCCGGACCCATCATCGTCGACCAACTTTGCGACCACCAGCACATCATCTTCGACCCACCTAACCTACCCAACCTCCTAGATTGACGAGATCACCTGCTCGAGACCACTGGAACCACAACACCCTCATCGAAAAACTCGTCATCCCATCGATCTAGTACACAAGAGACCACAAAATTTTGGTCGGAGCTTCGACGAACTCCAACGCATCGTTCCCCATTCGTGCGATCGGCCCAAACACCTCGAGATTGGCGCAGTTCCTTTCCAAACCCATGTGAGTAAACTAGCTTTAAAAACCCTAAAACGTCATCTCGCCACTGCCACGATCAACGAAAAAATGTGCGAGTATTTTTCCTATGGTCACTGACCTCCAACAATGCTCCAACGCCAATCTCAAGATTAATCATTACTCCGATCACCAGGATTTGACGAAATTAACAATTTCTTTCAACTTTAAAATTCGCGACATTCCCTAACTTAAAAATTATAACCTTAACATTAAAATTCATTACTTTCCGGCGTGAATCAGGATATGTAAGTAGATCTTGAAACTGAGATACTTGAATTTTCTAATTTATGATGGTTTCACTGTAAATAAACATTTTCACAGTATTTACTTGATATTTTTTCTGAAAATATTTTTAAAATTAGCATTTCTTGGATATAAATATTTTTCGTTTAGAAATTGAGTCCTGAAATCATCTAGATAGGATGATTTTGAATTTTATAACAGGTTCCACAACCCTGTAACAATGAACATAGACAAATGACTGCATACAGACATATATGCATAAGAAAATTCACAGCCATGCAAACATACTGACATAGTTATCAACTAAAAAAGTATATTTCAAGCATCAACTCAAATATCAAAACATATGAATAGGTTCGATTGTGTTTGCTCACCTGAAGGTTTCAGAAAGACAGAGAGGAACTTGGTTTTGTTGAATAGAGATAGTGTGACGCCCCACCTCTATGCGCACAATAATAAAGATTATTAAAAGAAATACTGTCTGTTATTATGAAGAATAAGGCTGGATAGGAGCGGGCATCCGTAGTTAGGCCTTAAACTAGTATTGGTTATCTCGATAGGAGTGGTATATATTTTTATTTTTCATCTCTTATTTATTTACTCCCATCGACATACCCAATTCCAGCATAAAACGAACTACGATGGTTCTTAATAGTTTAGGACAATATATATAATAAAAACACAGATAAGTTAAATGCGGAACACAGATAATATAAAAGCTCGTATATATTTATAACTGAAGTCAGTTACAATACCTATGATACAACTACAACTATCGACGCTGGAAGTTACATATACAAGTACATTATTGACAATAATATACATGAATACATATCATCCTATACTATGTCAACGACTATCCCAAAAGATATGAAGTGACTTCATAGCTCAAGCAGCAACCCAAAGCAAGATATCTACAACCTGTAATAACTCGGTCTGACCCGAGTATTAAATTCAAAAGAAAATAATACACGGGTCAGTCTAATTCAAACACAGTTATTAATGCACGGAAGCAATAATAAATAAATTTAGACGATAGTCACAATAAGTCTCACCTATCCAATCTTCAATAAGGAAATCGAATAACGGTAAATATAACACGTAACAGTGTTAAACAACAAATCAGCAAATTCAAATTATCAATGAAGAGAAATGAAAGGATTATCAATGAAGATAATCTAGAAACAACAGAATTGCCTAAACGGCAATTAAAAACAAAAATCTAATTATTAAATAAATAATTAGAAACTCATAATCTAATTATCTATAATTAGACAACAACAAATGATCAAACTAAACCAAATCAAAATATAATTTCAAAATATTGAATTGGACACACAAAACAATTCAAACAATTGAAATATCATTTAAAAAAGTCAATACTGTGTGGCTGCAGTACACGCACGCGTGTACTGCCTCGCCACTACAGTATATGATGTCATCATAACTCCAAATATTAACAGCAATTCGAAACTGCAGAGGTCAAGTCACTACTATCATAACTCAACTCAACTGCAAAGAAACTCAACTCGAATGACCAGGTACACAAGGCAGTGGTACAACATGAAGACAGCAGAATGATAGTGAAAGCACCAAAGATATGACAACACAGCATATAGCATTGTCAATGAAAATAGCAACAGTGCAGATGATCAAAGGAGTAAATTAAACGGCAGAAGGAGTATGTTAAGGCAACTAAACTACACAACATCCATGATTACAGCTCCAATGTGACTGCACAAATGATCACTGTGACACAAATACCGTGTATACACCACCAGACCAGCTATGATCATAGAGAAGCAAAAGTGAGTGGACGAGGTGCACACGAATGCACAGTGCAAACTACTGCACCCTGTAAATGGCAACAAATGAAGTAATGAAACAGTAATGGTGCAACAATATGCGTATATGATCATACATATATGCAGCAGTGAAATGAAGTGGATAGCATGTCTCAAGCAATAGTAAAATGAATTGGACAGTGCCATCAATATGAAACTCATATCATAATGCCTCGAGTACAATTGAGGAAGTCCAGATATAATGCAACAGTGGAACAACAAGGTACAACGTACCCAGGTTGGCAACACATGAATTGTGCATGCAACCTGAACATCAAATGTTCAAAAACCCCAAAACAGTGACACCATAAAAACAGGCACAATATAAGGCACCAGTACACATAAAGTATACAAACTGCCAAGCTCAAAGAGGCAAATTCCAAACCAAACAAGAGCAAAACTTCAAACAAAGCCAACATCACTACAAACACTCCGAAGATCAGGTACAGAGAGACCAAAATGCATGTGGTATCACTGCAACTTGAACCAAACAGCAAGCATACATGCAAAGTGCCAACTTTCATCGAATGGATGATCATAATTCAATACAACACTAAAGTTCTGTAGTCAAATACAAGGGGAGTGCCAAAAGATCAATAATAATGTAAGCGCAAACGACTACAAATATCAAGTCAGGATGCAAGTTCAAAAAAATTCATAACAAAGCCAGCAGGTGAAAACAAACAAGTGTTGCCAGAGATAGTGAACTGTATGGCCAAAGTCAAACAAAGATCACTTTCGAACAAAGCATCAAGCTATACTGCCCATGAAAATGAACTCAATACTCATAGGCAACCGGTTCAAAGTCGAACATTTTTATATAGCAGTTTTCAAACAAAGGCGGTGCCTTTACAAAAGTGTCAACTGCTCGGAGTCAACAAGCAACTGTTAATTACAGTTTCAAAGTGATCGAAATCATGGATCAACAATTTCAAACCAAATCAGTGACGAAGACACTGAGAAGGACCAAATTATCAAAAATTCTAGAATGGCCGAGCATTGTAAATGCTACGGTTTTAGTCAAAGCCGTGATTCATCAAAGAAATTTCCAAACTAACAGTAATGGTGACCGCAGAACATCAAGTCAACAAACCCAAAGAAGAAATCATTGTTACAATAAAGTTAGAGCATTGGCAATCTGGAAAACGAACTAGGTTAGAAAAATCATCAACATCAAAGCAAAAATCGAACGGCCGAAAAATCAAGCAACGAAAGTCATGAATTTGAACAAGTCATCAATACTAAAATTCGAATTAGATGTGAGTGAAAAGAAGATCACTCACCTGAATCGAGGCAAAGGCGAACACAATCAAGCATTTGAAGTCAGCCTCTTCGAACTACCGAAACCCTAATTTTTGAGGAACGAACGAGCACGAAAATGGAAGCCGCCATTATCTCTTTAGTCTAGGGTTTGTGATGAAAAATGAATAAAGGAACCGGTTATCCGCCTTTATTAATTATCACCGCATCAACCAAAAACGTGGCCCAATATTAATTTTTAAAGCCCACACCCCTTAACAAATTTTGGAAAAGAATTTCAACCGATTAAAACTCCAAATAGTAATTTGCTAGCAACATTAGTCGTCTAATGACGATAATTAATTGTTACAAAACCCGGGTTGTTACAGACAGGCCATTTTATTTCTTTAATTTCTTTTGAAGCTTAGATCTGCAAAAGTTTGTAAAACAAAACTTTGCTCAATCTCCTGTTGTATTTGTTTACTTCAACAATAACAAACAAATTTAATTTTTACTTACAGTTTGAATTTGTTTAAAGCTTCAAATTTGCTTTATTTTCCAGGCTGCAGACTTCAGATTTACATTTGCTTTAAATTTCCTTCTATAACTAATTGATATGATTGTTTAAATCTTTGTTTTTATTGCTGATTACTAACCTCAAATTCAAAATTAGAAAAAAAAGAAATTTACTTGCCTTAGATTGTTTTAGAGGATCCAGTTCTTGATGAAACTGGAAGTGTTTTCCAGGTTTTTCTTCAGGCCTTTTTGAACTTGCCTTTTGATTTTGAAAACCCTGAGTTGTTGAGCTTGATCTTGCATGAACTACAGATTACACTACAGGCTTGTAAACTTGTGAATGTAAATTGTTTCAGGTTGATTTGCTTTCAGTTTTTGAGAAGATAGTGGCATTTTTCTTTTCTGTTTTTTTTTCTGTTTTTTTTCTTTCTTTCTTCTTTGGGGGTTGAGATATGAGATACTCAATCTTTTCTCTACTGTGTTTTAGATTTGGATGAGACTAAAATAATTTTAGCATGGGGAGATGGAAAGTTTTTTTATAATTTTAAATTCTATTATTTTATTTAAGCAATCATAAGGAATGCCATTTGTAAAGAGAAATGATTATGAGATCTCAATGCATATTGAATGTTTTACTCTATCTTTTTTGATGTATGTTTAACATTTGAAATTATACAAGACAAAGAATTCTTTTAAAAAAATTACATCATATTCATTCTATAAATAAATGTACCTTTTTATATTTATATTTACACAAACAAAATTCTATCCCAATTAATTTCCACATTGCAACCTTTAATTTTGTTCAACATATTTATACACTAATATAATTATACAATTTACATTCATACATTTTTTATTATTTATGTTTGTACAACTTTAAAAAAGAAAAGAAGGATTTAAAAATTTTGATTTCATATTAACAAATAGTCACATTTAATTATATAAGAAAATTTAACTTATAAATAACATTTGAAAATGAGTACACTAAAATTTTTCTTTTTATTACAATTTCCAAATATTAATATAATTAAAAATTTAGAAAACAACCATCATTATCTTTTTTCTTAATCTCAGGCTTTTAATTTCTATTTTATTTTTTGCACATTTTTTTTGAAGTCCAATATTTGTTCATAAAATACTTATTCTTATATTTTAAATCAAATTTCTATTTATTCCCAATACATTTATTTTTCCTAAATCCAAAATTTATTTGCAAGATACTTTGCTTAATTTCAAATTAAATTTCTATTTATAATCAAAAATTATTTATTTATTCTACAAATCTCTAATTAATTCACAATTCATTTTCAAAATTAATTTAATTGCCAAATTAAACTTGGTAAAATTTCAGGAATGTTACATAATCCCCCCTTAAAAAAATTTCGTCCCCGAAATTTGCTAGGGAGACGAGAAAGAATAGATGATAGATAAAGAAATGATTGATCAGATCAGATCGAAATATTTATTCTGCATTTGGCTTACCAAATCAGAATATCAATAATATGAGAACAAACTCATACAATTATTTCACAAGATACTCGGGTCCACCGGTCTACGAATATGCAAGGGCATTGATCAGTTCGAAGGGATAACTAATTGTTCGTAGAATGTATCTAGACCCAAACAATATATAGATGGATTTAATCTTCCATGATTTCTCAAACACTAGATATGGATTCCAAATTTAGGTCGGAATACCCTAAGGTATATAAACTTGTCCCTCTTCGGACTTTGATATACACAAGAAATTACAATAGAATTCCAAATTTGGTTTTAATTGATATCGTTTTATGTATAAAATTCAAATTTAGATTCATATCCTATTAACCAATTTAACTTAATTAAAAATTTACAATTTATTTAATTTAAATTTTCAAATTCATTAAAGTTTAAAACGAAAAGCTGATAAGAAACCGATGAAGATACGAAGTAAGAATTTTCTACAACGATTCGTGGGCCACCATCATCGCACCGAAGCTTTGTTCTCGAGCTGTCACGAAGCAATCAAAAGAATTTGGAATCGAATCAAAGGAGATTGAGAAGAATGTTATTTCCACTGTTGCAGGGTATTGACCATTTATAGTGGTATACCCCTGTCCCCTATCTCGTCCTCTTCTTGCACTCATACTTACTATCGGTGGATAGTAAGAGAATTTACTGAGGCATTCAAGCAGATATCTAAGGGATTACTCATTCTAGGGTATACTTCACCCTATCTATAATGAGTTACTTAATGTGTTATACTCCTGAGCTAAAGTTTTAACCTTCATCTTTGATACCAAAATGTCGCGATCCAAATTTCAGCGTTCGAAAATCGATACCGTACTCCACTTGTACTTGAATGCCGCAGATTCAAAAGTTGGAATTCGAGTCGTGCCGGAGCTTATAACACATTAAGTACAACATAGTGGAAGAAAATGAACACATATATCAATATACAACACTGATACGATATGATACAACAGAATGATAGAATGAATATCAATGTACATCAGAGATATGATACAAGACAATAGCAGCGGAAAGAAAAAGATAACACCAGCAGCGGAACAAAATCTCCAATATGGTCTTCAAGGAAAAACTCTAGTATCGGTAATCTCCATCTCTAAGGCACCAATCCAGGAATAGATCGAACTCCCAATCAAGATGAAGTGAAGCAACACAGTCCAAATGCGATTGCCAAATCCTTAGGCTGGAAGCTATCGAATCTACACCTGCTATTCGATTATCTGGAAAACTTAACTCTAGACTGCCCGTGTGGGAAAATTATGGGCACCCAGAGTTTAGGAAAGGAACAATAAACTCCAGGTCAGTCATGGGACTGGTATGAGCAAACAAAAATAGTTTATCTTTAAGACAAACAACAAGAATTTAAATTCGAAATCCGCAATGCTTTTTGGAAAGTGAAACTACCATAAGGCCTCCCGCCACATACACAATGCAAACGCAGAATTGGAGGAGATTTCTCGATATGATAGTCAAATAAGATTGATACGAGAAAATTTCTTTGATATTATTACTAGTGCACAGTGTAGGAAAACCATTTCGAAAGTACACTACAAATCTTCGCCAGCATAAACATTCCGAACTATGCCTACCATAGCTACCATCTAAACAGTGGTGACCACCATAAGTAAATGGCAGGTTCTACCACTAAAACCGTACAAGGCGCATATTGAAGAATGGAATTTCAACAAATGGTCAGGCTAAGGAACTTCCTACTGCCACATGGGTACGCCTTTGGTGGGACGTCCTGAGAGCTTAACCTGCTCTCTGCCAACACAATGTCGGGTTACCTCTGTAACTAGGTAACCACTACACGAGCGTGCCTTCCCCCGGTCCATTGGGACCTTTATCCGAGGTAACTCTAATCCAACAACCACAAAGCGATCACAAAGTAATAGATCTTCAGTATCCACATGAGTGAAATATCTAGGCTCCATACCATGATGCCACCCTTTTCCAGAAGGGAATGACAAACCCTAAAGGGTGCGACCCTCATAACCTTACCGCAACTTTCGTGTTTCGACCATTTCCGGGGTGTGAGGTCCTCATGCAGTCTCGTCCACAAAGCTACGCTTAATACAAAAGCCATGCTTTGATCAACAAATGATACACAGCAGCACTTAGCATGCCATACTACCAAATTTGGTAGTATATCACTGATAAATATCAACTACATAACCTCTGAGCTCGTACGTCTCAGAGAAGGGTGTTAAGCTAAGAGAATAAATTCTCCAGCACCAAGCAGAAATGTATTTGATAGAGATCAGTTTAATATCTCAAAGTGTAGTGTCAGACATACAACCATACAAGTCTGTTCCAGGTTCGAACAGAGCCGAAGGCACTTCCGAAGAAGCCCTTGCAAATCCGGGTATCCACAATTCCGATCGAACTTCCCATCACTTAAGAAATCTCTATACCATAACTACTCGGTGCAGAGACAATCGATAAGTTATCCTAACGTTCTTGAAGACACCCAATCTTCAATACCAGTCTTCAATGCAATCCATAACGTCGTACCACTATTCGGAATGGGTTATATGACACAAGGTCCTCTCCCGACTAAACCGAATAATGAGCGCAGTATTTAAAAATATATGGATATGAGATTTCAGTTAAGTCGCAACTTATAAAATCCAAAACTTTTCTTCAAATGGTTAAACAAATTACCATTTCAAATCTTTTAACAAAAAGATTTATTTCACAAAGTTCACCTAGTTTCACAAAGATCTATTTATAGATTTCAAAACAGTTTCCATCTCAATTTGGATTAACTCAATTAAATCTTTAGATTAAAGATTTAATTTATAGCTTTCAAAACACGTTTTCAAAGATTTATTCATAACTTGGAAGAACTATTTTCATTTTAGACTTGAAATCCTTTAAACACAAATTGGAAGTTCATTTCTTAGGTTAAAGCTTTTATTATTTGGAAACACATAGGTTTCGTTTTGGGAAAAACTGATTACATTTACATAAGTTAAAGCCATTCAAGTATAAGCTTAGTTTAAATTCAAATTTCCAAAACAATACTTTTTAAATGGTTAAAAACCCATATAAACACATTTATAAATTGGATAACCCTTTTTAAACCTTAGTTTCCAAATCATAGCATTCAATTTCAAATATTAAATTCAAATTTAAATCAAATTATTTAAATTTAAAAACTCAAACAAGTTATTCAAAATACTTTACATTTGAAATTCATTTTCAAAAGCTTTCAATTCCAAACTATTTTGGATCCAAAAATTCAATCTTTAAATCTATTCCAAAATTGCGACTTAACCCATTTCCACGTGCAATCCATATTCGTGTGTGTATAAGTATGGTCCAGGGGTTGTACACAATAAAAGTTCCACATCATCAATCAGCACAGATTCAAAAACAACAATATATTTGATAAGCAGTATAAACTATAACGTTTATATTCGATAAGCGGTATAAACCATAACGCTTATCTTTTATTCACAGATCACAGATATATATATCACAGATAATAAATTGCATCAAACACAGCTCGAAGCAAAACAAAACATATCAAGGGTATCAAACAATCATCCAATAGAATCCAAACTTTCATAAGCGAGATCAGTTAATCCTTTAAATTAATTTGAATCAGATTAATTACTTATGAATAATTTACTAATTATGGTTAATTAACATTAATCAATTACAAATTATTTGGTTAATTATTCTTTAATCATTTATTAATTAACAATTGATAATAAATTAATTAAACTGTAGTTATTAATTAAACAACCTTTAATCATTAAATTATTATCCTTTAAATTAATTCATTATTCTTTAATTGATTATTCTTAATTAACTCCATTAATTAATTACTACTCTATTGATTATCACTTCTTAATCACCTTTATTAATTAATTAACCTTTACTTAATTATCCTTAATTAATCACATTAATAAATTAATCATATTAATTAGTTATCCTTAAATTAATCATTGTTTGATCACTTGGTTAATCAACCTTTGATCATAAATTAGTTACTTTTAATTAAGTAGTTATCTCTAAGCAATTAATTACCCTTAATTACTTAATTAATTTATTAATCAACTTTATTAATAAATCGTCACTTAAATACTTTCATTAATTAATCTTTAAGTCATTATTTAATTAACCCAAATCATGTAATTATTTTACCTCAATTCTTAATGGATTAATAAAATTTAATAAATTACAGTGATTAAAAACAAATAACCCTTTAATTTAATCATACTGATAATTAATCACCTATCTTAATACTTAATTATTAAATCCTATTTGAAAGCATAAAAAAATGCATAATATATATATATATATATATATATATTATTTCAAAAGCAAATTATTTTTAATGTTTAACTTAAAAATTAAATTTTGAAACTTTGTTAAAAAACTCATTTAATTTTCATTTTAACTTGTAAAATATGATTAATAAATTTGATAACTTTACTAAATTCATCATTAGTTCACCCTCCTATATTTGTCAAAACTTGCTTCAACATTTAAATAATTTAAACTAAAAAAAAACTTGCTGTATTATCACTCCTCGAGCCACACATTCATTTACCCAAGCCAAACCCACAAACTCGACTTCGAGTTCTTGCCAGAACGACCCGAGTTCTTCCCTCTTCTATATTTTTGAACTTGTTTTGATTTGAAAGTTTAGAACCTGGAAATCGCTTGCCTGCGTGAACACCCCCGAGTCAACTCGAGCCCATCGTCCTTTTCCTCGAGATCAACTTCGAGTCGCCCACCTGTCTTCTTCAAAACTTGAACGACCAAAAACAACGTGGAGGCGTGCACATGTGCATCCGAACCCAACGCCGTCGACCAACTTTGCGACCACCGACACATCATCTTCGACCCACCTAACCTCCCCGACCTCGTAGATTGACGAGATCACCGGAGTACCAAAATCGAACTGCTTGAGACCACTGGAACCACAACACCATCATCAAAAAACTCCTCGTCCCATCAATCTAGTACACCAAAGACCATGAAATTTTGGTCGGAGCTTCGACGAATGCCAACGCACCATTCCTCATTCGTGCGATCGACCCAAACGCCTCGAGATTGCCGCGGTTCCTCTCCAAACCTGTGCGAGTAAACTAGCATTAAAAACCCTAAAACGTCATCTCGCCATTGCCACGATCAACGAAAAAATGTGCGAGTATTTTTCCTATGGTCACTGGCCTCCAACCATGCTCCAACTCCAATCTTAAGATTAATCATTACTCTGATCACCAGGATTTGACGAAATTAACAATTTCGTTCAACTTTAAAATTCACGACATTCCCTAACTTAAAAATTATAACCTTAACATTGAAATTCGTTACTTTCTGGCACGAATCAAGATATGTAAGTAGAACTTGAAACTGGGATACGTAAATTTTCTGATTTATGATGGTTTCGCTGTAAATAAGCATTTTTACGGTATTTACTTGATATTTTTTCTGAAAATATTTTTAAAATTAGCAGTTCTTAGTTATAAATACTTTTCATTTAGAAATTGAGTCCTGAAATCATCTAGATAGGATGATTGTGAATTTTATAACAGGTTCCACAAACTTGTAACAATGAACATGGACATATGACTGTATACAGACATATATGCACAAGCAAATTCACAGCCATGCAAACATACTGACATAGTTATCAACTAAACAAGTATATTTCAAGCATCAACTCAAATATCAAAATATATGAATGGGTTCTAGTGTGTTTTCTCAACTGAAGGTTTCAGAAAGATAGAGAGGAACTTGGTTTTGTTGAACAGAGACAGGCCATTTTATTTCTTTAATTTCTTTTGAAGCTTAGATCTGCAAAAGCTTGTAAATACAAAACTTTGCTCAATCTCCTGTTGTATTTGTTTACTTACTTCAACAATAACAAACAAAGTTAATTTTTACTTACAATTTGAATTTGTTTAAAGCTTCAAATTTGCTTTGTTTTCCAGGCTGCAGACTTCAGATTTACATTTGCTTTGAATTTCCTTCTGTAGCGATTGATATGATTGTTTAAATCTTTGTTTTTATTGCTGATTACTAACCTCAAATTCAAATTTTTTAAAAAAATTACTTTCCTTAGATTGTTTTAGAGGATCCAGTTCTTGATGAAACTGGAAGTGTTTTCTTGGTTTTGCTTCAGGCCTTTTAGAACTTGCCTTTTGATTTTGAAAACCCTAAGTTGTTGATCTTGATCTTGCATGAACTACAGATTACATTACAGGCTTGTCAACTTGTGAATGTAAATTGTTTCAGGTTGATTTGCTTTCAGTTTTTGAGAAGAGAGTGGCGTTTTTCTTTTCTGTTTTTTTCTATTTTTTTTCTTTCTTTCTTCTTTGGGAGTTGAGATGTGAGATACTCAATCTTTTCTCTACTGTGTTTCAGATTTGGCTGAGACTAAAATAATTTTAGTGTGGGGAGATGGAAAGGATTTTTATAATTTTAAATTATATTATTTTATTTAAACAATCATAAGTGTGACGCACCACCTCTATACCCACGCTAGACAAGGACACTACGGGGTAATGCCGTCAAGTAGCACGGAGAATAAGGCTGTTGAGGAGCGACCATCCGTGTAATTGCTTTGTGCGAGCACCGATATGTCAGATAGTATAACATGCATTAATCCGACATACCGATACAAACTCAAAGCTAATACACAGTGGCTATATAATCTTCGAAAACAACTATAGAAATAAGTATAACACAATCAGTCACAGATACCCATATCACAAAGGCGGAAAAAGATGTGAATATAACACATAAAAGTGTATTCCAGAGTAGTGGTCAAAAAAGATCCACAATATCAAAAGAATAGTTACAAGTGCTACACAAAAGAATAAGTATACATCAATGAGTCTCTATCTCAAATGTATACAACCAAAAACTACTAATCTAAGTAGTTAGCCAAAAGACAGGATAATAATCCCAGATGAGGAGTCAAGCAGAAGCACCTGTAACATCTCGGTCTAACTCGTGTATTATTTAATAAGAAAATAATAAACGGACCAGTCTAGCTATAAATATCAGATAAAATGATATAGAATAAGAGATATGACAAAAACGTATGATAACCATAAAGCCATACTGTAATAAGTATGCAACTGAAAATCAACTAGGGATTAATCAATATCGGTAAAATCTTCTCAAAGATCAAAAAGAATGTCATACTGTTTATTTTTTTTCACCAAACCATAAATATTGACAATTATATCAATGCCAATCACAAAAGTTAATGACACACAAATTCATCAATGCACAAATATTGATAAAACTTGTCAATGTAAATCACGAAAATTGGTGAAACACAAATTCGAGAAATCATCAATGGAAATCCAGAAATCACAAAAAGGGGGAGGCCTATCACAAAAGGGAGCATGAAAACTCACCAACACGTGTATCACAAAACGGAACGCTATTCCATGGTTTCTAACCATTAATTTTGAGCAAAACCTCAACAAAACGGCCCGAAGACCATGAGTCGCTACCCTACCAATTTTGAGCCAAAACTCCACAGAAACGGGGTTTAGTCTTCCTCGCAGACAAAGAGACATCGCACATTGCTAGTCCATATCACAAAAATGATCGTCAACGATCATAAAGAAGTTTCAATTACAGTAAGCTAGTAAATATATGAGCTTAGCTTCATGTCCCATAACCACAAGCTTAACTTAAATATTTACGAACAAATTGTAGATCTCCACTCGAAAATTGTCACAAGAGATTCAATCGAACAAGTCTAAGAATTAACCGATGATGTGAATGCAAACGTTTCATACCACTTGTTTTACTAAGCCGTTTAATTAAATTTCTCATACGAGTGAGGTAAAGGTTTTGTATATATTAGTAGATTGGAAAACGGTTTAAGAAACGAGTTTTTTATAATAAAATAATGTTGAAATCGTCTTTATGAAAGAGTTTTGATATTTACTACTAGTATTGAAACCTTTATATTTTTAAAGTGACAAATCACAAAAATGATTGTAGAACAATCAATTCACCAGAAATTCACATTTGAAGGCGTGAATAGAATCCAAAGAAATCGATACCAAATTCATCAAAATGGATATTCCCAAAAATTCCAAAGAAGATGTTATCAAAGCCAACAAGATGATAACAACTAGTCGGAGAAAGAAGAATCGATTAAAAAGTGGAAACTAAGCAAAATAGGCATAAATACGCATAACAGGAAAAATAGGAGCAGGTCAGTCGACTGACTCAGAGGGTTCAGTCGACTGAACACAGACCCTGAAAATTCTCAGGTTTCAGCTCGGTAGACTGACTCAGAGGGTTCGGTCGACTGAACATAGACCTAGAAAATTCTCGGGTTTCAGCTCGGTCGACTGACTCAGAGGGTTCAGTCGATCGAACACTGTTTTCCGGCATTCCTAACCTATTTTAATTGAAGTGCAAACTCTCTCAATTTGCAATCGGACGAGTAACGGGCGCTAAGGATTTATGCCAATCGACAACCCAGCCCTATAGGCTCCTCGATGCATCACCAAAATCATGATCAAACATCAAAGTTATGATTTTTAAAGGTTTGACTTCAAAACACTAAAAATTGGAATATACACCAAAGCAATCCAAATCAAAAGCAATTGCACTTGAATAAGTGTTAGGAATTCATAACTAACAACAAGGATAAATATAGACACAGATGTGAGATAAAAAATCTCACCTTTAAACCCAAAACAGTGAAGAAGAAGCTATAGAGCAATGGCAAGAACAATCACACTTCAATTCCAACCCAACAAGCTTGAATCTAAGCTTAAAAGAGAAACATTTCCTAAGTTAGGTTTAGGAATTTCTGAAATTGAAAAGAAAACGAGTTGGAGAAGATGAAGAGAAGGCTTACCAAAGCTTCTTCTATGAATTTGGAGTTAAAGCTTGGATTTTGCAAAGATGATTAGGGATTGGAGTTTTGATTTCCCATTCCTTTCTCCATTGTTGCTAAAGCCTGAGTATTAGGAAAATTATGAAGGGACGGAGAGAAGAGAGGGGTGAAGCTTGGGTCTAATGGGCTGAAACCAAACCAAAGCCCTAAGTGAAAAAGTAGAAAAATTCCTCTATCTCCAAACATATCGAAGTTTATACTCAAAAAGGTCGAAAACGTCATTTTGAACTCAATGGAGGTGGTCTCGAGTCCTAATTCGACTGTTTGCAAAAAGTAGCTTTTCGGACAATAATCTGACTAACGATGAACTATTTAAATAAAATATTTAAATATTCAATCGTAAAATATGTAGGTTGTCACAGACTCCCCTCCTTAAAGAAATTGCGTCCTCGCAATCATAAGAAGTAAATGAACAAAAAGTAACAACCATAAATGCATATCAACACAAAAGGAAGAAATTTGGAATAAGAAGTTCACCTCACAGAGCACGAGAAAGTAAGTCCGGATGTGTCCGCTCGATGAATTCTCTAGATTCCCAAGAACAATCCTTAGGATTTGAGGACCATTGAACTTTCACAAGAGGAATATCTTTATTTCGAAGGCGTTTAATCTCTGAAGCAATGATACGATTTGGATGTTGCTCATAAGTCAAATTAGGCGAAACTTCAATTTCCTCCACAACATTAGGCTCAAGAATAGAATTGAAATCTCATAGGCATTTCCGTAATTGAGAAACGTGAAACACGTCATGAATAGCAGAAAACTGAGCCGGTAATAAAAGGCAATAAGCCACGGAACCAATACGTTCGGTGATGGGAAATGGACCAATGTATTAAGGTGCTAACTTTCCCGGTCGACTGAAACGCACAACACCCTTCATAGGTGAAACATGAATAAACAACAAATCTCCCACATAAAATTCTAACTTCCTTCTTCGGTTATCGGCATAGGATTTTTATCTACTTGGGCTTCGTTAATCCTATGACGAATAAGGTCAATCTTTCCTGTGGAATCATGAATAAAATCTGGACCTAAAACCTGCTTCTCGCTGGCCTCAAGCCAAAAAGAATGAGATCGGCATGGCCTTTCATAAAGTGCCTCAAAAGGTGTCATACCAATACTAGATTGGAAGCTATTATTATAGGAAAACTCAACAAGAGACATATGATCTTCCCAACTTCCACCAAAATCAAGAACACATGCATGAAGAAGATCTTCAAGAGTTTGATTCACATGCCCAGTTTTCCATCGAACTGAGGGTGATAAGCGGTGCTAAAATTAAGCTTCTTTCCCAAAGCTTTTTGAAGACTCTTCCAAAATTCACTAGTAAACAATAGATCATGATCACTAACAATAGAAGTAGGAACTCTATGTAATTTAATAATTTCTTTGATAAAAAGTTTGGCCAAAAGAGGAATGGTCCGATTGGACCGAACGGGAATAAAATGGGCGGATTTAGTAAGTCTATCAACAATCACCCATAAGCTATCATGACCTAAACGAGAACGGTGAAGACCATCAATAAAATCCATAGAAATTTGATCCCACTTCCAAATTGGAATTTTTAAAGGTTGCAATAAACCACCGGGCCTTTGATGCTCGGCCTTGACAAGTTGGAAATTCATGCAATGCTTAACAAAGTTAGAAATACCGAATTTCATTCCCTCCCAATAATAAAGTCGCTTCATATCCACACACATTTTACTACTACCGTGATGAATGGTAAATGTAGAACGATGGCAATCTTCTAAAATATCTTTACGAAGATCACTAATATTTGGGCACAATAAGTCTACCAAATTTTCGAATACCACCACGAGAATCAATATTAAAGTCTTTCAAACCTTCAACACCAATTTTATCCCTACAACTTTGGCTAAGAAGAGCCAATTCGAGATCTAGCTTTTGAGCTTCAAGAACGCGGTCTAAAAAAAAGGATGAGCCTCAAGGCTACATGAAGGCAAAGATGAACATAAATCGGATACACGATCTTGAATCTCACAAGTGGATAAAAGTCTCGAGATCATTCCATTCGGATGTCATCATAGAAACAACCGCTTGTTGCTAACGACTAAGTGCATCGGCAACGCGATTTCCCTTTCCGGGAGTGTAAAGGATATCGAGATCATAAGATGCAAGGAATTCGAGCCAACGTTGTTGACGCAAATTAAGTTCCTTTTATGAAAATAAATACTTTAAAGATTTATGATCGGTGTAGAGAATAAACTTCTCTTTTAAAAGATAATGATGCCAAAGACGAAGGGCGAAAACAGTAGCCGCGAGCTCTAAATCATGAGTGGCATATCTAGTCTCGGATAGCTTCAATTGCCTAGAAGCATAAGCAATAACACGTTCTCTTTGCATAAGAACGGCACCCAAACCAACGCGATTAGCATCGGTATAAACAATAAAATCTTGGTTCCACGCGGGAATTACAAGAATAGGAGCATCGGAAAGGATTTCTTTTAATTTCTGAAAAGAAGCTTCACGTTTGTCCGACCAAATGTATTTAACTCCCTTCTTTGTCAAGCTAGTAACAGGCTTGGCAATTTTAGAAAAGTTATGAAACGACGATAATTGCCCGCCAATCCAAGAAAGCTATGGATTTCCATCACACTCTTTGGTCTCTTCCAATTTTGAATCGCTTCAATCTTTAAAGGATCTACGGAAATTCCGGATTCGGAAATGATATGACCGAGAAACTTCACCCGAGATTGCCAAAAGTGGCATTTAGAAAACTTTGCTTTCAATTGATTGCTCCTAAGAGTTTCCAACACAATCTGAAGATGCTTTTCATGCTCCTCCTCGGTTTTATAATACACAAGAATATCATCAATAAAGATGAGAATAAATCGATCGAGGAAGTCTTTGAAAACTCTATTCATAAGGTCAACGAAATAAGCCAGAGCATTCGTTAAACCAAATGGCATAACAAGCCATTCGTAAGATCCATAACGAGTACGGAACGATGTTAAAGGAATGCTATCCTCTACAATACAAAGCTGATGAAAACCGGTAGCCAAGTCCAATTGTGAAAAGACTCTAGCACCACTAAGTTGGTCAAATAAATCATCAATCCGAGGTAAAGGATATTTATTCTTGATAGTAAGATCACTAAGCTTGCGGTAGTCAATGCAAAGCCTAAGTGTACCATCGGATTTCTTCAAAAAACTAGCCGAAGCTCCCCAAGGAGAGGAACTAGAACGAATAAATTGCTTCGTCTCCAATTCGGATAATTGTTTGCGCATCTCCTCATTTTCGTTATTGGACATACGATAAGGAGGACGAGTAGTAGGTGAAGCTCCAGGAATTAGATTAATTCTGAACTCAATTGCTCGCTTAGGTGGTAGTCCTAAAACGGGCTCAAATATATCCGAAAATTCACGAACAACGTGAATAAGAGAAATGACATCCTCCTCATCATCATTATCGTCATCATGAGGATTTAAAGAATGTAAAAATGCAGCCAAGTTGGAATCCGAATATTTAAGATCAATAGAAATCTGCTTAACAGATTGAGGATGTCGAAGATGAATAGTCCGCTCAGGACATAGGATTTGAGTTTCATAGCGGTTAAGCCAATCCATTCCAAAAATCATTCCAAAGCCTAAGTAGCGCATAACATGCAAATTGGCTCATAAAGAAAAATCACCCAAAATAATCTCAACATCTTTAAAAAGAAAATTAATTGTTACGGATCCACCAACCGGATTCGCGATTCTCAAAGAAGTCATTAATGCAACAACACTTAAAGAAAAAGTATCAACAAGTCCTTTTGATAAGCAGAGTGGGATGCACACGTATCAAAAAGCACTCGAATAGGTTGGTCACGAAACACAATAAGGCCATCAAGGATAGAATGAGAAATACCTTGACCACGAGAAGTGTTACTAGGAGTTTGCACCACATTAAGCTTTCCCTCCTTCCTGCCTTGAAGTTTGGGACATGCGGATATATAATGGCCCGAACTTTTGCAATAGCGACAAACAAGGGGCTTTGAACACTTATTAGCATAATGGTCCTTAGAACCACAATTGTAGCATTGCCTACTACCAGAGGTAGAAGTCTTTTCCACTGGAGTTACTTGTTTCCCTTTCTTATTAGGATAACGACCATTGAACTTATTAGGCCTTTTCTTGTTGTTGAAGTTTGGTTTGGCACCCATAACTTCAACGTCACTTTCCCTATCCCCCTCTTCAAGACGAAGAGCGGTATCGATGAGTTGATCAAAAGAAACTTCTAATTTTAGAAGTAATGGCTTCTTGAGATTTTTGTTCAAGCCATAGAAAAATCTCTGATTCTTCATCAATGGGGTGTTTATGTATTCGACACTGTATTTAGAAAGTGACTCGAATGATGCGACATAATCTGCCACCGAAGATTCACCTTGAACAAGCTCAATGAAACGACAGGCCAAAGTCACTTTTTCAGCTTCCGGCATAAATTTTGGTTCGAACCTTACCCGGAATTGCTCCCAAGTAAGATCCGCTTCAATAATTTCAGAAATAAGAAGCTTGTACCAGTCCAATGCTCTTTCTTGGAGCATACTAGAGGCCACCTGAGCTCGGTGAAGATCAATAAGATTCATGCAAGAAAAGATGCGATCGCATGTTCTAAGCCAAGCTTGAACATGAATAACGATTTCGGAACCCTTGAATGGCTTCCCACCTAAGTTCGTATAGTCACTGCACAGGCGTGCAAATCCGGATTTTGGGTGAGTAGGTTGGGAATGGGTCCGACGGCTTGAGCATTCTTTACAAGATCAAGAAGTTGTTATGCAGACATAAATACTCCATCTTGGGGAGTAGCACTAGATTGACCGGCATTGGGATGGCCAGGTCTAACCATTTTTTTTCTTTAAGAAAGAAAGAAAGAAGAAGAAAAAGGTTATTTACAAAATGAATATCAAACAATAATGATTGATAAAACAAGGCATCAAAAAAGAAAATAGGATAAGACGGTTTGAAGACTCGAATTAAATCCTAAGGCACGACTCCTAAGATGGACTTAGGACGAAGATCCTTGTTTAATTATTTTACATTGTTCCGAAGTTTGGCTCTGATACCAAGTTGTGACGCCCAACCTCTATACCCATGCTAGACAAGGACACTACGGGGTAATGCCGTCAACTAGCGCGAAGAATAAGGCTGTTGAGGAGCGACCATCCGTGTAATTGCTTTGTGCGAGCACCGATATGTTAGATAGTATAACATGCATTAATCCGACATACCGATACAAACTTAAAGCTACTACACAATGGCTATATAATCTTCGGAAACAAATATAGAAATAATTATAACACAAATCAGTCATAGATATCCATATCACAAAGGCGGAAAAAGATATGAATATAACATATAAAAGTGTATATCATAGTAGTGGTCAAACCAGATCCATAATATCACAAAAGAATAGTTACAAGTGCTACACAAAAGAATAAGTATACATCAATGAGTCTATATCCCAAATGTATACAACCAAAAACTACTAATCTAAGTAGTTGGCCAAAAGTCAGGATAATAATCCCATATGAGGAGTCAAGCAGATGCACCTGTAACATCTCGGTCTGACCCTAGTATTATTTAATAAGAAAATAATAAATGGATCAGTCTAGCTATAAATAACAGATAAAATGATATAGAATAAGATATATGACAAAAACGTATGATAACCATAAAGCCATACTGTAATAAGTATGCAACTGAAAATTAACTAGAGATTAATCAATATCACAAGAATCTTCTCAAAGATCAAAAAGAATGTCATACTCTTTATTTTTATTCACCAAACCATAAATATTGACAATTATACCAATGCCAATCACAAAAGTTAATGACACACAAATTCACCAATGCACAAATATTGATAAAACTTATCAATGTAAATCACGAAAATTGGTGAAACACAAATTCTAGAAATCATCAATGGAAATCCAAAAATCACAAAAAGGGGGAGGCCTATTACAAAAGGGGAGCATGAAAACTCACCAACACGTGTATCACAAAACGGAACGCTATTCCATGGTTGCTAACCATTAATTTTGAGCCGAAGCTCCACAAAATGGCCCGAAGACCATGGGTCGCTACCCCACCAATTTTGAGACAAAACTCCACAGAAACGGGGTTTAGTCTCCCTCGCAGACAAAGAGACAACGCACATTGCTAGTCTAAATCACAAAAATGATCATCATCGATCATCAAGAAGTGTCAATTACACTAAGCTAGTAAATATATGAGCTTAGCTTCATGTCCCATAACCACTAGCTTAACTTAAATATTTACGAACAAATTGTAGATCTCCACTCGAAAATTGTCACAGGAGATTCAATCGAACAAGTCCAAGATTTAACCGATGAAGTAAACGCAAGAGTTTCCTACCACTTGTTTTACTAAGCCGTTTAATTAAATTTCTCATACGAGTGAGGTAAAGGTTTGTATATATTAGTAGATTGGAAAATGTTTTAAGAAACGAGTTTTTTGTAATAAAATAGTGTTGAAATCGTTTTGATGACAGAGTTTTGATATTTACTACTAGTATTGAAACCTTTATATTTTTAAAGTGACAAATCACCAAAATGATTGTAGAACAATCAATTCACCAGAAATTCACATTCGAAGACGTGAATAGAATCCAAAGAAATCGATACCAATCCATCGAATTGGATATTCCCAAAAATTCCAAGGAAGATGTTATCAAAGCCAACAAGGTGATAACAACTAGTCGGAGAAATAAGAATCGATTAAAAAGTGGAAACTAAGCAAAATAGGCATAAATAGGCATAACAGGAAAAATAGGAGCAGGTCAATCGACTGACTCAGAGGGTTCAGTTGACTGAACACAGACCCTGAAAATTCTTGGATTTCAGCTTAATCGACTGACTTAGAGGGTTCAGTCGACTAAACACAAACCCAGAAAATTCTCGGGTTTCAGCTCAGTCGACTGACTCACAGTGTTCAGTCGACTGAACACTGTTTTCCTGCGTTCCTAACCTATTTCAATTGAAGTGCAAACTCTCTCGATTTGCAATCGGACGAGTAACGGGCGTTAAGGATTTACGCCAATCGACAACCCAGCCCTATAGGCTCCTTGATGCATCACCAAAATCATGATCAAACATCAAAGTTATGATTTTTAAAGATTTGACTTCAAAACACTAAAATTGGAATATACACCAAAGCAATCCAAATCAAAAGCAATTGCATATGAATAAGTGTTAGGAATTCAAACCTAACAACAAGGATAAATATAGACATAGATGTAAGATAAAAATATCACCTTTAAACCCAAAACCATGAAGAAGAAGCTACAGAGCAATAGCAAGAACAATCACACTTCAATTCCAACCCAACAAGCTTGAATCTAAGCTTAAAAGAGAAACCGTTCCTAAGTTAGGTTTAGGAATTTCTAAAATTGAAAAGAGAACGAGTTGGAGAAGATGGAGAAGACTTACCAAAGCTTCTTCTATGAATTTGGATTTAAAGCTTGGATTTTGCAAAGATGATTAGGGCTTGGAGTTTTAATTTCCCATTCCTCTCTCCATTGTTCCTAAAGCTTGAGTATTAGGAAAATTATGAAGGAATGGAGAGAAGAGGGGGGGTGAAGCTTGGGTCTAATGGGCTGAAACCAAACCAAAGCCCTAAGTGAAAAAGTAGCAAAATTCCTCTAACTCCAAACATATCGAAGTTTATACTCAAAAAGGTCGCAAACATCATTTTGAACTCAATGGGGGCGGTCTCGAGTCCTTATTCGACTGTTTGCAAAAAGTAGCTTTTCGGACAATAATCCGACTAATGATGAATTATTTTAAATAAAATATTTAAATATTCAATCGTAAAATATGCGGGTTATTGCAATAAGGAATGCCATTTGTAAAGAGAAATGATAATGAGATCCCAATGCATATTGGTTGTTTTACTCCATCTCTTTTAATGTATGTTTATCATTTATTATTTTACAAGACAAAGAATTTAAAAAAAAATTATCATATTCATTCTATAAAGAAATGTGCTTCTTTTATATTTATATTTACACAAAAAAAATTATATCCCAATTAATTTCCACATTGCAACCTTTAATTTTGTTCAACATATTTATACACTAATATAATTTTACAATTTACATTCATACATTTTATTATTATTTATTTTTGTACAACTTTAAAAAAGAAAAGAAGAATTTAAAATTTTTGATTTCATATTAACAAATGGTCACATTTAATTATATAAGAAAATTTAACTTAAAAATAACATTTGAAAATGAGTACACTAATTTTTCTCTTTTTATTACAATTTCCAAGTATTAACATAATTAAAAATTTAGAAAACAACTATCATTATCTTTTTCAGTAATCTTAGGCTTTTAATTTCTATTTTATTTTTTACACATTTTATTTTGAAATCCAATATTTGTTTATAAAATACTTATTCTTATATTTTAAATCAAATTTCTATTTATTCCCAATACATTTATTTTTCCTAAATCCAATATTTATTTGTAAGATACTTATGCTTAATTTCAAATTAAATTTCTATTTATAATCAAAAATTATTAATTTATTCTAGAATCTCTAATTAATTCACAATTCATTTTCAAAAATTAGTTTAATTGCCAAATTAAACTTGGTAAAATTTTCGAAATGTTACACAATTAAAAGATAAACTCAACTAATAATCTGCTTCTAATAATAGTAAATCAAACATTGTCAAGGCCCTATAGTGTCATTAAGTGGCTATGCAATAATAAATCCAAAATATAAATATGAGAAAACATCGCATCTTTCTAGTCCATTTGTATAATTCCATATGATATTTACACCTAATATCTAGTCTACTCATTTAAGAGTACACAAGTAATAAAAAGCACGGCATAAAACCTCGAGTCAGACAATAGTCTGACGTGAGCGATAAACAATCTCAAAATGCAATAAAAGTCGATATAGTATGTGAAACAGAGGGTACGGAGAATCATATCTAACTTGTCCCAAGATCCAAAGAGTTAGCACATAACTTAGGATATGTCCATCTCTACATCATAGTCATCACTGGTGTACTATACATAAAACAACCAAGGGGTGTCTAGATATCTACATCAATAATATCGACCTCATGTGACATCCGAGTGAACAATGATCATAACAAACATAGCATCCATCATATATCCTTGCATTCACTTACTCCATGCATTGGATATAAGATCACTCATCAATCCACCACAGTCAAGACTAGATTATCCATCACGATGGCCTGCATTTTGGTTCCTCGGTACTCAAATCCATGTCACTCAGTCAACCAGGAATTAGACTACCTGTTTGATAGTCCAAGGTCGCTCTAAAGATAAGGAACCATCACACTAAAAGAGCCATTAAACTTCAGGTAACATCATGTCCCAAGTATACCCCTTCTTACAAGTACCCTTTGAACCGTCGAGCATCTACGATCCTTTTGCACATGTCACTTATTGCAGAGTACGGCCTGGAACTGATCTCATGACTCCCATCGCGAAGTCAACAAGGTCGGGATGATCCTCTTATAATCATCATCAATCGAGAAGACAATTTTATGTCCCATGGCCATCATTCAACAATTCCCACTATCCGACTCATCATCACCTACTCTGCATCTCGAAATACAGCTATCCATCGTCGAAGCCGTCACTTTCCATCACGAGCCATTACGTCGAAGCATCGCATCCTTGCTTTACCTCTAAAACTTCTCTTCGAAGAGCTATAACATCAGAATCAATGTCAAACGAATGAACCGTCACATCAAAGATCTTCATCATCCACATCAAAATTGGCCAAATCAGCCATCATCAATAGTGGTAGATACTGACAACTCTAGAGTAGTCTACAATGACCACTTTGGTCATGTACTTAGCCAAAAATGGCTAGCTACAAATAAAATGAAAGCATGTGGCGTCCATCCTAAAGTCCAAAGGGCATTCCCAAGTCCATCTTTTGCCTTCAGGTCGACTGGCACGCACGATACTCTACGCATGGAATTTTATCCTGTGAGATATTTCATAACACTATATCGTCTACGATTGGCATTTTCAACCAAACTAAGCATATATGCAACCAACAAGCATTTAAACATCTATAATAGCCTATATACATCTATAATAACGCACTTACAACACACACAATACATCTACAGCAACCAATGTTGGATAAATACCAAAAATAGCCTAAATCTAGCAATTTTGTAAAAATAGTATGTCGATAAGGAAAAATGCGATATTCAATTTAAAATCAATTTTTAAACATTTCCTTTTATAGAATAAGATGTAGGTTTTAATACGTTAAAATTCACGTTTTAAAGTTAATAATCATTTTATATAGTCATTTTTTAGATTATATTAACAATCATACTATGATGAGAGAAAATACCACTCACCACAAACGAAAGCAGACCGATCTAATGCCAAGTCATAGAGCTCTCCACCATGAGCACAATACAAGAAATCGCGTCTGAAACGAACCTCATATGGGAAAGATATGAATTAAATACGAACTGAGATTAAATAAACTATTACATAATTTAATTACAATTAATTACCTCAATCGGTTAATTAATTTTTTATTCCCCAGCATATGCACGAAAACATGCAAGAATCCGCTTCTCCTTTCTTTCTCTCTTTGATTTCTTACTCTAAGGTCAACGAATCGATGTACTATCTTATTAATGGATTCGATTATGTGAGTACTCCGCGATGCAACCCACTTGAAGCTAGGTTGCCTATAGCGAAATGAGATCTGATGGTCCTCCTAGTCGCACGTGACTGTCGTGATTCATTAGGGAAGCTTAGAGATACGATCATCAATACCAGCAGGTACACGTTGCCAAGAGATACTCAACTGCGAAGTGACTCAACTACGCCCTCCGTCTAGCCTATTTCGCCACCTAGTGCGGCCTAAGTGGAACCCTAGTTGCGGCCAAAAATGCCGACCATTCATAAACACAGCCGCAGCCAATGTCGTCACCGTAGATGTAAAGTTCTACCCTCCTCGAATCCAACTAATCTAGCCTCGTTAATTTTTGTGCATTATAGCTCTCGATGTATGTAAGGGAAGTGTTAGAGAAAATGGTGGCTATTATTTTCATTTACAAGAAAGAGAGAGGAGGAAAATAAAAGAAGGGAAACAGTGTAAGTGCATGCGTGTGTGTGTATAGACACACATATATACATATAATTTATCATATGTTTTTAGATTATATGATCACGTGGTGCATGTAATCGCAATAAAACTCGTTAGCGCACATCGTCTTAATTTTTCGATTCCAGTGGCACACATTTTGTCGTCAACTGATGCGGCGCTTCGGAATGATAATTTTGCGCATTTAGAAATAGTTTTTGTCATCTGATCATTCAATTTTCAAATATAACGATATTTATACTTATTTTAATTCGCAATGTCAATCCAAACCCAATGATAGTAGTCTCAAGTCCTAATTCGACCATGTGTAAAAAACCATAATTTTTTGCCTTCAAATAACAAATGATATAGCATTTAAATAAATTATTTAAATATTTTATCGTTAAAATGAGGGCTATTACGAAGGAAGTGTTGTTGATACTCTCTGATGTTAAGGGATGGAAATTTCGGTCAGTCATTTTAGTTTGTTGTGCTTACGGGAATTTCAAAAATGAAATTATTCTAAGGATGAGAGAATGTCACAACATGTAATTTTAAGCATTGGATAATTAAATAATTTATTCAAATATTTAATCGTTAATCAATAGTACACCCATTGTACTCGACTTTTGAAGACAGGTAAATTAAAACTCGAGACATTTGATGACGGGTAAATTGAAACTCGAGACATCCACCATTGAGATTGCAATTCTATCACGAGAATGATGAGTAAAACCTAACCATGTTTGGAGTCAATGAATGTTTAAAGTGAATATTGATTTCTATCGAATGAAAAAAGTTGCGGCTAAGGTGCATAAGTTGACTTATATGTTAGCTTATTTCTTATTCATTTCTCATTGCACTTTATTTAATTTTTTATCTTCTAATATTTTTCTTATTGGGTATTTTCACTAACAAGTCGTTTTTGAATATAAGGAGGCCATTTCTTATTTGCACTCCATTAAATATAAATTACTCCGAAGGGTACACACTGTATAAAAATTATTTAACTTTGTTTATTCTGCCCAACATTCCATCTTACTCCAATTTGCCATATTCTTCACCTCTTCTTATCTGTTAGCTTTAGTCAATGGCGAGAACTAAAAGTTTCCCACACACTTCATGAACCTAAAGTTCATCAAGAAAGTCATGGCAATGTATGATTTTTTACCGCAGCAACAATTTTTAGCGTTTGATATATGTAAGTAGACGTTATCTGTGTCCACGGGTGCAGTGCAGTGGAAAGGAGGCTTAGGTTCTGGTAAAAAGATTTAGGTTCGATTCCTACCATGCGCTTCCCTATCCTATATAAATTTACCCGAGGGTATATGGGCTTGGATCAGCGAACGACTTTACTATACCCTCCTCAGGAGTTTACCGGCATGCCGGGTTCTCCTGGGTTTTCAGAAAAAAAGTAGATGTTATCTGTCATTTGATCATTGGTGGTTTGGTAAGGGATTAGGGTTTTCTTTGATTTGAACGGTGCTCATTTGCATATGAACTCATAAGAACTTATATCGACAGCAAGAAATTGGAATTTCAATTTAGTTTGGCGTAAGTTTATCGAAAAGATTATTTTAATTCAGCAACATGCTTTTGAGTTAAATTGATTTTTTCCACGATCCCCTTCCAAACTTTATTTTAAATATTAATCCTCTTTTATTTTATTTCTAACAGATAAACACGTTAAATCATATCTACAACAGTATAAATTTTGAAAAAAAACATCTAATTATTTTGTTAAAATAAAATCTACGTTATAATAGTATAAATCTTGTATAAGCATTAATCTTGTTTCTTTCTTGTGGGTTTGATTTCTCCATTAATTACACATTTGGAGTACATATTAAAGAAGGAGATTAAAGGAATTAAGTTATATAAAAAATGGGTAAATTGGTCACTTTACAATGTAATTTTGTAGCGACCCGACTTCCTATCTCCAGGAAGACGCGTCACTAATTAAGAAAGAAAGGGATAGAAGAAGAAAAGATAAGAAAAGAAGAAAGACAACAACATCAGAGAACTCACAACGGAACGAATGAAATATAATATATCAGATAAAAATTACATAGTATCATATTACATCAGAGTACACAACTTTTTCAAAACATATTAGACAGTTATAAACATCTGTCTAATCCATACAACTCAAGAACACAAGATACAGATACAATATCAAACACAACGGAACAATAATATATCTACACGTGGAAGCCTTCTGCTCCATATCTCCTCCAGAATTCGTCAAGCTAACCTGAATCACTTGACTACTCATACATAATATAAGTACCCAAGAGTTTAATAAAACAGAAAATAAATACTCGGGTCAGACAGGGGTCTGGTGTGAGTAAACGGTTAAAATTGCTTAACTTTAGAAAAACCTTTGAAAAGAAAAGGTATCACGTAAGACTTCCCACACATAAGCATGGAAAAGTTTTTATCTAACGCTAACCAAAACATTTGATAGGAAATCCAGTGATATTATAATAGTGTCTAGGGTTTTCAAGCAAATAAGAAATAGCTAAAATTGTTACATGATGAAATTCCAGCTACTAGCCACAAGAGTGGGTAATGCAAACAAAACTGCAGGGTCTCGTAGGGAAAATGGGTTTCCATCAATGGTAAGGCTAGTGGGGTACCGCCCATCACAGTACGTGGCCTAGACCAACGTACCGAGGAGTACGCCCGCTCCCCTGCAACACAAGGCCGGAACCACTCCTTACTGAACAGTCCCGAAAAAGACCACCCCGTGGTTGGCGCGACCAACCACACACTAAGACGAAATTGAAAGGGACCTCTAGACAGGAGTAAATCTCGTCCTACTTGGGCATGACCCACTTAACCTTGCTGCACCTCCCCTGTTTTAGCCATTCCCGGTTGATGAGGCTTAAGGCTGCGATTACCTTTATTGGACACATCACTTAGAATGCTCATCGCCCTCCTGACGATGTGTTGAAAGCATTCAATCCATACAAGTTCATTGCGGGTTCGAACGAAACCGAAGGCATTATCTCGTTGCACTCATTTTGGAATCACCCTCAGAGTCAACGACCATAGCCCTTGCACTTTGAATCACCATCTCGAGCATATAAGCACTATTCCGTCAAACTCAATACGAAATCACCCACAGAGTTATACTGACGAATAGTTCTTACACCTCGAGTCTTCACTAAGCTCCACTTGGATTCACGACCTAACGTTTAATTTGGATCGATGTGGTTTTCGGATATCCAAATATGGAAACCCGATCCTGGTCTCACCGAATTCAAACGCCATTTTAATGTCCAAGTTGTACTTAAGGGTTTTAAACAATTAACTTATATTCAGGACGATATAAACAGATAGATGAATCACATTATCACAATAGATAAATCATATCAACCATTCATCTCAAAAGCAGCATATCACATACCATAGATATCACATCCAAATCATCCAATATTATTCCACATCTAATATCAACCATCCAATATTAATCAATCATCTAATATTAATCAATCTTCCAATATTAATCAACCATTCCAAAAGCAGAATTGATTAACACTTAATCAATTGGATTACCTAAATCCTTCTTCATTAATGTATTTTAAATAAATTAATCATCTCTAAAAGATCTTCCTTAATTAATCTTCCTTGATTAATTATCCTTTAATTACATTCAAGTAATTATCCTTAACCATATTCAGTAATTAATCCTTAATGATTATCATTAATTACAATAATTAATGATCCTTCATTTACTTCCATTAATTAATTAATTATAATTAATTACATTAATCCTCAATTAATTACAATTAATTAATCACACTTTAATAAATTATTTTTATTAATCAACCTTGATTAATTTCATTAATTAACTAATGATCCTTATTAGTTAATTAACCTTTTAATTAATTAAAAAATTAACTTATATTAACCATCTCATTAATCATAAATAGTAATTAACAACTTGTAATTACTTATCTTAATTAATTAACATCTTAATTAATTATATTAACCCTTTGATTAATTAATCTAATTAATTAATCTTAATTACTTCATTAAGTAATTATTAATTAATAATCCTTAATTAATTACTTTATTAATTAATTACATTTTTAATTAATTACACTTAGTAATTAATCTTTATTTAATCTCATTCATTGATTAATCAATCACATTAATTAATTAACTAAAATTAACTTAGTAATTAACCCTTAATTACTTACATAAGTAATTATCTTCTAATAAATCTTGATTACTCTCTTAATTAATTACTTAACAAACAATTAATCCCATCATTAAATAATCTTTAACTCTTAAATTAATTAATTACTCCATAGTTAATTATCTTCAAATCAATTATATTAATCAATAACATTACGTGATTATCCATTAATCACTTCCATTTAATTACTCCCATGAGTGATTTCCTCTAATTACTTCCATAAGTAATTACCTTCTTGATTACATTCAATTATTAACCACTAATTACTTCATTAAGTAATTACACTTAATTAATTCATAATTAAGTGATTATTAAAAATTAAATAAACAATTAACTAATTATTTAAAATTAATTAAATAATCAATTAATTAACTTATTATATTTCAAATCCTTAATTAATTAAGAAAACATTAATCTTAATTAACAAATCTTAATAATTAAGAATCCAAAATAAATTAACCATATTTATCTTCATAAATTAATTATTTGAAATTAATAAATTTTTAATAACTTAAAAACAGATTATCCAATTTGGTTTTAAAAATTAAAATAATAACCTTATTTGAAATTAAGGCTTTTAGGAATCAAGTTTAAAATTTAAAACACTTTAGTTATCAAATTTAAACTTATTTATTTTCAAAATAATTTGAAAACTTAAGTTACTAAACAATTACTTAAAACTTTTAACTTAAGACTTTGATTTAATTCTTTGAATTAAAAACACTTCTTTTAAAACTAGAATTAAATTAAGATAATTACTATCTAAGCAAACGTCTTAAAACATTTTAAATTTAAAATATAAATTCAATCAACATTTTAAATGTTTAATTAACACCCCTTTTAAAGTTTGATTTAGCTTTATTTCTAAACAACAAAGTTTAACTTGTAAATTTATTTTCTTTTGTAAAATCTTAAACATTGATTTTATTTATTAAAAATAACAAGTTTAATCTTGTAAACTTAGCTTCTTACAGCACAAAACCTATAGCACCTCCTAAACTAGAGTTCAAAACCCAACTCCCATGAGCCAGTCCCGAGTCCTAACTCCTTGATCTCTTACTTCGAGTCATCTTCGAGAAATCAGGAGAGCAACTCCGGGAAAAATCCCTTTCTTCCCCAAACCTCCATTTCCAGTGCACAGCATATACACGCGTGTACGTGTCCCCTCACCTTCGGCCACCAACGGTCGTCGCGACAATCGTCGTCGATCACAAAACCACTCGCGAGTACAACCGAAAACCCAGATCCAACAATTGATTCACGAATCAAAATACGACCATACGTTTGAAAATCTGCAGAACCACTCGACCCAAACCCAATCATCACCGATAAACTCGACGCCGCTACACCTCGCCGTCCTCAACATAGAATCGCCACATCACGAGCTAAAACTTCCCCCAATTGTGAACGACTCCGGTCACGAATCCAAATCACGACAGCCTCTACAGACAAGCCAAGCAAAAACATACTGTAAAACCCAAGTTCGATTCAATTCGAAAAATTCTGCCATTTGAAAATTCCAGTTATATTTTTCCCATCATCCATAACATACAAGCAACCTTCGATCTAAATTCTAGCTACAATCATCATGCCGATCAACGGCAATCACTAAAAACTCCAAAAACATTCAAACCCAAATTTCACATTAGATACCCAATTAAAATCACAATTTGCATATCTAAATTCATGGTTTATCTTCACGTTTACATGCATGAAATTCATTTTAGAATTTAAAACAGTAGATTTTTAACAAAAATCTTAGTTTCACTGTAAACCTTTTATTTATACTTATTTGTTGTATTAAAAATCATGGAACTATTTTTATGATCTTCATTTTTCATTCACAAGCAAATTTCATTCATGTATTCAAGGCTAATATGGAGCTAATTGGGAAATTTTGATTTTTGAAAACAAAGGTCACAGTTTTTTTTTCTTCAAATAGAGAACAACATCAACATATACAGTCATATGTTTACATATATAAATATAACTATAAATTCGATAAATAAAATTGAATGATTTCCATGCAATACCAATACTAATTCACATGCATTAGGATCAGAATTCAACTTATCTGTTTTTAAAATCAATTTACTCACCTTTAATAAAATTTACAGAGCAGTTTTCCCAGGCCTTTAATCTTTAAATCTGAAAAATACTTTTGATTGGTGAAGAAATTGAATGCATTCTTGCTTTAAATTGAAGTTGAACTGCTATAACTTGTTGTTGATCTTGAACTTTGAAATGCAGGTTGTTGAAGTTGCAGATTTTCAATTTTTGCAGTTTTGAAGCTGCAGATCTGCTTTTGCTTTTGATTAAATTCAGATTTTATCTTTGCTTTTGGTTTTGATTTCAGATTTGAGAAAGCAAATTTCTGGTTTTAGTTAAGAAAAATAAATGAAGAAGAAGTGTTATGTTTTATTAAGATTAAAGAAATTAAATTTTAATTGAAGACACTTGTTACTAAATCTTACACTTGTCACAAATACTTACATTTGTCATTTAATTCACTTAATTACTTAACATGTGTTATTAAGATGTTAATATGTTTACACATGTCTTTGGATTTTAATAAACTTTTATTTAATTTAAATGTAAATATTAACTTACATTTTTTTAATTCTCTTAATAAATATAATTTACTTATGTATTTATAAATTCACTTTTAAAAGAAATTATTCTAAAACTAATTATAATGCAAATATATCTTCTTATACATGTCTTTTAAAATTTAGAACATTTATATAACCATTTAAAATTTAAACACTTTTGAAGAAAACAAAACAAAGCTTGTTTAAATCCTTTTTAAACCATCATATTTTAAAAACAAACAATTATCTTATATTTTGAAAACAAATGAATTAATCTTTAGATTAACTTTTGAAAAATATTAAGTTTTAAAACAAAGTTTTAAATTACAACTCATTCATATATAAATTATTAATAGATTTAAATTAAATTTTAAAACAATATCAAATTATAACATATACATACATATATATTACAATTTAAAAATTCAATCTTTTATTTAAAACAAAAGATTATCCTATCCACAATATATATCAATTATTTATATATATATTATAAACAGAATAAAATTTAATTAGCTTTGAAAAAATAAATCTTATCAATTTTTAAATTGATAGAAAGATATTGATCAAAATTACCAGATTAAATATTTATTAACCTTAAAAAGAATAAATTTACCAATTTAAATTAAAATTATAAAGAAAAATTATCAAATCAATTTAATTATTAATACAGATTATTAAATTGATATTGCCTAAAATCCTGGGTCGTTACAATCCTCCCCCTTAAAAGAATTTCGTCCCCGAAATTTAAAAGCAAAGGTAATTTAATAACCTAGCAAAGACTTCAATTTTAAACAGCAAAGCATACCTATCATCCAGTTACTAACAAGCATAGCAATCAATTACACAAACAAACCTAACCAATTATCCTGACACATACCAGAAGAAATCTTACTAACACTATCTAGAGTTTCCCAATTATAAATCACTGGGAGACTCGCTCTACAGAAACTCAACTAACTACACCATCAAAATCCAAAGCTCGTCTCTTCTCTAGATCCACCAATCTGAACAGAACATCGGACTATACTCATGTCTAGCACAACTTCCAAATCCAACTGGACTGCAGATTCAACAAACAATGATGAATCATACACGTACTCCCTCGGAGATACGTGAAATACAATGAATCCCAGCTGTTAACTCCTCTAAGCGACCTAATGGAATGAAGAGCCTAGCGACCGAAAGTTATTGCGATTTGATGAGCCAAGAAACTCAGCGACCTAGACAGTTAAACGACCTAAAGATTTAATTACCTAAAGGGTCTAGCGACTTAACATCATAAGCGGCACAGCATGACACAACTCCGCGACTTAACGGGCTAAAGGTACAAGAGATCAGTGACCTAACCACCTATAGAAATAAGCGACCTAGTGCCCTAGTAGCTAAACGACCTAGCGACCTAAAAGATCCAGCGACCTAGCGAGTTATCGCAGAATGAAGCAACTTCTGATGTCGTTCCCAACCGTAAGTCGCCAACTATTCTCCCTAGGTCGCTCACGACCTAAATATACCGAAGAAGCTTCTTATGCCGCTTCCTCCCTAGGTCGTTCATGACCTATGACTTGTTAGTTTTTTCGAGGTAATCAAATACACTCTAGTTAAGCCGTAAGCCGCTCCCACTAGGTCGCTCACGACCTACGGCCTACCTCTATGTCGCTCACGACCTACGACCTAGCTCCGAAATTTCCCTATAAATATCATGCCTGTACCACCGAAGAGGGGATCTTTTGGCTCATTTCTGGAACGCCTATACTCTGCTGATTTCTCGACTCATCCGACACTTCAAACATGAAAGATACTTCAGTGAACTTCAAGAAGAAATCTAACACATTCGACATGGATTCAAAGAGTTCTTCTACATCGGAGTTCTAGCTGTTTTTCTGACTAGTGTTGTAATTAAAGATTGTTGTAAAGTTGTAATTGATTCAGCAATAAAGAAGATTAAAGTGGACGTAGACTTAGCCTGAAGCCGAACCACTATAAAACTGTTGTCTTTTACTGTTTTTTCTATGATTTTTCTACTTGCTTCTAATTCCCATATTGATGGGTGGTGCTTTCACTTAATCTCTACTTATACCGGGGTGTTAGCATTCAATTTTAAGCGTTAAGATTTTTGGTGCTTTCACTGAGAACCCAACTCAGGCTACTTTCGTCAATGCTTCACAAAAGTTTGTTGAAAAAATCTCTCTCAAAACCAAGTCTATCAGAGATAATGGCTCCTGGAAGAAAGCGCGGATCTACTAGACCCAGTGATGTTCATGAGAATACTGCCACCTCTCCTTCGTCAAGTCAAGTAGCACCAAGTGCTGGAATTGCACGAGCGGAGTTAGATGCTGCAGTATCTGGGTTATACCAACAGATGGAAACCCAGAATGCATTAATGCTTGATAGGTTAAATGCATTGCTCGGAGCTAACCGTCAACCGGTGAATAATGGAGAAAACCTTGCTGATGATGCTCATAATCCTGAAGAAAGGAATATTCTTCAAAAAGCAGCTAGCCCCGCCAAAGAAACCCCTCCCCAAGCTGGAGGATCGAGACCGCAGCCAACTCTCCACGAACGTTTGTCCAGACAAACTTCCGAGAAAATGGCTGAAGTTTGTCCTGCAGAGCCTTTAAATGATGAGGAATACCTTTCACGCATAGTGCGACAAATCATGAAAGAGAGCATGCAGAGGGAAGAAGATGAGAAGGAATGGGGATTCACTCCGAGAAAAACTCCGTTCACTGAAAGGATTTTGAAAGCTGAATTTCCAAGGAAGTTTGTTCCTCCTACCATCCCGGCTTATAAGGGAACAAGCGACCCTAATCAATTCCTGTATAAGTATGATTAGCACATGACTGGTGCTAGAGCATCTGATGAGATCACATGCCGGTACTTTCCGGTATACTTGGAAGGAGTGGCTCTACTCTGGCTCACAAAGCTACCGGTCCGATCCATAGACCAGTTCGCCGATTTGACTCGGAAGTTTAAAGAGCAATTCTGGTTGTATGCTTCAAAGGCAAAGGATATTATGTCACTGTCAAGCCTGGAACAGAATCCTGGGGAATCTATTAGATCTTTCTTGAACCGCTTCAACATAGCTTTGGCTGAAGTGGACAATGCAGAGCCACGGATGGTATTGACATACTTGATGAGGGCAATCGACAAATCAAGCGAATTTGGGAAGTGGCTGCAGATGAAAGAACCGAATTCGCTTGAGAAATTCTATAAGAAAGCTGATGAATTCATGCGCTTGGAATGCCTTCAAGCACCGGTTAAAGTGGAATTGACAGAGGTTAAGGATAATACTACTTCTCCTACCAAAAAGGAATCCGGAAGTTAGAAGAGGGAGAATAATGGTGGGAAGAAGCAGAAGGATGTGAAGAAACCTCGCTTCTTAAAACCTTCAGATTTCACTCCTTTGACTGACACCCCGGAGAATATCTTTTTTGCTACTAAAGACGCGGTAGAATATCCTAAACCGCCTGAGATGAGAGTTGGGAAAAATGCTGCTCAAAGGGGAAGATTTTGTCGGTTTCATAATCAACCCGGTCATGATACCAACGAATGTCGCCATCTGAAAAGTTTGATTGAAGAACTGCTGAAAGAGAACAAGTTGCAGCAATATGATAAGAGAAATAGGAATGAGCTAACTTCATCTACTAAGGGCCAGCAACTTCCTGCTCATCCATCTGGCTCGGGTGAGAGGAATAATGTGCATGAATCAGAAAGGCCTGTTATTAATGTGATTACGGGAAGTCCTCACCCAGTAGGCAGAAGCTGGGGCGAGATGGAAAGATATGCCCGTGCCTTAAAATACGCACCAGCAGAAGAAAGTGTTTTTGTGCTTGAAGATGCTGCAGCTTTGAAGCAGCAGAAAACTTTTAATGATGATATTGTGTTCAGAGCCATGGACTTTATGGGTATTGAAGCCCCAACCATGGATCCCTTGGTCATCTCTGCAGGCATTGGGCCGGCTATTGTGAGAAGAGTGCTTGTAGATTGCGGCGCTTCTTGCAACGTTCTCTTCAAAAAGACATTCGATCAAATGAAAATTCTGATGGCTGATGTTCAAGCTTCATCTCAGAAGATTGTTGGGTTTACTGGGGAAACGAAGTAGCCAATTGGAACTATTGACTTGTTCGTCGAGCTTGGAGAGGGGCAGAAAAAGGTGGTTCGAAAACAGACTTTTGTAATTGTTGATGAATCTTCTGCCTACAACGCCTTCCTAGGCCGACCAACTCTTGCGGCTTTTAAGGCAATTCTCGCCCCGTGGTGCCTCACTATGAAATTCCCCATGGATAATGGAGTTGGTATCATTAAAGGGGATCAGAATGTTGGGCGAGAATGTTATCTTATAGAGTTGCGTGAAGTGAGGAAGAGAGAGATGGGAAAAGATGCGGTAGCCCTAGTCCGCATCAAAGAACCAACCTTGTAGCAATTACAGGGTGGACCCTGCACTGGAGAGCATAGCGGGGCACGAAGAGAAATGGATCCTACAAAAGCCAGTGCAGGGGAAAATAGAGTGGTGCCAGTGGGAGTAACGATGCCAGTACCTGTTGACCCGAAAGATCCGAACAAAGTGGTGAATGTGGGTTCGCAACTTAGTGTGACGGTTCAAAATTCCTTGATATCATTCTTGAAAGCAAATCTGGACGTATTCGCTTGGACTCATGCTGATATGTGTGGAATATCCCCAGAAATTGCAGTACATACTCTGAATATTGATCCGAAGTTTACACCGGTAAAGCACAAAAGAAGAACCCAGGGTCCTGAAAGGTCGGCAGCGTTGAAAGAAGAGGTAGACTGGCTCATGGAGAATGGTTTCATCAGGGAGTCTACTTATCCGAATTGGGTTTCAAATCCAGTACTGGTTAAGAAAGCTAATGGGAAGTGGAGAGTATGCATCGACTTCTCAAATTTAAACAAAGCCTGCCCCAAAGACTGCTTCCCGTTACCCAGGATATATCAGTTGGTGGATGGAACAGCGGGGCATGAATTGTTATCTTTTATGGATGCTTACTCCGGATACAACCAGATCATGATGCATGAGCCGAATCAGGAGAACACGAGCTTCATCACTGACGTTGGTCTCTACTGCTATAGAGTTATACCCTTCAGACTTAAGAATGCAGGGGCAACTTAATAAAGACTTGTCAATGCTATGTTCAAGCCACAGATTGGCAAAACTATGGAAGTTTATGTTGACGATATGCTGGTAAAATCAAAGAAGGCAGTAGACCATATGGATCACTTAGCAGAAATGTTTGCAGTCCTTCGAAAATACGGAATGAAGCTTAATCCTTTGAAATGTTCGTTTGGGGTGGAGTCCGAAAAGTTCTTGGGTTTCATTGTGAGTGCTAGGGGCATTGAAGCTAATCCAACTCAGATTGCTGCCTTAAAAGAAGTCAAAGCTCCTAGAACAAAGAAGGAATTGCAAAGTCTTAACGGAAAAGTCGCTGCCTTGAGTCGATTCATTTCCAAAGCTACTGATAAATGCATTCCATTCTTTGATGCTATGAAGAAAGGAAGGAAAAATTTTGACTGGACTCCTGAATGCCAGAAAGCTTTCGATGAGTTGATTCGTCATATGGAAAAGCCTCCAATACTTTCTAAGCCTGACAATGGTAAAGATCTTTTCGTATATTTGGCAATCTCATCTCATGCTCTCAGTGCGGCGTTGGTACAGGAAGACGCAAAAATTCAACGCCCGGTCTATTATATCAGCAAAAGATTCACTGGGGCGGAGATGAATTATTCAATATTGGAAAAGCTCGCCTGCTGTCTACTGATTGCTTGAAGAAAATTGAGGCCATATTTCCAAGCTCATCCTATCAAAGTCCTCACTGATCAACCTCTGAAGCAAGTCCTATTTCGCCCTGAGACTTTGGGTCGCCTTCTGAAGTGGAATATTGAACTCAGCCAATACGACATCACTTATCATCCCCGGAGAGCAATCAATGGACAAGCTTTAGCAGATTTCATCGCAGAATGTACAGACAAAGGTAACAGTGAGGAAGAGGTGACTGATAATACCCCAATTCAATGGAAATTATATGTTGATGGTGCAAGAAACGATTACTGTTCCGGAGCTGGGGTTGTGCTTGAAACCCCTGTAGGGTGGTCATTGTACTATGCATTGAGATTGGAATTCCCTTCGACAAATAATGAAGCAGAATATGAAGCTCTTATTGCCGGCTTGAAGATTGCTAAAGAAATGAATGTCAAAGTGTTGCAGATCTTCAGTGATTCACAGCTTATTGTATGCCAAGTCAAGAAAGAGTTTCAAACTAAAGGAGGAAATCCGCCTGCTTACTTGTCAAGAGACTGGGAACTTCTCGATGATCTTGACCATTATACCGTATGTCATATAACCCAGGAAGAGAACATGAAGGCAGATTCTCTCGTAAAGTACGCAAGCACTGGTGAAGCTCAATTATTGGGATTGGTTCCTGTGGAAGTCCTGTCAGCTCCAAGCACTGATGAGATGGATATTGATTGGATCATGACTATATCTCAAGAACAAGAATCATGGATGACTCCGATAATGGAATATCTGCTCAATGGTTCTCTACCAGGAAATTCAAAGGAGCGTCAGAAGCTGTTGAGGAAAGCCCCTAGATATATACTTCAAGATGGCCGATTGTACAGGCGGGGATTCTCAATGCCATTACTCTGATGTGTGACCAAGGAAGAGGCTAAGACAATTCTAGTTGAGGTACACGGAGGAGAGTGTGGAGAACATTCAGGTGGTCAAACTTTAGCAAAGAAAATTCTCCGTTATGGGTTTTTTTGGCCAGACATTAATCGTGATGCTGCAAGCTACGCCCGAAAATGTGACCGATCCCAGAGATTTGCAAAAATCCTAAGAGCACCGTCCACCGAGATAACACAAATGGTCAGTCCACGGCCATTTTCTATTTGGGGAATAGATCTCATCGGGCGTTTGCCAACCACCAAGTCCGGAATCAGATATGCTATTGTTGCTGTTGATTATTTTACTAAATGGGCTGAATCTGAACATTAGCCACTATTACCTCTGAAAAGATGATAAATTTTGTAACTAAGAATATCATTTGCAGGTATGGTGTGCCTCAAAAGATAATCACAACAATGGAACCCACTTCGAAAGTGAAGAGTACCAAGATTTTTGCAAGCAATTCAAGATCCAAAAAAGCTTCTCGGCAGTGGCCCATCCGCAGGCAAACGGGCAAGTGGAAGTAGTAAAAAAAATTATCAAATCAACCATCAAAAAAACAGCTGGAAAAAGAAAAAGGTGGTTGGGTCGATAAGCTACCACTAGAACTATGGGCATACAGAACTACCCATAAAACTGCGACTGGGCACACTCCATTTTCATTGGCATATGGATCAGAAGCAATGATTCCGGTGGAGACAAAAGTCCCTTCACACAGAAGAATCCATTTCGATCAAACTGAAAATGAAAAGCTGCAACTTGAAGCACTTGACCTCCTTGATGAAAGAAGGGAAGAGGCTCAGCTCAGAATTGCAGCCCATCAGCAAAGAATCGCCAGGCACTTCAATTCCAAAGTTCGCCAACGCAGCTTTGAGATTGGGGATCTAGTCTTGAAAAGGATCATGACAGCAACAGGAGTGTTCGCGCCAAACTGGGAAGGACCATATGTCATAGGCAAAAAACTTCTTGATGGCACTTACAGACTGACAACTGTCGAATGAGATCCAATTCCAAGGGCTTGGAACAGCAATCACTTGCGCCCATATTTTACTTAAAAGCTTTACTGAAATACTGTAAAAGAATTATGGATGTATGATTCTTGTATTGAAAGTCGTTGTAAAGCCAGTGCAAGTGAATAATAAGAACTATAAAGTGGATGTAGGCCCAGTTCTTGGCCAAACCACTATAAATCTTGTGTTCTCTACTATTATAAACTGCCTGTTTTATTTCGATATGTAAAGTACTTTAATTGTATTACTAAAATGTCGAATTAATATTGCAGGCCATTAAAACAAAGCTCACCCATCACAAGACCAAGCGATCCTTGACATCACTCAACAAACAAATATTAAGCCACAAAAATTCCAGACTCAAATCCTATATAAGAAGTACTTCAAGCAGACAGTTAGTAGTTCCGCCGGAGGTGGGCCCTTGTTAACTAATTGAGATCGTTTGTGCAAACGAACATCCGATTAATTAGCCTGTGTCTGCCTCCGCGAACTCACTTAACAATGAAGTACACTTCTTTGGATAAAATAAACTATTTGCAAAAGAAAGAAATGTGTGCTTGAAGATGATGACAAGGGGTCGCTGATATGTGCAAATGGCGAAAAGACATGGGCGAGCAGGCGGGAAACCACCAAAGACCTCTTTGGAGGCAAAAGACCTCTTCAGAGGCACAAGCCCTCTTTGAAGGCACAACTCTTCGGAGGATAAAGACCTCTAACGGGACCTGCCAGAAAAAGAAAGTTGTCTTTCTCAACCAAAAAAGATTGGTGGAATGACCGGTGGCACCTTCCCAAGTGGAAGGCACAGGGCACTCATTAACTAGCTGAGAACGTTTGTGCAAACAAACATCCAAGTAACTTGTGTCCGCCCCGTGAATCCATCCAACCATGAGAAAGAAACTTCCAGGCAAAAGCCCTACTTGGAGGCACACATTCCACCGAGATCTGAAATAAAACTTCACAAGTGTTGGAATGTGAAAAGCCCTCTTCGGAAGCCCACTTCACCAGAGTTGGAGTGCAAAAGCCCTCTTCAGAGGCCTGCTTCCCAGCGAACAGGGAAAAAACAAAAGCCTCTCCCCAGAGGCAGAAACAAAAAGCCCTCTTCGGAGGCCCACTTCCCCGCGTACAAGGAAAAAAAAGCCCTCTCCCCATAGGCACATACAAAAAAGCCCTCTTCCCAGAGGCACAATCAAACAAAAGCCCTCTTCGGAGGCACAAACAGGTCAAAGCCCTTTTTCGGAGGCCCGTTTTACCGCGTAGGAAAATTCACTTGCCAAAAATAAAAGTGACTTTCTCCGAAAGTGAAGTGTGAAAAATTCTTCACAAAAAAAAAAGAGAAGACTTCTCCAATACGAGGCGCATTCTACTAAATCAGAAAAATATTTCCTTAAAATGGAAAAATTATTCTCTAAAGTACAGATGCAAACCTCCTTCAAATGGAAAAGTTGTTCTCTAAAGAAAGAGTACAAGTATTCTCGAAACAGAAGAGTTGTTCTCCAAAATTTTGCCAATGTGAAAGAGATTGCAATAAACCATGGTATGGGGGCAATATAATATAGTTACAAAAATAAAAGCAATGCTCAAGCAACATACCATAGGTTTACTGCAACATCACATAAAGAAAATAAAGAAACTTGTATGAAAAAGAAGAATAAATGCATTCACAGATACAGACAGAAGTTTGTACAAGTAAAAGAATCATTTTATTCCATACTATGAAAATTTTATACATGTGCAGGTTTCAAAACAAAAGAAGGCGGGGACCGGTACCCGCACAATCTCCGGTCAACACAAGTCTTTATATATACAAGCAAAAAAGCAAAAAGCGAGACGAAAAGCATAGGACCAAACCAATCACTTCTTCTTCCTGCCACCTTTCGATCCCTCGCCAGGCCGGATGATTAACTTTTTGCGTCGGCTTGTGAGAGTAGGGGAAGAAAGAGGAAGGGGTGCAATTGGACTTTCTTTTGCTTTTTCTTCGCTGGCAGAAGCTTCCCTCTTTTTCTTTGAGACTCCACACTTCCCCTTCTTCCTTGAAGAAGACTCACTGCCCGGGGTGAAAAGTGCAGACAACTTTATGTCATAAGAAATAGTTTGCTCCGGGGTTCTTTCGCCTTCTTCAGGTTCTTCGGCCTTCTGTTCTTGTGAAGCAACTGGGTCATCCAAGCCTTGAAGAGCTTCTATCTGCTCCTCTTGTGACCCCGGTTGAGAAACGGAAGGAGGAGTAATCTGAAGAGGCGGAGAGGGAACAACGGGAAGAGGGGAAGGCTGAACAACACTTTGGGCTTTCACTATAGGAGAAGAGAAGTTAAAGTCAGTATCTCTCATAAAAAGAGGAGAAAGTGGCGCGTCAAGATTTAAGTAATAATCAAAAAGTTCGTCAAGCTCATGTGAAGTAAACAAGCAGTCCACTTGAGCAAGATCAGCATCAAGGTTACCTGGAGAAGTAGGCTTTACTATGTCAACTTCAAAGTCCTGCGCCTAAGTGCTTTCTTGAGTCTCATCTCCAGTGCGGGCGGTTGCACCTTCAATAACAGCTTTAGCAGGAGGTAGAGAATGGGAACTGGAGCCAACAATATCGATGTCGGCCGAAACCGAAGGTTGAACTGGGTCGGTTAAAGTTGCCTTCCCTAAATGTTCTCCTTCTGCCATTTCGGCTCTCTCTTTGGCGAGTTGCTCCTTTCCCCGCCAAGAGTGGCACATGCACCATCATCTAGATAGTGCGCCCTTAAATCTTCTTCAGCATATCCGGCTCCTCCAAGCATATCAAGTGTAGCTTCCCATACTTTGGCCAAAGTGATTTCGCACTTCGGTCCCAAAAATCTAAGGCTACCGCGCCGCAGAACACTATGAATGTAAAACTCGAATAAAGTAGAGCTGATTTTGGCTTTAGTTGCCATATGGGATTCTTTGGCCACTGCTTTGTCGGCAACAGCTTCATCACGCTCTTTTTCAGCTATGGAAAGTCGAGCTTTTAACAATTCGATTTCCAAGTTCTGGGAGCTGGTTTTTTCTTGCAGCTGAGCCACGTCAGCTTGGTAGCTTTCTACAACTTGCTGCTGTGCTTCAAATTCTGCTTCAGCATCTCTCTGTGCAGCGTGAGCATCTCTCACCTGCTTTTGAAGCACTTCTTCTCTTTGAGAATAGGAAGTGGAAGAAGTGGCAGGCTCTTCTTTAATTTTTTCAACTTCCGCTTCAAGCTTCACATTATAAGCGGCAATATTCTTCATCTCAGCATCATGCTGATCGAGTGTTTTCTGCCACTCGGATTTTTCATTTTCCATAGTCAGCATGGCTTCGAGATTTGCGCAGTTTACTCTTTGAAGCTCGTCAACAAGTTTTTTCCAACCAGACATTCTCTCGATATCGAGTTTGACGGCATCAAGATTTCGCAACATGGCTTGCTTATCGATTGGGACCAAGTCAAGGTCGAAACGCACTCCCTTTAAGCACCAGTGTGGAAACCGGCTTTGAAGAGTAGCCGGACCTTGTCCAACTTGATACAGGGGCCTACTGATGATTGTTTGAATATCGTCTCTTTGAAGGGCGGGAGAGCTGGAAGGAATCTCCAAAGAGACGAGAGCAGTGGGCTTTTTAGAAATTTCAGATGTCGGTTTTTCACCAAGTTTGGCCCGTTTACTCGGATCTTTCAGTGACATGACTTTTCCCTTTGTCATCACGGGATTTTCACTTGTGAGAATCATCCTCTCTCTGGGAAGAATCATGTCGTTCGTCCCATCTCCCGTAGCGTTCTTCATAAGCACGCCTCTCACGAGCTTTCCTCGTAGCTCTTTCTTCGTCGGTTTCCAAGGAGGCAGGAAGATACCTCTTGGGGTCATAGGAGTCGCGCCTCCCATAACGCTGGAAATCATCATAGTAAAAGCCACTTCGTCCCATTGGAGAACCTTAAAATGAAGAAAAGATAAGTTCAGAAATCTTCAAAGCAAGGAAGTTGAATGCATAAAAGTGCCAAAAAATCCTAAATGTGTGTAACGTGCAAACTACGCGCGTCAAACTATGAACCACTCTTCGGTTGGGGGGTGATGATAGATTTTACAGCAAGTGTTAATTGATGTGCACGTAAATGTGCATATTTTTATCATCATATTTATTCTTTTTAAATTAAATAAATGATCATATTGGGTATTTTAACTTGTTTAAACTAAAATTAATATTATTTGAAATTGTCACATATTCATCTTCATCCAGGGACAAAATGGTCATTTTTGTGCATATATTAATTTGAGAAAATTTGATTGGAAATTTTTATATTATTTTGTAGGAAATTACACTCAATTACAAGTGGGTTCATGAAGACACATGCATGCACAACATGAATATAAATGAATGAAGATGGAAATAATTCAAAGTGAAGAACATGGAGGACCCCACCTACCCACTACCTTAATGTACAAATTAAAGGCTAATGCACATGCTAAAAGACATTTAAAGCTTCATGTACATTTAAGTGGGGGATTATTGAGCTAATGATAACTTGGTACCACACTTCCTCCAAGGGCATTTTGGGTACTCCCCAAAAATATGCATTAGGGTTCCTAACTTGTATAAATACCCCTTATGTTTCATGTAGCCATCTTCCTCTTAGTTAGTTAGTTTTAGTTTAGAAAATAAATCAAACCTCTCTTTCTTTCCATGGCTACTTAGCCATTTCTTCTCTTATGTAATTCTTTTTATTTTATGCAATTTAATACATGCTCTTTCCTTTTCATGTTCATTTACTTTCATGCTGTAGTGTTGATCTCTTTTCTTTTATGCAAGTTAATTAGCTTTTCTTTTCATTTTGCTCTCTTTTTCCTCTTCATTTTGCTTTCATGTTGTTAGCTACATTTGTTAATAAAATGACAAATATGAGAAGCTAAACCCCTTCAATTTAGGGGTAATGAAGCTCTCTAATTAATGTAGCTTCAACATTTTGTTAATTCATGCTCTCTTTTTGTGCTTAATGATGATGATAGAAGTGGTTTTATTTGTTGTTTTTGCCTTGAATTTGATAGTCTATATTGTTGACACCAAATAGGCTACGCTCAAACAATCACTAACATAAATGCCTCTTCATCAATATATGATTATGGCATAAGAAAGTGATTTGAAATTAAAATTTGATGGTCTATGTTTCTAATCAATAGTTAATAGGCCATACTTAAAATAGATTTCATTTTCATTTTCTTTGTCAAGTTTCATGAAAGTTAGTAAGTGTTTTAAGGGGTATGTTATAGTTTGATGACTTATGTTGGCTAATTAATAGCTCAAATAGGTCATACTTATGATAAACACATCAATTAAAACACTAATGACCACAAAAGAGAGATCATGATTTCATGTGTTGAACTACATGATCTAGAGAGTGGATTTATTCTCTAAATTGTCATTTAACTCTCATGTTTGCATTTCTTTTCTTTTTGTTAGTTAGTTCATTTTCTCATTTTCTAGCTTAAACACGCTCTCGACTTTGGTATAATTTGATTGAGTAGGAAATTTAAATCAACAATTCCTTGTGGATCGACACGTATTCACCACGTGCTACATTCGTACACCGTGCGCTTGCGGTTAATTTTAATTTAAATTCGTTCGGCGGTTTTCTAAACCGATAGAATTTCCGTCGACGAACAAGTTTTTGGCGCCGTTGCCGGGGATGAATTGGAAATGCAGTTTAGAATGGTGGTTGGTTATGTAGGAACTGCAGTAGTGGAAGGTGATGGTGAATGAAGTAGCTTGGTGTATAAAAGTGCCGAAAAATCCTAAATGTGTGTAACGTGCAAACTACGCGCGTCAAACTACGAACCACTTTCGGTTGGGGGGTGATGACAGATTTTACAGCAAGTGTTAATTCTTAGGCTGATGGAGTTTGTTGCAAGACAGATGTCGCTTCAACTGCTGGAGAAATAACTTTAGTAGCAGCGGTATCATCTTTAAAAAGCTCCTGTGAAGTGATCATCAAGTCGCTCAACCCCTCAAAAATGTCGTCACCATCGTGCCCGGCGGGACCTTTCCCCTCAGCTCCTTTATCAACAGTCTTCCCGGACTGGTGAGGAGGTTCCTCTTCCTCAATGACTGGGGCAAGTGCAAGTTTGCCGGACGACCCCGCAACGTCAATAGAAGCAGAGCACTTCACCAGTGAAGCCTCAACAGTATGTTCTTCCGGTGTAAGTTCTCCGACGGAAACTGGGGCATCCGATGTCTCTACTAGAGAATCAGGGACTTCATGAGGCTGAGTAGAACGGAAGGGTGCAGAAGTCCGAATTTGTGAAGAAATTCATCTTTTAGCAAAAATTTAATACTTCTCTCCTCAACCGCCACGGCGCTTAATCTTTCAAAAGTCGGCTTGTGGCTGGGATCTTTAGAGGGAGAGGAAGTGTTGTAAAAGAAAAGAACGAAATTAGCACCTAGCAACTCGGAGTTTGAAAAGCTCAAATGGAAAAAGTGGGAGTGAGCAATCTTACTTCCTACTCTCCAGATGGCGTAAAATCCTAGAGGGCGGCGAACGTAGAAGAATTGATTTAAGAACCTGTGGGCGCTTTCCGGAAGATCGACGATCAATCTACGGTTCCTGGCGCTTCTCACGAGTGTGATAGAGGGATGATCCTTGTTCTTTGCGAATGTGCACAAGTAACAGATTTCTTCGAAACTCGGAAGACGATCAAGTGTCCTCCTGAACAGCACACAAAGTCCCATTAGGATGGCGTGTCCATTGGGATGCAATTGGAAAGGAGAGATAGTCAATCGGAGAAGGAGTTGCTGAAGAAAGTCATTAAAAGGAGGAATAGCACCACATAGGCACATCTGACGATTGACAGCGATGAAACCGAGAGGTGGCCTGTCAGCAGTATCGTTTGGTCCAGGAAGTAAAGCATCTGCTTCAACAATACCAAACTGAATACGTAGTTGGTTGAACGCCCGCTGACTCAGAGTAGTTGAAGTCCATTCCGGGGGATCACCCAGTGGATTGGCTATCGGGAAGACCTCTTCAGCTTGCTCTATTATTTCTTCTTGAGAAGACATTCTACACAAGGAACTGGATATTCAAATATGAAGGTGCACGTTTCCTAAATGTATGAAGTGTTGTGCAAAACTAATAAAATGACAAGCAAATATAACTGAAATTAAACTAATATGCATTTTTCAATTATAAAGTCTCAGGGCTTGTTGTTTTAAGTCCAAATACAAGTGCAGTGTTGATGCAAACAAATCAGCCTTAATTGATTAATATTGTTTTGGTTTAATACTTCACTTGAATTTGTGGATTCATAGCATTTCATATAATTTCTTTAAGTTGATTATCCTTTATCGACTAATCTGTCATTTGATGTGAGCGATCAGTGGCAGTATATTCACCCTAGTTTTCTGCAAATGTTGTGTTTAGCAGGTTGTTAGCATTAAAATCTATGAAGAAAGTACAACGAGTTCAAGTAGTTCATTCTAGCTGTTCAAGTTGGAAATTTAATCAATTCCTATCAAATTCTTGCAATTTTTCAAGTTCTGTTCAAGTCATTAAGTCGCAAGAACGACTTAAGCTAGCTCGGGGGTTATTTAGGTCGTCCAGATCAAGTCAAACGACTTAACATAAGTTGAACTTCTTAAGTCGCATCGTTCAAGGCCAGGCAGTCAAAAATTATCCATGACCTAACTCGGCCGCGACCTAAAACCTCTGCCGTAGAAAGTTAGGTCGTTAGTTCGTTAAGTCGCTCTGCTTTAAGCTTTATGTTATTCAGGAAAGTTAGATCGCAAGCGAATTAGGTCGCAAGCGAGTTAAGTCGTAAGCAAGCTAGGTCACAAGTAAGTTGGGTCGCGTGTTTTATGATCAAGCCGATAAACCTAAGGTCGGCCTAAGCTCCTCAACCAATCATTTCTTAACTCCCTTTGCTCTTCCCCACTCAGCAAACGGCCTAATGAACAAACCCGTTAAACCAAAAACCTATTCTCATCTCTACCGTAAAATCCACCATCCCACCACCAAATCACCCAGAATCGATTCAAACCACCTCAGATTCGTCATGGATCCAGTATGCTGCTGCATTTTCGAAGAATTACAATAATGTTGCAACCAAAGGCAGACAAGGATCGGTTGTGACACGATTCATGGCGAAGCGCGGCGTACAAAGCTGGATTAAGGACGGCAATAGTGGAATTCGTGATTTGATGATGAACATGGTTAAATTCTTGATGGAATTTACTTACGCAATATAATGGTGGAGATGATTGATGATTGAATAATGAGAATCGTCTTCGAGAAGCTCAGAAACTTGTTAATGGCAGAACGAAATGTTAGAGCAGATGAAGCAAAGAAGAAACGGCCTAAACTATTTATGCACCGGAGCAGTGGAACTCGAATCGGCACACACGACCTTAGCTTCTCGTAAGTCGCTTATGACCTAACAGCTTAGAATAGTACGAGTTGAGAGATATAGAAGCACACGACCTAACCCCTAGGCGTGTACTTCGAGGGGCAAGTGTTAACTCCTCTAAGCGACCTAATGGAATGAAGAGCCTAGTGACCTAAAGTTATTGCGACCTAATGAGCTAAGAAACTCAACGACCTAGACAGTTAAACGACCTAACGATTTAATTACCTAAAGGGTCTAGCGACTTAACATCATGAAGCGGCACAGCATGACACAACTCCACGACTTAACGGGCTGAAGGTACAAGAGATCAGCGACCTAACGACCTATAGAAATAAGCGACCTAGCGACCTAAAAGATCCAGCGACCTAGCGAGTTATCACAGAATGAAGCAACTTCTTATGCCGTTCCCAACCGTAAGTCGCCAACTATTCTCCCTAGGTCGCTCACGACCTAAACATACCGAAGAAGCTTCTTATGCCGCTTCCTCCCTAGGTCGTTCACGACCTATGACTTGTTAGTTTGTTCGAGGTGATCAAATACACTCTAGTTAAGCCGTAAGCCGCTCCCACTAGGTCGCTCACGAGCTACGGCCTACCTCTAGGTCACTCACGACCTACAACCTAGTTCCAAAATTTCCCTATAAATATCGTGCCTACACCACCAAAGAGGGGATCTTTTGGCTCATTTCTGGAACGCCTATACTCTGCTGATTTCTCGACTCATCCGACACTTCAAACACGAAAGATACTTCAGTGAACTTCAAGAAGAAATCTAACACTTTTGACATGGATTCAAAGAGTTCTTCTACATCGGAGTTCTAGCTGTTTGTCTGACTAGTGTTGTAATTGAAGATTATTGTAAAGTTGTAATTGATTCAGCAATAAAGAAGATTAAAGTGTACATAGGCTTAGCATGAAGCCGAACCACTATAAAACTGTTGTCTTTTACTGTTTTTTCTGTGACTTTTCTACTTGCTTCTAATTCCCATATTGACGGGTGGTGCTTTCACTTAATCTCTACTTACACCGGGGTGCTAGTGTTCAATTTTAAGCGTTAACACCAGCTATCCAAACTGGCAATTCAATCTTATAGACAAAAGAACTTATCCCATTGAAAAACACAGATAAGAAATTCTAAATACCTCAGAACTAGCCATCCAATCTTATCCAACTATTGTTCTCTTAACCAGAGAAATCTTAGCAATAACGAAGTCTCCAACTTCGAATTCCAAACTCCTTATCTCATATCTGCATAACTCAACAGATAATTCTGGGCTGCTCAACTTCATGTTGATCAGCTCAACCTATGTCGATGCTACCAGAAAAAACTAGACCAAAGAAAACCAATTTCCTGGATCCTATTCAACAGAAAAGTCTTCTAAGATCCGTCGAAATCTAGAACACAAGCTCTGCTCCTCAAGCAATAGAAAACTGAACTTACTTCCTTCCTCGAACAGCTGCTACCTCGCTTCCGCAGCACAACTCTGATTCTAAAATAAATGAGAACAATGTTGATAAACATGAGTACAAACTTATCCAATTTATTAGGGAAACTTTGTTCATCACATCCATAAAATCTGAGTGAGCCATCTGGCTCGGTCACACAACCTTACAGCAGAATCCAACTCAAAAAAAATTAGATCTGACTAATCCAAATTCCAAAAATTTCTGAGCTGCTACACCAACTCTTCTCTTTACCAAGAACCATCCTACAACCAGACTAACCACCAATATCGCTTCTAGAACCAAATCAATACGAAACTCAACTCCAGATGCAGACAAACTTCTAATTACTTCAGTAGCTCCTACTTCCACATGAGAATCCTCAGTCTCAAACAAAAGATTACCCAAGAAAAATTCCCAAACTAATCGCAAGTCACTTTTGCGATCCTACCTAGTTCAGATTCCAAATAAATTGTCCTCTCTATATCAACTAGAACAGCCTAAAGCTTCTCCAAACAAGGTTAACCCTTCAAGAAAACTTTCACCAACTGCCCGGACTGCTGAAAGAAGAACCACAAAAATTCCTGAACCATCGGAGAAATGGACACATTACTGCTTCCAAACTCCACCTCGATGATACTGCAAGGCTAAAAGACCTTCTCGACAGCACACCGAACACTTTCGAACAGCACTGCTATCACAGCTAACCAAAGATTCTCAATCCAAAGGCTCCTCGAAACCCAAAACTATCAGCAAACTACACAACGGACCTCCGAGAAGGCAGACATCCCAAAAGAAACTCGGCCTCCAAACCAAGCATCAACATCTCGCTCTCCTTAAGGAATGACAAATGAGACCATGCCGAAGCGAAACAACTCATAGACCTTAGTCTCATATTCCAAAACAGCCAGCCTCCATGTTAAAGATCCAGATAACTTCTACACATACGATCATCCCTGCGGCAGGTAAAGACTGCTCCTCAACCGCTTCTAAAAATGCTTCAAGAGAAAACATCTTCAGCAATATCCGTGGGTACTACATTTCACCACGCAGTTACCAAGATACCATCAGTTACTTCTGCACTTCCGACAGATCCAAACTTACAATTCAAAGATGAACTCCGGATATTTAAAAAAATTCCTTCCGATATCAGAGAAATCCTTACTCCAAACTACAAAATTCACTCGAGACGGTATTAGGTCTACAGTCTCAACAAATATACTTCCAACCTCAAACATATGGACCTCTTCCATCAATGGTAGTCGTGTTACACACAAACACCACTACTCCACTATCTACCTCTAAAACTTGTGTTGGAAAACCCAAACAGGTAACCCAACAGATCAGGTAGATATATATATATATATATATATATATATATATATATATATATATAATTTTATATAAAAATTACAAGTACGCTCTCTCAAGGAAGACACCACTCTAGTGCTTAGGTATTCGCTCAACCTAATGCTCTGATACCAACTGTAGCGACCCGACTTCCTATCTCCAGGAAGACGCGTCACTAATTAAGAAAGAAAGGGATAGAAGAAGAAAAGATAAGAAAAGAAGAAAGACAACAACATCAGAGAACTCACAGCGGAACGAATGAAATACAATATATCACATAAAAATTACATAGTATCATATTACATCAAAGCACAACTTATTCAAAACATATTAGACAGTTATAAACATCTGTCTAATCCATACAACTCAAGAACACAAGATACAGATACAATCTCAAACACAGCGGAACCATAATATATCTACACGTGAAAGCCTCATGCTCCATATCTCCTCTAGAATTCGTCAAGCTAACCTGAATCACTTGACTACTCATACATAACATGAGTACCCAAGAGTTTAATAAAAAAGAAAATAAACACTCGGGTCAGACAGAGGTCTGGTGTGAGTAAACGGTTAAAATTGCTTAACTTTAGAAAAACCTTTGAAAAGAAAAGGTATCACGTAAGACTTCCCACACATAAACATGGAAAAGTTTTTACCTTACGCTAACCAAAACATTTGAGAGGAAATCCAGTGATATTATAATAGTGTCTAGGGTTTTCAAGCAAATAAGAAATAGCTGAAATTGTTACATGATTAAATTCCAGCTACTGGCCACAAAAGTGGGTAATACAAACAAAATCGTAGGGTCTCGTAGGGAAAATGGGTTTCCATCAATGGCAGGGCCACTGGGGTACCGCCCGTCACAGTACGTGGCCTAGATCAACGTACCGAGGAGTACGCCCGCTCCCCTGCAACACAAGGCCGGAACCACTCCTCACTGAACAGTCCCGAACAAGACCACCCCGTGGTTGGCGCGACCAACTACACACTAAGACGAAATAGAAAGGGACCTCTAGACAGGGGTAAATCTCGTCCTACTTGGGCATGACCCACTTAACCTTGCCGCACCTCCCCTGTTTTAGCCATTCCCGGTTGATGAGGCTAGAGGCTGCGATTACCTTTATAGGACACATCACTTAGAATGCTCATCGCCCTCCTGACGATGTGTTGAAAGCATTCAATCCATACAAGTTCGTTCCTGGTTCGAACGAAACCGAAGGCACAATCTCGTTGCACTCATTTTGGAATCAGCCTCAGAGTCAATGACCATATCCCTTGCACTCTGAATCACCATCTTGAACCTATAAGTACTATTCCGTCGAACTCATTACGGAATCACCCACAGAGTTATACTGATGAATAGTTCTTACACCTCGAGTCTTCACTAAGCTCCACTTGGATTCATGACCTAACGTTTAATTTGGATCGATGTGGTTTTCGGATATCCAAATATGGAAACTCGATCCCGGTCTCACCGAATCCAAACGTCATTTTAATGTCCAAGTTGTACTTAAGGGTTTTAAACAATTAACTTATATTCAGGATGATATAAACAGATAGATGAATCACATTATCACAATAGATAAATCATATCAACCATTCATCCCATAAAGCAGCATATCACATACCATAGATATCACATCCAAATCATCCAATATTATTCCACATCCAATATCAACCATCCAGTATTAATCAATCATCCAATATTAATCAATCTTCCAATGTTAATCGACCATTCCAAAAGCAGAATTGATTAACACTTAATCAATTGGATTACCTAAATCCTTCTTCATTAATTTATTTCAAATAAATAAATCATCTCTAAAAGATCTTCCTTAATTAATCTTCTTTGATTAATTATCCTTTAATTACATTCAAGTAATTATCCTTAACCATATTCAGTAATTAACCCTTATTTACTATCATTAATTACAATAATTAATGATCCTTCATTTACTTCCATTAATTAATTAATTATAATTAATTACATTGATCCTCAATTAACTACAATTAATTAATCACACTTTAATAAATTATTTTTATTAATCAACCTTGATTAATTTCATTAATTAACTAATGATCCTTATTAGTTAATTAACCCTTTAATTAATTAAATAATTAACTTATATTAACCATCGCATTAATCATAAACAGTAATTAACAACTTGTAATTACTTATCTTAATTAATTAACATCTTAATTAATTATATTAACCCTTTGATTAATTAATCTAATTAATTAATCTTAATTACTTCATTAAGTAATTATTAATTAATAATCCTTAATTAATTACTTTATTAATTAATTACATTTTTAATTAATTACGCTTAGTAATTAATCTTTATTTAATCTCATTCATTAGTTAATCTATCACATTAATTAATTAACTAAAATGAACTTAGTAATTAACCCTTAATTACTTACATAAGTAATTATCTTCTAATAAATCTTGATTGCTCTCTTAATTAATTACTTAACAAACAATTAATCCCATCATTAAATAATCTTTAACTCTTAAATTAATTAATTACTCCATAATTAATTATCTTCAAATCAATTATATTAATCAATAACATTAAGTGATTATCCATTAATCGCTTCCATTTAATTACTCCCATGAGTAATTTCCTCTAATTACTTCCATAAGTAATTACCTTCTTGATTACATTCAATTATTAACCACTAATTACTTCATTAAGTAATTACACTTAATTAATTCATAATTAAGTGATTATTAAAAATTAAATAAACAATTAACTAATTATTTAAAATTAATTAAATAATCAATTAATTAACTTATTATATTTCAAAATCCTTAATTAATTAAGAAAACATTAATCTTAATTAACAAATCTTAGTAATCAAGAATCCAAAATAAATTAACCTGATTTATCTTCATAAATTAATAATTTGAAATTAATAAATTTTTAATCACTTAAAAACAGATTACCCAGTTTGGTTTTAAAAATTAAAATAATAACCTTATTTGAAAATAAGGCTTCTAGGAATCAATTTTAAAATTTAAAACACCTTAGTTATCAAATTTAAAGTTATTTATTTTCAAAATAATTTGAAAACTTGAGTTATTAAACCATTACTTAAACTTTTAACTTAAGACTTTGATTTAATTCTTTGAATTAAAAACACTTCTTTTAAAACTAGAATTAAATTAAGATAATTACTATCTAAGCAAACATCTTAAAACATTTTAAATTTGAAATATAAATTCAATCAACATTTTAAAAGTTTAATTAACACCCCTTTTAAAGTTTGATTTAACTTTATTTCTAAACAACAAACTTTAACTTGTAAATTTATTTTCTTTTGTAAAATATTAAACATTGATTTTATTTATTAAAAATAACAAGTTTAATCTTGTAAACTTAGCTTCTTACAGCACAAAACCTATAGCACCTCCTAAACTAGAGTTCGAAACCCAACTCCCATGAGCCAGTCCCGAGTCCTAACTCCTTGATCTCTTACTTCGAGTCGTCTTCGAAAAATCACGAGAGCAACTCCGGGAAAAATCCCTTTCTTCCACAAACTCCATTTCCAGTGCACAGCATATACACGTGTGCACGTGTCCCCTCACCTTCGGTCACCAGCGGTCATCGCGACAATCGTCGTCGATCACAAAACCACTCGCGAGTACAATCGAAAACCCAGATCCCACAATTGACTCACGAATCAAAATACGACCATACGTTTGAAAATCTGCAGAACCACTCGACCCAAAACCAATCACCGCCGATAAACTCGACGCCGCTACACCTCGCCGACCTCACCATAGAACCTCCACATCACGAGCTACAACTTCCCCCAACTGCGAACGACTCCGCTCACGAATCCAAATCGCGACAGCCTCTACAGACAAGCCGAGCAAAAACATACTGTAAAACCCTAGTTCGATCCAATTCGAAAAATTCTGCCATTTGAAAATTCCAATTATATTTTTTCCATCATCCATAACATACAAGAAACCTTCGATCTAAATTCTAGCTACAACAATCATGCCGATCAATGGCAACCACTAAAAACTCCAAAAACATTCAAACCAAAATTTCACATTAAATACCCAATTAAAAATTACAATTTGCATATCTGAATTCATGATTTATCATCACGATTACATGCATGAAACTCATTTTAGAATTTAAAATAGTAGATTTTAAAAAAAAAATTAGTTTTACTGTAAATCTGTTATTTATACTTATTTGTTGTATTAAAAATCATGGAACTATTTTTATGATCTTCATTTTTCATTCACAAACAAATTTCATTCATGTATTCAAGGCTAATATGGACCTAATTGGGAAATTTTGGTTTTTGAAAACAATGGTCGCAGTTTTTTTTTCCTTCAAACAGAGAACAACATTAACATATACAGTCATATGTTTACATATATAAATATAACTATAAATTCAATAAATCAAACTGAATGATTTCCGTGCAATACCAATAACAATTCACATGCATTAGGATCAGAATTCAATTTATCTGTTTTTAAAATCAATTTACTCACCTTTAATAAAATTTGCAGAGCAGTTTTCCCAGGCCTTTAATCTTTAAATCTGAAAAATGCTTTTGATTACTGAAGAAATTGAATGCATGCATGCTTTAAATTGAAGTTGAACTGCAGATAACTTGTTATTGATCTTGAACTTTGAAATGCAGGTTGTTGAAGTTGCAGATTTTCAATTTTTGCAGTTTTGAAGTTGTAGATCTGCTTTTGCTTTTGATTAAATTCAGATTTTATCTTTGCTTTTAGTTTTGATTTCAGATTTGGGAAAGTAAATTTCTGGTTTTAGTTAGGAAAAATAAACGAAGAAAAAGTGTTATGTTTTTTTTTAAGATTAAAGAAATTAAATTTTAATTGAAGACACTTGTTAATAAATCTTACACTTGTCACAAATACTTACATTTTTGTTTAATTCGCTTAATTACTTAACATGTGTTATTAAGTTTTTAATATGTTTACACATGTCTTTGTATTTTAAAAAACTTTTATTTAATTTAAATGTAAATATAAACTTACATTTTTTTAATTCTCCTAATATATATAATTTACATATGTATATATAAATTCACTTTTAAAAGAAATTAATCTAAAACTAATTATAATGCAAATATATCTTCTTATACATGTCTTTTAAAATCTAGAACATTTATCTAACCATTTAAAATTTAAACACTTTTGAAGAAAACAAAACAAAGCTTGTTTAAATCCTTTTTAAACTATCATATTTTAAAAACAAACAATTATCTTATATTTTGAAAACAAATGAATTAATCTTTAAATTAACTTTTGAAAAATATTAAGTTTTAAAACAAAGCTTTAAATTACAATTCATTCATATATAAATTATCAATAGATTTAAATTAAATTTCAAAACAATGTCAAATTATAACAAATACATACATATATATTACAATTTGAAAATTCAATCTTTTATTTAAAACAAAAGATTATCCTATCCACAATATATGTCAATTATATACATATATATATTGTAAATAGAATAAAATTTAGTTAGCTTTGAAAAAATAAATCTTATCAATTTTTAAATTGATAGAAAGATATTGATCAAAATTACCAGATTAAATATTTATTAACCTTAAAAAGAATAAATTTACCAATTTAAACTAAAATTATAAAGAAAAATTATCAAATCAATTTAATTATTAATACAAATTATTAAATTGATATTTCCTAAAATCCCGGGTCGTTACAAATTTTATGACAAAGCTATTTTTATTAATAACCCTCATAATATAAAAAGATATTTTTAAAAACTATTCCCTCATATTCAAAAGTGGAGTATCGATAACAATACCCTTCTAACCCCATCTTAAGCCAACGCACTAAATCCCCCAGTTCATGTTTGGATAAATTTCTAATAATGTGTAACATCCCATATTTAGAGGCCCAAAGCTAAGCGCTACAGATTCTGCAGTCATCAATAATATTAACTTCCGGAGACTAAATACAGTTATGTTAATGGTATCCATAATATCAGAAGCACATGAATATGAAACAAAATTACAGAATTAAAAAAATAATATTTTTTATTACAATTCCAAAACATGTTCCATATTCAAACTACATAATCCCATAATCGTATTATATGTCCAAATAAAATATAGTTATTAGATAAATTGGCAAAGAGCGACATATGACGATGTCGCTTTGTTGATCAGAGTACTATATATACAATACAGTGGAATCAATCCAAAATATAACAGCAACTCCTAATTAGCTATCCGTTAGCCACATGCTTGTCACCGGAAGCTTGATTCATCAACTTACTAAAACCTATAAACCTCAACCCTCCTCGGCCTACTCAAATCCTTTTTGAACACCCGTTAGTTTACGGAAAAATAAACTTCGAGTCGGACATAAAGTCTGGTGTGAATAGTAATATACATCTCGGTCATTTGAAATTAAGTGAGACAATGCCGCTTAGCGAAACGGGTTTTCCATCACTAATGTCCGTTTTAAAATGTATCTTTTGCAAATTATAATCCTTCATCTAAAGCTTGTTAAATCTGTAAAGCAATATCATGAATATGTACATATCAGTTAGCATATGGACTGTTTGCCCATACACTGTAGTTTTATTTGGCTGACTACTAACCCTTGCCTGACTCGGACCTACCAGAAAATATAAAAATCTAACATATGTTAGTTACTCTTCTTTGGTGCGGCCTGTCTTTACTTACTTGTCCAGGTCTATCTGATCCTAATGGTTTTGTGGGTTTACCAATAACCTTTTTTTTTTCTTTTTCTAGATTCCTTTCTGTGTGTAACATAATTTTTGTCTTACTCCTGACAAAGCCCTACATACTGTAAGTTTGCACTAAATAAGCTAGGGGTTAATAGCTAATGAGTATAGGATGCAACCCTACACCAACCTCATCTGGTGTTCTAATATCTGAGTCATTTTTCTTAAGTTCATCTACCCATGAAATTTTCCTTGAAAACTTTTTCTTTCAAATTGATTTAAACCTTTAAATCATTCTTTAAACAAGAAATTATACGTACTCTTTTCTTTACTCAAATCACATTGCCATGTTACATTTCGTTACACAAAACCTTGTTTATGAAAACATTTAAACTTTCGAAAGTACCCCTTTCGAAACCTTTGAAAGTATCCATTTTAATACAAGTAAAACCTTAGCCCGAGGCCAAAACATACCTTTTGAAATCATAACTTTCGAAACCATTCATATTTTTCCTTTCGAAAGCATTGAAAAGCAACTCATTCGAAAGCTTTCGAAACCTTAGATATCCTATCTTAAAAACTTAAACATTGCCTTTTGAAACTATTGGAAAATCTTTCCTTTTAGACCTTTCAAAACCATCGAGAAATCACCCCTTAGAAACCTTTCTTTAAAATCGTTTGAAAGCATTTGGATTTAAGTTATAACATGTAGAAATACCTTCCGAAACCATTAAAATTATCTCTTTTGAAACCACTTGGGTTCCACCTTTTATAGAGCAAAAGGATTATTAAAGCATTTAAGTCAAAAGCGTCTCTTTCGAAAGCATTTCCTAAGTAAAGAAGGGATGGTGTCAAAACCATCCCCTTGAAAGTAGTAGAGAAGCGGCTTGGGTTTCTAAAAGAGGGTAACCCTTTCGAAACCAATCTAGGTCGAAAGGTAAAAAGCGGTAGTCAGGGATTTTGACCTAGTCAAAAGCTGCTATTTAAAAACAAAGGCGCAACCTCTGAAAACCATTCTTTAAAAAATCATTGACCCAATCGAAAGCAGACTAAGTCGAAAGTTATTCAGTCGAAAGCAAAGCAGGTGCATTTCTGTTTAAAAGCAATGTAGCGCTTCGACTCCTTTGGAACCTTTAGTTTCGACCCAATACCTTTCGCCCATATCCAATTCACTACGTACCAGATATCCGATACTATATGCATTGGTTTTGAAGTAGTCGGAGACGGAGGTGAAGAGTCGGAAGCCTGGTTTTGAAAGCGTTGAAATAGAAAAAAGCATGTGGATTTAACATTTTAAACTATTTCTTTGTACCAAACCTGTCTTGTTTGTCAAATTATGGTTGGTTCCAATAAATTTCTGAAAATACTACAGATTGTCAGAACTAACAATATTTACAAAAAAAGCCCTTCTTTTTTATATAAAAACATTTAAGTCTCATGCATTAAATAATTTTATATATACATTAAAACATTTAAGAAAAAATTAAAAAAAATTCCAAAAAATCATCTTTAATATGTTTTCCGACATATTTAAATTTCGGACTCTAACCAATATAATCTAACCATAATTAATTTTTAACCCAAAGTAGCATTTTCTTCACCAGAAAATTCATATAAAATTCACATTAACACAGAAAATAATGAAAATTGAAACTCATTTCTAAATTATTTTTTCTAATCTAAATTTAAATTTGCAAGGCAATTGGATGTCATATAATAGGGTTTTCATATCAAAACACATCACAAAATCTATGTGAATTTGCATAAATCATCAACAACATTTAGATATACATTTTGTCATCCAAAACATGGAAAAATATTCGCAAATAATTTTAATTTCATACAGAAAGCTGAAAGCCATTAAAATCTTGAGATGTGGTCATTATTTAGCTTTTCTTTGGAATTAAAGATGTCAAATTTTTTCTTGATTAAACAATTTGATTCTTCCTCTTGAATTCTTCTTCTTTGCTTTTCCTAGTGGTGGCTGGCCTTAGCTCTATATTTTTTATTTGTGAAAAATGAAGTGAACGTGAATATTGAGGGGTTAAGGGCTTAGGGTATAAGGATATGCCTTGTTCCTATTTTTTCCCTGCATATTTTCTTACACTTTTATTCTCTTTATTCTTTAGTCCACTTGTTTAACATGGCACGGCTAACCCTTCTTTAATCAAAAATATCAAATCATTAATCATCTTAAATTATTTTATTTAGTTTAACTAATAAAATATCTCAAATAATGTTACAAAAATTATGGGATGTTACAGACTCCCCTCCTTAAATAATTTTGTCCTTGAAATTACGATAAGGTGCACATCAAAACAATCAAAGGTAATACATACCGTCAAACAAATCTGAATATGTATCTCTCATTATATTCTCAGTCTCCCAAGTGCACTCTCTGTCATCATTGTTCTACTGGACTTTAACTATTCTGACTATCTTGTTCTTCAACTTTTTCTCACTCTCACGACTAAGCGAAATGGCTATCTAACTATAGTCAAATTCGGCTCTACGACTAAGTCATCTAACATAGTCGGTGATATTGTAGTATCGGGATCTCAAATACACTTCCTTAGATGAGAAACATGGAAAACATCATGGAATCTTGCCAAACTGCTCGGTAACTCTACTATATATGCGAATTTTCCGACCCTCTCAATAATAGGAAATGATCCAACGAACCTCGGTGCCAACTTCCTTGATTTTCCAAATCGAATTATACCTTTCATCAGCGACACCTTAATGAAAACATGCTCTCCAACAGAAAACTCTAATTATTTCCATCTTTTATCTGCATAACTCTTCTACCAAAATTGAGCTTCCTTCATTCTGTCTCGAATTAACTCAACCTTTTCTGCAGCTTCTCTAACCAAATCCGGACAAAGAACCAGCTTATCCTTTGTCTCTAACCAATAAACTGGAGATTTTCATGGCCTTCCATACAAATCTTCAAATGGCATCATCCCTATACTAGCTTGATAACTATTGTTATATGAAAACTCGACTAGACGATCTTCCCATAATCCTCCAAAATCTAGCACACAGGCTCGTAACAAATCCTTCAAGACTTTGTTAACTATCTTTGTTTGCAATGGATGGTAAGGGTACTTGTAACGACCCATAAATTTCGATAATTAAATTGTTTAATTTAATAAGATTTTTGTAATTAATTTAGAAATAAATAAAAACTTTATAATTTATAATGAAGTGAATGTTAAAAATGAAATGTAGCAATGGTAATTAAAACCAATTATTGGACATTTGATTTATAATTTCTGGATTTATTGAAATTGGAAGTAAAGATGGAAATTATTGAAATAATTAATATTGAATTAACATGAAAATTTGTTTTAAATTTTTATAAATGTTTAAGTTACCAAAAGTAATAAAATTTGTTAATTTTAGAATCAAAGTTGAAATTTTATTCAACTAATTTAATATTAATTTATTTAATTAATTGAAAAATAGCCATTTTGGCCACTGATTCAGATTTCGATGAAACTAGTTTCATCGGTTCCGTAATCGTGAATTATTGTAGGATTTCAAGCTTCGTAACGATCGGACCTGTCATTGATCATATGGACTCAAAACGCCTTGAAATAAATTAAATTGAAATCAATTTGAAATAACATTATTTTAGCATAACTTCATCATACGATTGAATTTGGACTTGAAACCTGTTCCATTGCATTTAAAATATTTAAAAAAATCCATTTTGATATATGGGTTGACCCATTTTCGCTTCGGAGTCGAAATGTGCTTTTTGAGTCATTATCGTTCAATTTTCTAAACCAACCATGCTCATTTGTTTCTATTGTGTTCTGCCTATATATATGTCGTTATAAACTCTTACAGCCTTTCTATTTCTCATTTTTGTACGTATAGAAATTTCTGCTGCTCCTCCTTCTCAATGGCAGACAAACCCTAAAATTTACAACCTAGTTTCAATTCAAAATTCCACTTCAAAAATTCAGACTCCTCAAATAACATCAAATTGTATATCAATATGAATCCCTCAACGAGCGTAACCTAGATTTGCAACTCGTTTATTGAATCGAATTATTGTTGGTCTAAAAATTATCGAATTAGTAACGGCCGTTCATTGAATGGCTTCGCGTTCAATGGTGGATCCTCCACTATGGTGCGATCGGGGAGTTCTGACATGTAGAGGCCATGGAGCAGGCCCTGGATTTAGCCTCGATTCATCGCTCGAAAGCCTAGAGTTCGCTAGAATCGAGGTTGAAGTCATGAGGCGATCGGCTATGAGCTGCCAGAAGTGGCCGCAGTGTTGGAGTAGGCGCGCCTCAGTGAGACGTTCGCGTTGCTGGAGATTGATCGTGGCGATGTTGTCAGCAGAGACGGCGAACGAAGGTAGTGCGTGGCAGCTGCAGGAAAGGTTCGTGATTCTGTTGATGGCTAGGGTTCACTGTTGTTTGGGTAGGTGACGTGGAAATGCTTTTAGTTTATTTTATTTAGTTATAATTTAAACCATATAACTTTTAACGTACGTAACTTTTACATACAAGGTCTAATCTACGCGTGGTCTCTTACTTTGGGATCGTATTGAAATTCCGAACATTTTGACTCTGGTTTGAACAAATTCTGAGACTGTTTAAATTTTGGGTTTAAATTGGATTTAAATTCAATTTGAATTCAAAAGGTGAATGTTTAAACCACGCACAACTTATAAAATTTATTATCTTTGTTAAATTGACTTATGATGTGATTTGAAATTTATTTATGACTGTTTGGCATATTTTTTGTCATCATCTCAATTTATTTGAATTTACTTGGATAAAATAGTTATTTAGTTTATTATTGAATATAACTACCAATAAACGCCTGTTATTTATTATCTGTTCTATATTGATGTCATTGATTGAATTGGATGATGATTGTGATAAATGTTTGATGATTGATATTGGATGAATGGATGTTGTATTTTATATTGTTATAAACTGCAAATTGTTATGGATTTTTATTTCATTCGGGATTGCGGTTTGAAATGATATATAACCGTATTTATATTTTAAATTACGGATTGAAATGATAAATATCCGCATCACTTGACCATAGGATAGAAAATTATATACAGACACCGTGGCCTATATATAAAAATATTTTGAAATGATTTCTATGTTTTTGTAAAGAAATATATGGCTTTATATAAATATTGATTTTAGATTTTATAAATGTTATTTTATTCTTGATTTTAAGCTATGTATAAATTTGTTTTAATATTGAATAAGCTTAATAATAAGTTTGATTTTTATTGAAGATAATATGGTTAGGTATTTAATGTATTTTAACATAGAGTTTATAATGATTTAAATAAATTAAGGTTGGAAGATAAATTGGAAATTTTGTTGAAATCGAATTTATTTAAGAATTAAACTCGAATAAGTTTGATGTGAAATTTATTAAATTGGAAATTTTAAAAGGTATTATTTTTATAACTTGATTTTGGGTTAAGGTGAATTAAATGAGTGTCTTAAATATAAAAAAATTAAAGGAAATATTTAGTCATTTGTAATTTGGGATTTATTTAAATGATAATGGATTTATGAAGTAAAATATTTCAAAACTAAATAACCGAAAATTGAATTTGATAGATATATATGAAATTACCAAACTTATTTTTGAAATTGTTGAATACATAAAGTTTGAAATATATTGAATTTGAAATGGTTTATTCTATGGATCAAATCTGTTTTGAAATTGACATAATTGGGAATAGTTTATTTGGAAACTGAACTGAATTGAAATTTACGATTAGAGATTTGGTTAAATTAAAACCCGGAAATTCGGGTTGTTTTGGAATTGATTTGTGAAATTTAAGAAGCTATTTTATTTTATATAGTATTCTAATATTTAAACCATTTAAGTGGTGGAAGCTATATTTCAAAGTTATGAGTTCAAAGTATTATGATTTGGAATTGTATATTTCATGTGTCTTGATTTCGAAATGTATAACTTTGAAAGTGTTATGATTTTAAAAAAAGGATATATTTGAAATGAAAATGATATCGTATTGATTTCGTTTTGAAAGGCAATGATATTTTGGTTTTAAAGTATAAACTATTTTGAAAATGACAGGAATGTTATAATAACGTTTGGTAGTTAAAGAGACCGGGATCGGAAGTTGTCATACTCTCTGCCAACTCTAAAACCACTTTAAAAACCGTATACGCGGTGAAGATTCCAGAATGAAGTAGGATGGCGGCGGCGTTCCTTTGTGGTATATAAGTGGACCCGACTCCCATGAGTTGGCATAAGGTGGCTAAAACATGAGCCATTGACAGGCTAATGAGGTAGCACCTTTGATCGGACACATCACTTCGATATTATACTTTGACTTTTTGATTGATTCTGTGGCCACTTTTGATTTTTTTGATTTGGGGGTGTGGCTCAAGGTGGGCGGTATCTGCCCGCTACGTATTACCACCGGCCCGGAAGTGAAATTGGTATATCTACCCTGACACTGCCTAGTTGTGCCGTGTCACCTACCCTAGCGCGCCTTGTACGAGTTTGATTTGTGTCGTACCTATGGAGTATCCTCTGGTAGCCTCCCGATCAGGAGGTATTACGGTACTGTATAGACTACTGGCACTATTTATGTGTTAAGGGGAATATTGGGTCACTCCTTAGCGCTATTTAAAAGTAAGTTTATTTTACTAATAAACATTATAATAGCGAAATATTGCTACATGGTAAATAATTTAACGGATCCTTAGGAGATGTGAATCCCGAGCATCTCTTAAGTTACTACACTCACGTTAGACACTGGATAGGAGATGTCAAATCCCGTAAACATCTCTGACGCCGTTCCACTCATATTTTACTGTTGATTTAACTTACATAAGATCTTTTAGTTCTGGCTCAAGTATTTTGTCTTTTCAATTCGCTCTGGTCTGCCTGAGCACTTCAGGATTTGAAGACTTTATTTCTGGAGGACAAAAACGAAGATTGTATTAATATTATTTATTATATTACTCCACTACATTCATACTGTTCCACCGAATTGTTAATTATTATTCTCTGGTATGTGTAACTCTGATTCTACATTGTATTAGTATAATCAAATGTTTTGTAAAACAGCCTCATGGACTGTTTATTTGATTATTATATTTTGTCGTTCCGTTGCAAGATTGTGTTTTTTTTTCTTTCTCTTCTTTTTCTTATTCACCCCAATAAAAATTCACCCTTTTGTATGGTTTGAGTCGGACGTGTGCGGTTTATCATCGATTTAAAGCGTACAAAAAGGCTGGATGTTACAGTACACATCTTGAGCTTGGTACCTAATGTATCCAGTATATTCTTCCAAAACTCTCTAGTGAATAAAGAATCTCTATCACTCACTATACTATAAGAAATTATGTGCCTCTAACTACATTCTTCATAAACAACTTCGCTAACAAAGTTGTTGTACTTGTTGAGTTAATTGGAATCAAATGGGCACTTTTGGTCAATCTATCCATAATGACCCATATGCTTTATTTCCTCTATTAGACCTTGACAACCTGTCAATGAAATCCATATAAAAAGAATCCTACTTCCACACTAGAACGTTCAATGGCTGAAGCAACCAACTTGGCTTCTGACGTTCGGCTTGCACCCGTTGGCTGTTCAATTACTGCTTCATCCATAAGCCTACATCCATTTTCATGTTGTTAACCTCGTTTTGCTCAACGACTCAACTGGTAGCGACTCATCTTCTTAAGAGGGACTCACGACTCATGGAGATCAGTGACTTAGTGGACCAACGACTCAACCGAGCTAAGGAAGGGATAGTCCGACTCATCCACTTAAGAGGGATACCGACTCATTTGATAGCGACTCAGTCAGTTAACGGCTCAAGGCAACTAAGAAGGCAAGGACGACTTAAGGGAGCTACGACATAACAGATTAAAGCTTGACCAAGTTAACAAGTGTTACGACTTAAAAAAGGTGTACGACCTAAAGACACTGTCTCTTAACTCGTCTACGAGTTAGGACTCGCCTTCACAAAGCCTGAGCTCAGCTTTAAGCCGAAGGCAGCTGGTTAAGTCAACCACGACCTACGACTTATGATGAGTCGTATACGACTTATACAAACAAGCCAGAAACTACAATCAGATAACTCGTAAACGACCTAGTACTTGAAGCGTGGGTTCGAAAAAGGCAGGAAGCTCTCTACAAACCAGAGACTCAGCTCAATGAGTCAGTCACGACTCATCCTAAGTCAGCAACGACTTACCTTAAGTCGGCAACGAGTCAGGACTTAGCAACTTTTTTCACCCAGAACTCTCTATAAATAGACATCCACCTCCAACTCTGGGGGGACTTTTGGTTCATTCTCGAAGCGCCAAAACTCTGCCATTTTCTCGACTCAAGCAACACTTCAAGCACTCCAAACATCGAAGACATTACATCAAATTCAAGAGAGAGAATCCACATCATTTATCATGAGTTTGAAAGATAATTCTCCGTCAAAGTTTGTACTAACAGTCTAGAGTGGATTGTAATTGAAGAAAGTTGTATAAGTTGTACTTGTTCAGCAATAAAGAGATCAAAGTGGACGTAGGCTCGATTTTAGGCCGAACCACTATAAAACTGTCGTCTTTTACTGCTTTTCTGCAATTTCTTTACTTGTATCTTGTTCCCGTACCAACGGGTGGTGCTTTCATAACTGTTATCTACTCACTGGGGTGTTAGCGTTTAAATTTTAGCGTTAACATTTTTGGTGCTTTCACTGAGAATTGAACTCAGGACAACTGTCATCATTGCTTCACAGAGATTTGAAAAAAGAATTTCCTTAAAAACCAGAAGTCTATCTGAAATTATGGCTCCCGGAAGGAAAAGTAGATCTATCAGATCTGGAAACATTCAAGAGGGAACCTCCGATTCCCCTGTACCTAATCTACCCACTCCGTCTGTTGGAGTTACGAAAGCGGAATTGGATGCTGTGATTCTAGGGCTAAACCAGCAGATAAACGCCCAAAATGCACAACTAGAGGCTCAAAGTGCCCAGAATGCTCTGATTCTGAATAAGTTGAACGACTTACTTGGGGCAAACAATCAACCGGCTGGTAATGAAAGGAACTATGCTGGCAACATTCATGATGTTAATGAAAGGAATGCTCCTGAAAGGCCTACTAGTCCCTTTGAGCAGGCAGTACCTGAGGCCGGTGGATCTAGAACTCGGCATGATGAGGAATATCTTTCTGGAATGGTCCGGCAGATCATGAAAGAAAGTATGCAAAGAGTTGAAGATGAGAAGGAATGGGGTTTCGCCCCAAGTAAAACTCCGTTTACTGAAAAAATCTTGAAGGCGGAATTTCCAAGGAAGTTTGTCCCTCCGACTATTCCAGCTTACAAAGGGACAAGTGATCCGAATGAGTTCTTGTATAAATATGATTGGCACATGACAGGTGCCAGGGCCTCCGACGAAATAAAGTGCCGATATTTCCCCGTATACCTGGAAGGCGTGGCTTTACTGTGGTTCACCAAGTTGCCAGTCCGATCTATCGATCAGTTTTCAGACTTGACCAGAAAATTCAAGGAGTAGTTTAGACTATATGCTTCGAAGGCCAAGGACATTATGTCACTATCGAGTTTAGAGCAGAATCCTGGTGAGTCTATCAGATCCTTCTTGAACCGCTTCAATATAGCACTGGCTGAGGTGGACAATGCTGAACCACGAATGATATTGACTTATCTGATGAGGGCTATTGATAAGTCAAGCGAATTTGGGAAATGGTTAAATATGAAGGAGCCAACCTCTCTCGAAAAGTTCTACAAAAAAGCAGATGAATTCATTCGCTTGGAAAGCCGTCCTTTACCAGTAAAGACAGTGTTGGAAAAAGCAGAAGACAACACTGTCGCTCCACGCAAGAATGAATCGGTGGGGCAAAAAAGGGAGAATAGTAATGGGAAGAAACAGGGTAATCTGAAGAAGCCCCGATCCTTCAAGCCTTCAGAATATACTCCATTATCACATACACCGGAGCACATCTACCTGGCCACTAAAGATTCCGTCGATTTCCCTAAACCTATCCCTTTGAGAACCGGGAAAAAAGCCATACAGAGTGGGAAATTCTGCCGCTTCCACAATCAACCAGGTCATGAAACTGATGAATGCCGCCAGCTGAAAAATCTGATTGAAGAGTTGCTAAGAGAAAACAAGTTGCAGCAATTCGTGAAAAAGAATAGCAACAATCCTGCATCGTCGAGTCAGGGGCAGCAGGCTCCTGTTCATCAGCCTGGGGCAGGTGAGAAAGCTACGGGGCATGAATCTGGAAGGCCCGTTATCAATGTCATTTCAGGAGGACCTCACCCAGCTGGCAAGAGTTGGGGTGAGATGGAGAGATATTCCAGGGCTTTGAAATATGCTCCAGCCGAAGAAGACGTCTTTGTTCTAGAAGACACTACGCCCCTTAAACAACAGAAAACTTTCAGCGATGATATTATTTTCAGAGCCAGAGATTCTACAGGTATTGAAGCTCCTACTTTAGATCCCTTGGTCATCTCGGCTGGTATTGGACCAGCCATTGTCAGAAGAGTCCTCATTGACTGCGGAGCATCATGTAATATCCTCTTCAAAAAGACATTTGACCAGATGAAAATCCCTATGATCGATGTGCAAGCCTCATCACAGAAAATCGTTGGCTTCACTAGGGAGCCAAAGCAACCAGTAGGAACCATCGATCTGTTTGTAGAACTTGGGGAAGGAGAAAGGAAAGTGGTCCGAAAGCAAACCTTTGTGATCGTCGATGAATATTCCGCTTATAATGCTTTTCTTGGCCGTCCAACACTCGCAGCATTCAAAGCTATCCTAGCCCCGTGGTGCCTCACTATTAAATTTCCTACTGACAATGGAGTAGGAGTTATAAAAGGGGATCAAAATGCTGCGCGAGAATGCTATTTGACAGAGCTGCGAGAGTCAAGAAAAAGAGAAATGGGAAAGGATGCGGCAACTCCAATCCGCATCAAGGAACCAGCCTTGTAGCAATTACGGAGCGGACCCTGCACTGGCGAGCACAGCGGGGCACGGAAAGAAATGGATCCCAGAAAAGCCAGTACAGGGGAGAATAGAGTAGTACCGGTGGAAACGACAGTTCCGGTACCTGTTGACCCGAAGGACCCAAATAAGGTGTTGAATGTGGGTTCACAGCTTAATGTGTCAATTCAGAATATCTTGATATCTTTCCTGAAAGCAAATCTGGATGTCTTTGCTTGGACTCATGCCGATATGTGTGGGATATCTCCAGAAGTTGCAGTACACGCTCTGAATGTTGACCCAAAGTTTACTCCAGTTAAACAAAAAAGGAGAACCCAAGGTCCAGAAAGGTCAGCAGCATTAAAAGAAGAAGTTGATCGACTCATGGAAAATAACTTCATCAAAGAATCTACATACCCGAATTGGGTTTCAAATCCTGTGTTGGTCAAGAAAGCTAATGGAAAATGGAGAGTGTGCATTGATTTTTCTGATCTAAACAAGGCTTGCCCCAAAGATTGCTTCCTATTACCCAGGATCGATCAACTGGTAGACGGAACTGCGGGACATGAATTGTTATCTTTCATGGATGCCTACTCCGGTTATAACCAAATCATGATGCATGAGCCGGATCAGGAGTATACAAGTTTTATCACAGATGTTGGACTTTATTGCTACAGAGTTATGCCCTTCGGATTGAAAAACGCAGGGGCAACCTACCAAAGACTTGTTAATGCTATGTTCAAACCGCAATTGGGCAAAACTATGGAAGTCTACGTCGACGACATGTTAGTGAAGTCCAGGAAAGCAGTGGATCACATTGAACACTTAGCAGAAATGTTCGCAGTCCTCCGGAAATACAGAATGAAGCTTAACCCTCTGAAATGTACATTTGGGGTCGAATCCGGAAAGTTCTTAGGTTTTATCGTCAGTGCTAGGGGCATTGAGGCTAGTCCAGCTCAAATTACCGCCTTAAAAGAAGTTAAAGCTCCTAGAACGAAGAAGGAATTGCAAAGTCTCAACGGAAAGGTCGCCGCTTTGAGTCGGTTCATTTCTAAAGCTACTGATAAATGCATCCCATTCTTCGATGCCCTGAAAAAAGGAAAGAAGAACTTTGAATGGACTCCTGAATGCCAAAAAGCTTTTGAAGAGTTGATCCGTCATATGGAAACGCCTCCGATACTTTCTAGACCAGGCAATGGTGGGGATCTTCTTATGTACTTGGCAGTATCATCTCATGCTTTAAGTGCAGCGCTGATACGGGAAGACAAAAGGATTCAACATCCAGTTTACTATATCAGCAAAAGACTCACTGGGGCAGAGCTGAATTACTCCAAGTTGGAAAAACTCGCCTATTGCCTACTAGTTGCATCGAGGAAACTGAGGCAATATTTCCAAGCTCATCCTATCAAAGTGCTCACTGATCAACCTCTAAAGCAAGTCCTATTTCGCCCAGAAACTTCGGGTCGCCTTCTAAAATGGAACATTGAACTCAGTCAATATGACATCACTTATCATCCCCGAAAAGCAATCAACGGACAAGCTTTAGCTGATTTCATTGCAGAATTCACAGAGAAAGATAATGATGAGGATAAAGCGATCAATGATTCTCCAATCCAGTGGAAGATGTATGTTGATGGCGCAAGAAATGACTACTGTTCTGGAGCCGGAGTGGTACTTGAAACTCCTGAAGGTCGATCATTATGTTATGCACTAAGACTGGAATTTCCTTCAACAAACAATGAAGCAGAATATGAAGCTCTTATTGCAGGTCTGAAAATCGCTAAAGAGCTAAACATTCGAGCATTACAAATTTTCAGTGATTCTCAGCTTATTGTATGCCAAGTCAAGAAGGAATTTCAAGCAAAAGGTGGAAACCTGCCTTCCTACTTGTCAAAGGCTTGGGAACTCCTATGTGAACTCGATCACTATTCAATAAGCCACATTCCTCGGGAAGAGAATATGAAGGCAGATTCCCTCGCAAAGTATTCAAGTTCTGGTGAAGCTCAACTATTGGGATTGGTCCCTGTAGAAGTCCTTTCAGCGCCAAGTATAGACGAGATGGATATAGACTGGATTATGAATGTATCTCAAGAACAAGAGTCATGGATGACTCCAATACTGGATTACCTGCTCAGAGGTTCTCTGCCAGAAAACTCGATAGAAAGACGAAAGCTACTAAGGAAGGCCTCTCGCTATGTAATTCAGGATGGCCGATTGTACAGACGGGGATTCTCAATGCCATTGCTTCGATGTGTATCCCGGGAAGAGTCCAAAACAATCCTAGCTGAAGTGCATGGAGGAGAATGTGGTGATCATTCAGGTGGTCAAACATTAGCAAAGAAAATTCTCCGATACGGATATTTTTGGCCAGAAATTAATCGAGATGCCGCAGATTACTCCCGAAAATGTGACAGATGCCAAAGATTTGCCAAAATTCCTAGAGCACATTCTACCGAACTCACACAGATGGTCAGTCCATGGCCGTTTGCAATTTGGGGAATGGATCTCATTGGGCCGCTACCAACTGCCAAGTCAGGGATTAAATATGCTATTGTTGCAGTTGATTACTTTACTAAATGGGCTGAAGCTGAACCATTGGCTACTATCACTTCTAAGAAAATGATAAGCTTTGTGACCAAGAATATCATTTGCAGATACGGTGTGCCTCAGAAAATAATCACAGACAATGGTACTCAGTTTGAAAGCGAGGAATTCCAGGATTTTTGCAAACGATTCAAAATCCAGAAAAGCTTTTCGGCAGTAGCTCATCCGCAGGCAAACGGGCAAGTGGAAGCAGTGAACAAGATCATCAAATCAACCATCAAAAAGCAACTCGAAAGAGCAAAAGGTGGTTGGGTCGATAAACTACCACTTGCACTATGGGCATACAGAACTACTCACAAAACTGCAACTGGGCATACTCCTTTTTCGTTAGCATACGGATCGGAAGCAATGATCCCGGTTGAAACAGAGGTCCCTTCACACAGAAGAATCCATTTCAATCAAGCAGAAAATGAGAAGCTACAACTTGAAGCGCTGGATCTCCTTGATGAAAAAAGAGATGAAGCTAACCTCAGAGTTGCAGCTCATCAGCAAAGGATAGCCAGACATTTCAATTCCAAAGTTCGTCAACGCAGCTTTGAAATTGGAGATCTAGTCCTGAAAAGAATTGTGACTGCGACAGGTGTGTTTGGGCCAAATTGGGAAGGACCATATGTAATAGGTCAGAAGCTTCTTGACGGCACATTCAAGCTCACCACTGTTGATGGAGATCAAATTCCAAGGGCATGGAACAGCAACCATTTGCGTCCATACTTTACTTGAAAATTTTGTTGAAACATTGTAAAAAGAATTATGAATGTATGATTCTTGTAATTGAAAGCAATTGTGAAACTGATGCAAGTAAATAATGAAAGAATATAAAGTGGATGTAGGCCCAATTTCATGGCCGAACCACTATAAATCTTGTGTTCCTTATTATCATTATATGTTTGCTTTGTTTTCGATATAAAAATACATAAAATGTATTGCTGAAATGTCGATTTAAATTTTTGCAGACAATGGAAATAAAACTTGCACATAATAAGACCGAGCGATTCTCACCATCATTCAACAAACAAATTTCAAGTCACAAAGACCCCGAATTCAAATCCTAGATAGGAAATACTTCAATTGAACGGCTAATGATTTCGATAGAAACGAGCCCTTGCTGATAAATTGAGATTGTTTGAACAAACAAACATCCAATTAGGAAGCTAGTGCCCGTTCTCACGAACTTGCCTGGCAATGAAGTACACTTCCTTGGATTAAACAAGCTACTTGCAAGAAAAGGGGAATGAAAACTAAAAAAAAAAGAGAGGATCGCTGAAAAGGCATAAGCAAGTGAACAGAGGAACAACCAAAGCTACCATCAGCAGCGCAAGTCCTCTTCGGAGGATAAAAGACCTCTAATGGGTCATACGCCACAAAAAAGAAAGTTCTCTACTCAACAAAAAAGATTGGAGGAGTCATGACCCTCCAACCATGAGAGAGTAACTTCCAGGCGATGAAAACCCTCTCTGAGGCACATTTCACCAGGAGTTGAAGTGTTATGACCGCTCTTCGGGATTTCACTTCACCAGAGTTGAGATGCCAAAAAATAAAAGCCCTCTTCGGAGGCCCATTTCACCAGGAGTTGAAGTGTTATGACCGCTCTTCGGGATATCACTTCACCAGAGTTGAAATGTAAACAAAATAAAAGCCCTCTTCGGAGGCACATTTCGCCAGGAGTTGAAGTGTAATAACCGCTCTTCGGAATTTCACTTCACCAAAGTTGAAATGCAAAAACAAAATAAAGACCTTCCTGAAAGCCCACGTTTCACCAAGATTGAAATAAAACTTCCAAGTGTTGAAACGCGAGAAGGCTTTCTTCGAAGGCACAACTCTTTGGAGGTACACGTTTCACCAAGATTGAAATAAAACTTCCAAGTGTTGAAACGTGAAAAATCCCACCTTAGAGGTACAACCCCCTCCCGGGGACACAATCAAGAAAAAAGACCTCTTCGGAAGCCCACGTTTCACCAAGATTGAAATAAAACTTCCAAGTGTTGAAACGTGAAAAGGCTTTCTTCAAAGACACAACTCTTTGGGGGTACACGTTTCACTGAGATTGAAATAAAACTTCCAAGTGTTGAAACGTGAAAAATCCCTCCTCAGAGGTACAATTTTGTATATAAAAAAAAATCCTCATCAAAAGCGTACTTTAACTTTCAAAGGAAGAGTAATTTGCCTACTATGGAAAATGATCGTAAAAAAAAAGAAAAAGAAAAGAAGTTAAAGTACCCTTCAGAGGTCCGCTTTACCACATAGAGGAATTCACTTGGTAAAATATGCACATAAGCAAAAGAAAAAAGTGATTTCTTCGAACGACAAAGCGTAAAAACTTATACGAAGGGAGTTGTACTCTACAAAAATTTTCTTTAAAGAATAAAATAATTATTCTTTAACAAATAAGAGTGCAAGTCCCCTCGAAGTATAAAATATTGCAGCAAGCTTAAGGTATGGGGGCAACATGGTATAGTAGTATAGCTGCATCAGTAAAGTAATACTCAAACAACATACCATAAGCCCGCTGCAATATCATATAAATAAACTTGTGCAAAAATGAATAATAAATGCATACTCAAATTCAAACAGAAGTTTGTACAAACGAAGAATCATTTTATTCAACTATAATGCAGATACAGGTTTCAAAATAAAAGCGGGGGCCGGTACCCGCACAACTCTCGGCCAGTTCATACAAAAGGCAAAAAGCTAAAATCTTCACTTCTTCTTCCCTCCTTTGGACCCTTTACCTGGCCGAATGACCAGCTTTTCAGGTCGACCAGTGGGTATAAGGGAGGAAGGAGAGGTAGGCGCAGCTGGCCCAACTTCTGGCTCCTCTTCAGTGGCAGTGATTATCTTCCCTCTCCTCTTTGATGCTCCTTGCTTCCTTCTCCTCTTTGAGGAAGACTCACTTCCTGGAGTGACAAGTTTAGATAGAGTTATATCGTCAGAAGGAGTCCGCTCCGGAGATATGTCGCCTCCCTCAAGTCCCTCATCTTTCTGCTCTTGCGAAGCAATGGGGTCATCCAGGCCATGGAGAGCCTCTATTTGTTCCTCCTGTGATCCAGGCTGCGAAGCAGAAGGAGGAGCCACTTGAAGAGATGGAGGAGGGATTACAGGAGAAGTAGAGATTTGAGCAGTGCTTGATACTTTTTCTACAGAAGAAAAGAGGTTAAAGTCAGTAAAGAGAGGAGATGAAGGTTCACCAATGAAGTCAGTAAAGAGAGGAGATGAAGGCTCATCAAGGTTGAGAAAATAGCCAAGGAGCTCATGAAACTCATGCGAAATAAATGAGTAACCCGCTTGAGCTGAATTGACAGTAGCGAGATTAACAGTGAAATTACCTGGAGAAGCTGGTTTCCTGATATCGACTTCATAAGCTTGCGCATCAGCGCTCTCATCACCCTCATCTCCACCTTGCATGCTTGTAATCTCAGTGGTAACTTTGGTAGGAGATGCAAGATGGGAACTGGAACCAATAATGTCGACTTCAGACGAAGAAGGTGGCTGGACTAGAGTAGTTGAAGTGGTTTTCCCCAGCCGGTCCCCTTCCGTCACTTCAGTTCTTAATTTGGCAAGTTGTTCCTTTCCCTTGGCAAGGGCAGCGCGAGCGTCATCATCGAAATAATGCCTTTCCAAGGCTGATTCATCGTAACCGGCACCTTCAGCACCAAGCATCTCAAGAGCGGCCTCCCATACTTCAGCTAAAGTGATTTCATACTTAGGACCAAGAAAAGCGAGGCTTCCACGCCCCAAGACGCTATGCAAGTAGAAGTCGAATAATGTTGAGCCGAAGCTGTTTTTGGTCGCCTCATGAGATTCTTCGGCCGCGATTTTGCCGGCGACAGCCTCATCACGCTCCCTTTCAGTTTTGGCAAGCTGAAGCTTAAGCATTTGTATCTCCGCTTCCTGGGAGTTGTTTTTCTTTCGAAGCTCAGCAATATCAGAGACATAGCCGTCACTGATTCTTTTTTGTGCTTCAAGCCTGTCCTCAGCGTCCCTCTGACTGGCATGAGCATCTCTAACTTGTCTGAGAAGCACTTCTTCTTTTTGAGAGTATGAAGTAGAGGAAGCAGCAAGCTCATCTTTCAACTTCTCAACCTTTGCTTCGAGCTCCTCGTTGTAGGAAGTAATGCTCCTCATTTCGGTGTCATGCTGCTCAAGGACCTTTTGCCACTCAGCCTTGTCATTTTCCATGGTGAGCATGGCCTCTAAGTTGGCACGGTTAACTCTTTGAAGCTCATCAACAAGCTTCTGCCAGTTTGACATCCTCTCGATATCAAGTTTGACGGCGTCAAGATTTCGTAGCATAGCAGGCTTGTCAATAGGGACCAGGTCAAGGTCGAATCTCACACCCTTTAAGCACCATTGTGGAAAACGACTTTGTAGAGTGGCTGGGCCAGGTCCCACTTGAAATTTAGGCCTGCTTATTATTGTCTGGATGTCCTCCTTCCCGAGAGCAGGAGAGTCGGAAGGAATGTCAAGAGGGGCAGGGGCAGTAGGCTTTTCGGGAATAGTGGAAGCATGTCTCTCACCATATCGGGCTCGTTTGCCTGAATCTTCAGCTACAAGACCCTTTCCTCGGTCGTCGTGAGATTTCCTTTTGTGAGAGTCGTCACTTCTCTGCAGAGAATCATGGTGCTCATCCCTATCCCTTCTGTCATAACGCTCTTCTGCATCCCTCCTTTCACGAGCCTTTCGAGCAGCCCTCTCTTCGTCAGACTCTCTATAGGAGGGAAAGTAACGCCGATAATCATATTGACCACGCCCCCCGTAGCGTTGGAAATCCTGATAGTATGATCCGCCGCGTGTCATTGAAGAATCTGAAATAAGAAAAGATAAGCTTTAGAAATCTTTAAAGTATAAGAAGATAAGTGCATAAATGTGCTGGAAAATCCTTAGTTGTGTGTAAAGTGCAAGCTACTCGCGTTGGACTAACGAACCACTCCTCTGTTGGGGGGAAGTGATAGATTTCACTGTTGATGACAATTCTTGAGATAAAGGAGTTAGAGTCTGTTGGAGGGCAGATGTTGCTTCAATCGTCGGAGGTATAGCTTTACCATGAGCAGGGTCTTCTTTAAAGAGCTCTTGGGAAGTGATAATTATGTCACTTAAATCCCCAAAGACGTCATCACCGTCATGCCCAACCTGATTCCCTCCATCAGCTCCTTTGTCAGCACTCTTCCTGGTTTGGGAAAGGGGCTCCTCTTCTTCTTCAATAATGGGAGCAAGTGCGGGCTTTTCGGAGGGTCCCGTATCGTCTCTTGGAGTAGAGCACTTTACTAATAAGGTTTCTGCAGAAATTTCTCCTCGCATGTGCTCTTTAGTGGAGATCGGAAGATCAGGAGTTTTCACCGGAGAATCAGGAACCTCCGTTGGAGCTTCACGAGGCCGAGTAAAGCGAGAGGGATGGAGGAGTCCGTATTGATGTGAAAATTCATCGTTTAGCAGAAACTTTATGCTCCTCTCTTCTACCGGCACGGCATTTAATCTTTCAAAAATTTGCTTAAGACTTGGGTCCCTAGCAGGGGGTGGAAGTGCTAAAAACAGGAAAAGAATGAAATTAGCAACTGAGAGTTCAGATCTCGAGAAAGTTTCAAAACGGAAAAAGTAAAGACAGGAAATCTTACTTCCCACTCTCCAGATGGCATAAAACCCTGGAGGGCAGCGAACAAAGAAAAACTGATTCAAAAATCCGTGAGCGCTTTCGGAGAGATCAGTAATAAGTTTGCGGTTTCGAGCGCTTCTTATTACCACGATGGAGGGATGGTCTTTAGTTTTCGTGAATGAGCAAAAATAGCAGATCTCCCCGAAGCTTGGTAATCGATCCAAAACTCTCCTAAATAGAACACATAACCCCATCAGAATGGCGTAGCCATTGGGGTGTAATTGGAATGGAGAGATAGACAACCGAAGCAGGAACTATTGGAGAAAGTCATTAAAGGGAGGAATAGCGCCGTTCAAGCACATTTGGCGATTAACAGCAACAAAGCCAAGAGGGGGCCTATCCGCGGTGTCATTTGGCCCCGGAAATAAGATGTCAGCATCATCAATGCCAAACTGGACGCGCAATTGGTTAAACACCCGCTGATTCAAAGTTGTGGATGTTCTCTCCGGAGGGTTGTCTATAGGGATGGCTACTGGGAAGACATCTTCAGCCTGGCCCATCGGCTCTTCTTGATGAGAGGTCATTCTACACAAGCAACTGGATGTTCAAATGCGAAGGTGCACGTTTCCTAAAAAGTGTGAAGTGTCGTGCAAAGCTAATAAAAAATAATAATAACAAGTAAAGATAACTGGAATTAAACTGGCTGACGATTGATTGACTACGGTAATTTCGGAACTTGTTATTTAAAGCTCAAGCATAATATTAATGCGGGCTGGTCAGTTTCAATTGACTAATCCAGTGCTGCTTTAATATTCCACTTGAAATCGATAGCACTTTGTTCACACGATTTATTTAAGTTAATCATCTATCATTAGCTAATCTGTCATTTGATGTGGGCAGTCGATGGCAGTATATTCGTCCCAATTTTCTGTAAATGTTGTATCAAATAGATTGTTAGCTTGCAAGTTGAAGTAATCTGTAAAAGAATGCAGCAAAGTTCAACAGTTCAAAGTTCAAACAAAATTTACAAGTGTTAAGTTGTCAACGACTCAAGAATTCTTTGTACGGGTTAAGCTAAGTCATTGGTTATTTGGATGACTCGGCTACGACCTAAGGAAAGTGAGGCGAGTTAAGTTAGGTTGCTTCAATTTTAAACCGCTGATGTTATAAGTCGGCAGTGCTAAGAGTCGTAAATCAAGGAACAGAAGGGAGGCTCCAGTTCAAAACAACAAGAAATCTTCTAAGTTCTAACTCGGTTACGACTCATGGCTTGAGTCGTAAAACTTGCTAGGTCGGATTAAAGTCAAGGGTAAAGGCTACTGAGTCGCATGGAAGTTGTTGAGTCGCTCGCGGCTTATGGTTTGAATCGTTCGCGGTTTAAAAGGATAAGTCGTCAAAAGGACCTAAAGGGTTGAGTCGTTCATACGACCTAAGACCTGAGTCGTCTGAATTAACACGGTTAAGGCATCAAGTCACGCATGATTAACTCTACAAAGGCCCCTAAGGTCGGTTCTCCACTCACACATTGCCACATCATCTCTTAAGTTAACCCGTGAAGCCAAGGACCCATTAACCCGGTTAACCCGTCAAAGCCTTCCTTATCTCTCCCAAATTCACTAACCAGTTAACATGAATCACTGTAATTAACCATCTCTGTCTCACATCATCACGAATCAATCGAAAATCCAACACAAATCGCCTCAAATCCGCCATATATCCGGTGCATTACCATATTCACAAGAATCGCCACAATAATTCAATCAAAGGATTAATCGAATCGTGATTTATGGGAAAATGCAGCACGCGAAAGTGTATTAAGGACGGCGAGTGGAATACTAGTGAGTTGATGATGGATGCGGCTGATTATTGATAAGATTTACTTACGCAATATGAAGTTAAAGGATGGGATGACGGTTGGTAAGCTTGGAATCGCCTTTGGGAGCTTGAAGGGGCGTTAATGGCAGACACGGTTTAAAAGTTAAGAAATGAGAAGAAGGAAGTAAGAGCAACGACTCAGGTGTTTTATAGCTGTGGGTGGTGAAAGTTGAATCGGCGCACGAGACAAGATAAGTCGAAGCACGCGACCTACGACTTAGGCGCGTACTTCGAGGGGCAAATGTTAACCTCGTTTTGCTCAACGACTCAACTGGTAGCGACTCATCTTCTTAAGAGGGACTCACGACTCATGGAGATCAGTGACTTAGTGGACCAACGACTCAACCGAGCTAAGGAAGGGATAGTCCGACTCATCCACTTAAGAGGGATACCGACTCATTTGATAGCGACTCAGTCAGTTAACGGCTCAAGGCAACTAAGAAGGCAAGGACGACTTAAGGGAGCTACGACATAACAGATTAAAGCTTGACCGAGTTAACAAGTGTTACGACTTAAAAAAGGTGTACGACCTAAAGACACTGTCTCTTAACTCGTCTACGAGTTAGGACTCGCCTTCACAAAGCCTGAGCTCAGCTTTAAGCCGAAGGCAGCTGGTTAAGTCAACCACGACCTACGACTTATGATGAGTCGTATACGACTTATACAAACAAGCCAGAAACTACAATCAGATAACTCGTAAACGACCTAGTACTTGAAGTGTGGGTTCGAAAAAGGCAGGAAGCTCTCTACAAACCAGAGACTCAGCTCAATGAGTCAGTCACGACTCATCCTAAGTCAGCAACGACTTACCTTAAGTCGGCAACGAGTCAGGACTTAGCAACTTTTTTCACCCAAAACTCTCTATAAATAGACATCCACCTCCAACTCTGGGGGGACTTTTGGTTCATTCTCGAAGCGCCAAAACTCTGCCATTTTCTCGACTCAAGCAACACTTCAAGCACTCCAAACATAGAAGACATTACATCAAATTCAAGAGAGAGAATCCACATCATTTATCATGAGTTTGAAAGATAATTCTCCGTCAAAGTTTGTACTAACAGTCTAGAGTGGATTGTAATTGAAGAAAGTTGTATAAGTTGTACTTGTTCAGCAATAAAGAGATCAAAGTGGACGTAGGCTCGATTTTAGGCCGAACCACTATAAAACTGTCGTCTTTTACTGCTTTTCTGCAATTTCTTTACTTGTATCTTGTTCCCGTACCAACGGGTGGTGCTTTCATAACTGTTATCTACTCACTGGGGTGTTAGCGTTTAAATTTTAGCGTTAACACATGTCTTCTCAAAAGAAACTTTTCTTCATGTCCTGATACATCTTAATTCCTCTAGGATGAATAACGAACTTCAAGTGATGACATTCCTTCAAAAATTCCTTCCTAATATCTCTCACATTCGGAACAAACAATCTTCCTTTCTTTCTCAACCACCAATTCTGGTCAAGACTAAAATCCTTCGAGTCGTAGCTCTCCGTTCCATCTCTTGGCATTCTGATCCATTCAAACAACATTGGATCCTCTAGCTATTTAGAAGCAACCTTTTTGATCATAACTAGTCGAATTTCCAAATATGATAACAAAGACATTCTGTGCTTAAACTACTCTTAGTTAACCAATATACTCTACAAGTCGCTAATGCTTTCAAATCTCTCTACTCAGCTATCATCGCTAACACCACATTCTGATATTTTCTACTAAATGCATCCGCAACCTTGTTGCCTTTCCTCGGTGTGTACTCAATACCAAAATCATAAGCAGCTAAAAACTCTAACCACTTCTATTGTCTCATATTTAGCTCCTTCTAAGAGAACAAATACTTCAACAACTTATGATCCGTATACAACTCAAATCTTTCTCTCAAAAGCTAATGTCCCCACACCTGCAGCGCAAAAATCACCATAGCTAACTACAAGTCATGGATTGGGTATCTAACTTCATGTGGTCTAAGCTGTCAAAAAGTGTAGGCAATCACTCTACCCTTCTGTATTAGCACAACTCCTAACTCGGTCTCATGCATTCGTGTGCACCACCAAATCGTGATTCCCCGCTGGATCTAACAACATATGTGCATTAGTCAATAAGTGTTTCAACTTCTGAAAAGCCACCTTACACTTAACGATCCAAACGAACTTCACATCCTTTCAAGTTAGCTTAGCCATTGGTGCCGTTATCCGTGAAAAATCCTTAATAAACCACCGATACTAACAATCCAACCACAGAAAATGTGACGACCCGGAATTTTTGGATGTTTGAAATCAGGATATTTAACTGATTTTAATATTTAAAAGTTAATTTTCAACTTGAATTCAAATACCGCTATTTATTTGATAATTAAATCATTGAATTTAGTAATTGAAAGTTGGGTAATATACTGAATCTCCGGTTTTAAGCTTGGTAAAAATAATTTGAAGGCTTACAAAATTTCATATTAATAATACTGAAGGTGATAGAACTTTTAAAATTAAATTTGAAAGTAGTTTGTTCAGTTTTGAAAATATATCGTTTAAATCGATATTTAAAAATAGCCTTCCGAGGCACAGTCTCGGAATTCGACAAAACCAGTTCCATTGGATCCATAATATTGTATTGTTATCGAGTTTCAATTTTCGTAGTGATTGGAGTTGTTGTGTAAGCGTACGATATATAAACGCGTTGAAATTTACATCGAAAATTAAAAATAATAACTGGGTCCAAAAAGCTCTTCTGTATACGATCGAATTAGGACTCGAAACGTTTTCCATTGTGCTCGGAACGGGGATAAAACGTTATAAATGCCTAGCGGCACGCTTGAATAGGAGTTTGAAATTTTAAGTTGCATTTGAATTTAAATTTGAAATTTATAAATATATATGGTTGACTTGTCAAATATTTTTCCATCAGCTGCCTTCCTGTCCCCATCACTACTTTTCCCTGTCACTGTAACTTATCTCTCCAGCACCCAAAAAATTCAAATCGTATTCCCACTTTTAAAAACATCACGAAATTGTCAGAAGAACGTTACAGAAAATAAATTAATGGCCCAGCTTGTTCCTTTATGCTTCATTACCCTAACCTTTTCTCGAGCTCAGGAAAAGTAAAAAAAATGAGGACGAACAATTTTCGTTCAAAAAGGAAAATTAATAGCAGGGAACAAATCAAATTCGCTTTAATAAAAAAGAAGTATAGTCGCTTCACGAATCAATCAGTCCCGATTACGATCGCCCATGCGGAAAGGCTGGGCACGAAGGCTTCGGGGTCGAGAGGTGCGCAGTTTGGGGTCGCGAAAGTTTTTGAATCGCACGTGAGTGAGCTCTGGTAAGGGATGCAGGCGACGCATCGTCGAATGTCAGGTGCGAGCTTAGCAAGGAGGAGGCAAACTCGGATGCAAGCATGCTCATGTGCGTGTGCGTGGATTTAAGGGAAGGGCGGTCAGAGAGGAGACGCGTTATGCTCGAAGTCGGCTGGAAGTCGTTGGCCTTCGATCTAGGGCAGTGCGGTATCTGCTTTGGAGTTTTTAATGTAATTTAAATATATATATAGTTCGGGTATGAAAAAAATATATACTGGAACTTAACTGTCTTGTTTTAAAACGTGTGTATATATATATATGCATATCTATTCAAATTTAAAAAGAATATACTATAAGAACATGTATAGTTATGATTTTGAAAATATAAGGGTTTTAATTTTTGAAAAGTTCACTTAGAAATTAGATTTGAAAATATTTAAATAGGAATTTGGAAATGTTATGTGAAAATAGATTTTTGAAAGTCTATGATTTATATATATATATATATATATATATATATATATATATATATAATTTCAATGTACAATTTTAAATAAAATAAGTATACATATTTTATATGTTATTTAAAATTAAAAAAAATAAAGGAAAGTAGGTTGAAACAAAATCCTTATTTAATTAATTTATAAAAGGAGATAAATGGTGTAGTTTATTTCAAATATTAATAAATCACCTAATGTTATACAAGGTCTAAATCGAGAAACAAGTCGGGATAGAACTGGAGTGGAATAGACTGCAAACTAAAAACAAAGTGAGTTAATCTCACTCTTCTGGATGGCTATTTAAATTTAAATAGTTAAATTTAAATAATTGGTTGAATGGTTGAATTGATTTGATGTGCTATATTATAGTATATAATATATCTTGGAACGATTAATTTCCCGCATTATATAGCAGATGAGACCCTATGCGCCGCATAATAGCAGATGATATTTTATTTAAATCTCATATACCGTGATATTCCACCTCGAAGTGGAATTGGTATTTTATGTTGTGCTAACATCTATGGGTGTAGGGAAACAGGTTGGAGGGATCCATCTGGATTCCTCAAAATTTTATAGACTGTTCTAATAATTCTGTATCATGATTATTTGATATTCTATGGTGAATTTCATTGATAATTGGAATATTGGATGCTATAGTTGAAACTAATATATATTGGTATAGTGAGTTATCAAAATCTATAGAATTGGATTTTTGGAAAGGGAAAAATAAAAGAGAAAATCTTTAAGTAAAATAATTATAGAAGTTTGAATAAATTGAGGATAAATTGGATAGAATAAAAGTGAACTTTTTTAAATAAATAAAATTTTGAATATGGGGAAGGGAATTTTAAATAAATAAAGGAGTAACGAATGTAAAACTTAAGTGAGATTATCTTAAGGAATAAGGAATTTATTTTAAAATCCAAGATTTAAATTATATAAAAGAATAAAGAAGGAATTTGGAAAAAGGGTATGAAATTGGCATTTTCGGTTAAAAAGGGTTTAAATCATAATTAAGAAATAAAATCTGAAGTTAATGGATTTTGAATTAAATTGAGTAAGTAAAGAAATTTATTTCAAAATGGAGTAAATTGGAAATCAATTTGGAAATTGATTTAAGTGTTTGAAATTGGAAATTTGAAGGAGAATGTGACTTTGAAATTTATAAACTGGGTTTATAAAAGTGAAGTAATATATCGATAGATATTTGATAGAATAAATTCACGATTGGAATTTATTAAAGGAATGAGAAATTTTATTTAAAAATAAATAGTGATTTATTTTTAAAGGATGTGAAGAGAAGTATAATTCCCTGAATAGCCAAGTATGTTTCAAAGTAAATTTTTAAATATATGTTAAAAGCTTTAATCTTGTTTTAAAAAGCATGTTTTAGGAAATTTATTATTTCTAAATGTTTAAATGCTAAAGTAAATATTTTTCAAATCTATTATCGTAGTAATTATTTAAAGGTGACTTGGTATTTTGTTTTAAAAAGTGAAAATCTAGTTTTATATTTTATAAAATAACCTCATTTTCAAATATTCCATAGTATATATTTTTAACAAAGTATTGAAGTAGTTTTATTTTAAATATTCTTAAAGTATTTATTTTTTAATAAAGTATTAAAGTAGTTTTTAATTTAAATGTTTTAAAGTATATTTTATAATTAAATGTTTTTAAATTATTTTAAAAATCTAAATTTTGCGCTTGGTGTTTTCAGTGGAAATAAATATTTGGAAATTTATTTCATGAGAATAGTGTGGTTTGAAAACTGTTTTCAAAAGGGATTGAAAAGTGGACATATATCTTGCGAAGATATTTTGAGGTTAATAAATAACTCAGGAGAAATTATTTATGTTAATGGTTGTTTGTGAATGTTGATTGATAATTAAATAACCGACTATCAATATTGGCAAATGCGTTGATCGTTTCAAAGAGACCGGGATCAGGATTTATTTTCTGAAAACCACTTCGATCCGGTTTGTACGTTTTCGTGTGGAAAACAAGAGTTCGGAGTCAAAGGTGGAGCAGTGAAGTGCAAGGGCTAGTCGCTACTAATCCAGAGGATGGTTCCAAAATGGATGTAGTAGGAGTAGTGTCTTCGGTTCCGTTCGAACCCGAGACGGACTTGTATGGATGAATGCTTTCATAACATCGTCAGGTGGAAGATGGGCATTCTAAGTGAAACGTTCTAAAATGGTAATGCTTAGCCTCAAGCCTCATCAACCGGGAATGACTGAAAATCAGGGGTTATGCAGCAAGACTAGGTGGGTAGCGCCCATTAGGGTGAGGTCATCCCTGTCTAGATGTCCTTTTTTATTCGGCTTAGTGGTGCGGTTGCTGATCCCAACCGTGGGGTGATCTTACTCGGGATTATCCAGTAAGGAGTAGTCCCGGTTTTGTATTATAGGAGATCGAGAGTGATCCTCGGTATGCTGATCCAGACCAGGTACCATGACAGGTGGTACCCCAGTGCCTAGACATTAGTTGGAAATCCATTTTCCCTACGCGCCCGTACGGTTTGATTGTGCCCAACTATTTCTGAAACATGAGATGCAAGCATTTCAGCTAGATTCTATGTTACTTTCTATAGACACTATTATAATATCAGGGAATTTTAATAAAAAGTGTTTTAGCTATCGTAAGGTAAAAACCCAACATGTTTATTTTTGGCGTGGTCTTACGAGATGCTTTTGTTTTCAAAAGAATTTTGAAACTTTAATAATCAATTTGAGTGTGGTTTTCTTATGCTGGTTTTCCAGACTGACTCGGGTGTTATTTAACTATAATGCTCGGGTCAGACCGAGTATTATAAGATATAGGAAAGGATGTTGTGGAGCTCAGGAGACAAGCTGGATGGCGATACGTACGTCTGTACTTGATTATTATTCCGCTGTGTATTCAGTTTTGAGGATAAGTTTATATGACTGTCCAGTTGTATGTTATTGATATTGTTGTACTCTGATGATGCATTCTGATGATGTGTGCGTATATATATATATAATAGATATAGTTTTCTTTTGTGTAAAGATCTGTTATTATCTATTATATTTTATTCCGCTGCGATGGTTAGATTCTAATGTTGTTTTCTACTTTCTTCTTCAACCTCTTCTTCTTTAACCCAAATGGTTCGTATTTCCGTTCATCTTGAGTTGAACGATGGAGATAAGTGTCGACTCAAGGGGTATGGATTTACGGATCATTACAGTGGTATCAGAGCTTAGGTTGGTGATAACCTTGGCTCTGGTGGGGATTACACATTGAAAATAGAGTCCGTAGTACTCTAGAATGAGTTTGAGAGTATTAATAGATATGAGCGCGTATTTGTTAGTGAATATAAATTGTTTTAATATTGTGTTGACTAATTGGTTGAGTGGAATATGAATTCTGATCAAGTGAGTTGGCCGCTATTCGAGAAGAGTTTATAAATACCTGGCATGATAAATTGACACGGTATTGTTTTAAAGGTGGGTGAATGAAAAAAAATTACCCCAAATTATATTTTGGTATAAAAGAAATATTTTCTTAAATTGTTATATCACTTGGATGTCGGATGATAATATTTTAAACAAATAAGATCATCAAAATTGGAATGACTTGAGTGATCAAAAAAGGGAATTTGTATGAGCATAAATTATACAAATGAATTATAGCTAAAATTTGATTTAAATAAATTGTGTAAATTTAAAACCTCGGAGTTTTTGGAAGTGTTTTTCGAAGTGTTTTGAAGACAAATAAAGGCATTATTGTTTTAGAAGTATTTCTGAAAAGAAATTGTTTCAAATAAATTTTGGGAATGGATATAGCATTGAACTCACTTCAGTCGCTGGAAAATAACTTCGGTGATGACTGCAGCGTCATCGATGTTCATTTTCGAGTTTCTAAGTGACGGATTGCTGCCAAATTGATTTTTTCAGAAGAACTATGTTTTTGAAATTTCAAAGGAAATTTGTTGCGGATAAAAACCAGGATTGGTTTAAAAATTTGAGAAATGTAATTTTGGGATAATGGTAATTTCAAATGATTTGAACCAAAAACTGGGTGTTTAAAAATCCTGAATCGTTATTTAAATTGGAAATCCTGATGAGACAAGTTATGAACTTATAAAAATTTGAGATGATTTTTAAATAAGGAAGGAAAATATGAGCTTTGAATGTTGGAATTAGAATTTAAAGTGAAAAGTTAAAAATGAAATTAACTTGGATTGAGGAAGAAAATTGAATCGAATTGAATTAAATAAATAGAATTGAATTGGAATAAAGTGAAGAAATTAAAATTATGATTGAATGAAAAAAAAAGTTGGAATTGAATTGGATGGAGAAATTAAATTGTGGGAAAATTTAATTGAATTAAAATTAACTTAAGCTAAATAGATGGAGGAGAGTTGAATTGAAGTCAACTTAAACTAAGTTTAATGATATTGGGTTGGATTTAAATCAAGTGAAAATAAAATTGAATTGAAATAAAATTCTGTGAGTTATAGATAATATTTAATGGAATGAAATTCCTAGATAAATAAACTCCGATAGCTATAAAGGAAGTGAAAATGCTTAAATAAAATTAGTAAGCAAATTAATTAATTTGATTAGGTAAGCAAATGAATATTGAAAGCATAATTAATTTATATTGTGCTAAGTAAGGGTTTGGAAATAAACTTTTATTTGAGATTTAAAATAAATTAGTAAATGTAACTAATTTAAAATAAGTATGGAAACGAAATAAGTTAGAAGAGTAAGTCAAATTTAATGAACTTAAGCTAAGTTTAATACTATTGTGATTGGATTTGAATTAAAGTTGAAATATATTTGAAATGTAATTGTATCATGTGGTGGATACATTAAATGAAATTAAGTTCTTACTTAATGAAATTTAAATGGAGTGTGAAGTCAAAAAGAATAGCATGAGGTTAGATTTAACTGGAGTTTAGCTAAATGAGATTGAATGGGGAAAAAATAAGCCAAAATAAAATTGATTTGTATTTTGGGAAATGAATAAAAATCCAAAACTTGAATTATAAAATAAATTGAACTCAAGAAAATTAAGTGAAGTGATTTTCGAAGGTAAAAATCAAATATTGAATTAAAAGTGGAAAATGAACTAATTTGAATAAATGAGTTAAGTGAGTGTGTTAATGGAATTTTGATTGGTTGGACAAAAAAAATTAATTATGAGTTAAAATGGATTTCGTGAAGTTAAACTTGAGTTATAAATAAAATTCAACTTGGAAGTGTTAACTGAATTGAGCTGGATTGAAATATGGTGAAATGAAAATGAGAAACATAGTTTAAAATAAATTGAATGAGTAAACTAATTGAATTTAATAGAATGGAATCTAATTGAAAATGGAGATGAACTTAAGTTGTTAACTTAAGTAAATTGTTAAATGGTTATTAGTGAGCTTTATGGAATGGTTTTGAATGGAACCTGTTTGAATAATGAAATGGAATGTAAGAAGATAGATAAAATTAAAAATGTTGTGAAAATTAAAAATGCATGGATTGTGAATAAACTAGAAATGGAATGAAATTTATATAAATTGAGTTGGAATCAATTTAAAATGGTCATAGGCTTAAGTGGTTATTTACTTGGATGAATATCGCCAATTTGCGTGAGAATAATTGGTCGTTGGAAGAAAACGGAAGAAAATAAAATTCTATGAATCATTGAAAGTAAATAAAACTTAATTTTGAATCAACTGGAATAAATATGAGTTTGTTCTTCTTAGAATGAATTGAATGCAAGGAAGTGAATTATAAATCACTTAAAAATTGAAAATAATAGTTTAAGAAATGGTTGTAAGCAATTGAAATTATTGTCGGAATCTTATAAATTGCATTCGGTGATTGTTTGGTGTATATTGCTTATGTAATGCATGTGTCTAACTATTAAAAGTAAGTAATTGTTAGTGAGTTGCATATATTTTATACTTACACATTTAAATTGAGTAAGTACTGGTACCGAGAAGCTGTTTGGCTGGATTTGGACGCGCTAAGTGCTAAAATAATAAGCCGCTTGCTAAAAAATCCTAAATAAAGGTACGCCTACGCAATAAAAATAGGAAATATGGACTGTTTTTGTTTTTCCGACCGTGTGGATCGATGTATATATATTTATATCTCTTGTCAAATAGCAAAAGCTCCTCCATACAAAGGAGACTCCGTCAAAAAATTTCGAAAATTTTGGGAGTTAGAAAATTTTTGAGGAAATTTTTTGTTAGTGACAAAACGATTTCAAATTGGAAATTGAAATAAATTAGTGGATGAAACTAATTTAAAATAATGATATGAATCAATTATAAATGGAAGATAAAATTCAATATTCAGAATTGAAAATAAATTGAATTCATATGGAAATGGGAAAACTAATTTGAATAGAAGTAGATATGAAACTTTTGTAAGGAAATGTGTAAAATGATTTTAAAAGCTATGACTGGATATTATTATTAAGTAGGATATACAGGTATTTAAAAGCAGGAGAAAATTTGGTTTTGATTTCAGAAGATAAAATTGAATTGCTCGACAAAAAGGTATGTGTTTAAATTTCTGTATGAAATTTGATTGGGTTTTTGATCTAGCCACTTGCCTTTTTATTTTCTTTTGGAATTTGGGAGCCTATAGAGGCATTTTGTAGTTGTACCGAGCTAGCCGCGCAAAGGAGACGCTGGCCAAATTTTTCAAAAATTTAGGGAATTAGAAAATTTTTGAGAAAACCTGAAAATTTAAAACTTGGTTTTGAATTATAATTTGAATGGTTGAATAAGTAAAGTTGTTAGGGAACTATGGAAAATTTGGAAAGTTAGTAAGATGGATAGTGTGTCTTTCATAAAGATTATTTGGTTGTTGTTAAAAACTGTTTGGTTTGGGAAAATAGTAAATGAGTATTGGACCATTCTTCCTAACCAGCAACTTTGGGGACGAAATTCTTTAAGGGGGGAGGAACGTGACGACCCAGAATTTTTAGATGTTTGAAATCGAGATATTTAATTGATTTTAATATTTAAAAGTTAATTTTTAACTTGAATTCAAATATCGCTATTTATTTGATAATTAAATTATTAAATTTAATAATTGAAATTTGGGTAAAATAATGAATATCCAGTTTTAAGCTTGTTAAAAATAATTTAAAGGCTTACAAAATTTCATATTAATAATACTGAAGGTGATAGAACTTTTAAAATTAAATTTGAAAGTAGTTTGTTCGGTTTTGAAAATATATCGTTTAAATCGATATTTAAAAATAGCCTTCCGAGGCACAGTCTCGGAATTCGATAAAACCAGTTCCACTGGATCGGTAATACTATATTATTATCGGGTTTCAATTTCTGTAGTGATTGGAGTTGTTGTGTGAGCGTACGATATATAAACGCGTTGAAATTTACATCGAAAATTAAAAATATTAACTGGGTCCAAAAAGCTATCTTCTGCATACGATCGAATTAGGACTCGAAACCTTTTCCACTGCGTTCGGAACAGGGGTATAACATTATAAACGCCTATAGCACGCCTGAATAGGAGTTTGAAATTTTAAGTTGCATTTGAATTTAAATTTGAAATTTATAAATATATATGGTTGACTGGTCAAATATTTTTCCATCAGCTGCCTTCCTGTCCCCATCACAACTTTTCCCTGTCACTATAGCTTATCTCTCCAGCACGCAAAAAAATCAAATCGTGTTCCCTCTTATAAAAACATCACAAAATTGTCAGAAGCACGTTATAGAAAATAAATTAATGGTCGAGCTCGTTCCTTTTGCTTCATTACCCTATCCTTTTCTCGAGCTCCGGAAAAAAAAGGAGGAAGAACGATTTTCGTTCGAAAAAGCAAATTAATGGAAGAGCACAAATCAAATTCGTTTTAATAAAAAAAACATGTATAGTCTCTTCGTGAATCAATCAGTCGCGATTACGAGTCGCGCGCGCGGCAAGGTTGGGAACGGAGGCTTCACGGTCGAGAGGTGTGCAGTTTGGGGTCGTGAAAGTTTTTAAATCGCGCGTGAGTGAGCTCTGGCAAGGGATGCAGGCGACGCGTCGTCGAATGTCAGGTGCGAGCTCAGCAAGGAGGAGGCGAACTTGGTTGCAGGCATGCTCGCGTGTGCACGCCTGGATTTAAAGGAAGGGCAGTCAGAGAGGAGACACGTTATGCTCGAAGTCGCCTGGAAGTCGTTGGCCTTCGATCTAGGGCAGTGAGGTATCTGCTTTGGGGTTTTTAATTTAATTTAAATATATATATATATATATATATGTATATGTATGTATGTATGTACAGTTTGGGTATGGAAAAAAATTATGGAACTTAACTGTCTTGTTTTAAAACGTGTGTGTGTGTTTGTGTGTGTGTGTGTGTGTGTGTGTGTGTATATATATATATATATATATGCATATCTATTCTAATTTAAAAAGAAGACACTGTAAGAACATGTATAGTTATGATTTTGATAATATAAGGGTTTTAATTTTTGAAAAGTTCACTTAGAAATTAGATTTGAAAAGATTTAAATAGGATTTCAAAATGTTATGTGAAAATAGATTTTTGAAAGTCTATGATTTATTATATATATATATATATAATTTAAATATACAATTTCAAATAAATAAGTGTACATCTTTTAAATGTTATTTGAAATAAATAATAAATTAAAGGAAAGTAGTTGAAACAAAATTCTTATTTAGGTAATTCATAAAAGGAGATAAATGGTCTAGTTTATTTCAAATATTAATAAATCATCTAATGTTATACAAGGTCTAAATCGAGAAACAAGTCGGGATGGAACTGGAGTGGAATAGACTGCAAATTAAAAACAAAGGTGAGTTAATCTCACTCTTCTGAATGGCTATTTAAATTTAAATAGTTAAATTTAAATAATTGATTGAATGGTTGAGTTGATTTGATGTGTTATATTATAGTATATAATATATCTTGGAATGATTGATTTCCCGCATTATATAGCGGATGAGACCCTATGCGCCGCATAATAGCGGATGATATTTTATTTAAATATCATATACCGCTATATTCCACCTCGAAGTGGAATTGGTATTTTATGTTGTGCTAACATCTGTGGATGCAGCGAAACAGGTTGGAGAGATCCAACTGGATTCCTCAAAATTTTAATAGATTGTTCTAATAATTCTGTATCATGATTATTTGATATTCTGTGGTGAATTTCATTGATAATTGGAATATTGGATGTTATGGTTGAAACTAATATATATTGGTATACTGAGTTGTCAAAATCTATAGAATAGGATTTTTGGAAAGGGAAAAATAAAAGCGAAAATCTTTAAGTAAACTAATTATAGAAGTTTGAATAAATTGAAGGATAAAATGGAAAGAATAAAAGTGAATTTTTTTAAATAAATAAAATTCCGAATATGGAAAAGGAAATTTTGAATAAAAGAAGAGTAACTAATTTAAAACTTAAGTGAGATTATCTTAAGGAATAAGGAATTTATTTTAAAATCCAAGATTTAAATTATTTAAAAGAATAAAGAAGGAATTTGGGAAAAAGGGTATGAAATTGGTATTTTCAGTTGAAAAGGGTTTAAATCATAATTAAGAAATAAAATCTGAAGTTAATGGATTTTGAAATAAATTGAGTAAGTAAAGAAATTTATTTCAAAATCGAGTAAATTGGAAATCAATTTGAAAATTGATTTAAGTTTTTGAAATTGGAAAGTTAAAGGAGAATGTGACTTTGAAATTTATAAACTGTGTTTATAAAAGTGAAGTAGTATATCAATAGATATTTGAAAGAATAAATTCACGATGGAAATTTATTAAAGGAATGAGAAATTTTGTTTAAAAATAAACAGTGATTTATTTTTAAAGGATGTGAAGAGAAGTATAATTCCCTGGATAGCCAAGTACGTTTCAAAGTAAATTTTTAAATATAAGTTAAAAGTTTTAATGTTGTTTTAAAAAGCATGTTTTAGGAAATTTATTATTTCTAAATGTTCAAATTCTAAAGTTAATATTTTTCAAATCTATTATCGTGGTAATTATTTAAAGGTGACTTGCTATTTTGTTTTAAAAAAAGAAAATCTAGTTTTATATTTTATAAAGTAACCTCATTTTCAAATATTCCTATAGTATATATTTTTAATAAAGTACTGAAATAGTGTTATTTTAAATATTCTTAAAGTACTTATTTTTTGGCAAAGTATTAAAGTAGTTTTTAATTTAAATGTTTTAAAGTATATTTTATAATAAAGTGTTTTTAAATTATTTTAAAATCTAAAGTTTTGCGCTTTGTGTTTTCGGTGGAAATAAATATTTGGAAATTTATTTCATGAGAAAAGTGTGGTTTGAAAACTGTTTTCAAAAGGGATTGAAAAGTGAAATATATTTTGTGAAGATATTTTGAGGTTAATAAATAATTCAGGAGAAATAATTTATGTTAATGGTTGTTTGTGAATGTTGATTGATAGTTAAATAATCGACTATCAATATTGGTCAATGCGCTGATCGTTTCGAAGAGACCGGGATTGGGATTTACTTCCTGAAAACCACTTCAATCCGCTTTGTACGTTTTTGTATGGAAAACAGGAGTTCGAAATCGAAGGTGGAGCAGTGAAGTGCAAAGCCAATCGCTGCAATACTGAGGATGATTCCAAAATGGATGTAGTAGGAGTAGTGCATTCGGTTCCGTTCGAACCCGGGACGGACTTGTATGGATTAATGCTTTCAGAACATCGTCAGGTGGACGATGAGCATTCTAACTGAAACGTTCTATAAAGGTAACACTTAGCCTCAAGCCTCATCAATCGGGAATAACTGAAAATCCGAGGTTTTGCAGCAAGGCTAGGTGGGTAGCGCCCATTAGGGTGAGTTCATTGATGTCTAGATGTCCCTTTTTATTCGGCTTAGTGGTGCAGTTGCTGATCCCAACCGTGGGGTGATCTTAGTCGGGATTATCCAATAAGGCGTAGTCCCGGTCTGGTGTTGCGGGGGGTCGGAAGTGATCCTCGGTATGCTGATCTAGACCAGGTACCATGACAGGTGGTACCCCGGTGCCTAGCCATTAGTTGGAAATCCATTTTCCCTACGCGCCCGTATGGTTTTGATTGTGCCCAACTATTGCTGAAACCTGAGATGCAAGCATTTCAGCTAGATTCTATTTTACTTTTTATAGAAACTATTATAATATCATAGGACTTTAATAAAAATGTTTTAGCTATCGTAAGGTAAAAACCCGACATGTTTATTTGTGATATGGTCTTACGAGATACTTTTGTTTTCAAAAGAATTTTGAAACTTTAATAATCAATTTGAGTGTGGTTTTCTCACGCTGGTTTTCCAGACTGACTCGGGTATTATTTAACTATAATGCTCGGGTCAGACCGAGTATTATAGAATACAGGAAAGGATGTTGTGGAGCTCAGGAGACGAGCTAGATGGCGATATGTACTTCCATGCTTGATTATTATTCCGCTGTGCATTCAGTTTTGAGGATAAGTTTATATGACTGTCCAGTTGTATGTTATTGATGTTGTTGAACTCTGATGATGTATTCTTATGATGTATATATATATATAAAACAGATATAGTTTTCTTTTGTGTAAAGATCTATTATTATCTATTATATGTTATTCCGCTGTGATGGTTAGATTCTGATGTTGTTTTCTACTTTCTTCTTCTACCTCTTCTTCTTTAACCCAAATGGTTCGTATTTCCGTTCAACTTGAGTTAAACGATGGAGATAAGTGTCGACTCAAGGGGTACGAATTTGCGGGTCATTACAGAAAACATTTCATCTCAATCGTTACATCTGCTCTCATAAAATATTTGGCTATATATCACTAGAATTGTTGTGGTTATGATTATTTAAGATCAATATATCAATATTTGGCTATCGATAAAATATCCATTTTCTATCTTAATTTTCAAGCCTAATAATAATAATGTTAAATTCATAATTTTCATACCAACTCTACAATAAGTTACTTTATTTTTCTTCATCATATAACCCAACTCACACGTTACAAACACAAAAGTAATGATATGCTTAGTCATTGTTACATCTGCTCTCATAAGTTCTTTTCGAACCTTTACATGTTTTTTAGTTTCTATTGTTTATTTGTATTGTAAATAAAGCATCAATTCACTAAAAGAAAACATTTCATTAATTTTATGTTAATAAATCTTTCTTTCTTTACACTTAAGAATGCATAGAATTGAACAAAAACTTTTCGACTTCAACTTTTGCCTTAAGATTTCAACTTTTGCCTTAAAATGATGCTACATATTACAACAAACATGTAACGATAGTTTACAAAGAATTAATAACATGTCATTTTCTCTCGCATTCACTCTAATATCTATTTTAGCTACTTAATTCAAATTTATCTATTTTCTTGAAGTAGAGTTGCTATTTTAATTCTTTTTTATTTATTTTTTGCAATATTCACCATCAATAAACAAAAGAAAAAGTCAAAAGAAAATATTCATTCTAAATCCAAGCATATTTCATGACAAAATGAAGCAAAAACAAAGAGAAATTGATTGGTAAGTCATCCTACCATACAAAAAACCATGACAAAGTTAAAGATGTGAAAAAACCTGACATATAAGTCAGGTAACTTAAATATAATTCTAACTATGACAATTAAGAATGAAATGTCTAGATGAGCTTTGATACTACCAGTAACCTACCTGATTTCACTTTTAACCAAAGGATAAACTACGTTGATTAGATAAAAATAATGATAAGTAAAGATGACTTGAATGTTATTTAATTTATCACATTGATTTAGAAATTATCTAAAAAAACATGAGTATGATTATTTAATTGATGATTCATTTTACTATATAAAATAAAATCAGAAAGTTTAAGATGTGAGAAGATAGAAAATGGAGTGAAAGAAACAGTTCATACGATAACAAAAACATATCTGCAATTATTACTATGCATATAATATAACATGGGGGAAAATTAATAAGTTAATCTAGAAAGTGAGCACTGCTTGGTTGTTTAAGCAGTAATCTTTATATCAATTTCATGAACCAAATATTCTATTTTCAATTTACCTATCAAATCCTGAAGTTTCCTTGCTTCAATTTGTTGGATAACTCAGAATGATAAACAAGTTTATATTCAAGAAGCAAGAAGTGAAAAAAGACTAGATTTAAAAAATGAACTGAAATGACAATCCATAACATATTTTGATGCTTTTAGTTGTAGACAAACAAACATGACCAATTTGAAAATTAGATAGATAGTTGCACATAACACTAATAGTTTCTTTAAATTCTTTAACTATTCAAGATAAAGATCAAAGGTATACAACTGGAAAAAAGAACTGAAATTTCTAAACGGCAGTAACAAAAACATAAATTGCATCTCACAAAAGAATTTAAACATAATAAACCATAAAAACATAAAAACAAAAACGAATAACAAGACAAACAATTTGCACAAGGTTGAATCACACAAGAATAAACAATAGAAGGCATATAAGAATACTTAATTCTACTTACAAGATTATTCAAACAACAAAATCAAAGAACAATCTAACAATAAAATAGAATCAAATGCGAAGAATAATTGGAAATTTACACCTTCATTCTTCGACACTTTCAACTTAATTCCATTGATGTCTAGCTATGCAAATACCTTCTTAAAATAACGTCATCCCTTTCCCTAATTTTATCGTTAATTCTTTAGAATTTTATTTTTAAAAAAATCATTTTTTTAGTTAAAGTTTTTCATAGGTTTTGAATTTTTAAAATATTTATACTTTAAGTTTTTTTTTTCTTCTTTTTCAAGGCTTTAAACTCAAATACAAATTAGATTTTAAAATTAAAATTTAAAATCAAGTTATATATATACATATATAACTATACAATTCACTTTTGAAAAACAATTATTTTTATTAAAAATCTATGTGTTAAAAACAATGTATCATTTCTAGATATCTATTCCAATATTTATCATAGTTTCAAATACATTCAGATATCTTTTATTACCAGGATTTTATCTTTTCACTCGATAAAGTCAAAACTTTCAGATGTCGAAATTCCGGGTTATCACATTAAAATTTAATTTAATTTAATTATGATAGGAAAATTATTGAATTGTATTGCAATTCAATTTTGAGATGGTAATTGGGATTTTCCAGTGTGAACCCTAGCTTTTTTTTAGTCTCTGTGTTTGTTTCGAATATGATCGTCTGAGTTGATCGAGTTCTGAGATACTTAGGGTATTGGTAGATGAAGGGTTGATGAAGTCTTCACCGGAGTTTCAAGATTTATAGTGGCCGGAGTGGTGAGATATTGTCGTTGACAGGTTGGGCAGCAAAAAGGAAATGTTGTTCCAGGTTTTGTGTTTTAAAACTTGGATTTAAATTCAAGTTGAATTCCGGGATATTACAATCCTTCCCCCTTAAAAGAATTTCGTCCCCTAAATTTAAAACAAAGGTAATTTAATAATCTATTTACAGATTTTATTTTAAAATACAGCATATGTTAATCATATGCCAATAACCTAAGCAACCAATTCACACAATCAGAACAAATCTAATTATCCAAAAGAATTTTGGATAAAACCTCACGAGTTTCTCCGGTGTGTGTGTGTGTCTATATATATATATATATATATATATATATATATATATATATATATATATATATATATATATCGGGATAATCGCTCTATAGAATCCAATCAATCAAAATTACTAAGCTATAGAGCTCCTAACAATAATCATATACAGAATATCAGACTACAAACGAGTCTGACTCAACAATCAATCCATCCTAAACTGCTGGTTCTATAACCAGAATATCAAACATGTACTCCCTCAGAGATACATGAAACACCCTGAATCCCAGTTATCCAAACTGGCAATTCAACTCTAGAAAACCAAACACTTATCTTACCCAAAACACAGAAGAAACCAAAACACTACGAAGCTAGCTTCCCAAACTTATAGCTCCTTGGATCAAAGAAAAATTTATCCCAAATCAAATCTCCGATTTCAGAATCCAAATTTCTCTGTCTCTTATCCATAAAAATTCTTCGGACGATCCTGGGCTACCAACATCCATCCTGATCAGCTTAACTCTATGCTGATGCCTCTAGAAATAGACTGGATCAAAACAATCCAATGATCTCCTCAAGATCAACCCAAAACCAAGAACACAAACCCTGCTTCTCAACAACAGAAGACAGAACAAACCTCTTCTTATCCGGAAAATCAGAAACACTCCCAAACTGCTTCCGCTGCACAACTCTGATCCGAAACAGAAGAAAATGCTGACGAACAGCACAAGCACAGACCAGACAACTCAGCACAGAAATATGGTTCCATATATCCATAAAGAAAACTCAGATGTTCCTTCCAAACCTGAGTTGCTTCACCAACTTCTATCTCAAGGAACCATCCCTCTTCTAACTGAACCACCTGCTCCATCCTGGAAAGAAAACTTGATCTCCAGATGCGGACAAACTCTGACTTCCTGGAAGAAATCCGGACAATCTCCAACAATCCAAAAGAACATACTATCGCAAGTCACTTTTTCGATAAACTCAGCCTAAATCCAAAGAAACTGCTCTCTCTCAACCAACCAGAACATCTTATGCTGGCCTAGCCAACTTACCAGAGAAATGAGTCCATTCTGCTGCTTCTGAACTCCACTTCAGAAAAACTACTCAGTCAGAAGTCTCCTTACCAACTCAGAACACTCCGCTAAACTCAGCCACAACACCGATCAGACTCACTTCTCACTCTTGTTCCAAAGAAATATCTTCGAAAATATCCATAGTCATTGCATCTCATCACGCAGCTACAACTTCCTGAAATAACAAAATATCATCACTCACTTACTTCTGCCCTACCGACAGATCCAAACTCAATTCTGCACTTCAAAGATGAACTCCGAACCTTAACAGGTTTCCTTCAGAGATCGATGAAGTCCTTCACCAAGCAAAGACTTACTCGAGACGGTATTCGGTCTACAGTCTCGACAAATACACTTCCAACCTCATCCATCAACTCCAACCAATGGTAGTCGTGTTACACACACTTCTACCTCATCTACCTTTATAACTTATATTGGAAAAACCCGAACAGGTAATCCAACAAATAGGTAGAAATAATTATATATATATATATAAATACAAGTACGCTCTCTCAAGATAGACACCACTACAGAGACTAGGCATTCGCTCAACCTAGCACTCTGATACCAAATGAGACGACCCGACTTTTTCTTCACAAAAAGTCATATCATCCTTAAGAAAGAAAGGGATAGAAAAGAGAAAAGAAAGAAGAGAAAGAAGAAACAACACAAGAATCTCAACAGCGGAACGAATAAATTATATTAATAACATAAGTATTACATAGTATACATCAAATATCAGAGTTACACAGACAATACGACACATACTAGACAGTTATAAACTCCTGTCTAGTTATTACAACTCAATCACAATACAGAAACACTTAGAGAAACCAACACAGCGGAAAACTATATAACTATACGCAGAAGCCTCCTGCTCCATTGCTCCTCCACAATTTGTCAAAGCTAACCTGAATTCCCTTGGCTACTCGTAAAAATTTGAGTACCCAAGAGTTAAAGAAAAACAAAAATAACTCCGGGTCAGACATGGGTCTGGTGTGAGTAACAGGTTAAAGTTGTTTAACTTTGAAAAACCTTTGAAAAGAAAAGGTATCACGTAAGACTTCCCACACATAAACATGGAAAAGTTTTTACCTTACGCTAACCAAAACATTTGCTAGGAAATCTGGTGATATTATAATAGTGTCTAGGGTTTTCAAGTAAATAAGAAATAGCCGAAATTGTTACATCTATTAAATTCCAACTACTAGCCACAAAAGTGGGTAATACAATCAAAACCGTTGGCACTTATTGGATTTTGGATTCCATCAATGGCTGGGCTACTAGGGTACCGCCCATCACAGTACGTGGCCTAGATCACCGTACCGAGGATTACTCCCAATCCCCTGCAACACAAAGCCAGACCCCTTCCTTACTGAACAGTTCCAAACAAGACAACCCCGCAGTTGTGATCAGCAACCGCACCACTAAGCCGAAAATAAAGGGACATCTAGACAGGGATAAATCTTGCTCTCAAGTGGGGGCTACCCACGAAGCTTTGCTGCACCTCCCCTGTTTTAGCAATTCCCTATTGATGAGGCTTGAGGCTACGATTACATTTATAGGACATATCACTTAGAATGCTCATCGTCCGCCTGACGATGTTCTAAAAGCATTCAATTCATACAAGTTCGTTCTGGGTTCGAACGAAACCAAAGGCATTATCCCGTTACACTCATTTTGGAATCACCCTCAGAGTTAACGACAATAACCCTTGTACTCTGAATCACCATCTCGAATCTATAAGTAATATTCCGTCAAACTCATTACAGAATCACCCACAGAGTTATACTGACGTATAGCCTTTACACCTCGAGTCTTCACTCGCTTCACTTGGATTAACGACCTAACGTGTAATTTGGAATCGATGTGGTTTTCGGATCCCAAATATGAAAACCCGATCCCGGCCTCATCGAAATCCAAAGCGTGTCTTTTAAGGTCCAAGTTGTTTTAAATTTTAAAACAATTCAATTCATTATCTAAATATACACAGATAGATAATTCTCAACATAACAATGGATAATTAACCTTATCATTCACCAACAGATAATTCATATCATAATCAGATAACCCATATTATCATCCAAAATCAACCAATGCATCCATATCACATACACTACTCATCTCATAACTGAGATTACGAACCATACCAGGCAATTAATACCATTCATCAAACATAAGCAATGATCTATTGATCACACCATTTATAATTAATTTAAAATGAATTAAACTAATTACTTAAACTCTAATTAATTTAAAATAAATTAAATTAATTACTTCATCATTAAAATCCTGCTTATCTTAATCTTTAATTGATTACAAATCAATTTATAAATCATCATCTCAATATTCATTTCACTTAATCCTTATTGATTAACTATCTCTAATTAAATAAGTAATTAGCCTTTAATATTAATTACATAAGTTAATTATATTAAACCCCTTGCAAATAATTAACTTGTAATTTCTTAATTAATTAATTAATTAAAATTAATTACATTAATCATTTATTCATTATTAATTATACCTTAATTAATCAATTCCAAATTACATCATTAATTAATTAATTAATGATTTCTGATTACATTTAATCAATCCCTATATAATTGATTACATAAGTAATTATTCTTCAATTTAAACCAAATATGTATTAATCACCCATGATTTATAACCATTCAGTAATTAACTGCTTTAATTACTCATCCCATAAATTAATTATTCTTAATTAATTATCTTCATTAATCACTTGATAAATTTTCAAAGTAATTTAAGTCCAAATTACTTCTATAATAAATATCTTTAATTACATACAGTAATTATTAATTAATACTTGCTTAAGTAATTACAAATCCATAAAGTAATTATCAACAATCCACAAAAGTTTAAATTAATTTAACTTAATTAATCTAAACTAATCACATTAATCAAATTAATTACACTAAGTAATTAATTCATTAATTACTTCCATTAAGTAATTAAACTTAAACAATTGATTTCTATTAATTAATTATCAAAAATTAATCACATTAATTAATTGTTAAATAAATTTTAAGTTAATGACCTTCATTAACATTACTTAATTACTTAATTAATAAATTAACTTATATAAATCATTATTAATTATCAATTAATTAATATTTAACTACAATTTAATTAACCTCTAATTATTAATTAATTAAGTGTTAATTAAAATCTTAATTACTTTAACCACTTGATTAAATAAATCTTAATCATTAATTAAAATTTAATTAACCATCCTTAATTATAGATTAATTAACCTTAATTAATTAATCTTAAATCTAATTAATTAACTTAAAATTTATTAATTACTTAATTAAACATCTACATTAATAATTAAATAACAATTAATATTCCATTTAAATTAATTTAATAATTTAAATGAAACCAATTTTCTTAAGTTTTAATCTTAATTTATGAAACATTTCTTTTTATATAAAGTATTTTAAACAATTTGTTTCCATATTTATTTCAAACTTCACTTTAAATTTCATTTTAAATTTTAAGATTTTAAAATGAAACAATTCATTTAAACAAGGTTTTTAAACCAATTTTAAAAATCCTTTTTATCTCACATGTTCAAAAACATACTTTTTATAAACTAAAAGTTTAAAAGATTATAAAACAATTTTATATCAAACAAATTAAATTTAAAAACTTATTTTATTTTAAAAACTGACATAAAAATCAAATTCCAGGTTTTAAAAACTGAACTTAAACTTATTTTAAATTTTATTTCATAATTTAAAACTCATAGTTCAAATTCAAAACCAAGGTTCCTTAATATTGTAAAAGTTTGAAATCTAAATTTAAATTCAAAAATTTAAATTAAATTTAAACTTAGATTCTTCTACCTGAATTTCATATTTCAGTTTCCAGATTTAACTTGTTTTTAAATTTCAGTTGCATCTAAAAAATTTACTTTTAAAATTTAAACAGAAAACAGTTTCATGTTTTGGTTTAAACATCTTACATTTTTGAATTCAAAAATGATTCAAAATCTCAGATTTAATTTTTTGAATTCAAAATTAAGTTACAGGTTTAAAATTTTCAATTGAACTTCATCTTACAAATTTTAAACTTTACTTTTTAAATAAAAACAGAAATGGTTTCTGTTCTAGTTTAAAATCAAATTAGAATTTAAAAGAATTTCAAATTTATTTCAGAGATCCAGAATTTAAAATTGTTGAATTCAAATTCAATTCTAGATTCAAACATAGTTTCAGATTTTTAGTTTGTACTTTAAAATTTAATTTCAAATTTTATAAAACCTGGAAAAACAGGTTTTCTAATTTTGCTTAAGTCCAAATAAAATTTCCAAAATTTAATTATTTCAAACCTAAGTTTTAAACTGATTGAATTTAAATTTAAATTCAGTTTTTAAATCTTAGGTTTAAATTTAAGTTTGCATCAACACTTTTGTTTAAATTGTAAAAAACTGGGAAAACATGTTCTGCTTATTTGAGAAACCTGAAACCAACTTGACTCGAGAAATTTCAATCTTGCTTCGAGTCGACTCAATCACTACTTCGAGTCACCCTCTAATTTCCCCGAGACCATCACAGGAAAACAACCCTGCAACCCAAGAACAAATATCCACCTACACACACCTCCATGTGCACCTATAAACCAACTCCGGCCATCACTGACCATCGTCAATGGCCATCCCCCATCGACCAGTAACCCCACATCGCCTTTTAATCCTCAGATCCCCACAATTTCAACTTGAATTTGAATTCAAGTTAAAGTCAAAACCTGAAACACTTAGACCACAACCAAATCAAACCTGTCAACATCAATTTCTCCCATTCCCGACCACCATCCCCTTTCATACTCCGGTGACAACTCCATCAATACGTCATCTAACCATACCCAAAAGATCTTTGAACTCGAACCATTGTAGAAGCCGCAGCACTCAAATCTCTTATACCCAGTAAAACTAGGGTTCTTAACTAAAAATCCCAAATTCAACATCAATATTTAATTGTAATCCAATTTAGTATTTTTCCTATAATATTTGATAGCTACTCTATCTTCAGAAGCCAATTCAATCCAATCAAATGCAAGAATCAAGTGAATTTAATCGAAATGTAAAATACAGTAATTTCAAAACTGCATTTATTTTACAGCACTATAAATTGAAATTTTTGATTTAAAATTCTTGAATTCACTTGATTTTTCAATTTGTAAATCTGCAACAATAAATCATATAGTTTGAATTTTCATTCTAGACAAATTTGCTCTGTGTCACTTGATTATCCAGGCTACAGAAAATTTTGTTTAATTTATATAAAATTTTAAACATACTCAATTCTAAAACAAGCATGTTTTATTCAAAAGTTTGAGCCATAACAACAATCAAGTCAAGCAAAGAATTTCAGGGATCAAACATGAGTTTGAAATTTTGAAGAACAAGCAACAGTCATTATCATGTTTTCAGATACATACTTACAGGTAAAATATTCATGGCAATTTCATAAAGGTTCATTTGTAATTCATAAAGCATGCGCAACTTTACCTATTTAATAAGTTTATAAATGAGTTACTCACCTGAATTTGAAAAATGCAGAGCACAAATTCAATTGCATGTTTCAGATTTTGAAAATTCATGAATGCAGGCCCTTACTTCCAGATGCAAAGAAATGCAGACCTTCAGATTTAATGCTTTTAATCTTGTTTCAAAAAGATGCTTCCAGTTCTTACATGCAGGCTTCCTTGATTTCAAATGTTATCAATTTTGAAAAACTTATGCATGTGGTTAACTTGCTTGATTTTGTAGCATGCAGGTTAAATCTTGTAGGATGCAAATTTGTATTCTGATGAGTTAAATGCAAGTTGGTTTATTGGTTTGAGAAATGCAGGTGTTTGCTTATACATTTGAAATATGTTACAAAGAGTTTAATTATGAAGAGGTGAAAAAAAATAATTTTTCTCAGCTGAAACCTATGCTCTGATATCAGTTTGTTACATCTCTTATCTAAAGATTCAAAGCTACACGCTACAGATACTGCAGTCATCCATAATATTAAATTCCAACGACTAACGACTAAATACAATTATCTTAATGGTATTCATAATATTAGAAGTACACGAATATTAAAAAAATCACAGAATTAAAAAAACAATATTTTAGATTATATTTTCAAAATATGTTCCATGTTCAAATTACATAATCATATAGTATTCAAATTACATAATCATATAGCCGTTTCCCAAGTTCGGATAAAATATAATTATTACATAAATATATCGAGAGCAATATAATTATTACATATACAATACAACAGAATCAATCCAAAATATAACAGCAACTCTTAATTAGTTATCCTAATGGTTTTATGGGTTTGCCAATAACTTGTTCCTCTTTTTAGATTCCTTTCATTGTAAAATATAATTTACCATACTTACGACTATACACTAGTCTCATCTGATATTCCAATATCTGAGATATTTTTTTTAGAGTCGTCAACTCGTAAAATTTTCCTTGAAAACTTTTTCTTTCAAATTGATTTAAACAATTAAACCACTCTTCAAACAAGGAAATTATACACATTCTTTGTTTTACTCAAATCATCTTGTCATGTTACATTTTCTTTACACAACCTTTCTGATTAAAACATTTAAACTTCTAAAACGTACCCCTTTCAAAACTTTTGAAAGTATCACTTTCAGCACGAGTAAAACATTAGGCCAATGGCCAAAACATACCTATAGAAATCATAAACTTTCAAAGTAACATTTGATTATGCAATGACTGAAATATTTTTTTAATATATAACTAAATGTACATACATTTATTCACATATACATATATATGTGTGCAGACTTTTAAATAAAAGTTTTAGTAACTAAAAATAAGATTTGTCTATACGGTGATTGAACTATTTTTTAAAATATATATATTGTATATCGGTATGAATAAATATATGTATAACCATGATAATATATAAATAATATATATAACTATAGCTATACTTCTATATTTATTCATAGATATACTCATATATGTATAATTAAATAAATAGCACACTCACCAAATAGCCATCTCGTAGTTTTAGATACTAAAACTTTTAATTAAAAGTCCATATGCGTGTGCATAAAACAATAAAAACAATTTACGCATTATATTCTGATTTTCTACTATCAATTACTCACGCTAATGCCGTCACATATATTGTCCATTCTTATCTGTCTCTGTCGCGCACGGCCTACACAAGGAAGGGTGCATTAGTATAATTGAAGTAGACCAAGGTGTAACCTTAAGTTAGAGTCTTGTCTTAACCGAGTCTTTCGTTACCGAGAGGCTCACCTGCTACAGAAAGATAATCACACGATCAAGATACTTTCGTCTTCTTGGATGAGGATAATTTTTTTCAACATAAAGAACATGATGAACAAGGAAATCTCTTAGCAACCGATTTCAGACTAAAAAAGGATGAGCACAATAGCCAGTATATTAGGGGTATTGCGTATATACCAAAATACGGGACTTGAAACCAGAAAAGAGACTATTTAAAACACCAAACAATATAATTTCGCTCTTAGATTTTATCAATGTTTTATTTAATATGCTATTTTGTTTTAAATTTACCATAAACTTTGTTTGGCAACATTGGATAATTAGGATGCGTTGCCATGTTTTTTTTCTTCGTAAAATTAAAGCATATTGTAGTATAACCTGTAAGTAATATAAAACATGTTATCAATCCTAGTGATTCAAATCACACTAAACATAACTATAATTACGACAATATAACTGATGCATACATATAAGTATGGATGGACGGTTAAAATGTTTAGGGGTATTAAACGTTGTTTTATCATGAAATATACATGACAAAGCATATTTATTTGTTAAAACGTGAACATCATCATGCACTTTTAACGCATTTGAAAAGGATTTAAAACCAACAGAATAAAAAATCATAAAAACATAAAAACAAAAAGGAATAAGGCAAACAATTTGAACAAGGTGCGTATCACACAAGAACCAACAATTGAAGGTATACAAGAAAACTTAATTCTACTAACAAGACTATTCAAACTACAAAAGCAAAGAACAATCTAACAAAAAAAAAGAATCAAATGCAAAGAATAATTGGAATACAAACAGAAATATCTACTTGCACAAATAATGTGTGTATTCCGTATGTATGTTGCAAACATAAGCATAATTCAGAAACGTTTCTGTTTAAAACTCCCATGCAAATTTAATGTCTATCAATTTGAAAAATAAATGAAAAAAGAAATTCGACTTCGTTTTACAGAATTGAAAGTTTTAAATACTTATTCGAGAATTTTTGCTGCTAAGTGATGTATAATTGGATAATCAAATCCCAAAACACATGGGTTATGAGATGATGATGATACAACCATGGATGCATTTTCACAACTACATCGCAGAAAGTATAATCAATTATAAATTATAGATTTTGCTGCTAGTGCTGTATAATTGGATAAACAAATCTCAAAACACATGGCTTATGAGATGATACAACCACGGATCCATGTTCACAACTACATCACAGAAAGTAATGAAATGATCAATTATTAATTAGCTATGGAAAATGACCAGTGCCTGCCTGTAGCACCAATACAGTTCACCTTGGTTTCTTAATTATTTCTAAAAAAGAATCCACAATCATGATCTTATCATTAACGGATAAGCAACACAGGAACAATCACTGTGTTATTACGAAACACGTCACATAAGAATCCACAATTGAAGGTGTATAAAAATACTCAATTCTATTTACAAGATTATTCATTCCTAAGAAACACAGAGCAATCTATAATAATAAAGAACCAAATCTAAAGAGCAAATGAAATAGTCCATCTTCATCCTTTGATGAACTCTACCTATACAGGAACATTTTCTTACAGTGCTTATCCCTCAACAATATCATGTACATCAATCTTGATATATGAATCATTCCAGGAAAGGAAAAACAAACAAAAATGCCCGGTTACATAAATAATGTGTTTTTGTGTGTATATTACTAACAGAAACGTAATTTAGAATGGTTTCTATTTAAAATGTTCATGCAAATCGAATCATTGAGAGTTGAAGACAGTTTTAAACAAAAAAAATTCTTTCAAAAATTTGCTGCAAAATATGCTAGTGCTGTATAATTGGGTAAATAAAACCCAATACACATGGCGTATAAGTTGATACTACCACGCGTTCATGCTCACAACTACAGCACAGAAAGAAATGAAATAATCAAACTATGAGTACTGCTATAATCATCGGTTACATCATTCTTTCAGACAACTTAAAAAAAGCACATAACCAGACAATGTAAACAATAAAAGTTCTCTACAAAACAGAAACCTACAGAAGATTTAAACGCAAAAACACACGCACAAATTATGTTAACAGACACTTTTCTCAGATCATTAAAACTCCACTTTAACAAATTACTGATAGGAGATAAAATTGTAAATAATTACCTGCAGAGAACGAAAACATATTCAAACAAACCATTAAGATCTGAAATCGATAAATAATGTGAGGAAAATCTTTGCAAGCAACATAAGAATATGCTTGAAACAGAAGACTAAGCCTGATTCAATCTATGCCCGCAATGAAACCGAACGGCAAGAAGAAAATGAAGCCGCACAGTTCTTGGAAAGGCAGTGGAAGTTCCTTTTTTGAGAATGAGGCTATATATAGTGTTAATATTAGGGTTTCTAGCGAAATGACCGTGGTGCCCTCCCTGTCAGTTACACATATCATCAAGCTGCAAGCCCAGCCCACTTGGACAAAAAAGATTATTTGATTTACGTTTTATATGGTGATGTGTCCGAGTGTACGTAAGAAATTTTGCATGTATGAACTAAAGCGTACATGTAACTTTAATGAGATATTGAAATTTTATTTTGTAGTAATTTATTTCATTTCCCATAGTTGCATAAATTAATATTTATAGTGAATGTAGTTATTATTTTGCTCGTTTTGATTGAAAACCATATTTTGAAACTTTTGTTGATGCAAATGTTCATAGTTGAGCTGACAGATCTCTAATTGGATTGAAAAATTGTTTTGGACTGAACGATTCAACTAAGTATAAACCAATTGGCCTAGCTAGTTATTTCCAAATATTCAAAAAATTAGTGGATGGGAAGAATAAGAATACTGGACATTATTAATCCACGGAGATTTAGGTAAAAGTGCAAACGTCAAAAGTTGATTCTCTTCTAAAATCTTTGAAGTTCGTATTGTTGGATCATCGTTATTAGATGGTGGTCGAAACTTTCAACAGTAGGCTGCAGTCGATGGAGTTCGATCATAATTTGGTGTGTAAAGAAAGAGCAAGTGAAGCTAATACTAGAAACTTCATTGTTTTTTTTTTGAAAATTTTATTTTCTTGCTTAAGTACCTCATAGACAAATGGATTATGTCAAAGTGAGACTAAAAACTAAGAATGTGAATGAAAATTCAAAAAATATGGAATCTATCTGTACTTGTACCCAAAAAATATCTAAAATCAAAAAACTGATATGAATGCATGTGATGGTAATTGTGTGACGGCCAGGAGTTACCTGAAATTTTCGACTCTTGGAAATTCTACATAAATACATTCACTATATAGCATGTCGAATATTCAAGTATCGGAAATACCGATTGCTAGCAGTGAAGAAGGAAGAGGTAGAAGAAAATAGAACAATACAGAATCTCCTAACGCAGCGAAATAAAATATAATATATAATAACAGATTTTTATACAAAAATAAAACTGTATCATTTAATATACATATCATTATCAGAGTACAAAAGTCAACAACCAATCTGGACAGTTATGCAACTTGTCCTCATACGCATAACTCACACAACAGAAATAACCATGTAACGACCGCCCATGACTCCCGCACCAAAACAAGAGGAATAGTGCGCTGAAAAGCGTGCCAGGTAGCCATGGACGATAGTCAGGGTAACATAAACATCGCAGACTCTATCGTAAAACTCACAGCGCATGGATAAAATACAATAGAGAAATATAATACAGTGAAGCTCCCATAGAACAGAATATCATCATCTAATCATAATAGCTTTATACAAACATATGAATCATCCATACATCAAAGCCTCACTACATAACACTCAAACCAATACAGCAGCAGAACACCCAGTACATATAATAGGAAATAATATGCAAAAGCCTCCTGCTCGTCTTCGTCATCATCAGCGTAGATCTCCAAGAACAGCACCTGTCACCTGCTACCTAGTCTGCCCATCCCAACATGGATGAACAGCCCAAGGTAATAAGAGGAGACATAAAGCCTTGAGTCAGACAAAGTCTTAGTGAGCAGTAAACCAACTATCAAACATACCAAAAGAGCATAAGGGATAAAAGGAATAGGAACCAAACCATCCCACTCCACCTCTTTCTACAGTGATAGCCCCCAGATACATACTAAGAAGAAGCAAGCATAACTTAGCAGATAATTAAGGTAAAGCAATAATCACTCGAGCCAAGGACGATGTTTTCCAAATACAAACCCCCAAGGCCTAAACCAAGATCAGATAAGCACCCAGAAAACACCGCTCTTGAGACCGAATGATAATACAACCAAACATCCATGACTCTGGCTATCACTGTTATCCTTGCCTTGATTTCACCGTTAGTTGAATGACCACCTGTCAAGGGCTAATGGTGACCCCGGTTTTAGACATAACTCCGCACGTCATCATGACCCGTGCTTAAGCCGAACGCATCAGCCCAGAGTACTAGCACGTCATCGTGACCCGTGCTTGGAACGTCATCGTGACCCGTTCCAACGTACCCTTGCTTTGAGTATGCTAGAACCTTCAACAACGATGAGATCTTAGCCTCCTAGTCATCCTCCTTGACGACTCTTTCCATACTAGCTCAAGCGCCTCTCAAGCTAACCATTATCCATCCCAACTCGGACCGCATCACCGAGTTATAACTTCGCACGTTGTCATGGCCCGTGCTTGGAACGTCATCATGACCCGTCCCATCTCAACATATGCCTTGCCCCATCACATCATAGCAAAGTCCCATCTCAATATCATGCTTTGACTTCTCGCATTATGGCAAGGTTCCACATCATCGAATCCATCCATATGAGCTTCCACATCCGCTTCATATGCTACAGGCAGCGTTCACCATTCAAGAGCCTTTCCACTTAGCTTTTGAATCACCATCGACCTTACTTGTCCAAGTCAAGTAATAGATCAACTAATCAATCAAATCAAACATTAATCCAAGCAATCAATCATTCAACAAGATCTACATAGAAAATCAAGTAATCAAACATGATCTAAATAGGCATTTATAATTACAATGGCAATTTCGTAAATAAATGAGCATAGATCTAACATACATGAATCATGGGTCTTTAACATAGATCTAACAAATATAACTCATGGGTTTTGTCTCTACAACTAGATGAATGAACTTAAAAAGGTAAACATCTTCATAAGTAATGGATCTACACTTGGATCTAAGGAAGAATGCATAAAATCACTATCTACAACACTCCAACAAACCACCAATCCAATACACTCCTTTGGGTCCGCGTGAGAGATAACTACCACTCACCAAATCACCCAAACACTTCAAAAACTATCAATTCAGATCTGGACAGCAAGGATTCAAGCTCGATTTGGTGAAATCTCGCTTGAAATGGTGAAATCTAGCTTCGTCGGATGAAGGTCTTCAACTTTGGCTCTTCGATCTTCGATCTTGGATGGATGTTAGAACTAGATTGGAATGGAGAAAAGGAAATGAAGAAATGTTGTAGTCGAGCTCTCAAAATGGCAGCACTTCGTCGCTTCAAAAACTGGTGCCAAAAAGTGAGCCAAAGCCCTCTATTTATAGGCTGGAAGCCCCATGAGTCGTCGCCCCTTAAGTCGGTCACGACTTATCCCATGAGTCGTCCATGACTCATCAAACAACACGTTATACGACTCATCGAGCCCAGCCAACCTATCCTTAACTCGTAAACGACTCAACAACCTAGCGACATACGACTCAGCCATTCCCACGACTCAACAGGTACTACAACCTAACACACAAAACCAAACGACTTATCCTATGCGCGGCCTAACTCATACACGAGCTACGACTCAACGGCTTACGACTTATCGAACTCAATGACTCAACTGGGGAAACGACTTATCCCCTGGCCGACCCAACGACTTAACTCGTATACGAGTCATGACCTAACTACACATGCCGTCCTAACACTAAGCCGGCCCAATCCACTAACCCTTAACTCGGTAACTCTGCTAACTCGTTAGCTCACTAACCTGCTAACACACTAGCCTCACTAACTCGGCAACGCGCTGACTCCACTAACCCTTAAGTCGTTCAGTTCTTAACTCGGTCAGACCTAACCGGTTAACTCCTATAACTCGGCCATACGAGTTAATCCTTATCTCGCCCACTAGTTAACTCGTTAACTATTATGACTCGGTCAACATACTAACACGCTAACTCGTCCCAGCCACTAAGTCGCTAACCTTTCTAACCTGATAACTCGTAACTCGCTAATATCACTAACCTGTTAACTCGCTCTAGCACTATCTCGAGTTAACTTCCCAATCTAACTTCCACGCGACTCAAACAACATACGAGTTATCCTCCCTTACGACTTAGGCTAAGGACGACATAAACAACACTAACGACCTAGAATTCTACGATATATCAACACGTAAAATACGGGTCGTTGCATTCTCTCCCCCTTAGGAATTTCGCCCCTGAAATTCCAAACAAACAACAGCAATCAAAATTATTCTGCATGTCTACCATCCATAGTAATCAACAAACCATGCATCCAATTCTAGCCTAGCATGCAGAATTCTATGATTAGAACAAGTTACAAATTCATGAGATGTCACGACACCTTAGGGCCATACCTCGAAGAGTTCAGGATGAGCTGCTTTCATCCTCTCTTCCTCCTCCCATGTATAGTCGTTAACATCATCACTCCATTGTATCTTGAGCAACGTAATCGTCTTCCTCCTAAGCTGTTTCGTGTCGGTTTCAACAACACGAAGCGGCTTACGAGGTCTCGTAACTACTGGATCAACCTCTAAATCTTCACAGCTATCAGCAGAAACCACCGTATTCGAGTCATGCACATACTTCCGTAGATAAGATACATGAAAGACATTATGCGCACCCGCCATCTTCTCCGGTAACTCCAATCTATAAGCGAGCTTTCCAATTCGCTCGATAATCGGGAATGGTCCAACAAATCTCGGAGTTAACTTTCCTTTCTTCCCGAATCTAATAACATTCTTCAATGGAGAAATCTTCACAAAAACCATATCACCCACGTCGAATTCCAAATCCTTACGACGACGGCATAACTTTTCTGACGATCTTGGGCTGCCTTCATTCGTTGCCGAATGATTTCTATACAATCCGAAGTCTGTCGAATCATCTCTGGCCCAAGTATCAACTTTACTCCAGTTTCCAACCAACATGTCGGAGAGTTACACGGTCTTCCATACAATGCTTCATACGGTGCCATACCAATACTTGACTGGTAACTGTTGTTATATGCAAATTCCACCAAATGAAGGTGATCTTCCCATGATCCTCCGAAATCCAAAACACATGCTCTAAGGAGATCTTCCAAAACTCGGTTGACTCTCTCAGTCTGACCATCTGTTTGAGGGTGGTAAGCTGTACTCAAACACAACTTAGTTCCCAAAATTTCCTGGAAGCTCTTCCAAAATCCACTAGTGAACAAAGGATCTCGGCCGCTCACTATATTCTTCGGAACACCATGGAATCGAACTATCCACTTAACATAAAGCTCAGCCAACTTCGATGTAGTCCTAGTCGATCGAACAGGAATAAACCTTGCACTCTTGGTCAACCGATCTATGATAACCCAAATCCCTTCATTTCCCGCCTTGGTTCTAGGTAGGCCATCGATAAAATCCATCGACACTTGCTCCCACTTCCATGTAGGAACCTCTAATGGCTGAAGTAATCCACTGGGCTTCTTTTGCTCAGCTTTCACCAACTGGCAGTTCATACACTTGGAAATAAAATTTCCAACATCCTTCTTCATACCTTCCCAGTAATAGGTTCTCTTCATATCTCGATACATTTTATTTCCTCCTGGATGAATTGTCAACTTCGAGTGATGACTTTCCCTAAGAACTTCATCTCTCAATCCATCTACATCGGGAACAACTAGTCGTCCTTGCTTCCGAAGCCAACCCTCTCGATCGACTTCGAATCCTTTATCCTTTTCTGGGTCCAATCCAGATTCCAAATCTTGGATAATCTTGACAAGCTTATCGTCTCGCTTTTGGCTCTCGCCAATCCTTTCCACAAGAGTAGGCCTTATCGATAAGTTTGCCAACATCTCAGGTTCCAATTCACATCTGGGCCTGAAATCAAATCCAGCCAAATACTCGAGACTTTTCCATTCCGAAAACATGGCTCCCAATCCTGCATGTCTTCGACTCAACGCATCAGCTACTGCGTTACCTTTTCCCGGAGTATAAGCTATACCAAAATCATATGATGCTAAAAACTCTAGCCATCGTTGCTGTCGAAGATTCAAATCCTTTTGGGAGAAAAGATACTTCAATGACTTATGATCCGTAAACAACTCGAATCGAACTCCCAATAGATAATGTCTCCACATCTTCAAAGCAAACACAATTGCCGCTAACTCCAAATCATGAGTCGGATAATTCCTTTCATGCGGCTTCAGTTGTCGACTTGCATACGCAACAACTTTACCCTTCTGCATTAGCACTGCTCCCAGTCCAGTACCACATGCATCGGTGTAAACCACCATCTCATCATTCCCACTTGGAATAGTCAAAACAGGAGCACTTGTCAGTCGTTCTTTTAGGATTACGAAATCTTGCTCACACTTGTCATCCCATCTGAACACTTGGTTCTTCTTCGTTAATCCTGTTAATGGTGCAGCTATCTTGGAAAAGTCTTTGATAAACCGTCGATAATATCCTGCTAATCCAAGAAAACTTCTCATATCAGATGCATTCTTAGGTCTAACCCAATCCTGGATTGCTGCCACCTTAGCGGGATCAACCGCTATTCCATTTCCAGAGATAACATGGCCTAAGAACCTCACTTCACTCTTCCAGAAGTGACACTTCGAAAACTTAGCCTTCAGCTGATGTTTCCGTAAGATTTCCAAAACAATTCTCAAGTGTGTCTTGTGTTCTTCCTCAGTTTTGGAATAAATCAGAATATCATCCACGAACACAAGCACGAACTTATTCAACTGATCTCTGAACACCCTATTCATAAGATCCACAAAATATGCTGGTGCATTGGTCAATCCAAACGGCATTACCAGCCACTCATAAAACCCGGATGGTGTCCTGAAAGCAGTTTTCGGCACACTATCCTTCGCCACTCTCAACTGGTGAAATCCCGTTGCCAAATCCATCTGAGAAAACACCTTAGCCTCGTGGAGCTGATCAAACAAGTCATCTATTCTCGGCAATGGATACTTGTTCTTCTTAGTCACCTTATTCAACTCACGATAATCCACACACAACCTCAACGATCCATCCGCTTTGGTTGCAAACACAACTGGTGCACCCCATTCGGACACACTACGCCGAATGAGTCCCTTCCGTAAAAGGTCATCAACTTGCACCCTCAACTCTTGTTGCTCCCTAGGCGCCATCCGCCTAAGAGGCATCACAACAGGTCTGGCTCCCTCAACTAGATCGATACGAAACTCGATCTCCCTATGCGGCGGTAACCCTTTGACCTCGTCAAAGACGTCCTCAAATCCATTCACAATAGGCACCGACGACAGTCCATCCCGTGGAACAACCAGCGAATACATGAAGCTCATGAAGACGCCTTCCTCATACTTACATCGTATCACAACCTTTCGCCCTTCCACATTTCCGACTGTCACCTCCAGCCTCTCAAAATCAATCCTTGCCGCATACTTCCTAAGCCAGTCCATACCCAAAATAATTCCGAACCCCGTAAAGTTCAGAACAAAGCAATCACAAACAAACGAGCAATCATGACTCGACACAACTAGGCCATGGCATATCATACACAAACATGACGAACCCCCAACTGGATTAGTCACAACCAATGGTCTATCAACAATATCCGGTTTCAAACCTAACCGGCCTACCAAATCATCACAAACAAAAGAATGCGACGCTCCAGTATCAAACAACACTCTAACTAGAACACCACAAATAGAAAGAGTACCTTGAACCACCACACTCTTCCCCTTCTCTTCAGCAATAGGAGCTTTTGAAGACGACGGCACAGCTCCCAAAGCATAAGCTTGCACAACCTGCCTATCTTTCCTCGGTTCTGGACAGTCCTTCTTGATATGTCCCAGCTTATCACAGTTGTGGCACTTCAACTGCACCTTTGGATTCTTGCAATCCCGGGAGAGATGACCCTTCTGTCGGCAGTTGTAGCAAGTCACTTCGCCTTTCAACTTCTTCTGGCCATCCTTTCCCTTCTGTTGCTGCTGCTTCCTCTTCTTATTTCCACCCTGCTGTGGCTTAGACCCTTCCTTGGTTACAGCAACAACAGAACCTTCCCTGGGAAACAAACTCTCATGCCTAAGAGCTTTTTCCACAAGCTTCTCAAACGGATCGTCCAAATGATCCACTAACTGCCTTCCAAGATAAGCGCCCAAACCGGTCACAAACTTCTCGTTCTTCTGGTAGGGAGAATCAATATACGATCTGGCATACTTGGACAAGGCTTCGAACTCAGAAATATACTCAAGAATTGGTCTCCCACCTTGCTTGAGCTCCACAAACCTCTTAAACAAAACAGATTTCTGAGCCGTAGAGATGAACTTGGCTTCAAATCTGACTTGGAATTGCTCCCAAGTGATCCCTTCCTCTGGAGTATCGATGGTGATGGAATTCCACCAATCAGCAGCTCTTCCCTGAAGCTGTCTTGATGCAAGCTTCCTCTTGGTTGCATCCTCAATTCCCAAATCACCAAAAATCCTTCGACAAGCATTAATCCATCTCTGCACTTCAATGGTCGATTCCGTCCCCAAGAAAGCTTTTCCTCCAAGAGAAGTATAGTCCTTGCAAAGCTTAGCAAAATCCACTGGTCTTGGAGCTTGAACTTGAACTCCAACATCTACAGATGGCCCTGGAGCTGGTATCCTTCTCATGATCGAAGTCATCATCGCTTCGAACATAGTTCCATAATCAACAGCTTCTTCAGCAGCACGTCCTTCCCTTGCAGCTGGTCTCCCTCTTCGACTCATCCTTAACATCTGTAATAAGAATGATTAGAACACCTTAAGAAACAACTGCATAATGAGTTCAAATCCTTTTAAACTACTATATTATATATAGTAATCATCCATCAAAATACAATTACGTCTCTCATACGTAGTTACGTCAGCGAGCGTTGGCTAAAATTGATTAACCAAAGCTCTGATACCAAATGTGACGACCGCCCATGACTCCCGCACCAAAACAAGAGGAATAGTGCGCTGAAAAGCGTGCCAGGTAGCCATGGACGATAGTCAGGGTAACATAAACATCGCAGACTCTATCGTAAAACTCACAGCGCATGGATAAAATACAATAGAGAAATATAATACAGTGAAGCTCCCATAGAACAGAATATCATCATCTAATCATAATAGCTTTATACAAACATATGAATCATCCATACATCAAAGCCTCACTACATAACACTCAAACCAATACAGCAGCAGAACACCCAGTACATATAATAGGAAATAATATGCAAAAGCCTCCTGCTCGTCTTCGTCATCATCAGCGTAGATCTCCAAGAACAGCACCTGTCACCTGCTACCTAGTCTGCCCATCCCAACATGGATGAACAGCCCAAGGTAATAAGAGGAGACATAAAGCCTTGAGTCAGACAAAGTCTTAGTGAGCAGTAAATCAACTATCAAACATACCAAAAGAGCATAAGGGATAAAAGGAATAGGAACCAAACCATCCCACTCCACCTCTTTCTACAGTGATAGCCCCCAGATACATACTAAGAAGAAGCAAGCATAACTTAGCAGATAATTAAGGTAAAGCAATAATCACTCGAGCCAAGGACGATGTTTTCCAAATACAAACCCCCAAAGCCTAAACCAAGATCAGATAAGCACCCAGAAAACACCGCTCTTGAGACCGAATGATAATACAACCAAACATCCATGACTCTGGCTATCACTGTTATCCTTGCCTTGATTTCACCATTAGTTGAATGACCACCTGTCAAGGGCTAATGGTGACCCCGGTTTTAGACATAACTCCGCACGTCATCATGACCCGTGCTTAAGCCGAACGCATCAGCCCAGAGTACTAGCACGTCATCGTGACCCGTGCTTGGAACGTCATCGTGACCCATTCCAACGTACCCTTGCTTTGAGTATGCTAGAACCTTCAACAACGATGAGATCTTAGCCTCCTAGTCATCCTCCTTGACGACTCTTTCCATACTAGCTCAAACGCCTCTCAAGCTAACCATTATCCATCCCAACTCGGACCGCATCACCGAGTTATAACTTCGCACGTCGTCATGGCCCGTGCTTGGAACGTCATCATGACCCTTCCCATCTCAACATATGCCTTGCCCCATCACATCATAGCAAAGTCTCATCTCAATATCATGCTTTGCCTTCTCGCATTATGGCAAGGTTCCACATCATCGAATCCATCCATATGAGCTTCCACATCCGCTTCATATGCTACAGGCAGCGTTCACCATTCAAGAGCCTTTCCACTTAGCTTTTGAATCACCATCGACCTTACTTATCCAAGTCAAGTAATAGATCAACTAATCAATCAAATCAAACATTAATCCAAGCAATCAATCATTCAACAAGATCTACATAGAAAATCAAGTAATCAAACATGATCTAAATAGGCATTTATAATTACAATGGCAATTTCGTAAATAAATGAGCATAGATCTAACATACATGAATCATGGGTCTTTAGCATAGATCTAACAAATATAACTCATGGGTTTTGTCTCTACAACTAGATGAATGAACTTAAAAAGGTAAACATCTTCATAAGTAATGGATCTACACTTGGATCTACGGAAGAATGCATAAAATCACTATCTACAACACTCCAACAAACCACCAATCCAATACACTCCTTTGGGTCCGCGTGAGAGATAACTACCACTCACCAAATCACCCAAACACTTCAAAAACTATCAATTCAGATCTGGACAGCAAGGATTCAAGCTCGATTTGGTGAAATCTCGCTTGAAATGGTGAAATCTAGCTTCGTCGGATGAAGGTCTTCAACTTTGGCTCTTCGATCTTAGATCTTGGATGGATGTTAGAACTAGATTGGAATGGAGAAAAGGAAATGAAGAAATGTTGTAGTCGAGCTCTCAAAATGGCAGCACTTCGTCGCTTCAAAAACTGGTGCCAAAAAGTGAGCCAAAGCCCTATATTTATAGGCTGGAAGCCCCATGAGTCGTCGCCCCTTAAGTCGGTCACGACTTATCCCATGAGTCGTCCATGACTCATCAAACAACACGTTATATGACTCATCGAGCCCAGCCAACCTATCCTTAACTCGTAAACGACTCAACAACCTAGCGACATACGACTCAGCCATTCCCACGACTCAACAGGTACTACAACCTAACACACACAGAACCAAACGACTTATCCTATGCGCGGCCTAACTCATACACGAGCTACGACTCAACGGCTTACGACTTATCGAACTCAATGACTCAACTGGGGAAACGACTTATCCCCTGGCCGACCCAACGACTTAACTCGTATACGAGTCATGACCTAACTACACATGCCGTCCTAACACTAAGCCGGCCCAATCCACTAACCCTTAACTCGGTAACTCTGCTAACTCGTTAGCTCACTAACCCGCTGACACACTAGCCTCACTAACTCGGCAACGCGCTGACTCCACTAACCCTTAAGTCGTTCAGTTCTTAACCCGGTCAGACCTAACCGGTTAACTCCTATAACTTGGCCATACGAGTTAATCCTTATCTCGCCCACTAGTTAACTCGTTAACTATTATGACTCGGTCAACATACTAACACGCTAACTCGTCCCAGCCACTAAGTCGCTAACCTTTCTAACCTGATAACTCGTAACTCGCTAATATCACTAACCTGTTAACTCGCTCTAGCACTATCTCGAGTTAACTTCCCAATCTAACTTCCACGCGACTCAAACAACATACGAGTTATCCTCCCTTACGACTTAGGCTAAGGACGACATAAACAACACTAACGACCTAGAATTCTACGATACATCGACACGTAAAATACGGGTCGTTACAAACCAAGTATGTGAAATACGTATGAAATCTTCCAGCTCGTCTCCTGAACTCCATAGCATCCTAACATGAGTCTGTAATACTCGGTCTGATCCGAGCATTATAATAAAATAACACTCGACTCGGTCTGGTGAGCCATTGTGAGAAAACACACTCAATTTGAGTCATTACTACTTTCAAAATCCTTTGAAAAACAAAGGTATCTCGTAAGACCACGCCACACATAAACACGACGGGTTTTTACCTTACGATAACCAAAATACTTTTAAAAAAAAATCAATGATATTATAATAATGTCTAAGTACAAATACTTATTAAAATAGATGAATTGTAAAGTTGATTAAATTTCAGCGTACTATGCTCTACAATCAAAACCGTAAAGACTCGTAGTGGATATTGGATCTCATACAATGACTAGGCTAGTAGGATACTGCCCATTACAGTATATCTCTAGAAAAACGCATCGATGACCTCGCTTGGATCCCCTGCAACAACAAGACCGGCCTATCCCTAATCTGGATAGTGCCACATATGTTATCACCCAGGATGTTCCCACCCTTAATCGAACGCTCTCTTTTCCATGCACAACCATATCCATAATTTTTATATATCGAAGAGTATCTAGAATGGTGATAAGATACCCTAATTGAGTCAACCCATTAGTCTTGCTGCATCTCCTATGTTTTAATCATTCCCGGTTGACGAGGCTTGAGGCTACGTTTACCTTTCAAGAAAAATTCCACTTAGAATGCTCATCGTCCTCCAACGATGATGTTATGATAGCATTTGTCCATACAAGTTAACTTGGGTCTGGACAAATAGAGTCGTCGTCTTCACCATTCGTAACGTTCAAACCGGATCGAAGTTGTTTTCGGATAATTAAATCTGATCCCGGTCTCTTCGAAACGATCAACGAATTTGGCCAGAATTGATAGTCGGTTAAATAAACTATCAAATAACATTCATAAGCAGTCACTAGCCCATATTATAAAATTTAAAACATTAATTTCAAAAATATCTTTACAAAGATATACATTCCATCTCTTCTGATATTTCAATATTTGAAAACATTTTCGAATACTTATATCCACAACAGGATATTTCAACTCATATCTTGCTTCAACACTTATTGAAATATTTCTAACTTCGATTTATAATCCCTTTCTTAGAAAAATATCTCGATATAAATCCTCCATCGCTAAATATTTCCAAAAACCTTTCATTTCCACAGTTGGGAAAAATTTATAAACTCATTTTTCGAAATCATTTCTAATATCAACACTGAGGAACTATTTCATATCGTATCTCCTACATTTCTGAAATCTATATTAACTCCTTTTTACATTTACCAAAATCGATTATACTCACCTATAATCTCATCTATCCATTTATAACTTCTTTATGAATTTATATTCAATCCTGAAGTTCTTATTTTATAGCATTCAGAAATTTCCTAAGCCCCCAGAATTTCATTATAAGATTTTCTTTTATAAAATCTCATCTGTAAAATAAACCCCGTTTAAAAATCTCGAGAGAACATATAAATAAATTCCAAACATTCCAAACCTATATATATAAGTATTTTAAAAGAATAATAATTTATTTTTAAAACCAGTTTAAGTGACTCTTTAGAATATCAAGAAAAAATAATAAAACATCAATGAATCATTTCCAACTCGTTTTTAAATAAAACTAACCGATTTATGAAGCCGATTACAAAAATTAGAAATTTATTTCAATTAATATTAAATATTTGAAAAATACACTTCCGAAGTATTTTATTTACTAAAGCAGCTTTAAATTACATAGGTTGAATAAATAAAAATTCTTTTTTAAAACAATTTAACTTCTTGATAATTTTTTTTTTTTTAAATCCCAATAACCAATTCAATTTATAAATCCCTCTCGATTCATAACACACCGATATCATTCTGATTCCTAACCATCTTCATTTTTCAAAAATACACTTCACTATTTTTCCTAAAAATCTATTTTTCATATCTCGATATAAACTCACCCTATGAAATTATATTCCAATTTACTAATTGATTTCAATTTCCCTTATTTATAAATTTGTAACTCCTTTGAGTTTCACTTGTTTATAAAACTAATCACATTTATAAAATCTTATTTTATAAATCCATTTCTTAATAAACACCATATATTTCACAAACCTATTTAAAATATCGATTTTAACCCCTTTTCAAATTTTCCAAAAACATCATTTAAAAATCTATTATGTAAATTATTTTAAAATCTCCATTTAAAATATATTTACGAATAGTTAAATACAACCCAAAATTAATTATTGTTTTTATCCACATCAATTTCTTTAAAAATAATCCAAATTTCGATATAAATATTTTTATATTCAAAATCTTCTTTTAAATCCTTTCACATTCAAAAAAAATACATTTATTGTATTTAAAACACCAAAAGTTAGGCCAGTGCTACTATAACAACCAATAAAACAAATCACACAAAAATTTGAAAACAAAAGCTTGGTTACTTCATTTATCAGCTTAAATATTTACATCCTCTTTTCCCAAAACCTTTATCATCTTTCAAAAGGAAAATCTAAGCAAGAGAAATTCGATGACTCAAAAGCCTGAAACGATTAAATAACCTCAAAACAAAAAAAATTCAAAACCTGAAAATCAAACAAGATGCAAAGCAAATCAAAAACAAATGCAAGTTTAATTCGAGATCAACACATCAAAGAAAAACAAAGATCAAAGGAAAAGACTGAAAACCAAAAAAACAAAAATAGCAGTTTAAAAATCAAGAATCTGTTTCAAGATCAAGCTTGGAAGTTACAAACCTGGAAGCAAACTACAAACCAAATTCAAGTGTTTAAAATTTTCAAGCCTGGAGTTTAATTTGTAATCAATGCAAGATCATGCTCAACAACAAATAGTCAAGAGCAAAAGAAAAATCAATTTCCAGATTTAGAAACGCAAACAGTTCTCTATTCTTCAAACCTAAGGTGAGCAAACTCACTTATATTTTCCTATACTCTTTGATATGGTATTGATGCTTAAAGGATGATCTGAATGTTGTTTAATATGCCTGTTTGTTTGAATGTATCAGTGCATGTCTGAATGCACATGCATTCATACCTATTCTGTTGTACCCAGGTTCGAACACACCAAAATTTAACTCAAAACTTCATACACAATTAAATTTAAACCTTGACTTCTAAATGAAAAATGACTAAAATCAGGTAATATAAATTTTAATATTTTTTTTAGTATAATGGTTGGGTATTTATCTCAAAATTTTATATATTATAGTAAAAATGGAAGCTTGGGTTAAAATCGATTAAATTAATCTCTATCTTTGATTATATAATCTGAAATATGGAGCAAAATGATGAATTTTGAGATAAATATCAAGATTTTTAGTTGAGTAATTTGGATGAACTCGTGGGTTCAACGTGGAATGAGTTTCTATTAAACTGCGGCGATTACGTGGGTTGTTGGTAATGGGGTCGTGGCTGGAGGAGGTCGAGGTATAGGAGAGTTTGGCAAAAATGGTGGAAACGGCAACCATGGGCTATGGCATCGGCGATCGGTTGATTTGGGTTTTAAACCCTAAATGGGTCAAGCTTGGCAATCGAATCTTGGCATCTTCTCTAGATGATCGAGTGGCACGAAACTTGGGGGAAAGCAGTGTGGATAGTTGGGGAACGTGTGGCCGGAGTCTCTGGACTCCCGGTGGTCGACGATGTGGAAGCGAGGGGAGTTTTGGTTGGAATTTTTTTCCAGGTTGCTCGAGTCGTTCGATTTTTCTCAAGATCTTGTGATCTTATAATGATGATAGATATTAATTGCAACGGTGATGGGTGATGTGCAGGAAAGTTCGTCATAGGTCAAAGGTGACTCAGGTGATGGTGCACGTACACGTGCACGCGTTGGTGTCTGGGTGATGAAGTGTGGTAGATGATGGAGTTGCATCGAAGTTGATTTCGAGGAACAAAGGTAAATGGCTCAGGGATGTTGTCGTGTGATGTCAGTGAGAAAAAAAATGCAGAAAGAAGTCGAGATTTGGCTTGAGGGAATTAGAGTATGGTTCGGGTTTACTTGAGCATTTTAAGTTTGAACCTGAGTTATATTAAAATGTAATTAATCAGTTTTCAAGTTAAAAACAAAAGCATTTTTTTTAAAAAGTTTTTAAGGTCATTAAAGTAACTAAATTTTAAAAGGAACATTCCCAAGTTTCAAAGCAAGTATTAATAAGTTTAAAGCAAGTTTTCAGAGTTTCTAAATATTTTGAAATTGTTTGTTTAAAGGTAATTATATAATAAGTAGATTTCTAAATGTTTTTCAAAGATGTCTTAATGATTAATTACTTAATGCATTGAGAAATGATTAATTGAACTGATAATTTGTCAAGGTGGTTAATTTAATTTTATGATTAATTAAATGATAATTGTTTAATGAAGTAATTAAATGATAATTACTTAATGTAATTAAGGGATGATTATTTTGTGTAATTGCATTAAAGGATAATTAATTGATTAAGATTAATTAATTTATTATTAAAGGATAATTAATTAATAATTGAGGATAAATTAATTAATTAATGTGATTAATTAATCAAGGTAATAGATTTGGGGATAATTAATTAATTTAAAGATCAATGAAAGTAATTAGAATAATCACTTATTGTAATTAATTGAGAATAATTAATTAAATAGTAATAAATTAAGGGTTAATAAATTAATGCAATTAATTAAGGATAATTAATTAAAGGTTAATTATTTAATGATTAAAGGTTAATTAATAATTAAAGATTAATTATTGTAATAAATAAAGGATTAATTTATTTATTGTAACTAATTAAGGATAATTAATCAAAGGATTAATTATAAATTAAAGGTTAATTAATAAATGATTAAAGAGTAATTAATCAAATTGAATTGTAATTAATTAATATTAATTAACCAGGATTAGTAAATTTTTCATAAATAATTAATCTGGTTTAAATTAATCAGTTGATTAATAAATTTTACTTATGAATGTTTGGATTTTATGAAGTGCTTTGAATTGTTTGATATTCCTGATATGTGATGCCTAGTGATATGAATTATTTGAAGTTATGTACTGTGATGTAATTTATTCATATGTGATGTAATTTATTCATATGTGATGAAATTAATTATCTGTGATATATATCTGTGATCTGCGAATGAAAGACAAGCGTTATAGTTTATACCGCTTATCAAATATATTGCTGTATTTGAATCTGTGCTGATTGATGATGTTGTTGCACTATTGTGTGTAAAACCCCTGGATAACACTATACACACACAAATATGGATTGCACTAGGCAATTGGTTAAGTCACAGATTTTTGAAATAGTTTTGAATTTTAATTTTGAATCCAAATGGTTTTGGGAATGGATTGGGTTTAAAGTGAAAAACTTTTAAAAAGGAATTTCAGAGACAAAAGTTATTTTTAAATAACTTGATAAAGTTTTGAAATTTAAATAGTTTGATTTAAATTTGAATTCAAAATTCAAAATTGAATTCTATGTTGAGAAATTATGATTTAAAAAGGTTGTGAAAGTGTACGTGCAGTACTAAAGATCGTGTAATATGATATATAAATGCGGAAACTGATAATAACAGTAAAATAAAAATTAAAGTAAGCACACCAGGAATTTTTATATTGGTTCGAACTTCTCGTTCTACGTCCAGTCCCAGAATATCATCTAGATTTAGACTAAACCACTCACTTAACCCGGAGGAATAGGTATATCACATCTGAGCAGCCGGACAGGAATTTTTCCGCCTCAACAGCCGAAGAGGACTTCTACTTAATACAAATACTTTGTTGACAAGTGTGTTCTGAATAACACGGATTGTCTTTTGATAGTACAATTTCCTATAATCAAATCCTCAAGAATGTGTAGTGTATGTGAAGATTTAGAAGGAAGATAATTTCTTAGAATCGAAGTATATAAATTAATTCAGAGATTCTAGAGATATTGAATGAGAATGAATGCTTTTATTTGCAGAAATAAATAGAGAATAGATTTCAGAATTATAAATAAGAATCGATGATTGTAGAAGTGATTTTTAACATGTTTATATAGTTGTAGAATAGTTATAATCTTTCATGAAGAGTTTCAATCAAAAGTTGTGTCTGTATCCCTTGGATTAAGGGACATTCCTCTTCAAGAACAATCGCAACTCTTCAGAAAACTAGCCGTTATGTTCAGGTCGATCGGCCGAGAAAACTGGCCGGTTAGCTGAGGTTTAAAACCATATACAAAACAATGTATATCTGTGCACTTGACACAGAGTTGGTCGACCGAGATTTCTGGTCGGTCAGCCGACCTGTTGTCAATTGCACAGCATACACTAATTTATGTATAACTTAATATAAATCAATTTGTGTATCTGTGTGACTACTTGAGGAATGATTTTAACAATATTCTAAGACTCAATATATTAAAATATTCATACTAATCTCTGGATTGTAGTCTTCTCTCCTTTGTAGTGCATAATATACACTTATTCTCTTTTTGTCGCTTTCGTATAGTATTCTCGTCGTATGATCTCTGAAGCTTGTGTCATGAATCAAAACTCATGAATCAACATTCTCCCCCTTTTTGATTGATGACATTACTTATGTAACGAAGTAGTATATATTGTAATTCTCCCCCTGAATATATGGCGACTTTTTTGACTTTTCTACAAAAATTTGTTAGCTTTCATATATTTCTCCCCCTTTGTCATCGACAAAAAGGAATACTTATTAGATGTATAAAAAATATGGAACATGTAACACAACAAAAAAAAACATTGAGTTTTAAATAGTACATACTCAAAGCAAATAGGAATATTAATGATGTTTACTTAGTACACAACATCTAAAAACAAAGTACTAGAAATTATGAGATAGCAAGTTGTAAAACAATATGATCACTCCTCATCATCATCGGAATCCCAAAATTCTGGACGGATATTTTCTTCCGGAGGAGCATGTTCCTTACCACGTCTTTGAACGTTAGAAGTATGAGTTCCTGATGTACCGGAACTTGTATTCTCCGACGTGGAAAAAGAGAAGTTTGGTGCTGGCCTTTTTCCGAGAGCAACATAAGAGGCACCGGCTTCGGAAGTACATGATAAGGCATCCCATAAATTCACGAAGAAGCCCTTGATTTTCTTGGGACGACCATCAATTTTTCGTAGCCGGGCATCAAAGGCTAGTTGATTTTGAGCCAAAATATCAATGGCCGCCTCTGTACTAATTCCGGGAGTTGGTCTTTGAATTGAATGTTGGCGTGTTAGACGTTCTGTAGCATGAGTTGATGGTTGAGGTGTAGAAAAGCTACGGCGTAGTTGTTCTCGAGGAGTAGTACTCCATTGGTTAAATGGTATAAATCTAGGAGGTGCATCTGGCAACTTCATTAGTTTTATGGTCCTTGAATCAAAAGAACGAACTTTGGAGGTTTCGGATTCCGGAGCATGTGGAACGAAGCTATTGATCAATCTCATTATGTATTCTCCATAATAAATATGAAGCATATTTCCTTGATTAAATGAAAGAAACTCATCCATGAGTTATTGTGCCCAACTGACTTGTGTATTCGAACAAATAGCATATAAAGCTTTAAAATTTTCAGGATATACTAAATGGTAGGAGCCGCCTCTTGGTGTAATGGATTTCATCATAAAACGATGAAAAAGTCTAGCTCTAGGTCTAAGTGATGATGTTTGTCTAAAATCCGTAGCATCATCTTCGAAAAATAAATGGCTTATGTGGTCACGACTTGATATATTACAATCTACATTGTGTAATGAGATTCCACCCGGTCTAGCATCTAAAATGTGGTTAATTCGATCAATGGAAAGGAAAATTGAGGTGCCACATACCGACGTCCAAACACAATTTTCAGTGTTTCTAGGAGGGTTGACAAGATTTAGGTTAGCAAGAAACAATTTGACCATAATGTTGTTAATTTTCAAATTATTCTTTCTATGGTCTAGAAAAGTATCGATCCCACTTTTAATTGCGGCATTTTCAATACGGTAGGAAGCGAAATCGGGATAACTTACAAATGATTCTTCAAAGAGTTTGGCATCTTGAAGTTGTATCCATCTTTGAAGTGCTATGTCATTGACAAGCCGTGAGGCGATTTGAGTATCTATGGGAGTTGATGAAGATGAGCCACCGGTAGTCTTTGATTTCTTCTTTGGAGCCATTGTCTTTGAAGAAAAGATAAAAATTTGAGAAAACTTTAATGGGGGCTAGGGTAAAATCTGAAATTGGAAAAGAAAGAGTGAAGAGGTAAGTTGAAAAGGTGAAAGGATGGGTTACTAATATGAGGTAAAAAGAAATGCAAACAGCTGTCTACACGTTCGGTCGGCCGACCGACTTGGTTAACTGAGAGTTTCGGGATGGTTTCGGCTGACCGACTCAGGTTCTTCGGTCGGCCGACACTGTTAGAAATGCATATATTTTTTTCTGTTAAAAAAATGATAGAAATTTAAATTTTATTATCATTGCATTATATTTATACCTCTTATTGAAAACAGCAACCATATATATATATATATATATATATATATATAAGTTTTAGCCACCGCTCGTTAAAATCTACGTTCCCATGAGTTAGGGGACAGAACATCTTCTATAGGTGACCATCTTGGAGCTATTGGAGTTTGAACAGGATTTGAAGAGGATGGGGTTCTATAAGAAGGTTCAGCAACATCATCTTTTTTTGATGAACAAACTTTCATGGCAATCTTTTCTAGAAAACTTAAACGTCTTGCCGTGACTTTTTGTTCATAGTGGAGTTCCCGTTGCATATTCATTTGTTGTTGTTGGTAGTGATGTATTTCATCAATTTTTTGTTTGGTGGATGGAGATATTACTATTGTATTCTTCCCTTTTCTTTTCAGGTGTATAGCCTGTATGGGATTCATCCCATGGTTTCCACCCGTGTCGGGGGTCTTTATCCGGAGAAGAGAAATCAAGGATACGTTTAGGCATGGGAAAGGTAGGATAGGGACCATTTTCAGGAATTTGGTCGGAAACATTATCGTCTGGAGATGAGTATGATAGATGGGAGTTTTCGGAATTATAGGGGTCATTGTTTGAAGACAATTTTCAGGTTTTGTTTTTTTTTAAAATTTTCTTAGTATATGTTTTGAAAGATAAGCATAGTATATATAAACATCTGTTTGCTGAAAAAACTAGTGGATAGGAACTAATTTTAAATATAATCATAGAAGTTTAACAATAAAACCGTTTGTAAATGTATGATTTATAAGTTTAGAACTAAAAATAGTTATTTCTGAAAAACAAAATAAATAAAACAAAATTTAAGTAAAACTGAGACAAGAAACACCTATAGCTCAAGTGGCTATAACACAACATCTATCAAACAAGTCAGAGATCATGAGTTTGAGTTCTGCTTTAGTCAGCAATAAAACAATTTTTGTTTTTCAATATTTTAGCATATTTTTATCTATAATTTTTTTAAAGACATTATTCCTAAATCCCGTCTAAGTTTGATAAAACTATTTTCATTTAAAGGTTAATAAAAATGTCAGCAATTAGATTTTCAGTATTAATAAATTCTAAATTTATCAATCCTTTTTCCAAATAATCACGAAGAAAGTGATGACGAATATCAATGTGTTTTGTTCGTGAGTGATTTACCGGATTTTTAGAAAGATTTATTGCACTAGTATTATCACAATAAATTATAGATTTTTCGAGATAACAATTAAAATCTTGTAGTGTTTGTTGCATGTATACGACTTATGCACATGCCAAAGCAGCAGATATATATTCTGCTTCACATGTTGATAAAGAAACACAGTTTTGTTTCTTACTAAATCAAGAGACTAAGGAACGTCCAATGAAATGACACGTTCCACTCGTACTTTTTTGATCCGTCCGACTTCCTCCAAAATCAGCATCGCTATAGGAGACTAATTCGAAAGGACATTCTTTCGGATAGAATAGTCCGAAATCTTTGGTTTTAGTTAGATAACGAATAATACGTTTAACTGCTCGCATATGTGATTCTTTGGGATTTGCTTGAAATCGAGCACATAAACAAACACTCATCATAATATCGGGTCGACTCGCTGTTAAGTATAATAACGATCCAATCGTACTACGATATAGTTTTTGATCAACACTTTTTCCTTCTTTGTCTCTGTCGAGATGAATCGTTGTGCTCGTCGGAGTTGGTTTGGCAGAAGTGTTTTCCAGACCAAATCGTTTAATTAAATTGTAACAATATTTTTCTTGATTAATAAAAATTCCATTTTCAATTTGTTTAATTTGTAATCCAAGAAAATATGACAATTCTCCCATATGAGACATTTCAAATTCATTTGTCATTATAGTTGAAAAATCCTGACATAGTTTTTCATTTGTCGAACCAAAAATGATATCATCAACATATATTTGAATTACTAAAATATCTTTATTAGTTTTCTTAATAAAAAGTGTTTGATCTACTTTACCAATTTCAAAACCAGATTCTAACACATAGCTTTTAAGACGATCATACCAAGCACGAGGTGCTTGCTTTAGACCATATAAAGCTTTTTTGAGTTTATAAACATGATCTGGAAATTTTTCATGATTAAAAAGAGGTGGTTGTTCAACAAAAACATTTTCTTTTATATAACCATTTAAAAAAGCACTTTTAACATCCATTTGATAAAGTTTAAAATTATGATAACATGCGAACGCTAATAAGATTCGTATTGCTTCAAGTCGGGCGACTGGAGCAAACGTTTCTTCATAGTCTATTCCCTCTTCTTGATTATATCCTTGTGCAACTAATCTAGCTTTATTCCTAGTTATATTTCCTAGTTCATCTGCTTTATTTTTAAAGACCCATTTAGTACCGATAACTGATTGATCACTTGGTCTAGGAACAAGTTCCCAAACTTCGTTTCGTTCAAATTGATTTAGTTCTTCTTGCATAGCAAGAATCTAGTAGTCATCAGTTGAGGCTTCTTTTATATTCTTAGGTTCTATGTTAGAGAGAAAAGCAACATGACCAACTTGATTTAATTGATGTTTGGTTTTAACGTTTGTATTTACTTCTCCAATTATATTTTGCACAGGATGATGTCGTAAAATTTTAGGTGGAGATTTTATTATATTAGTAGTAATATTCTCATTTTCAGTAATATCATGATCATTATTGAAAATTTCTTTTCTTCAGTATTACTATTTTCATTCTGGGTAGCTTCATCATCAGAATCGATAGTAATATTTGGATTTATATATTTAAAATTTTCGTCAAATGAAACATGTAAACTTTCTTCAATAATTTGAGTTCTTTTATTAAAAATTCGATAAGCTTTACTTCGTTCCGAATAACCAATCCTTCATCGGATTTTGGATCGAATTTGCCTAGTTGATCTTTAGTATTTAAAATAAAACATTTAGAGCCAAAAACTTTAAGATATGAAATATTTGGTTTTCTTCCATTTAGAAGTTCATATTGAGTATTCTTAGTTAACGGTCGAATGGAAACACGATTCAATACATAACAAGCAGTAGCTACAGCTTCTGTCCAAAAATGTTTTGATAAATTGGTTCCATTTAATAAAGTTCTTGCACATTCTTGTAATGTTCTATTTTTTTTCTTTCTACAACGCCATTTTGTTGTGGTGTTCTAGGAAATGAAAAATTATGCTTAATACCTTTCTTGTTACAAAATTGTTCAAAAACTTCATTTTCAAATTCTCCTCCATGATCACTTCTGATATTTTTAACTTTCAAACTTTTAATATTTTGTATTCTTTTAGCAAACAATTTAAAATTATCAAAAGTATCACTTTTATTTTTCAAAAAGAAAGTCCAAGTGTATCTAGAGAAATCATCTATAATAACAAACACATATCTATTATGATTAATAGACTGAACTTGTGTTGGACCAAAAAGATCCATGTGTAAAAGTTCAAGTGGTTGTTCTGTAGAATTTACCCTTTTTGATTTAAAAGAAGATTTTGTTAATTTTCCTAATTTACATGCATCACAAAATATATTTCTTTTGAATTTTATGTCAGGTAATCCTTTAACTAATTTGTTTTTAGCTAATTTGTTGATGGTTTTAAAATTTATGTGACAAAATCTTTTGTGCCAAAGACAGGAATCATTTTCCTTAGCTATTAAACATAAATTTGAATCATTTTTAATGTTCATATTTAAAATATAAATGTTTTTATCTCTTATTCCTTCAAAAATAGTGTTATGGTTTTTATCGAAAATATTACATTTATTTTCTGAAAAAGTTATGTTAAAACCTTTATCACATAACTGACTAATACTCAATAAATTATGTTTTAAATTTTTGACTAATAAAACATTAGTAATGAGAGGTAAATTAGTGGTACCGTTGTTGCTGACATCGCCTTTACCGATGATGTAACCTTTAGAGTTATCTCCAAAAGTGACCGATCCTCCATTTGAGTAGATAATATTTGACAACATTTCTTTGTTTCCAGTCATATGTTTTGAACAACCACTGTCTAAAATCCATTTTCCTCTCCTTTTATGTGGTACCTACAAATTTTTTTATAAAAAGTTGGTACCCGTTTCTTTTTTGGGTCCTAAGAGTTAGATCTTAGGAAGCCAAACCCATACGGGTTCAGAATTCCCTTTGTAAACATAGTTTTTGTTATTATGAACAGTTTCCATGAACATTTTGATATGTTTATTTCTTATTAAAACATTATTTGATTTTGGAATCCATATCTTAATGGTTTTAGTGTTTGACCAAACTGTTTTCTTAATGTCCTTTTTAATATTATTATTAATTCTACTTTTAGCAAACTTATTTTATTTCTTAAATCCTAGTCCAGATTGTTGTTAGTGGATTGAGAATTTTCTAGTATTTTATAAAGATTTTCTGTTCCTTTATTGAAATTGGAGATATTGTTAGAGTTGTCATCAAATTTTATTTTTAGACTAGATTTAAGGTTTAAATTCTAAATCTTTAATTTTAGAATTTAAACCATTATTTTCAAAAAATAGAACATCATTTTTACTTTTCTGAATTTCTAGTCCTTCAGTTATTGAAGAAATTTGAGAAGATAAGTTAGAATTTGATTGTTGAGAAATTTCAAGTTCTTCTTCTAATATTTTCTTTTCATCTTTCAGCATATATACTTCTAAGACTGTCCTATCTAATTTTCTTTGTAAATCTTTATTTTTCTTTTTAAGTTGCTTTGCTAAATCTACTAATTCAGAATTAATTTCAATTAAATCTTCAAAACTAAGATCACTTACATCGTCTGATGAAGCCATGAAGCACACATTTGCTTGTTCATTTTCATTGTCACTTTCACTTTTTGATGAAGATGATGAGTTGTGTCATCCCAAGTGACTGAAAAAGCTCTTCGTTTGGTTTTGTCCTTCTTAAAATTGCTCTTTTTACGTTCAGGACAATCTTTCTTCATATGACCTTTCTTGTGACATTCATAACATTCCATTGCTGAAGATGATGGTTTGTTACTGTTGATATTGTTGTTGGAATTATTTTTGTTTCCCTTGAATTTATTTCTTTTGAATTTCAGAAACTTTTTGAAATTTTTAGCAATCATTGCCATATCTTCATTCTCCGAGTCGGAATCATCTTTTTCTGCTTGAAATGCCACATTCTTCTTTTCTTGTGCTACATTTCTCTTTGCCTGTAAATTTACTTCGTAGGACATTAAATTACCTATCAATTCTTCTGGTTTTAATGTTGAAAAATCACTTGCTTCTTCAATGGCTAGGACTTTTCTTTCCCATTCGTCAGTTAAAGAATTTAAGATTTTTGTGACAACATCAAAATCAGTAAATGTTTGTTCTAATGATAGTAGAGCATGATGAATATCCTGAAATCTAGAGTACATATCATTTATAGATTCGTTTGGCCTCATTTTGAAATTTTCAAATTGATTTTTCAACATAGAAATTTTGCTTAATGTAACTTTGTTCGTTCCCTCATGTGTTATCTTAAGTGTTCTCCATATTTTATAACCAAAAGTGCACATGCTAACTCTATTGAATTCATTTCTATCTAATGCACAAAATAGAATATTCATAGCCTTTGCATTTGATGTAGCATCTAGTTTTTGTGTGTTACTCCAAGTTGAGTATTCTCCAGTAGGAGTTATGTACTCTCTTTGTATAACATCATATAGATTCCCATTCTAGTTGACCAATAATTATAATTTAAACCATTAAAAAGTGGAGGTCGTGAAGTTGATTGACCTTCTGTGAAACTAGTATTAGTGTTAGTGCCAACATTGTTAGTTTGTGTCGTTGCCATATTACTAGAAATAAATATCAAATAACTTTGTGACGGTTATAGGATAACCTCGCTTTGATACCAAATGAAAGTGTACGTGCAGTACTAAGGATCGTGTAATATGATATACAAATGCGAAAACCGATAATAGCAGTAAAATAAAAATTAAAGTAAGCACACCAGAAATTTTTATACTGGTTCGCACTTCCCGTTCTACGTCCAGTCCCAGAATATCTTCTGGATTTAGACTAAACCCCTCACTTAACCCGGAGGAATAGGTATATCACACCTGAGCAGCCGGACAGGAATTTTTCCGCCTCAACAACCGAAGAGGACTTCAACTTAATACAAATACTTTGTTGACGAGTGTGTTCTGAATAACACGGATTGTCTTTTGATAGTACAATTTCCTATAATCAAATCCTCAAGAATATGTAGTGTATGTGAAGATTTAGAAGGAAGATAATCTCATAGAATCGAAGTATATAAATTAATTCAGAGATTCTAGAGATATTGAATGAGAACGAATGTTTTTATTGGTAGAAATAAATAGAGAATATATTTCAGAAATATAAACAAGAATCGATGATTGTAGAAGTGATTTGAACATGTTTATATAGTTGTAGAATAGTTATAATCTTTCATGAAGAGTTTCAATCAAAAGTTGTGTCTGTATCTCTTGGATCGAGGGACATTCCTCTTCATGAACAATCGCAACTCTTCAGAAAACTAGCCGTTATGTTCAAGTCGGTCGACCGAGAAAACTAGCCGGTCAGCTGAGGTTTAAAACCGTATACAAAACAATGTATATCTGTGCACTTGACGCAGAGTCGGTCGACCAAGATTTCTGGTCGGTCAGCCGACCTGTTGTCAATTGCACAGTATACACTAATTTATGTATAACTTAATATAAATCAATTTGTGTATGTGCGTGACTACTTGAGGAATGATTTTAACAATATTCTAAGACTCAATACATTAAAATATTCATACTAATCTCTGGATTGTAGCCTTGTCTCCTTTGTAGTGCATAATATACACTTATTCTCTTTTTGTCGCTTTCGTATAGTATTCTCGTCGTATGATCTCTGAATCTTGTGTCATGAATCAAAACTCATGAATCAGCAGGTTGTATAAGCTTATATTGGGTTTAAACCATTTTTAAAGTGTTGTTTTGGGAATTTGTATTTAACCCAAAATTTTTAACTTGGATAAATGTAATCAGATTTTTTCGAAATGAAAACTATTTGTTTTCAAATAATAAAATCTTTCATATAAGAAATGAATTTCCAATTTGTTTTAAAGGGATTTCAAGTTTGAAATGAAAATGGTTTTCCAAATTATGAATAAATCTTTGGGAATGGGTTTGAAAGCAATAAGTTAAATCTTTGATTTAAAGATCGGATGAGTTAATGCTAATTGAAATGGAAATTGTTTTGAAAATCTATGAATGAATCTTTGTGAAACTGGGTGAACTTTGTGAAATGAATCTTTTTGTTTAAAGATTTGAAAATGGCAATTTGTTTAAACCATTTGAAAGAAAGGCTTTGTATTTTTAAGTTGCGACTTAACTGAAATCCCATATCCATATGTTTTTAAATATTACGCTCATTATTCGGTTTAGCCGGGAGAGAACCTTGTGTCATATAACCCATTTCGAATATACGATGTTATGGATTGCATTTGAAGACTGGTGGTGAAGACCGGGTATTTGCGAGAACGATAGGATGACCTATCGATTGTCTCTGCACTGAGTAGCTATGGTATAGAGATTCCCTAAGTGATGGGAGTCCGATCGGGATTGTGAATATCTGGATTGCAAGAGCTTCTTCGGAAATGCCTTCAGTTCTGTTCGCACCAGGAACAGACTTGTATGGATGTGTGTCTTACATTACACTTTTAGATGTAAAACCGGTTTCTATCAAATACATTTCCTTTTGGTGGCAGAGATTTATCCTTTTAGCTTAACACCCTTCTCTGAGACGTACGAGCTCAGAGGTTATGCAGTTGATGGTTACTAGTGATACATTCTCAATTTGGTAATGTGGCATACGAAGTGCTGCTGATCATTTGTTGATCAAAGCATGACTTTGTGAAAAAGTGTAGCTTTGTGGACGAGACCTCTTCGAGCCTCACAACCAGGTAATGGTCAAAACATGAAAAATGAGGCAAGGTTTCAAGGGTCGCACCCCTAGGGTATGTCCATTCCTTCTGGAAAAGGGTGGTATCATAGTATGGAGCCCAGATACTTACTCATATGGACACTGTATATTTATTACTGTGTGATGTTGTTGGTGTAGAGGTACCTCGAATAAAGGTCGTAAACGACCGGAGGTGGCATATCTTAGGTGTTACTCTCGGGAAGGGAGGACACCGGCCTTATGTTAGCAGAGAGCTGGGTAAGTTCTCGGGATGTCCCTCCAGAGGCGTACCCATGTGGCAGTAGGAAGTTCCTTAGTCTGACCACTTGTTGGAAAATCCAATCTCCAATACGCGTCCTGTACGTTTTTAGTTGTATAACCTACCATCTACTTATGGTGGCGCCCCACTATTTGGATGGTAGCTATAGTAGGCATAGTTTGAAATGTCTATGCTGGCTAAGATTAATACTATACTTTCGAAATGTTTTCTGCACTATGCACTAATAATAATATCAAAAGACTTTTTCCTAATAAGCACATTTGACTATCATAAGGAGAAATCTCCTCCAATTCCGCGTTTGCATTGTATGTGCGGTGTGAGGCCTTATGGTAGTTTCATTTTCTAAAAAGCATTACGGATTTAAATTTTAAAATCCTTTGTTGTTTGTTTTAAAGATAAAAAACTGTTTTTGTTTGCTCATACCAATCCCATGACTGACTTGGAGTTTATTGTTCCCTTCCTAAACTTTGAGTGCCCATAATATTCTACACGGGCAGTCTAGAGTTGGGTTTTTCAAATAGTAGACATCGATTCAGTAGCTTTCAGCTTTCTCTTTGGAATCTTCTTCAGTCTTGGATGACTGACCTTGCTTAGCTTAGTACAACTTGATGGGGATTTGAGCTAGCTTTGGATTGGAGATGGAGTTTTTGGAGTCAGCATTGAAGACATTATCTTTCTACGGCAGTTGCCTAGTTTGCTTTACCTTCTGCCGTTGTTTCTTTCCGCTGCTATTTCTTGTATCTCTGATGTATATTGATATTCGATTGTATCTGATATTGTATCAAATGTTGTATACGGTATATACCATGCATTTCTTCCGCTGTGTTGTACTTAATATGTTATAAGATCTGGCGAACCAGGTTCGACGTTTGGATCTACGGCATTTGAATACGAGTGACGTACGGGTGTCAATTTTCGTAGGTCGAGTCAGGGTCGTTACATTTGGTATCAAAGCTAAAGGTTGAAACTTTAGCTCAGGAGTATAACACATTTAGTAACTCATTAGAGATAAGGTGAAGTATACCCTAGAATGAGTATATCCCTAAGATATCCGTCTGTATGCCTCAGTAAATTCTCTTACTATCCACTGATAGTAAGTATGAGTGTAAGAAGAGGACGAGATAGGGGACAGGGGAGTACCACTACAAATGGTCAATACCCTGTAAAAACAAGGGAACAGATTTTCTCTATCAGTCTCTTCTTTTCATCATCCATGTCAAATTCTTTGATGATTTTGTGGCAACTTGAGAAAGAGGCTTTGATATATTTGCATGGGACATATACTCCAGATGGGTCAGAATTGTTTGTTTTTGATGCATTGGTTGCTTTGGTTGCTATGGTTGATAGGTATACTTTGGTTTTCGATAGATATCCACGTATCTGTCTATTCTTTGGGATCGAGTTATGTTCTACGAATGGTTAGTATCCCTTCGAACTAACCAATGCCCCTGCATACTTCATAGATCTGGATGACCCGAGTACCTTATGAAGTGTTAAATAGATTCGTTCTTGTGTCTATCGTTGATATTCTGATTTGGTAGGCCAAATGCAGAATAGATATTCAGTTTGATCTGGAAAACCGTTTCTCTATCTTTATGTTCATCTATTCTTGTTATCTCCCATGCAAATTTCGAGGATGAAATTTTCTTAAGAGGAGGAATCTGTAACGATCCCGGTTTTAAGACGAATTCAAATTTGTAATTAAAATAAATTTGTGGGTTAGATTGTGGATTAATTTGAAAATTTTTGAATAAATTTATTTATGAATATATATAGATTGATTTTGAATTTCACTTTGAATTTGCAACTCTAAGATAAATATTTTCGGAAAGAAAATGAGTTTAATTTGGGAATTCAATTGTAAATATTTTACAAATAAATTGAATTTGAAATTTAAAAATAAATGTTTAAATAATAAATTGGATTTGAAACTCTATATTTTAAAAAGTAATAAAAATTGTTTTCTAAAGTATATATGCGTGTACATATCTATTTTGATTTGAAAGTTATATTTTTAAGTTCAAACAAAAAATTTCAATAGCTACTCAAAAGTTAAGTTGAGCATTTTTAACACTAGTGTTTATTTTAAGATATCCATTTAAGTGTAATAATTTAAGTAAAATATAATATTAGATGTGATAAAGATTTAAATTATGTTTCTTTTATATACTTGGAATAAAATATCATTAGTATAAATATAAAGTTTTGATATTGTAAAATATATCCTTTGAAAATATAAGTACAAAAAAAAATTAAATACATAACACATATGTAAGTATAAAATAGAAAGAACATGTTTCATGAATTAAAAATAAAGTGAGGTCTAAAATATAATTTATAAATATACATAAGTTAAAAACATCAAGATATGATTCACAAACTTTAAATAAAGAAGGGTTTAAAGCAAAGTTATAAATTAATTATAAATAAGGTTTAAAACACAAATTTGTAAAAATAGTTAGAGTGAGGACTTAAACATAATTTAAGAAACATGTGACAAATGTTGATAAGTAACAACATATATTTACAAGTGTTAGCTTAACAAAGACAAATGGCAAATTTTCTCTTTCTTTTGATAAACATATATTTAAAAAAAGAAGTTATTTTAGCTCTACACTTTTCTCTCCTAACCTTCAGAATCTGAAAACAAAAGATTAATTACTTCATTTATCAGCTTAAATATTTACATCCTCTTTTCCCAAAACCTTTATCATCTTTCAAAAGGAAAATCTAAGCAGGAGAAATTCAATGACTCAAAGCCTGAAACAATTAAACAACCTCAAAATAAAAAAAATCAAAACCTGAAATCAAACAAGATGCAAAGTAAATAAAAAACAAATGCAAGTTTAATTCGAGATCAACACATCAAAGCAAAAAAGAGATCAAAGGAAAAGAATGAAAACCAGAAAAACAAAATAGCAGTTTAAAAATCAAGAATCTGTTTCAAGATCAAGCTTGGAAGTTACAAACCTAGAAGCAAACTACAAACCAAATTCAAGTGTTCAAAATTTTCAAGCCTAGAGTTTAATCTGTAATCAATGAAAGATCAAGCTCAACAACAAATAGTCAAGAGCAAAAGAAAAATCAATTTTCAGATTTAGAAACGCAAACAGTTCTCTGTTCATTAAACCTAAGGTGAGAAAACTCATTTATATTTGCCTATACTCTTTGATATGGTATTGATGCTCAAAGGATGATCTGGAATGTTGTTTAATATGCCTGTATGTTTGAATGTATCAGTGCATGTCTAAATACACATGCATTCATACCTGTTCTGTTGTACCCTGGTTCAAACACACCCAAATTTAACTCAAAACTTCATAACAATTAAATTTAAACCTTGACTTCTAAATGAAAAATGGCTAAAATCAGGTAATATAAATTTTAAGATTTTTTTTAGTACAATGGTTGGGTATTTATCTCAAAATTTTATATTACCGTAAAAATGGAAGCTTGGGTTAAAATCGATTAAATTAATTTCTATCTTTGATTATATAATATGAAATATGGAGCAAAATGATGAATTTTGAGATAAATATCAAGAGTTTTAGTTGAGTAATTTGGATGAACTCATGGGTTGAACGTGAAATGAGTTTCTATCAAACTGCGGCGATCACGTGAGTTGTTGTTAACGGGGTCATGGCAGGAGGAGGTCGAGGTGTAGGAGAGTTTGGCAAAAATGGTGGAAAACATCAACCATGGGCTGTGGCATCGACGATCGGTCGATTTGGGTTTTAAACCCTAAGTGGGTCAAGCTTGGCAATCGAATCATGGCATCGTCTCTAGATGATCGAGTGGCACGAAACTTGGGGGAAAGCAGCGTGGATGGTCGGGGAACGTGTGGCCGGAGTCTCTGGACTTCCGATGGTCGACGACGTGGAAGCGAGGGGAGTTTTGGTCGGAATTTTTGTTCTAGCTTGCTCGAGTCGTTCAATGTTGCTCAGGAGCTTGTGATCTTATTTTGATGATCGATATCGATTGTAACGGCGATGGGTGATGTGCAGGAAAGTTCGTCAGGGGTCGGAGGTGACTCAGGTGATGGTGCACGTACACGTGCACGCGTTGATGTCTGGGTGACGATGTGTGGTAGATGATGAAGCTGCATCGAAGTTGATTTCGGGGAAGAAAGGTAAATGGCTCAGGGATGTTGTCGTGTGATGTCAGAGAGAAAAAAAAGAAAAGAAAAAAAATGCAGAAAGAAGTCGAGATTTGGCTCGAGGGAATTAGAGTATGGTTCAGGTTTACTCGAGCATTTTAAGTTTGAACCTGGGTTATATTAAAATGTAGTTAATCAGTTTTTAAGTTAAAAACAAAAGCATTTAAAAAAAAAAAAATTAAGTTATTAAAGTAACTAAATTTTAAAAGGAACATTCCCAAATTTCAAAGCAAGTATTAATAAGTTTAAAGCAAGCTTTCAAAGTTTCTAAATATTTTGAAATTGTTTGTTTAAAGGTAATTATATAATAAGTAGATTTCTAAATGTTTTTCAAAGATGTCTTAATGATTAATACAATGCATTGAGAAATGATTAATTAAACGGATAATTTATCAAGGTGGTTAATTTAATTTTATGATTAATTAAATGATAATTGCTTAATGAAGTAATTAAATGATAATTACTTAGTGTAATTAAGGGATGATTATTTTGTGTAATTACACTAAAGGATAATCAATTGATTAAGATTAATTAATTTATTATTAAAGGACAATTGATTAATAATTGAGGATAAATTAATTAATTAAAGTGATTAATTAATCATGGTAATAGATTTGGGAATAATTAATTAACTTAAAGATCAATAAAAGTGATTAGAATAATCACTTATTGTAATTAATTGAGAATAATTAATTAAATAGTAATAAATTAAGGGTTAATAAATTAATATAATTAATTAAGGATAATTTATTAAAGGATAACTAATTAAAGGTTAATTATTTAATGATTAAAGGTTAATTAATAATTAAAGATTAATTATTGTAATCAATTAAGGATTAATTTACTTATTTATTGTAATTAATTAAGGATAATTAATCAAAGGATTAATTATAAATTAAAGGTTAATTAATAAATGATTAAAGAGTAATTAATCAAATTGATTTGTAACTAATTAATATTAATTAACTAGGATTAGTAAATTTTTCATATGTAATTAATCTGATTTAAATTAGTCAGTTGATTAATAAATTTTACTTATGAATGTTTAGATTTTATGAAGTGCTTTGAATTGTTTGATATTCCTGATATGTGATGCTTGGAGATATGAATTGTTTGAAGTTATGTACTATGATGTAATTTGTTCATATGTGATGTAATTTATTCATATGTGATGAAATTAATTATCTATGATGTAATTTATTATCTGTGATATATATATCTGTGATCTGTGAATGAAAGATAAGCGTTATAGTTTATACCGCTTATCAAATGTATTGCTGTACTTAAATCTGTGCTGATTGATGATGTTGTTGCACTATTGTGCGTAAAACCCCTGGACCATACTATACACACACAAATATGCACGAGGAAATTGGTTAAGTCACAGATTTTTGAAATAGTTTTGAATTTGAATTTTGAATCCAAATGGTTTTGGGAATGGATTGGGTTTAAAGTGAAAAGCTTTTGAAAAGGAATTTCAAAGACAAAAGTTATTTTTAAATAACTTGATAAAGTTTTGAAATTTAAATAGTTTGATTTAAATTTGAATTCAAAATTTGAAATTGAATGCTATGTTGAGAAATTATGATTTAAAAAGGTTGTACAAGTTTATATAGGGTTTAAACCATTTTTAAAATGTTGTTTTAGGAATTTGTATTTAACCCAAAGAATTTAACTTGTATAAATGTAATCGGATTTTCCAAAATGGAAACTATTTGTTTTCAAATAATAAAAGCTTTCATATAAGAAATGAATTTCCAATTTGTGTTGAAGGGATTTCAAGTTTGAAATGAAAATGGTTTTCCAAGTCATGAATAAATCTTTGGAAACGGGTTTGAAAGCTATAAGTTAAATCTTTGATTTAAAGATTGGATGAGTTAATCCTAATCGAAATGGAAATTGTTTTGAAAATCTGTGAATGGATCTTTGTAAAACTGGGTGAACTTTGTGAAATGAATCTTTTTGTTTAAAGATTTGAAAATGGTAATTTGTTTAAACCATTTGAAAGAAAAGCTTTGGATTTTTAAGTTGTGACTTAACTGAAATCCCATATCCATATGTTTTTAAATATTGTACTCATTATTCGGTTTAGTCGGGAGAGGACCTTGTATCATTTAACCCATTCCGAATAATGATACGACATTATGGATTGCATTTGAAGACCGGTGGTGAAGACCGGGTATTTGCGAGAATGATAGGATGACCTATCGGTTGTCTCTGCACTGAGTAGCTACGGTATAGAGATTCCCTAAGTGATGGGGAGTCCGATCGGGATTGTGAATATCTGGATTGCAAGGGCTTCTTCGAAAATGCCTTCGGTTCTGTTCGCACCTGGAACAGACTTGTATGGATGTGTGTCTGACATTACACTTTGAGATGTTTAATCGATTTCCATCAAATACATTTCTATTTGGTGGCGGAGATTTATTCTTTTAGCTTAGCACCCTTCTCTTAGACGTACGAGCTCAGAGGTTATGCAGTTGATGGTTACTAGTGATACATTCCCAATTTGGTAATGTGGCATACGAAGTGCTGCTGATCATTTGTTGATCAAAGCATGACTTTGTGAAAAAGTGTAGCTTTATGGACGAGACCTCATCAAGCCTCACAACCGGTAATGGTCAAAACAGGAAAGATGTGGCAAGGTTTCAGGGGTCGCACCCCTAGGTATGTTCATTCTTTCTAGAAAAGGGTGGTATCATGGTATGAAGCCCAGATACTTACTCGTGTGGACACTGTATATTTATTACCGTGTGATGTTGTTGGTGTAGAGGTACCTCGGATAAAGGTCGCAAACGACCGGCGGTGGCATATCTTAAGTGTTACGCCCGAGAAGGGAGGACACCGGCCCTGTGTTAGCAGAGAGCTGGGTAAGTTCTCGGGACGTCCCTCCAGAGGTGTACCCATGTGGCAGTGGGAAGTTCCTTAGACTGACCATTTATTGGAAAATCCAATCTCCAATACGCGCCCTGTATGGTTTTAGTTGTATGACCTGCCATCTACTTATGGTGGCGCCCCACGGTTTGGATGATAGCTATAGTAGGCATAGTTCGAAATGTCTATGCTGGCTAAGATTAATATTATACTTTCGAAATGTTTTATACACTATGCACTAATAATAATATCAAAAGATTTTTGTGTAGTAAGCATATTTGACTATCATAAGGATAAATCTCTTCCAATTCCGCGTTTGCATTGTGTGTGCGGCGGGAGGCCTTATGGTAGTTTCATTTTCTAAAAAGCATTGCGGATTTAAATTTTAAAATCCTTTGTTGTTTGTTTTAAAGATAAAAAAATCGTTTTTGTTTGCTCACACCAGTCCCATTACTGACCTGGAGTTTATTGTTCCCTTCCTAAACTCTGGGTGTCCACAATTTTCCTCACGGACAGTGTAGAGTTGGGTTTTTCAGATAGTAGATATCGATTCAGTAGCTTTCAGCTTTCTCTTTGGAATCTTCTTCAGTCTTGGATGACTGACCTTGCTTAGCTTAGTACAACTTGATGGGGGTTCGAGCTAGCTTTGGATTGGAGATGGAGTTTTTGGAGTCGGCATTGAAGAAATTATCTTTCTGCTGCTGTTGCCTAGTTTGCTTTACCTTCTGCTGTTGTTTCTTTCCGCTGCTATTTCTTGTATCTCTGATGTATGTTGATATTTGGTTGTATCTGATATTGTATCAAATGTTGTATGTATACTATGCATTTCTTCCGTTGTGTTGTACTTAGTGTGTTATAAGCTCCGGCGAACCAGATTCGACGTTTGGATCTGCGACATTTGAATACGAGTGACGTATTCGGTGCCGATTTTCGAAGGTCGAGTCAGGGTCATTACTAGCCATATAAGGAAGTTCATATTATAATACCAAAATTTTAACAACACAACTTTAGTAATGATATGGTGTGAATTGCTCTGTATACATGAATTTTGTTTTTATGGAGATAAAGGAATTATTGTATTTTTAATAACCAGTTATGGATAAACATGATTTATGTAACCTCATTTCCCAACTAGCCAGTATTGCAGCTAATAAACCTAAATATATATTCAAAATCACCAATATAGAGCATGAATTGTCTGAAAAATGAGGCATAAGAATTGATACCAACCACTGTTGAAGTGGTTTCTCATGCTCATAACATATGTATTCCCTTTGATGATCGCGGGCCATCTTCTCCTTCAGGGAAGTTCTATTTCCTGCTTTGATTAAATTCATTTTCATTTTACACGCACTAAATTATTTGTATCACATCACAAAGTTCAGATCGTATATTCTAGGATAGATCTTGAATTTTATGGCTCAAATTCGCAACACTATTAGCATCAAAGATTATTCTCTCTTCTTCTGCTAGCTTGAATTTAATTCTCGTACTGACCCAATCCATTTAACTTATTTAAGTTAAACCTGTAATTTCATATTGAAATTCACTATTTACTTTCTTGTTTATATCTTTTTCAACTTATAAGTCCAAAACTTTTTATATAATGCTTTCACACATCATTTAGATGAAATTCCAGAATTTAAACACCCAGTTTTATTTCAGATTACTTTGAAATCACATATTCTCTTTGTATATCAATCTTTCTTTTGGAAATTTTAAAATATACTCGGTTTTACCCAGAACAATTCCTTTCGGCATTTTAAAACAAAACTTGTTTGCCCAACAAATCTAAACAAATCAATTAAGGTGACAATTCGTCACTTAGAAACTCGGAAAATGAACACTGATGATGTTATAGTCATCATCAGAGTTATTTTCCAACGACCGAGTGAGTTCAGTACTTCAATTTTTTTTAAAATCCTATCTAAAAAAAATTCTTTTCAGAAAATAATAACACCATTATTTATTCCAAATTTTTTTGGAAAACATTTCCAAACTTTCTACGGTTTTAAACTTCCAAATTCTGGATTGAATCCAATCTTAGTTTAGCTCATTTGTATAAATCATTCTTATAAAAATTCTATTAGTTATATATAACCGTTTCAATTTTATAATCTTGTTTTGATTATAATAATAGCATCCAAACACATCAATATACTATAATAATCTTTGAAAATTATTTCTTTTATATCAAAATATAATTTGGGTAAAATTATTTCATTTTCCCTGTTTCAAAACAATACCGTATCGAATTATTCTATTCAAGTGTTTAGAAACCCCTATTAACACAGTTGTACGGACTGTGCCGACTAGAATTCATAAGCCACTCAATAAATCAACAAACACAATACAAAGCATTTTATATTCACTAAAAATACGCGCCCGTACCTATTTGTACAATCAAACTCATTCTAGGGTACACTGCCCCTATCTCTAATAAGTAATCCCCACCAAAGCAAAGGTTCTCACTTAACCTTCAGCTTTGATACCAAGTGTAGCGACGCAAAATTTTTTTAACTCTCGAAAATTCAACATAAATACGCCCACTATACAATAGGTCGAATATTCAAGTGCCAGAAAAATAGATTGCTAGGGTTGAAGAAGAAAGAGGTAGAAGAAAATAGAACAACAACGCAAAATCTCACTAACACAGCGGAATAAAATATAATATATAATAACATATTTTTATATAAAAGAAAACTGTATTGGTTAATGTACATACCATTATCAGAGTACAACAGTTAACCACCAATCTGTACGGTTATACAACTTGTCCTCATATACATAACTCACACGGTGGACATAACCAAGTATGTGAAATACGTTATAAATGCTCCAGCTCGTCTCATGAGCTTCATAACGTGCTAACCTGAATCTGTAATACTCGGTCTGACTCGAGCATTATAATAAAATTATAATCGAGTCAGTCTAGAAAGCCAGCGTGAGAGAACACACTCAATTTGAATTATTACTATTTTCAAAATCCTTTGAAAAACAAAGGTATCTCGTAAGACCACGCCACACAGAAACACGATGGGTTTTAACCTTAGGATAACCAAAACACTTTTATAGAAAATTCAGTGATATTATAATAGTGTCCAAGTATAAATACTTACTAAAATAGCCGAAATTGTTACATTTATTAAATTCGAGCATATTGGGCTCTACAATCAAAACCGTAAAGGCTTGTAGTGGATATTGGATTCCATACCATGACTAGGCTACTGGGTACCGCCCGTCATAGTACATCTCTTGAAAAATGTACCAAGGACCTCGCTTGGATCCCCTGCCAGCACAATATCGGCCTACCCCTAACTCAGATAATACTAAATATTTTATCACCCCAGGTGTTCCTACCCTTAATCGAGTGCTCTTTTTTCCTTGCACAACCATATCCTTAATTTTATACATCCAAGGGTAATTAGAAAGGTGATAACATCTCCTAGTTGGGTGCTACCCACTTAGCCTTGCTGCATCTCTCATGTTTTAGTCATTCCGGATTGGTGAGGCTTGAGGCTATGTTTACATTTCAAGAACAATTTCACTTAGAATGGTCATTGCCCTCTAATGATGATATTTTGATAGCATTTGTCCATACAAGTTGTCCTGGGTCTGGACAAATTGAGTCACCGTCTTCACCATCTTCACGATATCATCATTCGTAACATTCAAACCGGATCGAAGTGGTTTTCGGATAATTAAATCTAATTCTGGTCACTTCGAAACGATCAACAAATTTGGTCGGATTTGATAGTCGCTTATTTAACTATCAAATAACATCCATAAGCAGTCAATAGGACCACATTATAAATTTTTTAAAACATTCATTTAAAAAATATCTTTATAAATATAGATATTCAATCTCTTTCGATATTTCGATATTGGAAAACATTTTCGAATACTTACCTATATCTTACTTCAACACTTATTGAAATATTTCCAACTTCAATTTATAATCCCTTACTTAGAAAAATATCTCGATATAAATCTTTCGTCGTTAAATATTTCCAAAAACCTTTTATTTCCACACTTAGGAAAATATTACAAATTCATTTTCTGAAATCATTTCTAATATCAATATTTAGGAATTATTTCATATATTATCTCCAACATTTTCCAAATTTATATTAATTCCTTTTTACATTTACCAAAATCGATTATACTCTATCTCATCTATCCATTTATAACTACTTTAAGAATTTATATTCAATCCCGAAGTACTAGTTTTCTAACATTTCGAAAATTTCCTTAAGCCCCCTGAATTTCATTATAAGATTTTCTCTTATAAAATCTCATATGTTAAATAAACCCCATTTACAAATCTCGAGAGAACTTATAAATAAATTCCAATCATTCCAAACCTCTATATATATATGTATAAGTATTTTCAAAGAATAATAATTTATTTTTAAAGCCAGTTTAAGTAACTATTTAAAATATCAAAACACTTTTAATAAAACGTCAATAAATCATCTCCAACTCATTTTTAAATAAAATTAATCGATTTCCAAAGCTGATTATAAAAATTATAATTTTATTTCAATTAATATTAAATATTTGACAAATTCACTTTCGACGAATTTTATTTACTAAAGCAGCTTTAAATTACATAGTTTGAATAAATAAAAATTCTCTTTCAAAACAATTTAACTTCTTGATAAAAATTTATATTTTTAAAATCCTAATAACCAATTCAATTTATAAATCCCTCTCGATTCTTAACACATCGATATCATTTCAATGGTTTTCAATAATAGATTTCACTATTTTTCCCAAAATCTATTTTTCATATTCGATATAAATTCACCCCGTGAAATTATATTCCGATTTATCAATTGATTTCATTGTCCCTTATTTATAAACATTGTTTATAAATTTATAACTCCTTTGAGTTTCACTTGTTTATAAAACTAATATTATTTATAAAATCTCATTTTATAAACCATTTCTTGATAAATTCCATATATCAATTTCAACCCCTTTTCATATTTTTCCAGAAATATTGTTTTAAAATCCATCGTTTAAAAATCTTCTACATAAATTATTTTTAAATCTCTATTTAAAATATTTTTATGAATTGTTAATACAACCCAAAATCAGCTATCATTTTTATCCAAATCACTTTCTTTTAAAATAATCCAAATTCGATATAAATATTTTTATATTCAAAATCTCCTTTTAAATCCTTTCACATTCCAAAAAATATATTTATGGTATTTAAAATACCAAAGTAAGGCCAGTGCTACTATAACATCCAATAAAACAAATCACACGACAATCTATAACCGATTATCAATTCACATCATATATCACTATATATGAAAACAATCAATATGTATTTGAGGAATATATTTGGATCCCTTCAACCTGTTTCCATGCATCCACAGATGTTAGATAACATAGAAATACCAATCCCACTACGAGGGGGACATCGCGGTAATATAGGATCATCAGCTATTATGCGGGGCGTATGGGGTCTCATTGCCTCCAACGGCGGGATTGTATCTAACTACTAATATATATACTATATATATAACATCCAAACTGATAATAATTTATAAATTCATCCAAGCATCCCATAATTTATTTTAATTATTTTCAGTTAAATCCAACAATCCAAGAAGAGTGAGTTTTACTTACCTTGATCTAATTTTGTAGATCGTTTCGATTTAAATTCCTTTTGCAAATTCCATGAAATTCTAACCTTGTAAGAACATTTTACTGGTTATTAACAATTTGAATTTTTATAAACAAATTAATAATTAAATCAGTGTTAACGACATGGTTAAATTAAATTAACTAAAAGAATAGACAACCTTACAGCACAACTTCTCCATACGAGCTTCCAACAGTGTTCCAGCTTGCTCAACCCTGTGTCACGTATGCATATCCACATTGTGGCCAACATTTCAAGTCGCACGCGCCACCAAATATCGCGATTGAACCTTTTCCTCGGTTCACCCTATTATCCCCTTGCATCGCCAACTCCATCCCCTTTCAATGAATTGAAACCTTAAAACCTTTGCACTGTCTCGACCTCGCCGCTTGAAGCCCTAGTTCGAGCTTCCTCTAGTTAGCATCGCGACCCCCATACGCAACGCCAGCATTAGTTGCGACTCCTCCAAAGCCCTCTACAGGGTGCTGGTCAACTTCATTAGAGCCTCTTTTTCATTGACAAGCATATGCGAGTGTTCACGCCCCTCAATTTCAGGCTCTCTCGCGTGTGTTCGCCATTATCTCTAATCACGATTTGTCTGCGTGCAATCTAATTTTTTTTAGCATTCGATTTTGATTTCTTTTTTTATCTTTCATGAATTCGAACTGAGAATGGAGGAGGAGGAATGGATATGTGATTTTAAAAAGGAAGAAAGGGCACGTGATTTAAACAATGACAAGGCGGCTGATTTGAAGGAAAGAGGGTTGTAATTAAATCGTTTTGATTTCATATTTATCCAAATATTCCTGCTTCGCATAACCCCAAATTATGAGCCCTTATTTATGCATGCCGACTGACGTTTTCTAACATTATGCCACTATTACGAACCTAATGGATCAGGTCTTGAGGTCTAATTCGATCATGTGAAGAAGATAGCCTTTTGAATTGACTATTTAGAATAAATTCAATCCAATTATTTCCAGGCGTTTCTATTTCGCGCAACCAAATTTTATCTTCAAATGCATGAAATTTGAAATTCGGTAAAAATACACTATTACGAATCCAATGAAACTAGTTTCGTCAAATTTTGAGACTGTGCCCCAGATCGCTATTTAAACACGTCGATTAAATCGACGATTTCTAAAATTTACGAAATTGCTTGAATTTCAGTTTTAAAACTTTCTAACTTAATTGTAATTCCAAATCTATTATAAAATAAAGAGAACAGAAACAATAAAGGGAGAAGACATTTTATTATTCACCTCAGATCTACCTACAATACAAATCAAACTCCATATTTATAGACTCCTTATGCAGTGTAGATTACAGTAATGCCCTTTCTTATTTAGCATATTCATCCCTATTATTAATACATATTACAACACTCCCCCTTGAATATGCATATGTAAAGATGATAATAGTAATTGCCTCATTAAAAACCTTGTTATGAAAAATCCAATGGGAAAAAATCATAAACAAAGAAAAGAGTGCAGCTTGATTTCATCTTTAAGTAACATATATTTTATAATGTTACTACGAGATTTGATACTTCTGGATCAAGATAATGCCTCATTAAAACCTTACTAATAAAAAACCCAATGGGAAAAAATATTAGTGAATGAAAAAGAGTACATTATAGCGTATTTCATACGCTCCCCCTGAATTATAATGCATTATTCAATTAGTCTATTGATGCAGACGACGCATACCAATTTTGTACACCATCTTCTGAAATGTTGATTTTGGAAGCGCCTTAGTGAATAGGTCCGTCGGATTTTCTTAGGATCAGATTTGTTTCACTTCTATCTTCTTATCTTTTTGTAGCTCATGTGTGAAGAAAAATTTAGGAGAAATATGTTTCGTCCTATCACCCTTAATGTGACCTGCTTGAATTTGAGCTATACAAGCTGCATTGTCTTAATAAATAATGGTTGACCCTTTTGTTACCGATGGGAGTTGACAGCTTTTTCGAATATGGTCAATTAATGATCTCAGCCAAATACATTCTTTACTTACTTCATATAGTGCTAGTATTTAAAAGTGATTAGATGATGTTGCTACTAACGTTTGTTTTGTAGATCGCCATGAAATTGCGCATTGCTGTTATTAAACACATATCATGTTTGTGATCTTACTTTATGTGAGTCAAAAAGATAACCTACATCAGCATAGCCAACTAGATTTGGATTATTGCCTGTGTCAGAATAAAAAAACCCAAATTTGTCGTTCCACGAAGATATCTTATGATATGTTTTATACCATTCCAGTGTCTTTTTGTTAGTTCTGAACTGTATCTTGCTAGAAGATTTACTGAAAATGCAATATCTGGTATTATGCATTAGGCCAAATATAATAATGCATCAATGGCACTAAGATATGGTATTTCTGGACCAAGCACATTTTCATCATCTTTTTTTGGATGGTAAGGGTCCTTTTTTAATATCCAAAGATCTGACACCATGGATGTACTAAGTGGATATGCTTTATCCATTTGAAAGCGTTTCAGAATTTTCTCAGTATAGTTTGACTGATGAATCAGTATGCCGTTGGTATTATGCTCGATTTGTAAACCGAGGCAATATTTAGTTTTGCCACGATCTTTCATTTCAAATTCTTTCTTTAAGTAATTTATTGTTTCATCAATCTCTTCTCGAGTTCCAATCAAATTTATATCATCAATATAAACTGCTAAATAGCAAATCCCTTTACCGATATCTTTATAAAGACACATGGACAAATGAGATTGTTTTCGTATCCTTTTTTTACCAAATATTTACTAAGACGGTTATACCACATCCTTCCAGATTTTTCAAGCCATATAATGATCGTCTTAGTTTTATTGAGTACATGGACTTTGATTTTTCTTCAGGCAATTTATATACATCTGTAATTTTCATGTAAATATTGGTATCTAATTCACCGTAAAGATAAGCTGTCACAACATCCGTTAATCTTATATCGAGTTTTTCAGAAACTACAAGGTTTATTAAACATCAAAATGTTCTGACATCCATAACAGGGGAGTAAGTTTCCTTAAAGTCAAAACCTGGTCTCTACAGGAAACCTTATGCGACAAGTCGTGTCTTGCTTATGACTTTATTTTTATCATTTCGTTTTCTAACGAATACCCATTTATAACCTACTAGCTTAACATTTTATGGTGTTTTCTCTATTAGTCCAAATAAACCATGTTTTTGAAGTGAATCTAATTCCACTTGGATAGCATCTTTCCATTTTGCCAATCGTGTCTTTTTCGACATTCATTTATGCTATTTGGTTCATCATTGTCATTCTCATTATAGTCATGACTTTCAATTATTTCAGTAGCTACTGCGAATGAGAATATAACATCAATTATTATTTTACTTCGATCTCATATTTCTCCATAGTTTGTATGAAATATTGAGATCTCATTATTATTAGGTACCATTTTATCGTTGGAAGCTTATTTTATCTCTTCTGGGATAATAGTTTCTTCCGCACTTCTAGGAGAATTGGGATTTTCATTTAAATGATCCTTTTGATCATTTATAACCTCTTCAAGAGATTCCATAATCGATGATTTTTCATTAGACTTTCTTTTTTTAGGTGCCAAGTCTTTTAAACCAATTGGCCTTCCACGTTTTTATCTCGCTTTATATTCATTTGCTGCTATATTTACTTTTGATCCTTCAAGGACATCAATTTTTGCTGGTGCATTTGCTGCTGGAATGTGAGATTTAGTTATTTTTGTAGTGTCAATAAATGCATCTGGCAGTTGATTTGCAATATTTTGAATATGCAAAATTCTTTGTAACTCATATTGGCATTGTTTGGTACGTGGATCCAAATAAGACATAGATGGATTATTCCATGATATTTCATGCCGTTCTACTGGAACGGTCTTTCCTTCCCCTAACGGCGGGAAGAAAGTCTCATCAAATTTACAATATGAAAATCTTGCGGTGAAGACATTATCTGTAAGAGGTTCAAGGTAACGAATTATCGCTGTGGAATCAAATCCCACATAAATTGCCAACCGTCGTCGAGGACCCATTTTAGTACGAAGTGGGGGATTAATAGGTATATGCACAACACAATCAAATTTTTGTAAATGTGAAATATTTGGTTGAGATCCAGTTAAGAGCTTTGATGGTGAAAGCTGATGATAAGCTATTGGTCTAATTTTAACCAATTTCGATGCATGCAAAATTGCATGTCCCCAAGCTGAAACAGGTAGTTTTGATTGCATAAGCAATGGTCTTGCAATAAGTTGCAAGCGCTTAATTAATGATTCTGCTAGACCATTTTGAGTATGAACATGAGCTATTGGATGTTCAATTTCAATTCCCAATGGTAGACAATAATCATCAAAAACTTGAGAAGTAAATTCTCCAGCATTATGTAGTTGAATTGATTTAATTTGGTGATCAGGGAAGTGTGCTCTCAATTTTATTATTTGAGCAAGCAGCTTGGCGAATGCCAAATTTCTTGTATAAAGTAAATAGACATATGACCAACGAGTTGATGCATCAATCAATACCATAAAATATTTGAATGGTCCACATTCAGGGTGGATTGTGCCACATATATCACCTTGAATTCTTTGTAGAAATGTTGGAGATTCCGAAGTGATTTTACTATATGAAGGTCGAGTGATTAATTTTCCTTGTGCACATGGGGTACATAAGTAATCACTTGGTGAATTCAATTGGTTTGGTAAATCATGCCCATTTGAATTTTTAGCGATTTTACGCATCATGGTGGATCCAGAATGACCCAAGCGATCATGCCAAAAAATCAATGTCTTTGCATTTGTGAGCTTCTGGCTCATGTTTATAGTGTGAGATTCAACTATGCCAATTTTTGTAAAATATAAACCAGTTGAAATTATACCAAATTTTTCTACGATAAGCTTCTGCCTTTCAATTCTAGAAATAACACAAAGATACACTTTGTTGTTTTCATTTATAGTTTCAATACGGTATCCATTCATTCATATATCTTTGAAACTCAGCAAATTTCTTTTAGAGTTGCTTGAGTATAATGCATTCTGAATAAAGATATGCGTACCACTTGGTAATATTATATGGGCTCTTCTAGACCCGTCAATTATATTAGCAGATCCAGCTATAGTGGAGACTTTAGTTGAGAAATTTTTAGATAGTTCAAAGAAAAACTTATGGTTTTTCAAAATTGTACGAGTAGTTGCACTATCTAGTAAACATATATCATCACTCAAATGGCGTTCCATACCATAATAATTAAAGACAATAATTAGTCAATCATTAAAAATTTATATGCATAGATAAATGTAATGTAAACAAACAAAGCAATATGTTTAAAATAGGCTACTGATTAAAAACATCTACATTACACATTATTTTTTAACTAGTTCTGCAATGGGAAATACAAATAAATGAACACAAACTTCAAATTGATTTATTAATGCAAGCTAATGAAATAAAATGAAAACCACATAGCAAACTACAAGTCATTTCTAATTGATCAACTCGGTCATATCATTGATCATTGCACTTAGATTTTCGTCATTATTGAAATTTCCATTGTCATCTTCGAAGAAATCATCTAACTTCAGGTTAGTGTTTTCAGGTAAATCTTCGGCATTATTTGCCTCAATATTCTTCGAGTGATGATATTCTTCAACTATTTTCTTTGATGATCTACATGTACGTGACCAGTGACCAGATTGTCCACATCTATAACAAACTTTCTCATAATGCTTTTTATTTTCTAAAGTTGAATCATTGTTCTTCACAGGCTCAATTTTCTTTTGCTGCTTTTTAAAGTTGGTGGTTTTATTACCTTTAAAACCACCATAACTGCCTTGGTTGAAGTTATATCCACGTCCACGACCACGTCCTCTACCTCGACCTTGACTCCTACCTCTTCCAGAGTGGGCAAAATTAACATTAACTTTAGGTAATGCAGTTGAACTAGTTGGTCTTGAGGAGTGATTTTTTATAAGCAATTCATTATTTTGTTCAACAATTAGTAAGCATTCTATGAGTTCAGAATATTTTATGAAATGACGCTCTCGATATTGCTGCTGTAGGGGTATATTCGAAGCATGAAATGTTGAGAAAGTCTTTTCAAACATTTGTGCATCATCCACCTTTTCTCCATATAATTTTAGTTTAGAAGTGATTTTAAACATTGCAAAATTATATTCTCTTATGGACTTAAAGTCCTGAAACCTCAGGTTCAACCACTCTTGGCTAGTGTTTGGAAGTATGACCATCTTCTGGTGGTCATAACGCTCCTTCAGGGAGTTCCATAAGTGAAGAGGGTCTTTTTCAGTCAAATATTCTGTTTTTAGATCATCGCGGATATGACGTCTTAGAAATATTAGAGCCTTTGCTTTGTCCTGCTGGGACATAGTATTGCCATTTTTAATGGCATTTTCTAAGCATTGAGATTGCAAATGAATCTCAGCATCCAGTATCCATGATAAGTAGTTGTCTTCAGATATATCCAAAGCTTTGAATTCAAGCTTAGTTATAGTTGCCATGTTATAAACTAAGTTTACTGTCAAAAAATACAAATACAAATTTAAGAAACATATATCAGGATGACATGAGCCATATGTTAAAATTATAAGATGGTTTAAAGTAAGCATCCCATCATTCCAACTCATAAATATGAAACAATCTACACAATATCTTTGCAATAACAAACAATGTTGCTTAAGAAGAAACAGAACCGATATTTGTGAATATATAAGTATGATAAATAACATATATTATAATATTTTTGCTAGTTGAAAAAATGAAAGACAACAAAGAACGACGAAGCATCATAATCCTATTTGCAAAAAATAAATAAATAAAACAACCTATATCTTGATTCTTACATGTAATGTATTCAAAGCTTAGAAAATGCTTATTTTCAAACATCCGTACACCATAATATGACATAACCATGAAATACAAATACAAGTTAAAGTAGTACTATTAGTTTGAAATAAAATAGTACATGATAGCTGCTAGTGAGAGATCACAAATATAAAGTACAAATATATTATAATACCTAGTGTGGTGAAGAAATATAAAGTAGTATTGTTATATGAGTTGTCATTATACAGAAGTACAAACATTTAAATTATACAAATAGATTATATTGGCTAGGCTACAAATGAAACAAGTGTCAAATCATACTGAAAGCATCAAAGAAGAAAATAAAATATAAACTAAACAATGATGGGAGAGCAGCACATATCAAAACCATACCTTGTTTACCGGGACAGAAAGATAATAATAAGAAGTAAACGGTATAAAATTAAATTACTAAATGCTAGCATATATAGTCAAGTAGATACAAGAGTACAAAATATCTAGATAAAGAATAGGTAATACGGTTACCGATCTAATATTATATTATTATAAAATAGAGGATCGTGCTGATAGCGTGTTATAAAATAAAGAGAACAGAAACAATAAAGGGAGAAGACATTTTATTATTCACCTCAGATCTACCAACAATACAAATAAAACTCCATATTTATAGACTCCTTATGCAGTGTAGATTACAATGATTCCCTTTCTTATTTAGCATATTCATCCCTATTATTAATACATATTACAACATCCAATATTTAAATATTTAAAATCAAACGACAAAAAATCTGAGTTATTACAAATTACATACAAAAATTAGGCATCCGTGTTTTACGAAGATGATAATTTATATCTTATGCACTTTAGTATAAGAACGATTGATATTAGTGTATAATGGTTATTCATTTTTCAAAACGATTATTATTATAACATACACACACACACACACACACACATATATATGTATTGTTTCTTCTTTTTTTGTAAAAATTAGTGTAATAATAGTTTATGTTGCGCTAAATTTATTATTTATGCGTTTAGATATATTAGTTACAGGTGAATCAATAAAAGTCTAATATCCACGAATATGGATATCCATCATTCAAAAACAATTTCGAGTACGGTTGCGAATATGATACTATTCATATATGTATGTGATCGCCGACATGCCTATAGAAAACACTATAAACTTAAATTAATGGTCGAAGTTGAAGACGGCTCTAAACACAAGGATATTGATTTTAGTGAACCTAGTCTAAAGAGTATGACATAGATGGTTCGTAGCATCAATTGTTTGACTATGTAAAGCAGGAATGCAACGATCGAAATTTCGAACACTTCTTATTTTAACATATGAATTATTTAAAAATTTGAATCTTGGATTAAATATGATAAAAGTGATTTAATGATCTTGTCAACCATATTGTAAGTAATAACTAATAATGGTAAACTTGTTTTAGAAAAGTACAAAAATATATAGTTCGATGAAATACCGTTAAAATGACCAAAAATCATTTTATCGATAAACAACTTTTTTCTCAACAGAAGTTATTCAAAAAAATTCTACATACACTAAAAACATTAGGAAATCATTAACAAGTAATAAAAATAATCTTCACTAAACCACTTAGAGGAAACTTCTAGAAGCTTCCAAATGTTAATTGGTTAATTATGAAAGGAATAATATTTTCTAACATGTGATGAGACGTAAAGTAACACATGGAAAAGCATGAGAAGGGGTTGGATTTGGCTGGCCGAGGGTAAAGGAGAGGGCTAGGCATATGTTAACACTTAATAATGTTCAAAAACTTCAAAGGAAATAAAAGATCAAAAATGTTGGCAGTGGATCAGCACCAAATCACATTGTTCTTCTCTAATCTTTCTCTAGTTACCTAAAATCTTTTTCAAAATCCACCAACCTTTCATCAGCACCTTAGGACACCTTACGAAGCATGGATCTAAGGTCAAAGCAGAAGAAAGATGAGAAAAATGGGGTATCTTGGTGAGGCTGTGAGCAATGAACATGAGGGTAAGAGATTGCCTTGTGGTTTTGGAGATAAATGTTGGATCTTTGAAAGTTTGGGTTTAGTAGGAGGTCTTCTTGGATTTTTGGATGCTTGAGCTTGTTGCAGGCTTAGATCTAATTGAGTTAACTCACCATTTGATTGTATATATTGTGTGTTTGAATATAAAGTTATATTTAAGTATGAACTATAAGTAAAGTTATAAATTTTGATCCCATTGCTTTTGAAAGTAAATGATAGCTTGTTATTGTATAACATCGCTCCTATTACCTTCTATAACAAGTTACATGACCTTGACTTGATGTTTAAATGATTGTTTGGATCGTATGTTGAATTTGGAATGGTATATAGTGATAGCTGCTAAAAGTGCATTTTGACATCCTTTAACTTTAACTTGTATAAATGGAAGATTTATGATCTTAAAATGGTATAATTTGTTTGAGTTGTTCTCTACATATCTTTTAGTATATGGGGCAGCACGGAATTGGTTTGAAAAGTTATAAGATTTTAAAACAAAGTTGTGAAAGTTAGAAGCGAAAAGTTCTCTATGGATGTGCTATGAAAATGCCTTGTGTTCGGTAATTTTTAAAGTCAACTTTAAAAGTCATCCTATGAGCTTCTTTACATTCTTAATAAGTATTATAATTATGCTTATACTGGAAAAATATTTAAATTTAAATCATTCAATAAATTGTGAACCTAAATTGCAAAAAGTTATAGCGAGAAGAATGTCGTTATATGAGCACTTTGAAATATTATGTTTTGAGAATTTTTTGTAATTAATTTGAGAAACATCCTTAGATTTTTCTCTACATTTTTAATAATTATTATATTTGTACTTATTACAAGAAAAAAAAATCAAAGTTTAAAAGATTTAGAACTAGACAAATAAAGTGATTAAGTTATAGTAAAAGGTTACTAAATGAATACTTTAGTAAGTAGCTTGAATTCGAGACTTTCTATAAATAAATTGAAAGATACCTTAGAGATTTTTTTCCATGATTTTTAACCTAAATGTAGTACTTACTATAAAAATGTCAGTCTTAATTGATTAATTTATGTAATTAAAAGCTTGCATAGGCTTTCAACTATGGAAATTAGGTCTCAACAAGGATCCATTGAACCACGTCTAAACCTTTTACCCTACCCAATAAGAAAATGATAATTAAGTTAAGAAAAAGAGTTGAATTTGAGAGGTCTAGCTCTCTGAACATTGGAAGAGAAGAAAAGGATTGCATAATATAACCCAAGTAAATGGAGTTTAAACCCCATCCGTATTGCAGGAAAGCCAATCATTGCCTTAGCCTACAAACTAAGAACAGAAAGTTAAGCCAAAGGAAAGGGGATAACGTAAGGTTTGAAAAGAATCCATTTTCTCAAATTAGGCAGAGCATTCAATTTCAAGCATAAGGCACAATCTTTAAACTTGAATTCCAAAAATTTCGCTCTGAAATGGAGAAAAATAATTAAGTTAGAGTCTATATCAAGGAAATGAAAGCTAGAAGACGGCCACGGAATGCAAAGCGGCTATGAGAAGTATAAACATGGAAAAGAGAACCCTAATGTAAACGAACCAAAGGCTAAAATCGTCACTTCCCTTGTCATCCCTTAATAGAAAGTGTATTTTTGAACCAAGAGAAGGTTAAACTATTGGATTTATAACAGTGTTGTAAGAAAGGATGAAAAGTATAGAGAGGGATCATATTGTCATTATTATAATAATAGAGTTAGGGGCATGCCTTAATGGCAATTATGTAATTTTTTATGTATATCTAACTTACTATCAGTCTTGTTCGATACAAATAGGTTTTTTCTTTCTATTATATACTTGATATAATGTGTTATATTAATTAACTAATTAATATAATCAAAATTATATTTAATAGAAAAATCCATAAATGGTATGTTCTGTGATAGTAGCTACAAAGTGCTGTAAGTGAGTATTTTATCATAATGAAAACAAATATACCGTTCTAAACGTTCCTAGTCAAGATGCATCGAGGCTGGAAACTAATGTATCCGTTAAGACTAGAGTGCATAGCGCTCTCCAAATGTTGGACGGTGTATTACTCATGGCTGTTGGGGGCACTAAGGGATTACATACTGACAGTATGTAACAACTCACTTGACAGTTTTTTGTTGGTTAATATAAATAGGGTCAAAGAGAAAATATTGATACGACTGATTTACACAGCTTTCTCGACTTGAGAATATCGTGGATCTTCGATATGAAATCTTTGCTTTGATTATAGTCAAAGTATGGAATGACATTCCATTGAATGACTGTAGTTAGGTTGAGTAGAAGTATTGGAAGTGAAGCACAATTCAAGAAGGAATTCATCTCATCAGTTATACGGGATTAGTATCACGGTCAAGTTAAAGTCAAAATCTCTGGCCAAAACATTTTGGTTAATAATAATTATTTTTATTTGTTACCACAATGTTAGTGCCGAAGGTATACGTCTTGATGATCTGCATCAACAATTGGTGTTGAAAGAATGAAGGTGTCATGCTATCAAAGCAAGTGCTGAAAGCCAAGAAAACCACTGCGCGTCAACGAAAAGTTAATTGGCAACATCGCATGTCATCAGTAAAGTCGAAAAATAGGTTAACATCGAAGACATGCAATGTCGCATCACATTAATAGCATATACAATATCTCGTACCAGTTATAAAATTAAATGATTAGTGCCAGGAATCTTGTATAGCCGAATAATGCTGGATGGAATCCGTGCCGTATACAGTCAATACCATAAGTCATTAATGTTATAACGACATCGTCTATGTCGCATCTCACCGATGTCATATTCAATCAATGATGCTATTCAACTATGAAGAAAGAATGGATACCATAACTCATCAATATTGCTTTATGTTGACATCACTCATTATTGATAGTACCTATGTCCAATGCCGCATGATTAAATGATGCCGTAAGTATTTGATGCCGTAAGCTAACGATGTCATAGGGAGATTGATGCAGCAAATGAACAATGACACCAATGTGAGATGTTATGGCTATTCGATATTACGGGTTAACGACGACACAGGCTATTCAACACCTCAAGTTTATCAATGCTAAGAAATATCAATAACCACAAAAGCTCTCAAGGCAGATGACGCTACTTTATGACAATGTCGCTCCATATTGATGTTGCTCCTTGTCAATTCCGCTTTATATTAATGTCATTTCAAATTGAAAATTGGCTTCATTATTGGGCGAGGTTGAAGCTTTATTATGCACCCAGGAACATCGAAGGTAATCAATGGTCAAGGCCTAGCGCCTTGCGCCATTGACATTGCCAACAATCATGCATGACGAAGTCAATTTGCTATGCCACACTTCCACCCCTATAAATACAGACCTAGGGGTATGAAAGAAAGGGCGAATCATTCTTGTCTCATTTCTTACATTTTAAACTTTGTAATCCAAAATTGATTTGGAGTTTTTAGAACCGATTGTAACACTAGGACTTTTGCACATATGACCTTGTACATTCAACAATATCATAGTATATGAATAAAAAATACTTGAATTATGGTTTGCTTTCGAGTTCCAAAGCATTTGTGATTATTACATCATAAATAACTTCAAATTCTAGAAGCACTCATAACCTCAAGTTTGAAGGCTCTATTTTGAATTATTGACTTTTACATGGAATATGATATAACTTGAACCTTGATATTGAACAAGTGCAAGACTTTCAGGGGTTCAATATGGAGCATATGCCTTCTTAGCAACTTAGCCTAGGATTGCTTTAACCCAACCAAAATCCATTTCTTTACATCTTTGGGGTTAACCAGAAAATCATTAACATTTTGGCATTAGAAGGAGGGCCCAAACCTCCGACTCTGTTGAACTATCTCGCCTTGCATATGTAGAGCTTAGAGTACTTAACCCTGCCAATCATATCCTATTTCAAACTAACCCACCTTTGATCGCATCAAAAAAGCTTTGTTTAGTCATTCCAATTAAACATGTTGGAATCTTTGAACAAGGATCCTTCAAGCCTCGAATGACTAGGACAACCTACCAAATTACAAGTGATCCTTGGCTTCGTGAGGAATAAGTATTAAGACTTATGGCATTACAAGTAATAGAAGATTAAAAGAGATAAGTAGCTTCTTACAATCCAAAAAATAAAGCTTAAATCCATTTCATGTGGGGCCAACACCAACCTTCACCCTAGGAAGGCAGTATAAAAAGGATAGCATCTTCCTGAAAATGAGAAAGAAAATTCAACACAAAGCAGAGGGAACCATTTTTGAAAAAGAAATAGAAAATGACTTCGAACAGTTTACCAAAAAATGAAGTAGTGTGCTTGACCGATCTTATAAAAAGATGAAGCACAAGGCTCCCTAAAAAGGAAATTAGCATCGAAGATGAGGAAACCATCTCCAGTAATAAAAGATTTAAGTACCAACCATGAGAACTGTTTCCTAAAAGATCACGGCTATCTAAGAATTAATCCCTTACTACTTCTTATGAGAACATCTACCTCTTGACCAAGGATGAGCTTATCTATTAGCCCTTGCAAAACAGGTGACCAGAGAATGAAAGAAATCTCGGAGGATTATACCATTACAATCATCATTCTAATGGGAACGATATGAATCCGTATCCAAGCTTGGAAGGATAATCAACAGTTTCCTAGGGCAAGGAAAGCTCAATGAATTTGTAAGAAGGTGTTAAACAAGTCATTAATAAAAGAAGATTTTCTACATAAAAAAGTATCTACTGGATCAACCAAAAAAATAGTAAGACTTTCCTCAAATAAAGGAAAAAGCCTTTGTCCCCACCAAGATGGCCTAGTCCTGTGTAGCTAATGCCCCGCTATTACCCCACTATTACCCCGCAATATTTCATAGCGGATTTCTACCGCTACAATTTTTCCATATAACCCCAAAATATAGCCTTTTCGCTTTAATCCCCGCTACATCCCGTTATTCCCGCTATATTTTGCTATTTCCGCTATATCTTCTTTAATAAAATGAATTAAAAATTTGCATTTATACATTATAAAAATTATGAAACTAATTTATTTGATTTAATTTTTAATACATTTTCAGAAATGAAAATACTCTAATATTCTACTAAATTCAATTATGTTATATAACAGTTTTACGTTTATTTAAAGTATATTCGCACATGTTTTTTGTTTAAAATCATTTATGTATTAATTATAATTCAATTGAATGATAATATTTCATTTAATTACCATTTATATATTTGTTAAAACATTAAGTACGAGTTTTATATGCTATTTTAGAGCTATCCGCTATATCCCGCTATATCCTCACTTTATCCCTGCCATGACTTTTTGCACCTCCACCGCTTTGAATCCGCCGAGCGCTTTAACTGCATAGGCCTAGTCAAAGCACCTCCTAGAGGGAGGTCAGAGTAAGCCTTTGGTCCCATTTGAAAAGGCCTGGACAAAGCATCTACAAGACTTCGATCCCTGCTGTAACGACCCAGAATTTTTATTAATTAAAATTTGAATATTTAATTAATTTTAAATATTAATAAGTGAAATTTATAAGTCAAATAAATTTTTATTTGAATTATTGAATTTAATTGGATAATTAAATCGATAATTTAATACGTTAAATTATGGAAATAATTGAAAATTGAGTTAAATATGATTGAAAATGATTTGTAAAATTTTATTTTATCATATGGGAGTTAGAACAATATTTTAGAACTTTTAAAATCGAATTAAAAGTTAATTTGTGAAAATTGAATATTTTAATAATTAAATCGACTAGTGAAAATAGTCAATTTTTGAACAGTCACGGAATTGAACGAAACCAGTTCCATTAGATCCGTAATAGTTAGTTATTACCGGATTTCAAATTTCGTGTCAATCGGAGCTATCGTTTGATCGTGGCAGCTCGAAAACGCATCGAATTATTTTTAATTTAAATTTGACGAGTGAAAATAGCCATTTTTCAAAAAGACTCGGATTTCGACGAAACCAGTTTCATCGGATCCGTAATGTGATATTATTGTAAGGTTTCAAATTTCAAGTCAATTGGATTTACCATTTGTCCTGTACAAATTAAAACGCCTAGAAATCGACTTAAATCGGTTTAATTCAAATTGAGCGTTTACAGCCATAACTCGCACATACTTCCGAATTAGCTTCCGAAACCTATTCCATTGTGTCCGGAACGCGGGATAAACCCTAGGTACGTCAGTTTCGGCGCGTAAATCGGAGTTCGGAATTTCCGGGATGAATAGTGTTTCGTCGGTTCCTTATAAATAGCCCACTATCTCAAAAAAAATAAAAAATAAAAAAGATAAAAACCCTAATTTCTAACCCTAGCCGCCAACCCCATGTTCTATGGCCAGAAATGATCTTCCTTTTCCTCCTCAATCACTCTCAATCCGTAGAGAATTAGCCAAAGTGTTCAACAGCAAAGTTGGAGAGCACGACGAGAGCTTTCGATCCATACGGTTGAGATCGTGTTTGGAGTTGCGTGGAGGGAGCAAATGGGGGCCGAACCTGCAGATTTTTGCACGCATTCCAAGGCTCTACGGGTGGCCGAGCTTCAAGCCATGGGTGGTGGAGGTAGCTCTCGCGAAGAGCTTCGATTTGCAAGTGGTTTGATCGAATTTCGTCGAGAAATGAGGGTGTATTATCAAACCCTAGTTGGCTAAGGATGGGTTCTTATGAACGGCTATAACCTGAAGCTTGAACGTGAAAGGAGGAAGATGATGGGGACGGTCCAGATGTGGAGTTGTGTGATCTAAGGGCTGAGAATGGTTGTGGTTTGAAATTAGTTAAATTATGTTGAAATTGTTATATAAAATACGTGTAAACTTCAATAATTCATAACTTTTTCATACGAGGTCGAAAACGCGCGAAACTAGTTGCGTTGGAATCGTATGGACGAGCACTACGCGATGGAGTTGGTTTGGAGTCGTTTGGAGTTAGTGAGAATTTTGGGTAAAATTAAACGTCCGTTTAATTTTATTCGAAATAAATCGCTAAAACGGAATTTAAAACCAAGGTGAGAATTTCTCACTCAATCGAATCAGTTTCGATTTTATTTTAAATAGTTAGATTTAAAATATTTGAATGCATGTTTGAATGTTGATTGATATCTATTGATTGTTAAAATAGACATTATACGCCGTTAGTAAACGGATGTTATTTATTAAAAACATATACCGCGAATATTTCATAAACAGTGAAATTGGTATTATATATAATATCAATATATATATATATTGGCATATGTATATATTGCAGTTGTTGATTCCCCGCATTTTTTAGCGGATGAGACCCTATTACGCCGTTATTAAGCGGATAATATTTAATAAGAACATATACCGCGATAATTTCGTACTGGAGCGAAATTGGTATTGTGCTAATGTTTGTGAATGCAGGAAAACAGGTTGGAGGGATCCAACTGGATTCCTCAACAGTTTTTATTTGATTTCAGATATTTTGATATTTGATGGATTTTCATATTGATATATGATATCGTTGTGGTCGTGATTGACTATTTGGTGTGTAGCATCATTGGACCAAGTTTTGGAATTTTAAAATGATTTATAAAGTGATTTTTGAAAAATATATTATATTTTTGGAATTGATTCATTTTAAATAAATAAACGTTATAATTTTTAAAGTTATAAAAATTATGATTTTTGAGAAATATAGTTAAAAACTGATTTTTGAGAATACGATGCTATTGATTTTATAAAATAGTTTAATCGGGATTTTAGAATTATTGTGAAAAGTTTAAATATAGGATTTATGAAATTTAATTATTTTATGAATCAAAATGATGAAATTATAAAGGAATTTAAAGACGTTTTAAAGAATAATATAATTTGATTTATATTAAGAGATTTATAAATGGATATTTATAAATTGAAAATATGGACATTATAAAACGAGTTTTTATAAGTGTTTGAATGAAGTGAAAATGAATTTCATAACTTGAATGAAATTTATAGAATTATAAACTGTGAAGTTATAAATGAAATTTTTAAACAGTAGGTTTATAAAATTTGTGAAATTATTAAAAGAATGGTTTTGGATAAATAATTGAATCTTATAAGTTATAAGATTTATGATTATGAAGTTCAAAGGAACGATTTTTGTGAACGAATAAATTATAAGCATTTAACTTATAATATGAACTTTTAGTTTATAATTAAGTTATAAACTGGAATAGGTTAATAAAAGAATTTATAAAAAGGAAGTTTTTATAAATAAATAGAAATGGAATTTATAAACGTTGTTTTATAAATTCGCAAATGACTTATTTTGATAAGTAAATTGTTGAAACCTATAAATGGAGTTATATTCACATTTTTGAATAGTGAATAATCTTTTGAAATAAAGTGTATAGAAAGGATGAAATTTGTTAATAAAGTATATTCACGTTTTTGAATAGTGAATAACGTGTTAAAGAAAATGTTTTGAATGTGGTGTTTTAAACAGAATTAAAACGATCTAAGGATGTTTTAAATGTGTTATGATTCGAAACCATAGATTTCAACATTTATTGTTGAAATAGACGTTTTCGAGAAATTAAAGGAAATGGTGGACTATAACACTGTTGTTATAGTAAATGATTTCCGAAAGGAAATGTTTTTGTATAGTATTGGGATTTTATATATCTATTTTAATTTCGAATCCCTATACTAGTGACTTTGGGTTGTCGTAACGATGTTTTACGTAACATTCGTTTTGGCCCAAATAAAAATGTTAAGAGAATGATTTCCTTAAAGAATGAAATATATACTTAATTTCGATTAGAGTATATTAAATATTTTCTAAGTATTGAAAATAAATAAAATTCGTGAATTACTTATTTAATAAGTATGGAAATGTTTTCCAATATAAAGTGAATAATTTGAGAATTTATCTTTTTGAAGATAAATCGAAAAGGAATATTGAAATGAATAATTGAAATCGAATATTCATAGATATTTTGGATTGTAAATTCTCTATTGAATTTATAAATGAAATTGGAAAATGGGTTTAAAAATAAATGTTGATTTATTTTTGAAGTATTGAAATTATATATCTAGTGAAGATATTTTTGGAAAATAAATAATTTGGAAAATTATTTGGAATCTGGTGATGTGTGCATATCCAGTGATAGTTCAATAACCGACTATCAATATTTCCCTTTGAATGGGTATTTGATGTGATTTGATTTAATTTGAATGCCACACTTATTTTTGAATAAGCGCTCACTATTCGGGTTAACCGGGAAAGGACCATGGGGTCGTATAACCCATTCCGAATATGTGATACGTCGATGTGAATTGCATTTGAAGATCGGTGTTGAAGACCCGGTATTTGCGAGAGCGATAGGATGACCTGTCGATTTACTCTGCACCGAGTAGCTACGGTATAGAGTTCTCCATATGTGATGGTGAATCCGATCAGGATTGTGAATATCCGGATTGCAAGGACTTCTTTGTAAGTGCCTTCGGTTTTGTTCAAGCCCGGAACAGACTTGTATGGATAGTATGTCTGACATTACAAGTTGAGACATAAAGCCGATTTCTTTCAAATATATTTCTGTTGGTGGCGAAGAATTTATTCTTTTAGCTTAACACCCTTCTCTGAGACGTACGAGCTCAGAGGTTATATAGTTGAAGTTATCAGCGATATATTCCCAATTTGGTAATGTGATATGCTGAGTGATGCTGAAATGATCATTGTGTTGATTATTGTGATAGGATCGTTTATTTGATCGTCTATCTTAGTGATCATTGTGTTGATCATTTGTTGACCCAAAGCATGGCTTTTGTATAAAGTATGTTTTTGTGGACGTGACTTCGTCGAACCTCACACCCCGAAAATGGTCAAAACAGGAAAGATGCGGCAAGGTTATGAGGGGTAGCACCCTTTAGGGTATGTACATTTCCTTCTGGATAGAGGTGGTATCATGGTATGGAGCCCAGATATTTAACCTATGTGGTTACTACGAATTTATTACTTTGTGGTTGTTGGTTTTCGGGATCCCGTGAGAAAGGTCGTTTACGATCGGGGAATGGCGTGCTCGTGTCAGTAGTTACCCAGTTAGGGGTAACCCGGCCTTGTGTTGGCAGAGTTCCGGTTTGGTTCTCGGGGATGTCTTTCCAGAGGCATTCTCATGTGGCAATGGGAAGTTCCTTGGCCTGATCATTTGTTGGAAATCCAATTCCCAATACGAAACTTGTACGGTATTAGTTGTAGAACCTGCTATTCACTTATGGTGGTCACCACTGTTTGGATGGTAGCTATAGTAGGCATACGATAATGGTCGTATGTTGGCTAAGATTTATATTCTACTTTCGAAATGAATTTTCCACTACACTATGCACTAGTAATAATATCAAATGTTATTTTAAATGCGTATCAAGCATCTTTGACTATCATAAGGAGAAATCTCCTCCGATTCTGCGTTTGCATTGTGTGTGTGTGCGGGAGGCCTTATGGTAGTCTCATTTTTAAAAGCATTGCGAATTGAATTTAAAAATATTCCTCTATTTTGATTTTTAAAGATAAATAAACTGTTTTGAGTTCTCACACCAGTCACATGACTGACTTGGAGTTTATTGTTTTCCTTCCTAAACTCTGGGTGCCCACCAATTTCCACACGGGCAGTCAAGAGTAAGGTTTATCAGGATATTCTGGATATTCTGGAATTGCTGGAGGCAAGCTGGATGGCATGGCGTATTACTTATATAGTATTTCTTTTTCCGCTGCACTATTTGTTGTTGTTGTACACTCTGATGATATGATGTAATGTAATGTGATGTAATGTAATAACTGATATAGTTCTTTGTTTAAAGATTATTCATTTATTATTATATGTTGTTCCGCTGCGAATTGTGAGATTCTGATGTTGTTCTGTTGTTTTCTGTTCCGTTGTTTTCTGTTCCGTCCTATTTTCTCTATTTTCTTTTTCCTCTATTCTCTTTTTCTTCTATTTCTTCTATTTTAAAATATTTTGTTTTCTTTCCGTTCTATCTTCTTCTCTTCTTTCTTTTCTTCCTTTTCTTTTCTTAAATTTTTCTTAAAACCCCTAAGGGTTCGTATTTTCGTTCATCTTGAATTAAACAAAGGAGATTAGTGTCTATTCAAGGAGTACGGACTTACGGGTCTTTACACCTGCCTACATGGCCAGGTCAGAGAAAAAGCACTTATTTGCGCCATTCGTGGCTTGTCGAAGGCACCTCCTAGAGGGTGGTCAGAGTAAGCCTTTGGTCTCATCTCAAAAGGCTTGACCAAAGCATTTGCAAGCCTTCAGCCCATGTTTATGCGGCCTGGCTGGAGCGCCTCCCAGAGGGAGGACAGAGTAAGCCTTTGGCCCAACCAAAGCACCAGACCACCATCAGTACTACCAGTAAGGCCTTACTAAAGAGCCTCCTATAGAGGGAGGTCAGATAAGTCTTTGGTTATGCTTAAGATAGCTACCCAAAGCATCAGAAAAGCCTTTTGTACTGTCTCTAAGACCTTACTAAAGTGCCTCCTAGATGGGGTCCAATAAGTCTACGGTTTGGCTTAAGAAAGCTAACCAAACGCACTAGACAAAATACTTAAATCATCACCTAAGAAGGTAACAAACGACAATCGAGTTAATCACACTCTATCTAAAAGAATGGATCAAAAATCAATCTTCTAGAGGAAGATAAATCGAATTCAAACCCAAGTCGATCCAAAAGAAGGACCATGGCTATCTTCTAGTGGAAGATCTACCAAATATAAGCCATATGCACTTCCAAACAAAATCTATCAATTAATCTTCCAGAGGAAGATTTGTCAAAATGAGCCATTTACTCTCCATAGCCGAAGCAATATCCATATACCGGATAATTTGTTGGTCATTTATTGTTATCGCCGGATGGATTTTATGGTCTTCTATTATTATTTTCAAATGGATTTTTTTGGTTTTCCATATTAATTACCATATGGGTTTCGTGGTCTTCCTTTATTATTGCCAGGTGGGTTTTCAGGTCTTCTACCGCCAAATGGTTTTCTGGTCCTTTATTCACACTATAACCAGAATGGTTCTCTGGACTTCTATTCAAATTATTATTAGAAGGATTTTCTAACGATTGAGCTTTATTAAATTAGCTTATGATATTTTAAAATTTAGATTGAAATAAAGTTTCTTATCAAATGGGAATCTCCGTTACTAAACAAGCTATTAGAATCTATGAAGAGGCAAATTCTTACAGTATGGTCTAAACAAGCTATTAGAGTCTATGAAGAGGCAAATTCTTACAGTATGGTCACAACTTATGGTCTTTATACTAACTGAAATTTTGAATGTTCAAGGCTCAAAATACAGAAAGGCAAGATATTAATTGTTAAGCAATTTCAAATAAGAACCAGTGTTCGATTCAAAGCAATTCTTTATTAAGGAACAAGGCTCGTGCCATCCTATCTAAATCTTCTGCAACCGCCAAAGAATTGGTAATGTGGTGAATAACCACATCAAAAAGCTCTTTAATTTCCTTCTTTTTTTTCCAAATAGCGTCCTCATCGTCAACTAAGTGAATTTGAGTTTTCATGGCATGTTAGTTAGTCTTATTAGCTCCTCTTAAGAGTTGAACTATACCCTTTAATACTCTAATCTCTTGCTCTAGAGCATGTTTCTCGAGCTTAAGTTTTTCAGCTTGACCTTCATAATCATCAAGATGTTGAGAGACTTTTTCATCCAATTTCTTGTTGAAAAATTATGTGCATTCAAACTTGACTCATCTGCTGCATTTGGAAGTTTCTTTATTGCTTAAACATGGAGATGAGTTTAACTAAGTAATAAATTCTTTGATGGCTAAGGATTGAGATCTTTTCGTTCCTTCAGGAATAGAGGTAAGAAGGCTAGAATCGCCTCCATTCGCAATAAGTTCCAAGGATTGGCAGGATACTAGACTCTTCATTAAGCCTGCTTGAAGGTCATTTTTTTACTGATGTAATCTAGCCATTTATGTATAAACCTCCATTGAGGGCCTAGATCCAAAGGTCGAGTCTATCTTTTCTTTCAATTCCTGAAACTCTTTATTCTTCTCGTTCATTTGATTCTCCAAACCGAAGGTCATTTCTTTATAGTTGCTAAACGTTGATTTTAATTTATAATATTTCATATGCCACTCTTGTGCATTTGGGTTATTCGGGAACCATAAAAGCTGAAGGGTCTTTGGAAGACCGCGTGTTCTCAATATCAGCCATTAATTTATATTTAATATCATGCAATCGAGTAAAAACATCTGTGGGATCAGATGCAAGCTTTAACCGACTTTCCTGTTTTGAAATAAATAAAGCGAAAATTAACATATGGAAAGTAATCTCTTTTATTTATAACAGAAAAGAACTACAAATGATAAGGAGATTCAAATTGTATTACAATTCCATTTTTTGAACATTCAACTAACTCTTAAAGTTATGAAATGGCAGTTCCAGCCTTTTCAGATGACCTAGTAGATAGCGTTAGAATAGAACTGAAAGAAGCTTTGATTCCTTCTGAAATATTGACAGGAGGGAATTGATGGTAGTTCCATTTCTTGGCAGGGAGCCAGCATGATTAATTTGGCATGATAAGTTTGAATATCACTAAGTAGTTTACCCTTCTCATCGCCCAAGAAATCAAAACAAAAATGAGAAAATTACATGTTAATTTCTTGTAGATCTCTGAAAAACAATGTTTTGCAAACTAAGAATTTCTAAGAGTTAAAGATATTTCTTTAAAATCCACCTTTAACATGACAAATTTACTAAAGAGGTCCAGGGAATAGGGCTATTGGAGATTTCCTTAATTTGTACAATATGTTAAAATTAGACTAATAATAGAGAAGCAAAAAAGATAAAATTTATAAGCTACTTAAATTACATGCATTATACATTATTCGGGGAAGCTTTTTCTTGATCGTCTCCTTTATCTTTATTTTTGGAAGAGCTATTTGTTTTATAGGAGTTGTCGGAGCTTGTTCTAGAGGTCCGTTCTCGTCAAAAAGTTTAGAATGTTTCGAAGGAAGAGAAGGCGCTGGAGTTGGCCAATCTTCAGAAGGCGGTGTAGGGCCATGAACCCTTTGAAGAACCTCTTTGAGAACCGATAATACAGTTGAAAGTGATGTTTTAACTGTGACTAGGCATGTGGCAAAAGATGTTTCAAAGCTGTCAATACGCTTAGCCAAAACATTTTGATTTCGAGATTAGATATGCTAATTTTGAAGAGTGAGATCTCGAATACTTTCATTTGGATTCGTCTCTATTCGAGTCTCCAAAATCTCATCGTGGCACGTATTATCAAATGGTTGAGGAGGAGGAGTAGTCTCGCGATGTTGTTCCACCTCTTGTGATGGTTCATGGTATGGTTAAGGTGGAGGCCCAGCTTGTCTGGCTTGGCGACGTTTGCATCCACTCATCAAATGACATATACTCCGGAGGGTTTTTCGGTAGGTGCATTTGTGAGAAAAATTTCATGGAATCATATTTTGGAGTAATTTCTTCAAAAGTAGATAAATAGGAGGGGATGTTGTGAGCACGTAGAAGTCTCGTGATGTGTGTGGGGTAGATAATTGATGGGCATGATCAAGTCCAAAAAAGATTAAGCTTGTCAAATATAAATTTACCTCAATTTACCCTTATTCCGTTGAATAGAGCATATAAGGCCTTGTGTTCTAATTTTGTTATCTGCTCATGACTTCCAAGACGAGGAATGATAGTATTGATGATCATTCGTGTAAGAAGTCTCACCTTAGGCCGTAGATATTTGGAAGCGAATTTAGGCATTTCATCCTCCCATGTGATGTGTTATATTGTTCCTTGTTTTGAAACGCATATTGGGAATATTATATAAATCTTCGCCCGAGTCAGAACATCCGAGAGTTCTGCCTATGATTCTTGGGGTTAACCTTATTATGTTGCCATAAATGCTACACCATAGCCAATTATCTTCGTTTTCAGTGTTCCAAACCGCTATGCCATCCAAATTAGCGTAGAAGAGAAATATAGCCAACTGATCAATTTGGATGTTATTGGGATTGAAAGATATCAAGGTTTCTAAATCGACATTCTCACACTTTCTTCTAAATCATACATTGGGAACTTGAGTAAGTTATAAAATGGACCTGTGTGGAGTTTCTTCTTCTGAATATCCTCATATCTCTTTGAGTGAATGTGGTGCTTGATTCATCCATCGTTCGATTTGATTATCTGAGAAGATTTGAGAATTTGAGGAAGTTGCTTGGTCTTGTTTTCTCTTAGAGATTTTATGATTTTTTTGTTTTAGGAGCCATCAAATTTGATTATATTTGGAAGAGAAAGAGTTTTGAGAAGCAAAAAATCGAGATTGGTTTAGAAATAAAATGAAACGAAGTGAGAAAACTAGGAAAAAATAGATGTTATCTCGGCATATACGAGTGTCGATTGAATTTCAGACGTTTGGAAGGTAATTCAGATGTCTAATTTAACCTAATTTTATGATAGTAAATAGAATAAGACGTCTGCTTTGTTATGGCAGAAGTCTAGATTTGGTCGATTTGAAAAAATTAATAGTCAGAGAGATTTTTCAGACGTCTGTGTGTATTATCAAACGTCTAGAATAGATCGAATTTTCATTTCTGAATGATAGACAATTTTCTCAAATATCTGGTATAAATAGTAGACATCTGAATTTTTATAATTTGGTGATAGAGACTTTATTCAGACATCTGGTTCATAGTTCAGACGTCTGAAAAGTCCGATTTCTATTTTTTAGCAGTAGAGACAATTTTCAGACGTCTGGAAGGTTTTATCAGACGTCTAACATATGAACGATGGTGTAAAATTTGTGTGATATCAGAGTGTCAGACGTCTGAGGGCGATGTCTAGACGTCTGAAATGTCCATTTTTTCTAAAATTAGCCTAAATTTGAAGGGTGTTGCTTATTTTCGACCTTTTAAAAAAATATAATATCATATTTGTGAAACAGAATTACAAATATACGTAGATACAAATACAATGAAAATAATTTAATATATTTAGATGGCAATGGAGTTTTGCGATCTTCAGACTTGTCATCCCTCCATGTCTTGAGTGCATACCATATATTTCCAGGTTCATGGGTTCTCGGGGAACCAGAGAGATCGCCTTGTTGAAGGATCCAAAGGCGCACGATACGAGGATGAGGGATCCAAAGGACCGCAAGGAATCAGAAGTGGTTCATGCACATCCTTCTTCCGTGAATCACAAAATTTTATCGCTACTTGCTCCAAAAAACTAAGTCGTCACGCTGTGACTTTTTTGTTCAAAATATAATTCTCGTTATAGGTCTATTTGTTGCTTTTGATAGTGATGTATCTCATAAACTTTCTCCTTGGTGTTAGGAGAAACAAATAGAGCTCGTTTGGACTTCTTGTTATCGGGAGTGAATCCCATGTGACAGGAGGACCACTTATATGTCGGTTCCTGATTTGGCGTAGGGATAGGAAGGCATTGAGGTGTATCCGTTGAGAAGGACAGATGAGAATCTTCAGAAGATGTGATTATATTTTCTATTGTAAAAATATGAAATTTATATATTCTTTACTTCTTGTTATGTAAAAATTTATATATAATTTAAAAAATTATTTATAGGTAATTTCAGAAAATAACCACCTAAAAAATTTAAGGTGAAGGAGTTATTAATTTTAATTTGTGGATAAAAACACTTTTGGCTAAACATAGAATGAATGAAGATGTGGTATTAGTTCAGAAGATCATTAAGAGAGCATATTCCTAAATCGCGTCGCAATTTAACAAACGTTTGTTCGTTTAGTGGTTTTTTGAAAATATCTGCTATTTGATTTTCCATATTTACGTATTCTAATGTAATAATTCCTTTTTCTATATTGTCACATAAAAAATTATATCGTATATCTACATGTTTGGTACATAAGTGATTTACAGGGTTTTTTGATAGATTTATTGCACTCGTGGTATCGTAGTATATTGGTGATTTATTGATAACTTTGCCAAAATCCGTAAGTATTTGTTGCATGTATATCACTTGTGCACATGCTAGGGCTGTTGAAATATATTCGGCTTCGCAAGTAGATAAGGAGATATAATTTTTCTTTTTGCTAAACCATGAGACTAATGATTGTCCGATAAAGTGACATGTTCCACTAGTACTCTTTCGATCTTTTTTACATCCATCGAAATCCACATCACTATATGAAACTAGTTCAAACGATGATCTCTTAGGGTAAAACAAACTGTAATCTCTAGTACTAGATAGATATCGTAAGATACGTTTAACGGCTCTTATGGCTCTTTGGTGAGATTCTTTTGGTTTTGCTTGAAATCGGGCACAAAGACATACACTCATCATAATGTCGGGTCGACTAGCCGTCAAATAGAGTAAGGAGCCAATCATACTCCGGTATAATTTTTCATTGAAATCTTTTCCGTTATCATCTTTTTCTAAGTGAACACTAGTACTCATCAGTATTGGTCTGCTTGAAGTTTTATAAATTTCAAAACGACATAATAGATCATTACAATATTTTTCCTAATGAACAAAAATACCATTTTCAAGTTGTTTTATTTGTAAACCTAAGAAGAAATTTAATTCTCCCATGTGAGACATTTTAAATTCATTTTTCATAATATTTAAAAATTGATTATAAAGATTTTCATTAGTTGAACAAAAAATAATATCATCTACGTAAATTTGTACAACTAAAATATCGTTATTTTCTCGTTTAATAAATAAAGTTGTATCGATTTAACCTATTCGAAAGCCAGATGTAATTAAATAATTTTTAAGACGTTCATACCAGGCACCGGGGCTTGTTTTAAACCATATAAGGCTTTTTGTAATTTAAAAACATGGTCGGGATATTTTTCATGAGCAAACAATGGAGGTTGTTCAACATAAACGTTTTCTTTAATAAAACCATTTAAAAAAGCACTTTTGACATCCTTTTGAAATAGTTTAAAGTTGTGATGATTTGCAAAAGCGACTAATGTACGTATGGCCTCTAGTCTCGCTATGGGAGCAAAGGTTTCGTCATAGTCGATACCTTCTTCTTGATTATAAACTTGAGCAACTAAACATGCTTTATTTCTAACAGTATTTCCGTTTTCATCTGCTTTGTTTTAAATACCCATTTTTTTCCTATAACCGATTGATTTTTTGGTCTTTGTACTAATTCCCAAACATTATTACGTTCAAATTGATTTAATTCGTTTGTAGCTTCTTTATAATTTTTCGTTCAAAATTTGGCACAAATGCTATATCACTTATTTGATTAAGTTGATTTCTAGTTACTCTAGAATTGAGATCTCCAATGATATTATCTTTTGGATGATCCTTAAGAATTCTAGGAGATGATAATAAAGTATTATTTGTCTCATTATTAAAAGAATTTTTTGTACTTGTTATTGGAATTATTTCTTCATCGTCATTAATATGATGGTTAATAAGATTTTCATCGAACGAAACATGCAAACTTTCTTCAATAATGTTATTCTGTCTATTAAAAATTCTATAAGCTTTGCTGCAATCCGAATATCCAACAAAGATTCCTTCATTGGCCTTCGGGTCAAATTTTACTAAATTACCTTTTGTATTTAATATAAAATATTTAGATCCAAAGTTTTAAAGTATGATACTTTAGGTTTTCTTCCAAAAAATATTTCAAAACAAGTTTGTTTAGTCATAGGTCGTATGGTTACTCGATTCAAAACACAACAAGCTGTGGTAATAGCTTCAGCCCAAAAATATTTTGGTAGACCACTACTATTTAATAGTGTTCGTCCACATTCTTGCAAAGTATGATTTTTTCTTTCTACTACACCAATCTGTTGAGGTGTGCGGGGAAAAGAAAAATGATGACTTATACCTTGCAAAAATTAGTAAATTGGTCATTTTCGAATTCTCCACCGTAATCACTTCGAATATTTTTAATTTTTAAATGCATTTGTGTTTTAATTCTTTTAGAAAAAATTTTAAACATACCAAAGATGTCACTTTTATGTTTTAAAAATAAAGTCCATGTATATCTTTAAAAATCATCAACTATTATGAAAAAATATTTGTTGTGATTTATAGGTCGTACTTGAGTTGGACTAAATAAATCTAAATGTAGTAATTCTAATGGTTGTTTTGTAGAAATATTATTTTTAGATTTAAACGAGCTTTTCTTTAGTTTTCCAGTTTGACAATCGTCACATAAATTTTCTACTTTGTTATTTATTTTAGGTAAACCTCTAACTAGCACATATTTTGCTAATTTATTAATATATTTAAAATTAGTATGATAAAATCATTTATGCCACAACCATGGATCGTCATGTTTGGCGGTTAAACACAAATTTTAATTTCGATTTATATTCATGTTTAAAACATAAATATTTCTGTTTATAAAACCTTCAAACATGAGTTGTTTGTTATTGTCGAAAACATTACATCTCTCTTTTTGGAAATTGATTTGAAAACCTTTATCGCATAATTGACAAATACTAAGTAGGTCGTGTTTTATATTTTCTACTAACAAAACATTTGTAATAATATGAGGGCTAGAAATACCAAAGTTGATGACTTCTCCAATATCCATGACATATCCTTTTGAGTTATCTCCAAAAGTTACCATTCCATCATCGATGTATGTTATATTTTGATAACATTTTTGAATTTTCGATCATATGCTTGGAGCATCCACTATCAAGTATCCATTTCTCCTTTTTTTTATTTTGGGTACCTGCAAAATAAAAGATGATTTAATTGGTACCCATATACTTTGTTAGGGTCCTAGATGTTAGGAGAAGTGGTAGCATACCCAAGAAGGTTTCGTACCTTTATTAATATAATTTTTATTACAGACTACATTTTCTAAAAAATTATTAATATGTTTTTGTTTAATCAAATTATAATTCGTCTTAGGAATCCAAATTTCTATATTTTTGGTATTCGTATTAGACTCAGGTGAACTTTTAGTCTTTTTAAAAATACAACTATATTTCTTAATATCATTCCCTCTTTGCTTAGGAATATTTTTAAATCTTATTCCATTTCTATTACCTGATCGTTTTGAAGTTTTGATAAGATTTTCCAAATCTAGTTTTCCTTTATTAAATTTTGAAACTTTATTTGCACTTTTATCTAATTTTTCTTTTAATTCTAAATTTTCAATTTTCAACATTTTAATATTACTCTTCAAGTTGACATTTTCTTTTAACAAGTCATCCTTTTCTAATTTACCTTTATCAAAATTAATAGCAATAGTCTCATTTTCAACCAAACTATCATTAATTATTTTGAGATAATTCTAGTTCCTCTTCTAAAATAATTTTTTCACCTTTTAACATTCCTACTTCAAGTTCTAATCTATTTATTTTGGCTATATGTTCCTTATTAAATTTTTTAATTTGTCTAAATTTATCATCTAATTCCATGCTAAGTTCTAATAATTCATCATAACTATGTTCGGGACATACCTCATCAGTTTGTGCCATAAAGCACACGTTAGCTTGTTCTCCGTCACTATCGCTATCACTGTCTGACGATGATGAAGAATCCGAGTCATCCCATGTTACTTTGAAAGCTTTCTTCTTTTTGATTTTTTCAAATTTATTCTTCTTTTTATCATTATTGAGCTTTGGACAGCCTTTCTTCATATGTCCAAATTGGTCACATTCATAGCATTTGATTGTTGTTTGATTTGTTGAGCTTGATTTTCCACCTTTCTGAAATTTAGTCATTTTCCTAAACTTCTTAAATTTGTTGTAGTTTTTGGCGATAAATACAATTTTTGCTTCGTCTAAGTAAGAGGCTTCATTTCTTGCTGGGAATGCTATGTTCTTCTTTTATGAATTTTGTTCTTTTCGTGCCTATAAATTAGCTTCATAGGACATTAAATTTCCTATCAATTCTTCAACTAAGATTGCAGAGAGATTATTAGCTTCTTCAATCGCTATTACTTTTCTTTCCCACTCTGGAGTTAAAGAATTGAGTATTCTAGATACTAAATCAAAATTTGTGAATTTGACTCCAAGTGCCATCAACTCATGTTGAATGGTTTGAAATCTAGATTACATGTCTACTAGATTCATTTTGTTTCATTTTAAATGATGAAAATTGATTTTGTAAAATTGAAATCTTAGTTTGTTTAACTTTGTTTATGCCTTCGTGTGCAACTTGTAAGGTACGCCAAATGTCAAATGCAGTGTTACATAACATGACACATGAAAATTCGTTCTTGTCTAGAGAACGAAATAGAATATTCATAGCTTTGGCATTATTTGAAGCTGCGGTTTTTAGTGCATCAGTCCATGTGTTCATAGCAGTGTCAGGTACTTCATATTTATTTGGAGTGGTTAACCAAATTACTAATCCATTAGCTTCCATGAAAATTCTCATACGTGTTGACCAATATGCATAGTTAAAACCATTAAAAAGTGGGGGTCGTGCTGTGGATTGACCTTCTTAAAAAATACTTTCCATATTATAGTGATTCAAAAACGCGTTACTGTATTTTGATATAACCTTGCTCTAATACCAATTGTAAGTCTGTAGGGTGGATCGTGTAGTGTATATGCAAGTTTATGTGACAAAATATATGATGCAACTAAATAAGTAAAAATCTAGGTAAATACAGAATAAGCACACTAGGATTTTATATTGGTTCGGACCTCCCGTCCTACGCCCAGTCCCGAAGCTCCCCTTCAGAATTCGACTATGAAATACCCTCGCTTCGACCGGAGGAATAGGCTTGGTTACAATAAATTATTCTTGTAAAATATGTGTTCTATAACACAGATATTGACTTATAAGTACAAATGCTTCCACTATATATCTAGAGAGTATTGTCTGTGAAGAACTGAATATATGGAAGAGTGAGATACAACTATAGATTGCTAGAGATCAAGAACATAACAGAGTATGTAAGTAAAGAGCGCAAGTAAGTAAGGTGAGAGTTCGATATATATAGTTGTAGAGAGGTTCCTTGAGTAGCTGCATTCATTAACAAGTGCTCTACAGTTGTTTCTGTTGATGACGAAGAGTTGCTGCGAAGAGAAGCGAATATGTCTTTCAAATGTGGCAGTTGAATTTTGAATTTAAATCCCGAGTTCGAAATCATACGTTTGGTATTTATATTAGACGTCTGACACTATATATTTTTTGTATTTGGTAGACTTTCAGACGTCTGCGTGCATCTACCAGACGTCTGATTCTATCTGTTTTGGTATTCTAGAGGACTTTTCCAGATGTTTGGCTTGTGCACCCAGACGTCTGAAAAATGTGCATGTTTGTTTTGTGCATCTTTCTTGTTGCCTCTTTGATCCTATCAACTTGTAGTCTCTTATAATGTTCTTCGAGCCTTGTCCTTGTCTTTCTGGTGATGTTGCTCTAGCAGGTACCTGTATATGGAAATATATACGCATATTCTATTTCCATTGTATAGTTGTTGTCATCGAAACCATAGATTTGATTTCCAAACAGTATACATTCAATACTATAAGCTATTAGTATTATTACTGGATGGTTTATGTCACATCTCACTGATGCCATATCCAACCAATGCCGATATTCACTATAAGGAAAGAATGGACATCGCAACTCATCAATATCGCTCTTTGTCCATGTCACTCAACATTCATATCACCTATGGCCGATGCTGCAGGATTAAATGACATCGTATGTATTTGATGCCATAAGCTAACAATGTCATAGGGATATTGATGCCGCAAATGAACAATGCCGCCAATGTTTGATGTTGCGGCTATCTTATGCCATAGGTTAATGATGGTGTAGGCTATTCAATGCCGCAAATTTATCGATGCCAAGAATTATCAATACCTATAGATGCTATCATGACCGATGACACTACTTCATGACAATGCCACTCAATATTAATGTTCCTCTATGTCAACTCCGCTTCATACTAATGTCACTTTAAATTGATGAATGCCTTCATTATTGGGATGAGGCTGAAGCTCTATTATACACTCAGGAACGTTGAAGGTCATCATTGGTCAAGGCCTGGTGCCTCATGCCATTGAAATTGTCAACGATCATTCATCCCGAAGTCAAGCAGCTATGCCACACTTCCACCCTTATAAATACAGACCTATGGGTATACGAGAGTGGGTGAATCATTCTTGTCTAATTTCTTACATTTTAAACTTTATGAACCTAAATTGATTTGGAGATTTTAGAACCAATTGTAACACTCGAATTTTTTCACATAAGACCTTGTACATTCAACAATTGCATAGTATATGAATAAAGGAGACTTGAATCATGGTTTCCTTTCGAGTTCCAAAGCATTTGTGATTCTTATATCATAACTCACTTTGAATTCTAGAAGCACTCATAATCTCAAATTTGAAGGCTATATTTTAAATTATTGACTTTTACATGAAATGCGATATGACTTTGACCTTGATATTAAACTTGTGCAAGACTTTCATGGATTCAATATGAACCATATGCCTTCATAGCAACTTAGCCTAGGATTGCCTTAACCCAACCAAAATCCACCTTCCTTACACCTTTGGGGTTAACGAAGAAAATCATTAACATTATTGAACCATGGACTTTGTGTTTGGACTATAGAATTGAATATGGATGATATCGAAATTTTAACCATTACCAAATTCCATAAGTCCAAAGTGATATAGTTTTGACTAAGAGAATTGGTGTAAAATAAATGTCATAACCAGATAATGATTAATAAAGTGAAATTGGATTTTACCGAAACTAAGCAAGCAATAAATTGACCAAATGACGCTTGCTAAGTGGCTTGTAAACGTTAATAGTTGAATAGTTCGATGTTAATCACTGACAAAATTTACACCCACGAGTCACACAACCAAAATAATGAATTCTGTTTAGAACAAACGAATTAATCAATCTATAATTGTTAAAAATTAATTAATATTTATGAAATATTAATTATAAAATTTAAATATGATTTGAGGAATAAACATTGGTGTGTATATATATATTTACAATAGTTATAAATATATTGATCAATATGAGATATCGATAAGGAATTAAATTAGGTTTAATTGAATATATTTACTTGGGCTTAAATGCGCTATTAGCCCATGAAGTTGAAGGCAAAATTTCAGCATCAAAACTAGACACAGGGTAGGCCAAAATAGGGTAAAAGAGTTTGTGACGGATGGTCGAGATTCAGTGAGAAAAGGTATGTGATGTCATCCACTTATCTCTTTGATTCAAACATTATATAATAAACCATAACCCTAACTTTAGAAGTGCTTTTTCTACCTCCTATCTCCTTCATCTTACCCAAATTACACCTTTTAAAAGTTCCAACAAAACTCAAACATCAATTCAAATTAATGGTTAATTGATAGCAAAAGGGTCTGCGATGCAGGAGTAGCAATTTATAGAATCAAAAAGTTTTCAAATGAGGAGAACTCATCACTCGTTTTAGGTAAGTGTTCAGTTACACACACAATACACACACACATGTATGTATGTATGCATATGTACGCATGTATGTTTGTGTGAACAATATACAGTTATACAAAGATTGTGTATCATATATATATATATATTATATATTGTGATTATTGTATTGTTACTTAAGTGAGATTCTTATACATATTGATGTTGTCACATATTGATAGATTATATGTATATGTTTATAAAATAAAAATAAAATAAAATTTCCGTTATGGATCTGATACACAAGGCTGAAATCATAATATTTTATTAATTAATTTATACATATATAAATATGTTAATTAATTTGTTTATATGATTTGTATAAAACTATAATGCATAAATAACTGAACTAATATTTCTTAATTATATATATATATATACATTGATTATGATTTTTTTAATGACCTTAAATTTTTTTTGCAATTACTTAATATATTTTATTATTATTTAATCATTGTATGAATTAATAAATTAATATAAAATAAATTATGTTTTGAAAATTCAATTTAAATATTCTTAAATTAAATTGTCAACATAGAAGTTCGCAGTCAAAAAATAATATTTTTTAAACCGATTGTTGTAATTTTAATTTTTTTTAAATTTGTCTAAAAGTATTTAATTAATAAAAAGTAAAATTTTGAAATTTTTTGTAAGCTATAAAAGGTTATTCCTGATTTTATCAAATTTTAAAATTTTAAAATTTAAAATATTTATTATTTAAATATTTCTATAATTTATTTATTATTATTTAACTAATTAATTAATAATATATTAACATAATAAAATTACAGTTAAATTTAGAGGTGTTGCATATTCGATTTGGAATATAAAAAATATAATTTTATTATATATATATATATATTTATATACCGTTCTAACTCATATTTACATTAATTATTACACAAACACACACATACATATTGTTATATATATATGAAATTATGTTACTTTAATTCATACACACACATATATATGAACACACACACACACACACATATATATATGAATATATATATATATACAATTTAGAAATTAAACTTATATTTTGCATATATATATATGCATGTTTTATTTAATATTTAGTACCATGATATTTTAATTATAAATATATTTATAATAATTTATCATGATATTTATATATACATGTATGTAATATACACTTGAGTTTTTTATACATCTCTACTATTATTAATGAGAATTCCATTAATAGGATTTAACCGCGTCCTTTTGAATTTCCTAAAATACCCTTAAAATCTTCATAGAGAAATTGGATGGTAATTGGATCCTGGTTTATTGGTCAGGCTGCATATTATAGTACAATCGTAGTAGCTAAAATTATTTGTCTCTCGATTTGCATATCATTTGTTTATGGGCCATATTATTGAACTTCACGGCATCATCTCAACTTAATTAGATGTTATTGGAACAACTTCCTTCTTCATCCCTTAACTTATATACAACAACATTAATGTATTATTTATGATGTAGGACAAACTAAAATAATTAGAATGTGTATAATATATCAACTCTCTTAACCATCAAGTTTGGTAAGTTTTTAGGCACTGTAGATGACTCTAGCAAAAATACAGATAGGTGCTACGTTCTTCATTGCTGATGCTGGTAGTCGAGTTTGGCAGTGGCGGGCTAGGTCGTCAAGTAGCAAATGTGCACAACTAGCAAAAAAGTGAAAAAAGAAAAGAAGAAAAAAAACTAACGTTAGTAGCAAGTTGGAGGCAATGGCCAGAGTCAGTTGCCAGGCGGTGATAGACGGAGTGTGATGCTGAAAGCAGTAGTTAGGAGTAGTCGTTGGGTGGTGCAATAGTGGTGCACAGTGATGGAGCATGCGAACATAGGGAAACATGGATGCATGCCTATTAATAAATACATGCAGACTTGGAAATATATGTGCTACAGGGAATCAAGAATTTTGTATAGGAAAGTAAAAGCATGAAAATGTGTATAAGCAAATTGAAAGGCATGATGTGGCAAGGGAAGTGCTCATGAAATATGAAAGTGGGATGTAATTATGAAAGCTACATAGAAGGTAATTAATTAATTTTATTATTAAATAGTTCTTAAGTTATTAATTTACATAGATAGATCGAATTTTTATTTTGATTATGCATTTTCATGTATGAAAGTGTGATTACATATTGGTTACAATTTTTACACCTAGCAACTTTTCAATTGTGTAACAGGTACCTTAAGAATTTAAAAACAAGAGAAAATTCACACCCGTGCCATAGCACAGGCTTCATACTACTATAATAAGTATAGATATATATACATACAATACGTATAGGTTGAGCCAATATGTTCGTTGCGATGTAAATCGCAGCATCTATATACAAATATGTTATACCTTGCACGGAATATCATGTTACACATGCACATACGTACACATATACATAAGTATACTTATATATAAATTGAAAATAAATATCAATCAATATTTTATGAATTTAAATGAAATATATGAACTTATTTAAATTAAATTTAGAAATATTCTAAATAAATTAGATTTCATAGGCCCAATAAAGATCTGATAGGGTAAAAAAATGAAACACATTCATAACTTCCATTGCGGGCCGATCTAGTTCCAACACACAAAGCTAATGGACACCACGCTAATGATTGTTATGCCCTAAATAGAATCATCAAGTACTATGTAATGAAAGGAGAATTACATAAATCTATATAATCTTAATGTTCAAGAAATTAGAATCAAAGCAAGTAGTAATCAGAAATTCTATTTTGGAAAATCCAAAGGTACATTATTAGATCTTTCAAAAGTCATTGGTCCCATTGTTAGGCATGGCCAGAGCACCCATCTAAGGGAGATGGTCATAAAGCCTTAGGTCCTACCTTTGGGCCTGGGTGGAGTAACCATCCAAAGAGTGATGGCTAACTAAGCCTTTGGTCCGCCATAAGGCCAGGCCAAAGCTCCCATCTATGGGAGATGGTCGAAAAGCCTTCGGTCACACCTTCGAGCCTGGCTAAAGCAACCATCCAAAGAGCGATGGTCAATTAAGCCTTTGGTCTTGTCACTGAGCCTGGCTAAAGCACCCATCCAAGGGACATAGTTGAAAAGCATTGGTTTTGTGACGAACCAAAAAGTTTAGCATTTCAAATGAGAATATTTAATTTATTTAAGAATTCATATTTGATTCGAATATAATAAATAATAATAAAATTAATTTCTAACATAATGATTCGATTTTTACTGACATATTTTTATTTTTATTTACAGGATTTTTCCATAATTTTTAATTGGAAAAATATTCGAATTATCGTTTGACGATTTTTTGACAAATAATTGTATTTTTGAAATTTTACAAAATAAGATAACCAGTGTATATTATTATTATTGGATCATATTGCATTTTTGTACATGGTCATATTTTTCTTTTTCGTTCGTAGTTAATGTGCAAACGGAATTCTGTGTAATGAGATGCCTAAAATTTTACAAATAAACATAACCCATTCTTAGCTTACTCAACACACAAATATTTTCTTCCTTTCATTTTACTTTTCAACTTTCCTCCCTCTCTCTTATATTCATTTAAACACTATGAGGAAAATAACCTATTCCTTTCAAAAATCAAAATCTTACAATCCATTCAACGAAAAAAATTAAAACAAGAATCTTTGGATTTGTGTAGGAGAGTATACAATTCCATACGAGATTTGTTGCTTTCGATGAGGTTTGATGGTGATCGGTGATTCAAGGTGCAATTAGGGTTAGAAATTTCTGGCGATGTAGGCAACGTTAGGCCTTGGGGTTTGTCATGTAGGTCTTCTCGTTGCAAGGCGAAGGGATAAGGACCAATTGGAGGTGATGCGGCCGCATGGGGAGATGTACAACTTTAGGCTTGTCCTGTAGCATTTTTCAGTCGCGATGAGATAGAGAGGTCCAATGGTGGAATTGAGGGGATGGTTGAACTTCTAGTTTCCTGTGGTGTTGATCGACGTTGGTTTAGAAAGGTGCGACACTGTCTGTTGTGGTGTGACAACGGCTACAATTAATGACGTCAACGGGTTAGATTTGAAAATATGCAATCAAGTGTGGCAAGTGGGAGATCTTCGCAGAGAGCATGAGAAGAATGATGCGTAGGAGTTGGTGCAGCGTTGATTTGTAAAGCATGGAGGGAAAATTTGGTATTGAAGTTCGTCAATAGTTTATGTGCATGCACGGGTCGTATATCAGCATGCATGAATTTTTTAGGAAGTTGGAGTTATGGTGGTAATTAACTTATCGATGATAATTAATTATAAAATTAATTAAAATTTTAATTCGAAACTTATAAAATTCATATCTTCTCCATACGAGGTCTAATTGAGAGATGGTCTTTTGTGTTTCACTCATAGGAACGATAACTATGCACTAGAAAAGAATTAGTTGAATTTGGAGGTAGCGAAATTTTGGCCAAAAATTGTATGCGATCAAATCAAAGCGCCTAAGCGTCAATTGAAATTTTGATGTGTTAAACTTACCTTTTTGGATAATCTGTATGATATATAGTAGGTGAAAATTATTGTAATATGTTGAAATGATTTATTGGCTTGGTTTGGTTGAATATCCGCCGTTGAAAAGCGAATGGCAATTAAATGAACACAGAGAAAATTTGTAGAGAAATTTGGATTTCTCACCATAGTGATTTAAATTCCAATTATACACCTATTGGTTTTAATTCCATTTACATACCTGTTATATAGATTTGTTAAATGTCAAAACTTGATAATTTGACCATAAAGGATGTGACATTGATATGTGTTAAAAGTTGAACTTTTTAGTGAAAATGGTATTGATAGCATCGGTTAAATGCTATAGTAGTTATTGATCTATTTATAGTATTTTGAAATACTATTAATTACTGTTTTGATTTGATAAACGGCTTTGATTTGGAAATTTATTTCAAAAAACTGAGTTTTGGTAATTTTTGTGATATTTAATTTAAATGTGTTTTCTAGTTTCTCTATTTTTCCTCAACTTATTTTATTATTCCTTTCTATTATATCTATGTATGTAAATGTTTTAAAATTATTTGGGAAAGGTTTATCTTTCTAAAAGTTATTATAATAATGAATGTGTGTTTTAACGAAAATAAGGGGGGTTTATCTTTTATTTTAATGTGATCTTTCCTTTAAAGAAGGTAGAATATATTGGAATATATATGTGTGAAATGCTTACATAAAATGTTGTGGTAAAAGAACAGATTTATAAATGGTATTTATAAATTAAAGAGATATCTATAAGCGGTATTTTATAAACAGAAGAATTAGTTTATAAATGGTATTTTATAAAATAGTCTATTATCGTTTTTTTAAATTGGAGTAATAAATCACAGTTGTGAATTTATTGTAATATATGGAATGGTTGCGTTATGGAAAGTATATGAGTTTTATAATTATATTTGGAATTTAGTTTTATAACGAAGTTTGTAATTATATTTAGAAACTTATAAATTGAATTTTATAAACAAATTAAGAGTTTATAAAAAAGCTACAAATAATCTAGTGATTTACAAAAAACGAGTTTTAAAACGATATTTTATAAAAGAAGTTTTATAAAAGAGTTTTATAAATTGGATAAAAGGATGGTTACAAATGTTTTTATTAAATAAATTTGGAGATTTATAAAAGGTGGTTTGTAATTATGTTTAGATATTTATAAAGAGAATTTTATAATTTATAAATAATATTTTATAAAAGGATTTCGTAAACATAAGGAGCTTTATAAAGGCATTTTATAAAAGGAAATTATAAAAAGACCGAGACTCGATTTCCATAAATTATCATTTTAAATTACGGTAATAAAATATTCTTTTCATACCTAACACTAAAATCTAGGTATGGAAGCTCATCTCTATCTTGAGAATTAAGAACGTGTATCGAGGCAAGCATGGTTTTCTAACTTATCTGATTTCATTATTAACCGAGGGATAACACCGTTGGAAATTGGGAAGTGGTGTTAAGTATATTTGATCAATTTTCCATACGATCCATTTACTTACACCCAAAGTGTTTTGGATTTGTTGTGTTGATATTTTAAATGACATTTGTTTTAACCCAAATAAGTATGGTTTTCGGAAATAAAATCTTTTTTAAGATTTGTGAATATATTTATAACGCTAAGAGAAGTATATTAGTACATTTTATAAGTATTGAAAATATATCGTTGTGTGAATATACTTATGCCATTGATATAAATATATGGGAAAGTTTTTCCTATGTTTTGAAGGTGAAATGTTTTATGAGTATACTTATATAGTCGAGATAAGTGTATCATTATTTTCCAAGTATTGAAAGAATAGAGAAGGGTTTGTGAATAAATCTTCGTAAAGGTATTTTAGTACAAGAATTTTGCAAAGTGCTTCTAATAAATAAAGGGATTAATTTAAGAGGCTTAGTAGGTGCTTATGTACTTAACTAGTGTTATGTTCCTTGAGGAATTAAATCTCTGGTTGAATTGTTTGTTTATTTGATAGTTAAATAACTGACTGTCAAACCTTAGCCAGTCTTTAAATTCTCGCTGTCAATTTCGGAGAGACTAGGATAAGAAGTATGTGAGTTATCCGAAAACCACTTCAAACCGTCATAAGCATTTGAATTGAAGACATCTTGAAGATGGTGGAATTGAAGACAAAGTTATTTGAAGTGCAAGGGTTACTTACTACTAATCCTGCATCTTTTTATAATTGTTCAGGATGATGATAGACGGTTGCTTTATTTGTTGTATCAATATTACAGTTTTATTTTGTAAAGATCTATTATATATTATACATTACTTATCATGATGTGAGATTCTATTTTGTCTTTTCTTTCGTTTTCCTTCAGTATTCTATCATTCCGGCACTTGTGTGCTCGGCACGTGAATACCATGGATGTATTAGTTTTGACTTGTAGGGGTCGAAAAGGTGGGTCGTTATAGGTCCCACCTTCGGGCTTGACCGAAGTAACCATACAAAGTGTGATGGTCAATTAAGCCTTTGATTCTGCCATCAGGCCTGGCCAAAGCATCCATCCAAAAGAGATGGACAAAAGGCCTTTGGTCCCGCCTTCATACAAAATAGCAGAATTTTTTTCTACTTATCAACATACTGACGTTATACAATTTCATACAAAAGTTATATACAATATAATTCATACATGACACAACACAACCTTTTTAACATGGTAAATCCTTTACATTATGAGTCTATTTCTTTCAAGCATATATGGTGCCGGAGGATGCAAAAATGAGTGACGTTAATAGACAAGTTCTTTCCCTTTCCCTTATACATCTAAAGTACATGAACTCACTAGTTGAGCCCACTTCTTTATACAAAATAGGAGGCCCTCCAATATCTTTCAATGCTTCGAAGCATCCATGTTTGAAAAAAAGATGAAATCGTTGATAGCTTGAAATGACATATTTCCTCAATGTGCTATCTCTCTCCTATCTTAAAAATGTGAAATCAACTTTTAAGTTAAAAGCTACTGTAACCTCATTTAAGTAATCAACAAGAGAACAAAGCTGGGAAGGCCTGGTTGAATAAAATTACATTAATGCTAATTGGTCATCCAGTTCCCATACCTCATTCATGAGAGTTTCAAGTGCAGAAAGAGGATCAACAATGTGTTGTTAGGCAAGTAGACGGTATTTCTTGAGTTTTCTCCCCTTAGGACGGATAATGTTGAGATATCGGTACAATTTGAACTAGTAAGACCCTCTCATAAGTTTTATTTTCTCCCTTGAGTTGAGAAATTTGATGAGTCATCTCACTAATTTTATCTACAAGAACCTTAATCTTCGTCGTTAACTTGTTCTTTTGGTATTCTAACGTTTCAATATCTAATCTTTGTTTGGATAACTTCTGTAACGACCCGCTATTTTGGACCATTCAAATCGATAATAAAACCATACATATCCGACTTGAATAATTCTAAATACCGAATTGTTATTTAAAATTTGGCAAAACTTAAAATATACAGTAAATAAATCAATCACAGATCACAGAGTAATATAATGCAGTGGAATAGATAAAGAATAGTAGTTCATGAAGCTACTATACACATCAGAGTTAGAAAAATTCAACCGAATAGTTCAAATGCAGTGAAGTCTCCAATGCAACAGATGACTTCTCTGAACCAATCAAATGGAAAGGCTGGAATCTGAATCGATAGTTGGATTACCAAATGAAGCTCCGAACTCCAAAGGCGAGTCTCAAATTGTGACGCCCCACCTCTATACCCACGCTAGCTAGAACACTACGGTGTAATGCTGTCGACTAGCACGGAGAATAAGGCTGTTGAGGAGCGGCCATCCGTGTAATTGCTTTGCGCGAGCACCGCTATGTCAGATAGTATAACATGCATTTTATTTCAAGAGGAAATCCGACATACCGATACAAACACAAAGCTACTACACAGTGGCTATAATAATCTTCGGAAACAAATATAGAAATAAGCATAACACAAATCAGTCACAGATAATTCATATCACAAAGGCGGAAGAAGATATGAGTATATAACTAACACATGAAAGTGTATATCAGAGTAGTGGTCAAAAAGATCCACAAAAATACAAAAGAATAGCAACACGTGCTATACAAAAGAATACATCTATGAGTCCACATCTCAAGTGTATACAACAAAATAAAATACTAATCTAAGTAGTTAGCCAAAAGATCATATGATAACCCCAGAAGAGAAGTCAAGCAGAAGCACCTGTAACATCTTGGTCTGACCCGAGTATTATTTAAGAAGAAAATAATAAATGGATCAGTCTAGCTATAAATATCAGAAGAAATGATATAGAATAAGAGATATGACTAAACGTATAATAATCACAATGCCAAGCTGTGATATATATAAGTAATTGAAAATCAACAAGAGATTAATCAATATCACCAAATCTACACAAGAATCAAAGAAAATGTCATACTCCTTATTTCATTCACCAAGCCACAATAAATGACATATATATCAATGCCAATCGTAAAAGTTGATGAAACATAAATTCCAGAATTCAACACATGAAATCCAGAAATCACAAGAAAAGGATGGCCAAGACATTGATGTAGTGCAACCGGTACATCCAATGAATCACAAAGCAAAGACATTGATGTAGTGCAAACAGTACATCCAATGTATCAAAAGCATATCATTGATGTAGTGCAAACGGCACGTCCAATGAATCAAAAGCAAAGACATTGATGTAGTGTAAACGGCACATCCAATGTATCAAAAGCATATCATTGATGTAGTGCAAACGATACATCCAATTAATCAAAAGCAAAGACATTGATGTAGGGCAAATGGTACATCCAATGTATCAAAAGCATATCATTGATGTAGTGCAAACGGTACATCCAATGAATCAAAAGCAAAGACGTTGATGTAGTGCAAACGGTACATCCAATGTATCAAAAGCATATCATTGATGTAGTGCAAACGGTACATCCAATGAATCAAAAGCAAAGACATTGATGTAGTGCAAACGGTACATCCAATGTATCAAAAGAAAAGACATTGATGTAGTGCAAACGGTACATCCAATGTATCAAAAGCATATCATTGATGTAGTGCAAACGGTACATCCAATGAGTCACAAGAAAAGACATCGCACATGCTAGTCTAAAACATAAAATGATCGTCATGATCAAAGAGAAGTGTCGATTACAGTTAGCTAGTAAATATACGAGCTTAGCTTCATGTCCCATAACCACTAGCTTAACTTAAATATTTACGAACAAATTGTAGATCTCCACTAGAAAATTGTCACAAGAGATTCAATCGAACAAGTCCAAGAATTAACCAACGAAGTAAACGCAAGCGTTTCATACCACTCGTTTTACTAAGTCGTTTAATTAGATTTCTCATACGAGTGAGGTAAAGGCTTGTATATACTAATAGATTGGAAAATGGTTTAAGAAAACGAGCTTTGTAATAAAATAGTGTTGAAATCATTTGAAGAAAGAGTTTTGATATTTACTACTAGTATAGAAAACCTTTATATTTTTAAAGTGACAAATCACGAAGAAGATTGTAGGAACAATCAATCACTAAAATTCACATTCAAAAACGTGAATAAAATCCAAAGAAATCGATACCGAATCCATCGAAATGGATATTCCAAGAATTCCCGAAGAAAATAAGTCATCAAAGTCAATAACAAATGATAACAACAAATAGGGAAATAACACAAATCGATTAGAGTTGGAAATTCAGACAACTAGGCAAAATAGGCATAGTTGGCAAATAGCAGCAGGTCGGTCGACCGGACTCCCTGAGTCGGTTGACCGAACCAAAAACAGAAGTGCACGGGGTAGCAGGTCGGTCGACCGGACCCTGAGCTCGGTCGACCGAGCCTTGTAGCCTGCACTTCCAAACAGAGGCAGGAAGTGCCCGTTCTACAGGTCGGTCGGCCGGCTCAGGGGCTCGGTCGGCCGAACCTGTTGCTGGCACTCCCATGCCCTATTTCAAATGAGGTGCAAATCTCGATCAATTTGCAATCACACGAGCAACGACGCTAAGGGTTTATGCCAATCGACTACCCAGCCCTATATGCTCCTCGATGCATCACCAAAAACATGTTCAAACATCAAAGTTAGGATTTTTAACGAATTGAACTCAAAACACTAAAAATTGGAATATTCACCAAATCAATCCAAACCAAAAGCAAATGCACACGAATAAGTGTTAGGAATTCATACCTAACAATCGAAGATAATTCATAGACTTAGATGTGAGATTAAAAATCTCACCTTTGAACCCAAATTAATGAAAAAGAAGCTTGAAAGCAAAGGAAGATCAACCACACTTCAATCCTAACTCAAGAAGCTTGATTCTATGCTTAAAAGAGAAACATTTCCCAAATTAGGTTTAGGAATTTTTCTGAAATCAAAGAGAGAATGAGTTGGAGAAGATGAAGAGAAAGCTTACCAATGGGTTCTCTTGAGTTTGGAGCTAGAAGATGGATTTTGCTATGGAACTAGGGCTTGGAGTTTTAATTTCCACTCTCTTCCACCATTGTTGCTAAAGCTTGAAGGGTTAGGAAATGAGGAATGATGTAGAGGAGAGGGGGTTGGGACTGAGTTAGTATGTGGCTAATGGGTTCAGTCCAAACCAAAGCCCTAAGTGAAAAAGGTCAAAATTCGACCTACTCCAAACATATCGAAGTTTATACTCAAAAAGGTCGCAAACGTTATTTTTAACTCAATGGGTGTGGTCTCGAGTCCCAATTCGACTGTTTGCAAAAAGTAGCTTTTCGGATCAAAATCCGACGAACGATAAAATATATAAATAAAATATGTAAATATAAAATCGATAAATATGCGGGTTGTTACAGACTCCCCTCCTTAAAGAAATTGCGTCCTCGCAGTACTTAAGAAGAAAATAAAGAGTAACAACCATAAAAGCATATCAACACAAAAGAAAATTGAAATAAGAAGTTCACCATAAAGAGCATGAAAGAGTAAGCCTGAACGGGATCGCTCGATGAATTCTCTGGATTCCCAAGAGAAATCCTTAGGATTTGGGAACCATTGAACTCTCACAAGAAGAATATCTTTATTCCGAAGGCGCTCAACCTCCGAAGCAATGATGCGAATGGAATGTTGCTCATAAATCAAATCTGGTGAAACTTCAATTTCTACAATATCACCGGCTCAAGAATAAAAACTGGAATCCCTAAGGCATTTTCGTATATAAAAGACGTGGAGAACGTCAAGAATAGCAGAAAATTGAGCTGGTGCAACGACGTAGTATAATAACAGTACGCCCGAGAAACTAGAAACTCAAATAATTTGGAACACCGACGTAGTACGAAAACGGTACGTCCAATGAATCAAAGTTCGAATAATTTCGGAACACCGACGTAGTACAAAAACGGTACGTCCAATGAACCAATAAACCGAAACAACGATGTAGTATAATAATGGTACATCCATTGATCCAGATAAGACGGAACATCGATGTAGTATAATAACAGTACATCCGATGAACCGAATATAAAAGAACATCGGACGCTAGTCCGTAAAAGAGGTGAGATGAAACTCAATAAAACGAAGTACGTCAAAACGTTCGATGAACTTGACGGACAACATCAAAGAATCAATAACCTGTTGCCTACGACTAAACGCATTGGCAACATGATTCCCCTTTCGGGAATAAAAGAATATCAAGATCATAAGATGCTAGGAACTCGAGTCAACATGAAGTTCCTTATGAGAGATAAATATTCCCAAGATGTATGATCGAGGTGGAGAACAAATTTCTCATCCAAAAATGGTGATGCCAAATTTTAAAAGTAAAAACAATAGCCACGAACACTAGATCATGAGTGGCATATCTAGTCTCGATAAGCTATAATGATTTAGAAGCACAAGTGATAGCACATTCTCCTTTGCAAGAGAACGGCATCCAAACCAATACGACTAGTATCGGTACAAATAGCAAAGTCTTGGTTCCCTTCGGAAAACACAAGATTAAGAGTATCGGAAAAGAATTCCTTCAAAAAATCTTCTTTCCCGAAAACTAAAACCTTCAAAATTACAATTAACTTATGTAATCATCTTTTTAGAAAATTTTACTTATTTGAAGTGAATTTTGCTGTGTTTGATTGTCTCATCAAAGCGTTTAGGAAATTCCTATCGATAACGTTGATCAAGCGCATCGACCAAAATTCTTAAAGCACTCAACGGGCAATAAAATCACAAAATCGCCTTCTAGATAATAAACATGTTTCTTAAAAACTTTTAAGAATATTCTTCGTTCGTTTCAAGAACAAAATCCAATTTTAATTATAAATAAATGTTATGGAAAAGATTTGCAAAATTTTAAATTACTATTTTCATCCAAAATCAATAAATACAAGAATGGTCTCATCGAAATATTCATAGAATATTCAATTTATAAAACGGATGAAATAAGCTGGACAAACTAAATGAGAAAATAAGTCATTCATAAGAATCATAACGAGTGTGGAATGCAGTAGGTGGAATGCTAATTCCCGCAACTCGTAGCCAAATGAAAATCGGTGGAAAGGTCGAACTAGAAAGACCTTAACACCACACAAAAGATTTTTTAGGTGATAATCCTAAGACAAACTCAAAGATTCCGGAAAATTCACAACTACCCAAATGAGAGAAATAACGCTCTACTCAACATGTGAGCTTAAAGAATAAAATGATGCCATCAATTTTTAATTCAAAATTATAAAGGAAAAAATAGAAATCTGCTTAACAGATTGAAAATGTCAAAGATGAATAGTCCACTCGGGAAAATAGGATATAGGCTGCATTAATGATTAAGCCAATCCTATCGCACCAATCAATTCCGGAGCCTAAGTAAAAATATAGGCTCGGAAAGAAAAATCACATAAAATAATTTCGACATCAATAAAGACAAATTGAGTGTTGCGGATCTACCATCCGGATTCACAATTCTCAAAGAAGTCATCAAGCCCAAAATATTCAAATAAAAAGAATCGACAAGTTCTTTTGATATCAAAATAATGAGATGAAACCCATATCAAAAAGAACTCGAATAAAAAGATCACGAAATAAAACAATGCCATCAAGGATTGAGTGAAAAATACCTTGGCCAAGAGAAGGGTTGTTAGGGGCTTGCAGCTTTCCCTCTCTCTTGCTAGGAAGCCTAGGACACGAAGATAAAAGATGACCCGAACCTTTGCAATAGCGACAAAAGAGGGGTTTCGGGCACTCCCTTGCATAATAGTCCGTGGAACCACAGTTGTAGCATCGTCCACGACTAGAGGTAGGTGCTTTTGCTACCGGGGTTTCTTGCCTCCCTTTCTTGTTGGGAACGGGGCCTTTGAATTTAATAGGCCTCTTCATGTTGTTGTTGAAGTTCTGTTGGGCACGCACAACTTCAACATAACCTTCATTAGAATATTCAATTTATAAAACGGATGAAATAAGCTGGACAAACTGAATGACAAAATAAGTCATTCATAAGAATCATAATGAGTGTGGAATGCAGTAGGTGGAATGCTAATTCCCGCAACTAGTAGCCAAATGAAAATCAGTGGCAATGTCGAACTAGAAAGACCTTAACACCACACAAAAGATTTCTTAGGTGATAATCCTAAGACAAACTCAAAGATTCCGGAAAATTCACAACTACCCAAATGAGAGAAATAACGCTCTACTCAACATGTGAGCTTAAAGAATAAAATGATGCCATCAATTTTTAATTCAAAATCATAAAGGAAAAAATAGAAATCTGCTTAACAGATTGAAAATGTCAAAGATGAATAGTCCACTCGGGAAAATAGGATATAGGCTTCATTAATGATTAAGCCAATCCTATCGCACCAATCAATTCCGGAGCCTAAGTAAAAATATAGGCTCAGAAAGAAAAATCACATAAAATAATTTCGACATCAATAAAGACAAATTGAGTGTTGCGGATCTACCATCCGGATTCACAATTCTCAAAGAAGTCATCAAGCCCAAAATATTCAAATAAAAAGAATCGACAAGTTCTTTTGATATCAAAATAATGAGATGAAATCCATATCAAAAAGAACTCGAATAAAAAGATCACGAAATAAAACAATGCCATCAAGGATTGAGTGAAAAATACCTTGGCCAAGAGAAGGGTTGTTAGGGGCTTGCAGCTTTCCCTCTCTCTTGCTAGGAAGCCTAGGACACGAAGATAAAAGATGACCCGAACCTTTGCAATAGCGACAAAAGAGGGATTTCAGACACTCCCTTGCATAATGGTCCGTGGAACCACAGTTGTAGCATCGTCCACGACTAGAGGTAGGTGCTTTTGCACCGGGGTTTCTTGCCTCCTTTCTTGTTGGGAACGGGGCCTTTGAATTTAATAGGCATCTTCATGTTGTTGTTGAAGTTCTGTTGGGCACGCACAACTTCAACATCACCTTCATTATCGGCCTCTTCAAGACGAAGAGCGATATCAATAAGCTGATCAAATGAAACCTCAAGTTTCAGAAGTAATGGCTTCTTAAGATTCTTATTCAAGCCATAGACAAATCTCTGATTTTTCTTCAATGGGGTGTTGATGTATTCAACCCCGTATTTGGACAGAGATTCGAAAGATGCGACATAATCTGTCACAGAAGATTCACCTTGAACAAGGTCGATAAAACGCCGGGCCAAAGTTACTTTTTCAGCCTCCGGCACAAATTTCAATTCGAATCTTCCCCGGAATTGCTCTCAAGTAAGATCCGCTTCAATGATTTCGGAAACCAAGAGTTCATACCAATCAAATGCTCTTTCTTGGAGCATGCTAGAAGCCACCTGGACTCGATGTAGGTCAATAAGATTCATGCGAGTAAAGATACGATCGCATGATTTGAGCCAAGCTTGAATTTCAATAACACTATCGGATCCCTTGAATGGCCTTCCACCCAAATCGGTGTAGTCTCTGCACAAGCGTGCAAAACCGGATCTAGGATGAGTAGGCTCTGGATTGGGTCCGGCAGCTTGAGCGTTCTTAACAAGATCTAGAAGCTTCTAGGCAGACATAAAAACTCCATCTAGGGGAGTAGCACTAGATTGACCGGCGCTGGGACGACCAGGTCTAACCATTTCTCTTCATTAAGAAAGAAAGAAAGAAGAGGAAAAAGTTATTCTCAAAATAAATTTCAATCAAACTTGATTGATAAAACAAGGAATCATAAAGAAAATAGGATGAATCGATACGAAGACTCGAATTAAATCCTAAAGCACGACTCCTAAGATGGACTTAAGACGATGATCCTTGTTATAATATTCCATATTGTTCCGAAGTTTGGCTTTGATACCAAGCTGTGACGCCTCACCTCTATACCCACGCTAGCCAAGAACACTACGGTGTAATGCTGTCGACCAGCACGGAGAATAAGGCTGTTGATGAGCGACCATCCGTGTAATTGCTTTGCGCGAGCACCGATATGTCAGATAGTATAACATGCATTTTATTTCAAGAGGAAATCCGACATACCGATACAAACACAAAGCTACTACACAGTGGCTATAATAATCTTCGGAAACAAATATAGAAATAAGCATAACACAAATCAGTCACAGATAATTCATATCACAAAGGGGAAGAAGATATGTGCATATAACTTACACATGAAAGTGTATATCAGAGTAGTGGTCAAAAAGATCCACAAAAGTACAAAAGAATAGCAACACGTGCTATACAAAAGAATACATCTATGAGTCCACATCTCAAGTGTATACAACAAAATAAACTACTAATCTAAGTAGTTAGCCAAAAGATCATATGATAACCCCAGAAGAGAAGTCAAGCAGAAGCACCTGTAACATCTCAGTCTGACCGAGTATTATTTAAGAAGAAAATAATAAACGGATCAGTCTAGCTATAAATATCAGAAGAAATGATATAGAATAAGAGATATGACTAAACGTATAATAATCACAATGCCAAGCTGTGATATATATAAGTAATTGAAAATCAACAAGAGATTAATCAATATCACCAAATCTACACAAGAATCAAAGAAAATGTCATACTCCTTATTTCATTCACCAAGCCACAATAAATGACATATATATCAATGCCAATCGTAAAAGTTGATGAAACATAAATTCCAGAATTCAACACATGAAATCCAGAAATCACAAGAAAAGGATGGCCAAGACATTGATGTAGTGAAACCGGTACATCCAATGAATCACAAAGCAAAGACATTGATGTAGTGCAAACGGTACATCCAATGTATCAAAAGCATATCATTGATGTAGTGCAAACGGTACATCCAATGAATCAAAAGCAAATACATTGATGTAGTGCAAACGGTACATCCAATGTATCAAAAGCATATCATTGATGTAGTGCAAACGGTACATCCAATAAATCAAAAGCAAAGACATTGATGTAGTGCAAACGGTAAATCCAATGTATCAAAAGCATATCATTGATGTAGTGCAAACGGTACATCCAATGAATCAAAAGCAAAGATGTTGATGTAGTGCAAACGGTACATCCAATGTATCAAAAGCATATCATTGATGTAGTGCAAACGGTACATCCAATGAATCAAAAGCAAAGACATTGATGTAGTGCAAACGGTACATCCAATGTATCAAAAGAAAAGACATTGATGTAGTGCAAACGGTACATCCAATGTATCAAAAGCATATCATTGATGTAGTGCAAACGGTACATCCAATGTATCAAAAGCATATCATTGATGTAGTGCAAACGGTACATCCAATGAGTCACAAGAAAAGACATCGCACATGATAGTCTAAATCATAAAATGATCGTCATGATCAAAGAGAAGTGTCGATTACAGTTAGCTAGTAAATATACGAGCTTAGCTTCATGTCCCATAACCACTAGCTTAACTTAAATATTTACGAACAAATTGTAGATCTCCACTAGAAAATTGTCACAAGAGATTCAATCGAACAAGTCCAAGAATTAACCAACGAAGTAAACGTAAGCGTTTCATACCACTCGTTTTACTAAGTCGTTTAATTAGATTTCTCATACGAGTGAGGTAAAGGCTTGTATATACTAATAGATTGGAAAATGGTTTAAGAAAACGAGCTTTGTAATAAAATAGTGTTGAAATCATTTGAAGAAAGAGTTTTGATATTTACTACTAGTATAGAAAACCTTTATATTTTTAAAGTGACAAATCACGAAGAAGATTGTAGGAACAATCAATCACTAAAATTCACATTCAAAAACGTGAATAAAATCCAAAGAAATCGATACCGAATCCATCGAAATGGATATTCCAAGAATTCCCGAAGAAAATAAGTCATCAAAGTCAATAACAAATGATAAAAACAAATAGGGAAATAACACAAATCGATTAGAGTTGGAAATTCAGAAAACTAGGCAAAATAGGCATAGTTGGCAAATAGCAGCAGGTCGGTCGACCGGACTCCCTGAGTCGGTTGACCGAACCAAAAACAGAATTGCACGGGGTAGCAGGTCGGTCGACCGGACCCTGAGCTCGATCGACCGAGCCTTGTAGCCTGCACTTCCAAACAGAGGCAGGAAGTGCCCGTTCTACAGGTCGGTCGGCCGGCCCAGGGGCTCGGTCGGCCGAACTTGTTGCTGGCGCTCCCATGCCCTATTTCAAATGAGGTGCAAATCTCAATCAATTTGCAATCGCACGAGCAACGACGCTAAGGGTTTATGCCAATCGACTACCCGACCCTATATGCTCCTCGATGCATCACCAAAAACATGTTCAAACATTAAAGTTAGGATTTTTAATGAATTGAACTCAAAACACTAAAAATTGGAATATTCACCAAATCAATCCAAACCAAAAGCAAATGCACACGAATAAGTGTTAGGAATTCATACCTAACAATCGAAGATAATTCATAGACTTAGATGTGAGATTAAAAATCTCACCTTTGAATCCAAATTAATGAAGAAGAAGCTTGAAAGCAAAGGAAGATCAACCACACTTCAATCCTAACTCAAGAAGCTTGATTCTAAGCTTAAAAGAGAAACATTTCCCAAATTAGGTTTAGGAATTTTTCTGAAATCAAAGAGAGAATGAGTTGGAGAAGATGAAGAGAAAGCTTACCAATGGGTTCTCTTGAGTTTGGAGCTAGAAGATGGATTTTTCTATGGAACAAAGGGCTTGGAGTTTTAATTTCCACTCTCTGCTAAAGCTTGAAGGGTTAGGAAATGAGGAATGATGTAGAGGAGAGGGGGTTGGGACTGAGTTAGTAAGTGGCTAATGGGTTCAGCCCAAACCAATGCCCTAAGTGAAAAAGGTCAAAATTCGACCTACTCCAAACATATCGAAGTTTATACTGAAAAAGGTCATAAACGTTATTTTGAACTCAATGGGGGTGGTCTCGAGTCCCAATTCGACTGTTTGCAAAAAGTAGCTTTTCGTACGAAAATCCGACCAACGATAAAATATTTAAATAAAATATGTAAATATGAAATCGATAAATATGCGGGTTGTTACACAAATGCTGTATCACTCAGTCTGACCCGAGCGTAAAGCAAAACACAAAACACTCGAGTCAGGATTAACATTCTTATATCAATAAATCCAACTCAAGTGAAATATCAACTGAAATACAAATAACTTAAAGGATGTTTGGGATAACCATCCTCTAAGGGTCCATGGAACTTTCTACAAGGTAGAAATATACACTATAACACCGTGGTCATTTCAGCTTAATTTATGCTTCAAAACCAAATCTCATTTTCACTTCAAATATCTCTAAATTTCCCAAAATAGTATTTATATATATTAAATAATTTATACAGTAAAGTATTTTCAATTTCCTCAACTTAACAAATCGTTCCAACATCAACCCGACCTTCCCATTCAAATTAAATTCAATCTCAATTTATCAATTTAAATTCAACTCAATTTCTAAAATAACCACTTAAATTTTATCAATCTCAAATTCGGATTAATAATCACAAATACCCCTTTATATTTCCATATATTTCAAAACTTTAAGTATTCAACGTTTCATCTAAATTTTCATTCAATTTAGTTTTCTAAATAATAAATTCAAATTTAGTTCAACCTAAATTTTCATTTTAATTCAATTTAGTTGCTAAATAACAAATTCAACTACGTTGATTTCAAATACAGATCCGAATCTCAACATAAACCATTTAAATTCCAATATAGTTCAAGGCTTTAATATTTAAATGTTCTATATAACAGTTTCATATAGATCTCGATTTAACCTCATTATTATTTAGTCTTGAAATACTACCTTATTAGATTCAATATCATTTAAGTAACCTTAAATTACATTTTACTCAATATTTTCTTTAATTTATTTAAACGTGAAATATTCATTAAATCACTTAAATCAAAAATCCATAAAATCATACCCTTTAAATTTCCCATTCAAAAATTTCAAATCGATTTAATTAAATAAATCCTTATTTAAATACCATTTTTATAAACCCAAATTTATCTTCCAATCTTAGTTATTCAATTTATTACAAGAGAATCTATTTGAAATATAGATTTACATAAATACTTAACCATTTTATATGTATTACATCAATCTAATTTAAATCAAATATTACTACTAAATATATATATACAATTTTCATTTATATAATATCTTAAGAATCCAATTTATTAAACCATATATTTCTTTCCAAAATTATAGAAATTATTTTCAAAATATTTATATGGACCAACGGTGTCTGTATATATTTCCTATCATATAGTCAAGTGCTACGGATATTTATCATTTCAATCCGTATACTAAATATATACGGGTGGATATCATTTCAACCCGTAATCCCAAATTCAATTAAATGAAAATCGCTTGGGTTTATTATTTCAACCCATAACGATTTTCTCCTATTCTAAAGTTTGTTCGGGTATGTATCATTTCAACCCATAGTGATTTCTAAACTACAGGGAACTTGCAGAGTGATAATAGAAAATACAATAAAATAACAGGCATATATCATCAATAACTATATAATATAAACAACAGGACATGGTGTCATATCCCGCAGGTGAACAGTTACAGATAATAGCATATATAACAAATTTAAATAACTACAACAACATATTTCAATTGTCGTTTCAATTGAAATCAAATTTAATGAATAAAAAAATGTTAATCGTGAGTGATTGCTCACCTCTCGAGCCTAGAGAATACAGAAGATGACACGGATACGCATACTGCTATAGACACTGAAATTTGAATTATGAATCGAAGCAAAGCAAAATCGGCACGAACTCAACGATCAAAGCTGATAACAAGAATTGATGGAACAAGTCAGAACGAGATCGACGAAGATAATGGTATGAGTGGACTCATATATAAAACTATATATAACTATATATATAAAGTCATATTCTAAATTCAACACATATTAAATTAAATATGTATGTATTTATATTTTCCAAAATCATTGTTTTTTTTATATTTAAAACACATAAATTAGAATCAAGCATATATACAATATGAAATTTGAAATAAATACTTATATAAACAGAATAATATAAATCATGTGCTAGGTTACATTACCGACACATTTTAGCTGTAAGAAAGAGTATAATGAAAGAACTCAACATCAGTTATAATATATTTATATAAACCAAATGTAACATATATTTAGTTGACATAACAAATGAATTCTTTTATAAAATAATATACATTGGGCGCTATTTCATAAAAATGCACATACAATACCATTTATATACGAACAACAAAAGTAGCTTATATATATAGATATACTATTTAAAAATCAATATTTACATTTCAACTAACATCAGAAAACAAATATAAACTTTATACTTTATATATGTTTTATGGAAAAAGAAAAAAACATAACGCAAAGTGGATCCAACGTTTCGAATTCAGGGATTAGTCCTGAAGGCTAATACACCGTCGGATCATTTTTATTAAATTTTTGGATAAATTTCAGTAGAAGAGTAGCAATTTATTCAAAATAACGTGGTGTGAAATGAATTGATGGAATGAATAAAGTAACGTATTATTAGTATCCAAATAATCAAATGACACAATACGTTGGTTTCTTAATAACGACCGTAACGTTCAGTTTGCTAAAAGTTAATTTAGGACGTTATCTCCGTCTTATTTGTAAGCGATTGATATATCATACCTCTTTTAAATTTAAGATCAGCTCATGGCACGGCATATGAAAATTCAAATTCCATCGTATCATCTATTTATATTTATCGTGTACTGCGTTTAAATACTTCCAAAGCATTTGTCAATTTATTTAAAAGCTATAAAATTAAAGGAGTGAAAAGAGAAAAAAGAAAGAAATATATATATATATATATATATATATATATATATATATATGTAAAATAATAAAAAAACATGGCGAGAGAGACGAAGATACAGATGGTGGTACGTATCTTGTTCTATTCATAAGTAAATATCACAACGTTAAATTCCTTTGCATATTTTTAATTGCTATAACCAATGCTTTCATATATAACTGGTCGAATCTTATGTACATAGCTACATATTATAAAGGGTTATGAAAACTTATATATATGCACCTTATATTATAATATATATAACTAGATAAAATGTATATATTAGATAATAGAATACAATAATATAGATGAAAAGAGAACTGCAGCAAGCTAAAATTTATAAAAAAAGAACAAAGTATTGCAGGAAGCTGAAAACAACAATTAATGCAATAATATTTATTATAAGTTTCGAAATCCATTAGACAAAAGAAAACACAGCTTGTATAACATATCCATTAAATAAAATAGACTATATATAGTACTGGTACATAGTACATATTCATGCTATATGTAAACATTTAAAAATGAAACATATATTGCAGTATGATACGCATACCGTTTATAAAAATATGGATGACGAGGGGAGGAGGCACGGAGTGGGTTGCGGCTCTTGACAGGTGGTTCGAACTGTAGTGGCGGAGGCTTGACGAAGCTATAGGAAGGAGAACTGGTCCTTTTTCATTTTTCCATCATATGTGTTTTAACATTGTAATGGGAAAAATCTCTTTTTTTTCAAGAAGCAACAGAGAGGAAGAAAAATATGGTAGAGGAGAAGAAAGTGAGCAGGCTAGGAAATAAATAGAGGGAGAAGAAGTAACGACTACAGGAAAAAAAATGAAGGAGAGGAGATGGCAAAAGAAATTGCTCATAGGCAATAGAAAATGGGAAAAGAAAAGCATCAGTTTTGATGACTTTAAAAAAAAAAATGCAAACGTTATGTTTGATTTTTCTCAACGGCTATAAGATTACAACAGCTGGCTTTTAGTAACCGATTGAAATAAATAAAGGTGGAATGGCAACAAATCTTGTAAGCAGGGAAACAACGTTAAAGAGGGAGTAAATTTTGGAAAAGCAAAGGTCACGCTGGCAATTAAATGTGAAGCAACGTTACTCTACGTTTTATTTTTAAAATAAGAATGCTGAACGAAAATCAACAGTCATATTTGGTACGGTGTAAATGGCAAGAGTCACGCTGATTACTGAATAAAATAAAATGAATAACCATTTTTTTTTAAACGATGGAAAAATGAAGAAACAAAAGGTCAGCTAAGATTAGATTTTGGAATAAGATTTTTAAACAATATTGAATGCATTTATAATTTAAAGCTCGCGTTGATGGGAACAATGGCAAGAAATTAAAAAGGCGAACAGTTATAAAATTTGTAAATAACGTTCCTATTAAATCAGGGGAGTAAAAGGAAAGTGAATAAAATTAGAATGCGTACAACAGACGCAATGATTTTTTTCCAAAAAAAATGAAAATAACGGATTTAAATTTTATACGTTTTCTTGTATGTGTATATACATTATTTATTCCATCAAATAACGCGCCTTTTAAATGCGAAATTAAACAGTTTATTTATACACAAAGTTTCGGATATTTTTTATTTATAGAAAAATATGATTTGTTTACACATTTACTAAGAAATTTATATTCAAAAATGTGTATAAGTAAAATATAAAATATTAAAATTTTAAAAGTATAAAATCAATTTTTTTTAAAGAACAAAAGGTGAAATAAACGTTGTTACGAATATATTAAATTAAACCAAAAGATTAAAAATTAAAAATTTAAAGATTTGTAACTTCAAAAAAAATATTAAGTTTTAACCAAAATAAGAATTTTAGAATTTTCACACTAATAAAAATCTTGGGTGATTATTTATAACTAAATTTAGACAATCAAATTTTCGAAAAATTAAACCCAGAGTTATAAATAAAGAATAAAATATTGCTAAAATTTGGGCTGTTACACTCTCCCCCACTCAAAACTTTTCGTCCCCGAAAAGGAAGGTGGTAGGAGAATTAAAACAACCAGAAAGAAAATAGATTGAAAGACAAGATAAACAATAAATTTTAAAATTTTATAAGTTGTACTTGAAATATTCATTTGAAAACTTCACTTGGAAATTAATTTTCTTTAATACTTTTTTTTTTAATCTTAAGATACTTTCAACATTATAGGTACATCAATAATCATTTTATTTAAACATATTTTATTGAATTAACAACTTCAAAATATCAATGTAGTATACAAATAAGCAATATTTAAAAAGGATATATCCAACAAGGAGGAAGGTAGATTTGGAAAACAGAATCAAGGTGAATAACTAAACTGAGCAGATAAGGTAGATGCAAGGAATAGTATCGGGCACGAATAATAATCTAGAACCATAAGAATTTAAATTTCAAATATTAATTCAAAATTTCTTTGTTGGGAAAAATACTTTTATAATAAATACCTTTATAATAATACATTTATAATAAAATACTATTATATCGAAATAAATTTCCTTTCGAAAATACTTTTATAACTCGATGTTTCAACAAGTTTATCCTCGTTCTTGCAGACTCTGGCCATGCGTTGATCAGGCGCAAAGCTAGAATTCTTCAAGTACTTAGTAGACTTGTTTCAACACCCAGTGAAAATACGTGAAAAACCTTTAAAACAGATATGGAAAGTACAATCCAAACAAAACAACAAAACCAAAACCTTTGTCCGACCATGATTCGCAGATACACAATGGTTACGCCTGGATCCCCCAGGAAACAATCCATATCCGTAAGCTTTCTCAGCCCTGCGAGTTATGCCATGATGACTAGTAGAGTGCAGGATACACAATGGTTACGCCTGGGTCCCCCAGGAAACAATCCGTACCCCTAGGCTGTCTCAGCCAGGCAGTTTCGCTACTATTCGCGACCTACAAAGATTGCAGGATACACAATGGTTACGCCTGGATCCCCTAGGAAACAATCCGTACCCCTAGGCCAGACTCAGCCAGGAAATTGCGCTATGCAGTCGCGAGAGAAAAAAACCATGGGTTACGCCATGGTGGGAACACTCGAGTATTACATCTGAAAAACCAAAAATCAGAGAGAATAATATCGATAGAATGAATCCACGATGTGGCCACAAAGCGGATATCAAGCAGAAGGCACTTTCCATATCTTTACTTCGAAAATATATATCATGTAGTACCTTTTCAAATCACTTTCAAATATCGTACTTATATAAAGTCCATATATATAGGATTCCATTTTTCCCAAATCGAATACTTTCCAAAATCAATAGTAGATCAAATCATACTTATATAGACTTCGATTATATAAAATCTCTTTCCAAATTGAGTACCTTTCAAATCAATAGATTTCAAATCAACTTCATACGTATACAATCCATTTTATATAAGTTCGACTACTCCCAAATCAAGTGCTTAATAATATAAGGTTCTCAAATTTCAAATCATTTCAATATCAATTCAGTTTCAAAACCATATATGATTTCACCAATTTTTCTTCCAAATTAATTATCTAAATTTCAAAGTCCCTAAAATAGTAAGTTTAGAAAATTATTCCATTTTCCACATTAAAATAATTCAAGTCAAACAAATTCATTTCCAAAAAACACCATATAAGTACTGGTTTTTAATTCCAATTTAATTTCAAAACCAAATATTTTCCCAAAATCAATTATACTCAAAATGGTTTCTAAATTTATAATTATCCCTTTTTTTTAAAACCTTTAAACTATCTATTTCTATGTGAAATATCCAATTTACCTTTCTGAAAACCATTATTCAATTATTATTTTTCAAAACATTTCAAAACTAAATTTATATTCTTTATCAAACATTTTATACTCATTGAAATTTCTTAGCTTTGAAAATTTAATCTCGATTTGGAAATGTTCGAACATTCAAAATAGTTAGGGAAATCAAATTTTCAATTCAAGAGTTGAAAATCAACAATAAATCAATAAATCAATTATTAAATCCGAAACTCGAGGACTGAACACCGGTCTCATTTTAAATTGTTTCAAATATATACTTATATCTTTCTAAAATATCAAATTATACTTCCGAATTTGAAATCAAAAACAATTTTATAAAATCACTTGCATAGCGAAGCTATTAAAGTGGCCTCTCCTCCACTCTGAAACTCGAAAATCAATGTCGATGATGCGTGCACTCATCACCGAAATTATTTTCCAGCGACATAAGTGAGTTCTGACTTCTATTTTCTTGAAAACTTCTTTGAAATTTCTTCAAAATTATTGGAATTCATTTGAACTCATTTGAAACATTTCTTATTCGGAAAAATACTTTTAAATCGTATTATTTTTATATATTTTCCAAAATCTTAAAACCAATTTCAAAATACCAGAATTCAATTCTCGAATTTCAAATTTAACTCTACAGTTATAAATCATTTTTATATAAATCAATTTCTTATAATTTTTCAAAATTTCAAATCCTTTCAAAACCTTTTTATATAGAATAACATTTCTTATTTTCTTTATATATATAGGTATATAATCCTTATCGAAAACATTTTCACTTTTATATAAAAAAAAAATCATAGTTATCAAAATAAAGTTTCGGTATAAACAATTTCAAAAATACAAACAAAACCCGATTTTCAAAGGATGATTCAAGAATGGATTTCAAAACAAAGATAGCGATTTAATTTAGAGGAACTCCAATCAATAGAATCCTGATTCGAAGATAGACTCGATCGAAGATGAGATAATTAAATTACAAAATAGATAATGGATATACTTCTATAAATCGCGGGCGACCTTCATCGGTCAACCGTGATTCCAAAATTAGATCGGTGTAGAATTCTAAGGCAATTCAACATTCGATTGCCAAAGATATAGAATTCGGCGTAACAAGATATAGCAACATCGTAAACCGAGGATACAGAAATCTTCGGTGAGTCAATGCCAATTGAAAAGGAGTTTTCACCTCCTTTACAAATCATTCAGTGGAGTTATGGGATACTCCGAAATCAAAAGAATATAAATAAGGAGAGACAGAATGAATTTCGGAACCGAGGGACATTCCAAAATTCAAAGGAAATCGAGTCAAAAGGAAGAGATTCAACTCGAGCGAAAGTGATTCTGTAAATAAATTTATCATATATGCTAAGTTTTTCCTAGAGCCAAAGCTCTGATACCAACTGTAACGACCCGCTATTTTGGACCATTCAATTCGACAATAAAACCATACATATCCGACTTGAATAATTCAAATTACCGAATTGTTAATTTAAAATTTGGCAAAACTTAAAATATATAGTAAATAAATCAATCACAGATCACAGAGTAATATAATGCAGCGGAGTAGATAAAGAATAGTAGTTCATGAAGCTACTATATACATCAGAGTTAGAAAAATACAACCGAATAGTTCAAATGCAGTGAAGTCTCCAGTGCAACATATGACTTCTCTGAACCAATCAACTGGAATGGCTGGAATCTGAATCGATAGTTGGATTTCCAAATGAAGCTCCGAACTCCAAAGGTGAGTCTCAAATGCTGTATCACTCAGTCTGACCCGAGCGTAAAGCAAAACACAAAACACTCGAGTCAGGATTAACATTCTTATATCAATAAATCCAACTCAAGTGAAATATCAACTGAAATACAAATAACTTAAAGGATGTTTGGGATAACCAACCTCTAAGGGTCCATGGAATTTTCTACAAGGTAGAGATATACACTATAACACCGTGGTCATTTCAGCTTAATTTATGCTTCAAAACCAAATCTCATTTTCACTTCAAATTTCTCTATATTTCCCAAAATAGTATTTATATATATTAAATAATTTATACAGTAAAGTATTTTCAATTTCATCAACTTAACAAATCGTTCCAACATCAACCCGACCTTCCCATTCAAATTAAATTCAATCTCAATTTATCAATTTAAATTCAACTCAATTTCTAAAATAACCACTTAAATTTTATCAATCTCAAATTCGGATTTATAATTACAAATACCCCTTTATATTTCCATATATTTCAAAACTTTAAGTATTCAACATTTCATCTAAATTTTCATTCAATTTAGTTTTCTAAATTATAAATTCAAATTTAGTTCAACTAAATTTTCATTTTAATTCAATTTATTTGCTAAATAACAAATTCAACTACGTTGTTTTCAAATACAGATCCAAATCTCAACATAAACCATTTAAATTCCAATATAGTTCAAGGCTTTAATATTTAAATGTTCTATATAACAGTTTCATATAGATCTCGATTTAACCTCATTATTATTTAGTCTTGAAATACTCCCTTATTAGATTCAATATCATTTAAGTAACCTTAAATTACATTTTACTCAATATTTTCTTTAATTTATTTAAACGTGAAATATTCATTAAATCACTTAAATTAAAAATCCAGTTATAAAATCATACCCTTTAAATTTCCCATTCAAAAATTTCATATCGATTTAATTAAATAAATCCTTATTTAAATACCATTTTTATAAACCCAAATTTATCTCCCAATCTTAATTATTAAATTTATTACAAGAGAATCTATTTGAAATATAGATTTACATAAATACTTAACTATATTATATGTATTAAATCAATCTAATTTAAATTAAATATTACTACTAAATCTATATATACAATTTTCATTTATATAATATCTTAAGAATCAAATTTATTAAACCATATATTTCTTTCCAAAATTATAGAAATTATTTTCAAAATATTTATATGGACCAACGGTGTTTGTATAAATTTCCTATCATATAGTCAAGTGCTACGGATATTTATCATTTCAATCCGTATACTAAATATATACGGGTGGATATCATTTCAACCCGTAATCCCAAATTCAATTAAATGAAAATCGCTTGGGTTTATCATTTCAACCCATAACGATTTTCTCCTATTCTAAAGTCTATTCGGGTATTTATCATTTCAACCCATAGTGATTTCTAAACTACAGGGAACTTGCAGAGTGATAACAGAAAATACAATAAAATAACAGGCATATATCATCAATAACAATATAATATAAACAACAGGATATGGTGTCATATCCCGCAGGTGAACAGTTACAGATAATAACATATATAACAAATTTAAATAACTACAGCAGCATATTTCAATTGTCGTTTCAATTGAAATCAAATTTAATGAATAAAAAAATGTTAATCGTGAGTGATTGCTCACCTCTCGAGCCTAGAGAATACAGAAGAAAACACGGATACTCATACTGCTACAGAGACACAGATATATATATATATATATAAAGTCATATTCTAAATTCAACACATATTAAATTAAATATATATGTATTTATATTTTCCAAAATCATTGTTTTTTTTATATTTAAAACACATAAATTAGAATCAAGCATATATACAATATGAAATTTGAAATAAATACTTATATAAACAGACTAATATAAATCATGTGCTAGGTTACATTACCGACACATTTTAGCTGTAAGAAAGAGTATAATGAAAGAACTCAACATCAGTTATAATATATTTATATAAACCAAATGTAACATACATTTAGTTGACATAACAAATGAATTCTTTTATAAAATAATATACATTGGGCGCTATTTCATAAAAATGCACATACAATACCATTTATATACGAACAACAAAAGTAGCTTATATATATAGATATACTATTTAAAAATCAATATTTACATTTCAACTAACATCAGAAAACAAATATAAACTTTATACTTTATATATGTTTTATGGAAAAAGAAAAAAAACATAACGCAAAGTGGATCCAACGTTTCGAATTCAGGGATTAGTCCTGAAGGCTAATACACCGTCGGATCATTTTTATTAAATTTTTGGATAAATTTCAGTAGAAGAGTAGCAATTTATTCAAAATAACGTGGTGTGAAATGAATTGATGGAATGAATAAAGTAACGTATTATTAATACCCAAATAATCAAATGACACAATACGTTGGTTTCTTAATAACGACAGTAACGTTCAATTTGCTAAAAGTTAATTTAGGACGTTATCTCCGTCTTATTTGTAAGTGATTGATATGTCATACCTCTTTTAAATTTAAGATCAGCTCATGGCACGGCGTATGAAAATTCAAATTCCATCGCATCATATATTTATATTTTCAGTTTAGAAATGTAAGAACTTATCAATTTTTTTATACTATAATTGACGTAAAACACCACTGCTTATTAAATTTATCGTATACTGCGTTTAAATACTTCCAAAGCGTTTGTCAATTTATTTAAAAGCTATAAAATGAAAGGAGTGAAAAGAGAAAAAAGAAAGAAGTATATATATATATATATAAAATAATAAAAAAACATGGGAGAGAGACGAAGATACAGATGGTGGTACGTATCTTGTTCAATTCATAAGTAAATATCACCACGTTAAATTCCTTTGCATATTTTTAATTGCTATAACCAATGCTTTCATATATAACAAGTCAAATCTTATGTACATAGCTACACATTATAAAGGGTTATGAAAACTTACGTATATACACCTTATATTATAATATATATAACTAGATAAAATGTATATATTAGATAATAGAATACAATAATATAGATGAAAAGAGAACTGCAGCAAGCTAAAATTTATAAAAAAAGAACAAAGTATTGCAGGAAGCTGAAAACAACAATTAATGCAATAATATTTATTATAAGTTTTGAAATCCATTAGACAAAAGAAAACACGGCTTGTATAACATATCCATTAAACAAAATAGACTATATATAGTACTAGTACATATTCATGCTATATGTAAACATTTAAAAACAAAACATATATTGCAATATGATACGCATACCGTTTATAAAAATATGGATGACGAGGGAAGGAGGCACGGAGTGGGTTGTGGCTCTTGACAGGTGGTTCGAGCTATGGTGGCGGAGGCTTGACGAAGCTATAGGAAGGAGAACTGGTCCTTTTTCATTTTTCCATTATATGTGTTTTAGCATTGTAATGGGAAAAATCACTTTTTTTTAAGAAGCAACAGAGAGGAAGAAAAATATGGTAGAGGAGAAGAAAGCGAGCAGTCTAGGAAATAAATAGAGGGAGAAGAAGTAACGGTTACAGGAAAAAAAATGAAGGAGAGGAGATGGAAAAAGAAATAGCTCATAGGCAATAGAAAATGGGAAAAGAAAAGCAGCAGTTTTGATGACTTTAAAAAAAATAAATGCAAACGTTATGTTTGATTTTTCTCATCGGCTATAAGATTACAAAAGCTGGTTTTTAGTAACTGATTCAAATAAATAAAGGTGGAATGGCAACAAATCTTGTAAGTAGGGTAACAACGTTAAAGAGGGAGTAAATTTTGGAAAAGCAAAGGTCACGCTGGCAATTAAATGTGAAGGCAACGTTACTCTACGCTTTAGTTTTAAAATAAGAATGCTGAACGAAAATCAACAGTCATATATGGTACGGTGTAAATGGCAAGAGTCACGCTGATTACTGAATAAAATAAAACGAATAACCATTTTTTTTTAAACGGTGGAAAAATGAAGAAACAAAAGGTCAGCTAAGATTAGATTTTGGAATAAGATTTTAACAATATTGAATGCGTTTATAATTTAAATCTCGCGTTGATGGGAACAATGGCAAGAAATTAAAAAGGCGAACGGTTATAAAATTTGTAAATAACGTTCCTATAAAATCATAAGAGTAAAAGGAAAGTGAATAAAATTAGAATGCGTACAACAAACGCAATGATTTTTGTCCAAAAAAATGAAAATAACGGATTTAAATTTTATACGTTTTCTTGTATGTGTATATACATTATTTATTCCATCAAATAACGCGCCTTTTAAACGCAAAATTAAACATTTTATTTATACACAAAGTTTTGGAAATTTATTACTTATAGAAAATATGATTTGTTTACACATTTACTAAGAAATTTATATTCAAAAATGTATATAAGTAAAATGTAAAATATTAAATTTTTAAAGGTATAAAATTAATTTTTTTAAAGAACAAAAGGTGAAATAAACGTTGTTACGAATATATTAAATTAAACCAAAAGATTAAAAATTAAATATTTAAAGATTTATAAATTCAAAAAAATGTTAAGTTTTAACCAAAGTAAGAATTTTAGAATTTTCACACTAATAAAAATCTTGGGTGGTTATTTATAATTAAATTTAGACAATCAAATTTTCGAAAAATAAAACCCCAGGGTTATAAATAAAGAATAAAATATTGCTAAAATTTGTGCTGTTACGACTTCCAGCAAAATTTCTCATTTATTTACCTTTAGTCTTTCAAATGCACTCCAGTCTGAAGGCTCTACTAGATCTTGCAAGTTCCCTTGACTTATCTGCGTGGGAAGAATCAGTCCATCACGACCATGAGCGGATCTCCCTCGGGATAAAGTAGAGAAACGTGGTGATTTCGATTTGGAGAATCAGCTAGACTACCTTCGGTCAATATTAACCCACAAGATTAGCATCATTCTTATACCTTACCACTTCGATTTCCAAATCGAAGACGCGCTGATTTAGTTGAGTAATCTTTATGTCACATGCTAATTATTGTGTAGAATTAGGATATGGTCCAAGCTCCTTGGTTAGTTCTTCATTTTCGGAATCCTTTTTCAAAATTTTCCTCTCAAGATCTTCTACTATTTCTTGAGTTGATTTCAGAATAGAACTTGCAGTACTTCTCATACTACTTGTTCACTACATCATTACTTACGGTCGTGAGACCAAAAAGATGGAACGAGATGGTTTTTCTATTAGTGTTGACAACAACTTATCCTAAATTCCTCAATGCGTTGGTGAACATTAGAGGATTCAATTGATAAAGGGGACCCTCCATTCTAATTTAGGAAATAGGAAACAACAAAATTCCAATAAAAATGAAAGAAAAGACGACAACAAAGTTTCCATTTAATAGTAATCGTTTTATGAAAAGAGATTACGTCCATAGGAAACAACAATAATTGAAGCTACAAGTTAATTAGTTTTTAGAATTAGAAAGTACATCATGAATTTTCTTAAAAGAGAAAGGCAAAATATGAAACATCGCACTAAAAGGTACATCTGCAAGAGGAGTACTGATAGGAGGAAATATATGGTAGTCCCATTCTTTAGGTCAAAGCTAAGTCAACTAAACAATCACTTCGCATAGTTGGTTTAGATTTCATGGAGAAATTAGTCCTCGTGGATACCCAAGAAATTGAAGTCTTGGTGTAGGAATTGGGTGTATTACCGATGAAAATCGTGTAGAATGCGGTATTTTGATAAGAATGACTTGTTTATTAAAGAGAAATTTTACTTAGTAGTCCTTTTCAACCGGGTCAGCATACAGTTCTCTCTTGACATGGGAGATGATAAAAGGAATAAATTTAGTTGCCTGCACATTGGTTATGAATATATTAAAATACAAAGTCCATAAACTCATTACAAATTCTGTTATAAAAAAACTAAGTACTATACAACAACATAAGGGCTCATAAAGAACGGATACTTTATAGTATTTAGTAACATACACATCCTTATTAAATTTAACTTTTTCTGGAGGAAGAGAACTTATACTCAAAGGCGTAGTAAGAATTATGGAAAAATTCCAACATTCCTCAAGAGGAGGGTCAGATTTATGTAGATCCAAATATCTCTTATGAAGGCATCTCAGTAGTCCTCCACAACCATCAACCAGAAAAGAAAAATTAGTCATGGGAAATCGAGCGTACATAAAGTATATATGCACTCCATAAATTGAGCCCTATCCTCAATTAACATCCAAAAGATGCATTCAACTCCTCATTTTCCTTGTAGAATTATCTTGGTGAAAGTGTAATCTCAGAAGGAGGGTTGTAACCCTTTTATTCTTTAAATCCTTATTACTTTGATTTTGATTCTTTTAAGTATTTGCATAGTCTTTCTCTTTCTCGATTAAGCCTTAAAATTTCCTTTTTCTTTTTGTCTAAAATAATCTCTACATAATTTCTACTCAGTTTCCTACAGTGATAGTTAAATCATGTTAGCAATCTAAGAATGTACATGTACAAAACTAAGTAGCAAACAAACCAATAAATCACCGACGGAGGGGTGATGGAGGGGTAATGGTAGCACTAAGCTTAAAGGAATGGATAAAGGGAGCATTAGAAGGAATCTAAGCCTCAAAAGAAGATTGTGCTTCGATAAGATTTTGTCCTTTCTCACCGTACTCAAGGGGTGTTTATTTATAAGAAAAAGTTCTAGGAGGAGGAATTTCTCCCGTGTCCTTAGTTACTTTCGGAGGAGGAAGGTCTAGTGTACAAGCGGAACCATCTTGGGCTCCATTCCCACTTTGATTAGGGTCATCGTTTCCATCTCCTATTGAAAAATCCTTCCTTGAAGGATCATCATCACCATCATTTCCATCCTCATCTTCCTCATCATCATCATCACCCTCATCGTCAGCTTTATCAGATCACTGTTCTCCTCTTCCTCATCATCATCTGTTAATATATTAACAAAAGCCAAGGACCCAGCAGGATCGTTGGTGTCTTCTCCCGCAACCTTCTAATAGTCACCAAGAATGCGACCTAATAAGATATCAAACTTCATATTATAATCTACCCTCGAATTACTAAACGAAGTAAAGGGTATGTTGGAAATCGTTCCACGTTATCCTTATAGATAGTAAACAAGAGCTCTTCAGCACACTGTCCTTTCCATCGGGGAAGAAGGTTGCTAAGAAAAGAGGAGGCCTTAGATTTAATGGCATCATAAATGATTTAAGCTTGCTAATAATAGGGTTCTTTTTGTCCAGATCCTTCTTTAGGTCAATAACTTTGCCGAGGATGTTTTAAGAACATAATTCCCAAAATGAAGTCGAGAAAGTTCATCCTCCAAAAGTTTAGCTCTCTCTTCCAACTCTTGAAGTTTCTCCTTCAATGGTCTCACTTCCTCTTTCAAATTTTGAGACCTTATGTTTTCCAAATCTAGCAAGATTATGGTCGTCTTCTTCCTAGAAGACAGTGACTAGTTGGCAAAGCAAAGACAACTAAGTTGGGTTTCAAAAGAAGATACTTTTTCAAGTAATAAAGAATTTAACTCTTGCAATCGAGACGTGTCTTGGGAAGAAAATATGCATGACCATTGAACAAACAAATCTTGCCTAATCTAAAAGAAAAACTAATAAGAAATTAGAAATTAAAGAACGACTAAACTCGACATTAGCACTATGGTAAAACAACAGAGCTTTACTTGAATAAGGTATTGTAAGCAACTTTCTAATGACTCCAAAGAAAAAGTAGTCATAGCAAAAGAGCCCGAGGAAGCAAATGTAGAAGAATGAAGGACCAATGTAACTTAGTCCATATAATTAATGCGATCAAGAGATCTTGACTCATGAAGAGGGGGAGGAGCATCCTCAAGTAGAGCATCAAGCCCTAAAGATTGGTGTAAAGAAGCCACCAACTCCTTCAGAGTAGGTCCGAAGGATATATTTATAGAATCCTTCATTGGGAAAGTTGTGATGATGGAACGACACTTGGAAAAGGAGCATAAAGCAGGGGTGCAGTGGGACCCACACTTTTAATGTTTTTAAAAAGGATCTCGGATGGAACAAAAGCAACTCAGGACTTTAGCACTTTAAATCCTCCCTAGTTTGCAATATAGCATCCTAAGCAGTAGAAAAAATGAATATTAGGGCATCTTATGAAGCTATCATTCCTCCCATTTCTTTGGATCAAAACAGGCAATTCAAGAGCATCCTTAATAGGCGATAAGGCATCTATGCTCACAAGGTGCACATCGGAAGAACCAATTTACAAAAGGAAAGGTGATTAAAAAATGAATTTCGATAAATCAAAAAAGTAAACAGGGTTAGGAAATAAAACTTGGGCAATATCTAAGGCTTCCAGTTGTTGAGAATTGCATTGGAGAGTTCGCAAAAAATGTGTCCAACTTGTAAAAAAAGCTGGTGGATTATTCCTTTTCTTTTTCATTAGTAGAGGTTCATCCAAAACCCGGTGAATTGGGAGAATTAGAGAATATTTGCTTAGTTTTTATTCGTTAAGAAGCCTCAATCGGCTCCTCAATAACGCTGTAGTATCTCCAAAGCTAGGAATCTTAGCCAAAATTTAAGGATTAGTTTCTTAGAATCAATAGCTAATAGTCGTACAAAAAAATAACAAAATGTAAATAGGTAAAGACCAACTTAAGTGTTAAGCAAATGAAAACAAGTCGGGCAGAAGTGCATACCGGGAACCAAGAGTCTTCCATTGACATTTGGAGAATAACATCTCATAAGGAAGAACCGATGGCTCCAATCGCGAGGTTTGTTGATAGAGTCATTCACTGCTCTACTACCAATAAAACTGGAAAATAGAGCCCTTTGGTTGATTCTTCTTTCTTTAGAGACTAAATAAGCAATAAAGAATAGAAGGTGTCAATTGTTCCAGCTCGAGTTCTTTGAAAAAACTGAACATATAATTGATGTACTATAGGAGTTAGGGATTAGCTGAGTGGTCTTGATTTCCTCTTGCTTTATGAAGTAGGACCGATGAGAAGTATAGATATTTTCTTCAGAAGAACCCATAGGTTTAGGGGACTTTGAGGATTTTGGTACTCCTTTAGAAACTTGTTTCTTGCCTCCGACCGCGAAGTCTACAATAGGATAATTCCAATTATTTATATAATTTCATAAAGCTCGAAAAAGGAATCATTCTAAGTTAAAAATAAAATGTAAATCTGTTAAGCATTTAAACATACAAGTAGTTGCACATATGTCGGAGTAATGTTCGAATAATAAGAAGTATGAGTCCATGAGTGACAAGGGTCAAGACTTGTTATTTTTTCCACAAGAGTATTATATATCAACGTGTAACATAAAAGTTGTAGGTAAGAATTCTATCATATTATATGTATGTGGAATTTTTGAAAATCGACATTCAAATTTTAACAACTTAATTTTATTTGATGATTAGATAAGTATAGATATAAAATGACTGATAAAGAAGTTAGGACTATCAAACAAACAGTTATCATGGGCATTCAAATATATAAGAATATGGGGATATGTTTAAATGCTTAAGCATAAATAAAGTATGATAAAATGATAAGGTACGTGGTAATCAAAAAATAGATCATCACATAAATTATGTTCATGAATCAAAAGCCAACGAGCTCCTATAAAGTAATTTGAAAAAAAACATGCAAAGCTTTCATGAATAAGGTTTGCAAAGCTCATGGGTTGCGAAATTATGGATCTTAATGCTAATTAAACACCAGAGGGGGTGGATAGTGTTTTCTAACTTTTGTAAGTCATTTTAAATTTCTTTCAAGGTAAATATTAAATCATATATTTTCAACACTGAATTATATCAACAACCAATCACAGATAAAAGTAACAGCAATAAAGTAAAATAGAGAGTTATAGAGATGACATTACAGGTTTTATACGAGCTGGGATTTCTCCTACATCCAGTCCCGTGTAATTGCTTGTACATATTTCATTTCAAATGCCAATCTTTAAAGAGACAGATGGTGAACCCAAATACAATCTCAATTTTGAACTTACGAGACACACCCTCCTAATTTTTTGAGCTCAAGGTACACCCACTAGATTTGGACGGGCTAAAAGCACATCATTCAGATTTTTGGGCTACCTAGCCCACTTAATTGATTTGAATAGGCAACAGTCACATGCATATATAGATAGAGTTTGATGGTTTTTCCAAAGGCTGTTTCTTGAATTTTGGATACAATGGATTCTATAGCCTCTTGGATAGCACTTAGACTTTAATTTGAGAGTGAGATGATTCCAAAACTGTAATAACGTAGGATTGAATCAATACATAAAAGTATTAATTGATTCTATTTGACTTTGAATAGAATTTGATATAGTTTCAGTAGAATTTTCAAGAGAGTAAAAGGTGGGAAGAATATAAGATAGTACCTGCCAAAAAATTTGTTTGAAACCTCCTATATATAATATATAAACTGATGTGACTATTCGCGAAGAGTTGTGACGAATAGACACTTTATTTCAAAATTTGAAAAATTGTTTACGGCACGTATATCGGTATACTTCTATACATATGTTGACATATGTATGTATGTTTATTTTGAAGCCTCTTTTCTTTTTAAACATTTTGAAAATACTATATTTTATAAAATATTTTGATACTTTGTTAAATAATTTAAACATAGTTTATAAACATTTTAAACATTGAAACTTTTATAAAATATTTTTAAAGATATTTTGAAAATATTTTTTTTTAAAAATATAAAAGATAATAAAATAAGAAATAGAGACAAAGTTTTTGCCAAGGGCTTTAACAATATTCTATGTCTCTGTACACCATATTCTAGTCTTGAGATCTTCATATCTTGGCTTTATACTCATGAGTCTTCATGTCCATTTCTTGTTCATTATACCGTACGGTCTTCAGTTCAATATATATGTAATATTTTACACTATATACTATACAACATGGCAAGATATTAGTTCCATATTTTATATAAATGTATATTGTTGTTTATTAAGGTTTTTGTCATCAAAATCAATAACTGAGGTGTTAACAATCTCTCTCTTTGGTCGAAAACCATTTAATATTATGTATATAAAATGTGATATATCTCTCGCTAAGTTAGATAACCCCCTGAATATATGCATATGTTTATTTTATATTTCTCTCTCCTTTTGTCATAAAAAAATAGATGAAAAAAATAAAATCTCCTACTATGTTAAATAACTAAGTTAAATAACTAAGTTAAATAAAATAATTATGATATATGATGGTATATGATATACCTAGAACTAATGTACTATTACCCTGTAGTATTCTTTTGTGTTGTTTGGTCTGGAAAAATATACGAATTCCATGGTTTTTGAAAAGAAAATTAAAAGGGAGGATTTGTAAATAAATTGGTTATTGAAAATTTGGGATAAATTGAAGAATGAATTAGAAAAGAATGTAAGTGATTTTAAAATTCAAATTAATAAGTTCCAAGTATGGAAAATGGGATTTTGAATAAATAGAGTGATAATGAATTTTAAAATTTAAGTGATGTCATTTAAAGGAATAAAAGAATTTACTTTAAAATTCAAGGTTTAAATTTATTTGAAAGGATAAAGAAGAAATTTGGAAAATATGAAATGGGTATTTTCAGTTAAAAAGACTTTAAATCATAATTAAGAAATAAAATCTGTAACTAATGGGTTTTGAAATAAATTGAGTAAGGAAGAGAGTTTATTTCAAAATGGAGTAACTTGGAAATCAATTTGAAAATTGATTTAAGTGTTTGAAATTGGAATTTTAAAGGGGGACGGGATTAAGAAATTTATAAACTGGGTTTATAAAAGTAAAGCAATACATTAGTGGATATTTGAAAGAATAAACTTCACGCTGGCAATTTATTAAAGGGATGGGTAAATTTGTTTAAAAATAAATAGTGATTTATTTTTTAAAAAATGTGAAAGAGAAGTGTATCTTCTTGGATAACAAGTAGGTTTTCAAAGCAAATTTTTAAGTATAAGTTAAATGCTAAAAGTTGTTTTAAAAGCTTGTTTTAGAAATTTATTATTTTTAAATGTTTAAATTTTAAAGTAAGATTTTTTTTTCAAATTTATTCGTGTAGTAATTATTTAAAAGGTGACTTGGTATTACGTTTTAAAAGGATAAAAATTTAGTTTTATATTTTTATTAAGAAGCTTTATTTTAAATATTCTTAAAGCATATATCTTTGAATAAAGTATTAAAGTAGTTTTTATTTAAATGTTTAAAGTATATTTTATAATAGTATTTTAAATTATTTGTACTTGGTGATTTCAGTAGAAATAGAAAATATTTGGGAAATGTGTTCCGTGAGAGGAAGATGGTTTGAAACTGTTTTCAAAGGGTTGAAAAGTGGAAATATATCTTATGAAGATATATTGAGATTAATAAATAGTTTGGTGAAATTATTTATGTTTGATGGATGTTGTGAATGTTATTTGATAGCTAAATAACCAACTATCAATAATGGCCAATGCGATGATCGTTTCGAATAGACCGGGATCGGGATTAAATTCTCGAAAACCACTTTGATCGAGTTTGTACGTTTTTGTGGGAAAAACGAGTTTGGAGTCGAAGATGGAGCAGTGAAGTGCAAGGTCTAGTCGCTACTAATCCTGAGGGTAATTCCAAATGGATGTAGTAGGAGTAGTGCCTTCGGTTCTGTTCGAACCCGGGATGGACTTGTATGGATGAATGCTTTTAGAACATCGTCAGGTGGATGGTGAGCATTCTAAGTGATATGTTCTAAAAAGGTAATGCTTAGCCTCGAGCCTCATCAACCGGGAATGACTGAAAATTAGGGGTTATGCAGCAAGGCTAAGTGGGTAGCACCCATTAGGATAAGGTCATCCCTATCTAGATGTCCCTTTTTTTATTCTGCTTAGTGGGTGGTTGCTGATCCCAACCGCGGGGTGATCTTACTCGGGATTATCCAGTAAGGGGTGGTCACGGTCTTGTGTTGCAAGGGATTGGGAGTAATCCTCGGTACGGTGATCTTGGCCACGTACTGTGACAGGTGGTACAGTAGTGCCTAGTCATTAGTTGAAAATCTATTCTCCCTACGCGCCTTTTACGGTTTTTGTTTGTATTACCCACTTTGCGGCTAGTATGCTGGAATTTAATCATGTAATAATTTCAGCTATTTGAATAAGTATTTCTATACAGACACTATTATAATATTAGAGGATTTTGATAAGAAATGTTTTAGCTATCGTAAGGTAAAAACCCGACATGTTTATTTGCGTCGTGGTCTTACGAGATGCTTTTGTTTTTAAAAGGATTTTGAAAACTTTAGTAATCAATTTGAGTGTGATTTCTCATGCTGGTTATCCAGACTGACTCAGGTATTATGTAACTATAATGCTCGGGTCAGACCGAGCATTATATAGTACAGATTCTGGATGGTCTGCTGTGGAACTCAGGAGACGAGCTGGATGGTGAGACATATCCGACGTATATGATGTATATTTCACTATGTATTAAGTTTTGGAAGGATGGGATATTATAACTGTTCGGAGTATGTTGTTGATTGTATTGAACACTGATGTTGTATTCTGATGATATGCATAAAACAGATATATTTTTCTTTTGTGTAAAGATCTGTTATTATCTATTATATTTTATTCCGCTGCGATGGTAAGATTCTATCATTATTTGGTTTTCTCTTCTTCTACCTTCTTCTTCTTAGATTCAAATGGTTTGATTTACGGGCATTGAGAATCGGGTCATTTCAAAATTATTCTTAGTAGTTAAAATAATTGTGATAAAAATTGGTATGTAAATATATATCGTATATTTTTCTAACCTACGTATATATTTTTCCAGACCAAATAACACAGAAGAAAACTACAGGGTAATATACCACACAATCAATTCGAAGATTGTGATATGATGGTATATGATATATGATTGATATACGAAGTGGAATTGGTATTATATATGTATTTGGAGTTGTTGATTTTCCTCATTATATAGCGGATGAGACCCTATGCGCTGCATAATAGTGGATGATATTTTATAAATCCCATATACCACGATATTACACCTCGAAGTGGAATGGGTATTTAATTGTTGTGCTAACATATGTGGATGCAGAGAAACAGGTTCGAGGGATCCAACTGGATTCCTTAAATATTTGAATTTGTTCCAATGTTGTGTGTGATTATTTATAATCCGTGTATGATTATATTTGTGGTTGAAATTGTTGAAGGCTATGATTTAGCCGAATATATTTTGGTATCGTAGGATACCAAAAATATGAAATTGAATTTTTGGAATTTAAAGTAGAAGCTTTAAGCTAATTCGTTTAAAGAATTGGGTGAATTTAAAAGAGGAAATTTAAATTGATAAAGATTTATTTTTGAAAACTTATTGAATAAATTCCAAAATATGGGAAAAGATTTTAAAAATTGGGTTTTGAATAATATTGTTTAATAGTTGAAGAATTTGTTTAAAATTCAGATTTTTAAATGAATTGGGAGAGATAAAGAAATTTATTTTAAAAGAAATTTATTTCAAAAGGAAATAAATTGGGAAATCCATTTGGAAATTGATTTTGGGGATTGAAAACAAACCTTTAGGAAATACATTGGGAAATTGATTTGGGTGTTTGAAACAAATTTGAGAAATCAATATGGAATTTGATTTGTGTTTTGAAAATGAATTTCAAAAATCATTTTGAAATTGATTTGGCGTTTGAAAATAAATTTGGAAATCAATTGAAATTTGATTTGATGTTGAAAGTGAATATTTGAAAATCAATTTGAAGATCGTATATCAATGTATATTTGGAAATGTAAATTCACAGTGGGAATTTGAAGAGGAAAGGGAAATTTGTTTCAAAAATAAATTTCGGTTTATTTTTAAAGTGTGGAAAGGAATTTACAGATTTGAAATGTAAATTGAAATAAATCGAGAAGGGTTTATTAATTGGTTTAAATGGACCATTTTGAAATGAAAATGTATTTTCCCTAGAAAGCAGAGTATATTTTCAAAGTAGCTTTTAAAGTATAAATTAAAAGTTCTAAAGTTGGTTTCAAAAGAATATTTTGGAGAAATTATTTTCTTAAGTTACTTTGAAAATCTTTAGAGTAAAGACTTATTTATAAATTATAGAAGTGATTATTTAAAGATTTAATTGATAATTGTTTTAGAAAATGGTTATTTAAATATTTATACTCTATCTACTAATTTTATTTTAAAAATTAGTTTGGACTTAAAGTTTATATGTAATATTAGTATAATGTTTTTATAACTAATATTTTAAGCAAAGTGTTTAAAATAGTTTTTATTTTAAATATTTCCAAATAAATATTTGGATAAGTGATTTCAATTATTTTTAAAAGTATTCGGAATTGGCAGATTTTTAGTGGAAATAAATGATTTCGGGAATTTTATTCCGCGAGTGAAAAGTGATTTTAAATTTGTTTTCAAATGGTTGAAGTGTGAAAATATATCTTGCAAAGATATTTTGAAAATAAATAACCGGGGGAAATTATTCGAAATCCAGTAATTGTTGTGAATGTTGATTGATAGTTAAATAACCGACTATCAATATTGGCCTTTAAATGGCATTTGAATTTCGATGTGACCAAGGGTCGAATTCCAAATGGATATTCGAAAACCACATCGAAGCTTTGTGATTGTGATGGATCTTCTATTTAAAAGATCAAAATGGAAAATTGTTGTGATTTTTTTGAAATCTGAATGTAACACTTATTTTTAAAAATAAGCGCTCATTATTCGGATTTGCCGGGAGAGGACTTTGTGTTGTAAAACCCATTTCGAATAATGATATGATGAAATGGGATTGCATTTGAAGATGGTGTTGAAGACCAGGTATTTTCAAAAGTGAAAGGATTACCTGTCGAATGTCTCTGCACCGAGTTGCTCCGGTATAGAGATTTTATCACCCTTTGTGATGGGGATTCCGGACGTGATTAGTGAATATCCGGATCTGCAAGGGCTTCTTTGAAGAGCCTTCGATTCCGTTCGATCCCGGAACGGACTTGTATGGATGTATGTTTGACATTACACTTTGAGATGTAAAGCTAGTTTCTATCAGATACATTTCTGTTGGTGGCGGAGAATTTATTCTCTTAGCTTAACACCCTTCTCTGAGACGTACGAGCTCAGAGGTTATGTAGTTGATGGTTACTAGTGATACATTCCCGATTTTGTAGTGTGGCATACGAAGTGCTGCTGATCATTTGTTGATCGAAGCATGGCTTTTGTGAAAAGTGTAGCTTTGCGGACGAGACTTCGTCGGGCCTCACAACCCGGAAACGGTCGAAACAGGAATGTTGCGGCAAGGTTTTTAGGGGTTGCGCCCCTAGGTTATGTCCATTTTCTTCTAGATAAGAGGTGGTATCATGGAATGGAGCCCAGATATTTTACCTATGTTGATGCTGCAAATTTATTATGCCTTGTGGTGGTTGCTTTGTGGTTGATGATCCTCGGATAATGGTCGGTAACGACCGGGGATGGCATACTTGTGTGTTAGTTACCTATGTTATAGCTTGGTTAAAGCGTGAGGTAACGTCGGCCTTGTTAGCAGAGATCCGGTTAGGTTCTCGGGGCGTCCTTCCAGAGGCGTACCCATTTCGGTGTAGGAAGTTCCTTTGCTTGAACGTCGTTCGAAATCTAAAGAAATAATACGTGCCCTGCACGGTTTTTAGTTGTATAACCTGCCATGGAATGTGGTGGTAAACTACTATTGAACATGGTAGCTATGTAGGCATACGACGAAAAGTGGTATGCTGGCTAAGATTATGATGCAGCTCAAGTTAGAAGAGAAGAGATAAGTCGTACACGACTTAAGGAGGAGTTAAGTCGTCCACGACTTAAGAAGGAAGAGATAGGTCGTTTCTGACCTAAGGAATCATGTGGGGGAGAGATGCGAGTTAAAAGCCAAGGACCTAGTGATCTGCCGCATTGTTGTAGTAAGAGCTTAAGTCGGCCACGACCTAACAGGTCTGAAGAAGAGGAGCTACAACCTAAGTAGAGCCGCTTTTGTATTGAGTCGTTAGGTCGCCTACGACCTAAGTGATGAGTCTGTATTTCTTTAAGTCGTGTTGAATTTTAGGTCGTCACCGACCTATGTGTTGTGTTGTAATATTGCATTTGTTAAGTCATTATGTCGCTGGAGCTTGTTATGTCCTTAACTCGTATGTGATAAGTCATAGGTCGGCATGTAGATAAGTCGGCCGAATGGGTGCTGTGTTGTAATTCGTTGAGTCGTTAGACTTAAGTCGTAAGTCGTGTCATTTGTTGTACTGTGTTGTACTTGGGTCTAAGTCGCTATGAGGGTAACTTGAGTCAGTTAGGTCGGCAACGACTTAAGAGGAGTTAAGTCAGGAACGACTTAAGGTCAGGGTTGTGAAATGCTATAAATAGGGAGTGTGTTGTACATTTTAAGGAGTTGATTTTTGAATAAAACTTTGTTTGATTGCCGTGTGCTTTCATCTAAATTGGTAGTTGAGTGTGATCTCCTATCTCCACTTTCGGTTAATCGAGTGCGCTCGATTCAACGATTGTTGAAGCCAATTCACAGTATCAAGTGCGCTTGATCAACGTTTGAAGAATTGTAGATCTTCTTTCACGGTATCGTGCGCGATTAACGTGTCGAAGATAGCTAGAATTCGGTATCTTTGTGATCAACGAATTTGGGCATTTCAGTATCTTCAATCCACCGTTTGCTACTTTCATCGATCTATATCGTTTTGTTAATATCCGCTGTGTCAGTTTTGGTATCAGAGCTTGATTTAGCCAATCATAGCTAAGCCGAGTCTTGGAACCAAGGAGTTTGAAGTTGGGTGTTCATCGTGTTCATCTTGAAGTTGCAACAAGAGGAGAACTTTCGATCGATTCCATTTTGGATCAAATTGTGGGAGTTGTTTGAATTTTGGCCGTGAGAGTTTGCGCGCCAAATTTTGAAATTGAAGAGCTTGAAGTCGTGTGGTGGTGTAGCCGAGCTAAGGAGTAAGTCGCAAGGCCGAGCCAAGTTGAGTTGGAGCCATGCTTGTTGACTTGTGTTGAAGAAGTTTGAAGTATTTGTTGAAGTGTCTGTGACGTTCAACCATGCCACCGAGGAGAGCTAACCGTCATCAGAATGTTGAAGCGTTGTATAGAAGGGAAGAAGCCGAGCAGATGGAACAACGCATTAATGAGAAATTTGATGAAGGCATTGGAAAGTTAGAGAAATTGATGAATGATTTAAATCAAAGTCAAAGGAGGAGATCGCCACTCTCGAACCATGGAGGAAGCAGAGTTTCACCATCGGTTATGGAAGCGAGAAGGGCATCACCGCAATCTTTTGGAGAAAGAAGAGAAACATCAATTTCATCAAGGAGAGATCACCAAGACTATGGACATGAAGAGAGAAGAACTCCACGTGAGTTTGAAGAGGAACCATATCGAGATGAAGAGAGGCATAGTAGAAGAGACATGCGTGATCGAAGGGATGATAATGGTCGAGATCGATATAGACGTACATTTGATTTTGATGAAGAGGGTGATAGAGCTTGCAATCATTATCGAGATCGAGACTAAGTGCGAAATGTATATCGGGATGTTGAAGATGATCATCGCTGGGAATCGGGTATGAAGATGGAAATTCCAGAATTCAAGGGTGGAATGGTTGCAGAAGAATTTTTGGATTGGTTGTCTAATGTTGAAGAGATCTTTGATTTCAAGGAGGTTCACGAGAATCGTCGAGTAAAGTTGGTTGCTACTAGATTGAGAGGTAGAGCTTTAGCATGGTGGCAGCAAACTAAACTTACAAGGGAGAGAATGGGAAAGTCAAAGATTGAATCATGGGAGAAGAGGAGATCTTGTTTGTTACCGAAGCAAGAAGAAGAAGCTAGTTGGTTGAGGAGTAACATCTTTCAGTCAACGTGCACTATTCTGGGAAAGGTTTGTAAATTTGTGATTGACGCTAGAAGTTGTGACAATATTATTTCTACTGAAGCCATGAGAAAGTTGAAGCTGAAAACGGAGAAGCATCCAAATCCTTACAAGTTAGCATGGCTGAGAAAAGGAGGAGAGGTGAAGGTGGACAGGCGAGTTCGAGTTCCATTTTCTATTGGGAAGAAGTATAAAGACGAGATTTGGTGTGATGTTGTGGAAATGGATGTTTTTCATTTACTTTTGGGAAGACCATGGCAGTATGATCGAGCAGTGCAGCATGACGGTCGGACCAATAGCTACAGTTTTATGTTTGAAGGCGTTAAGATTATTTTAGTTCCAAAGAAGAAACAACAGGAAGAGAGTAAATCTGAAGAGATTGAGGAGCTAAAGACTTTATTGACTTTGAAGGAATTTATTGAAGAAGTAGAAGAGAGTCCAGAGGTATTTTTGTTGATTGGACATGAAGCCACTGAATCTGTAGAAGTTCCGAAGGAAGTAAAACCGGTATTGGAAGAATTCAGAGATGTGTTTCCTGAAGAATTACCAACGGAGTTACCACCGTTGCGGGATATTCAACATCAAATTGATCTTGTGCCAGGGGCAATATTACCACACAGGCCACATTATAGGATGAGTCCTAAGGAGCATGAGGAACTGAGAAGGCAGGTGGAGGAGTTGTTAGAACAGGGGCGTGTTCAGAGAGCTTGAGTCCTTGTGCAGTGCCAGCTTTATTGGTGCCAAAGAAGGATGGTTCGTGGAGAATGTGTACGGACAGTCGGGCTCTAAACAAGATCACTGTGAGATACAGATTTCCTATGCCGAGGTTTGATGATTTGATTGACCAGTTGAGTGGAGCTGTTGTGTTTCCAAAGATTGACTTGAAGAGTGGATACCATCAAATTCGTATTAGACCAGGTGATGAATGGAAGACTGCTTTCAAAACCAGGGAAGGTTTATACGAATGGTTGGTTATGCCGTTTGGTTTATCGAATGCACCGAGCACTTTTATGAGAGTGATGAACCAGATTTTCAGACCATACATTGGGAAATTTGTGGTAGTTTACTTCGATGATATTTTAATCTACAGTGGGAGTATGGAAAAGCATGTCCAGCATTTGCGTGAAGTACTGTTGATTCTACGACAGGAGAAATTTTATGCTGCAACAAAGAAGTGTGTGTTTATGACGGACAGTGTTTTGTTTCTGGGATATGTTCTATCGTAAGAAGGAATTCAAGTGGATGAAAGTAAAGTAGAAGCTGTCAGGAGTTGGCCACAGCCAAAGACAATTACTGAAGTGAGGAGTTTTCATGGATTGGTATCTTTCTATCGGAGATTCATTCCACATTTTAGTAGTGTGATGGCACCTGTAACCGATTGCATGAAAGGAAAGAAGTTTGAGTGGTCAGAGGAAGCAGGGGTTGCTTTTGAGAAGATCAAAACACTATTGACGACAGCACCAATTCTAGTTTTACCGGATTTTCAGTTGTTGTTTGAATTACATACTGATGCATCTAAAGTGGGAATTGGTGGAGTTTTGAGTCAGAAAGGAAGACCAGTTGCTTATTTCAGTGAGAAGTTATCAGGAGCTAAGTTGAGATATAGCACTTATGATGTTGAGTTTTACGCAATTGTTCAAGCAGTGAAGCATTGGAGACATTACCTGTTTCAGAAGGAGTTTGTTCTCTATACGGATCATGAAGCTTTGAAGCATTTGCAAGGGCAGGATAAGATTTTAGCGAGACATACATCGTGGATTGCCCATTTGCAGCAGTTTACTTTTGTCGTGAAACATAAGTCAGGGGTGACGAATCGTGTGGCTGATGCTTTGAGTAGGAGGAGTCATTTATTAACGACAATGAAAATTGAGGTGACAGGATTTGAATTATTGCCAGAATTGTTTGAGGAGGATCCTTACTTTGCAAAGTTCGTTGAAAAAGTTAAGGATGGAGATACTGATGAATTTGTGTTGGTTAATGGTTTCTTATTCAAAGGGAATCGATTATGTATACCAGAGAGCAGTTTGAGAATGAAGATTATCAAGGAGTTGCACGAAGAAGGACATGCGGGCCGTGATCGTACATTGCATTTGATTTCTCAATCTTACTTTTGGCCTATGAGAAAAGAGGTTGAAAGGTTTGTGGAGAGATGTCATATCTGTCAGGTTTCAAAGGGAACAGCGACAAATGCAGGATTGTATATGCCGTTACCTGTACCGACCAAACCGTGGGTTGATATTAGCATGGATTTCATTTTGGGTTTGACTAGAACTCAAAGGGGAAATGATTCTATATATGTTGTGGTGGATCGTTTCTCGAAGATGGTACATTTTATTGCTTGTAAGAAGACGGCGGATGCTGTTCGTGTCGCTCAGTTGTTCTTTAAAGGAATCTATCGTTTACATGGGTTACCAGAATCTATTGTTTCAGACAGGGATACCAGATTTTTGAGTCATTTTTGGCTAAGTTTGTGGAAGATGGTTGGAACGAAGCTGAAATTTAGCAGCGCTTATCATCTGCAGACAGACGGATAGACCGAAGTTGTTAACAGATCATTGGAAAATTTGTTACGATGTCTTGTGAAGGACAATCTGAAGAGTTGGGACATGAAGTTATGTCAGGCAGAGTTTGCACATAATCATGCAATGAATCGTAGTACAGGATTCAGCCCATTTCAGATTGTATATTCAAATTTACCCAGGGGACCGTTAGATTTAGCAGTAGTACCACAAACAAAGGGGACAATTAAAAGAGCTGTAGACTTTGTTAATGAGTTGACTGAATGTCATAAAATCATTCAGGAGCGATTGGAGAAAGCAAATGAGAAGTATAAGCGAACTGCAGATTTGAAGCGACGAAGTGTTGAATTTAACGAAGGTGATTTGGTTTATGCTGTGTTAACCAAGGATCATTTTCCAGTGGGCGCTTATAACAAGTTGAAAGCCAGAAAAATTGGTCCTGTAAAAGTTGTGAAACGGATTAATGAAAATGCTTATAAGTTGAAGCTGCCGGAGGATGTGTACATTTCTGACGTGTTCAATATTAAGCATCTTGTACCATATTATGGAGATGGACAATCTGATGTGAAAGAATTTACAAATTCGAGGACGAATTTCTCTCAACCAGGGGAGGATGATGCAGCTCAAGTTAGAAGAGAAGAGATAAGTCGTACACGACTTAAGGAGGAGTTAAGTCGTCCATGACTTAAGAAGGAAGATATAGGTCGTTTCTGACCTAAGGAATCACGTGGGGGAGAGATGCGAGTTAAAAGCCAAGGACCTAGTGATCTGCCGCATTGTTGTAGTAAGGGCTTAAGTCATCCACGACCTAACAGGTCTGAAGAAGAGGAGCTACGATCTAAGTAGAGCCGCTTTTGCATTGAGTCGTTAGGTCGCCTACGACCTAAGTGATGAGTCTGTATTTCTTTAAGTCATGTTGAATTTTAGGTCGTCACCGACCTATATGTTGTGTTGTAATATTGCATTTGTTAAGTCATTATGTCGCTGGAGCTTGTTATGTCCTTAACTCGTATGTGATAAGTCGTAGGTCGGCATGTAGATAAGTCGGCCGAATGGGTGCTGTGTTGTAATTCGTTGAGTCGTTAGACTTAAGTCGTAAGTCGTGTCATTTGTTGTACTGTGTTGTACTTGGGTCTAAGTCGCTATGAGGGTAACTCGAGTCAGTTAGGTCGGAAACGACTTAAGAGGAGTTAAGTCGGCAACGACTTAAGGTCAGGGTTGTGAAATGCTATAAACAGGGAGTGTGTTGTACATTTTAAGAAGTTGATTTTTGAATAAAACTTTGTTTGATTGCTGTGTGCTTTCATCTAAATTAGTAGTTGAGTGTGATCTCCTATCTCCACTTTCGGTTAATCGAGTACGCTCGATTCAACGATTGTTGAAGCTAATTCACGGTATCAAGTGCGCTTGATCAACGTTTAAAGAATTGTAGATCTTCTTTCACGGTATCGTGCGCGATCAACGTGTCGAAGATAGCTAGAATTCGGTATCTTTGTGATCAACGAATTTGGGCATTTCAGTATCTTCAATCCACCGTTTGCTACTTTCATCGATCTATATCGTTTTGTTAATATCCGCTGCGTCAGATTAATATTATACTTTCGAAATGTTTTCTGCACTATGCACTAATAATATCAAATGATTTTCGCGTGTCAAGCATTTTTGATTGTCATAAGAAGAAATCTCCTCGAAGCGTGCTTTTCATTGTGTGTGTGGCGGGAGGCCTTATGGTAGTTTCATTTTCCAAAAGCATAGCGGATTTCTTTTTATTTTCTTTGTGAAAATAGCTATTTTTAAGATCTCACACCAGTCCCATGACTGACCTGGAGTTTATTGTTCCCTTTCTAAACTCTTGGTGCCCATAATTTACCACACGGCCAACCTAGGATCAGATTGCCAATATTTTGGAGCGAAGTCGAAAAAAAGAGATGCCGTGGAGATCTGGAGTTTGAGCTGGATGGCAAGACGTACTTCCGTATATTATTATCATTCCGCTGTGTATTCAACCATAGGGGCAGGTTATTATAACTGCCATGTTTGTGTGTTGTTGTAATACTCTGATGTTGTAATGTGTAAATTGATATAATGATTTTGTTTTAAGATACTCATTTATCTATTATATTTATTCCGCCGTGAAATGTAAGATTCTGTTGTTGTTTCTGTTCTTCTTCTATCTTCTTCTTCTTAAACCCTAATGGTTCGGTTTTTTGGCATTCGACTGTGCGACATTAGATACAGTGGACGTAGCGATGTCGACTTTCGAAAGTCGAAGAATCGGGTCGTTACAATGTGGTATCGAGCATTTGGTTAAGCGACAACCTTGGCTCTGGTGGGTGTTACTCATTAGAGATAGAGTCAGTAGTACTCTAGAATGAGTTGAGTGTAATAATAGATATGAGCGCGTATTTGTCAGTGAATATAAAATTGTTTTATATTGTGTTGACTTATCGGTTGATTGTTATAGATTCTAGTCGGTGCAGTTTGGCCAACTTTATCGATAAGGGTTTCTAAACTCTTAAACAAGATAAATCGACACAATATTGTTTTAAAATTAGGGTAAGTGAAATAATTTTACCCAAACTATTTTCGTATATGAAGGAAATAATTTTCCATAAATTATTACAGTAGTATGTGGTTGCTTGTTTGTTAGGAAGTGATAATATTGAAGTATTATTGTTATTGTTGAATAAGAAATTGAAATGATAACAAACAGCTAAGAAATAAATTTATATACAAATGGAATTTATAAATATAAATTGTAAATGTGATTTATAATTTAAAGTAAAATTCTAGAGGAATATTTGGAAATCTTTTTGAAAGGATTTGAAAATTTTGAAATTTGGAAAGTTTAAATTCCCTTGAGTTTGAAAATCGTTTTCAAAGGTTTGGAAAGATAATGGTGAAATTAATTGGAAATAATTTTTGAATTAAATTTGAAATTCAATGGAGTTTGGAATTTCAAAATACTTGGAAAATGTTTTAGAGGGATAAAAGCTCTAAACTCTTTTCGGTCGCTGGAAAATAACTTCGGTGATGACTGCAGCATCATCGATGTTCATTTTTGAGTTTCCAGGAGAGGAATTGCTGCCGAATTATTTTAAATGGAAGTTGTTTGCAAACTGAATTTGGGTTTTGGAATTCAAAAAATAATTTGAATTGATTTTCAAAGATGATTATGAAATGCTGCAAAAACTTTGGAATCTGATAAAAATAGTTATGGAATTGAATTTGATTTGTGATAAACAAAGCGAAGTATTAAAACAAAATTAGTAACTAGAACTAATAGAAGGAATGACAAATTTAGATATGGTTTGAAATGAATTGAATTCAATAATTATAAATGAAAGGTAAATTAAATTCATATGGAATTAAAAAATCCAGTTTAAATAAGTAAGTTATAAACCAAAGTGGTGAATTGGATTTAAATGTAATTGAAATGCAAGTAAACGAAATTAATTATATGGTGTATATAGAATATTTATTTAACTTAAGAAGTAAATGGCAAAATTCTTAAGAAAATTTTGAATTGAGGAAATATTCTAAGTTGATGATTGAGTGAAGATTAAACTGGAAATTTGTGAAATGGTAATTGGTTATTATTGCCGGTAGGATATGAAGGTGATTTAAATGAAAAGGGAATTGGATTTTGACTTTGAAGATAAAAGTTTGAATTTATCGAAAAGGTATGTATTTAAATTCCAATATGAAATTTGATGATTTTCTTGCCCAACCGCTTGGCCTTTTGTTTTCTTTTTGAATCTAAGGGCCCGTTGTGGCATTTTGTAGTCGTACCGAGCTAACCGCGCATAGGAGACGTCGGCGAAATTTTTCGAAAATTTAGAGTGTTAGAAAATTTTTGAGAAATTTTGAAATTTTGATATTTGAATTTAAATTTGAATTTGAACTGTGAAGTAAATGATGTTGATTGGAAACTATGGAAAACTTTGGAAAGTTATTTGAAGTAAACGAGTCTTTGATAAAAAGACTTATTTTGGTTGTTGTTAAAAACTATTTGAATTGGAAAAAAAAGATAAACTGGTTGAGGATCATTCTTCTTAACTAGTAATTTCGGGATGAAATTCTTTCAAGTGGGGAAGGATGCGACGGCCCGGAATTTTTGGCATTTGAATTTGAAAATATTTAAGTGATTTTAAATGTTTGGAAGATAGTTTGACTTGAATTTCAGATATCAGAATGAATTTGGCAATTAAATTATTGAATTTAATTTATTGAAGTTGGATAAAAATTTGAATCTTCAGTTTTAAACAGAATAAAAATATTTCAAAGGCTTAGAAAATTTGTATTGAGAATACTGAAGATAATGTAAGCTTCAGAATTGAATTTGAAACCGTTTTGTTCAGTTTTGAATTTATATCGTTTAAATCGATATTTAAAAATAGCCTTCCGAGCCACATGCTTGGATTTCGACGAAACCAGTTCCATTGGATCCATAATATTGTATTATTATTGGATTTCAATTTTTGTAGTATTTAGAGTGATCGTTTAGCTGTATGGTGAGCAAACGCGCTAAAATTATATAGAAATTTAAATTTATAACTGGGTTCAAAAAGCTATCTTCTCCATACGATCAAATTTGAATCCGAAACCTTTTCCATTGCGTTCGGAATGGGCGTATAACATTATAAATGCCTGGCGGCATGCCTCGATTAAAGATCGAGATTTTGAGTCGCGTTTACTGGAGCAATTTGAATTTAAATTTAAAATCCAAATTTGAATAATATTGTTGCATTAAAAATTCTGAGTCAAACCTCCATGACACTTGTTGAAATTTTTAACACTTGTCCTTCTATTTGTTACACGCGTTCATTTGTAAAAAATAAAAGAAATAAAAACGAAAAGAAAAAAATAGAATAAACGAAATCCTTCTTTGTTTCAAAAACAAAAATAAAATGGCCGATGGAACGAAAATCTTCTTTTGTTCAAAATCAAAATAATGGCCGCGACATTCAAATCCAACTAAATTCGTTCAAAATCGAGGTTAATTAAATCTCTTCCTCCTCTAAACAAAAGAAAGAAGAAATCAAAATTGAGAATGCCGAAAGAAATGGAAGCTCGAATTCGAAGGAGGCATGGCCAACGTTCATCAGTGGCCTGGGTTTCGTGGTGTTCGAGAAGTATAGAAAAGGGGCGGCGCGATGTCTTCTTACTCAAATGATTAGGGTGAAGGCTCGTAGTGATACTGCTGTGCTAATCGTTCGTCTGATTGGAAGGGTGAGTTAAGCTTGAGCGTGACGAAGTCAAGATTTTGCGCTGGTTCAGAGTAAAGCACTCGCGCGCGATGGAGGCAGGTCGAGATTGATTGGGAGGTCGCACGATGGATGTGGTGGCGACGGCGCATGTGCGAAGGTGAAGGGCTTGATGTTGCTGGAATTCGTGGTGGTCGCGCACGTAGGGAAGCGGCTAGGGTTCCCCCTTCTTCTATTCAATCGCGAAAAGAAATCCATGTTGTCTGAAACAAATTGTTCGAGTTCAAGCGCAAGGCTGGGAAGTCGAGAGGATCAATGGCAGAGCGTTCGAAGCGGCGATGGCCAGTGGCTTCGATCGATCGAGTGGTCACAAAAATTGGGTTGACAAACTCGTTTGGGGTCGTGAATGTTGGCAGTAGATAATGGTTCGAGGTTGAGCATTGTTTTGAGCAGAGGTATTTTCAATTTGTTCTTTTCGATTTAAATCTGAAAATATTTATAAAGAAAATATATACAATACAAAAATTATATGTGCAGTTTTTCAAATTTTAAAAATATATACACGTAGAAAACAGAAATGTGTATATATATATACACACACCTGACTTTGGAAAATATATTGGAATTTTTTAAATGTTTAAAAAGTTAATAAAATTTAATTTATTAAAGGAGAAATTGGTTTAGATAAAACTATCAGTTAATTAAATTATGAAAGAGTAATTGATTATTCGACTGTTCGAATATTAATGAAATTTTATATAGCTGATTATACTAGGTCTAAAAATCATAGAGAATCAAGCCAGAATGGAAGTGGGTTGTAAATGAATTTGCATGCATAGGAAAAGGTGAGAACTTCTCACTCAATTGGATACTTAATTTAATTTAAATAGTTTATTTAAAATTATTGGATGTTGCTTGGATGATGGTTGTTATTTGTTGGATTGAAACAGACCATATGCGCCGCATAATAGCGGATGATATTATATTCAAACCTATATACCGCGATATTTCACCTCGAAGTGGATTTGGTATTATATATGTATTTGAAGTTGTTGATTTCCCGCATTATATAGCGGATGAGACTCTATGCGCCGCATAATAGCGGATGGTATTTTATAGATCCCATATACCGCTATATTCCACCTCGAAGTGGAATGGTTATTTAATTGTTGTGCTAACATCTGTGGATGCAGGGAAATAGGTTAGAGGGATCCAACTGGATTCCTCAAATATTTGAATTTGTTTCAATGTTGTGTGTGATTATTTATAATCTGTGTATGATTATATTTGTGATTGAAATTGTTGAGGGCTATTATTTAGCCGAATATATTTTTGGTATTGCAGGATACCGGAAATATGAAATTGAATTTTTGGAATTTAAAGTAGAAGCTTTAAGAAAATTCATTTAAAGAATTGAGTGAATTTAAAAGACGAAATTTAAATAGATAAAGTTTTATTTTTGAAAACTTATTGAATAAATTCTAAAATATGGGAAAAGATTTTATTAAATGGGTTTTGAATAATATTGTTTAATAGTTGAAGGATTTTTTCAAATTAGGATTTTTAAATGAATTGGAAGAGATAAATAAATTTATTTTAAAAGAAATTTAGTTTAAAAGGAAATAAATTGGGAAATGCATTAGGAAATTGATTTTGGTGATTGAAAATAAACCTTTTTGAATCCATTTGGAAATTGTTTTGGGTGTTTGAAATAAATTTGGGAAATCAATATGAAATTTGATTTGGTGTTTTGAAAATGAATTTGGGAAATCGATTTGAAATTTATTTGGTGTTTGAAAATAAATTTGGAAATTAATTGAAATTTGATTTGGTGTTGAAAGTGAATATTTGAAAATCGATTTGAAGATTGTATATCAATGGATATTTGGAAATGTAAATTCACGATGGGAATTTAAAGAGGAAAGGGAAATTTGTTTTAAAAATAAATATTGGTATATTTTTAAATTGTGGAAAGGAATTTACAGATTCGAAATGTAAATTGAAATAAATCGAGAAGGGTTTATTAATTGGTTTAAATGGACCATTTTGAAATGAAAGTGCATTTTCCCTGGAAAGCCGAGTATATTTTCAAAGTAGCTTTTAAAGTATGAATTAAAAGTTCTAAAGTTGGTTTTAAAAGAATATTTTGGAGAAATTATTTTCTTAAGTTATTTTGAAAATCTTTAATGATTTATGTAGTAAATTATAGAAGTGATTATTTAAAGATTTAATTGATAATTGTTTAAGAAAATGGTTATTTAAATATTTACACTCCATCTATTAATTTTATTTTAAAAATTAGTTTGGACTTAAAGTTTATATGTAATATTAGTATAATGTTTTTATAACTAATATTTTAAGTAAAGTGTTTAAAATAGTTTTTATTTTAAATATTTCCAAATATATATTTGGATAAGTGATTTTAATTATTTTTAAAAGTATTTGGAGTTGGCAGATTTTCAGTGGAAATAAATGATTTCAGGAATTTTATTCCGCAAGTGAAAAGTGATTTGAAATTTGTTTTCGAATGGTTGATGTGTTAAAATACATCTTGCAAAGATATTTTGAAAATAAATAACCGGGGGAAAATTATTTGAAATCCAGTAATTGTTGCGAATGTTGATTGATAGTTAAATAACCGACTATCAATATTGGCCTTTAAATGGCATTTGAATTTCGATGTGACCGGGGGTCGGATTCCAAATGGATATTCGAAAACCACATCGAACCTTTGTCATTATGATGGATCTTCTATTTAAAAGATCAAATGGGAAATTGTTGTGATTTGTTTGAAATCTGAATGTAACACTTATTTTTAAAAATAAGCACTCGTTATTCGGATTAGCTGGGAGAGGACTTTGTGTCATAAAACCTATTCCGAATAATGATACGATGAAATGGGATTGCATTTGAAGATGGTGTTCAAGACCAGGTATTTTCGAAAGCGAAAGGATTACCTATCGAATGTCTCTGCACTGAGTTGCTCCGTCATTGAGATTTGATCATTCTTTGTTATGAGGATTCCAGACGTGATTGGTGAATATCTGGATTTGCAAGGGCTTCTTTGAAGAGCCTTTGGTCCCGTTCGATCCCGGAACGGACTTGTATGGATGTGTGTCTGACGTTACACTTTAAGATGTAAAGCTGGTTTCTATCAGATACATTTTTGTTGGTGGCGGAGAATTTATTCTCTTAGCTTAACACCCTTCTCTGAGATGTACGAGCTCAGAGGTTATGTAGTTGATGGTTACTAGTGATACATTCCCAATTTGGTAATGTGGCATACGAAGTGCTGCTGATCATTTGTTGATCGAAGCATGGCTTTTGTGAAAAGCGTAGCTTTGTGGACGAGACTTCGTCGAGGCTCACAACCCGGAAATGGTCAAAACGGGAATGTTGCGACAAGGTTTTTAGGGGTCGTGCCACTAGGGTATGTCCATTTTCTTCTGGGTAAGAGGTGGTATCATGGTATGGAGCCCAAATATTTTACCTATGTTGATGCTGCAAATTTATTATACTTTGTGGTTGTCGCTTTGTGGTTGAGGATCCTCGGATAAGGGTCGGTAAAGACCGGGGATGACATACTTGTGTCTTAGTTACCTATGTTATAGCTTGGTTAAAGCGTGAGGTAACGTCGTCCTTGTTAGTAGAGATCCGGTTAGGTTCTTCGGGTGTCCTTCCAGAGGCGTACCCATTTCGGTGTAGGAAGTTCCTTTATTTGACCATTGTTGGAAATCCAAAGAAACAATACGCGCCCTGTACGGATTTTAGTTGTATAACCTGCCATGGAATGTGGCGGTGACCTGCTATTGAACATGGTAGCTATAGTAGGCATACGATGAAATGTGGTATGCTGGCTAAGATTAATATTATACTTTCGAAATGTTTTCTACACTATGCACTAATAATAATATCAAATGGTTTTTGCGTATCAAGCATTTTGGACTGTCATAAGGAGAAATCTTCTCCAAATATGCGTTTGCATTGTGTGTGTTTGGTGGGAGGCCTTATGTTAGTTTAATTTTCCAAAAGCATAGCCGATTTCTTTTTATTTTCTTTGTGAAAATAACTATTTTTAAGATCTCACACCAGTCCCATGACTGATATGGAGTTTATTTTTCCCTTTCTAAACTCTGGGTGCCCATAATTTTCCACACGGGCAGCCTAGAGTCAGGTTGTCATTATTTTGGAGCAAAGTTGAATAAAAGAAATGCTGTAGAGATCTGGAGTTTGAGCTGGATGGCGAGACGTACTTCCGTATATTATTATCATTCCGCCATGTATTCAGCCATAAGGGCAGGTTATTATAACTGCCATTGTTTGTGTGTTGTTGTTGTAATACTCTGATGTTGTAATGTGCAAAATGATATAGTGATTTTGTTTTAAGATATTCATTTATCTATTATATTTGTTCCGCTGCGAAATGTGAGATTCTGTTATTGTTTCTGTTCTTGTTTTATCTTCTTTTTCTTAAACCCTAACGGTTCGGTTTTTCGGCATTCGACTGTGCGGCATTGGATACAGTCGACGTATCGATGTCGACTTTCGAAAATCGAAAAATCGGGTCGTTACACTAACCGTAAACCCTCATCATTTTTCATCGTTAAGAATTAAGTGATAAATCCTCTTTCAGATAAGTGCCGAATCACGTCAAAGTTCTGCATTCGAATCTTAGATTAAATTGTGTGATGAAATAATCCATATACTTCATATGTATTTATTAACCTTCCCAAAATTCTTATGAAAATATTTCATAAAACTTTCATCTTTATTCAAACTTTTATAAAGATACTACTTTATAAATAACCTTTTACCTTTTTTAAATATTTATCAAAAAATATTTCTATCTTTCTTTCAAAAAAAAATTGATTATCCTTTATTTGGAGTAATACAATTATAATCCTTATTTCGAAATTTCTTTTAAATGTCTTTGTTAATAAATCTCCTTATAAAATTTATTCCAAACTTATTTTATATTACATAACTTTCCCTTTTATACTTTTTCAAACATTAGGATATCAATTTTTCTCAAACATCATTTTATTTTTGCTAATTACACTTCCATTTACAAAATACACTTTTATAAAATATATTCTTATATAATTTCTTAATTTAGACACTTTTTATAAACTTTTTACTATCATGCATTTTTAAATATATCTTAGTTGTTTCTGGAAAACTTATTTTCAAAATAGTTCATTAAATTGATAAATCACCATAAACTTCCTTTAACTAGTATCAAATGTGAATACATCCTTCATTTAGTTATACTTATTTTATCTATTAAAACTCCTTTATTAATTAAACTTCGTTTATATATATTCTCTTTACTTTCATAGTTTTAATACATAAAAGTATTCATATACTTATTCAGTTGCTTTAAGTATATTCATAATTTACTTAATAGTTTTTTCTTCTTACCAAAGAGAATAAAATAGTTAGTGCCAAAACATTATTATAGTGAACAACTTTTCTTTTATTAAATAAACATTTAACATTTACTATCTTTTCCTTAAAAGATTCCAATACTTGTTATTATCTTTAAAATCTCATTACTAAAGATGTAAATATACCCATTAGATTTCTTTCAAAGTATTATTCAGGGGTTTAAAAACAAATGTTGCTAAAACATCATTTACTACGAACCCAAAACCATTCATTATTAACTTTAACCATTCCCTTTAAAGATCAAAGCATACCCATACCTATCAATTAAGATAATATACTTTGATAAAAATTGACAACCTTTAATTTATCAATTACTGATTCACATTATCTTTTCTAACTTTAAAAATTATATTGATAGAGTAACTCAAAATGTTACCAAGGATTTGGGCACTATCTATAGTATCGCATGAGTTAGGGGTACGCCTTAGGGGCAATTATGTAATTTGTTATATATATCTAACCGTTGACCAATCTTGTTCAAAATAAAAGGTATTTTTTCCTATTATATACTTTATATAATGTGATTATATTGATTAATTAACTTAATTAAAAGCACGTTTAATAGAAAAATCCATAATTGGTATATTTTGTAATAGTAGTTATAAAGTGTCGTAACCATGAGTAATTTATCAAAATAAAGCAAATATACCATATTAAATGTTCCTAGTCAAGACGCGTCGAGACTGGATATCGACGATTCATTGAGACTGGAGTACATAACGCTCTTCAAATGTTGGGCAGTGTATTACTCATGACTGCTGAGGGCACCTAGGGGTTGTGTACTAATAGTTATTGGTTAACTATGGAACGACTCACTCGATAGTTTTCTGTTGGTTAATATAACTAAGATCAAAGATAAAATATTTGTGTGACTGATTTACACAGTTCTCTTGACTTGAGAATACTATAGATCTTTAATATTAAAGCTCCGCTTTGATTATAGCCAAATCATGGCATGGCATCCATTGAGTGACTATAATTGGGTCGAGTAGAAATATTGGAAGTGAAGCACTATTCAAAACGGAATTCGTCCCCTCAGTCATATGTCATTAGTATCACAGTCAACTCAAAGTCAAAGTCTCTGGCTAGAGCATTTCGGTTAATAATAATTGTTGTTATTGAACCAAGGACTTTGTATTTTGACAATTGAGGTTGGAATTTTGACCATTACCAAATTCCATAAGTTCAAAGTGATATAGTTTTGACGAAGAGAATTGGTGTAAACAAATGTCACAACCGAGTAACGCTTATTGAACTAAAATTGTATTTTACCGAAAATAAGTATGCGATAAATTTGTCCATAATGTCACACCACTTGCTAAGTGACGTGTGAATGTTAACATCAGAATAGTTCGATGTTGATCACTGACCAAATTTACACCCAAAAGTCACACAGCCGAAATGATGAATTCCCTTAAGAACGAACGATTTAATTAGTTTATAATTGTCATAAGTTAATTAAGTTAACTAATATTTATGAAACATCAATTATAAAATTTGAATATGATTTGAGGAATAAATAATGTTATATATATTTATAAAAATTATAAATATATCGATCGATATACAATACCAACAAATGATTAAATTAGATTTAATTGCATAGTATCTTGGCTTGGGCTTAGATGAGTTTAAGGCCCATCATTAGGATAGAAAAATTTCAGTTTTAGGAAGGTCTAGGGTTGGCTAAAACATAGGGAATTGGCTTGGAGATGATGGGTTGAGATCAAGTGAGAATGGATAAAAAGGTTTTCCTCGTTTCTCTCTAGTACAACCCTATACACACATACACTCACACACACATCTGTGTGTGTATCTCTAAAAATAACGATTAACTTTTTATTTGACCGCCATTACCTTCCACATTACTGGTTAAAACATAGCTCACAATCCACTCAAAAATTCTCAAATATATTTCAAATTAAAATAATACTATTCGATAGTTAGAGGTCGGTGATTTTGGACTTTCAATTTGACGAATCAAGGACAGTAAAAGGAAGGGAAGTCATTGCTTTAACATGGATTCAAAGGCATCATTAAATTGGTAATTTAAATTCATATTAAAGTAATTAAATCCTATTCTATGATCCCCAATGAGAAATTTCATATTTGTTTAAATATATTGCTATTATATGTTTGGTTAGGTGAGATTTTGTAAGTAGATGTAGTTGTCACAAATTAGTTTGATAATGTGCATAATTTGTTTGTTATACTTTTTGATTTATGTATAGATGAATGTTGTTTATTGTACAAAATCGATTTTGGTCATTAATAATTGTTATATATATATTTATTAATAAATTCATATATATATATATTAATAAATTCACACACACATATATAGATATATTTGTTTATATTTCTCTCATAATAGCATATATGCATATATATGATTTAATTTTTTTAGTACATATATTTATATATAATATGAATTTACAAATTTGAAAATTAATTATCATACATATATTCATATTTTTACATTAACATTTATGGAATTTTTAAATTGTTTATTATATATAAAATAATTATTACATTAAAAATTCAATTTTATGTTTTAAAAAAATATCATATAATTTTAGAAACATACAGAAGAAATTTAGGAATTTTTCAATAAAGTTTATTATTTTTAATAAATAATATTATTTCGAAAAAACAATTTATGATTTATTAAATCAATAATTTAATTGAAATATTCTTCAAAATATTTTGTAACTTTCATTCTTGATCCTAGAATTTCTTAAATTTTAAAATTTTGAATTTTTAAGAATATATTATTTTATATTAAGTAATTATTGCCAAGATTAATGTATTTGTTTTTAAAAATAATATTTCAACTTTGAAAAATCTTCAGATTTTTTCTAAGATCTTTTTTACAATCCTGATTTTATAAAATTTTAAAATTTGAATTTTCATTAATATGTTATTTTATGTTAATTATTTGTTGATGTAAACACTATTTTATTCATAATATATACAAATTAAAATACTAAAATTATTGTGTTTGCAAAACTAAGTTAATTTTGACTTATAAATAATTTTTAATAACTGTTCTCTCTCTCTATATATATTTATCTATATATAAATGTTTTATGTTCATATATTATATACAATATATCTTTACATACATATGCGTGTGTGTCTATATATATATATATAGATATATATTGTAACACATATACATGTACATATTTAGACAACATACATGACATACAAAATGATCTAATATGTCTGTTGCGATGTAAACCCAACATCTACTTATGGGCATATTATACCTTTTATGGATTATTATGTTACACTTGCACTCACACATATATGTATATGATAAATTTATGTATAAACTAAACCAAATAAAATTAATTTCATATCTTAATATATTTGAATTAAAATAAAACAAATGATTTTATTTAAATGAAGTTTAGAAATGTTCTAATTTTGTTAGACTTTATAGGCCCAATAAAGGTCCAATAGGGTAAATTTTTTGAAATTCACTCATAACTTCCGCTATGTGCTGGTCCAGTTCCAACACTAAACAAGAAGGGGAATACTTAGGTGAACCTTTATCATCAGAAACACCTCCTGACCATTTTTAGTTACTTTAGAACCACTTGAATCAATTAATCATAAGATTATTATTTTTTGCTTTCAAAATCCCATTCTTAGAAATAATATCATTATTATTCCTTTTCCAAAAATCATTTGAAATTGCTTTCAAAAATACCGAAATTTAAATTCTCACAAATTCATTTATAAATACTTTTCATAAATCCAATTTATAAAATTACGTATATAAAATGTATTTACAAGATTTATTTGTCTTAAATAAATTCATTTAATAAACATTTATTAAATACCTTATAGTCAAATTGTGAAATTAAATTCGTGACATGTTCGTGCTTACACTTTAAATTAAACAACCGATCAATTTATGATAATATCTGAGTATTATCCTTTCCTTAATCAAAAAACTATATTACTTGAAAAATATTTTTTATATTCAAAACATAACTGTTGGTAAAATTATTTCATGTACCAATTTTCAAAGCAAAACCCATTTGTATCATATGGGGATAATCTTCCTCGATTGGAAACCCAACATTTTTGGGTGATATTCTGGCTGTTCATCTTCATCGCTAGGGAGAACTATGAGGCTATCCTTCTTACCTAAATTCACTATAGAAGACTCTCATTATAACGGTCTAGTTTTTCAGTCATTCGAATTTGCAATATTTAATTGATTTTAAACATTCGAAAGTAAATATTATAAGTTGAATTGGTTAAATAATTGAATTTTGAATTTAATGTGAATGAAAATGGTTTATAAAGTTGATATAAATTCTACTTGAATTAGAATGATGGTAATAAACTTTAAAAATTGAATTAAAAGTTAATTTATAGATATTAGAAATTTTTATATTTAATTAACATGTCAAAATAGTCATTTTTGACACGGTCTCAGATTTCGATGAAACCAGTTTCATTAGATCTGTAATGTTTTATTATTATAGGATTTCAAATTTCGTGTCAATCGGACTTACAGTTTGGTCATGCAAAGCTGAAACGCCTGAAAATTTATTTAAGTAAATTTTAATTAAAATAATTTAATTCCAAAACCTATCTTTCAAATATGATGAAACTGCATCCCGATATATATTCCATTTTTTTCGGAAGAGGCGTAAAACATGATAACGCCAGGCAGCATGCTTTGATTGGAGTTCGAAAATTTCACGGATGAATAGTGCACGAAAATTTTCTATAAAAGCCCCTTATTTTTTTCCTTTTTTCACAAACCCTATGTTGAAAACCCTAGCTGCCATTTTTATTTTGATGGCTAGAAATTGCTGACTTTCTCCCTATATTATCTCCTCATCCATCGACATTCACGAGAAACTCTCAACTATAATATTTTAGAGCTCGACAAGAGCTATGAATCCATACGGTCGTGATCAATTTTGAGTGGTGGATTGCCATAATTTTGACCGTGCTCATTTTATATTTGCACATGTTTTTCGATACGAGAAAGTGGCCGAGTTCAATGAGATCTTGGCTAGAGGTGGAATAGGCGATGAGCTTAGAAGTGGTGGTTTTTAATCAATCTCCAATGGACGAAGGAAGGGTCCGACATGTTGTCGCGCGCGTTCATGGGTTAGTTGCATGCATTTAAAACTAGGAGGAAGAAATTAAGCATCCGACTTGGATCTGCAAAGGAAGAAATCAACGACCATGATTAGACTAGTTTATAAATAAAGAAATTTAAAATTATATTGTTTTAAAATTCGTGTAAACTTATAAATTGTATATATTTGTCATACGAGGTCCGTTTCGCACGAAACAAGTTGCATTGGGTTTGTATTATCGAGCACTACATTATGGAGCTGGATTGGATTGTTTGGAGCCAGTGAAAATTTTGGTTCAAATTAAACGCTCGTTTAATTTTAATCGAAATAGACGCTATCGCAACATCTGCAAGCAAATTGAGTACAACTCACTCTTTCTGACTCGCTTATACTTTATATAAGTGAGAATAAATATATTTATGGCGATTGATGATTGTTTGGTGATATATGATATTATATATATTGATTGGTTTGCATATATTCCTTCATATTTTAGCGGATGTGACCCTGTACGTTCCAGTGTATGAACGGATGACCCTTTGTACGCGCGTCTATAACGACCCAGAATTTTACCACTTTAAAATATAATATTTAAAGTAATTTTAAATGTAAAATAAGTAAGGTTATATGATTCAAACAAAATTAGATAGAATTTGGAAAGAGAAGTATACACAAAAATAGTAACATTTGCCCATATCAACAAAAGTTACAAAATGCTGATTTTATAAAAGTAAGTTTCAATGATTAAATAAATTATTTTAATTAATTTATGAGTATTAATATTTTTAAATAGCATTATATAAATTTATTTTTAAATTTGGTTTACATAAATAAATAGTTTAACTAAAACGCCAAAATGTGAGCATAAAACATTTTTTCGAAAAATGACGTTTTGTCAATTAAAAGTTGCCGTAACGTCGTCGCACCTTTATTTTTATATAGAAACATATATTCAAAATAGTGTGAGTATTAATTAATTCACAAAACATGTTTACTTTTACTAAATAAGATTAGAAAACTTCTAGAGGTCATTAAGAAAAGTAAGTAAGAATTAACAAAAGTAAGCAAGAAAAGTCAAAAGTAAACATCAAATCAATATCAAATCAAAGCCAACATAATTATGATATTCTTTATTTAATTTTTAAGTGACTAAGACATAAAGTAAGGATGTGAAAGATGATGTTAAGTATTGAAAAAGTGGAGATTGCTTTAAGTTGAAGTAAGGTTAGTTTGGTAATTTGGTAAGAGGTCATTTTGGTAAATTACCACTTTCTTTCTTTTTCTATAAATATCCACCTCCTTCTCTCATTTCATTCACATTTCTTCTTCTTATTTTCTCAAGCTTTTTCATCTTCCTCCTCTTCTCTTTAATGGCTTCCAAGCCATAGAAAAAAAGTAAAAAGAAATAATGTCAAAATATTTACAAAATTTTCAAAAGAAATCAATGTTTATTTTCTTCAAAACAAACTCCCTTTTTCTTTATATTTTACCTCTTCTTCTTTCAGCCATAAGTTCTTTCATACAGAACCAAAATGCAAAATTCTTTTTTTTTAAATCATGTATTTTTTCAGTGGCTACAACTTTTATGTTTATCACTTTGTCTCATTCCAAATCTTACTATGTCAAAAATCCACTTCTTTACAATGCATTTTCTGGCCCAGTTTTTAAGCCAGAAAATAGGCCATTTTGTTTTGATCATAACTTGATCATAACAGATCCTAATTTAGAAATTCTTCTTTTAAAACCATATGAAATTTCAGTGGTAACAACTTTTATGTTGACCACTTTTTCCAGTTTTGAGGTTTACTATACTTGAAACTCAATTCTTTGAAGTGCATTTTCGGGCTTTATTTTTGTGAATCCGAGAATAGCTCTTTTATTTTGAACATATCTCACTCAAAACAACTTGTATTCAAATGATTCATTTTTTCAAATTCAATAGAAAATAATTTGCAACAACTTATTTGTGAGTAAGTTTTTTAAATTTTGTGATTAAGAGAGTAAAAAACAAGAGAGAATTTGACCTATTTTTCGGATCTAAATTTTGGGAATTCAAGTTCAAAGCTCTACCGCTTCTTCTCTATATTTTCGGCCAACCTCCATCTCAAGCCTCGGCCAAGCTATTGGATGGAAGAGGGTGTTACTTACTAGTGTTTAATGGAGTAGGAATTAATTAGTGAAGTGTTGGTTGATTAGAATGTTGGTAGGAAGTTAATCGCTTTGGTTTATGGTGAGAAATTCTCATTGCTTTTGAATTTATATTTTAATTATGTTATAAATCATATTTACATCCTTATGACATATGAATGTTCATACCAAATTGATTGATAAATATGGATGATTTGGTAGTTAGTAAATTAGGTGAATTGTGATAATATATCCCGTTATGATATTAATAGTGAATGTTAGATTTGAAATAATATGCATGTGATTGGTTGAATGAATGTTATGTTAGTGATAAATATGAATATTGGATATGTTCATTTTGATTAAGTAATCCCTTTATCTAAAAAGACCATATTTTAGTAATATGAGATATTGTGGAAAAATAAGTCTCTTTTCATTTAGAAGTGAAATTAAAGTTAAAATGAAAGAGAATTTGAAATTTAAAGTGAAACGGATTCGAAAAGGATAGTTAATTCGAAATTCAAATTAAGATGAATAGTGAAATTGAAATCGATTTTGAAAAAGTGAAGTTTAGTTTGAGATTGAATTGAAGTATAAATTGAAATTAGATTTGAAATCTAAGTTTTAAATGTGTTTAATTTGAGATTAGAATTGAAATTGAGTTGAAATTGGAATTTAAAATTTAATATTAAAATAATGAGAATATAATAATATTATAATGTGGTAATAGTGAAAATATGTTTTAAATACTTTAAAAAGTGAAAATACCAATTTAAATGATTTCTATTGATTTTATAAGTGTTGAAATCCAATTTGAATAAATTATTTCAGGTATTGAAAAAAATAAGTTAAAACTAGACGCGTCGCGAAACGGTAGTTCGCGATTTCGCGCCGAAAAATTCAAAAGAATGTGTAGAGTGTAATATGCCTCGGAATTCTTCGAGATAAGAAAATTCCAGACTATTTTATCCATATCTTCTAAACGAAGAAAGAAAACCAAAGTTTCGTTAAGTAAATTTTGAAACAAGTCCAAATCAATTTTGTAGAAAAATCGCACTAGTGCATTTTAGTGACCATAACAGAAAATCTGTTTAAATGAATGTTTTTAATTATGGAAAAATATGAAATAAATTTGATAAATCCATTTAAATGATTTAAAAGAGATTTGGATTTGAAAATATGAATTATAAAATGTTTAAAAGTTGTTTAATGAAAATTAGCTTATTTAGCACTTTCCGCAGCACTTTTATGCTGCGAATTCCATAACTTTTGGAATATGAGTTTGAATGTAACGAAGTTTTCCCGAATCGATTGTCAATGTTTTAAAAAGGATAATTAAGCATTTTGAAAGATAATTTGGAATATTTATAAGCGATTCCAAAATAAAGTTGAAAAATCTGAGTATGCGGAAACGACTAGTACATTTGTCCCGCCTGTGAGATCTGGGAAGATAAAACAAGGTGTTTAACTAAGGTTACGGATGGAGCAACCAGTGCCCTGAACTTACCTGGCCTATGTTTTCTTTTCTTAGGCGAGGGGTGGAAGAGATTGAAAGGAAAGCCCAGAAGCTTTTAAATAAAAAGACTGTATTAAGTTTTTGAATTAAAAGAAGATTGGCATTATCCAAATGTTAAGCAATTTCCAAAAATGAATAATTTCTATGATCCTATTTACTCAAAAATATTGTTAAGATTGATTTAGGGTTTATCGTAAACGATGTCTTAAATAACATTATTTTTGACCCGCTTAAAAGTTAAAGGATTTGATTGAAAGTTATATAAGGAAATTTGAGATATTTTCCAAAGCAAAAGAATGAATTTCTTATAAATTACTCTAAGTCAAAAGAAAGAAAATTCAAAATCATCCAAAAAGAATTAAAGTGAAAAGAGACTCAATAAATCCTATATACTCATATTCAGTTTTTATCGAAGATTGGATTTCGAAGGAACCGGAGTGGATTTGGTTAATTCCTATTCGAAAACCACTTCGAACCAATGTATACGTTCGAATGTGAAGACATGTTGAAGACGATGATTATTGAAGACCGTGGATCTTCACAGCGTGAGGACAGCTTGTTGATTTGCTCGGGGTCGCACCCATTATAGAGTTATATATAGCAGTGGTCTCCTCGTGATGGAGATTTTGCGGATTGCAAGGGCTTCTCGCCTAGTAATGGCCGAGGAAAGTGCTTTCGGTTTGTCCTGTTCCTGGATAACTTGTTTGGACGTTTGTCTGACATTGCATTTCTAACGATTACGTACATCTGTTTTTACAAATGTACATCAGTGGTGGCGGAGAAGGCAACTTCTCTTAGCTTAACACTCTCCTTGAGACATACGAGCTTAAGGGTTGTATTTTTATGGAAGGTAATTAGTAGTTAAACGGTAGTGGCAATGTGGCATTCAAAGATGTGATATGTGCTATGTGAAAAGGTAATTGTAGCCTCAAGCCTCATCAAACCGGAAATGACCGAAACAGGATTAGATACAGCAAGGCTAAGTGGGTCATTCCCAATCAGGGTATGATCATCCCCTTCTAGATATATTTCTTCCCGTTATGACGTTCGGGATGTATATTAATGTGGTGTATGGAAAACGAGCGCTCGGTTAAAGGTCGGTAACGACTGGGGGATGACATATTCGGTACCATCTAGTTAAGAGGTGGGCCGGTCTTTTGTTGGTAGAGGAGATTTGTGATGGTTTCTTGGGACATCCATCTAGAGGTGTACCCATTTCGGAAGGTAGATCCTGCGCCTGGTCATTTGTACGGAAACTCATTCTCCAATAAGAACCTACGAACTTGATTGTAAACCTATTATGCTGGAATTTAATCAATGTAACAATTTCGGCTAAGATTAATATGTTTATTTGCAAATGTTTTCAAAGAGATGTCATTAGAAATAATATTAAACGTTTTGATATAAAAGTGTTTTAGTTATCATAAGGTAAAAACCCGTCTGTGTTTATGTGTGGGCGTGGTCTTATGAGTTACTCTTTGTTTTCAAATGATTTATTCAAAGGCTAATATATGACACTGTCATTAAATATTGAGTTTTTTCTCATGCTGGTTTATCAAGCCCGATCCGGGTATTTTCAATACTCGGGTCATATCCGAGTAGTTTCAGGATAGTCGAAGACGGTTGGAGTTTCCAGAGGAGAGCTGGAGATATTCATCGACGTATGCACATATTCTATTGTCCGCTTTTCTTAGTATATTTTGTTTGATGTTTATCAGCAATTGTAAGGACATATGTTTATAACTTTCCAAGCTGAATTTAGGGTAGACTCTGATATATGTATTTAAAAGTTTTCCGCTGTAAAGATTATTATTGAAATAATATATGTTATTCCATTAGTGTGAGATTCTGTTCTACCTATTTTTTCTTTCTACCCTTAATGATCCGTCTTTTCGTACAATTTGAGATGGATGTGTGGTTTATTTTCGATTCAAAGGGTATGGAAAAGCAGGACATAACATTTGGTATCAGAGCTTTTGGTTAAGCGAACACCGAAGCCTGATAGGGGTAAGTCTCATCAGAGATATGATTAGTAATATCCTAAGATGAGTAACTCATTAGAGATAGGGTTAGCAACACCATAGAATGAGTTATGAGAGTATTATATATATTGAGCGCGCGTTTGTTAATTTTATAAAAATGATTTTGTTTTAAAGAAATTGGTAAATGAAATAATTTTACCTTGGGTTTATATTATAAATATTAAAGGGGATATTATTATATTTAGGGTTAGAAATTAAGGATTAATTGTAATTTAACTAAGCTAAAATATGAATATCTTGTGATTAGAATTGCACAATTTGACTATAAGATATTCCATATAGAATCAATTAGTTGAAACCTAGAATTTAGAACTTTAATCATCTACCCTTAGGTATTTAGTATTAAGAAATAATAATGATTAAGTGATTATCATAATGGATGGATTTAAAAGCTAAGTACAAATATCTTGTGAAGTAAAATTCACAATTTGATTATAAGATATTTGATGATAATATTGAAGCTACAAGTTGTAATTGGAGAAAGTAAAAAGAAAATGCATACTTGGAAGAAAAAAAATTCTTATCAACAAGATAGGAAAAAGATAAACCTAAGTTGAGACTTTTTACTATATATATTATGAAAGGATAAGTTCTATAACTTATATAGGAGTTAAGTTAGTTTGAAATTTAGACACTTTGATTAGGTTAAAAGTCAAAGTAAAATTTAGGAATAAGAGATATAAGAAAAATCATCCTAATATAAAAATTTGAATTAGTGATGCATTTAGGGTAACATTTGTAATTCAGAATGAAGTAAGAATAGAAGTGGATATTTTTGAATAAAATGGTTAATAGGTTAATTGTTGGATGAAAATTTTAAATAACAAATACCACATGAATTAAGTTTTATAATTTGACTATAAGGTATTTGATGGATTTAAGATTAAGAAATTTGATTTAGAAAATGGATAGGTAAATAAATTAAGTAGTTAGTCATAGAATCAGTGAGAAAAAGGTGTACATTTAGTAAATTTACCTTATTAATATATGGATTGGATAAATAATATTAGTTAAATGAAAACCTTGGATAAAGAAAACTAAGGGTTGAGTTTTATAACTTATTAATTTGAGATAATAGTCGAATTCCATATTAGTTAAACACCTTAGTTGAAGTAATAACGATTTGAAGTTTGGGGATATGTATATATACTCTTAGTAAGTAAAGGTATATTATACAAGTTTAAGCCATATTTGAATGCTTAAGTAATAATGTATTTAGAAGAAAGTAAATGGTTGTGAAATAAACTTGGATTAATAGAAGTTTTGAAAAAATGTTTTAGGTAAAGATGAATGTGAATAAGCATATAAGTTAAACGTAGATCATTTTGGCACATAAAATTTTGGATTTAAGATTTGAGTACAGAACTTTGAGGTGTTTACACCAATCCGAAAAAGGATTTATCACTCGATTTTTGATGGAAAACATTGATGAGAGTTTATGATATGTATACAAGTTTTCTATCATAGTTGAGAGCTATGCAAGGAAAGCAAGGGTTTATGATCAAGAACTCTGATCAAAGTCCGCACTAGAAAATCGGGGGATCGATACTAGTTCGGAAGTAAAGTTACGAATTCGAATAATAGATCGAATCAAATGTCACATATAGTATGATGTTTTGGGTCTGTCTACTTAGTAGTTGGATAATTATCTTAAATAGTAGGCACTAAGATACAGTGGTTGGACTTATGTTTAGATATGTGTAAATTTATATAGACCTCAGGTATAGTACATGCTCAGGACAGAGGATGAGTTATGTAGATGTATTCGTTTATCTTGATATTTTATCAGTATGGATGTTTTGGATGCGTAACCTTATTTGGTTATTTTTGGATGTATAGTCTTGTTGGGTTGTTGTATATATTATCTTAAGTGTGCAGTATGCACTAGGATGGGTAGGATAGAAGTTTGAGTTGATGTATGTATATATAACCGTAAGTACATGATAGATACTCAGGTTAATATGGGGAATATTTATATGTATGTTTGGCATCATTTGTTTTAGTATTGTTATGATATCGACCTTCTTCTTTTCTATGATCAGTAGAAATATGTCAAATTATTTGAGGATATGAGTATGAGATAGATTCTTTTATCTAACTTTCATTTCGAGGACGAAATGCTTTTAAGTATGGGAGAATGTAACGACCCAGAATTTTACCACTTTAAAATATAATATTTTTAGTGATTTTAAATGTAAAATAAGTAAGATTGTATGATTCAAACAAAATTAGATAGGATTTGGAAAGAGAAGTATACACAAAAATAGTAACATTTTCCTATATCAACAAAAGTTACAAAATGCTGATTTTATAAAAGTAAGTTTCAATGATTAGATAAATTATTTTAATTAATTTATGAGTATTAATATTTTTAAATAGAATTATACAAATTTATTTTTAAATTTGGTTTACATAAATAAATAGTTTAACTAAAATGTCAAAATGTGACCGTAAAACATTTTGTCGAAAAACGACATTTTGTCAATTAAAAGTTGTCGCAACGTCATCGCACCTTTATTTTTATATAGAAACATATATTCAAAATAATGTAAGTATTAATTAATTCACAAAACATGTTTACTTTTACTAAATAAGATTAGAAAACTTCTAAAAGTCATTAAGAAAAGTAAGTAAGAATTAACAAAAGTAAGTAAGAAAAGTCAAAAGTAAACATCAAATCAATATCAAATCAAAGCCAACATAATTATGATATTCTTTATTTAATCTTTAAGTGACTAAGACATAAAGTAAGGATGTGAAAGATGATGTTAAGTATTGAAAAATTGGAGATTGCTTTAAGTTGAAGTAAGTTTAGTTTGGTTATTTGGTAAGAGGTTATTTTGGTAAATTACCACTTTCTTTCTTTTTCTATAAATATCCACCTCCTTCTCTCATTTCATTCACATTTCTTCTTCTTATTTTCTCATGCTTTTTCATCTTCTTCCTCTTCTCTTTAATGGCTTCCAAGCCATAGAAAAAAATTAAAAAGAAATAATGTCAAAATATTTACAAAATTTTCAAAAGAAATCAACGTTTATTTTCTTCAATACAAACTCCTTTTTTCTTTGTATTTTACCTTCTTTTCTTTCGGCCATAAGTTCTTTAATACAGAACAAAAATGCAAAATTCTTTTTTTTAAATCATGTAATTTTTCAGTGGCTACAGTATTCATGTTTATCACTTTGTATCATTCTAAAGCTTACTATGTCAAAAATCTACTTCTTTACAACGCATTTTCTGGCCCAATTTTTAAGCCAGAAAATAGGGCATTTTGTTTTGATCATAACTTGATCAAAGCAGATCCTAATATCGAAATCCTTTTTTTAAAATCGAATGGAATTTCAGTGGCAACAACCTCTATGTTGACCACTTTTTTCAGTTTTGATGTTTACTATACCTGAAACTCAATTCTTTGAAGTGCATTTTCGGGCTTTATTTTTGTGAATCCGAGAATAGCTCTTTTACTTTGAACATATCTCCCTCAAAACAACTTGGATTCAAATGATTCTTTTTTTCAAATTTAATAGAAAAGAATTTTCAACAACTTTTCTGTTAATAGGTTTTTCAAGTTTTGTGAGTAAGAGAGTCAAAAATAAGAGAGAAGATGACCTATTTTTCAGATCTAAATTTTGGGAATTCAAGTTCAAAGCTCTACCGCTTCTTCTCTATATTTTCGGCCAACCTCCATCTCTAGCCTCAGCCAAGCTATTGGATGGTAGAGGGTGTTACTTGCTAGTATTCAATGGAGTAGGAATTAATTAGTGAAGTGTTGGTTGATTAAAATGTTGGTAGGAAGTTAATCGCTTTGGTTTATGGTGAGAAATTCTTATTGCTTTTGAATTTATATTTTGATTATGTTATAAATCATATTTACACCTTATGACATATGAATGTTTATACCAAATTGAATAATAAATATGGATGATTTGATAGTTAGTAAATTAAGTGAATTGTGATAATATATCCCGTTATGATATTAACAGTGAACGTTAGATTTGAAATCATATGCATGTGATTGGTTGAATGGATGTTATGTTAGTGTTAAATATGAATATTGGTTATTTTCATTTTGATTAAGCAATCCCTTTATCTAAAAAGAACATATTTTAGTAATATGAGATATTGTGGAAAAATAAGTCTCTTTTCATTTAGAAGTGAAATTAAAGTTAAAATGAAAAAGAATTTGAAATTTAAAGTGAAACGGATTTGAAAAGGATAATTAATTAGAAATTAAAATTAAGATGAATAGTGAAATTGAAATCGATTTTGAAAAAGTGAAGTTTAGTATGAGATTGAATTGAAGTTTAAATTGAAATTAGATTTGAAATCTAAGTTTTAAATGTGTTTATTTTGAGATTAGAATTGAAATTGAGTTGAAATTGGAAATTAAAATTTAATATTAAAATAATGGGAATATAATAATATTATAATGTGGTAATAGTGAAAATATATTTTAAATACTTTAAAAAGTGAAAATATTGATTTAAAATGATTTGTGATGATTATATAAGTGTTCAAATCCAATTTGAATAAATTATTTCAGGTATTGAAAAAAATAAGTTAAAACTAGACGCGTCGCGAAACGGTATTTCGCGATTTCTCGCCGAAAAGTTCAAAAGAATGTGTAAAGTGAAATATAGCTTGGAATTCTTCGAGATAAGAAAATTTCGGACTATTTTATCCATATCTTCTAAACGAAGAAAGAAAACTAAAGTTTCGTTAAGTAGATTTTGAAACAAGTCCAAATCAATTTTGTAGAAAAATCGCGCTAGTGCATTTTAGTGACCATAACAGAAAATCTGTTTAAATGAATGTTTTTAATTATGGAAAAATATGAAATAAATTTGATAAATCTATTTAAATGATTTAGAAGAGATTCGGATTTGAAAATATGAATTATCGAATGTTTAAAAGTTTTTAATGAAAATTAGCTTATTTAGCACTTTCCATAGCACTTTTATGCTGCGTATTCTATAACTTTTGGAACATGAGTTTGAATGTAACGAAGTTTTTCAGAATCAATTGTGAATGTTTTAAAAAGGTTAGTTAAGCATTTTGAAAGATAATTTGGAATATTTATAAGTGATTCCAAAATAAAGTTGAAAAAAATCTGAGTATGCGGAAATGACTAGTACATTTGTCCCGCCTGTGAGATCTGGGAAGATAAAACAAGGTGTTTAACTAAGGTTAGGGATGGAGCAACCAGTGCCCTGAACTTACCTGGCCTATGTTTTCTTTTCTTAGGCGAGGGGTGGAACAGATCGAAAGGAAAGCCCGGATGCTTTTAAATAAAAAGACTGTATTAAGTTTTGGAATTAAAAGAAGATTGGTATTATCCTAATGTTAAGCAATTTCCAAAAATGAATAATTTCTATGATCCTATTTACTCAAAAATATTGTTAAGATTGATTTAGGGTTTATCGTAAACGATGTCTTAAATAACATTGTTTATGACCTGCCTAAAAGTTAAAGGATTTGATTGAAAGTTATGTAAGGAAATTTGAGATATTTTCCAAAGCAAAAGAATGAATTTCTTAGAAATTACTCTAAGTCAAAAGAAAGAAAATTCGAAATCATCCAAAAAGAATTAAAGTGAAAAGAGACTCAATAAATCCTATATACTCATATTCAGTTTTTATCGAAGATTGGATTTCGAAGGAACCGGAGTGGATTTGGTTAATTCCTATCCAAAAACCACTTCGAACCAATGTATACGTTCGAATGTGAAGACATGTTGAAGACGATGATTATTGAAGACCGTGGATCTTCATAGCGTGAGGACTGCTTGTTGATTTGCTCGGGGTAGCACCCATTATAGAGTTATATATAGCAGTGGTCTCCTCGTGATGGAGATTTTGCGGATTGCAAGGGCTTCTCGCCTAGTAATGGCCGAGAAAAGTGCCTTCGGTTTGTCATGTTCCTGGACAACTTGTATGGACGTTTGTCTGACATTGCATTTCTAACGATTACGTACATCGGTTTTTACAAACGTACATCAGTGGTGACGGAGAAGGCAACTTCTCTTAGCTTAACACCCTCCTTGAAACATACGAGCATAAGCGTTGTATTTTTGTGGAAGGCAATTAGTAGTTAAACGGAAATGGCAATGTGGCATTCAAAGATCTGATATGTGCTATGTGAAAAGGTAATCGTAGCCTCAAGCCTCATCAAACCGGAAATGACCGAAACAGGATTAGATGCAGCAAGACTAAGTGGGTCATTCCCAATTAGGGTATGATCATCCCCTTCTAGATATATTTCTTCCTGCTATGACGTTCGGGATGTATATTTGTAACGTCCCACATTTTCGCACGCTTCAAATCGACACACATGACGATTTAAACCATACGGAAGGGCGGATTATTATGGGGTAAATAAGAAAAACAGAGAAGAAATAAACAAAATAGAATCTCATAGCGGAAGGATAAAATATAATAATAAAATATACAGTTTATAAAATTGTTTACAAACATTTATATAATACATATCAGAGTTACACATACCAATAACAATGCAGCGGAACAGTGTGGAGTGCACTAGATAAATAATAATAGTAATACTACAAATCTTCGTCTTCGTCCTCCAGAGCTAAACTTCAAATCCTGAAACGCTCGGACTGACCCGAGCGAATTGAAAAGACAAAACACTCGAGTCAGAACTAAAAGATCTTATGTGAGTTAAATTAACAGAAATAAATATGAGTGCAGTAACTCAAGAGATGCTCGGGATTTACATCTCCAAAGAATCCGTTAAACTATTTACTATGTAGTATATTGCGCTATTATAATAGTGTCTATAGTAAAATAAACATACTTTTAAATAGCATTAAGGCTTTAAATTTTCCACCTTAACACGTAATAGTCCCAGTAGTCCATCCAATATCATAGTCCCTCCTGATCGGGAAGCCACCAGAGGATACCACACGGGCTACGGGAGAAATCCAAACTCGTACAAGGCGCGATAGGGTAGGTGACACGGCACAACTAGGCAATGCCAGGGTAGATATACCAATTGCTATCCGGGCTGGTGGAAACGCGTAGCCGCAGCTACCGCCCACCTTGAACTAACACCCCCAAATCAAAGAAATCAATAGTGGCCACCGAATCAATCCAAAGTCAGAGTATAGTATCGAAGGAGTGCGTTCGATCAGAGGAATGACCACATTGGTCCGAGAATCGCTCCTGTTTTAGCCACCTTATGCCAACTCACGGGAGTTGGGTCCACGTATTTACCTTACAGGAAATGTCGCCACCAATCTACTTCATTCTGGAATCTCCACCGCGTACACGGTTAGTCAAAGTGGTTTTCGGTATCGACAGAGAGTATGTCCATATCCGATCCCGGTCTCTTTACCAACCCATCGTTATTATAACACCGCGGTCATTTAAAAATAGTTTATACTTAAAAACCAGAATAAAATTTCCCATACGATATCAAATTAAAACCCAAAATAATATGATATCATTTTATCTCAAATATAATCCTTTTCCAAAATCATACTGGTTTAAAATTTAAAATATCTGGAAACCAAACATTTGAATTATACTTCCAAAACATAATATTTCGGAATTCATACTTTAAAACCATAACTTCTAAAACTTGAATGGTTTGGATATTCAACGGTATATAAAATGAATGGTTTAACTTTAAGGTAACTTTGTAAAGAAAAATAATTTCCATGGCTTTACAAATATGTTTCTTTATTTAAAGTCTAAACCAAAATTTAAATATCACTTTCAAGTTCCAAAACTACTTCAATTTCTATATATATATATATCCATTTGGAGTATTAATATTTCAAAACTAAAGTTGGAAATTTTTCTTTTAGCAAATTAAACGTACTATTATTTAGTCTTGAATATTTACATAAAATCCATAATAAAACTCCAATTTCTAAAAATTAAATATTTTCTTCAATTTAATTTATACTAACATATTTATTTTTAATTATCTTGGAAAAGTCCAGTTATAAATATCATATCTTAAAATTTCCAAACTTAACCATTAAACATTTGATATAATTATCAAACTCCATTTTTCTCATTTTTTTCCCTTTTTTATTTAAGAGATTTATACACAGCTTAAATTCAAAATCTCTAACATCATATGTATATATATAGAAGAAAATATCAAAATTAAAAATTATAAACCGTATTCCATACAAACCATAGAAATCACTTTAAAATATTTTATATATAGACCACGGTGCCTGTATAAAATTTTCTATCCTATGGTCAAGTGATACGGATATTTATCATTTCAATCCGCAATTTAAAAATAAAATTTTGCGGTTGTATATCATTTCAAACCACAATCCCGAATGAAATGGAAAATGCATGATAACTTGCAGTTTAATGATATACAATAAAACATTCATTCATCAAAATCATCTATCATCCAAATCACAATCATCATCCAATAATAAATCAATATCAATATATATCTGATAATATATAACAGGTAATAACTGGCAGTTATATTCAAAATAAAATTTAACAACTATTAAACTAACAGTTTATATGCAAATAAATAACTATAACTGTCAATCTATATGCAGTAATAAAATTTAATGAACAGTTATATTAATTAAATGCGATTTAACAGATATGATGAATAAAACATGCCAAACAGTCATAAATAAATTTCTACTCATATCTAATATAAATTTAACAAACATAAAAACTTTTAGAAGTTGTGAGTGGGTTAAAACACACACCTTTTGAATTTAAATCGAATTTAAACCCGATTTAAACCCAAAAATTTGACGGTCTCCAAATCTGTCCAAACCAGCGTCAACGCGTCCGGAATTTTATTATGATCCTAATAAAAAAAATCGCGCATGAATCGGATCACGTATGAAAAAGTTATTAAGAATTTTAACCTTGAAATTAAAATTAGAATTAAATAAAATAACCCCCAACTCACCTCTAATCTAGGGCACATCTCCTCTGTTCGAACGCAACTACCCAGAACCCTACCATGTTCCAGATCCAAGCAAGCACGCACGCACTGCTTTGAAAACAACGACGCCGCCACCTCCTGTATCGTGTTGCTTGCGTGCCACTCCCCCAGAACCAACGCCTCCCTAGCCGCTGCCAACCCCATGCTCCGGCTCCCACACGCGAGCCCGCCTCGTTCCCCCAAAACGATAAGCCACCGTGACTAAAAACGAGCTCAAGATCGAATTATCGTAGCCGATCCGGCCGTTAACTCGTCGCCCAACATATGTTGATGCGACCCCCTCGAGGCTCTCCACACTACGGCACCATCAAATTGACGATCTGACTAAGTCCATCTCGACACAACGGACGACCGAGACTTCATCCCCAATTTCTGGCCATATTGAAACTCGAATCAAAAAAAAGATTTCACCATGAGATTACGTGTTCCGAGAACTAAGACATATATTTTTCTCGAATTTTTCAGGAAATTTTGAAATTTGACTTTTGATTTTGAACTGTAGATAGATCTAGGTTTTGCAACCATTGAGGAAGAGAAAGAGATGAAGACAATGAACGTACAGACAAATGATAGAAGATGGAGGCTAGGGTTTATAATCGTCTATTTATAAGTAGGGTTGGATTGGAGTAGATAGACCAGATAGATGAACGTACGGAACAAACTATGGCCCAAAAAGCCCGTTCTAACCCCGGAACGAAATATGTTAAACCCATATATCCAGATAGGTATTTTAAAATATTCTGAACGCGATGGAAAAAGTTTCACGTCCAAATTCGATCGTATGAAGAAGTTATGCTGAAAAAAATTTCCAAATTGATTTCAAATTGATTTTAATTAAATCGATTTCAAGGCATTTCGCGTCCGTACGATCAAACGACAGGTCCGATCGATGCGAAACTTGAAACCCTACAATAATTCACCGATACGGATTCGATGAAACTGGTTTCGTCGAAATCCGAGTCCGTGGCCAAAATGGCTATTTTTATATTCATTAAATAAATTAAAATAAATCACAAAATCCAATTTTATATTTAAATTCTAAAATTTGACTAAATTTTATCGCTTTTATATTTCTTAATCAATTTAAATGGTTTAACAAGTTTAGGTGTGAATTATAAGTTGATAAGTCTATCAATTTCAGTGTTAACTTCTCTACTTACTTATATTTAGAAATTATAAATTAAATTATCAAAGACCCATATATTAGATTTTCAATCTTTATGTTCTCACCTATTATCCAAAAATAAGGGTGCCACAAACATTAGTGCATGATTTCACTTTATTATCCACAAATTCCATTTAAATTTCAATAACGTAATATTTAAACGTTAATTCCATTTTATTTTGCAATAAATACCATTGTTGAATTTTGATACTTTAATTAAATTTATAAATCCCGCTTTCTGTACTAAAACAACCCATGTCCTATTATAAGTAGAATTAGCATAAATTCTATCTTATAAAATTAACCCTCTACAATTACAAACAAAAATCTATGCTAACTACACCTTTTAAATCAATTAATTGTAATTAAGTCTACATTAAAAGTTATAAATTATGAATCGGAACCTCAATAAATTCGTTTATTGATTTAAAACTTTCTATTCAGTGAATAGACATTTATGGGTATAACTAACATTGAATTATAATATATTTCATTAGTGCATTCTTCATTCTTATAAATTCCCTTTTATTAACTAGAACACATTAACAACCAAAATAAATAAATTTAGATTTATTTCAATCTATTTCCATTCTTAACTTAATATACTTAATGAATGGTTAACCTAAATAATTGTTACCCTTTTAAATTCAAATTCACTTACAACCATCATTAACAACAATGTTGCCATAGATTTAGATTTAATTAAATAAATTAGATGAATGGGTAAAACTTTGTAATTATCCCAAATGCCAAATATATTTATGCATTAACTACTACTTATTATTATGAATTCATTTATAAATTTACTAGTTGCCTTTGTCATCTTATTTCCTATTTACTACCAAACTTCCTACTTAGTTATAGTTTATCAATATATACATACCTAGGCAAATCAAGATCTCGTCCTTTCTGTTATTTCAATTAAATCAGGTATGCACAAATAGATTGTTAATTAACTTATTCCTACAAAATTATTTACATACATTCAGTTCCAAATTTTATAGAATTAAATTCTAATTACTTACCACTTAATCCAACAATTATATATTCTATCCAACATGCATTTAAATCTTTTTATTTTAAATAAATTTATTAAATGTTGACATCCACTAAATAAAATTTACTTCCATTTATATAGTTGTAATTCAATTCAGTTATTATTTCATAAATACTATTTCCGCTTTATCTCTTCCAGTATACATCAACAAATTATAACTTATAACCACAACAACCAATTTACGTTATTTCAATCTATTGTCATATAAACATTTAAATTGTTAACCTTTAATTAGAGTTACTATATCTAATTCCTACATTTACTCAAATAAAATCTTAAGACTTTTATTTCATTCTAAATTAGATTAGAAATCATGTTAAATTAACTCATTCAATATCATCGAATTTTAACGGGTCGTTACACTCTCCCCCACTCAAAACTTTTCGTCTCCGAAAAGGAAAAAGAAGGGAGAAGGGCGAATTTAATAAACAGTACATCTTATTTCAAATATTAACTTATAAACAATAATTTACTAAATTCATTTCCTTAAATGAAATATAGCCGTTTTATAATCATTATATCCTTTTATACTTAAATAATTAGAGTTTGGAAACATTTTCAACAAAATTCTAAGTCCAAAATTTACGGAATTTTTTTGGCAGAGTCTCCTTTGTACGGAGAGGTTTGGGAGAAAAATATAATATCAAAATATAACAAATATATTACATATATTATCCAAAATAAAATATCCCATCACGGGAAAATTATATAAAATAGCGCTACAAAACGTAATCCAAAACGTACCTATTTGTCGGGAAATTTACGCTTATTATCATGGAACCAAAAGTAGTAGCAGTTGCTTCCATAACCTGCATTTCACTTATAAAATCTAAAAGGTTAACTATTTATATTAAAGTGAAATATTTTCATGGTTTCAACTACTAACAACAATCAATACACAATCATCAATTTCAACAACAAGCATACACAAAATGCAAAACAACCATTCAATCAAACAAGGAGATAATTGTTCGGGTTCAAACTTGAAATTGTACGGAATGAAAAATAACTATCAAGTGCATCATTTACTCAACAGTCTTAGATGGACAAAAATAGATTATTTATTCATCCAACAACTTCAGATTTCCTTACCCGACCAACCATAAATCACACAATAACAATTCAATCCAGCAAATCAAATTAACTTATAAAATTTCATTACATACTTAAGTTGTTTGCTTTCCTTTCTTTTATCCAAACCACATAACCTTTCTTTTTATAATTTACATTTATTTCTAACTACTACAAATTTTATTTCTCATTCAATGGTTGTTTCTTTCATTTATACTTACTACTTACAGTTATTCATTTTTTTGCTTATTTAGGTCATGTAAGTTTCTTTTATTTGTATTATATTTACTGCACTTCTCAATTTCAATCATTTATTAAATGCTTACATTCTATTATATTTAATTACAACAACCCTTTTTAATTTCACTTAATTCATAACTTTATAACATCCATTCTTATAAGTAAGTATTTTATTAATTCTTTAACTAGGGTTTACAGTCATTTATTTATATTACCTACTTTCTATTATATTAAACTAGTAGTATTTAAATCATACTTAAGTTAATAACCCTACACATCAATCTTTATTTATTAAAGAATCACATTTTATTTACTTAAGTTTAAAATCACCTATTAATAATACTTATTCTTAATTTTAGTAAGATTTCAATTTATAACTTAAGTTTACAGCATTAAATTCTCATTTATAATAGCAAATTTATTGAATACTTTACTATCTACTTTTACTTGTACAAATTTCTATTACATCACTTATTAACATTTCAACTTTTAAATGTTTGGTAAGTTATATATATGTTATATAAGGGTGAAATTTGGAAGTTATACAAGTTTTCTATTTACCTATGATTAATTAAATGTTCAATAATAATATTCTTTATTCGTAGGTTACAAATTTCAAATTTCATTTAATACCATTTATAACCTATCATAAAATCTCTTATTTCCTACAGCGAGTGAAATTTATTAATTAGCTACGTTCCAATTCATTACAGTGATTGAAACTATTAATTAATTCATTGTTCCATAAGTTTTACAATTTCAGCTTACCTTTAATTTATTTAATGCTTCCATTCTATTGTTTTAATTATATTAACATTTTAAATAAACCTACATTTACAACTTTATAGCATCAATTCTTATCAATAAAGAATTTCATTAATTCAATTTCTAAGGTTTACAACACTTATTTACCTTTTTCTTATCTATCTATTATATTAAATTTTTGCTTCAATTAAGGGTTCCAATTATTTATTACTAACCCTTCATTTCGCTACAATAATTGAAACAATTAATTAATGGAAATTAAAAATTAAATACGGGGTAAAATTTTGATTTATTTTAAAATAATAGATAAATTATTCTTATAACTTATATACCTCTAATTATATTTAAAACAATTAAATTTTAGATAATTTCAAAATAAATCTACAGTAGAATTTACTACAGTGGCCTTTCCCCTTTGAAACTCGAAAATGAAAGTTGATGATGCGGCCGCCATCACCGAAATTATTTTCCAGCGACAGAGAGGAAAGTACAAAGCTTATTTCTCCATAATCTTCTTTAAAACAATTTTTCCCTAATTATATTAAATATTTATATAAGAAAATACTTATAAACAAAATTATTATATTTCATAAATCCTTTGAAAGCAAAATTTCAAAATCCCGGACTTAAGTTCTAAAATTTCCAAATTCCATTGATTTTAATTTCAATCTTGTTGTACCTATTACTTATAAATTTAATCCTAACAACCAATCTATAACAACAAAATATATATATATAATATCATTTAAAAATTTATTTTATATATAGAAAATATAATAGGCAAAGTTATTTCACCTATATTAAAACAGATATTATGTCGGTCTGTCCTATTAAGTGTTTAGAAATCCCTATTGATGTCATAGCGTCCCATGCACCAACTAGAATTTATAAATACAAAACGGAACAGATTAACACAATATCAAAATCTTTTTATAACACTAACAAATACGCTCTCTCATATATATACACTCAGCGACTCCCATAGGGTATTACTACCCTATTAACAAAGAGTCAAACCCCACAAGCTAAGGTTTATCGCTAAGCCAAAGCTCTGATACCAACTGTAACGTCCCACATTTTCGCACGCTTCAAATCGACACACATGACGATTCAAACCATATGGAAGGGCGGATTGTTATGGGGTAAATAAGAAAAACAGAGAAGAAATAAACAAAATAGAATCTCACAGCGGAAGGATAAAATATAATAATAAAATATACAGTTTATAAAATTGTTTACAAACATTTATATAATACATATCAGAGTTACGCATACCAATAACAATGCAGCGGAACAATGTGGAGTGCACTAGATAAATAATAATAGTAATACTACAAATCTTTGTCTTCGTCCTCCATAGCAAACTTCAAATCCTGAAACGCTCGGACTGACCCGAGCGAATTGAAAAGACAAAACACTCGAGTCAGAACTAAAAGATCTTATGTGAGATAAATTAACAGAAATAAATATGAGTGCAGTAACTCAAGAGATGCTCGGGATTTACATCTCCTAAGGATCCGTTAAACTATTTACTATGTAGTATATTGCGCTATTATAATAGTGTCTATAGTAAAATAAACATACTTTTAAATAGCATTAAGGCTTTACATTTTCCACCTTAACACGTAATAGTCCCAGTAGTCCATCCAATATCATAGTCTCTCCTGATCGGGAAGCCACCAGAGGATACCACACGGGCTACGGGAGAAATCCAAACTCGTACAAGGCGCGATAGGGTAGGTGACACGACACAACTAGGAAATGCCAGGGTAGATATACCAATTGCTATCCGGGCTGGTGGAAACGCGTAGCCGCAGCTACCGCCCACCTCGAACTAACATCCCCAAATCAAAGAAATCAATAGTGGCCACCGAATCAATCCAAAGTCAGAGTATAGTATCGAAGGAGTGCGTTCGATCAGAGGAATGACCTCATTGGCCCGAGAATCGCTCCTGTTTTAGCCACCTTATGCCAACTCACGGGAGTTGGGTCCACGTATTTACCTTACAGGAAACGTCGCCACCAACCTACTTCATTCTGGAATCTCCACCACATACACGGTTAGTCAAAGTGGTTTTCGGTATCGACAGAGAGTATGTCCATATCCGATCCCGGTCTCTTTGCCAACCCATCGTTATTATAACACCGCGGTCATTTAAAAATAGTTTATACTTAAAAACCAGAATAAAATTTCCCATACGATATCAAATTAAAACCCAAAATAATATGATATCATTTTATCTCAAATATAATTCCTTTCCAAAATCATACTGGTTTAAAATTTAAAATATCTGGAAACCAAACATTTGAATTATACTTCCAAAACATAATATTTCGGAATTCATACTTTAAAACCATAACTTCTAAAACTTGAATGGTTTGGATATTCAACGGTATATAAAATGAATGGTTTAACTTTAAGGTAACTTTGTAAAGAAAAATAATTTCTATGGCTTTACAAATATGTTTCTTTATTTAAAGTCTAAACCAAAATTTAAATATCACTTTCAAGTTCCAAAACTACTACAATTTCTATATATATATATATATATATATATATCCATTTGGAGTATTAATATTTCAAAACTAAAGTTGGAAATTTTTCTTTCAGCAAATTAAACGTACTATTATTTTGTCTTGAATATTTACATAAAATCCATAATAAAACTCCAATTTCTAAAAATTAAATATTTTCTTCAATTTAATTTATACTAACATATTTATTTTTAATTATCTTGGAAAAGTCCAGTTATAAATATCATATCTTAAAATTTCCAAACTTAACCATTAAACATATGATATAATTATCAAACTCCATTTTTCTCAATTTTTTTCCCTTTTTTATTTAAGAGATTTATACACAGCTTAAATTCAAAATCTCTAACTTCATATGTATATATATAGAAGAAAATATCAAAATTAAAAATTATAAACCGTATTCCATACAAACCATAGAAATCACTTTAAAATATTTTATATATAGACCACGGTGCCTGTATAAAATTTTCTATCCTATGGTCAAGTGATACGGATATTTATCATTTCAATCCGCAATTTAAAAATAAAATTTTGCGGTTGTATATCATTTCAAACCACAATCCCGAATGAAATGGAAAATGCATGATAACTTGCAGTTTAATGATATACAATAAAACATTCATTCATCAAAATCATCCATCATCCAAATCACAATCATCATCCAATAATAAATCAATATCAATATATATCTGATAATATATAACAGGTAATAACTGGCAGTTATATTCAAAATAAAATTTAACAACCATTAAACTAACAGTTTATATGCAAGTAAATAACTATAACTGTCAATCTATATGTAGTAATAAAATTTAATGAACAGTTATATTAATTAAATGCGATTTAACAAATATGATGAATAAAACATGCCAAACAGTCATAAATAAATTTATACTCATATCTAATATAAATTTAACAAACATAAAAACTTTTAGAAGTTGTGAGTGGGTTAAAACACTCACCTTTTGAATTTAAATCGAATTTAAACCCGATTTAAACACAAAATTTGACGGTCTCCAAATTTGTCCAAACCAGCGTCAATGCGTCCGGAATTTTATTATGATCCTAATAAAAAAAATCGCGCGTGAATCGGATCACGTATGAAAAAGTTATTAAGAATTTTAACCTTGAAATTAAAATTAGAATTAAATAAAATAACCCCCAACTCACCTCTAATCTAGGGACACGTCATCACCCTTGACACACATCTCCTCTGTTTGAACGCAACTACCCAGAACCCTACCATGTTCCAGATCCAAGCAAGCACGCACACACTGCTTTGAAAACAACGACGCCGCCACCTCCTGTATCGTGTTGCTTGCGTGCCACTCCCCCAGAACCAACGCCTCCCTAGCCGCTGCCAACCCCATGCTCCGGCTCCCTCATGCGAGCCCGCCTCGTTCCCCCAAAACGATCAGCCACCGTGACTAAAAACGAGCTCAAGATCGAATTAGCGTAGCCGATCCGGCCGTTAACTCGTCGCCCAGCATATGTTGATGCGACCCCCTCGAGGCTCTCCACACTACGGCACCATCAAATTGACGATCTGACTAAGTCCATCTCGACACAACGGACGGCCGAGACTTCATCCCTGATTTCTGGCCATATTGAAACTCGAATCAAAAAACAGATTTCACCATGAGATTACGTGTTCCGAGAACTAAGACATATATTTTTCTCGAATTTTTCAGGAAATTTTGAAATTTGACTTTTGATTTTGAACTGTAGATTGATCTAGGTTTTGCAACCGTTGAGCAAGAGAAAGAGATGAAGACAATGAACGTACAGACAAATGATAGAAGATGGAGGCTAGGGTTTATAATCGTCTATTTATAAGTAGGGTTGGATTGGAGTAGATAGACCAGATAGATGAACGTACGGAACAAACTATGGCCCAAAAAGCCCGTTCTAACCCCGGAACGAAATATGTTAAACCCATATATCTAGATAGGTATTTTAAAATATTCTGAACGCGATGGAAAAAGTTTCACGTCCAAATTCTATCGTATGAAGAAGTTATGCTGAAAACAAAATTTCCAAATTGATTTCAAATTGATTTTAATTAAATCGATTTCAAGGCGTTTCGCGTCCGTACGATCAAACGACAGGTCCGATCGATACGAAACTTGAAACCCTACAATAATTCACCGATGCGGGTCCGATGAAACTGGTTTCGTCGAAATCCGAGTCCGTGGCCAAAATGGCTATTTTTATATTCATTAAATAAATTAAAATAAATCATAAAATCCAATTTTATATTTAAATTCTAAAATTTGACTAAATTTTATCGCTTTTATATTTCTTAACCAATTTAAATGGTTTAACAAGTTTAGGTGTGAATTATAAGTTGATAAGTCTATCAATTTCAGTGTTAACTTCTCTACTTACTTATATTTAGAAATTATAAATTAAATTATCAAAGACCCATATATTAGATTTTCAATCTTTATATTCTCACCTATTATCCAAAAATAAGGGTGCCACAAACATTAGTGCATGATTTCACTTTATTATCCACAAATTCCATTTAAATTTCAATAACGTAATATTTTAACGTTAATTCCATTTTATTTTGCAATAAATACCATTGTTGAATTTTGATACTTTAATTAAATTTATAAATCCCGCTTTCTGTACTAAAACAACCCATGTCCTATTATAAGTAGAATTAGCATAAATTCTGTCTTATAAAATTAACCCTCTACAATTACAAACAAAAATCTACGCTAACTACACCTTTTAAATCAATTAATTGTAATTAAGTCTACATTAAAAGTTATAAATTATAAATCGGAACCTCAATAAATTCGTTTATTGATTTAAAACTTTCTATTCAGTGAATAGACATTTATGGGTATAACTAACATTGAATTATAATATATTTCATTAGTGCATTCTTCATTCTTATAAATTCCCTTTTATTAACTAGAACACATTAACAACCAAAATAAATAAATTTAGATTTATTTCAATCTATTTCCATTCTTAACTTAATATACTTAATGAATGGTTAACCTAAATAATTGTTACCCTTTTAAATTCAAATTCACTTACAACCATCATTAACAACAATGTTGCCATAGATTTAGATTTAATTAAATAAATTAGATGAATGGGTAAAACTTTGTAATTATCCCAAATGCCAAATATATTTATGCATTAACTACTACTTATTATTATGAATTCATTTATAAATTTACTAGTTGCCTTTGTCATCTTATTTCCTATTTACTACCAAACTTCCTACTTAGTTATAGTTTATCAATATATACATACCTAGGCAAATCAAGATCTCGTCCTTTCTGTTATTTCAATTAAATCAGGTATGCACAAATAGATTGTTAATTAACTTATTCCTACAAAATTATTTACATACATTCAGTTCCAAATTTTATAGAATTAAATTCTAATTACTTACCACTTAATCCAACAATTATATATTCTATCCAACATGCATTTAAATCTTTTTATTTTAAATAAATTTATTAAATGTTGACATCCACTAAATAAAATTTACTTCCATTTATATAGTTGCAATTCAATTCAGTTATTATTTCATAAATACTATTTCCGCTTTATCTCTTCCAGTATACATCAACAAATTATAACTTATAACCACAACAACCAATTTATGTTATTTCAATCTATTTCCATATAAACATTTAAATTGTTAACCTTTAATTACAGTTACTATATCTAATTCCTACATTTACTCAAATAAAATCTTAAGACTTTTATTTCATTCTAAATTAGATTAGAAATCATGTTAAATGAAATGACCCTAATTCTTAAGCAAAAAATTTTTTTTTTTTTTTTTACATACTTAACTAAGACTACCTAGGGTCATCCTTACCTATTCTCATATTATCCAGGATCTTTCTCAATATAAAAATATTGTTTTAAATCTAAATCATTCCTAACATACATATATGAAGATATCTATGTTATATCCTACTAGAATCAGAGCATAATAATAATAATATGGAGGTAGAAATCTTTTTAATATGGATGTTTGTGTTAAAATCTGCATAGTTTCAAACTCAAGCTAAAAGAAAGTGTATCATAAGTGAACACAAGCAACATCTAGGCGTAATGGAAACGCGCCTAACTTACACATGAGAGGTCAGGAGTTCGAGTGCTATGCTGGTCAGTTCAAACCCAATTTTTGAACTGTTTTCTTTTTTCCTGCATGGTTTTAAAACCTGATACCTACCTATCTACACATATACACTTAAATTTTGCCTATAATCTAACATACAAAACAATATTTCTTGCTTTATTATTTTCAAAACCCATTCCTACTACTTTTCTAGGAATTTATATTCATATTGTTGCCCAAATATCAACATGTACACAGATATACATGTACATGTTTATGCTTCTGCTCATTTTTCCAGAAAACTGGGTTCAAATGGTTCCTTGCTCCATTTATTTGAAGTGTGCATTTGGCCTGACCTGTGGTCTAACTATTTGGTTAAAGAAACCATTCTTTTACTTGCATTTGAACATATATCAGTATCAAGACTTAAAAATGTAACAGTTATAATTCTTTCTGGATTTTCCCAATATAATTTCCTATATATCTATTTTTTTTTTGAAAAGATTCAGGATTAACTAAAACCATCATAAAGTGATTATACTTATAAAATCCAGTTTTTTCCTCTAAATCAAAAACAACCTCAGCAAATAGATTTTCAATTCAGTTTAACTTCAATATCCTTAATACTTACCAAACCAGAAACCAGAAACAACATAACACATATTTCTTGCAAGTTCTTCCTACTTAATACATCACTAGATTCATTTAAAATAACTGAATAAATCCAAACTTTCAAGGTTATTACATAACAACCTAAACAGAACTATCAAACTTCCCAGATTACATGCAAATATTTCATTCTAAGTTCTTATCTAACTCTAGTTTAGCATGCTTATCCAATCATTCTCATTAGCCATAGCAACTTCCTATTTAGAACCAGCATTCCCTGAAAAAGCATTAAGGGCTGCCCCATTTTAAATGAGACACCCCAGTTGCCATAAACAAACAAGGGTCAGATACAAGATCTGGTATGAGCATCATCAAAAATTCCATGATATTAAGTAATTAAGTGAGACCTAAACATTTTGTATAGATTGGCAGAGCTTCTTTGATCAATCTATCTGACTTATTTATGATACCTTGTGCAATTATGATCAGTGTTCAAAACTAATTTTGTACACACATTCAACTATGCAAACTTATATTTTAAATAGAAATGTTCAAGAACTATCATAGCTCCAGTCCAACCAATCAAGGAATACACTAGTTCCTACTTTATCAATCTGAGATTTGCATTTACCAAATTTCTTCCTAGCCTCATCTGCCATAAGGAATCACGGGGACACATTGCAATAAAATAATTCACATTATTGCACAAAGATCTCAGGGCTTAAACAAACCATGTGCCAACTTGCATACTTTAAATACAACGAGCATTCCAGCAGTTCTCTTGGCTCACAATCCTTTGTTTATTTACTAAGTGTTCATGTTTGATCCTATCATGAGATAGCTAGGTGACTGAATCATAGTGTACATGAAACATTATATAGAGCTCACAAGCATAATTCCAGAACAAGCTAACTTTCATATCCAGGGAATTCATATCCACAATTATTCTGGTTTAAAAGAAAATACAAGAATGTTTGTAACTGGGAATAAAGACTAGGCATGTGGGTTATTATTGTTTCACAAGCAACCATGTTTGAACTAAATTCAAGATCTAGCTTAAACAAGATTTCTGGCCCATGGTTTTCTATTTGATCAAGGGTTCAGCACTTTAGGAATTTCCATTGCAACCTTGAATCTTTCATTTGAGCCTCAGCACTTACACAAGTGTAATGCAACTCATATACATATGTTTGTCATGCCATAACTAAACCAGCTACAAGCATTCTCTATTTACTGTTATATTTTCATACTATAACATTTCTGGGTATAAACAATCAGAGCATAATACTCAACTATCAAAACTAAAAGCATTTAGAAACACCCATTAAAGCATCCATTAAAACCATAGTAATAAAATCCAAAGTATGCAGAAAAATTAGCATAAGCTAGGCTGCCTCATAACAGGACTTAATGCCATGGATTAGTGAGATTACTCACCAAAGATGCTTCTCCTGCTTAAATCAGAAAGGAAACCTTTTAAAACTTGCTTTTCTGCTTGCAAATATTTTCCTCCTTGTTTCCTTAAATGTTTTGGGTAGCAAATGATTCTTTTCTGGTTTATACTTGGATTTATAAGAGAAGTTTTCTAGGGTTTATCATTGTAAAATCCCATTCCTACCCTGGCCAAGACTCATGCATTTTGCATTTCAGATTTGTTCATTTTCACTTTTGATACCCCGGCCACATATGGTGCTTACTTTCCCTTATTTTTCTTTACCTTTTCAAAATATATCATATTCTTACCAAGTCATGAAAATTGTGTGACATTGTCACTTGTTTATTTTCTAGAAATCCTCCTTTCTATTTCTGCCTAAAGCAATTATTCTGCTTGCAATTTGTCTTTTGCTATTTTAGTATTACAATCTTTTACTTGCTTATTTCTTTTTAACATTTTCTATTCTTACAGAAATGTACATTTGCATACATATCCTATCTAGGCTTATTTAACTCCTCCTTAATTTCAGAAAGATATGCACCTATATGTGCATACAGGCTTTTAAATCCTTGTAACATTTTCTTTTCTGGGTTTAAATAAAATATGTTTACTGATTCAAAACAAAACTTACTTTTCTTATTTTCTTGGATGATTCATATAATTCCAGAGATCAAATATCCATATCACAAAATTATGTTTGTAATACTTTTTAATTCTTGTTTTGATTTCAGTGGATTTGGGGTTCTTTCTTGTGCCATATCAGTGTGCACACACTTGAACACTTTTTTTTTCCATGTATTCTTATACAAATGAATTCATATATTTTCAAAATTCAACCAAATAAGATTCTATGAATTTCTGGGGCATTACAATCACCCCACCTTTTTAGGAATTGTGTCCTCACAATTTTCTCGTTCATTTTTTTTATTTTTTATTTCTAGATTCTCATAAAATCTATCAGACATTGCATAAGCAAACAATTCAGTCAAAACATACATATTAAACTTTTAGGAATTTAGTTTTTACCTTCCACTACAAAAAGCTTAGGGTAATCCATCTTTATTTTATCCTCCAATTCCCATGTACAGTCCTTAGGGTCTAGGCTCCATTGAACCTTTACCAATTTTAAAGTTTTGTTCCTCAACTTCTTTTCCTCTTTAGCCAAAATCCCCACGGGTTCTTTCTCATAGACCAAATCAGAATTTATTTGAACCTGAGTGGGTTTCTCTAGAATCTCTTCTTTATCATGTACCCATCTTCTAAGTTGTGATACATGGAATACATTGTGCATTGCACTCATCTCTTCAGGCAGCTCTAGCCTATATGCTAATGAACCTATTCTTTCCAAAATCTTGTAAGGTCCAACATATCTTGGGGTAAGTTTTCCTTGCTTGCCAAATCTTAACACCTTCTTCATAGGTGAAACTTTGATGAAAACATAATCACCAACTTCATATTCTACCTGCTTTCTCTTTTTATCTGCAAACTTCTTTTGCCTATCTTGAGCTGCTGCCATTCTTCTCCTCACCAGTTCAATTTTCTCTGTGGTCTCTTTTACATACTCAGGCCCTAAGACAGCCTTTTCTCCTGCTTCAACCCAACATATTGGTGACAAACATGGTTTTCCATACAAGGCTTCAAATGGTGCCATGCCTATGGTGCTTTGATAACTATTGTTATATGTAAATTCAGCCAAATGGAGGTGATCTTCCCAATTACCTCCAAAGTCTAATGTACATGCCCTCAATAAATCCTCCAAAACCTTATTTATCACTTCAGTTTGACCATCTGATTGGGGGTGGTATGCTGTACTCAAGCATAATTCACTCCCTATGGCTTTTTGAAAGCTCTTCCAAAATATGGAGGTAAAGATTGTGTCCCTATCACTCACTATAGTTTTAGGGATTCCATGCAACCTTACTACTTCTCTCATGAATATCTGAGCTAGTTTAGGGGCATTTCTTTCTGCCTTTACTGGTATAAAATGTGCCACTTTGGTCAATCTATCAACTACTACCCAAATGCTTGTATTTCCTCTCTTTGATCTAGGCAGACCATCTATGAAATCCATAGATATATCTTCCCACTTCCACTGTGGTATACTTAGAGGTTGTAATAGGCCCGAGGGTCTTTGGGTTTCTGCTTTGACTTGTTGGCAAGTCATACACTTTGCAACATGTTTGGCCACATCAGTTTTCATCCCTGTCCACCAATAATCCCTCTTCAAGTTTTGGTACATCTTGGTGCTACCTGGGTGTATAGAATATTTGCTTCTATGATATTTATTAAGTATCTCTTTCTTCAATCCTATATTCTTTGGAACACATATCTTACCTTTATTCCTTAAGTAACCATTCTTATCAACGTGGTAGTTTGCTACTTCTTCTCCTTTTTCTATTAGAGTTTTCTTTTCTAACAAATCTGGATCTTCCTCCTGCATTTTTCCCACTTTCAAAATTAAATCTGATTGCAAAGTTATCAAACTTAATTTTCCCTTTTTCCCTTCTTCAATCATCTCCATGTTTACCTCATTGTCTTCCTCAATTTCCAAATCAGTAAGTAGAGATAAATTTTTAAACTCTTCTATCATTAACATGGCTACTTTTGCGTGCTGCCTGCTCAAAGCATCTGCAACCTTATTAGCTTTTCCTGGGGTATAAAGTATGTCTAAATCATATGCTGCTAAAAATTCAACCCATCTATGTTGCCTCATATTCAGATCTTTTTTTGAAAAAAGATATTTCAATGCCTTATGGTCTGTGTATAAAATGAACTTTGCACCTAGAAGATAATGTCTCCAGAGCTTTAGTGCATATACCACTGCTGCCAATTCAAGATCATGGGTTGCATACTTTGATTCATGCGGCTTCAGTTGCCTTGATGCATAGGCTATAACTTGGTCTTGCTGCATCAATACAGCTCCTAGCCCAGAGCCACTTGCATCAGTATAAACAATCAAATCCTCATTTCCTTCTGGTACTCTCAACACCGGTGCATTGACTAAAGCCTCCTTGATTTTACTAAAGGCTTGTTCACATTTCTCAGTCCATCTAAAGGGTTGGTTCTTTCTAGTTAGGTTGGTAAGAGGTGATGACATCTTAGAAAAATCTTTTATAAATCTTCTATAATACCCTGCCATTCCCATAAATGACCTAACTTCTCCCACTGTGCTTGGCCTTTTCCATGCTTGGATAGCCACAATTTTATTGGGGTTCACTGAAATGCCTTTGGCAGATACAACATGCCCAAGGAAATGCACCTCTTCTTTCCAAAATGCACACTTAGAAAATTTGGCTTTTAAATCTTTTTCTCTTAATCTTGACAAAACAAGGTGTAAGTGATTTTCATGTTCCTCTACTGTTTTAGAATAAATCAAAATATCATCAATAAAAATCAATACAAACTTGTCTAAATAATCCCTGAATATCCTATTCATTAAGTCTACAAAATATGATGGGGCATTTGTCAACCCAAATGGCATGACAAGAAACTCATATAAACCATACCTAGTGTTAAAGGCTGTATACTTAACACTTGAGTCTTCAACCTTCATCTGATGGAATCCAGATGCCAAGTCTAACCTAGAAAATATTTTTGCTCCACTAAGTTGATCAAAAAGATCATCAATTCTAGGTAAGGGGTACTTGTTCTTGATAGTGACTTTGTTTAACTCCCTGTAATCTATGCACATTCTTAAAGTACCATCATGTTTCTTTACAAATACTACTGGAGCACCCCAGCAAGAGTTACTTGGCCTTATAAATCCTTTGCTTTCTAACTCTTCTAGCTGTTTCTTTAATTCCTTCAACTCATTTGGCCCCATCCTAGTGGGTTTCTTAATAATTGGACTTGCTCCTGGTATCAGACTAATCTGAAATTCCACTGGTCTGTGGTGTGGAACCCCCTCAACTTCTCCAAACACATCTATGTATTCGTTAATTATGGGGATTTCTTCAATAGAAGGCTCACTGGAATCCTTATTTAAGTCGATCAAGTGATATAATTTTCTTTCTTTGGCTGCTTCACACAAAATTGTGATTCTTTGACCTCTAGAATTTTGTAATGATATGGTGGATGAGTCTAAATTAATTATGGCTTTGTATTGCCTTAACCAGTCTACACCCAATATAACACCTATATTTGGGTAATTTAAAACATATAAATTGGAAATAAAAACATTTCCTCCTATGTTTAATCCCACATCCACACAAATCATGTTTAAAACACTAGAACTTCCCAATGGGCTTTGCACTAACAAAGGAGTTTCAACCAATATGCAATTTAATTTAAGCAATGCAACTAATTCATGGGAAATCATAGAATGTGTTGCCCCTGTATCATACACTACTGATATAGGTAAGGTACAAATAAATAAGGTACCTTCTACTTGACCATGATTTTCTGCAATAGTCTCTACTGTGGATTTGCCTTTGCTCTCCAAACTTGCTAGCTTCCCTTGCTGTTTATACTCAGGGCAGTTTCTCTTGATATGTCCCTCCTTTCCACATAGATAGCACTTGAAAGCTCCTCCCTTCAATTCTGGGCACCTTGGTTTGATATGTCCTTCTTTTCCACAATAATTACATGTTATTTTCCTCTTTGTATCAGTGGTCTTAGTATCATTAGTTTTCTTACTTTCTGTCTCCTCCTTCTTTTTGTCATAGGGGTGATATCTTCCCTTATTCTTCTTATTGTTGTTATTCTTAAAACTCCTATACTTCTCCCTTTCCTTGTCATGTTGCTCAAATTTTAAGGCCAGATCAATGACTTGATCAAAAGTTTTATCTACATATGGCAACATGGCCCTACTAAGCCCTGGATTTAAACCCTTAATATACCTATCATTCTTTGATGCCTCATCAGCCACAAGCATAGCTCCATACTTAGACAAGCCTTCAAACCTATGAGTATATTCAGTCACATTAAAAGTTCCCTGCCTAAGTCTGATGAATTCTTCAAGCAGTAGAGTTTTGGCTGATGCTGGAACAAATCTAGCTTCCAACATCTCCTTGAATTGATTCCAAGTGATTTCATTCTCAATCCTCCCAGCTATGACTACCTCCCACCAACTTAAAGCCACACCTTTCAGTTGTCTTGAGGCCACTTGCCTCTTCCTTTGATCATCCAACTGCATGTCATTGAAAATTCTATCCAGTGTTCTCAACCATGCTTGAATTTCCATCACATTTTCAGTCCCTTCAAAGCTCTTGCCTCCTAAATTGGTATAAGTCTTTAATAGTTTGGAAAGTTCCTCATGTGGATTCTCAAGTCTATGCCCTACTCCATCCCTTAAAGCCCTCATAAAGTCTTGCATATCAAGCATTTGTGGTGTACATGATCCTGCATTGTGTTGAGATCCTCTTCCTACCATAATTGGACAACTACAGTATGGGTAGATAAGGTTAGTTTATCATGAGAGTATATATATATCTATATATTTCAACTTTCTATCTATATTATTATTATTTTACTCAAACAGTACATACATATGATTATAGTACTTCAATCAATTAATACAATCATTCTTAGCTATGTATAAATTTAACATAGCTCTGATACCAAAATGAAATGACCCTAATTCTTAAGCAAAATTTTTTTTTTTTTTTTTTTTACATACTTAACTAAGACTACCTAGGGTCATCCTTACCTATTCTCATATTATCCAGGATCTTTCTCAATATAAAAATATTGTTTTAAATCTAAATCATTCCTAACATACATATATGAAGATATCTATGTTATATCCTACTAGAATCAGAGCATAATAATAATAATATGGAGGTAGAAATCTTTTTAATATGGATGTTTGTGTTAAAATCTGCATAGTTTCAAACTCAAGCTAAAAGAAAGTGTATCATAAGTGAACACAAGCAACATCTAGGCGTAATGGAAACGCGCCTAACTTACACATGAGAGGTCAGGAGTTCGAGTGCTATGCTGGTCAGTTCAAACCCAATTTTTGAACTGTTTTCTTTTTTCCTGCATGGTTTTAAAACCTGATACCTACCTATCTACACATATACACTTAAATTTTGCCTATAATCTAACATACAAAACAATATTTCTTGCTTTATTATTTTCAAAACCCATTCCTACTACTTTTCTAGGAATTTATATTCATATTGTTGCCCAAATATCAACATGTACACAGATATACATGTACATGTTTATGCTTCTGCTCATTTTTCCAGAAAACTGGGTTCAAATGGTTCCTTGCTCCATTTATTTGAAGTGTGCATTTGGCCTGACCTGTGGTCTAACTATTTGGTTAAAGAAACCATTCTTTTACTTGCATTTGAACATATATCAGTATCAAGACTTAAAAATGTAACAGTTATAATTCTTTCTGGATTTTCCCAATATAATTTCCTATATATCTATTTTTTTTTTTGAAAAGATTCAGGATTAACTAAAACCATCATAAAGTGATTATACTTATAAAATCCAGTTTTTTCCTCTAAATCAAAAACAACCTCAGCAAATAGATTTTCAATTCAGTTTAACTTCAATATCCTTAATACTTACCAAACCAGAAACCAGAAACAACATAACACATATTTCTTGCAAGTTCTTCCTACTTAATACATCACTAGATTCATTTAAAATAACTGAATAAATCCAAACTTTCAAGGTTATTACATAACAACCTAAACAGAACTATCAAACTTCCCAGATTACATGCAAATATTTCATTCTAAGTTCTTATCTAACTCTAGTTTAGCATGCTTATCCAATCATTCTCATTAGCCATAGCAACTTCCTATTTAGAACCAGCATTCCCTGAAAAAGCATTAAGGGCTGCCCCATTTTAAATGAGACACCCCAGTTGCCATAAACAAACAAGGGTCAGATACAAGATCTGGTATGAGCATCATCAAAAATTCCATGATATTAAGTAATTAAGTGAGACCTAAACATTTTGTATAGATTGGCAGAGCTTCTTTGATCAATCTATCTGACTTATTTATGATACCTTGTGCAATTATGATCAGTGTTCAAAACTAATTTTGTACACACATTCAACTATGCAAACTTATATTTTAAATAGAAATGTTCAAGAACTATCATAGCTCCAGTCCAACCAATCAAGGAATACACTAGTTCCTACTTTATCAATCTGAGATTTGCATTTACCAAATTTCTTCCTAGCCTCATCTGCCATAAGGAATCACGGGGACACATTGCAATAAAATAATTCACATTATTGCACAAAGATCTCAGGGCTTAAACAAACCATGTGCCAACTTGCATACTTTAAATACAACAAGCATTCCAGCAGTTCTCTTGGCTCACAATCCTTTGTTTATTTACTAAGTGTTCATGTTTGATCCTATCATGAGATAGCTAGGTGACTGAATCATAGTGTACATGAAACATTATATAGAGCTCACAAGCATAATTCCAGAACAAGCTAACTTTCATATCCAGGGAATTCATATCCACAATTATTCTGGTTTAAAAGAAAATACAAGAATGTTTGTAACTGGGAATAAAGACTAGGCATGTGGGTTATTATTGTTTCACAAGCAACCATGTTTGAACTAAATTCAAGATCTAGCTTAAACAAGATTTCTGGCCCATGGTTTTCTATTTGATCAAGGGTTCAGCACTTTAGGAATTTCCATTGCAACCTTGAATCTTTCATTTGAGCCTCAGCACTTACACAAGTGTAATGCAACTCATATACATATGTTTGTCATGCCATAACTAAACCAGCTACAAGCATTCTCTATTTACTGTTATATTTTCATACTATAACATTTCTGGGTATAAACAATCAGAGCATAATACTCAACTATCAAAACTAAAAGCATTTAGAAACACCCATTAAAGCATCCATTAAAACCATAGTAATAAAATCCAAAGTATGCAGAAAAATTAGCATAAGCTAGGCTGCCTCATAACAGGACTTAATGCCATGGATTAGTGAGATTACTCACCAAAGATGCTTCTCCTGCTTAAATCAGAAAGGAAACCTTTTAAAACTTGCTTTTCTGCTTGCAAATATTTTCTTCCTTGTTTCCTTAAATGTTTTGGGTAGCAAATGATTCTTTTCTGGTTTATACTTGGATTTATAAGAGAAGTTTTCTAGGGTTTATCATTGTAAAATCCCATTCCTACCCTGGCCAAGACTCATGCATTTTGCATTTCAGATTTGTTCATTTTCACTTTTGATACCCCGGCCACATATGGTGCTTACTTTCCCTTATTTTTCTTTACCTTTTCAAAATATATCATATTCTTACCAAGTCATGAAAATTGTGTGACATTGTCACTTGTTTATTTTCTAGAAATCCTCCTTTCTATTTCTGCCTAAAGCAATTATTCTGCTTGCAATTTGTCTTTTGCTATTTTAGTATTACAATCTTTTACTTGCTTATTTCTTTTTAACATTTTCTATTCTTACAGAAATGTACATTTGCATACATATCCTATCTAGGCTTATTTAACTCCTCCTTAATTTCAGAAAGATATGCACCTATATGTGCATACAGGCTTTTAAATCCTTGTAACATTTTCTTTTCTGGGTTTAAATAAAATATGTTTACTGATTCAAAACAAAACTTACTTTTCTTATTTTCTTGGATGATTCATATAATTCCAGAGATCAAATATCCATATCACAAAATTATGTTTGTAATACTTTTTAATTCTTGTTTTGATTTCAGTGGATTTGGGGTTCTTTCTTGTGCCATATCAGTGTGCACACACTTGAACACTTTTTTTTTTCCATGTATTCTTATACAAATGAATTCATATATTTTCAAAATTCAACCAAATAAGATTCTATGAATTTCTGGGGCATTACATTAAATTAACTCATTCAATATCATCGAATTTTAACGGGTCGTTACAATATTAATGTGGTGTATGGAAAACGAGCGCTCGGTTAAAGGTCGGTAACTACCGAGGGATGACATATTCGGTACCATCTAGTTAAGAGGTGGGCCGGTCTTGTGTTGGTAGAGGAGATTTGTGATGGTTTCTCGGGACATCCATCTAGAGGTGTACCCATTTCGGAAGGTAGATCCTGCGCCTAGTCATTTGTATGGAAACTCATTCTCCAATAAGAACCTATGGACTTGATTGTAAACCTCTTATGCTGGAATTTAATCAATGTAACAATTTCGGCTAAGATTAATAAGTTTATTTGCAAATGTTTTCAAAGAGATGTCATTAGAAATAATATTAAACATTTTGATATAAAAGTGTTTTAGTTACCATAAGGTAAAAACCCGTCCGGGTTTATGTGTGTGCGTGGTCTTATGAGATACTCTTTGTTTTCAAATGATTTATTCAAAGGCTAATATATGACACTGTCATTAATTATTGAGTTTTTTCTCATGCTGGTTTATCAAGCCTGATCCGGCTATTTTCAGTACTCGGGTCAGATCCGAGTAGTTTCAGGATAGTCGAAGACGGTTGGAGTTTCCAGAAGAGAGCTGGAGATATTCATCGACGTATGGACATATTCTATTGTCCGCTTTGCTTAGTATATTTTGTTTGATGTTTGTCAACAATTGTAAGGATAGATGTTTATAACTGTCCAAGCTGAATTTAGGTTAGACTCTGATATATGTATTTAAAAGTTTTCCGCTGTAAAGATTATTATTGAAATAATATATGTTATTCCATTCATGAGAGATTCTATTCTATCTATTTTTTCTTTCTACCCTTAATGATCTGTCTTTTCGTACAATTTGAGTTGGACATGTGTGGTTTATTGTCGATTCAAAGGGTACGGAAAAGTGGGACATTATAGCGTCTGTTTCAAAGCAGACTTTGTTCCTTTTTTTTTGTATGCATATTTGTTGCAGGTCACAGGTTAGACGGATCCAACTGGATTCCTCACCATTGTTGATTTTATTACATATATTGTTATATATGCTGTTATCATGTGATATATGATGGTTGGATGCCATGATTGATATGATTGATGTGAATCCCTTTATCTAGCGCTTTTGCAGCATTAGGCCATATTTGGAATTTAAAATATTGAAATAATGATTTTAATTTAAAAAGGATTTCAAAATGATTTTGAAAATATATATATGTTAATAATTTTTGAATATTTAAAGAAATGGATTTATTTTAAATAAATAAAAGTTAAAATTTTTATGTTATAAAATTATGGCTTTGTTAAATATAATGAGAATATGATTTTTGAAATATAGAGTTTACTATTTTGTAAAATAAGTTAAATTGATATTTTTGGACTTATTATAAATGATTTATATATAAGATTTATAAAATTGATATTCTATAAATAAAAGATAATGGAATTATAAATGAGTTTTGTATGTCTTAAAATGAATTTATAATTGAATCTTATAAGTAAATAAGATTTATGAATTTATAAAGTCATAAAAAGAATGAATTTGCAAATGAGGGATTTATAAGTGAATTAATTTATAATTGTATTTTGACACATAAATGAGACATAAATGGGATGTGTTAGTAAAGGAATTTTGTATATGGAAGTAAATAAAATATAAATGAATTTATATACATTGTTTTATAAATCTGAAATCAATTTAATTTGATAAGTTAAATATTAAAGTTTAGTAAAGGGGTTATATTCACGATTTTGGACAGTGAATAATCCTTTAAATTAAATGTGTAGAAGTAATGAATTTGGTAAAGGAATTATATTCACGATTTTGGACAGTGAATAATTCTTTAAATTAAATGCGTAGAAGTTACGAATTTGGTAAAGGAATTATATTCACGATTTTGGACGGTGAATAATCCTTTAAATTAAATGTGCAGAAGTAATAAATTTGGTAAGAGAATTATATTCACGATTTTGGATGCTGAAAATACTTTAAATAAAATGAATATTTTGGAAAGTGATATCATAAAAAAGGAATCTAAATGGTTTGAAAATAAAACGAGTTGTGAATTTATTTATTATTAAAATTAGTATACGGAAATGTTTTCCAAATATCCAATAAGTAAAAAGGTTTTGAATATTATCCTTTTAAATATATTTTGAAGTAAATAATTGTGAAGTGTTCTGAATTATAAACAATTTATGAAATCAGGCTCAATGACTATTTGTGTGCTAGATTTTGTTTATTGCTTTGATAGTTAAATAACCGACAATCAAATTTGGCCATTTTAGTTCCTCAACTTGATGTGGAAACTAATTAGTCGCCACTTAGTACGTAACTGACCGTGCGGGCTTGGTTATCATTTGTGTTGAGAATGTTGATTCGTGTAGTGCAGAGTGATTACTCCAATCTATCGAGCTTCCTTCTCGGCCGAAGGATAGCAAGTTGAAAGTTGGAAACGTGATAAGTCTACGAGACTTGGTTTCTATTTGAGGTTGAGAAACGCTTTTGCATTGTTGATGCGAAGAGAGCGGGACCAGATTTATTTGAAAACCACTTCGGATCAATATTTATGCGACAATTATGCAGGTTGGTCGATGACATTGAGATTTATGATTTTCATAGCGAAGGACTGCTTGTTGATCATTTGGGGTTAGAATCTCAATATACATATAGCAGCAATAGTTTCTTCCTTATGAAATATCCAATGCAAGGACTATTCGCTACTAATCCTAGGGATTTCCCTAAAGGATGTGGTAGGAAAGTACCTTTGGTTTGTCCTGTTCCTGGACTACTTGTATGGACCAGTGTCTGACAGTGCACTTTTAATGATTATGTACATTGACTTTTACAAAGGTACATCTATTTGGTAATGGAGAAGGCAACTTCTCTTAGCTTAACACCTTTTCTTGAGACGTATGAGCTCAAGGATTGTATTTTTTGTGGAAGGCAATTAGTAGTCAACGTGAATAGCAATGTGGCATTCAAAAGATGATGTGATATGTGAAAGGTAATCGATACCTCTTTTGGCCTCACTCCCTGGAACATGACTAAAACAGGGACGGAAGTAGCAAGTCTAAAAAGCTCGCTTCCAATTAGGAGATGTCATCACTCTCCTAGATATATCTTTACACGCAATGACGTCGTGTATCTGATTATTGTTGATGTATGCTCATGGCGAAGAATAAAGGTCGGTAACGACCAGAGTGATGGCATATTCAGTACTACCCAGGGATGGGTAGGCCGGTCTTGTGTTGGTTTAGGCGGGCAGTATCTGCTTCCTAGGTACATCCCTCTAGAGGTATACTATGTTGGTTCGAAAAGGTAGTCCCTTTACCTAGTCATTTGTGTGGAATCCAAAATCGACTACGTGCCTACCATTTTGTTTTGCAGAGCCTAGCATTGTTGGAATTTAATAATGGTAACAATTTTAGCTATTTAATTTATTATTTGTATAATAGACACTATTATAATATAACATGATTTGATATGAAAAGGTTTTGGTTATTGTAAGGGAAAATCCCATCCGTGTTTAAGTGTGGGTGCGTCTTACGAGATACCTTTTGTTTAGATAAAAGAAAAGTTTTGATAACTTTATAAATTTAGCCGAGATGTGTTTTCTCACGTTGATTTACTAGACTGATCCGGGTGTTCTTCCCTTTCAATGCTCAGGTCAGACTGAGTATATTTGCAGGTTTAGATTTGGTGCTTTTGGAGCTTCAACAGGCGCGTTGGAGATCTTCATGCCATACACACTTATCTGTTTATTTTTCCACTGTCTTGATTGTTTTTGTTGTACATTATCAACATTTGTAAGGATAGGTTGTTATAACTGTCCAAGCTGATGATTACTTATTGTGTACCTTGATATTGATTTATGTATATTACAATTTTTCTTTGAAATGATTATTGATCTACATTATATGTTGTTCCACTGTGATGTGAGATTCTGTATTGGTTCTGTTTCTCCCTGTTCTTCTTCTCTTCTCTTCTTATTTCTCTCTCTTTCTTCTCACCCTCTCTTTTCTTTCTCATGATCATCTGCAATCGGTGCACTCTGGGTCAGACACACATGGTTTGGTGTCAAATTCAAAGGGTGTCGAGTGCGGGTCGTCACTGCTGGTATCAGAGCTTAGATTTAGTATGTTCCTCGGTTTTGATGTGTACTCAATATAAATAGGGTGAGTAGCACCATAAATTGAGTTTGAGTGTATTATATATATATATATTTGTGCTTATTTGCAAGTGATATACAAATATTTTATATTGTGTTGATTGAGTTTTTGAGTGGCTTATGGGTTCTGATCGTTGCATCTGACTAACGTTATCGATAGGGATCTCTAAACACTTGAATGTGGAGATTGGACATGATATTATTTTCGAAATCGGGTAAATGAAACAATTTTACCTTGAATATATTTTACATAGTAGTATATAAGTTGTTTGATTGGTTAATGAATGGAAATATTTGATTGTTATCATTTGTTATTAATTGTTGTGTATAATAGAAGTTGTTATTATTGTGAATGTAAACAAAGGTAAACAAATTTGGAATGAAAATTATATAAGAAAAGTGAAGTAGGAGAAATTATATAAGTGTAAATTTATACATGTGATTTAAAAATAAATGGATTTTCGAAGAATTTGAAGCACTGAATTCACTACCGTTGTTAGCAAATAATAAGGGTGACGACTGCAGCATCACCAGTATCATTTTCGAGTTTCCATATGATTGATTTACTACCACTAGTAAATTGAAAATTAAGTTATGTTGTGATAAACAAAGTTCAATTTAAATCCAAGTTTGTAATTGATCAATATTAGTGAAATTAGTTTGGACATATAATATGAAATTAACATGTAACTTAAGTAAAGTTAAATAAATTTGAGTTGATGTAATTAAATAATGGTTAGAAATTTAACTAAAGGGAAGTTAAATAAAACTGAATTAGGTAAGTTATTGGAAAGAATATACACTTAAGATTGTAAAGTGATTATATAACCATGAATTAAAATTATAGTAAGTAAGTGAACTTAAGTATATATTCATGAAAACTTAAGTAAATAAGTGTATAACTTATAAAATGAGAAAATGTAAAGTAAAACAAATTATTAAAATGGTTAAACAATTTTGTTAAGAAAAACAAAATCTGAATTTGAATAGTAATATGAAATTTGACTTAAGTAAAAGTTAAATAAAACGACTTTAGGAATGAAATTTAAGTCAAGCCAAATAGAATGAAATGTTGTGAAGAAATTTAACTTAAGTAATATTAAATGAAGTTGGAATTGATATCAAAATTAGTGAACGAAGTGAATTAATAAAATGAAGTAATGCAATAAATACAAACTTGAGTTATTAAATGAAATTCAACTTAGTTGTAAAATGAATTTACGATTGAATCAATGAAATAATAAGTGAATGTAACTAATTGAATGTTAGTAAACAAATCGAAGTGCTGAATGTAAGTGAAGCTAATCAAATTAAATGTAATAAGAAATGGAAATGAATTAAATTAATTGGATGAGAATCAAATGAAAGCAAAATGAGAATGAATATAATAAAATGATTGTTAGTTAACTTGAATGTGAATTAGTCGGATGAAAACTAAATAGTAAACGAATGAGTTGATTTGTTGGTTGTTAGTTGGATGTTGATTGTTTGATGGTTTCATGTTTTGCTTTTGTTGCATTTGCTATATTGGCATATATAGTTGCTGTATTAGTAAATGATATATATTGATATTATGTGCTATGTACATGTACTTATTGTTTGTTTAGTGTATGGTAGGTGTGGATGTCGTTTGCTTCGCATTTGAAGCTCGCTTTCGTGCTATATTAGTCGTATATGCTTTGCTAATATATATAAGGCACATATCTCAAGATTACATATCGTACTTTTACACGTTTTCTCTACAGGATGCCTCATCCTCGAAGATGAGATGTATATTCGTGATATTATATATATATATATATATATATATATTGTGATTATTTCGGATCGAACCATGCAAAGGAGGCTATGGAGATTATTTCTGAAAATTTAAGGTGTTAGATTTTTTTTTGGAAAATTTGGAAATTTTTTATAACTAAAATTTTGATTTTGAGTTATAAATTGAAATGACAATAGTTGATTTATGGAAATGGTGTTAGGTAATAAGTATAAATGAATTTGGAAACTTAGAGAAATTTTTATTAAAAAGTTGCAACTAAATGATTTTGGGAAAGTTAAGCATTTCATAGAATTGATAATCTATTTCAACTAATTTGTTTTTAAAAGTTAATGTAGTTGTAGCATCTTTCCTTACTTAATAATTTCGGGGATGAAATTCTTTTAAGGGGAAAGAATGTAACGACTCAGTTTTTCAGTCGTTCGAATTTGGAATATTTAATTGATTTTAAACATTCAAAAGTAAATATTATAAGTTGAATTGGTTAAATAATTGAATTTTGAGTTTAATATGAATGAAAATGGTTTATAAAGTTGACATAAATTCTACTTGAATAAGAATGATGGTAATTAACTTTTAAAATTGAATTAAAGGTTAATTTACAGAAATTAGAAATTTTAATATTTAATTAACGTGCAAAAATAGTCATTTTTGACACGATCTTGGATTTTGACAAACCAGTTTCATTGGATGTAGAGTGTTATATTATTATAGGATTTCAAATTTCGTATCAATCAGACTTACAGTTTGGTTGCACAAAGCTGAAATGCCAAGAAATTTATTTAAATAAATTTTAATTAAAATAATTCGATTCGAAAACCTTTCTTCCAAATATGATGGAATTGGCTCCCAATATATATTACATTTTGTTCAGAATAGGGGTAAAACATTATAAACGCCAGGCGGCACACTTTAATTGGAGTTCAAAAATTTCGCGGATGAATAGTGCACGAAAATTTTCTATAAAATCCCCTCATTTTTACCCTTTTTTAGAAACCCTAGGTTAAAAACCCTAGCCTCCATTTATATTTCGATGGCCTGAAATTAACGATTTTCTCCCCTTATTATCTCCTCATTCATCGACATTCATGAGAAACTCTCAACTAATATTTTGGAGCTCGACAAGAGCTACAAATCCATATGGCCGTGATCGATTTTAGAGTGGTGAATTACCTTAATTTTAACCTTGTTTGTTCGTTCTTTGCACATGTTTTTCGAGAGGAGGAAGTGGCCAATTTCAACGAGATCTTGTCCAGAGGTGGAGTAGGCGGTGGGATTCGACGTAGTGTTTTTTGATCAATCTCCGATGGAGATAGGAGGGTGCGGCATGTTGAAGTCATGTGTGTTCATGGGTAAGGTGCATGCATTTACCACCAAGGAAGAAGAAGGTAAGCATGCGGCTCAAATTTGTAAAGGAAGAAATCAACGGCCATGATGAGACTAGGTTATAAAAAAAAGAAACTGAAAATTACATTGTTTTAAAATTCGTGTAAACTTATAAATTGTATATCTTTGTCATACGAGGTCCATTTCGGATGAAACAAGTTGCACTGGCTTTGTATTGTCGAGCACTACATTATGGGGCTAGATTGGATTGATTTGGAGTTAGTGAAAATTTTGGTTAAAATTAAATGCTCATTTAATTTTAATCGAAATAAATTGCTATCGTGACGTCTGCAAGCAAAGTGAATACAACTCACTCTTTCTGACTTGCTTATATTTTTATATAAGTGAGAATAAATTTATTTATGATGATTGATAATTGTTTGGGTGATATGTGATAAATTATATAAATTGATTGGTTTGGATACATTCCTGCATATTTTAGCGGATGGGGCCCTATACGTTCCCGTGTATGAGCGGATGACCCTTTATATGCGCATCTTCCTCGAAGCAGACATTGTATATATTTTCTCATATGCATATTTGTTGCAGGTCACAGGTTGGAGGGTGTTAACCCCGTTACGTCAACGAGTTAAGGCCTGGGACGATCCACGACTTAAGGCGCTTAATGGTTCAAGAGGAATATACGACTTAGGAAACTTCACAACTTAAGGTGTGTGACGACTTAACAAGTTAAGGCGTAAACGACTTACGACTTAAGGTCACCACGATCTAACAGCTCAAAGTACTCCACGACTTAACAACTTAAGGTATGGACGACCTAATGGTTTAATGCAGAAGGGACGGTTCACGATTTAAGGTGTCTACGACTTAGGGAAGTCCACGACTCAAGGACAAGATGACTCAATGGTTCAAGAGATGGCACAACTCAAAAAGGAAATAAGTTAACGACTTAAAGCTGTCCACGACTTACGACCCAGCGTATGTCGTGAACGACTTAAGCAAATGAAGCGCTGCTACTTATTTAACACGGTGGCCTCCTAGCACGTCAATGAGTTAAGACTTTGTTATTATCTGGAATAAGCAAGCTTACCAGTTAAGTTGTAACTCACGACTTAGCCTAAGTCGTCTACGACCTAAAACCACTAAGTTATAACCTGATACCGTGATACTTATGCCACGTCTTGTTAACTCGGTCACGACTTAAGACTACGGGGTTAAGGTTCAATGCCGCATCGCTTACGAGAAGACCGGTTAACTCATTTGCGACTTAGGACTTGTGATATATCCAAAGTTCAGCAAGGAAGCCTGTCCGAAGTCTCGACCCAGCATTTAAGTCGCAACCGATCCACGACTTAGTTTAAGTCGTCCACGACCCAGCTTAAGTCAGCTACGACTTAGGACTTGGTAATGTTTCCTGCCCAGAATTCTCTATAAATACATTGCCATCTCCAACTTTTAAAGGATTTTTTGGACAATCTCTTCAAGCGCCGATACTCTGCCAGTTTCTAAACCAACTCTATACTTGAAGTTTCGAAGAACACTACAAGCTACTTTGAAAGACTTTCACACATCCGACATGGATTCGAAGACTTTCATCTACATTGAAGCTTAAGCTACATGCTCAAAGTGTTTTGTAACTAAAGAGATTTGTACTTGAGGAGCATTGTATTGTTTTGTAATAAGATCAGCAATAAAGATTCCTAAAGTGGACGTAGGCTACTCCTTAAGCCGAACCACTATAAAATCGCGGTCTCTTACTATATTTTCTGTTATATTAGCTGATATTCTATTCCCGAACCATCGGGTGGTGCTTTCACACTCACATTTCACACACCGGGGTGTTAGCGTTCGATTTTAAGCGTTAACATTTTTGGTGCTTTCACTGAGAACCCAACTCAGGATGCTTCCACCATTTCTCCGCAAAGGTTTGTCGAAAGGATTTCTTTTAAAACAAGAAGTTTATTGAAAATAATCGCTCCTGGGAGAAAACGAAGTTCTGTAAGATCCGACAATGTTCAAGAGAATACCGCTACCTCTCCTCCTTCAAGCCAAGCAGCTCCAACTGTTGGGGTTACGCGAGCAGAATTGGACGCCGTAGTTTTGGGGTTGAATCAACAGTTGAATGCCCAGAATGCACAATTGGAGGCTCAGAATGCCCAGAACGCTCTGATCTTAAGTAAGTTGAATGATCTACTTGGGGCAAATCGTCAACCGGTTAATAATGATGGAAACCCTACTGTGGGAATTCAGGATGTTGAAGGGAACATTTCTCAAAGAGCCGTAGACCCTGTGGAAAGGACACCTCCCCAAGCTGGAGGATCAGGGCCGCAGCCGACCCTCCGTGAACGGTTGTCAAGACAGAATTCGGAAAGAGTGGCTGATGTATGCCCTCCAGAGCCTCAAAATGATGAAGAGTATTTTTCGGGTATGGTTCGCCAAATCCAGAAGGAAAGTATGCGAAGGGATGAAGATGAGAAAAAATGGGGTTTTGCTCCAAGCAAAACTCCGTTTACTGAGAAAATCTTGAAGGCAGAATTCCCAAGAAAATTTGTTCCTCCTACTATTCCGGCATACAAAGGGACAAGCGACCCTAATGAGTTCCTGTATAAGTACAATTGGCATATGACGGGTGCCAGGGCATCTGATGAAATCAAATGTCGATATTTCCCGGTATATCTGGAAGGTGTGGCTCTATTGTGGTTTACAAAGCTGCCGGTCAGTTCCATTGATCAGTTCTCCGATTTGACCAGGAAATTTAAGGAGCAATTTCGATTGTATGCTTCAAAAGCAAAGGATATAATGTCACTGTCAAGTCTAGAGCAAAATCCGGGAGAATCCATCAGATCATTTTTGAATCGTTTTAACATAGCATTGGCCGAGGTAGATAATGCTGAGCCACGCATGGTCCTAACATACTTGATGAGGGCGATTGACAAATCAAGCGAATTTGGAAAGTGGTTGAAAATGAAAGAACCAAACTCGCTCGACAAATTCTATAAGAAAGCGGATGAATTCATGCGCTTGGAATGCCTCCAAACACCGGCTAAGGTGGTATCAGTGGAAGCCGGGAACAATGGTGCTGCTTCGAACAAGAAAGAACCTAACACTCAGAAAAGGGGAAATGATGGTGGAAAGAAACAGGGAGATGCTAAAAAGGCCGTCCTTTCAATTTCACGCCCTTGACCGATACCCTTGAGAATATCTTCTTTGCAACCAAGGATGATGTCAATTATCCGACACCGCCTAAAATAAGAGTGGAAAATAAGATGGAAAAGAGTGGAAGGTTCTGCCGGTTCCACAATCAACCCGGCCATGACACCAACGAATGCCGTCAGTTGAAAGAGGTAATTGAACAACTTTTGAAAGAGAACAAGCTCCAACAGTATGTGAAAAGGAATAGAAATGCCCCAGCCTCGTCGACTCAAGGACAACAAGTTCCCACTCACCGTCCTGGCTCAAGTGAGAAGGTCGTAGAGCATGAATCAGAAAGACCTGTCATCAATATAATAACTGGAGGGCCTCACCCAGCAGGCAAAAGCTGGTGCGAGATGGAAAGGTATGCCCGGGCCTTGAGGCATGTACCGGCTGAATAGAATGTTTTTGTTTTAGAAAATGATGCACCTTTAAAGCAACAAAAGACTTCCACAGATGATATTGTATTCAGTGCCAGAGATTCTTTGGGTATCGAGGCTCCTACCATAGATCCTTTGGTCATATCCGCTGGTATTGGGCCAGCTACTGTGAGAAGGGTTCTAGTTGATTGTGGAGCTTCATGCAACATTCTCTTCAAGAAGACCTTTGATCAAATGAAAATTCCAATGGCTGACGTTCAAGCTTCATCACTAAAGATTGCTGGGTTTGCTGGAGAACCCAAACAGCCGATTGGGACCATAGATTTGTTTGTGGAACTTGGAAAAGGGCTGAGGAAGGTAGCTCGAAAGCAAACCTTTATAATTGTTGAAGAATTCTCTGCCTACAATGCCTTTTTAGGCCGACCAACTCTTGCTGCATTCAAAGCTGTTCTTGCCCCATAGTGTCTGACTATAAAATTCCCTACAGATAATGGAATTGGTGTGATTAAAGGAGACCAAGATGCGGGGCGAGAATGTTATCTTACAGAGTTGCGTGAATCAAGGAAAAGAGAGACGGGAAAAGGTGCGGCGGCTCCAGTCCGCATCAAAGAACCAACCTTGTAGCAATTACAGGGTGGACCCAGCACTGGTGAATGTAGTGTCACACGAAGAGAGATGGATCCAAGGAAAGCCAGTGCAGGGGAGAATAGGGTAGTACCGGTAGAGGTAACGATGCCGGTACCCGTTGACCCAAAGGACCCAAACAAAGTGCTGAATGTGGTTCACAACTCAACACAACGGTTCAGAATGTTCTGGTTTCATTTTTGAAGGCAAATTTGGATGTATTCGCTTGGACTCATGCTGACATGTGTGGAATATCCCCAGAGATTGCAGTACACACTCTGAACATTGATCCAAAGTTTACACCTGTGAAACAGAAAAGAAGAACTCAGGGTCCTGAAAGGACGGCAGCGTTGAAGGAAGAAGTGGATCGGCTCATGGAGAACGGTTTCATCATAGAATCTACTTATCCAAATTGGGTATCAAACCCAGTGCTGGTTAAAAAAGCTAACGGGAAATGGAGAGTATGCATTGACTTTTCGGATTTGAACAAAGCCTGCCCAAAAGACTGTTTCCCGCTGCCCAGGATCGATCAGTTGGTGGATGGGACAATGGGGCATGAATTGTTATCTTTTATGGATGCATACTCCGGATATAACCAGATTATGATGCATGAGCCAGATCAAGAGGACACAGGCTTCATCACAGATGTTGGACTCTACTGCTACAAGGTCATGCCTTTCGGACTCAAGAATGCGGGGGCAACTTACCAAAGGCTTGTTAATGGCATGTTTAAACCGCAGATTGGCAAGACAATGGAAGTTTATGTTGATGTTATGCTAGTGAAGTCTAAGAAAGCAGTGGACCACATGGATCACTTGGCAGAGATGTTCGCAGTACTCCGAAAGTACAGAATGAAGCTTAATCCCTCGAAATGTTCATTTGGAGTGGAGTCCGGAAAGTTTTTGGGTTTCATTGTGAGCGCTAGGGGCATTGAAGCTAATCCTGCTCAGATCACTGCCCTGAGAGAGGTCAAAGCTCCTAGAACGAAGAAAGAGTTGCAAAGTCTCAATGGAAAGGTTGCTGCCTTGAGTCGGTTCATTTCAAAAGCTACTGACAAATGCATTCCATTCTTTGATGCTCCAAAAAAAGGAAGAAAAAACTTTGAGTGGACTCCTGAATGCCAGAAAGCATTTGATGAGTTGGTTCGTCATATGGAAGTGCCTCCGATACTTTCAAAGCCTGACAATGGTGAAGATCTCTTCATATATTTGGCAATTTCATCTCATGCTCTCAGTGCAGTGTTGGTACGGGAAGACGCAAAGATTCAACGCCCAGTCTATTATGTCAGCAAAAGATTCACTGGGGCAGAGATGAACTATTCAAGGTTGGAAAAGCTCGCCTATTGTTTGTTGATCGCATCAAGAAAATTGAGACCGTATTTTCAAGCTCATCCCATCAAAGTCCTCACTGATCAACCTCTAAAGCAAGTCCTATTCCGTCCTGAGACTTCGGGCCGTCTTTTGAAATGGAATATTGAACTCAGCCAATATGACCTCACTTATCATCCCCGAAAAGCAATCAATGGACAAGCTTTAGCGGATTTCATCGCAGAATGTACGGATAAAGGTGATAGTGAGGAAGAAGCCACTGATAACATCCCGATCCAATGGAAATTGTATGTCGATGGCGCAAGGAATGATTACTATTTCGGAGCAGGGGTTATCCTAGAAACCCCGGAAGGGTGATCACTATGTTATGCACTGAGATTAGAATTTCCTTCGACAAATAATGAAGCAGAATATGAAGCTCTCATCGCTGGTTTAAGGATCGCTAAAAAACTAAACATCAAGGCATTGTAGATCTTCAGTGATTCCCAGCTTATTGTCTGCCAAATCAAGAAGGAATTTCAAGCCAAAGGAGGAAATCTACCCGCCTATTTATCAAAAGCCTGGGAGCTTCTTGAAAATTTTGACCGTTATTCAATAATCCATATACCCCGAGAAGAGAACATGAAGGCGGATTCTCTTGCAAAGTATTCAAGTACTGGTGAAGCTCAACTATTGGGATTAGTTCCCGTCGAAGTCTTGTCAGCTCCGAGCACAGATGAAATGGATGTTGATTGGATTATGACTGTATCCCAAGAGCAAGAATCATGGATGACTCCGATATTTGAATATTTGCTCAATGGTTCTTTGCCAGAAAGTTCGAAAGAACGACAAAAGTTGTTAAGGAAAGCCTCTAGATATATAGTTCAAGATGGTCGTTTGTACAGACGAGGATTTTCAATGCCATTACTCCGATGCGTGACAAAGGAAGAAGCTAAGACAATTCTGACTGAAGTACACGGAGGGGAATGTGGGGATCATATAGGTGGTCAAACTTTAGCAAAGAAAACCCTCCGTTATGGATACTTTTGGCCAGAAATTAATCAAGATGCTGCTGACTATTCCCGAAAGTGTGATAAATGCCAAAGATTTGCCAAAATTCCTAAAGCACCTTCCACTGAGCTAAACAAATGGTCAGTCCATGGCCGTTTGCCATCTGGGGAATAGATCACATTGGGCCTTTGCCGACTGCTAAATCGGGGATTAAATATGCTATCGTTGCTGTTGATTATTTCACTAAATGGGCTGAAGCCGAACCACTGGCTACTATTACCTCTAAGAAAATGATAAGTTTTGTGACTAAAAATATCATTTGCAGGTATGGTGTGCCTCAGAAGATAATCACAGATAATGGTACCCAGTTTGAAAGTGAGGAGTTCCAAGATTTCTGCAAACGATTCAAGATTCGAAAAAGCTTCTCAGCTGTGGCTCATCCGCAGGAAAACGGGCAAGTGGAAGCAGTAAACAAAATCATCAAATCAACCATCAAAAAGCAGCTGGAAAAGGCGAAAGGTGGTTGGGTCGATAAGTTACCGCTTGCACTATGGGCATACAGAACTACCCACAAAACTGCGACTGGGCGTACTCCATTTTCATTGGCATACGGATCAGAAGCAATGATTCCAGTGGAAACTGAGGTCCCCTCACACAGAAGGATCCATTTTGATCAAGATGAGAATGAAAAACCACAGCTGGAAGCGCTCGACCTCCTTGATGAAAGAAGAGAAGAGGCTAAGCTTAGAATTGCAGCCCATCAGCAAAGGATAACCAAGCACTTCAATTCCAAAGTTCGTCGGTGCAGCTTTGAAGTTGGGGACCTAGTCCTGAAGAGAATTATGACAGCCACAGGCGTGTTTGGGCCAAACTGGGAGGGGCCATATGTCATAGGCACGAAACTTCTTGATGGCACATTCAAACTCACAACTGTCGAAGGAGAACCAATTCCAAGAGCTTGGAACAGCAATCATTTGCGTCCATATTTTACTTAAGAGCTTTGCTGAAATGTTGTAAAAGAATTACGAATATATGATTCTTGTATTGAAAGCAATTGTAAAGCAAGTGAATAATGAAAAGCTATAAAGTGGATGTAGGCCCAGCTTTTGGCCGAACCACTATAAATCTTGTGTTCTCTACTATTATAAACTGCTTTGTTTCATTTCAACATATAAAATACGTTAAGTGTGTTACTAAAAATGTCGATTAATAATGCAGGCTATAAAAACAAAGCTTACCCATCGCAAGACCAAGCGATCTCCGGTATCACCCAGCAAGCAAACGCTAAACCGTTCAAATTTTCCATACTCAGATCCTACAAAAGAAGTGCTTCGAACAAAAGTTAGCAATGTGGCTGGAAGTGGACCATTTCTAACTAACTGCGAATGTTTGCACACACGAGCATCCAGTTAAATAGTCTGTGTCTACCACCACCAACTCGCTTGACTATGAAGTATATTTCTTCGGACAAGGAAAATTATTGGCAACAAAAAGGGATGATACTTGGAAAAGATAACGGGGATCGCCGGCATGAATAGATGGCACAGAGACATGGGCAAGCAAGCATCAAACAGCAAAAGACCTCTTCGGAGGCACAAGCCCTCTTTAGAGGCACAACTCTTCGGAGGATGAAGACCTCGAACGGGCCTCGCTAGAAAAAGAGAGTTCTTTCTCGACATAAAGTTGTGGACTGATAGGTGATACGCTCCCGTGAATCCATCCAACTAAGAGAAAAAAGCTCCAAACTTCCAGGCAGGCACACGTTTCACCAAGATTGAAATAAAACTTCCAAGTGTTGAAACATGAAAAGCCCTCTTCGGAGGCCCATTTCACCACAGTTGAAATGCTAAAAGACCTCGAGCGGGCCTCGCCAGAAAAAGAGAGTTCTTTCTCGATATAAGGTTGCAGACTGATCGGTGATACACTCCCGTGAATCCGTCCAACTAAGAGAAAGAAACTCCAAACTTCCAGGCAAAAGCCCTACTCAGAGGCACACATTTCACCGTGATCTGAAATAAAACTTCACACGAGTCTAAATGTGAAAAACCCTCTTCGGAGGCCCGCTTCCCAGCGAATAGGGAAAAAATAAAAGCCTTTCCCAAGAGGCAGAAACAAAAATACCTCTTCCCAGAGGCACAATCAAACATAAAGACCTCTTCCCAGAGGCACAATCAAACAAAAAGACCTCTTCGGAGGCACACGTTTCACCAAGATCGAAATAAAACTTCCAAGTGTTGAAACGTGAAAAAGATCTCCTCAGAGGTACAACTTTTCAAAGAAGCATTTCATCAGAAATGCAAAACAAAGGTCAAAAAGCCCTCCACCGAGGCGCAATATAAAAAGAAAAAAAAAGAAGCCCTCTTTAAAGGCACACTTTAGCTTTCAAAGGAAGATTGGTTCATCCATTCTTCCTCAAAAAAGTTAAAGTGCCCTTCGGAGGCCCGCTTTACCACATAGGAGAATTCATTTTGTAAGAATGTATATATGCAAAAGAAAAAGTGATATCTCCAAAGGGTGGAGTGTGAAAACCCATATGAAACGAGCTGTACTCTATTGTAAGGAGAATAATAGGGATAATTATTCTCCAGAGAATAAGAGTACAAGTCCCCTCAAAGTTGAAAATATTGCAACGAGCTTATGGTATAGGGGCAACAAACATGTTATAGCTACATTGGTAAAAATAACGCTCAAGCAACATACCACAAGCTCACTGCAATATCATATAAAGAAACTTGTACAAAAAACGAAGAGTAAATGCATTCTCAAATACAGACATAAGTTTGTACAAACAAAGAGAATCATTTTATTCAATACTGTCAAAATTTTGTACAGGTACAGGTTTCAAAATAAAAAGAAAAGCGAAGGCCGGTACCCACACAATCTCCGACCAGTACATGCATAAAGCAAAAAGTAAAAATAAGTCGAAGCAGGGCCCCTTACTTCTTCTTGCCACCACCCTTAGAGCCTTCACTTGACCTAATAGGCAGTTTTTCAGGACGGCTTAGGAGAGTTGGGGATGAAGGAGAGAGGGTTACTACCGGATCAACCTTCGCTTCCTCTTCAGAAACAAGAATGCTTTCCCTTTACTTCTTGGAAGTGGTACGATTCCTCATCCTCCTTAAAGAAGACTCACTTCCCGGAGTAACAAGAGCAGCCAGTTTTACGTCATCAGAAATAGTATGCTCCGGGGATTTGTCGCCTCCTTTAGGTCCTTCGTCCTTCTTCTCCTTCGAAGCGATTGGATCATCCAACCCTTGAAGGGCTCCTATCAATTCTTCTTGTGATCCCGGTTGGGAAATAGGAGTGATTTGAGGGAATGGAGGAGGGACAGCTGGAGGAGGAGAAGTCTGTGTGGCACTTGGCGTTTTTGCTACAGAAGAAGAAAAGCCAAAAATATTAGTACCTCCCGTGAAGAAAGGAGATAGCGGCTAATTGAGATTTAAGAAATAATCAAAAAGTTCGTCAAACTCTTGAGGAGCAAGCAAACAGTCCACTTGGGTAAGATTAACGATAGATTTACCTGGAGAAGTTGGCTTCCTAATGTCAACCTCATAAGCCTGTGCTTCGGCGCTCTCTTCGCCTTCATCTCCACCCTGCGTGCTTATGATCTCAGTTGTAACTTTAACAGGGGATGGAGAATGAGAACCAGAGCCTGTGATGTCAACATCGGTCGAAACCGTAGGAGGGACGGGGGCAGTTAATGGTGCTTCTTTCGCAAAGTGCTGCTCCCCTACCTCAGCTCGTGCTTTGGCAAGCTTCTCTTTTTCCCGGACTAGGGCAGCTCTGGCGTCATCATCTAGAAAGTGTTCTGCAAGAGATGCTTCAGCATAGCCGGCACCTGTACCTCCAAGCATGTCAAGAATTGATTCCCAAACCTCGGCCAGGGTAATCTCATACTTCGGTCCTAAGAATGAAAGGCTCCCGTGCCCCATAACGCTATGCACGTAGAAGTCAAATAAAGTGGAGTTGATATTGACTTTAGTCGCCTCATGCGACTGTTCGGCAGCCTGCCTTCCAGCGATAGCTTCATCACGTTCCTTCTCGGTCTTTAATAATTGGGCCTTTAGCCTCATAATCTCCAAATCCTGTGAGTTGACCTTCTCCCTTAACTCTGCAACATCAGCACGATACCTTTCCGTTGTTTTCTGCTCAGCCTCAAGTTGCCACTCGGCATGTCGCTGAGCAGCGTGAGCATCGCGAACCTGCTTTTGAAGTACTTCTTTTTGAGTATATGAGGTAGAAGAAGTAGCAAGCTCTTGTTTGAGCTTCTCAACTTCTGCTTCAAGCTTCTCATTGTAATCAGCAATGTTCCTCATCTCAGTGTCATGCTGGCTTAAAGTTTTTTGCCACTCAGCCTTATCATTTTCCACGGTCAGCATGGCCTCTATATTCACACGGTTGACCCTTTGAAGCTCATCAACAAGCTTCTGCCACCCTGACATCCGCTCGATATCAAGTCTAACAGCATCGAGATTTTGCAGCATTGCTTGTTTGTCAATAGGGACCAAGTCAAGATCGAACCGCACTCCCTTTAGGCACCAGTGCGGGAAATGGCATTGCAGAGTAGCCGGGCCTGGTCCAATTTGGAATTTAGCCCTGTTGACTATTGTCTGAATGTCTGTCTTCCCGAGAGCAGGAGAGCCAGAAGGGATGTCAAGTGAGACGGGGGCAGTGGCCTTCTCAAGAGTTGTAGATGCATGCTTTTCACCGTGCCTGGCACGCTTGCTTGGGTCCTCAACTATATGACTTTTTCCCCGGTCGTCATGCGACTTTCTTTTGTGAGAGTCGTCACCTCTCTGGGAAGAATCATGGTGCTCCTCCTTTTCTCTCCTCTCGTAACGCTCTTCTTGAGCCTTCCTCTCCTGAGCCTTTCGAGCGGTTCTCTCTTCGTCAGTTTCTCTGTAAACGGGAAGGTAGCGGCTATAGTCATATTGACTACGCCTCCCGTAGCGCTGAAAATCGTCATAATAAGAGCCGCTGCGTCCCATCGGAGAATCTTAAAAAAAAAAGAGAGAGACAAGTCTTAAAAGTCTTCAGAGAAAAGAAGCGTAACTTTAGAATCTTCAAAGTACAAAGAAATTAAGTGCGAATAAGTGCTGAAAATCCTATGTGTGTGTGGTGTGCAAACTACACGCGTCAGGCTACAAACCACTCTTTGGCACAGGGGTGGTAGTGACTTGAGTGACAGGCGTCAAAATTTGCTGAAAAGTGGATGTCGCCTCGACAACAGGAGAAGCAGCTTTAGGAACATCATCTTTAAAGAGTTCCTGTGAAGTTGTGATCAGGTCGCTTAGCCCCTCAAAAGTATCATCACCGCCATGCTCGACGGGATTTTCTTTTTCAACTTCCAGATCGGCCGCATCTTCAGAGCAACGAAGAGTTCCTTCCTCCTCAATAACTGGGACAAGTGCCGATTTGCTGGATGGACCCGCAACATTGATAAGTGTGGGGCACTTCACCAGTGAGGTTTCAGTAGAGGGCTCCTTCGTTGTAAGCTTTTCAACAGGGATTGAGTCATCTGGTGCCTCCGCTGGAGAATCGGGGACTTCATGAGGCTGAGTGGAGCGAGAAGGGTGAAGAAATCCGAACTGGTGAAGGAATTCGTCGTTCAACAAAAATTTCATATCCCGCTCTTCAACTGGTACAGCCACGAGCCTCTCCAGAGTTTGCTTGTGGCTGGGATCTCTAGAAGGAGAAGGGAGCGCTGAAATGAAAAAACGAAGTTAACACTTGGCAATTCGGACTTCGCATAACTCAGAGAATAGAAGAAGTAAAGGTAAATGATCTTACTTCCTTCCCTCCACACAGCATAAAACCTCGGGGGGCAGTGAACAAAGAAGAACTGAGTTAAGAACCCATGAGCAGTGTCAGGAAGGTCAACGATCAATTTGCGATTTCGGGCGCTTCTCACGACGGTGATAGAAGGGTGATCCTTAGTCCTAGTAAAGGAGCATAAGAAGCAAATCTCGTCGAAGCTTGGAAGTCGGTCAAATGTTCTCCTAAATAGCACACACAGCCCCATCAGAATGGCGTAGCCATTGGGGTGTAGCTGGAATGGGGAGATAGCTAGTCGACGAAGAAGATTCTGGAGAAAGTTGTTGAAAGGGGGAATGACCCTGCTCAGGCACATTTGCCGGTTAACCGCTACAAGCCAGGAGGCCCCACATAAGCAGTGTTACTTTTCTTAGGAAGAATGGCATCTGCTTCAGCAATGCCAAACTAACCACACAACTGACGAAAAACTTTGTACGATAAAGTAGTAGGGGCTCTTTCTGGAGGATTGACTAATGGAGCTGGAATAAGAGTGGCCTCTCCAGCCTGGGCTGTTATATCTTCTTGCTGAGAAGTCATTCTACATAAGCAACTGGAAATTCAAATGTGAAGGTGCACGTTTCCTAACAGTGGGAAGTGTTGTGCAGAACTAATAAAAATAACAAGTAAATATAACTGGAATTAAACTAGTCGACAATTGATCGATTACCAAATTTCAGGACTTGTTAATTTAAAGTTCAGGTATAGTATTAGTGCAAACTGGGCAGTTTCAGTTGACTATTTCAATGTTGCTTTAATACTTTACTTGAATTTGATGATTTAAAAGCACTTCGTTCACACAATCTATTTAAATTGATTATCTGTTGTTCACTAATCTGCCATTTGATGTGGGCAGTCAGTGGCAGTATATTCGTTCCAATTTTCTGTAAATAATGTGCTGAACAGATTGTTAGTTTGCAAGTCAAAAGTGATCTGTGAAAGAATGCAACAAATTTTAATAGTTTAAAGACTAAACAGTTCAAGGTTCAAGCATTCCAAAGTTCAGGGAGATCAAGTCCTAACTCACCGACGAGTTAAGGATTTTTCCTACGGGTTAAGGTGAGTCGTTGGTCCTCTGGCTAGCTTGTCCACGACTTAAGGATTATGGGGCGAGTCAGGTTAGGTCGCTTCAATTTTGAGTCAGTGATGTTTTAAGTCGGCAGCACTTTGAGTCTTAATTCGTGGAAAAAGGAAAAGCTTCAGCTCAAACAATGAGGAATTCTTCAAGTCCTAACTCGGCCATGGTTCGAAGCTTAAGTCGTAAAGGTTGCTAGGATGGTTCATAGTTAAATCGCAAAGATCACTGGGCCGCATAAAGTTGCTAGGTCGAACCTGAGGCGATGTCCCACTCTATTTGGACAACTTACATTCTCACCTAACTCCTAACCCGTTAACCCCCTTGCTCCTAACCCATTAACCCAATAACACCTCAATCAACAACAACCCTAGTTCTATCACACCATTGAATCGCCACAAATCGCGAGTCGTCTTAAGCCAAAATCAAACAACCCTAAATCCATCGATGACCAATGCAGCAATGCTCGCACGGATAAAGGGGCAAATCGGAAATGAAGGATGGGGCTCATAGGTTGACGGTGTTCGACGATAGAAAAAGAAGCAAGATCGCTTACGTAGTGTGATGCTAGAGAGAATCAGAGATGAATCAGGAAGGAATTGCCGTAGGGAGCTCGGAGAAATGCTAATGGCGGATGCGACTTAGGAGATAGGTAATGAGCAGGAAGAAGCAAGAGAAGCGACCTAAGCCTTTTATATCTCAAGGCAGCGGAACTTGAACCGGTGCACGGGTTAAGATAAGTCGAAGCACACGACCAACGACCTAGGCGAGTACTTCGAGGGGCAAATGTTAACCCCGTTAAGTCAACGAGTTAAGGCCTGGGACGATTCACGACTTAAGGCGCTTAATGGTTCAAGAGGAATCTACGACTTAGGAAACTTCACAACTTAAGGTGTGTGACGACTTGACAAGTTAAGGCGTAAACGACTTACGACTTAAGGTCACCACGATCTAACAGCTCAAAGTACTCCACGACTTAACAACTTAAGGTATGGACGACCTAACGGTTTAAAGTAGAAGGGACGGTTCACGACTTAAGGTGTCTACGACTTAGGGAAGTCCACGACTCAAGGACAGGATGACTCAACGGTTCAAGAGATGGCACGACTCAAAAAGGAAATAAGTTAACGACTTAAAGCTGTCCACGACTTACGACCAGCGTATGTCGTGAACGACTTAAGCAAATGAAGCGCTGCTACTTATTTAACACGGTGGCCTCCTAGCACGTCAACGAGTTAAGACTTTGTTATTATCTGGAATAAGCAAGCTTACCAGTTAAGCTGTAACTCACGACTTAGCCTAAGTCGTCTACGACCTAAAACCACTAAGTTATAGTCCGATACCGTGATACTTATGCCACATCTTGTTAACTCGGTCACGACTTAAGACTACGGGGTTAAGGTTCAATGCCGCATCGCTTACGAGAGGACCGGTTGACTCATTTGCGACTTAGGACTTGTGATATATCCAGAGCTCAGCAAGGAAGCCTTTCCGAAGTCTCGACCCAGCATTTAAGTCGCAACCGACCCACGACTTAGTTTAAGTCGTCCATGACCCAGCTTAAGTCGGCTACGACTTAGGACTTGGTAATGTTTCCTGCCCAGAATTCTCTATAAATACATTGCCATCTCCAACTTTCAAAGGACTTTTTGGACAATCTCTTCAAGCGCCGATACTCTGCCAGTTTCTAAACCAACTCTATACTTGAAGTTTCGAAGAACACTACAAGCTACTTTGAAAGACTTTCACACATCCGACATGGATTCGAAGACATTCATCTACATTGAAGCTTAAGCTACTTGCTCAAAGTGTTTTGTAACCAAAGAGATTTGTACTTGAAGAGCATTGTATTGTTTTGTAATAAGATCAGTAATAAAGATTCCTAAAGTGGACGTAGGCTACTCCTTAAGCCGAACCACTATAAAATCGTGGTCTCTTACTATATTTTCTGTTATATTAGCTGATATTCTGTTCCCGAACCATTGGGTGGTGCTTTCACACTCACATTTCACACACCGGGGTGTTAGCGTTCGATTTTAAGCGTTAACAGAGGGATCCAATTGGTTCCTCACTGTCGTTGATTTTATTACAGATATTGTTATATATGCTATTGTCATGTGATATATGATAGTTGGATGCCATGATTGACATGATTGATGTGAATCCCTTTATTTAGCGATTTTGCAGCATTGGGCCATATTTGGAATTTAAAATATTGAAAAGATGTTTTCAATTTAAAAAGGGTTTCAAAGTGATTTTGAAAATATCTATGTGTTAATAATTTTTGAGTTGTTAAAGAAATGGATTTATTTTAAATAAATAAAAGTTATAATTTTTATGTTATAAAAATCATGGCTGTGTGAAATATAATGAGAATATGATTTTTAAAATATGGAGTCAACTGTTTTGTAAAATATGTTAAATTAGATTTTTGGACTGATTATAAATGGTTTATATATAAGATTTATAAAATTGATATGTTATAAATAAAAGGCAATGGAATTATAAACGAGTTTTGTAAGTTTTAAAATGAAGTTATAATTGAATCTTGTAAGTAAATAAGATTTATAAATTTATGAAGTTATAAAAAGAATGAATTTGTAAATAAGGGATTTATAAGTAAATTGACTTATAATTGGATTTTGACATATAAATGAGACATAATTGGGATTTGTTAGTAAAGGAATTTTGTATATGGAAGAAAATAAAATATAAATGAATTTATAAACATTGTTTTATCAATATGAAATCAACTTAATCTGATAAGTTAAATTTGAAAGTTTGGTAAAGGAATTATATTCACGATTTTAAACAGTGAATAACCCTTCAAATTAAAGGTATATAAGTAATGAATTTGGTAAAGGAATTATATTCATGATTTTGGACAGGGAAAAATCCTTTAAACTAAATGTGTAGAAGTAATGAATTTGGTAAGAGAGTTATATTCACGATTTTGGACAGTGAATAATACTTTAAATAAAATGGATATTTTGGAAAGTGATATTATAAAATGGGAATTTAAATGGTTTAAAAATAATATGAGTCGTGAATTTACTTATTATTAAAGTATATATATTGAAATGTTTTCCAAATATTCAATAAGTGAATGGATTTTAATATTATCTTTTAAGAGATATTTTGAGGTGAGTAATTGGGAAGTGTTTTGAATTATAAACGAGTAATGAAATCAGGCCCAATGACTATTCATGTGCTAGATTTTTTTTGTTTCTTCGATAGTAAAATAACCGACCATCAAATTTAGCCATTTTAGTTTCTTAACTTGATGTGGAAACTAATTAGTCGTACATTTAGTATGTAACTGACCGTGTGGGCTAGATTATCGTTTGTGTTGAGAATGTTGATTCGTGTAGCGTAGAGTGATTACTCCAATCTATCGAGCTTCCTTCTTGGCCGAAGGATAGCAAGTTGAAAGTTGGAAACGTGATAAGTCTACGAGGCTGGGTTTTTGTTTGAGGTTGAGAAATGCTTTTGCCTTGTTGGTGCAAAGAGACCGGGATCAAATTTATCTGAAAACTACTTCGGATCAACATTTATGTGACGGTTGTGCAGGTTGTTCGATGATATTGATATTTAGGATTTTCATAGCGAGGGACTGCTTATTGATCATTTATGGTTAAAATCTCAATGTACATATAGTAGCAGTAGTCTCTTTGTTATGAAATATCCAATGCAAGGACTATTCGTTACAAATCCTATGGATATCCCGGCAGGATGTGGTAGGAAAGTACCTTCAGTTTATCCTGTTCCTGGACAACTTTTATTGACGAGTGTCCGACAGTGCATTTCTAATGATTATGTACATTGGCTTTTACAAACGTACATCTGTTTGGTGGCGGAGAAGGCAACTTCTCTTAGCTTAACACCCTTCCTTGAGACATATGAGCTCAAGTGTAATGACCCGGAATTTTCAATCCCGAAAACTCCAGATAATTCGAAGAAGAAGAAAGCGGTAGAAGAAGAAGAAACAGAAACACAATAAAGATTCTCACATTCGCAGCGGATAAATTATAACATCAAATAATAATAACAGTTATACAAAGGAAAACTATATCTGTCAATTACATTTTTATATATCTGAGTTACACACATACACAGTTACATGATATACACAATCATCAAGTCTCAGATATACAACAATACAATACAACGGAAACACTCCTTACGTTCTCGCCATCCAGCTCGCCTCCTGAGCTCCAGAACGTCCTTCCTGAAAATCTGTAATACTCGGTCTGACCTGAGCATTACATCAAAGTAACACCTGGGTCAGGCTGGAAACCAGGGTGAGTAAACCCATATAATTTGAAATACTAAATTCAAATTTAAAAGAAACCCGGGTAGCTCCTACTTCACTACGAGTTCATTATCTATTACAGTCAATACCAATTTCACATATCAATTCCTAAATATCTTTACTAAGTTCAAGGGTCCACATTATTCCATTCCGGCCCATTGATATCACATATAAAAAATTATTGCCAAATTCTAATCGAAGTGGTTTCGGGTATTTACAAATACCCGACTCCGGCCTATTCGAATTCAATATCCTCTTAACCCAAGTTATTTAAGTGGATACAATTCAATTTTTAGTACCGAATGTCACATGTACATAGCAATTTATCATAGATAGATAACCACATTATCACTGTCCAAACATACCATATCACGAAACATTTCATATTAGAGATATCAACCAATTCAAGGCATTTAACATCATTCAATCATTCATAAGCAAGATTGATTACTTCCAAAAATTAATTTAATTTGTCTCTAATTAAATCAATTTTTAATCTTAATCACTTAGTTTACCTTTACTTAACATTAATTAATTTCAAATCAATTAATTAATTATCTTTTTATTATCCATCTTAATTAATCATCCTTGACTAATTATCCTTTAATTACAATAAGTAATTAATTCTTAGTTAATCACACAAATTAATTTACCTTTATCCATCCATATTAATTACATTAATTCTTAATTAGTTATTCAAATTAATTATCTTATCATTACTTACATCGATTAATTATCTTTTAATTAATTCCACACATTAATTAACTAACCCTTAATTAATTTCCTTAATTAATCAAACCTTTAATTAATTGCACTAAATAATTAATCTTTAATTACTTCCCTTAAGTAATTTACCTTTAATTACTCTCATCGAGTAATTATCCCATTGGTTAATCATCCTTAATTAATTAACTCAAATCTTTAATTAATTATTTTTAATTACTTATTAATTAACCATTAGTTAATCAAGTAATTAACTATTCTTAATTAATTAAACCATTTTCTTGAAATTAATTACATTAATTAATTATCTCTTTATCACTAGTCAATGACCCTTAATTTAATTATACTCATTAACTATTCTCTAATTACTTCCCTAAGAAATTATGCTTTGATTTTAGCATAAATTAATTAACCATCATTAATTACATTAAGTAATTAACCTTTTTAATTTATTTCTAAATTATAATATTCATTTCATTTAAAAATACTTAGAACTTTATTTCAAAATTGACCTAACATATAATTACTTTAAAATCAAACAATTTAAACGTTTCTTTATTGTTCAGATCTTGAAAACTTGTGTAAAACTTGTTTAAACATATGCTTGGGAAACTAACTCATTTTAAATATACTATAAATCCTTTAAACTTGCTTAAAACATTTTATTCTTATAAAACGTATTTATTTTCACAACCAGGTTACATAATTTATATTTGAACCCACCTATACACTTTAGAATCTGATTTAAAATTCTACAAACTTTACACCTAAACCTGGAAACCATAGCACTTCACAAAACATGCTTAACACCCTCCTTTAAACCCGTAGCGAACTCGAGCATCTCCCTCACAATCCCGAGCTTCCCTTCGAGACCCAACCCGAGACACCCTCCATCTCTAGAACAATGACACACCAACCATGCCGTGCACGTGCACTGAAGCTTCACACCACCGTGACCTTCGCCGATACCTTCCACACGTCAGTGATGAACTCAAGAATCGACTTCGACCATTAATTCAACACCACGAACCCCAAATCGAATTCAAGTATTCCAGTCGAAACTGGAACCTGGCCATACCAAAAAACTAACCCTAAACCATCGTCGCCGTTCACCAGAGTTCTCCAAACTTCGTCCATAGTATCGCCATCCTCCACGCTACAATCACCCAAGCCCAGACGAGAATCGATCACCCATAGTCATCGCGCTGACCACATTTCCAACCTCGACAATCTCTGGGTTTTAAACCCTTCTTCGACCAAAACCCGCCGCCACAGTGGCCTATCCACCCACCTACCATTTTTGCCATGACCGACGAACTCCCAGTCACATCTAGATCCAACCCCTACACCTATTCCGCCGTCGATCATCAACAAACACAAAAATACCCAAACCCAGTCAACCTTGAATTGCTCCTTCAATTAAATATTAAAAACCAAGAATTTGGTGTTAAAAATCTTAATTTGGAAAAGGAATTCAGATTTTATATATATATATATATATATATATAAATTAACAGATCATTGCATTTGATTTTTAACATATCTTAAGCACATTTGTGCTTTTTATTTCTCCAGATAATATTTCTATCTATTATTCTTAAAAATATTTTAAAACTTAGTTTAGTTTTAAACAAACAAACTTTGTTTAAGTACTTAAGCCTAAAAGGAATTAAAATGTGAAGAATTTGAAGTTTTAATCTAAGTTTAAATCTCTGAAACTTAAAAAGAGATGATTAAAGTGAATATTAAAACATTCTCACAGCATCTTTATACATATAAACATGTTTCAAAGTCTTAAAACCATCATGCAAACACATTTTCAAACGTACATCACAAGTTTACTTCAACTATAAGTCATATGCATCAAATCTAAAGGTGTCACCTGTTTACAGTTTTAAAGGCAGAGACTTAAACTAAGGTCAGAGATATTTAAAATCAACAGATATGCACACTTCATAAATTCACAAAGACTTATTCATGCACATACATGTAAAGCAATCATCAACAGTAATTCACAAGTTACCTAAGTTTTTAAATTAAAAGTTTACTCACCTGCTTATGAAAGAATAGAGAGCAACTACTGTTTTGAAACTGCTAGTTTAATCTTCCTGTTTGTTCAGCTGATTTGTTATTTAAGTTTGTGAATGATGATGCTACCTTTTTCTTTTCTGGTTTGCTGTGTTTCTTTGAATGAATAAGAGAAGATATATATATATATATATATATATATATAAAGGGTTTTACAGGGGTAGGAGTCTTCTGGTGCATTCTTTGGTCAGATTTTTGCTTTCTTTGACTAAACAAGATATTTTTTTACTATTGAAATGGTCTTTAACATTCGAAATGACTTTATTTTGTGCTGAGATGATAATATTAAATGCAATTGTTTCCTTACAAGTTTACAGCCTTTTCCTATTGATTTTGGTATGTAGATTTTTTTTATTATCTTCTTGCTTGGTTTTGCTTTTTTGTCTTATGTGCTCAATATAAAATTGTTTTAGTTATTTGTATTGGTTTAACTTATGTTGCATATGCGCAAATAACCACTAATACTTTTTATTTCTATTCTTTCATATATATTTTGAGTTTAAATTATCAATACTTAATCTATATCCATATATTTTATTTTATACTTATATTTAGTATTGACAAAATTAATTTTATATTAACCATTATTATCAATATTACATTCACACGCATATATTTAGATTAAATGTTGATAAAGTAGAGTATTAATTAAATTGAATAAGATAGATGATATTTTAAATATTTTTGGAAGATTTTATTTTAAATTTCCAAATCAAAGTTTCCTTCACAACACACACATATATATGAATAAATGGCAAATGTTCCAAAAGGTTTTATTCATTTTAAAAATGCTAAGTTTTAGATAAATTTAATTAGTTTAAATGCTTATTAAAATTATATTGCCAAAATCCCGGGTCGTCACATTCTTCCCCCTTTGTATCTTTTCGTCCTCGAAAAGGAACGAAGCCAGAATAATTAAAATGCTTAAAATCAGATAAATTTTCTTTGATCATTTTTAAACTACTTTAAAAATCTATATAATATTACTAGAATAGTTTTTATAAAAACACTTTTATACTCGATGTCTCAACATGTCTATCCTTGTTCTCATAGAAATTCGGTCATACGTTGATCAGGCGTGGGACTGAAATCTATAAGTACTTGGTAAACCCGTTTCAACATCCAGTGAAAATACTTGAGAAAATAATTTTATTGAAAATATAGAAAATAGTTTTTGAAAATAGAGGAAATATCTTTGGTGAGAATGCTCTGGAAATCATCACCCCCATCCATGGTCGCAGTTACATCCTGGGTTACGTTGCCATCGCAGCAAAAGTCCATGTAACTGTAGGCACTCCATGCCCCTCGATTACGCCATGGAACCCACAACAGATCGCAGTTACATTCCAGGGTTACGTTGCCATCGCAGCAAAAGTCCACGTAACTATAGGCATCAGCGCCCTCGATTTTCGCTGTCAAAAAGAAACTTCTCCACTCCTACATAGGTCGCAGTCTACCGATGTAAAATCAAACGTAGACCATTGGCTCTCAACGACATACACGACTTTCGCTATGTTGCCGTAGGTCCCAGTCTACCGATATAAAATCAAACGCAGACTGTTGGCCCTTAGCAGCACACACGACTTTCACTATGGTCTGCAGTAGATCGCAGTGACATCGAGTTACACTATAGTCACAGCATAACCGAAATGCCTCTGTAGGCATCAGCGCCCCTCGACTTTCGCTACACACTACTCATAATCCTCAGGAACTAGTTTTGTCCGAACTCCTCATAGGATCAACTTTAGAACCCCCCTTAGGGTTCAAGGCAGCACCACCCAGTGGCACTCCTGAGAAGTTCATTTCAAGGGGGCGCCTTTTTCCCAGAGCCATTATCAAAACACTTTATACTATACACATATAGTATCTTCCAAGTCATACACCTAGTATGAATCTCATATAAATTTCCTTTACACAAAATCGATTATCCCAAAATCAATAATTCTCAAACTAGGCTTCCCAAATTCCAATATTGATTTTTACCCAAAAATCAAAAGCCTTTCCAAATCCAAAGGTTCCCAAAACCTTTTTCCAAAATTCTCATAAGATTCTTTATATATAGATATATATAATCCTTGATAAAAATCTTTGGATCATTTCAAACTGTATAAAACCCTTTTTATACTTTAAATACTTTCAAAAACCATTTTCTTCTAGCTATAGATTCAACAAGGGGAGTTTTATCTTATATGAAAAAGATATATAACTTTGTTTACGCCAAATCAAATATTCAAATTTGATTACTTTACAAAACCATTTACCATATATTTTACTTCCATAAAGTAAACTTCTACCATAGAAATATCCAGTTTCCACTTTTATCCATTGTATATTTCACAAAATATACTTTCATTCCAAAAGAAATCATTTCGCATTTCTTATTCACAAACTTTCAATATCAATTTCATTCAAATCTGTACGATGTACATCTATCATCCGTATGCTATACCAATCTGATCGCTCACTCGATTACACAATTTCACTTCTGAACTAGTATCGTCCACCCGACATCTTAGTGTGGACACAGAACTGGTTTCTTGATCAGAAACTGTCATTCTCCTTGCATAGCCATAACTACGATAGAGAATATCCAGAACTAATCAACAATCCATATCCAGGCTCACCGTCAAAAATCGAGTGAAAAATCTCTACTCGAATCGATGAACCATCTCGAAATTCTGTGCTCGAACTTGGATCAAATCACTATGCGAATAAAATAATATACATACATCCTAAATAATTATCTTCATTGATTATTAGCCAAATCAATTTCCTTTTCTATTCACATTCACTTATGGTTTCTATACACTTATTCACAATTGCCTTAATCCCATTTGGATTATCACTTTAATTCTTACCTCTGTTGAGTATTTAATAAATAATAGTTTGAACTCCGACCAATCTGTATTTAGAAAATATCTTGAAAATTTTAAAAACAAATAAGTAGTTGAAAAATAATTATTAGTTTGCAAAATAGCTAACTAATTGTAAAATAGTTGGAAAATAGTTAAATATTTTCAAAATTTTTAGATAATTACGAAATAGTTGTAAAATAGTAATTAATTTGTAAAATAGTTGAAAAATAGTAATTAGCTTATAAAACTGTTGAAAAAATGGTTAATAGTTCCAAAAATAATTGTAAAACAAGTATAAGATAGTTTGGCTTTAAAAAGAAAGGTTGTATATACAATAAATAGCTTGGAAAAATAGATTTGTACTAAAACAATTTATTTGAAAATAGTCCCGAGTCAAACGGTTCAATTCCCAACCTCCAATCCCATCAATTCAATTTAAATTTCCACTCCCATTTAAATTGACTCAATTCTAATTAATTCAAACTAAATTCAATTTTAACTAAGGAAATCTAAATCTCAACCTTAAACCATCTCGAATAATATAAATTCGAATTAAATTTCCAAATATCGATTTAACCCCTTAAATCAAATCAACCTTTATTTTTAAATCAATAACCCAAATTTTTAAACAATTTAATTTTGAGTCAAATTCTCAAAATTCCATTTTAAATTATCTTTACTCAACTTTTTCCCAAGTTCAAATAAGAGTTCAAAACAATTTTATCTTAAAAAATTAATTTATTACTCAATATTTATCTTCAAGTTTGTAACCAGTTCTTTAAACAATTTTTAAATTTTCAAATGCAATTATTCAAATTTTCAGTTCAAAGTAATTCCTTTTCCTTAATTTCAAATTAAAATTTGATTTTCCTTTCACCTCAATAATGGATATATTACCACACTTCATTTCTCATTCATATAAACAAATCTAATCCACAATTTTAAGATTTTTAATAACAATAGGATGATATCGTCCAATTTATTTTATAACATTCATCCATTTTAAATTTCCAGATCTCAAACCCATTATGAGACCACACAAACTTCCAATTCAAATTAATCATTTAACTTTCCAAGTTAAATTCCAATTCCATCTTGAAATTTCCAATTCAAGTTGTTCATTCAAACTTATTTAACTTCTCCCAAGTTAAATTTAATTTACTTAATCCAGTCAACCTTAATCAATTTGAATTCCCAATTCAATTTTAAATTTCACATTAATAATCTTATAAGTTCAAAACTTATCACCTTGGATATCACATCTCATTTCAATTTTAAAACTCAACATTTAGAGTTTATTTCAAACCATTTTCTGATATTATGTATATTCCTCATATATATATATATATATATATATATATATATATATTCCTTTACACACTAAGTTATCCTTAAATTTTAAACCACCTTTGGTTTTTAATTCAAAACAAATTCCCTTCAATTTTCAAATTTATCTTCATTTAATTTTAATTTGGTTGTATTTCTATTATGACTTAATTTAATTCCAATCCAAGATTTCAATTTGGTTGTATTATATTACTTCTTAATTTAATTCCAATGATTTAACAACCAATCACCTAAATATTGATTAGAAGGAAATATTGCTTTATATATCAAAAAAAAATATTTTTATATAAAACCATTTAAAAACTTTATATAAGAAAATAACAAGTACACGCTCATATATATACACACTCAACTCATTCTAGGGTACCTTTGACCCTATCCTTAATGAGTTCCCCCACAGAGCCAAGGTTTTCGCTTAAACCTGGCCTTGATACCAACTGTAACGACCCGAAATTTTTGATCCCGAAAACTCCAAATAGTCCGAAGAAGAAGAAAGAGATAGAAGAAGAAGAAACATAAACACAACACAGATTCTCACATTCGCAGCGGATAAATTATAATATCAAATAATAATAACAGTTATACAAAGGAAAACTGTATCTGTCAATTACATTTTTATATATCAGAATTACACACATACACAATTACTAGATATACAAAATCATCAAGTCTCAGATATACAACAATACAATACAGCGGAAACACTCCTTACGTTCTCGCTATCCAGCTCGCCTCCTGAGCTCCAGAACGTCCTTTCCTGAAAATCTGTAATACTCGGTCTGACCCGAGCATTACATCAAAGTAACACCTGGGTCAGGCTAGAAACCAGCGTGAGTAAACCTATATAATTTGAAATACTAAATTCAAATTTAAAAGAAACCCAGGTAGCTCGTACTTCACCACGAGTTCATTATCTGTTACAGTCAATACCAATTTCACACCATTAGTTCCTAAATATCTTTACTTAGTTCAAGGGTCTACATTATTCCATTCCAGCCTATTGAGATCACATATAAAGAATTATTGCCAAATTCTAATCGAAGTGGTTTCAGGTATTTACAAATACCCGACTCTGGTCTCTTCGAATTCAATATCCTCTTAACCCAAGTTATTTAAGTGGATACAATTCAATTTTAAATACCGGATGTCACCTGTACACAACAATTTATCATAGATAGATAACGACATTATCACTGTCCAAACATATCATATCACAAAACATTTCATATTAGAGATATCAACCAATTCTAGGCATTTAATATCATTCAATCATTCATAAGCAAGATTGATTACTTCCAAAAATTGATTTAATTTGTTTCTAATTAAATTAATTTTTAATCTTAATCACTTAGTTTGCCTTTACTTAACATTAATTAATTTCAAATCGATTAATTAATCCTCTTTTTATTATCCATCTTAATTAATCATCCTTAATTAATTATCCTTTAATTACAATAAGTAATTAATTCTTAGTTAATCACACAAATTAATTTACCTCTACCCATCCATATTAATTACATTGATTCTTAATTAATTACTTAAATTAATTATCTTATCATTACTTACATCGATTAATTATCTTTTAATTAATCCCACACATTAATTAACTAACCCTTAATTAATTTCCTTAATTAATCAAACCTTTAATTAATTACACTAAATAATTAATCCTTAATTACTTCCCTTAAATAATTTACCTTTAATTACTCTCATCGAGTAATTATCCCATTGGTTAATCATCCTTAATTAATTAACTTAAATCTTTAATTAATTATCTTTAATTACTTATTAATTAACCCTTAGTTAATCAATTAATCAACTATTCTTAATTAATTAAACCATTTTCTTGAAATTAATTACATTAATTAATTATCTCTTTATCACTAGTCAATGACCCTTTAATTATACTCATTAACCATTCTCTAATTACTTCCCTAAGAAATTATGCTTTGATTTTAACATAAATTAATTAACCATCATTAATTACATTAAGTAATTAATGTTTTTAATTTATTTCTAAATTATAATACTCATTTCATTTAAAAATACTTAGAACTTTATTTCAAAATTGACCTGACATATAATTACTTTAAAATCAAACAATTTAAACATTTCTTTATTGTTCAGATCTTGAAAACTTGTGTAAAACTTGTTTAAACATATGCTTGGGAATCTAACTCCTTTTAAAATATACTTTAAATCCTTTAAACTTGTTTAAAACATTTTATTCTTATAAAACTTTATTTATTTTCACAAACAGGTTACAAAATTTATATTTGAACCCACCTATACACTTTAGAATCTGATTTAAACTTTTACAAGCTTTACACCTAAATCTGGAAACCACAACACTTCACAAAATATGCTTAACACCCTCCTTTAAACCAGTAGCAAACTCGAGCATCTCCCTCACGATCCCGAGCTTCTCTTCGAGACCCAACCCGAGACACCCTCCATCTCCAAAACAATGACACACCAACCTTGCCGTGCACATGCACTGATGCTTCACGCCACCGTGACCTTCTCCGATACCTTCCACTCGTCAGCGATGAACTCAAGAATCAAATTCGACCCTTAATTCAACACCACGAACCCCAAATCGAATTCGATTATTCCAGTCGAAAATGGAACCCGACCTCACCAGAAAACTACCCTTAAACCATCGTCGTCGTTCACCTGGGTTCTCCAAACACCGTCCATAGTATCGCCAGCCTCCACGCTAATCACCCAAGCCCAGACGAGACTCGATCATCCATAGTCGTCCTGTCGACCACATTTCCAACCTCGACAATCTCTGGGTTTTAAACCCTTCTTTGACCAAAAGCCGCCGCCGCGGTGGCCTATCCACCCACCTACCATTTTTGCCATGACCGACGAACTCCCAGTCACATCTAGATCCAACCCCTACACCTATTCCGTCGTCGATCATCAGCAAACACAAAAATACCCAAATCCGACCAACCTTGAATTGCTTCTTCAATTAAATGTTAAAAATCAAGAATTTGGTGTTAAAAATCTTAGTTTGGAAAAGGAATTCATATTGTGTATATATTAACAGATCATTACATTTGATTTTTAACATATTTTAAGCTCCTTTGTGCGTTTTAATTCTCCAAATAATATTTCAATCTATCATTCTTAAAAATATTTTAAAACTTAGTTTAGTTTTAAACAAACAAACTTTGTTTAAATACTTAAGCCTAAAAGGAATTAAAATGTGAAGAATTTAAAGTTTTAATCTAAGTTTAAATCTCTGAAACTTAAAACAGAGATGATTAAAGTGAATATCCAAACATTCTCACAGCATCTTCATACATATAAACATGTTGCAGAGTCTTAAAACCATCATACAAACACATTTCCAAACATACATCACAAGTTTACTTCAACCATAAGTCATATGCATCAAATCTAAAGGTGTCACATGTTTACAGTTTAAAGGCAGAGACTTAAACTAAGGTCATAGATATTTAAAATCAACAGATATGCACACTTCATTAATTCACAAAGACTTGTTCATACACATACATGTAAAGCAATCATCAACAGTAATTCACAAGTTACCTAAGTTTTTAAATTGAAAGTTTACTCACCTGCTTATGAAAGAACAGGGAGCAACTACTGTTTTGAAACTGCTAGTTTAATCTTCCTTTAATCTTCCTGTTTGTTCAACTGATTTGTTATTTAAGTTTGTGAAATGATGATGCTACCTTTTTCTTTTCTGGTTTGATGTGTTTCTTTGAACGAACAAGAGAAGATATACATATATACATATATGTATATATATACATACGTATATATATATATATATATATATATATATATATAAGAAAAAGGGTTTTACAGGGACAAGAGTCTTCTGGTGCATTCTTTGGTCCGATTTTTGTTTTCTTTGACTAAAAAAGATATTTTTTTAATGAAAATTGAAATGATCTTTAACATTCGAAATGACTTTATTTTGTGCTGAGATGATAGTATTAAATGCAATGGTTTCCTTACAAGTTTACAGCCTTGTCCTATTGATTTTGGTATATAGATTTTTTTTTTATTATCTTCTTGCCTGGTTTTGCTTTCGTGTCTTATGTGCTCAATATAAAATTGTTTTAGTTATTTGTATTGGTTTAACTTATGTTGCATATGCACAAATAACCACTAATACTTTTTATTTCTATTCTTTCACATATATTTTGAGTTTAAATTATTAATACTTAATCTATATCCATATATTTTATTTTATACTTATATTTAGTATTGACAAAATTAATTTTATTTTAACCATTATTATCTATATTACATTCATATGTGTATATTTAGATTAAATGTTAATAAAGTAGAGTATTAATTAAATTAAATAAGATATATTATATTATAAATATTTTTGGAAGATTTTATTTTAAATTTCCAAATCAAAGTTTCCTTCACAACACACACACACACACATATATATGAATAAATGGCAAATGTTCCAAAAGATTTTATTCATTTTAAAAATGCTAAGTTTGTATTTTATTTGATTATATTAAATGCTTATTAAAATAGTATTGCCAAAATCCCGGGTCGTCATATCAAGGGTTGTATTTTTTATGGAAAGCAATTAGTAGTCAACGTGAATGACAATGTGGCATTCAAAAGATGATGTATATGTGATAGGTAATCGATACCTCCTTTGGCCGTACTCCCTGGAAAATGACTGAAATAAGGATAGAAGCAGCAAGGCTATGTGAGTCGCTCCAATTAGGAGATGTCCGCACTCTTCAAGATATATATCTTTACACGCTACGACTTCTTGCATCTGCTTACTATTGATGTATGCTCGATGCCACGGATAAAGGTCGATAACAACCGAATTGATGACATATTCGGTGCTATCCAGGGATGGGTAGGCCGACCTTGTGTTCGTTTAGGTGGGCAGTATCTGCTCTCTAGGTACATCCCTCTAGAGGTATACTGTGTTGGTTCGGAAAGGTAGTCCCTTTACCTGGTCATTTATATGGAATGCAAAATCCACTACATGCCTGCCATTTTCTTTTGTAGAGCCTAGTATTACTGGAATTTAATGATGGTAACAATTTCAGCTATTTAATTTATTATTTGTATAATAAACACTATTATAATATAACATAATTTGATATGAAAAGGTTTTGGTTATTGGAAAGGAAAAACCCCGTCCGTGTTTATGTATGGATGTGTCTTATGAGATACCTTTTGTTTCGATAAAGGAAAAGTTTTTTATAACTTTATAAATTCAGTTGAGATGTATTTTCTTATGCTGGTTTACCAAACCGATCCAAGCGTTCTTCCCTCTCAATGCTTGAGTCAGACCTAGTATATTTATAGGCTTAGATTTGGTGCTTTTAGAGCTTCAACAGGCGAGCTAGAGATCTTCATGTCGTATACACGTATCTATTTATTTTTCCGCTGTCTTGATTGTTGTTGTTGCAAATTGTAAGCATTTGTGAGGATTGGTTGTTATAACTATCCAAGCTGATGATTACTTATTATATACTCTGATATTGATTTATGTATATTACAGTTTCTCTTTGAAAAGATTATTGATCTATATTATATGTTATTCCACTGCGATATGAGATTCTGTTCTTTTTCTTTCTTTTCTTCTTCTTTCTCTCTCTTTCTTCTCACCCTCTCTTTTCTTTCTCATGATCATCTATAATCGGTGTGCTCAAGATCAGACACACATGGTTTGGTGTCAGATTCAGAGGGTGCCGAGTACCGGTCACCCGTTCATGTAACTTTCCCCATATTGTTTATATAGGGCAAATAATCTTTCTTTTAGATACAAATAGTAGGTATTGCTAGTATATTCTTAGGCAAAGATGTTTGATCAATACTCAGAAAGAATTTTGAGGTTTATTTTAAATTATAGCTTTATAAAATTCTTTGTACAATGTTTATTCATTTCAAAAATCATTTGAATCCAAAATATTCTTTTCTTTTCAAATACATACATACATATATATAAGGTAAAATAATTTCGTATAAAACCAAATCGATTTATATATTTTATAAACAAATACGCGCTCATATATAATACTCTCAAAACCCATTCTAGGGTGTTACTAACCCTATATCTAATGAGTTACTCATCCTAGGGCATCATTAACCCTATCATTGATGAGTCTTTTACCCCTATCAGGCTTAGATGTTCGCTCAACATAAGCTCTGATACCACGTTGTAAGGACTCATACCTTCGACTCCTAGAAATCGACACTAATACATCCTCAGTATTCACATGCCGTAAATCTAAGTGCTGGAGAAGCGGATTCTTAAGGGCAAGAAAGAAAAATAAGATAGAACAGAACCTCACATATGTTATTTCAAAAAAATCTTTACAATAGAAATTAAAATACATTTATCAGAGTTAACAATGGATAGTTATAAATTCCTGTCCTTCCACAAGTAGAATACAATATTACTCAAGTTGTGCTGGAAATAGAAAAATCTTCAAAAAATTTTCATACTCCATGCTTCGAGCTCCATCTGGATTCCTTCTAACTAAACCTGACTAGTAGGCCGCTTGGGGAATATTAGGGCACCCAAAGTTTATGGAAATGGAAAATTAACTCCAGGTTAGTCGTGGGACTGTGTGAGAACCCAACGCATTTTGAAAACAAAAAGGTATCTCATAAGACCACGCCTCACATAAACACAGAATGGATTTTTACCTTATGGTAACCAAAACATTCTACGTAAAAATCATTGGTATTATTTTTAATGACATATCTTTGAAAACATTTGCAAGTAAATTATTAATATTAGCCAAAATCATTACATTATAAAATTCCAGCATAAATCCTTGTATTACAAGGCTTCTATGTCGAAAATCTTACGGGCTCTTATTCGAGAACGGGTTTCATGCAAATAACTAGGTGAAGGCACTACCTTCCGACAGTACATCTCTAGAGGAATGTATCGAGGTCAATAGAACATCTGCACTGCTACCAACACAAGATCGACCTACGTTTCCTTAGATAGTACCGAATATGTCATCACCCCGATCGTTATCGACCTATCCAAGAGCCCTCGTTGCATACATCCACATTAATTTACATCTCCAACGTCATAGCAGGAAGAAATATATCTAGAAGGGGATGATCATACCCTAATGATTGTGGACCATATAGCCTTCCTACATCCAACCATGTTTTGGTCATTTCCGGATGTGAGGCGTGAGGTAACGACTACCTTTTCACATAGCCTATCATCTTCTTTTGAATCTACACTAACATTCTATCTATCACTTATTGACTTCCACAAACATACAATCTTCGAGCTCATACGTCTCAGAGAAGGGTGTTAAGCTAAGAGAAGTTTCCTTCTGCGCCACCAAACAGATGTATGTTTATAAAAGTCAATAATGTAAATATCAAGAATGCAATGTTAGACATCCATCCATTGTAACGATCTCGAATTTTAAATTATTTTAAATTGACGATTAGATTTGTTTTTGATTTAAAATTGTGAAATTAAATGATAAATTGATTTGAGTTTATCCAAATCCAAATAAATTATGTTTTTTTAAGAAAGATATAGTTTCTTTTATAAATTATTTTAATTTAGTATTGAGTTATTTTTAAACAATATTAATATAGAAATATTTGAGTTCAATCTTATGAAATGTATTTTAGAAGTTGTATAAATATAACAAAATTTATGAAATAAATATTTAAGTTAAAATAAAAGAAAATATACAAAGTAAAAATATAAACACCTTTTATTCAAATGTGTAGGCAAGACAAAATATAAACATGCAAGTATAAAATAAAAAAAGTAAACAAAACATCTTCAAAGACATGAATAAGTAAAAGCAAACCTGCATATACAAACAAATATAAAAGTAAGTATGCAAGCTGGAATAAACAAAGTAAGAAAAAATGTGTGTAACATAACAAAGGAAGTAAGCTAGGATGTAAACAAAAGATAGTAAAACAAAGTATAAGCTAATGAAATAAGACAATGGAAATTAATAAGTACAAAGATAAAACAAAGAAAAGGTATGCAGCCGAAAATAATATCATTAAGCCTCCAAAATAAAATAAATATATATTATAAAGTAATAAGAGCAAAGCAAAAGGGAATATGCTTATAAAATAATATGCAGGAAAGCATGGGAACAAGGTACATATGCATTTAATGTTACATCTTTATCCCATAACTAAAACACATCAGCCATGCCTGTACAAGATAAATACATCACCTTGTACAAAACATATTATAACCTGTACCACTCATTTCTTCATATACATCAATCCCCTTATTCTATTTTTGTTCATCAAAGCTTGCATTCCAGTTTCGAAAATCATAGGCTGAAAGAAAAAAAAAGATCATTTCAGCAATTTAAAATCTACAACCTAGAGGCAGATCAAGTTCAAGGTGTAGTTCCAGGCTTTACTTTTCTGTGCAAAGTCAAGTGAGTAAATTTCAGATCAAAAAATTTAAATAAAAGCAAAATAATTCAACTGTTAACTCCCATTTTGAAGCGACCTAAAATGTAATGCGACCTAGCGACCTATCATTACTTTGCGACCTAGTTACCTAACACTTCGCGACCTAACGACCTAAAAACTCCGCGACCTATAACTCAGCAGCCCAACGACCTAAGAGTACCTGACGACCTAATAGTCTCAACGACCTAACGGCATAATAGTCTCAACGACCTAACTCCACAAAGCAGCTCTGCGACCTAAAGACTTAAGCATTGTCACGACCTACGACCTATGGGTAGCAGCGACCTAACTTGCCAAGAAGACTCAGCGACCTACCGAGATAAGAAGACTTAGATACCTAACGAGTGAACGACTTAGCATAGGTCGCTACATTGGATGCCTCAGCACTACAAGATCAGCCACTCTCATAGGTCGTCTACGACCTATAACTTGCTCCAGACTAGAGTGCAACCTTGTCCTACTAAAATTCTAACACTGCTCGCGACCTACGACCTATAATAGGTCGCTCGCGACCTAAGCAAGCGAAGACAAGTTTAAAATGCAACAGATATGGAAGGTTCCTTAGGTCGTCAGCGACCTATAACCTACGACCTAACTTAGGTCGTCCACGACCTAGGACTTGGAAGATAAATCATGTCCAGAATCACGCCTATAAATACACGACCACCTCCAACATTCATGGGGCTTTTGGATCATTTTCTTCAAGGCATTAAGACTCTACTATCTTCAAGACAATCTACATTTCAACACTTCAAGCATACGCAAGACGCTTAGATCCACTTCACACAAAGATTCGACACATTCAACCATGAATTTGAAGAACTTTGTTGCATCGAAGTTTTCTCTAGCTACTTGTCTTTTGAACGGAATTGAATTGTAATTGGAAGAGATTGTAGTAAGTTGTAATCCACTCAGCAATAAAAGGATTGAAGTGGATGTAGGCTTGATCATAAGCCGAACCACTATAAACTCTGTGTTCATTTGCTGCATTTTCTGTTACTTATTGCTATTTCTTGATTCCCGCATTCACGGGTGGTGCTTTCACACTGTTTCTACACACACCGAGGTGTTAGCGTCAGAATTTCACGTTAACATTTTTGGTGCTTTCACTGAGAAGGTCGAACTCAGGGTATTTACATCATTGCTTCACCAAACTTTGAGGAAAGAATCTCCGTTAAGACCAGAAGTCTAACAGAAATTATGGCTCCCGGAATGAAACGTAGATCTGCCAGATCTGATGATGTTCAAGAGAACACCGCCACTTCTCCTCCTCTGAGTCAGACAACTCCAACTGTGGGAGTTACGCGAGCGGAATTGGACGCTGTGGTTTTGGGATTGAATCAACAGTTAAATGCTCAGAATGCACAATTGGAGGCTCAGAATGCTCAGAATACATTGATATTGCATAAGCTAAATGGTTTGCTCGAGGCTAATCGTCAGCCAACGAATAAAGAAGGAAACTCTACTGATAGATCTCAGGATGTTAGAGGGAATACTTCTCAAAGGGTGGTAAGCCCCGTTGAAAGGCCACTTCCTCAGGATGGAGGATCGGGACCTCAACCGACCCTTCGTGAATGACTGTCAAGGCAGAACTCTGAAAGAATGGCTGACATTTTCCCCGCAGGGCCTGTGGATGATGAAGAGTATTTTTCAGGGATGGTCCATCAAATCATGAAAGAAAGTATGCGAAAGGACAAGGATGAGAAAGAGTGGGGCTTTGCTCCAAGCAAAACTCCATTCACCGAGAGGATTCTGAAAGCTGAATTCCCGAGAAAATTTGTTCCGCCCACTATTCCAGCTTACAAAGGAACAAGTGATCCTAACGAATTTCTGTATAAGTATGACTGGCATATGACTGGCTCCATGGCATCCGATGAGATTAAGTGCCGGTACTTCCCGGTGTATTTGGAAGGAGTAGCTTTATTATGGTTTACCAAGCTGGCAGTTAGATCCATTGATCAGTTCTCGGACTTAACTAAGAAGTTCAAGGAGAAGTTACGGTCGTACGCCTCTAAAGCAAAGGATATAATGTCATTGTCAAGTCTGGAGCAAAACCCAGGAGAATCCATCAAATCGTTTTTGAATCGATTCAACATAGCTTTGGCCGAGGTTGATAATGCTGAGCCACGCATGGTCTTAACATACTTGATGAGGGCAATTGATAAATCGAGCAAGTTTGGAGAATGGTTGAAAATGAAAGAACCAAATTCACTCGATAAATTCTATAAAAAAGCCGATGAGTTCATGCGCTTGGAAAGCCTTCAAGCATCGGCTAAGGTGGCGTCAGCAGAAACTAAGAATGATAGTAACGCTCCAGACAAAAAGGAATCCAATGCTCAGAAAAGGGGGAATGACGGCGGAAAGAAACAAGGGGATGCAAAGAAGGGTCGAGCTTTTAACTTCACACCCTTGTCTGATACCCCTGAAAATATCTTCTTTGCAACCAGAGATAATATCGGTTATCCTACGCCACCTAAGATGAGGGTTGGAAGTAAAATGGAGAAAAGTGGAAGATTCTGTCAGTTTCACAATCAGCATGGTCATGACACTAACGAATGCCGACACTTGAAGGAAGTAATTGAGCAACTGTTGAAAGAGAACAAGCTCCAACAATATGTTAAAAGGGGTAGGGACACAACAACCTCATCAGTCCAAAGGCAACAAGTCCCCGCTCACCATCCAAGCTCGAGTGAGTAGGCCGTAGAGCATGAGTCAGACAGGCCTGTCATTAATGTGATAACGGGAGGTCCTTTCCCAGCAGGCAGGAGCTGGGGTGAGATGGAAAGGTATGCTCGTGCACTGAAGCATGCACCCACAGAGGAAAGTGTTTTTGTGTTAGAGGATGCTGCACCATTGAAACAACAGAAAAATTTCCCTGATGACATCATATTTAGCGCCAGGGACTCTATGGGTATTGAAGCCCCTACGATAGATCCTCTGGTCATTTCTGCCGGTATTGGCCCGGCCACTGTGAGAAGAATTCTGGTCGATTGCGGGGCTTCGTGTAATATTATCTTCAAGAAAACTTTTGACCAGATGAAGATACCAATGGCTGACGTTCAGGCTTCGTCATTGAAAATTGCTGGCTTCGCTGGGGAGCCAAAGCAGCCGATTGGGACTATAGACTTGATTGTAGGGCTCGGAAAGGGGCCGAGAAAGGTAGCTCGAAAGCAGACCTTTATAATTGTTGAAGAATTTTCTGCTTATAATGCTTTCTTGGGCCGACCGACCCTGGCTGCATTCAAAGCTGTTCTCGCCCCATGGTGTCTAACTATAAAATTTCCCACTGATAACGGAATTGGGATAATTAAAGGGGATCAGAACGTGGGACGGGAGTGCTATCTTGTAGAGCTACGTGAAACAAAGAAGAGAGAAATGGGAAAAGATGCGGTGTCTTCAGTCCGCATCAAAGAACGAACCTTGTAGCAACTACAGGTTGGTCCCTGCACTGGCGAACATAGCGGTGCCCGGAGAGAGATGGATCCAAGAAAAGCTAGTGCAGGGGAGAATAGAGTAGTGCCGATAGAGGTGACAGTGCCGGTACTTGTTGACTTAAAGGACCCAAACAAGGTGCTGAATGTGGGTTCACAACTCAACACTACAGCTCAGAATATTCTAATCTCGTTCTTGAAGGCAAATTTAGATGTATTCGCATGGACTCATGCTGACATGTGCGGAATATCACCAGAGATTGCAATACACGCTTTCAACATTGATCCAAAGTTCACGCCAGTAAAACATAAAAGAAGAACTCAGGGTCTAGAGAGGTCAGCAGCGCTGAAAGAAGAAGTCGACCGACTCATGGAGAATGGTTTCATCAGAGAATCTGTTTACCCGGATTGGGTCTCAAATCCTGTCTTGGTTAAAAAGGCTAATGGGAAGTAGAGAGTATGCATTGACTTCTCAGATCTGAATAATGCTTGCCCCAAAGACTGTTTCCCGCTGCCTAGAATTGATCAGTTGGTGGACGGAACGGCGGGACATGAATTGTTGTCTTTTATGGATGCTTACTCCGGGTACAATCAGATCATGATGCATAAGCCAGATCAGGAGGATACGAGCTTCATAACAGATGTTGGTCTTTACTGCTACAAAGTTATGCCCTTCAGACTCAAAAATGCGGGGGCAACTTACCAAAGGCTTGTTAACACCATGTTTAAACCGCAAATCGAAAAGACAATGGAAGGCTATGTCGATGATATGTTGGCAAAGTCAAAGAAAGCAGTGGACCACATGGATTACTTGGCGGAAATGTTCGCGGTCCTCCGGAGATACGGAATGAAGCTTAACCCGTTGAAATGTTCATTCGGAGTAGAGTCCGGAAGGTTTTTGGGATTTATTGTGAGCGCTAGGGGCATTGAGACCAATCCTGCTCAAATCACTGCCTTGAAGGAGGTCAAAGCTCCTAGAACAAAGAAGGAACTGCAGAGTCTTAACGGAAAAGTTGCTGCTTTGAGCCGATTCATTTCTAAAGCTACTGATAAATGCATTCCATTCTTTGACGCTCTAAAGAAAGGAAGAAAAAACTTTTATTGGACTCCCGAGTGCCAGAACGCATTTGATGAGCTGGTTCGTCATATGGAAGTGCCTCCAATACTCTCAAAGCCCGACAATGGTGAAGATCTCTACATATATCTGGCAATATCATCTCACGCTCTGAGTGCAGCATTGGTTCGAGAAGATACAAGAATCCAGCGACCAGTCTATTACATTAGTAAAAGATTCACTGGGGCAGAGATGAATTACTCGAAGCAGGAGAAACTCGCCTATTGCCTATTGATTGCATCACGGAAATTGAGGCCGTATTTTCAAGCTCATCCCATCAAAGTCCTCACTGATCAACCTCTGAAACGAGTCCTATTTCGCCCTGAGACTTCGGGCCATCTTTTAAAGTGGAATATTGAACTCAGTCAATATGACATCACTTACCATCCCCGAAGAGCTATCAACGGACAAGCTTTAGCAGACTTCATTGCAGAATGCACAGATAAAGGTGATAGTGAGGAAGAGGAAACTAATGACGTCCCTGTGAGATGGAAATTATACATTGATGGCGCAAGGAATGGCTACTGTTCTGGGGCAGGGGTTGTCCTTGAAACCCCTGAAGGACGATCATTGTGTTATGTACTGAGGCTGGAATTTCCTTCGACGAATAATGAGGCAGAATATGAAGCTCTCATTGCAGGTTTGAGAATCGCTAAAGAGCTAAATATCAGAATATTACAGATCTTCAGTGACTCTCAGCTTATCGTATGCCAAGTCAAGAAGGAATTCCAAGCTAAAGGAGGAAATCTACCCGCTTATTTGTCGAAGGCCTGGGAGCTTCTTGAGAATTTCGATCATTATTCAATAAGCCATATTCCCCGGGAAGTAAATATGAAGGCAGATTCCCTCGCAAAGTATTCAAGTTCTGGTGAAGCTCAACTATTGGGATTAGTCCCCGTAGAAGTCCTGTCAGCACTAAGTACAGACGAGATGGATGTTGACTGGATTATGAATGTATCTCAGGAACAAGAATCATGGATGACTCCAATACTGGACTATCTACTCAAAGGTTCTTTGCCAGCAAATTCGAGAGAAAGACAGAAGCTTCTATGGAAGGCCTCCAGATATATAGTCCAAGACGGCCGATTGTACAGGCGGGGTTTTTCAATGCCATTACTCCGATGTGCAACTAAAGATGAAGCCAAGAAAATTCTAGCTGAAGTACACAGAGGGGAATGTGGAGATCACACGGGTGGTCAGACATTAGCAAAGAAAATTCTCCGTTATGGATATTTTTGGCCGGAAATTAATTAAGATGCTGCTGCATATTCTCGGAAATGTGACAAGTGCCAGAGATTCTCCAAAATTCCTAGAGCACCTTCCACTGAGCTAACACAGATGGTCAGTCCGTGGCCATTTGCCATTTGGGGAATGGATCTCATTGGGCCATTACCGACTGCCAAATCAGTGATTAGATATGCTATTGTTGCAGTTGATTATTTTACTAAATGGGCTGAAGCTGAACCTTTGGCTACTACTACCTCTAAGAAAATGATAAATTTTGTGACTAAAAATATCATTTGCAGGTATGGTGTGCCACAGAAAATAATCATAGACAATGGTACTCAATTTGAAAGCAAGGAATTCCAGGACTTCTGCAAACGATTCAAAATCCAGAAGAGTTTTTCAGCAGTGGCTCATCCGCAGGCGAACTGACAAGTGGAAGCAGTAAACAAAATCATCAAGTCAACCATCAAAAAGCAATTGGAAAAAGCAAAAGGTGGTTGGGTCGATAAGCTACCACTGGCACAATGGGCATACAGAACTACTCATAAAACTGCAACTGGGCACACTCCATTCTCATTGGCATATGGATCAGAAGCGATGATTCCAGTAGAGATGAAAGTCCCTTCACATAGAAGAATTCACTTCGATCAAGCTGAAAATGAAAAACTTCAACTTGATGCACTTGACCTCCTTGATGAAAAAAGAGAAGAGGTTAAGCTCAGAGTTGCGTCTCATCAGCAAAAAATAGCCAGGCATTTCAACTCCAAAGTCCGCCATCGCAGCTTTGAAATTGGGGATTTAGTCTTGAAAAGAATTATGACAGCAACAGCAGTGTTCGGGCCAAACTGGGAAGGGCCATATGTCATAGGCAGCAAACTTCTTGATGGCACATTCAAACTCATAACTGTTGAAGGAGATTCAATCCAAAGAGCCTGGAACAGCAATCACTTGCGTCCATATTTTACTTAAAAGCTTTACTGAAATGTTGTAAAAGAATTATGAATGTATGATTCTTGTATTGAAAGCTCATGTAAAACCACTGCGAGTGAATAATGAGAACTATAAAGTGGATGTAGGCCCGACTTTTGGCCGAAGCACTATAAATCTTGTGTTCTTTACTGTTACAAGTCGCTTATTTTATTTCGATAGGTAAAGTACTTCGAATATATTGCTGAAATATCGATTTAAATTCGCAGGCAATCTTTTAAAAAAAACAGAAAGCAGACTTACCCATCGCAGTACCGAGCAATTGCAATCCTTGGCATCACTCAAAAGCAAGCAAGCTTTAAGCAGCAAAAGGCTCTAGGGCCGAAGTCCTATATAGGAAGTACTTTAAGCAAACAATGGTTCCGCTGGAGTACATTCCTTTGAGAAGTACTCTAAGCAAACCATAGTTCCGCTGGAATAAAGCAATATAGACAACCAACAACCCAATAATAAAATGACGCATGCTTAAAGATGGTACCAAGAGATTACCAATACGGACAACCAACAAGAAGAAATGGACAAGCTGACCAGCACCAACAAAAGACCTCTTCGGAGGCCCACGTTTCACCAAGATTGAAATAAAACTTCCAAGTGTTGAAACGTGGAAAAGCCCTCTTCGGAGGCACAACTCTTCGGAGGACAAAGACCCCTGACGTCTCAAGCCGCAAAATGAGAGTTTTCTTCCTCTATGGGTGAGACAATCGGAGGCACCTTCCTTATGGGAAGGCGAGGCGCTTGTTTACTAGCTGAGACAGTTTGTGCAATGAACGTCCAAGTAACTTGTGTTCGCCCTGGGAGTCCATAAGACGACCAGAGGCACCTTCTTCCCTGCGGGGAGGCAAGGCACTTGTTCACTAGTTGAGACAGTTTGCACAACGAACGTCCAAGTAACTTGTGACCGCCCCGTAAATCCATCCAACCATGAGAAAGTAACTCCCAGGCAGTAGCCCCACTCAGAGACACACGTTTCACCGAGATTGAAATAAAACTTCCAAGTGTTGAAGCGTGAAAAAGCCCTCTTCGGAGGCCCATTTCACCAGGAGCTGAAGTGTAAGAGTCGCTCTTCGGAGGTCCACTTCACCAGGAGCTGAAATGATAAAAAGACCTCTTAGGAGGCACATGTTTCACCGAGATTGAAATGAAACTTCCAAGTGCTGGAACGTGGAAAGCCCTCTTCGGAGGCCCATTTCACCAGAAGTTGAAGTGTAAGAGTCGCTCTTCGGAGGTCCACTTCACCAGGAGCTGAAATGATAAAAAGACCTCTTCGGAAGCCCACGTTTCACCGAGATCGAAATAGAACTTCCAAGTGTTGAAACGTGAAAAGGCTCTCTTCAGAGGCACAACTCTTTGGAGGTACACGTTTCACCAAGATTGAAATAAAACTTCCAAGTGTTGAAACGTGAAAAATCCCTCCTTAGAGGTACAACTTTCTAAAGAAGCATTTCATCAGAAATGCGAAACTAAAAAAAAAGAAGAAGAAGAAGAAGAAGAAGAAAGTCCTCTTTAAAAGGTACACTCTAGCTCTTGAAGGAAGATCTTTAAAGCTACAAAGACTAGAGTGTTCTTCGAAGGCATGCTCTACTACATAGGATAATTCACTTTGTAAAATATATATATATATATATATATATATATGCAAAGAAAAAGTGATATTTTCGAAGGGTAGGGCGTGAGAACTCATACGAAACGAGGAGAACTCTATTTCAAGTAGAATAGTATTCCTTCGAGAACGGAATAAGTATTCTCCAAAAAGAGAAAAGAGTACAAGTCCCCTCGAAATTGAAAGTATTGCAACGAGCTTATGGCATGGGGGCAACATGGTATAGCTACATTGGCAAAAGTAATGCTCAAACAACATACCATAAGCCCACTGCAATATTATATAAAGAAACTTGTACAAAAATAAAAAATAAATGCATTCTCAAATACAAACAAGAAGTTTGTACAAATAAAGGATCATTTTATTCAATTCTATTACAATTTCTTACAGATACAAGTTTCAAAATAAAGAAAGCGGGGACCGGTACCCGCACTATCCCCGACCAGAAAACTGGAGTCTTCATTTCTTCTTGCCACCTTTGGACCCTTCACCCGGCCGGATGGTTAGCTTTTCGGGTCGATCTTTAGGCATGAGGGAAGAAGGAGAGGGAGGTACGACTGGTTCAACTTCCGGTTCCTCTTCAGTAGCAATGATGCTCTTCCTCCTTTTCTTTGATATTCCGCGCTTCTTTTTCCTCTTTGAAGAAGATTCACTTCCTGGAGTAACAAGTTTAGACAAAGTTATGTCATCAGAAGGAGTCCGCTCCGGAGATATCTCACCTCCCTCAAGTCCTTCGTCCTTTTGCTCTTGCGAAGCAGCTGGGTCATCCAAGCCCCGAAGGGCACCTATTATTTCTTCCTGTGATCCCAGATGAGGAGTAGGAGTGATTGGGGGAGGCAGAGGAACAGTAACTGGAGGTGGAGAAGTTTGAATGACCCTCGGCGCTTTCTCTACAAAGGAAAAGTTAAGAGTGTCAGTATTTCCCGCAAAAAGAGGAGACAATGGCTCATCGAGATTCAAGAAATAATCAAGAAGCCTGTCAAATCTGAAAGAAACTAGCAAGTTGTCCCCCTGAGCATTATTAGGGTTACCTGGAGAAGTTGGTGGCATCACATCAACTTCGTAGTCTAGAGCTTCAACACTCTCTTGTGGCTCATCTACGGCTTGTGTAATTATGGCTCCGGTATCAGCTTTAGTAGGAATCGATGTATGAGAGCTAGAACCAGCAATGTCAACATCGACTGAAGTTGAAGGAGGGACAGGGGCAGTCAAAGTTGTTTCTTTCTCTTGATGCTCTTCCCCCATCATTTCAACTCGCGATCTAGCAAGTTGCTCCTTCCCTCTAGCAAGAGCTGTGCGAGCTTCGAAGTCTAAATGGTGCGCCTCTAGCTCCTCTTCAGTGTATCCGGTGCCTTTAAACATATCAAGCGCGGCTTCCCATACTTCAGCTAGGGTAACCTCATATTTGGGACCCAGAAATGCAAGACTGCCACGACCTAACACACTTTGCAAACAGAATTCAAATAATGTCGAGCCGATGTCAGCTTTGGTAGCTTCATGAGCTTCTTCAGCTGCAATTCTACCAGCAATAGCCTCATCTCGCTCTCTTTCAACTTTAGATAGTTGAGCTTTCAATTTTTCAATTTCCGCAACTTGAAAGCTAGTTTGCCCTTGTAACTGAGTAATATCAGTACGGTAGCCCTCTACAATTTGCTCCAGCCCATCAGCCTTGGCCTCGGCATCCCTTTGCGCAGCATGAGCATCCCGCACCTGCTGCTGGAGCACAGTCTCCCTTTGAGAATAAGAAGCGGAGGAAGTGGCAAGCTCCTCTTTGAGTTTCCCAACTTCCGCTTCAAGTTTTTCATTATAATCAGCAATGCTCCTCATTTCTGCATCATGCTGCTTAAGGGTCTTTTGCGATTCGGTTTTGTCATTCTCCATGGTCAACATAGCTTCGAGATTGGCCCGATTCACCCTTTGGAGCTCATCAACAAGTTTTTGCCAATTTGACATCCTCTCAATGTCAGTTTTAACGGCATCAAGGTTCCGTAACATGGCATTTTTATCTATGGGAACCAGGTCAAGGTCAAAGCGAACTCCTTTTAAGCACCAATTTGGAAATCGACTTTGGAGAGTGGCTGGACCTGGTCCAACTTGGTAAGAAGGCCTGTTAATGATTGCCTGGATATCAGTACGGGAAGGGGCAGGAGACTGAGAAGGAATAGGAGCGGTAATCTTTTCAGAAGTTGCAGGCATTGGTTGCTCACTGACTTTAGCCCGTTTACTTGGGTCATCAGTTATGTAACTCTTCCCTCTGTCATCGTGAGATTTGCGTTTGTGGGAGTCACCCTCTTTGTGGGAAGAATCATATCGGTCATCCGGTCTTCCATAACGTTTTTCATGGGCACGTCTCTCCCGATCCTTCCGAGCGGCCCTCTCTTCATCAGTCTCTCTGTGAACAGGAAGATAATGCTTATAGTCATACTGGCCGTGTCTCCCATATCGCTGGAAGTCATTATAATACGAGCCACCTCGCTTCATTGAAGAACCTGAAATTGGAAAAAACACAACTTTAGAATTCTTCAAAGTACAAAGAGTCAGAAGCATAAAAGTGCCGAAAGATTCTAAGTGTGTGATGTGCAAGCTACGCGCGGCAAACTACGAACCACTCTTTAATTGTGGGGTAGTTATGGGTGTAGTAATTAGCGTCAACTCTTGGATCGACGGAGTCTGTTGTAGAATAGAAGTAGCCTCGACCACTGAAGAAGAAACCCCGGTAGTGATAGGATCATCTTTAAAGATCTCTTGTGAGGTGGCAAAGAGGTCACTCAATCCTTCGAAAGTGTCGTCCCTGCTCTGCTTGACAGGGCTGGCTTTCTCAGCTTCTTCGCCAGATTTCTGTGAATGTTGGGGAGATACATGAGGCACTTCTTCCTCAATAACCGGGGCAAGTTCGTCAGATGGCCCCGCAACATCAACAGAAGTGGAGAATTTCACTAGTGAAGCCTCGGGAGCAGGACCTTTTAGTATGGATGTGTCGGTAGAAACTGCGGCGTCCAATGCTCTAGCCGGGGAGTCCGGGATTTCATGAGGATGTGTAGAGCGAGAGGTATGCAAAAGCCCGTATTGATGCAAAAATTCGTCTTTCAACAAAAATTGAATGCCTCTCTCCTCAACGGCACAGCCTTAAGCCTCTCGAAAGTTGGTATATGATCGGAATCCCTAGAAGGAGGAGGAAGCGCTGAAAAGTAAAAGGCGAAGTTAACATTTGACAACTCAGGCTATGAAAAGCTCAGAGAAAAACATCAGGAACAAAGATAAATGCTCTTACTTCCTACTCTCCAGGTAGCATAGAATCCCGGAGGACAACGAACGAAGAAAAATTGGCTTAGGAAACCGTGAGCACTTTTGGGAAGGCTAATTATTAATTTACGGTTCCTAGCGCTTCTCACAAGAATGATGGAAGGGTGATCTTTATTTTTGGCAAATGTGCACAAATAGCAAACTTCATCAAAACTCGGAAGGCGATCCAGCGTCCTTCCGAATAGCACACATAACCCCATCAAAATAGCATAGCCATTGGGGTGCAGCTGGAAGGGGGAGATAGCTAGTCGGAGAAGAAGCTGTTGGAGAAAGTCGTTAAAAGGAGGGATATCTCCATTCATACACATTTGACGATTAACTGCTACAAAACCAGAAGGTGGTATGTCGGCAGTGTCGCTTCTCTCAGGAAGAATGGCATCTGCTTCAGCAATGCCGAACAGAGTGCATAGTTGGCGGAAAACTTTATATGTCAGCGTGGTTGAAATTCTCTCTGGAGGATTAACCAATGGAGTAGCGATTGGGAAAGTCTCTTCAGCCGATTCTGTTTCTTCTTGTTGAGAAGTCATTCTATACAAGGAACTGGACGTTCAAATAAGAAGGTGCATGTTTCCTAAAAAGTATAAAGTGTTGTGCAGAACTAACAAAAACAAAAAGCAAACATAACTGAAATTAAACTAGTTGACAATTAGTTGACTATGTGGTTTCAGAACTTGTTAATACAAAACTCAAGTGTAGTGTTAATGCAAACGAATCGGCTTTAACTGGATATTTTAGTTTTGCTTTAATACTTCACTTGAATTCTTTAGTTCGCAGCATTTCGTTCACACAGTTCATTTAAGTTGATTATTCTTTGTCGACTAATCTGTCATTCGATGTGGGCAGTCAATGGCAGTATATTCGTCCCATTTTTCTGCAAATATTGTGTTTAACAGGTTATTAGCATTAGAGATAATCTGCAAAGAAGTACAAAAAAATTCAAGTCCAAATAGTTCAAAGTTCAAAAAGTTCAATCAAAGTTGTCTCAGGATTTCACAAGTCCTAGGTCGTCCAGCGACCTAGCATAGGTCGGAGCCTTCTTAGGTCGCGCTGTGCAAAGTAAAGGATAAGGCATTACAAACTCGTCCTAGTGTTAGCTCAGCCGCGACCTAAAGCCTATGTCGCAAGGAAGTTAGGTCGTGCAGTTCTTAGCTCGAGTAACTCTTAGCTCATGCAAAGTCTTAGGTCGCACGAATATTAGGTCGTTCAGCGACCTAGTGTAGGTCGAAACTATTCCTTAGGTTGCAAGGGTCGTTAGATCGCGAATTATCTTAAGTTGCTCAAATTCACTAGGTCACTAACTTCCTCTCCACGTAATGCTTCACCAGACCTGATAACCTGCTATCAACTACACAGAAATCCATCATCCTCTTCGTGAAGTTCATCATCTCCACACATCACCGAATCACTTGAAAAGCGATTCAAAGCATCTCCAATCCATCGTACATTCAATACATTTTCGTGCCTACTCAAACGGCGATCGAAAATCGATTGCAACGATTCAAAATATAGCACGATGCAAGGAATTGGGTTAAGGTCGGAAAATGGGGATTCGTAATTCAACAGTGATTATGGTGGGATAGAGATCGAATTCACTTACGTAATATGTTGGAAAAGGTGAATCAGTGATTAGCTGGGTTGAATTCGCCTTTGGAAGTTCGAAAATTCGTCAATGAAAGTTGGAAATCGGAACAGTAAGGTAGAGAGGAAGAAACGACCAAACAGTTTATATGGGGCAAAAAGGAGAATTCAAATAGGCACGCGAGTTAGCATATGTTTTAGGTCGCTCACGACCTAGCAGAGTTAGATCGAAGCACACGACCTATGACATAGGCCGGTACTTCGAGGGGCAAGTGTTAACTCCCATTTTGAAGCGACCTAAAATGTAATGCGACCTAGCGACCTATCATTACTTTGCGACCTAGTTACCTAACACTTCGCGACCTAACGACCTAAAAACTCCACGACCTATAACTCAGCAGCCCAACGACCTAAGAGTACCTGACGACCTAATAGTCTCAACGACCTAACGACATAATAGTCTCAACGACCTAACTCCACAAAGCAGCTCTGCGACCTAAAGACTTAAGCATTGTCATGACCTACGACCTATGGGTAGCAGCGACCTAACTTGCCAAGAAGACTCAGCGACCTACAGAGATAAGAAGACTTAGCGACCTAACGAGTGAACGACTTAGCTTAGGTCGCTACATTGGATGCCTCAGCACTACAAGATCAGCCACTCTCATAGGTCGTCTACGACCTATAACTTGCTCCAGACTAGAGTGCAACCTTGTCCTACTAAAATTCTAACACTGCTCGCGACCTACGACGTATAATAGGTTGCTCGCGACCTAAGCAGGCGAAGACAAGTTTAAAATGCAACAGATATGGAAGGTTCCTTAGGTCGTCAGCGACCTATAACCTACGACCTAACTTAGGTCATCCACGACCTAGGACTTGGAAGATAAATCATGTCCAGAATCACGCCTATAAATACACGACCACCTCCAACATTCAGGGGGCTTTTGGATCATTTTCTTCAAGGCATTAAGACTCTACTATCTTCAAGACAATCTACATTTCAACACTTCAAGCATACGCAAGACGCTTAGATCCACTTCACACAAAGATTCGACACATTCAACCATGAATTTGAAGAACTTTGTTGCATCGAAGTTTTCTCTAGCTACTTGTCTTTTGAACGGAATTGAATTGTAATTGGAAGAGATTGTAATAAGTTGTAATCCACTCAGCAATAAAAGGATTGAAGTGGACGTAGGCTTGATCATAAGCCGAACCACTATAAACTCTGTGTTCATTTACTGCATTTTCTGCTACTTACTGCTATTTCTTGATTCCCACATTCACGGGTGGTGCTTTCACACTGTTTCTACACACACCGAGGTGTTAGCGTCAGAATTTCACGTTAACATCAACAAAACAGAGAAAGAAAAAGAGAGATTAAAGGAAGAAGGGGAAAATAACAGCAGTTTCAAATCTAAAAATCTGCTCCTCTGCCTTCATACTTCCAGGTGAGTAAACATTCCTTTTGAGATTTAAACCTAAATGGTTTGTTCATGAAATATTTTGTTTGTTACATATTGTTTGTGATGTTGTTGCTGCTTTACTGTAAATTCTGCTAAGTATCATTCTTCAATACTATCAAGTTCTGAGCAAAGAATTGCTAAGAAGATTAAAAATTATTCATATAAAAATTTAAAACGTAGAAATTTAACTAATTAAGTTTGTATAAACCAAAGTAACGACCTGGAAAATTGTTTTGAAGTTGACAGAACAACAAAGTTACTGTGTGATCAATATGACAGCAAGAAGGGAAAATTTTTGTTAAATTTGAATACTCTAAATTGTGAGTTTGATTTTATATTTGGAATATACACCCAAAGATGAGATTTTTAAAACAAGGATAATGATTTTTAATTTAGAAATGTAAAAGCGATTTACTGATGAACAAAAATCATATTTTTACAAATTTCTGTGGTTTTAATGAATTTCAGATGTTGAAACTTATGGTAAAGCTAGCTTAATGATCCACGAACATGGGAAAAATAATAGAAATTTTTTCTAATGAATGAATTTTTGGGTTGAATCGAAAATAGGGTTTAGCATAGGGTTTTGAGTTGTGTTCGAAATTGCATGACTGGAAATTCTGTAGTGGACCGAGTGCAGTGGGATTTTTGGAGATGGTAGTGTGGACGTAGACGAAGGTCTGGAAGGAGGTGCGGCGCGTTCTGGTGGTCGGAGTTCAAAGCAAGGCGCGATGACAGGTTTAAGGAGGTGTTGGGTTGCGTTTCCAGGTTTTGTGTGTTTTTTTAGCTCGTTTCGAATTTGAGGCCGATGGTGATGGTGTGAAGGTTGAAGGGTGTTGCCGCGATGATGTTTGATGCGTTGGAGTTTGTGGCGAAGACCGGTGGTGATGATCGGCGGTGTACACGTGCACGTGCATGTTTGGGATTGGGTTTGGCTGTGGGTTGCGTCTTTGGGGAAGGAGAGGGAGGCTCGGGCTGTTGCATGATTAAATCGAAGTCATTCTCGAGTAAAACAGGGGAGGTCTTGGGTGAAGCTTCAAACTTCATTTTTTTAATTTTTTTTTTATGAAAGTGACGTGGGAAAAGGAGGGGAAGAACTCGAGTCTTGCTCGAGTGAGTGCAGCGTGTTTCCTCGGGTCTGATATTTTAGCCTAAAATATTTAACTATTTGATTTACAAAGTAAATCTTTGATTTAACTTTTATCCAGAATGTTTTTCAAACGTAAGATAGTTAATTTAAATCAGACCTAAATTAAGAATGTAATAAATTTTATAATTATGATTAAATAAGTAGTTAAGGTATAAAATTTGTAATCAAAGATTTATTATAATAATCGTGTGTTTAACCAATTTGAACTCAAGAATTTAATTAACTTTTTAAAGTGAATAAATAAATATGAGTGAATTAGTTAAGTAATTAATTAATTATTAAATGATTCAAAAATTGGAAATTAAGAATAAGTATATCATAATTATAATTAGAGCATGAACTAATTAATGTTTTAAGTAAATACATAGATTCGTAATTAACTACATAAGTTAATTAATGGATTATTAATAGCTAATTAATTTAGAGAATTTATTATAAATTAATAAACGATTAACTAAGTAATTAATAATTAATAATGGAAAATCAAGGGTTATTAATTAATAATTGAGTGTCATTAATTAATAATTAAAGTTATTAATTAATGATTAAGAGAAGAAATTAAGACTTAATAATTGATTTCAAAATAATTTGTTAATTTAATAATTTGAAAAGGGATAAGAATTAATTTGTAATTAATTATCAGGATTGGGTAATAAATTCATAAGTAATTAAGTTGCTTGGAAATAAAGTGAATCAATTAGGATTAAGCAGTTAATTAATCTTACTTATAAATGTTTATTGAACGTTTGACTTTACTTATGAATGATTGTATTGTGTAAGATGCATTGAATTGATTGTCCTATTTGATCTGTGCCATTTTGTTCTATGGATTGAGCTGTGTGTAATTTATTCATTTACTTATGATACATCTGTATATTATCAATAAATCTGTGAATGAGTGATAAACGTTATAGTTTATATCGCTTATCAACTGTATTTCTGTATTTGATCTATGATGGTTGAATGATGTTGCACTATTGTGTTAAACCCCTGGACCACACCATACACACACAATTATGGATTTCACGAGGAAATCGGTTAAGTCACAAATGTTTGAATTTGAATTTGAATTTTTGAATTCAAATGTTTTGAAAATGGATTGGGTTTAAAGTGAAAAGCAATTGAAATGGAATTTCAAAGATGAAATTATTTTGAATAACTTGATTAAGATTTGGAATTTAAATATTTTGATTTCAATTTGAATTCAATACTTAAAATTGAATTCTCTGATTTGAAACTAGGGATTAACGATATTATACTAGTTATATATGAGTCAAACCATTTTCAAAGTATTGTTCTTTTGTGAATTTGAATTAACCCAAAGATTGTAACTTGTATAAATAAAATAGGGTTTTTTTTTTCCGAAATAACACTATTGTTTCTAAATGATAAAAAGCTTTCATAGGAGAAATAAATTTCAAATTATATTAAAGGAATTTCAAGTTTAAACAGAAATGGTCTTCCAAGTTATAGATGAATGTCTGCAAACGAATTTTGAAAGAGAATATGTGGGAATGAACTTTGAAAGATATAAGTTAAATCTTGATTTAAAGATTTACTAAATTAAATCCAATTGAAATGGAATTGTTTTGAAATCCGGGAATGAATCTTTTTGAAACTAGGTGAATTTTTTCTTTTGTTTTAAAAGATTTGAAATGGTAATTGATTTAAACCATTTGAAAGAAAGTTTGAATTTTTAAGTTGTGACTTAATTGAAATCCCATATCCATATGTTTTAAGTATCGCGCCCACTATTCGGTTTAGTCGGGAAAGGACCTTTGTGTCGTATAACCCATTTCGAATATGTAATACATCGTTATGGATAGCATTTGAAGACCGGTGGTAAAGACCGGGTATTTGCGAGAACGATAGGATGACCTATCGATTGTCTCTGCACTGAGTCGCGCCGGTGTAGAGACTCCCTAAGTGATGGGAAATCCGATCGGGATTGTGAATACCCGAATTGCAAGGACTTCTTTGGAAGTGCCTTCAGTTCTGTTCGATCCCAGAACAGACTTGTATGGATTGTTTGTCTGACATTACAGATTGAGATATAAAGCTGATTTCTTTCAAATATATTTCTGTTGGTGGCGGAGAATTTATTCTCTTAGCTTAACATCCTTCTCTGAGACATACGAGCTCAGAGGTTATGTAGTTGATGGTTATCAGCGATATATTCCCAATATGGTAATGTGACATGCTGAGTGTTGCTGTTAAATGATCATTGTTGATCATTTGTGATATGATCATTAGTTTGATCACTTATCTTTGCGATCATTTTTTTGATCATTTGTTGACCCAAAGCATGGCTTTGTACCAAAGCATGGCTTTGTGGACGAGACTTTGTCGAACCTCACATCCCGGAATGGTCAAAACAGGAAAGATGCAACAAGGTTATTGGGGGTAGCGCCCCTTAGGGTATGTGCATTTCCTTCTGGAAAGGGGTGGTATCATGGTATGGAGCCCAAATACTTACTCATGTTGAAACACTTTATTTATTATGGTGTGATGTTGGTTACCGAGCGCTCGGATAAAGGTCCTAAAGGACCGGGGGATGGCATACTCGTGTCAGTAGTTACCTAGTTCGAAAAGTAACCCGACCTTGTTTTGGCAGAGATCCGGTTAGGTTCTTGGGACGTCTTTCCAGAGGCGTTTCCATGTGGCAATGGGAAGTTCCTTGGCCTGACCATTTGTTGGAAATCCAAAGAAACAATACGAGACTTGTATGGTTTTAGTTGTAGAACCTGCCATGGAATGTGGCGGTAACCTGCTATTGAACATGGTAGTTATAGTAGGAATACGATAATGGTCGTATGTTGGCTAAGATTTATATCTTTACTTTCGAAATGATTTTCCCTACACTACGCACTAGTAATAATATCAAATGTTTCTTTTTAATGCGTATCAAGCATCTTTGACTATCATAAGGAGAAATCTCCTCCGATTCTGCGTTTGCATTGTGTGTGTGTGCGGGAGGCCTTATGGTAGTCTCATTTTTAAAAAGCATTGCGAATTGACTTTGAAAATCTTTTGTTGAATGTTTTAAAAGATAAACTGTTTTTGTTGCTCACACCAGTCCCACGACTGATCCGGAGTTTATTGTTTCTTTACTAAACTCTGGGTGCTCATTATTTTCTACACGAGCAGTCTAGAGTTTGGGTTTTTCAGATAGTCAGGTTTAGTAGATTATCTAGAGTTAGTTCAGTCTTTGGACCACACCAGTCTTGCTCAGCTTGGTGCATCGTTATTGGGAGTTCGAGCTATTGCTGGATTGGTTCTTGGAGATGGAGTTGCAGTTTTGGAGTTCTTCCTTGAAAACTATCTTAGAGTTATTTGTTCCGCTGCTGATGTTATCTGTTTCTTTTCCGCTGCTATTTTATTGTATCATATCTCTGATGTACATTGATATTCATGGTATCACTCTGTTGTATCAGATATTGTATCTGTGTTGTATATCAATGTATTATTTCTTTTATTTTCGCTGTGTTAATTACTTGATGTTGTTATAAGCTCCGGCGAATCGGATTTGAACGGTCGAATCTATAGCATTCGAATATGATATGAAGTATGGATGTCGATTTTCGAGCGTGAAAAATCCTGTTCGTTACATTTGGTATCAGAGCTAAGGTGAAACTTTAGCTCAGGAGTATAACACGTTAAGTAGCTCATTAGAGATAGGGTGAAGTATCCGTAGAATGAGTATATCCCTAAGATATCCGTTTGGACGCCTCAATAAATTCTCTTACTATCCACTGATAGTGAGTATGAGTGCAAGAAGAGACCGAGATAGGGGATAGAGGAATACGACTATAAATGGTCAATACCCTGCAACAGTGGAAACAATTTTTTTCTTCTTCTCAATCTTCTTTGATTCGTCTTTTCAATTCTTTTGATTGCTTCGTGACAGCTCCAGAAAGAAGTTCCGGTGTGATGATGGCCCTACGAATCGTTGTAGGAAATCCTTACTTTGAATCTTCATCGATTTCTCATCAGTTTTTGATTTAAACTTTAATGAATTGGAAATTCTGAATAAATTGGAAATTTTAAGTTGAGTTAAATTGGTTAATAGAATATGAAGGCTAAATTGAATTATATCAATAAAACGATTTCGTTTAAAACCAAAATTTCAAATTCTGTTATAATTTCTTGGGTATATCAAAGTCCGAAAATGGACAAATTGGTATATATATTTTGAGATATTCCGACTTGAGCTTGGAATCCATCCCTAGTGTTTGAGAATTATGGAAGATTTAATCCATTTATCTATTGTTTGGGTCTCGATATATTCTACGGATGGTTAGTTATCCTTCGAACTAATCAGTGCCTTGCATGTTTCGTAGATCTGATAACCCGAGTATCTTGTGAGTGTTAAATAGATTCGTTTTTGTATCTGTTGATGATATTCTGATTTGGTAAGCCAAATGCAGAATAAATATTCTGTTTGATTTGATTAAATATTCTTCATCTATCTTTATTGTTTTCGTGCCTGCGAATTTCGAGGACGAAATTCCTTTTAAGGGGGGAAGTCTGTAACGATCCCGAATTTTAATTTATTTTAAATTGATGATTAGATTTATTTTTGATTTAAAATTGTGAAATTAAATGATAAATTGATTTGAGTTTATCCAAATCCAAATAAATTATGTTTTTTTAAGAAAGATATAGTTTCTTTTATAAATTATTTTAATTTAGTATTGAGTTATTTTTAAACAATATTAATATAGAAATATTTGAGTTCAATCTTATGAAATGTATTTTAGAAGTTGTATAAATATAACAAAATTTTTGAAATAAATATTTAAGTTAAAATAAAAGCAAATATACAAAGTAAAAATATAAACACCTTTTATTCAAATGTGTAGGCAAGACAAAATATAAACATGCAAGTATAAAATAAAACAAGTAAACAAAACATCCACAAAGACATGAATAAGTAAAAGCAAACCTGCATATACGAACAAATATAAAAGTAAGTATGCAGGCTGGAATAAACAAAGTAAGAAAAAAATGTGTGTAACATAACAAAGGAAGTAAGCTAGGCTGTAAACAAAAGATAGTAAAACAAAGTATAAGCTAATGAAATAAGACAATGGAAATTAATAAGTACAAAGATAAAACAAAGCAAAGGTATGCAGCCGAAAATAATATCATTAAGCCTCCAAAATAATATATATATATATATATATATATATATATATATATATTATAAAGTAATAAGAGCAAAGCAAAAGGGAATATGCTTATAAAATAATATGCAGGAAAGCATGGGAACAAGGTACATATGCATTTAATGTTACATCTTTAGCCCATAACTAAAACACATCAGCCATGCCTGTACAAGATAAATCCATCACCTTGTACAAAACATATTATAACCTGTACCACTCATTTCTTCATATACATCAATCCCCTTATTCTATTTTTGTTCATTAAATCTTGCATTCCAGTTTCGAAAATCATAGGCTGAAAGAAAGAAAAAGATCATTTCAGCAATTTAAAATCTACAACCTAGAGGCAGATCAAGTTCAAGGTGTAGTTCCAGGCTTTGCTTTTCTGTGCAAAGTCAAGTGAGTAAATTTCAGATCAACAAATTTAAATAAAAGCAAAAATAATCCAACAAAACAGAGAAAGAAAAAGAGAGATTAAAGGAAGAAGGGAAAAATAACAGCAGTTTCAAATCTAAAAATCTGCTCCTCTGCCTTCATACTTCCAGGTGAGTAAACATTCCTTTTGAGATTTAAACCTAAATGGTTTGTTCATGAAATATTTTGTTTGTTACATATTGTTTGTGATGTTGCTGCTGCTTTACTGTAAATTCTGCTAAGTATCATTCTTCAATACTATCAAGTTCTGAGCAAAGAATTGTTAAGAAGGTTAAAAATTATTCATATTAAACAATTTAAAACTTAGAAATTTAACTAATTAAGTTTGTATAAACCAAAGCAAGGACCTGGAAAATTCTTTTGAAGTTGACAGAACAACAAAGTTACTGTGTGATCAATATGACAGCAAGAAGGGAAAAAATTTGTTAAATTCGAATACTCTTGATTGTGAGTTTGATTTTATATTTGGAATATACACTCAAAGATAAGATTTTTAAAACAATGATAATGATTTTTAATTTAGAAATGTAAAAGCAATTTACCGACGAACAAAAATCATATTTTTACAAATTTCTGTGGTTTTAATGAATTTTAGATGTTGAAACTTATGGTGAAGCTAGCTTAATGATCCACGAGCATGGGAAAAATAATAGAAAAATTTTCTAATGAATGAATATTTGGGTTGAATCGAAAATAGGGTTTAACATAGGGTTTTGAGTCGCGTTCGAAATTTCATGACTAGAAATTCTGTAGTGGACCGAGTGCAGTGGGATTTTTGGAGATGGTAGTGTGGACGTAGACGAAGGTCTGGAAGGAGGTGCGGCGCGTTTCTGGTGTTCGGAGTTCAAAACAAGGTGCGATGACAGGTTAAAGGAGGTGTTGGGATGCGTTTCCAGGTTTTGTGTGTTTTTTTTAGCTCGTTTCAAATTTGAGGCCGATGGTGATGGTGTGAAGGTTGAAGGGTGTTGCCGCGATGATGTTTGATGCGTTGGAGTTTGTGGCGAACACCGGTGGTGATGGTCGGCGGTGTACACGTGCACGTTTGGGATTGGGTTTGGCCGTTGGTTGCGTCTTTGGAGAAGGAGATGCAGGCTCGGGCTGTTGCGTGATTAACTCGATGTCATTCTCGAGTAAAACAGGGGAGGTCTCGGGTGAAGCTTCAAACTGCATTTTTTTAATTTTTTTTTATGAAAGTGACGTAGGTAAAGGAGGGGAAGAACTAGAGTCTTGCTCGAGTGAGTGCAGCGTGTTTCCTCGGGTCTGATATTTTGGCCTAAAATATTTAACTATTTGATTTACAAAGTAAATCTTTGATTTAAATTTTATCAAGAATGTTTTTCAAACGTAAGATAGTTAATTTAAATCAGAACTAAATTAAGAATGTAATAAATTTTATAATTATGATTAAATAAGTAGTTAAGGTTGAAAATTTGTAATTAAAGATTTATTATAATAATCGTGTGTTTAACCAATTTGAACTCAAGAATTTAATTAACTTTTTAAAGTGAATAAATAAATATGAGTGAATTAGTTAAGTAATTAATTAATTGTTAAATGATTTAAAAATTGGAAATTAAGAATAAGTATATCATAATTATAATTAGAGCATGAACTAATTAATGTTTTAAGTAAATAAATAGATTCGTAATTAACTACATAAGTTAATTAATGGATTATTAATAGCTAATTAATTTAGAGAATTAATTATAAATTAATAAACGATTAACTAAGTAATTAATAATTAATAATGGAAAATCAAGGGTTATTAATTAATAATTGAGTGTCATTAATTAATAATTAAAGTTATTAATTAATGATTAAGAGAAGAAATTAAGACTTAATAATTGATTTCAAAATGATTTGTTAATTTAATAATTTGAAAAGGGATAAGAATTAATTTGTAATTAATTATCAGGATTGGGTAATAAATTCATAAGTAATTAAGTTGCTTGGAAATAAAGTGAATCAATTAGGATTAAGCAGTTAATTAATCTTACTTATAAATGTTTATTGAACGTTTGACTTTACTTATGAATGATTGTATTGTGTAAGATGCATTGAATTGATTGTGCTATTTGATCTGTCCATTTTGTTCTATGGATTGAGCTGTGTGTAATTTATTCATTTACTTATGATACATCTGTATATTATCAGTAAATCTGTGAATGAGCGATAAACGTTATAGTTTATATCGCTTATCAACTGTATTTCTGTACTTGATCTATGATGGTTGAATGATGTTGCACTATTGTGTTAAACCCCTGGACCAAACTATACACACACAATTATGGATTTCACGAGGAAATCGGTTAAGTCACAGATGTTTGAAATAGTTTTGAATTTGAATTTTTGAATTCAAATGTTTTGAAAATGGATTGGGTTTAAAGTGAAAAGCAATTGAAATGGAGTTTCAAAGATGAAATTATTTTGAATACCTTGATTAAGATTTGGAATTTAAATATTTTGATTTCAATTTGAATTCAATACTTAAAATTGAATTCTACAATTTGAAACTAGGGATTAACGACATTATACTAGTTATATATGAGTCAAACCATTTTCAAAGTATTGTTCTTTTGTGAATTTGAATTAACCCAAAGATTGTAACTTGTATAAACAAAATAGGGTTTTTTTTCCGAAATAACACTATTGTTTCTAAATGATAAAAAGCTTCCATAGGAGAAATAAATTTCAAATTATATTAAAGGGATTTCAAGTTTAAACTGAAATGGTCTTCCAAGTTATAGATGAATGTCTGCAAACGAATTTTGAAAGAGAATATGTGGGAACGAACTTCGAAAGATATAAGTTAAATCTTGACTTAAAGATTTAATGAATTAAATCCAATTGAAATGGAATTGTTTTGAAATCCGGGAATGAATCTTTGTGAAACTAGGTGAATTTTATCTTTTGTTTTAAAAGATTTGAAATGGTAATTGATTTAAACCATTTGAAAGAAAGTTTGAATTTTTAAGTTGTGACTTAATTGAAATCCCATATCCATATGTTTTAAGTATTGCGCTCACTATTCGGTTTAGCCGGGAAAGGACCTTTGTGTCGTATAACCCATTTCGAATATGTGATACGTCGTTATGGATAGCATTTGAAGACCGGTGGTGAAGACCGGGTATTTGCGAGAGCGATAGGATGACCTATCGATTGTCTCTGCACTGAGTCACGCCAGTATAGAGACTCCCTAAGTGATGGGAAATCTGATCAGGATTGTGAATACCCAAATTGCAAGGACTTCTTTGGAAGTGCTTTCGGTTCTGTTCGATCCCAGAACAGACTAGTATGGATTGTATGTCCGACATTACAGATTGAGATATAAGCTGATTTCTTTCAAATATATTTCTGTTGGTGGCGGAGAATTTTTTCTCTTAGCTTAACATCCTTCGCTAAGACGTACGAGCTCAGAGGTTATGTAGTTGATGGTTATCAGCGATATATTCCCAATATGGTAATGTGACATGCTGAGTGTTGCTGTGAAATGATCATTGTTGATCATTTGTGATATGATCATTTGTTTGATCACTTATCTTTGTGATCATTTCTTTGATCATTTGTTGACCCAAAGCATGGCTTTGTACCAAAGCATGGCTTTGTGGACGAGACTTCGTCGAACCTCACACCCCGGAATGGTCAAAACAGGAAAGATGCAGCAAGGTTATTGGGGGTAGCGCCCCTTAGGGTATGTGCATTTCCTTCTGGAAAGGGGTGGTATCATGGTATGGAGCCCAGATACTTACTCATTTTGAAACACTTTATTTATTATGGTGTGATGTTGGTTACCGAGCGCTCGGATAAAGGTCCTAAAGGACCGGGGGATGGCATACTCGTGTCAGTAGTTACCTAGTTTGAAAGGTAACCCGACCTTGTATTGGCAGAGATCCGGTTAGGTTCTCGAGACGTCTTTCCAGAGGCGTTTCCATGTGGCAATGGGAAGTTCCTTGGCCTGACCATTTGTTGAAAATCCAAAGAAACAATACGAGACTTGTACGGTTTTAGATGTAGAACCTGCCATGGAATGTTGCGGTAACCTGCTATTGAACATGGTAGCTATAGTAGGCATACGATAATGGTCGTATGTTGGTTAAGATTTATATCTTTACTTTCGAAATGATTTTCCCTACACTATGCACTAGTAATAATATCAAATGTTTCTTTTTAATGCGTATCAAGCATCTTTGACTATCATAAGGAGAAATCTCCTCCGATTCTGCGTTTGCATTGTGTGTGTGCGGGAGGCCTTATAGTAGTCTCATTTTTAAAAAGCATTGCGAATTGACTTTGAAAATCTTTTGTTGAATGTTTTAAAAGATAAACTGTTTTTGTTGCTCACACCAGTCCCACGACTGATCCGGAGTTTATTGTATCTTTCCTAAACTCTGGGTGCTCATTATTTTCTACACGAGCAGTCTAGAGTTTGGGTTTTTCAAATAGTCAGGTTTAGTAGATTATCTAGAGTTAGTTCAGTCTTTGGACCACACCAGTCTTGCTTAGCTTGGTACATCGTTATTGGGAGTTCGAGCTATTGCTGGATTGGTTCTTGGAGATGGAGTTGCAGTTTTGGAGTTCTTCCTTGAAAACTATCTTAGAGTTATTTGTTCCGCTGCTGATGTTATCTGTTTCTTTTCCGCTGCTATTTTATTGTATCATATCTCTGATGTATATTGATATTCATGGTATCACTCTGTTATATCAGATATTGTATCTGTGTTGTATATCAATGTATTATTTCTTTTATTTTCGCTGTGTTAATTACTTGATGTTGTTATAAGCTCCGGCGAATCAGATTTGAACGGTCGAATCTATGGCATTCGAATACGATATGAAGTATGGATGTCGATTTTCGAGCGCGAAAAATCCTGTTTGTTACATCCATATAAGTTCGCTCTGGGAATGAAAGAAACAGAAGTAACTCTCCTACCACATCCTTTTGGGAATCAACCCTAGGATTAGTTGCGAGAAGTCCTTGAAACCCAATGAATTTAAAAATGAAGGTACCACTACAACTTTAGTATTTGGGAGCTGACCAGAATTATCAACAAGCAGTCCTTTCATCCCAAAAATCCTTGGTCTTCAACCTTCATTCTCTTTATTATGACTTTATTTTTAGAATGCGTATATTGGTTAGAAGTGGTTTTCAAATAGGGATTACCCCAGATCCGAACTAGGTTCCTTCGATCTAGTCATCGATAAAAAGATGTTTTGGGGATATGGAATCATTCTTTAATTGATTAAGTTCTTTTAATCAAAACTCATTTAGAGATATATATTTCTTAGAACATTCTTTCAGGTATATACGGAATTATCAAACCTTACTTATCAATTCTTTAATTACTTAAAACCCTTTTTTAAAGTTAGACTAATTTGAAACCATTTCTTTTATACTTAAGGAAATATTCCCAAAATCATTTCATTCAAATCTTAACAAATATTTCCAAATCATAAATTTTAACATGGATCAAAAGAACGTTATTCATGACATCGTTTACTATAAAAACAAACCAATAAATTTTAAGTATAGGAATTTAAATTAATTCCAAATCATTTCATTTAAATCTTAACAAAGATTTGTTAGTTTAAAACTCATACTTTTTATTTAGTTGAAACCATGTTATCTATGATGCTAATCTGAAACCAATAAATATTAAGTGAGCAAAATCTATAGAAATCATTTAATTCTACTCAATATCAATTCTCGTATTCAATAAATACTATGGAAGGAATAACAGTGAAATCACCTTTTGAAATCCACGAATAGTACGAGTTCCCTCTTCGAGCTTTAACACCAAGTACAAGGAGATCATCTCCATAAAATCAAGTTGTAATTAAATTTTAAAAGTTAAATCTTTTACACTCATCTCGTTTCCAACATTTCCACCTTATCTATCCCTCGCCTAGGAAAGAAGACAGGTGACCCAGCGCATTGGTTGCTCCTGAATATCTCCTTAGTTTGAGCACCTTGTATCCGGATCTCATGAATAGAAGAATCTAGTCTACTCGTCGGCTTTTAGAGCCAAGATTAAACAACTTATTTATAATAGCTTTTCCTTTAATCATTTACTTAAACTTTCTTTAATAAGCTGGAAAATACCCAAATCATTATTAAAACACTTAAATATCCATTAGAAATCATGCATAAAATATTTAGATAAAAATTGTTAAGCTTAAAAATATATTTAAAAAGTTATAGAAAAGTTCTACGAAAAAGTGTTACGGAAAGTGCATTTTAAGCTATATTGATCAAAACAACTTTATATTATTTAAAAATCCATTTTTATTACTAAATCACTTTTAAATTTTTTTAAAGTATTTATAAAATTTATTTCATAATTTTATTCAATTTAAAACATCGTTTTCAAAGAAATCCAGTTTTAGATTCCGAATTGTAATTTCAGGAATTTTCCAAAAATTGTTTTACTCATATTTCAAAATCTACTAATCGAAATCTCAATTTTCTTTCTTCATTGGAAAATTGTGGCTATAGTAGTTCGGAAAATTCTTAACACGAAGAATTCCGAGCTATATTCCAACTTTTACACTTGATTGACTTTATAGCATGAAATCGCGAACTACCGTTACGCGACACACTTATTTTTAACTATATTTTCCATTTCTTTTCAAACTTCACCAAAAAACTTTTAAATGTTTATAAAACATTTCAAATAAATTTTAAATGGTTTTTTAAGAGGTTTAACAATTCCATACGCATTATTTCATTAAGTCAAGGAAAGTGATTTCCTTTGTGCTGAACGACGTGTATATATGTGACTAACACATATATTTGAAAAATGCATTAAACAACCAAACTTGATGATCAAAGCATATTAAACATCCATTTGCAAACATTATATCATACTTTAAAATATAATATAGTAGTTTAGGAGCTCTCACATTGATTTATCCCTCGAGCTAATATAACATCGACTATAAATCCGCTATCTCGAAATCTGTGCTCACGATCACTAGCACTGCTGAATTTTTGGAACTTGGCCTAGGATATGGTGCTCATGGAAATGGTGGAAATGGAGGAAGGGCATGACCATGGCGGCGTGGCTTGTGGCCATGAGTTTGAGTGGTGGAAAGGAGGTTTTTTGACTTGTTTTTGAAGTTGATTGATATTATATACATGTGTATATATTTAACTAATATTTTTTTCATAAATTTTTCTAGTATTTTCCTAAGGCATCGAAGCCATTGAAGAAGATCTTAGGAAACTTGAGAAGAAGAAAGAAGAAGGATGAAAAAGAAGAGAGTAGGGTATTTACAGGAAAAAAAAAGAGGAGTATAAAGGAAGACATGTAGACATCACCTTTGCATCATCATTTCAAGGCTTCTCCAACACACCTACCTCTTCAAAATACAAGGCCATAGCCCCCCCATGTGCCCATCACTTCCACCTACTCATGTACGCAAATGTAGAATTGTTGAAGCTAAAGGAGGAAGCTTTACTTAAAATATCTTTGATTTTTGTCACATATATACATATATACAAATATACATATACATACATACATATATATATATATATTTAAATGTATTAGTATATATGGATGCATACATATGTTCATGTGCATGATTGCAGATGAATTTGTGTGTTATATTTGTGTACATGATATATAAACAACATTGCATTGATTTCAAACAACTTTCATTGGATAAACCATTGTCGATCGGAGAACCGATTCCCGGTCACATTTTCACTTACACTTTAACTTACATATATTTGTAAAAAAAATTTCAAAATAAATTTCCTTTCATTTAAAATGAATCAAAATGGTACATTTCATTTATAAAACCATATAAATTTATATTAACAACTATTTACAAAAAGCGCTATTATACCGATAAAGCGATATCAATTTTTCCTTATATTGTCAAATCAAATATATCTCTTTATAAAATTATTATAAATGATTTATTATCATTCTATAATTATTCGAATTGGATTATAACCTTATTAAAATCATTATTTGAATAAATATGATAACTATTTAGTCATTAATTCTCAATTTAATTTAATAAATCAATTATCATATTTAAGGGCATTATTAAAATTGTCAAAACATATTTTATGTCCAAAATCAAATAAATTGATTTAATTTTATATTCTTGTTTAATTATAAAAATAAGTGTATCTATCTAGTTCCGTGCATGACATATTACGGTTGTAGAGCTATTTATCGATTAAACAATTTTCGGCCATTTTATCAACTAAGATTTCGAGGAAAATATTTTTGTAAATATTTACTCAAAATAAAATTGCTGTTGCTTATTATCACCCAAAACAATATTACCTATATTGTCAACCTTTTTTTAAATAAATTTAAAATTAAATATAATCTATCAAAGTGATAAATTAGCGGGTTATTACAATAGGATTTCAAAACATTTTAAAAGAAACAACTTTTCAAAATATACATGCATATGCCGACATAATCACATAGCGTATGTCCACATACATCTCACCACGTGGTTTTTTAGATTTGAAAGGAAATGTCTATTCGTTGTAACTCCTCATGAATGGACGCATTTGTCGGTTTACTGCATAAATGGGAGTGCAAACGAACTTTTTGAAGAATAATTACTTATTTTTTTCACTCCACTTACTCCCTTGAAAATTACATTGAAATATATATTCAATTCTCTTAAAAACATATAGAATCAGTTCATATTTCTTTGTATTGGTTCAATACTAAACATATTTTTTTCAATTTAATGATCAAAGTATTGTCCAAGAGGCCATATGATCCATTGTATCAAAAGTTTAAGATAATGCCTCAGAAAAGGCTACCAATTCTATTTATATTTGCTTAGGTGTGCTTGTAGCTCATTCAAATCACGCAAGTGTACTTAATTGCCTGCAAATTTAGTGGGTGTGCTTGTAACCCATTCAAATCAAATGAGTCTAACCTAAGCTCAAAACTTCAGAAGCATATGTCTCGGAACCTCTAAATTGAGATTGTCTTTGGGTTTTCCTTCTGCTTAGTTAAAGATTGACATTTGAAAAGAAACATATTCATGCAATTATATGGATCGGATGTAGAGATATCTGAACTAGTATAAAATCTTCGGTGCCATTTCTCTAACTCTTTACTTTTCTTTATTGCTTTTATTTTTTTCTGTGATTGCATCTACGACTGTTTGATAGCTTAAGTCTATGTTGTTAATATGTGATCTGAAATTTAACTTGAAAGAAATTAAAAAGGACTTATATAAGTTAGAAAACACTATTCATCCCCTTTAGTGTTCAATTAGCCCTAAGATTCAAAATTCCGCATCCCCATAAACCACGATTAATTTTTGACTGAATTATTTAACACATTTGAAAAATTGAGTTAAACAAATAATTTTAAAAACCGAATTATAAAAATCAATTAATTTTTTTTCTCTTAAAAAATAATGATTTTAGACCAATGTAAGATAAAATAATTTTTTTAAATGCACCAAGTTATACCATCAAACACATAAGTTATTCATATTGATCTATTTAGAATAAGTAAATAAATAGAAGATGTTCCTACATAGGAACACCATAAGCTATTTTGATAAAGAAATTCTACATAAGTTACAACTAAAAGGGTGAGTATGGAACTTTCATATTAATGTGATGTAGAATAAAAAATGAATAATAGTAGACAAACTAAAATAAAGTAGAGAAACATAAAATGAAATTCCTATAAATTGAGATAATAGATTTTTGTACACCAATGTTGATATCCCAAAACCAAAATTAATTTTGCGTAAACATTATATGAATCTAATTAAGAATGAAACGATAACAAATTTAGTTTATATTTGGCTAAGGAAGAGTAGTTGGGAAAGGGCTGATGTTTGTATTCTCATTTTGTCTTCTTTCTCCTGATGTAGTAAACATACGAGTCAAGTATGGAAGTTTAGCTATTATTTTCAATGTGAAATCATCATATACCTAATAATTTTTATACTGCCGTATCCTATCCATAACAAGTTTCACAAGATTGAAAAAAGTAATATTAGTTTTGAAAACAATTCAAATTCTGACAAATTTTTTTGTAAAGTCATTAACTCATCACCAAAATTTCTCATTGGAAATAACTATAGTTTATAATCAAGTATAATATACAAAAAATTTAGATCTTATTTATTATTTCTTAATAATGAGATATGTAGAAAGGATATTATGAAATACCTGGGTTAATAAATTATGAAAAGCATAACCAAGGAAATAATGAAGTAAACCTATATGTTACATACTATTAATTCAGCTTGAATATGTTAAAACCTTGTATTTTGATGTTTTGATCATGACAACCATATAAGTAAATGTTATGTGAACTAATCATATTTGCAGAAGAAGATATTATTCTACTCGACAAAAGATTGCAGACTAGGAATTTAGAAAGAAGTTCCAATATTAATAATGGTTTGTCTATAGTCTAGTCTAGTAGTCGATTGTTGTTCAAATCTCTCCTAGATATTATTTGCGCACGCACAAGTGTTTAAAATTATTTTAAAACTATATGCACACAAGTACTTCATTTATATTAAGTTAACATTCACAAAATTCTTCAAAAGAACCTTCCACATGGTTGAAACAATTTATGGCCGATTGAGTCAGGAGGTTCAGTCGATTGAATATCTATGCACATACATAGTGCATTTGAAGGTTCAATCGACTGAACTACCTTATTCAATTGACTGAATTAAAAATCTTTTTAGTGTAATGACTTTTAATTCGTTTTTTTTTAAATTCAGTAGACTAAAATCTTTTGTTCAGTCGACTTAAAATTCATAATGACTATTTTCTAGATGGTCACTTCTGTTCATCAAGCAGAAACAACCCTTGATTCAAGATTTTTCCATATCTTTCAACCGTAAATTTTCACGAAGAATTGCAACACTTAACCAACAATATATAGCCTTCTTTTTAGTTGTTTTAATCACCTAATTTCTTATTCTATTCTCATATTCTTATTCTCTAAAATATTCTGCCATTTTCTTTCAAATCTTGTTCTAATCACTTGCACATTCAAGCATAAATTCATTTGTAATTAAATTATCTTCCAATCTTCACGAACTACACTATATACCAAGGTGGAGAAAATTATAAAAAGTGTGCACTTTGAAGACTTATCCGCTATTAAAAGAGCACAATTAGTCAAGAAAATTCTCTGTATTTTTGAAGTCCTGTTCAGTTGCTAAGGCAGTGGAAGTCCTATTTAGTTGTCTAGATGGTAGAAGTCCGGTTCGGTTGCTCAAGCAGTGTAATACTTATTCCTTTGGGTTAAGAGACGGTTCATAGTTAAAATCCAAAAGGAGTCTAGGACTGGACGTAAAACGAGAAGTTCGAAATGGTATAAAATTGTGTCATTTATTTTACTGTTTACTTTTATATTTTATTCCGCACTAGTAGATATTTTAGTTACTATTCCATATTACGATCCTTAGTAGCATTTTCACTTGGTGCCAGAGCGTAGTCCATCATATAACCATGACACAGTTATTTGGTATTCAATTAATATGGAAAATAACACTAACGCAAGTTTTGTTGAAGGTCAATCCACTACACGACCACTGCTATTTAATGGTTTGAATTACAATTATTGGTCAACTTGAATGAGCATCTTCATGCAAACAAATAGATACGATACTTGGAATATCACTTAAAGTGAATACACTATGCCAACTACACCATTTGTAGAATGGTCAAATGTACAAAAGCTAGATGCTACATCGCTAGATGCTACATCCAATGCAAAATCCATGAATATACGATTTTGTGCCTTAGATAAAAATGAATTTAATAGATTTAGAATGTGTAAAACTGCTTATGAAAGTTGGAGAACTTTTAATGTAACGAACCGTAAATTTCAATGATTTAAATTTGTTAATTTGATAAAGTTTTGGTAATTTAATATTGAAAGAATGAAAAATTTGTTAATTAATAAGGAGATAATTGCTTAAATGAAAAGTAATAAGGTTAACCAAAGTTAATTATTAACTATTTGAATGAAATTGCAATAAATGAGATAATGTAAAATAGTATAACTTGGTTATAAGTTGAATGTAAGCAACAAATGTAAATATTAATTTATTAATATAAATCTGCGTAATAAATGGGAATTGAATAGGATTAGTGTGATATGAGTTGGTATAATCATTGGTGACCAATAAACGAACAATTTTTAATGCCAATTAGTATAATAACGGAATTTGTGAAAGTATAAATTTCGTTGATACATAATGTATGTATAAAGTAATAAATTGGTACTAGAATGGAATTCAAATTAATTGAAATAGTGGGAATAATATAATTTGTTATAAATGAAACATAGGTAAACAAATTTAAGTTTTGAATTAATATATATATTAGTTATTTAGGGTATTGAATAAAATTGGTAATCAATTTGCAATTAAAGGCAATAATGATGATGTAAGCTAAAAAATAAAAATTTCAATGCAATACCAATATGGAAACAAATTGTAAGGTTATAAATGCTTGGAATCAGTAAATTAGGAAATAAATTCAAGTTATATTAATTGATGAAATAATTCGTAGTAAACTGTAATTTGACATAATCAATATTATGTAAGTAATTATATTTTTGGTCATTTGATAATAGAGCACGAATGGGATTAAATTAGGCAAATTGTGATAATTATTAATTGTTTACCTATTTATTTATTTTAGTGAATTAGATCTAAATCCATTGCAATTAAACGTAATTAACTACTACGTTAATATAAATTTAGTTTATAACTGGAAAATATTAGAGAAATTGGATTTACAGTAATGTTAAATTTACCCATAAGATAACGGTTGACTGAATTAAAAGAATGGAAATCAAGATTTTATATACTTAATTGAAATGTAAAATTCAATAATTAGATTAATTGCAATTAAATGAAATTAAATATTTGAAAATTGCATAAATGGAAATTTAGATGAAATCTGAGAATATAAATGTAAGCATTCATGAACCCATATTAACTACATCCTCTTGATAATGATGAATTAAATAATAGGATGAAAAGTGAATTTAATAGAATTATTGGAAATTAAATTTATAATTTTGAATTTAATGAAATTGAGGTTAATATTGAAATTTATAAATTAATCATCTCTACATTGTTATTTAAATTTGTTTAAATTATTGTAAATGATTGAGAAATCATAAGTGATGAAATTTGTCAATTTTTCGAATTGAAATTGAAAATTTGATTTAATCAATTTATTTTTAATTTATTTAATTAACTAGAATTAGCCATTTTGACCACTGACTTGGATTTTGATGAAACCAGTTTCATCGGATTCATATCGGTGAATTATTGTAGGATTTCAAGTTTCGTAGTGATCGGACTTGTCGTTTGATCGTACGGACTCGAAACGCCGTGAAATCAATGAACTTGAAATCAATTGATTTTAGCATAACTTCTTCATACGATGGAATTTGGACCTGAAACCCATTCCATCGATTTTAAAATATTCAAAAACATCTATTTTGATATATGGTTTGACCCAATTTCGTTCCGGAGTTAGAACGGGCTTTTCGGGCCATTTATCATTTAACGCGTATATCCATTCCATCCGATCCATTCTATTTCAGCTTTGTCTATAAATACCCTTTTATAAACCCTAGTTGTCCCTCATTGTCATTTGTCTGTACGTACAATTCCTCCTCACCTTCTCGTTTCAATGGCAGACAATCAAATTCTAGATCCAATTGCAATTCAGAAATCAAATTGAAATTTCAAACTCCTCAAAAAAATTCAAAATAATTCTATATCGAAGTTCTCGAAAATACGAATCAACGTCTGGTGTTTGTTTGTCGTAATTATGCTTCAATCAACGGCAAATCGCGGTCCAATCCTTGAATTTTCAAAACCCTATGCCATTTGGGGATTTTTGATTCTGGCTCTAATCGATGAAATTGGGATATGGGTTTTGGAGAGAGAGGCTTATGGAGTTGAATGGTGGTGGCCACATGGCCTAGATCGAAGTGTGGTGGCCGGATTTGGCGTGCTAGGGTTTCGAATCCCTAAAGAATGGCTGGCGGCGCGACGAGCTAGGGGACGGCGGAGCTGGCAGGGTGATGCGGCGTGGTGGTGCAGGGTCGTGGGAAGCGGCACTGTGGCAAACGGTGACGTGTAGGATGAGCAATCGGCGGTCAAAGTCTCGGCAAATGGGCCCTAGGGTTTCGATCGAAACCTATCTTCTGTGCGCGTGAATTCATAGAGGCACTGACGTGTCTGTTGCTTTCTGGTTCGTTTATTTTTAGTTTATTTTATTTTTATTTCAATTTTTCAAACATGCATAACTTTCTCATACGATGCCCAATTTGCCTGCGATTTTTTTAGGATCGTATTTAAATTCTGGACATTTTGGCGCTGGTCTGGACGAATTCTAAGACTGTCCAATTTTTAGGTTTAAATAGGATTTAAATTCAATTTAAATTTAAAAGGTGAGTGAGAACATTGAATAAAATAGGATTTTATTCAATGTTCTCTCTATAGAGAACATTGAATAAAATAGGATTTTATTCGAGAACATTGAATAAAATCCTATTTTATTCGATGTTCTCTGAATAAAATCCTATTTTATTCAATGTTCTCTCTAGAGAACATTGAATAAAATAGGGAACATTGAATAAAATAGGATTTTATTCAATGTTCTCTGAACATTGAATAAAATAGGATTTTATTCAAGGTTCTCTCTCTGAACATTGAATAAAATCCTATTTTATTCAATGTTCTCTCTAGAACATTGAATAAAATCCTATTTTATTCAATGTTCTCTCTCAGAACATTGAATAAAATCCTATTTTATTCAATGTTCTCTCTACATTGAATAAAATCCTATTTTATTCAATGTTCTCTCATAAAATAGAATACCATTCAATGTTCTCTCAAAGAGAACATTGAATAAAATATGATTTTATTCAATGAGAGAGAACATTAAATAAAATCCTATTTTGTTCAATGTTCTCTCGAACATTGAATAAAATCCTATTTTATTCAATGTTCTCTCTAAAATAGGATTTTATTCAATGTTCTCTCTAGAGAACATTGAATAAAATCCTATTTTATTCAATGTTCTCTCGAATAAAATCCTATTTTATTTAATGTTCACTCTTAAATAAAATAGGATTTTATTCAATGTTCTCATAACATTGAATAAAATAGGATTTTATTCAATGTTCTCTCTCATTGAATAAAATAGGATTTTATTCAATGCTCTCTCTGAACATTGAATAAAATAGGATTTTATTCAATGTGAACATTGAATAAAATAGGATTTTATTCATTGTTTTATTCAATGTTCTCTCTGAGAGAACACTAAATAAAATCCTGTTTTATTCAATGTTCTCTCAGAGAGAACGTTGAATAAAATAGGAGAACATTGAATAAAATCCTATTTTATTCAATGTTCTCTCTGAGAACATTGAATAAAATAGGATTTTATTCAATGTTCTCTCATTGAATAAAATAGGATTTTATTCAATGTTCTCTCTAGAGAGAACATTGAATAAAATCCAACATTGAATAAAATCCTATTTTATTCAATGTTCGCTCAGAGAGAACATTGAATAAATCCGGATTTTATTCAATGTTCTCTCAGAGAACGTTGAGTAAAATGGGATTTTATTCAATGTTCTCTCAGAGAGAACATTGAATAAAATCCTATTTTAGTCAATGTTTTGAGAGAACATTGAATAAAACCTTATTTTATAGAGAGAACATTGAATAAAATAGGATTTTATTCAATGTTTTCTCTAGAGAGAATATTGAATAAAATAGGATTTTATTCAATGTTCTCTCTTATGTTGTGATTTTGAATTTATTTATGACTGTTTGTATATTTTCAAATCATCATCTCAATTAATTGCATTTATTTAAATGTTATCATTATTTAATTTATTATTGAATATAACTGCCTGTTAATTACTGTCATGTATTATCAGTTATATATTGATATTTAATGATTGTTTTGGATGATGATTGTGATGAATGTATGATTTTATGATGGATGAATGGTTTATGAGGATGAATGGATGTTTTATTTATATCATCAAAATTTGCAAGTTCTTTATTTATTTGTCATTATGTTTCGAGATTGCGGTTTGAAATGATATATAACCATATTTATGTTTAAATTACGGATTGAAATGGTAAATATCCGTATCACTTGACCATACGATAAATTTTTTACATACAGACACCGTGGTCTATATATATATATATATATATATATATATATATATATTGGAAATGATTTATATAGTTATGGATAGAATTATACGGTCTAATAAATATTGATTCTTTTTGATGTTATATAAAAATATTTTATATATAGTTAAATTCATGTATTTAAGCTATGTATAAATTTGTTTAATAACAATAAGGTAAATAATGAGTTTGGTTTTTATTAAAATAAAATATGGTTAAGTATTTAAGTCATACTTTAATATAGAGGTTATAATGGTTTAAATAAATTAAGATTTGAAGGTAAATTGGAAATCTATTTGAAACTGAGCTTATTTAAGAATCAAACATCCTAAGTTGATGTAAAATTTATTAAACTTGAAATTTTAAAAGGTATGATATTTATAACTAGATTTTTATTCAAGATGAATTAAATAAATATTTCTAGTATTAATAAATTGAATGAAATATTTAGTTATTGGCAATTTGAGTTTTATTTATATGATTATGGATTTATTATGCAAATATTTCAAAACTAAATAATAGGACATTGAATTGTTGAATAATAATTTCCGACCTTAGTTTTGAAATTGTTTAATACTCAAAGTTTGAAATATATTGACACTGGAGTGGTTTATTGAAACTGCAAGTGAGTTGAAAATTTATGAATTTAGATTTAATTTAAAGTGAACAAAAATGTAAAGTCGAGGAAATTATTTTACTTTATAAAGTAATTTTAAATTCAAACTATGACTGATCTCGGAAGCAAAGGAGCTAACTATACTATAGTTACCTTAAGGCTTTTATTTTATATACCGTTTGAATATCCAAACTATTTAAACTTGGGAAGTTATGGTTTTGAAGCTATAAAATTTGAAGTATTATGTTTTGAAAAGTTATATTTCAAGCGTTTGGTTTTGAAATATTATAATTTTGGAAGTGCTATGATTTTAGAAAAGAGATATATTTGAAATAAAAATGATATTATATTGATTTGGGTTTTTATAAAAATATTATCATATTAATTTGGTTTTTAAAACGAAAATGATATCGTATTTATATGGTTTTGAAATGAATACTTTATTCTGGTTTTGAAGTACAGTTATTTTAAAATGACCGTGGTGTTGTAATAACGTTTGGTTGTTGAAGAGACCGGGATCGAAAGCTGTCATACTCTCGCCCAACTCCGAAAACCACTTTAACAATCGTCTACGCGGTGGAGATTCCAGAATGAAGTAGGATGGTGGCGGTGTTTCCTTTGAGGTAAATACGTGGACCCGACTACCATGAGTTGGCATAAGGTGGCTGAAATAGGAGCGATTGACGGGCTAAGAAGGTAGCACCTTTTGTCGGACACACCCCTTCGATATTATACTCTGACTTTGGATTGATTCGGTGGCCACTTTTGATTTTTTATTTGGAGGTATGGCTCGAGGTGGGCGGTAGTAGCTGCTACGCGTTACCACCGGCCCAAACGCGTAATTGGTATATCTACCCTGGCATTGTCTAGTTGTGCCATGTCGCCTACCCTGTCGCGCCTTGTACGAATTTGATTTTCTCCCATGGCCCGTGGAGTATTTAGTGTAGTCTCCCGATCTAGAGACGCGCTGATACTGGATAGACTACTGGAACTTTTACGTGTTAAAGTGGAAAATGTAAAGCCTTAACTCTATTTAAAAGTAAGTTTATTTTACTATAGACATTATTATAATGGCGAAATATTACTACATAGTAAATAGTTTAATGGATCCTTAGAAGATGTGAATCCCGAACATCTCTTAAGTTACTGCACTCACGTTCGACACTGGAGAGGAGATGTCAAATTTCGTAAACATCTCTGACGCCATTCCACTTATATTATTGACTGTTGATTTAACTTACATTAGATCTTTTAGTTCTGACTCGAGTGTTTTGTCTTTCAATTCGCTCGGGTCAGTCTGAGCATTTCAAGACTCGGAGACTATATTTTTGAAGGACGAAGACGAAGAGTGTATTACTATTATCTATTATATTATTCAACTACAACACCGTATTCCACTGCATTATTAATATTCTCTAGTATGTGTAACTCTGATATGTATTGTATAAGTATAATCGAATATTTTGTAAAACAACTTCATGAACTGTATATTTGATTATTGTATTTTATTGTTCCGCTGGAAGATTCTGTTTTGTTCTTTTTCTTTCTCTACTTTTTCTTATTTACCCCATAATAATCCGCCCTTTTGTATGGTTTAAGTCTTACGTGTGTAGTTTATCATCAATTTAAAGCATACGAAATGGCGGGACGTTACATCTGGTATTAGAGCTTTGGTTTAGTGATAAACCTTAGCTTTGTGCGGTCTGACTCTTATCAATATGGTAGTAATACCCTATAATGAGTCGCTGAGTGTGTATATATGAGAGAGCATATTTGTTAGTGATATAGATGGTTTTAATATTGTGTTAATTTATTCCGTTTTGTATTTATAAATTCTGGTTGGTACATGGGACTCTATGACATCAATAGGGATTTCTAAACACTTAATAGGACAGACCGACACAATATTTGTTTTGAATATAGGTGAATGAAATAATTTTGCCTATTATATTTTCAATATATAAAATAAAATTTTATAAATGATATATATATATATATATATTTGGTTGAAATATATAGACTGTTAGGTAGTGAAACTTATAAATATTGATTGGAAAATAAATTGAAAATAAAATAAATGAAAATTGGGAATTTAGAACTTAAGCCTGGGGTTTTAAAAATTTCTTTCAAAATATTTTGGAATATAATAATATTATTTTGAAGTATTTTCTGATATAAATATTTCAATATGATTTGGAAGAATTGTTTTGAAGAAACTTTAGAAAGTGATAAGTTATGTACTCCCCTCTCTATCGTTGGAAAATAATTTCAGTGATGAGTGCACGCATCATCAACATTCATTTTCGAGTTTCGAAGTGGGAAGGCCACTGTAGTAGTTTTACTACAGGTTTATGTTGATAAACGAATATAAATTTCTAATTGTTTTAAATATAATTAGACATATAAGTTTTAAGTATATACATTTAATTTATTATTTTAAATGATTTGAAATTAACCCGGTATCTAGTTCTTAAGTTTCCATTAATTAATAGTCTCAGTTATTGTAGTGAAATGGAATGTAACTAATTAATAAATGGAGCCTTTAACTAAAACAAGAGATTTAATGCTAGGTTATGAATGAAATTAAAAGAAATTTGAAATATGTAACCTATAAGACAAAGGATAATATTATTGAACATTAAATTTATTAAAAGAAATGAGAAAAACTTGTACAACTTTCAATTACATCCTTAAAAGCATATATATAACTTACCCAACAATAAAAGCTACAATGTATAATAAGAAATTGTAATAGAATATTATACAAGTAAAAATTTGAAATAATGAACGTATTCAATGAAATTCTTTAATAAACGAGAATTTGGTGTTGTAATTATTATGAACTTAAGTATAATTGAAAGACTACTAATTAAATTTGAAAGGTAAGTATTATAAGTGGAATTTAGTAATAAATGAAAGTAGATAAATGAAACTAAGTTGTGTAAATGAATGATAATAAACTTAAGTAAACGGTTGAAGCTATTTATAAATAAAATAAGTAGGAAAATGAATACTGTAAATAAGTGAAATTAAGTAATGAATAAATGAATGTAATGCAAATAAAAGAAATTTGCATTATATATGGATAAATGAAAACTGTAAGAAATAAAATGTAAAATTAAAAGATAAACCATTATATGAATGAAAAAGAAATCAAACAACAAATGTATGAAATGAAAGTAAAAGAATGAACTTGATCTGTTGTTTGAAAGTGTTGTTTGTTTAGTTATGGTTGTTTGGGCAAGGAAACTCTAAAATTGTTTGGGTGAATAAATAATCTATTTAGTTTCATATAAGACTATTGAGTAAATGGTGCACCAAGTAGTTTATTTTTCATTTTTTTCAATTTAAAGTTGAACCCGAACAACTATTTGTTTTGTTTAATATGAATGAATGATTGATTTGTGATGACTCTATATGATGATTGTGTGCCTTGTTGCAAGTAATTATTGTTTGTATTGATTTGTTCGTTATGATTAAAGTGACCTTAAATATTTCATTTTATATAAATGTTAATTTTTTTGGATTATATAAGTGTAATACGGGTTAGGAAGCAATTGCTACTGCTTTGGGTTTCATAATTAAGCGTAAATCGCCTGACAAATAGGTATATTTTCGGATTACGGTTTCTAGCGTTGTTATATTGTTTTTCCCGGGTTGGGACATGTATTATTTTGAAAAATCTGTGTTGCATATTGTTATATTTAATATTTTATTTTCCTCCCGAGCCTTACCGTACAAAGGAGACTCTGCCGAAATTTTCCGTAAATTTTGGACTTAGAATTTTTTTTGAAATTGTCTTCCAAACTGTATTAATTTGAGTATGCAAATATTAAATGGTTATAAATTGGTATATTTTATCTATGTTAATGTATTTTGAAAATTTATTTGTTTATAAATTTAATATTTTAAGTAAGATATATTGATTCTTAATTCTTCTTTTCCCTTCTTTTTCCTTTTCGAGGATGAAAAGTTTTGAGTGGGAGAGAGTGTAACGACTCGTAAATTTCAATGATTTAAATTTGTTAATTTGATAAAGTTTTGGTAATTTAATATTGAAAGAAAGAAAATTTTGTTAATTAATAAGGAGAGCATAACTTAAACGAAAAGTAACATGGTTAACCAAAGTTAATTATTAACTATTTGAATGAAATTGCAATAAATGAAATAATGTAAAATAGTATAACTTGGTTATAAGTTGAATGTAAGTAACAAATGTAAATGTTGATTTATTAATATAAATCTACATAATAAGTGGGAATTGAATAGGATTAGTATGATATGAGTTGGTATAATAATTAGTGACCAATAATGAACATTTCTTTAATGACAATTAATATAATAACGGATAGTGTGAAAGTATAAATTTCATAGAAACATAACGTATGTATAAAGTAATAAATTGGTGCTAGAATGGAATTCAAATTAATTAAAATAGTGGGTATAATATAATTTGTTATAAATGAAACATAGGTAAACAAATGTAAGTGTTGAATTAATATATGTTAGTTATTTAGGGTGTTGAATAAAATTGGCAATCAATTTGCAATTAAAGGTAATAATGTTGATGTAAGCTAATAAATAAAAATTTCAATGCAATACCAATTAATGGAACAAATTTTAAGGTTATAATTGCTTGGAATCGGTAAATTGGGAAATAAATTCAAGTTATATTAATAGATGAAATAATACGCAGTAAACTATAATTTGACATAATCAATGTTAGGTAAGTAATTCTATTTTTGGTCATTTGATAATAGAGTACGAATAGGATTAAATTAGGCAAATTGTGATAATTATTAATTGTTTACCTATTTATTTAATTTAGCGAATTAGACTTAAATCCATTGCAATTAAACGTAATTAATTACTACGTCATTATAAATTTAGTTGATTACTGGAAAATATTAGGGAAATTGGATTTACAGTAATGTTAAATTTACCCATAAGATAATGATTGACTGGATTAAAAGAATGGAAATCAAGATTTTATTTATTTAATTGAAATGAAAAATTCAATAATTAGATTAATTGCAATTAAATGAAATTAAATATTTAAATATTGCATAAATGGAAATTTAGATGAAATATGAGAATATAAATGTAAACAATCATGAACCAATATTAACACCATCCTTTTGATAATGATGAATTAAATAATAGAATGAAAAGTGAATTTAATAGAATTATTGGAAATTAAATTTATAATTTTGAATTTAATGAAATTGAGGTTAATATTGAAATTTATAAATTAATCATCTCTAAATTGACATTTAAATTTGTTTAAATCATTGTAAATGATTGAGAAATCATAAGTGATGAAATTTGTCAATTTTCGAATTGAAATTGAAAATTTGATTTAATCAATTTATTTTTAATTTATTTAATTAACTAGAAATTAGTCATTTTGGTCACTGACTCGGATTTCAATGAAAGCAGTTTCATCGGATCCGTATCGGTGAATTATTGTAGGATTTCAAGTTTCATAGCGATCGGACTTGTCGTTTGATAGTACGGACTCGAAACACCTTGAAATCAATGAAATTGAAATCAATTGAAATCAATTTGAAATCAATTGATTTTATCATAACTTCTTCATGCGATGGAATTTGGACCCGAAACCCGTTCCATCGATTTTAAAATAATCAAAACATTTATTTTGATATACGGTTTGACCCAATTTCATTCCGGAGTCAGAACGGGCTTTTCGGGCCATTTATCGTTCAACGCGTATATCCTACCGATCCAATCCATTCTATTTCAGCTTTGTCTATAAATACCCTGTTATAAACCCTAATTGTTGCTCATTGTTATTTGTCTGTACGTACAATTCCTTCTCACCTCCTCATTTCAATGGCAGCCAATCAAATTCTAGATCCAATTGCAATTCAAAATCAAATTGAAATTTCAAACTCCTCAAAAAAATTCAGAAAAGTTATACATCTAAGTTCTCGAAAATATGAATCAGCATTTGGTGTTCGTTTTTCATAACCGTGTTTCAATCAACGGCAAACCGCAGTCAAACCCTCGAATTTTCGAAACCCTATGTCAATTTGGGGCTTTTTGATTTGGGCTCTAATCGATGAAATTAGGACATGGGTTTTGGAGAGAGAGGCTTATGGAGTTGAATGGTGGTGGCCGCTTGGCCAAGATTGAAGTGTGGTGGTCGGATTTAGCATGCTAGGGTTTTGAATCCCTAAAGAATGGCTGGCGGCGCGACGAGCTAGGGGACGGCGGAGCTGGCATATTTGTGCGGCGTGCTGGTGCAGGGTCGTGGGAAGCGGCACCATGGAAAACGGTGACGTGTAGGCAGAGCAATCGGCGGTCAAAGTCTTGGAAAATGGGCTCTAGGGTTTCGATCAAAACCTATCTACTGTGTACGTGAATTCATAGAGGCGCTGACGTGTCTGTTGGTTTCCGGTTCGTTTATTTTTAGTTTATTTTATTTTTATTTTTATTTTCAGTCGTTCAAACGGGCATAACTTTCTCATACGATGCCCAATTTGCCTGCGACTTTTTTGTTAGGATCGTATTTAAATTCTGGACATTTTGGCGCTGATTTGGATGAATTTTGAGAATGTCCAATTTTTGGGTTTAAATTGGTTTTAAATTCAATTTAAATTCAAAAGGAAAGTGTTTTAACCCACTCACAACTTCTAAGATTTCTTGTGTTTGTTAAATTTAATTTACGTTGTGATTTTGAATTTATTTATGACTATTTGTATATTTTTTAATCATTCTCTCAGTTAATTGCATTTATTTAAATTTAATCGTTATTTAATTTATTATTGAATATAACTGCCTGTTAATTAACTGTTATATATTATCAGTTATATATTGAGATTGATTGATTGTTTTGGATGCTGATTGTGATGGATGTATGATTTTATGATGGATGAATGGTTTATGATGGATGGATGGATGTTTTATTCATATCATCAAAATTTGCAAGTTCTTTATTGATTTGTCATTATTTTTCGAGATTGCGGTTTGAAATGATATATAACCGTATTTATGTTTAAATTACGATTGAAATGATAAATATCTGTATCACTTGACCATAGGATAGAAAGTTTTATATACAGACACCGTGGTCTATATATATATATATAAATATTTTGGAAATGATTTCTATGGTTATGGATAGAATTTTATGGTTTAATAAATATTGATTCTTTTTGATATTATATAAAAATATTTTATACATAGTTAAATTCATGAATTTAAGCTATGTATAAATTTGTTTAATAACAATAAGGTAAATAATGGAGTTTGATTTTTATTGAAATAAAATATGGTTAAATATTTAAATCATACGTCAACGTAGACGTTATAATGGTTAAAATAAATTAAGATTTGAAGGTAAATTGGAAATCTATTTGAAACTGAGCTTATTTAAGAATTAAACTAACTAAGTTGATGTAAAATTTATTAAACTTGAAATTTTAAAAGGTATGATATTTATAACTAGATTTTTATTCAAGATGAATTAAATGAATATTTCTAGTATAAATAAATTGAAGGAAATATTTAGCTAGCGGTAATTTGAGTTTTATTTATATTATTATGGGTTTATTATGCAAATATTTCAAAACTAAATAACTGGACATTGAATTGTTGAATAGTAATTTCCAACCTTAGTTTTGAAATTGTTTAATACTCAGTGTTTGAAATATATTGAAACTAGAGTGGTTTATTGAAAATGAAAGTGAGTTGAAAATTTATGAATTTAGATTTAATTTAAAGTGAACAAAATTATAAAGTCGAGGAAATTATTTTACTTTATAAAGTAATTTTAAATTCAAACTATTTTAGTTTATATACCGTTTGAATTCCAAACTATATAAGCTTTGGAAGTTATGGTTTTGAAGCTATAAAATTCAAAGTATTATGTTTTGAAAATTTATATTTCAAGCGTTTGGTTTTGAAATATTATAATTTTGAAAGTGCTATGATTTTAGAAAAGAGATATATTTGAAATAAAAACGATATAATATTGATTTGGGTTTTTATAAAAATAATATCATATTGATTTGGTTTTTACAACGAAAATGATATCGTATTTATATGGTTTTGAAATGAATGTTTTATTCTGGTTTTGAAGTATAATTATTTTAAAATGACCGCAGTGTTATAACAACGATTGGTTATTGAAGAGATCGGGATCGGAAGTTGTCATACTCTCTGCCTACTCCGAAAACCACTTTAACAACCGTGTACACGGTGGAGATTCCAAAATGAAGTAGGATGGTGTCGGTGTTTCCTTTGAGGTAAATACGTGGACCCGACTCCCGTGAGTTGGCAGGTGGCTAAAACAGGAACGATTGACGGGCTAAGAAGGTAGCACCTTTTATCGGACACATCCTTTTGATATTATACTCTGACTTTAGATTGATTTGGTGGCCACTTTTGATTTTTGATTTGGAGGTGTGGCTCGAGGTAGGCGGTAGTAGCTGCTACGTGTTACCACTGGCCTGGAAGAGTAATTGGTATATCTATCCCGACATTGCCTAGTTGTGCCGTGTCACCTACCCTATCGTGCCTTGTACGAGTTTGGTTTTCTCCCGTAGCTCGTGGAGAATTTTGGGTAGTCTCCTGTGATGACCCAGAATTTTTGATGTTTAAAATAGGACTATTTAACTGGTTTTAAATGTTCAAAAGAGTAAGTTAAACTTGAATTTCAATCCACTTCAATTCAAATCGCCTTTCCCTTTTTTTCATTCTTGTCAGTTCAAAATCAAGTTTGGAAAATGCCTAGTACAACATTTTTACTCGAATCGAAACGCATGCTCTTTCCTCCTCCTACCAGTTCGAGCGAATAAATGGGGAGTGGATTCGCGATTTAGGCATATGCGGCTGAGGGCGATGTGATTATGGGGCGTCGCGTGGAAGCTCACGATTCGCTTATGTTAAGAGCTTCGGCACAGCGGCTTCAGAGCACGACGGTTAAGCGGGACTGGGTGTGAGCATGGTGAGGCGCATGGTTCTCGAGGCAGGAATTTGACGAGGCTTTGAAGGCGTTGGCTGACGCTGTGTCACGAAGTGGAGTTCGTCGTTCGGGTTAGTGAGATGGCGATCGTCGGTGGAGTTTCGTACAGGGTGGATCTAGGTTCTTGTGTTGCCGTGAGGTAGTCTTCTCTTCAATTTTAATATAGTTAATTTTTTTTATAAAAACATATGTATATAAAATATTACAGTAAAATATAAGGTAATTCTGTTTAAATTTAATAAATAAATGTATATATTCACATGCATGTCTTAGTTTAATTTTATGTTAGAATACAAAAAAGATTTTATGTAGAAAGGATTTGGAAAGAAAGATATAGGAATTTAAAATAATTGAAAAGTTTTATATTAAATTAGATTTTTGAATCGATATAAATTTAGGTTTTTAAAATATTTGTAGTTTTAAAGAAAGAAAAATAAAATAAATATACCTTTACACATTTTTATTTACTATTTTATTTTAAATAATATTTGTGTAACGACCCAGAATTTCTGTCATTTGAAATTCAGATATTTAATTTATTTTAAATATTAACAAGTAGAATTTGTAAGTCGAATGATTTATTTTTTGAATATCTGGATTTAATTGGATAATTAAATCGATAATTTAATATTTGAAATTACAGAAATAATTGGAATTTGGATTTAATGTGATTAAAAATGATTTATAAAGTTGTAATAAATCATATTGAAGTTAGAATGATGTTATCAAACTTTTAAAATTGAATTAAAAGTTAATTTGTGAAAATTGAATATTTTAATATTTAATTGACGAGTTAAAATAGCCATTTTTCAAACAGTCTCAGATTTCGAATTATTTTATGGTTTCAAATTTTGTGTCAATCGGATTTATGGTTTGTCCGGGGCAAGCCAAAACGCATAGAAATTAGTTTAATCGATTTAATTTAAAATTATTCGTTTATTTCTGTAACTCGCACATATGATCAAATTAGCTTCCGAAACATATTCCATTGTGTCCGGAACGCAGGGTAAACCCTAGAAACGCCAGCCGACACGCTTCGTTTGGAGTTCGGAAAATTTTAAATGAATAGTGTTTTGAAAAAATTTCTATAAAAGGACCCACTTATTCGCAATTTTCAACAAAAGAAAACCCTAGGGTTTAGCTCAATGCTTCAGCCGCCGTTCTAAAGTTAATAACTGAGAATCCATCTCCTTCCTCCTCATTTTTCTTTCAATCCGTAGATAATTACGCAAATTCTTCAACTACAATCTTGTAGATCATCACGAGACCTTCGCGTTCAACGGTTATGATCAAAAATCTCGTGATGGATCGATGGGAAATCGAGTTTAAACGTCACCAAGTCGCTCACATTTTTCGAGCAGATGAGCAGGCCGAGCTCCTTGTTATTGTAGCCGAAGATGGAGCTTGAGATGGCCATTCAAATGGAAGTGTTTGATCGAGTGCTAGTTCGTCGTAGGTCGAGCAGTTCTAAACCCTAAAGGGACGGCTATGGGTTTTGTGCATTTCATTGACCTGAATATCACGTATGGAGGAAGAAAAGAAGGGGCGACCAAGATCTTCTATGCACAAAATCAACGGCTCTGGTTGAAAAGGGTATAAAAAAATATAAAAAGAAAATGTAAATTGAATTTCATTAATTTGTATAAATTTTGAAATGACATAACTTTGTCATACGAGGTCGAAAATGCACGAAACGAATTACGTTGGGTTCGTTTTGTCGAGCACTACGTGATGGAAATGGATTGGAGTTATTTGGATCTAGTGATAATTTTGGATAAAATTAAATGCGTGTTTAATTTTATTCGAAACAAACGCTGCAACTGTTATCGGAAACTCAAGGTGAGAACTTCTCACTCAATCGAAATGTATTTCGATTTAAATTTTAAGTAGTTAAATTTAAAATTGCTTGATTGTGTTGATTATATGCTTGGATGATAAATTATTATCTGTTGCTTTGAAATAGACCCTACAAGCCGCATATTAAGCGGAGGTTATTTATTAAACACATATACCGCGATATTTCACCTCGAAGTGGGATTGGTATTATATATATACTTGGAGTTGATTTTCCTGCATTATATAGCGGATGAGACCCTATTGCGCCGCATAATAGCGGATAATATTTTATAAATCCCTTGTAACGCGATATTCCGTCTTGAAGCGGAATTGGTATTGTGCTAACATCTGTGGATGCAGGGAAACATGTTGGAGGGATCCAACTGGATTCCTCAAATGATTGAATTGGTTTCAATATTGTGTGTTGATCTACGTGATTATCTTTGTGATTGAAATCGTTAAAGGCCAAAATTTAGCCGAATATATTTTTGGTATCGTTAGATGCCGAAAATAAATAAAAATTTAATTTTGAAATTCATTCATTTTAAATAAATAAACGTTGAAAGTTTTATGTTACAAAAATTATAATTTTTGTGAAATATAACCGAAATGTGATTGTTGAAATAAGTAGTTGATTAATTTATAAAATGGTTAAAATTGGGATTTTTGAATTATTATAAATGATTTATATAAAAGATTTATAAAATTGATATTTATAAATTAAAATATTGGAATTATAAAATGAGTTTTTATAAGTGTTAGAATGAAGTATAAATGGATTTCATAAGTGGATGAAATCTATAGATTTATAAATTGTGAAGTTATAAAATGAATAGACTTTTGTAAAATAAAAGATTTATAAGTAATTAACTTATAAATTGGGTTTTGGCGTGTAATGGGATAGGAATGGAATCTGTTAATGAAGTGCTTTTATAAGTTGAAGTTATTATAACATATAAATGTGAATTTATAAACATTGTTTTATAAATCCCACATCGACTTATTTTGATAAGTTAATTATTATAGCTTATTAAAGGAGATATATCCACGATTTTGGACAGTGGATAATCCTTTAAATAAAATGCGTGGAAATGTTGAATTTGGTTAACGAAGTATATTCACGATTTTGTGCAGTGAATAATATATTAAAGAAATGTTTTGGGGAAGTGATGTTTTAAATAAAATTAAAACGAATTAAAGATGTTTTAAATGTATTAAGTTTCAAAACCATAGATTTCAACATTTATTATTGAAATAGACGTTTTCGAGTAATAAGGAAATGGTTGGCTATAACACTGTTGTTATAGTAAATGATTTCCGAAAGGAAATGTTTTATATAGTATTGGGATTTATATATCTATTTTAAGTTCGAATCCCTATACTAGTGGTTTTGGGTTGTCGTAACGATGTTTTACGCAACATTCGTTTTGACTCAAATAAATGTGTTTAGGAGAATGTTTTCCTTAAAGAATAAACTATATACTTAATTGTGATTTAAGTATATTGAATATTTTCCAAGTGTTGAAAATAAATAAATTTGTGAATTACTTATTATTAAATAAGTATGGAAATATTTTTCCAATATGAAGTGAATATTTTGAGATTTTATCTTTTAAAGATAAATAGAAAATGGATATTCGAAATCAATTTGAAAATCGTATATTCATAGATATTTTGGAAATGTAAATTCACTATGGAATTTATAAAAGAAAGGGAAATTTGTTTAAAAAATAAACATCGATTTATTTTTGAAGTGTGGAAATAAATTTACGGATTTGGAACGTAAGTTTGAAATAAATCGGTAAGGATTTATTTGATTAATTTAAATGAACCATTTTAAATTTAAAATGGATAAATATTTGGAAGTGTTTCCGTTTAAGGAAATTAATTTGAAATTTGTTTTCAAAGATTGAAAGGTGAAAATGATTTGAAATTTGTTTTCAAATGGTTGAAGTGTGGAAAATATATCTTGTAAAGATATTTTTGAAAATAAATAATTTGGGAAGATTATTTATAATCTGGTGATGTTGTGAATATTGATTGATAGTTAAATAACCGACTATTAATATCGACACTTAAATGGCTATTTGTTGTGAATTGGTTGAAATTGAATGCTACACTTATTTTTAAATTATTGCGCTCGTTATTCGGAATACCCATTTCGAATAGTGATACGACGTAATGGATAGCATTGAAGACCGGGTATTTGTGAAAACGATAGGATGACCTATCGATTGTCTCTGCACCTTTAGCTACGGTATGTAGACTTCCTTTATGAAGGGAAATTCGATCGGGATTGTGAATACCCGGATTGCAAGGGCTTCTTTGGAAGTGCCTTCGGTTCTGTTCAAACCCGGAACAGATTTGTATGGTTACGTGTTTGACATTTAATTTTGAGATATAAAGCAGATTTCTTTCAAATACATTTCTGTGGTGGCGGAGAATTTATTTTCTTAGCTTAACACCCTTCTTTGAGATGTAGGCGCTCAGAGGTTATGTAGTTGAAGGTTATCAGCGATATATTTCCAATTTGGTATTGTGGCATGCTGAGTGCTGCTGTGTGCTGATCATTTGTTGATCAAAGCATGGCTTGGTGCCTAGCTTTGTGGACGAGACTTCTTCAGACCTCACACCCCGGAAATGGTCAAAACAAGAATATGAGGCAAGGTTATGAGGGTCGCTCCCTTTAGGGTATGTCTTTCCTTCTGGAAAAGGGTGGTGTCAGGTATGGAGCCCTGATGTTTAACCAATGTGGTTGCTCCAATCTCATTTACTGTGTGGTTGTGGCTTAGAGGCGCCTCGGATAAAGGTCCCAAAAAACCGGGGAGTGGCATACTCGAGTAGTAGTTACCTAGTTACAGAGGTAACCCGGGCAGAGATCCGGGTAGGTTCTCGGGACGTCCCGCCAGAGTCGATCCCATGTGGCAGTAGGAAGTTCCTTAGCCTGACCATTTGTTGGAAATCCAAAGAAACAATATGAGCCTTTTACGATTTCAATTGTATAACCTGCCTCCTCAGGAGGTAGCTATAGCAGGCATAATATAATGGTGCCTATGCTGGCTAAGATTTATATTATACTTTCGAAAAGTTTTTATCACTATACACTAACAATAATATCAAAAATGATTTGTTTTGCGTAGTAAGCATCTTTGACTATCATAAGGAGAAATCTCCTCCAATTCTGCATTTGCATTGTGTGTGTGGCGGGAGGCCTTATGGTAGTTTCATTTTCCAAAAGCATTGCGGATATCTTTTACATCCTTTGTTGTTGTTTTAAAGATAAAAACTATTTTAGTTCTCACACTAGTCCCATGACTGACCTGGAGTTTATTGTTCCCTTCCTAAACTCTGGGTACCCACCAATTTCCACACGGGCAGCCTAGAGACAGGTTATCAGATTATTCTGTGGATATGAGTGCTATGGAGCTCAGGAGGCAAGCTGGATGACGAGACATATCACTTGTATATTATATTATCTTTTCCGCTGTAGAATTCACTTGTAAGGACAAGTTTGTATAGCTATCCATTCTTGTATTGTGTTGCATGTTGACTCTGATGATGTAATGTATAAATGTACAGTTCTTTTGATATAAAGATTATTCATTTATCTATTATATGTTGTTCCGCTGCGACTGTAAGATTCTGTTATTGTTTCTGTTCTGTTTTCTTTCTTCTTCTATCTTTTTCTTCTACCTCTTCTTTTTAACCTTCGTGGTTCGATTTTCCGGCATTTGATTGCTCGGCAATTGATACAGTGGACGTATTGATGTCGATTTTCGAAAGTCGAAGATTAGGGTCTTTACAATTTGGGAGATTAACTTATTAAATTTATTTTTGGAAAATCAAAAATTTATTTATTATAGGAAAAATTAGCTTAAATAAAAGTATGGCTAAATTAAGTTTATCACAAGGGAAAATTAATAGTTTAATTAAATCATTTGCCAATTAAAATTTCTACATGGAAATTGATTATTAAGTTAATTAAATTATTAATAAATTATATAATGTTTATACAAGGTTTTAAATCACGGAAGCAAGCCAATTTGGAATGGATTGCAAACAGCAAAATAAAAGGTGAGTTAATCTCACTCATTTGGGTTTAATTTTAATTTAAATGGTTAATTTACATAATTGGTTGAATGATTGAATTGATTTGATGTTCTATATTATATATAGTAGTATATATATAGTATATATTGGAGTGATTGATTTTCCACATTATATAGCGGATGAGACCCTATGCGCCGCATAATAGCGGATGATATTATACTTAAAACCCATATACCGCGATATTCCACCTCGAAGTGGAATTGATATTTTATGTTGTGCTAACATCTGTGGATGCAGGGAAACAGGTTGGAGGGATCCTATTGGATTCCCCAAAATTATTTAGGTTGTTCAATATTCTGTGTTATGAATATTTGATATTTTGTGATGAATTATATTGATAATTGAAATATTGAATGCTATGGCTTGCTTGAATATATTTCGGTACACTGAGTTATCAAAATATATAGAATTGGATTTTGAAAAGAAAATAAAAGAGTGAATTTTGAGTAAAATAATCATAGAAATTTGAATAAATTAAAAATTAATTGGAAAAGAATAAAAAGTGATTTTTGAATTCTAATAAATAAATTCCAAGTATGGAAAATAATATTTTGAATAAACGGGAATAAGTAATTTTATTTTTAATCTCAAGTGATATTATTTCGAGAAACAAAGAATTTATTTTGAAATTTAAGGATTAAATTTATTTGAAAGGATAAAGAAGAAATTTTAGGAAATATGAAATTGGTATTTTCAGTTAAAGGATTTTAAATCATAATGGAGAAATAAAAAGTCTGAAGTTAATGGATTTTGGAATAAATGGTGTAAGTATGGAAAAAATGAAGTAAATTGGAAATCAATTTGAAAATTGATTAAGTGTTCAAAACCGAGATTTTTAAAAGAGAAGTGAGGCTATGAAATTTATAAACTAGATTTATAAAAGTGAAGTAATATATCAGTGGATATTTGGAAGAATAAATTCACGGTGGGAATTTATTAAAAGAATGAGTAAATTTGTTTAAAAATAAATAGCGACTTATTTTTAAAAGATGTGGACGGGAAGCGTATTTCCCCGAATAGCCAAGTACATTTCAAACAAATTTTAATTATAAGTAAAAAAAATTAAGTGGTTTAAAAAGTATGTTTAGAAAACCTATTATTTCTAAATGTTTAAATTCTAAAGTAAGTATTTTCTTTTAATCTATTAAAGAAGCAATTATTTTAAGGGTGATTTATTATTTTGTTTTAAAAAGAGAAAATTTAGTTGTATATTTTATAAAGTAACCTCGTTTTCAAATATTCCTATAGTATATTTTTAATAAAGTATTGAAGTAGTTTTCAATTTAAATGTTTTAAATGATATTTTATAATAAAGTGTTCTTAAATTATTTTAAAAATCTAAAGATTTGTACTTGGTGCTTTCAGTGGAAATAAATATTTGGGAATTCTTTCCATGAGAAGAGTAGGGTTTGAAAACTGTTTTAAAAAAGGATTGAAAGTGGAAATATATCTTGCGAAGATATTTTGAAGTTAATAAATAATTTGGTGAAATTATTTATTGTTTGATGGATGTTTGTGAATGTTAATTGATAGATAAATCACCGACTATTAATATTGGCCAATGCATTGATCATTTCGAAGAGATCGGGATGGGGATTAATTTCTCGAAAACCACTTCGATCCGATTTGTACGTTTTCGTGTGAAAAACAAAAGTTCGGAGTCGAAGATGGAGCAGTGAAGTGCAAGTGCTAGTCGCCACTAATCCTGAGCTGATTCCAAAACGGATGTAGTAGGAGTAGTGCCTTCGGTTCCGTTCGAACCCGAGACGGACTTGTATGGATTAAATGCTTTCAGAACATCGTCAGGTGGACGATGAGCATTCTAGGAGATGAGTTCTCTGAAGTTAATGCTTAGCTTTAAGCCTCATCAACCGAGAATGACTGAAAATCTGGGGTTATGCAGCAAGGCTAGGTGGGTAGCACCCATAAGGGTGAGGTCATCCCTGTCTAGATGTCCCTTTTATTTCGGCTTAGTGGTGCGGTTGTTGATCCCAACCATTGTGTGATTTTACTCGGGATTATCCAGTAAGGGGTAGTCCCAGTCTTGTGTTGTAGGGTATTGGGAGTAATCCTCAGTACGGTGATCTAGGCCACGTATTGTGACAGGTGGTACCCCAGTGCCTAGTCATTAGTTGGAAATCCATTCTCCCTACGTACCTTTTACGATTTTGTTTGTATTACCCACGACCGTGGCTAGTAGCTGGAATTTAATTAATGTAACAATTTCGGCTCAGAGGATTTATAATAAATGTTTTAGCCATCATAAGGTAAAAGTGTTAAAATTGAATTTAAAAGGTCATTTGTTCAGTTTTGAAAATATATCGTTTAAATCGATACTTAAAAATAGCCTTCCGAGGCACTGTCTCGGAATTCGACGAAACCAGTTCCATTAGATCCGTAATATTGTATTATTATCGGGTTTCAATTTTTGTAGTGTTTGAAGTTGTTGTGTGAGTGTACGACATATAAACGCGCTAAAATTTATATCGAAAATTCAATAGAATAATGAGTCCAAAAAGCTATCTTCTCCATACGATCGAATTAGGGCTCGAAACCTTTTCCATTGTGTTCGGAAAAGGGGTATAACATTACAAACGTCTAGCGGCACGTCTCGTTAGGAGGTCAAAAATTTAAACTACAAAGTTGAGACAATTTGAAATCAATTTAATATATATATTTATTCACATACAAATAGTCAGCCTTCAGCCGAAATAATGTTGCACCTGTGCTTTGTACACTTCATTTCAGTCACTGTAGCAAAGCATCTTCAACACGCTTCTCCTCTTTAATATTAACAGCCGAGCATTTTAAGGCAACCGAGTCTTTTCCTTCTTCCACTTCAATTCAAATCGCCTTTCCCCTTTTTTTCATTCTTGTCAGTTTTAAAAATCAAGTTTGGAAAATGTCGAGTACACCAATTTTTACTCGAATCGAAATGCATGCTCTTTCCTCCTCCCACCAGTACGAGCGAATAAATAGGGAGGGGATTTGTGATTTAGCCGTATGCGGCTGAGGGCGACGTGATGATGGGGCGTCGCGTGGAAGCTCACGACTTGCTTTTGTTTAGAGCTTCAGCACGGCGACATCAGAGCACGACGATTAAGCAGGACCGGGCGTGAGCATGGTGAGGCACACGGTTCTTGAGGTAGGAATTGGACGAGGCTTTGAAGGCGGTGGCTGACACTATGTCACGAAGTAGAGTTCATCGTTTGGGTTAGTGAGATCGCGATCATCGGTGGAGTTTCGTAACGGGTGGATCTGGGTTCTTGTGTTGCCGTGAGATAGTCTTCTCTTCAATTTTAATATAGTTAATTTTTGTATAAAAACATATGTATATAAAATATTACAGTAAAATATAAGGCAATTCTGTTTAAATTTAACAAATAAATGTATATATTCACATGCATGTCTTAATTTAATTTTATGTTAGAATACAGAAAAGTTTTATGTAGAAAGGATTTTGAAAGAAAGATATAGGAATTTAAAATAGTTGAAAAGTTTTATATAAAATTAGATTTTTGAATCTATATAAATTTAATTTTTTAAAATATATGTAGTTTAAAGAAAGTAAAATAAAATAAATGTACGTTTACACATTTTTATTTACTAGTTTATTTTAAATAATATTTCGGAGATTAACTTATTAAATTTATTTTTGGGAACTTAAAAATTTATTTATTATAGGAAAAATTAGCTTAAATAAAAGTATGGGTAAATTAAATTTATCAAAAGGGAAAATTAATAGTTTAATGAAATCATTTGCCAATTAAAATTTCTACATGGAAATTGATTATAAATTATTAATAAAATATATAATGTTTATACAAGGTGTTAAATCACGGAAGCAAGCCAGTTTGGAATGGATCGCAAACAGCAAAATAAAAGATGAGTTAATCTCACTAACGTGAGTTTAATTTTAATTTAAATGGTTAAATTTAAATAATTGGTTGGACGATTGAATTGGTTTGTTGTGCTATATTATATGTAGTAGTGTATATATATAGTATATATTGAAGTGATTGATTTTCCGCATTATATAGCGGATGAGACCCTATGTGCCGCATAATAGCGGATGATATTATGTTTGAAACCCATATGCTGCGATATTCCACCTCGTAGTGGAATTGGTATTTTATGTTGTGCTAACATCCGTGGATGCAGGGAAAAAGGATGAAGGGATCCAACGAGATTCCTTAAAATTATTTAGATTGTTTGATATTCTGTGTTATGAATATTTGATATTGTGTGATGAATTATTTTAATAATTGGAATATTGAATGCTATGGTTTGCTTGAATATATTTCGGTACACTGGGTTATCAAAATATATAGAATTGGATTTTGAAAAGAAAATAAAAGAGTGAATTTTGAGTAAAATAATCATAGAAATTTGAATAAATTAAAAATGAATTGGAAAAGAATAAAAAGTGATTTTTGAATTCTGATAAATAAAATTCCAAGTATGGAAAATGAGATTTTGAATAAACGGGAATAAGTAATTTTATTTTTAAACAAAGAATTTATTTTGAAATTTATGGAATTTATTTGAAAGGATAAAGAATTTTTTTTGGGAAATATGAAATTGGTATTTTCAGTTAAAGGATTTATAAAAGTGAAGTAATATATCAGTGAATATTTGGAAGAATAAATTCACGGTGGGAATTTATTAAAAGAATGGGTAAATTTTTTAAAAATAAATAGTGACTTATTTTTAAAAGATGTGGAAGGGAAGCATATTTCCCTGAATAGCCAAGTATGTTTCAAACAAATTTTATGTACAAGTAAAAAGTTTTAAGTGGTTTAAAAAGTATGTTTAGAAAACCTATTATTTCTAAATGTTTAAATTCTAAAGTTAGTATTTTCTTTTAATCTATTATAACAGTTTTTATTTTATGGGTGATTTGGTATTTTGTTTTAAAAAGAGAAAATCTATTTTTATATTTTATAAAGTAACCTCATTTTAAAATATTCCTATAGTATATATTTTTAATAAAGTATTGAAGTAGTTTTCAATTTAAATGTTTTAAAGTATATTTTATAATAAAGTGTTTTTTTATTTAATTTAAAAATCTAAAGCTTTGTACTTGGTGCTTTCAATGGAAATAAATATTTGGGAATTCTTTCCATGAGAAAAGTAGGGTTTGAAAACTGATTTCAAAAAGGATTGAAAGTGGAAATATATCTTGCGAAGATATTTTGAGGTTAATAAATAATTTGATGAAATTATGTTTGATGGATATTTGTGAATGTTAATTGATAGTTAAATCACCGACTATCAATATTGGCCAATGCGTTGATCATTTTGAAGAGACCGGGATGGGGATTAATTTCTCGAAAACAACTTCGATCCGATTTGTATGTTTTCATGTGGAAAACAAAAGTTCGGAGTTGAAGATTGAGCAGTGGAGTGCAAGGCCTGATCACTACTAATCCTGAGGTGATTCCAAAATGGATGTAGTAGGAATAGTGCCTTCTGTTCCTTTCGAACCCGGGACGGACTTGTATGGATTGAATGCTTTCAGAACATCGTTAGGTGGACGATGAGCATTCTAAGAGATGAGTTCTCTAAAGGTAATGCTTAGCCTCAAGCCTCATCAACAAGGAATGACTGAAAATCAGGGGTTATGCAGCAAGGATAGGTGGTAAGCACCCATTAGGGTGAGGTCATCCCTGTCTAGATGTCCCTTTTATTTCGGCTTAGTGGTGCGGTTACTGATCCTAACCATGGGGTCATCTTACTCGGGATTGTCCAGAAAGGGGTAGTCTCGGTCTTGTGTTGCAGGGGATTGGGAGTAATCCTCGGTACGGTGATCTAGGCCACGTACTATGACAGGTGGTACCCCAGTGTCTGGTCATTCGTTGGAAATCCATTCTCCTTACGTGCCTTTTACGGTTTTGTTTGTATTACCCACGACTGTGGCCAGTAGTTGGAATTTAATTAATGTAACAATTTCGGCTATTTGAATAAGTATTTGTATATAGACAATATTATAATATCAGAGGATTTTATAATAAATGTTTTAGCCATCGTAAGGTAAAATCCCGACATGTTTATTTGTGGCGTGGACTTACGAGATGCTTTTGATTTTCAAAGGATTTTTGGAACTTTAATAATCAATTTTAGTGTCATTTCTCATGTTGGTTTTCGAAACTGACTCGGGCGTTATTTAACTATAATGGTCGGGTCAGACCGAGTATTATAGAATACATGATATGATGCTGTGGAGCTCAAGAGATGAGCTGGATGGCGATACGTACTTCCGTACTTGATTATTATTCCGTCGTGCATTCAGTTTCGAGGACAGGTTTATATGATAGTCCAGTTTCTGTTATTGATGATGTTGAACTCTGATGATGTATTCTGGTGATGTAGTATAAAATAGATATAGTTTTCTTTTGTGTAAAGATCTGTTATTATCTATTATATTTTATTCCGCTGCGATGGTTAGATTCTGATGTTGTTTTCTATTTTCTTCTTCTACTTCTTCTTCTTTAACCCAAATGGTTCGTATTTTCGTACATCTTGAGTTGATTGATGGAGAATAGTGTCGACTCTAAGGGATAAGGATTTGCAGGCTGTTACATCTCCCGATCTGGAGATGCGCTCATATTGGATGGACTACTGGGACTATTACGTGTTAAGATGGAAAATGTAAAGCCTTAACGCTATTTAAGAGTAAGTTTTATTATAATAGCGAAATATTACTACATAGTAAATAGTTTAACGGATCCATAGGAGATGTGAATCCCGAACATCTCTTAAGTTACTGCACTCACGTTAGACACTGGATATGAGATGTCAAATCCCGTAAACATCTCTGACGCCATTCCACTCATATGTAAGAACTTTTAGTTCTGACTCGAGTGTTTTGTCTTTCAATTTTCTCGGGTCAGTCTTAGCATTTCAAGATTCTGAGACTTTATTTCTGGAGGACGAAGACAAAGAGTGTATTACTATTATCTATTATATTATTCCACTACACCATTGTATTCCGCTGAATTATTAATATTCTCTGGTATGTGTAACTCTAATATGTATTGTATAAGCATAATCGAATATTCTTTAAAATAGCTTCATGAACTGTATATTTGATTATTATATTTTATCTTTCCGTTGCAAGATTCTATTTTTTTCATTTTCTTTCTCTGCTTTTTCTTATTTACCCCATAACAATCCGCTCCTTTTGTATGGTTTAAGTCTGACATGTGTGGTTTTTCGTCGATTTAAAGCGCACGAAAAGGCGGGACGTTACATTTAAAGTCATACATGAAAAAACAAACAAAGTTAAGCAAATCGAGATTTCTATGCTTAAAAATCAGTTTCAAAATTTTAGAATAAAACCTGATGAAACTATAAATGAAATGTATTCTAGATTTCAAGACATATATCGTTCATTACTAGCATTAGGAGAAAAATATTTAGATTTTGATGTTGTATCAAAAATCCTTAACTCTTTAACGGACGGATGAGAACAAAAAGTCTTAGCAATTGAAGAAGTTGATGAAACCATCAAACTTGAAGAGTTGATATGAAGTCGCACGTCATATGAAGTGAATTTACAGGAAAAGCGAGATCAAGCACAAGATAAAAAGAACATTGCCTTCAAAGATGAACAAGAAGATTCAGATTTAGATAAAGATGACATGGCACTGGTTACAAAGAATTTCAAAAAGTTTTAAAAATTTAGAATGAACATGAAGTTTGGAAACAACTAGAGAGACGATTTCATTAAACCACCAGTTTCAAATTTCGAATGTTATGAATATCATAAGAAGGATCACATGAAGAAAGACTGTCCTGATAGAAAGAAAGATAGATTCAAGAATAAGAAGGACAAATAAAAAAGAAGCAAGCATTCTTCGTCACATGGGGTGATTCAGAATCGTCTTCATCATCATATAATGACATTGATAGAGTTTCTAAACAAGCCAACATCTGCTTTATAGCTTCGACTAATGATGTAGGTGTTTAACTTTTGACAATTTAATTGATATAAATTCAGAGCTGTTAGATAAACTCAAAGAAATTAAAAGGAAGTATAACAATGCTCTAGAAAAATTAAACAGATATGAAGTAGAAGTTGATATGCTAAGAGATGAAAAGAAAATTCTAGAAGAAGAATTTGTAATACACAAGAACCTTTGCCTAACGTTTCTTCTCAACTCACTATGCAATAAAACGAAGTAGAAGCAGAAAAAGAAAAGAATATGGTATTAGCTTTAGAAAATCATGATTTAAAATCAAATGCCAAAATTCTTGAATTGAAAAATGCTTGTCTCAAAACCAAGTTAGTGAATATCACTAAATGTAACTAATTTTAATATAGAAAGAGAAAAATATTTTAAGATTATCAATAGTTCTCAAATTACTACTAATAAAAATGGTTTAGGATATAAAAATTCTTCAAAGACTAGTTGAAAGAAGAATAGCATATCATATAAGAATTTCTATTTATATAAAAATTTTGTAAAAGCAAAACCAAAACTAAAGGTTCTCTCTGAAAAGAAAGATATTTGCAATACAAATACCATAAACAATTTTGATAACTATTAATTAGAAATAAGTATATTAAATATCTTATAAGTTCAGTTCATAAAAATAAGGGAATTCTAAACCCACTTGGGTTTGGCTTCGTAAGATCAAACCCTTTGGACCCTAGTAAAAAGCGGGTACCAATGTTATTCCTATATTTTTTGCAGGTACCAACTAAGAAAAGAGGAAAGTGGATACTTGATAGTGCTAGCTCAAAACATATAACCGGAAACAAAGAAATGCTGACTAACATTATCCACACAGATGGAGGATCTGTCACATTTAGAGATAATTACGAAGGATATATCATCGGCAAAGGCAATGTAAGCAATAATGGTACATCTAACTTACCTCTTATTAAATATATTTCATTAGTTAAGAATTCAAAACATAATTTGCTAAGTATAAGTTAACTTAGTGATAAAGGTTTTAATATAGCTTTTCAGAAAATAAATGCAACATATTTGATCAAAATAATAATATTACATTTGAAGGGACCAGAGAGAAATAATTATATTAAATATGAAAGTTAATCATAACACAAATATATGTCTAATAGCCAAAGAAAATGATCCTTGGTTATGGCATAAAAGATTATGTCATATAAATTTTAATGCAATAAACAAGTTATCTAAGAATAATTTAGTTAAATGTTTACCAAAAATGAATTTTAAAGTAAAAAATATTTATGATGCTTGTCAATTAGGAAAAATAACAAAATCTTTTAAAAACTAAGCTTTCCTGTTTATTGTTCTATATTAAGATTTGTATATGCTGTATGTTTTTCTATTAAATAAGAATATATTTTTGTTTTTACAATATATTAAAATGAAAAAACTAATATGTACATTTATATTAATTAGTTATGTCAAAGAAAAACCTTTGCTATAGATAAGATCCTAAATACGCATAGGTTAAGTCGACTGAGTTGGGAAAACCAGTCGATTGAATGTTCTTATGAAATTTTTTTAACTTCAGATTCAGTCGACCGAATCAGTCATTCCACTCGATTGAAAAGCCATGTTTTTTAACTATAAACACCCGACTAAATTTTTTCTGCATATTTGTCGACTGACTATGGTTTCAGCCGGCTAAATCTTCATATTTAGTTCAAATTTGCTTCAGCAACCAACAGACCGACTATATGAAAACAATTGATTAAATTGCCCAAATTTGAACTGAAAAGAAGTGGATTTGACTTTCCTACATATCAGTCGACTGCTAGCTTCATTTCAATCAACCGATTCCTGTATATTTTGTTTTTTTAAAACCTACCTACACACTTCCCCAAACACCTTTCCACCAACCCTGTATAACTATCTCTTCTTTTTATTAAACCCTTACTTCTTTCAGTAGATAAAACCTTAGCCTCCATTTTACAAATCAATCTTTTTACCCACAAACCAATTAATTCAATGGCCCACAGAAGCAAAAGTGCACGTGAATCGTCCACTGGGCCTTTGGAAAGCCTAATCCGATCTTGCCTCCATAATGAAACTACAGCTACAATATCAATGCTATGAAAAGCTCCAGAATTTTCAATGGCACCTTTGTGAAGTTCCCTGATTTCAATGGCTATGACATTCGTGAGATTGTTGCAGCTACTGAGATCGATAACTTAATTGGGTATAATGCCAACATTGTTAAGATTTATCCCCTTCGCATTAAATTGTTCTTTGCAAATATGAACTTGGATCACCAAGATCCAAGAAATAAAGATGATTATATATGGATGTTAGTTTGTGGTGTCAGGATCTACCTTCCACTTCAACGAATTAGAAATATTCTTCGTTGTCCAACCAATTGGAATAGAATCAATGACACTGATGACGATATGAATAACAAAGATGAAGTCTCCCATCGATTTCTTTCCGATGACTTAACCGTGCTCAAATCCATTGCCTTGTGACCAAAGGCATGTAGAGCTCTTATTCTGTCCCTTTAACTTCATACCGGGAGTTACAAAAAAGTATACAAGGGAGATATTTCAAGCTCTCCACGCGATTTATTCTTTCCAAAGGGTAAATTGGGATAAGGTTATCTAGATGAATTCCTCACTGTCAATCATAAGTGGAACCATATGACCATTTTCTACGGAGCCTACATAATGCGTATTCTTATGAATTTTGGAGTCACCTTACCCGATGCTGACTTAATTACTATTGGCGAACTAAATTCTAAGACTCTAAGTCTTATGAACCTTCCTAAGTGCCCTAACCTCAAGAAACCGTAAGTTTTCAAAAATGGATGGCCAATCGAGAGCAAGGGATTCCATAACCCCGAGATACACACATTGCCTCTTCCTTAACACAACCTTCCCGTCAAATGGAAGAAGAAGACGATGATGAAACCTACGAACTTCATGGTGATTTCAATCCGAAGCAAGCACTTTTCACACTCTCCTACAACCAAACCAAGCTTGGACGATGATTGGTCACTGCAGAAAAGAATGCCGTCAAGATCAATAAGAAGCTGGATTCCATCAAACGGTTCTTGAACAAATATGGGAGAGGATATCCTGTATCGGCTCTACTTCTACATGTATTGTCGAGAATCCCACTCCCTTTACATGGTATACGTTTGAAGAGGCAGAAGAAGAGGAAGGATCAAATGTGAGAAGGTTTAGATCTTTTATCTTATCTTATGACCATCTTATTTTTAAGACATTATTTAATGTCGATTAATGTTTTCTGTGACTTTGCTCATTTTTCTCTATGATGTTTTTTGTGTGTTTTTGAAACATGTTTATCTTTGTTGTTGTAAATAAATTCCAATCACTCCAAACCTCACTATATAGTATTTTCAAAGAATAATAATTTATTTTTAAAACCAGTTTAAGTAACTATTTAAAATATCAAAACACTTTTAATACAACGTCAATAAATCATCTCCAACTCATTTTTAAATAAAACTAATCGATTTCCAAAGCTGATTATAAAAATTATAAATTTATTTCAATTAATATTAAATATTTGAAAAATTCACTTTCAAAGTATTTTATTTACTAAAGCAGCTTTAAATTACATAGTTTGAATAAATAAAAATTCTCTTTTAAAACAATTTAATTTCTCGATAAAAATATATATTTTTAAAATCCTAATAACCAAATCAATTTATAAATCCCTCTCGATCCATAACACATCGATATCATTTCTATTCTTGGTTTTCAATAATAGACTTCGCTATTTTTCCCAAAAATCTATTTTTCATATCCCGATATAAATTCACCCTGTGAAATTATATTCCGATTTATCAATTGATTTCATTTTCCCTTATTTATAAACATTGTTTATAAATTTATAACTCCTTTGAGTTTCACTTGTTTATAAAACTAATATCATTTATAAAATCTCATTTTATAAACCATTTCTTAATAAATTCCATATATTTTACAAATCTATTTAATATATCAATTTCAACCCCTTTTCATATTTTCCAGAAATATCGTTTTAAAATCCATCTTTTAAAAATCTTCTACATAAATTATTTTTAAATCTCTATTAAAAATATTTTATGATATACAACCCAAAATCAGCTTTCGTTTTTATCCAGATCACTTTCTTTTAAAATAATCCAAATTTCGATATAAATATTTTTGTGTTCAAAATCTCCTTTTAAATCCTTTCACATTCCAAAAAAATATATTTATGGTATTTAAAATACCAAAGTAAGGCCAGTGCTACTATAGCATCCAATAAAACAAATCACACGACAATCTATAACCGATTATCAATTCACATCATATATCACAATATATGAAAACAATCAATATGTATTTGAGGAAACTATTTGGATCCTTCCAACCTATTTCCATGCATCCACAGATGTTAGATAACATAGAAATACCAATCCCACTACGAGGGGGATATCGTGGTGATATAGGATTATCAGCTATTATGCGGGGAGCATGGGGTCTCATTCCCTCCAACGGCGGGAATGTATCCAACTACTAATATATGCTATACATATATAACATCCAAACTTATAATAATTTATAAATTCATCCAAGCATCCCATAATTTATTTTAATTATTTTCAGTTAAATCCAACAGTCAAAGAAGAGTGAGTTTTACTCACCTTGACCTAATTTTGTAGATCGTTCCAATTTAAATTCCTTTTGCAAATTCCATGAAATTCCAACCTTGTAAGAACATTTTACAGGTTGTTAACAATTTGAATTTTTATAAACAAATTAATAATTAAATCAGTGTTAACGACATGGTTAAATTAAATTAACTAAAAAAATATACAACCTTACAGCATAACTTCTCCATATGAGCTTCCAACAGTGTTCCAGCTTGCTCAACCCTGTGTCACGCATGCATATCCACATTGTGGCCAACATTTCAAGTCGCGCGCGCCACCAAATATCGCGATCGAACCTTTTCCTCAGTTCACCTCATTATCCCCTTGCGTCGCCAACTCCATCCCCTTCTCAACGAATTAAAACCCTAAAACCTATGCACCATCTCGACCTCGCCGCTTAAAGCCCTAGTTTGAGCTCCCTCTAGTTAGCATCGTGACCCCCATACGCAACGCCAGCATCAGTCGCGACTCCTCCAAAGCCCTCTTCCGGTGCTGCTCGACTTCATTAGAGCCTCATTTTCATTGACAAGCATATGCGAGTGTTCACGCCCCTCAGTTTCAGGCTCTCTCGCGTGTGTTCACCATTATCTCTAATCACGATTCGTTCGTGTGCAATCTAATTTTTTTAGCACTCAATTTTGATTTCTTTTTTTATCTTTCATGAATTCGAACTGAGAAAGGAGGAGGAGGAATGGATATGTGATTTTAAAAAGGAAGAAAGGGTACGTGATTTAAACAATGACAAGGCGGCTGATTTGAAGGAAAGAGGGCTGTAATTAAATTGATTTGATTTCATATTTATCCAAATATTCCTGCTTCGCATAACCCCAAATTATGATCCCTTATTTATGCATGCCGACTGACGTTTTCTAACATTATACCACTATTTCGAATCCAATGGATCCGGTCTTGAGGTCTAATTCGATCGTGTGAAGAAGATAGCTTTTTAAATTGACTATTTAGAATAAATTCAATTCAATTATTTCCAGGTGTCTCTATTTCGTGCAACCAAATTTTATCTCCAAATGCATGAAATTTGAAATTCGGTAAAAATACACTATTACGGATCCAATGAAACTAGTTTCGTCAAATTTCGAGACTGTGCCCCAGATCGCTATTTAAACACGTCGATTAAATCGACGATTTCTACAATTTATGAAATTGCTTGAATTTCAGTTTTATAACTTTCTAACTTAATTGTAATTCCAAATCTATTATAAAATAAAGAGAACAGAAACAATAAAGGGAGAAGACATTTTATTATTCACCTCAGATCTACCTATAATACAAATCAAACTCCATATTTATAGACTCCTTATGCAGTGTAGATTACAATAATGCCTTTTCTTATTTAGCATATTCATCCCTATTATTAATACATATTACAACACTCTCCCTAGAATATTCATATGTAAAGATGATAATAGTAATTGCCTCATTAAAAACCTTGTTATGAAAAACCCAGTGGGAAAAATCAGAAACAAAGAAAAGAATGCAGCTTGATTTCATCTTTAAGTAACATATATTTTATAATGTTATTACGAGATTTGATACTTCTGGATGAAGATAATGCCTCATTAAAACCTTACTAATAAAAAACCGAATGGGAAAAAATATTAGTGAAGGAAAAAAAGTACATTATAGCGTATTTCATACGCTCCCCCTGAATTATAATGCATTATTCAATTAGTCTATTGATGCAGACGATGCATACCAATTTTGTACACCATCTTCTGAATTGTTGATTTTGGAAGCGCCTTAGTGATATAGGTCCGTTAGATTTTCTTAGTTTCAGATTTGTTTCACTTCTATCTTCTTATCCTTTTGTAGCTCATGTGTGAAGAAAAATTTAGGAGAAATATGTTTCATCTTATCACTTTTAATGTAACCTGCTTGAATTTGAGCAATACAAGCTGCATTGTCTTAATAAATAATGATTGACCCTTCTGCTACTGATGGGAGTTGACAGCTTTTTCGAATATGCTCAATTAGTGATCTCAGCCAAATACATTCTTTACTTTCTTCATGTAGTGCTAGTATTTCAGAGTGATTAGATGATGTCGCTACTAATGTTTGTTTTGTAGATCGCCGTGAAATTGTTGCATTGCTGTTATTAAACACATATCCAGTTTGTGATCTTGCTTTATGTGGGTCAGAAAGATAACCTACATCAGCATAGCCAACTAGATTTGGATTATTGCCTGTGTTAGAACAAAACAAACCCAAATTTGTCATTCCACGAAGATATCTCATGATATGTTTTATACCATTCCAGTGTCTTTTTGTTAGTTCTGAACTGTATCTTGCTAGAAGATTTACTGAAAATGCAATATCTGGTATTGTGCATTGGGCCAAATATAATAATGCACCAATGGCACTAAGATATGGTACTTCTGGACCAAGCACATTTTCATCATCTTCTTTTGGATGGTAAGGGTCCTTTTTAATATCCAAAGATCCGATAACCATGGGCGTACTAAGTGGATATGTTTTATCCATTTGAAAACATTTCAGAATTTTCCCAATATAGTTTGACTGATGAATCAGTATGCCATTGGTATTATGCTCGATTTGTAAACCGAGGCAATATTTAGTTTTGCCAAGATCTTTCATTTCAAATTCTTTCTTTAAGTAATTTATTGTTCCATCAATCTCTTTTGGAGTTCCAATCAAATTTATATCATCAACATAAACTGCTAAATTGCAAATCCCTTTACCGATCTCTTTATAAAGACATATGGACAAATGAGATTATTTTCGTATCCTTCTTTTACCAAATATTTACTAAGACGGTTATACCACATCCTTCCAGATTGTTTCAAGCCATATAATGATCGTTTAGTTTTAATGAGTACATAGACTTTGATTTTTCTTCAAGCAATTTATATCCATCTCAAATTTTCATGTAAATATTGGTATCTAATTCACCGTAAAGATAAGCTATCACAACATCCGATAATCTTATATCGAGTTTTTCAGAAACGATAAGGTTTATTAAATATCGAAATGTTATGACATCCATAGAAGGGGAGTAAGCTTCCTTAAAGTCAAAACCTGGTCTCTACAGGAAACCTTGTGCAACAAGTCGTGCCTTGTATCTTACGACTTCATTTTTATCATTTCATTTTCTAACGAATACCCATTTATAACCTACCAGTTTAACATTTTCTAGTGTTTTCTCTATTGGTCCAAATACACTATGTTTTTCAAGTGAATCTAATTCCACTTGGATAGCATCTTTCCATTTTGGCCAATCGTGTCTTTTTCGGCATTCATTTATGCTATTTGGCTCATTATCGTCATTCTCATTATAGTCATCACTTTCAATTATTCCAGTAGCTACTGCAAATGAGAATACAACATCAATTACTATTTTATTTCGATCCTATATTTCTCCATAGTTTGTATAAAATATTGAGATCTCATTATTATTAGGTACCATTTTATCGTTGGAAGCTTCTTTTATCTCTTCTGGGATAATAGTTCCTTTCGCACTTCTAGGAGAATTTGGATTTTCATTTAAGTGATCCTTTTGATCATTTATAACCTCTTCAAGAAATTCCATAATTGATGATTTTTCATTAGACTTTCTTTTTCTAGGCGCCAAATCTTTTGAACCAATTGGCCTTCCACGTTTTATCTCGCTTTATATTCATTTTCTGCTATATTTACTTTTGATCCTTCAAGGACATCAATTTTTGCTGGTGCATTTGCCGCTGGAATGTGAGATTTAGTTATTTTTGCAGTGTCACTAAATGCATCTGGCAGTTTATTTGCAATATTTTGAATAAGCAAAATCTTTGTACTCATATTGGCATTATTTGGTACGTGGATCCAAATAAGACATAGATTGATTATTCCATGATAATTCACACCATTCTACTAGAACGGTCTTTCCTTCCCCTAAAGGCAGGAAGATAGTCTCATCAAATTTACAATTTGAAAATCTTGAAGTGAAGACATCACCTGTAGGAGGTTCAAGATAACGAATTATCGATGGGGAATCAAATCCCACATAAATTGCCAACCGTCGTTGAGGACCCATTTTAGTACGAAGTGGGGGATTAATAGGTATATGCACAACGCAACCAAATTTTCGTAAATGTGAAATATTTGGTAGAGATCCAGTTAAGAGCTGTGAAGGTGAAAGCTGATGATAAGCTGTTGGTTTAATTTTAACCAATTTCGATGCATGCAAAATTGCATGTTCCCAAGCTGAAACAGGTACTTTTGACTGCATAAGAAATGGTCTTGCAATAAGTTGCAAGCGCTTAATTAATGATTCTGCTAGACCATTTTGAGTATGAACATAAGCTACTGGATGTTCACTTTCAATTTCCAATGATAGACAATAATCATCAAATATTTGAGAAGTAAATTCTTCAGCATTATCTAGTCGAATTGATTTAATTTTATGATCGGGGAAGTGTGCTTTCAATTTTATTATTTGAGCAAGCAGCTTGGCGAATGCCAAATTTCTTGTAGAAAGTAAACAGACATGTTACCAACGAGTTGATGCATCAATCAATGCCATAAAATATTTGAATGGTCCACATTCAGGGTGGACTGGGCCACATATATCACCTTGAATTCTTTGTAGAAATGTTGGAGATTCCAAAGTGATTTTACTATATGAAGGTCGAGTGATTAATTTTCCTTGTGCACATGGGGCACATAAGTAATCACTTGGTAAATTCAATTGGTTTGATAAATCATGCCCATTTGAATTTTTAGCGATTTTGTGCATCATGGTTGATCCAGAATGACCCAGGCGATCATGCCAAAGAATCAATGTCTTTGTATTTGTGAGCTTCTGGCTCATGTTTATAGTGTGAGATTCAACTATGCCAATTTTTGTAAAATATAAACCAGTTGAAATTGTACCAAATTTTTCTAGGATAAGCTTCTGGCTTTCAGTTCTAGAAATAACACAAAGATATTCTTTGTTGTTTTCATTTATAGTTTCAATATGGTATCCAATCATTCATATATCTTTCAAACTCAGCAAATTTCTTTTAGAGTTGCTTGAGTATAATGCATTCTGAATAAAGATATGCGTACAATTTGGTAATATTATATGGGCCCTTCTGGACCCATCAATTATATTAGCAGATCCAACTATAATTTAGACTTTAGCTGAGAAATTTTTAGATAGTTCAAAGAAAAACTTATGGTTTTTCAAAATTGTATGAGTAGTTGCACCATCTAGTAAACATATATCATCACGTAAATGGCGCTCCATACCTTAATAATTAAAGACAATAATTAGTCAATCATTGAAAATTTGTGTGCATAGATAAATGTAATGTAAACAAACAAAGAAATATGATTAAAATAGGCTACTGATTAAAAACATCATCTACATTACACATTATTTTTTAACTAGTTCTGCAAAAGGAAATAAAAACAAACGAACACAAACTTCAAACTGATTTATTAACGCAAGCTAATGAAACAAAATGAAAACCACATAACAAACTACAAGTCATTTCTAATTGATCAACTCGGTCATATCATTGATCATTGCACTTAGATTTTCGTCATTATCGGAATTTCCATTGTCAACTTCGAATAAATCATCTTACTTCAGGTTAGTGTTTTCAGGCAAATCTTCAGCATTATTTGCCTCAATATTCTTCGAGTGATGATATTCTTCAATTTTTTTCTTTGATGATCTACGTGTACGTGATCAGTGACCAGATCGTCCACATCTATAACAAACTTCCTCACAATGCTTTTTATTTTCTGAAGTTGAATCATTATTCTTTACAGGCTCAATTTTCTTTTGCTTTTTTTAAAGTTGGTGGTTTTATTTTTAAAACCACCATAACCGCCTCTGTTGGAGTTATATCCACGTCCATGACCACGTCCTCTACCTCGAACTCGACTCCTACCTCTTCCAAAGTGGGCAAAATTAGCGTTAATTTCAGGTAATGCAATTGAACCAGTTGGTCTTGAGGAGTGATTTTTTATAAGCAATTCATTATTTTGTTCAGCAATTAGTAAGCATTCTATGAGTTCAGAATATTTTGTAAAATGACGCTCTCGATATTGCTGCTGCAGGAGTATATTCGAAGCATGAAATGTTGAGAAAGTCTTTTCAAGCATTTGTGCATCATCCACCTTTTCTCCATATAATTTTAGTTTAGAAGTGATTCTAAACATTGCAGAATTATATTCTCTTACAGATTTAAAGTCCTGAAACCTCAGGTTCAACCACTCTTGCCTAGTGTTTGGAAGTATGACCATCTTCTGGTGGTCATAACACTCCTTTAGGGAGTTCCATAAGTTAGGAGGGTCTTTTTCAGTCAAAAATTCTGTTTTTAGATCATCATGGATATGACGTCTTAGAAATATTAGAGCCTTTTATTTGTCCTACTGGGATAGAGTATTGCCATGTTTAATGGCATTTTCTAAGAATTGAGATTGCAAATGAATCTCAGCATCTAGTTTCCATGATAAGTAGTTGTCTCCAGATATATCCAAGCTTTGAATTCAAGCTAGTTATATTTTCCATGTTATGAACTCAGTTTACTGTCAAAAAAATACAAATACAAATTTTAGAAACATATATCAGGATGACATGAGCCATATGTTAACGCCGAACCAAAGGTAGACTGCTTAAATATTTAAAATTATTAATTTACAAATTATAAGATGGTTTAAAGTAATCATCCCATCATTCCAACTCATAAATATGAAACAATCTACACAATATCTTTGCAATAACAAACAATGTTACTTAAGAAGAAACAGAACTGATATTTGTGAATATATAAGTATGTTAAATAACATATGTTATAATATTTTTGCTAGTTGAAAAAATGAAAGACAAAAAAGAACGACGAAGCATCATAATCCTATTTGCGAAAAATAAATAAATAAATATATCTTGATTCTTACATGTATTGTATTCGAAGCTTAGAAAATGCACATTTTCAAACATCCGTACATCATAATATGACATAACCATGAAATACAAATACAAGTTAAAGTAGTACTATTAGTTTGAAATAAAATTGTACACGATAGCTGCTAGTGAGTGATCACAAATATAAAGTACAAATATATTATTATACTTAGTGTGGTGAAGAAATATAAAGTAGTACTGTTATATGAGTTGTCATTATACAGAAGTACAAACATTATATTATACAAAAAGATTATATTGGCTAGGTTACAAATGAAACAATTGTCAAATCATACTGAAAGCATCAAAGAAGAAAATAAAATATAAACTAAACAATGATGGGAGAGTAGCACATATCAAAACCATACCTTGTTTACCGGGACAGAAAGATAATAATAAGAAGTGAATGGTATAAAATTAAATTAGTAAATGCTAGCATATATAGTCAAGTAGATACAAGAGTCCAAAATATCTAGATAAAGAATAGGTAATACGGTAGAATAGTACCGATCTAATATTATATTATTATAAAATAGAGGATCGTGCTGATAACGTGTTATAAAATAAAGAGAACAGAAACAATAAAGGGAGAAGATATTTTATTATTCACCTCAGATCTACCAACAATACAAATCAAACTCCATATTTATATACTCCTTTTGCAGTGTAGATTACAATGATGCCCTTTCTTATTTAGCATATTTATCCCTATTATTAATACATATTACAACATCCAATATTTAAATATTCAAAATCAAACGACAAAAAATCTGATTTATTACAAATTGCATATAAAAATTATGCATCCGGGTTTTACGAAGATTATAATTTATATCTTATACACTTTAGTATAAGAACGATTGATATTAGTGTATAATGGTTATTCATTTTTCAAAACGATTATTATTATAACATACGCACACACATGCACATATATATGTATGTATGTATTGTTTCTTCTTTTCTTTGTAAAAATTAGTGTTATAATAGTTTATGATGCGCTAAATTTATTATTTGTGCATTTAGATATATTAGTTACAGGTGAATCGATAAAAGTCTAATATCCACAAATATGGATATCCGTCATTCAAAAACAATTTCGAGTATGGTTGCGAATATGATACTATTCATATATGTATGTGATCGCCGACATGCCAATAGAAAATGTAACAACCCTGTATTTTGTGACTTTTTTTATTTTAATTGAATTTTTGATTTAAAAACTTATTTTATTTATTTCGAATGATAAACTTTAGTTTTGATATGAATTATCATTCCAAAGCATGACTAAAAAGAATATTTTCCAAAAAGTGAATTTTTGGTCAAAATAGTCAAACTTTGACATTTATTTTAAAATTTTAAAAGTTTGAAATTTTAAATTTTTTTCTTTTATTTTGAAACTACATAAATTTTAGGAACACTGCTTTTTGTTTCGTTGGAAACGGATTTAAATTGTGAAAGTTATGTATATTTCAATATTGAGTGCAATTCGTTTATTCTGCAATTTTGTTATTTTAAATAGTATAAATTTTATTTTTCTTTGTCATATTTTATTCTAATATGTATTAATATGCTATTTTATGTATGTTTTTGTCTTTTTATATTTTTGAAGTGAGGTAGGAATTTTTCTAGAGCTAGTAGTATTTTTCTTGTAATTTCCATGCCCTGTTTTCAATTTTTAAACATTTTCTTTAGTTCTTTTCTATTTTTCTCCAATTTAATTATTTATTTTATTTTAGAAATGATAAATAAATAATTTTATTTCAAAATTTTTCTTTAGGATATTTTTAAAATGAAGTAGATACTTTCCCATAGCCGTTGATGTTTTAATTGTAATTTTTGAACCCTGTTTTCAATTTTTAAGCAATTTCCTTAATTCTTTTTATATTTTCTTTAAATTTAATTATATATTTTTATTTTTTTTCACTTTGTTTCGGTTTTTAGATGTACTTGCTGAAGTTTATTTATTTTTACTTGATTTAAAAGAAAAGGAAGCATGGAAAGTTTTAAAAGCTAAGAAACGTAAAGTCGTTTCACCGTTTCTTTTTCAATCAATGCATCAATTTATTGTAACCGTTCCTTTTCTTTTGCTTATTCACGTGAAAGTTTCTCATTCCATCAATAATACACATCATTTCAGATCTGAGCAAAGAAAAATAAGCAATGGCCTCTCTTCCTCCTCTCATTTTTCTACTTCTTCTTCTTTGTTTTGCTTGAATTTTGCCATGTCCTCTCATTGCTTTGTTTGGCCTAACACCTCCACCATCTCCTCCACCGACCACCGCCACTTCCTTCCCCACATCATACACGACCAAAAACCTTCCTCCTCTGACCAGCAAGTTCCATGACCATCCCATGATGCGAAATCCACAAAAACTATGTTAAAACTCCTTAAAAAGCATGTCTAGCCACCTAGTCTTCATCACCATCACCTTAGATGACCTTGTACACCTCCTATTGCTCCACCACCACCTTGACACACCCCTAACCATCACCTTCATCCTCTGTCCAGATCTGAAACATGCCATAGCCGAGCCATAGATCCATGTAGCCTAGCCCAAAATGAACCAAAAACCCACTATTTGCATAAGCCTTTCATATTCATGCATAGTAACTCCTCCACGACTTCAATACCTTGTAGCCATGCCTTATAGGACCCAAACATGAACCAAAGTATGTCCAAACCTGAGCCAAAACATTCCCTAAGCTGTGCTAGCAAGTGTAGAGGCAAGACAAAAGACTGTGCATTCGTATCTCTTTTTATTTCAAAGTTATTCCTATTCAATGTTGTATTGAATTGTAATTTTATTTTGTTTTGGGTTGTAACACAAGTTCTAAGCTTGGATCTCTTCCCACTTGAGCCTATTGTTGTGTCATCGTGCCTTCTGGAATCCGTTGTGTCATTTGTATTGCAATCTCCAGCACAAAAAGGTGAGTAAAGCTCACACGACATTTATACTTATGCAGTTGTGAAACAACAACAACTGAATGTGGAGAATTAAATATGATGTTATAACTACCATGTGATTATTTATATATGATGTTAAACCTGTTAAATTTCATGTCATATCATCTATTATTATATATATGTTGTTACTGTTCATTTTTATATATGTTTATCACACTGCAAGTTCCCTATAGGTTAGAAATCACTATGGATTGAAATGATACATACCCGAACGAACTTTAGAATTGGGGAAAATCGTTATGGGCTGAAATGATAGGCCTGAACGATTTTCAACTTATTTTATTTACTTGGGATTGCGGGTTTGAAATGATAAAACCCGGATTTTCTTTGTAAATTACAAGTTGAAATGATGTATTACCCGTATCACTTTACCTAGCGTAGAAAATTATATACAGGCGTGTAGTTAAAATATATTTTTCTAAAAAATTTAAAATATTTTCGAAATTTAATTATTATAATATTTGATTTGAAATTTAATAAAAATATAACTTTTGTAAAGTATTATTTATTTTCTGGAAATCTATAAGTTAAATAAATTATGGAAAAGTTAGAAAATATGAATGTAAGTTATTTTGGAAATTTTGATTTAATTTTTAATGGAATTTAAATTAACTTTGAAAATATGATAAATTTATGATATTTTGAATTTTTAATTAATTTAAAATGATGTTTATAACATATTAATGATTTTTGAATAAAGTTAAAATGTTAATGAGTGAATATTGAGTTGAATTTGGAAATATAACTTAAATTGGAATTTATGAATTTGGTTTGAAAGTGAAATTTTAAGTTAAGTTAAATAAAATGGAATCAAGTTATATTTGAAATTTTAAACTTATGGGTTAATTTGAAATTTAATGTAATGAATTTAAATTTGAATGTTGGAATTTAATAAGTGAATTATTAATAAATATTGGTTTTTGGAAGGAAACTTGACTTTATAAAATCATGAATTTAAGGAAAATTAAATGATGCTTATAAATGTGAAAATGTATGATTTTATAAGTTAAAATGATCTAAATAAAAATATAGGTGTTTGTGAAATTCTATTGAATATTTGAAGTTAATTAACAGCATTTTAATACTGTCTTTTGTTAAATTTAATTGTTTTGAATGTAACTTTCCGTAGCATTTTCTAAATGCTGCGAAACTTGATTTTTCATTGTTTTAATAAATTTAAGTGCATAAATGAACATTGGAAAGTTTAAATTTTTGGAATTTAATAATTTAATTATTAAATGTAATAATTTCATTTTTATGATTTAATAATGAAGTAATTTGTTTTGAAATATAACTATTTGATTGAAAAGTGGTTTCGAAAGATATGATATTTTCATACATTAAAATGATTGAAATATGGTTTCGAAAAGATATGATATTTTGATATACTAAAATGATTGAAATGTGGTTTCGAAAAGTTATGATATTTTGATATATTAAAATGATTTGAAACGAAGTTTTGAAAGATATGATATTTTGATATTAAATGATTTGAAAAATGGAGTTTTGAAAGATATGATATTTTGATATATTAAAATGATTTGAAACGAAGTTTTGAAGGATATGATATTTTGATATTAAAATGATTTGAAACGAACTTTTGAAGGATATGATATTTTGATATTAAATGATTTGAAAAGAAGTTATGAAAGATATGATATTTTGGAAATGAAGCTCTGGAAGGTTATGATACTTTGATATATTAAAATGATTTGAAAGGAAGTTTTGAAAGGATATGATAATTTAATATATTGAAATGGTTAGAAATGACTTGATATTTATTTTGATAAATATTTGAATTGAAATATATGGTATGATGATATATTGAAATGGTTTGGAAATGATTTAATCTTTATTTTGATAAAGATTTGGGTTGAAATGATATTTTATTTTGAAGTATAAAATATTGTTTTAAAGTTATAACTATGGGTTATAATAGCGATTGGTTGTTAAAGAGACCGGGATCGGATATTGTCTTATAGCCGGCCTATACCGAAAACCACTTTAACAACTGTGTACGTGGTGGAGATTCCAGAATGAAGTAGGATGGTGGCGACGTTCTCGAGGTATATTACGTGGACCCAACTCCCGTGAGTTGGCATATATGACTAAAACTGGAGCTATACCGGGCTACACAAAGGGTCACACCCTTTCATCGAGCACGCTCCATCGGAAACCATTCTATTACTTTTGTGATTCGATACGTGGCGCCACTTTGATTCGGGGGTATTTCTCGAGGTGGGCGGAAGCTGCTGGCTTGCCATCACCACCGATCCGGGAGTGCAAACGGTGTATCCACCCTGGCATTGCCTCGCGTGCCGTGTCATCTCCTTATAGCGAGCCCACTACGATTTTGGTTTTAAAGATCCGATCGCGTTAAGGTTCACCATCCCCTTAACGCTATTTTCTATATGATTATACTTTACTGATTAGACACTACTGTATATAACGTATATTACTACATAGTAAATAGTTTAACGGATCCTTAGAGGATGGGCGGTCCCAAGCATCTTCTAAGTTAGTTGTACCTTTGCTACAGTTCACTTGAGTTGGTTTACATTGTATAAGTATGTATGTCCTGACTTAAGTGTTTGCATTTTTATTGACGCTCGGGTCAGCCTGAGTTTTTCACAGATTTGGATTTCCACTTTCTGGAGATTGGAATCGCTGGAGATTATCTACTTGTCAGGTTTCATCTTTTCAGTTCGGTTGTTCTATTCAGCTTGTACTTGGTTATCATATTTAAACTTCTGTTGTACTTTATTTCTTCTATTGTATCTTATGTAACTCTGATATATTTATATAGTAGTTTCATGAACTACTATCTCTTTTACTTCCGCTGCATTATCATTACTCTGTGTCTGTGATCTGTGATTTTATTTACTGTATATTCTGGGATTTGCCAAATTTTTATTTACAACGCGGTATTTTGAGCAATTCAATTCCGGCATGAGTGTCTACCTATACACTTATAACGGATGCAAATGGTTGAAAATACCGGGTCGTTGTAGTTGGTATCAGAGCTTTGGTAGCTCTAGGCAAAACTCAGCATATGGAGTAATGTATTTACAGAATCACTTTCATTCGAGTTTGAATCTCTCCCTTTTGACTCGATTCCTTTGAATTTTGGAACATTCCCTACGGTTCCAAAATCCATTCGTATCCCTCACTATTCATCTTCTTTTGACTCCGGAGTATTCCATAACTCTGCTTCGGATGATCTTTTTAGTGAGTCGGCGGTCACGCCAATTTCAAATTAAATTGGAAAAAAGGGGAAAACTCCTTTACAATTAGCATCGATTCACCAGAGATTTATATCTATCCTTGGTTTAGATGCTAATATTTTTTTTTATTCCAAACTCTAACTATTGAGATCGAATGTAGATTTACCCTAGAAAAATCCACATTGATCTTATTCTTTAAGCCACGGTTGACCCGGTAAATGTTGCCCGTGATTTCTTTAAGCTTATCCACCTCCCTATTTTGTTATTTAATCATCTTGTCTTTTGTTTCCAATCTATTCTTCCAAACATTTTGAATTGTACTTGTATATCTATGTTTTGTTTTATATATTCTGTTTTTTGAGTTGTTGATGTTGATTTGGGTTTCCGATCGACTCGTCTGATCAGCGTCATCGATAGGATTTCTAAAACACTTTGACAGAATAAACTGACACAATATTATTTTAAAATTTGGTTAATGAAATAAATTTTGATATATAAGTAAATTTATGGAACTTAATAAATTGATTTAAAATTGATCATTTGAAATGATAATACTTGATTTATCATTTATTGTTCTATAAACGAATTTATAGATAGTTGTTTATAAATTTATTTGGGAACTGAAATGAATTTAAAACAAGAAATTTGAGAATTTAATTTTCGATGGTTTCAAACCTTGTGTTTAAGTTTTAAAGTATATTATTTAAAGTACTTTCGAATAAGAATATGTTTCCAAAGAATTTTAAGTTTAAAATTAGCGCTCTTCTAATTGTCGCTGGGAAATAACTTCGGTGATGACTGCAGCATCATCGACATTCATTTTCGAGTTTCGAAGTGAAGAGACCGCACTGTAGTCTTGCTACAGCTTTGTTTTGGAAATCAATTTGATTTGAATTTCTAAAATATGACTTGATCTATAATATATATAGACATATGATTTAAATTTGATTCGATAAATTATGTACATACATTTATTTATCTCTAAATGGGTTGAAGAAATTAAAAATTTAATTCTTAAATTTTATTTTAAAGAATAATTTCAATTATAAAAAGAAAATCAAAAATTTTGAATAGATGATTTAAGCTTGAAATGATTGAATTGGAAAGTTTATTTGTATAATACAATTGCATTCAAATATAACTAACCTTAATTTCAGAAGTTAACAATGTAATTGGATAATATACAATATAAAAGGATTTTATAAATAAAATTTGAGTGGTTATAATAAATGTTATACACTTAAATTTTAATTATAAAATGATTAACAGAGGTAAATATAATGAAGGGTAATTGAATAACTTACAATAAAATAATGTTAAAAGAACTAAGAATAAAAGAAAGCAGTTATAATAAGTGTAAGTATGTTTAACATAAGTGATAAATATATTGGGAGGAATAAATTTATTTTTAATTAGGAATAAAGAAGAATAAAATTTATTAAGTACATTGTGAGTGTAATAAATGATTATTTTTCAAACTCATGGTTTTAAAAATTGTTAATTTTAGATGATTAGATAATAAGATAATGAAATTTGAGATAATTAATATTTATTTAACTTGTGTAAAGATTTATTCTCTATTTAAGATGAAATTTCCATGCTTTCAAATTTATGTCCTTATTTTGTTTTTCAAACTATTTTTTTGTTGTCCTCATCATCCTTACCTTGCTATAGACTGGTGTAGGCATCTTTCTATATTCTTTTTATTAGAAATCTTCCTATAATCTTTGATAATCTTTGGTACTCATTTTGAATCTATTTTTGCGTGCTTGTGTTCTTGATTTTGGAGAATCTTAGAAAGATCATCTCCACCTTGCGAAACTTACCTATAACAACAGTTATTAGGTATAATTTCAATCTCCTTGTCATCTTGTCCTAATCTTATTTCACTCTATCTTTTTCTGTGCTTTCCCGTACCTCATTCCTTTTCGGGGACGAAAAGTTTTGAGTGGGGGAGAGTGTAACAACCCTGTATTTTGTGATTTTTTTTAATTGAATTTTTGATTTAAAAACTTATTTTATTTATTTTGAATGATAAAATTTAGTTTTGATATGAATTATCATTCCAAAGCATGACTAAAAAGAATATTTTCCAAAAAGTGAATTTTTAGTCAAAATAGTCAAACTTTGACTTTTATTTTAAAATTTTAAAAGTTTGAAAATTTAATTTTTTTTTATTTTGAAAGTACATAAAATTTTAGGAACACTGCTTTTTGTTTCGTTGGAAACGGATTTAAATTGTGAAAGTTATGTATATTTCAATATTGAGTGCAATTCGTTTATTCTGCAATTTTGTTATTTTAAATAGTATAAATTTTATTTTTCTTTGTCATATTTTATTGTAATATGTATTGATATGCTATTTTATGTATGTTTTTGTCTTTTAATATTTTTGAAGTGAGGTAGGAATTTTTCTACAGCTAGTAGTATTTTTCTTGTAATTTCCATGGCCTGTTTTCAATTTTTAAACATTTTCTTTAGTTCTTTTCTATTTTTCTCCAATTTAATTATTTATTTTATTTTAGAAATGATAAATAAATTATTTATTTCAAAATGTTGCTTTAGAATATTTTTAAAATGAAGTAGATATTTTTCCAAAGCCATTAATGTTTTAATTGTAATTTTTGAACCCTGTTTCCAATTTTTAAGCAATTTCCTTAATTATTTTTATATTTTCTTTAAATTTAATTATATATTTTTATTTTTTTTCACTTTGTTTCGGTTTTTATATGTACTTGCTGAAGTTTGTTTTTTTTACTTGATTTAAAAGAAAAGGAAGCATGGAAGGTTTTAAAAGCTAAGAAACGTAAAGTCGTTTCACCGTTTCTTTTACCGTTTCTTTTTCAATCAATGCGTCAATTTATTGTAGCCGTTCCTTTTCTTTTGCTTATTCACGTGAAAGTTTCTCATTCCATCAATAATACACATCTATTTCAGATCAGAGCAAAGAAAAATAAGCAATGGCCTCTCTTCCTCCTCTCATTTTTCTACTTCTTCTTCTTCTTCTTTGTTTTGCCTGATTTTTGCCATGACCTCTCATTGCATTGTTTGGCCTAACACCTCCACCATCTCCTCCACCGACCACCACCACTTCCTTCCCCACATCCTACACGACCAAAACCCTTCCTCCTCTAACCAGCAAGTGCCATGACCGCCCCATGATGTGAAATCCACAAAAACTATGTTAAAACTCCTTAAAAAGCATGTCTAGCCACATAGTCTTCATCACCATCACCTTAGATGACCTTGGCCACCTCCTATTGCTCCACCACCACCTTTACACACCCCTAACCATCACCTTCATCCTCTGTCCTGATCTAAAACATGCCATAGCCGAGCCATAGATCCATGTAGCCTAGCCTAAAATGAACCAAAAACCCACTATTTGCATAAGCCTCTTCATATTCGTGCATAGTAACTCCTCCACCACTTCAATACCTTGTAGCCATGCCTTATAGGATCCAAACCTGAACCAAAGTATGTCCAAACCTGGTCCAAAACATTCCCTAAGCCGTGCTAGCAAGTGTAGAAGGCAAGACAAAAGACTGTGTATTCGTATCTCTTTTTATTTCAAAGTTATTCCTATTCAATGTTGTATTGATTTGTAATTTTATTTTGTTTTGTTTTGGGTTGTAACACAAGTTCTAAGCTTGGATCTCTTCCCACTTGAGCCTATTGTTGTGTCATCGTGCCTTCTGGAATCCGTTGTGTCATTTGTATTGCAATCTCCAGCACAAAAAGGTGAGTAAAGCTCACACGACATTTATACTTATGCAGTTGTGAAACAACAACAACTGAATGTGGAGAATTAAATATGATGCTATAACTACCATGTGATTATTTATATATGATGTTAAACCTGTTAAATTTCATGTCATATTATCTGTTATTATATATAAGTTGTTACTATTCATTTTTATATATGTTTATCACACTGCAAGTTCCCTGTAGATTAGAAATCACTATGGATTGAAATGATACATACCCGAACGAACTTTAGAATAGGGGAAAATCATTATGGGCTGAAATGATAGGCCTGAACGATTTTCAACTTATTTTTTTTACTTGGGATTGCGAGTTTGAAATGATAAAGCCTGGATTTTCTTTGTAAATTACGGGTTGAAATGATATATTACCCGTATCACTTTACCTAGCGTAGAAAATTATATACAGGCGTGTAGTTAAAATATGTTTTTCTAAAAAATTTAAAACATTTTAGAAATTTAATTATTATAATATTTGATTTGAAATTTAATAAAAATATAACTTTTGTAAAGTATTATTTATTTTCTGGAAATCTATAAGTTAAATAAATTATGGAAAAGTTAGAAAATATGAATGTAAGTTATTTTGGAAATTTTGATTTAATTTTTAATGGAATTTAAATTAACTTTGAACATATGATAAATTTATGATATTTTTAATTTTTAATTAATTTAAAATGATGTTTATAACATATTAATGATTTTTGAATAAAGTTAAAATGTTAATGGGTGAATATTGAGTTGAATCTGGAAATATAACTTAAATTGGAATTTATGAATTTGGTTTGAAAGTGAAATTTTAAGTTAAGTTAAATAAAATGGAATCAAGTTATATTTGAAATTTTAAACTTAAGGGTTAAGTTGAAATTTAATGTAATGAATTTAAATTTGAATGTTGAAATTTAATAAGTGAATTATTAATAAATATTGATTTTTGGAAGGAAACTTAACTTTATAAAATCATGATTTAAGGAAAATTAAATGATGCTTATAAATGTGAAAATGTATGATTTTATAAGTTAAAATGATTTAAATAAAATATAAGTGTTTGTGAAATTCTATTAAATATTTGAAGTTAATTAACAGCATTTTTAATACTGTCTTTTTTTAAATTTAATTGTTTTGAATGTAACTTTCGGTAGCATTTTCTAAATGCTGCGAAACTTGAATTTTCATTGTTTTAATAAATTTAAGTGCATAAATGAACATTGGAAAGTTTAAATTTTTGGAATTTAATAATTTAATTATTAAATGTAATAACTTCATTTTTATGATTTAATAATGAAGTAATTTGTTTTGAAATATAACTATTTGATTGAAAAGTGGTTTCGAAAGATATGATATTTTGATATATTAAAATGATTGAAATATGGTTTCGAAAAGATATGATATTTTGATATATTAAAACGATTGAAATGTGGTTTCGAAAAGATATGCTATTTTGATATATGAAAATGATTTGAAATGAAGTTTTGAAAGATATGATATTTTGATATAATGATTTGAAAAATGAAGTTTTGAAAGATATGATATTTTGATATATTAAAATGATTTGAAACGAAGTTTTGAAGGATATGATATTTTGATATTAAAATGGTTTGAAACGAAGTTTTAAAGGATATGATGTTTTGATATTAAATGATTTGAAAAGAAGTTCTGAAAGATATGATATTTTGGAAATGAAGCTCTGGAAGGTTATGATACTTTGATATATTAAAATGATTTGAAAGGAAGTTTTAAAAGGATATGATAATTTAATTTATTGAAATGGTTAGAAATGACTTGATATTTATTTTGATAAATATTTGAATTGAAATATATGGTATGATGACATATTGAAATGGTTTGGAAATGATTTAATCTTTATTTTGACAAAGATTTGGGTTGAAATGATATTTTATTTTGAAGTATAAAATATTGTTTTAAAGTTATAACTACGGTTTATAATAACGATTGGTTGTTAAAGAGACCGGGACCGGATATTGTCTTATAGCCGGCCAATACCGAAAACCACTTTAACAACGGTGTACGCGGTGGAAATTCCAGAATGAAGTAGGATGGTGGCGACGTTCTCGAGGTATATTACGTGGACCCAACTCCCGTGAGTTGGCATATATGACTAAAACAGGAGCTATACCGGGCTACACAAAGGGTCGCACCTTTTCATCGAGCATGCTCCATCGGAAACCATTCTATTACTTTTGTGATTCGACATGTGGCGCCACTTTGATTCGGAGGTATTGTTCGAGGTGGGCGGAAGTTGCTGGCTTGCCCTCACCACCGGTCCGGGAGTGCAAACGGTGTATCCACCCTGGCATTGCCTCGCGTGCCGTGTCATCTCCTTATAGCGAGCCCACTACGATTTTGGTTTTAAAGATCCGACCACGTTAAGGTTCACCATCCCCTTAACACTATTTTCTATATGATTATACTTTACTGATTAGACGCTGCTGTATATAGCGTATATTACTACATAGTAAATAGTTTAACGGATCCTTAGAGGATGGCCGGTCCCAAGCATCTTCTAAGTTACTTGTACCTTTGCTACAGTTCACTTGAGTTGGTTTACATTGTATAAGTATTTATGTCCTGACTCGAGTGTTTGTATTTTTATTTACGCTCGAGTCAGCCTGAGTTATTCACAGATTTGGATTTCCACTTTCTGTAGATTGGAATCGCTGGAGATTATCTACTTGTCGAGTTTCATCATTTCAGCTCGGTTGTTCCATTCAGCTTGTACTTGGTTATCATATTTAAACTTCTATTGTACTTTATTTCTTCTATTGTATCTTATGTAACTCTGTTATATTTATATAGTAGCTTCATGAAGTACTCTGTCATATTTATATAGTAGCTTCATGAACTACTATCTCTTTTACTTCCGCTGCATTATCATTACTCTATGTCTGTGATCTGTGATTTTATTTACTGTCTATTCTGATATTTGCCAAATTTTTATTTACAACGCGGTATTTTTAGCAATTTAATTCCGGCATGAGTGTCTACCTATACACTTATAACAGATGCGAATGGTTGAAAATACAGGGTCGTTACAGAAAACACGATAAACATAAATCAATGGTCGAAGTTAAAGACGATTCTAAAAACAGGGATATTGATTTTAGTGAACCTAGTCCAAAGAGTATGACATAAATGGTTTGTAGCATCAATTGATTGACTATATGAAGCAGGAATGCTGTGACGCCCCACCTCTATACCCACGCTAGCCAAGAACACTAAGGTGTAATGCTGTCAACTAGCACGGAGAATAAGGCTGTTGAGGAGCGACCATCCATGTAATTGCTTTGCGCAAGCACCGATATGTCAGATAGTATAACATGCATTTTATTTTAAGAGGAAAACCGACATACCGATACAAACACAAAGCTACTACACAGTGACTATAATAATCTTCGGAAACAAATGTAGAAATAAGCATAACACAAATCAGTCACAGATAATTCGTATCACAAAGGCGGAAGAAGATATGAATATATAACTAACACATGAAAGTGTATATCAAAGTAGTGGTCAAAAAGATCCACAATAATACAAAATAAAAGCAACACGTGCTATACAAAAGAATACATCTATGAGTCCATATCTCAAGTGTATGCAACAAAATAAACTACTAATCTAAGTAGTTAGCCAAAAGTCAGAGTAATAAATCCCTGGAGAGAAGTCAAGCAGAAGCACCTGTAACATCTCGGTCTGACCCGAGTATTATTTAATAAGAAAATAATAAATGGATCAGTCTAGCTATAAATATCAGACGACATGATATAGAATAAGAGATATGGCATAAACATATGATAACCATAATGGCATACTACTATAAGTATGCAATTGAAACTCAACATGAGATTAATCAATATCACAAAAATCTTCACAAGGATCCAAAAAGGGTTTCATACCCAAAACTTGTATTCACAACAAGTCAATGACACACGAATTCACCAATGCACAAAAATTGACAAATCATATCTATGAAACTCACTAAAATTGGTGAAGCATAAATTCCAGAATTCAACACACGAAATCCAGAAATCACAAAAAGGGGGGAAGGACTATCACACGAACGGGAGCATTAAAACTCACCAACATATGTATCACACGAACGAGAAGCTATCTCATGGTAGCTAGCCATTAATTTTTGACACACGAATGGCCCGAAGACCATGGGGAGCTACCCCACATGTGTGAGTCGAAATAAAACCGAATCAAAGAGACATCGCACAATTTCTAGTCTAAATCTTAAAATGATCATCATGATCAAAGAGAAGTGTCAATTACAGTAAGCTAGTAAATATATGAGCTTAGCTTCATGTCCCATAACCACTAGCTTAACTTAAATATTTACGAACAAATTGTAAGTCTCCACTAGAAATGTAACGACCCAATATTTTCAACCATTCGCATCCGCACATGTCGGACTTGAATTGTTCAAAATACTGCGTTGTAGAATAAATTTAGCAAACTCAGAATATACAGTAAATAAATCACAGAATCACATACACAGATATCAGAATCTCGCAGCGGAAATTAAAATTTAGTGGTTCATGAAGCCACTGATACATCTTTAACAAAACAGAACTTACATTGTCTATAATCCTCAATACAAATTTTAACATACACAGATAGAGAGTCTTCAAAGTCTTGAATTCCAGAAAGGATAAAGGCTGAAACAACTTCCAATAGCACGAATGATCTATTGAGTGTCCTAGCTACGGAGAAGAAACTGAAGCTGCAACTCAGGCTGACCCGAGCGTAAAATAAAACAAACACTCGAGTCAGGACATACATACTTATATGATGTAAGCTAAATCAAGTGTACTGTAATATAGAGCAAGTAACTTAAAGGATGCTTGGGACCGCCCATCCTCTAAGGATCCGTCAAACTATTTACTATGTAATATATTGCGCTATTATAATAGTGTCTATTTATAAAATAAACATACTTTTTTCTTAGCATTAAGGGGTTACCCATATAGCCCTTAACACGTAATAGTCCCAGTAGTCCATCCAATATCATAGCCCCTCCTGATCGGGAAGCCACCAGAGGATACCACACGGGCTACGGGAGAAATCCAAACTCGTACAAGGCTCGATATGGTAGGTGACACGGCACAACTAGGCAATGCCAGGGTAGATATACCAATTACGCTTCCGGACCGATGGTAACGCGAAGCCGCAGCAACCGCCCACCTCGAACAACACTCCCAAATCAAAGGTGCGCGCACCAAACAATCACAAGAGTAATAGAATGGCAACCGAAGAAGTGTGTTCGATCAGAGGAGCTACCTCATTAATCCGTCGATCGCTCCTGTTTTAGCCACCTTAAGCCAACTCACGGGAGTCGGGTCCACGTATATACCTTTCAAGAAACCGTCACCACCATCCTACTTCATTCTGGAATCTCCACCGCGTACACGGTTAGTCAAAGTGGTTTTCGGTATCGACAGAGAGTATGTCCATAACCGATCCCGGTCTCTTTGCCAACCCTTCGTTATTATAACCCGTGGTTATTTAAAAACAGTTTATACTTTAAATCAGAATAAACATTTCCATTTCAAAACTATAGATACGATATCATTTTAAAACCCAAAACAATAGGATATCGTTATATTCAAATATAATTCTTTCCAAAACCATACTGTTTATAATATCTGGAGACCAAATATTTGAATTATATCTTCAAAGGATAATGTTTTGGAAACTTTACTTAAATCCCTAACTCCCAAACACAATGGTTTGGACATTCAACGGTATATATATAAATGGGTTAACTTTATGGTTACTTTGTAAAGAAGATAATTTACATAGCTTCACAAATATATTTCTTTATTTAAAGTTTAACCATAATTTAAATATCCCTTTATGTTCCCAAAACCATTTAAATTTTTATATATATCCAATTGGAGTATTTACTATTCAAAACTTAGTTTGGGTTTTATTCTTTCACAAATCAATGTTTTATATTTTTAGTCTTGAATATTCCCATAATTTCCATAAATAAAACTCCAAATTTTAACCATTAAATTTTTCCCAAAATTTACTTAATACCAGAATATTTATCTTTAATTTATTTAGGAAAATACAGTTATAAATATTATGTCTTAAGTTTTTCCAAAACTTAAGGTAAAATAAAATTTATCAAATTCCATAAATTTTAGAGCAATCAAATTCTAGATTCCATAGCACTTAGGAAATGCTACCTAAAGTTATGGGTAAAACTAGTCAAATTTCAAAAGACAGCATTTAAATGCTGTAATAGATTGTTTAACTTGATAAATATTTCCAAATATAACCTATTTATTTATTCATTTATTAACTGAAATCTTATTCTTTCAAAATCCCGATTTACCAAATAAGTTATATTCCATAAATTTATTCAAATATTTATTTATTTCTTTATTTATAACTTATTAAAAATCAATATAAATTCCTTTAAAGATATAAATCAAATATTTAACTTCCAAAATAATTTTAAATATTTCAGAAAATATTATAAGGACCACGGGCCTGTATATAGTTTTCTAGCCTAGGTCAAGTGGTACGGATTTATATCATTTCAATCCGTAGTTTACAAATATCCCGGGTCCTATCATTTCAAACCCGCAATCCCAAGTTTAACAGTTAACAGCATAATTTAACAATAATAATCATTAGGCCTATCATTTCAGCCCATAACAATCTACGTATAACAGGGAACTTGCAGTGTGATTTAAGCAGTAAATAAACAATAACATAATATAACTGCAGATATAATACAACAGATAATAACTGATGAGGTGTCAATTTAAATGGGGTTCATCATTTTACATTACACTACAGACAGATAATAGTGACATAAAATTTTACACATACACTTGCAATAATTTACGAAATATAAATACGTATGTCTGGTGAGAAATACTCACCTGATAGTTGCAGAAAATTTGAATTCAAAACGACGATTCACCGGTAAAGACCGACAGAAAATAACGATCAAATTTCTTCTGATGTCGCCTAGATTCAAATCTAGAACAAATTCAAATATTTTGAAACGCGACTTTAGAATGTATGGTCAAGAAAGGATTAAAATAGAACGGAAATTGTTTTGACTTGCTCGACCACTCCACCGTATAATGTGACCTAAATATACCCAAACGTGAACCGTGCTAACACAAAAATTACGACAAAATTTCCTAAAACAAAAACGGCAAAATGTTGAATACGCATACACGTGCACACTTGCATTCCTATGTATTATGAAAATGTTGTTGCTTAAATTTTCCTCAAACTTAGAGTCACTTTTTCAAATCCAGCTACTATCTTACATTTTAAACTTAATTTGCATCATTGCTTTATGACTTCATCCATCTTCAATCTAAACTTTCCAGGCTTAAAAACTGTACAGACACACCTCATCCTATTCTTCAACTATTACTAGCATCCCCAAACTCCAGCCTTTTACTAAACACTCAGGTTAGATGAATTCACTCACAAGGCTTGGTCATCATATCCAAAGCAAGTTTTTACTGATCCATTCGTGCACCGTGTGATACACAGATATGCACAGCCTATGAATTTTATAAATGCAGACTACCACTCAACTACGTTTTTCTTAATTCACTCATATATGCCTCTATGCTCTTTTCTTCTTCTATCCTCTTTTGCAATGACTTACCCAAACTAGAACCCAAACCTGGTCTAAGTTTACAAATACAGTTTGTCTGAAAGGAGAAAAATGAGCAAATTCCTTATTATACCCCTAGTCGAACCCATGATTTTGAAATCAAAAGAAAACTCAGGTTAATGAGATGTTTGATAGAACTTGGTTTTACATATGTAAAAATTTTTTTCAAAGTAACCTCTCAGTTCTATAAAGTTAGTACCTCTGACTTAATTATGTATACAAAAAAAAAAAGAAAAAAAAAGAAAACTCTATAAACCCAGATCCATATGTTGTTCAAGGCATATGATAAGATTCTTAGAGAAAACAAAGTGGATAAATGGTAGTGTGGCCGAGCAAGGCAGAGATAAAACAAAATTTTCGAGGAAGAGGAAATATCTGAACAAAGAAAAGAAAATGACATAGACCATTTACCTGATAAGAGTTCGAGCCCGAGAAGAACAGACAAGAGAGAATGAAACTAAAGAAGATAAAGCAAAGTATATATAGATGGATTTTGCGAAATAGTCAGATATGAAACGTACGAGTATTAATGTAAGCGTTGATCTCTCCTACCACTCCTCTGTTAGAACGTTATGAGCGTGATTTACTGATCAGTTTGCAAAAGGATAAATCTTCGAAATATACAGGGGAAGCCAAGAGTTTCACAACGTATAAAGCTTGATGATAATTTAATGCCAGATTAATTTCCTGCGTGATTTGAGCTCATACCAGAGAACTGGTATCTTGGCAGGTATACATTGTTATAACTTCAAATTTATGTGATGTGTGATTAAATGATAAAACGGCAAGGCACATAAATTTGAACTGATGCGCATTTGAAGGATGCTTGATTTATATTTTTTTCTTTCCAGATGATATGTGTGATTTTAAACTGCTCATTATGAATATATTTTGATTTCACAATATGTTCCAATTAAACAGTTGCATGGTTAAAGCAAACATGCTTTGAAGTAGTTGCAGAGATTTATGGGGAAAATGGCAAGAATAGAAACGGAGCATTGCTTTGAAATCTGAACGTTTTGCATATATGCGTGATTTCTCCTTTCAGTTTCAAAGAAATAAAGGTTTCAATATTAAGAGGAAGAGAAATCAAATCTGCTGCCAGTTATACACAATTGATTGAATGCATCAGTTTCTTATGTTAATTGTTTACTCACGTGATTAAAGCAATGGGATAAATATATAGGGCTTTGAATATAACTGACGAGCTAAATCAGAGGAGATAAATCAATAGTTATCAATTATACAAGATGTCAGGGAATACGTTCACATTTCAAGCATTGATTTGGTAAATATTTGCTTTAAATCTTCGTATGAATTAAAGGAGAGATAAATGGGAATGAAAACATCAGTTTCTATATGATAAATGCTTATACGTGATTTAGTTTATACATTGATTTATAGGCAAACAAACGGCAAATAGTGATACAATGCAATATTCCCTTGGTCTTAAGAAACGGCAGAGGTGCTGATACAACTAGTGATTCAAGCAAATACATATAGATTTGTTTTAACTGTAGGTTGCGTGATTCATTTCCAGTTTTAATGCATGCGTGATATATCTTCCAAATATAAATATTTGCACGTTATAAGAATTTTTTTTTCAAAAGCATGCGTGCCTTATAAATTTCCAGATTTGATGAATATGGACTGTGTAATTTCCTTCCAGGATACTTTGCTTGAATTATATGTGTGATTAGGAACGGAAAATTTTATTTATTTATTTATTTATTTATTGCACAATAAAGGTGAAATAGAGAGATATACATGGGAATTGAGAAGTTGAAAAGATAGGCAAGGTTAAGTATGAATGCGTGATTTAAAACTGCCAATTGAAATCTAGATTTAATGCATGCGATAACTGCAATTTTTATGAGAAGCTTTGATTTCAAAATCTTATACTATTTAATGTAGGCGTGATTTTAGATTGATGATTTGCAGATAAAAGGATTTGTTTGAGGCGGAATCAAATGGACAAATGGGGAGAAAAGGGCAAGCAGCTTAAATGGTTTAAAGTATCAGTTTTATATATATAAATATGTAAATATGAATACGTGTGTGATGATTCATTTATATTTACATAAATTTTGATTTGTATTAAATATGTTTACAAATGTATTTGGACGTTCGCAGATACCATACTAGATCATAGGCAAAAACACAGGGGAAAAAGAGGAAGCTGTAGAGATTTAAAGCTTTCAGTTACAAAAGTTATAAATATGTTTACGTGATATAAGATTTAGGCAGTTACACAACATATAAAGTTTGAAAATATGTAAATATGCATGCGTGATTTCAGCATGCTTTGATTCTCCTATGTTTGATTTAATAAACAAACTGGCCAGACTTAATGCAAAACTTTTTAAAAAGAAACGTACAAAATGAAAAGTTGCGTGATATAAGCCTGGATATAAAGTTTGTACGTAACTTTATGTTCTTTTTTTTTAGTTCAGTTTGCAAAAATTATAAGTTTTTGAATTTACTGGAAGGCCGAGAGATTTGCTTCAGTTTTCTCTTTGAATAAATGCTTAAACGTGATTGAAGAAATAAACAAGGGAAGTTATCAATGCATGATGTTATTTCTGAGAAAAGGAAAGGCAAACTCATATTCAATTCAGTTTTGATTTACAAAAGGTTTAATTAAGGCATACGTTGATATGGGGAGAAATAAAGGTAAGTATACATCAGAGGATGAACGAAAGAGTTGATATGTATCGTATCAATTTAGGCATGTACAAATTTCTCCTTGGATTTTTGTCTCACACGTTACTTCCATGTTAAGTTTTTACTTCATTTTATTTATTTGATTTTAGTTTGAAAACAATAAATGGAATGGCAAGAATTTATGCAAAGCTTAGAAAAACGTATACAAATTTATTTAAAATCAGACTGTCAGTTAATGCAACGTAACGTTTGTTATAAAATCTCTGACTGATATTTTTCTCCAAAATTTTACGAAAACATGATTTTTACACTACGCTAAACAGACGCAGTCCAAAACATCAAAAATTTTCATAAAAATAACATTTTAAAAACACACGTTTTATTACGTCACTTATACCCTATAATTGACGCGTCCTTTAAACGCGAAATTTAACAGTTCAAAAATAGCTTAAATTTTCATAGTTATTATTTAATTTTATTGACATATACAAATTTTATAAAATATATCTCCAAATAAAATAATTAACTATTTTGATAAACACAATTTATATAAAATATATTTCAAAGTTAAATAATTAAAATAAAATAAATAGCTAAAACTAGGGCTGTTACACTCTCCCCCACTTAAAAACTTTTCGTCCTCGAAAAGGAACGAAAGGAAAAGAATCAAAAGAGGATAAGCTAGACAAACAAGAATCTTAAACGAATAGTTCCGGATTTGAAACACGAAGAAGATCCTCCAGAATCGGTTCTACTCTTCAGTTTGACCGTCAGTCCATGGGTGATAAACGGTGCTTAGGTCTCGATGAGTAACAAAGGTTTCAAAGAATATTGAAAGATTCCTAAATAGGCTGGTAGAAGCAATCGCCTCCCCATTCTGTAGCAGATAGGGAAACCAAGGACACTTAAAAATAGTTCATAAACAAAATAAGATAATAAATTTGAAATCATAATGCTTTTGAGATTATAATACTTTGAAGGTCGTTAAAATTTATAGATATCATCATCTGGAAATCATATTACAAAAATCATAGCACTTTTTAAAATAATCTTCATTTATACCTTTTAAATTCAATGCCAAATAATACTCATTTCAAAGTTGAAATATTTTAAGGTTCATTTATTCAATTATAAAATTTTCAAAACATTTTATTTTTAAAACAGCAGCACTTATAATATGTTACGGTAGATATAATAGTATTTTCCAATCAATTCATTATTCTACTTAACTCTTGATTTAGCAATAACCTAACACTTTATTTAAAATACCTATTTTATAATTAAGATATTCCTTTAATAAGTTACACTTGAAATTTCCATTTGAAAACCAAATTCTCAATTATCAAATTTTAGTGATATTAAAATACATCTTAATCATAATTATCCATTTTTCAAGACATGTCTATTTCCAAAACAAGGATAGAAATTCAAATTTGATGAACTCAAATCAAATAGAATCCAAGCTAGTTAAAATCAGAAGGTCCGATGATTAAATAACAGAATAAGGAACTGGGTAAGTCTATATAAATCGCGGACAACCTTGACCTGGTCAACCGTGACTTGAAGAGTCGGATCGATATGATTGGGTAAATCTATATTTGATCCGAAGAGATAGAGTTCGGAATAACCAAAGATACTGGCATATAAACCGAGGATAAATATAAATCTCTGGTGAATCAATGTTAATGGTAAAGGAGTTTCGCCCCTTTATTAGAATAATGGCGAGACCGCCAATTTACTATAAAGATCACCCGAAGTGGAGTTATGGGACACTCCAGAATCTAAAGTAGATGAAAGTGAGGGACACGGATGAACTTTGGAACCACAGGGAATGTTCCAAATTCGAAAAGGAAGAGGTTCAAGCTCGAATGAAGGTGATTCTATAAATCAATTTACCATACATTCTAAGTTTGCCTAGAGCCAAAGCTCTGATACCAAATGTAACGGCCCAATATTTTCAACCATTCGCATCCGCACATGTCGGACTTGAATTGTTCAAAATACTGCGTTGTAGAATAAATTTAGCAAACTCAGAATATACAGTAAATAAATCACAGAATCACATACACAGATATCAGAATCTCGCAGCGGAAATTAAAATTTAGTGGTTCATGAAGCCACTGATACATCTTTAACAAAACAGAACTTACATTGTCTATAATCCTCAATACAAATTTTAACATACACAGATAGAGAGTCTTCAAAGTCTTGAATTCCAGAAAGGATAAAGGCTGAAACAACTTCCAATAGCACGAATGATCTATTGAGTGTCCTAGCTACGGAGAAGAAACTGAAGCTGCAACTCAGGCTGACCCGAGCGTAAAATAAAACAAACACTCGAGTCAGGACATACATACTTATATGATGTAAGCTAAATCAAGTGTACTGTAATATAGAGCAAGTAACTTAAAGGATGCTTGGGACCGCCCATCCTCTAAGGATCCGTCAAACTATTTACTATGTAATATATTGCGCTATTATAATAGTGTCTATTTATAAAATAAACATACTTTTTCTTAGCATTAAGGGGTTACCCATATAGCCCTTAACACGTAATAGTCCCAGTAGTCCATCCAATATCATAGCCCCTCCTGATCGGGAAGCCACCAGAGGATACCACACGGGCTACGGGAGAAATCCAAACTCGTACAAGGCTCGATATGGTAGGTGACACGGCACAACTAGGCAATGCCAGGGTAGATATACCAATTACGCTTCCGGACCGATGGTAACGCGAAGCCGCAGCAACCGCCCACCTCGAACAACACTCCCAAATCAAAGGTGCGCGCACCAAACAATCACAAGAGTAATAGAATGGCAACCGAAGAAGTGTGTTCGATCAGAGGAGCTACCTCATTAATCCGTCGATCGCTCCTGTTTTAGCCACCTTAAGCCAACTCACGGGAGTCGGGTCCACGTATATACCTTTCAAGAAACCGTCACCACCATCCTACTTCATTCTGGAATCTCCACCGCGTACACGGTTAGTCAAAGTGGTTTTCGGTATCGACAGAGAGTATGTCCATAACCGATCCCGGTCTCTTTGCCAACCCTTCGTTATTATAACCCGTGGTTATTTAAAAACAGTTTATACTTTAAATCAGAATAAACATTTCCATTTCAAAACTATAGATACGATATCATTTTAAAACCCAAAACAATAGGATATCGTTATATTCAAATATAATTCTTTCCAAAACCATACTGTTTATAATATCTGGAGACCAAATATTTGAATTATATCTTCAAAGGATAATGTTTTGGAAACTTTACTTAAATCCCTAACTCCCAAACACAATGGTTTGGACATTCAACGGTATATATATAAATGGGTTAACTTTATGGTTACTTTGTAAAGAAGATAATTTACATAGCTTCACAAATATATTTCTTTATTTAAAGTTTAACCATAATTTAAATATCCCTTTATGTTCCCAAAACCATTTAAATTTTTATATATATCCAATTGGAGTATTTACTATTCAAAACTTAGTTTGGGTTTTATTCTTTCACAAATCAATGTTTTATATTTTTAGTCTTGAATATTCCCATAATTTCCATAAATAAAACTCCAAATTTTAACCATTAAATTTTTCCCAAAATTTACTTAATACCAGAATATTTATCTTTAATTTATTTAGGAAAATACAGTTATAAATATTATGTCTTAAGTTTTTCCAAAACTTAAGGTAAAATAAAATTTATCAAATTCCATAAATTTTAGAGCAATCAAATTCTAGATTCCATAGCACTTAGGAAATGCTACCTAAAGTTATGGGTAAAACTAGTCAAATTTCAAAAGACAGCATTTAAATGCTGTAATAGATTGTTTAACTTGATAAATATTTCCAAATATAACCTATTTATTTATTCATTTATTAACTGAAATCTTATTCTTTCAAAATCCCGATTTACCAAATAAGTTATATTCCATAAATTTATTCAAATATTTATTTATTTCTTTATTTATAACTTATTAAAAATCAATATAAATTCCTTTAAAGATATAAATCAAATATTTAACTTCCAAAATAATTTTAAATATTTCAGAAAATATTATAAGGACCACGGGCCTGTATATAGTTTTCTAGCCTAGGTCAAGTGGTACGGATTTATATCATTTCAATCCGTAGTTTACAAATATCCCGGGTCCTATCATTTCAAACCCGCAATCCCAAGTTTAACAGTTAACAGCATAATTTAACAATAATAATCATTAGGCCTATCATTTCAGCCCATAACAATCTACGTATAACAGGGAACTTGCAGTGTGATTTAAGCAGTAAATAAACAATAACATAATATAACTGCAGATATAATACAACAGATAATAACTGATGAGGTGTCAATTTAAATGGGGTTCATCATTTTACATTACACTACAGACAGATAATAGTGACATAAAATTTTACACATACACTTGCAATAATTTACGAAATATAAATACGTATGTCTGGTGAGAAATACTCACCTGATAGTTGCAGAAAATTTGAATTCAAAACGACGATTCACCGGTAAAGACCGACAGAAAATAACGATCAAATTTCTTCTGATGTCGCCTAGATTCAAATCTAGAACAAATTCAAATATTTTGAAACGCGACTTTAGAATGTATGGTCAAGAAAGGATTAAAATAGAACGGAAATTGTTTTGACTTGCTCGACCACTCCACCGTATAATGTGACCTAAATATACCCAAACGTGAACCGTGCTAACACAAAAATTACGACAAAATTTCCTAAAACAAAAACGGCAAAATGTTGAATACGCATACACGTGCACACTTGCATTCCTATGTATTATGAAAATGTTGTTGCTTAAATTTTCCTCAAACTTAGAGTCACTTTTTCAAATCCAGCTACTATCTTACATTTTAAACTTAATTTGCATCATTGCTTTATGACTTCATCCATCTTCAATCTAAACTTTCCAGGCTTAAAAACTGTACAGACACACCTCATCCTATTCTTCAACTATTACTAGCATCCCCAAACTCCAGCCTTTTACTAAACACTCAGGTTAGATGAATTCACTCACAAGGCTTGGTCATCATATCCAAAGCAAGTTTTTACTGATCCATTCGTGCACCGTGTGATACACAGATATGCACAGCCTATGAATTTTATAAATGCAGACTACCACTCAACTACGTTTTTCTTAATTCACTCATATATGCCTCTATGCTCTTTTCTTCTTCTATCCTCTTTTGCAATGACTTACCCAAACTAGAACCCAAACCTGGTCTAAGTTTACAAATACAGTTTGTCTGAAAGGAGAAAAATGAGCAAATTCCTTATTATACCCCTAGTCGAACCCATGATTTTGAAATCAAAAGAAAACTCAGGTTAATGAGATGTTTGATAGAACTTGGTTTTACATATGTAAAAATTTTTTTCAAAGTAACCTCTCAGTTCTATAAAGTTAGTACCTCTGACTTAATTATGTATACAAAAAAAAAAAGAAAAAAAAAGAAAACTCTATAAACCCAGATCCATATGTTGTTCAAGGCATATGATAAGATTCTTAGAGAAAACAAAGTGGATAAATGGTAGTGTGGCCGAGCAAGGCAGAGATAAAACAAAATTTTCGAGGAAGAGGAAATATCTGAACAAAGAAAAGAAAATGACATAGACCATTTACCTGATAAGAGTTCGAGCCCGAGAAGAACAGACAAGAGAGAATGAAACTAAAGAAGATAAAGCAAAGTATATATAGATGGATTTTGCGAAATAGTCAGATATGAAACGTACGAGTATTAATGTAAGCGTTGATCTCTCCTACCACTCCTCTGTTAGAACGTTATGAGCGTGATTTACTGATCAGTTTGCAAAAGGATAAATCTTCGAAATATACAGGGGAAGCCAAGAGTTTCACAACGTATAAAGCTTGATGATAATTTAATGCCAGATTAATTTCCTGCGTGATTTGAGCTCATACCAGAGAACTGGTATCTTGGCAGGTATACATTGTTATAACTTCAAATTTATGTGATGTGTGATTAAATGATAAAACGGCAAGGCACATAAATTTGAACTGATGCGCATTTGAAGGATGCTTGATTTATATTTTTTTCTTTCCAGATGATATGTGTGATTTTAAACTGCTCATTATGAATATATTTTGATTTCACAATATGTTCCAATTAAACAGTTGCATGGTTAAAGCAAACATGCTTTGAAGTAGTTGCAGAGATTTATGGGGAAAATGGCAAGAATAGAAACGGAGCATTGCTTTGAAATCTGAACGTTTTGCATATATGCGTGATTTCTCCTTTCAGTTTCAAAGAAATAAAGGTTTCAATATTAAGAGGAAGAGAAATCAAATCTGCTGCCAGTTATACACAATTGATTGAATGCATCAGTTTCTTATGTTAATTGTTTACTCACGTGATTAAAGCAATGGGATAAATATATAGGGCTTTGAATATAACTGACGAGCTAAATCAGAGGAGATAAATCAATAGTTATCAATTATACAAGATGTCAGGGAATACGTTCACATTTCAAGCATTGATTTGGTAAATATTTGCTTTAAATCTTCGTATGAATTAAAGGAGAGATAAATGGGAATGAAAACATCAGTTTCTATATGATAAATGCTTATACGTGATTTAGTTTATACATTGATTTATAGGCAAACAAACGGCAAATAGTGATACAATGCAATATTCCCTTGGTCTTAAGAAACGGCAGAGGTGCTGATACAACTAGTGATTCAAGCAAATACATATAGATTTGTTTTAACTGTAGGTTGCGTGATTCATTTCCAGTTTTAATGCATGCGTGATATATCTTCCAAATATAAATATTTGCACGTTATAAGAATTTTTTTTTCAAAAGCATGCGTGCCTTATAAATTTCCAGATTTGATGAATATGGACTGTGTAATTTCCTTCCAGGATACTTTGCTTGAATTATATGTGTGATTAGGAACGGAAAATTTTATTTATTTATTTATTTATTTATTGCACAATAAAGGTGAAATAGAGAGATATACATGGGAATTGAGAAGTTGAAAAGATAGGCAAGGTTAAGTATGAATGCGTGATTTAAAACTGCCAATTGAAATCTAGATTTAATGCATGCGATAACTGCAATTTTTATGAGAAGCTTTGATTTCAAAATCTTATACTATTTAATGTAGGCGTGATTTTAGATTGATGATTTGCAGATAAAAGGATTTGTTTGAGGCGGAATCAAATGGACAAATGGGGAGAAAAGGGCAAGCAGCTTAAATGGTTTAAAGTATCAGTTTTATATATATAAATATGTAAATATGAATACGTGTGTGATGATTCATTTATATTTACATAAATTTTGATTTGTATTAAATATGTTTACAAATGTATTTGGACGTTCGCAGATACCATACTAGATCATAGGCAAAAACACAGGGGAAAAAGAGGAAGCTGTAGAGATTTAAAGCTTTCAGTTACAAAAGTTATAAATATGTTTACGTGATATAAGATTTAGGCAGTTACACAACATATAAAGTTTGAAAATATGTAAATATGCATGCGTGATTTCAGCATGCTTTGATTCTCCTATGTTTGATTTAATAAACAAACTGGCCAGACTTAATGCAAAACTTTTTAAAAAGAAACGTACAAAATGAAAAGTTGCGTGATATAAGCCTGGATATAAAGTTTGTACGTAACTTTATGTTCTTTTTTTTTAGTTCAGTTTGCAAAAATTATAAGTTTTTGAATTTACTGGAAGGCCGAGAGATTTGCTTCAGTTTTCTCTTTGAATAAATGCTTAAACGTGATTGAAGAAATAAACAAGGGAAGTTATCAATGCATGATTTTATTTCTGAGAAAAGGAAAGGCAAACTCATATTCAATTCAGTTTTGATTTACAAAAGGTTTAATTAAGGCATACGTTGATATGGGGAGAAATAAAGGTAAGTATACATCAGAGGATGAACGAAAGAGTTGATATGTATCGTATCAATTTAGGCATGTACAAATTTCTCCTTGGATTTTTGTCTCACACGTTACTTCCATGTTAAGTTTTTACTTCATTTTATTTATTTGATTTTAGTTTGAAAACAATAAATGGAATGGCAAGAATTTATGCAAAGCTTAGAAAAACGTATACAAATTTATTTAAAATCAGACTGTCAGTTAATGCAACGTAACGTTTGTTATAAAATCTCTGACTGATATTTTTCTCCAAAATTTTACGAAAACATGATTTTTACACTACGCTAAACAGACGCAGTCCAAAACATCAAAAATTTTCATAAAAATAACATTTTAAAAACACACGTTTTATTACGTCACTTATACCCTATAATTGACGCGTCCTTTAAACGCGAAATTTAACAGTTCAAAAATAGCTTAAATTTTCATAGTTATTATTTAATTTTATTGACATATACAAATTTTATAAAATATATCTCCAAATAAAATAATTAACTATTTTGATAAACACAATTTATATAAAATATATTTCAAAGTTAAATAATTAAAATAAAATAAATAGCTAAAACTAGGGCTGTTACAAGAAAATTGTCACAAGTGTTTCAATCGAACAAGTCCAAGAATTAACCGACGAAGTAAATGCAAGCGTTTCATACCACTTGTTTTACTAAGCCGTTTAATTAGATTTCTCATACGAGTGAGGTAAAGGTTTGTATATACTAATAGATTGGAAAACGGTTTAAGAAAATGAGCTTTGTAATAAAATAGTGTTGAAATCATTTGAAGAAAGAGTTTTGATATTTACTACTAGTATAGAAAACCTTTATATTTTTAAAGTGACAAACCACAAAGAAGATTGTGGGAAAAATCAATCACTAAAATTCACATTCGAAGACGTGAATGAAAATACAAAGAAACCGATAAAGAATCTATCGAAATGGGTATTCAAAAATCCCTAAAAAGGAGTCATCAAAGTCATAATAAATGATAACAACAAATAGGATCATCACGAATCGATTTAAATTGGAAACCATGCAAAATAGGCGAAATAGGCAAAACAGCAACAGGTCGGTCGACTGGCTACAGAGCTCGGTCGATCGGACCAGAAAAACAGAAATGCTCGGGGTAGTAGGTCGGTCGACCGGACCCTGAGTTCAGTCGGCCGGACCTGTAACCTGCACTTCCAAACAGAGGCTGGGAAGTGCTCGGGTAGCAGGTCGGTCGACCGGACCCTGAGTTCGGTCGGCCGGACCTGTAGCCAGCACTCCCCAAGCCAATCTAATGAATGCCAAACTCTTCCATATTGCTATCGGTCGAGCATCGGCACTAAGGGTTTACGCCAATCGACTACCCGGCCATATAAGCTCTTCGATGCATCACCAAAACCACATTCAAACATTAAAGTTAGGATTTTCAAAGATTTGAACCCAAAACACCAAAAATTGGAATATTCACTAAATCAATCCAAACCAAAAGCAAATGCACACAAATAAGTGTTAGGAATTCATACCTAACAATCGAAGATAGTTATAGACTAAGATGTGAGATAAAAATCTCACCTTTGAACCCAAACGATTGAAAAAGAAGCTTGGAAGCAAAGGAGAATCAACCACTCTTCAAATCCAACTCAATAAGCTTGATTCTAAGCTTTAAAAGAAGAACATTCCCAAAGTTAGGTTTAGGAATTTTCTGAAATCAAAGAGAGAAAGAGTTGGAGAAGAAGAAGAGAAGCTTACCAATGGGTTCTTCTATTAGTTTGGAGCTAGAGTTTGATTTGCAAAAGAAAACTAGGGCTTGGAATTTTAATTTCCTCTACCACTCTCCGTTAATATAAAAGCTTGAGTATTAGGAAATGAGGAATGAAGTAATGAAGAGGAGAAGGGGTTGGGACTGAATACTTAAGTGGAGTTATTGGGCTCAGCCCAAACCAAAGCCCTAAGTAAAAAGCAGCAAAAATCAACTTACTCCAAACATATCGAAGCTTATACTCAAAAAGGTCGCAAACGGTATTTTAAACTCAATGGGAGTGGTCCCGAGTCCTAATTCGACCGTATGCAAAAAGTAGCTTTTCAGACTAAATTCCGAGTATCGATAAAATATTTAAATAAAATATTTAAATATAAAAATCGATAAATATGCGGGTTGTTATAGACTCCCCTCCTTAAAGAAATTGCGTCCTCGTAGTATTTAAGAAGAAAATATAAAGTAACAACCATAAAAGCATATTTAACACAAAAGAAATTTGAAATAAAAGGTTCACCTTAAAGAGTACGGGAAAGTAAGTCCAGATGTGATCGCTCGATGAACTCTCTAGACTCCCAAGAACAATCCTTAGGATTTGAAGACCATTGAACTTTCACAAGCGGAACATCCTTATTTCGAAGTCGTTTGACTTCCGAAGCAATAATATGAATAGGATGCTGCTCATAAGTTAAATTAGGCGAAACTTCAATCTCTTCCACAACACCGGGCTCAAGAATAGAATCGGAATCTCGAAGGCACTTCCGTAATTGAGAAACGTGAAACACGTCATGCATGGCAGAAAACTGAGCCGGTAATGATAGGCGATAGGCCATGGAACCAATACGTTCAGTGATAGGAAATGGCCCAATATATCGGGGCGCTAACTTTCCCGATCGACAGAAACGTACAACACCTTTCATAGGTGACACACGAATGAACACAAGATCTTCCACATAAAACTCTAACTTCCTTCTTCGGTTATCGGCATAGGATTTTTGTCTACTCTGGGCTTCTTTCATCCTATGTCGAATAAGTTCAATCTTTTCTGTGGAATCACGAATAAAATCTGGACCTAAAACCAGCTTCTCACCGGCCTCAAGCCAACAAGAAAGAGATCGGCATGGCCTTCCATAGAGTGCCTCGAAAGGTGCCATACCAATACTAGATTGGAAGATATCATTATAGGAAAACTCAACAAGAGAAATATGATCTTCCCAACTTCCACCAAAATCAAGCACACAAGCATGAAGAAGATCTTCAAGAGTTTGATTCACACGCTCGGTTTGTCCATCGGACTGGGGATGATAAGCGGTGCTAAAATTAAGCTTCGTTCCCAAAGCTTTTTGAAGACTCTTCCAAAATCCACTAGTAAACAATGGATCACGATCACTAACTATAGAAGTAGGAACTCCATGTAATTTAACAATCGCTTTAACAAAGAGTTTGGCCAAAAGAGGAACGGTTCGGTTAGACCGAATGGGAATAAAATGGGTAGATTTAGTAAGCCGATCAACAATCACCCATAAGCTATCATGACCCGAACGAGAGCGGGGAAGGCCATCTATAAAATCCATGGAAATTTGGTCCCACTTCCAAATTGGAATCTCTAAAGGTTACAATAACCCACCGGGCCTTTGATGTTCGGCCTTAACGAGTTGGCAAGTCATGCAACACTTAACGAAGTTAGCGATATCAAGTTTCATTCCCTCCCAATAATAAAGTCGCTTCATATCTGCGTACATTTTACTACTACCGGGATGAATGGTAAATTTAGAATGATGAGAATCTTCTAAAATATCTTTACGAAGATCTCTAATATTTGGCAAGATAAGTCTACCAAATTTCCGAATGCCGCCACGAGAATCGATATCAAAATCTTTCAGACCTTCAATATCAATTTTATCCTTAATATTTTGGCCAAGAAGAGCCAATTCAAGATCTAGCCTTTGAGCTTCAAGAATGCGGTCTAAAAGAGAAGGATGAGCCTCAAGGCTACATAAAACAAGAGATGAACATAAATCGGAAACACGGTCTCGAATTTCGCAAGTGGATAAAATCTCGAGATCGTTCCATTCGGATATCATCATAGAAACAACAGCTTGTTGTTTACGGCTAAGAGCATCGGCGACACGATTACCCTTACCGGGGGTATAAAGAATATCAAGATCATAAGGAGCAAGGAACTCGAGCCATCGTTGTTGAAGCAAATTAAGTTCCTTTTGAGAGAATAAATACTTCAAAGACTTATGATCGGTATAAAGAATAAATTTCTCTTCCAAAAGATAATGACGCCAAATCCGAAGAGCAAAAACAATAGTCCGCGAGCTCTAAATCATGAGTGGCATATCTAGTCTCAGTAGGCTTCAATTGCCTAGAAGCATAAGCAATAACACATTCTCTTTGCATAAGAACGGCACCCAAACCAACGCGACTGGCATCGGTATAAACAATGAAATCTTGATTCCCTTCGGGAATAACAAGAATAGGAACATTAGAAAGAAGTTCCTTTAGTTTCTGAAAAGAAGTTTCACATTTGTCCGACCAAATGTATTTAACACCTTTCTTCGTTAAGCTAGTGAGAGGCACGGCAATCTTAGAAAAGTCTTTGATAAAACGGCGGTAATAACCTGCCAATCCGAGGAAACTACGAATCTCTGTCACACTCTCCGGTCTCTTCCAATCTTGAATCGCTTCAATCTTTGAAGGATCCACAGAAATTCCGGATTCGGAAATAATATGACCGAGAAACTTCACACGAGATTGCCAAAAATGGCATTTAGAAAATTTTGCTTTCAAACGATTACTCCTAAGAGTTTCCAACACAATCCGAAGATGCTTCTCATGTTCCTCCTCGGTTTTTGAATACACAAGAATATCATCAATAAAGATGAGAACAAATCGATCGAGAAAATCTTTGAAAACTCGATTCATAAGGTCAACGAAATAAGCCGGAGCATTCGTTAGACCAAATGGCATAACAAGCCATTCATAAGATCCATAACGAGTACGGAACGATGTCAAAGGAATGTTATCCTCTGCAATACGAAGCTGATGAAACCCAGTAGCTAAGTCTAATTGTGAAAAGACTCTAGCACCACTAAGTTGATCGAATAGATCATCAATCCGAGGTAAAGGATATTTATTTTTGATAGTAAGATATTAAGCTTGCGGTGGTCAACGCAAAGCCTAAGTGTACCATCGATTTCTTCACAAAAATAGCCGAAGCTCACCAAGGCGAGGAACTAGAGCGAATAAATTGCTTGTCTCCAATTCGGATAATTGTTTGCGCATCTCCTCATTCTCCTTATTAGACAGGCGATAAGGAGGACGAGTAATAGGTTGAGCTCCAGGAATGATTAATTTTGAACTCAACTGCTCGCTTAGGGGGTAATCCTAAAACGGGCTCAAATATGTCGAAAAATTCACGAACAATGTGAATAAGAGATATTATATCTTCCTCATCATCATTATCGTCATCACGAGGATTTAAAGAATATAAAGATGCAACCAAGCTGGAATCCGAATATTTAAGACTAATAGAAATCTGCTTAACAGATTGAGGATGTCGAAGATGAATAGTCCGCTCAGGATATAGGATATGAGCTTCATAACGGTTAAGCCAATCCATTCGCAAAATCATTCCGTAGCCTAAATAATGCATGACATGCAAATCGGCTAGGAAAGAAAAATCACACAAAATAATCTCGACATCTTTACACAATAAACTGAGTGTTGCGGATCCACCAACCGGATTCGCAATTCTCAAAGAAGTCATTAAACACATAACATCCAAAGAAAAAGTATCAACGAGTTCTTTTGAAATAAAAGAATGGGATGCGCTCGTATCAAAAAGAACATGAATAGGATGATCACGAAACACAATAATGCCATCAAGGATAGTATGAGGAATACCTTGACCACGAGATGTGTTGCCAGGGGCTTGAGCAACATTTAACTTTCCCTCCTTCCTGCCCTGGAGCTTGGGGCAAGAAGATAAATAATGATCCGGGCTCTTGCAATAGCGACAAGTATGAGGCTTTGAACACTTGTTCGCAAAATGATCTCTGGAACCACAGTTAAAGCATTTCCCTTCAGTAGAGGAAAAGGTCTTTGCAGCAGGAGTTGCTTGACTCCCTTTCTTATTGGGATAAGGACCTTTAAATTTGTTTGGCCTCTTCTTGTTGTTGAAGTTTGGCTTGGAACCCACCACTTCAACATCACTTTCCCTATCCGCCTCTTCAAGACGAAGAGCGGTATCAATGAGTTGGTCGAAAGGAACTTCTAATTTTAGAAGTAATGGCTTCTTGTGATTTTTTTTTAAGCCATAGAAGAACCACTGGTTCTTCTTCAATGGGGTGTTGCTGTATTCAACCCTATATTTAGAAAGCGACTCGAAGGAGGCGACATAATCAGTCACGGAAGAATCACCTTGAACAAGGTCTACAAATCGTCGAGCCAATGTCACTTTCTCTGCTTTTGGTACAAATTTCAACTCGAAGCGTTCCCGGAATTGCTCCCAGGTGAGATCAGCTTCATTAATCTTAGAAATAAGAAGTTTGTACCAGTCTAATGCTCTTTCTTGGAGCATACTAGAAGCCACCTGAACTCGGTAAAGATCAATGAGTTTCATGCGAGAAAAGATTCGATCGCATGTCCTTAACCAAGCCTGGACTTCGATAATAGTTTCAGAACCTTTAAATGGCTTCCCGCCAGGTTGGTGTAATCATTGCTCAAATGTGCAAACCCAGATTTAGGGTGAGTAGGTTCCGGATTAGAACCAGCTGCTTGAGCATTCGTGACAAGGTAAAGAAGTTGCTGGGCAGTCATAAAATCTCCATCTTGGGGTGTATCACTAGATGGTCCAACTCTGGGACGACCAGGTCTAACCATTTCACTTCTTTAAGAAAGAAATAAAGAAGAAGAAAAAGTTATTCTCAAGATAAATATCAAGCAATTCTTGATAGATAAAACAAGGAATCATAAAGAAAATAGGATGAATCGGTACGAAGACTCGAATTAAATCCTAAAGCACGACTCCTAAGAAAGACTTAGGACGATGATCCTTGTTATAATATTCCATATTGTTCCGAAGTTTGGCTTTGATACCAAGCCGTGACGCCCCACCTCTATACCCACGCTAGCCAAGAACACTAAGGTGTAATGCTGTCAACTAGCACGGAGAATAAGGCTGTTGAGGAGCGACCATCCGTGTAATTGCTTTGCGCGAGCACCGATATGTCAGATAGTATAACATGCATTTTATTTCAAGAGGAAATCTGACATACCGATACAAACACAAAGCTACTACACAGTGGCTATAATAATCTTCGAAAACAAATATAGAAATAAGCATAACACAAATCAGTCACAGATAATTCATATCACAAAGGCGGAAGAAGATATGAATATATAACACATGAAAGTGTATATAAGAGTAGTGGTCAAAAAGATCCACAATAATACAAAAGAATAGCAACACGTGCTATACAAAAGAATACATTTGTGAGCCCATATCTCAAGTGTATACAACAAAATAAACTACTAATCTAAGTAGTTGGCCAAAAGTCAGAGTAATAAATCCCTGGGGAGAAGTCAAGCAGAAGCACCTGTAACATCTCGGTCTGACCCGAGTATTATTTAATAAGAAAATAATAAACGGATCAGTCTAGCTATAAATATTAGACGACATGATATAGAATAAGAGATATGGCATAAACATAAGATAACCATAAAGGCATACTACTATAAGTATGCAATTGAAACTCGACATGAGATTAATCAATATCACAAAAATCTTCACAAGGATCCAAAAAGGGTTTCATACCAAAAACTTGTATTCATAACAAGTCAATGACACACGAATTCACCAATGCACAAAAATTGACAAATCATATCAATGAAAATCACTAAAATTGATGAAGCATAAATTTCAAAATTCAACACACGAAATCCAGAAATCACAAAAAGGAGGGGGAAGGCCTATCACACGAACGGGAGCATTAAAGCTCACCAACATATGCATCACACGAACGAGAAGCTATCTCATGGTAGCTAGCCATTAATTTTTGACACACGAACGGCCCGAAGACCATGGGGAGCTACCCCACATGTGTGAGTCGAAATCACACCGAAACAAAGAGACATCGCACAATTGCTAGTCTAAATCTTAAAATGATCGTAATGATCAAAGAGAAGTGTCAATTACAGTAAGCTAGTAAATATATGAGCTTAGCTTCATGTCCCATAACCACTAGCTTAACTTAAATATTTACGAACAAATTGTAAGTCTCCACTAGAAAATTGTCACAAGAGTTTCAATCGAACAAGTCCAAGAATTAACCGACGAAGTAAACGCAAGCGTTTCATACCACTTGTTTTACTAAGCCGTTTAATTAGATTTCTCATACGAGTGAGGTAAAGGTCTGTATATACTAATAGATTGGAAAACGGTTTAAGAAAACGAGCTTTGTAATAAAATAGTGTTGAAATCATTTGAAGAAAGAGTTTTGATATTTACTACTAGTATAGAAAACCTTTATATTTTTAAAGTGACAAATCACAAAGAAGATTGTAGGAACAATCAATCACTAAAATTCACATTCGAAGACGTGAATGAAAATCCAAAGAAACCGATAAAGAATCCATCGAAATGGGTATTCAAAAATCCCTAAAAAGGAGTCATCAAAGTCATAATAAATGATAACAACAAATAGGATCATCACGAATCGATTTAAATTGGAAACCATGCAAAATAGGCGAAATAGGCAAAACAGCAACAGGTCGGTCGACTGGCTACAGAGCTCGGTCGATCGGACCAGAAAAACAGAAATGCTCGGGGTAGTAGGTCGGTCGACCGGACCCTGAGTTCGGTCGGCCGGACCTGTAACCTGCACTTCCAAACAGAGGCTGGGAAGTGCTCGGGTAGCAGGTCGGTCGACCGGACCCTGAGTTCGGTCGGCCGGACCTGTAGCCAGCACTCCCCAAGCCAATCTAATGAATGCCAAACTCTTCCATATTGCTATCGGTCGAGCATCGGCACTAAGGGTTTATGCCAATCGACTACCCGGCCATATAAGCTCTTCGATGCATCACCAAAAACACATTCGAACATTAAAGTTAGGATTTTCAAAGATTTGAATCCAAAACAACAAAAAATGGAATATTCACCAAATCAATCCAAACCAAAAGCAAATGCACATGAATAAGTGTTGGGAATTCATACCTAACAATCAAAGATAGTTATAGACTAAGATGTGAGATAAAAATCTCAACTTTGAACCCAAACGATTGAAAAAGAAGCTTGGAAGCAAAGGAGAATCAACCACTCTTCAAATCCAACTCAAGAAGCTTGATTCTAAGCTTTAAAATAAGAACGTTCCCAAAGTTAGGTTTAGGAATTTTCTAAAATCAAAGAGAGAAGGAGTTGGAGAAGAAGAAGAGAAGCTTACCAATGGGTTCTTCTATTAGTTTGGAGCTAGAGTTTGATTTGCAAAAGAAAACTAGGGCTTGGATTTTTAATTTCCTCTTCCACTCTCCATTAATATAAAAGCTTGAGTACTAGGAAATGTGGAATGAAGTAATGAAGAGGAGAAGGGGTTGGGACTGAATACTTAAGTGGGGTTATTGGGCTCAGCCCAAACCAAAGCCCTAAGTAAAAAGCAGCAAAAATCAACTTACTCCAAACATATCGAAGCTTATACTCAAAAAGGTCGCAAACGGTATTTTAAACTCAATGGGAGTGGTACCGAGTCCTAATTCGACCGTATGCAAAAAGTATCTTTTCGGACTAAATTCCGAGTATCGATAAAATATTTAAATAAAATATTTAAATATAAAAATCGATAAATATGCGGGTTGTTACAAATGCAATGATCGAATTTCAAACACCTCTTATTTTTACATATGAATTATTTAAAAATTTGAATCTTGGATTAAATATGATAAAAGTGATTTAATGATCCTGTTAACCCTATTGTAAGTAATAACTAATAATGGTAAACTTGTTTTAGAAAAGTACAAAAATATGTAGTTTGATGAAATACGATTAAAATGACCAAAAATCATTTTATCGATAAACAACTTTTTTCTCAACAGTCATTCAAAAAAATTTCAACATACACTAAAAACCTTAGGAAATCATTAACAAGTAATAAAAATAATTTTCACTAAACCACTTAGAGGAAACTTTTAGAAGCTTTCAAATGTAAATTGGTTAATTATGAAAGGAATGATATTTTATAATGTGTGATGAGACGTAAAGTAACAAATGGAAAAGGATGAGAAGGGGATGGATTTGGCCAGCCGGGGGTAAGGAATGCGCTAGGCATATGTTAACACTTAATAATATTCAAAAACTTCAAAGGAAATAAAAGATCAAAAATGTTGGGAGTGTATCAGCACCAAATCACATTGTTCTCCACTAATCTTTCTCTAATTAACTAAAATCTTTTTCAAAATCCGCCAACCTTTCATCAGCACCTTAGGACACCTTACGAAGCATGGATCTAAAGTCAAAGCGGACGAAAGATGAGAAAAATGGGAGATCTTGGTGAGGCTGTGAGCAATGAACAGGAGGGTAAGAGGTTGCCTTGTGGTTTTGGCGATAAATGTTGGATCTTTGAAACTTTGGGTTTAGTAGGAGGTCTTCTTGGGTTTTTGGATGCTTGAGCTTGTTACAGGCTTAGATCTAACTGAGTTAACTCAACATTTGATTGTTTATATTGTGTGTTTGAATATAAAGTTATATTTAAGTATGAACTATAAGAAAAGTTATAACTTTTGATCCTCTTGCTTTTGAAAGTAAATAATAGCCTTTTATTGTATAACATTGCTCATATTACCTTCTATAACAAGGTACATGACCTTGACTTGATGTTTAAATGATTGTTTGGATCGTATGTTGAATTTGGAATGGTATGTATAGTGATAGCTGCTAAAAGTGCATTTTGACATCCTTTAACTTTAACTTGTATAAATGGAAGATTTATGATCTTAAAATGGTATAATTTGTTTGAGTTGTTCTCTACATATCTTTTAGTATATGGGTCAGCAAGGAATTGGTTTGAAAAGTTACAAAATTTTTAAAAAAAGTTGTGAAAGTTAGAAGCGAAAAGTACTCTATGGATGTGCTATGAAAATGCCTTGTGTTCGGAAATTTTTAAAGTCAACTTTAAAAGACATCCTATGAGCTTCTTCACATTCTTAATAAGTATTAAAAGTATACTTGTACTGGAAAAATATGTAAATTTAAATCATTCAATAAATGGTGAACCTAAATTGCAAAAAATTATAGCGAGAAGAATGTCGTTATATGAGCACTTTGAAATATTATGTTTTGAGAATTTTTGTAATTAATTTGAGAATCATCCTTAGATTTTTCTCTACATTTTTAATAATTATTATATTTGTACTTATTACAAGAAAAAAAAATCAAAGTTTAAAAGATTTAGAACAAGACAAATAAAGTGACTAAAGATATAGTAAAAGGTTACTAAACGAATACTTTAGTAAATAGTTTGAATTCGAGACTTTTTATAAATAAATTGAAAGATACCTTAGAGATTTCTTTCCATGTTTTTTAACCTAAATATTGTACTTACTATAAAAATGTTAGTCTTAATTGATTAATTTATGTAGTTAAAAGCTCGCATAGACTTTCAACTATGGAAATTATGTCTCAACAAGGATCCTTCGAACCACGTATAAACCTTTTACCCTACCCAATAAGCAAATGATAATTTAGTGAAGAAAAAGAGTTGAATTTGAGAGGTCTAGCTCTCCGAACATTGGAAGAGAAGAAAAAGATTTCATAATATAACCCAAGTAAATGGAGTTTAAACCCCATCCATATTGGAGAAAAGCCAATCATTGCCTTAGCCTACAAACTAAGAACAGAAAGTTAAGCCAAAGGAAAGGGGATAACGTAAGGTTTGAAAAGAATCCATTTTCTCAAATTAGGAGGAGCATTCAATTTCAAGCATATGGCACAATCTTTAAACTTGAATTTCAAAAATTTCGGTCTGAAATGGAGAAAAATAATTAAGTTAGAGTCTATATCAAGGAAATGAAAGCTAGAAGACGACCACGGAATGCAAAGCGGCTATAAGTATAAAGATGAACAAGAGAACCCTAATGTAAACGGACCAAAGGCTAAAATCATCACTTCCCTTGTCATCCCTCAAGAGAAAGTGTATTTTTGAACCAAGAGATAGTTAAACTATTGGATTTACAATAGTGTTGTATGAAAGGAAGAAAAGTATAGAGGGGGATCATATTGTCATTATCATAATAATAGGTTATGGGCATGCCTTAATGCAATTATGTAATTTTTTACGTATATCTAACTTGCTATCAGTCTGTTCGATATAAATAGGTTTTTTCTTTCTATTATATACTTGATAGAATGTGTTATATTAATTAATTAATTAATATAATCAAAATTATATTGAATAGAAAAATCCGTAAATGGTATGTTCTGTGATAGTAGCTACAAAGTGCTGCACATGAGTATTTTATCATAATGAAAACAAATATACCGTTTTAAACGTTCCTAGTCAAGATGCATCGAGGCTGGAAACTGATGTATCATTGAGACTAGAGTGCATAACAATCTCCAAATGTTGGACGGTGTATTACTCATGACTGTTGGGGGCACTAACGGATTACGTACTGATAGTATGGAACAACTCACTTGACAATTTTTTGTTGGTTAATATAAATAGGATCAAAGAGAAAATATTGATGTGACTGATTTACACAGTTCTCTCGACTTGAGAATATCGTGGATCTTCGTTATGAAATCTTTGCTTTGATCATAGTCAAATCATGGAATGACATTCCATTGAATGACTATAGTTGGGCCGAGTAGAAGTATTGGAAGTGAAGCGTAATTCAATAAGGAATTCATCTCATCAGTTATATGGGATTATTATCACGGTCAAGTTAAAGTCAAAATCTCTGGCCAAAACATTTTGGTTAATAATAATTATTTTTATTTGTTACCACAATGTTAGTGCCGAAGGTATATGGCATGATAATCTGCACCAATAAGTGGTGTTGAAAGAATGAAGTTAGCATGCTATCAATGCAAGTGCTCAAAGCCAAGAAAACCATCGCGCGTCAACAAAAAGTTAATTGGCAAGCATGTCATCAGTAAAGTCGAAAAATGGGTTAACATCGAAGACATGCAATGTTGCATCTCATTAATAACATATACAATATCGCATACCATTTATAGAATTAAATGATTAGTGCCAGGGATCTTGTATAGCCGAATAATGCTGGATGGAATCTGTGCCATATGCAGTCAATACCATAAGTCATTAACGTTATAATGGCGTCGTCTATGTTGCATCTCACCGATGTCGTATTCAACCGATGCTGCTATTCAACTACGAAGAAAGAATGGATACCATAACTCATCAATATTGCTTTTTGTTGACATCACTCATTATTGATACTACCTATGTCCAACGTCGTAGGATTAAATGATGTCGTAAGTATTTGATGCCATAAGCTAACGATGTCATATGGAGATTGATGCAGCAAATGAACAATGCCACCAATGTAAGATGTTATGGCTATTCGATGTTACGGGTTAACGACGGCACATGCTACTCAACGCCGCAAGTTTATCAATGCCAAGAAATATCACTAACCACAAAAGCTATTAAGGCCGATGACGCTACTTTATGACAATGCCGCTCCATATTGATGTTGCTCCTTGTCAATTCCGCTTCCTATTAATGTCGTTTCAAATTGAAAATTGGCTTCATTATTGGGACGTGGTCGAAGCTTTATTATGCACCCAGGAACATCGAAGGTCATCAATGGTCAAGGCCTAGCGCCTTGCGCCATTGACATTGCCGACAATCATGCATGACGAAGTCAATTTGCTATGCCACACTTCCACCCCTGTAAATACAGACCCAGGGGTATGAAAGAAAAGGCAAATCATTCTTGTCTCATTTCGTACATTTTAAACTTTGTAATCCGAAATTGATTTGGAGTTTTTAGAACCGATTGTAACACTCGGACTTTTGCACATATGGCCTTATACATTCAACAATATCGTAGTATATGAATAAAAAATACTTGAATTGTGGTTTGCTTTCGAGTTCCAAAGCATTTGTGATTCTTACATCATAACTAACTTCAAATTCTAGAAGCACTCATAACCTCAAGTTTTAAGGCTCTATTTTGAATTATTGACTTTTACATGGAATATGATATAAATTTGACCTTGATATTGAACAAGTGCAAGACTTTCAGGGGTTCAATATGGAGCATATGCCTTCTTAGCAACTTATCCTAGGATTTCTTTAACTCAACCAAAATCCATTTCTTTACATCTTTGGGGTTAACGAAGAAAATCATTAACATTTTGGCATTAGAAGGAAGGCCCAAACCTCCGAATCTGTTGAACTACCTCGACTTGCATACATAGAGCTTAGAGTACTTAACCCTGCCAAGCATATCCTATTTCAAACTAACCCACCTTTGATCGCATCAAAAAAGCTTTGTTTAGTCATTCCAATTAAACGTGTTGGAATCTTTGAACAAGGATCCTTCAAGCCTCGAATGACTAGGACAACCAACCAAATTACAAGTGATCCTTGGCTTCATGAGGAATAAGTATTAAGACTTATGGCATTGCAAGTAATGGAAGATAAAAAGAGATAAGTAGCTTCTTGCAATCTAAAAAATAAAGCTTAAATCCATTTCATGTGGGGCCAACACCAACCTTCACCCTAGGAAGGCAGTATAAAAAGGATAGCATCTTCCTGAAAATGAGAAAGGAAATTCAACACAAAGCAAATGGAACCATTTTTGAAAAATAAATAGAAAAGGACTTCAAACAGTTTACCAAAAAATGAAGTAGTGTGCTTGACCGATCTTATAAAAAGATGAAGCACAAGGCTCCCTAAAAAGGAAATTAGCATCAAAGATGAGGAATCCATCTCCAGTAATAAAAGAATTAAGTACCAACCATGAGAACTGTTTCCCAAAAGATCACGGCTATCTAAGAATTAATCCCTTACCACTTATGCGAACATCTACCTCTTGACCAAGGATGAGCTTAACTGTTGGCCTTTGCAAAACAGGTGACCATAGAATGAAAGAAATCTCGGAGGATTATACTATTACAATCATCATTATAATGGGCATAATATGAATCGGTGTCGAAGCTAGGAAGGAATAATCAACAGTTTCCTAGTGCAAGGAAAGCTCAATGAATTTGTAAGAAGGTGTTAAACAAATGTAACGACCCGTAATTTCGCTACTTCGAAAATGAGAGATTTCGTTCAATTTAAATTTAAAAGGAGTTTAAATCTTAATAAATATGTTATATATAATTTTTTTATCTATTCTTATAGTTAATGAATAAAAAAGTATAAATTTGGATTTTAGAACAAATTGACAAAAGTTAAGTTTTGTTAAAGATAAATAAAGGCTTAAATAAATGGATTTTAATATTTTTCTAAAAAGATAAATCTTATTTAAAACATATAATAAAGATAATAATAGTATGTTAAAAGATTTAAAAGTTTATTAATAATGGTTTTATAAAAATAACCAAAATTTGTCGCATTTTATCAGTTTTACATACACTGTAAAATTGGAGATTTTGATATTAATTAAATATGATTTTAAAATATAAAGAGACTTTTTTTAATTTATTTAAAGAAGTAAAAAGTTTATTTTTAAATTTGGTTTACATAAATAAATAGTTTAACTAAAATGTAAAAATATGACCGTAAAACATTTTGTCGAAAAACGACGTTTTGTCGATTAAAAGTTGTCGCAACGTCGTCGCGCCTTTATTTTCTTATATAGGAACATATATTCTAATAGTGTAAGTATTAATTAATTAACTAATCAAATTTACATTTACTAAACAAGGTTAGAAAATTTCTAGAAGTCATTAAGAAAAATAAGTAAGAATTAACAAAAGTAAGTAGGAAAAGTCAAAAGTAAACATCAAATCAATATCACATCAAAAGCCAACATAATTATTATTTTACATAGCTTAGTTCTTAATGGATAAAGACATAAAGTAAGGATGTGAAAGGTGATGTTAAGTTTTGAAAAAGTAGAGATTACTTTAGGTTGAAGTAAGGTTAGTTTGGTAATTTGATAAGAGGTCATTTTGGTAAATTACCACTTTCTTTCTTTTTCTATAAATATCCACCTCCTTCTTCACTTTCATTCACATTTCTTCTTCTTCTTTTCTCAAGCTTCTTCATCTTCTTCCTCTCCTCTCTAATATATTCCATGTCATAGAATGTTATTAAGAAGAAATAATGTCAAATATTTACTAAATTTTCAAAAGAAATCAATGTTTATTTTCTTCAAAACAAACACCTTTTTTCTCTATATTGTACCTCTTCTTCTTTCGGCCATAAGTTCTTCAATACAGAACCAAAATAAAAAATTCTTTTTTTTAAATCGTTTACTTTTCCAGTGGCTACAACTTTCATGTTTCTCACTTTTTCTCATTCCAAAGTTTACTATGTCAAAATTCCACTTCTTTACAATGCATTTTCTGGCCCAATTTTTAAATCAGAAAATAGGCCATTTTGTTTTGATCACAACTTGATCAGAACTGATCCAAATTTAGAAATTCTTTTTGTAAACCATAAAAAATTTCAGTGGCTACAAGTTTTATGCTGATCAATTTTTCCAGTTTTGAGGTTTGCTATACCTGAAACTCAATTCTTTGAAGTGTATTTTTGTGCTTTATTTTTTGTGAATCCGAGAATAGCTCTTTTATTTTGAATATATGTCCCTCAAAATAACTTGGATTCAATTGATTCTTTCTTTCAAATTTAATAGGAAAGAATCTACAATAACTTTTCAGTTAATAAGTTTTTCAAATTTTGTGAGTAAGAGAGTCAAAAACAAGAGAGAAGATGACCTATTTTTCAGATCTAAATCTTGAGAATTCAAGTTCAAAGCTATACCTCTTCTTCTCTATATATTCAGCCAACCTCCATCTCAAGCCTCGGCCAAGCTATTGGATGGGAGAGGGTGTTGTTTGCTAGTGTTTAATGGAGTAGGAATTAATTAGTTAAGTGTTGGTTGATTAGAATGTTGGTAGGAAGTTAATCACTTTGGTTTATGGTGAGAAATTCTCATTGCTTTTGAATTTATATTTTGATTATGTTATAAATCATATATACACCCTTATGACATATGAATGTTTATACCAAATCGATTGTTTATATGGATGATTTGATAGTTAGTAAATTAAGTGAATTTTGATAATATATCCCGTTATGATATTAATAGTGAATGTTAGATTTGAAATCATATGTATGTGATTGGTTGAATGGGTGTTATGTTAGTGATGAATATAAATATTGGATATGTTCATTTTGATCAAGTAATCCCTTTATCTAAAAAGACCATATTTTAATAATATGAGATATTGTGGAAAAATAAGTCTATTTTCATTTAAAAGTGAAATTGAAGTTAAAATGAAAGAGAATTTAAAATTTGAAGTGAAACGGATTTGAAAAGGATAGTTAATTAGAAACTGAAATTGAAATCGATTTTGAAAAAGTGAAGATTAGTTTGAGATTGAAGTGAAGTTTAAATTGAAATTATATTTGAAATTTAAGTTTTAAATGTGTTTAATTTGAGATTAGAATTGAAATTGAATTGAAATTGGAATTTAAAATTTAATATTTTTTTTTATTTGAAACTGGGTACTTATATTTACAAAGTAGGCAGCACACAAGTCTGCAAGAATCATCATGGCGCACAGTTTAATATGCCAGAGGCAGGGATCGAACTGCCGACCTTGTCGTCAACAGCCTGGTGTTTTACCACTGCACCAAGGCCTCGGACTTAAAATTTAATATTAAAATAATGGGATATAATAATATTATAATATGGTAATAGTGAAAATATATTTTAAATACTTTAGAAAGTGAAAATATTGATTTAAAATGATTTGTAATGATTTTATAAGTGTTGAAAATCCAATTTGAATAGATTATTTCAAATATTGAAAAATAAGTCAAAACTAGACGCGTCGCGCAACGGTAGTTCGCGATTTCGCGCTGAAAAGTTTAAATGAATGTGTAGAGTAAAATATTGCTCGGAATTCTTCGAGATAAGAAAATTTCAGACTATTATATGCATATCTTCTAAACGAAGAAAGAAAATCAAAGTTTTGATAAGTAAATTTTGAAATAAGTCCAAATCAATTTTCCGAAAATATCGCGCTAGTGCAATTTAGTGACCATAACATGAAATTTGTCTAAATGGATGTTTTTAATTGTGGAAAAATATGGAATAAATTTGATAAATCTATTTAAATGATTTAAAAGATATTTGGATTGGAAAATATGAGTTTTCAAATATTTGAAAGTGGTTTAATTCAAATAAGCTTATTTAGCACTTCCGCAGCGCTTTTCTGCTGCGAATTGTAAAACTTTTGGAATATGAGTTTAAATGTAATAACAATTTTTCCAGAATCGATTGTGAATGTTTTAAAAAGGATAATTAAGCATTTTGAAAGATAATTTGGGATATTTATAAGCGATTCCAAAATAAAGTTGAAAATCTGAGTATGCGGAAATGACTAGTACATTTGTCCCGCCTGTGAGATCTGGGAAGATAAAACAAGGTGTTTAACTAAGGTTAGAGATGGAGCAACCAGTGCCCGGAACTTACCTGGTCTATGTTTTCTTTTCTTAGGCGCGTGGTGGAACATATCGAAAGGAAAGCCCGGATGCTCTTAAATAAAAAGATTATGTATTAAGTTTTTGAATTAAAAGAAGATAGGTATTATCCAAACGTTAAGTAATCTCCAAAACGAATGATTTATACGATCCTATTTACTCAAAAATGTTTGTTAAGGTTGATTTAGGATTTATCGTAAACGATGTCTTAAATAACATTGTTTTTGACGCGCCTAAAAGTTAAGAAATTTGGATCAAGAATTAAGAAAGGAAATCTGAGATATTTTCCAAAGCAAAAGAATGAACTTATTAGAACTTACTCTAAGTTAAAAGAGAGAGAATTTCGAAGTCATTGTTTATTTTCAAAATATTTACAAAATTTTCAAAAGAAATCAATGTTTATTTTCTTCAAAACAAACTCATTTTTTCTCTATATTGTACCTCTTCTTCTTTCGGCCATAAGTTCTTCAATACAGAACCAAAATGCAAAATTCTTTTTTTCAAATCATTTAATTTTCCAGTGTCTACAACTTTCATGTTTCTCACTTTGTCTCATTCTAAATTTTACTTTGCCAAAATTCCACTTCTTTATGATGCATTTCCTGGCCCAGTTTTTAAATTAGAAAATAGGCCATTCTGTTTTGATCATAATTTGATCATAGCAGATCCAAATTTATAAATTCTGTTTTAGAACCATACAAAATTTTAGTGGCTACAACTTTTATGTTGATCACTTTTTCCAGTTTTTCATGTTTTCTAACCTGAAACTCAATTCTTTGAAGTGTATTTTTGGGCTTTATTTTTTGCGAATCCGAGAATAGCTCTTTTATTTCGAGCATATCTCCCTCAAATTAACTTGGATTCAAATGACTCTTTTTTTCAAATTCAATAGAAAAGAATTTGCAACAACTTTTCAGTTAATTAGTTTTACAAATTTTGTGAGTAAGAGAGTCAAAAACAAGAGAGAAGATGACATATTTATCGGATCTAAATGTTGGAAATTCAAGTTCAAAGCTCAACCTCTTCTTCTCTATATTTTCAGCAAACCTCCATCTTAAGCCTCGGCCAAGCTATTGGATAGGAGACGGTGTTGTTTGCTAGTGTTTAATGGAGTAGAAATAATTAGTTAAGTGTTGGTTGATTAGAATGTTGGTAGGAAGTTAATCGCTTTGGTTTATGGTGAGAAATTTTCGTTGCTTTTGTATCCATATTTTGATTATGTTATAAATCATATTTACACCCTTATGACATATGAATGAATATACCAAATTGATTGTTAATATGGATGATTTGATAGTTAGTAAATTAAGTGAATTGTGATAATATATCCCGTTACGATATTAATAGTGAATGTTAGACTTGAAATCATATGTATATGATTGGTTGAATGGATGTTATGTTAGTGATAAATATAAATGTTGGATATGTTCATTTTGATCAAGTAATCCCTTTATCTAAAAACACCATATTTTAGTAATATGAGATATTGTGGAAAAATAAGTCTCTTTTCATCTAAAAGTGAAATTAAAGTTAAAATGAAAGAGAATTTGAAATTTGAAGTGAAACGGATTTGAAAAGGATAGTTAATTAGAAATTGAAATTGAAATCGATTTTGAAAAATGGAATATTAGTTTGAGAATGAATTAAAGTTTAAATTGAAATTAGATTTGAAATCTAAGTTTTAAATGTGTTTAATTTGGGATTAGAATTGAAATTGAATTGAAATTGAAATTTAAAATTTAGTATTAAAATAATGGGAATATAATAATATTATAATATGGTAATAGTGAAAATATATTTTAAATACTTTAGAAAGTGAAAATATTGATTTAAAATGATATGTAATGATTTTATAAGTGTTGAAAATCCAATTTGAATAGATTATTTCAAATATTGAAAAATAAGTTGAAACTAGACGCGTCGCGCAACGGTAGTTCGCGATTTCGCACCGAAAAGTTTAAATGAATGTGTAGAGTGAAATATAGCTCTGAATTCTTCGAGATAAGAAAATTACAGATTATTATATCCATATCTTCTAAACAAAGAAAGAAAATTAAAGTTTCGATAAGTAGATATTGAAATAAGTCCAAATCAATTTTCCAGAAAAATCGCGTTAGTGCAGTTTAGTGACCATAACAGGAAATTTGTTTAAATGGGTGTTTTTAATTATGGAAAAATATGGAATAAATTTGATAAATCTATTTAAATGATTTAAAAGAGATTTGGATTGGAAAATATGAGTTTTTAAATATTTTAAAGTGGTTTAATTCAAATAAGCTTATTTAGCACTTCCGCGGCACTTTTCTGCTGCGAACTATAATTTTTTTGGAATATGAGTTTAAATGTAACAACGATTTTTACAGAATCGATTGTGAATGTTTTAAAAAGGATAATTAAGCATTTTGAAAGATAATTTGGGATATTTATAAGCAATTCCAAAATAAAGTTAAAAATCCGAGTATGCGGAAACGACCAGTACATTTGTCCCGCCTGTGAGAATTGGGAAGATAAAATAAGGTGTTTAACTAAGGTTAGGGATGGTGCAACCAATGCCCTGAACTTTCCTGGCCTATGTTTTATTTTCTTAGGCGAGGGGTGGAACAGATCGAAAGGATAGCCCGGATGCTCTTAAATAAAAAGATTCTGTATTAAGTTATTGAATTAAAAGAAGATTGGTATTATCCAAAAGTTAAGCAATCTCCAAAATGAATGATTCCTACGATCCTATTTACTCAAAAATGTCTGTTAAGATTGATTTAGGGTTTATCGTAAACGATGTCTTAAATAACATTGTTTTTGATCCGCCTAAAAGTTAAGAAATTTAGATCAAGAATTAAGAAAGGAAATCTGAGATATTTTCCAAAGCGAAAGAATGAACTTCTTAGAAATTACTCTAAGTTAAAAGAGAGAGAATTTCCAAATCATCCGAAAAAATTTAAAGTGAAAAGAGACTTAATAAATCCTATATACTCATATTCACTTTTATGAATGATTAGATTTTGAAGGAACCGAAGTCGGATTTGGTTAATTCCTATCCGAAAACCACTTCGAACCAATGCATACGTTCGAACGTGAAGACATGTTGAAGATGATGATTGAAGGTCGTGGATCTTCATAGCGACTGCTTGTTGATTTTCTCGGGATCGCACCCATTATAGAATTATATATAGCAGTGATCTCCTCGTGATGGAGATTTTTCGGATTGCAAGGGCTTCTCGCCTAGTAATGGCCGAGGAAAGTGCCTTCGGTTTGTCCTGTTCCTGGACAACTTGTATGGACGTTTGTCTGACATTGCATTTCTAAAGATTTCGTACATTGGTTTTTACAAACGTACATCGGTGGTGGCGGAGAAAACAACTTCTCTTAGCTTAACATCCTCCTTGAGACTTATGAGCTCAAGGGTTGTATTTTTGTGGAAGGCAATTAATAGTTAAACGAAAATGGCAATGTGGCATTCAAAGATGTGATATGTGCTTGTGAAAAGGTAATCGTGACCTCAAGCCTCATCAAACCGGAAATGACCGAAACAGTGTTAGATGCAGCAAGGCTTAGTGGGTCATTCCCAATTAGGACATGATCATCCCCTTCTAGATATATTTCTTCCCGCTATGATGTTCGGGATGTTAATTTATATGGTGAATGGAAAATGAGCGCTCGGTTAAAGGTCGGTAACGACCGGGTAATGGCATATTCGGTACCATCTAGTTAAGAGGAGGGCCGGTCTTGTGTTGGTAGAGGAGCTTTGTGATGGTTTCTCGAGACATCCGTCTAGAGGTGTACCCATTTTGGAAGGTAGATCCTGCGCCTGGTCATTTGTATGGAAATCCATTCTCCAATAAGAACCTACAGTTTTATTTGTAGAGGCTATTATGCTGGAATTTAATCAATGTAAAAATTTCGGCTAAGATTAATAAGTTTATTTACAAATGTTTTCAAAGAATGTCATTAAAATAATATCAAACAATTTGATATAAAAGTGTTTTAATTATCATAAGGTAAAAAGTCATCCGTGTTTATGTGTGGGCGTGGTTTTATGAGATACTCTTTTTTCAAAGGATATTATAAAAAGGCTGATATATGACACTGCCATTTATTATTGAGTTTTTCTCACGCTGGTTTATCAAGCCTGATCCAGGTATTTTCAATACTCAGGTCAGATCCGAGTAGTTTCAGGATAGTCGAAGAGAATTGGAGTTTCCAGAGGAGAGCTGGAGATATTCATCGACATTGGACATATTCTTGTATCGCCTTTGCTTAGTGTATTTTGTTTGATGTTTGTCAGCATTTGTAAGGGCAGGTTTTATAACCGTCCAAGCTGAATTTAGGTTAGACTCTGATATATGTATTTAAAAATTTTCCGCTGTAAAGATTATTATTGAAATAATATATGTTATTCCATTCGTGTGAGATTCTGTTCTGTCTACTTTTCTTTAATCACCCTTAAAGATCCGTCTTTTCATGCAATTTGAGTTAGACATGTGTGGTTTATTATCGATTCAAAAGGTACGGGAAAACATTTCGCTACATTTGGTATCAGAGCTGAAGGTTAAGCGAGAATCTTGGCTTTGTTTATGGTTAAAGTCTCATTAGAGATAGGATTAGTAATATCCTAGGATGAGTAACTCATTAGAGATAGGGTTAATAACACCTTAGAATGAATTATGAGAGTATTATATATTAAGTGCGTATTTGTTAATTTTATAAAAATGATTTTGTTTTAAAGATGGTAAATGAAATAATTTTACCTTGGGTTTATATTGTAAATATTAAAGGGGATATTATTATCTTTTGGGTTAGAAATTAAGGATTAATTTTAATTTTTCTTAGTAAAACTAAAATATGAATATCTTGTGATTAGAATTGAACAATTTTACCATAAGATATTCCTTATAGAATCAATTAGTCGAAAGCTAGAATTTAGAACTTTAATCATATACCCTTGGATACTTAGTAATAAGAAATAATAATGATTAAATGATTATCATAATGGATGGATTTAAAAGCTAGGTACAAATATCTTGTGAAGTAAAATTCACAATTTGACTGTAAGATATATGATGATAATATTGAAGCTAGAAGTTGTAACTAGAGAAAGTAAAAAGAAAATGCATGCTTAGAAAAATAAATTATTATCAATAAGATAGAAAATGATAAGCCAAAATATAAATTTGGGGTAAATATAATATAAATGGATAAGTTCTATAACATATAAAGGAGATAAGATAATTTGAACTTTAGACATTTTGATTAGGTTAAAAGTCAAACTAAAATTTTAGAATACGAGAGATAAGGAATATCATCCTAATATAAAAATTTGAATTAGTGATACATTTAGGGTAACATTTGTAATTCAAAATGAAGTAAGAATAGAAGTGGATATTTTTTTACTAACATGGTTAGTAGTTTGATTGTTGGATGAAAATGTTTAAGTAACAAATACCATGTGAATTAAGTTTCACAATTTGACTATAAGGTGTTTGTTGGATTTAAGATTAGGAATTTTGATTTAGAAAATGGATAGGTAAATAAGTTAAGTAAGTTAATCATAGAATCAGTAAGGAAAAATTGTACACTTAGTAAAGTTGTCTTAGTAATATATGGATTGGATATATAATATTAGCTAAATGGAAACCTTAGGTAAAGAAAACTAAGGGTTGAGTTTTATAACTTATTAATTTGAGATAATAGTAGAGTTCCACATTAGTTAAACACCTTACTTGAAGTAATAACAATTTGAAGTCTGGGGATATGTATATATACTCTTAGGAAGTAAAGATATATTATACAAGTTTATGTCATATTTGTATGCTTAAGTAATAATGTATTTAGAAGAAAGTAAATGGTTGTGAAATAAACTTAGATTAATAGAAGTTTTTAAAAAATGTTTTAGGTAAAGATGAATGTGAATAAGTATATAAGTTAAACGTAGATCATTTTGGCACATAAAATTTTGGATCTAAGATTTGAGTATAGAACTTTAAGGTGTTTACACCAATCCGAAAAAGGATTTATCACTCGATTTTTGATGGCGAACGTTGATGAGAGTTTATGATTATGTACTCAAGTTTTCTACCATAGTTGAGAGCTATGCAAGGAAAGCAAGGGTTTATGATTAAGAAGTCTGATCAAAATCCGCACTAGAAAATCGGAGGATCGATACTAGTTCAAAGGTAAAGTTGTGGATTTGAATAATAGATCGAATCAAATATCACATATAGTATGATGTTTTTGGTCTGCCTACTTAGTAGTTGGATAGTTATCTCAAACAGTAGGCACTAAGATATAGTGGTTGGACCGATGTTTTGGTATGCATATATATAGACCACATATATAGCGCATGCTCAGGACAGAAAATGAGTTATGTGGTGGTATTCATTTATCTTGATATAGTACCAGTGTGGTTGTTTTGGATGCACAATCTTGTTTGGTTGTTGTATATATTATCTTAAGTGTGCAATGTGCACTAGGATGTGTACGATAGAAGTTTGACTTGATGTATGTGTATATAATCGTAAGTACATGATAGGTACTCAGGTTAGTGTGGGGAATCTCTATATGCATGTTTGACATCATTTGTTTTTAGTGTTGTTATGATATCGGCCTTCTTCTTTTCTATCATCAGTATAAATAATTCAAATTATTTGAGGAGATGAGTATGGGATAGATTCCTTTGTCTTTGATTTCATTTCGAGGACGAAATGCTTTTAAGTAGGGGAGAATGCAACGACCCGCAATTTCGCTACTTCGAAAACGAGAGGCTTCGTTCAGTTTAAATTTAAAAGGAGTTTAAATCTTAATAAATATGTTATATATAAAAATAATTATATATTCTTATAGTTAATAAATTAAAAAGTACAAATTTGGATTTTAGAACAAATCGACAAAAGTTAAGTTTTGTTAGAGATAAATAAAGGCTTAAATAAATGGATTTTAATATTTGTCTAAAAAGATAAACCTTATTTAAAATATCTAATAAATAAAAAAAAGTATGTTAAAAGATTTAAAAGTTTGTTAATAATGGTTTTATAAAAATAACCAAAATTTGTCGCATTTTGTCAGTTTTACATACGCTGTAAAATTGGAGATTTTGATATTAATTAAATATGATTTTAAAATATAAAGAGACTTGTTTTAATTTATTTAAAGAAGTAAAAAGTTTATTTTTAAATTTGGTTTACATAAATAAATAGTTTAGCTATAACGTCAAAATGTGACCGTGAAACATTTTGCCGAAAAATGACGTTTTGTCGATTAAAAGTTATCGCAACGTCGTCGCACCTTTATTTTCTTACATAGGAACATATACTCTAATAGTGTAAGTATTAATTAATTAACTAATCAAGTTTACTTTTACTAAACAAGGTTAGAAAACTTCTAGAAGCCATTAAGAAAAGTAAGTAAGAATTAACAAAAGTAAGTAAGAAAAGTCAAAAGTAAACATCAAATCAATATCACATCAAAAGCCATAATAATTATTATTTTAGTTAGCTTAGTTCTTAAGGGATTAAGACATAAAGTAAGGATGTGAAAGGTGATGTAAAGTTTTGAAAAAGTAGAGATTGCTTTAGGTTGAAGTAAGGTTAGTTTGGTAATTTGGTAAAAGTTTATTTTGGTAAATTACCACTTTCTTTCTTTTTCTATAAATATCCACCTCCTTCTTCACTTTCATTCACATTTCTTCTTCTTCTTTTCTCAAGCTTCTTCATCTTCTTTCTCTCCTCTCTAATGTCTTCCATGCCATAAAAAGTTATTAAAAAGAAACAATGTCAAAGTATTTACAAAATTTTCAAAAGAAATCAATGTTTATTTTCTTCAAAACAAACTCCTTTTTTCTCTATATTGTACCTCTTCTTCTTTCAACCATAAGTTCTTCAATACAGAACCAAAATGCAAAATTCTTTTTTTAAATCATTTATTTTTCCAGTGGCTACAACTTTCATGTTTCTCACTTTGTCTCATTCTAAAGTTTACTTTTTCAAAATTCCACTTCTTTACAATGCATTTTCTGGCCCAGTTTTTAAATCAGAAAATAGGCCATTCTGTTTTAATCATAATTTGATCATAGCAGGTCGAAATTTATAAATTCTTTTTTAGAACCATATAAAATTTCAGTGGCTACAACTTTTATGTTGATCACTTTTTCCAGTTTTGATGTTTTCTATACCTGAAACTCAATTCTTTGAAGTGTATTTTGGGCTTTATTTTTTGTGAACCCGAGAATAGCTCTTTTATTTTGAACATATCTCCCTCAAACTAACTTGGATTAAAATGATTCTTTTTTTCAAATTCAATAGAAAAGAATTTGCAACAACTTTTCAGTTAATTAGTTTTACAAATTTTGTGAGTAAGAGAATCAAAAACAAGAGAGAAGATGACCTATTTATCGGATCTAAATGTTGGAAATTCAAGTTCAAAGCTCTACCTCTTCTTCTCTATATTTTCAGCAAACCTCCATCTCAAGCCTCGGCCAAGCTATTGGATGGGAGACGGTGTTGTTTGCTAGTGTTTAATGGAGTAGAATTAATTAGTGAAGTGTTGGTTGATTAGAATGTTGGTAGGAAGTTAATCGCTTTGGTTTATGGTGAGAAATTCTCGTTGCTTTTGTATTTATATTTTGATTATGTTATAAATCATATTTACACCCTTATGACATATGAATGCATATACCAAATTGATTGTTAATATGGATGATTTGATAGTTAGTAAATTAAGTGAATTGTGATAATATATCCTGTTATGATATTAATAGTGAATGTTAGATTTGAAATCATATGTATGTGATTGGTTGAATGGATGTTATGTTAGTGATAAATATAAATATTGGATATGTTCATTTTGATCAAGTAACCCCTTTATCTAAAAAGACCATATTTTAGTAATATGAGATATTGTGGAAAAATAAGTCTCTTTTCATTTAGAAGTGAAATTAAAGTTAAAATGAAAGAGAATATGAAATTTGAAGTGAAACGGATTTGAAAAGGATAGTTAATTAGAAATTGAAACTAAAATCGATTTTGAAAAAGTGAAGTTTAGTTTGAGATTGAATAGAAGTTTAAATTGAAATTAGATTTGAAATCTAAGTTTTAATTGTGTTTAATTTGAGATTATAATTGAAATTGAATTGAAATTGGATTTTAAAATTTAATATTAAAATAATGGGAATATAATAATATTATAATATGGTAATAGTGAAAATATATTTTAAATACTTCAGAAAGTGAAAATATTGATTTAAAATGATTTTTAATGATTTTATAAGTGTTGAAAATCCAATTTGAATAGATTATTTCAAATATTGAAAAATAAGTTGAAATTAGACGCGTCGCGCAACGGTAGTTCGCGATTTCGCGTCGAAAAGTTTAAATGAACGTGTAGAGTGAAATATAGCTCGAAATTCTTCGAGATAAGAAAATTACAGACTATTATATCCATATCTTCAAAACAAAGAAAGAAAATCAAAGTTTTGATAAGTATATATTGAAATAAGTCCAAATCAATTTTCCAGAAAAATCGCGCTAATGCAGTTTAGTGACCATTACAGGAAATTTGTTTAAATGGATGTTTTTAATTATGGAAAAATATGGAATAAATTTGATAAATCTATTTAAATGATTTAAAAGAGATTTGGATTGGAAAATATGAGTTTTCAAATATTTAAAAGTGGTTTAATTCAAATAAGCTTATTTAGCACTTCCGCGGCACTTTTCTGCTGCGAATTGTAAAACTTTTGAAATATGAGTTTAAATGTAATAACGATTTTTACAGAATTGATTGCGAATGTTTTAAAAAGGATAATTAAGCATTTTGACAGATAGTTTGGGATATTTATAAGCAATTCCAAAATAAAGTTGAAAATCTGAGTATGCAGAAATGACTAGTACATTTGTCCCACCTGTGAGATTTGGGAAGATAAAACAAGGTGTTTAACTAAGGTTAGGGATGGAGCAATCAGTTCCCTGAACTTTCCTGGCCTATGTTTTATTTTCTTAGGGGAGGGGTGGAACAGATCGAAAGGATAGCCCAGATGCTCTTAAATAAAAAGATTCCGTATTAAGTTTTTGAATTAAAAGAAGATTGGTATTATCCAAAAGTTAAGAAATCTCCAAAATGAATGATTTCTACTATCCTATTTACTCAAAAATGTTTGTTAAGATTGATTTAGGGTTTATCGTAAACGATGCCTTAAATAACATTGTTTTTGACCCGCCTAAAAGTTAAGAAATTTCGATCAAGAATTAAGAAAGGAAATCTGAGATATTTTCCAAAGCAAAAGAATGAACTTCTTAGAAATTACTCTAAGTTAAAAGAGAGAGAATTTTGAAATCATCCGAAAAAAATTAAATTGAAAAGAGACTTAATAAATCCTATATACTCATATTCACTTTTATCGATGATTATATTTCGAAGGAACCGTAGTCGGATTTGGTTAATTCCTATCCGAAAACCAATTCGAACTAATGTATACGTTCGAACATGAAGACATGTTGAAGATGATGATTGAAGACCGTGGATCTTCATAGCATGAGGACTGCTTGTTGATTTGCTCGGGATCGCACCCATTATAGAGTTATATATAGCAGTGGTCTCCTCGTGATGGAGAATTTTCGGATTGCAAGGGCTTCTCGCCTAGTAGTGACCGAGGAAATTGCCTTCGGTTTGTCCTGTTCCTGGACAACTTGTATGGAAGTTTGTCTGACATTGCATTTCTAAAGATTTCGTACATTGGTTTTTACAAACGTACATCAGTGGTGGCGGAGAAAACAACTTCTCTTAGCTTAACATCCTCCTTGAGACTTACGAGCTCAAGGGTTGTATTTTTGTGGAAGACAATTAGTAGTTAAACGAAAATGGCAATGTGGCATTCAAAGATGTGATATGTGCTTTGTGAAAAGGTAATCGTGATCTCAAGCCTCATCAAACCGGAAATGACCGAAACAGGGTTAGATGCAGCAAGGCTAAGTGGGTCATTCCCAATTAGGGCATGATCATCCCCTTCTAGATATATTTCTTCCCGCTACGATGTTCGGGATGTTAATTTATGTGGTGAATGTAAAATGAGCGCTCGGTTAAAGGTCGGTAACGACCGGGGAATGGCATATTCGGTACCATCTAGTTAAGAGGTGGGCCGGTCTTGTGTTGGTAGAGGAGCTTTGTGATGGTTTCTCGGGACATCCATCTAGAGGTGTACCCATTTTGAAAGGTAGATCCTGCGCCTGGTCATTTGTATGGAAATCCATTCTCCAATAAGAACCTACAGTTTTGTTTGTAGAGGCTATTATGCTGGAATTTAATCAATGTAACAATTTTGGCTAAGATTAATAAGTTTATTTGCAAATGTTTTCAAAGAATGTCATTAAAATAATATCAAACGTTTTGATATAAAAGTGTTTTAGTTATCATAAGGTAAAAAGTCGTCCGTGTTTATGTGTGGGCATGGTTTTATGAGATACTCTTTTTTCCAAAGAATTTTATATAAAGGCTGATATATGACACTGTCATTTATTATTGAGTTTTTCCCACGCTGGTTTATCAAGCCTGATCCAGGTATTTTCAATACTCGGGGTAGATCCGAGTAGTTTCAGCATAGTCGAAGACAATTGGAGTTTCCAGAGGAGAGCTGGAGATATTCGTCGACGTATGGACATATTCTTGTATCGCCTTTGCTTAGTGTATTTTGTTTGATGTTTGTCAGCATTTGTAAGTGCAGGCTTTATAACTGTCCAAGCAGAATTTAGGTTAGACTCTGATATATGTATTTAAAAAAATTTCGCTGTAAAGATTATTATTGAAATAATATATGTTATTCCATTCGTGTGAGATTCTATTCTGTCTACTTTTCTTTAGTCACCCTTAAAGATCCGTCTTTTCATGAAATTTGAGTTAGACATGTGTGGTTTATTGTGTATTCAATAGGTGTGGGAAAACGATTCATTACACAAGTCATTAATAAAAGAAGTGTTTCTACATAAAAAAGTATCTATAGGATCAACCAAAAAAAAGCAAGACTGTCCTCAAATAAAGGAAAAAGCCTTTGTCCCCACCAAGATGTCCTAGCCAAAGCACCTCCTAGAGGGAGGTCAGAGTAAGCCTTTGGTCCCATCTGAAAAGGCCTGAACAAAGCATCTACAAGACTTCGATCCCTGCCTACATGGCCTGGTCAGAGAAAAAGCCCTTATTTGCGCCATTCGTGGCTTGTCGAAGGCACCTCCTAGAGGGTGGTCAGAGTAAGCCTTTGGTCTCATTTGAAGAGGCTTGACCAAAGCATCTGCATGCCTTCAACCCATGTTTACGCGGCCTGGCTGGAGCACCTCCCAGAGGGAGGATAGAGTAAGCCTTTGGCCCAACCAAAGCACCAGACCACCTTTAGTAGTATTACTAAGACCTTACTAAAGAGCCTCCTATAGAGGGAGGTCAGATAAGTCTTTGGTTATGCTTAAGATAGCTACCCAAAGCATCAGAAAAGCCTTTTGTACTGTCTCTAAGACCTTACGAAAGTGCCTCCTAGATGGAGTCGAATAAGTCTTCGGTTCGGCTTAAGAAAGCTAACCAAACACACTAGACAAAAGACTTAAATCATCACCTAAGAAGGTAACAAAATGCAATCGAGTTAATCACACTCTATCTAAAAGAATGGATCAAAAATCAATCTTCTAGAGGAAGATAAATCGAATTCAAAAGCAAGTCGATCCAAAAGAAGGATCAAGACCGTCTTCTAGGGGAAGATCTACCAAATATAAGCCATTTGCACTTCCAAACAAAATCTATCAATTAATCTTCTAGAGTAAGATTTGTCAAAATGAGCCATCTACTCTCCATAGCCGAAGCAATCTCCATATACCAGATAATTTGTTGGTCTTTTATTATTATCGCCGGATGGATTTTCTGGTCCCAGATTATTGTTGACAAATGGATTTTTTTTGTTTTCCTTATTAGTTACCATATGGGTTTCGTGGTCTTCCTTTATTATTGCCAGGTGGGTTTTCAGGTCTTCTACCGCCAAATGGTTTTCGGGTCCTCTATTCACACTATAACCAGAATGGTTCTCTGGACTTCTATTCAAATTACTATCAGAAGGATTTTCTAACGATTGAGGTTCATTAAATTACTTATTATATTTTAAAATTTAGATTGATATAAACTTTCTTATCAAAAGGGAATCTCCGTTACTAAATAAGCTATTAGAATCTATGAAGAGGCAAATTCTTACAGTATGGTCACAACTTATGGTCTTTACACTAACTGAAATTTTGAATGTTCAAGGCTCAAAATACAGAAAGGCAAGATATTAATTGTTAAGCAATTTCAACTAAGAACCAGTGTTCGATTCGAAGAAATTCTTCATTAAGGAACAAGGCTCGTGCCGTCCTATCTAAATCTTCTGCAACCGATAAAGACTCGGTAATGTGGTGAATAGCCACATCCAAAAGCTCGTTAATTTCCTTCTTTTTTTTCCAAATAGCGTCCCCATCGTCAACTAAGTGAATTTGAGTTTTCAAGGCATGTTAGTGAGCCTTATTAGCTCCTCTTAAGAGTTGAACTACACCCTTTAATTCTTTAATCTCTTGCTCGAGAGCATGTTTCTCGAGCTTAAGTTTTTCAGCTTGACCTTCATAATCATCAAGATGTTGAGAGACTTTCTCATCCTATTTCTTGTTAAAAAATTATGTGCATTCAAACTTGACTCATCTGCTGCAGTTGGAAGTTTCTTTATTGCTTAAACATGGAGATGAGTTTAACTAAGTAATAAATTCTTTGATGGCTAAGGATTGAGATCTTTTCATTCCTTCAGGAATAGTGGTAAGAAGGCTGGAATCGCCTCCATTCGCAATAAGTTCCTAGGATTGGCAGGATACTAGACTCTTCATTAAGTCCACTTCAAGGTCATTTTTTTGTTGATGTAAACTAGCCGTTTATGTATAAACCTCCATTGAGGGCCAAGATCCAAAGGTCGAGTCTATCTTTTCTTTCAATTCCTGAAATGCTTTATTCTTCTCGTTAATTTGATTCTCCAAACCGAAGGTAATTTCTTTATAGTTGCTAAACGTGGATTTTAATTTATAACATTTTATATGCCACTCTTGCGCATTTGGGTAATTCGGGAAGCATAAAAGCTGAAGGGTCTTTGGAAGACCGTGTGTCTCAATATCAGCCATTAATTTATATTTAATATCATGCAATCGAGTAAAAACATCTATGGGATCAAATGCAAGCTTTAGCCGGCTTTCCTGTTTTAAAATAAAAAAGTGGAAATTAACAGATGAAAAGTAATCTCTTTTATTTATAACAGAAAAAGAACTACAAATGATAAGGAGATTCAAATTATATTACAATTCCATTTTTTGAACATTCAACAAACTCTTAAAGTTGTGAAATGGAAGTTCTAGCCTTTTCGGATGACCTAGTAGATAGCGTTAGAATAGAATTGAAAGAAGCTTTGATTCCTTCTGAAATATTGACAAGAGGGAATCGATGGTAGTCCCATTTCTTGGTAGGGAGCCAGCATGATCAATTTGGCATGATAAGTTTGAATATCACTAAGTAGTTTACCCTTCTCATCGCCCAAGAAATCAAAACAAAAATGAGAAAATTACATGTTAACTTCTTGTAGATCTATAAAAAATGATGTTTTGCAAACTAAGAAGTTCTAAGAGTTAAAGATTTTTCTTTAAAATCCACCTTTAACATGACAAATTTACTAAAGAGGTCCAGGGAATAGGGCTATTGGAGATTTCCTTAATTTGTACAATGTGTTAAAATTAGATAAATAATAGAGAAGCAAAAAAAAAATTTTATGAGCTACTTAAATTACATACATTTTACATTATTCGGGTTCATACAATTTTAGTTTCCGACAAAGTTTAGTGATAAATCTCTTCTTATTATACTTGATCTTTTCAGAAGGAAAAGAATTAGGAGTAAGAGGAACTCTAACAACCATAGGTAACTTCCAACAAGCTTCGGGAGGCGGGTCGCTTCAGTGTTCGTCCAAGTATCTTTTATGAAGGCATCTAATTAAACCCTCACTATTTTCGCCCAAATAAGAGAAGTCGGCAAACTTGCCCCCGAAGTAAAATTTATAGAGAAACTCCACTAAAGCATCTTTATATTCAATCAACATCCAAAAGAGAGTCATCAATTTGGTGTTCTCTCCCGTAATTCTGTCTCGATGAAGATGAGCTCTTTTCAATCAAGGGGCGGCCTAATTCTCCTTAAAAAACTAAAACCGTGTGTGGTATCACTGAAAATGCATTTGTATTTTCGATAAGTCATTATACTTCTTAAATTGCCTTTCAAGTTCCCTATGCAATTTGTTCTCCTTATCCGCACTCTTTTCATAAAGAATTTCATAATGGAGTTTGTTCTTTCTCCTTGACTAAAATAGTAAGCTTATCAATTAATAGCTAAGCAGATAACCTTAGACATTCAAATGAAAATTCCATGCTTGGAACACTGGAACGTGAGACATAGGAGTCTTGGTTTTCTCCTTCGATTGATGATTGGAGGGAGTGCCATCTTTAGGAGCAGAATCATTCCTTATTGAATTGTGTGGGTCAAGAATCTCGAAAAAGCCGACGTCATGAGTATACGAGTCTAAGTTAGGAGGTCTGATCCCTCTTCCCTCATCATATGGTCCTCTAGAACCCATTACATCACTATCATCGCCATTGTCATTATCATTGTTATCATTATCACCATCATTCTCTTCTTTATCAAATTTGGTCTCTTTGTAACGATCCCGAATTTTAATTAAGTTTAAATTGTTAATTAACTTAATTTTTGAATTGATTTTAAATTAATATGAATTTTTGAATAAATTTTGAAATAAATGACTTAGAAAATGTTTGATAATTGAACTTTAAAACAAAGAAATAAAAGTAAGTATTTATAATAGATATAAATCTAAGAACAAAACTCATTCAATATGTAAACTAGAGAAAAAAAGAAATACATTCAAATATTAACAAATAACAATAACAATTGTATATCTAAATAAATAAAGTAAAATATAAATACAAGACGATAAGTATTTAAGTTGAAAATTAATATGTAAGATAAAATAACCATTGAAGTTAGAAATGCATATTTAATTTGGGAATAGGAAATAGATATGTAAGTTAGGAATAGAAATAATTGTTTACATTATAAAGTGATAGAACTTTATTTATTTTTTAAAGTACTAAGAAAAAAAAAAATTTGTACATGAAGTATGTGACCAGACAAAGCAAGACAAAGGTTATGCAGGCAAGAAAAAAAAATAAACAAAATAAAAGAAAAATTTCTAAAACAAATAAAATATAAACAAGAAAGCATAACACTAAGAAAAAAGTAAAATAAAATAAAAATAAAGGTAAGCATGTGGGTTTAAAACAAACCTGATTATGAGTATGCTCACAAAAGTAAATCACGTGTACATTCAACTAAGTAATAAGACTAAGGAAAAGTATAAACAAATAAAAGGTAGGTGTATAACCAGGCTTGTATATGTAAAGTAAAATAAAAAATAAAAAAATATCTACAACATAATAAAATACAGCACATCCTAGCATAGGCATGTAAAGGCAGGGACATGTATATGAGATTTTCTTTTATTTTAAAGTATTAATGTACAAAGGGAAATCATTTCAGCCTCCTTGAAATCTCTGGTTCCTATTGAACAAAGAAATAATGTCACCTATTGTACAAAACAATAGTAACATACTGTACACTCCTTTCCTTATATACACCAACCTCCTTCATCAGTTTGTTCACTTACAAATAAAAAAAAACTAAGTAAAACTGAAATGAGCAACAACTTGAACAAAACAAAACAAAAATTCAATTCAAACAAATGCAGTTTCAAGCTTTTAGGCTGGGAACAACAAAACAGAGTGAAAAAAATCAAAGAAGCAAAGTTTTCAATGATTCAGACCTGAAGCATTTCCAGTTTCAAGTTCAAATTTTAATCTCTGTTATCATCAACATTCTAGTTTCAAGCCCGAGTCGCCTCTGTTTAATCAATACACAGGTAAGCAAACATCCTTTAAAACCCTTAATATGTTTATATCTCAGTAATATGTGATGATATTTTAAGTTGTGAAATGAGATATGCTTGTATGATTTAGTATATAATCCTGCATGTTCTGAAAAATGTATTTTTGTGCCTGTAGATAGGAAATCAGGTTCCTGTTACAGGGATTTAGAGGCTCATTAAAAAAAATTCAAAAAGCTAATCCTCCAATCTTCTTTAGGTTTTGATATTTGAAAAAAAATGGTTGCAAGATCGTATCATCTTATTTAAAATTAATTTTAAGAATTTAAGTTGAATAGTTATTTCGAAAAAATAATATATAACAGTGAAAACCAGGGATATGTTCAAATTCAATCATCATAAATTTGTGTTTGAACTTCATAATCATATTCTAATTGTTTAGTGATGAATTTAGATGAAGGTTTCAAAAATTTTAAGTAGGTAAATCAGGTGAATTTACGAGATGAACTTATTATGCATTTTCGACAATTCTCGATGATCGGGGCAAGGACAAATCTCGTGATCGAAGGTGAAGCATGTTTGGGGGTCGAGAATCACCAGAAAAATGTTCAACGATTTTGTAATCCATCGTGATGGTCGTTCGAATTCAAATTAGGGTTCAATAGCCTGTTTCGGTCAATGTCAAAATCGAGTTATTCGTGTGGTCATTGTTGAATTGGAAGCAATCGCACTGGGAGGGAAAGCTTCGTGGGTCGACGACGATGGTGTGGTCGAAGTTTCACAACCTTCGGTGAACTATGGCGGCAAGTCGAGGTGTTTTTCTGATGGTTTGCTTCGTTCCAGTTTTGGCCAACATGTTCGAATTTGATATCGGGGACGTTTTCGAGAATCTGGTTGTTTGGGTTGGTCAGTGGTGAGATTGTCGACTTGTCGAAGGGAGCATAGTTGATTGAAGAGGGTCGAAGCTCCGGTGCATGTGCACCGTGCACCCTTGGATCTGGAAGAACAGAGAAATAAGAAGGAGGAGGGATGATGTTCCATCGGGTTAGGTCACGCGTGAATGCCTGTGCGACTCGAAGTAAAATAGAAGAGGCTCGGGTAGTTTTTTTTCCTTTTGTTCAGGTTTTAAAACAAAATCTGCTCCTATTTGAAGTTTAAGTTAAATTTTAAAGTTTTTCTAATATTTAAATCAGGGAATTAAATAAGTTTTCATTATTAAATAGCTTACTAACTTAAAGGTGTTCTAGTATTTAAGAGGGTTTAAAAGAATATAAATATAACTTGGGTTTTGAAATTGGAAAGGAAGCATTTAAAAGTTGAATCAAATTTTAGAAACTTGGATTTAAATCTACTTTGAATTCCAGATTTTGGAGTTAAACAAAGTTGTACAAATTTAAAATATTTAAATAAATTAAATGCAAAGGATTCATTTGATATGTGAATTCAAAGAGAAATTGATGTTGACCTCTTTTGAATTCTTTTATGACCAAAAAAATATATAATACTTTAACGTGTGAATTTAAAAGCAAGTTGAAAATTTATGTTTCCAATATACTTGTGAGAGTTAATTAAATCATAAATGAACATGAGTTTTACGTTAAGTTAAAAAAGATTGAATGATTTGTAATTCATCAGCTATTAGGTTACGTGGAATGGATAATTAATTTACTTAATACATTAATGAAATGGATCATTACTTAAAGCAATTAAGGGCTTAAATCTAAAGACTAATATTCATTATTCTTAGAACAATTATTTGTAATTCAAGAATCATGAATTTAAATTTTGATTAATAATTAGAAACTAATTGTTTGTAATTGAGAACTAATAAAGTTACAATTAGTACTCAATGAATTAAATAATTTGGAGTAATTAATTAATTAAATGTTTTGTAATTAATTGATTATTAATTAACCTTGACTAGGAAATATCCATAGGCAAATGATTCTACTTTAAATTAATCAGATGACTTGATTAGTTTTATTTATAGATGTCTGTATTCTATTTTGAATGCTGTGAATTGTTTGATCTCTACTGTGTGATGCTTTGTGATTTGAATTTTTTTAATTCAAGCTGTAATTTATTTATCTATAATGCATTTATATTATCTATTTGTGATTCTGAGTAAGCGTTATAGGATTATACCGCTTATCGATATTGATATGCTTGAATCTGGGATGATGTGATGATTTGTGATGTTGCACTACTGTATAAAACCCATGGACCACACTTATACACACACAAATATGGATTTCACGAGGAAATCGATTAAGTCACGGATTTTGAAATGATTTACAAAATTTAAAATTTAAATCCAAATGGTTTTGAAAATGAATTGGGTTTAAAGTGAAATGCTTTGAAATGGAATTTTCAAAGACGAAAATTTATTTTGAATAACTTGATTAAGTTTTGGAATTTAAATATTTTGATTTAAATTTGAATTCAATACTTGAAATTGAATTCTATGATCTGAAACTAGGGATTAACGATATTATACTAGTTATATATGAGTCAAACCATTTTTAAAGTATTGTTCTTTTGGGAATTTGAATTAACCCAAAATTTGTAACTTGTATAGATGAAATCGGGTTTTTTTCTAAATAAGACTGTTGTTTCTAAATGATAAAAAGCTTTCATAGGAGGAATGAATTTCAAATTGTATTAAAGGGATTTCCAGTTTAAACTGAAATAGTTTTCCAAGTTATAAATGAATATTTGGAAACGAGATTTTGAAAGAGAATATTTGGGAATATTTGAAAGCTATGAAACAAATCTTTGATTTAAAGTTTTAATGAATAAATCCAATTGAAATAGAAATTCTTTTGAAATTCTATGAATGGATCTTTTTGAAACTGGGTGAACTTTGTGAAATAAATCTTTTTGTTTAAAAGATTTGAAATGGTAATTTATTTAAACCATTTGAAAGAAAGTTTTGAATTATTAAGTTGTGACTTAATTGAAATCCCATGTCCATATGTTTTAAATATAGCACTCACTATTCGGGTTAGCCGGGAAAGGACCTTTGTATTGTATAACCCATTTCAAATATGTAATTCGACGTTATGGATAGCATGTGAAGACCAATGGTGAAGACCGGATATTTTTGAAAACGAAAGGGTTTCTTATCGATTGTCTCTGCACTGGCTGATCCCCGGTATAGAGATCTCCATATGTGATGGGAAATCCAGACGTGATTAGGGATTATTTGGATTGCAAGGACTTCCTTGGAAGTGCCTTCGGTTCTGTTCAAACCCAGAACAGACATGAATGGATTGTGTGTCTGACATTACATTTTGAGATATAAAGCAGATTTCTTTCAAATACATTTCTGTTGGTGGCGGAGAATTTATTCTCTTAGCATTAACACCCTTCTCTAAGACATACGAGCTCATAGGTTATGTAGTTGAAGGTTATCAGTGATATACTCCCAATTTGGTAATGTGGCATGTTGAGTGCTACTGATCATTTGTTGATCAAAGCATGGCTTTGTGAAAAGCGTAACTTTGTGGACGAGACTTCGTCAGACCTCACACCCCGAAATGGTTGAAACAGGAAAGATGCGGCAAGGTTATTGGGGGTAGCGCCCCTTAGGGTATGTCCATTTCCTTCTGGATAGAGGTGGTATCATGGTATGGAGCCCAGATACTTAACCTATGTTGTTGCTGCAAATTTATTACTTTGTGGTTATTGGTTATCGGGATCCCAGATGAAGGTTGGTTACGACTGAGGGATGGCATACTCGTGTCAGTAGTTACCCAATTAGGTGTAACCCGGCCTTGTATTGGCAAAGATCCGGTTAGGTTCTCGGGGACGCCCTTCCAGAGGCGTTCTCATGTGGCAATGGGAAGTTCCTTGGCCTGACCATTTGTTGGAAATCCAAAGAAACAATACGAACCTTTACGATTGCAAATTGTAGAACCTGCCTCCTCATGAGGTACCTATAGCGAACATAATATAATGGTACCTATGCTGGTTAAGATTTATATTCTACTCTCGAAATGTTTTCTACACTATGCACTAATAATAATAATCAAATGATTTGATTTTGCGTAGTAAGCATCTTTGACTAACATAAGAAGAAATCTCCTCCAAGTTTGCGTTTGCATTGTGTGTGTGGTGGGAGGTCTTATGGTAGTTACATTTTCAAAAAGGATTGCGAATTGACTTTAAAATCTTTTGTTGATTGTTTTAAAAGATAAACTGTTTTTGTTGCTCACACCAGTCTTGCTTATCTAGGTGAAATGTGATGGGGGGTTCTTGCTTCGCGATTAGGTGGCGAACGGGAGACTCTTGCCCCCACATGTCCTCTCTAAGGGGTTGGTTAGGCAGAGGCCGTGACAGTCGAGAGGCTGGCCGTAAAAGCAAGTTTGGCATATCAATGTAAGCCATGGTGAGGTTGGGATGGTTGAAAAGCCTACCAGTTGTGACCGCTGTCGATGGTTGAAAAGCCTAGATCGTCACATTTGGTATCAGCGCTAAGGTTGAACTTTAGCTCAGGAGTGTAACACATTAAGTAACTCATTAGAGATAGGGTGAAGTATACCCTAGAATGAGTAATCCTTAAGATATCCGTTTGACTGCCTCAGTAAATTCTCTTACTATCCACTGATAGTAAGTATGAGTGCAAGAAAAGAACGAGATAGGGGACAAGGGAGTACGACTATAAGTGATCAATACCCTACAACAGTGGAAATAACTTTCTTATCAATTTCCTTTGATTCGTTTCCAAATTCTTTTGATTTCTTCATGACAGCTCCAGAAAGAAGTTCAGTGTGATGACGGCTCTATGTATCGTCGTAGAAAATCCTTACTTCGTATTTCACTGGTTTCTTATCAATTTTGATTTAAACCATAACGAATTTGAATTGGAAATTTAGAATTGAAAATTTAAATAAATTGGAAATTTTAAATTGAGTTAAATTGATTGATAGAATATGAAGCTAAATTTGAATAGTATCAATAAAAAGATTTCGATTTAAACTAAATTTGAAATTCTATTATAATTTCTTGGGTCCGATATGTTCTACGAATGGTTAGTTATCGCTTCGAACTAACCAGTGCCCTTGCATATTTGTAGATCTGGATAACTCGAGTATCTTGTGAAGTGTTAAATAGATTCGTTCTTGTATCTATTGTTGATATTCTGGTTTGGGGAGCCAAATGCAGAATTGTTATCCAGTTTGATCTGAAAAGATATTTCTCTATCTTTCATCTATCTTCGTTAACTCTCTCGAGCAAATTTCGAGGACGAAATTCCTTTTAAGGGGGGAAGTCTGTAACGATCCCGAATTTTAATTACGTTTAAATTGCTAATTAACTTAATTTTTGAATTGATTTTAAATTAATGTGAATTTTTGAATAAATTTTGAAATAAATGACTTAGCAAATGTTTGATAATTGAACTTTAAAACAAAGAAATAAAAGTAAGTATTTATAATAGATATAAATCTAAGAACAAAACTCATTCAATATATAAACTAGAGAAAAAAAAGAAATACATTCAAATATTAACAAATAACAATAACAACTGTATATCTATGTAAATAAAGTAAACTATAAATACAAGACGATAAGTATTTAAGTTGAAAATTAATATGTAAGATAAAATAACCATTGAAGTTAGAAATGCATATTTAATTTGGGAATAGGAAATAGATATGTAAGTTAGGAATAAAAATAATTGTTTACATTATAAAGTGATAGAACTTTATTTATTTTTCAAAGTACTAAGACAAAAAATAATAAAAAAATATTTGTACATGAAGTATGTGACCAGACAAAGCAAGACAAAGGTTATGCAGGCAAGAAAAAAATAAACAAAATAAACAAAATAAAAGAAAAATATCTAAAACAAATAAAATATAAACAAGAAAGCATAACACTAAGAAAAAAGTAAAATAAGATAAAAATAAAGGTCAGCATGTGGGTTTAAAACCAACCTGATTATGAATATTCTCACAAAAGTAAATCACGTGTACATTCAACTAAGTAATAAGACTAAGGAAAAGTATAAACAAATACAAGGTAGGTGTATAACCAGGCTTGTATATGTAAAGTAAAAAAAAAATCTACAACATAATAAAATACAGCACATCCTAGCATAGGCATGCAAAGGCAGGGACATGTATATGAGATTTTCTTTTATTTTAAAGTATTAATGTACAAAGGGAAATCATTTCAGCCTCCTTGAAATCTCTGGTTCCTATTGAACAAAGAAATAATGTCACCTATTGTACAAAACAATAGTAACATACTATACACTCCTTTCCTTATATACACCAACCTCCTTCATCAGTTTGTTCACTTACAAATAAAAAAAAACTAAGTAAAACTGAAATGAGCAACAACTTGGAAAAAATAAAAATTCAATTCAAACAAATGCAGTTTCAAGCTTTTAGGCTGGGAACAACAAAACAGAGTGAAAAAAATCAAAGAAGCAAAGTTTTCATTGATTCAGACCTGAAGCATTTCCAGTTTCAAGTTCAAATTTTAATCTCTGTTATCATCAACATTCCAGTTTCAAGCCCGAGTCTCCTCTGTTTAATCAATACAAAGGTGAGCAAACATCCTTTAAAACCCTTAATATGTTTATATCTCAGTAATATGTGATGATCTTTTAAGTTGTGAAATGAGAGATGCTTGTATGATTTAGTATATAATCCTGCATGTTCTGAAAAATGTATGTGTGTGCCTGTAGATAGGAAATCAGGTTCCTATTACAGGGATTTAGAGGCTCATTCAAAAAAATTCAAAAAGCTAATCCTCCAATCTTCTTTAGGTTTTGATATTTGAAAAAAAATGGTTGTAAGATCGTATCATCTTATTTAAAATTAATTTTGAGAATTTAAGTTGAATATTTATTTCGAAAAAATAATATATAACAGTGAAAACCAGGGATATGTTCAAATTCAATCATCATAAATTTGTGTTTGAACTTCATAATCATATTCTAATTGTTTAGTGATTAATTTAGATGAAGGTTTCAAAAATTTTAAGTAGGTAAATCAGGTGAATTTACGAGATGAACTAATTATGCATTTTCGACAATTCTCGATGTTCGGGGCAAGGACAAATCTCGTGATCGAAGGTGAAGCATGTTTGGGGGTCGAGAATCACCAGAAAAATGTTCAACGATTTTGTAATACATCGCGATGATCGTTCGTATTCAAATTAGGGTTCAATAGCCTGTTTCGGTCAATGTCAAAATCGAGTTATTCGTGTGGTCATTGTTGAATTGGAAGCAATCGCACTGGGAGGGAAAGCTTCGTGGGTCGACGGCGATGGTGTGGTCGAAGTTTCACAACCTTCGGTGAACTATGGCGGCAAGTCGAGGTGTTTTTCTGATGGTTTGCTTCGTTCCAGTTTTGGCCAACATGTTCGAATTTGATATCAGGGACGTTTTCGAGAATCTGGTTGTTTGGGTTGGTTAGTGGTGAGATTGTCGACTTGTCGAAGGGAGCGTAGTTAATCGAAGAGGGTCGAAGCTCCGGTGCATGTGCACCGTGCACCCTTGGATCTGGAAGAACATAGAAAGAAGAAGGAGGAGGGATAATGTTCCATCGGGTTAGGTCACGGGTGAAAGCCTGTGCGACTCGAAGTGAAATAGAAGAGGCTCGGGTAGTTTTTTTTCCTTTTGTTCAGGTTTTAAAACAAAATCTGCTCCTATTTGAAGTTTAAATTAAATTTTAAAGTTTTTCTAATATTTAAATCAGGGACTTAAATAAGTTTTCATTATTAAATAGTTTACTAACTTAAAGGTGTTTAAGTATTTAAGAGGGTCTAAAAGAATATAAATATAACTTGGGTTTTGAAATTGGAAAGGAAGCATTTAAAAGTTGAATCAAATTTTAGAAACCTGGTTTAAATCTACTTTGAATTCCAGATTTTGGAGTTAAATAAAGTTGTACAAATTTAAAATATTTAAATAAATTAAATGCAAAGGATTCATTTGATATGTGAATTCAAAGAGAAATTGATGTTGAACTCTTTTGAATTCTTTTATGATAAAAAAAATATAATACTTTAACGCGTGAATTTAAAAGCAAGTTGAAAATTTATGTTTCCAATATATTTGTGAGGGTTAATTAAATCATAAATGAACATGAGTTTTACGTTAAGTTAACAAAGATTGAATGATTTGTAATTCATCAGCTATTAGGTTATGTAGAATGGATAATTAATTTACTTAATACATTATGAAATGGATCATTACTTAAAGCAATTAAGGGCTTAAATCTAAAGACTAATATTCATTATTCTTGGAACAATTTTTTGTAATTTAAGAATCATGAATTTAAATTTTGATTAATAATTAGAAATTAGTTATTTGTAATTGAGAACTAATAAAGTTACAATTAGTACTCAATGAATTAAATAATTTGGAGTAATTAATTAATTAAATGTTTTGTAATTAATTGATTACTAATTAACCTTGACTAGGAATTATCCATAGGCAAATGATTCTACTTTAAATTAATCAGATGACTTGATTGGTTTTATTTATAGATGTCTGTATTCTATTTTGAATGCTGTGAATTGTTTGATCTCGACTGTGTGATGCTTGTGATTTGAATTGTTTTAATTCAAGCTGTAATTTATTTATCTATAATGGATTTATATTATCTATCTATGATTCTGAGTAAGCGTTATAGGATTATACCGCTTATCGATATTGATATGCTTGAATCTGGGATGATGTGATGATTTGTGATGTTGCACTACTGTATAAAACCCTTGGACCACACTTATACACACACAAATAAGGATTTCACGAGGAAAATCGATTAAGTCACAGATTTTGAAATGATTTATAAAATTTGAAATTTAAATCCAAATGGTTTTGAAAATGAATTGGGTTTAAAGTGAAAAGCTTTGAAATGGAATTTTCAAAGATGAATATTTATTTTGAATAACTTAATTATGTTTTGGAATTTAAATATTTTGATTTAAATTTGAATTCAATACTTGAAATTGAATTCAATACTTGAAATTGATTTCTATGATTTGAAACTAGGCATTGACGATATTATAATAGTTATATATGAGTCAAACCATTTTTAAAGTATTGTTCTTTTGGGAATTTGAATTAACCCAAAGTTTGTAACTTGTATAAATGAAATCGGGTTTTTTTCGAAATAAGACTTTTGTTTCTAAATGATAAAAAGCTTTCATAGGAGGAATGAATTTCAAATTGTATTAAAGGGATTTCCAGTTTAAACTGAAATAGTTTTCCAAGTTATAAATGAGTATTTGGAAACGAGTTTTTGAAAGAGAATATTTGGGAAGATTTGAAAGCTATGAAACAAATCTTTGATTTAAAGATTTAATGAATAAATCCAATTGAAATAGAAATTGTTTTGAAATTCTATGAATGGATCTTTTTGAAACTGGGTGAACTTTGTGAAATAAATCTTTTTGTTTAAAAGATTTGAAATGGTAATTTGTTTAAACCATTTGAAAGAAAGTTTTCAATTATTAAGTTGTGACTTAATTGAAATCCCATGTCCACATGTTTTAAATATTGCGCTCACTATTCGGGTTAGCCGGGAAAGGACCTTTGTGTCATATAACCCATTCCGAATATGTAATTCGACGTTATGGATAGCATGTGAAGACCGGTGTTGAAGACCAGATATTTTCGAAAACAAAAGGGTTTCTTGTCGATTGTCTCTGCACTGGCTGATCCCCGGTATAGAGATCTCCATATGTGATGGGAAATCCGGACGTGATTAGGGATTATCCGAATTGCAAGAACTTCCTTGGAAGTGCCTTCGGTTCTGTTCGAACCCAGAAGAAACTTGAATGGATTGTGTGTCTGACATTACATTTTGAGATACAACGCAGATTTCTTTCAAATACATTTCTGTTGGTGGCGGAGAATTTATTCTCTTAGCATTAACACCCTTCTCTAAGACATACGAGCTCAGAGGTTATGTAGTTGAAGGTTATCAGCGATATATTCCCAATTTGGTAATGTGGCATGCTGAGTGTTGCTGATCATTTGTTGATCGAAGCATGGCTTTGTGAAAAGCGTAGCTTTGTGGATGAGACTTCGTCGGATCACACCCCAAAATGGTCGAAACAGGAAAGATGCGGCAAGGTTATTGGGGGTAGCGCCCCTTTAGGTGTGCATTTCCTTCTAGATAGAGGTGGTATCATGGTATGGAGCCCAGATACTTAACCTATGTTGTTGCTGCAAATTTATTACTTTGTGGTTGTTGGTTATCGGGATCCCGGATAAAGGTTGGTTACGACTGGGGGATGGCATACTCGTGTCAGTAGTTACCCAGTTAGGGGTAACCCGGCCTTGTGTTGGCAGAGATCCGGTTAGGTTCTCGAGGACGTCCTTCCAGAGGCGTTCTCATGTGGCAATTGGAATTTCCTTGGCCTGACCATTTGTTGGAAATCCAAAGAAACAATACGAACCTTTACGATTGCAAATTGTAGAACCTGCCTCCTCAGGAGGTAGCTATAGCGGGCATAATATAATGGTACCTATGCTGGCTAAAATTTATATTCTACTTTCGAAATGTTTTCTACACTATGCACTAATAATAATAATCAAACGATTTGATTTTGCGTAGTAAGCATCTTTGACTAACATAAGAAGAAATCTCCTCCAAGTCTGCGTTTGCATTGTGTGTGTGGTGGGAGGTCTTATGGTAGTTACACTTTCAAAATGCATTGCGAATTGACTTTAAAATCTTTTGTTGATTTTTTTAAAAGATAAACTGTTTTTGTTGCTCACACTAGTCCCACGACTTATCCGGAGTTTATTATTTCTTTCCTAAACTCTGGGTGCTCAAAATTTTCTACACGGTCAGCCTAGAGTTGGGTTTTTCAGATAATCAGGTTTAGTAGATTATCTAGTTCAGTTCAGTCTTTGGATCAGGACTGCACTTGCTTAGCTTGGTGCATCGTGATGATTGGTTCTCGCTATTTTTGGATTGATGCCTTGGATTTCTCTTTTGAAGACTATTTTGGAGATTATCCGTTGCTGGTGTTATCGTTTTCTTTTCCGCTGCTGTTCTCTTGTATCATATCTCCGATGTATATTGATATTCATGATCATTGTATCAGATATTGTATCAATGTTATATATCAATGTATTATTATTTTTATTCCACTGTGTTGTTCACTTAATGTTGTTATAAGCTCCGGCGAATAGGATTTGAACGGTCGAATCTACGGCATTAGAATACGATTTAAAGTATGGATGTCGATTTTCGAGCGCGAAAAATTTGATACGTTACACTCTTCATCCATTGGAGGGTCATCAAAAGTATGATTTTTTTTGGCATCGACCTCTTCCTTAGCAGGGAATTCTTTTTGTAGTGTCTCTTTGTCCTCCCTCAGCCTATGACTGAACTTTCTTTTGAAATTTTCATTCTAATCTGGGAGGGATCGAAATTATTCTAAGTCCGGACATTTATGAAGGTTGTCAGCCTATGCCCAACAAAGCATCTTCATAGCATTTCTTAGTAATTTTAGGAAGAGCATTATCAATGAAAGAGGCAGCTTTCTTCTTGGCATTGTTGATAATACAATTCGAGTAGGCCAAGATGGTAGTTTTTCTTTGTAGCATGTCCTATAAGAATTTGTTCTTATCTTATAACTCAACCTTTTCTTTGTTGGCAATCTCGAAATCTTCTTTTAGTTGGGCTTGTTCTTTATTGCCCTTCTCAAGGTCTGCTTTCAATGCCTCTACCTCCTTCTCTAGAAATTGTTTAGCACTTTTTTCCTTATCGAGCGAGGAGACGAGCTTTTCTTTTTCATTAACAGCTTCTTCTCTTGTCGTTGCAATATCAATTATGATATCATTAAGCGAACAGACATGTCTTGTGAGCCCAATTATATCTTTACAAGGCCTTTGAGAAGGCTCTTGAAGGAGAAACATGTTCTTTTCCACCTGGAATGTATAACAAGTTCAATTCAAGACAAGATTTATGGAGCTAAATAAGATAAACCAAACAAAGAGAAATGTGTACCGATAAAAGCTGCTTAAGAATAATGAAAAGATGGTACCTGGAATAAATTGATGGTTGTGATGACCTACGAGAAGTAATAGAAGGAGATCGAGTGGCTTACCGAACTAAATCATCAAAATTAGCCATAGGAGACTGGACCTAGGCCTCCAAAGGAAGAGGATCCTTTGGAGAAGGAGATAGCCCAAAATCAACATACAGATGACTCGGAGTTGTAGGAGAAGATGGAAGAGTAATTTTAAGGAGGGGATCTAGAGGGTGAGCCACCTCAGTAGATTCTTGAGCTGTACCCGGGAGATTCCAAATTCACCACCTCAGAACTTGAATTAATGTTGATATTTTCCTCCTCATCCACAACAACGAACGTGAAACCTCCATAAGCTTAAGCCTTTTTATTGTGGAAGGAGGTGGAATATCAGTAATTACATCTTCGCCTACATTATTTTCTAATGCTTCAATTGCTCTGGCAACAGAATCCTAGATAGAAGTAGGCTTACTCAACTGAGAAAGTGTGGGAACCTAATCCTGTTTTTCCTCTTATTTGAAGCATAATCTTTAACTTCTTTCTACCAACAGCAAAAGCAGATGAGCCTAAAAGTAAGAAAATAAATTTATAAAATAATGATATTAGGTATTCCATATTGGCCATATCAAAAGCTAACTAGAAGATTCATGCTGAACTAGAGAATTAGTAGAAAAAGATCCTAGCTTTCTCATTACTGATGATCGTTTTCCTTAAGCATTGCGTTTAATCATAGGAGGATCTTCTAAGCTTTTGTTATAATTGAAGATTGTAGAGGATTATAGGAGCTTTACCTGTGATAGCACATAAGCCTGATGTCCATAGTTTTAGATGTTTGAGTTAAAGCTTTCATGTAACGAACGAGATTTTTCGTCCACGAAAACCGACATCAATACGTCCGCTGTATCAACTGTCGAGCAATCGAAAGCCGAAAAACTGTACCATTAGGGTTTTAGAAAAAGAAAGAGGTAGAAGAAGAGAGAAAAAGATAGAGAAGAACAGAAAGAACAACAGAATAATATCAGAATCTCACAATCGCAGCGGAACAACATATAATAGATAAATGAATAATCTTTAAACAAAGAACTATATCAGTTATTACATTTCATCATATTACATTACATTACATCATCAGAGTGTACAACAACAAACAAACAGCGGAAAAGAAATACTATATACTAGTGAATACGTCATGCCATCCAGCTTGCCTCCTGCAACTCCTGAATTCCAGAATATCTTGATAAACCTTACTCTTGACTGCCCGTGTGGAAATTGGTGGGCACCCAGAGTTTAGGAAGGAAAACAATAAACTCCGAGTCAGTCATGTGACTGGTGTGAGAACTAAAACAGTTTATTTATCTTTAAAATCAAAATAGAGGAATATTTTTAAAGTCAATTCGCAATGCTTTTAAAAATGAGACTACCATAAGGCCTCCCGCACACACACACAATGCAAATGCAGAATCGGAGGAGATTTCTCCTTATGATAGTCAAAGATGCTTGATACGCATTAAAAAGAAACATTTGATATTATTACTAGTGCATAGTGAGGAAAACATTTCAAAATTAGAATATTAATCTTAGCCAGCATAGACATTTCGAACTATGCCTACTATAGCTACCATCTAAACAGTGGTGACCACCATAAGTAAATGGCAGGTTCTACAACTAAAACCGTACAGGGTTTCGTATTGGGAATTGGATTTCCAACAAATGGTCAGGCCAAGGAACTTCCCATTGCCACATGGAAACGCCTCTGGAATGACGTCCCGAGAACCAAACCGGATCTCTTCCAACACAAGGCCGGGTTACCCCTAACTGGGTAACTACTGACACGAATATGTCATCCCCCGATCGTAACTGATCTATCCGAGGATCCTCGATTTCCAACAACTACAAAATTTGCAGCAACAACATAGGTTAAATATCTAGGCTCCATACCATGATACCACCTCTATCCAGAAGGAATGACATACCCTAAAGGGGCACTACCCCCTAATAACCTTGCCGCATCCTTCCTGTTTTGACCATTTCCGGGGCGTGAGGTCCGACGAAGTCTCGTCCACAAAGCCACGCTTTATACAAAAGCTGTGCTTTGGGTCAACAAATGATCGTAGAAATGATCACCTAGAGAAATGATCAAACAAATGATCATATCACAAATGATCAAACAATGATCATTTCACAGCAACACTCAGCATGCCACACTACCAAATTGGGAGTATATCACTAATAACCTTCAACTATATAACCTCTGAGCTCGTATGTCTCAGAGAAGGGTGTTAAGCTAAGAGAATAAATTCTCCGCCACCAATAGAAATATATTTGAAAGAAATCAGCTTTATATCTCAATTTATAGTGTCAGACATAAAATCCATACAAGTCTGTTCCGGGCTCGAACAGAACCGAAGGCACTTCCAGAGAAGTCCTTGCAAATCCGGATATTCACTATCACGACCGGACTTTCCGTCACTAAGGGTGATAAAACCTCTATATCGGAGATCAGCCGATGTAGAGTAACTCGACGGTAATCCTTCCGTTTTCACAAATATCCGGTCTTCAACACCGGTCATCAAATGCAATCCATAACGACGTATCACATATTCGGAATGGGTTATACGACCCCAAGGTCCTTTCCCGACTAACCCGAATAGTGAGCGCTTATTCAAAAATAAGTGTGGCATTCAAATTCAAGCAAATCACAAAAAATACCTATTTAAAGGTAAATATTGATAGTTGGATTATTTAACTATCAATAGGCATGCTCAACATCACCAAATTCCAAATAATTTCCCAAATTATTTACTTTCCAAAAGGTCTTTACTAGATATATAATTTCCACACTTCAACCATATGAAAACAAATTTCAAATCAATTTCCTTAAACAGAAACACTTCCAATTATTTATCCATTTTAAATTTAAAATGGTTCATTTAAATAAATCAAATAAATCCTTACTAATTTACTTTTTTTATTTACGTTCCAAATCTACAAATTAATTCCCACACTTCAAAAATAAATCAATGTTTATTTTTAAACAAATTTCCCTTTCTTTTATAAATTCCATAATGAATTTATAATTCCTAAATATCTATGAATATACGATTTCCTAAACCAATTTCTAATATTCATTTTCAATTTATCTTTAAAAGATAAAGTCTCAAAATATCTGGTTCATGTTGGAAAACATTTGCATACTTACTTATTAATAAGTAGTTCCCAAATCTATTTATTTTCAACACTTGGAAAATATTCAATATACTTAAATCGAAATTAAGTATATATTTCATTCTTTAAGGAAACCATTCGTTTAAACATATTTATTCGGGCCAAAACGAATGTTGCGTAAAACACCGTTACGAAGACCCAAAATCACTAGTATAGGGATTCAAAATTAAAATAGATATGTAAATCCCAATACTATACAAAATATTTTCTTTCGGAAATCATTTACTATAACAACAGTGTTATTGTCCACCATTTCCTTTTTTCTCGAAAATGTCTATTTTCAACAACAATGTTGAAATCTATGGTTTCGATTCATAATACATTTTAAAACATCTTTAAAATAATTAACTTCTTTTTATAATATTCATTTTGCCAAACACGACCATTTTATTTAATAATGTATTCACTGTCCAAAATCGTGAATATATTTCCTTTAATAAACTTCCATATTCAATTTATCAAATTCAATCGATCTCGAATTTATAAACAATGTTTATAAATTCCATTTCTATTTATAAGCTTCGATTTATAAATCTCATTATTAACAAATTCCATTTATATCTCATTTAAATGCCAAAATCCGATTTATAAGATAATTACTTACAAATCTTCTATTTTACAAAATCTATTCATTTTATAACTTCACAATTTACAAATCTATAAATTTCGTTCACTTATGAAATCCATTTTTATTTCATTTTTAACACTTACAAAAACTCGTTTTAATATTCCAATATTTTTAATTTATAAAATATCAATTTTATAAGTCTTTTATACACATCGTTTTTAATAATTCAAAAATCCCAATTTAAACCAATTTATAAATTAATTAACTATTTATTTCCAAAAATCTCATTTCGGTTATATTTCTCAAAAATCTTAATTTTTATAACATAAAAATTTATAACGTTTTAATTATTTAAAATGAATCAATTCAAAATTTAATAAAAACATATACTTTGAAAAATTACTTCAAAAATCCTTTTAAAGTCAAAATCGTTACTTTTAAAACTTCAGAAATGGATCCGATGATGCAGCAGCACCAAATAGTCAATCACGACATCCAAATATCATATATCGATATGATAATAAACAAATATCATGATATCGGTAAATAAATCAATACAGTTGAGGAATCCAGTTGGATCCCTCCAACCTGTTTCCCTGCATCCACAGATGTTAGCACAATACCAATTCCGTTCCAGTATGAAATTATCACGGTATATGGGATTTATAAAATATTATCCGCTTAATAGGCGGCGCAATAGGGTCTCATCCGCTATATAATGCGGGAAAATCAACTCCAAGTACGTAAATAATACCAATTTCACTGTACTGTGAAATATTCGCGGTATATGTTTTTAATAAATAACCTCCGCTTACTAACAGCGTATAATGTCTATTTTAACAATCAATAGATAACAATCATCATTCAACATACAATCAAGAATTTTAAATCTAACTATTTAAAATAAAATCGAAACCGATTCGACTAAGTGAGAAGTTCTCACCTTGATTTCAATTTCGTTTTCAGCTTTTATTTCGAATAAAATTAAACGGACGTTTAATTTTCCCTAAATTTTCACTGACTCCAATCGACTCCAATCTATTTCCATTGCATAATGCTCGACAATACGGACCTAACGCAATTCGTTTCGTCAAAAACGGACCTCGTATGAAAAAGTTATGATATTTTAAAGATTGTACACGTTTATAATACAATTTTATTTACAAATTTTATTTATTTATATACCCAGGCTCAATCCAGGCCGTCCATTTTCAACCATCATATCTGGCCGCCCTCTTTCTCTTCTCCCCTCTCCAGGTTTTCACGTGAAAACCTAACCCATAGCCGCCATTTTTCCATTGAATTATACTCCACCATCGACGAACTAGAACCCATCATACCACGGCCAAACGAAAGCCCTTGCTTTACTCCACCTTCACCATCAATAGCTTGAAGCTCGGCCACCCCTATAGCATGAAAAACGTGCCCAAACACCTGAAGAACGCGGGCCCCTAGCCTCCAATCCGCTTCACTAAACTTGATCATCACCATATGGATTTGAAGCTCTCGAGATACTCTTCAAGTTTGTAGTTGAATGTTTTAGCTGATTCTTCACGGATTGGAAGAGATTGAGGGGAGAAAATCGTGAATTTCTGGCCTTTGAAATGAAGGTGGCGGCTGGGCATTGAAAATTAGGGTTAGGGTTTTTGCTTTTGCAAATTGAAGATGTGAGGTCCTTATATAGAAAATTGATGAAAACACTATTCACCCGAAATTTTCCGAACTCCAAACGAAGCATGCCGGCTGCCGTTTCTAGGGTTTACCCCGCGTTCCGAACACAATGGAACGTGTTTCGAAGGCTAATTCCATCGTATGTGCGAGTTACGGAAATAAACGATCAAATTTAAATTAAACCGATTAAACGATTTTCTTGGCGTTTTGGCTTACCTCGGACAAACGGTAAATCCGGTCGACACGAAATTTGAAATCTTACAATAATATCACATTATGGATCCGATGAAACTAGTTTCGTCAAAATCCGAGACTGTTTGAAAAATGACTATTTTAACTCGCTAAATAAATATTAAAACAATTTCGGTGCGTTTCGAGCTGCCACGGTCAAACGAAAACTCCGATTGCTACGAAAGTTAAAATATGATAATAAAAAACTATTACGAATCCAATGGAACAAGTTTCGTCCAATTCTGAGACTGTTTGAAAATTGGCTATTTTTCAGTCGATAATTAAATATTAAAATATTCGATTTTCACAAATTAACTTTAAACTCGATTTTTAAAGTTCTATAACATCAATCTAACTCTAATATGATATAATAAAAATACCCAAATCATTTTTAATCATATTAAACTCAATATCCAATTATTTACGTAATTTCAACTATTAAATAATCGATTTAATTATCCAATTAAATTCGATATTCGATAAATAAATTACTCGACTTATAAATTCCACTTATTAATATTTAAAATCAATTAAATATACAAATTTTAATTAACAAAAATTCTAGGTCGTTACAAACTTCCCCCCTTAAAAGAATTTCGTCCTCGAAATTACCAAGTAAGAAAAAGTTACAGAATCCATTAATTTTCCAAAATCCATAGTTAAACTTCTTACAATACTTTACTAAGTTTTCAAACCCCTACGTAGTTATCTTTTCAAAACCAACTACTATAGTTTAACTTCCAATTCCAAAATCAAAGTTATAGTTTTCAAAAAAAATTCAATTTTTCTCAACAATTTTCTAACGCCTTAAATTTTCGGAAAAATTCGCCATAGTCCCCTTTGCGCGGCTCGATCCGAAAAAAAATGACATTATATATATCACAAATATACATCTCATCAAGTGATGAGGCATCCCGCAGGGAAAAAAGTGTAAAAGTACGGTATGTAATCCGAGATATGTACCTTATTTATTATTAGCGAGCGTATACAGCTAATATAGCAAAAGCGAGCTCCAAATGCGAAGTAAGCGCAATCCGCACCTACTAAACACTCAACAACAACATGAGAAACATGCATATATGAAAGTAATATGAATATACAACATATAGCAACATCTATATATGCCAATATAGCAAATGCAACTAAAGCAACAAATGCAAACATCAACCAACTATCACCCATAACCAAATCAATATTCATTCATATTCTCATTAATATTCAATGAATTGGTTTTTCATTTTAATCACATTTGATTCATTAACATTGGATGTTTTATCAACATTCATTTATTCGTTACCAATTAGTTTACATTCACTAATTAAATTCACAATAGTTCACTTCCAAATCAAATTCAATTCTATTCAAATTTATTTACTTCTAATTTGAATTCAATTACATAGCTTTCAATTTCACTAACACTTAATGAATTTACATACAATCAATTAACATCCATATAACAACCAAGGTATTTTCAACACAACCAAATTATTTAATTTACATTCAATTTGGTCCAACACTTTTAATTCCAATTAGTTTATATTAAATTGACTTCCATTCCAATTTATTCAACTTCCAATAACATTAGCTTTTAATGAATTAACATTTTCATCCATTATCCCATATCAATTTTATTTACATTCAATTGATTTACATTCAATTCATTAGTTAAATTAAATTGCTAATTCCTTTAACAATATAAAGTTGAATTTCATTCATATAACTCAAGTTCAAATTCTTAATGACTTCATTTCATTAATTCACTTATTAATTTACTTCGGTACCAAAATTAACTTCATTCAACTTCACTTAAGTTATATTTCATTTCAAACATCTTATCAAATCCAAATCAATTTATTTAACTTTCCTTTTGTGAAATTTCAAATTACATGTCTTTGATGACAACTCAAATTTATTTCAACTTGGATTTTATTGATTTACTTATACTTACTTTAATTTAACTTCATCCTTTAAGTTAAATTTAATCTATCAAAATTCAATCTGTATAAGTTATCAACTCATTTATCATTCCCATAAATATCTTAAATAGGATTCCAGAGTCCTTTCAAATCTTTCAAAACCATTTTTGAAATCAATTCAATTATCTTTTGAATTTCAAAATCCAAACTCAAAATTTTCCAAACAACTTTTATTAAAACAATTTGGTGGCAATTTCTCTTTTGGAAACCCGAAAATGAATTCTAATAATGTGGCCATCATCATCAGGATTATTTTCCAGCGACCGAAAAGAGTTTAGAGCTTTAATTTCTCCAAAACAATTTTCCAAAATATCAAATCCTTTCAAAACACTTCTCTGGAATTTTATTTTCAGATTATAAATCACATTTATAAATCTTTTACTTATATAATTTCACTTCTTGTATATAAGATTATTTTACAATTGTAAATCACATTAATTATAGTTCCATACTTATAATTCATTTGCTTATACAATTATTCTTTAAAAATTGTTGTTTTTATTCAACAACCAAACAATCAATTCATATACACTTTAATAATTCTGAAAAATCATTCCTTTATATATAAAATATAATCAAGGTAAAATTATTTCATTTACCCAATTTAAATAATACTATGTCAACATGCCTCGTTTAAGTGTTTAGAAATCCCTATCGATAATATGGCGTCCCATCTACCGATCAGAATCAACAAACAGCTCAACTAATAAGCAAACACAATATAAAACATTTTTTTATATTCACTAACAAATACGCGCTCATAGCTATTATTACACTCACACTCATTCTAGAGTACTGCTGACTCTATCTCTAATGAGTTATACCCAACAGAGCCATGGTTGTCACTTAACCATAAGCTCTGATACCAAATGTAACGAACGAGATTTTTCGTCCACGAAAACCGACATCAATACGTCCACTGTATCAACTGCCGAGCAATCGAAAGCCGAAAAACCGTACCGTTAGGGTTTTAGAAAAAGAAAGAGGTAGAAGAAGAGAGAAAAGATAGAGAAGAACAGAAAGAACAACAGAACAATATCAGAATCTCACAATCGCAGCGGAACAACATATAATAGATAAATGAATAATCTTTAAACAAAGAACTATATCAGTTATTACATTTCATCATATTACATTACATTACATCATTAGAGTGTACAACAACAAACAAACAGCGGAAAAGAAATACTATATACTAGTGAATACGTCATGCCATCCAGCTTGCCTCCTGCAACTCCTGAATTCCAGAATATCCTGATAAACCTTACTCCTGACTGCCCGTGTGGAAATTGGTGGGCACCCAGAGTTTAGGAAGGAAAACAACAAACTCCGAGTCAGCCATGTGACTGGTGTGAGAACTAAAACAGTTTATTTATCTTTAAAATCAAAATAGAGGAATATTTTTAAAGTCAATTCGCAATGCTTTTAAAAATGAGACTACCATAAGGCCTCCCGCACATACACACAATGCAAACGTAGAATCGGAGGAGATTTCTCCTTATGATAGTCAAAGATGCTTGATACGCATTAAAAAGAAACATTTGATATTATTACTAGTGCATAGTGAGGAAAACATTTCAAAAGTAGAATATTAATCTTAGCCAGCATAGACATTTCAAACTATGCCTACTATAGCTACCATCTAAACAGTGGTGACCACCATAAGTAAATGGCACGTTCTACAACTAAAGCATACAGGGTTTCGTATTGGGAATTGGATTTTCAACAAATGGTCAGGCCAAGAAACTTCCCATTGCCACATGGAAACGCCTCTGGAATGACGTCCCGAGAACCAAACCGGATCTCTGCCAACACAAGGCCGATTTACCCCTAACTGGGTAACTACTGACACGAATATGTCATCCCCCGATCGTAACCGATCTATCCGAGGATCCTCGATTTCCAACAACTACAAAATTTGCAGCAACAACATAGGTTAAACATCTGGGCTCCATACCATGATACCACCTATATCCAGAAGGAATGACATACACTAAAGGGGCGATACCCCTAATAACCTTGCCGCATCCTTCCTGTTTTGAACATTTTCGGGGTGTGAGGTCCGACGAAGTCTCGTCCACAAAGCCACGCTTTATACAAAAGCTGTGCTTTGGGTCAACAAATGATCATAGAAATGATCACCTAGATAAATGATCAAACAAATGATCATATCACAAATAATCAAACAATGATCATTTCACAGCAACACTCAGCATGCCACACTACCAAATTGGGAGAATATCACTAATAACCTTCAACTATGTAACATCTAAGCTCGTATGTCTCAAAGAAGGGTGTTAAGCTAAGAGAATGAATTCTCCGCCATCAACAGAAATATATTTGAAAGAAATCAGCTTTATATCTCAATTTGTAATGTCAGACATACAATCCATACAAGTCTGTTCCGGGCTCGAACAGAACCGAAGGCACTTCCAAAGAAGTCCTTGCAAATCCGGATATTCACTAATCACGACCGGACTTCCCGTCACTAAGGGTGATAAAACCTCTATATCGGAGATCAGCCGATGTAGAGTAACTCGACGGTAATCCTTCCGTTTTCACAAATATCCGGTCTTCAACACCGGTCATCAAATGCAATCCATAACGACGTATCACATATTCGGAATGGGTTATACGACCCCAAGGTCCTTTCCCGGCTAACCCGTATAGTGAGCGCTTATTCAAAAATAAGTATGGCATTCAAATTCAAGCAAATCACAACAAATACCTATTTAAAGGTAAATATTGATAGTCGGATTATTTAACTATCAATAGGCATGCTCAACATCACCAAATTCCAAATAATTTCCCAAATTATTTACTTTCCAAAATATCTTTACTAGATATATAATTTCCACACTTCAACCATTTGAAAACAAATTTCAAATCAATTTCCTTAAACGGAAACACTTCCAATTATTTATCCATTTTAAATTTAAAATGGTTCATTTAAATAAATCAAATAAATCCTTACTAATTTACTTTTTTTATTTACGTTCCAAATCCGTAAATTAATTCCCACACTTCAAAAATAAATCAATGTTTATTTTTAAACAAATTTCCCTTTCTTTTATAAATTCCATAATGAATTTATAATTCCTAAATATCTATGAATATAGATTTCCCAAACCGATTTCTAATATTCATTTTCAATTTATCTTTAAAAGATAAAGTCTCAAAATATCTGGTTCATATTGGAAAACATTTCCATACTTACTTATTAATAAGTAGTTCCCAAATCTATTTATTTTCAACACTTGGAAAATATTCAATATACTTAAATCTAAATTAAGTATATATTTCATTCTTTAAGGAAATCATTCGTTTAAACATACTTATTTGGGACAAAACGAATGTTGCGTAAAACACCGTTACGACGACCCAAAATCACTAGTATAGGGATTCAAAATTAATATAGATATATAAATCCCAATACTATACAAAATATTTCCTTTCGGAAATCATTTACTATAACAACAGTGTTATAGTCCACCATTTCCTTCTTTCTCGAAAACGTCTATTTCAACAACAATGTTGAAATCTATGGTTTCGATTCATAATACATTTTAGAACATATTTAAAATAATTAACTTCTTTTTATAATATTCATTTTGCCAAACATGACCATCTTATTCAATAATGTATTCACTGTCCAAAACCGTGAATATATTTCCTTTAACAAACTTCCATATTCAATTTATCAAATTCAATCGATCTCGAAATTATAAACAATGTTTATAAATTCCATTTCTATTTATAAGCTTCGATTTATAAACCTCATTATTAACAAATTCCATTTATATCTCATTTAAATGCCAAAATCCGATTTATAAGATAATTACTTATAAATCTTCTATTTTACAAAATCTATTCATTTTATAACTTCACAATTTACAAATCTATAAATTTCGTTCACTTATGAAATCCATTTTTATTTCATTTTTAACACTTATAAAAACTCGTTTTAATATTCCAATATTTTTAATTTATAAAATATCAATTTTATAAGTCTTTTATAAACATCGTTTTTAATAATTCAAAAATCCCAATTTAAACCAATTTATAAACTAATTAACTATTTATTTCCAAAAATCTCATTTCGGTTATATTTCTCAAAAATCTTAATTTTTATAATGTAAAAATTTATAACATTTTAATTATTTGAAATGAATCAATTCAAAATTTAATAAAAACATATACTTTGAAAAATCACTTTAAAAATCCTTTTAAAATCAAAATCGTTACTTTTAAAACTTCAGAAATGGATCCGATGATGCAGCAGCACCAAATAGTCAATCACGACATCCAAATATCATATATCGATATGATAATCAACAAATATCACAATATCTGTAAATAAATCAATACAGTTGAGGAATCCAGTTGGATCCCTCCAACCTGTTTCCCTGCATCCACAGATGTTAGCACAATACCAATTCCGTTCCAGTACGGAATTATCGTGTTATATGGGATTTATAAAATATTATCCGCTTAATAGACGGCGCAATAGGGTCTCATCCGCTATATAATGCGGGAAAATCAACTCTAAGTACATAAATAATACCGATTTCACTGTACTATGAAATATTCACGGTATATGTTTTGTAATAAATAACCTCTGCTTACTAACGGCGTATAATGTCTATTTTAACAATCAATAGATAACAATCATCATTCAACATACAATCAAGAATTTTAAATCTAACTATTTAAAATAAAATCATCTATTTCAATTTCGTTTTCAGCTTTTATTTCGAATAAAATTAAACGGACGTTTAATTTTACCTGAAATTTTCACTGACTCCAATCGACTCCAATCCTGTTCCATTGCGTAGTTCTCGACAATACGGACTCAACGCAATTCGTTTCGTCAAAAACGAACCTCGTACGAAGAAGTTATGATATTTTAAAGATTGTACACGTTTATAATACAATTTTATTTACAAATTTTATTTATTTATGTGACGCCCCACCTCTATACCCACACTAGCCAAGAACACTACGGTGTGGAGTTGTCAACTAGCACGGAGAATAAGGCTGTTGAGGAGCGACCATCCTCGTGATTTCTTATCACGCGGTGGCTATAATAATCTTCGGAAACAAACATAGAAATATGCATAACACAAATCAGTCACAGACATCCATATCACAAAGGCGGAAGAAGATATTAATATATAACTAACACATGAAAGTGTACATCAGAGTAGTGGTCAAAAAGATCCACAATAATACAAAAGAATAGCAACACGTGCTATGCAAAAGAAAACATCTATGAGTCTATATCTCAAGTGTAAACGACAAAAACTGCTAATCTAAAAGGTCAGCCAAAAGTCAGAGTAGTAAATCCCTGGGGGAGAAGTCAAGCAGAAGCACCTGTAACATCTCGGTCTGACCCGAGTATTATTTATAAGAAAATAATAAACGGATCAGTCTAGCTATAAATATCAGATAACATGATATAAACAATAGATATGGCAAGAACATATAGTAACCATAAAGACATACTATGATAAGCATGTAAATGAAGATCATCAAGAGATCAAACAATATCAAAAGAATCTTCTAAAAGATCCAAATTCACCTAAACATAAAAGTTGGAAAATCATAACAATGAAAGTCATGAAAATTGATGAAGCACAAATTCCAGAAGACTACACAAGAAATCCAGAAATTACAATATAGGAGCATGAAAACTCACAAAATGGGAGCATGAAAACTCACCTACACGTGTAACACAAAGCGAGAAGCTATCTCATGGTTGCAAGCCATTAATTTTGACACACGAATGGCCCGAAGACCGTGGGGCGCTACCCCACATATGTGATGGCGAAACATCACACAAATGAGATGGCGAAACATCGCAAGAGCGGGGTCTAGTCTCCCTCGCAGACAAAGAGACATTGCACAGTTGCTAGTCTAAAACAAAAAAATGATCGTCATGATCATCAAGAAGTTTCAATTACACTAAGTTAGTAAATATAAAAGTTTAACTTCATGTCCCATAACCACTTGCTTAACTCAAATATTTACTAACAAACTGTAGATCTCCACTAGAAAATTGTCACAAGAGATTCAATCGAACAAGTCCAAAAATTAACCGACGAAGTAAACGCAAGCGTTTCATACCACTTGTTTTACTAAGTCGTTTAATTAGATTTCTCATGCGAGTGAGGTAAAGATTTGTATATACTAATAGATTGGAAAGCGGTTTAAGGAAAAAGCTTTGTTATTAAAAATAGAGTTGAAATCGTTTTGCTGAAAGAGTTTTGATATTTACTACTAGTATTGAAACCTTTATTTTATTAAAGTGACAAATCACAAAAACTTCGCGTTCAAAGACGTGAATGAAATCCAAGGAAATCAACTCAAAATGCATCTTTCATCAAAGAGCCCCTACGGAGGGGGGGTCCAGGGGGGTGGCAACCCCCCAAGGTGGGGGTGCGGGGGCAACGCCACCGCTTACGGGGTTCGACCTGCCCGGTCAGGTCGCGGGGGTCCAGGGGGCAGCACCCCCGGCGGGGTGCGGGGCAGCGCCCCGTCCAAAACGGTACGACCTAGTGAAGACAAAATGAGGTCTAACGACCTAAGGGGAATTGGGTCGAGCGACCTAATGGTTGCGACCTAAGGGTCTTCGCGACCTAACGACCTAAACAAGGTCGAGCGAGTTAAGGTGATGCGCGACCTAATGTGTCACGCGACTTAACGAAGGCAAGGCCGAACGAGTTAGGGGGATGCACGACCTAACGGAGGCGAGCGACTTAAGGGACTCGCGACCTAACAGAGGTGAGCGACTTAAGGGTTATAAGGTGGAACGACCTAACTGATACGCGGCTTAAAACCCACGCGACCTAACGACCTAACAGGTCATACGATCTAGTGGTCGAGCGACCTATCGATTTTAACTCGCGAGCGACCTATCAGTTCTACGACTCAAGGGGTCAACGACCTACGGGATATAGATCACGCGACCTAACGTTTTAGCACGCGAGCGACCTAACGTTATAAAGGCCAAACGACCTAAAGCTTAACTTGCGAACGAACTATGGCTTAAGACTCAACTCGCGAGCGACCTAACACTGCAGAGGGGGTTTAAGGCCAGAAACGACCTAAGTGTTAGGGACCTAACGACCTATGGGCCAAACGACCTACGACTTAAAGCCCAACGACCTAATTCCGAGATGACAATGCGTGCAGTGCGACCTAGCGCGTTAACACGCGAGCGACCTAAGGGTTATGTCGCGAACGACCTAACTCCGAACACACGAAAATGGCCAGAACGACCTAAATGCAGAAAATTCACCAAAACGCTAAAAATTGGAGTTTTTCGCCAATCCAATCCAAACCAAATGCAAATGTGCATGCAAAAGTGATAGGGAATCATTCCCAACGGTCCAATATAGTTATAGGCTAGAATTGTGAGATAAAAATCTCACCTTTGCACTAAAATTTATGAAGATGAAGCTTGAAAGCAAGGAGAAGCAATCCAAAGCTTGAATCCAATATCTTCTACTTGAATTTGGAGTTGAATGTTGGATTTGCAATTGAATTTGTGCTTGGAGTTTTAATTTCCCATTCTCTTCACCATTAATGCCAAAGCTTGAGTTAGTTAGGAAATTTATGAAGAGTGAGGAGAAGGGGGTTGGAACTTGGGCTTAATAGGCTAAACTAACCCAAAGTCCAAGGCGGGAAAGTTAGTGAAATTTCACTATCTCCAAACCTATCAATGTTTATACTTAAAAAAGTTGTAAACGGCATTTCGAACTCAATGGAAGTGGTCTCGAGTCCTAATTTGACCGTTTGCAAAAAGTAGCTTTTCGGACCAATATCCGATTAACGACAAAATATTTAAATAAAATATTTGAATATAAAATCGATAAATATGCGGGTTGTTACAATTTATATACCTAGACTCAATCCAGGCCGTCCATTTTCAACCATCAGATCGGCCGCCCTCTTTCTCTTCTCCCCTCTCCAGGTTTTCACGTGAAAACCTAACTCATAGCCGCCATTTTTCCATTGAATTATACTCCACCATCGACGAACTAGAACCTATCATACCACCGCCAAACGAAAGCCCTTGCTTTACTCCACCTTCACCATCAATAGCTTGAAGCTCGGCCACCCCTATAGCATGAAAAACATGCCCAAACACCTGAAGAACGCGGGCCCCTAGCCACCAATCCGCTTCACTAAACTTGATTATCACCATATGGATTCGAAGCTCTCGAGATGCTCTTCAAGTTTGTAGTTGAATGTTTTAGCTAATTCTTCACGGATTGGAAGAGATTGAGGGGAGAAAATCGTGAATTTCTGGCCTTTGAAATGAAGGTGGCGGCTGGGCATTGAAAATTAGGGTTAGGGTTTTTGCTTTTGCAAATTGAAGATGTGAGGTCCTTATATAGAAAATCGACGAAAACACTATTCACCCGAAATTTTCCGAACTCCAAACGAAGCGTGCCAGCTGGCGTTTCAAGGGTTTACCCCACGTTTCGAACACAATGGAACATGTTTCGGAGGCTAATTCTATCGTATGTGCGAGTTACGGAAATAAACGATCAAATTTAAATTAAACCGATTAAACGATTTTCTAGGCGTTTTGGCTTGCCCCGGACAAACGGTAAATCCGATTGACACGAAATTTGAAATCTTACAATAATATCACATTACGGATCTGATGAAACTAGTTTCGTTGAAATCCGAGACTGTTTGAAAAATGACTATTTTAACTCGCTAAATAAATATTAAAACAATTTCGGTGCGTTTCGAGCTGCCACGGTCAAACGAATCGATTGCTACGAAAATTAAAATCCAATAATAAAAAACTATTACAGATCCAATGGAACAAGTTTCGTCCAATTCTGGGACTGTTCGAAAATTGGCTATTTTTCAGTCGATAATTAGATATTAAAATATTCGATTTCACAAATTAACTTTAAACTCGATTTTTAAAGTTCTATAACATCAATCTAACTCTAATATGATATAATAAAACTCCCCAAATCATTTTTGATCATATTAAACTCAATATCCAATTATTTACGTAATTTCAACTATTAAATAATCGATTTAATTATCCAATTAAATTCGATATTCGATAAATAAATTACTCGACTTATAATTCCACTTATTAATATTTAAAATCAATTAAATATACAAATTTTAATTAACAAAAATTCTGGGTCGTTACATTGAACGGTTTCTTTAGTAGAAACACTTAGTTGCTTAGGAGCAGGATCTAAAAGAAAGCATTCATTACAAAAGAATGACAATAAACATGAAAAACAAGGAAAAGGAAGCTACCGACGATAGAGAAAGTTCCCCTAATGTTGGAATAACGCCTAACGTAGAAGAATTGCATCTCCCTTTCCTTGGTCTTATAGACAATGTCGGTTATTAGGCTTGTTGGAAGGGTACAAATGTGGTATAATGGATTATCCTACCAATTGCCAATTCTTGTAGGATCAGCTATATAATAGAGGATTTCTACACTCAAAGAAGGAAGTTCAATTTTCTAAGCAAGGACTTCTAGACACGTCAGATAAGTATATGCATTTGAAGCAAACTAGTTAAGAGCAATGTTTGGACGCTCCAAATATCTCAAAAGAAAGTCAGGAAAGGGATGGTAGCTCGTATGCTAGATGTGGATTAGGGTAAAAGCGAAAAACCCTTTTGGAGGGTTATAGATGCTACAAGTGGGACCATCCAAAATAGCTTCAATATAATAATACCACACTGACTCAAGATAGAGTCAACTTCATCCTGGGTAGTTTATTTGATGGATTCGAGAGATGATCCCATTTCTTATTAGGAGGGCAAAGCTTTGAAACTTGTGCTAGTCTTTTTCATGGATTTCATGCTTTTCTTTTAGCCTTCCATCTACCTGCCAGGTGATATTAATCCAAATTTAAGAAATTCTAATGCTTATTATTAATATAAATTATTATATGCTAAGTCAAAAAGCATATAAATGATTTATATAATATCTACTCTCTTACATCAAAATATTAAAAGTTTAAAGTTTAACTTAGCATTTGCGACAAATTAATGACAATTAAACAGTTGATGTTGAATTCGTAACTTTTATATTGATTAAAAGTGCATAAGTAAATGCTAGACTTATGATAAGAAGATGAATCTATGGGAATTTGCATGGAACTTGAATAAGAGTTAACTTAAAAGTACCCTGGGTACAATGTTATACCACTAAACCCGTACTGAATGGATAAACTGATGTCGAAGGTCGCATTAGTTGCACTGTAAAACTATTATATAATGCCACGATTATAATTAATGTCGAAATGACTTGCATTGCCAAGTATTTTTTGCATAATTCAACAATACTTTTATAAAAATATTAGATAAATAAGTAACCTATTGAATTAATACAATAACTATGTCGTAAAATAACAATGTTGTGCATGATCTGTGTAAGAATGTAGGAGATAATCATAGTAAGGCATCAACATCGTTCACTGATCCCATAAATCACTATTGAATTCGAATGGCAATTCTTTCATTGAATGTCAAATTTAGATATGATGCACCTATAGATGACAACATACATAAACTCTTTTACGACAACGATCACATTACGAAACTGCTATGTCGCATAGAGCTTGAGTCCCAATGCTAAAAATCAATTGTTATAAATAAACAATAACGTGTTCTAAGTTTGTCAAATTCACATGGTAAACCCCAAGTTAATTACGAATGGATATGATAACAGTCTTGGCTACCATTGCATCTGTAAATACTGACGATATAAGGGACTTACGCCATATACTTTCTAAATATCGAGATTTATTACCGAAGAGATAAATAAGGTTAAGTTAATCAATATTGAATATCACGCTGATGTCCTAAGGCATTAATACACAATAAAATAAACTAAAATCTAGTTTTGGGTCTAGTAACCTATCCACTGTGTCCTTAAATTAAAAGCTTTATGGGAAATAAATCAAAATCGACTGGTTCACCTATTAGGATTCCCCAACGATGTAACAATCTATAGTAAAGCATAGTTAATTGTCAATTACCAAAAATAAAAAATTAACCATCCCCATTGGGTATCAAAATCTAAGTATTAACTCAAACCCAAAAATCCCAATCAAGCACTAACAGCTATTCGAATGAAAAACTATTTAATCGATTAAGATATTTACCTTGATTTTTGTAAGACATAGGAATTTGCAAGTGATTTGGTGAATTATAATTTTGTTTGCATGGGCTTTTAAGTTGCAGCTAAAAGAGGAACGACGATAAAGCTCTAATATTTATTGGAGGAAAAAGGCAAACGAATGTCGTTGGATCAAATTTAAGTGTAGGATAAATCCAAATAAGAATACCAATAGGCGGCAAAATGCCAATACCGAAGATATCGACTTGAAAAGTCAATGCTACCTTTATACCGAGGGGCAAATATTACTATCAATGTTGACGCCGAAGGTATAAGACATGACAATGTTGTCGTAACTCTGCATCAATAAGTGGTGTTGAAAGAATGAATGTGGTGTACTATCAAAGCCAATGCCGGAAGCTAAAAAAACCACAACACGTCAATGAAAAGTTAATTGGCAACGTCACGTGACATCAATAAAGTAGGAAAATGGGTCAACGTCAAAGACATACAATGTCGCATCTCATCAATAAAGAATCATATACAATGTTGCATATCATCTATAGAATTGGATGAGTACTGCCGGGACTCCTATGTCACCGAATAATGTCAGATGGAATCTACGTCGTATATGTAAATCTATAAGGTGGATCGTGTAGTGTATATGCAAGTATATGTGACAAAACATATGATGCAACTAAATCGGTAATAATCTAGGTAACTACAGAATAAGCACACCAGGATTTTATACTAGTTCGGACCACTCGTCCTACGTCCAGTCCTGAAGCTCCCCTTCGGAATTCGACTATCAAATACCCGCGCTTTTCCTAGAGGAATAGGCTTGGTTACAATAAATTGTTCTTGTCAAATGTGTTCTATAACACGGATATTGACTAATAAGTACAAATGCTTCCATTATATATCTAAAGAGTATTGCCTGTGAAGAACTGAATATATGAAAGAGTGAAGTACATGTATAGATTGCTAGAGATCAAGAATATAATAGAGTATGTAAGTAAAGAGCACAGGTAAGTAAGGTGAGAGTTATCTTTGATTTTTGATGATATATAGTTGTAGAGAGGTTCCTTGAGTAGTTGCATCCATTTACAAGTGCTCTACAGTTGCTTCTGTTGATGATGAAGAGTTGAAACGAAGATGCCTTTTTAAATGTGGCAGTTTAGTTTTGAATTTAAATTCTACGTTCGAAATCAAATGTCTGGTATTTGTATCAAACGCCTAACACTATGTATTTTTTGCATATAGTAGACTTTCAGACGTCTGAGTGCATCTACCAGACATCTGGTTCTGTCTATTTTGGTGTTCCAGAGGACTTTTTCAGACTTCTGGCTTGTTCACCCAGACGTTTGAAAAATGTGCATGTCTGTTTTGTGCATATTTCTTGTTGCCTCTTTGATCCTATCGACTTGTAGTCTCTTGTATGTTCTTTGAGCCTTGTTCTTGTCTTTCTAGTGATGTTGCTCTAGCAGATACCTGTATATAGAAATATATATATGCATATTTTATTTCCATTGTATAGTTGTTGTCATCGAAACCGTAGATTTAATTTCCTAACAATCTCCCCCTTTTTGATGACGACAACTATACAATGTACTTATATATAATTTTATAAATCTCCCCCTAAATATGTGCTTTTATTAATTATTGTGATCTTTATTATTTCTCCCCTTTGGCATTATCAAAAAGGATATATATAACTTTTTTAATATAGAAATTATTAAATGTCAACCAATCTTTGTAAGACAGAGATATATACAAAAATAACATACCAAAAGAGAAATCTCATTGATTTACAATAATCGAGTACATTCATAGATTTTTAACAAATTTACATAAGATGGTGTCCTAAAAATCTATGAGTCTTTTGGGGAAGCTTTTTCTTGAACATCTCCTTTATCTTTATTTTTGGAGGAGCTAGTTGTTTTATAGGAGTTGTCGGAGCTTGTTCTAGCGGTTCGTTCTCATCAAAAAGTTTGGAATGTTTCGAAGGAGGAGAAGGCGCTGGAGTTGGCCAATCTTCGAAAGGCGGTATAGGGCCAAGAACCCTTTGAAGAACCTCTTTGAGAACTGATAATACAGTTGAAAGTGATGTTTTAACTGTGGCTAGGCGTGTTCCAAAAGATGTTTCAAAGCTGTCAATACGCTTAGCCAAAACATTTTGATTTCGAGATAAGATATGCTGATTTTGAAGAGTGAGATCTCGAATACTTTCATTTGGATTCGTCTCTGTTCGAGTCTCCAAAATCTTATCGTAGCACGTATAATCAAATGGTTAAGGAGGAGGAGAAGTAGTCTCGTGATGTTGTTCCACCTCTTGTGATGGTTCATGGTATGGTTAAGGTGGAGGCCTAGCTTGTCTGGCTTGACGACGTTGCATCCACTCATCAAATGATATAAACTTCAGAGGGTTTTCCGGTAGGTGCATTAGTGAGAAAAATTTCATGGAAGCATATTTTGGAGTAATTTCTTCAAAAGTAGATAAATAGGAGGTATTTTATGAGCACGTAGAAGTCTCATGATGTTTGTAGGGTAGATAATTGATGGGCATGATCGAGTCCAAAAAAGATTAAGATTGTCAAATATAAATTTACCCCAATTTACCCTTGTTCCGTTGAATAGAGCATATAAGTCCTTGTGTTCTAATTTTGTTATCTGCACATGACTTCCAAGGCGTGGAATGATTGTATTGATGATCATTCGAGTAAGAGGTCTCACCTTAGACCGTAGATATTTGGAAGCGAATTTAGGCATTTCATCCTCCCATGTGATGTGTTATATTGCTCATTGGTTTGAAACGCATATCGGGAATATTATATAAATCTTCATCCGGGTCAGAACATCCGAGAGTTCTGCCTATGATTCTTGGAGTTAACCTTATATGTTGCCATAAACACTAGACCATAGCTAATTATCTTCGTTTTCAGTGTTCCAAACCGCTATGCTATCCAAATTAGCGTAGAAGAGAAATATAGCCAACTGATCAATTTGGATGTCATTGGGATTGAAAGATATCAAGGTTTCTAAATCGACATTCTCACACTTTCTTCTAAATCATACATTGGGAAATTGAGTAAGTTATAAAATGGACATGTGTGGAGTTTCTTCTTCTTAATATCCTCATATCTCTTGAGTGAATGTGGTGCTCGATTCATCCATCATTCGATTTAATCATCGGAGCAGATTTGAGAATTTGAGGAAGTTGCTTGGTCTTGTTTTCTCTTAGATATTTTAGGATTTTTTGTTTTAGGAGCCATTAAATTTGTTAAAATTTGGAAGAGAAAGTGTTTTGAAAAGCAAAAAATGAGATTGGTTTAGAAATAAAATGAAACGAAGTGAGAAAACTAGGAAAAAAATAGACGTTATCTGGGCATATACGAGTGTCGATTGAATTTTAGACGTCTAAAAGGCAATTCAGACGTCTAATTTGACCTAATTTTAAGATAGTAAATAGAATAAGACATCTAGTTTGTTATGTTAGACATGGATTTGGTCGATTTGAAAAATAATAGTCAAAGAGATTTTTCAGACGTCTGTTTGTATTATCAAACGCCTGGAATAGATCGAATTATCATTTCTGAATGAAAGATAGTTTTCTCAAACATCCGGTATAAATAGTAGACATTTGAATTTTTATAATTTGGTGACAGAGACTTTATTCAAACATCTGGTTCATAGTTCAAACGTCTGAAAAAGTCCGATTTCTATTTTTTACCAGTAGAGACAATTTTCAGACGTCTGAAAGGTTTTATCAGACGTCTAACATATGAACGATTGGGTAAAAGTTGTGTGATATTAGAGTGTCAGATGTCTGAGGGAAATGTCTAAACGTCTGAAATGACCATTTTCTAAAATTAGCCTAACTTTGAAGGGTGTTCCTTATTTTCGACCTTTTTTATATATAAATAGTATCATATTTGTGAAACAGAATTACAAATATACGTAGGTACAAATACAATGAAAATAATTTAATCTATTTAGATGGCGATGGAGTTTTGCGATCTTCAGACTTGTCATCCCTCGAAGGCTTGAGTGCAGACCATATGTTTCCATGTTCGTGGGTTCTCGGAGAACCAGAGAATTGCCTTGGTGAAGGATCCAAAGGCGCACGATAAGAGGATGAGGGATCCAAAGGACTGCAAGGAATCAGAAGTAGTTCATGCACATCCTTCTTTCGTGAATTACAAAATTTTATCGCTTCTTGCTCCAAAAAACTAAGTCATCGCACCGTGACTTTTTTGTTCAAAATATAATTCTCGTTGTAGGTCTATTTGTTGCTTTTGATAGTGACGTATCTCATAAACTTTCTCCTTGGTGTTAGGAGAAACAAATAGAGCTCGTTTGGACTTCTTGTTATCAGGAATGAATCCTATGTGATAGGAGGACCACTTATATGTCGGTTCCTAATTGTCGTAGGGGTAGGAAGGCATTGAGGTGTATCCGTTGAGATATCCGTTGAGAAGGGCAGATGAGAATCTTCAGAAGATAAGATTATATTTTCTATTGTAAAAATATGAAATTTATATACTCTTTACTACTTGTTATGTAAAGATTTATATATAATTTCAAAAATTATTTATAGGTAATTTCAGAAAACAACCACCTAAAAAATTTATGGTGAAGGAGTTATTAATTTTAATTTATGGATAAAAACACTTTTGGCTAAACATAGAATAAATGAAGATGTGGTATTAGTTTAGAAGATCATTAAGAGAGTATATTCCTAAATCGCGTCGCAATTTAACAAATGTTTGTTTGTTTAGTGGTTTTGTGAAAATATCGGCTATTTGATTTTCCATATTTATGTATTCTAATGCAATAATTCCTTTTTCTATATTGTCACGTAAAAAATGATGTCGTATATCTACATGTTTGGTATGTGAGTCATTTACAGGGTTTTTTTGATAGATTTATTGTACTCGTGATATCGCAATATATTGGTGATTTATTAATAAATTTGCCAAATCCATAAGTGTTTGTTTCATGTATATCACTTGTGCACATGCTAGGGCTGCTGAAGTATATTCGGCTTCGCAAGTAGATAAGGAGATACAATTTTGCTTTTTGCTAAACCATGAGACTAATGATTGTCCGATAAAGTGAAATGTTCCACTAGTACTATTTCGATCTTTTTTACATCCGCCGAAATCCACATCACTATATGAAACTAGTTCAAACGATGATCTCTTAGGGTAAAACAAACTGTGATCTCTAGTACTAGATAGATATCGTAAGATACATTTAACGGCTCTTACGGCTGTTTGGTGAGATTCTTTTGGCTTTGCTTGAAATCGGGCATAAAGACATACACTCATCATAATGTCGGGTCGACTAACCGTCAAATAGAGTACGGAGCCAATCATACTCCGATATAATTTTTCATTGAAATCTTTTCCGTTATCATCTTTTTCTAAGTGAACACTAGTACTCATCGGTGTTGGTTTTCTTGAAGTTGTATCCATTTCAAAACGACAAAATAGATCATTACAATATTTTTCTTGATGAACAAAAATACCATTTTCAAGTTGTTTTATTTGTCAACCTAAGAAGAAATTTAATTCTCCCATGTAAGACATTTCAAATTCTTTTTTCATAATATTTAAAAATCGATTATAAAGATTTTCATTAGTTGAACAAAAAATAATATTATCTGCGTAAATTTGTACAACTAAAATATCGTTATTTTCTCGTTTAATAAACAAAGTTGTATCGATTTTACCTATTCGAAAGCCAGATGTAATTAAAGAATTTTTAAGACATTCGTACCAGGCATCGAGGGTTGTTTTAAACCTTATAAGGCTTTTTGCAATTTAAAAACATGGTCGGGATATTTTTCATGAACAAACAATGGAGGTTGTTCAACATATACGTTTTCTTTAATAAAACCATTGAAAAAGCACTTTTGACATCCGTTTGAAATAGTTTAAAGTTGTGATGATTTGCAAAAGCGACTAATGTATGTATGGCCTCTAGTCTCGCTATGGGAGCAAAGATTTCGTCATAGTCGATACCTTCTTCTTGATTATAACCTTGAGCAACTAAACGTGCTTTATTTCTAGCAGTATTTCCGTTTTCATCTGCTTTGTTTTTAAATACCCATTTTTTCCTAAAACCGTTTGATTTTTTGGTCTTGGTACTAATTCCCAAATATTATTACATTCAAATTGATTTAATTCGTTTGTAGTTTCTTTATAACTTTTTGGTTCAAAATTTGGCACAAATGCTATATCACTTATTTGATTAAGTTGACTTCTAGCTACTCTAGAATTGAGATCTCCAACGATATTATCTTCTGGATGATCCTTAAGAATTCTAAAAGATGATACTAAAGTATTATTTACCTTATTAAAAGAATTTTTTGTACTTGTTATTGGAATTATTTCTTCATCATCATTAGTATGATGGTTAATAAGATTTTCATCAAACGAAACATGCAAACTTTCTTCAACAGTGTTATTCCATTTATTAAAAATTCTATAAGCTTTGCTGCAATCCGAATATCCAACAAAGATTCCTTCATTGGCCTTCGGGTGAAATTTTACTAAATTATCTTTTGTATTTAATATAAAACATTTAGATCTGAAAGTTTTAAAGTATGATACTTTAGGTTTTCTTCCAAAAAATATTTCAAAACAAGTTTGTTTAGTCATAGGTCGTATGGTTACTCGATTCAAAGCACAACAAGCTGTGGTAATAGCTTCAGCCCAGAAATATTTTGGTAGACCACTATTTAATAGTGTTCGTGCACATTCTTGCAAAGTATGAATTTTTCTTTATACTACACCAATCTATTGAGGTGTGCGGGGAAAAGAAAAATGATGACTTATACCTTGCAAAAATTAGTAAATTGGTCATTTTCGAATTCTCCACCGTAATCACTTCGAATATTTTTAATTTTTAAATGCATTTGTGTTTTAATTCTTTTAGCAAAAATTTTAAACATACCAAAGATGTCACTTTTATGTTTTAAAAAAAAGTCCATGTATATCTTTAAAAATCATCAAATATTAGGAAAAAATATTTGTTGTGATTTATAGGTCGTACTTGAGTTGGACTAAATAAATCTAAATGTAGTAATTCTAATGGTTGTTTTGTAGAAATATTATTTTTAGATTTAAACGAGCTTTTCTTTAGTTTTCCAGTTTGACAATCGTCACATAAATTTTCTACTTTGTTATTTATTTTAGGTAAACCTCTAACTAGCACATATTTTGCTAATTTATTAATATATTTAAAATTAGTATGATAAAATCATTTATGCCACAACCATGGATCGTCATGTTTGGCGGTTAAACACAAATTTTAATTTCGATTTATATTCATGTTTAAAACATAAATATTTCTGTTTATAAAACCTTCAAACATGAGTTGTTTGTTATTGTCGAAAACATTACATCTCTCTTTTTGGAAATTGATTTGAAAACCTTTATCGCATAATTGACAAATACTAAGTAGGTTGTGTTTTAGATTTTATACTAACAAAACATTTGTGTAACGACCCTAGATTTTAATTTAATTTAAATTGATAATTAAAAGAATTTTTGAATAAAATTGTAAGATAAATTAATTTAAATGGAAGCGAGTTTCCTCGATTCAAATAGAATATATATATATAGTCATATGGATTTGAAATTTTGTATATATGTGAATATATATGTATATATTGGATTTTAAATAAATTCATATATAAATGATTTTTAAAAAATAAATAATATACTTTGGACACAAGTATAAAAAAGAATAAATAAATTGATTTAAAATTTATAAATAATGATAAATTTGAGTTGTATAAAATATATGTGTATATAGAGAAATATAAAACGATAATTTTTTAAAGTAAAATTTATGATAATTATTTAAACTAAAAATAGAAGTAAATTTAAAATGCAAGAATAAGAGCAAATAAAAATATGTTATTTATCAAAATAAAGATAGTTTCTTTTATAAATTGTTTTAATTAAATAATGAGTTGTATTTAAACAATATTTATAGTATAATATTTATACAAATGGATTTTTATAGATAGAAATGGTTATTTCAGATTTATATATATATTTTTAAAGAAAGCTAGGATTTGTGAATTTAAAATGAAATAAATTACAAACAATTATATGCATACAAACATAATTAAAATAGAAAATAATTTGCAATACAAAGTAAACTAAACAAAATAACAAAACAAAACAAAAGATAAAAACAAAAGAAAAAGTAACAAATCAAATACAAGATACATTCAAGTGAACAAACAAAAGAAACAGTACAAGCATATTTACATCTACATTACATAAGTCAAAGCAAGCAAACTAACAAAGTAAAATAAAATAAAGTAAATATATAAAAGAAAAGCTGCAGCCACCCTAACATTATCATATGCAGCCTATAGAGTTTGAAAAAAACATAAACAAATTGTATAAGCTTATAAAACAAAACAAAAAGTGATACAAGTACAAGACAATTAATGCCATACCTCTAACATCATCTTGGCCGAGATAATAGCTTCACTTCAGTTCAGTAAACAAAATGATATATGTACATAAAAGAAAAAAAAAAGCAAAATAGGTAAGTATAGGTTTGAGATAGAAGACACAAAGGACTGGAGTATCATATCAGCCATGCCTATGTTGTACAAACAACATCACTCTGTACTACCTACTACACCATTTTCTCTTCGTATATATCAACTTCTCCTCTTTTGAAATCTGAAAACCAAAGTAAAGTCAGTAAAAAAAAAAAAAAAGACTTAAAAGCTTCAGCATACCAGAGGAAGCTCAGCCTATGTCAACAAGAAGGCATCTCTGTCTTTCTTCTTCAAACTGTGAGCAAAGTTAACCATTTGAGCTAGAATTTGTAAATTGTTTTGATGTAATTGCTTGCTGTACATTGCGATGAATGCTTGCATGTTAAAAATGCTGGTGCATGTCTGGATACATGGATACAAATCCTGTTTCCAGTTTACAGGTCCTATGAACCTGTTTCAAAAATAAAATAAAATCAAAACATTGTCTCAAATCATATTTAAGCTTCAAGTTCTAAATAAAACGTGAGTAACTTTATTTATAAACTAAATTATCTTGTTGTTTGATTTAAGTATGAAGCAGATCATGAATTGGTGTTTATTTATTGGTGAAGTTTGTGTGTGTGAAACATGATATCTGCATGTCAGTATAACCTGAAGTTACCCCTGCACTTAAAGATTTTTCAACTCAGGTTTAATTCAAAACTTATTTCCTCTCGATTTACTTGATGTTATGATTTAAGATCTAAGCAAAATAAGTTTGTTTGATTATAGAGTAAATTCTTAAATTTTGTATTTAAGAAAAATAGAGCAAAACTGCTCTGAAGACCTTAAGATCAGTAAATACTAAATACAAGTGATATTTCCAATATCTTAAATTTTCAATTTAAGAATATGAACTGAATGCTTAATCAAAACTCTGATTTTTAAAACTAAAATTACATTTTTTAGTGAAGGTTTGATTGAGCATTCCTTTGTTAACCAATTTGGGGATTTTGAATTGCCTCTGGCAATTGGGTGGATCGTGGTGGCTGTGATTCTTCCTGAAGGTGGTGGAGTTTACCAGGGTGCTGGGAAAAATGGGTGGTGGCGTCAGTGATGACGGTGGTGGCGGCGGCGCAAGGTTTAAACTTGTAAACCTAATTTTTTGAGTGGTCAGGGAATCGAGTGAAGTGGTTTCTCTCGTGCACCGAGTTGCATGCGACCGTGGGTGATGGTAGAGGGGTAGTTGATGATCACGTGACCGGAGTTGCACGAACTCCGATGGCCGAGGTTGGGTGAACAGGGCGATGACAGGTTTTGGGGCGTGGACCTGATCGTGTTTCCAGGTTTGGGCTTTTGGGCTTCAATTCGTTTTTGATGAGATAAGGGAGTTCTGGCGATTGGAAGTCGATTGGGGGATGGTCTTCGATTTGCTCAAAGGTGAGGTGATGGCCGGAGGGAGGCGGTGGAGCGGTGCACATGCACGTGAGAAAATGTTGTGCATCCGGAAAAATTTGTTTTGCTTTTTGCCTGGGAAGAATAGAGCTTACTCCCGCATGTTTGCTCGAAGTTGTACTCGAGACGATGTGGGTTGGTCTCGAAGCAAGAACAGGGGTGTCTCGGGTCGAAAATGTTGTACAGGTTTTAACAGAACCTGTTTCTCTTTTTATTTGAATATAAAACTGAATTTTAAAGTTCAAAAGCAAAAGTTTATCTATGTAGGAAAAAATAAATCAAAGCTTAACATAACTCAAGTTCAGGTTTGAAACTTAGTTTAAAAATTTAAATTTGTTTTAAATAAAAGAGTTTAAGCAATTAAAGTATGTTTTAAAGAATTTGAATTAAAAATGGAATTTGGAAATTTTAAGGAAATGAATTCTAATAAAGGTTTAATCAAAGTTTAAATCTGGAATTCAAATCTAAATTTGAATTTTAGTTTTGTAATAAAAGAAGTTTTTTTTGAATTTTAAATTGTTCTGAATAACATGAATGATTAAGTGTATTTTTAAATTAAATTGAATTTAAAATTTAAAGTGCAATGATAGAAATACACTTAAATATTAATGAAGTCATTAATAAAGAAATTAATTATCATAGAGATAATTAAGGTAATAAAAATGATTAAATTTATAAGGTAATCAAAGAATGGTTTATTTAAATTTTAAATCAATGATTTAGATAAATTTATAATTAAAGATAATTAATAATGATTAATTAAGATTAATTTAATAATAATAAATTGTGGAACCATTAAGTAAAATTACTTAATGACAGTAATTGTGGAATTAATTATTCAGTATCATTAATTGAGTTAATTGAATTTGTTCAAGTCAAGTACTTTAGTTAATTAATGCAGAATAATCACTTGAAAATTTGGAAAAATATAATTACTTAGGAAAGTAATTACTAGATAATTACTGAATGTAATTAATTGAATGATGATCTGAAATTGGAGTAAATTTTTTGTTAATAAATTAAAGGATTTATTAATAATTGTGATTTATCAAGATTAATTTAATAATTAAAGATTAATTGATTCATAAATTAAGAATGATAGTTAATAATTAAAGGTTAACTAATAAATTGTGGAAGGGAATTTATTCCAAATAATTTGTAATTAAATTATGATAATTAAACTGGATTAATAGTGGATACATCCGGTTTAAATTAATTGTTTGATTAATAAATTCATTTGTGAATATTTGGACTTGGCTGAATAATTGTTTTGTTTGATACCCCTGATATGTGATGCTTTGTTTTGAGTTGTGTGACTTATTTATCTGTGAATCTGTGAATGGGCGATGAGCGTTATAGATTATATCGCTTATCAACTATAATTCTGTGTTTGAATCTGTGTTGATTGAATGATGTTGCAGTATTGTGTTAAACCCGCGATGAGCGTTATAGATTATATCGCTTATCAACTATAATTCTGTGTTTGAATCTGTGTTGATTGAATGATGTTGCAGTATTGTGTTAAACCCCTGGACCACACCATACACACACAAATATGGATTTCACGAGGAAATCAATTAAGTCGCAGATTTTTGAAATAGTTAAAATTGAATTTTTAAATTCAAATGTTTTGGAAATGGAATCGGAATAAATGTGAAAAGCTTTTGGAATGGAATTTCAAAATAGAATTTATTATTTTTAAATTACTTGATTAAGTTTTGGAATTTAAATAAGTTGATTTAAATTTAAATTCAATACTTGAAATTGAATTCTGTAATTTGAAATTAGGGATTAATGATATTATACTAGTCATTATGAGTTAAACCATTTTTAAAGTATGATTTTTGGGAATTTGAATTTAACTCAAGGATTTCAACTCGTATAAATGAATCAGATTTCCAAAATGAAAACTGTTGTTTTCAAATGATAAACACTTTTGGATAAGAACTGAGATTCCAGTTAATTAAGGGAATTTCAAGATTGAATAGAGAAATGATTTTCCTAAGTTAAGAATGAATTCTTTTTGAAAGCTATGAATTAAATCTGTTTATTTTAACAGATTTAAATTGATGATTTGTTTAAATCAAATTGAAATGAAATTGTTTTGAAGGCTATAAGTTAAATCTTTGATTTAAAGATTTAACTAGTTAATCAAATTGAAATGAAGATTGATTTGGAAAATCTGTGAATGAATCTTTTATTTAAAAGATTAAAATGTGAAAATTGTTTAAACCGTTAAAGGTTGTGAAAATGAATCTTTTTGTTTAAAGATTGAAAATGGTAATTCGTTAAGCCATTTAAAGAAAGTTTGAATTATTAAGTTGTGACTTAATTGAAATCCCATATCCATATGTTTTGAAAATATTTTCGCTCACTATTCGGTTTAACCGGGAAAGGACCTTTGTGTCGTATAACCCATTCCGAATATGTGATACGTCGTTATGGATAGCATTTGAAGACCGGTGATGATTACCGGGTATTTGTGAAAGCGATAGGATGACCTATCGATTGTTTCTGCACCGAGTCGCGCCGGTATAGAAATTCCCTAAGTGATGGGAAGTCCGATCGGGATTGTGAATATCCGGGTTGCAAGGACTTCTTTGTAAGTGCCTTCGGTTCTGTTCGAACCCAGAACAGACTTGTATGGATAGTATGTCTGACATTACAAGTTGAGATATAAAGCCGATTTCTTTCAAATATATTTCTGTTGGTTGCGAAGAATTTATTCTTTTAGCTTAACACCCTTCTCTGAGACGTACGAGCTCAGAGGTTATATAGTTGAAGTTATCAGCGATATATTCCCAATTTGGTAATGTGACATGCTGAGTGATGCTGTAAATGATCATTGTGTTGATTATTTGTGATAGGATCGTTTATTTGATCGTCTATCTTGGTGATCATTGTGTTGATCATTTGTTGACCCAAAGCATGGCTTTTGTATAAAGTATGTTTTTGTGGACGTGAATTCGTCGAGCCTCACACCCCGCAAATGGTCAAAACAGGAAAGATGCGGCAAGGTTATGAGGGGTAGCTCCCTTTAGGGTATGTACATTTCCTTCTGGATAGAGGTGGTATCATGGTATGGAGCCCAGATATTTAACCTATGTGGTTACTACGAATTTATTACTTTTTGGTTGTTGGTTTTCGGGATCCCGTGAGAAAGGTCGTTTACGATCGGGGAATGGCGTGCTCGTGTCAGTAGTTACCCAGTTAGGGGTAACCCGGCCTTGTGTTGGTAGAGTTCCGGTTTGGTTCTCGGGGATGTCTTTCCAGAGGCATTCTCATGTGGCAATGGGAAGTTCCTTGGCCTGATCATTTGTTGGAAATCCAAAGAAACAATACGAAACTTGTACGGTATTAGTTGTAGAACCTATCATTCACTTATGGTGTCGCAACACTGTTTGGATGGTAGCTATAGTAGGCATACGATAATGGTCGTATGTTGGCTAGGATTTATATTCTACTTTCGAAATGAATTTCTTCTACACTATGCACTAATAATAATATCAAATGTTTCTTTTTAATACGTATCAAGCATCTTTGACTAACATAAGAAGAAATCTTCTCCAAGTCTGCGTTTGCATTGTGTGTGTGGCGGGAGGTCTTATGGTAGTCTCATCTTTTAAAAGCATTGCGAATTGACTTTAAAAATATTCCTCTATTTTGATTTTGAATAAAAGATAAACTATTTTTGTTGCTCACACCAGTTCCACGACTGATCCGGAGTTTATTGTTTCTTTCCTAAACTCTGGGTGCTCATTATATTTCTACACGAGCAGTCTAGAGTTGGGTTTTTCAGATAGTCAGATGTAGTAGATTACCTAGAGTTAGTTCAGTCTTTGGACCACACCAGTCTTGCTAAGCTTGGTGATATGTTATTGGGAGTTCGAGCTACTGCTGGATTGATTCTTGGAAATGGAGTTACAATTCCGATTTGGAATTCTTCGTTGAAGACTATCTTAGAGTTATTTGTTCCACTGTTAGATGTTTTCTATTTTTCTTTTCCGCTGCTATTTTATTGTATCATATCTCTGATGTATATTGATATCTATTGGATCATCTGTTGTATCAGATATTGTATCAAAGCTGTATATCAATGTATTATTCTTTTATTCCGCTGTGTTATTTACTTAATGATTGTTATAAGCTCCGGCGAATCGGATTTGAACGGTCGAATCTATGACATTCGAATACGATATGAAGTATGGATGTCGATTTTTGAGCGGGCAAAATCCGAGCCGTTACATTTGGTATCAGAGCTAAGGGTTGAACTTTAGCTCAGGAGTATAACACATCAAGTAACTCATTAGAGATAGGGTGAAGTATCCCTAGAATGAGTAATCCCTAAGATATCTGTTTGAACGCCTCAGTAAATTCTCTTACTATCCACTGATAGTAAGTATAAGTGCAAGAAGAGAACGAGATAGAGGACAGGGAAATACGACTATAATTGGTTAATACCCTGTGACAGTGGAAACAACTTTCTTACCAATTTTCTTTGATTCGTTTCCAAATACTTTTGATTTCTTCGTAACAGCTCCAGAAAGAAGAAGTTCCGGTGCGATGATGACCCTACGAATCGTTGTAGGAAATTTTTATTTCGTATCTTCATCAGTTTCTTATCAGCTTTTTGATTTAAAACCTTAATGAATATGAATTTGCAAATTGAAATTAAGAATTTTAAATAAATTGAAAATTTTAAATTGAGTTAAATTGATTAGTAGAATATGAAGAATAAATTGAATTGTATCGATAAAATGATTTTGTTTAAAACCAAAACTTGAAATTTTATTATAATTTCTTGTATCTGTTGTTGATATTCTGATTTGGTGAGCCAAATGCAGAATTGATATCCAGTTTGATTTGAAAAGATATTTCTTCTATCTTTCGTCTATCTCTGTATTGTTTTCGTGCCTGCGAATTTCGAGGACGAAATTCTTTTAAGGGGGAAGTTTGTAACGACCCTAGATTTTAATTTAATTTAAATTGATAATTAAAAGAATTTTTGAATAAAATTGTAAGATAAATTAATTTAAATGGAAGCGAGTTTCCTCGATTCAAATAGAATATATATATATAGTCATATGGATTTGAAATTTTGTATATATGTGAATATATATGTATATATTGGATTTTAAATAAATTCATATATAAATGATTTTTAAAAAAAAATAATATACTTTGGGCACAAGTATAAAAAAGAATAAATAAATTGATTTAAAATTTATAAATAATGATAAATTTGAGTTTTATAAAATATATGTGTATATAGAGAAATATAAAACGATAATTTTTTAAAGTAAAATTTATGATAATTATTTAAACTAAAAATAGAAGTAAATTTAAAATGCAAGAATAAGAGCAAATAAAAATATGTTATTTATCAAAATAAAGATAGTTTCTTTTATAAATTGTTTTAATTAAATAATGAGTTGTATTTAAACAATATTTATAGTATAATATTTATACAAATGGATTTTTATAGATAGAAATGGTTATTTCAGATTTATATATATATTTTTAAAGAAAGCTAGGATTTGTGAATTTAAAATGAAATAAATTACAAACAAATATATGCATACAAACATAATTAAAATAGAAAATAATTTGCAATACAAAGTAAACTAAACAAAATAACAAAACAAAACAAAAGATAAAAACAAAAGAAAAAGTAACAAATCAAATACAAGATACATTCAAGTGAACAAACAAAAGAAACAGTACAAGCATATTTACATCTATATTACATAAGTCAAAGCAAGCAAACTAACAAAGTAAAATAAAATAAAGTAAATATATAAAAGAAAAGGTGCAGCCACCCTAACATTATCATATGCAGCCTATAGAGTTTGAAAAAAACATAAACAAACTGTATAAGCTTATAAAACAAAACAAAAAGTGATACAAGTACAAGACAATTAATGCCATACCTCTAACATCATCTTGGCCGAGATAATAGCTTCACTTCAGTTCAGTAAACAAAATGATATATGTACATAAAAGAAAAAAAAAGCAAAATAGGTAAGTATAGGTTTGAGATAGAAGACACAAAGGACTGGAGTATCATATCAGCCATGCCTATGTTGTACAAACAACATCACTCTGTACTACCTACTACACCATTTTCTCTTCGTATATATCAACTTCTCCTCTTTTGAAATCTGAAAACCAAAGTAAAGTCAGTAAAAAAAAAAAAAAAAAGAAGACTTAAAAGCTTCAGCAAACCAGAGGAAGCTCAGCCTATGTCAACAAGAAGGCATCTCTGTCTTTCTTCTTCAAACTGTGAGCAAAGTTAACCATTTGAGCTAGAATTTGTAAATTGTTTTGATGTAATTGCTTGCTGTACATTGCGATGAATGCTTGCATGTTAAAAATGCTGGTGCATGTCTGGATACATGGATACAAATCCTGTTTCCAGTTTACAGGTCCTATGAACCTGTTTCAAAAATAAAATAAAATCAAAACATTGTCTCAAATCATATTTAAGCTTCAAGTTCTAAATAAAACGTGAGTAACTTTATTTATAAACTAAATTATCTTGTTGTTTGATTTAAGTATGAAGCAGATCATGAATTGGTGTTTATTTATTGGTGAAGTTTGTGTGTGTGAAACATGATATCTGCATGTCAGTATAACCTGAAGTTACCCCTGTACTTAAAGATTTTTCAACTCAGGTTTAATTCAAAACTTATTTCCTCTCGATTTACTTGATGTTATGATTTAAGATCTAAGCAAAATAAGTTTGTTTGATTATAGAGTAAATTCTTAAATTTTGTATTTAAGAAAAATAGAGCAAAACTGCTCTGAAGACCTTAAGATCAGTAAATACTAAATACAAGTGATATTTCCAATATCTTAAATTTTCAATTTAAGAATATGTACTGAATGCTTAATCAAAACTTTGATTTTTAAAACTAAAATTACATTTTTTAGTGAAGGTTTGATTGAGCATTCCTTTGTTAACCAATTTGGGGATTTTGAGTTGCCTCTGGCAATTGGGTGGATCGTGGTGGCTGCGATTCTTCCTGAAGGTGGTGGAGTTTACCAGGGTGCTGGGAAAAATGGGTGGTGGCGTCAGTGATGACGGTGGTGGCGGCGGCGCAAGGTTTAAACTTGTAAACCTAATTTTTTGAGTGGTCAGGGAATCGAGTGACGTGGTTTCTCTCGTGCACCGAGTTGCATGCGACCGTGGGTGATGGTAGAGGGGTAGTTGATGATCACGTGACCGGAGTTGCACGAACTCCGATGGCCGAGGTTGGGTGAACAGGGCGATGACAGGTTTTGGGGCGTGGACCTGATCGTGTTTCCAGGTTTGGGCTTTTGGGCTTCAATTCGTTTTTGATGAGATAAGGGAGTTCTGGCGATTGGAAGTCGATTGGGGGATGGTCTTCGATTTGCTCAAAGGTGAGGTGATGGCCGGAGGGAGGCGGTGGAGCGGTGCACATGCACGTGAGAAAATGTTGTGCATCTGGAAAAATTTGTTTTGCTTTTTGCCTGGGAAGAATAGAGCTTACTCCCGCGTGTTTTCTCGAAGTTTTACTCGAGACGATGTGGGTAGGTCTCGAAGCAAGAACAGGGGTGTCTCGGGTCGAAAAATGTTGTACAGGTTTTAACAGAACCTGTTTCTCTTTTTATTTGAATATAAAACTGAATTTTAAAGTTCAAAAGCAAAAGTTTATCTATGTAGGAAAAAAAAAATCAAAGCTTAACATAACTCAAGTTCAGGTTTGAAACTTAGTTTAAATTTTTTAATTTGTTTTAAATAAAAGAGTTTAAGCAATTAAAGTATGTTTTAAAGAATTTGAATTAAAAATGGAATTTGGAAATTTTAAGGAAATGAATTCTAATAAAGGTTTAATCAAAGTTTAAATCTGGAATTCAAATCTAAATTTGAATTTTAGTTTTGTAATAAAAGAAGTTTTTTTTGAATTTTAAATTGTTCTGAATAACATGAATGATTAAGTGTATTTTTAAATTAAATTGAATTTAAAATTTAAAGTGCAATGATAGAAATACACTTAAATATTAATGAAGTCACTAATAAAGAAATTAATTATCATAGAGATAATTAAGGTAATAAAAATGATTAAATTTATAAGGTAATCAAAGAATGGTTTATTTAAATTTTAAATCAATGATTTAGATAAATTTATAATTAAAAATAATTAATAATGATTAATTAAGATTAATTTAATAATAATAAATTGTGGAACCATTAAGTAAAATTACTTAATGACAGTAATTGTGGAATTAATTATTCAGTATCATTAATTGAGTTAATTGAATTTGTTCAAGTTAAGTACTTTAGTTAATTAATTCAGAATAATCACTTGAAAATTTGGAAAAATATAATTACTTAGGAAAGTAATTACTAGATAATTACTGAATGTAATTAATTGAATGATGATCTGAAATTGGAGTAAATTATTTGTTAATAAATTAAAGGATTTATTAATAATTGTGATTTATCAAGATTAATTTAATAATTAAAGATTAATTGATTCATAAATTAAGAATGATAGTTAATAATTAAAGGTTAACTAATAAATTGTGGAAGGGAATTTATTCCAAATAATTTGTAATTAAATTATGATAATTAAACTGGATTAATAATGGATACATCCGGTTTAAATTAATTATTTGATTAATAAATTCATTTGTGAATATTTGGACTTGGCTGAATAATTGTTTTGTTTGATACCCCTGATATGTGACGCTTTGTTTTGAGTTGTGTGACTTATTTATCTGTGAATCTGTGAATGGGCGATGAGCGTTATAGATTATATCGCTTATCAACTATAATTCTGTGTTTGAATCTGTGTTGATTGAATGATGTTGCAGTATTGTGTTAAACCCCTGGACCACACCATACACACACAAATATGGATTTCACGAGGAAATCAATTAAGTTGCAGATTTTTGAAATAGTTAAAATTGAATTTTTAAATTCAAATGTTTTGGAAATGGAATCGGAATAAATGTGAAAAGATTTTGGAATGGAATTTCAAAATAGAATTTATTACTTTTAAATTACTTGATTAAGTTTTGGAATTTAAATAAGTTGATTTAAATTTAAATTCAATACTTGAAATTGAATTCTGTAATTTGAAATTAGGGATTAATGATATTATACTAGTCATTATGAGTTAAACCATTTTTAAAGTATGATTTTTGGGAATTTGAATTTAACTCAAGGATTTCAACTCGTATAAATGAATCAGATTTCCAAAATGAAAACTGTTGTTTTCAAATGATAAACACTTTTGGATAAGAACTGAGATTCCAGTTAATTAAGGGAATTTCAAGATTGAATAGAGAAATGATTTTCCTAAGTTAAGAATGAATTCTTTTTGAAAGCTATGAATTAAATCTGTTTATTTTAACAGATTTAAATTGATGATTTGTTTAAATCAAATTGAAATGAAATTGTTTTGAAGGCTATAAGTTAAATCTTTGATTTAAAGATTTAACTAGTTAATCAAATTGAAATGAAGATTGATTTGGAAAATCTGTGAATGAATCTTTTATTTAAAAGATTAAAATGTGAAAATTGTTTAAACCGTTAAAGGTTGTGAAAATGAATCTTTTTGTTTAAAGATTGAAAATGGTAATTCGTTAAGCCATTTAAAGAAAGTTTGAATTATTAAGTTGTGACTTAATTGAAATCCCATATCCATATGTTTTGAAAATATTTTCGCTCACTATTCGGTTTAACCGGGAAAGGACCTTTGTGTCGTATAACCCATTCCGAATATGTGATACGTCGTTATGGATAGCATTTGAAGACCGGTGATGAAGACCGGGTATTTGTGAAAGCGATAATATGACCTATCGATTGTTTCTGCACCGAGTCGCGCCGGTATAGAAATTCCCTAAGTGATGGGAAGTCCGATCGGGATTGTGAATATCCGGGTTGCAAGGACTTCTTTGTAAGTGCCTTCGGTTCTGTTCGAACCCAGAACAGACTTGTATGGATAGTATGTCTGACATTACAAGTTGAGATATAAAGCCGATTTCTTTCAAATATATTTCTGTTGGTGGCGAAGAATTTATTCTTTTAGCTTAACACCCTTCTCTGAGACGTACGAGCTCAGAGGTTATATAGTTGAAGTTATCAGCGATATATTCCCAATTTGGTAATGTGACATGCTAAGTGATGCTGTAAATGATCATTGTGTTGATTATTTGTGATAGGATCGTTTATTTGATCGTCTATCTTGGTGATCATTGTGTTGATCATTTGTTGACCCAAAGCATGGCTTTTGTATAAAGTATGTTTTTGTGGACGTGAATTCGTCGAGCCTCACACCCCGGAAATGGTCAAAACAGGAAAGATGCGGCAAGGTTATGAGGGGTAGCTCCCTTTAGGGTATGTACATTTCCTTCTAGATAGAGGTGGTATCATGGTATGGAGCCCAGATATTTAACCTATGTGGTTACTACGAATTTATTACTTTGTGGTTGTTGGTTTTCGGGATCCCGTGAGAAAGGTCGTTTACGATCGGGGAATGGCGTGCTCGTGTCAGTAGTTACCCAGTTAGGGGTAACCCGGCCTTGTGTTGGCAGAGTTCCGGTTTGGTTCTCGGGGATGTCTTTCCAGAGGCATTCTCATGTGGCAATGGGAAGTTCCTTGGCCTGATCATTTGTTGGAAATCCAAAGAAACAATACGAAACTTGTACGGTATTAGTTGTAGAACCTATCATTCACTTATGGTGTCGCAACACTGTTTGGATGGTAGCTATAGTAGGCATACGATAATGGTCGTATGTTGGCTAGGATTTATATTCTACTTTCGAAATGAATTTCTTCTACACTATGCACTAATAATAATATCAAATGTTTCTTTTTAATACGTATCAAGCATCTTTGACTAACATAAGAAGAAATCTCCTCCAAGTCTGCATTTACATTGTGTGTGTGGCGGGAGGTCTTATGGTAGTCTCATCTTTTAAAAGCATTGCGAATTGACTTTAAAAATATTCCTCTATTTTGATTTTGAATAAAAGATAAACTATTTTTGTTGCTCACACCAGTTCCACGACTGATCCGGAGTTTATTGTTTCTTTCCTAAACTCTGGGTGCTCATTATATTTCTACACGAGCAGTCTAGAGTTGGGTTTTTCAGATAGTCAGATGTAGTAGATTACCTGGAGTTAGTTCAGTCTTTGGACCACACCAGTCTTGTTGAGCTTGGTGATATGTTATTGGGAGTTCGTGCTACTGCTGGATTGATTCTTGGAAATGGAGTTACAATTCCGATTTGGAATTCTTCGTTGAAGACTATCGTAGAGTTATTTGTTCCACTGTTAGATGTTATCTATTTTTCTTTTCCGCTGCTATTTTATTGTATCATATCTCTGATGTATATTGATATCTATTGGATCATCTGTTGTATCAGATATTATATCAAAGCTGTATATCAATGTATTTTTCTTTTATTCCGCTGTGTTATTTACTTAATGATTGTTATAAGCTCCGGCGAATCAGATTTGAACGGTCGAATCTATGACATTCGAATACGATATGAAGTATGGATGTCGATTTTTGAGCGGGCAAAATCCGAGCCGTTACAATTTGTAATAATACGAGAGCTAGAAATACCAGAGTTGATGACTTCTCCAATACCTATGACATATCCTTTTGAGTTATCTCCAAAAGTTACCGTTCCACCATCGATGTATGTTATATTTGATAACATTTTTGAATTTTCGGTCATATGCTTGTAGCATCCACTATTAAGTATCCATTTCTCCTTTTTTATTTTATTTTGGGTACCTGCAAAATAAAAGATGATTTAATTGGTACCCATATACTTTGTTAGGGTCCTAGTTGTTAGGAGTAGGTAGCCATACCCAAGAAGGCTTGGCATCTTTATTAATATAATTTTTATTATAGACTACATTTTCTAAAAAATTATTAATATGCTTTTGTCTAATCAAATTATAATTTGTTTTAGGAATCCAAATTTCTATATTTCTGGTATTCGTATTTGACTTAGGTGAACTTTTAGTCTTTTTAAAAATACAACTATATTTCTTAATATCATTCCTTCTTTGTTTGGGAATATTTTTAAATCTTATTCCATTTCTATTACATGATGGTTTTGAAGTTTTGATAAGATTTTCCAAATCTAGTTTTCCTTTATTAAATTTTGAAACATTATTTTTACTTTTATCTAATTTTTCTTTTAATTCTAAATTTTTAATTTTCAATATTTCAATATTACTCTTCAAGTTGACATTTTCTTTTAACTAGTCATCCTTTTCTAATTTACTTTATCAAAATCAATAGCAATAGTCTCATTTTCAACCAAACTATCACTAAATTTTTTTGAGATAATTATAGTTCCTCTTCTAAAATAATTTTTCGTCTTTTAACATTACTACTTCAAGTTCTAATCTATTTATTTTGGCTACATGTTCTTTATTCAATTTTTTTATTTGTCTAAATTTATCATCTAATTCCATGCTAAGTTCTAATAATTCATCATAACTATGTTCGGGACATACCTCATCAGTTTGTGCCATAAAGCACACATTAGCTTGTTCTCCGTCACTATCGCTATCACTGTCTGATGATGATGAAGAATCCCAGTCATCCCATGTTACTTTGAAAGCTTTCTTCTTTTTGAATTTTTCAAATTTATTCTTCTTTTTATCATTACTGAGCTTAGGACAGTCTTTCTTCATATATCCAAATTAGTCACATTCATAGCATTTGATTGTTGTTTGATTTGTTGAGATTGATTTTCCTCCTTTCTGAAATTTAGTCATTTTCCTGAACTTCTTGAATTTGTTGTAGTTTTTGGCGACAAATACAATTTCTTCTTCGTCTAAGTCAGAGTCTTCATTTCCTGCTGGGAATGCTATGTTCTTCTTTTACGAATTTTGTTCTTTTCGTGGCTGCAAATTAGCTTCATAGGACATTAAATTACCTGTCAATTCTTCAACTAAGATTGCTGAGAGATCATTAGCTTCTTCAATAGCTATTACCTTTCTTCCCCACTCTGGAGTTAAAGAATTGAGTATTCTAGATACTAAATCAAAGTTTGTGAATTTGACTCCAAGTGCCATCAACTCGTGTTGAATGGTTTGAAATCTAGAGTACATGTCCACTATTGATTCATTTAGTTTCATTTTAAATGATGAAAATTGATTTTGTAAAATTGAAATCTTAGTTTTTTTAACTTTGTCTGTGCCTACGTGTGCAACTTGTAAGGTATGCCAAATGTCAAATGCAGTGTTACATAACATGACACATGAAAATTCATTCTTGTCTAGTGAACGAAATAAACATTCATAGCTTTGGCATTATTAGAAGTCTCGGTTTTTAGTGCATCAGTCCTTGTGTTCATAGCAGTGTCAGGTGCTTCATATTTATTTTGAGTGGCTGACCAAATTACTAATCCATTAGCTTCCATGAAACTTCTCATACCCGTTGACCAATATGCATAGTTAGAACCATTAAAAAGTGGGGTTCATGCTGTGGATTGACCTTCTTAAAAAATACTTTCCCTATTATAGTGATTCAAAAACACGTTACTGTATTTTGATATAACCTTGCTCCGATACCAATTGTAAGTCTACAGGGTGGATCGTGTAGTGTATATGCAAGTATATGTGACAAAATATACGATGCAACTAAATAAGTAAAAATCTAGGTAACTACAGAATAAGCACAATAGGATTTTATATTGGTTTGGACCTTCCGTCCTACGCCCAGTCTCGAAGCTCCCTTTTATAATTTGACTATCAAATACCCTCGCTTCGACCGGAGGAATAGGCTTGGTTAAAATAAATTGTTTTTGTCAAACATGTGTTCTATAACACAGATATTGACTAATAAGTACGAATGCTTCCGCTATATATCTAGAGAGTATTGTCTATGAAGAACTGAATATATGGAAGAGTGAAATACAAGTATAGATTGCTAGAGATCGAGAATATAACAAAGTATGTAAGTAAAGAGCGCAAGTAAGTAAGGTGAGAGTTCGATATATATAGTTGTAGAGAGGTTCCTTGAGTAGCTGCATCCATTAACAAGTGCTCTGCAATTGTTTCTGTTGATGACGAAGAGTTGCTGCGAAGAGAAGCGAATATGTGACGACCCGGAATTTCTAACAATTTAAATTGGAATAATTAATTGATTTTAAATATTTAAAAGTTAATTTTAACTTGAAATTCAAGATATCAATATTTACTTAATAATTAAATTATCGAATTATATAGTTCAAATATTGAATCATATAATTCGAAATTGGGTAAAATGCTGAATCTGGAATTTTTAAGCCCGTTAAAAATAATTTGAAGGCTTATAGAATTTATATTGATAGCACTAAAGGTAGTGAAGGTGTTGAAATTGAGTTTGGAAGTGTTTTGTTCAATTTTAATAATATATCGTTTAAATTGACATTTAAAAATAGCCCTCTGAGGAACAGTCTCGGAATTCGAGGAAACCAGTTCCTTGGATCCGTAATAGTTAGCTATTATCGGATTTCAATTTTCGTAGCCATCGGAGTTGTCATTTGACCCTGGTAGCTCGAAACGCGTAGAACTATTTTAATCGATTTAATTTAAAATTGATCGTTTACTTCCGTAACTCGCGCATACAATCAAATTAGCCTTTGAAACACGTTCCATCGTGTTCGGAATGCGGGTAAAACCTTATAAACGTCTGTCGGCATGTCTGATTCGGGGTTGGGAATTTCGCGTTATGCTTAACGAGACGTTTTGTAAGTTTTATTATTTAATAATATTTGAAGTACGATTGTAAGAGATATTTTTTTTCTAACGCGTACTCAAGAAGCCATTTTCCATCTTTATTATTTCGTCTTTGTTCCCCTAGCTTCCAGATGAAGATCGAGCTCACTAAAATAAAAAGAAAATGGCAAAATAGTTATCTCGCTTCTCTTTCTTCTGTAAATCGTGACCAAGCCGATACTTCCTATTTCATTTAATTCTAGACCATGCCCTCTTCACCTCCAAAATCAAAATCAAAATCAAAGAATGACCGAAGCCTCATCCCAGATCTTCGAATTCGTCGCAAAAAAGGAATCATGGCCGATTCTTGAGCAAGGAAGATGAACAAAGGAGGACCGCGACACGACCAATGCGGCGAGTTAGGGTTGTGGTCGTGACTCTAGGGTTTGGTTTCTGGGGGGATTCGCGACAGTGAGGTAGCGCGCGATGTTGCTGACGTCTCGGGGGGGTCGCGACTTGCACGGCTAAGCGTGTTCGTTTTGGAGTGTGGCGACGCGAAGGACAGTGGATGATGCTCGAGTTAACGCTCGCGTTAGAATTCGTGGCTCACGCAGTCGCATGGGGTTCGCGACTGTGCTGATGGGTAGTGGTGGGCTCGCGATACTGGGTGCGCATTTTTTTGTATTAGTTTGCATTTTCCCTAAGTTTAAATAATATATGTACATGAAAGAATTTATTTTGTGGTTTATTACAGTGTTGGAAATTTGAAATTTAGGAATGAATTAATATAGGTTTTCGGATTGCGAATTTTATGTAAGGATTTAAAAATAATAATAATAATAATAATAATAATAATAATAATAAGGGGGGAATTAGTTTAGGAAAACTTAAATTTTTGTTTAAATAAAGATTTGGTTAAATTAAATTTACAAAATGGTAGTTAACTTATATAATTATTTGATAACTAGAAAATATTTTACAAATAGGAAAATTGGTTTGAAATTAACTAATAAGGTAAAACGAAATTTATTAAATAGAAATTGATTTGTCCAAATTGTTCGTATATTCATAAAATCGTTTAATATTTATTCAAGGTATGAAAATCATGGAAAACGAGTCGAGATAGAATGGATTGCAAAACAAAAGCAAAGGTGAGTAAATCTCAGTCTGTTGGATTTCTATTTAAATTTAAATGGTTAAATTTAAATATTTGGTTGAATGATTGAATTTATTTGATATGCACTGTGAATTGATGTTCTGGTGATTTTGGTATTGGATGGTTCTCGAGTTAATGTATGCTTAACTCAAAGTATTGGGAATTTTAAGTTCTTTTAAACTTAAAACAATAAATAAGAAAATGTTTCCGTTTAAAAGTTACTAAAGGTTTAATGATTTGTGATACATTAAATTAGTAGGGTAAATTGAAATAGATAATTAATTAATTTAATTAATTAATGATTTGGGTAATTTAATTCAGTAATTAAAGGTATTTAAATAAAAATAAATTAAGTTGTAAATTAATTAACTAAGTATAAGTAATTCAGAACAATCATTTGATGGTGTGATAAATAATTACTTAATGTAATTAATAAAATATAATTGCTTAGTGAAATTGGTCAAGAGAATTAATTAAGATAATTAATTATGGAATAATTAATTTATTAATGAAGTTAATAAAAGAATAGTTAATTACATATTGAGAGTAATCAAGAATGATAAATATTGGGGTTGAATTAAAGTAATTAATTTAGATTAGAACAAATCAAAACATAATTGGAAATCATTAATTTATATAATCAATGGTGTAATTAAAGATTTATTAATTAAGATGAATTAATCATAAGACTCATAAGAAATTAATTAATGTAAGTAATTAAGGATTAGTATAATTGATTATAATCAATTAATTTGTGTAGTAACTAAAGATTACTCATTGATTTGGTCAAAATAATTAATGTCGTGAAATTAATTAAAGATAATTACTTGAATGGAATTGGAAGATAATTAATCCAGGGTGATTAATTAAGATGAATCAGGTAGGGTTGATTAATTAATTTGGAATTAATTAATGAAAGAATCTAAGTGATTAAGGCTTGTAATTCAATTTGAGTCAATAGAAATGATTTGTGTGTGATTAAGCTTTGCTTCTGAATGGTTGAATTGTATTGGATGATTTGAAAGAGTTGATAACTCTGATATGAAATGTTGAGTATTTCTTTTGGGTAACTCGGAATAGAATGACATGAGATGAAAAAATACCGGGGTCGGGTATAGGAGAAATACCCGAAACCACTTCGAATGTTTGTAGATTGATATATAAAATCTATATGCTGGATTGAAGCGATTTGGAGGTATTGGACTGTTTTAAAATCTAAATCTTTGTATTTAGAAATTTAAATGTGGACTAAGTGTTGTCTGTAATAATTTGTAGCTTGTGAATTAATATGTGTTACCTGGGTTTATAAAAGCTGATTTCTTTGGTATTCCATGTTAGTTTGGTTTACTCACGCTGGTTTCCAGCCTGACCCGGGTGTTACTTTGGTGTAATGCTCGGGTCAGACCGAGTATTACAGATTTTCAGGTAGGTACGTTCTGGAACTCAGGAGTCGAGCTGGACGGCAAGAACGTATGGAATGCTTTCGCCCTATTATAATTATTGTATATCATATGACATGATAATTGTATACTCAGTGACTGTATATATATATATGTGAAACTCTGATGTGTATTTAGATGTAATCGACAGATATAGTATTTTTTGCAAACTGTTATTATTTATTATTATATTTTATCCGCTGCGAATGTGAGATGTTTGGTGTTTCTGTTCTTCTATCTCTTTCTTCTTTTTCATAACTATCTGAAATTTTCGGGTTCGAAAATTTTGGGTCGTTACATTTGGTATCAGAGCTGAAAGGTTAAGCGAGAACCTTGGCTTTAGTGGGGATTACTCATTTAATAGAGTCTGTAGTACTCTAGAATGAGTTGAGAATGTATGAATATGCGCTTTGCGCTTATGGTTTTTGTTTGATGATAATAAACATATATACATTCGTTTAAATGTATCTGGTAATGTACTATTTTGTTTTTCATGGATTAAATAAATATTTGTTGAATAAAATAAATTACACAGAATTTGAATTCAAACGGAAATTTTATTCAAACAAATATTTATTACAATCTTGAATAGTACAAATTCAAGCTCTCACTATACATATACATTTTTGATTACATCATAATTACATCACAATTGTTTTTACATTAATAACCTCACTACATATCACTCACACTCGTATTTTGTCTTCAACTGCATTCCAGTTTGATTCCAGCATCTGAGTAACCTGCAAAAATATTCACTAACGCGGTAAAATTGAAAAAGAAATATTTTTGCAATATAAAATGAAATATGATTTTTGAAAATATGATTTGCCTCAGTTATTTGGGTTGTTCGTCATCATTCACATTTGAATTCATCACACACGAACAGTGTGACATGCACAGTGTATCACTGTACATGCCACAAGGCCGTGCACATCGATATACACTTGATAATGCTATAGGGACAGGTGAGAACAGGTCAAACCCAAATGAAAAACCGGGTTCAACTCACGTGCAATATATTGAAAATCACGACATGAGCACAAGGTCAAATCCGAGTTTTTAAAACTGGGTTCAACGCAAGGCACAATAAACTGAATGCAAAGGTCAAGTCATTGTTGTCATGACTCAACTCAAATGCAAAGCTTCGACAAATCAAAACTGCATCAGATCACAAATGCAAGACCAAAGTGCAACAGACCAACTCCAAATGCATCAGTGCATGAAGACTGAAACAACATCAAAGCACGAACTCACATGTACACCATGATATAAAGTGCACCAGTGATGCAAGAAATGCCCAACACAAATGGCCAGAGAAATGCACAAAGTTGCTACAGTGGAATGAACAAGTGATGCACATGGCAATCAAAAATGCTTGAAGACTACAGCATCAAGTAGTGACCAACACAATGAACAGACCCACAATGAAAATCAGGTTCAACAATATCAAGAATGTAACAACCAAATGAAGATGCAAGTACAAAGAACATCAACAATGCAACAATGTGCATAGATGCAAGCCAAGACTACAAGTACAAGACACAGTGCACCAAAAATATGACATCACAGCGAACATGAAGCAGTGCAAACTAAAATATACAGCAAGTACAGGTTAAATCAACACAGTGAAGATACCAGTGAACCAAATGCACATCCACTATGTAGTGCAACTCGAAAGTGTACATGAATTCATCAACCAAAGTCAAGGCTGCAAATGAAGACTACAGGTGAACAGATCAGAGATCAAGCTTAATGAAACAGGAAGATTTGAAGATGTGTAACAATCAAGTTCAAGCCAGACCAACATAATGCAAACTACAACCCAACAACAACATGATGAATTGGATCAACACAGTCAAGTCAAATGTGACAAGTTGAAGCAGTAGCACAACAAGCAGGAGTGTGCAAGTGCAGATGAACACATATGGCCGAAGTCAATGAAGTCAAAGCAACCAGAATGGATGCAGTGATACAAGTCAGAGCAACAACAAGATAAACCAGACAGGTCAAGCAACAATGCAGACTCGACTACAAGCGCACCATAAATATATCAACTCAACAACAGCCAGTGCCAACATGAACAGAAGACAATTGAAACAACAATCTCGGCAAACAACAACTCACATGTATGAAACCAAAGTACTCGATACACAGTGCAGACAAATGCAAATTCAAATGAATATGAAATAACCACATCGTAGCATCAGTTATGCAAGTGACTCAAGCAAAATATCCAGTTACAACAGAGCCAAAGTTCACAGTGAAGCCAAAAGAAATTCGAAGGGATAACCAAGTCAAAGCCAGTGGCAGTCAAACATAACAAGTATCGAATACAGAGAAATCAGTAAAGTAGTAATTGACCAGTGAACGCAATGGTAATGGCAAGTCATGGAGTCGCGTTCACAAAATCAGATGACCAAGTCAAAAGTTCAAATCCGTATCTTTGAAAAAGTCAAAACAAATAAAAGGGAAAGTTTCTGCCGCATTATCCACGAGATAAATCAAATGTTTGAAAAGCAAAGCCGTGAGTAACAAGACAAAAATTATATCAGGAAAGTCGTGCGCATCAGGAAATTGAAGTTTTGGAAAGTATCGAATTGAAATGAGCAAACAAGTGTTTCGAATTCATATAAATACCAAACCCAAATCATCATCATCGGCATCGAGTGAGCAATAAGAACAAGTGATAATTCAAGCAGATTAAACCAGTAAAGAGAAATTACATACCGCAATCTGATGCACTCAATCAAAGGGGTGGCATCGAACAATCTCAAGTAAAGCAACCCGCGAATCATCAGAGAAGTAGCGAGCAAGCCGACACTCAAATCAGAGAGTTGATCAGTATAAGCGTGCATCAAAAGCCCTAATTTGATCAAAGACTCAAGCCCTAATTTCAGAGCAAGGCCGACATTTTTCCACAAGCCAAAAGAAGGGAATCGGGTTGAAGAAAACAATTAGGCCGGTGTGTTTTAAAAAAAGGGCCTTGTTTGTTAAAAGGAGCTATAGCTTATTTTATTTCAAATAGGGTTTATTTTTAAAGGTTTTTTTTTGTTTATTAGTGTTTTTTTCTGTTCTTTTCAAAGTATTGGTAAATCACCACCTAGGTTGTAGGTAGTGTCAGATTGTCTAGTTAGAATTAGTTTAGTGAGCAAGGTGTGCGAGTTTGCAAAACTCTATAGGCGGGAGCAGAGTTTGCGAGTTTGCAAAGCTCTATAGGCGGAGCAGGGGGTGCGAGTCTAGTAGAGTGTTTGTGAGCGGGAGCAAGGGTTTGCGAGTCTTTTAGAGCGTTTGTAAGCGGGATACTGTTTAATTCTAATAGAAATCTGGGAATGCCGCAGTAGGCAGGGGTTGCCGAAGCTGGGTAAATTTTGTGTGTGATTTACTTTTCAGCATATTTATTTATGCAGTTTGTTTCTGTGTTTAAATCGAGAAAATTTGCTATAACCCTATTCACCCCCTTCTAGGGTTAATCTAGATCCTGCAGAGAATACATACATACATACACATATATATATATATATATATATATATATATATATATATATATATATATATATATATATATATATATAAGCGCACTTGTTATTTTCTTATATAAATTTTTAAAATGATTTTATATAAAATATATTTTGATATATAAAGACATATTTCCTTCTAATAAATATTAAAGCGATTGGTTGTTAAATTTACTGAAATTAAATAAAGATAAGTTTGAAAGGGATTCAAACCGAAATTGAAATCTTGAACTGGAATTAAACAGAAATAGAAATACAACCAAATTAAAATTTTAATGAATTGAAAATGAAATTCTAAATCTGGTTCCAGAATTCGGAAATTTTGTTTCAAAGTAATGAAAAATAATAAATAAGTATTATTTGGATAACTGGGACTTGTTGGAAACAATAGGTTGATTGAAATTTGATTTGAATTTAAAACCAAGGGTAGTTTAAAATTGTAAAACATGGCTGGGAGGACCAAGAAATAAATATGTATATATGTATGGATATACATGATATCAAAGATAATTTGAAATAAACTCTAAGAAGTTGAGTTTTGATTTTTCCCTGAAATGTGATATAAAAACCCAAAGTGATATAAGTTTTGAACTTATGAAAGGGAAAGAATTTTGAAGTTTGAAGTGGGAATTCAATTTGAGAATGAGGTTGATTGGATTAAGCAAATTGGAACTTAACTTGGAACGTTAAATGGTTGATTTGAATTGGGAATTTATGTGATCTCAAAACGGGTTTGAGATTTAAAATTGAAAATGGATGGACGTTTTAAAATAAATTGGATGATATCATCCTATTGTTAATGAAAATCTTTAAATTGTGAATTGGTTTGATTTAAATGAAATAGAAATGAAGTGTGGTGATATATCCATTATTGAGAAAAAGGGAAGTTAAACTTTCATTTGGAATTAAGGGTATGGAATTACTTTGAATTAAAAATTTGAATAATTGAATTTGTAAAATATACTTGTTTAAGAAGTGGCTTCAGACTGGAAGATAAAACTGAATAATAAATTAAATTTTGAAAACAAATAAAATTGTATGGAACCTTGAAATACATAAATAAAAATAATTTAAATTGGAATTTCGAGAATTGGACTCAGAAATTAAATAGATTAAAAACCTTAAAATAAAAATTAATTTGGTTTAAAGTGTTAAACCAATATTTGAGGATTTAACTCGAATTTATATAATACGAGATGGGTTAAAGTTGAAATTTAAATTCCATTAGTACAAACAGAATTTAGTTTGAATTAATTAGGATTGAAGTTGCCTTGGTATTAAATAGATTTCAATGGAAATTGGAGTTATTCAAATTGGAATTGGATCAATTTAAATGGAAGTGTACATTGAATTGTTGGGGTAGTGAACAGTTTGACTCTTGACTATTTTAAATAAATTGTTTTAATACAAACTTATTTTTCTATGCTATTTAATATATACAACTTTTCTTTCTTAAAGTTAACTTATTTTATATTTGTTTTACCATTATTTTTGGAGCTATTTAACCATCTTTCAATTGTTTTCTAAACTAATTACTATTTTTTCAACTATTTTATAAATAAATTATTAATTTCCAACTATTTTGCAATTATCTAAAATTTCTAAAATTATTTAGCTATTTCTCAACTATTTTACAGTTAATTACCTATTTTATAGCTATTTTGCAAACTAATATTTATTTTTCAACTACTTATCTATATTGTTAAAATTTTCAAGCTATTTTCTAAATATAAACTGGTCGGAGTTTAAACTGTTATGGATGTAATACCCAACTGAGATAAGAATTGAAATGATAATTCAATGGAATTGAGACAATTGTAACTAAGTGAATGAAAATTCAAGCGAATGAGAATAGAAATGGGAAATTGATTTGGCTGATAATCAATGGAAATAAATACGTAGGATGTACGTATATTATTCTATTCGCATAGTGATTTGATCCAGATTCGAGCGTAGAATTTCAAGGTAGTTTATCGATCCGAGTTGGGATTTTTCACTCGATTTTCGGCGACGAATCTGGATATGGATTGTTGATTGGTTCTGGATGTTCTCTATCATAGTTATAGCTATGCAAGGAGAATGACAGTTTCTGATCAAGAAACTAGATCAGTGTCCGCACTAGGAAGTCGGGTGGACGATACTAGTTCGGAAGTAAAATTGTGTGATCGAGTGAGCGATCAAATTAGTATAGCGTACGAATGATAAGTGTACATCGTGCGGATTTGAATGAAACTGATACTGGAAAGAGAAGTCAAATTTGAATATTTGATTTTGAACAAATGAAGCTATATATCTTTGTTATATGAGATAAAACTCCCCTTGATAAATCTATAGCCAGAAGAAAATATTTATGAAAGTGTTTGAAGTATAAAAGGGCTTTATTCAAATTTAAAATGATCCAAAGTTTTAAAAATTATATATATCTGTACATATATATAAAGGATCTTATGAGGATTTTGGAAATAAGATTTGAGAACCTTTGGATTTGGGAAGGCTTTTGATTTTTGGGTAAAATAAATATGAGAATTTGGAAAGCCTAGTTTGAGAATTATCGATTTTGGAATAATCGATTTGTATAAATGAGCTTTGTATGAGATCATACTAGGTGTATGATTTGAAAATACTATATGTGTATAGTATAAAATGTTTTGATGATGGCTCTGGGGAAAAAGGCGCTCCCTTAAAATGAACTTCTCAGGAGTGCCACCGGGTGGTGCTGCCTTAAGCCCCCGGGGGGGGGGGGGGTTCTAAAGTTGATCCTATGAGGAGTCCGGACAAAACTTGTTCCAGAGGATTATTGGGTAGTGAAAGTCGAGAGCTCTGATGCCTACAGAGGCATTTGGGTTATGTTGTGACGACAGCGTAACTCGATGTCACTGCGATCTACTGTGGGGACCATAGCGAAATTCGTGTGGAGGATGAGTGCCAACAGTCTACACTTGATTTTGCAAGGAAGGCAACGCAACATCGGTAGACTGCGATCTATGGTCAAGTGGAGTGGAGAAGTTTCATTTTTGGCAGCGAAATTCGGTGGCGCTGATGCCTACAGTTATATGGGTTTTTGCTGTGATAACTACGTAACCCCAGTTGTAGCTACGATCTGTCGTGGGTTCTATGGTGTAATCGAGGGGCGCAGAGGCCTACAGTAATCTATGGATTTTGTCGGGATGGTAACGTAACCATCGAGTTAACTACGACCATGGATGGGGGTGATGATTTCCAGAGCATTCTCACCAAAGATATTTCCTCTATTTTCAAAATCTGTTTTCTATATTTCAATAAAATTATTTTTCAAGTATTTTCACTGGGTGTTCAAAACGGGTTTGCCAAGTACTTATAGGTTTTCAGTCCTACGCCTGATCAACGTATGACTGAATTTCTATGAGAACAAGGATGGACTGGTTGAGACATCTAGTCATAATAAAAAAAATATTTCTATAAAGAGCTATTTTATTAAGTATGATGTGAATTTACAAGCATTTCTAAATTTTTTTAAAATAAAGATGTTGGAATTTTGGGGAAATAAAAAGGAAATCCAAACTGGAAGTTTAATGAAGTGAATTTGTAATTAAAATCGAATATTGATTTAGAAGTTGAAAGTAAGCTAATTGGCTAAATAATTATTTGATTGAGTATATTAATAAAATTTAACTTAGGGAAAATAAATGAATTGTAAGTTAATAATGGAATTTGGAAATGAATTCAAATTTAAAATAGAATTCGACTTGGATTGGATAATGAATTAAATAAGAGGAGATGTTGCAAAATAAAAGTAAAATAGAGTTGGATTGAAAAATTTGATGGTTTGAATTATAAAAAAATTCAAGGGTGATTTGAATAATATTTAAAGAAAGTTGCAAGTAAATTAGATATAAGAGAAGTGTCGTCATATGAAATTTATTTATAATAGATATAGCTTGAATTGCAAAACAAAACCCAAGTGAAAAGAAATAAATTGAGCATGGCTTTGTATTAATAAAATAAATTCGAAAATGAATTAAGTAAGTAAATGAAAATTTTGAAATGGGTTAATTTAGTTAAATAATAAATGGATGAAGTCTGATTAAATAAAAACTAAATTAAAGTTGTGATTGAAATTGGATTGGGTTTTTGATGTAGCCACTTGGCTTTTGATTTCTTTTGGAATTTGGGAGCCCGTAGAGGCCTTTTGTAGTTGTACTGAGCTAGCCGCGCAAAGGAGACGCTGGCAAATTTTTTCGAAAATTTAGAGCGTTAGAATTTTTTTGAGAAAATATTGATAATTTAAAATTTGGTTTTAAATTGAAATTTAAATGTTTGAGCAAAGGGGTATTGAAACTATAGAAGGTTTTGGAAGTTTCTTAAGGTGATAGTGGGTCTTTAATAAAGGATAGTTAGTAGGATGTTGAATTGTGAGTTTTTGGAAAAAGTAAACGGGTATTGGGCCATTCTTCCTAACTAGTAATTTCGGGGACGAAATTCTTTTAAGGGGGGAGGAATGTGACGACCCGGAATTTCTAACAATTTAAATCGGAATAATTAATTGATTTTAAATATTTAAAAGTTAATTTTAACTTGAAATTCAAGATATCAATATTTACTTAATAATTAAATTATCGAATTATATAGTTTAAATATTGAATCATATAATTTGAAATTGGGTAAAATGCTGAATCTGGAATTTTTAAGCCTGTTAAAAATAGTTTGAAGGCTTATAGAATTTATATTGATAGCACTGAAGGAAGTGAAGGTGTTGAAATTGAGTTTGGAAGTGTTTTGTTCAATTTTAATAATATATCGTTTAAATTGACATTTAAAAATAGCCTTCCGAGGCACAGTCTCGGAATTCGACGAAACCAGTTCCATTGGATCCGTAATAGTTAGTTATTATCGGATTTCAATTTTCGTGGCCATCGGAGGTGTCATTTGACCCTGGAAGCTCGAAACGCTTAGAACTATTTTAATCGATTTAATTTAAAATTGATCATTTACTTCCGTAACTCGCGCATACAATCAAATTAGCCTCTGAAACACGTTCCATCATGTTCGCAATGCGGGTAAAACCTTATAAACATCTGTCGGCATGTCTGATTCGGGGTTCAGAATTTCGCGTTATGCTTAACGAGACGTTTTGTAAGTTTTATTATTTAATAATATTTGAAGTACGATTGTAAGAGATAATTTTTTCTAACACGTACTCAAGAAGACATTTTCCATCTTTATTATTTCGTCTTTGTTCCCCTAGCTTGCAGATGAAGATCGAGCTCACTAAAATAAAAAGAAAATGGCGAAATAGCTATCTCGCTTCTCTCTCTCTTTCTTTCTGTAAATCGTGACCAAGCCGATACTTCCTCTTTCATTTAATTCTAGACCGTGCCCTCTTCACCTCCAAAATCAAAATCAAAATCAAAGAATGGCCGAAGCCTCTTCCCAGATCTTCGAATTCGTCGCAAAAAAGGAATCATGGCCGATTCCTAAGCAAGGAAGATGAACAAAGGAGGATCGCGACACGACCGATGCGGCGAGTTAGGGTTGTGGTCGCGACTATAGGGTTTGGTTTCTGGGGGGATTCTCGACAGTGAGGTGGCGTGCGATGTGGCTGACGTCTCAGACGGGGGGTCGTGACTTGCATGGCTAAGCGTGTTTGTTTTGGAGTGTGGCGACGCGAATGACAGTGGATAATGCTCGAGTTAACGCTCGCGTTGGAATTCGTGGCTCACGCAGTCGCATGGGGTTCGCGACTGTGCCGATGGGTAGTGGTGGGCTCGCGACACTAGGTGAGCATTTTTTTGTATTATTTTGAATTTTTCCTAAGTTTAAATAATATATGTACATGAAAGAATTTATTTTGTTGTTTATTACAGTGTTGGAAATTTGAAATTTAGGAATGAATTAATATAGGTTTCCAGATTGGGAATTTTATATAAGGATTTAAAAATAAAATAATAATAATAATAATAATAAGGGAGGAAATTAGTTTAGGAAAACTTAAATTTTTGTTTAAATAAAGATTTGGTTGAATTAAATTTACAAAATGGTAGTTAACTTATATAATTATTTGATAACTAGAAAATATTTTACAAACAGGAAAATTGGTTTGAAGTTAACTGATAAGGTAAAATGAAATTTATTAAATAGAAATTGATTTGTCCAAATTGTTCGTATATTCATAAAATCGTTAATATTTATTCAAGGTCTGAAAATCAAGGAAAATAAGTCGAGATAGAATGGATTGCAAAACAAAAGCAAAGGTGAGTAAATCTCACTCTGTTGGATTTCTATTTAAATTTCAATGGTTAAATTTAAATATTTGGTTGAATGATTGAATTTATTTGATATGCACTGTGAATTAATGTTCTGGTGATTTTGGTATTGGATGGTTCTCGAATTAATGGTTGCTTAACTCGAAGTATTGGGAATTTTAAGTTGTTTTAAACTTAAAACAATAAATAAGAAAATGTTTCCATTTAAAAGTTACTAAAGGTTTAATGATTTGTGATACATTAAATTAGTAGGGTAAATTGAAATGGATAATTAATTAATTTAATTAATTAATGATTTGGGTTATTTAATTATGTAATTAAAGGCACTTAAATAAAAATAAATTAAGTTGTAAGTTAATTAACTAAGTATAAGTAATTCAGAACAATCATTTGATGGTGTGATAAATAATTACTTAATGTAATTAATAAAATATAATTGCTTAGTGAAATTGGTCAAGAGAATTAATTAAGATAATTAATTATGGAATAATAAATTTATTAATGAAGTAAATAAAAGAATAGTTAATTACATATTGAGATTAATCGAGAATGATAAATATTGAGGTTGAATTAAAGTAATTAATTTAGATTAGAACAAATCAAAACATAATTGGAAATCATTAATTTATATAATCAACGGTGTAATTAAAGATTTATTAATTAAGATGAATTAATCATAAGACTCATGAGAAATTAATTAATGTAAGTAATTAAGAATTAGTGTAATTGATTATAGTTGATTAATTTGTGAAGTAATTAAAGTTTACTCATTGATTTGGTCAAAATAATTAATGTCGTGAAATTAATTAAAGATAATTACTTGAATGGAATTAGAAGATAATTAATCTAGGGTGATTAATTAAGATGAATCGGGAAGGTTTGATTAATTAATTTGGAATTAATTAATGAAAGAATCTAAGTGATTAAAACTTGTAATTCAATTTGAGTCAATAGAAATGATTTGTGTGTGATTATGCTTTGCTTCTGAATGGTTGAATGGTATTGGATGATTTGAAAGAGTTGATAACTCTGATACGAAATGTTGAGTATTTGTTTTGGGTAACATGGAATATAATGACAAGAGATGCGAAAAGACCGGGGTCGGGTATAGGAGAAATACCCAAAACCACTTCGAATGTTTGTAGATTTATATATAAAATCTATATGCTGGATTGAAGCGATTTGGAGGTATTGGACTGTTTCAAAATCTAAATCTTTGTATTTAGAAATTTAAATGTGGACTAAGTGTTGTTTGTAATAATTTGTAGCTTGTGAATTGATATACGTTACCCGGGTTTATAAAAGTTGATTTCTTTGGTATTCCATGTTAGTTGGGTTTACTCACGCTGGTTTCCAGCCTGACCCGGGTGTTACTTTGGTGTAATGCTTGGGTCAGACCGAGTATTATAGATTTTCAGGTAGGTACGTTCTGGAACTCAGGAGTCGAGCTGGATGGCAAGAACGTATGGAGTGCTTTCGCCCTATTATAATTATTGTATATCATATGACATGATAATTGTATACTTAGTGATTGTATATATATATGTGAAACTCTGATGTATATTTAAATGTATCGACAGATATAGTATTTTTTTATAAACTATTATTATTTATTATTATATTTTCTGCTACGAATGTGAGATGTTTGGTGTTTATGTTCTTCTTCTATCTCTTTCTTCTTTTTCATAACTATCTGAAATTTTCGGGTTTGAAAATTCGGGTCATTACAGAATATGTCTTTCAAATTTGGCTGTTAAATTTTGAATTTAAATCCCGAGTTCGAAATCAGACGTTTGATATTTGTATTAGACGTCGGACACTATATATTTTTTGTATTTGGTAGACTTTCAGACGTCTGCGTGCATCTACCAGACGTCTGCGTGCATCTACCAGACGTCTGCGTGCATCTACCAGACGTCTGGTTCTATCTGTTTTGGTATTCTAGAGGACTTTGCTAGATGTTTGGCTTGTGCACTCAAACGTCTGAAAAATGTGCATGTCTGTTTTGTGCATCTTTCTTGTTGTCTCTTTGATCCTATCGACTTGTAGTCTCTTATAATGTTCTTCGAGCCTTGTCCTTGTCTTTCTAGTGATTTTGCTGTAGCAGGCACCTGTATATGGAAATATATATGCATATTCTATTTCCATTGCATAGTTGTTGTCATCGAAACCATAGATTTGATTTCCAAACAGTATACAGTCGATACTATAAGCTATTAGTATTATTGCTGGATGGTTTATGTCACATCTCACCGATGCCATATCCAATCAATGCTGATATTCACTATGAAGAAAGAATGGACATCGTAACTCATCAATATCGCTCTTTGTCTACGTCACTCAACATTCATACCACCTATGGCCAATGCTGAATGATTAAATGGCACCGTATGTATTTGATTTCATAGGCTAATAATGTCATAGGGATATTGATGCTGCAAATGAACAATGCCGCCAATGTTTGATGTTGCGGTTATCTTACGCCATAGGTTAATGATGGTGTAGGCTATTCAACAAATTTATCAATACCTACAGATGCTATCACGACCGATGACACTACTTTATGACAATGCCACTCCATATTAATGTTCCGCTATATCAACTCCGCTTCATACTAATGTCGCTTCAAATTAATGAATGCCTTCATTATTGGGATGAGGCTGAAGCTCTATTATACACCCAGGAACGTTGAAGGTCATCATTGGTCAACGCATGGTGCCTCATGCCATTGAAATTGTCAACGATCATTCATGCCGAAGTCAAGAAACTATGCCACACTTCCACCCTTATAAATACAGACCTATGGGTATACGAGAGTGGGTGAATCATTCTTGTCTCATTTCTTACATTTTAAACTTTGTGAACCTAAAGTGATTCGGGGATTTTAGAACCAATTGTAACACTCGAATTTTTCCACATAAGACCTTGTACATTTAACAATTGCATAGTATATGAATAAAGAAGACTTGAATCATGGTTTCCTTTCGAGTTCCAAAGCATTTGTGATTCTTACATCGTAACTCACTTTGAATTCTAAAAGCACTCATAATCTCTAGTTTGAAGGCTATATTTTGAATTATTGACTTTTACATGAAATGCGATATGACTTTGACCTTGATATTAAAACTTGTGCAAGACTTTCATGGATTTAATATGAACCATATGCCTTCCTAGAAACTTAGCCTAGGATTGCCTTAACCCAACCAAAATCCACCTTCCTTACACTTTTAGGGTTAACGAAGAAAATCATTAACATTGTTGAACCATGGACTTTGTGTTTGGACTATAGAATTGAATATGGACGATATGGAAATTTTAACCATTACCAAATTCCATAAGTCCGAAGTGATATAGTTTTGACTAAGAGAATTGATGTAAAATAAATGTCACAACCGGATAATGCTTAATAAAGTGAAATTTGATTTTACCGAAACTAAGTAAGCAATAAATCTGACCAAACGATGCTTGCTAAGTGGCCTGTAAACGTCAACAGTTGAATAGTTCGGTGTTAATCACTGCCAAATTTACACCCACGAGTCACACAACCAAAACGATGAATTCTGTTTAGAACAAACGATTTAATCAATCTATAATTGTTAAAAATTAATTAATATTTATGAAATATTAATTAAAATTTGAATATGATTTGAGGAATAAACATTGGTGTGTATATATATTACAATAGTTTTAAATATATTAATCAATATGAGATTTCGATAAGGAATTAAATTGGGTTAATTGAATATATTTACTTGGGCTTAAATGCGCTATTAGCCCATGAAGTTGAAGGCAAAATTTCAGCATCAAAACTAGATATAAGGGCGGCCAAAATAGGGTAAAGGAGTTTGTGATGGATGGTCGAGATTCAATGAGAAAAGGTATATGATGTCATCCACTTTTCTCTCTGATACAACCATTATATAATAAACCGTAACCCTAACTTTAGAAGTGTTTTTGCTACCTCCTATCTCCTTCATCTTACCCAAATTACACCTTTTAAATGCTCCAACAAAACTCAAACATCAATTCAAATTAATGGTTAATTGATAGCAAAAGGGTATGCGATTCAGGAGTAGCAATTTATACAATCGAGAAGTTTTCAAATGAGGAGAACTTATCACTCGTTTTAGGTAAGTGTTCAGTTACACACACAATACACAGACATGTATGTATGTATGTATGCATTACGCATGTATGTTTGTATGAACAATATACAGTTATATAAAGGTTGTGTATCATATATATATATATATATATATATTGTTATATATATTGTGATTATTGTATTGTTCCTTAAGTGAGATTCTTATACATATTGATGTTGTCACATATCGATTGGTTATATGTATAAGTTTATAAAATAAAAATAAAACAAAATTTCCATTATGGATCTGATGCACAAGGCTGAAATCATAATGTTATATTAATTAATTTATACATATATAAATATGTTAATTAATTTTTTTATATGATTTGTATAAAACTATAATGCATAAATAACTGAACAAATATTTTACAATTATATATACATTGATTATGATTTTTTTAATGACCTTAAATATTTTTTTTGCAATTACTTAACATATTTTATTATTATTTAATCATTGTATGAATTAATAAACTAATATAAAATAAATTATGTTTTGAAAATTCAATTTAAATATTCTCAAATTAAATTGCCAACATAAAAGTTCTCAGTCAAAAAATAACATTTTTTAAACTGATTGTTGTAATTTTTTTTAAATTCGGCTAAAAGTATTAAATTAATAAAAAGTAAAATTTTGAAATTTTTGTAAGCTATAAAAGGTTATTCCTGATTTTATGAAATTCTAAAATTTTAAATATTTATTATTTAAATATTTCTATAATTTATTTATTATTATTTAACTAATTAATTAATAATATATTAACATAATAAAATTACAGTTAAATTTAGAGGTGTTGCATATTCGATTTGGAATATAAAAAATATAATTTTATTATATATCTATGTGTATATATATATTTATATATACCGTTCTAACACATATTTACATTAATTATTATACAAACATACACATTTATATTGTTATATATATATATGAAATTATGTTACTTTAATTCATAAACACACATATATATGAATATATATAATACTAATTAAAAAATTAAACTTATATTTTGCATATATATATATATATATGCACGTTTTATTTAATATTTAGTACTATGATATTTTAATTATAAATATATTTATATTAATTTCTCATGATATTCATATATACATATATAATACACACTTGAGTTTTTTTATACATCTCTACTATTATTAATGAGAATTCCTTTAATAGGATTTAACCGCGTGCTTTTGAATTTCCCAAAATACCCTTAGAATCTTCATAGGGAAATATGGATGGTAATTGGATCCTGGTTTATTGGTCAGGCTGCATATTATAGTACAATCGTAGTAGCTAAAATTATTTGTCTCTCGATCTGCATATCATTCGTTTATGGGTCATATTATTAAACTTGACGGCATCATCTCAACTTAATTAGAAGTTATTGAACAACTTCCTTCTTCATCCCTTAACTTATGTACAACATTAATGTGTTATTTATGATGTAGGACAAATTAAAATAATTAGAATGTGTATAATATATCAACTCTCTTAATCATCAAGTTTGGTAATTTTTCAGGCATTGTAGATGAGTCCAGCAAAAATATAGATAGGTGTTTCGTTCTTCATTGCTGATGCTGGTAGCCTAGTTTGGCAGTGGCGGGCTAGGTCGTCAAGCAGCAAACATGCGCAACTAGCATAAAAGGGAAAAAAGAAAAGAAGAAAAAAACTAACGTTAGTAGCAAGTTGGAGGCAATGGCCGGAGTCAAGTGCCAGGCGGTGATAGGCGGAGTGCGATGCTGAATGCAGTAATTAGGAGTAGTCGTTGGGTGGTGCAATAACGGTGCGCAGTGATGGAGCATGCGAACATGGGGAAACATGGATGCATTCCTATTGATAAATATATACAGACTTGGAAATATATGCGCTACAGGGAATCAAGAATTTTGTATAGGAAAGTAAAAGCATGAAAATGTGTACAAGCAAATTGAAAGGCATGATGTGACAAGGGAAGTGTGCATGAAATATGAAAGTGGGATGTAATTATGAAAGCTACATAGAAGGTAATTAATTAACTTTATTATTAAATTGTTCTTAAGTTATTAATTTACATAGATAGATCGAATTCTTATTTCGATTATGCATTTGCATGTATGAAAGTGTGATTACATTTAGTTACAATTTTTACACCTAACAACTTTTCAATTGTGTAACAGGTACCTTAAGAATTTAAAAACAAGACAAAATTCACACCCGTGCCACGACACGGGCTTCATACTAGTATAATAAGTATAAATATATATACATATTTGGACAACATACAATACATATAGGTTGAGCTATTATGTTCGTTGCGATTTAAATCGCAGCATCTATATACAAATATGTTACACCTTGCACGGAATATCATGTTACACATGCACAAACATACACATATACATAAGTATACTTATATATAAATTGAAAATAAATTTCCATCAATATTTTATGAATTTAAATGAAACATATAAATTTATTTAAATTAAATTTAGAAATATTCTAAATAAATTAGATTTCATATGCCCAATAAGGATCTATAGGGTAAAAAAATTTAAAACACATTCATAACTTTTGTTGCGGGCCGATCTAGTTCCAACACACAAAGCTAATGGACACCACGCTAATGGTTGTTATGCTCTAACTAGAATCATCAAGTACTATGTAATGAAAGGATAATTACACAAATTTATAGAATCTTAATGTTCAAGAAATTAGAATCAAAGCAAGTAGTAATCAGAAATTCTATTTTGGAAAATCCAAAGGTACATTTTTAGATCTTTCAAAAGCCATTGGTCCCATCGCTGGGCATGGCCAGAGCACCCATCTAAGGGAGATGGTCATAAAGCCTTAGGTCCTACCTTTGGGCCTGGATGGAGTAACCATCCAAAGAGTGATGGCTAACTAAGCCTTTCGTCCAACCATAAGGCCAGGCCAAAGCTCCCATCTACGGGAGATGGTCAAAAAGCCTTCGGTGTCACCTTCGAGCCTGGCTAAAGCAACCATCCAAAGAGCGATGATCAATTAAGCCTTTGGTCTTGTCACTGAGCCTGACTAAAGCACCCATCCAAGGGAGATAGTTGAAAATCATTGGTTCTGTGACGACCCAAAAAGTTTAACATTTCGAATCAGAATATTTTATTTAATTAAGAATTTAGATTTGATTCGAATATAATAAAATTAATTTCTAACATAACGATCCGATTTTTATTGACATAATTTTATTTTTATTTATAGGATTTTTCTATAATTTTTAATTGGAAAAATATTTGTATTATCGTTTGACGATTTTTTGACAGATAATTGTATTTTTGAAACTTCACAAAATAAGATAACCAGTGTATATTATTATTATTTTTGGATCACACTGCATTTTTGTACGTGGTCATATTTTTGCTTTTTCGTTCGTAGTTAATGTGCAAATGGAATTCTGTGTAACGAGATGCCAAAAATTTTATAAATAAACATAACCCATACTTAACTTACTCAACACAAAAAGATTTTCTTCCTTTCATTTTACTTTTCAACTTTCCTCCCTCTCTCTTATATTCATTTAACCGCTACAAGGAAAATAACCTTTTCCTTTCAAAAATCAAAATCTTACAATCCGTTCAACAAAAAAAAATTAAAACAAGAATCATTGGATTCGTATAGGAGAGATCTACAATTCCATATGAGATTTGTTGCTTTCGTTGAGGTTTGATGGTGATCGGTGATTCAAGGTGGAGCTAGGGTTTGAAACTTCTGGCGATGTAAGCAATGTTAGGCCTTGGGGATTGTCATATAGGTCTTCTCGTTGCAAGGCGAAGGGATAAGGACCAATTGGAGGTGATGCGGCCACATGGGGAGATGTAAAACTTTAGGCTTGTCCTGTAGCATGTTTCAGTCGCGATGAGGTGGAGAGGTCCAAGGGTGGAATTGAGGGGATGGTTGAACTTCTAGTTGCCTGTGGTGTTGATCGACGTTGGTTTAGGAAGGTGCGACACTGTCTACTGTGGTGTGACAATGGCTACAATTAACGACGTCAACGGGTCAGATTTGAAAATAGGCAATCGAATGTGGCAAGTGGGAGATCTTCGCGGAGCGCGTGAGAAGAATGGCGCGTAGAGTTGATGCAGCGTTGATTTGTAAAGCATGGAGGGAGAATTTGGTACAGAAGTTCGTCAATGGCTTTGGTGCGTGCACTGGTCGTATATCAACATGCATGAATTTTTTTGGGAAAATGGAGTTATGGTGGTAATTAACTTATCGATGATAATTAGTTATAAAATTAATTAAAATTTTAATTTGAAACTTATAAAATTCATATCTTCTCCATACGAGGTCTAATCGAGAAATGGTTTTTTGTGTTTCACTCATAGGAAAGATAGGTATGCACTAAAAAAAATTCATTGAATGTGGAGGTAGCCAAATTTTGGCCAAAAATCGTATGCAGTCAAATCGAAGCGCCTAAGCGTCCTTTGAAATTTCAATGTGTTAAACCTACCTTTTTGGATAATCAGTATGATATATGGTAGGTAAAAATTATTGTAATATGTTGAAATGATTTATTGGCTTGGTTTGGTTGAATATCCGCACTTGAAAAGCGAGTGGCAATTAAATGAACATAGAGAAAATTTGTAGAGAAATTTGGATTTCTCACCATAGTGATTTAAATTCCAATTATACACCTATTGGTTTTAATTCCATTACATACCTGTTATATAGATTTGTTAAATGCCAAAACTTGATAATTTGGCCATAAAGGATGTGAAATTGATATATGTTAAAAGTTGAACTTTTTTAGTGAAAATGGTATTGATAGCATCAGTTAAATGCTATAGTAGCTACTGACCTAGTTATAGTATTTTGAAATACTATTAATTACTTTTTTGATTTGATAAATGGCTTTGATTTGGAAATTTATTTCAAAAAACCGTGTTTTGGTAATTTTTGTGATATTTAATTTAAATATGTTTTTTAGTTTCTCTATTTTTCTTCAACTTATTTTATTATTCCTTTCTATTATATCTATGTATGTAAATGTTCTAAAATTATTTGGGAAAGGTTTATCTTTACTAAAAGTTATTATAATAATGAATGTGTGTTTTAACGAAAATAAGGGGGGTTTATCTTTAATTTTAATGTGATTTATTCTTTAAAGAAGGTAGAAATATTTTGGAATATATATGTGTGAAATGTTTACATAAAATGTTGTGGTAAAAGAACAGATTTATAAATGGTATTTTATAAATTAAAGAGATATCTATAAGCAGTATTTTATAAATAGAAGAATTGGTCAATAAATGGTATTTTATAAAATGGAATATTACCGTTTTTATAAATTGGAGTAATAAATCACAGTTGTGAATTTATTATAATATATGGAATGGTTGCGTTATGGAAAGTATATGAGTTTTATAATTATATTTGGAATTTAGTTTTATAAAGGAGTTTGTAATTATATTTAGAAACTTATAAATGGAGTTTTATAAACAAATTAAGAGTTTATAAAAAAGCTACAAATAATTTGGTGATTTACAAAAAATGAGTTTTATAAATGATATTTTATAAAAGAAGTTTTAAAAAAGAGTTTTATAAATTGGATAAAAGGATGGTTACAAAAAATTTTATTAGATAAATTTGGAGATTTATAAAAGGTGGTTTGTAATTATGTTTAGATATTTATAAAGAGAATTTTATAATTTATAAATAATATTTTATAAAAGGATTTCGTAAACTTAAGGAGCTTTATAAAGGCATTTTATAAAAGGAAATTATAAAAAGACCGAGACTCGATTTCCATAAATTATCATTTTAAATTACGGTAATAAAATATTATTTTCATACCTAACACCAAAATCTAGGTATGGAAGCTCATCTCTATCTTGAGAATTAAGAACGTGTATCGAGGCAAGCATGGTTTTCTAGTTTATCTGATTTCACTGTTAACCGAGGGATAACACCGTTGGAAATTGGGAAGTGGTGTTAAGTATATTTGATTAATTTTCCATATGATCCGTTTACTTACACCTAAAGTGTTTTGGATTTGTTGTGTTGATATTTTAAATGACATTTGTTTTAACCCAAATAAGTATGATTTTCAAAAATAAAATCTGTTTTAAGATTTGTGAATATACTTATAACGCTAAGAGAAGTATATTAGTACATTTTATAAGTATTAAAAATATATTACTGTGTGAATATACTTATGCCAATGATATAAATATACGGGGAAGTTTTTCATATGTTTTGAAGGTGAAATGTTTTATGAGTATACTTATACAGTTGAGATAAGTGTATCAATATTTTCCAAGTATTGAATGAATAGAGAAGGTTTTGTGAATAAGTCTTCGTAAAGGTATTTTAGTACAAGAATTTTGCAAAGTGCTTCTAATAAATAAAGGAATTAATTTAAGAGGCTTAGTAGGTGCTTATATGCTTTACTAGTGTTATGTTCCTTGTGGAATTAAATCTCTGGTTGAATTGTTTGTTTATTTGACAGTTAAACAACTGACTGTCAAACCTTAGCCAGTCTTTAAATTATCGCTGTTGATTTCGGAGAGACCAGGATCGGAAGTATGTGGGTTATCCGAAAAACACTTCAAACCGTCGTAAGAATTTGAATTGAAGACATCTTGAAGATGGCGGAATTGAGGACAAAGTTATTTGAAGTGCAAGGGTTACTTACTACTAATCCTGCATCATGTTATAATTGTTCAGGCTGATGATAGACGGTTGCTCTTTTTGTTGTATCAATATTACAGTTTTATTTTGTATAGATCAATTACATATTATACATTACTGATCATGATGTGAGATTCTGTTTTGTCTTTTCTTTTATTTTCCTTCAGTATTCTATCATTCCGACACTCGCGTGCTCGTCACGTGAATATCATGGATGTATTAGTTTTGACTTGTAGGGGTCGAAAAGGTGGGTCGTTATAGGTCCCACCTTCGAGCTTGACTGAAGTAACCATACAAAGTGTGATGGTCAATTAAGCCTTTGATTCTGCCATCAGGCCTGGCCAAAGAACCCATCCAAAAGAGATGGACAAAAAGCCTTTGGTGGGTCGTTATAGGTCCCACCTTCGAGCTTGACTGAAGTAACCATACAAAGTGTGATGGTCAATTAAGCCTTTGATTCTGCCATCAGGCCTGGCCAAAGAACCCATCCAAAAGAGATGGACAAAAAGCCTTTGGTCCCGCCTTCATACAAAATAGCAGAAGTTTTTTCTACTTATCAACATACTAACTTTATACAATTTCATACAAAAGTTATGTACAATATAATTCATAAATGACACAACACAACCTTTTTAACATGATAAATCCTTTACATTACGAGTCTATTTCTTTCAGGCATATATGGTGCCGGGGGATGCAAAAATAAGGGACGTTAATAGACAAGTTCTTTCCCTTTCCCTTATACATCTAAAGTACACGGACTCACTAGTTGAGCCCACTTCTTTATACAAAATTGGAGGCCCTCCAATATCTTTCAATGCTTCGAAGCATCCATATTTGAAAAAATGATGAAATCGTTGATAGCTTGAAATGACATCTTTCCTCAATGTGCTATCTCTCTCCTAACCTAAACATGTGAAATCAACTTTTAAGTTAAAAGCTACTATAACCTCATTTAAGTAATCAACAAGAGAACAAAGCTGGGAAGCCCTGGTTGAATAAAATTACATTAATGCTAATCGGTCATCCAGTTCCCATACGTCATTCATGAGAGTTTCAAGTGCAGAAGGAGGATCATCAATGTGTTGTCAAACAAGTATACGGTATTTCTTGAGTTTTCTCCCCTTAGGACGGATAATGTTGAGATATCGGCAGAGTCAATTTGAACTAGTAGCGCCCTCTCATAAGTTTTATTTGCTCCCTTGAGTTGAGATATTTGATGAATCATCTCACTAATGTTATCTTCAAGAACCTTAATCTTTGTCGTTAACTTGTTCTTTTGGTATTCTAACGTTTCAATATCTAATCTTTGTTTGGATAACTTCCAGCAAAATTTCTCATTTATTTACCTATAGTCTTTCAAATGCACTCCAATCTGAAGGCTCTACTAGATCTTGAAAGTTCCCTTGACTTATCTACGTGGGAAGAATCAGTCGCATCACGACCATGAGTGGATCTCCCTCGAGATAAAGTAGAGAAACGTGGGGATTTAGATTTGGTGAATCAGCTAGACTACCTTCGGTCAATATTAACCCATAAGATTAGCATCATTCTTATACCTTTTCACTTCGAGTTCCAAATCGAAGACGTGCTAATTTAGTTGAGTAATATTTATGTCACATGCTAATTATTGTGTAGAATTAGGATATGGTCCAAGCTCCTTGGTTAGTTCTTCATTTTCGGAATCCTTTTTCAAAATTTTCCTTCAAGATCTTCTACTATTTCTTGAGTTGATTTCAGAATAGAACTTGTAGTACTTCTCATACTACTTGTTCACTACATCATTACTTACGGTCGTGGGACCAAAAATTGTGGAACGAGATGGTTGTTCTATTAGTGTTGACAACAACTTAGCCTAAATTTCTTAATGCATTGGTGAAAATTAGAGGATCCAATTGATAAATGGGACCCTCCATCCTAATTTAGGAAATAGGAAACAACAAAATTCCAATAAAAATGAAAGAAAAGACGACAACAAAGTTTCCATTTAATAGTAATCATTTTCTCATAAGAGATTATGTCCATAAGAAACAACAATAATTGAAGCTACAAGTTAATTAGTTTTTAGAATTTGAAAGTACATCATGAATTTTCTTAAAAGAGAAAGGTAAAATAGGAAACATCGCACTAAAAGGTGCATCTATAAGAGGAGTACTGATAGGAGGAAATATGTGGCAGTCTCATTCTTTAGGTCAAAGCTAAGTAACCTAAACAATCACTTGGCATAGTTGGTTTAGATTTCATGGATAAATTAGTCCTTGTAGATACCTAAGAAATTGAAGTCTTGGTGCAGGAATTGGGTGCATTACCGATGAAGATCATGATAAGAATGACTTATTTATTAAAGAGAAATTTTCCTTAATAGTCCTTTTCAACCGGGTCAGCTTACAGTTCTCTCTTGACATGGGAGACGATAGTTAAACAGGAATAAATTTAATTGCCTGCACATTGGTTATGAATATATTAAAATACAAAGTCCATAAACTCATTACAAATTCTGTTATAAAAAAACTAAGTACTATACAAAATCATAAGGGCTCATAAAGAACAAATACATTATAGTATTTAGTAACACACATATCCTTATTAAATTTAACTTTATCTGGAGGAAGAGAATTTATACTCAAAGGCGTAGTAAGAATTATGGCAAAATTCTAGCATTCCTTAAGAGGAGAGTCAGATTTATGTAGATCCAAATATCTCTTATGAAGGCATCTCAGTAGTCCTCCACAACTATCAACCAGAAAAGAAAAATTAGTCATGGGAAATCGAACATACACAAGATATATGAACTCCATAAATTGAGCCCTATCCTCGATTAACATCCAAAAGATGCGTTAAACTCTTCCTTGTAGACATTATCTTGGCGAAAGTGTAATCTCAGAAGGAGGGGTGTAACCCTTTTATTCTTTAAATCCTTATATACTTTTATTTTGATTCTTTTAAGTATTTTCATAGTCTTTCTCTTTCCCTATTAAGTCTTAAAATTTCCTTTTTCTTTTTGTCTAAAATAATCTCTACGTAATTTCTTCTCAGTTTCCTACAGTGATAGTTAAATCATTCTAGCAATCTAAGAATGTACATGTACAAAACTAAGTAGAAAACAAACCAATAAATCGCCGACGGAGGGGTGACGAAGGGGGTAATGGTAGAACTAAGCTTAAAGGAATGGATAAAGGGAGCATTAGAAGGAATCTAAAAGGAATCTAAGCTTCAAAAGAAGATTGTGCTTCGATAAGATTTTGTCCTTTCTCACCAGACTCAAGGGGTGTTTATTTATAAGAAAAAGTTATAGAAGGAGGAATTTCTCCCTAGTCCTTAGTTAGTTTTGGAGGAGGAAGGTCTAGTGTACAAGCGGAACCATCTTGGGCTCCATTCCCACTTTGATTAGGGTCATCTTTTCCATCTCCTATTGAAAAGTCGTTCCTAGAAGGATCATCATCACCATCATTTCCATCCTCATCATCCTCATCATCATCATCACCCTCATCATCGGCTTTATCAGATTACTGTTCTCCTCTTCCTCATCATCATCTGTTAATATGTTAACAAAAGCCAAGGACTCAGCGGGATCGTTGGTGTCTTCTCCCATAACCTCCTAATAGTCGCCAAGAATGCGACCTACTAAGATATCAAACTTTATATTATAATCTACCCTCGAATTGCCAAATGAAGTAAAGGTTATGTTGGACATCGTTCTACGTTACCCTTATAGATAGTAAACAAGAGCTCTTCAGCACATTGTCCTTTCCATCAGGGAAGAAGGTTGCTAAGAAAAGAGGAGGCCTTAGATTTAATGGCATGTGATTTAAGCTTGCTAATAATAGGGTTCTTTTTGTCCAGATCTTTCTTTAGGTCAATAACTTTGCCGAGGATGTTTTAAGTACATAATTCTCAAATTGAAGTCGAGAAAGTTCATCCTCCAAAAGTTTAGCTCTCTCTTCCAACTCTTGAAGTTTCTCCTTCAATGGTCTCACTTCCTCTTTCAAATTTTGAGACCTTAAGTTATCCAAATCCAGCAAGACTATGGTCGTCTTCTTCCTAGAAGACAGTAACTAGTGGGCAAAGCAAAGACAGCTAAGTTGGGTTTCAAAAGAAGATACTTTTTCAAATAATAAAGAATTTAACTCTCGCAATCGAGACGTGTCTTGGGAAGAAAATATTCATGACCATTGAACAAACAAATCTTGGCAAATCTAAAAGAAAAACTAATAAGAAATTACAGAACGACTAAACTCGATATTACCACCATGGTAAAATAGCAGAGCTTTACTTGAATAAAGTATTGTAAGCAACTTTCCAATGACTCCAAAGAAAAAGTAGTCATAGTAGAAGAGCCAGAGGAAGCAAATGTAGAAGAATGAAGGACCAATGTAACTTAGTCCATAGATTCAATGCGATCAAGAGATCTTGACTCATGAAGAGGGGGAGGAGCATCCTTAAGTGGTGCATCAGCCCTAAAGATTGGTGTAAAGAGGCCACCGACTCCTTCAGAGTAGGTCCGAAGGGTTTATTTATAGAATCATTTATTGGGAAAGTTGAGATGATGGCAACGACACTTGGAAAAGGAGCATAAAGTACGGGTGCAGTGGGACCCACACTTTTAATGTTTTTAAAGAGGATCTCGTATGGAACAAAAGCAACTCGGAACTTTACCTCTTTAAATCCTCCCTAGTTTGCAATATAACATCCTAAGCAGTAGAAACAACAAATATTAGGGCATCTTATGAAGCTATCAGCCCTCCCATTTTTTTGGATCAAAACAGGCAATTCAAGAGCATCCTTAATAGGCGGTAAGGCATCTACGCTCACAAGGTGCACATCGGAAGAACCAATTTACAATAGGAAAGGTGATTAAAAAATGAATTTCGATAAATCAAAAAAGAAAACATGGTTATGAAATAAAACTTGGGGAATATCTAAGGCTCCCAGTTGTTGAGAAATGCACTGGAGAGTTTGCAAAAATGTGTCTAACTTGTAAAAAGAGCTGGTGGATTATTCCTTTTCTTTTTCATTAGTAGAGGTTCACCCAAAACCCAGTGAATTGGGAGAACTGGAGAATATTTGCTTAGTTTTTATTCATTAAGAAGCCTCAGTCGGCTCCTCAATAATGCTGTAGCATCTCCAAAGCTAGGAATCTTAGCCAAAACTTAAGGATTAGTTTCTTAGAATCAACAGATAATAGTCTTACAAAAAAATAACAAAATGTAAATCGGTAAAGACCAACGTAAGTGTTAAGAAAATGAAAACAAGGCGGGCAGAAGTGCATACCGGGAACCAAGAATCTTCCATTGACATTTAGAGAATAACATCTCATAAGGAAGAACCGATGGCTCCAACCATGAGGCTTGTTGATGGAGTCATTCACTGCTCTACTACCAATAAAACTAAAATGGAAAATAGAGCCCTCGGGTCGATTCTTCTTTCTTAGAGACTAAATAAGCAATAAAGAATATAAGGTGTCAATTGTTTCAGCACGAGTTCTTTGAAAAAACTGAGCATTGAATTGATGTATTATAGGAGTTAGGGATCAGCTGAGTGGGCTTGATTTCCTCTTGCTTTACGAAGTAGGACCGATGAGAAGTATAGATCTTTTCTTCAGAAGAACAAACAGGTTTAGGGGACTTTGAGGATTTTGGTACTCTTTTAGAAACTTGTTTCTTGCCTCCAACCACAAAGTCTACAATAGGATAATTCTAATTATTTATATAATTTCATAAAGCTCGAAAAAGGAACCAATCTAAGTTAAATATAAAATGTAAATCTGTTAAGCATTTAAACATACAAGTAATTACACATATGTGGATTAGAGTTTGAATAATAAGAAATATGAGTCCATGAGTGACAAGGGTTAAGAATTGTTAATTTTTCCACGAGAATATTGTATATCAACATGTAACATAAAAGTTGTAGGTAAGAATTCTATCATATTATATGCATGTGGAAATTTTGAAAATCGACTTTCAAATTTTAACGACTTAATTTTATTTGGTGATTAAATAAGTATAGATATAAAATGACTAGTAAAGAAGTTAGGACTATCAAACAAAGAGTTATCATGAGCATTCAAAGATATAAGTATATGGGGATATGTTTAAATGCTTAAGCATAAATAAAGTACGATAAAATGATAAGGTACGTGGTAATCAAAAAATAGACCATCACATAAATTATGTTCATGAATCAAAAGCCAACGAGCTCCTATAAAGTAATTTGAAAAAAAACATGCAAAGCTTTCATGAATAAGGTTTGCAAAGTTCATGGGTTGCGAAATTATGGATCTTAATGCTAATTAAACACCAAAGGGGGTGGATAGTGTTTTCTAACTTTTGTAAGTCATTTTAAATTTCTTTTAAGGTAAGTATTAAATCACATATTTTCAACACTGAATTATATCAACAACCAATCATAGATAAAAGTAACAACAATAAAGTAAAATAGAGAGTTATAGAGATGACGTTAGAGATTTTATACTAGTTGGGATTTTTCCTACATCGTCCCGTGTAATTTCTTGTACAAATTTCTTTTCAAATGCCAATCTTTAAAGAGACAGAAGGCAAACCCAAATACAATCTCAATTTTGAAGTAACGAGACACATCCTCCTGATTTTTCGAGCTCAAGGTACACCCACTAGATTTGGACGGGCTAAAAGCACACCATTCAGATTTTCGGGCTACCTAGCCCACTTATTTGATTTGAATGGGCTACAGTCACATGCATATATAGATAGAGTTTGATGGTTTTTCCAAAGGCAGTTTCTTGAATTTTGGATACAATGGATTCTATATCCTCTTGGATAACACTTTGATCTTTAATTTGAGAGTGAGATGATTCCAAAACTGTAACAAAGTAGGATTGAATCAATACATAAAAGTATGAATTGACTCAATTTGACTTTGAATAGAATTTGATATAGTTTCAATGGAATTTTCAAGAGAGAAAAATGTGGGAAGAATATAAGATAGTACCCACCAAAAAATTTGTTTGAAACCTCCTATATATAATATATAAACTAGTGTGACTATTCGCGAAGAGTTGTGACGAATAGACACTTTATTTCAAAATTTGAAAAATTGTTTACGACATGTATATCGGCATACTTCTATACATATGTCGACATATGTATGTATGTTTATTTTGAATCCTCTTTTCTTTTTAAACATTTTGAAAATACTATATTTTGTAAATATTTTGATACTTTGTCAAATAATTTAAACATAGTTTATAAACATTTTAAACATTGAAACTTTTATAAAATATTTTTGAAGATATTTTGAAAATATATTTTGTTAAAAATATAAAAGATAATAAAATAAAAATAGAGACAAAGTTTCTGCCAAGAGCTTTAACAATATTCTATGTCTCTGTACACCATATTCTAGTCTTGAAATCTTTATATCTTGGCTTTTTACTCATGAGTCTTCATGTCCATTTCTTGGTCTTTATACCGTACAGTCTTCAGTTCAATTTCTATGTAATATTTTACACTATATACTATACAACATGGCAAGATATTAGTATCCATATTTTATATAAATGTATATTGTTGTTTATTAAGGTTTTTATCATCAAAATCAATAACTGAGGTGTTAACAATCTCCCACTTTTGTCGACAACCATTTAATATTATGTATATAAAATGTGATATATCTCCCCCTAAGTTAGATAATCCCCTGAATATATGCATATGTTTATTTTATATTTTTCTCCCCTTTTGTCATCAATAAAAATAGATGAAAAAATAAAATCTCCTACTATGTTGAATAACTAAGTTAAATAAAATAATTATGATATATGATGGTATATGATATACTTAGAACTAATGCACTATTACCCTGTAGTTTTCTTTTATGTTGTTTGATCTGGAAAAATATACGAATTCCACGGTTTTGGAAAAGAAAATTTAAAGAGAGGATTTGTAAATAAATTGGTTATTGAAAATTTGGGATAAATTGAATAATGAATTGGAAAAGAATGAAAGTGTTTTTAAAATTCAAATTAATAAGTTTCGAGTATGGAAAAGGGGATTTTGAATAAACAGAGTGATAATGAATTTTAAAACTTAAGTGATGTTATTTAAAGGACTAAAGAATTTACTTTAAAATTCAAGATTTAAATTTATTTGAAAGGATAAAGAAGAAATTTGGAAAATATGAAATGGGTATTTTCAGTTAAAATGATTTTAAATCAGAATTAAGAAATAAAATCTCTAGTTAATGGGTTTTGAAATAAACTGAGTAAGGAAGAAAATTTATTTCAAAATGGAGTAACTTGGAAATCAATTTGAAAATTGATTTAAGTGTTTGAAATTGGAATTTTAAAAGCGGATGGGACTAAATTTTTTATAAACTGGGTATATAAAAGTAAAGTAATATAGTAGTGGATACTTGGAAAAATAAATTTCACGTTGGTAATTTATTAAAGGAATGGGTAAATTTGTTTAAAAATAAATAGTGATTTATTTTTAAAAAATGTGAAAGTGAAGTATATCTTCCTGGATAGCCAAGTACGTTTTCAAAGCAAATTTTTAATTATAAGTTAAAAGTTAAAAGTTGTTTTAAAAGCATGTTTTAGAAATTAATTATTTTTAAATTTTGAAATTTTAAGTAAGAATTTTTTTTCAAATTTTTTTAGTAGTAATTATTTAAAAGGTGACTTGGTATTATGTTTTAAAAGGATAAAAATTTAGTTTTATATTTTTATTAAGAAGCTTTATTTTAAATATTCTTAAAACATATATCTTCGAATAAAGTATTAAAGTAATTTTTATTTAAATGTTTAAAGTATATTTTATAATAAGTATTTTAAATTATTTGTACTTGGTTATTTCAGTAGAAATAGAAAATATTTGGGAAATGTGTTCCGTGAGAGGAAGATGGTTTGAAACTATTTCTAAAGGGTTGAAAAGTGGAAATATATCTTGTGAAGATATTTTGAGATTAATAAATAATTTGGTGAAATAATTTATGTTTGATGGATGTTGTGAATGTTATTTGATAGTTAAATAACCGACTATCAATATTGGCCAATGCGCTGATCGTTTCGAGACCGGGATCGGGATTAAATTCTCGAAAACCACTTCGATCTGGTTTGTACGTTTTCGTGGAAAAAACGAGTTCGGAGTCGATGATGGAGCAGTGAAGTGCAAGGGATGGTCGCTACTAATCCTGAGGGTAATTCCAAATGGATGTAGTAGGAGTAGTGCCTTCGGTTCTGTTCGAACCCGGGATGGACTTGTATGGATGAATGCTTTTAGAACATCATTAGGTGGACGGTGAGCATTCTAAGTGATATGTTCTAAAAAGGTAACGCTTAGCCTCGAGCCTTATCAACCAGGAATGAATGAAAATCAGGGGTTATGCAGCAAGGCTAAGTTGGTAGCACCCATTAGGGTAAGGTCATCCCTGTCTAGATGTCCCTTTTTTTATTCGGCTTAGTGGGCGGTTGCTGATCCCAACTGCGGGGTGATCTTACTCGGGATTATCCAGTAAGGGGTAGTCTCGGTCTTGTGTTGCAGGGGATTGGGAGTAATCCTCGGTACGGTGATCTAGGCAATGTACTATGAAAGGTGGTACTGTAGTGCCTAGTCATTAGTTGGAAATCCATTCTCCCTACGTGCCTTTTACGGTTTTTGTTTGTATTACCCACTTTATGGCTAGTATGCTGGAAGTTAATCATGTAACAGTTTCGGCTATTTGAATAAGTATTTATATATAGACACTATTATAATATCAGAGGATTTTGATAAAAAATGTTTTAGCTATCGTAAGGTAAAAACCCGACATGTTTATTTGTGTCGTGGTCGTACGAGATGCTTTTGTTTTTCAAAGGATTTTGAAAACTTTAATAATCAATTTGAGTGTGATTTCTCACGTTGGTTTTCTAGACTGACTCGGGTATTATTTAACTATAATGCTTGGGTCAAACCGATTATTATAGAGTACAGATTCTAGATGGACTGCTGTGGAGCTCAGGAGACGAGCTGGATGGTAAGACGTATCCGACGTATATGATGTATATTCCGCTGTGTATTCAGATTTGGAAGGATGGGATATTATAACCGTCCTGAGTATGTTGTTGATTGTATTGAACTCTGATATTGTATTCTGATGATATGTATAAAACAGATATATTTTTCTTTTGTGTAAAGATCTGTTATTATCTATTATATTTTATTCCGCTGCGATGGTAAGATTCTATTATTGTTTTGTTTTCTCTTCTACCTTCTTCTTCTTAGATTCAAATGGTTCGATTTTCGGGCATTGAGAATCGAGTCATTTTAAAATTATTCTTAGTAGTTAAAATAATTGTGATAAAAATTGGTATATAAATATATATCATATATTTTTCTAACCTGCATATACATTTTTCCCGACCAAACAATACAGAAGAAAACTGCAGGGTGATATACCATGCAATCAATTCGAAGATTGTGATATGATGGTATATGATATACGATTGATATATGAAGTGGAATTGGTATTATATATGTATTTGGAGTTGTTGATTTCCCTCATTATATAGCGGATGAGACCCTATGCGTCACATAACAGCAGATGATATTTTATAAATCTCATATACCGCGATATTCCACCTCGAAGTGGAATGGGTATTTAATTGTCATGCTAACATATGTGGATGCAGAGAAATAGGTTGGAGGGATCCAACTGGATTCCTCAAATATTTGAATTTGTTTCAGTGTCGTGTGTGATTATTTATAATTACTGTATGATTGTATTTGTGATTGAAAGAATTAAAGGCTATGATTTAGCCGAATATATTTTGGTATCATAGGATAATAAAAATATGAAATTGAATTTTCGGAATTTAAAGTAGAAGCTTTAAGCAAATTCATTTGAAGAATTGGGTGAATTTAAAAGAGGAAATTTAAATAGATAAAGTTTTGTTTTTGAAAACTTATTGAATAAATTCCAAAATATGGGAAAAGATTTTAAAAATGGGTTTTGAATAATATTGTTTAATAGTTGAAGAATTTGTTTAAAATTTGGATTTTTAAATGAACTGGAAGAGATAAAGAAATTTATTTTAAAAGAAATTTATTTTAAAAGGCAATAAATTGGGAAATCCATTTGGAAATTGATTTTGGTGATTGAAAATAAACCTTTAGGAAATCCATTTGGAAATTGATTAGGGCGTTTGAAACAAATTTGGGAAATCAATATGGAATTTGATTTGGTGTTTTGAAAATGAATTTGTGAAATCGATTTGAAATTGATTTGGTGTTTGAAAATAAATTTGGAAATCAATTGAAATTTGATTTGGTGTTGAAAGTGAATATTTAAAGATTTGAAGATCGTATATCAATGGATATTTGGAAATGTAAATTCACAATGGGAATTTGAAGAGGAAAGGGAAATTTGTTTAAAAATAAATATTGGTTTATTTTCAAAGTGTGGAAAGGAATTTACAGATTTGAAATGTAAATTGAAATAAATCGAGAAGGGTTTATTAATTGGTCTAAATGGACCATTTTGAAATGAAAGTGTATTTTCCTTGGAAAGCCGAGTATATTTTCAAAGTAGCTTTTAAAGTATAAATTAAAAGTCCTAAAGTTGGTTTTAAAAGAATATTTTGGAGAAATTATTTTCTTACGTTATTTTGAAAATCTTTAGAGTAAAGATTTATTTAGTAAATTATAGAAGTGATTATTTAAATATTTAATTGATAATTATTTTAGAAAATTGTTATTTAAATATTTATACTCTATCTACTAATTTTATTTTAAAAATTAGTTTGGACTTAAAGTTTGTATGTAATATTAATATAATGTTTTTATAACTAATAGTTTAAGCAAAGTGTTTAAAATAGTTTTTATTTAAATATATATTTGGATAAGTGATTTAAATTATTCTAAAAGTATTCGGAATTGGCAGATTTTCAGTGGAAATAAATGATTTCGGGAATTTTATTCCGCGAGCGAAAAGTGATTTGAAATTTGTTTTCAAATGGTTGAAGTGTGAAAATATATCTTACAAAGATATTTTGAAAATAAATAACTGGGGGAAAATTATTTGAAATCCATAATTGTTGTGAATGTTGATTGATAGTTAAATAACCGACTATCAATATTGGCCTTTAAATGGCATTTGAAATTTGATGCGACGGGGGGTCGGATTCCAAATGGATATTCGAAAACCACATCGAACCTTTGTGATTGTGAGGGATCTTCTATTTAAAAGATCAAAATGGAAAATTGTTGTGATTTGTTTGAAATCTGAATGTAACACTTATTTTTAAAAATAAGTGCTCGTTATTCGGATTAGCTGGGAGAGGACTTTGTGTCGTAAAACTCTTTTCGAATAACGATACGACGAAATGGGATTGCATTTGAAGATGGTGTTGAAGACAAGGTATTTTCGAAAGCGAAAGGATTACCTATCGAATGTCTCTACACCGAGTTGCTCCGGTATAGAAATTTGATCACCCTTTGTGATGGGGATCCCGAACGTGATTAGTGAATATCCGGATTTGCAAGGGCTTCTTTGAAGTGCCCTCGGTTACGTTCGATCCCGGAACGGACTTGTACGGATGTGTGTCTGACGTTACACTTTAAGATGTAAAGCTGGCTTCTATCAGATACATTTCTGTTGATGGCGGATAATTTATTCTCTTAGCTTAACACCCTTCTCTGAGACGTATGAGCTCAGAGGTTATGTAGTTGATGGTTACTAGTGATACATTCCCAATTTTGTAATGTGGCATACGAAGTGCTGCTGATCATTTGTTGATCGAAGCATGGCTTTTGTGAAAAGCGTAGCTTTGTGGACGAGACTTCGTCGAGCCTCATAACCCGGAAATGGTCGAAACAGGAATGTTGCGGTAAAGTTTTTAGGGGTCGTGCCCCTGGGATATGTCCATTTTATTCTGGATAATAGGTGGTATCATGGTATGGATCCCAGATATTTTACCTATGTTGATGCTGCAAATTTATTATACTTTGTGGTTGTTGCTTTATGGTTGAGGATCCTCGGATAAAGGTCCGTAACGACCGGGGATGGAATACTTGTGTGTTAGTTACCTATGTTACAGCTTGGTTAAAGCGTGAGGTAACGTCGGCCTTGTTAGCAGAGATCTGATTAGGTTCTCGGGGCGTCCTTCTAGAGGCGTACCCATTTCGGTGTAGGAAGTTTCTTTGCCTGACCATTGTTGGAAATCCAAAGAAACAATACACGCCCTGTATGGTTTTTAGTTGTATAACCTGCCATGGAATGTGGCGGTAACCTGCTATTGAACAAGGTAGCTATAGTAGGCATACGATAAAACGTGGTATGCTGGCAAAGATTAATATTATACTTTCGATATGTTTTCTGCAATATGCACTAACAATAATATCAAATGGTTTTCGTGTATCAAGCAATTTTGACTGTCATAAGGAGAAATCTCCTCCAAGTGTGCGTTTGCATTATGTGTGTGGCGGGAGGCCTTATGGTAGTTTCATTTTCCAAATGCATAGCAGATTTCATTTTATTTTCTTTGTGAAAATAACTGTTTTTAAGATCTCATACTAGTCCCATGACTGGCCTGGAGTTTATTGTTCCCTTTCTAAACTCTGTGTGCCCATAATTTTCCACACGGGCAGCCTATAGTCAGGTTGTCATTATTCTAGAGCGAAGTCGAAAAAAAGAGATGCTGTGGAGATCTGGAGTTTGAGCGGGATGGTGAGGCGTACTTCCGTATATTATTATCATTCCGCCGTGTATTCAACCAAAGGGGCAGGTTATTATAACTGCCATTGTTTGTGCGTTGTTGTAATACTCTGATGTTGTAATGTGTAAATTGATATGGTGATTTTGTTTTAAGATATTCATTTATCTATTATATTTGTTCCGCTGCAAAATGTGAGATTCTGTTGTTGTTTCTATTCTTCTTCCATCTTCTTCTTCTTAAACCCTAACGGTTCGGTTTTTGGGCATTCGACTGTGCGGCATTGGATACAGTGGACGTATCGATGTCGACTTTCGAAAGTCAAAAAATCGGGTCGTTACAATGTGGTATCGAGCATTTGGTTAAGTGACAACCTTAGCACTAGAGGGTGTTACTCATTAGAGATAGAGTCAGTAGTACTCTAGAACGAGTTGAGTGTAATAATAGATATGAGCGCGTATTTGTTACTGAATATAAATTTTTTTAATATTGTGTTGACTTATCGATTGATTGTTTATCGATTCTGGTCGGTGCAGTTTGGCCAACTTTATCGATAGGTGTTTCTAAACTCTTAAACAAGATAAATCGACACGATATTGTTTTAAAATTAGGGTAAATGAAATAATTTTACCCAAACTATTTTTGTATATGAAGGAAATAACTTTCCGCAAATTATTATAGTAGTATATGGTTGCTTGTTTGTTAGGAAGTGATAATATTGAAGTCTTATCATTATTATTGAATAAGAAATTGAAATGATAACAAACAGCTAAGAAATAAATATACATATAAATGGAATTTATAAATATAAATTGTAAATGTGATTTACAATTTGAAGTAAAATTCCAAAGGAATATTTGGAAATGTTTTTGAAAGGATTTGAAAATTTTGAAATTTGGAAAAGTTTAAATTCCCTTGAGTTTGAAAATTGTTTTCGAAGGTTTGGAAAGATAATGGTGAAATTAATTGGGAAATAATTTTTGAATTAAATTTGAAATTTGATGGAGTTTGGAATTTAAAAATATTTGGAAAATGTTTTAGAGGGATAAAAGCTCTAAACTCTTTTTGGTCGTTGAAAAATAACTTCAATGATGACTGCAGCATCTTCGATGTTCATTTTCGAGTTTCCAGGAGAGGAATTGCTGCCGAATTATTTTAAATGGAAGTTGTTTGCAAACTAGGTTTGGGTTTTGGAATTCAAAAGATAATTTGAATTTATTTTCAAAGATGATTACAAAATGTTACAAAGACTCTGGAATCTGATAAAAATAGTTATGGAATTGAATTTGATTTGTGATAAACAAAGCGAAGTATTAAAATAAAATTAGTAACTGGAACAAATAGAAGGAATGACAAATTTAGATATGGTTTGAAATGAATTGAATTCAATAATTATAAATGAAAGGTAAATTAAATTCATATGGAATTAAAAAATCCAGTTTAAATAAATAAGTTATAAACCAAAGTGGTGAATTGGATTTAAATGTAATTGAAATACAAGTAAACAAAATTAAATATATGGTGTATATAGAATATTTATTGAAATTAAGAAGTAAATGGCAAAATTCTTAAGTAAATTTTGAACATGATTGAGTGAAGATTAAAATGGAAATTTGTGAAATGGTAATTGGATATTATTGCTAGTAGGATATAAAGGTGATTTAAATGAAAATGGAATTGGATTTTGACTTCGCAGATAAAAGATTGAATTTCTCGAAAAAGGTATGTATTTAAATTCCATTATGAAATTTGATGATTTTCTTGTCCAGCCACTTGGCTTTTTGTTTTCTTTTTGAATCTAGGGGCCCGTTGTGGCATTTTGTAGTCGTACCGAGCTAACCGCGCAAAGGAGACACTGGCGAAATTTTTCGAAAATTTAGAGTGCTAGAAAAATTTTGAGAAATTTTGAGAGATTTTGAAATTTTGATATTTTAATTTGAATTTAAACTTAAATTTGAATTGTGAAGTAAACAATATTGATTGGAAACTATGGAAAACTTTGGAATGTTATTTGAAGTAAATGAGACTTTGATAAAAAGATTTATTTTGGTTGTTGTTAAAAACCATTTGAATTGGAAAAAATGATAAACTGGTTGAGGATCATTCTTCTTAACTAGTAATTTCGGGATGAAATTGTTTTAAGTGGGAAAGGAAGTGATGGCCCGGAATTTTGGTATTTGAATTTGAAAATATTTAAGTGATTTTAAATGTTTGGAAGATAGTTTGACTTGAATTTTAGATATCAGAATGAATTTAGCAATTAAATTATTGAATTTAATTTATTAAAATTGGATAAAAATTTGAATCTTCAGTTTTAAACTGAATAAAAATATTTAAAAGGCTTAGAAAATTTGTGTTGAGAATACCGAAGATAATGTAAGCTTCAGAATTGAATTTGAAACTGTTTTGTTCAGTTTTGAATTTACATTGTTTAAATCGATATCTAAAAATAGCCTTTCGAGCCACATGCTCGGATTTCGATGAAACCAGTTCCATTGGATCCATAATATTGTATTATTATTGGATTTCAATTTCCTTAGTGTTTGGAGTGATCATTTAGCTGTATGGTGAGCAAACGCGCTAAAAATTATATCGAAATTTGAATTTATATCTGGGTTTGAAAAGGCATCTTCTCCATACGATCAAATTTGGATCTGAAACCTTTTCATTGCGTTCGGACTGGTCGTATAACGTTATAAACGCCCTGCGGCACGCCTCAATTGAAGATCGAGATTTTGAGTCGCGTTTATTGGAGCAATTTGAATTTAAATTTAAAATCCAAATTTCAATAATATTGTTGCATTAAAAATTCTAAGTCAGACCTCCATGACACGTGTTGAAATTTTTAACACTTGTCCTTCTATTTGTTACACACGTTCGTTTGTAAAAAATAAAAGAAATAAAAACAAAAGGAAAAAAATAAATGAAATCCTTCTTCGTTTCAGAAAAAAAAATTAAATGGCCGATTGAAAGAAAATCTTCTTTCGTTCAAAATCAAAATAATGGCCGCGACATTCAAATCCAGCTAAATTCGTTCGAAATCATAGTTAATTAAATCTCGTCCTCCTCTAAACAAAAAAAGAAGAAATCGAAATTAGGAATGCCGAATAAATGGAAGCTCGAATTCGAAGGAGGCATGTTCGACGTTCGTCAATGGCCTGGGTTTCATGGTATTCAAGAAGTATAGAAGAGGGGTGGCGCGACGTCTTCTTACTCAATTGATTAGGGAGAAGGCTCGTAGTGATACTGACATGCTAATCGTTCATCTTATTGGAAGGGTGAGCTACGCTTGAGCGCGACGAAGTCAAGATTTGGCGCTGGGCCAGAGTAAAGCACTCGCACGCGATGGGGGTAGGTCGCGATCAATTGTTAGGTCGCGCGATGGATGTGTTGGCGACGACGCATGTGCAAAGGTGAAGGGCTTGATGTTGCTGGAATTCGTGGTGGTCGCGCGCGTAGAGAAGCAGGCTAGGGTTCCCTCTTCTTCTATTCAATCGCGAAAAGAAATCCATGTTGTATGAAACAAATTGTTCGAGTCAAGCGCGAGGCAGGGAAGTCGAGAGGATCAATAGCGGAGCATTCGAAGCGGCGATGGCCAGTGGCTTCGATTGATCGAGTGGTCACAAACATCGGGTCTGCAAACTCGTTTGGGGTCGCGAATGTTGGCAGTAGATAATGGTTTGAAGTCGAGCCTTGTTTTGAGCAGAGGTATTTTCAATTTGTGCTTTTCGATTTAAATCTGAAAATATTTATAAAGAAATTATATACAGTGAAAAAATTATATATGCGGTTTTTCAAATTTTAAAAGTATATACATGCAGAAAACAGAAATGTATATATATACCTGACTTTGGAAAATATATTGGAATTTTTAAAATGTTTAAAAAGTTATTAAAATTTAATTTATTAAAGGAGAAATTGGTTTAGATAAAACTATCAGTTAATTAAATTATTAAACAGTAATTGATTATTCATTTGTTCGAATATTAATGAAATTTTATATAATTGATTATACAAGGTCTAAAAATCATAGAGGATCAAGTCGTAATGGAAGTGAGTTGAAAATGAATTTGCATGCATAGGCAAAGGTGAGAACTTCTCACTCAATTGGATACTTAATTTAATTTAAATAGTTTATTTAAATTATTGGATGTTGCTTGGATGATGGTTGTTATTTGTTGGATTGAAGTAGACCCTATGCGCCGCATAATAGCGGATGATATTATATTTAAACCCATATACCACAATATTCCAGCTCAAAGTGGAATGAGTATTATATATGTATTTAGAGGTGTTGATTTCCCACGTTATATAGTAGATGAGACCTTATGCGCTACATAATAGAGGATGATATTTTATAAATCCCATATACGGTGATATTCCACCTCGAAGTGGAATGGGAATTTAATTGTTGTGCTAACATCCATGGATGCAGAGAAACAGGTTGGAGGGATCCAACTGGATTTCTCAAATATTTGAATTTATTCCAACGTTGTGTGTGATTATTTATAATCTGTGTATGATTATATTTGTGATTGAAGGCTATGATTTAGCAGAATATATTTTTGGTATCGTAGGATACCAGAAATATGAAATTGAATTTTTGATATTTAAAGTAGAAGCCTTAAGAAAATTCATTTAAGGAATTGGGTGAATTTAAAAGATGGAATTTAAATAGATAAAGTTTTATTTTTGAAAACTTATTGAATAAATTTCAAAATATGGGAAAAGATTTTAATAAATGGGTTTTGAATAATATTGTTTAATAGTTGAAGAATTTGTTTAAAATTCGGATTTAATTAGAAGAGATAAAGAAATTTATTTTAAAAGAAATTTATTTTAAAAGGAAATAAATTAGGAAATCCATTGGAAATTGATTTTGGTGATTGAAAATCAACCTTTGGGAAATTCATTTGGAAATTGATTTGTGTATTTGTAATAAATTTAGGAAATCAATATGGAATTTGATTTGGTGTTTAGAAAATGAATTTGGGAAATCGATTTGAAATCGATTTGGTGTTTGAAAATAAATTTGGAAATTAATTGAAATTTGATTTGGTGTTGAAAGTGAATATTTGAAAATCGATTTGAAGATCGTATATCAATGGATATTTGGAAATGTAAATTCACATTGGGAATTTAAAGAGGAAAGCGAAATTTGTTTAAAAATAAATATTGGTTTATTTTTAAGGTGTGGAAAGGAATTTACAGATTTGAAAAGTAAATTGAAACAAATCCAGAAGGGTTTATTAATTGGTTTAAATGGACATTTGGAAATGAAAGTGCATTTTCCCTGGAAAGCCGAGTATATTTTCAAAGTAGCTTTTAAAGTATAAATTAAAAGTTCTAAAGTTGGTTTTGTTGAATATGCGCTTATATGATTTTTGTTTGATGATAATAAACATATATACATTCGTTTAAATGTATTTGTTAATGTACTATTTTATTTTTCATAGATTAAATAAATATTTGCTGAATAAAATTAAATACACAGAATTTGAATTCAAACAGAAATTTTATTCAAACAAATATTTATTATAATTTTGAATAGTACAAATTCAAGCTCTCACTATACATATACAAGTTTGATTACAAATACATCACAATTTCATATTTACATTTAACCTCACTACACATCACTCATTCACTCAACTCGTATTTTATCTTCAACTTCGTTCCAGTTAGAATCCAGCATCTGAGCAATCTGCAAAAATATTCACTAACCACTACAAGAAAAAGGCAGAATACCGACAGCCAAGACTGACGGCTTCCGACGGCTATTTTCTGACGTCTTTCGACGGGTCGTCGACGGCCGTCGGAAGCCGTCGGAAATTTGCGATTATACCTGCCAGCCGAGACCTTTCTTCCTCTTCCATTCCATACGAAAATAAATCAAAAAAACCCTCAAATTCAACCCCCAAGCTTCCAATGCCTAATTTCTAGCTTCCGGATCTTCCAAGGCTCTCTAATCAAGCTCCATTACTCTTAATCTCAGGTATAATCTCTTATTTTTGTGAAAAATTCAGTTTTTACCCTAATTCTAGATTTGCATAAATTGATAAATTAGGGCGAATTAATGATTGCAATTGTTTCCACTAGCGTAATAACGGCTTATAGCATCACATGGTATACCGATTTCATCTTTTATCGTGAAATTGTGATAAACACGTATAACTTGTGCTTGTTCGTGTATATGTAAATTGTTGTGTATGCCTTGATTCGACGATTGTATACGTTATTGGAATAAGATAAAATGATTGAATGAATTAGGAGTATTATATTGTGCACGTATTTACTTATGACACAAAAAAATGCATTACTCTAAATTATAATTGTGTGTATTGAAAAATGACAAAAATGTTAAACCAGCCCTAAGTTGATGCGTAATACGTTGAATAAATGTGTGAAGTTAATATATAAATGTGAACAGTGAGTAAAACTGTATTTTTTCGTAAAATGCACGCATGTAACTGACAAATGTCCCTTAGAGTTTTTGGCCCCGTCTGACGAGTGTTGTACATGATCGTTGTATAAATAGTCGTTTTTTTCGAAAAACGACCATTTATATTCATCTGGTACAATGTTTGTCGGATTTGTCCCAGTACTGGACAAGTTATGAACACAGTAAGAATTTACATTTTGTATACTACTTCGTCTCAAACGGTTCATAAAATTTCGGCCTAACTTTTCTTTTTTGTTTCCTGCGTACACGCATTTGTGTACAATGCAGGGAACAAAAGGGAAATGCTGCCGAAATTTTATTGAATCGTTTGAGACGAAGTAATATACGAAATGTAAATGCTTACTGTGTTTGTAATGGGAAGTAGGATGTCTGACCAATGGAAAAAAATTATATATATTTTTAATCGTTACGTACGTTAAAAAATAAAATGTGCCCTATTTGAAAATATTTTTAAATTTATGAAGCTGTTCTTTAAATTCAAAAAATTATACAACCATGAAAATAATCTTTTTTGAATTTGTATTCTTTAAAATAAATATTAATTTTTGAACTTTTCATTTTGAAAATAGGAAAAATGATTGATTATTTTGTTGATCGGAGGAGATGGATGTACCAAAGAAAAGGACTGAGGGGCTCAATAAAAGAAGATTTTTATAATGGTATAAACGTGTTTGTTGAATTCGCTTTAAGTAATAACGGAAACGATCCAGAAATTCATTGTCCGTGTAGTAGGTGTAGACATTTGAGGTATTTGTTACTAGATATTGTGAAAGTTCATTTGTGCCAACACGGTTTCGTACCAGAATATTATGTTTGGGATCGGCATGGAGAAGTTATAGCAAATACTTCTGTAGAGTCTAAAAGTGTTGTTAACGAAATAGTTTCAACGACCCGTATAGAAAATATGGTCGAAGATGCAGCACGATCAATGTTTCCTATGGTTCAAGTTGACGACGACGATGGAAATGTTGAAGAACCAAATATTGAAGCTAAAAAAATTTACGATTTACTAGATGCAGCTAAGAAACCTATTTGGGATGGTTGTAAAAGAGGCACTCAGCTGTCAGTAATCGCAGAATACATTGCGATGAAGTCAAAATACAACATCACTGAAGATGGGTTTACGGCTGTTGTACAAGCTGCAAAAAGACATATGCCGCCCGATAATCTAATGTGTGAAAATCACTACGAAGTTAAAAAACTCATGACGGCTTTTGGTTTACCGTATCAGAAAATAGATACATGTTTAAAAGGATGCATGTTGTTTTGGAAAGAAGACGCAAACCTTAGAAATTGTAAAGTTTGTAATCAGAAGAGATACAAACCAAGAAAAAAGAAGGGGAAGGAAGTTCCGTACAAGCGTATGCACTACTTACCCATAACTCCAAGACTTCAAAGATTATATGCATTTTCTGTAACTGCGTCTAATATGAGATTGCATAGCGTGAGAATAGAGGAACATGGTACATTGACACATCCGGCCGATGGAGAAGCATGGAAGCATTTCGATAAAACGTATCCAAATTTTGCAGCGGAGTGTTGAAATGTTAGATTAGGATTATGTACGGACGGTTTTTCTCCATTTTCTCAATTTGGTTCTAAATATTCATCATGGCCTATTATCGTCACACCGTATAATTTACTCCATGGATGTGCATGAAAACGCAATATATGTTTCTTACTGTTGTCGTTTCTGGCCCCGACGATCCGACACAAGGAATCGATGTATATTTACAACCGTTGATTGAGGAGTTAAAAATACTGTGGAATGAAGGAGTAGAAACATACGATGTGTCCAAGAAGAAAAATTTTCGTATGTTTGCTTCTTTGTTGTGGACTATAAGTGATTTTCCTGCCTATGCAATGCTTTCGGGATGGAGTACTGCCGGTCGTCTAGCGTGTCCATATTGCATGGGTGAAACACGAGCGTTTTCTCTACCTCATGGTAAGAAAATTTCATGGTTTGACTGTCATCGATATTTTCTCCATGTAAATCATCCCTTTAGAGGAGACAAGAAAAACTTTTTAGCTAATAGAGTAGAAACCAGACAACCACCGACAATATGGTCAAGCGAAGACATATATGAACTTGTTAAGGACTATCCAAAGATATATGAAATTGGCGAGCAAATAGAAATTGAAGGCAAATCAGTTGTTCATAACTGGTGCAAACAAACTATTTTTTGGGAGTTGCCGTATTGGAAACATCTTCTGCTTCGCCATAACATAGATGTGATGCATAATGAGAAAAATGTATTTGATAATGTTTTTAACACAATTTTGAATGTGAAAGGGAAGACGAAGGATGATTTGAAATCAAGACGTGATATAGAAGAATTATGCAAACGTCCTGAGCTTCATATGAAACCAAATGACAATAAAAAACCCAAAGCTTGTTACGAATTAGATAATAATCAAGTTAAAGCTGTGTTAAAATGGGTGGAATGGTTAAGATTTCCTAATGGGATATCATCAAATCTTCGTAGATGTGTTGACTTTAAAAATGGTAGATTAAGCGGAATGAAAAGCCACGACTGTCACATAATGATGGAAAATTTATTCCCCATAATGTTCAAAGAACTACTGCCGTTAAAAGTTTGGAAAGTAGTAATGGAGCTTAGTATGTTTTACAAAGAGCTTTGTTCGACTACTTTAAAAGTGCAACGTTTACGTAAACTTGAAGTGGACATTCCTATATTGCTTTGCAAATTAGAGAAAATATTTCCGCCTGGTTTTTTTAATGTGATGGAACATTTACCTGTTCATCTCCCATCTGAAGCACGACTTCGAGGTCCTGTCCAATACGGATGGATGTATCCATTTGAGAGGTATATGTAATATATATGTTATAACGTAATTTAATTGCATTTGAAAGATGAAGTTAATATAAATTAATGTTGCGTAGATATTTGAATCACCTGAAGAAAAAAGTGAGGCAAAAAGCACGGGTTGAAGGTTCGATATGAAAATCTTACATCGAAGAAGAAGCTTCATTCTTTTTCTCTCACTATTTCAGTGACCATGTGAATATTTCAATTGAAAGTGTTCCTCGTAATGACGAAGGCGAAGAACAAGAGTCCACTCAAGCAATGTTATCTATTTTTAGACAACATGGTCGGCCTTCTGGAAAATGTGTAGAAATATGGCTAGACGATAGAGATCTTCATGTAGCACACACTTATATTCTTCTAAATTATGCCGAGGTTGCGCCGTTTGTTAGGTAATCTGAAATAATAATTTGTGTTTTATTCTTTTCTTATATGCATGCGCGTGTATAACCTAATGTAACAATTTGTTTATATATACAGTGTTTATGAACGTGAACATCCGAACGGAGATCTCAGTAAAGAATTTTCCGGTTGGTTTTCAAATTACGTTTATGAGCCGAGAAATTGTGTTGTTGACGAAGGGTTGAAACATCTTGCGATGGGACCAAAAAGAGTGGTCAAGACATATCCAATATATTTCGTCAACGGATATAAATTTAACACTAAAGAATACGGTGCAGAAAAATTAACAAATAATACTGGTGTATTTGTTAAAGGTAGCGACGATCCAGAAAATCATTTAAATGATTTTTATGGCGTTCTGGCACAAATTTTGCAACTGACATATTTCTCACGACCCGCGGAGGAGGTGTTTCTATTTAGATGCAATTGGTTTAGCAATGTTCCAGGTTCTGGAATTATGTGCACAAGGATTATAATCTTATCGAAATAAAGCATACATCGCACTATCACAAGTATGATCCTTTTATACTAGCCAAACAAGCATTGCAAGTTTATTACGCTCCTTATCCGTCTCTGAAAAGAGATAAAGCAGATTGGTCTGCAGTTTTTAAAACAAAGGCCAGTTTCACATTCGATGGGAAGAATATTCCCGACGAACAAGCTTATCAGGCAGATCTTGAGCAAAATAATGAAATAATTATTACAGACGATCATACAGATTTTGGTCCCTTGATCGATGAATCAAATGTTTTGGTAGAAGCGTTTGACATTGCAGAGGAAAATATCGTCGAAAACGAGACCGAATCTGAATCAGAAGATGATGATGACTGATACAAATCTGAATCTGTTTTTTTGCAATTGATGTAACTTGTTAAATTCTTGATGTATTATGAAATTGATGTAACTATGAAACCAAATCCGTTTACTATTGTTCGCATGTTGTATTCTTGATGTATTATTAAATTGATGTAACTATGAAACCAAATCCGTTTACTATTGCATGTTGAATTCTTGATGTATTATGAATCAGGTATAACACACTTCCATTTCTATTTCCATTTCAGTCATTAATTAAGCTGTAATTTGTACCGTTGATGTCATTTTCATATGAAATATATTTCACTATCATGTTTTTATACTCTTATATAATGATGTGTATATGTCACAGGTTTATCAGTATGTTGTATAAAGGTAGGAGCTCTTCCCGATCGTCTGGAGGCGATGGCAGTGGCCCATCGCAAGAGCCACAGCGTGCTGTTGTATCTTTGGTCCCTAGAGCAGAAGGGTAATTAAAACTAAATTTTATTCAGCATCTTATTTTTTCTATGATATACGTACGTACTTATCTATATCATACTTAAAAACAGGGGGTTCGACCTACTTCCCTCCAAGGTTGTGTTGGACGTCTCTAGAGCAGCATATCGCAGTAGGATGAGTGCGTGCTGGCCGAAGTGGGACTCCATCCCTCCTCACATCATAGAGTGCATATGGCAGGATGTTCTAGTATGTATAATTTTTTTGTTTTCCATTTTTAATTAGTTTTTGTCGTTTTTCTATTGTTTATCGTTTAAAGTGTAATCTTTTTTTCACACAGGCTGAGATAGACATCCAGACAGACGACATGATGCTGACACGAGCATACTGGATGAGGAAGATGCGCAAGAACTACAGGGATACGATATCCGAGATTAAGAAATTCGGTAAGAAACCAAAGTGGATGGGAGAGAGCGTGTATCAAGCTTGGTTGAGCTACTGGGAGACGGACGAGGCGAAGGCAAGTATACTATTTTTTTTTGAATCATTAATTTGACGTGATTGAAAAATAATGTATCAAATTTTGAATTTACAGGCAGAGTCGGATAGAAACTCTGCAAATAGAAATAAGAATCCCGTCACTCATCGCGGAGGATCGAAGTTGTTTCAGCAGTATCGGCAGGAGTTGGTAAATTTACTGAATAATAAATGTAAATAGTTTATGCTATATGATTCTAAATGTATAATAATTGTATGTAACAATCAAATTGAGGAAGATGAGGCACATGGTCCTGTCAGCTATATGGACGTGTTCACCCGTACGCATGCTGTCGAGCATGTTAATCCAGATGGGACTGTTTCGTACACATGGCAGGACGATAAATCCAGCAAAAGCCATGTAAGCATATTTCATTTTATTCACTATTAGTAATTGTTAAATTATGATGAAATAAGATATGATATTATTAATTTGTTAATGCAGGAGATGTTTATGGAGCAGCGGCAGAAACTCCTTGCTGATACAGGTCGAGAACAGCTGACGACCTATGAGGAGGACGTTATTTTTAAGTCCGTTATGACTCCAGCTGAGCATGGTCGACGTTACGGCTTTGGAAATTTTGCGGTAAATAATTTACTTTTTATTAAAATACTTAAAATATGATATTTTTACCTTTTCAAGACAATAAACTTGGATTTTATTTATTTTTCAATTATTGCAGTCCAGCAGTCATAGTAGGGGACGGCGGAGCAGACCATAAAGCGATTTAGCAAGTATAGAAGAATTGCGGACTAGAGTGTCCCAATTGGAGGAGCAGAACCGCCAACAGGCCTTGCAGACCGCACAGTTGTTAGAGTACATGCAGCAGTTTGGTGGCCGCTTCCCTTCCTCGGCTGGCTCTGGATCTGGAGGAGATTGACTCATTGCTTGCTTGTTCGTCGTTCAGGTATGTTTTTTGTTTGTGTAGAATGATTTGATAGACGGTGTGGATAAATATTGATTTGTATAATTATGTATGATACACTTGGTTTTCTAGTTTTATGTGGACATGTGCATAAGAATATTGATGAATTTGTGTATTAACAATATGGTGGAACAATTATTGTTAATTTTGGGATGGTTATGTATGTTTTTTATCTTATTTTGATTGTATTTTTATTTATTTGTGCGTTTGTTAAGTATGTTGTAGTTTAGGTTTGGATCTTTGATTGGATTATTGTATATTGGGTTGTGAATTATTGATATCAGAGTATTTGGAAGAGAAATGTGGTTGGAAGGCAATGGTTGCAGCGAATACCAAAATTTTTTTTGCAGATTTCCGACGGCTTCCGACGGCTTATCGGCCAAAATTTCCGACGGCTTCCGGCGCTTTCAGTCGGACTGTAACTCAGTATTTCCGACGGATTCCGGCGATAGATTCCGACGGGCGCCGGAATCCGTCGGAACCCGTCGAACTCCGTCGGAATAATAGACGGCGGTAGCCGCCGGAAGTCGTCGGAAGTACTGTTCTCCGACGCCGTCTTTTCCGACGGCTTTTTCCGACGACCGCCGACGGTTTCCGACGGCCGCCGTCGGTTTCTGGCCGTCGGAAATGCTGTTTCTCCTTGTAGTGAACGCGGTAAAATTGAAAAAGAAATATTTTTTCGATATAAAATAAAATATGGATTTTGAAAATATTATTTGCCTCGGTTATTTGGGTTGTTCGTCATCATTTGAATTCATCACACATGAACAATGTGACATGCACAGTGTATCACTGTACATGCCACAAGGCCGTGCACACCGATATACACTTGATTGATTTACAGGAACATGTAAGCTCAGGTCAAACCCAAATTATCGGATTCAACTCAGGTGCAACATAAATAAAATCTCGACTTCAGCACAAGGTCAAACCCGAGTTGTAAAACTGGATTCAACTCAAGTGTAATGCACATTCTACACAAATTCAAGAAGGCACCAAATAACAAACAAAGTGCAAAGGTCAAGCCATCACTGCAAACTCGACTCAACTCAATGCAATTCAAACTGCAAGTCCAAAACAAGTGCACATATGTCAAGTAAAACTCAAGACCACATAAGTCGACAGTGCAAACAAATAGCATAAGCAAATGACTCAGTAATGCAATGCCACAACAAACAAACGCCAGGTCGAACAATTATATACATCAACTACAAACATCAAATGTCGACCAGGAAGCAATTCAAGATCAACACAGCAACAATGGTCAGGCAATATGCATCATGCACAGGTCAGGCCGCAACAAAATGTAACAAAAGCAAGCCAAGGCAACAGTGAATGGGAAATGCAATATGAATGAACTTGCATATGCATAACAACCATCAAATTCTCAAACTCAGGTGGACAGCAAACAACAGTGCACTGAACAACTCACAAATATACAACCTGAACAATAACTTGTCCAGGCTAGGCTACACAATGACAAGGTGCAGAGGAGACCAAATATACAACCAAAGAAGAAAAGCCTATACAGGAATGCACCAGAATGTAGGCAACAGGGCCAAAGCAACTCAGAGAAAATATGCAGAGTCATGGAATGGCAATTTCTGTATTCAAGTTCAAGCATACATGAAACAGTGCAAGTTTCATACTCGAAAACAAATGACAGTGATTCAAACTACTCACAACAATGCTCGAAGACTCACCAAGTAAATGACACAACAAAAATGAAACCAACATTGACAACTCAGTTTCAAGTGACAACAAAATCAAAGATAACAGTGCACATAAGTACAACAATAACAGCAGTGTGCAACTCGAGCTTCAGAAGAGTCAAGTAGAGCAACAATGCACAAATGACACAAATACAGGCAGTGAAGAATATCAAATCAATGCTGCAAAGTTAAACCCAAAACAGTAATGTTCAGGGAGGAACACTCAGATGAACACATGGCAGATGTCAATGAAGCATGCAAACAGCAAAAATGATATACAGGTTAAACCAAAACAGTAATTGTTAGCGCCAAAATTGGTCACTAACACCCAAATCCAAGTGAAAGTACCAAACAACAATCACAGTTCACAGGTAGGATGTATGTAGAGGATATTTAATATGAAGAATAACAGAAATTAAAATGAAAGCGGTAAAGACACGGAATTTATAGTGGTTCGGCTAACTCTGGCCTACGTCCACTCCAATAATTTCTTTTTTATTGCTGTAATAATCGATTACAGTTACAAAGTGATAGGCTAGCCTTAGCCTTAGGGGATAGAAAGTTAGAGAGCAGGAGAGAGAATCAGGATCCCTTTTCTGAACCCCCACATGCTGTATTTATAGGCAAATCCTGAGTTGTTGGGCCTTTGCGTGATTCAGGCCCACCGAGTTTATGGCTGGTCCACATATGCCGAGCCATGTAATGCCGAGCCACCAATGCCGACCCGTTCCGTGCCGAACGAAGCGTCTGGAGGAAGAATGCCGGACGAGGCATTTGAGTGATGCATGCTGATCGATGTTGGGGTGAGGTGTGCCGAGCGCACTTTAATGCTGAGTTCAAATGCTGAGTGGAAGATGCCGAGTGAAAGAATGCCGGACGTACTTCAATGCCGAGTACAAATGCCGAGTGGAGGATGCCGAGTGAAAGAATGCCGGACATACTTCAATGCCGAGTACAAATGCCGAGTGGAGGATGCCGAATGAAGGAATGCCGGACTTACTTCAATGCCGAGTACAAATGCCGAACAAACTATCATGCCGAACATAACTAGGTGCCGAACAGACCTAAATTCCGAACACAAGCAAATGCCGAATATACTTAACATGCCGATCATACATAAATACCGGACCTATCTTCATGTCGAACATAATTAGCATGCCGAGCATAATTAAGTGCCGAGCACACATAAATGCCGGACATATATAAATGCCGAACATACTCTCCTTGCCCAATTTCATAACTGGTCTTCTGCCTAATCAATTTATGCCGAATGATTGCCAACGCCAAACCATATTTCCTAGACCCAAACCATAGTTGATTCATCTTTATCCAATCATATTTCCATCTCCTAAGCACGTTGCGTCATCCATCCATCCAGTCGACTGAATCCATCGTACACCAGCCTTGGCGAACGTGCAACCGATTATGTTAATCCCGCATGTCCATGGCCTGGTAAAAAGGCGGGTTAACACTTGCCCCTCAAAACATGCCTTGCTATTGGAAGGTGTGTTTTGAATAGCCTCAAATCTGATATCCAAAGTCCACATCCTTTTTGTAACCATATCATCAAATCCATGACCTCTCCGGGTCGTGTTATCCTGTTCCAACCTTGACTTTTCCATCACGGGCTTGTATGTTCTCCAGCCTCGACTCTTCGGTCAAAGACTTTGATATTCACCGGCCTCAGCAATCCGGCTAAGGATTTTGATATTCTCCGGCCTCGACTCTCCGGTCAAGGACTTTTTATATTCTCCGGCCTCGGCTCTCCGGTCAAGGACTTTTTATATTCTCCGGCCTCGACTCTCTGGTCAAGGACTTTTTATATTCTCCGGCCTCGACTCTCCGGTCAAGGACTTTTTGTATTCTGCCCGAGTCCATTTCTTCGCTCTCCGGCGAAGGGAATCGTAACTTGTGACCATTGCCCCGTCTCTCCGGTCGGGGCAGTAATTATAAAACTTGAACTGTTTATTACATTGATCCAAAAACAAATATAAAACCAGAAATCCGTATCAAAAATCAAACGTCCAAACCAGAATGGGAAACCAAGAAAAAACCAACCAAATCGAGAGTTCAATCCAAACTCCAAAACCATACCAAAGAAAAGTAAATGTCCGAAATATGAAAGAGAGAACCAAAGTTTGCAGAAAACTAGAAAGAAAGAAGGATTTCATAGACTCAAGTAGTATGGTTTTCACTTATCTCAGAGCACGCCTAGGGACCATCCTCAATCACGTACGTGTGTAAGTGACCTAGCCGTATTACTTTGAGTTCTATTACTTATTCAAAACCATGAACCTGTTTAGTTGATAGTAAACCGGCGTTGACCAGACCCAATGCCGCCATTGCTAGAGGTAGGTGGTGGCTGCTCTTGCTCCCCTGCCGTAGTTCGATTCCTGACATATTGATGTAGGTGACCATTCCTTACATGCTCCTCAATGATATCCCTCAAATGGCTACAGTCGTTTGTGTTGTGCCCATCCAGCTCATGGAATAGGCAATGCTTTCCCGATGTCCGTTCTTATTCTGAAGGCTCTCTCTTTGCTGGCCTTCGGTATTGGAGCCGCCCTCGAGTGTCCAAGTAAATCCTTTCTAGAGTCTTAGTTAAATCTGTGTAAGAAGAAAACTTTAACTCCCTCCGAGGTTTCTTAGAAGTGCCACCATTTCCATTCGTTTTCCTTTTTCCTTTATCATCTTTACTTAGATCCTCCCTGGATGGACCTCCACCCCTCACTGCATAAGCTTCAGCCTCTCTCCCTACTCTCTCAGCCTGTGCATCCTCCTATCTCAAGAACCTTTCCGCCTCATGATAGAACTCCCCGAGATCCCTCGGTGGGTCCCGTTCCAATGATATTTTGAAATCCGAGTTATCCGCGATTCCCGAGACGGCTGCCATCAAAACCATTGACGGATCGGGTCGATCTACTGAGGCTACCACTACGTTGAATCTGGTTAAGAAGTCCCTGAGCGATTCCCCTTTCCATTGTTTCATAGATGTCAGAGTCATCACGTTCTTCGGTCTAACTATGTGGACCCGAAACTGTCTCATAAACCTCTCAATTAGCTCCATCCATGTGCCGATAGAACCATTCTCCAGCTGTCTAAACCACATAGCTGCGATATTTGTCAAATACAATGGGAAGCATCGAGCCATGACCTCATCCGATGCCCCCAGTACCTCCATATGCCTTATGTACTTCGTCAGATGAACCGTTGGATCCGCCTTCCCACTATACATTTCCAAATTTGGTAGCTTAAATTCCGGTGGGTTCCTAGCATGCCTGATAGTAGGAGTAAAGGGACTCCTATTTACATCCTCCAAGTCTCTATTTACCAATCCACCTCTCATAGCCCGTCTAACCATCTCCGCTAATCTGTCGTTGCCCCCAAGATGTAATCCTTGTCCATCGCCTCTGGTCTGCCCCCCCGAGTTTATGAGGGAATTCTGGCACATACTCCTCATCTCGCACTCCTGCACTCCTGTTGGTGTCGGGTTGCACAACATCGTCTGGTATCCCTCCATGGGTTGGTCCAACATTTCCTGGTGGTATGCCCCCAAGTCTAGATCCATCTGGATTGATAGCTGTTTGCTGATTGGGGGTTGCCCCCTGCCGAGCTATTCCCTCTGCTTGCTGGTTGAGTGCTTCTGATCCAGCTCCACGGATCTGAGCTCCTGCATTTTCTGTTTGTGCAAATTATCTGAGAAGAGTCTGCATCATCTCCTTTTGTCTTTTCATCATCGCCTCCATTTCCTCCCTAGTGATGTAAATGGATGCTCCACCTGCTCCATCTCCAGAGGAAGCCTCTTGACTTCCCTCCTGATTGCTCCTTTCCATTACTTGCTTCCTTGCTTATGGTCTAGCCATTGCTCTTTTAAATCCAAGTTTCTAACTCCAAAATTCCTGAGTTCAATTCTCAGTGAAAGCACCAAAATGTTAGCGCCAAAATTGGTCACTAACACCCAAATCCAAGTGAAAGTACCAAACAACAATCACAGTTCACGGGTAGGATGTATGTAGAGGATATTTAATATGAAGAATAACAGAAATTAAAATGAAAGCGGTAAAGACACGGAATTTATAGTGGTTCGGCTAACTCTGGCCTACGTCCACTCCAATAATTTCTTTTTTATTGCTGTAACAATCGATTACAGTTACAAAGTGATATGCTAGCCTTAGCCTTAGGGGATAGAAAGTTAGAGAGCAGGAGAGAGAATCAGGATCCCTTTTTTGAACCCCCACATGCTGTATTTATAGGCAAATCCTGAGTTGTTGGGCCTTTGCGTGATTCAGGCCCACCGAGTTTATGGCCGGTCCACATATGCCGAGCCATGTAATGCCGAGCCACCAACGCCGACCCGTTCCATGCCGAACGAAGCGTCTGGAGGAAGAATGCCGGACGAGGCATTTGAGTGATGCATGGCGATCGATGCTGGGGTGAGGTGTGCCGAGCGCACTTTAATGCTGAGTTCAAATGCCGAGTGGAAGATGCCGAGTGAAAGAATGTCGGACGTACTTCAATACCGAGTACAAATGCCGAGTGGAGGATGCCGAGTGAAAGAATACCGGACGTACTTCAATGCCGAGTACAAATGCCGAGTGGAGGATGCCGAGTGAAGGAATGCCGGACGTACTTCAATGCCGAGTACAAATACCGAACAAACTATCATGCCGAACATAACTAGGTGCCGAACAGACCTAAATGCCGAACACAAGAAAATGCCGAATATACTTAACATGCCGATCATACATAAATACCAGACCTATCTTCATGTCGAACATAGTTAGCATGCCGAACATAATTAAGTGCCGAGCACACATAAATGCCGGACATATATAAATGCCGAACATACTCTCCTTGTCCAATTTCATAACTGGTCTTCTGCCTAATCAATTTATGCTGAATGATTGCCAACGCTGAACCATATTTCCTAGACCCAAACCATAGTTGATTCATCTTTATCCAATCATATTTCCATCTCCTAAGCACGTTGCGTCATCCATCCATCCAGTCGACTGAGTCCATCGTACACCAGCCTTGGCGAACGTGCAACCGATTATGTTAATCCCGCATGTCCATGGCCTGGTAAAAAGGCGGGTTAACAGTAATGTTCAAGGACGAACAAGATGAACCATTAACGAAGTCAGAATGAAATAACCATGGGAATCAAGTCACAGAAATATACGAATGTGACAAAGTCAAATGTCACAAATTAAAGCCATGGTCATCACGGAATTGAATCAACGCCGTGTCAACCAAGCAACAAGAATATACGATTACGAACAAGTCAGAATCAATCTCAAACGTTCAAGCATCATCAAGTGGCTGAGGTGAATTATTGACAAATTCAAATGATTTTATACGAACGCAAAAATAGGAATTCGAATCCTATATAAACCCTAAGATCATCATCGGCATATTGATCGAGTTCAAGCATTGAATCAGAAAGAAAAAAGAGCAATAAATTACTTACCGAAGCACGATCGAACTCGATCAATTTCAAGAGCCGAGAGCAAAACAGAGAAGCCAAGCAATCGACGAAAGCAACAACTGAAAATCATCTTTTTCGACTGAGCAACCAAATGTCGGCGCTTCAGAAAACCCTAGTTTGGATCGAAGAGAACGAAGCCCTAAATTTGCAAGAGGAACGGCCGCCATTATTCACGAAAACGAACGGAGCAAATAAAAGAGACGAGCCAAATTATAAAAGGGGCCGGCATTTTTTTTAATAAGGGCTTTAAATTTTAAATAGGGTTATTTTAATTATAAATTGTTTTTAATTTGTATTTTCCTTTTTAAACCGTTTAATTTTCTAGTCGTGTGACTAGGGGACAAGCTACGTGGCGTAGCTTGAGAATTCGCAACTCAGTGGCTGAGTTGTGGCAGGGTTTGGAGCGTAGAGTTAGATTTAGTCGATAGCGGGTGTCGCGAGTTTACGTGTGTAAGCGAGGGACTATCTAATTTCTAGTAGAAACCTTGGGGGCAGCACATAGGCAGGGTTTTGCCGAAGCTGGGTAAATTCTGTGTCGTTCTATTTCTGCATTTATTATTCTGCTATTATCTGTGCTGCCATTGTTCTGTGATCTGTATTGAAATTATTTTACAAGCATCCGCAATTAATTTTATAATTTATACTATCACCCTATTCACCCCCCCTCTAGGGTGAAATCGATCCTACAAGTGGTATCAGCGCTAGGAACAAAAGTCGTTTTTGTTTTAAAAATTTGATTTTACAAAAACCAATTTTTATTTTAAAAGGTTGAATTTTTAAAATGGCTTCTTTTAATACTGCTTTTGATGAGGGTCAATCCATAGTTAGACCACCAATGTTCAATGGTGAATATGCTTATTGGAAAAATAGGATGGAAATCTTTCTGAAAACAATTGACGCTTGGAATATTGTTGAGACAGGTTATAGAACACCGACTATAACTGTAGATAATCAGGAAGTAGATAAACCAAAGGAACAATGGACAGAACCAGAAAATAAATTACAAAATACTAATGCTAAAGCTATGAATTCTATTATCTGTTCATTGGATCAATTTGAATTTAATCGTGTCTCACATTGTCTAACTGCGCAGGAAATATGGCACACACTAGAAGTGACTCACGAAGGAACATCTCAAGTCAAAGAATCTCGCCGTGCCATGCTAAGCAGCGAATATGAGAACTTCACAATGGCGAAGGAAGAAAATGTTAAAGAGATGCATGGACGACTTTCCAATATCATATATAAATCAAAAGCTCTTGGAAAATCATACACAGAGTTGGAGATAGTCCGAAAAATCCTCAGAGTCCTTCCACAAAAATTTGAAGCAAAAGTGACTGCCATTCAAGAATCAAAAGACTTAAAACAAATGAAAGTTGAAGAACTCATCGGAAATCTCACCACTTATGAGCTAGAAATGAAATTCAAGGAAGAGCGTGAAGGAGGAGATGCTCGAAAGAAATCAATAGCGCTCAAAGGAACAACCGAAAGGAATGATGATGGAGCAGCAGAGCTGGCACTACTAATAAAGAAATTCAAAAGGTGGAATTGCAAATACGAAAATCCAGCTCAAAATCAGGAATTGAAAAGCAGAATAGGCAAAGCACTTGACTACTCAGAAGAACAGGAGATCATCTGTCATAAGTGCAACCAACCCAGACACATCAATCCCAATTGTCCTCGAAATCGACGCGACTTTGGAAAGAAACAGAAAAAGAAAAGTTTTGCAGCCACTTGGGATGAAATGGATAAGAGTGATAAAAGTACTAGCAGTGAGAGTGAGAAAGCATATATGTGCCTTCAAGGAAATATAAATGATAGCGACGATGACGAGCCAAGCGAGGTATCAAAACTTACTCACTCTGAATTACTTATTTATTTCCACGAAGTAAATGGCTGTTTTGAAAGACTTAGGGAGAAATATGCTAAACTTGAATCACAAAAAGTTACTTTGATAGAATTAAATGAACAACTCGACCAATTAGTTAAAACCTATCAAAGTAGGATCCCTAAGTGTGATAAGTGTCCAACATTTGAAGAAGAAATTAAAAAATCAGAAATTAAAATAAAATCACTTGAAAATGAAATTCTGATTTTAAAAGAGAATGAAAATACTAAGAGAGAGAATTCGATTAAAAAGTGCACGCAATTGTTAAACGAAAATGAGTCTCTCAAAACACAAGTCCAACAATTGTCAACGACTCTAGATAAAGTTTCAAAAAGTGAAAAATCGTTGAATATGCTACTAGGAAAGCAAACTGTTAATACGGTTAGACAAGGACTTGGATATAATAAATCGAAAATTGTTGAAAGCAATATTAATCGAGTTAATTCTATGTGCACAATTTGTAGAAAACATGGACACAATCACAATAATTGTTGGTATAGACCCAAACATGTGTAAACTATACAAATTTGGGTTCCAAAAGGCACAAATATAAAATCTCTCAAAGTTAAACAAATTTGGATGCCAAAGGGAACAATTATAAATAGTTTTGGGTCTCCACAAAATTATTTTTCTAAATATTCTGCCACTAACAACCATGGACCTATAAAAACAAATAGGTCACATAAATCTTTTCCCGTGTAGGTGTGGTGGCAGGCTAAGGAACAACAACAGTGTTCTCTGGATTTTGGCTGTTCCGAGAACACAACGAGCAACAAAGCAAAGTTCCTTAGCCTAGTATAAAGGTGATAGATCACAATGGACAACGATGAAAAATATCGTAAAGGTAAAAACAGGTAAAAGTATATTTACTTGAACGATATATTAAATGTGATAATCTGCACCATATTCTGAATTAAAATCAGCCAATATTGAGATGATGAAAAGATGATGATTTTGACTCTGACTTATTCAAAATAGTTGGCCAATTATATTCTTATGCCAAAAACACTATAAAATTCTCTAGATTCTTTGAATTACTTCTTAAACATCAGTTTGGATTAAAAATAGTGTTTTGTTGGATGATTATACAATTGCTTTTAATACGGCTAACTCTATATTCACGGTTATTGATTATTTACACGGCTTCAATTCAATTTCAAAAGAATGTCATTTGAATTGCTGTTAAAATTGAGTTTGAAATTTTTTGGTGCACTTCATGGTTTGGTCAATCGAATTCAATTAATGATAATTTTGAGCGAAAGAGAAATTCAGATGCAGATTGCACTGGTAATCTAGTTGATAGAAAAATTACTAGTTGAACGTGATTTTTGAGACATGTAGTAACTGCATCATTTTTCAAAGAAAATATCTGCATATTCTTCATTTCAAATAATTTTCAAATAGCAGAAAATTTTCTTATAAAACCCCCTTGAGAAAATCATTTTTGACCATTTTTTCAGATTAGTCATTTTGAAAAATTAATTTCATAATTATTTTTGAATTTGATTTTAAATGACTATTTTGACTAATCTGACTCCCTAATGATTATCGAAAAGAAAAATAGTGATTGAAAAAGTGATGAGTGTTAATATTGATCATATATTATGACTCGAGACGGTATAATTAGTAAATTTCTTTAGAAATTTAAACAAGAGTTATAAAACTTTTTGTTTGTAAAAATTCCATGACCATCTCTATATCTATCATATTTCTAACGACCATCACTCATCAAAATTGTATATAGTTTGTCGATATGTGGTACTTTAAACAGGAATCGTTCGTTTTTCATTTTTTCATTTTTTTTAAAATAAAAAAAATAAATAAATACCAAAGTATTCACTCACATTTAAAAGTCCTCACGGTTATGCATGGGTGAATTACTTGGAATTTGTTATGTGCTTCCATGCTCGTTTAAAAGTCCTCATGGTTACGCATGTATGGAACGCATATCAAAAGTTGATTTTTAAATAATAAACAAGTTGATTCTAATCCCATTTAAAAGTCCTCACGGTTATGCGTGGTTAGAAGATACTTGAATTCATTTTTTTTTAAATAAAATTGGAACACTACTAATCTCATTTAAAAGTCCTAACGGTTATGCAGGGTTAGTAGATATTCAAATTCCTGATATAAATATACCACAAATAGACACAACTGTATGGTTTTATATGATGACATCATTCCCATCATTCTAAAAGTGGAATATGCGCCTAATGAAATATTTATGATTTTTGTTTGATTTTTTATTGAAATTTAATATTTATATTCAATTGAGTTTTAATGTTGAATTAATATCGATCACTTTATCTCTCTATTTTCTCTAATACTATTATTCTTTTGCTGATAACAAAAGGGGGAGAGAAAAGTTAAGATTTTGTCATATAAAATCAAGAAAAGGTCAAATATTTTCCATTTGCATCTAGGCTCATTTGCATATTATTTAATTGTATGCATATTTATAGGGGGAGCTTTGTGTAGAGAGGAAGCATTTAAATAGGAGGAGCAATTAGAGCAATCAATGATCAAATACATTTAACATGTTCAAAATCTTAAATATATGTTTGTTATCATCAAAAGGGGGAGATTGTTGAATATGCGCTTATATGATTTTTGTTTGATGATAATAAACATATATACATTCGTTTAAATGTATTTGTTAATGTACTATTTTATTTTACATAGATTAAATAAATATTTGCTGAATAAAATTAAACACACAGAATTTGAATTCAAACAGAAATTTTATTCAAACAAATATTTATTACAATTTTGAATAGTACAAATTCAAGCTCTCACTATACATATACAAGTTTGATTACAAATACATCACAATTTCATATTTACATTTAACCTCACTACACATCACTCATTCACTCAACTCGTATTTTATCTTCAACTTCGTTTCAGTTAGAATCCAGCATCTGAGCAATCTGCAAAAATATTTACTAACGTTGTAAAATTGAAAAATAAATATTTTTGCGATATAAAATTAAATATGGATTTTGAAAATATTATTTTCCTCAGTTATTTGGGTTGTTCGTCATCATTTGAATTCATCACACACGAACAATGTGACATGCACAGTGTATCACTGTACATGCCACAAGGCCGTGCACACCGATATACACTTGATCGATTTACAGGAACAGGTAAGCACAGATCAAACCCAAATTATCGGATTCAACTCAGGTGCAACATAAATAAAATCTCGACTTCAGCACAAGGTCAAACCCGAGTTGTAAAACTGGATTCAACTCAAGTGTAATGCACATTCTACACAAATTCAAGAAGGCACCAAATAACAAACAAAGTGCAAAGGTCAAGCCATCACTGCAAACTCGACTCGACTCAATGCAATTCAAACTGCAAGTCCAACACAAGTGCACATATGCCAAGTAAAGACTCAAGACCACATAAGTCGGCAGTGCAAACAAATAGCATAAGCAAATGACTCAGTAATGCAATGCCGCAGCAAACAAATGCCAGGTCGAACAATTATATACATCAACTACAAACATCAAATGTCGACCAGGAAGCAATTCAGATCAACACAGCAACAATGGTCAGGCAATATGCATCATCCACAGGTCAGGCCGCAACAAAATGTAACAAAAGCAAGCCAAGGCAACAGTGAATGGGAAATGCAATATGAATGAACTTGCATATGCATAACAACCAGCAAATGCTCAAACTCAGGCGGACAGCAAACAACAGTGCACTGAACAACTCACAAATGTGCAACCTGAACAATAACTTGTCCAGACCAGGCTACACAGTGAAAAGGTGCAGACGAGACCAAATATACAACCAAAGAAGAAAACCATCAAGCCAACACAGCAATGCATGAGCCAAGTAAAAAAGCAAAGCATATATAGGAATGCACCAGAGTGTAGGCAACAGGGCCAAAGCAACTCAGAGAATATATGCAGAGTCATGGAATGGCAATTTCTGTATTCAAGTTCAAGCACACATGAAACAGTGCAAGTTTCATACTCGAAAACAAATGACAGTGATTCAAACTACTCACAACAATGCTCGAAGACTCACCAAGTAAATGACATAGCAAAAATGAAACCAACATTGACAGCTCAGTTTCAAGTGACAGCAAAATCAAAGATAACAGTGCACATAAGTACAACAATAACAGCAGTGTGCAACTCGAGCTTCAGAAGAGTCAAGTAGAGCAACAATGCACAAATGACACAAATACAGGCAGTGAAGAATATCAAATCAATGCTACAAAATTAAACCAAAACAGTAATGTTCAGGGAGGAACACTCAGATGAACACATGACAGATGTCAATGAAGCATGCAAACAGCAAAAATGATATACAGGTTAAACCAAAATGGTAATGTTTAGGGACGAACAAGATGAACAATTAACGAAGTCAGAATGAAATAACCATGGGAATCAAGTCACGGAAATATACGAATGTGACAAAGTCAAATGTCACAAATTAAAACCGTGGTCATCACGGAATTGAATCAACACCGTGTCAACCAAGCAACAAGAATATACGATTACGAACAAGTCAGAATCAATCTCAAACGCTCAAGCATCATCAAGTGGCCAAGGTGAATTATTGACAAATTCAAATGATTTTATACGAACGCAAAAATAGGAATTCAAATCCTATATAAACCCTAAGATCATCATCGGCATATTGATCGAGTTCAAGCATTGAATCAGAAAGAAAAAAGAGCAATAAATTACTTACCGAAGCACAATCAAACTCGATCAATTTCAAGAGCCGAGAGCAAAACAGAGAAGCCAAGCAATCGACGAAAGCAACAACTGAAAATCATCTTTTTCGATCGAGCAACCAAAGGTCGGCGCTTCAGAAAACCCTAGTTTGTATCGAAGAGAACGAAGCCCAAAATTTGCAAGAGGAACGGCCGCCATTATTCACGAAAACGAACGGAGCAAATAAAAGAGACGGGCCAAATTATAAAAGGGGCCGGCATTTTTTTTAGTAAGGGCTTTAAATTTTAAATAGGGTTATTTTAATTCTAAATTGTTTTTAATTTGTATTTTCCTTTTTAAGCCGTTTAATTTTCTAGTCGTGTGACTAGGGGACAAGCTACATGGCGTAGCTTGAGAATTCGCAACTCAGTGGCTGAGTTGTGGCAGGGTTTTGAGCGTAGAGTTAGATTTAGTCGATAGCGGGTGTCGCGAGTTTACGTGTGTAAGTGAGGGACTATCTAATTTCTACTATAAACCTTGGGGGCAGCACGTAGGCAGGGTTTTGCCGAAGCTGGGTAAATTCTGTGTCGTTCTATTTCTGCATTTATTATTCTGCTATTATCTGTGCTGCTATTGTTCTGTGACCTGTGTTGAAATTATTTTATAAGCTTCCGTAATTAATTTTATAATTTATACTATCACCCTATTCACCCCTCCCCCCCCCTTAGGGTGAAATCGATCCTACATGTTTCAAAAGAATATTTTGGAGAAATTATTTTCTTAAGTTATTTTGAAAACTTTAGAGTAAATATTTATTTATTAAATAATAGAAGTGATTATTTAAAGATTTAATTGATAATTGTTTTAGAAAATGGTTATCTAAATATTTACTCTCTATCTACTAATTTTATTTTAAAAATTAGTTTCGACTTAAAGTTTATATGTAATATTAGTATAATGTTTTTATAACTAATATTTTAAGTAAAGTGTTTGAAATTCTTTTTATTTTAAAGATTTCCGAATATATATTTGGATAAGCGATTTAAATTATTTTTAAAAGTATTTGGACTTGGCAGATTTTCAGTGGAAATAAATTATTTCGGGAATTTTATTCCGCGAGTGAAAAGTGATTTGAAATTTGCTTTCAAATGGCTGAAGTGTGAAAATATATCTTGCAATGATACTTTGAAAATAAATAACTGGGGGAAAATTATATGAAATCCAGTAATTATTGTGAATGTTGATTGATAGTTAAATAACCAACTACCAATATTGGCCTTTAAATGGATTTGAATTTCGATGCGACCAGGGGTGGATTCCAAATGGATATTCGAAAACCACATCGAACCTTTGTGATCATGATGGATCTTCTGATTAAAAGATCAAAATGTAAAATTGTTGTGATTTGTTTGAAATCTAAATCTAACACTTATTTTTAAAAATAAGCACTCGTTATTCGAATTAGCCGGGAGAGGACTTTGTGTCGTAAAACTCGTTTCGAATAATGATACGACGAAATGGGATTGCATTTGAAGATGGTGTTGAAGACTAGGTATTTTCGAAAGCGAAAAGATTACCTGTCGAATGTCTCTGCACCGAGTTGCTCCGGTAAAGAGATTTGATCATTCTTTGTGATGGAGATTCCGAACGTTGTAGTGAATACACGGATTTGCAAGGACTTCTTTGAAGTGCCTTCGGTTCCGTTCGATCGCAGAATGGACTTGTATGTATGTGTGTCTGACGTTACACTTTCAGACGTAAAGCTGGTTTCTATCAGAAACATTTCTGTTGGTGGCGGAGAATTTATTCTCCTAGCTTAACACCTTTCTCTGAGACGTACGAGCTCAGAGGTTATGTAGTTGATGGTTATTAGTGATACATTCCCAATTTGGTAATGTGGCATACGAAGTGCTGCTGATCGTTTGTTGATCGAAGCATGGCTTTTGTGTAAAGCATAGCTTTGTGGACGAGACTTCGTCGAGCCTGACAACCCGGAAATGGTCGAAACAAGAATGTTGCGGCAAGGTTTTTAGAGGTCGTGCCCCTAGGGTATGTCCATTTTCTTCTGCATAAGAGGTCATATCATGGTACGGAGCCCAAATATTTTACCTATGTTGATGCTGCAAATTTATTATACTTTGTGGTTGTTGCTTTGTGGTTGAGGATCCTCGGATAAAGGTCGGTAACGACTAGGGATGGCATACTTGTGTGCTAGTTACCTATGTTATAGCTTGGTTAAAGCGTGAGGTAACGTTGTCCTTCTTAGCAGAGATCCGATTAGGTTCTCGAGGCGTCCTTCCAGAGGCGTATCCATTTCGGTGTAGGAAGTTCCTTTGCCTGACCATTGTTGGAAATCCAAAGAAACAATACGCACCCTGTACGGTTTTTAGTTGTATTACCTACCATGGAATGTGGCGGTAACCTGCTATTGAACATGGTAGCTATAGTTGGCATACGACGAAATGTGGTATGCTGGCTAATATTATTATTATACTTTCGAAATGTTATCTGCACTATGCACTAATAATAATATTAAATGGTTTTCGTGTATCAAGCATTTTGACTGTCATAAGGAGAAATCTCCTCCAAGTGTGCGTTTGCATTGTGTGTGTGGCGGGAGGCCTTATGGTAGTTTCATTTTCCAAAAGAATAACAGATTTCTTTTTATTTTCTTTTGGAAAATAACTGTTTTTGAGATCTCACACCAGTCCCATGACTGACCTGGAGTTTATTGTTCCCTTTCTAAACTCTGGGTGCCCATAATTTTCCACACGGCAGCCTAGAGTTAGGTTGTCATTATTTTGGAGCGAAGTCGAAAAAAAGAGATGCTGTGGAGATCTGGAGTTTGAGCTGGATGGCGAGACGCACTTCCGTATATTATTATCATTCCGCTGTGTATTCAACCATAGGGGCAGGTTATTATAACTGCCATTGTTTGTGTGTTGTTTTTGTAATACTCTGATGTTGTAATATGTAAATTGATATAGTAATTTCGTATTAAGATATTCATTTATCTATTATATTTGTTCCGCTGCGAAATGTGAGATTCTGTTGTTGTTTCTGTTCTAGTGAGATATATTGAGATTCGTTACACTAACCATAAACCCTCATCATTGTTCGTCGTCAAGAATTAAGTGATAAATCCTCTTTTGGATAAGTGTCAAATCACGTCAAAGTTCTACACTCGAATCTTAGATTAAATCGTGCAATGAAATAATCCATATACTTCATATGTATTTATTAACCATCCCAAAATTCTTATGAAAATATTTCATAATACTTCCATCTTTATTCAAACTTTTATAAAGATACTTCTTTATAAATAACCATTTTACCTTTTTTTTAAATATTTATCAAAAAATATTTCTATCTTTCTTTCAAAAAGAAATCGATTATCCTTTATTTGGAGTAATACCATTATAATTCTTATTTCAAAATTTCTTTTAAATGTCCTTGTTAATAAATCTCGTTATAAAATTTATTCCAAACTTATTTTATATTACATAACTTTCCCTTTTATACTTTTTCAAACATTAGGATATCAATTTATCTCAAACATCATTTTATTTTTGCTAATTACACTTCCATTTACAAATTACACTTTTATATATAATATATTCTTATATAATTTATTAATTTAGACACTTTTTATTATCATGCATTTTTAAATATATCTTAGTTGTTTCTGGAAAACTTATTTCAAAATAGTTCATTAAATTGACAAATCACCATAAACTTCCTTTAACTAGTATCAAATGTGAATACATCCTTCATTCAGTTAAACTTATTTTATCAATTAAAACTCCTTTATTAATTAAACTTCCTTTATATATATTCTCTTTACTTTCATAGTTTTAATATATAAAAGTATTCATATACTTATTCTGTTGCTTTAAGTATATTCATAATTTACTTAATAGTTTTTTCTTCTTACCGTTCCAAAGAGATTAAAATAGTTAGTGCCAAAACATTGTTATAGTGAACTACTTTTCTTTTATTAAATAAACATTTAACGTTTACTATCTTTTCCTTAAAAGATTCCAATGCTTGTTATTATCTTTAAAATCTCATTATTAAAGATGTAAATATACCCATAAGATTTCTTTCAAAGTATTATCCAAGGGTTTAAAAACAAATGTTGCTAAAACATCATTTACTACGAACCAAAAACCATTCATTATTAACTTTAACCATTCCCTTAAGATCAAAGCATACCCATACCTATCGATTAAGATAATATACTTTGATAACAATTGACAATCATTAATTTGTCAATTACTGATTCACATTATCTTTTTTAACTTTAAAAAATTATATTGATCGACTAACTCAAAAATGATACCAAGGAGTTGCGTACTATCAATAGTATCGCATATATCCTTAATGCTAGAGTTAGGGGTATGCCCTAGGGGCAATTATGTAATTTGTTATATATATCTAACCGTTGACCAATCTTGTTCAAAATAAAAGGTATTTTTTTCCTATTATATACTTTATATAATGTGATTATATTGATTAATTAAATTAATTAAAAGCACATTTAATAGAAAAATCCATAAGTGGTATATTTTGTGGTAGTAGTTATAAAGTGTTGTAACCATGAGTAATTTATCAAAATGAAGCAAATATACCATATTAAATGTTCCTAGTCAAGATGCGTCGAGACTGGATATCGACGTATTCATTGAGACTGGAGTACATAACGCTCTTCAAATGTTGGGCGGTGTATTACTCATGACTGCTGGGGGCACCTAGGGGTTGTGCACTAATAGTTATTGGATAACTATGCAACGACTCACTCGATAGTTTTCTGTTGGTTAATATAACTAAGATCAAACACAAAATATTTGTGTGACTGATTTACACAGTTCTCTTGACTTGAGAATACTATGGGTCTATAATATTAAAGCTCCGCTTTGATTATAGCCAAATCATGGGATGGCATCCATTGAGTGACTATAATTGGGTCGAACAGAAATATTGAAAGTGAAGCACTATTCAAAAGGGGATTTGTCTCCTCAGTCATATGTCATTAGTATCACAGTCAACTCAAGTCAACGCAAAGTCAAAATCTCCAGCTAGAGCATTTCAGTTAATAATAATTGTTATTATTGAAACAAGGACTTTGTATTTTGACAATTGAGGTTGGAATTTTGACCACTACCAAATTCCATAAGTTCAATGTGATATAGTTTTGACGAAGAGAATTGGTGTAAACAAATGTCACAACCGGGTAACGCTTATTAAACTAAAATTATATTCTACCGAAAATAAGTATGCGATAAATTTGGCCATAGTGTCACACCACCTGCTAAGTGACGTGTGAATGTTAACATCAGAATAGTTCGATGTTAATCACTGACCAAATTTACACCCAAAAGTCACACAGCCGAAATAATGAATTCCCTTAAGACCGAACGATTTAATTAGTTTATAATTGTCATAAATTAATTAAATTAACTAATATTTATGAAATATCAATTATAAAATTTGAATATGATTTGAGAAATAAATAATGTTATATATATTTATAACAATTATAAGTATATCGATCGATATACAATATCAACAGGCGATTAAATTAGATTTAATTACATAGTATTTTGGCTTAGGCTTAGATGAGTTTAAGGCCCATCATTGGGGTTGAAAATTTTTAGCTTTAGGAAGGTCTAGGGGTGGCTAAAACATAAGGAATTGGCATGGAGATGATGGGTTAAGATCAAGTGAGAATGGATAAAAATGTTTTCCTCGTTTCTCTCTAGTACAACCCTATACACACACACACACACACACACACATCTGTGTGTGTATCTCTAAAAATAACGATTAACTTTTTATTTAGCTGCCATTACCTTCTACATTACTCGTTAAAACATAGCTCTCAATCCACTCAAAATTTCTCAAATATATTTCAAATTAAAATAATACTATTCAATAGTTAGAGGTCGGTGATTCTGGACTTGCAATCCGACGAATCAAGGACAGTAAAAGGAAGGGAAGTCATTGCTTTAACGTGGATTCAAAGGCATCATTAAATTGGTAATTTTAATTCATATTACAGTAATTAAATTCTATTCTATGATTCCGTAATGAGCAATTTCATATCTGTTTAAATATATTGCTACTATATGTTTAGGTGAGATTTTGTAAGTAGATGTAGTTGTCACAAATTAGTTTGATAATGTGCATAATTTGTTTGTTATACCTTTTGATTTATGTATAGACGAATGTTGTTTATTGTACAAAATCGATTTTGGTCATTAATAATTGTTATATATATATATATATATTTATTAATAAATTCATACATACATATATATATATATATATATATATATTTGTGTATATTTCTCTCTCATAATAGCATATATGCATATATATGATTTAAAAAATTTAGTACACATTTTTATATATAATATGAATTTACAAATTTAAAAATTAATTATCATACATATATTCATATTTTTACATTAAAATTTATGGAAATTTTAAATTGTTTATTATATATAAAACAATTATTACATTAAAAATTCAATTTTATGTTTTAAAAAATATCATATAATTTTAGAAAACATATAGAAAAAATTTAGGAATTTTTCAATAAAGTTTATTACTTTTAATAATTAATATTATTTTAATTTTTTTTATGATTTATTAAAAATAATAATTTAATTGAAAAATTCTTTAAAATATTTTGTAACCTTTCATTCATGATCGTAGAATTTCTAAAATTTTAAAATTTTGTATTTTTAATAATATATTATTTCATATTATGTAATTATTGCCAAGATTAATGTATTTGTTTTTAAAAATAATATTTCAACTTTGAAAAATCTTCAGATTTTTTCTAAGATCTTTTTTACGATCCTGATTTTATAAACTTTCAAAATTTGAATTTTAATTAATGTATTATTTTATGTTAATTATTTGTTGATGTAAACACAATTTTATTCATAATATATACAAATTAAAATACTAAAATTATTATGTGTGCAAAACTGAGTTAATTTTGGCTAATAAATAATTTTTACTAACTATTCTCTCTCTTTCTCTATATACATATTTATCTATACAAAAATGTTTTATGTTCATATATTATCTACAATACATTTATACATACATTTGTGTGTGTCTATATATATATATATATATATATATATATATATATATATTGTAACACATGTACATGTACATATTTGTACAACATACATGACATACAGAATGATCTAATATGTTTGTTGTGATGTAAACCCAACATCTACTTATGGGCATATTATACCTTTCATGGATTATTGTGTTACACATGTACTCACACATATATGTATATGATACATTTATGTATAAACTAAACCAAATAAAATTAATTTCATATCCTAATATATTTGAATTTAAATAAAACAAATGATTTTATTTAAATGAAGTGTAGAAATGTTCTAATTCTGTTAGACTTTATAGGCCCAATAAAGATCCAATAGGGTAAATTTTTTGAAATTCACTCATAACTTCCGCTATGTGCTGGTCCAGTTCCAACACTTAACAAGAAGGATAAACTTAGGAGAAGCTTTATCATTAGAAACACCTCCTTCCAATTTTTAGTTACTTTTGAGCCACTTGAATCAATTAATCATAAGATTACCTTTTTTGTTTAATCCCATTCTTAGAAATAATATCATGATTATTCCTTCTCCAAAAATCATTTGAAATTCCTTTCAAAAATACCGAAATTTAAATTCTCACAAATTCATTTATAAAGTACGTTTCATAAAACCAATTTATAAATATATAAAATGTATTTACAAGATTTATTTATCTTAAATAAATTCATATAATAAACATTTTTTAAATACCTTATAATCAAATTGTGAAATTAAATTCGTGACATGTTCGTGCTTACACCTTTAAATTAAACAACCGATCAATATATGATAATAACTTAGTATTATCCTTTCCTTAATCAAATAACTATATTACTTGAAAAATACTTTTTTATATTCAAAATATAGCTGTTGGTAAAATTATTTCATTTACCAATTTTCTAAGCAAAACTCATTTGCATCATATGGGGATAATCTTCCTCGATTAGAAACCCAACATTTTTGGTTGATATTCTGGCTGTTCATCTTCGTCGCAAGGAAGAGCTATGAGGCTATCCTTCTCACCCCAACTCACTCCAGAAGACCCATTATAACGATCCAGTTTTTCTGTCATTCGAATTTACAATATCTAATTGATTTTAAACATTCAAAAGTAAATATTATAAGTTGAATTGGTTAAATAATTGAATTTTTAATTTAATGTGAATGAAAATGGTTTATAAAGTTGATATAAATTCTACTTGATTTAGAATGATGGTAATAAACTTTTAAAATTGAATTAAAAGTTAATTTACAGATATTAGAAATTTAATATTTAACTAACGTGTCAAAATAGTCAGTTTTGACACGGTCTCAAATTTCGATGAAACCAGTTTCATTGGATCTGTAATGTTTTACTATTATAGGATTTCAAATTTTGTGTCAATCGGACTTGCAGTTTGGTCATGTAAAGCTAAAACGCTTGAAAATTTATTTAAGTAAATTTTAATTAAAATAATTCAATTCGAAAACCTATCTTTCAAATATGATGAAATTAGATCCCGATAAATTCCATTCTGTTCGGAATTGGCGTAAAACATTATAATGCCAGGCGGCACACTTTGATTGGAGTTCGAAAATTTCACGGATGAATAGTGAACGAAAATTTTCTATAAAAGCCTCTTTTTTTTTCCTTTTTTCAAAAACCCTAGGTTAAAAACCCTACCCGCCATTTATATTTTGATGGCTAGAAATTGCTGAATTTCTCTCCATATTATCTCCTCATCCATCGACATTCACGAGAAACTTTCAACTACAATATTTTAGAGCTCGACAAGAGCTACGAATCCATACGGTCGTGATCGATTTTGAGTGGTGAATTGCCATAATTTTGACCGCGCTCATTTTATCTTTGCACATGTTTTTCGATACGAGAAAGTGGCCGAGTTCAACGAGATCTTGGCTAGAGGTGGAATAGGCGATGAGCTTAGAAGTGGTGGTTTTAATCAATCTCCAGTAGACGAAAGAAGGGTCCGACATGTTGAAGTCGCTCGCGTTCGTGGGTTAGTTGCATGCATTTAAAACCTGGAAAGAAGAATTTAAACTTACGGCTCGGATCTGCAAAGGAAGAAATCAACGACCATGACGAGACTAGGTTATAAATAAAGAAATTTAAAATTATATTGTATTAAAATTCGTGTATACTTATAATTTGTATATCTTTATCATACGAGGTCCGTTCCGCACGAAACAAGTTGCATTGGGTTCGTATTATCGAGCACTACATTATGGAGCTGGATTGGATTGATTTGGAGCTAGTGAAAATTTTAGTCAAAATTAAAAGCTCGTTTAATTTTAATCGAAATAGACGCTATCGCAACATCTGCAAGCAAAGTGGGTTGTACTCACTCTTTCTGACTCGCTTATATTTTTATATAAGTGAGAATAAATATATTTATGGCGATTGATGATTGCTCGGGTGATATATGATATTATATATATTGATTGGTTTGGATATATTCCTTCATATTTTAGCGGATGTGACTCTGTACGTTCCCGTGTATAAGCGGATGACCCTTTGTATGCGCGTCTGTCTCAAAGCAGACTTTGTACATATTTTTCGTATGCATATTTGTTGCAGGTCATAGGTTAGAGGGATCCAACTGGATTCCTCACCGTTGTCGATTTAATTACAGATATTGTTATATATGTTGTTATCATAAATATATGATGGTTGGATGCCATGATTGATATGATTGATGTGGATCTCTTTATCTAGCGCTTTTGCAGCATTAGGCCATATTTTGAATTTAAAATAATGAAATGATGATTTTAATTTAAAAAGGATTTCAAAATGATTTTAATTATATATGTGTGTTAATAATTTTTTAATTTTTAAAGAAGTGGATTTATTTTAAATAAGTAAAAGTTATAATTTTTGTGTTATAAAATTATGGCTTTGTTAAATATAATGAGAATATGATTTTTGAAATATAGAGTTTACTATTTTTTAAGTTAAATTGAGATTTTTGGACTTATTATAAATGATTTATATATAAGATTTATAAAATTGATATTTTATAAATAAAAGATAATGGAATTATAAATGAGTTTTGTATGTGTTAAAATGATGTTATTATTGAATCTTGTAAGTAAATAAGATTTATAAATTTATAAAGTCATAAAAAGAATGAATTTGCAAATAAGGGATTTATAAGTAAATTAATTTATAATTGTACCTTGACATATAAATGAGATATAAATGGGATGTGTTAGTAAAGGAATTTTGTATGTGGAAGTAAATAAAATATAATTGAATTTATAAACATTGTTTTATAAATGTGAGATCAATTTTATTTGATAAGTTAAATATTAAAGTTTGGTAAAGGGATTATATTCACAATTTTGGATAGTGAATAATCCCTTAAATTAAATGTGTAGAAGTAATGAATTTGGTAAAGGAATTATATTCACGATTTTGGAAAGTGAATAATTCTTTAAATTAAATGTGTAGAAGTTATGAATTTGGTAAAGGAATTATATTCACGATTTTGGACAGTGAATAATCCATTAAATTAAATGTGCATAAGTAATAAATTGGTAAGAGAATTATATTCATGATTTTGGATAGTGAAAATACTTTAAATAAAATGAATATTTTGGAAAGTGATATTATAAAAAGAAATCTAAATGGTTTGAAAATAAAATGAGTTGTGAATTACTTATTATTAAAATAAGTATATGGAAATGTTTTCCAAATATCCGATAAGTAAAATGGTTTTGAATATTATCCTTTTAAATATATTTTGAAGTGAATAATTGGGAAGTGTTTTGAATTATAAATGATTTATGAAATCAGGCTCAATGACTATTTTTGTGCTAGATTTTGTTTGTTGCTTTGGTGGTTAAATAACCGACAATCAAATTTGCCCATTTTAGTTCCTCAACTTGATGTGGAAACTAATTTTCGCACACTTAGTACGTAACTAACTGTGTAGGCTTGATTATCATTTGTGTTGAGAATGTTGATTCGTGTAGTGCGGAGTGATTACTCTAATCTATCGAGCTTCCTTCTTGGCCGAAGTATAGCAAGTTGAAAGTTGGAAACGTGATAAGTCTACGAGACTAGGTTTCTGTTAAAGGTTGAGAAACGCTTTTGCATTGTTGATGCGAAGAGCGCGGGATCAGATATATTTGAAAACCACTTCGGATTAATATTTATGCGACTATTGTGCAGGTTGGTCGATGATATTGAGATTTAGGATTTTCATAGCGAAGGACTGCTTGTTGATCATTTGGGGTTAGAATCTCAGTATACATATAGCAACAATAGTTTCTTCGTTATGAAATATCCAATGCAAGGACTATTCTCTACTAATCCAAGGGATTTCCCTACAGGATGTGGTAGGAAAGTACCTTTGGTTTGTCCTGTTCCTGAACTACTTGTATGGACTAGTGTCTGACAGTGCATTTCTAATGATTATGTACATTGGCTTTTACAAACGTACATCTGTTTGGTAACGGAGAAGGAAACTTCTCTTAGCTTAACACCCTTTCTTGAGACGTATGATCTCAAGGGTTGTATTTTTTATGGAAGGCAATTAGTAGTCAGCGTGAATAGAAATGTGGCATTCAAAAGATGATGTGATATGTGAAAGGTAATCGATACCTCTTTTGGCATGACTCCCTAGAATATGACTAAAACAGGGATAGAAGTAGCAAGGCTAAGTGGTTCGCTTCCAATTAGGAGATGTCATCACTCTTCTAGATATATCTTTACACGCAATGACGTTGTGTATTTGATTATTGTTGACGTATGCTCATGGCGAAGAATAAAGGTCGGTAACGACCAGAGTGATGGCACATTCGGTACTACCCGGGATGGGTAGGTCGGTCTTGTGTTGGTTTAGGCGGGCGGTATCTTCTTCCTAGGTACATACCTCTAGAGGTATACAATGTTGGTTCGAAAAGGTGGTCCCTTTACCTAGTCATTTGTATGGAATACAAAATCGACTACGTGCCTACCATTTTGTTTTGTAGAGCCTAGTATTGTTGGAATTTAATAATGATGACAGTTTTAGCTATTCAATTTATTATTTGTATAATAGACACTACTATAATATAACGTGATTTGATATGAAAAGCTTTTGGTTATCGTAAGAGAAAATCCCATTCTTGTTTAAGTGTGGATGTGTCTTACGAGATACCTTCTGTTTAGATAGAAGAAAAGTTTTGATAACATTATAAATTTAGTTGAGATGTGTTTTCTCACGTTGGTTTACCAGACTGATCCGGGTGTTCTTCTGTAACGATCCCATATTTTAATTAAGTTTAAATTGATAATTAATTTAAATTTTGAATAAATTATTACACAATAACTGGTAAATTGATAGAATTTATAAAATATATAACTATGTAATTCATGTAATATGTATTTGATTTCAAAACATTGTCTTTTAAATAATTTGTGTGAATACAAACAAAATATACTTACAAAATAAATAAAGTAAAATATAAAACCCATGAATACAAGATGATAAGTATTTAAGTTGAAAATTAATATGTAAGTTAAATTAACTATTGAAGTTAGAAATAAATAAATACACATAGTTAGGATTCAAACAACATATTAAAATAGGAATTGGTTTATATTACAAAGTACAAGAACAAGGGAAATAAAATAAAGATACAAGTATGTAGGTTGTAAACAAAAATGGGAAGTAGGACAAAGGTTATGCAGGCAAGTAAAAAGTAAGAAAATAGACAAAGTAAAAGAAAAATCTATCAACATAAAGTATGTAGCCTGTAAAGAAGTTAAATATGCAAGGCTAGGACAAGCAAAAGAAAAGAAAGGACTTAGGCATTTAATGCGATTACATCTAGTACACCATATAGTATGCATCATCCGAAAAAAAAAGCAAGATTTTCAGCCGAGTAAAATAAGCAAAGCAAATATAAAATCTCTGATTTTGTACAAAATAATATACCCTATTGTATAAACAAACAATAATAATCCTTGTACATTCTTTCCTATATATCCTCATTTAAGTTCGATCATTTTATAAATCTGAGCAACCTCTAAAATGAATACCATTTCAAACTTAAACAAGTTGAACTTAAACAAAGATACAACAGATCAACCAGAGAATCAAAGTAGACGGCTTTCAACAGCAAAAATTCAATCTGTGTCAAAAGAAAAAAGCCCTATCACTTTGCTAAAATAAGGTGAGTAACATTTACCTTTAAAAATTTAAAGTATGAAATATTTACCTGTGAATATGTATGTTAGAATACATATTCAATTCTTTGTGCATATCTAAGTAACAGATATAAGATGTGCAGACTGCTGTTTTTAATTGTCTCTGTTTGAGTTCATAAGCCAAATTTTTTGATTCAAAGATCTTTTCTTCTCAATCTACTTACTGATTGAACTCGAGATCAAAAAAAAATTGTTTGTTATAGTATATGTTAAAGAGTAAAAATCTATTTAAGCTTAATCAACTTATTTATCTTTCTGGAAATCAAGAAACCTGAACCAACTTCAATTTTGTCAAATTTTAAAATTCTTAATACTCGAATTCAGGATTATAGACAGAATTCTTATGCTAAAATATGATTTTTTTTAAAGTGAGAATCATAATTTTTAGTGCACGGGTGTGAGAGCAGTTCTTAGTTGAACGAGAATTGGGTTTTGACCAATTTCAGGCGTCCGAGGGAATCTTGGGAGTCGTGATTTCATGTGGAGGTAGAAGATTGTATAGAGAGTCAGGGAAAAATGGTGGGAAGTGCTATCGATCATTGAGGTGGCAACGGCGGAGTTTTGAAATTTCTAAACCTAAAATTGGCGTGGCTGAGAAATTCGATTCGTTCATCGTCGACGTGGGATCGAGTTTGATGCGGTTCGAGGAGGAAGTGAAGGAGGAGTCAAGGAGTGTCAGGTCGAAGTTTTGCATGCTCAGACGATCGAAGCGTCGAGCACGAGGCGATGACAGGGTTTGGGTTTGTGTTGTTCAGTTGTTCCAGGTTTGAGCTAGAAAGCTTAATTTTGTTTCCGAGTTGTTGTCGAGGTTCTGGGTAGCTGGAGCATTGAGAGAGGTGATTGTCGACATGCCGATGATGCCGTTGATGGGCAGAGCCGCCGCGATTGTTGTGCAGGCGCACGTGGGCATCAGTGGGTATCAGAAGTGAAGTTTTTTGTGGGCTGAGGATTGTACTCGAAGTTGTACTCGAAGAAATAGGATGGGTTGCTCGAAGTAGATTAGGGTGGGTTCGGGTAGATTACAAGCTACAGGTTTTTAAAACCTGTCTGGGATTTTTCTTTTAAATCTGAAAGGAAATTTAAAAGTAAAGTTTTATCCAAGTTTAATATGAAATCAAACTTAGTTTATTTCATAGAATTGAAATAAAAAGGAAGTTTTAAATTTTAAAATTGTTTTAAATAACTTTAAATTGTTAAAGTGTATATTAAATGGTTGATCGGTGAAGGGAACTCGAGTTTCCACGAGTAATTTGACGTTTGGCTCGAAGTTTACCTGGATTGTGTTTGAGGTAATTAATGTGAGGCTTGGGCAGTGATTAATGATTTGAAGTTTAGTTAATGTTTCAAACTTTAGTTAATTTATTTCAATTTTAAATCTTAAATTTAAAATGAAATTTAAAAGCAAGATTTGAAAGTAAATTGTTTTTTTAAATACCTTGTTAATGATAATTTGATCATTAATAAGAAAAAAATGTTTTTTTTATCTTTAAATAAATGAAGATTTAATTAATTTACACTACACGACAGCAGGCAAATCTAACATTTATAAGTGTTACAAATAATTTCAGTAACACTTTTTAAGTGTTACTAATGGACTGTGAGGAATGGAGCGGCCAAATTTGTAACAGTTATAAGTGTTACAAACATACGTATTACTAACACTTATAAGTGTTGGTACCTAAATATACGGTAATGCTTATAGGTGTTGGTAACGAAATATACGGTAACACTTATAAGTGTTGGTACAGAAATATACGTAACCCTTATAGGTGTTGGTAACGAAATATACGGTAACACTTATAAGTGTTGGTACAGAAATATACGGTAACGCTTATAAGTGTTGGAAAATGATTATTTAGTAACACACAAATATATATACCAAAACTTAAACGCAAAGTTTAAATATAAACACTCTGCAATAATGGTTTCCATATCACAAATAGTTCATCCTCCATATTCAATGCAAAGTTTAAACGCTCTGCAAATGTAGTATAATATATCATAAACAATTATTTACATATTTCAAATACCACAATGTCATATATTCAGATATCATTACAACATAAGCTTCAATTTTTTTTTTCAAAATACACTTAATGTTTAACTTACGGTTAACCTAACCATTCCTGATCATCCACTCCAAACTCTAATGGTTTTGAATATTCTTCAACGTCCAATACAACAATCCAAAGCGTCCTTCTTCAAGTTCCTACATTTAATATAAACACTCGATAAAAACTTATACCTTCAAAATCAAAATGTTAAAGACTGAGTTACAACTCAGGTTCTAAATTTTTTTGTATTTATGAATTCGAAAACTTTGTATGCAATATACATGTTAATCAAACTCAATTAGCATTTGCGAATTGAGTTTGCAAACCCAATTTGCATCGATTTTGCTACATGCTCAGTTTGTGTTCAGTTTGCGAGCTCAGTTTGTGTGCTCCTTTTTTGCAAACTAAGTTCGCATGCTTAGATTTGCAAATTGGTTGCATGCTTGGTTTTGCTCAGCTTCTCATACTACTGCCACATAGATTTGCAAAATGGATTTTCGCTAATATGGAGCGCATACCTACTACCATTTGAGGGGTTAAAAAAATTAAAACCAAATTGAAATATAATGTGCAGCAAAAATAATGATTTGGATTCTATTGATAAGCGAGTTAATGGTTCAAAGTCTGTGTACAGAAAACTACAACTCACGTCCAACCTGGAAGCATAAATTTATTTTCACACCAAACAAATAGTCAGATATCATAAACATTTCAAAGAAGTTAAAATCTTCAATTATACTTGCATATCACATGGGTAGAGCAATCATTGTACATGGCACATGACATACCAATCGAGATACGCAATTTGGCATCCCAAGCTAGATCTCCTGTCTAATAGTAATTTAATTATGTACTGGTCATGTATTGTGCTGAAATAAGTTTGAATATGATGCTGACCTGATAGGTTGGATGAAAAGTTCAGGCATTAACTAAATTTTCATAACCTGTTAGATAATATATTGTTTTGTACGAAAAGTTCAGGTTGAAAATTTTAGCAGTTGGATGAATAGAGTTATATCTTATTTAACTTGTACTAAAAGAATATACATGTTTGGATAAAAATTATACGGTACAACCTATAGATAATCAACATTGAAGAAGAAGGCAATTAATTACAGACAAATATTAAAAATACATTAAGAGAAGTGAGTAGTATTCTCCTATTAACAAGAGTAAGAATACCAGAAGCTTAAATCTCATGTTAATCACCTATAGTTAATTATTTGCATTCATATCTATTGTAACAATCCGGGGTTTTTGCATCAATTTAATATCGTAATTAAACGACTAATCTTCTAGCTAATTGCTTATTGGAGTTTTTAATCGGTTGAAATCCTTTTGAAAAAAAAAATTATGTGGGCTTTAAATAAATATATCCCTTTTATTTTAATCAGCCCGTTCCCTTTTTATAAAAATTCGACCTGTTCCTCTTTTTAATTTCATTCATTCAAACCGTAGACCAAAACATTCGAAAGAGAAATAAATGGTGGCTCGTACTTTTTCTTTGTTCGATCAAAAATCAGGACTTGTAGAAAATCGAAGTTGCCGACTTATGTAGCTAGCTCGAAGGATGATTTCGTACCTCGCATCTGTCGATCTTTGGATCCGTGTTCTTCGAATAAGGTGAGTGAACTTTTTCACTCACATCTACTTCAACTTGCGCTTCGACAGTTTAATTTCTATTGAATGTTGATGTTTTTTTTTATGTTATCAATTCTCTCGGTTTTGAACACTTGATTGATTTATGGTTATAGTTTGAATCTGTTACCATTAAATCAATTTGACGATGTTGATTTATTGTGTGAGTTCGACATACTTTGGTTCACACAGCAGTTGACTTTGTACTATTCTTTGTTGGTATCGACATTGACTATTAAGCTTGAATTTGAGTTTGTGAAGGTATTTTGGGTTCGGTATTGTTTTGATTTGAAACTGTAGCCCCATGAACTTTCGAACTCGTTTCGACTGTGTCTTGGGCATCGCCTTGAACTACGGTTTGAAATCTCGTTTGTTTTCGTTTGATGTTGGTGTTTGATGCTGCTATGTGAATTTCTACTGTGACTTTGGTTTGCCTGTTATTTCTCTGTTGACACGAAATTGTTCGACTTTTTCTTGTCTTCCTTTTTGGTTTCGGCTTTATACATTTATTTGCATATCCCTGCACAGCGTAGCCTTGGTCCAAGAGTCTCTCTTGTGACATATCTGATTTCGGTTACATAATTTTGTTTTTAAACTTGTAGCCTTTGGGCTTGTTGCTGTGTTGCCTTATCTTGGGTACACGTGCTTATTTCACCTGTAGCCTGTATGCTTGTTCATGTGTCTGCGTCCTTGATTCCTGATAGCAGTGGCTTTGACAATTTGAGTTGATTCGACTTCATATTGTTACTGCATGGCTTACATGATAGTGTTTTATGATGTTTTAAGAAAAATAAACCATGTTGTAGCCGTCACGGCTAATATGCATCACTGAACTATTTTCTTCAGGTACAATCTGCTGTTAACTCTAATAGTTTATATGACGGTGTTTAGCACACCTCTGTTAACTTGAGTACTTGATGCATTTCAGTTTTGTTAGCTTCATGGTGCACCAATACTATTGGAGTTCAAATGCATTTATAACTTCTTTGACTATCTTAATATTATGGCGTTGTCCATTCCTGTAGCTTTCATTACATCATCACTGTATAAGTAATTTCTGTTCATTTCTTGATTTGGGTTACTTGACTTCGAGTTTGGGTAACTCTGTTGTTTCTGGCTTCAGTGAATCTTTACTGACTTGTGGTGTTTACATATTTAGTGTTGATGCATCACTTGTTGCAATTCATTTGGTTCAGTCTTGTACCACCTACTGTTCACTTGAATTGTGATTCTTGATGTCGTGCCTAGTTGAGTTCATGTGGCCATCACTTTTGTACATGATCGCTGCTCTGGCCTTGGTTGTTTAGTTGTATGCTCATGCATTGCTTTGTCTTTCACATTGCCTGACCATATGCATGCTTCGAGACTGTATACAAATGGCCTCATGATGTAGTATCTTCATGTTACATTATACTCTCTGCACTTTTGAACTACATGTGTAGTTGCTGTCATTGCACAGTGCACTTATTCCTCTTTATGTTACAATGATTTAAATCATATATGTTGATTTCTTCTTGTTTCCTGATTGGATATTTAAATTTAGGGTTTGGTCAGAACTGTTGTAATTGTTGTGCACTATGCATATCGCTGTACTTCTTCGAGTAAGTGGTGATGTGTATGCACACATGTATATTCCACTGTATATCACTTCAAATGACTTTGCCGATGGTTCTGGCCATATCTTCGTTTGCTTTCATTTTCATTCTATAGGGTCTTCATGTGGTACCACTGCCATGTGCGTTTGGGCATTCGAGCCTTCGTGCTCTGTTGGTTCAGGTTGCATAATCCCTTTTGTTGTGTCATCATGTTTGTACCACTGCCTTGTGCACTTGGTCATTCATTGTTTGTGACGCCATTTTCTTGGTATTGCTGTTAACTTTGGTTTGGCCTCGTAGTTGTGTTGAGTCCTGGTAACAGTGACTTGACCTCTGCAATTTGTAAATGATTTGGCTTTGCAGTTACGACTTGCTGCCAATATTTGGAGTTGTGGTGACTTTATATGCTGTAGTGGCGAGGCAGTGCACGCGTGCGTGTACTGCAGTCACACAGTATTGACTTTTGTGATATTTCAATCGTTTGAATTGTTTTGTTTATTAAATTCAATATTTTGAAATTGTATTTTGATTTGATTTGATTTGATCATTTTATTGTTGTCTAATTATCTTCTAGATAATTAGATTATGAGTTTCTAATTGTTTATTTAATAATTAGATTTTGTTGTTAATTGTCGCATAGGCAATTCTGTTGTTTTCTAAATTATCTTCATTGATAATCCTTGCATTTATCTTCGTTGATAATTTGAATTTGTTGATTTGTTGTTTAATACTGTTAAGTGTTATATCCGATTTCTTATTAAAGGATTGGATAGGTGAGATTATTTTGACTATCGTCTACTTGTTATTTTATTTATTATTGCTTCCGTGCATTAATAACTGAGTTTGAATTAGACTGACCCATGTATTATTTTCTTTTGAATGTAATACTCGGGTCAGATCGAGTTATTTCAGGTTGTAGATATCTTGCTTTGGGTTGGTACTAGAGCTATGAAGTTTCTTTATATCATTTGGAGTAGATGTTGTCATAGTATAGGATGTTGTATATTCATGTATATTATTCACGATAATGTACTTGTATATGTAACTTCTAGAGTCGACAGTTGTAGTTGTATCATATGTACTGTATCACATGTATTGTAACTGACTTCGGTTATATATATATATGAGACTTTGTTTTATCTGTGTTCCGCATTTATATTATCTATGTTATTATTATATTTATTGTCCTAAACTATTATGAACCATCGTAGTTTGTTTTATACTGGAATTGAGTATGTCGATGGGAGTAAATAAATAAGAGATGAGAAATAAAAATATATACCACTCCTATCGAGGTAACCAATACTAGTGTAAGGCCTAACTACGGATGGCTGCTCCTATCCAGCCTTATTCATCGTAATAACAGACAATATTTCTTTTAATACTCTTTGTTATTGTGATCATAGAGGTGGGGCGTCACAGTTGGTATCAGAGCTTGGGGTTTATGGACATAATATAAAACATAACTTAGATGGAACATGTGTTACAACTATTAGTCGATATTTTGTGCTTTGAATCAAAACTAAAGTTTTGAAATTATGATGAAATTTTTAAATATCTTTATTTAAAAATGAAAGTGAAACTGTGTTTTGATGATTGGTTGATTCGTGTTTTGTTTATCAGAGTGCGCAGTGAAAACGGTGAGACTATCTTCGCTGAGTACGGCTGATAACCTTTTTGATTTAAAAATCAAAATATGAAATTGAAATAAATTTCAATTGTTGTTTACATAGTTGTGTTTATTTTGTTTTCTTTGAAAATTTCGAATCCGATTTGAGGATTCGAAGCAATTGCAGTTATGTGAATTTGTTGATTTTTACTGTTTTAAATTATCTTCATTGAAGATATATTGAATGATTTCTGAGACGACCCGACTTTCCACTCCCGGAAAATCGCATCATCTTTAAGAAAGAAAGGGATAGAAAAGAGAATAGAAAGAAGAGAAGAAAGAAACAATATCAGAATCTACACAGCGGAACGAATAAATTATATTAATAACATAAAAATTACATAGTTTACATCAATATCAGAGTTACACGGACATACAACACATACTAGACAGTTATAAACACCTGTCTAGTTATACAACTCAATACAACAACTCAGAGAATACACAGCCGAATACTAGATATATATCTACACGCAGAAGCCTCCTGCTCCATTGCTCCTCCACAATTCGTCAAAGCTAACCTGAATCCTAACCTGAATTCCCTTGACTACTCATAAAAATTTGAGTACCCAAGAGTTTATGAAAAACAAAAATAAACTCCGGGTCAGACATGGGTCTGGTGTGAGTAACAGGCTAAAGTTGCTTAACTTTTAAAAACCTTTTGAAAAGAAAGGTATCACGTAAGACTTCCCACACATAAACATGGAAAAGTTTTTACCTTACGCTAACCAAAACATTTGATAGGAAATCCGATGATATTATAATAGTGTCTAGGGTTTTCAAATAAATAAGAAATAACCGAAATTGTTACATGATTAAATTCCAGCTACTAGCCACAAAAGTGGGTAATACAATCAAAACCGTTGGCACTTATTGGATTTTGGATTCCATACAATGGCAGGGCTGCTGGGGTACCGCCCGTCATAGTACGTGGCCTAGATCAACGTACCGAGGATCACTCCCGACCCCCTGCAACACAAAGACGGACCCATTCCTTACTGAATAGTTCCGAACAAGACAACCCCGTGGTTGTAGCTAGCAACCACCCACACAGCCGAATATAAAGGGACTTCTAGACAGGGATCAATCTTGCTCTCCAGTGGGCACGACCCACGAAGCTTTGCTGCACATCCCATGTTTTAGCCATTGCCGGTTGATGAGGCTTGAGGCTACGATTACCTTTATAGGACATATCAATCTTAGAATGCTCATCGTCCACCTGACGATGTGTTGAAAGCATTCAATCCGTACAAGTTCGTTCCGGGTTCGAACGAAACCGCAGGCATTATCTCGTTACACTCGTTTTGGAATCACCCTCAGAGTTAATGACAATAACCCTTTCACTCTAAACCACCATCTCGAATCTATAAGAACTAATTCCGTCAACTCATTACGGAATCACCCACAGAGTTATAATGACTCATAGTCCTTACACCTCGAGTCTTCACAAAGCTCCACTTTGATACACGACCTAACGTTATTTGGAATCGACGTGGTTTTCAGATATCCAAATATGGAAACCCGATCCCGGTCTCATCGAAAACCAAAGCATGTCTTTTAAGGCCAAGTTGTTTTAAAAGTTTAAAACAATTAAATACAGTATCTATATATACACAGATAGATAATTCATAAATCATAACAGATAATCAATATTATCACATAACAGGTAATTCACATCATCAATATCATATAGATATACCATATAATACCATCACAATAGATAATCTAAGTTATCATCACAGTACAACCAAACATCCATACCACACAATATCATTTATCTCATTACTCATATTTCAAAGCATCCAAGAAAATCAATGAACATCCATTCATTCATAAGCAATAATTTACTCATCATCCTATAATTAATTTAAAATGAATTAAATTAACTATATTCAACTCTAATTAATTTAAAATGAATTAAATTAATTACCCAATCTTTAATTAATTTAAAATAAATTAAATTAATTACTTCATCAATACAAATCTTGCTTACTCAATCATTTAATTGATTACAATCAATTAATCATTTATTATTAATTACCTAAATTAATCACTCTTGATTAATTATCCTTAATTACACTTATGTAATTATCCTTAATTAAATTCACAAAATTAATTATTCTCAACCAAACAGTAATTAACCCTTAATTACTCAATTAATTAATTAATCATAATTAATTACATTAATTCTTAATTAATTAATTTATTAATTACCTTTAATTATCTATTATTGATTAATTAATCATAATTAATCAACTTTAATTACATGATTAATTAAATAATTAATGATCCTTAATTATTTCTTAAATAAATTACTCTAAGTAATTAACTAACTTAATTAATATATTAAACCAAATTAATTATCCTTAAATTAATTTCTTAATTAATACCTTGATTAATTACTAAATAATTAATCCAAATTATCTCATACTTAAACATCTCCACTTAATTACAATCATGTAATTATTAATTAATTACTTAACTAAGTAATTCCAAATCATTAATTACATAAAGTAATTATCCTTAACCCAAATGTTTAAAACTAATTAAACTTAATTAATTAAATTAAACAATCTCATTCAATTAAATTAATTACATTAAGTAATTAATTTCTTAATTACTTTATCAAGTAATTACTCAAACCATTCATAATTGATTATTATTAAATTAATTAATCTAATTAATTATGAAAATTAACCATATTAATTAATTGTTAAATAATCATGGTCAATGTCCTTCATTAACCATCCTCAAATTATTTTATAAGGTATTAACTTAAATTAATTACAAATTAAATTATATTTAATCATTCATTAATTAAAATTAATTATTAAGTTAATTAACCATAATTTAAAACTTAATTACATAACTAATATCCATTTATCATTAATTAAAAATTTAATTAATGATCTTAATTTTAAATTGATTAATCACTTATTAAATCCAAATCCAATTAATTAATTAAATAAATTAACAAATCTTAATTACCTTATTAATTAATTCTAAACATAAATCATAAACAAATTTTCAAAATAAAACATAACTTAATTATGTTTAAAACAATTTAATTCAAAACAAAATGCTTATGAAATTACCTTTAAATTTCAATTTAAATTCAAGTTTAAAACTTATCAAAGTTTTAAATAATTTAAAACTTTTTAAATTGCAAATCAAACAAATGCTATGGAAATTTTTAAAGTTAAAGTCATTTCAAAACTTTCAATAATTTAAATTTCCATTTTAATTTGAAACTTCAAATTTTAAACTTCTTTAAAATTTAAAACTGAACTTCAAATTTTACTTTTGAATTTCCAGATTTTAAATAACTTTAAATATACTCACATTTTTAAAATCTTATTATTAAAAATGTTTAAACTATTTTACCAAAACAAATAGTTATTCAAATTAAATTTCAGAAAATTTTATTTTATTTTAAAAACTGGAATTTAAATTTGAATCTGAAATTCAAACTTGAATTTGATTTTAAACCTAACCCTTAGTTTAAACCTAAAGCCACAGATTTTAAAAAGTTTAAATCCAGATTTTTTTAAAAACAGGTTCCAAAACCTGGATATCACAGTCAACCCGAGAAACCCTATCTTTACAAGTCTACTGCCTCTTCACTTCGAGTCCAACATGCTACTGCTTCGGGCAACTTCAAATATCTCCCTTGAGACATCCCCACCAAAACACAGTCCACCTAAAAACTCGTCGCCGTGCATGTACACCGCGACCACCACCCCTTCTCACCATCACAGATGATCCACCACCTCCAGAAAACCTACGAATGCCCAAACTTCATCTCCAGATCGAGCAAAATCGTAGCATTCAAAAATTCACCCCCACATTCAAACCTGGAAAATTTTATACAGGTTTTTACTCCAAACCTGTCAACGGCAGCCTCTCGGCACTCCGACCACCTGAGGTCCACCCTCTCCGGCTTCGAACCTATCTACACAACAACTTCCCATTTCCCAGATATCATAGCACTCGATCCATCCTACTCCTCACACTGCCTCAATGCTTAAACCCATTCAAAACTAGGGTTAAATTTAGAAAATCCCAAAACTGCAATCAATCTAATCAACTTAATTACTTCTCTGATTATTCTCAGCATCTCCAAATCTCCCTCTGTTGCTCAGAAGAATTCTAAAACATTTCAAGTCACAGATTTCATGAACTTGCTAAATTTCAATATTTAGTTCAATTTAAAACTGTTACTTGAATTAACACCCAAAATACAAATTGTTAGTTTTAAAAATTCATGTTTTTGTAATAAATTTTGTTACCTAATACCGCATTACAAGTTAAACATGTTTAAGTTTTGTTAGAGATCACATAGTGTTTGCTGTGTTATAAAGATATCATCCTTTATATAATTTTTTTTTACTTAAGTTTTAAATTAAAATTCCAGGCAGTCAATCATTCCACACTAAAATATTTTGATTCTAATCTATAATAATTAAACAATTTTAATTATTTTAAGAACAGATATTAACACAAAATTTAAACAATATTTTGGAGGATTCTATTAAATAGGAAGTTGAGTTTTAGAATCATAACTGAGCATAGACAAACATGCACACACCAACACACAAACATTACTAAATTATATCTATCATTAACGTGCAACCTAAATTACAGTTAAAAGTTTAAGTTACTCACAATTTGATGAATGCAGAAAACAAATGCAGAGCTCCTGATGATTCATTTGAAATTTGCAGAAAACAAACATGTGCAGGCTTCCCTTTTGATTTTGCAGGAAAATGAATATGCAGGTATGCTTCTTTGATGAAACAGTGGTTGCATGCAGGTAGATAGATGATGCAGTTACCAAATTTCCAAATACATGCTATGATTCCCAGTTTAACAGAATGCAGAAGAGAAATAGTGCAGGCTCTTCTTGAATTTGAGGAAATGCAGAATTTTGATCTTTGATAAATTTATGGATGCAGATTTTATGAACAGAATGTATATATGAAGTAAGTGAGTTCTGGATATGCAGATTGATTTTTATGAAGAGGAACATGCAGATGTTTGGATTTGAGGATATGCAGATCTGATCTTTGATAATTTGTGGATGCAGATTTTGATTTGAATGTGCAGGTTTATGAACAGATTTGGTTTTGATTAAAGAAGTGAAAAGAATTTGCAATATGAAAATGAAGATGCAAGTTCAACTAAATGTATTTCAGATTTATGAAATAAAAGAAAATAAAAACAAAAATTAACACTTGTCAAATATTTTCAACACTTGTCAAAAGAATGCATATGTATTTAACACTTGTTTTTCCTTTAAAAGTAATTAGTATTTATTTACAAAATAATGCATGTATTAGCTTATTTTAACTTGTTAATTTATTTTTGAATATGTGTATGAATTTATAAATGAAAATAGAAACAAATCATGTTTATAAATAAGCTTATACATATTAAAGATTAAAACAATCAAACAATTTAAAATTTATAATTTTGAATTTAAATTCAAATTAATTCAAGAATCAATTATTTTCAAATCAAGTTGTAAATATAAATTCAATTTGAAATAAAAATTACAAATCTTTTTCAAAACTTATTTATAAAGTCAATACAATATTAATATTACTTTACAAAAGTCATTTTACAAGAAATTATATTTTTATTAAATAAAATATTCCATTTTATTAAGTCATAAAACCATTTATTTAACTTTGAAAAAGTTAAATATTAAATAAAATAATTTTTTCAATTTACTACAAATATTAAAACTAGAAAATATTCTTTACTTATTAAAATTAAAACAAAGCTAATCCTATTTAAAATATAAACCAAATATTTATATTGGAAATAGAAATCAATTTATTATTTTTAAAAGATAAAATAACCCATTTAAATAATTATTAAAGAAGATTATTAAATTTATTTGAAAAATTATTAACAGAACAACAATATCAATTTAATTTTAACTACAGATTATTAAATTAATATTGTTAAAAATTCCGGGATGTTACAATCCTTCCCCCTTAAAAGAATTTCGTCCCCGAAATTTATAACAAAGGTAATTTAATAATCTTATTAAATTTTAAATTTTAAACACAAGCATATATCAAATATATGCTAACAACCAAACAACCAATTCAACCAAATCTAATTATCCAGACAAATTCTGGATAAAATTTTATCGAGTTTCCCCAGGTATATATATATATACTGGGATACTCGCCCTAGAGAATCCAAACAAACAATACTATGAAGCTACAAAGCTCCTATACAACTATATCTATAACACTAGACAAGATATCAGACTACAAACGAGTCTGACTAAACAACCAAAACTCCAGAACTGCTGGTTCCACAACCAGAGATAGATCATACACGTACTCCCTCAGAGATACGTGAAACTCATCGAATACCAGTTATCCAAACTGGCAATTCAATCCTGTAGATCAATCACTTATTCTCCAAGATACAGAAAAGATCCAAAACACTTCAGAGCTAACTTCTCAGACTTACCAAATCTTATAGCTCACTTATGATCAGAGAAAACTTATCCAAAATTAAATCTCCGACTTCAGAGTCTAAATCCCTCCGACTCTTATCCACAAAACTCTTCAGACAATCCTGGGCTGTCCACAAACTTACTGATCAGCTCAACCTTGCTGATACTTCTAGAAACAAACTGGACCAATCAACTCAACAAAATGATCTCCTCAAGATCAACCAAAACCAAGAACTCAAACTCAAATTCTCAACATCAGAGAACAACAACTCACCTCTCCTGTCCGGGGAAAAGAAAACAGATACACTTCCTAACTGCCGCCGCACAACTCTGATCCAAAGTAGAAGAGAATGCTGAAGAAAAACACAAGCACAACTCAACAACATACCCTAGAGATATGGTTCAACAAATCCATAAGAATCATTCAGAAGTTCCTCCAAAACTCTGTGATGCTACACCAACCCAACTCCTGGAACCATTCTTCTATAAAGCTGAACCACCGATACCACTCCTGGAATTCCAGTCAATAAGAAAACTCAACTGCTTCTGAACTCCACTCCAGAAAAATTGCTAAGCCAAAAGATCTCTTGCCAACACCGAGAACATTCCAAACTGCACTGCTGCCACAGATGCCAAAGAATTCCAAAACAAAGCTCTTCGAGAAACTCGGACTTCACAGCAACAGAAACTCTAGCTGAACACAGCCACAACACCGAAGCAGACTCACTTCCATAACTTTGTTCCAAAGTAAAACATCTTCGGGAACATCCATAGTCACTGCATCTCATCATGCAGCTACTACTTCTTGAGGTATCAAAATACCATTACTTACTTCTGCCCAACCAACAGATTCAAACTCTACTCATCCAATTTCAGAAATGAACTCTGAACCTTCATAGGTTTCCTTCAGAGATCAATGAAGTCCTTCATCTTAACAGAACTCGCTCGAGACGGTGTTAGGTCTACAGTCTCGACAAATACACTTCCAACCTCAGACATTCAAACTCCAACCAATGGTAGTCGTGTTACACACACTACTACCCCATCTACCTTTATAACTTTTATTGGAAAACCTGAACAGGTAACCCAACAGATAGGTAGAAATAAATATATATTATATATATATATATATAAAATTACAAATACGCTCTCTCAAGAAAGACACCACTACGGAGCCTAGGTATTCACTCAACCTAATGCTCTGATACCAAGTGAGATAGTCTAGGCTTTGCAACCATCAACAGCGGCTTACTCGACTGGTAGGCTTTTCAACCATCCCAGCCCCACCGTGGCTCCCATTGGTACCTCGGGTTTGCTTTTACGGCCAGCCTCTCGACTCGCAACCAACCTAGGGCCTTATACTACCCAAAAGGGACATGTAGGGGTAAGAGTCTCCCGTTCGCCACCTAACGCAAAGCGAGAACCCCCTATCATGTTGTAATGTAGCAAACCCGATCCCGGTCTCATCGAAAACCAAAGCGTGTCTTTTAAGGCCAAGTTGTTTTAAAGGTTTAAAACAATTAAATACAGTATCTATATTCACACAGATAGATAATTCATAAATCATAACTGATAATCAGTATTATCACATAACAGGTAATTCACATCATCAATATCATATAGATATACCATATAATACCATCACAATAGATAATCTAAGTTATCATCACAATACAACCGAACATCCATACCACACAATATCATTTATCTCATTACTGAGATTTCAAAGCATCCAAGAAAATCAATGAACATCCATTCATTCATAAGCAATAATTTACTCATCATCCTATAATTAATTTAAAATGAATTAAATTAACTATCTTCAACTCTAATTAATTTAAAATGAATTAAATTAATTACCCCATCTTTAATTAATTTAAAATAAATTAAATTAATTACTTCATCAATACAAATCTTGCTTACTCAATCATTTAATTGATTACAATCAATTAATCATTTATTATTAATTACCTAAATTAATCACTCTTGATTAATTATCCTTAATTACACTTATGTAATTATCCTTAATTAATTTAACAAAATTAATTATTCTCAACCAAACAGTAATTAACCCTTAATTACTCAATTAATTAATTAATCATAATTAATTACATTAATTCCTAATTAATTTATTTATTAATTACCTTTAATTATCTATTATTGATTAATTAATCATAATTAATCAACTTTAATTACATCATTAATTAAATAATTAATGATCCTTAATTATTTGTTAAATAAATTACTCTAAGTAATTAACTAACTTAATTACTATATTAAACCAAATTAATTATCCTTAAATTAATTTCTTAATTAATACCTTGATTAATTACTAAATAATTAATCCAAATTATCTCATACTTAAACATCTCCACTTAATTACAATCATGTAATTATTAATTAATTACTTAACTAAGTAATTCTAAATCATTAATTACATAAAGTAATTATCCTTAACCCAAATGTTTAAAACTAATTAAACTTAATTAATTAAATTAAACAATCTCATTCAATTAAATTAATTACATTAAGTAATTAATTTCTTAATTACTTTATCAAGTAATTACTCAAATCATTCATAATTGATTATTATTAAATTAATTAATCTAATTAATTATGAAAATTAACCATATTAATTAATTGTTAAATAATCATGGTCAATGTCCTTCATTAACCATCCTCAAATTATTTTATAAGGTAATTAACTTAAATTAATTAGAAATTAAATTATATTTAATCATTCATTAATTAAAATTAATTATTAAATTAATTAACCTTAATTTAAAACTTAATTACATAACTAATATCCATTTATCATTAATTAAAAATTTAATTAATGATCTTAATTTTAAATTGATTAATCACTTATTAAATCCAAATCCAATTAATTAATTAAATAAATTAACAAATCTTAATTACCTTATTAATTAATTCTAAAAATAAATCTTAAACAAATTTTCAAAATAAAACATAACTTAATTATGTTTAAAACAATTTAATTCAAAACAAAATACTTATGAAATTACCTTTAAATTTCTATTTAAATTCAAGTTTAAAACTTATCAAAGTTTAAATAATTTAAAACTTTTTAAATTGCAAATCAAACAAATGCTATGGAAATTTTTAAAGTTAAAGTCATTTCAAAACTTTCAATAATTTAAATTTCCATTTTAATTTGAAACTTCAAATTTTAAACTTCTTTAAAATTTAAAACTGAACTTCAAATTTTACTTTTGAATTTCCAGATTTTAAATAACTTTAAATCTACTCACTTTTTTAAAATCTTATTATTAAAAATGTTTAAACTATTTTACCAAAACAAATTGTTATTTAAATTAAATTTCAGAAAATTTTATTTTATTTTAAAAACTGGAATTTAAATTTGAATCTGAAATTCAAACTTGAATTTGATTTTAAACCTAACCCTTAGTTTAAACCTAAAGCCACGGATTTTAAAAAGTTTAAATCCAGATTTTTTTAAAAACAGGTTCCAAAACCTGGATACCACAGTCAACCCGAGAAACCTTATCTTTACTTCGAGTCTACTGCCTCTTCACTTCGAGTCCAACATGCTACTGCTTCGGGCAACTTCAAATATCTCCCTTGAGACATCCCCACCAAAATACAGTCCACCTGAAAACTCGTCGCCGTGCATATACACGGCGACCACCACCCCTTCTCACCATCACAGATGATCCACCACCTCCACAAAACCCACGAATGCCCAAACTTCATCTCCAGATCGAGCAAAATCATAGCATTCAAAAATTCACCCCTACATTCAAACTTGGAAAATTTTATACAGGTTTTTACTCCAAACCTGTCAACGGCAGCCTCTCGCCACTCCGAACACCTGAGGTCCACCCTCTCCGGCTTCGAACTTATCTACACACCAACTTCCCATTTCCCAGATATCATAGCACTCGATCCATCATACTCCTCACACTGCCTCAATGCTTAAACCCATTCAAAACTAGGGTTAAATTTAGAAAATCCCAAAACTGCAATCTATCTAATCAATTTAATTACTTCTCTGATTATTCTCAGCATCTCCAATTCTCTCTCTGTTGCTCAGAAGAATTCTAAAACATTTCAAGTCACAGATTTCATGAACTTGCTAAATTTCAATTTTTAGTTCAATTTAAAACTGTTACTTGAATTAACACCCAAAATACAAATTGTTAGTTTTAAAAATTCATGTTTTTGTAATAAATTTTGTTACCTAATACTGCATTACAAGTTAAACATGTTTAAGTTTTGTTAGAGATCACATAGTGTTTGCTGTGTTACAGAGATATCGTCCTGTATATAAATTTTTTTTTTACTTAAGATTTAAATTAAAATTCCAGGCAGTCAATCATTCCACCCTAAAATATTTTGATTCTAATCAATAATAAATAAAAAATTTAATTATTTTAAGAACGGATATTAACACAAAATTTAAACAATATTTTGGAGGATTCCTTTAAATAGGAAGTTGAGTTTTAGAATCATAACAGAGCATAGACAAACATGCACACACCAACACACAAACATTACTAAATTATATCTATTATTAACATGCAACCTAAATTACAGTTAAAAGTTTAAGTTACTCACAATTTGATGAATGCAGAAAACAAATGCAGAGCTCCTGATGATTCATTTGAAATTTGCAGAAAACAAATATGTGCAGGCTTCCCTTTTGATTTTGCAGGAAAATGAATATGCAGGTATGCTTCTTTGATGAAACAGTGGTTGCATGCAGGTAGATAGATGATGCAGCTACCAAATTTCCAATTACATGCTATGATTCCCAGTTTAACAGAATGCAGAAGAGAAATAGTGCAGGCTCTTCTTGAATTTGAGGAAATGTAGAATTTTGATCTTTGATAAATTTGTAGATGCAGATTTAATGAACAGAATGTATATATGAAGTAAGTGAGTTTTGGATATCCAGAATGATTTTTATGAAGAGGAACATGCAGATGTTTGGATTTGAGGATATGCAGATCCGATCTTTGATAATTTGTGGATGCAGATTTTGATTTGAATATGCAGGTTTATGAACAGATTTGGTTTTGATTAAAGAAGTGAAAAGAATATGCAATACGAAAATGAAGATGCAAGTTCAACTAAATGTATTTCAGATTTATGAAATAAAAGAAAATAAAAACAAAAGTTAACACTTGTCAAATATTTTCAACACTTGTCAAAAGAATGCATATGTATTTAACACTTTTTTTCCTTTAAAAGTAATTAGTATTTATTTACAAAATAATGCATGTATTAGCTTAGTTTAACTTGTTAATTTATTTTTGAATATGTGTATGAATTTATAAATGAAAATAGAAACAAATCATGTTTATAAATAAGCTTATACATATTAAATATTAAAATAATCAAACAATTTAAAATTTATACTTTTGAATTTAAATTCAAACTAAATTCAAGAATCAATTATTTTCAAATTAAGTTGTAAATATAAATTGAATTTGAAATAAAAATTACAAATCTTTTTCAAAACTTATTTATAAAGTCAATACAATATTAATATTACTTTACAAAAGTCATTTTACAAGAAATTATATTTTTATTAAATAAAATAATCCATTTTATTAAGTCATAAAACCATTTATTTAACTTTGAAAAACTTAAATATTAAATAAAACAATTTTTCCAATTTAATACAAATATTAAAACTAGAAAATATTCTTTACTTATTAAAATTAAAACAAAGATAATCCTATTTAGAATATAAACCAAATATTTATATTGGAAATAGAAATCAATTTATTATTTTTAAAAGATAAAATAACCAATTTAAATAATTATTAAAGAAGATTTATTAAATTTATTTGAAAAATTATTAACAGAACAACAATATCAATTTAATTTTAACCACAGATTATTAAATTGATATTGTTGAAAATTCCGGGATGTTACAATTTCTTTGTTCATTTTGTGGTTTATATGCAAATTTAGGTTGCATGTCACTACGTTAAATTTTACGTTGAACCGATGCTTGGTTTTAAACGTATTTTGTTGCCGTTATTTTTATAACGGGCTTTTTACACCAATGCTAAATTTTTGAAGCCCGGTGTTTTGTTGACATTTTTAATGAATGAAAATTCTCTGGTATTATAATTCGATGCAAATTATTTGATGAGATTTCGACGTTTAAAAATTACTTTCGCTTTGACTTCAGTAACCATCAATTTTTAAAGTGGATTTTTAAGCGGGTATCCCGCAATGCTAAATTTGAGATTCGTTTCTACGGTGTTTTGAGAAATGCAATTTCCTTGTCGAAATTGTTACTAATGTTGCTGTTTTTATCACGAATTTGCAAATCGTTTTAAAAATAAAAATTGTTTTTCAAATTTTTTATAGTTTACGTTTTCAAAAGAATGAGAAAGTTATTTAAACGTTTCAGCAAAATCAAGACTATGACACCTTTCATTTACTGATTCGCTTAATTCCGGACTTGTCCGTTTGAGAATGTAAATTATTACTTTTATAAAATAAAGGAATTGTTTTTAGAAGTTTTGTAGTTTGCGTTTTCGAAAGAATGAGAAAGCGATTTAAACGTTTCAGCAAAATCGAGGACTATGACCCCTTTCTTTTACTGATTCGCTTAATTCCGGACTTGTCCGTTTGAGAATGTAAATTATTACTTTTATAAAATAAAGGAATTGTTTTCAGAAGTTTTGCAGTTTGCGTTTTCAAAAGAATGAGAAAGCGATTTAAACGTTTCAGCAAAATTGAGGACTATGACCCCTTTCTTTTACTGATTCGCGCAATTTCGGACTTGTCCGTTTGAGAATGTGAAATGTTATTTTTGAAATACACGATTTTGCACTTTCAAGGAAACGATGAAGAGAATTAAATGATTTAGTAAAACTCGTGGTTGTGGGACATGTGCGTTTGCTATTTTGGTTAATTCCGGACTCGTTAATTGAAATATTTGCTGTTTTGATGATTTTCGTGTGCTTTCGAGCCACTTTGTTGGACCTCCGGGTCATTTGTTGGACCTTCGGGTCAATACCAGTACTAGACCTTCGGGTCATTTGTTGGACCTTAGGGTCATTTGTTGGACCTCCGGGTCATTTGTTGGGCGCCAAAAATATAGTACTTGGTAGGCTTCGGCCATTTGTTAATGCACGTGCGGCGTAGCTTAAAAACTCGTCATTTATTGGGATCGATCCACCTTTTATGTTGATTTTCTGGTTATCTTAATTGATTCTAGATATTTGTTGTTTCCAATTATCTGCAGGTAATTGGATATTTGTTGATATGAGTTCTGATTATCGTTTTTGATAATCGAATATTTGTTGATTCTGATTATCGTTTTTGATAATTAGATAATTGTTGATTCTGATTATCGTTTTTGATAATTAGATATTTTTTGATTCTGATTATCGTTTTTGATAATCGAATATTTGTTGATTCTGATTATTGTTTTTGATAATTAGATATTGTTGATTTTGATTATCGTTTTTGATAATCGAATATTTGTTGTTTCTGATTATCGCTTGTGATAATCGGATATTTGTTGATTTTGATTATCGTTTTTGATAATCGAATATTTGTTGATTCTGATTATCGTTTTTGGTAATTAGATATTGTTGATTTTGATTATCGTTTTTGATAATCGAATATTTGTTGTTTCTGATTATCGCTTGTGATAATCGGATATTTGTTGATTTTGATTATCGTTTTTGATAATCGAATATTTGTTGATTCTGATTATCGTTTTTGATAATTAGATATTTGTTGATTTTGATTATCGTTTTTGATAATCGAATATTTGTTGATTCTGATTATCGTTTTTGATAATTAGATAATTGTTGATTCTGATTATCGTTTTTGATAATTAGATATTTGTTGATTCTGATTATCGCTTTTGATAATTAGATATTGTTGATTTTGATTATCGTTTTTGATAATCGAATATTTGTTGTTTCTGATTAATGCTTGTGATAATCGGATATTTGTTGATTTTGATTATCGTTTTTGATAATCGAATATTTGTTGATTCTGATTATCGTTTTTGATAATTAGATATTTGTTGATTTTGATTATCATTTTTGATAATCGAATATTTGTTAATTCTGATTATCGTTTTTGATAATTAGATATTGTTGATTTTGATTATCGTTTTTGATAATCGAATATTTGTTGTTTCTGATTATCGCTTGTGATAATCACATATTTTTTGATTTTGATTATCGTTTTTGATAATCGAATATTTGTTGATTTGATATTTGATTATCATTTTGATAATCGAATATTTGTTGATTTGAGATTTGATTATCGTTTGTGATAATTAAATATTTGTTGATTTGAGATTTCTGATATCGTTTTTGATAATTGGATATTTGTTGTTTTCTATCTACCTTTGTTGATAGTTAGAGTTTGCTGATTATGGAGTTCGTGTTTTTCTGATTTTCTAGTTGATAGCTAGATATTTGCAGTTTTGCGATTTGCGATTTGTATTTTCTAATTATATTTGTTGATAATTAGATTTTTTCTATTTTCTAATTATCGTATCAATAATTAGATATCCCTGTTTTGTGATTTCTATACTCTAATTATGTAATTGATAATTAAATATAGATGATAATCGCATTTAATCAGTTTTGTTGATTTCTGGTTATCTACTTGATAATTAGATTTTGTTGAGAATTTGTGAATTTCTTTAATGAAATTAAAAGATTTCTTTGGCATCTGTGTTCTTGACCTTTATTTTTCTAGCTTAACCAGTTTATGTTAGAAAAATAATTGTTATTGATGCCTTATTTATGAAAATTGCGGGGATGCAATTTTATAAGGAGGGGAGTCTGTAACAACCGGGGGTTTTTGCATCAATTTAATATCGTAATTAAATGATTAATCTGCTAGCTAATTGCTTATTGGAGTTTTTAATCGGTTGAAATCCTTTTGAAAAAAAATTATGTGGGCTTTAAATAAATATATCCCTTTTATTTTAATTAGCCCGTTCACTTTTTATAAAAATTCGACCCGTTCCACTTTTTAGTTTCATTTGTACAAACCCTAGACCAAAACATTCGAAAGAAAAATAAATGGTGGCTCGTCCTTTTTCTTCGTTCGATCAAAAATCAGGGCTTGTAGAAAATCGAAGTTGCCGACTTATGTAGCTAGCTCGAAGGATGATTTCGTACCTCGCATCTGTCGATCTTTGGATCCGTGTTCTTCGAATAAGGTGAGTGAACTTTTTCACTCACATCTACTTCAACTTGCGCTTCGACAGTTTAATTTCTATTGAATGTTGATGTTTTTTTTTGATGTTATCAATTCTCTCGGTTTTGAACACTTGATTGATTTATGGTTATAGTTTGAATCTGTTACCATTGAATCTATTTGAAGATGTTGATTTCTTGTGTGACTTCGACATTCTTTGGTTCGCACAGCAGTTGACTTTGTACTATTCTTTGTTGGTATCGGCATTGACTATTAAGCTTGAATTTGAGTTTGTGAAGGTATTTTGGGTTTGGTATTGTTTTGATTTGAAACTGCAGCCCCATGAAATTTCAAACTCGTTTCGACTGTGTCTTGGGCATCGCCTTGAACTGCGGTTTGGAATCTCGTTTGTCTTCGTTTGATGTTGATGTTTGATGCTGCTATGTGAATTTCTACTGTGACTTTGGTTTGCCTGTTATTTCTCTGTTGACATGAAATTGTTCGACTTTTTCTTGTCTTCCTTTTTGGCTTCGGCCTTATACATTTATTTGCATATCCCTGCACAGCGTAGCCTTGGTCCAAGAGTCTCTCTTGCGAAATATCTGATTTCGATTACATAATTTTGTTTTTAAACTTGTAGCCTTTGGGCTTGTGCTGTGTTGCCTTATCTTGGGTACACGTGCTTATTTCACCTGTAGCCTCTATGCTTGTTCATGTGTCTGTGTCCTTGGTTCCTGAAAGCAGTGGCTTTGACAATTTGAGTTGATTCGACTTGATATTGTCACTGCTTGGCTTACATGATAGTGTTTTATGATGTTTTAAGAAAAATAAACCGTGTTGTAGCCATCATGGCTCCTATGCATCACTGAACTATTTTGTTCAGGTACAATCTACTGTTAATTCTAATAGTTTATATGACGATGTTTAACACACCTCTGTTAACTTGAGTACATGATGCATTTCAGTTTTGTTAGCTTCATGGTGCACCAATACTATTGGAGTTCAAATGCATTTATAACTTCCTTGACTATCTGAATATTATGGCGTTGTCCATTCCTGTAGCTTTCATTACATCATCACTGTACAAGTAATTTCTGTTCATTTCTTGATTTGGGCTACTTGACTTCGAGTTTGGGTAATTCTGTTGTTTCTGGCTTCAGTGAATCTTTACTAACTTGTAGTGTTTACACATTGAGTGTTGATGCATCACTTGTTGCAATTCATTTAGTTCAGTCTTGTACCACCTACTGTTCACTTGAATTGTGAGTCTTGATGTCGTGCCGAGTTGAGTTCATGTGTCCATCACTTTTGTACATGATCTCTGCTCTGGCCTTGGTTGTTTAGTTGTATGCTCATGCATTGCTTTGTCTTTCACGTTGCCTGACCATAGGCATGCTTCGAGTCTGTATACAAACGGCCTCACGATGTAGTATCTTCATGTTACATTATACCGTCTGCACTTTTGAACTACATGTGTAGTTGCTGTCACTGCACAGTGCACTTATTCCTCTTTATGTTGCAATGCTTTAAATCATATATGTTGATTTCTTCTTGTTGCCTGATTGGATATTGAAATTTAGGGTTTGGTCAGAACTGTTGTAATTGTTGTGCACTATGCATATCGCTGTACTTCTTCGAGTCAGTGGTGATGTGTGTGCACACATGTATATTCCACTGTATATCACTTCATATCACTTTTCCGATGGTTCTGGCCATATCTTTGTTTGCTTTCATTTTCATTCTGTTGGGTCTTCATGTGGTACCACTGCCATGTGCATTTGGGCATTCGAGCCTTCATGCTCTGTTGGTTCAGGTTGCATAATCCCTTTTGCTGTGTCATCATGTTTGTACCACTGCCTTGTGCACTTGGTCATTCATTGTTTTTGACGTCCCACCTCTATACCCACGCTAGCCAAGGACACTACAGGGTAATGCCGTCAATTAACACGGAGAATAAGGCTGGTTAGGAGCGACCATCTATAGCCTTGCTCTAACTATCAATTGAATACGTCGACAATAGACATACCAAGCAGGTCGACATACCCAATGAATACTTAAAACAAAACCATAGGTGGTTGAAGGATCTATCAGAACAGAATATAACAACTCAAATGTAATAAACCTCACAGAACAGTAGATCATCATATACACATATATTGATACCTAACGGAGTATACAAAATAATACATGTCAAGTGGTATAGCAAACCACAATATACAGATGATTCCAGAATAGTACATATATCAGAGTTACAACAAAAAGGACTACACAAAAAGCTTTAACAAAAAGGAACAAGCTGAGTAGTCCATGCGGAAGCAAAATAGGCTAAGTCCAAAAGCACCTAACCTGAAACATCTCGGTCTGACCCGAGTATGAAATACACGGGTCAGTCTAGCTAAACAAATCAGTTAGATAAATTGAACAACAATAAACCTGCAAGGTGACAAGGTATAACAAATATCTCTAAAAGAGATAACACAATCATCTAACAAAAAGATGAATCATATCATAACAAGCCTCATATCATCGGTAACTCATAGAAACAAAGGATAGGAATATCCCAAAACAAGCCCCCTAAAACAAGCCATAAAGGAAAATAACAAATACCAATGAAGGTAACACAAGTTCCACAAGGTAATCGCTACATATCATGCAGCTCAAAAAGACCAACACCGAAGTGCGATACCTAGGGAATATACATATCAATGAAAACATCATAAAATTTGCACGTGCTCAGTACTGTATAAACAAGGATCCATCAGCCCGAAGACTCCAAACCCAAATATCACTCGAGCGGCTCATAAAGACCTAACTCCGAAAGCGATACAATAGGGCAACAAACCCGAAGGCACAAACCCGAAGGCAACATACCCGAAGGCAACAAACCTGAAGGTGCAAAACCGAAGGCAACAAACCGTAGTGATGAAGGTCTGGAGGCCCAGTACTGGACACTACTAACTAGCGGAATGTGTCATAACTCTCAAAAAGGAATCCGAAAAGTGGTAAAGTGAGTCCCATAACCACTCGTTCGCACTAAACGGTTTACTATCCGTTAGTTAGTTTCACACTCAAAGCAGTACAAAGTCCACCTCATCTCATTGGTAAACCAGACCTAAAGGTCAAAACAATCAATCGAATAGGTCGGGGATTAATCGGACAGACAAACGCATGGATTCATGGTTCGTGTTTTACCTAACCATTTAATCTCCCTTCCATTCCGCTCGAAGTGCGAAATCATGTGTGTTTAAATAGAATTTATAATTTGGAGAAACGAGCTTTTAATGTAATTTTTTTGAAGATTATTTATAAAACCCGTGAATGAAGCCAAAAATCAGTTATCGAACCAAAGATGCAATGAAAACCACTAAGAACCAACTTGAATCGATAAAATTTGGAAAACAATCAAAATAAGAAAAAAAAAATAGGCAAAACAGCAAAATAGGAGCAGGTCGGTCGACCGCACTACAGAGCTCGGTCGGTTGGCCAGAAGCAGAAAAATTACTCGGAGTAGCAGGTCGGTCGACCGGCTACAGGGCTCGGTCGGCCGAACTGCAAGTTTCTGCAGTTCCTGCCCTTTCTCATCGAATTGCCAACACTTCCAAAACGCAATCGGTCGAGCAATGGGTCTATGGAGCCTTAGCCAATAGATACCCCATCTCCATTAGCTCTCCGATTCGCCACCAAAAACATGTTCAAACATCAAAGTTAGGATCTTTAAAGAATTGAACCCAAACACTAAAAATTTGGATATTCACCAATTCAATCCAAACCAAAAGCAAGTGCATATGAACAAGTGCATGCTAGGAATTCATACCCAACATCAATGAAATCAAGAGAAGTAGATGTGAGTTCAAAACTCACCTTCTTACACCTAAACAAAGATATATGTATAAGCATAGATGTGAGATAAAAATCTCACCTTTTATCACAAAAAAAGAAGACGAAGCTCAAACACAAGAAGGAGACTAGCTACTCTTCACTTCAACTCTACAAGCTTCAATCTAAGAATAAAACACATATTTCCCAAAGTTAGGTCTAGGAAAACTTTCTGAAATTGAAGAGGAGAAGAGTTGGAGAAGAAGAAGAAGAAGCTTACCACTATCTTCTCTTTGATTTTGGAGCAAGAATTCAAGTTGCAAGAGGAAACTAGGGCTTGGAATTTTTAATTCCCATTCTCTTCCCCCATTTTCAGTTTTTAACTTAAGTTTTATGAAATGAAATAAGTGTGGAGAGGAGAGGGACTGAGTTGGGGTTAATTAGATAGTTAGTGGGCTGAACCCAACCCAAACCCAACTAGAAAAAGTTGCAAAATTCAACTTACTCGAAACATATCAAAGCTTATACTTAAAAAGATCGCAAATGCCATTTTGGAACCAATAGAGGTGGTATTGAGTCCCAATTCGGCCGTTTGCAAAAAGTAACATTTTGGATCCAAAAATCCGACTAACGATGCTATATTTAAATATAAAATCATTAAATATGGGGGGGTATTGCTGTTAACTTTGGTTTGGCCTCGCAGTTGTGTTGTGTCCTGGTAACAGTGACTTGACCTCTGCAATTTGTAAATGATTTGGCTTTGCAGTTACGACTTGCTGTCAATATTTAGAGTTGTGGTGACTTTATATGCTGTAGTGGCGAGGCAGTGCACGCATGCGTGTAGTGCAGCCACACAGTATTGACTTTTGTGATATTTCAATCGTTTGAATTGTTTTGTTTATTAAATTCAATATTTTGAAATTGTATTTTGATTTGATTTGATTTGATCATTTTATCGTTGTCTAATTATCTTCTAAATAATTAGATTATGAGTTTCTAATTGTTTATTTAATAATTAGATTTTGTTGTTAATTGCCGCATAGGCAATTCTGTTGTTTTCTAAATTATCTTCATTGATAATCCTTGCATTTATCTTCGTTGATAAATTTGAATTTTTTGATTTGTTGTTTAATACTGTTAAGTGTTATATCCGATTTCTTATTAAAGGATTGGATAGGTGAGATTATTTTAACTGTCGTCTAATTTTTATTTATTTATTATTGCTTCCGTGCATTAATAACTGAGTTTGAATTAGACTGACCTATGTATTATTTTCTTTTGAATGTAATACTCGGGTCAGACCGAGTTATTTCAGGTTGTAGATATCTTGCTTTGGGTTGCTGCTAGAGCTATGAAGTTTCTTTATATCATTTGGAGTAGATGTTATCATAGTATAGGATGTTGTATATTCATGTATATTATTCACGATAATGTACTTGTATATGCAACTTCCAGAGTCGACAGTTGTAGTTATATCATATGTACTGTATCACATGTATTGTAACCGACTTCGGTTATATATATATATATATATATATATATATATATATATATATATATATATATGTGTATATATATATATATGAGACTTTGTTTTATCTGTGTTCCGCATTTATATTATCTGTGTTATTATTATATTTATTGTCCTAAACTATTATGAACCATCGTAGTTCGTTTCATACTGGAATTGAGTATGTCGATGGGAGTAAATAAATAAGAGATGAAAAATAAAATTATATACCACTCCTATCGAGGTAACCAATACTAGTGTAAGGCCTAACTATGGATGGCCGCTCCTATCCAGCCTTACTCTTCGTAATAACTGACAGTATTTCTTTTAATACTCTTTATTATTGTGAGCATAGAGGTGGGGCGTCACATCTATACCTGGTTTGGTCACACTATTTAGATAGGCTGATCCACTAAGTTAATTTCAAGTCTTCTGTACTTGATTGTGACTCGGGCCACTCCAAAGCATCTTTAAATAAAGTATGAAAGATGGGTCCTCTAGGATTCAAACTTCTATCAATTGTTTGTTATTATGACTGAAAGTTCATTTTCTCATCAAATTAATAAAATTGAAACTTTGAAATACATTCGTGATATGTACAAAATTTAAACTCAGTTGTAAACAGGATGAATTTTTTTCACATTTTTCACCTTAAAAATTTATATATTATAATAATAACCAGGCGTGTCATTTTACAATAGTTAAATTACAGGAAAAAATTAACAAGAAAAAAATATCAAGTTCGTGGGCTGATGAGCAGAGTCACCACTTACCACCATTGCAACAATATATCAAATAATGAAGTCTGAATCGAATAAATCAGGTTAAGATAGTGAAAAATTGATTGTGGAAAAAGACGCACCCGTTCAATGCAAATGCAAATACTGATATATATATATATACAAAGAAATACATAATTCAGATAGGAAAATATGTATACCAATTGCACATACGATGTGACAAATTTCATACTATAATTTAAAACTACCCTTAAACATTGCAATTCCTTATATTATCATGTTTATATACCTAAAAAAAGTCTTCTTCCTAATTTCACACAAAAATAAACAAAAACCAGATTATAACAATTGGCCAAATTCAAAACACTAATTCGACTTTGCACTCCCTCTGTTGTTAAATAATAAACAACATCCGTATATGCAATCAGAATGCTATTTCTCTGTAATTAACATTTGATGAATGATTAAAAGGGGGTAAATTGGAAAAAGAACCTGAGGTAAATAGCTGAGCGTCAGAATGACACAGCGAAACAACTACTACATGTATTGATGAGTCCTCTTTACTACCACCCATCACATGCAGCCTGCCTCTCCAAAGCTGAGTTGCTGGAGCATACCTGTAAACAATTATTACTCATTTTATTGTTTTTCTTTCCTTGTATTTCTGGCCTAAAGTATCTACTTCAAAATAAACATTCCATTGTATACAACCTATTTTGCATGAATTTGCAGCAAATCACTAAATATCAATAAGGCACACAACATGAAATATAATTATTGATCAACCACATTTACTTAGCCATTTCATATACATGTACATGCACAGTGTGTGAGAGTGTACATGTATGTGCCTACAAGCAAAAGAGTTTATAGTTCATTTCAGAAATTTAAAGATATATTCCAAATCCGACATCCATACTGGTAGGCAAACCGTATTATGTAATATGTTGCATGCATGGGTATTGTTTGGCAGGAGATGAGACACGGTGCAATAATACACTATAGATAGGAATATTAGGTTGTGATTTTGAATATATGAAAGACAACCAATTAATTCTTGCATACGATATTGGTAAAAAGGTACAATGTAGTAAAAGTTTTGAATTGCACATGACAATTAAAGAACTGTATGAGGGTAGTTATGAAAAAAAGGAAAAGGGAGTATAAGGGAGTATATATACCTAGGGACAGGTAAAGAAGGCAAATCATACCATTGTTTTCGGGTCTATGTACCTATGAACCTATACGTGCAGTCTACAGCATTCTCGGTCAAGCTTCTGGCCGAGAATAGTGAGCTGCTGACAACTTCATTTTGTGTGTGTGTCTATAATCACTAAAACCGTGTGGTTATTCAGTGCAATTTAGGTAAACCCGAAATGCTATTAGTTGGCACCATATGTATATCTGTACAAAACAAAGATAATGGGTTGTGACCAAGTATATGTGCATACATAATAGGCAAATGCTTTTTTTTGGCTTTAAATCTAAATATAATTTTTTATATGCTAATTCTTCTTATTAACATTTGTAAACGTATGATATATAAATCTCTCGATGTGTTGTTTGTTACCTATGTGACTAATTTTAGAGTTGTTTCATGAAAGAAGTTGGTCTGTGGCAAAGGTTGCATCCCCCAAATATAATGCAGTTTCTCAGTGTATTGAAGCACCTAGATCGCCTTATATTCCTAACAGAGTACCTTAGAAAAGGGAGTTTCTATGTCATCCTTTGATGGAACTACATAGCTACTGTTATAAAATCAATTTATAAAATTACTAACCGTACATTTTTACTAATGCAAGGGAACCTTGTTTGAAATTCTGTAAAACAAAGGCATGCTCAATTCTTTAACTGCAGTTATCTATGCACTGGATATTGGAAGGTAATGAGCATTTTTTCTTCCATTTTGATCAAATATTTAAGACAAATATAATCAAATATATATGTGCAATTGTATTTAGGGTCACACTTATACTTCAATCTCTATCAAATTAAAATTTGCTGACCTGGCGATGTTAACTAGAAATAATACAACTTAAAGTATGGTCATGGGTATCTTCCAATGGTTGCATACATGTTAATTAGCTTTTCTGGAATTGCAATTAGTGACTTTGTTTAAATAGTTTTATCATATCAAGATATTTTTATCAAGCATTATATAATCAAAACTATACAATTCAAGATAATCAAACAAGTTTTATATTAACACATGTGCATGCTTTAACCATAATCTACTACTAATCCCTTCTGCTGCATATATTTCAGGGCATGAACTGCCTTCACCAACAGAAATCACATGCCATTGTACACAGGAACATGACACCAAGGTTGTTAAAACTAAAAACAACATTCAATACATATCAGTACAATGACGGAATTTAATTAATTCATCCTGGTTAATTAATACTATGTTGGTGCATAAATGTTCTACAAGTTGAGGCAGGTCGACTGAAGGTTATAGATTTTGGATTATATGATAATAAAGAACAATCTATCCCATACGCCAGACCAGTTGATAGCTAGTCTCAACCCTGCAGAAATAAACAAAGTATGGAATTATATAGAAAAGTTTGTTTCCCAATAGCACCGATACTAGCAATTTGAAATAAATAGAGTATGTAATTTAAAAGCGTCCAATATGAAATGGTAGCAATAACTACTCACAGGCTGGACCACAAATATCACTCATTTTGAATTGACACCAATAGAAATTTACGCAGACTCTGTCTGTTTATTAAATAGATTATCAACTCCATTTCTCTTTCTTTCTGAATGATTCTTGGCAATCTTTTCAAAAACAAAAAAGTGCATGTATGAATCATGTGAACCTGTTGGAACATCCTACCAGCTCCTATCTTGTACTTAATATATATAGTTAGATATAGTCCATCTCTTACGGAATGCTCTCTTATTGCTTAGAAATATATGTATACAGGAATTGTTCATTAGTGCCAAGAACAAAAATAGCTGATGAAGTGTTGGGGCTTATTTCTCGCACCTATTGTGTTTCATGTAGCATTCAACTCAAATGGTCATCAAACAATAGAAGGAAAAAATCATATGGTAGGAAAGGTATTGCCCTAAACTAAGAAAAGCATGTTTACAGGCTTATATATAACTGGACTGATACTAACACTATATATGATCTTATCCGGAAAGAAGGAGCAAAAGATATTGTCATGCATGTAAATGCATCAGGGTCGAACGTACCACTATCGAAGGTGGTAATCCCTAGATCATATATGAATCAAATCCAACTTACGTACATTAACCATGTTCAGAAAATAAAAATAAAAATTAAGATTTCAACTAAACCCTCCAAAATTCGAACACAATTTGGCTTTAAAACTAACTGTAAGACAACATGTTGCAACCACAAGTATCACACCTAGGCCTAAACGCAATATTCATAAACCAGCACGGTACTTGGATCAACTCAGCACTTCACAAATACTGCAGCATTAAATAAAGGAGGGAGCAACATAAATATAGTACACATATATTTTAATAGGCTGCATGGCAGAAGACAGTTACTGCTTTTTCTTTTTATAGTATTTTTTTTGCAAAGCTTGTATGGCCAAATATGGCTCTTTAATTTCATTGGAACAGCTGTCAAAGTTGTTACAAAAGTGTACGTGAACGTGCTATATATATACAATGAAATGAAAATGCTTGCAGGAGGCTGGAAAATTATTTCTCTTCTTGCTAAAACTTTTTCTCTTATTCTTCATCTTCTCATCTCTTCTCTGTAAAATTCTCAACTGTTAGTTATTTCAGATCAGGCCTTATCATTTTGGTGCTTTCACCCCACACTCATTACTCCCGACCTCCACCATGACCCGATTAGATGATCTCGCCATTCAACTTACCCAACACCAAGCTTCCATCGAAGCCATCAACACCAACCTTAACACTCAGCAAACATCCCTCTCTAACCAACAAAACGCTCTCCAATCACAACACTCCGACATACTCGACATCAAAACCACCCTCGCCACACAACAAACCTCCATCCAACAACTCACCACCGCCATAGCCGAGCTCACATCCAAACTCTCCTCTCCTTCCCCATCAACACAATCTGAAACAGTACAGAGACCAGTACAACCTCCTCCTCTCATTACAACACCTCTTCATCCTCCATTTCACCCTCCTCACTTCCCAACTCCACCAAATACTCGACCCCCTAAATGTGAGCTAACCCACTTTGACGGATCTAATTCATTGGATTGGATTTTTCAAGCGGAACGGTTCTTCTCATATCACTCCACCACCGATGACCAACGTATCCACCTAGCTAGTTTCTACATGGCCGGTCAAGCCTTGACATGGTATCAATGGATGTTCCGCAATAATCAACTCACATCATGGAATAGCCTTACAAAAGCCATTGAACAACGTTTTGGTCCTTCCTCCTTCCTAAACCCACAATCCACCCTATTCAAACTCCGTCAAACTACAACCGTCGAGCACTACCAATCCCAATTTGAATCCCTAAGCAATAGAATCACAAACCTTCCCCACGACGCTCTTCTCAATTGCTTCATCTTTGACCTCAAAACTAACATTCGAAATGAACTACAACCGTTTAAACCCAACTCTCTATCAGATACAATCGACCTTGCCAAACTCATTGAAACCATAATAATCGAAACCAAACAATTCCAGAACCGATACCCTTCTACCCGACCACCACCACCTCCCCTGCTATCGTTACCCCCAATTCCTGCACCGACCCAAACACCAAACACCAACTACCCAATCAAACGACTCACCCAAACCGAGTACCAAAATCGTCAAGCTAAAGGCCTATGTTTCAATTGTGAGGAGAAATATTTTCCGGGACACAAATGCAACAACAAACAAATTCTCTTACTCTTGCCTGATGATGAAGACAACCATCCAGATCCAGATCCTCCAGATGCACCAGATCAACAGCTTCATAATGACCCAGTCGTCTCCTACCATGCTTTTGTCGGTTCTTCCCACCCCCGTTCCTTGCGCCTACCAGCACACGTAAATAATCAACTCATTTCTATACTAGTTGACACAAGGAGCACCCATAATTACATTCACCCAAAGACAGCACGCTTTTTAGGGCTTCGAATTGAGAAACATCGAGATTTCGTTGTTACAGTGGGAAATGGAGAGAAACTATGCTGCGACGAAGTTTGCCGTCACGTTCTCGTCCAAATACAGGGATTTGATTTTCTAGCAGATTTCTTTTTACTGCCTATTGCTGGTGCTAAAGCTGTCTTCGGCATTCAATGGCTACAAAACTTTGGGCCGGTAACTTTTGATCCAAGAAAATTAACTTTATCTTTTAATTACAAGAATATGCCTATTATTTTAACAGGCCAGGATGGTGTAGCAAGCCCAAATAAGATCTCTCTTCACCAACTTAAACGCATGCAGTCTAAAGCCTCCATTTGCTCTTATTTTCACCTTATTACTGAACCCCTTCAAAACTCCAACCAAAGCATCCAATCTGACCATATACATCCAGATATTCTATCTATCTTGGCCCAATATCCCACCCTATTCGACAAACCTTCCAAGCTTCCTCCACATCGTACTATTGTCCACCATATTAACCTCCACAATAATTCACAACCCGTCAACGTTAAGCCCTACCGCTATCCCTACTTTCAAAAGAATGAAATAGAATCGCAAGTACAAGAAATGCTCAAAGCCCAAATTATCCGACCATCCACAATCCCATTTTCGTCGCCCGTCATACTTGTTAAAAAGAAAGATGGTACTTGGCGTTTTTGTGTCGACTACCGCGCCCTTAATGCAATCACTATAAAGGATCGATTTCCTATTCCGACCGTTGATGAGTTACTCGATGAATTATATGGATCTACATATTTCTCTAAACTTGATTTACGTAGTGGATATTTTCAAATTCGAGTATCTCCAACCGACATACCAAAAACGGCGTTTCGCACACACGAGGGTCATTACGAATTCCTCGTGATGCCATTTGGTCTCACTAACGCGCCGTCGACATTTCAATCTACAATGAACAGCATATTTCGACCCTATCTTCGAAAATTCATTCTTGTATTCTTTGACGATATTTTCGTCTATAGCAAAACATGGGATATTCACCTCACTCATCTGAAGACCGCACTTGACATTCTAGATGAGCACAAACTCTATGCTAATTTTTCCAAATGCATATTCGGACTCATGGAGTTATCTTATTTGGGCCACATTATCTCTAAGGAAGGAGTTCGCGTAGATCCATCTAAAGTGGACGCCATAATCAATTGGCCTCCGCCTACCACTCTTACCGCTGTCCGCGGATTTCTCGGTCTAACGGGCTACTACCGTCGTTTTATTCGTCATTATGCGTCTATCGCAAGCCCATTAACCGAATTGCTAAAGAAAGATAAAATTTTCTCTTGGACCGCACAAGCCCATGAAGCCTTTAACTCTCTTAAACACTCCATCTCCACTGCTCCTGTTCTTACATTACCAAATTTTTCACAATCTTTTGATTTGTACACTGACGCATCTGGTACCGCTTGTGGTGCCGTTCTCTCTCAAGGCCGCCACCCCATCTCTTTCCATAGCCAGAAGCTTCCACCACGCCTCCTTAAAGCATCCACCTATGCTCGAGAAATGTTCGCCATAACTGCAGCAGTACAAAAATGGCGCCATTACCTTCTTGGTCGTCATTTCTCCATCATTACCGATCACCAAAGTCTCCGTCAACTCCTAAGCCAAACAATACAAACACCCGAACAACAAAAATGGGTCTCCAAGCTCATGGGATTTGACTTCACCATCAAATACAAACCTGGCAGCGAAAATACTGTAGCCGACGGACTTTCACGTTGGACTCAGGCAGCAACGTTGGCTGCGTTTTCTTCCCCGTCCTTCGATTGGACTGCTCGAATCAAAAATTCCTTGGTCCAGGACGTCAAAGCAAATCAAATCATAAACAACATTCAGTCAGATACTAACTCTAGCACTCAATTCTCTTTTCACAATGGATTGCTGTTTAAAGGTAGACGTGTATATGTACCAAATGATGAGCTGCTGCAACAAGAGATAATTAATGCATATCATTCTTCTAAAATTGGTGGGCATTCAGGCGTCAAAGGAACAGCAGCTCGAATTGCAAGTAATTTTTATTGGCCGCACCTTTTCAACTCTGTACAAAACTTTGTACGTGAATGCACCACATGCCTACAAACCAAATCTGAAAATTCGGCACCGAAGGGGCTGCTACGGCCGTTACCGATTCCCAATCAAATTTTTGAAGACATATCTGTGGATTTTATTACGCACTTACCGCCATCATCCGAGAAGACATGTATTTGGGTAATAGTCGACCGCCTATCTAAATATGCTCATTTTGTCGCATTACCCACTTCTTTTACTGCTGTCAAACTAGCATCGTATTTCATCCAAGAGTACGTCCGCTTACATGGATTTCCCCGCTCCATAGTCTCCGACCGTGACCGGATTTTCATTAGCAAATTTTGGAAAGAAATTTTTCGTCTACACGGTACACAACTCAACATGAGTAGTGCCTATCACCCACAAAGTGATGGCCAAACGGAAGTGGTAAATCGTTGTTTGGAAAATTACTTGAGAGCTATATGTAGTGATTTACCATCGCAATGGACGAAATGTCCACCGTGGGCGGAATGGTGGTATAATACTTGTACCCATTCTTCCATTGGAATGTCACCTTTCCAAGCAATCTATGGACGAGCTCCACCAATCATTGCGGACTATATTCATGCAAACTCTCAAGTTCAGGATGTTAATGACTGGACTGCTTCTAGAGATCAACTTTTAAAAACCATAAAAGACAACTTGACGCGAGCACATTCTCGCATGAAGATACATGCAGATTTACATCGCTGCGACAAAGATTTTGCTGTTGGTGCCTATGTATTCGTCAAACTCCATCCGTACCGCCAACATACCTTACGATCTGCACAACATAAGCTTTCCAAGAAATACTTTGGCCCTTACCAAATTATTGAGAAAATAGGACCAGTTGCATACAAACTTCTCTTACCACCTGAAGCTCGTATTCACCCGGTGTTCCACATTTCATTACTCAAACTTTGCCCCAACCCTACAAATATCACCCCGACTCCACTACCACCATCACTCACCATGGATACCAACCTTGAGGACAAGGTTGATCTCGAAGAGGGAGGCAATGTTGCAACCACAAGTATCACACCTAGGCCTAAACGCAATATTCATAAACCAGCACGGTACTTGGATCAACTCAGCACTTCACAAATACTGTAGCATTAAATAAAGGAGGGAGCAACACAAATATAGTACACATATATTTTAATAGGCTGCATGGCAGAAGACAGTTACTGCTTTTTCTTTTTATAGTATTTTTTTTGCAAAGCTTGTATGGCCAAATATGGCTCTTTAATTTCATTGGAACAGCTGTCAAAGTTGTTACAAAAGTGTACGTGAACGTGCTATATATATACAATGAAATGAAAATGCTTGCAGGAGGCTGGAAAATTATTTCTCTTCTTGCTAAAACTTTTTCTCTTATTCTTCATCTTCTCATCTCTTCTCTGTAAAATTCTCAACTGTTAGTTATTTCAGATCAGGCCTTATCACAACACCTATATGATTTTTTCACATGAGAATGTACCTAAAGGAGTAGCAGGAAAATGAAAAGAAAAAGAAAGGGTATTTGAGCATAAACTATAACAGAAGGCACAATTATGAAGGAAAAACAACGATAACATATACAAGTAGGTTCATCCACAACCAAGTTTCAAAACTTCATACTAGATTACTTATAAGGTGATGTGAACATAACTACATCGTCAAACTAAAAAAAAAAAAAAATGAACAAAAAAAGGTAAAAGTTTAAGTTTCCATGGATGTCAGTATGCAGACATCAAGCAAGAATGCATTAATGGTGTAAAGAACATTAAATTGAAATATCCTATTTGGGATTCAAAAGTTGAATCAGAGCTCTAGAGATATAAATCTTTGTTTGACTCTGTTTTAGCATAAATCCTAATCTTTTTTTTTCTTTCTCAAATCGAAAAGATTAATGAAAAAGGTATAAGGGCACAAGAGAAGTAAAAAAGAAAAAAGAGAGTAACACGATAAAATAGCAAGCTTCAGCTATTACATTTAAAATTACTTTTAAGCTTACCAAGCAACAAAGATGATCTTACTCTTCTGGCAATTCTCAGCAGTAACAAAATCAAAATCGAAGACTGCATACCGACATTCGTTTTCGGGCATGCAGGCGGTAAAATCTTCATAACTTTGTTCTGGCTCACCGAGTTTATCTATTGTGACACGCTGAGCTTTCTCATCAATCTTGAGCGTTATGAACCTGTAGTTTCTCTTTGTCTTCAATTCATGAAACTTGAGCTTGCATTCATCAGCTACTGCTATCCCTGATGCTGCATTCGCCTGAAATTGATAGTGAAATATGATTCATTTGTTATATTACTAAGGTAAACTGTTACGTAAATAGAAATTGTTAACTTACCATAATTATTACATGGAAATGAGAAATTAAGGGAGGAGGAAAGAAAATGAGAAAGAGACGCCGTCGGATTTCACGTAGAAGAAGAAGAAGCCTCAGACCGTGTATCGATTTCGCGTGGTAGCCTGAAACCCTAAAATGAAATTAATTTTTTTGTGCGGCCTGGAGATGCTAAGCGTGAGAAATCAGATGGGATAAGAAAATTACCAGATACTCCCTATGTAAATGAATTATTTACCAATATACTGACTATTATAACACTTATTTGTGTTGCAAATAATAAACAATATTTTGCAAAAGTTTATACCAACGCTTTTTTAATTGCCAACTCTTTTTGATTGTTGGTAGTTTATAACATTTATAAGTGTTGGCAGTTGATAAATATAAAATGTTGGGAAATCAAAGATTAATTGTTCAAGGTTTGAGATAATTAATTGAGGATAAATAAATTCGGTAAGCAAAGGTTTAAATTATTTAATTAAGGTTTAAAGATTAATTAAGTTAATTTATTTGTAAATTAAGGATTATTACTTGGATAAGATTGGATAAGTTAAGATTTTTGATTTTTGATTTTTGATTAGAAATAAATCCATCAAGTAATTAAGAATTAATTTAGTTATTGTTAGGTACTTAATTAACTAAATAATTAGGATTAATTAATGAGTTCTTAATGGTTATTTAATTTATAATCAATAACGATTAATATAAGTGAAATTCTTTAGCAAGGTCATTAAAGAAATTTTTAATTATTAAGAAAGGTCATTAACTAAGATTAATTTAATAATTAAAGGTTAATTGATTCATTAATTAAAGATGGGTTGTTAATAATTAAAAGTTAACTCATAGATGATTAAAGGGGAAATTTATTTCCGATAATTTGTAATTAACTTATGTTAATTAACCAGGATTAATGATTCATTCATAGGAGATACATCTGATTTAGATAAATCATTTGATTAGTAAATTTGACCTGTGAAGTGTTTGGATTTTATTAGATGTTGAATTGTTTGATACCCCTGATATGCGATGCTTTGTGATATATCATGGTTTATGTTATGATCTGTAATGTATTTAATTATATGTGATGTAATTTATTATCTGTGATATACATATCTGTGTTATGTGAATGAACGATAAGCGTTATAGTTTATACTGCTTATCAACTATATTTCTGTATTTCGAATCTGTAATGATTGAATGACGTTGCACTGTTGTGTTAAACCCCTTGACCACACCATACACACACAAATATGGATTCTACGAGGAAATCGATTAAGTCATAGATTTTTGAAACAATTTTAAATAGACAATTTGAATCCAAATGGTTTGGAGAAAGAATCGGGTTAAATGTTAAAAGTTTTTGAAATGCAATTTCAAAGATGAAATTTATTTTGAATAACTTGATTGAGTTCTGGAATTTAAATAATTGGATTTAAATTTGAATCCGATAACTTGGAAATTTTAGTCTAAAACATTATACAAGTCATAAAGGATGTTTATATAGGTTTTTAACCATTCAAAAAGTATGATTTTGGAAATTTGAATTAAATCCAAGTTTTATACTTGAATAACTTTAACTTATGAAAATGGTAATCAGTTTTTCCCTAACCGGAAACTACTTGTTTCAATAATAATAGCTTTCATAGAAAGAAAGGATTTCCAATTTGTATCAAAAGATTTTGAGTTTGAAATAAAATTGTAAATAGTTGGGGAACTATGATTTAACCTTTGTGAAGACGATTGAACCTTGTTTTGAAATCGAAGGAAGTTTCAAATAGTGTATCTTTTATTTTAAAAGATTTGAAATGGGGATTGTTTGAAAGTTATAAATGGAGTTTTTGGCTTAATAATTGGATAAGTTAATCCAAATTGAAATGGAAATTGATTTGAAAACTGTGAATGAATCTTTATGAAATCTGGGTGAACTTTGGGAAGTGAATCTTTTTGTTTAAAGATTTGAAAATGGTAATTTGTTAAACCATTTGAAAAGAAAGTTTGGGTTTTAAGTAATGACTTAACTGAGACCCCAATATCCATATGCTTCTTGTAAATATTGCGCTCACTATTCGGTTTAGCCGGGAGAGGACCTTTGTGTCATATAGCCCATTCAGAATATGTGATACGACGTTATGGATAGCATTTGAAGACCGGTGGTGAAGACCGGATATTTTCGAAAGCGAAAGGATAACTCGTCGAATGTCTTTGCATCGACTGATCCCCGGTATAGAGACTCCATATGTAATGGGAAATCCGGACGTGATTAGGGATTATCTGGATTTGCAAGGGCTTCTTGGTTCTGTTCGAACCCAGAATAGACTAGTATGTATTGTATGTCTGACATTATATTTTGAAATATAAAGCAGATTTCTTTCAAATACATTTCTGTTGGTGGTGGAGAATTTATTCTCTTAGCTTAACACCCTTCTCTAAGACGTACGAGCTCAGAGGTTATGTAGTTGAAGGTTATCGGTAATATATTCCCAACTTAGTAATGTGGCATGCTGAGTGCTGCTGATCATTTGTTGATCAAAGCGTGGCTTTTGTGAAAGGCGTAGCTTTGTGGACGAGACTTCGTCGAACCTCACAACCTAGTAATGGTCAAAACAAGAAGAATGCAACAAGGTTATTTGGGGATAGCGCCCCTTGAGGGTACGTTCATTTCCTTCTAGATAAAGGTGGTATCATGGTATGGAGCCCAGATATTTAACCAATGTGGTTACTACAAATTTATTACTTTGTGGTTGTTGGTTGTCGGGATCCCGGAATAAAGGTCGGTTACGACCCAGGGATGGCACACTCGTGCCAGTAGTTACCTAATTAGAGGTAACCCGGCCTTGTGTTGGCAGAGATCCGGTTAGGTTCTCGGGGCGTCCTTTCAGAGGCGTACCCATGTGGCAATGGGAATTTCCTTTGCCTGACCATTTGTTGGAAATCCAAAGAAACAATACGCGCCTTGTACGGTTTTAGTTGTAAACCTGCCATGGAATGTGGTGGTAACCTGCTATTGAACATGGTAGCTATAGCAGGTATACGATAATGGTCGTATGTTGGCTAAGATTAATATTATATTTTTGAAATGTTTTCTGCACTTTGCACTTATAATAATAATACCAAATAAATTCGCGTATCAAGCATGTTTGACTATCATAAAAAGAAATCTCCTCCAATTATGTGTTTGCATTGTGTGTGGTGGGAGGTCTTATGGTAGTACCATTTCCAAAAAGCATTGTGAATTGACTTTAAAATTCTCTTGTTGTTTGTTTTTAAAGATAAACTATTTTTGTTTACTCATACCAGCTTCATGACTGACCTGGAGTTTATTGTTTCTTTTCTAAACTCTGCGTGCTCAAAATTTTTCCACACGGGCAGTCTAGAGTTGGGTTTTTCAGAAAGTCAGATTTAGTAGATTATCTGGAGTTAGTTCAGCCTTTGGATCAGGACTGCATTTTCTTATCTTTTGTAATATCCCGGTATTTCAAGGAGTTTAAAATGTTGATAATCTCTTAATTTAAATTATTTGTAATTGATAAATTGTTATTTTCAAAGATAAATAACCAAGTAATAATAATATAATGTTTTAATTATGGTTATAAATTGGTTTTAAAATAAGAACAATTATTTTTGTGTAAATAAATTCTAAATTGACTTACTGTTTTCATAATTGATAAGTGTGTTTAAAAATATTTATATCTGTGTATTTAAAATTGATTTTAAAATAGGATAAATTATTTATAAATAATAATGAGCTTATTTTTAAATAGATATTTATATTTGTGTAAACTGATTTTAGATTTGGATTTTTAAATTGATTTTGAATTGAATATAAATTTGAATTCGAGAATATACATGCATCTTAAAATAATAATAATATAGTTTGATTTTAAAATACATACATAATCTTTTTAATTAAAAATAAGATTTGTTTTATTTTTATAGAAATTTATCTATGGAAATTTGATTTGTATTTATTTAATAAGAATAAATGCAAGGATTTTGAAATAGCATCTTTAAAATGAGTATTACAATTTGTATATAATTTTATTTAAATTATATTTGATTTCATTTCTTTTTAAAGATTGTATTTTATATAAATTTAGAAAACTTTTATAAATGTATAAATGTATTTGTTTGTTAGATATTTAATTAGAAAGTATTTTTAAATTAAGAAAAACATATTATTAATTAGGAAAATAATTTAAAAGGATTTTAAGTTTCTTTTATAATTAAATTAAATAAAAATTAACATGTGTTTAGTTTTAAAACACTTTGTCAACAAGTGTTAAACATTTGTGTAATTTAAAGACAAGTGTCCATCTATTTTTCTAGTTTTCTTTTAATTTATTAAATCTGAAAATTTCTTATATAAACACCTTATTTCTTCATTTTTCTTTTTCTTTAAAATTTTTTATTCATGCCTAGAAGAAAACTAGAACTATCATGCAACTTTCACTCATTCCAAAACCCGCAAATTTTCAAAACAATGCTCAAACAAAATCTAAAACCTCCTCAAAAGTAAAATCTACAAATTTATTTCCTGTAAAAAAAATTTTCTAGGTCTGCATCTACTCCTCAAATTCAAACACCACTCTGTTTGCAAAGCCTGTAAGAATTTCAAATACAAACGCTCCTCTCAAAACAAATGTGCAGTGCAACCCTATAACCAATACCCTGATCTGGAATCATGCAAAGATTCAAAACAACCTTCAACCCGGTTCTGCACTTTCAATGTCTGCCTCAATTTTTCATATGCATGCAAGTTTTTAAGAGGCAATCTGAAGCAAAAAGTTAAGCTCGTAAGTATTCAAAACAAACCTGAAGCACTGTAACAAACAAAAGGGGGATGAAGCTTTTCTGTTTCAAAGAGGCTTCATCATCAAGGATAAAGCATTTTTGTGATATCCCGGAATTTTAGACAATATCAATTTAATAATCTTTATATAAAATTAAATTGATATTGACAATATTGATTAATAAAATATTTTTTGGTTTAATAATCAGATGTAATAAATATTTAATTTTTGATTGTCTTTTTAAAATGCTAAAATAAATGTTTAAATTATAATGTATATATATATATATTTGTATATATATATATTATAGTTTATCTTTTTTTGGAATTTAATTAATTAATGAAGTTTTGTTTTTGAATTCTTATAAAATATTGAGTAATTAGGAAATTATGTTTTAAATTAATATTAAGCTTTTAAAATCTATTTTAACTAGTAATTATATGGTTTGATAATATTTAAAATAAGTATTAAATTGTTGAAAATCTGTCTTAGCTTAATTTTTGTTTTAAATTTAAATAAAAGTTGATTTTATTTCTTTTTAAATATTATTTGAGTAATATGATTTAGAAATATTTTATATAAGTCTAGATATAAAATAGCATATGATTTAAATTCATTCGAATATTAAAGTGATTTATAATTTCTTTATAAATCATATATAATTTGTTAAATTGTTATTTTAAGCTTTATTAATAAATGTACTATTTTTCATAAATATAAATAAGAATTAAAACAGGAAAAAAAGAATCTTCATTTTAATTTGAATAAATTGATTTTTATTTTTGACTTAATTTGATTTGGAAATGGTTTTTGAAATTCAAATTAATTGATTCTTTAAAATATTTGTGTAAGTTTTAATTTATAAATTGTTTTATTTACATTTACTTTTAATAGGAAATTCATACATATTTACATAAACATAACATAAATTAAAGGAAACTCTTTTAAAACATTTAAAAATATAACTAAATTTAATTTAAAACAAGTGTAATCTAATTAGCAATCTAAGCTACAAGTGTTCAATTGTAAAACAAAGCAAATGACAAGTGTCATTTGATCTTTTCTTTATTTTTATTAAAATATTTTCAGCCTTTTAAAAACATTTTCACTTTTCTTATTATCTTTTAAAAAACCAAATGCTAGTTGAATCAAATAAACACTTCACTTAAAATCTAAAACTCTCATAACCCCTCAAAAACATATCTGCAAATTCATTTCAAAAGCAACTCTAAGATCTGTAATACCTCTCAAAACCAAAATCTGTAAATCAAAAGCATTAAGGAGTCTGCATTTCCTTCTTTCCAACCTAAAGCTCACTGCATTTCATCTTTATCAAGGCCTGCATGCATATGGTTTTGGTCAGAAATTCAAATGCAAGCAATTTCAAGTCTGCATCTCTTTCAAATTGTAAATTTGCAAGCCTGCAAACTTGAATCAGAGAATCATACCCCTGCAATAATTAAATCAGACAGGATTCAAAGTTTTAAAATATGGGTGCTCTGTTCTTCAAATTTTATGCGAGTAACTTCTAAATTTCTTTTAATAAAATCTGGTTGCATGTTATTATATCTGAAATGAATTGATATGCAAGAATATACAGGTGAAAATTTGGTATGATTGTTACTGAATATATGCTGTGTTTATATAAATTTTTCTCTGTGATGCTCCTAGGTTCTGAATGAAATGTAAATCCCTTATTTGCTTGATCTTGTATTGATAAGAACTTGAATTATCAAGCAAGATTGTTATTCAACATGGAACCCTGTTTTAAGAAAATTAATAATTAAGTCTGTTTGCCTCTGCAAACAATAATACAGCAAAAACATTTTTTTTTAAATGAGGTAGAACACCAACTGTTAAATTCTAATTTAGAATTGTAAACTAGATCCATAAATAAAAACATGATTTTTGAAACTAGCATCACAATTTTTAATTTAGGATTTTGGGAGAGTTCTGTGAGGAACTGGGAAGTTGAATTTGGGAAATGATATTGATTTTGGAATATAGGGAGTTTGAAATTTCCTCTGTTTGATGTTGAGAGTTTAAGCATTTCAGTAAAATTATCAATTTAATGGATAATTTTTGGGATTAACAGTAATAAGAGTTTTTGGTTCTGTAACCCTAGTCTTGTGTACAGTTAGAAATTAAATCATTTCTTCCTCTAGGGTTGATCGAGTGTTAAGAGTTTTGGAAGGTTAGGTGATGGGTCCAAGTGGAGTAAGTAGCCGGAATTGTAGCTTGAACGATGGTCGGAGGAAGGTGAACTTGCCGTTGACACGTTTTGAGTTTGGGTTTCCACGGTGGTTTCCAGGTTTTAGCAGTGGTGAAGTATACTCGAGTATGTCTCGGGTAGTTCAGGTTTTTACTCGAATAAATTTAGGTTATGACTCGAAGTAAAAATAGTTTTACTCGGGTAGTTTTTAGTTGCAGAGTCTTGTTTTCTGTAACCTGAACAGTTTCAGGTTTTCAAATTTTTAAACTAAATTTAAAAATAAGGAAAGTGTGTTTAAAATTATATTTGAAGCAAGTTTAAATTATGAATTCAAATAGATTTGAATTCCAGATTTCAAATAGAAAATTTGCAGAAATAAAATATTTAGAAAATTGAAACCTGATAGTGTGCAGGTTTTAAATTTTAAACTAAATTTAACATAAAAGGGAAGCAAAGCAAGATTTAAAGAAAGGTTCAAACCAAGTTTAAATTATGAATTCAAAATGAATTTGAATTCTTGTTTTCAAAATAAATAAATTTTATAAAATGGAAAGTTTAACAACTGAACTTGTTTACAGTATTTTTAATGAGATAGTTAAAATCTGGAAATAAGAAACAAGAATTTAAATTAAATCAAAATCTGGATTTGAAATCCTGAATTCAAATTTTAAATTTGAAATCTGAAAGTTTTCAAAAGGGAATAAGTTTATAAATTCTAATGTTATAATTAAGCTTGAATATTTAAGTATTTTATAACATATGTTTTGTAAATCTGAAATGAAATTTAAAAAGGATTTTAAATTTAAATTTTTGAATCTAAAAAATGATTTGAATTCTAGTTTGGAATGAAATAATATTTTGAATGTTTCAAAATCACCTGAATATATTTAAAGTATAATTTAAATTTATTTAAATTGATTATGGGTTACACTATTTAGGAAATACCTTAAGTAATTCTTTAATATGAAATAAAAAAATGTTTAATAATTGAATCTTGTTTAAGTTTGATTTCATTTTAATTGTAATTTAAAATGAAATTTAGAAAAAATTTAAAAGCAAATTATTTTCAAATTACTTTAATAATAATAATTAAATCATTAATGAAGTTAATGATTTTCATTAAAATTGTTTTGAACTTAATAATTTTTATATTTGATCAAGGTAATTAAGATTTTAATTAATTAATTTAATTAATTAATAATTAGATTAATTAATTAAATAATTAAAGTATTTATTTATTTAATTAAAAGGATTAGGTAAGTTAATTAAACTTGATTAAAGTGTGATTTAGAAATTAATTAAATAAGATTTGATTAATGAATTGAATTATTAATCAAGTAATTAATAGTTAATTAAGTTTTTAATTATCATTTGATTAATTTAGTAATTAGACATAAATTATTGAGTTTCTTTAAATAAATTAAGAACTAATATTGATTAATTCAATTAATTACTTTGGAAAAGTAATTAAAGATTTGTTAATGAAGATCATTAACATAGTATTATTTTATAATTAATTAATGTAATTAATTTTAATGATTAATTGTATTAATTAATTTAAAGATAATCATTGAGAATTATTTAAGTATAATTACTTAATGAAGTAATTAAAGAAATTAATTACTGATTGTAATTAATTAAGTTGTGATTAATTAAGTTAATTAATTAAGTTTGATTAATTTAATTTAAACACTGGTTGATTTGAGAAGTAATTACCAATGTAATTAAGAATGAATAATTACTTAGTGAAGCAATTAAGAAAATAAATTACTAGATGTAATTTAATGGAAGAAGTTTTGGAATTCAATTACTTGTAATTAATATGTAATTTGTATGATTGAATAATTACTTAAGTAAGTAATTAATAATTAATTACTTAGTGTAATTAATTTAGGTTTTTATAATTGAGTTATTTGAAAATGATTAAGAGATGTAATTAATTTAATGTAATTACTTAATGTGATTAATCAAGAATGATTAATCAATAGAGATAATTGGTAATTAATTTAATGGAGTTATTTTAAATAAAGTAATTTGTGATCATTAATTTAAATAATTAATGATATAATTAAGGGTTGGTTAATAAGAACAATTAATCAGTGAAGGAATTAATTAATGTAATTAATTAAGGATTAATTATTATTAATTAATAAAGTAATTACAAGTTAATTACTGGTTTGGTTTGGAATAATTAATTTGGGAAATAATTAGAGATTAATTACTTGAATGAAATTAAAGTGTAATTAATCAAGATGATTAATTAGGTTAACTTGTTAAGAGTAATTAATTGATTGATTTATAATTAATTGATATGTAAGCAAGATTTATATGGATGAGTAATTAATTTAATTTATTTTAAATTAATTAAGGAAGATGTAATTAATTTAATTCATTTTAAATTAATTAAGGAAGATGTAATTAATTTAATTCATTTTAAATTAATTATAGAATGATGATTAATAAGTCATTGCTTATGAATGATGATTGATGTTTATTACCCTGAATGGTTGAGATCTCAGATATGAGATATATGATGTTGTGTGATTTGAATGCTATGGTTGCATTGAGTTGATGATATGAATTATCTGTTTGGAATGATAATATGGATTATCTGTTGTGATGTTAATATAGATTATCTATTATGATGTTGTGAATTATCTATCTGTGTGTATATAGATAATATTGAATCTAATTGTTTTAAACTTTAAAACAACTTGGACCTAAAAGACACGCTTTGGATTTCGATGAGACCGGGATCGGGTTTCCATATTTGGACATCCAAAAACCACATCGATTCCAAATATCGTTAGGTCGTGAATCCAAATAGAGCTTTGTGAAGACTCGAGGTGTAAGGACCATACATCAGTATAACTCTGTGGGTGATTCCGTGATGAGTTTGACGAAACTAGTTCTTATAGGTTCGAGATGAAGATTCAGAGTGCAAGGGTTATCGTCGTTAACTCTGAGGGTGATTCCAAAATGAGTGTAACGAGATAATGCCTTCGGTTTCGTTCGAACCCGGAACGAACTTGTATGGATTGAATGTTTTCAGAACATCGTCAGGTGGACGATGAGCATTCTAAGAGATGTGTTCTCTAAAGGTAATCATAGCCTCAAGCCTCATCAACTAGGAATGGCTAAAACAGGGGAGGTGCAGCAAGGCTTCGTGGGTAGCCCCCACTGGAGAGCGAGATTGATCCCTGTCTAGAATCCCCTTTATATATTCGGTTGTGTGGGCAGTTGATTGCAACAACTACCGGGGTTGTCTTGTTTGGAACTGTTCAGTAAGGAATGGTTCTGGCCATGTGTTGCAGGGGAGTGGGCGTACTCCTCGGTACGGTGATCTAGGCCACGTACTGTGACGGGCGGTACCCCAGTAGCCATGCAATTGTATGGAATCCAATCCAATAAGTGTCATACGTATTAGTTGTGCCCAACTATGTTGGAACGTGAGATGTAAGCATTCCAGCTATTTCTGTATTTTATTTGAAAACCCTAGACACTATTATAATATCATAGGATTTCCTATCAAATGTTTTGGTTAGCGTAAGGTAAAAACTTTTCCATGTTTATGTGTGGGAAGTCTTACGTGATACCTTTCTTTTCAAAAGGTTTTTTTTTTAAAAGTTAAGAAACCTTAACCTGTTACTCACACCAGACCCATGTCTGACCCGGAGTTTATCTTTTGTTTTCTTAAACTCTTGGGTACTCAAATTTTTACGAGTAGCCAAGGGATTCAGGTTGGCTTTGACGAATATTGAAGGAGAAATGGAGCAGGAGGCTTCTGCGTTGTAGATATATAAGTTCCGCTGTGTGTTCTCTGTGTTGTGATTGTATTGAGTTGTAAATGCTAGACAAGTGTTTATAACTGTCTGGTATATGTGATGTGTATGTTGTGTATCTCTGATTGATATTGTATATTATGTAAATACTTATGTTATTAATATAATTTATTCATTCCGCTGTTGAGATTCTAGTGTTGTTTCTTCTTTATCTTCTTTCTTTTCTTCTTCTATCCCTTTCTTTCTTAATTGATGATGCAATTTTCTGAGAGTGGAAAGTCGGTTCGTCACAATTTTGCAGTTCCAGTTTTATCATCAAACCCCTGCATTTATTTTAAATAAAGGTGAGTAAACAATTTACTGAAATTAAGTAGTATATTTTATGTTGCATATAAGTTGTGATGATCTTTATTTATATAAGTTGCCTCTGTTATCTGTATATAAACATGCAATGTGATGTATGGCTTTGAATCTATGCATGCTTGGTCTTATCAGTTTATTTTTTTTCTTACTACAAAATTTAGAGAACAGTTAGAACTACAAGCTTTTTCTATTTAAAACAACAGTAGGATTTTGATTCAAGCAAATAAGTTAGATTAGTATAAACTAAGAACAAAGAAATAAAACTAAGTTATGGTTTGAAAATTCTTCTGGAAACAAATAATGTAGTAACAAATTTACATCAATATTTGAAATCAGGTGTTTAACTTGGTTAAAATAATTATATAAACTAAAGTATCACTGGAAATTATGAATTTTGGAAAGAAATTCACAATTTTAAAAATTGTATTAAGAGAGTATTTGGGGGTTTCCTGAAATTTGGGTTTTGGTCTAATTTTGATGATCTGTGCATCTGGGTTGCTCGGGTCCTTGATTGAAGCTAGAAGCATGTTTGTGGAATGTAGTAAAAATGGTTGAAGAATTTGTAAATCTCTGTGAAGGTTGAAATTGTTTGATTATGATTTTAAACCTAATTCTGTTAAAATTGGGAATTTTGGCTACTGTGTCTTCCTCTGTGCATCGAGCTTGAAGAAAATTTAGGTGAAGGATGCGCGGTGAGTCAGCAAGCCATGACCGGAGTGGTGGCAATTATAGATGATCGGAGGCGTGGGATTTGGATTTTTCTGATGATGGTATTTTGGCTCAGTTCGTCCAAGGATACTCTATTTTGAATCGAGTTAGGTGTTGATGATCTGTGGGTCGTGGATGCTTGTAGGATGGAAGGATGATGTGACGGTGAAGTCGGCGATGACCGGAGGTGGTTCCGACACTGGTGCAGGTGCACAGGTGGGTTGATGTCAGTGGGGTGTGTTTTATTTTGGGTTTGCTTGATTTTCTCGAAGAGGGTTTCGGGATATGAGGAAGATGGCTTGGGGTATAACTCGTGTTGTTCTGGGGTATTTGCATGATGGGTTAACTGTTATGTTTTTAACAGTTTTTAAAGTTTTAAATTGAAACATTTTTTTTTAAATTTAAAGTCAAACTGTTCAAAAAAAAGAAAGGACGATGTACTTGATTCTTGGATTCATGTACTTATGGGTTGAACTCAAATGGAATGTTCAACCAGGTTTTTAATTTAAAACAAATAAAGTTTTAAACTTTAAATAATTTGAGCTAAGTTAAATTCTGGTTTTTAAATTGATTTGTTTTTATAATTGGATTTGTATGAATGTTTAAAATATTTTTAAGTTAAAAACCTTAATGTTATTTTCAAAACTTACTTTGGAAATATAAAGGAAATTTATAAATGATTTTATTAATCAAAAATTAAGGGTTTAAGTAATTTTTGAACTTGAAAACTAATGTTTGTTAATTAAAAATTAAAGATAGGTAATTAATGATTTCTTTATATTTTAATGTAATTAATGAATTAAGTTAAGTAAAGATTTCAAAGTTAATTAAAAATAATGTTTTATCTTAAATAATAATAAAGTGTTAATGAATAATAATTAATTAGTTAATTTAGGAATTTTAAGTTTAGTTAATTAATTTAGTTATTATTTTAAAGGGGTTAATTAAGTAATTAATTAAGTATAATTATTTACTTAATTAACTGTTAGTTAAGATGATTATTTAATTAATGACTAATGATTAGTTAAATTTTAATTACTTATTAATTAAGTAATTAAGGGTTAATCAAAATAGTAATTAATTAATACTTAATAAAGGTTTTATTAAGTAATTAAGTTTTCAATTTGGTTTTCTTAATTAATTAATAATTAAAGGGTTATTAATCTATAATGCAAGATAATTATGAATTAATTAACTATTATTAAAGGTTAATTAATTTTAATTAAGGGTTAATTAATTATATTTATGAATTAATTAATTTGTAATTAAGGTTATTAATTAATAATTAATAATTATTAACTAATGATTAAGAGATAATTAATTGATTAATTAAAGTTAATTATCTAATTATAAAAGTAATTAGTGATTGATTACTTTGTATTAAAGAATTGATTAATAATTAAGGTTTATTAATTAATAGTTCATGATAATTAATCTGTTAATTGAAGATTAATTTGGTTAAAGAGTAATTAATGGATGAATTATTAAGATTAGTGTGATCAAGTAAGTTAATTAATTTGTTAATTAGTTAAGAATAGTCACTTGATAAATGATTAAGTATGTTTACTTAATAAGTTTTGATAAGGTTAATTACTTAAGATAAGTAATTGATAAATTACAAGGGTAATTGAGATAAGGTAAAATTACTTATTGGGAAGTAATTTTAAATGAATAATTACTTGGTTAAAGTAATTAAGAGTTTATTACTTGATGTAATAAATCAATGGTTTCTTAAATGTAATTAAAAATAATTAAGAAGTAATTAAGAATAATTAATTACTGTTTATATTCATTAAAGTTGATTAATAGAAAGTAATTAATTTAAGCATGATTAATTAATATAATTAACTAAGGAATAATGTAATTAATTGTAGTTGATTAATTGATGGAAGTAATTAATTAAGGTTCATTTATTGATATAATTAATGATAATAATTAAGGATTAATTACTTAATTAAGAGTTAATTAGTCAAGGTTGATTAATTAGGATGATGGTTAATTAATTGGTTTAATTAATGGAGAAGTAAGCAAGATTTATTTTGATAAAGGTAATTAATTTAATTAATTTTAAATTAATTAAGAGATGAAGTAATGAATTTAATTCACTTCAAATAAACTAGAGATAGAGATAGTTAATTTAATTCATTTTAAATTAATTATGTTGTGATTAAGTAAATCATTGCTTATGTATGGATGGATGACATTGATTGTCTTGAATGGATGTAATCTCAGAAATGAGATAAGTAACGTTGTGTGGTAAGAATTCTTGGTTGCATTGTGATGGTAATATAGATTATCTATTGTGATAATGATGTGGATTACCTATTTTGTTATGGATCATCTATTTGTTTTGATAATGTGATCATCAATTGTGATATTGTGAATTATTTATCTGTTTGTATATAGATAGTTGAATTGAATTGTTTAACCTTTAAAACAACTTGGACCTAAAAGATACGCTTTGGATTTCGATGAGTCCGGGATTGGGTTTCCGTATTTGGATATCCGAAAACCACATCGATTCCAATTAAACGTTAGGTCGTGAATCAAAGTGGAGCTTTGTGAAGACTCGAGGTGTAAGAACTGTTCGTCAGTATAACTCTGAGGGTGATTCCATGATGAGTTTGACGGAACTAGTTCTTATAGGTTCGAGATGGTGATTCAGAGTGCAAGGGTTATCGTCGTTAACTCTGAGGGTGATTCCAAAATGAGTGTAACGAGATAATGCCTTCGGTTTCATTCGAACCCGGAACGAACTTGTATGGATTGAATGCTTTCAGAACATCCTCAGGTGGACGATGAGCATTATAAGTGATGTGTTCACTAAAGGTAATTGTAGCCTCAAGCCTCATCAACTGGGAATGGCTAAAACAGGGGAAGTGCAGCAAGGCTTTGTTGGTAGCCCTCACTTGAGAGTAAGATTTACCCATGTCTAGAGGCCCCTTTTATTCCGGCTGTGTGGGCGGTTGAATAACTACATCTGCCGAGGTTGTCTTATTTGGAACTGTTCAGTAAGGAATGGGTCCATCTTTGTGTTGCAGGGAGCGGGCGTAGTCCTCGATACAGTGATCTAGGCCACGTACTGTGACCGGCGGTACCCCAGTAGCCCTACCATTGTATGGAATCCAAAATCCAATAAGTGCCAACGGATTTGATTGTATTACCCACTTTTGTGGCTAGTAGCTGGAATTTAATAAATGTAACAATTTCGGCTATTTCATATTTTACTTGAAAACCCTAGACACTATTATAATATCATCGGATTTCCTATCAAATGTTTTGGTTAGCGTAAGGTAAAAACTTTTCCATGTTTATGTGTGGGAAGTCTTACGTGATACCTTTTCTTTCAAAAGTTTTTTTTAAAAGTTAAGCAACTTTAAACGTTTACTCACACTAGACCCATGTCTGACCTGGAGTTTATTCTGTTTTTCTTAAACTCTTGGGTGCTCAAATTTGTACGAGTAGCCAGGGGATTTTAGGTTGGTTTGACGAATTTTGAAGGAGCAATGGAGCAGGAGGCTTCTGCGTATAGCTATATAGTTTTCCGCTGTTGTCTTTGAGTTGTATTGAGTTGTATAACTAGACAGGTGTTTATAACTGTCTAGTATGTGATGTATATATGTGTAACTCTGATAGTGGTTGTAAACTATGTAATGTATTATGTGATTAATATAATTTATTCGTTCCGCTGTTTAGATTCTGTAACGACCCAGAATTTTGAATAATTTAATATGAAAATATTTAATTAATTTTAAATATTTGAATGATGGTTTGGATTGAATTTTCAATATAGCTTTGAATTTGGCGATTAAATTATAGAGTTTAATCTATTGAGGTTGAATAAAAATTTAAATCGTCAATTTTAAGCTGATTAAAAATATTTCAAAGGCTTGTAAAATTCATATTGATAATATTGAAGATTATAGAAGCTTCAGAATTGAATTTGAAAGTGAATTGTTCAGTTTTGAAATTATATCGTTTGAATCGATATGCAAAAATAGCCGTCCGAGGCACAGTCTCGGAATTCGACGAAACCAATTCCATTGGGTCCGTAATATTGAATTATTGCCGGATTTCAAATTTCGTATTTTTCTGAGTTGATATGTGAGCACACGGCGTGAACGCGTTGAAATTTTCAACGAATTCAATTTAAATTTAAATTTGAAATTAGTCGAACACAACACGTTCTTCCCTAACATCACGCCTAGATTTTTGCCTAAAATCACACCTTTGATCGTGTAGAGATCGTGCAAGCATGAAATTCTGTCTCCTCCCCATTCCCTTTTAAATAATCGCGCAACCATCCTCTTCAGTTTTCAAAAGGCAAATCAAAATAAAAATAATGGCCGCCCTTATTCATTCTGACAATCGAATCAAAGGGGGAGCTCAGCATCGTCGAACTCGAGCGCGGCGCTGTGGGTGGTTCGAATCGCGGTATGAGGTGGCGCAAGCATCAGTGGGGAGAGAACGGGCTTCTTCGCGGCTGCAGGAGAGTGGGGCAAGGTGCGTTCGATTAGGAGGCTCGCGATTAGGTCGTGACGTCGATCAGTGGGAAGCGGCCGCGTGAAGCTAGGGCTTGGGGATTTCGAATGGCAGTGTGGCGTCGCGTGGATCTAGGGCACGTCGATGTTGGTGGTCGCAAGCTGGGTTGTTCAATTTACAGTAAGGTTTTAAGTTGTTTAATTTGAATATTTTAATTTAGTGATAGGTAAAAAAATATATATACACACACACATAAATATGAAGTGGAAATAGATGCGTATGCAGTTTTAAAATTTATATATATACATGCAGAAAATATATGTATAACTTTTACAGCAAAAGTAGAAAAATTTCTCACTGTCTATTTATTAGCAGAAAATAAAATATATGAAGATTTGATGTTGAATCTATAAACATTGTTTTATAAGTATATTTATACATATATAGTTTGAAAGGGAAGAATAATTTATTTAAGTAAATTTAGTTTTAAATTTAAGTTTTAATTAGATAAATTTGTTAAAAGTAATCTGTTTAACAATTAGAAGAAAATTTGTTGGAAATTAAAATTGTTAGAAAAAAATAGAATACCAAACGAAAACGGGTATTCGATTTGTTTCGGGTATTAATGAATTTATTTAACTTACTTGTTTAATTTATTTTTAGGAATGATTAAAGAAAATTTAGTTTCAAAGTTTAAATTTTAATTAAACAACTTTATTTAAAAGAAATTGATTTAAAGATATTAATTCAAAGTAATAATTAGTTAAATAAATTTATTAAAGGAGAAATTGGTTTAAAACAAAACTATCAGAATTAAACCATTAAAAACGGAAATTGGTTATTTAATTGGTTCGAATATTTATTAATTTGTATAATATTTATACAAGGTATAAATCAAGAAAAATCAAGCCGAAATTGGAAATGGATTGCAAATAAAAGCAAAGGTGAGAACTTCTCACCCAAAAATTTATAAGTTGGATTTGCAGTTATTTATTGATTGTGTTTGGTTGTGATATTAGATATAGTAGGATATATCTATATATATAGCAATATACATATATATATATATTGGCATATGTATATATTGCAGTTGATTGATTTCCTGCATTGTATAGCGGATGAGACCCTATTGTGCCGTTAGTAAGCGGATAATATTTTATAAAATCCCATATACCGCGATATTCCATCTCGAAGTGGAATGGGTATTGTGCTAATGTCTGTGGATGCAGGGAAACATGTTGGAGGGATCCAACTGGATTCCTCACAAATATTTATTTGATTTTAGATATTGTGATGTTTGATTGATTATCATATCGATATATGATATTGGAAAGTCGTGATTGACTATTCGATGTGTTGCATCATCGGATTCAATTTTGAAGTTTAAAAATAAAGATTTTGATTTTTAAGGGATTTCTAAAGTGATTTTTTGAAAGTATACGTTTATAAAAATATTGGAATCGATTCATCTTAAATAAATGAACGTTACAATTTTAATGTTATAAAAATTATATTTTTGAGAAATACAGTTAAAAGTTGATTTTTTAAAATATGTGATTAATGATTTTATAAAATAGTTTAAACTGGGATTTTTGAATTTATTATAAAAAAAAAAGTTTAAAACTAGGATTTATGAAATTTGATTATTTTATAAATCAAAATGATGATATTATAAAGGAGTTTAAAGATGTTTTAAAAGAATAATATAAATTGATCCATATAAAAGATTTATAAATTGATATTTATAAATTAAAAATATTGGAATTGTAAAACGAGCTTTTATAAGTGTTAGAATGAATTGTGAATAAATTTCATAAATGAATGAAATTTATAGAATTATAACGGTGAAGTTATAAATGGAATTTATAAACAGTAGGTTTATAAAATTTGTAAAGTTACTAAAAGAATAAATTTTGGGATAAATAAATGAATCTTATAAGTTATAAGATTTATAAATTTGGTAAGTTTAAAAGAACGTTTTTGTAAACGAATAAATTATAAGTATTTAACTTATAATATGAACTTTTAGTATATCATTGAGATATGAAATCGAATAGGTTAATAAAAGAAATTTATAAGAGGAAATGTTATAAATAGAAATGGAATTTATAAACATTGTTTTATAAATCCGCAACGACTTATTTTGATAAGTAAATTGTTGTAATTTATTTATGGAGTTATATTCACGTTTTAGACAGTGAATAATCCTTTAAAGTAAAATGAATAGAAATGATAAAATTTGTTAACAAGTATATTCACGTTTTTGAATAGTGAATAATATGTTAAAGAAATGGTCTTGAATGTGATGTTTTAAATAGAATTGAAACGATCTAACGATGTTTTGAATGTATTAACTATCGAAACCATAGATTTCAACATTTATTGTTGAAATAAACGTTTTCGAGAAATAGAAGGAAATGGTAGATTATAACGCTGTTGTTATAATAGATGATTTCCGAAAGGAAATGGTTTGTATAGTATTGGGATTTATATATCTATTTTAATTTTGAATCCCTATACTAGTGATTTTGGGTTGTCGTAACGATGTTTTACGCAACATTCGTTTTGGCCCAAATAAATATGTTTAAGAGAATGATTTCCTTAAAGAATGAAATATATACTTAATTTCGATTAGAGTATATTGAATATTTTCCAAGTGTAGAATATAAAAAGGTTTGTGAATTACTTATAAAATAAATAAGTATGGAAACGTTTTTCCAATGTGAAATGAAAAGGCTAGAGAATTTATCTTTTTGAAGATAAATTGAAAATGAATAATTGAAAACGTATATTCATAGTTATTTTGGAAATGTAAATTCAATATGGAATTTAAAAGTGAAATTGGGAAAATGGGTTTAAAAATAAATATTGATTTATTTTTGAAGTATTGAAAATTTATATCTTGTAAAGATATATTTGGTAAACAAATAATTTGGAAAATTATTTGGAATCTGGTGATGTTGTGCATATCTATTGATAGTTCAATAACCGACTATTAATATTTACCTTTGAATAGGTATTTGTTGTGATTTGCTTGAAATTGAATGCCACACTTATTTTTTTTTAAATAAGCGCTCACTATTCGGGTTAACCTGGAAAGGACCTTGGGGTCGTATAACCCATTCCGAATGTGTGATACGTCGTTATGAATTGCATTTGAAGATCGGTGTTGAAGACCGGATATTTTCGAAAACGAAAGGGTTTCTTGTTGATTGTCTCTGCACTGGCTGATCCCCGGTATAGAGATCTCCATATGTGATGGGAAATTCGGACGTGATTAGAGATTATCCGGATTGCAAGGACTTCTTTGTAAGTGCCTTCGGTTATGTTCGAGCCCGGAACAGACTTGTATGGATTGTATGTCTGACATTACAAATTGAGATATAAAGCAGATTTCTTTCAAATATATTTCTGTTGGTGGCGGAGAATTTATTCTCTTAGCTTAACACCCTTCTCTAAGACGTATGAGCTCAGAGGTTATATAGTTGAAGGTTATCAGCAATATATTCCCAATTTGGTAATGTGACATGCTGAGTGTTGCTGTGAAATGATCATTGTGTTGATTATTTGTGATAGGATCATTTGTTTGATCGTCTATCTAGGTGATCATTTCTATGATCATTTGTAGACCCAAAGCATGACTTTGTATAAAGCATGTCTTTGTGGACGTGACTTCGTCGAGCCTCTCACCCCGGAATGGTCAAAACAGGAAAGATGCAGCAAGGTTATGAGGGGTAGCTCCCTTTAGGTTATGTGCATTTCCTTCTGGAAAGGGTGGTATCATGGTATGGAGCCCAGATACTTACTCATGTTGAAACACTTTATTTATGATTGTGTGATGTTGATGACGAGCGCTCGGTTAAAGGTCCCAAAGGACCGGGGGATGGCATACTCGTGTCAGTTGTTACCCAGTTAGGGGTAACCTGGCCTTGTGTTGGCAGAGATCCGGTTTGGTTCTCGGGGACGTCCTTCCAGAGGCGTTCTCATGTGGAAATGGGAAGTTCCTTCGCCTGACCATTCATTGGAAATCCAATTCCCAATACGAAACCCTGTACGGTTTTAGTTGCAAAACCTGCCATTTACTTATAGTGGTCACCACTGTTTAGATGATTGCTATAGTAGGCATAGTTTGAAATGTCTATGTTGGCTAAGATTTATATTCTACTTTCGAAATGATTTTTTTTCCTACACTATGCACTAGTAATAATATCAAATGTTCTTTTTAATGCGTATAAAGCATCTTTGACTATCATAAGGAGAAATCTCCTCCGATTCTGCGTTTGCATTGTGTGTGTGTGCGGGAGGCCTTACGGTAGTCTCATTTTTAAAAGGCATTGCGAATTGACCTTAAAAATATTCCTCTATTTTGTTTTCAAAGATAAATAAACTGCTTTGAGTTCTCACACCAGTCACATGACTGACTCGAAGTTTATTGTTTTCCTTCCTAAACTCTGGGTGCCCACCAATTTCCACACGGGCAGTCAAGAGTTAGGTTTATCAGGATATTATGGAATTCAGGAGTTGCTGGAAGCAAGCAGGATGGCATGGCGTATTATTAGTTTATAGTATTTCTTTTCCGCTGTTTGACGTTGTTGTTTGTTGTACACTCTGATGTAATGAAATGTAATGTGATGTAATGTAATAACTGATATAGTTCTTTGTTTAAAGATTATTCATTTATTATTATATGTTGGTTTCGCTGCGATTGTGAGATTCTGATATTGTTGTGTTGTGTTCTTTTCGTTCTATTCTCTTTTCTCTCTATTTTCTATCTTTTCTCTCTTCTTCTGACTTCTTCTTTTTCTTAAAACCCTAACTATTCGGTTTTTCGGCAACGAAAAATCGCGTATGTTACATTTGGTATCAGAGCATATGGTTAAGCGACAACCATGGTTCTGTAGGGTGTTACTCATTAGAGATAGAGTCAGCAGTACTCTAGAATGAGTTTGAGTGTAATAATAGATATGAGCGCGTATTTGTTAGTGAATATAAAATTGTTTTTGAATCGGGTAAATAAGATAATTTTGCCCAAAACTATTTTTGATAGAGAAGAAATGATTTTCTATGAATTATTATAGTATATGGTTGCATGATTGTTAGGAAGTGATAATATTAAATTATTATCATTATTATATGGAATTAAATAAGAAATAAAATGGATTGAATTCAAGTAAACTAACTTGATAAATTATTAATTCATGGACTAATGAATTGGAATTTGAATTAGTTAAATTAAAAGTTTAGTCGTGAGCTAAATTTGAAGATAAAATTGAATTTGTATATAAATTCAAGTAAGTAAAAGAAATAAATTTAAATTCCCTTTGTTAGTAATTAATTAAATTCGAGATGAATTGAATATGGAAATTGAAATTTAAAATGAATAAGTGAATGTACTAATTGAATTAAATTAGTAAATGGAATAGATTTGAAAAGGTTTGAATGAAATTTGTTTGGTTAATAAAATAAACCGAATGAAAATATGAAATGCAAATTGAGCTGGAGTGGAATTAAAATAAATTGAATTGGTATCAATTTAAATTAGTTATAAACTAGAATGGATATTCTATTAAATAAATATCATTAAATTTGCATAGAAATAATTGTCGTTTGACACAAACAAAATTGTATAAAATTATATGAGTTGATGAAAACAAATAAAATTGATTTTTGAATCAATTAAAATAGTATGAATTTGTTTTGCTTAGAAATGAATAGAACGAAGAAAATGAGTTGTAAACGACTTGATTTAATGGAAATGTCATGTGAATTGGTCGTAAGTGACTAAAGATGAATTAAAACCATATGTATTGCTAATGGAATTTATCTTGAATGTATTGCTAATGAAATTTATATATTTTTATTGAAAATGAATGGAATGTTAATAAATTTCTTATATTTGTCACTGACGTGTTTAAACTAAGTAAGTACAGGTTCAGCGAAGTCGTTGGGCTGGATTTGATTGTGCCAATAAGCTAATAATAAGCCGCTTTGCTTAAAAATGCTAATAAGGTACGCCTACGCAATAAAAATAGGAAATATGAACTGTTTTGCTGTTTTCCGACCATGTGGGTCGATGTATACATATTTATACATATTGTGAAATTGCAAAAGCTCCTCCGTATAAAGGAGACTCTGCCAAAATTTTCCGTGAATTTTGGGAGTTAGAATTTTTTTTTGAAAACTTGTTGAAAAATTTTAGTTAACGACAAATCAATTTGGAAATTTGCAAATTGAAATGAATTAGTGAATAAAACTAATTTAAAGTAGTAATATGAATTGGTAAATGAAAGTTAATCGTTAGAATTCAATATTTAGAATTGAGAATTGAATTCAAATAGAATTGAATTCAAATGGAATTTAAATTGTGAATTGAATTCAAATAGAATTGAAATTGTGAATTGAATTCAAATAAAATTGAATGAAATTGAATTGAAATGTAAAATTGAATGAAAATGAATGTGTAACTTCAATAGTGAAGTAAAAATGTATAAGAAGCATATATTGGAAATTTTGTAATGAATTGGCAAAATGGTTTGAATGTTGGAATTGGATATTATGAATAGCAGGATATACATGTATTATAAAGGGATTGGATTTTGATTTTGAAGATAATTTAAATGGCTCGACAAAAAAGGTACGTATTTGAATTTCAGTATGAAATTTGATGATTTTCTTCTCCAGCCACTTGGCTTTCTCTTTTCTTTTTGATTCTGAGGGGCCGTGGTGCCATTTTGTAGTCGTACCGAGCTAGCCGCGCAAAGGAGACGCTGGCGAAATTTTTCGAAAACTTAGGGTGTTAGAAAAATTTTGAGAAATTTTGAAAGTTTAAAATTTGAATTTGAATTTGAATTTGAATTGTTAGGAAAACAATATTGTTTGGAACCTATAATTGAAGTTGGAAAGCTAGTTGAAATGATAATGAATCTCTAGTAAAAAGATTTAGGTTAGTAAGTTGTTAAAACTATTTGGATTGTGAAAAATAGTAGACGGATTAAGGATCGTTCTTCTTAACTTGTAATTTCGAGACGAAATTCTTTTAAGGGGGGAAGATTGTAACTACCCAGAATTTTGAATAATTTAATTTGAAAATATTTAATTAATTTTAAATATTTGAATGATGGTTTGGATTGAATTTTCAATATAGCTTTGAATTTGGCGATTAAATTATAGAGTTTAATCTATTGAGGTTGAATAAAAATTTAAATCTTCAATTTTAAGCTGATTAAAAATATTTCAAAGGCTTGTAAAATTCATATTGATAATATTGAAGATTATAGAAGCTTCAGAATTGAATTTGAAAGTGAATTGTTCAGTTTTGAAATTATATCGTTTGAATCGATATTCAAAAATAGCCGTCCGAGGCACAGTCTCGGAATTCGACGAAACCAGTTCCATTGGGTCCGTAATATTGAATTATTGCCGGATTTCAAATTTCGTATTTTTCTGAGTTGATATGTGAGCACACGGCGAGTAAACGCGTTGAAATTTTTAACGAATTCAATTTAAATTTAAATTTAAAATTAGTCAAACACAACACGTTCTTCCCTAACATCACGCCTAGATTTTTGCCTAAAATCATGCCTTTGATCGTGTAGAGATCGTGCAAGCATGAAATTCTGTCTCCTCCCCATTCTCTTTTAAATAATCGCGCAACCATCCTCTTCAGTTTTCAAAAGGCAAATCAAAATAAAAATAATGGCCGCCCTTGTTCATTCTGGCAATCGAATCAGAGGGGGAGCTCGGCATCGTCGAACTCGAGCGCGGCGCTGTGGGTGGTTCGAATCGCGGTATGAGGTGGCGCAAGCATCAGTGGGGGGAGCACGGGCTTCTTCGCGGCTGCTAGAGAGTGGGGCAAGGTGCGTTCGATTGGGAGGCTCGCGATTTGGTCGTGACGTCGATCAGTGGGAAGCGGCCGCGTGAAGCTAGGGCTTGGGGATTTCGAATGGCAGTGAGGCGTCGCGTGGATCTAGGGCACGGCGATGTTGGTGGTCGCAAGCTGGGTTGTTCAATTTACAGTAAGGTTTTAAGTTGTTTAATTTGAATATTTTAATTTAGTGATAGGTAAAAATATATATACACACACACACACACATAAATATGAAGTGGAAATAGATGCGTATGCAATTTTAAAATTTATATATATACATGCAGAAAATATATGTATAACTTTTACAGTAAAAGTAGAAAAATTTCTCACTGTCTATTTATTAGCAGAAAATAAAATATATAAAGATTTGATCTTGAATCTATAAACATTGTTTTATAAGTATATTTATACATATGTAGTTTAAAAGGGAAGAATAATTTATTTAAGTAAATTTAGTTTTAAATTTAAGTTTAATTAGATAAATTTGTTAAAAGTAATCTGTTTAACAATTAAAAGAAAATTTGTTGGAAATTAAAATTGTTAGAAAAAAATAGAATACCAAACGAAAAAGGGTATTCGATTTATTTCGAGTATTAATGAATTTATTTAACTTACTTGTTTAATTTAATTTTTAGGAATGATTAAAGAAAATTTAGTTTCAAAGTTTAAATTTTAGTTAAACAAATTTATTTAAAAGAAATTGATTTAAAGATATTAATTCAAAGTAATAATTAGTTAAATAAATTTATTAAAGGAGAAATTGGTTTAAAACGAAACTATCAGAATTAAACCATTAAAAACGGAAATTGGTTATTTAATTGGTTCGAATATTTATTAATTTGTATAATATCTATACAAGGTATAAATCAAGAAAAATCAAGCCGAAATTGGAAATGGATTGCAAATAAAAGCAAAGGTGAGAACTTCTCACTCAAAAATTTATAAGTTGGATTTGCAGTTATTTATTGATTGTGTTTGGTTGTGATATTAGATATAGTAGGATATATCTATATATATAGCAATATACATATATATATATATATATTGGCATATGTATATATTGCAGTTGATTGATTTCTCGCATTGTATAGCGGATGAGACCCTATTGCGCCGTTAGTAAGCGGATAATATTTTATAAAATCCTATATACCGCGATATTCCACCTCGAGGTGGAATGGGTATTGTGCTAATGTCTGTGGATGCAGGGAAACAGGTTGGAGGGATCCAACTGGATTCCTCACAAATATTTATTTGATTTTAGATATTGTGATGTTTGATTGATTATCATATCGATATATGATATTGGAAAGTCGTGATTGACTATTTGATGTGTTGCATCATCGGATTCAATTTTGAAGTTTAAAAATAACGATTTTGATTCTTAAGGGATTTCTAAAGTGATTTTTTGAAAGTATACGTTTATAAAAATATTGGAATCGATTCATCTTAAATAAATAAACGTTACAATTTTAATGTTATAAAAATTATATTTTTGAGAAATACAGTTAAAAGTTGATTTTTTAAAATATGTGATTAATGATTTTATAAAATAGTTTAAACTGGGATTTTTGAATTTATTATAAAAAAAAAGTTTAAAAATAGGATTTATGAAATTTGATTATTTTATAAATCAAAATGATGAAATTATAAAGGAGTTTAAAGATGTTTTAAAAGAATAATATAAATTGATCCATATAAAAGATTTATAAATTGATATTTATAAATTAAAAATATTGGAATTGTAAAACGAGCTTTTATAAGTGTTAGAATGAATTGTGAATAAATTTCATACTTGAATGAAATTTATAGAATTATAATGGTGAAGTTATAAATGGAATTTATAAACAGTAGGTTTATAAAATTTGTAAAGTTACTAAAAGAATAAATTTTGGGATAAATAAATGAATCTTATAAGTTATAAGATTTATAAATTTGGTAAGTTTAAAAGAACGTTTTTGTAAACGAATAAATTATAAGTATTTAACTTATAATATGAACTTTTAGTATATCATTGAGATATGAAATCGAATAGGTTAATAAAAGAAATTTATAAGAGGAAATGTTATAAATAGAAATGGAATTTATAAACATTGTTTTATAAATCCGCAACGACTTATTTTGATAAGTAAATTGTTGTAATTTATTTATGGAGTTATATTCACGTTTTAGACAGTGAATAATCCTTTAAAGTAAAATGAATAGAAATGATAAAATTTGTTAACAAGTATATTCACGTTTTTGAATAGTGAATAATATGTTAAAGAAATGGTCTTGAATGTGATGTTTTAAATAGAATTGAAACGATCTAACGATGTTTTGAATGTATTAACTATCGAAACCATAGATTTCAACATTTATTGTTGAAATAAACGTTTTCGAGAAATAGAAGGAAATGGTAGATTATAACGCTGTTGTTATAATAGATGATTTTCGAAAGGAAATGGTTTGTATAGTATTGGGATTTATATATCTATTTTAATTTTGAATCCCTATACTAGTGATTTTGGGTTGCCGTAACGATGTTTTACGCAACATTCGTTTTGGCCCAAATAAATATGTTTAAGAGAATGATTTCCTTAAAGAATGAAATATATACTTAATTTCGATTAGAGTATATTGAATATTTTCCAAGTGTAGAAAATAAAAAGGTTTGTGGATTACTTATAAAATAAATAAGTATGGAAACGTTTTTCCAATGTGAAATGAAAAGGTTAGAGAATTTATCTTTTTGAAGATAAATTGAAAATGAATAATTGAAAACGTATATTCATAGTTATTTTGGAAATGTAAATTCAATATGGAATTTAAAAGTGAAATTGGGAAAATGGGTTTAAAAATAAATATTGATTTATTTTTGAAGTATTGAAAATTTATATCTTGTAAAGATATATTTGGTAAACAAATAATTTGGAAAATTATTTGGAATCTGGTGATGTTGTGCATATCTATTGATAGTTCAATAACCGAATATCAATATTTACCTTTGAATAGGTATTTGTTGTGATTTGCTTGAAATTGAATGCCACACTTATTTTTTTAAAAATAAGCGCTCACTATTCGGGTTAACCGGGAAAGGACCTTGGGGTCGTATAACCCATTCCGAATATGTGTTACGTCGTTATGAATTGCATTTGAAGATCGGTGTTGAAGACCGGATATTTTCGAAAACGAAAGGGTTTCTTGTTGATTGTCTCTGCACTGGCTGATCCCCGGTATAGAGATCTCCATATGTGATGGGAAATTCGGACGTGATTAGAGATTATCCGGATTGCAAGGACTTCTTTGTAAGTGCCTTCGGTTATGTTCGAGCCCGGAACAGACTTGTATGGATTGTATGTCTGACATTACAAATTGAGATATAAAGCAGATTTCTTTCAAATATATTTCTGTTGGTGGCGGAGAATTTATTCTCTTAGCTTAACACCCTTCTCTGAGACGTACGAGCTCAGAGGTTATATAGTTGAAGGTTATCAGCAATATATTCCCAATTTGGTAATGTGACATGCTGAGTGTTGCTGTGAAATGATCATTGTGTTGATTATTTGTGATAGGATCATTTGTTTGATCGTCTATCTAGGTGATCATTTCTAAGATCATTTGTAGACCCAAAGCATGACTTTGTATAAAGCGTGTCTTTGTAGACGTGACTTCGTCGAGCCTCACACCCCGGAATGGTCAAAACAGGAAAGATGCAGCAAGGTTATGAGGGGTACCTCCCTTTAGGGTATGTGCATTTTCTTCTGGAAAGGGTGGTATCATGGTATGGAGCCCAGATACTTACTCATGTTGAAAAACTTTATTTATGATTGTGTGATGTTGATGACGAGCGCTCGGTTAAAGGTCCCAAAGGACCGGGGGATGGCATACTCGTGTCAGTTGTTACCCAGTTAGGGGTAACCCGGCCTTGTGTTGGCAGAGATCCGGTTTGGTTCTCGGGGACGTCCTTCCAGAGGCGTTCTCATGTGGCAATGGGAAGTTCCTTGGCCTGACCATTCGTTGAAAATCCAATTCCCAATACGAAACCCTATACGGTTTTAGTTGTAGAACCTGCCATTTACTTATAGTGGTCACCACTGTTTAGATGATGGCTATAGTAGGCATAGTTCGAAATGTCTATGTTAGCTAAGATTTATATTCTAGTTTCGAAATGATTTTTTTCCTACACTATGCACTAGTAATAATATCAAATGTTCTTTTTAATGCGTATCAAGCATCTTTGACTATCATAAGGAGAAATCTCCTCCGATTCTGCGTTTGCATTGTGTGTGTATGCGGGAGGCCTTATGGTAGTCTAATTTTTAAAAAGCATTGCGAATTGACCTTAAAAATATTCCTCTATTTTGTTTTCAAAGATAAATAAACTGCTTTGAGTTCTCACACCAGTCACATGACTGACTCGGAGTTTATTGTTTTCCTTCCTAAACTCTGGGTGCCCACCAATTTCCACACGGGCAGTCAAGAGTTAGGTTTATCAGGATATTATGGAATTCAGGTGTTGCTGGAAGCAAGCTGGATGGCATGGCGTATTATTAGTTTATAGTATTTCTTTTCCGCTGTTTGATGTTGTTGTTTGTTGTACACTCTAATGTAATGAAATGTAATGTGATGTAATGTAATAACTGATATAGTTCTTTGTTTAAAGATTATTCATTTATTATTATATGTTGGTTCCGCTGCGATTGTGAGATTCTGATATTGTTGTGTTGTGTTCTTTCCGTTCTATTCTCTTTTCTCTCTATTTTCTATCTTTTCTCTCTTCTTCTGTCTTCTTCTTTTTCTTAAAACCCTAACTATTCGGTTTTTCGGCAACGAAAAATCGCGTATGTTACAGATTCTGATGCTGTTTCTTTCTTCTTCTCTGTCTTTTCTCTTTTCTACCACTTTCTTTCTTAAAAATGATGCGATTTTCTATGGTAAGAAAGTTGGGTCGTTTCATTTGGTATCAGAGCGTTAGGTTGAGCGAATACCTTGGCTCTGTAGCGGTGTCTTTCTTGAGAGAGCGTACTTGTAATTTTTATATATAACTATATATATATATATATATATATATATTTCTACCTATCCGTTGGGTTACCCGTACGGGTTTTCCAACATAAGTTATAAAGGTAGATGAGGTAGAAGTGTGTGTAACATGATTACCAATGGTTGGAGTTTGAATGTTTGAGATTGGAAGTGTATTTGTCCAGACTGTAGACCTAATACCGTCTCGAGTAATCTTTGTAGTTTGGTGTAAGATTTCATTTGATCTCTGAAGGAAACCTATTAAGGTTCGGAGTTCATTTTTGAAGTGTAAGTTTGATTGCGCTCGTCTGAGCGGATTTTTGAGAATTTGGATCTATCGGTTAGGCAGAAGTAAGTGATGATATCTTGACAACCTCAGGGAGTAGTAGCTGCATGATGAGATGCAGTGACTATGGATGTCTCCGAAGATGTTTACTTTCGGAGCAAGTTTAAAGAAGTGTGTCTGCTTCGGTGTTGTAGCTGAGTTCAGCAAGATATATGTGTTTAGTTGGAGGTCCGAGTTTCTCAAAGAGCTCTGGATAAGAAGTCTTTGGCATCTGTGCTAGTGGTGCAGTTCAGAAGTGTTCTGTATTTCAGCAGGAAGATTTATTTGGCTTAGCATTTCCTAGAGGTGGAATTCAGAAGCAGCAGTGAGGATCTGTTTCTTCGATGGATTAGTTGGTCAAGGATAAACTGTACCGATTAGTGGAGAGAGAACAGTATTTTGGTTATTGAATTGGGTGATCGCAAAAGCGACTTGCGATGATTTGGTGATTATCTTAGATAGTCTTTTGCTTGGGTTTGTGGAATTTCTTGAGGATGTAGAAGTTATGGAAGTTGTCGAAGATTTTTCTGGATATATCTTCAGGAAATTCAGATATTTGCCCGCATTGGAGTTTAAGTTTTGAATCGACTTGATGTCATGAGTGATATCGGTGATACAGCTGGGTAGAAGGTTGTCTCCTAGGTTGATTGATTGGTGAAGTAGCTCTACATTTCTTGGAATTTCTGTTGAACCTATTTTCCAAGATGTGATGTTTAGTCTGTGCCTGTGTTCTTTCAACGGCATTTTCATCTGCTCCAGATCAGAGATGTGCAGCGGAAGCAAGGTGACTGTTGTTCTTGAGTAGAAGCAACTGGAAGTTGCAGTGTTCTAGATTAGAGAGTTTCTACTGAATTTATTTTTCAGAATCTGAGGAAAGTTGGCGAGTGATTCTGTTCTGTCTTTTCCAGATAGGAGAAGTTGTTTTCTACTGTTGATGGTAGAGTTTTGTTTTGATTATGGATTGATCTTGTGAGGATCAGTTTGGGAGTTGATCCAGTTTGTTTGTAGAAGCATCAGCGAAGGTTGAGCTGATCGGAAAGGATCTATAAGCAGGCCGGATCGTCCGGAAAGTTTGAGGTTAAGTAATGAAAGAATTTGGAATTCGAAGTTGGAGGCTTCGATATTGTTGAGGTTTTCTCTGGTAAAGGGGGAAATATGACTTGGTGAGATTATGAGGTGAGCTCCGATGCATATTGGATTCTTCTGAGTTTTTGTAAAGATCAGTGCTTTGGTTTGAAGAGTTGAATTGTCAGTTTGGAAAATTGGAATTCAAAATATTTCACGTGTCTCTGAGGGGGTACATGTTTTGGTCATCACTAGTTTTGAGACCAGTAGTTCTGTGAAGGATTTAGGTGTTGATCAGACTTGTCTGTGGTCTGGTATCTTGGGTAGATTATAGATCTAGCTGAGAGACTCGGTAGCTTAGCAGTATAGCTAGTTTGGATTTAGTAGAGCGAGTATCCCTGTGTTTGTACCTGGGAAACTCGAGATAATTTTAGGAAGCTTATCCGGATCTGTGTCCGGATAGCTAGTGTTGTTTATTTGATCTAAATTGGTTGTTTGGATGAAATTATTTGTTTGATTGATAGTGTATGGCTGTTATGAATGTTTGAATTGGTTGAAATAAAATTAAACTTTGGATTATCTTTGTTTTAAATTTCGAGGACGAAATTCTTTTAAGGGGGGAGGATTGTAATATCCTGGAATTTCAAGGAGTTTAAAATGTTGATAATCTCTTAATTTGAATTATTTGTAATTGATAAATTGTTATTTTCAGAGATAAATAACCAAGTAATAATAATATAATGTTTTAATTATGGTTATAAATTGGTTTTAAAATAAGAATAATTATTTTTGTGTAAATAAATTCTAAATTGACTTATTGTTTTCATAATTGATAAGTGTGTTTAAAAATATTTATATCTGTGTATTTGAAATTGATTTTAAAATAGGATAAATTATTTATAAATAATAATGAGCTTATTTTAAAATAGATATTTATATTTGTTTAAATTGATTTTAGATTTGGATTTTTAAATTGATTTGAATTGAATATAAATTTGAATTCAAGAATATGCATGCATCTTAAAATAATAATAATATAGTTTGATTTTAAAATACATAGATAATGTTTTTAATTAAAAATAAGATTTGTTTTATTTTTATGGAAATTTATCTATGGAAATTTGATTTGTATTTATTTAATAAGAATAAATGCAAGGCTTTTGAAGTAACTTCTTTAAAATGAGTATTATAATTTTTATATAATTTTATTTAAATTATATTTGATTTCATTTCTTTTTAAAGATTGTATTTTATATAAATTTAGAAAACTTTTATAAATGTATTTGTTTGTTAGATATTTAATTAGAAAGTATTATTAAATTAAACATATTAGTAATTAGGAAAATAATTTAAAAGGCTTTTAAGTTTCTTTTAGAATTAAATTAAATAAAAATTGACATGTGTTTAGTTTTAAAACACTTTGTCAACAAGTGTTAAACATTTGTGTAATTTAAAGATAAGTGTCCATCTATTTTTCTAATTTTCTTTTAATTTATTAAATCTGAAAATTTCTTATATAAACACCTTATTTCTTCATTTTTCTTTTTCTTTAAAATTTTGTATTCATGCCTAGAAGAAAACTAGAACTATCATCAACTTTCACTCATTCCAAAATCAGCAAATTTTCAAAACAATGCTCAAACAAAATCTGAAACCTCCTCAAAAGTAAAATCTAAAAATTTATTTCCTGTAAAAAAAAAATTCCCAGGTCTGCATCTGTGACGCCCCACCTCTATACCCACGCTAGCCAAGAACACTACGGTGTAGTGTTGTCAACTAGCACGGAGAATAAGGCTGTTGAGGAGCGGCCATCAATAGTTAGGCCTTACACTAGTATTGGACATCTCGATAGGAGTGGTATATATATATATATATATATATATATATAAATATTCTTTCATTTTTCATCTCTGATTTATTTTCTCCCATCGACATACCCCAATTCCAGTATAAAACGAACTACGCTGGTTCGTAATAGTTTAGAACAGTAAATATAAAATATTACACAGATAAGATAATGCGGAACACATATAAAACAGAAAGTCTCATATATACAATAACTGATGCCAGTTACAATACATTTGATACAATACATATGACACGATACATATGATACAACTACCACAGTCGACTCAGGAAGTTACATACACAAGTACATTAACGTATATAATATACATGAATACATATCTTCCTATACAATTATACAGACTACTACAAATGACGACGACTACTCCAAAAGATATGAAAGAACTTCATAGCTCTAGCAGCAACCCAAAGCTAAAAATCTACAACCTGTAAATACTCGGTCTGACCCGAGTATTAGATTCAAAGGAAAATAATACTCGGGTCAGTCTAATTCAAACTCAGTTATTAGTGCACAGAAGCAATAATGATTAAATAATGAATAGACGACAGTAATTAAACCAAATCAGAAAGCAATTCAGAATATTGAATTAAAACAAACAGAGCAGTTCAAACCATTGAAATATCAATTAAAATATTAATTCAAGTAGGGCTGCAGTACACGCACGCGTGCACTGCCTCGCCACTACGGAATATGGAATACGCAAAAAGATCCATAAGTCAAAACAAATAGAATATCATACACGCCATACCGTGTGGCTGCAGTTCACGCTTGCGTGCACTTCCTTGCCACTATAGTGATGTCGTACCCAAAAACTCAATACCGTGGGGCTGCAGTTCACGCTTGCGTGCACTGCCTTGCCACTACAGTGATGATGTACCCAGTGAAAATTCACAAACGAGCACAAGGTCAAACCCAAGCGTTTAGGTTGGATTCAACTCAAGTGAAGTCAGAAGACAATCCATTTGCATCAATGCAATGCAAAACAACAAGGGCAACTACAACTAAAAACTGCAGTCACCACAAGATCACAGGTGTGCAAGACAACATGTATCAATGAACAGGCAATAAAAGAGGCAACCAAGTGATGTGCAAATGAATGCAACAGTGGAATGAATAAGTGCAGTGATATGCACAATGCACCGCAACAACACAGTGACAACAAAATAGGTCAATATCAACCCAAAACATTTAAGCAAATGAGTGCAAGTAATTGTCACTGAGAAACAATGTCTAGCATACATATGAATCAATTTCATATGTACAACAAACACCCAAAACAATGCAACAGTGAAAAACATCAGTGAAAAGAATCACACTTAGCGATGTTCCAAGACCAGTGCTCAGCAACAGTTTTAAACATTTCAAAAAGTCAAGCACCAAAGCTAAAGTAAAGAGTGCGGTACACAAAACCAAGGTCAAGGCAACATGAAGTCTGAATAGCCAAACCATTAACAAAAAATACAGAGGTCAAGTCACAACTATCATAACTCAACACAACTGCAAAACAACTCCATGTAGTATGGTAAAGTGCACCAAGGCAGTGGTATCACAACCAGGTAAAGAAACCCAAAACAACAAAGACGAGACAATTCATTCATATACGAATGCTCATCGGGATGCATAAATAACACTCAAAACTTGGAGTGACAAATTATACGAACTCAACATGTATGCAACAGAGAATGCACAATGCTAGCATGTACAGAATGCAACCGTGCAATTGGATCGAGTAAATGCGAACACAAGAAAAACGACTCAAGCTAAGTATAAATCCAACAATATGTACATACATACATACAAATGTAGGTATACACATATATGCAGACTCGAATAATAGTTAACAGAGCTCGAGGCTACAAAAACAACGGTCAATATCAAACATCAAACAATGTCGAGTCGGCGGCAAAAACAATGGAAAGATCGAACAGTTTCCAAGTCCAAGCCATGAGTCATCAAAGAGGAGTTCGAACAAAAGGAAATTCATATAGCAGTTGGTTCTCCTTTCCAAAATCCAAGCAGTAATTTATCAAAACAAATTAGCAAGTAATAAATCAGAGTACAAATAAGGTATGACTCAATTACGCTACAAGCATGCACAATTATGATTGAAGTCAGTAGCATGAGTAACGCAAATAAATAACAGCACTGCCATAGATTCAATTCAGACCTGCCAATAAAATAAACAACCCAAAGAGCTAACAAATGCAATAGTATACAAATGGAACCCAATACGAACTATTGAATTCCAGAGATAAACAGCGCTCAAGTGAACGGGTCGATGAAGTTTCAAATCAAGGCCGAAGCCATCAGAAATATCACATAAGCAAATTCGAACAAACTCGAGTCAAGGCCAGAAATAATATGCAGTTCGAAATCAAGACGATGCCGAAATTAAAATAGTTCAAGTGCCATGATGAAGCAGTGCAATCATCAAGGAGCTCGAAGGCAAACATGTCAGTGAAGCAGGTCATAATGAAGATGACAAATGAAATGACCAGCTACAACATGCTCAAGGACTAGTGTGCAACGAAGGCCTAAAAAAAAATACTACAGAGAATAAAAATCAACCATGAACAATGTATGTAACATTCCCGTTTTTGAATCGAATTTAAATTGGAAATTTAATTAATTTTAGAAATTAAATTGTGAATTAACTGGATATTTTCCAAATTTAAATAGATATTTGTTTGTTATTTATGTAAATGGATATAAAACAAGAAATAAAAATTTAAAATAATATAAATATAGATAATGATTTATTTAAAAGGTATACTAGTTTTAATTCAAAAATAAAAATAAACTAAGCTTATAAATAATATTGGTTTAAAAAGTAATATTATAGAATTGATATAAATAAATAAAAGATTGCAAAAGCTATTTCAAAGTTTTAATTCAACCATATTATATACTTATTTATTTGATTTTATAAAAAGATTTAAAATGCATCTTCTTTTGAGAAAAGAATATAGTTGTATATTCCCAAAAAAATTTAAAATGTAAAAAAAAAATGACTTGAGTTTAAAAATTTAAGAAAAAGAATGAATATGAAATACTTACCTTTTAGAATTTATAAATGTATTGTAAATAAAATTGATTTAATAAATAAGTTTACAAAAGCTTCATAAACTAAGAAATGTATATATATGTGTGATTTGTTTGTGAGTGTACAAATTGTTTTAAATTCATTTCTTTTTAAAAATTTGTAAAAGTAAAATAAATACATATGTTAGTATCTCAAGTTTAAAATGAGTGTTTTAAAAAAATGAGTAGCATTTAAAAATTTGTTAAGATATAATATATGTATATATATATATACATAAATATTGATTAAATTCTTTTAACATTGAACATGTACATATTACATACAAATGAATAAACAAATACATTTATTTACAAAGTATAAACAAATACATACTTTAAGATCTTATACATGGACATATACTAATGGCATCATCATTTTTTTTTTAAAATAATCAAATTTAAAAATACAAGAAGCCTTTCATTTCCCCATAAGTAATCATAGCACATCTTGGAAAATCTAAATGGAATAGTAGAAAAGAGATTTGCCTCACACATTTCAACATCATAAAGCTGAACCTATCTCAGACCATATTCATCAAGCCCATCTTTGCTCAGCTCGAAATGGAAAGCACAGTAAAAAAAAAATAAAGAAAGAGAAATAACCAAGTTTCAATATCCCTTCATCTTCATTCAATCCACAAACCAGAAACTACAAAAGAAATCTCAAATGAAAAAAAAATCTCAAAGCCTGGAAACTCAACTAATCAAAGATCTGAAGCAAAACCAGAGGCAGATCTAAGCAACCTCTCTTAAAAATTTTTTTTGAACTGAATTCAACCTGGAAAGCAAAAAAACAAGTTCAAGCTATAATTCCATCTTTCAAGTTGATAGTGCTTCAGGCTTTGGTTAGCAAGAAACAGTGCAATGTTTTTCTAAAAACAAACCTGAGATCAAATTCATAATGCAACCCAGTGCAACTCAGCATGAAACAACAAAATCTGGAATATGGCAAAGCAAAGTCTTCAACCTGGAGCTGCATATTACAAACACATTAAAATCAAATGCAGAACAACTAAGGTAAATTCAATTAAAACCATAATTTAAAAATGTAAAATCTGAAGCAATAAATAAATAATTAACTCTAGTATTTTTGTCCTGAGGAAATAATGACCAAAACAAAGATAAAAGGCAGAGAAGTTTAAGAAGAATTGCATGTTCCAGATTCCAGTTCAAAGGCTTGGGTTCTCTGTTCCTTCTTAAGCAAGGTGAGCAAACACTTTCACCTCTGCTTTTATGGTTTGATGCTTGTGATGAATGATGTTTTGGGATGTTGCTTAGGTATTGAGTACACTTGCATGCTTTAAATTAGAAGATGAAGATATATTATAAATCTGCTGTGTACATATGTATGAATGCATGCTTGTTTGTTGATGCATGTCTGTCCCCTCAAATTTAAACCTCTGCTTGATCTTAAATAACTTTGCATATCTATGTGTGGGTGTAATAGGAGTATGCTTGACTGTGTTTGTTTGCAATAGTCTCTGTTGTTCTTTCTGAACTGAGTTTGACCAAAACTAAAATCTCTTTATGTAATCTAAGTAGAGATATGATTATAATAGAGAGAAAGATTATATGGATGTATATCAATTTTAAAAATAGCTTGAGTATGTTTGTTTCAAAACTACCTGGAAATATTAATATACAGTAAAACAAAATGGTTCTTGTTTGATTTAAATTCAAAAACTCTTGAGTAATCTCTGTTTAAACTTAGGTTATAAACAGAACTTGGTTGCTTCATCTCAAAGTTTAAACTAAAATTATACTTCAGTCAAAATTACTCAAGTGTCTTTAGAAAACTCCTGGAAATCAAAATGACTGAAAAAAAAAAATAGGAATGTGTCAAAATCCAAACATGGTAATTCATAAGTTCAGGATCATAACTTGAATTCATAAACTTTAACTTGATTTTTAACACTAAAATCATATTTTTTTTAATTTGGGATTAAGTGAGTTTTTCTGGGTTGAACAAAAGAAGGGTTTTGGGTTTTTATCTGACAATCTAGGGGATTTGGGATGTTGCAGTTCTTCCTGGAGGTGGAGGGATGTTAGGTGAGGGTGGTCACTGATAGGTAGGGGATGGTCGGAGATGTAGTTTAGAGGTGGCTGGAGGTGGTTTACAAATGCACAGGGGTGTGTGCATGTTTGTGATGGTGGTGGGTTGATGTTTCTGGGTTGCAGAGTTTGTGCCTCGGGTTGGTCTCGGGGAAAAGTGGGGGAAACTCGAAGCAGAAGGGATATTCACTCGAAGTAAAATAGGGGAGTGCAGGGTGTATGTGTTCAGGTTTTTACAACAGAACCTGTTCTGTTTATTTTAAAATTTAAAAAAAAATAAAAATAAAATAAAGTTAAATTAAATCTGGCAATTTGAACTTAAGATTTAACTTGAATCTAAGGATGAATTCAAATAGTTTGAATTCTTATTTGGAAAAAAAAAAGAGAAAAAAAAAAGAAGAGAAACAGGAAACTGTTTTCCAGATTTTTAAAGTTTGAAATAAAATGCAAACTAAAGTTTAACTTAGGATGTTAAAACTGAGTTCAAATAAGGTTTGAAGTTCAAAGGTTTTAAAAATGGAACTTTTAAATTTAAACAAGTTTAAATTCTGTTTTAAATCAAAATTTAAAACAAAACAGTTTCTGGTCTTAAATTATGTAGTTTGCAGTTTTAAATGGAATTCATATTTTAGGTTGGAAACTTAATTCAAGTATGAATTGATACTGAATTCAAGTGAAGTTTTGAGTTAAGTTTTTTTTAAAAAATGAAATTTTTAAATTTAAACAAAGTTTTTAATTTCTGTTTAAATCAAAATTAAAACCTGTTTCAGGTTTTAAACCTGAAAGATGTTTTGCAGTTTTTAATGTTTTTAATGAAACTCATATTTTAAGTTGTAATTTGATTTAAATGCAAGTTAAATCTGAATTCAAATAGAATTTGGAATTCAAAGTTTTCAAAAGTGAAATATGTTAAATTTAAACAAGTTTTAAATTTGGTTCTAAATCAATATTAAGACAGTTGCAGGTTTTTGAACCTGTAATTCTGCAGTTTGAAGTATTAAATAAAATTCATATTTTAAAGATTTTAAATTAAATCAAATGTAAGATTTAACTGAATTCAAATGAATTTTGAGTTCAAAGTTTTTAATTCTGTTTTAACCTAAATTTAAAACTGTTTCAGGTTTAAGCCTGAGAAATTTACAGTTTTAAACTTTTTGAATAAATTCATATTTTTAAGTTGCAACATGATTCAAGTGTAACTTGAATTTGAATTCAAATGTTATTTTGAATTCAAATTTTTTTTTTTTTTAAATGAAAATCTAAAAATTTAAACAAGTTTTAATTCCGTTTTAAATTAAATTTAAAATTGAGGGTTTACCAATTTAAGTAATTAATTGAGGAAAAATCAATTAATAAAAGAAATTAAGGTTTAATTAATTTCAATTAAAGGTTAATTAATTAAGATAGTTAATTAAATAAATGATTAATAAATAAAGGTGGTTAAAACTTAATTAATTATAGTTAATGATAATTAATCATTGATTTAAAGATTATAAATAAAAGTAATTATGTGAATAACAAATTCATAACCACACGGTTTATTCATCTTAATTAAAGATGTTTGATTGTTATTGGATGTTCTGTGATGGATTGATATATTTGATATGTGATGTGATGCTATGTAATGCTTTGTGCTAGGCTGTTATTTCTGTGATGTATATATTGCTATGCAAACCCTTTGACCCGTAAAATGACATTTAAATTTCGATGCGACAGGGAGTCGGATTCCATTTGGTTATCCGAAACCCACATCGAATTGTAATGATTGAATCTGTGCTGATTTGTGATGTGGCACTCTTATTGTGTTGAACCCCCCCTCCCCCGACCACACTTATACACACACTAATATGGGTTGCACGTGGAAATTTGTTAAGTCACAGATTTTTTGAAATTGTTTTAAAAAATTTGATTTTTTGAATCCAAATTAGTTTTGGGATTGGAATTGAAGCTTTTGAAAATGAGTTTTCAAAAATAATAGTTATTTTAAATAACTTGATCGAATCTTGGAATTTAAATGAATTAATTTAAATTTGAATTCAATATTTGAAATTGAATTCGATGATTTGGGGTCTAGGGTTTAAAAAAAAAAAAAAAGTTATTCAACTTATAAATGGGTTTATATGGGTTTTCAAAACCATTTTAAAAGTGATGTTTTGAAATTTTAGTTTAACCCAAGATTTAAACTGGTATATAATTGGATTTCTTCTGAAAACGGAAACTGTTTGTGTGCTTTCGCATAAGAAATGAATTTCCAATTGGTGATAAAAGGACTTCAAGTCTAAAATGAAATGGTTTTCCAAATTATAGATAAATCTTTGGAAATGGGTTTGAAAGCTATAAATCCTTAATTTTAAAGATTAAATTGGGTTAATCCAAATTGAATGGGAATTGTTTTGGAATCTATGAGTAGATCTTTGTGGAACTAGGTGAAACTTTGCGAAATAAATCTTTTTGTTTAAAGATTTAAAAATAGTAATTTGTTTAACCATTTGAAAGAAAGTTTTGGGTTTTATAAGTTGTGACTTAACAGAAATCCCATATCCATATGTTTTAAAATATGGCGCTCACTATTCGGTTTAGCCGGGAGAGGACCTTGTGTCATATAGCCCATTCCGAATAGTGATACGACGTTATGGATTGCAATTGAAGACCGGTGGTGAAGACCGGGTATTTGTGAGAACGATAGGATAACCTATCGATTGACTCTGCACTGAGTTGCTCCGGTATAGAGTTCTCCCTTAGTGATGGGAAGTCCGATCGGGATTGTGGATACCCGGATTTGCAAGGGCTTCTTCGGAAGTGCCTTCGGTTCTGTTCGAACCCAGAACAGACTTGTATGATTGTATGTCCGACATTACACTTTGAGATGTTATCTGATTTCTATCAAATACATTTCTGCTTGGTGGCGGAGAATTTCTTCTCTTAGCTTAACACCCTTCTCTAAGACGTACGAGCTCAGAGGTTATGTAGTTGATATTTATCAGTGATATTCCCAAATTTGGTAATGTGGCATGCTGAGTGCTGCTGTGTGATGATCATTGGTTGATCATTTGTGATATGATCATTTGTTTGATCATTTATCTTTGTGATCATTGCTTTGGTCATCTGTTGACCCAAAGCATGGCTTTGTGCCAAAGCGTAGCTTTGTGGACGAGACTGCATCAGGACCTCACTCCCCGGAAATGGTCGAAACAGGAAAGATGCGGCAAGGTTATGAGGGTCGCTCCCTTTAGGGTATGTCATTCCCTTTTGGTAAAGGGTGGTATCAGGTATGGAGCCCTGGTATTTAACCTATGTGGTTGCTCCAATCTCATTTACTGTGTGGTTGTTGCTTTGAGGCGCCTCGGATAAAGGTCCCAAAGGACCGGGGGATGGCATATTCGTGTAGTAGTTACCTAGTTACAGAGGTAACCCGGCCTTGTGTTGGCAGAGATCTAACCGTAACGTTAGTTCTCGGGACGTCCCGCCAGAGGCGATCCCATTGACAGTAGGAAGTTCCTTAGCCTGACCATTTGTTGGTAATCCATTCATCCAATACGTGCCTTGTACGGTTTTAGTTGTATTACCTGCCATTCACTTATGGTGGTCACCACTGTTTGGATGGTAGCTATAGTAGGCATAGTTCGGAATGTCTATGCTGGCTAGGATTTATATTGTACTTTCGAAATGGTTTTCTGCACTATGCACTAGTAATAATATCAAAGGAAACTTTCTCGTATTAAGCATATTTGACTGTCATAAGGAGAAATCTCCTCCAATTCTGCGTTTGCATTGTGTGTGTGGCGGGAGGCCTTATGGTAGTTTCATTTTCCAAAAAGCATTACGGATTTATTTTAAATTCCTTGTTGCTTGTTTTTAAAGACCAAATGTTTTTGTTTGCTCATACCAGTCCCACGACTGACCTGGAGTTTATTGTTCCTTTCCTAAACTCTGGGTGCCCACTATTTCCCACACGGGCAGTCTAGAGTTGGGATTTTCAGATAATCTATAGTAGGTGTAGATTCGATAGCTTTCAGCCTTAGGATTTGGCAATCGCATTTTGGATCGAGTTGCTTCTCTTCATCTTGATTTGGAGTTCGAGCTGTTTCTGGATTGGTGCTTTGGAGATGGAGATTACTGATACTGGAGTTCTTTCTTGAAGACTATATTGAAGATATTGTTCCGCTGCTATTCTTTGTATCTCTGATAATGTTGATATTTATTGTACCATTCTGTTGTATCATTCATGTTGTATCAGCTATTGTATCAAATGTTGTATATTGTTATATGCTATTCTTTTCTTCCGCTGTGTTATTTACTTAATGTGTTATAAGCTCCGGCGAACCAGGTTCGACGTTTGGATCTGCGGCATTTGAATACGAGTGTCGTATTCCGTGCCGATTTTCGAAGGTCGAGTCAGGGTCGTTATAATTGGTATCAGAGCTGATGGTTAAAACCCTAGCTCAGGAGTATAACACATTAAGTAGCTCATTAGAGATAGGGTGAAGTATACCCTAGAATGAGTGATCCCTAAGATATTTGTTCGAATGCCTCAGTAAATTCTCTTACTATCCACTAATAGTGAGTATGAGTGCGAGAAGAGAACGAGATAGGGGACAGGGGAGTACCACTACAAACGGTCAATACCCTGCAACAGTGGAAACAATTTTCTCTATCAATCTCCTTTGATTCGATTTCGTATTCTTTTGATTGCTTCGTAGTTGCTCCAGAAGAAGCTTCGGTGTGATGGTGGCCCTACAAATCGTGTAGATAAGTCTCTATTTTGTTTTCTCTTCGTCAAATTCCTATCAGCTTTTCGTTTTTAACTTTAACGAAGTTGAAATTTAAATTGAAATAAATTGGTTAACTAAAATATAAAGCTAAATAAATTGTATCGATAAAACGATTTCGATTAAAACCAAATTTAAAATTCTATTGTAATTTCTTGTGAATATCAAAGTCCGAAGACGAACAAGATATATACTTTGAGGAGTTTCGACTTAAGTTTGGAATCCATATCTAGTATTTGAAATTTCGAAAGATTAAATCCGTCTATCTATCGTTGGGTCCGATATATTCTACGAATGATTAGTTATCCCTTCGAACTAATCAATGTCCTTGCATATCGTAGACTGGTGGCCCGAATATCTTGTAAAATAATTATATGAGTTTGTTCTCATATCTATTAGTGATATTCTGATTTGGTAAGCCAATACAGAATAGATGATCGGCTTGATTTGATAGTCGATTCTCTATCTTTGTATATCTCTCCATTCTTAGTTGTCTTCCTGGCAAATTTCGGGGACAAAATTTCTTAAGGAGGGGAACCTGTAACATTCCCGTTTTTGAATCGAATTTAAATTGGAAATTTAATTAATTTTAGAAATTAAATTGTGAATTAACTGGATATTTTCCAAATTTAAATAGATATTTGTTTGTTATTTATGTAAATGGATATAAAACAAGAAATAAAAATTTAAAATAATATAAATATAGATAATGATTTATTTAAAAGGTATACTAGTTTTAATTCAAAAATAAAAATAAACTAAGCTTATAAATAATATTGGTTTAAAAAGTAATATTATAGAATTGATATAAATAAATAAAAGATTGCAAAAGCTATTTCAAAGTTTTAATTCAACCATATTATATACTTATTTATTTGATTTTATAAAAAGATTTAAAATGCATCTTCTTTTGAGAAAAGAATATAGTTGTATATTCCCAAAAAAATTTAAAATGTAAAAAAAAAAATGACTTGAGTTTAAAAATTTAAGAAAAAGAATGAATATGAAATACTTACCTTTTAGAATTTATAAATGTATTGTAAATAAAATTGATTTAATAAATAAGTTTACAAAAGCTTCATAAACTAAGAAATGTATATATATGTGTGATTTGTTTGTGAGTGTACAAATTGTTTTAAATTCATTTCTTTTTAAAAATTTGTAAAAGTAAAATAAATACATATGTTAGTATCTCAAGTTTAAAATGAGTGTTTTAAAAAAATGAGTAGCATTTAAAAATTTGTTAAGATATAATATATGTGTGTATATATATATACATAAATATTGATTAAATTCTTTTAACATTGAACATGTACATATTACATACAAATGAATAAACAAATACATTTATTTACAAAGTATAAACAAATACATACTTTAAGATCTTATACATGGACATATACTAATGGCATCATCATTTTTTTTTAAAATAATCAAATTTAAAAATACAAGAAGCCTTTCATTTCCCCATAAGTAATCATAGCACATCTTGGAAAATCTAAATGGAATAGTAGAAAAGAGATTTGCCTCACACATTTCAACATCATAAAGCTGAACCTATCTCAGACCATATTCATCAAGCCCATCTTTGCTCAGCTCGAAATGGAAAGCACAGTAAAAAAAAATAAAGAAAGAGAAATAACCAAGTTTCAATATCCCTTCATCTTCATTCAATCCACAAACCAGAAACTACAAAAGAAATCTCAAATGAAAAAAAAAATCTCAAAGCCTGGAAACTCAACTAATCAAAGATCTGAAGCAAAACCAGAGGCAGATCTAAGCAACCTCTCTTAAAAAAATTTTTTGAACTGAATTCAACCTGGAAAGCAAAAAAACAAGTTCAAGCTATAATTCCATCTTTCAAGTTGATAGTGCTTCAGGCTTTGGTTAGCAAGAAACAGTGCAGTGTTTTTCTAAAAACAAACCTGAGATCAAATTCATAATGCAACCCAGTGCAACTCAGCATGAAACAACAAAATCTGGAATATGGCAAAGCAAAGTCTTCTACCTGGAGCTGCAGATTACAAACACATTAAAATCAAATGCAGAACAACTAAGGTAAATTCAATTAAAACCATAATTTAAAAATGTAAAATCTGAAGCAATAAATAAATAATTAACTCTAGTATTTTTGTCCTGAGGAAATAATGACCAAAACAAAGATAAAAGGCAGAGAAGTTTAAGAAGAATTGCATGTTCCAGATTCCAGTTCAAAGGCTTGGGTTCTCTGTTCCTTCTTAAGCAAGGTGAGCAAACACTTTCACCTCTGCTTTTATGGTTTGATGCTTGTGATGAATGATGTTTTGGGATGTTGCTTAGGTATTGAGTACACTTGCATGCTTTAAATTAGAAGATGAAGATATATTATAAATCTGCTGTGTACATATGTATGAATGCATGCTTGTTTGTTGATGCATGTCTGTCCCCTCAAATTTAAACCTCTGCTTGATCTTAAATAACTTTGCATATCTATGTGTGGGTGTAATAGGAGTATGCTTGACTGTGTTTGTTTGCAATAGTCTCTGTTGTTCTTTCTGAACTGAGTTTGACCAAAACTAAAATCTCTTTATGTAATCTAAGTAGAGATATGATTATAACAGAGAGAAAGATTATATGGATGTATATCAATTTTAAAAATAGCTTGAGTATGTTTGTTTCAAAACTACCTGGAAATATTAATATACAGTAAAACAAAATGGTTCTTGTTTGATTTAAATTCAAAAACTCTTGAGTAATCTCTGTTTAAACTTAGGTTATAAACAGAACTTGGTTGCTTCATCTCAAAGTTTAAACTAAAATTATACTTCAGTCAAAATTACTCAAGTGTCTTTAGAAAACTCCTGGAAATCAAAATGACTGAAAAAAAATAGGAATGTGTCAAAATCCAAACATGGTAATTCATAAGTTCAGGATCATAACTTGAATTCATAAACTTTAACTTGATTTTTAACACTAAAATCATATTTTTTTTAATTTGGGATTAAGTGAGTTTTTCTGGGTTGAACAAAAGAAGGGTTTTGGGTTTTTATCTGACAATCTAGGGGATTTGGGATGTTGCAGTTCTTCCTGGAGGTGGAGGGATGTTAGGTGAGGGTGGTCACTGATAGGTAGGGGATGGTCGGAGATGTAGTTTAGAGGTGGCTGGAGGTGGTTTACAAATGCACAGGGGTGTGTGCATGTTTGTGATGGTGGTGGGTTGATGTTTCTGGGTTACAGAGTTTGTGCCTCGGGTTGGTCTCGGGGAAAAGTGGGGGAAACTCGAAGCAGAAGGGATATTCACTCGAAGTAAAATAGGGGAGTGCAGGGTGTATGTGTTCAGGTTTTTACAACAGAACCTGTTCTGTTTATTTTAAAATTTAAAAAAAAATAAAAATAAAATAAAGTTAAATTAAATCTGGCAATTTGAACTTAAGATTTAACTTGAATCTAAGGATGAATTCAAATAGTTTGAATTCTTATTTGGAAAAAAAAAAAGAGAAAAAGAAAAGAAGAGAAACAGGAAACTGTTTTCCAGATTTTTAAAGTTTGAAATAAAATGCAAACTAAAGTTTAACTTAGGATGTTAAAACTGAGTTCAAATAAGGTTTGAAGTTCAAAGTTTTTAAAAATGGAACTTTTAAATTTAAACAAGTTTAAATTCTGTTTTAAATCAAAATTTAAAACAAAACAGTTTCTGGTCTTAAATTCTGTAGTTTGCAGTTTTAAATGGAATTCATATTTTAGGTTGGAAACTTAATTCAAGTATGAATTGATACTGAATTCAAGTGAAGTTTTGAGTTAAGTTTTTTTTAAAAATGAAATTTTTAAATTTAAACAAAGTTTTTAATTTCTGTTTAAATCAAAAATTAAAACCTGTTTCAGGTTTTAAACCTGAAAGATGTTTTGCAGTTTTTAATGTTTTTAATGAAACTCATATTTTAAGTTGTAATTTGATTTAAATGCAAGTTAAATCCGAATTCAAATAGAGTTTGGAATTCAAAGTTTTCAAAAGTGAAATATGTTAAATTTAAACAAGTTTTAAATTTGGTTCTAAATCAATATTAAGACAGTTGCAGGTTTTTGAACCTGTAATTCTGCAGTTTGAAGTATTAAATAAAATTCATATTTTAAAGATTTTAAATTAAATCAAATGTAAGATTTAACTGAATTCAAATGAATTTTGAGTTCAAAGTTTTTAATTCTGTTTTAACCTAAATTTAAAACTGTTTCAGGTTTAAGCCTGAGAAATTTACAGTTTTAAACTTTTTGAATAAATTCATATTTTTAAGTTGCAACATGATTCAAGTGTAACTTGAATTTGAATTCAAATGTTATTTTGAATTCAATTTTTTTTTTTTTAAAAATGAAAATCTAAAAATTTAAACAAGTTTTAATTCCGTTTTAAATTAAATTTAAAATTGAGGGTTTACCAATTTAAGTAATTAATTGAGGAAAAATCAATTAATAAAAGAAATTAAGGTTTAATTAATTTCAATTAAAGGTTAATTAATTAAGATAGTTAATTAAATAAATGATTAATAAATAAAGGTGGTTAAAACTTAATTAATTATAGTTAATGATAATTAATCATTGATTTAAAGATTATAAATAAAAGTAATTATGTGAATAACAAATTCATAACCACACGGTTTATTCATCTTAATTAAAGATGTTTGATTGTTATTGGATGTTCTGTGATGGATTGATATATTTGATATGTGATGTGATGCTATGTAATGCTTTGTGCTAGGCTGTTATTTCTGTGATGTATATATTGCTATGCAAACCCTTTGACCCGTAAAATGACATTTAAATTTCGATGCGACAGGGAGTCGGATTCCATTTGGTTATCCGAAACCCACATCGAATTGTAATGATTGAATCTGTGCTGATTTGTGATGTGGCACTCTTATTGTGTTGAACCCCCCCCCCCCGACCACACTTATGCACACACTAATATGGGTTGCACGTGGAAATTTGTTAAGTCACAGATTTTTTGAAATTGTTTTAAAAAAATTGATTTTTTGAATCCAAATTAGTTTTGGGATTGGAATTGAAGCTTTTGAAAATGAGTTTTCAAAAATAATAGTTATTTTAAATAACTTGATCGAATCTTGGAATTTAAATGAATTAATTTAAATTTGAATTCAATATTTGAAATTGAATTCGATGATTTGGGGTCTAGGGTTTTAAAAAAAAAAAAAAAAGTTATTCAACTTATAAATGGGTTTATATGGGTTTTCAAAACCATTTTAAAAGTGATGTTTTGAAATTTTAGTTTAACCCAAGATTTAAACTGGTATATAATTGGATTTCTTCTGAAAACGGAAACTGTTTGTGAGCTTTCGCATAAGAAATGAATTTCCAATTGGTGATAAAAGGACTTCAAGTCTAAAATGAAATGGTTTTCCAAATTATAGATAAATCTTTGGAAATGGGTTTGAAAGCTATAAATCCTTAATTTTAAAGATTAAATTGGGTTAATCCAAATTGAATGGGAATTGTTTTGGAATCTATGAGTAGATCTTTGTGGAACTAGGTGAAACTTTGCGAAATAAATCTTTTTGTTTAAAGATTTAAAAATAGTAATTTGTTTAACCATTTGAAAGAAAGTTTTGGGTTTTATAAGTTGTGACTTAACAGAAATCCCATATCCATATGTTTTAAAATATGGCGCTCACTATTCGGTTTAGCCGGGAGAGGACCTTGTGTCATATAGCCCATTCCGAATAGTGATACGACGTTATGGATTGCAATTGAAGACCGGTGGTGAAGACCGGGTATTTGTGAGAACGATAGGATAACCTATCGATTGACTCTGCACTGAGTTGCTCCGGTATAGAGTTCTCCCTTAGTGATGGGAAGTCCGATCGGGATTGTGGATACCCGGATTTGCAAGGGCTTCTTCGGAAGCGCCTTCGGTTCTGTTCGAACCCAGAACAGGCTTGTATGATTGTATGTCCGACATTACACTTTGAGATGTTATCTGATTTCTATCAAATACATTTCTGCTTGGTGGCGGAGAATTTCTTCTCTTAGCTTAACACCCTTCTCTAAGACGTACGAGCTCAGAGGTTATGTAGTTGATATTTATCAGTGATATTCCCAAATTTGGTAATGTGGCATGCTGAGTGCTGCTGTGTGATGGTCATTGGTTGATCATTTGTGATATGATCATTTGTTTGATCATTTATCTTTGTGATCATTGCTTTGGTCATCTGTTGACCCAAAGCATAGCTTTGTGCCAAAGCGTAGCTTTGTGGACGAGACTGCATCAGGACCTCACTCCCCGGAAATGGTCGAAACAGGAAAGATGCGGCAAGGTTATGAGGGTCGCTCCCTTTAGGGTATGTCATTCCCTTCTGGTAAAGGGTGGTATCAGGTATGCAGCCCTGGTATTTAACCTATGTGGTTGCTCCAATCTCATTTACTGTGTGGTTGTTGCTTTGAGGCGCCTCGGATAAAGGTCCCAAAGGACCGGGGGATGGCATATTCGTGTAGTAGTTACCTAGTTACAGAGGTAACCCGGCCTTGTGTTGGCAGAGATCTAACCGTAACGTTAGTTCTCGGGACGTCCCGCCAGAGGCGATCCCATTGACAGTAGGAAGTTCCTTAGCCTGACCATTTGTTGGGAATCCATTCATCCAATACGTGCCTTGTACGGTTTTAGTTGTATTACCTGCCATTCACTTATGGTGGTCACCACTGTTTGGATGGTAGCTATAGTAGGCATAGTTCGGAATGTCTATGCTGGCTAGGATTTATATTGTACTTTCGAAATGGTTTTCTGCACTATGCACTAGTAATAATATCAAAGGAAACTTTCTCGTATTAAGCATATTTGACTGTCATAAGGAGAAATCTCCTCCAATTCTGCGTTTGCATTGTGTGTGTGGCGGGAGGCCTTATGGTAGTTTCATTTTCCAAAAAGCATTACGGATTTATTTTAAATTCCTTGTTGCTTGTTCTTAAAGACCAAATGTTTTTGTTTGCTCATACCAGTCCCACGACTGACCTGGAGTTTATTGTTCCTTTCCTAAACTCTGGGTGCCCACTATTTCCCACACGGGCAGTCTAGAGTTGGGATTTTCAGATAATCTATAGTAGGTGTAGATTCGATAGCTTTCAGCCTTAGGATTTGGCAATCGCATTTTTGGATCGAGTTGCTTCTCTTCATCTTGATTTGGAGTTCGAGCTGTTTCTGGATTGGTGCTTTGGAGATGGAGATTACTGATACTGGAGTTCTTTCTTGAAGACTATATTGAAGATATTGTTCCGCTGCTATTCTTTGTATCTCTGATAATGTTGATATTTATTGTACCATTCTGTTGTATCATTCATGTTGTATCAGCTATTGTATCAAATGTTGTATATTGTTATATGTTATTCTTTTCTTCCGCTGTGTTATTTACTTAATGTGTTATAAGCTCCGGCGAACCAGGTTCGACGTTTGAATCTGCGGCATTTGAATACGAGTGTCGTATTCGGTGCCGATTTTCGAAGGTCGAGTCAGGGTCGTTATAATGTAAGTCATGGGGTCTAAATCAACAGCCCCAAAATCATCTCAAGGCAGAAAAACATCAGCATCGAACAAAAACAGGGCCGAAGTGACCAAGTCAAAATCATCTCCAATATTAAAACAAAATTGAATGGCCAAGCAAAACAATTGAATACGAACGAAATCAAAAAATTCGAATCCTTAAATTAACTTGAGATATGAATTAGATGTGAGCAAACTCACTTTGTCGACGAATTTAGCATCACAGAGACGAGCAAAGCCAAGAACGAATGAAACCCTAATTTGGGAAGAAGGGGCAAATGATTGAAAAAGGGGGGCCGCCATTAATTTTGTTTCGGTGGTTTTAGGTTTTGCTAACGAAAATAGAAAAGGGGGCCGACCACATGCCTATGTTAATGGTCACGGCATCACAAAGAAAAGTGGGCCACTATCAAATTTTCAAAGCCCATAAATTTCCTTAACAATTTATAAAAGAATTTTAATTCAAATTTAAACAAACTTCAAATGGAAGTTTGTGTCAATATTAATCGTTTAAATTGTCGATTATAATTGATGCAAAATACCGAGTTGTTACAGACTCCCCTCCTTAAAGAAATTGCGTCCTCGCAATCTTAAGGAATAAATGGACAAAAGGTAACAACCATAAAAGCATGTCATCATAAAATGACGAAATTTGAAAATAAAAAGTTCACCATATAGAGCATGAAGAGAAAGCCTAAACGTGTTTGCTCGATGAATTCTCTGGATTCCAAAGTGAAATCCATAGGATTTGAGAACCACTGAGTTTTCACGAGAAAAACATCTTTATTTCGAGGGTGCTGAACCTCCGAAGCAATGATGTGAATAGAAGGTTGCTCAAGAATAAAAATCGGAAATCCTTAAGGCATTTCCGTAATTGGAAGACGTGGAAAACGTCATGAATAGCAGAAAATTGAGCCGGTACACCGGCGTAGTACAATGTAAACACCAAAGAATCCTTTTAATTTCATAAAAGAAATTCATAAATTCTCAACAAAATTTAATTATCAAATAGACAATCAGAATACAGAAATCACAAAACAGCAATATCTAATTATCGATATGATAATTAGAAAACAACAAATCAGCAAATTTAATTATCAACAAAGATAATTAGAAAACACAAATCTCAACTATCTAACTATCAAAAACGATAATCAGGAATTACCACGACGGTAATCAAATTTCAAATCAGCAAATATTCAATTATCAAAACGATAATCAAATCTTAAATTACAAATATTTAATTATCAAAAACGATAATTAAATCTCAAATATCTAATTATCACAAACGATAATCAGAAAAAACAAATATCTGATTATCAAAAACGATAATCAGAAATCACAAATCAACGAATATTTAATTATCACAAGCGATTATTAGAAACAATAAATATCTGATTATCAAAAATGATAAATCAGAAATCACCAACATCCGATTATCGAAACGATAATCAGAAATCACAAATTATTCAACTAACGAGTCCGGAATTAACCGAAATAGCAAACGCATATGACCCATAACCACGAGTTTTGCTAAATCATTTAATTCACTTCATCGTTATCTTGAAAGTGCATAATTGTGTATTTTAAAAATAACATTTCACATCCTCAAATGGACAAGTCCGGAATTAAGCGAATCAGTAAAAGAAAGGGGTCATAGTCCTCGATTTTCCTGAAACGTTTAAATCGCTTCCTCATTCTTTTGAAAGCGTAAACTGTAAAAATTTTGAAAACAATTTTAATTTTAATTTTGAAACAATTTTGAAGAATAACAAATTTTTAAAACACGTGATTAAAATAGCAACATCAGTAAGAACTACGGCAAGGAAATTTGCACTTCTCAAAGTACCGTAAAAACGGGCAAGAAAATCAGCATTGCGGGATAACCGCTTGAAAAATCCATTTTAAAATTGACGGTTACTGAAGTTAATACGTCAAAATCTCATCGAAATAATTGGCATCAAAATATAATACCAATGAACTTTCATTCATAAAAAAATGTCACAAGAATCTTCTCAAAGATAGGAAAGGGTATCATACCCTAAACTTGTATTCATAACAAGTCAATAACACGCGAATTCACCAATGCACAAAAATTGATAAAACTTATCAATAGAAATCACGAAAATTGGTGAAGCACAAATTCTAGAAATCATCACAAGAAATCCAGAAAACACAAATTCTAGAAATCTACACAAGAAATCCAGATATCACAAAATGAGAGTATGAAAACTCAAATGGGAGTACGGAAACTCGAATGGGAGTATGGAAACTCGAATGGGAGTACGGAAGCTCGAATGGGAGTATGGAAACTCACCTACACGTGAGCATGAAAAATCACCAACACGTGCAACACGAAGCGAGAACGCTATCTCCTGGTGGCTAACCAAAAAGCAAAAAGATATGTGTGAATGGAATCACATAAGTGGTGTCTAGCCTAACCAGAAAGCAAAAAGATATGTGTGAATGGAATCACACAAGTGGTGTCTAGCCTATCCAAAAAGCAAAAAGATATGTGTGAATGGAATCACACAAATGGTGTCTAGGCTAACCAAAAAGCATAAAGGTATGTGTGAATGGAATCACACAAGTGGTGTCTAGCCTAACCAGAAAGCAAAAAGATATGTGTGAATGGAATCACACAAATGGTGTCTAGGCTAACCAAAAAGCATAAAGGTATGTGTGAATGGAATCACACAAGTGGTGTCTAGCCTAACCATAAAGCAAAAAGATATGTGTGAATGGAATCACACAAATGGTGTCTAGGCTAACCAAGAAGCGTAAAGGTATGTGTGAATGGAATCACACAAGTGGTGTCTAGCCTAACCAGAAAGCAAATAAAGAGACATCACACAATTGCTAGTCTAAATCACAAAGATGATCGTCATAATCATCCAGAGATCAATCAATATCACATAAAAAGGGAAAGAGGCCTATCACATGACGGTCCGAAGACCATGGGGAGCTACCCCGCATGAGTGAGTCTGAATCACCCAGTTGAGGTCAAGGCTAACCAAAAAGCATAAAGGTATGTGTGAATGGAATCACACAAGTGGTGTCTAGCCTAACCTCGCAAACAAAAAGATATGTGTGAATGGAATCACACAAATGGTGTCTAGGCTAACCAAAAAGCAAAAAGGTATGTGTGAATGGAATCACACAAGTGGTGTCTAGCCTAACCTTGCAATGAAAGAGACATCGCGCAATTGCTAGTCTAATTCATAAAATGATCGTCAAGATCAACGAGAAGTGTCAATTACACTAAGCTAGTAAATATAAAAGTTTAGCTTCATGTCCCATAACCATTTGCTTAACTTAAATATTTACGAACAAACTGTAAATCTTCACTAGAAAATTGTCACAAGAGATTCAATCGAACAAGTCCAAAAATTAACCGACGAAGTAAACGCAAGCGTTTCATACCACCTGTTTTGCTAAGCCGTTTAAATAGATTTCTCATACGAGTGAAATAAAGGTTTGTATATACTAATAGAGTGGAAAACGGTTTAGGAAAAGAGTTTGATATTGAAAATAGAGTTGAAAACATTTTGATCAAAGAGTTTTGATATTTACTACTAGTATTGAAACATTTATATTTTTAAAGTGACAAATCACAAAAATGATTGTATGAACAATCAATCACAAGAATTCACATACAAAGATGCGAATAGAATCCAAACAAATCGATAATGTATCCATCAAAAGGTATGTTCACAAAAATTCCGAAGAAAATGTTATCAAAGTTGCTAATAAATGATAGCAACAAATCGGGGAATCAACAAGAATCGATTAAATTTGGAAACCAAATCAATTCACTAAAATTCACATTCGAAGACGTGAATAAAATCCAAAGAATTCGATTCTAAATCCATCAAAGTAGGAATACCCAAAAATTCCAGAAATAGAAGTTATCAAAGTCGACAAAGAAGATAACAACTAATCGAAAAAGAAGAATCGATTAACAATTGGAAAAAAACAAAGCAGAACGAGCATAAATGCATAAATGACTTCAACAAAAATAAAAATTAAGTCAATGTCGAAGTCAACAATTAATGGCCATAATAGAGTACAAAGCAATTCAACATCATCATCAAAGGACTCAACGACAAACAAAGAGAGTCTTGGAAATTAAGAATTTAGCAATTTCTCAAAAACAAAGTGACCGAAGTCGAATGGAAATCAAGCCGAGGAAAACATATATTATCAAGTTCAGAATCGCTGAGATTCGAACAAAATCAATCATCGACTAAATCAAATCAAAGTCGAAAACACAAGAATCAAAATCAAACGCATATGAATAAGCGTTAGGAATTCATACCTTACAATCAAAGACAATTGTATGCAAATATGAGAGATAAAACGTCAACAAATAGTTGTAACATATGTACTATCTAAGTTATGTTTTATATTTGTTCTAAACCCCAGGCTCTGATACCAAGCTGTGACACCCCACCTCTATACCCACGCTAGCCAAGAACACTACGGTGTAGTGTTGTCAACTAGCACGGAGAATAAGGCTGTTGAGGAGCGGCCATCAATAGTTAGGCCTTACACTAGTATTGGTTATCTCGATAGGAGTGGTATATATATACATATATATATATATTCTTTCATTTTTCATCTCTGATTTATTTTCTCCCATCGACATACCCCAATTCCAGTATAAAACGAACTACGATGGTTCGTAATAGTTTAGAACAGTAAGTATAAAATATTACACAGATAAGATAATGCGGAACACAAATAAAACAGAAAGTCTCATATATACAATAACTGATGCCAGTTACAATACATTTGATATAATACATATGACACGGTACATATGATACAACTACCACAGTCGACTCAGGAAGTTACATATACAAGTACATTAACGTATATAATATACATGAATACATATCTTCCTATATAATTATACAGACTACTACAAATGACGACGACTACTCCAAAGGATATGAAAGAACTTCATAGCTCTAGTAGCAACCCAAAGCTAAAAATCTACAACCTGTAAATACTCGGTCTGACCCGAGTATTAGATTCAAAGGAAAACAATACTCGGGTCAGTCTAATTCAAACTCAGTTATTAGTGCACAGAAGCAATAATAATTAAATAATGAATAGACGACAGTAATTAAACCAAATCAGAAAGCAATTCAGAATATTGAATTAAAATAAACAGAGCAGTTCAAACCATTGAAATATCAATTAAAATATTAATTCAAGTAGGGCTGCAGTACACGCACGCGTACACTGCCTCGCCACTACGGAATATGGAATACGCAAAAAGATCCATAAGTCAAAACAAATAGAATATCATACACGCCATACCATGTGGCTGTAGTTCACGCTTGCGTGCACTGCCTTGCCACTATAGTGATGTCGTACCCAAAAACTCAATACCGTGTGGCTGCAGTTCACGCTTGCGTGCACTGCCTTGCCACTACAATGATGATGTACCCAATGAAAATTCACAAACGAGCACAAGGTCAAACCCAAGCGTTTAGGTTGGATTCAACTCAAGTGAAGTCAGAAGACAATCCATTTGCATCAGTGCAATGCAAAACAACAAGGGCAACTACAACTAAAAACTGCAGTCACCACAAGATCACAGGTGTGCAAGACAACATGTATCAATGAACAGGCAATAAAAGAGGCAACCAAGTGATGTGCAAATGAATGCAACAGTGGAATGAATAAGTGCAGTGATATGCACAATGCACCGCAACAACACAGTGACAACAAAATAGGTCAATATCAACCCAAAACATTTAAGCAAATGAGTGCAAGTAATTGTCACTGAGAAATAATGTCTAGCATACATATGAATCAATTTCATATGTACAACAAACCCCCAAAACAATGCAACAGTGAAAAACATCAGTGAAAAGAATCACACTTAGCGATGTTCCAAGACCAATGCTCAGCAACAGTTTTAAACATTTCAAAAAGTCAAGCACCAAAGCTAAAGTAAAGAGTGTGGTACACAAAACCAAGGTCAAGGCAACATAAAGTCTGAATAGCCAAACCATTAACAAAAAATACAGAGGTCAAGTCACGACTATCATGACTCAACACAACTGCAAAACAACTCCATGCAGTATGGTAAAGTGCACCAAGGTAGTGGTATGACAACCAGGTAAAGAAACCCAAAACAACAAAGACGAGACAATTCATTCATATACGAATGCTCATCGGGATGCATAAATAACACTCAAAACTTGGAGTGACAAATTATACGAACTCAACATGCATGCAATAGAGAATGCACAATGCTAGCATGTCCAGAATGCAACTATGCAATTGGATCGAGTAAATGCGAACACAAGAAAAACGACTCAAGCTAAGTATAAATCCAACAATATGTACATACATACATACAAATGTAGGTATGCACATATATGCAGACTCGAATAATAGTTAACAGAGCTCGAGGCTACAAAAACAACGGTCAATATCAAACATCAAACAATGTCGAGTCCACGGCAAAAACAATGGAAAGATCGAACAGTTTCCAAGTCCAAGCCATGAGTCATCAAAGAGGAGTTCGAACAAAAGGAAATTCATATAGCAGTTGGTTCTCCTTTCCAAAATCCAAGTAGTAATTTATCAAAACAAATTAGCAAGTGATAAATCAGAGTACAAATAAGGTATGAGTCAATTACGCTACAAGCATGCACAATTATGATTGAAGTCAGTAGCATGAGTAACGCAAATAAATAACAACACTGCCATAGATTCAATTTAGACCTGCCAATAAAATAAACAACCCAAAGAGCTAACAAATGCAATAGTATACAAATGGAACCCAATACGAACTATTGAATTCCAAAGATAAACAGCGCTCAAGTGAACGGGTCGATGAAGTTTCAAATCAAGGCCGAAGCCATCAGAAATATCACATAAGCAAATTCGAGCAAACTCGAGTCAAGGCCAGAAATAATATGTAGTTCGAAATCAAGACGATGCCGAAATTAAAATAGTTCAAGTGCCATGATGAAGCAGTGCAATCATCAAGGAGCTCGAAGGCAAACATGTCAGTGAAGCAGGTCATAATGAAGATGACAAATGAAATGACCAGCTACAACATGCTCAGGGACTAGTGTGCAACGAAGGCCTCAAAAAAATACTACAGAGAATAAAAATCAACCATGAACAATGTAAGTCATGGGGTCTAAATCAACAGCCCCAAAATCATCTCAAGGCAGAAAAACATCAGCATCGAACAAAAACAGGGCCGAAGTGACCAAGTCAAAATCATCTCCAATATTAAAACAAAATTGAATGGCCAAGCAAAACAATTGAATACGAACGAAATCACAGAAATCGAATCCTTAAATTAACTTGAGATATGAATTAGATGTGAGCAAACTCACCTTGTCGACGAATTTAGCATCACAGAGACGAGCAAAGCCAAGAACGAACGAAACCCTAATTTGGGATGAAGGGGCGAACGATTGAAAAAGGGGGGCCGCCATTAATTTTGTTTCGGTGGTTTTAGGTTTTGCTAACGAAAATAGAAAAGGGGGCCGGCCACATGCCTATGTTAATGGTCACGGCATCACAAAGAAAAGTGGGCCACTATCAAATTTTCAAAGCCCATAAATTTCCATAACAATTTATAAAAAAATTTTAATTCAAATTTAAACAAACTTCAAATGGAAGTTTGTGTCAATATTAATCGTTTAAATTGTCGATTATAATTGATGCAAAATACCGGGTTGTTACAGATCTACTCCTCAAATTCAAACACCACTCTGTTTGCAAAGCCTGTATGATTTTCAAATACAAACACTCCTCTCAAAATAAATGTGCAGTGCAACCTTGTAGCCAATACCCTGATCTGGAATCATGCAAAGATTCAAAACAACCTTCAACCCAGTTCTGCACTTTCAATGTCTGCCTCAATTTTTCGTATGCATGCAAGTTTTTAAGAGGCAATCTGAAGCAAAAAGTTAAGCTAGCAAGTATTCAAAACAAACCTGAAGCACTGTAACAAACAAAAGGGGATGAAGCTTTTCTGTTTCAAAGAGGCTTCATCATCAAGGATAAAGCATTTTGCAGTTCCAGTTTTATCAACAAACCCCTGCATTTCTTTTAAACAAAGGTGAGTAAACAATTTACAAAAATTAAGTAGTATATTTTATGTTGCATATAAGTTGTGATGATCTTTATTTATATAAGTTGCCTCTGTTATCTGTATATAAACATGCAATGTGATGTATGGCTTTGAATCTGTGCATGTTTGGTCTTATCAGTTTATTTTTTTTCTTGCTGCAAAATTTGGAGAACAGTTAGAACTACAAGCTTTTTCTATTTAAAACAACAGTAGGATTTTGATTCAAGCAAATAAGTTAGATTAGTATAAACTAAGAAAAAAGAAATAAAAAAAAGTTCTGGTTTGAAAATTCTTCTGGAAACAAATAATGCAGTGACAAATTTACATCAATATTTGAAATCAAGTGTTTAACTTGGTTAAAATAATTATATAAACTAAAGTATCACTGGAAATTATGAATTTTGGAAAGAAATTCACAATTTTAAAAATTATATTAAGAGAGTATTTGGGGGTTTCCTGAAATTAGGGTTTTGGCTAATTTTGATGATCTGTGCATCTGGGTTGCTCGGGTCCTTGATTGAAGCTAGAAGCATGTTTATGGAATGTAGTAAAAATGGTAAAAGAATTTGTAAATCTCTGTGAAGGTTGAAATTGTTTGATTATGATTTTAGACCTAGTTCTGTTGAAATTGGGAATTTTGGCTACCGGTCTTCCTCTGTGCATTGAGCTTGAAGAAAATTTGGGTGAAGGATGCGCGGTGAGTCAGCAAGCCATAACCGGAGTGGTGGCGATTATAGATGATCGGAGGCATGGGATTTGGATTTTTCTGATGATGGTATTTTGGTTCAGTCCGCCCAGGGATACTCGATTTTGAATCGAGTTAGGTGTTGATGATCTATGGGTCGTGGATGCTTGTAGGATGGAGGGTGATGTGTCAGTGAAGTCGACGATGACCGGAGGTGGTTCTGGCACTGGTGCAGGTGCACAGGTGGGTTGATGTCAGTGGGGTGTTTTATTTTGGGTTTGCTTGATTTTCTCGAAGAGGGTTTCAGGATATAAGGAAGATGGCTCGGGGTATAACTCGTGTTGTTCTGGGGTATATGCATGATGAATTAACTGTTATGTTTTAAACAGTTTTTTAAAGTTTTAAATTGAAACAGTTTTTTTAAATTTTAAATTCAAACTGTTTTAAAAAAAGAAAGGATGATGTGCTTGATTCTTGGATTCATGTACTTATGGGTTGAACTCAAACGGAATGTTCAACCAGATTTTTAATTTAAAATAAATAAAGTTTTAAACTTTAAATAATTTAAGCTAAGTTAAATTCTTGTTTTTAAATTGATTTGTTTTTATAATTGGATTTGTATGAATGTTTAAAATGTTTTTAAGTTAAAAATCTTAATGCTATTTTCAAAACTTACTTTGGAAATATAAAGGAAATTTATAAATGTTTTTATTAATTAACAATTAAGGGTTTAAGTAATTTTTAAACTTGAAAACTAATGTTTGTTAATTAAAAATTAAAGATAGGTAATAAATGATTTCTTTATATTTTAATTTAATTAATGAATTAAGTTAAGTAAAGATTTCAAGGTTAATTAAAGATAATGTTTTATCTTAAATAATAATTATGTGTTAATGAATAATAATTAATTAGTTAATTTAGGAATTTTAAGTTTAGTTAACTAATTTAATTTTTATTTTAAAGGGGTTAATTAAGTAATTAATTAAGTATAATTATTTATTTAATTAACTATTAATTAAGATGATGATTTAATTAATGACTAATGATTAGTTAAATTTTAATTACTTATTAATTAAGTAATTAAGGGTTAATTGAAATAGTAATTAATTAATACTTAATAAAGGTTTTATTGAGTAATTAAGTTTTTAATTTGGTTTTCTTAATTAATTAATAACTAAAGGGTTATTATTCTATAATGCAAGATAATTATGAATTAATTAACTATTATTAAAGGTTAACTAATTTTAATTAAGGGTTAATTAATTATATTTATGAATTAATTAATTTGTAATTAAGGTTATTAATTAATAATTAAGTTTTATTAATTAATGATTAAAAGATAATTAATTGATTAATTAAAGTTAATTAATTAATTATAAAAGTAATTAGTGATTGATTATTTTGTATTAAAGAATTGATTAATTATTAAGGTTTACTAATTAATAGTTGATGATAATTAATCTATTAATTGAAGATTAATTTGGTTAAAGAGTAATTAATGGATGAATTATTAAGATGAGTGTAATCAAGTAAGTTAATTAATTTGTTAATTAATTAAGAATAGTCACTTGATAAATGATTAAGTATGTTTACTTAATAAGTTTTTATAAGGCTAATTACTTAAGATAAGTAACTGATAAATTACAGGGGTAATTGAGATAAGGTAAAATTACTTATTGGGAAGTAATTTTAAATGAATAATTACTTGGTAAAGTAATTAAGAGTTTATTACTTGGTGTAATAAATCAAAGGTTTCTTAAATGTAATTAAAAATAATTAAGAAGTAATTAAGAATAATTAATTACTGTTTATATTCATTAAAGTTGATTAAAGGAAAGTAATTAATTTAAGCATGATTAATTAATATAATTAATTAAGGAATACTGTAATTATAGTAACTAATTGATGGAAGTAATTAATTAAGGTTCATTAATTGATATGATTAATGATAATAATTAACGATTAATTACTTGATTAAGAGTTAATTAGTCAAGGTTGATTAATTAGGATGATGATTAATTAATTGGTTTAATTAATGGATAAGTAAGCAAGATTTATTTTGATAAAGGTAATTAATTAATTAATTTTAAATTAATTAAGTGATGAAGTAATGAATTTAATTCACTTTAAATAAATTAGAGATAGTGATAGTTAATTTAATTCATTTTAAATTAATTATGTTGTGATTAAGTAAATCATTGCTTATGTATGGATATATGACATTGATTGTCTTGAATGGATGTAATCTCAGAAATGAGATAAGTAATGTTGTGTGCTAAGAATGCTTGGTTGCATTGTGATGGTAATATAGATTATCTATTATGATAATGATGTCGATTACCTATTTTGTTGTGGATCATCTGTTTATTTTGATAATGTGATCATCAATTGTGATATTGTGAATTATTTATCTGTTTGTATATAGATAGTTGAATTGAATTGTTTAACCTTTAAAACAACTTGGACCTAAAAGATACGCTTTGGATTTCGATGAGACCGGGATTGGGTTTCCGTATTTGGATATCCGAAAACCACATCGATTCCAATTAAACGTTAGGTCGTGAATCAAAGTGGAGCTTTGTGAAGACTCGAGGTGTAAGAACTGTTCGTCAGTATAACTCTGAGGGTGATTCCGTGATGAGTTTGACTGAACTAGTTCTTATAGGTTCGAGATGGTGATTCAGAGTGCAAGGGTTATCATCGTTAACTCTGAGGGTGATTCAAAAATGAGTGTAACGAGATAATGCCTTGGGTTTCGTTCGAACCCGGAATGAACTTGTATGGATTGAATGCTTTCAGAACATCGTCAGGTGGACGATGAGCATTCTAAGTGATGTGTTCACTAAAGGTAATCGTAGCCTCAAGCCTCATCAACCGAGAATGGCTAAAAACAGGGGAGGTGCAACAAGGCTTCATGCGTAGCCCCGCTTGAGAGTAAGATTTACCCCTGTCTAGAGGTCCCTTTTATTTCGGATGTGTGGGCGGTTGAATAGCTACATCCATCCAGGTTGTCTTATTTGGAGCTGTTCAGTAAGGAATGGGTCTGGCTTTGTGTTGCAGGGGAGCGGCGTACTCCTCGGTACGGTGATCTAGGCCACGTACTGTGACGGGCGGTACCCCAGTAGCCCTGCCATTGTATGGAATCCAAAATCCAATAAGTGCCAACGGATTTGATTGTATTACCCACTTTTGTGGCTAGTAGCTAGAATTTAATAAATGTAACAATTTCGGCTATTTCATATTTTACTTGAAAACCCTAGACACTATTATAATATCATCAGATTTCCTATCAAATGTTTTGGTTAGCGTAAGGTAAAAACTTTTCCATGTTTATGTGTGGGAAGTCTTACGTGATACCTTTTCTTTCAAAAGTTTTTTTAAAAGTTAAGCAACTTGAACCGTTTACTCACACCAGACCCATGTCTGACCCGTAGTTCATTCTGTTTTTCTTAAACTCTTGGGTACTCAAATTTTTACGAGTAGCCAGGGGATTTTAGGTTGGCTTGACGAATTCTAGAGGAGCAATGTAGCAGGAGGCTTCTGCGTATAGCTATATAGTTTTCCGCCGTGTGTTATCTGAGTTGTTGTCTTTGAGTTGTGTTGAGTTGTATAACTAGACAGGTGTTTATAACTGTCTAGTATGTGATGTTTATCTGTGTAACTTTGATAGTGGTTGTAAACTATGTAATGTATTATGTGATTAATATAATTTATTCGTTCCGCTGTTTAGATTCTGATGTTGTTTCTTTCTTCTTCTCTGTCTTTTCTCCTTTCTATCCCTTTCTTTTTTAAAAATGATGCGATTTTCTGTGGTAAGAAAGTCGGGTCGTTTCATCTTTGAGCATCGTTATTGGGAGTTCGAGCTATTTCTAGATTGGTGCCTTGGAGTTCTCTTTTGAAGGCTATCTTGCAGATTATATGCTGCTGGTGTTATCTATTTTCTTTTCCGCCGTTATTTTTCTTGTATCATATCTCTGATAGTATTGATATTCAGTTGTATCATTCTATTTTATTATCAATTGTATCATATTGTATCTGGATATTTTATCAGATGCTGTCTATGATATTATTCATTTCTCTTTCTTCCGCTGAGTTGTTATACTTAATTGTTTTATAAGCTCCGGCAACTCGAATTTGACCGGTCGAATCTACGGCATTCGAGTACGATGTGAAGTATGGACGTCGATTTTCAAATGTGAAAATTCGTATCATTACATTTGATATCAGAGCTGAAGGTTGAAACTTTAGCTCAGGAGTATAACACATTAAGTAACTCATTAGAGATAGGGTGAAGTATACCCTAGAATGAGTAATCCCTAAGATATCCGTTCGAATGCCTCCGTAAATTCTCTTACTATCCACTGATAGTGAGTATGAGTGCGAGAAGAGAACGAGATAGGGGACAGGGAAGTACCACTATAAATGGTCAATACCCTGCAACAGCGGAAACAATCTTTCTCTATCAATTTCCTTTGATTCGTTTCTAAATTTTTTTGATTGCGTCGTGACAGCTCCAGAAAGAAGTTTCGGTGTGATGATGGCCCTACGAATCGCTGTAGAAAATTCTTACTTCGTATCTTCATCGGTTATTTATCAGGTTTTCAATTTAAACTCTATTGAAAATTAATTGGAAATTTGAAATTGAAAATTTAAATAAATTGGAATTTTTAAATTGAGTTAAATTGGTTAATGAAATATAAGGATAAATTTGAATCGAATCGATAAAACGATTTTGTTTAAAACCAAATTTTAAAATTCTGTTGTAATTTCTTGAGTAGATCGAAGTCCGAAGAGGGACAAGTTATATATATTTTGGAGTATTCCGACTTGAGTTTGGAATCCATATCTAGTATTTGGAAGTTATGGAAAATAAAAATCCATTTATCTATTGTTTGGGTCTCGATATATTCTATGAACGGTTAGTTATCCTTCAAACTAACCGATATCACTCCATACTTCGTAGATCTGAATGACCCGATTATCTTGTGAAGTGTTAAATAGATTCGTTCTCGTATCTATTATTGATATTCTGTATGGGTAAGCCAAATGCAGAATAGATGTTTAGTTTGATTTGATGAAACATTCTTCATCTATCCTTTTGTGTCTCCCTGGCAAATTTCGAGGACGAAATTTCTTAAAGGGGGAAATCTGTAACGATCCCGGATTTTAATTAAGTTTAAATTGATAATTAATTTAAATTTTGAATAAATTATTGTGTAATAACTAGTAAATTGGTAGAATTTATAAAATATGTATCTATGTAATTCATCTAATATGCATGTGATTTCAAAACATTGCCTTTTAAATAATATGTGTGAATACAAACAAAATATACTTAGAAAATAGATAAAGTAAAATATAAAACCCATGAATACAGTATTTAAGTTGAAAATTAATATGCAAGTTAAATTAACTATTGAAGTTAGAAATAAATAAAACCAATAAACAAATACACATAGTAAGGATTCAAACAACATATTAAAATAGGAATTGGTTTATATTACAAAGTACAAGAACAAAGGAAATAAAATAATGATACAAGTATGTAGGCTGTAAACAAAAATGGAAAGTAGGACAAAGGTTATGCAGGCGAGTAAAAAGTAAGAAAATAAAAAAAGTAAAAGAAAAATCTATCAACATAAAGTATGTAGCATGTAAAGAAGTTAAATATGCAAGGCTAGGACAAGCAAAAGAAAAGAAAGGACTTAGGCATTTAATGCCATTACCTCTAGTAACCATATAGTATGCATCAGTCGAAAAAAGCAAGATTTTCAGCCGAGTAAAATAAGTAAGGCAAATATAAAATCTCTGATGTTGTACAAAATAATATAGCCTATTGTATAAACATACAATAATAATCCTTGTACATTCTTTCCTATATATCCTCATTTCAGTTCGATCATTTTATAAATCTTCGCAACCTCTAAAATGAACACCATTTCAAAATTAAACAAGTTCAACTTAAGCAAAGATACAACAGATCAACCAGAGAATCAAAGTAGAAAGCTTTCAACAGCAAAAATTCAATCTGTGTCAAAATAAAAAAAGCTCTATCACTTTGCTAAAATACGATGAGTAACATTTACTTTTAAAAATTTAAAGTACGAAGTTGTTGAATATTTACCTGTGAATATGTATGTTAGAATACATATTCAATTGTCTGTGTATATCTGAGTAACAGATATAAGATGTGCAAATTGCTGTTTTTAATTGTCTCTGTTTGAGTTCATAAGCCAAATTTTTTGATTCAAAGATCTTTTCTTTTCAATCTACTTACTGATTGAACTCGAGATTAAAACAAATTTTGTTTGTTATAGTATATGTTAAAGAGTAAAAATCTATTTAAGCTTAATCAATTTATTTATCTTTCTGGAAATCAAGAAACCTGAGCCAACTTCAATTTTTTCAAAATTTAAAATTCTTAATACTCGAATTCAGGATTATAAACAGAATTCTTATGCAAAAAATTTTAAAAAGTAAGAATCATAATTTTTAGGGCATGGGTGTGAGAGCAGTTCTTAGTTGAACGAGAATTGGGTTTTGACCAATTTCAGGCGGGCCGGGGGGGGGGATCTTGGGAGCCGTGATTTTGCGTGGAGGTAGAGGATTGTACAGTGAGTCAGGGAAAAATGGTGAGAAGTGCTCTCGATCATTGAGGTGGCAGCGACGGAGTTTTGAAATTTCTAAACCTAAAATTGGCGTGGCTGAGAAATTCGATTCGTTCATCGTCGACGTGCGATCGAGTTCGACGTGGTTCGAGGAGGTAGTGAAGGAGGTGTCAAAGAGTGTCAGGCCAAAGTTTTGCATGCTCAGACGGTCGGAGCGTTGAGCACGAGGCGATGACAGGGTTTGGGTTTGTGTTGTTCAGTTGTTCCAAGTTTGAGCTAGAAAGCTTAATTTTGTTTCCGAGTTGTTGTCGAGGTTCTGGGTGGCTGGAGCATTGAGAGAGGTGATTGTCGACATGCCGACGATGCCGTTGATGGGTAGAGCCGCCACGATTGTTATGAAGGTGCACGTGGGCATCAGTGCGTATCAGAAGTGAAGTTTGTTGTGGGCCGAGGATTGTACTCGAAGTTGTACTCGAAGAAATTGGATGGGTTGCTCGAAGTAGATTAGGGTGGGTTCGGGTAGATTACAAGCTACAGGTTTTTAAAACCTGTGTGGGATTTTTCTTTTAAATCTGAAAGGAAATTTAAAAGTAAAGTTTTAACCTAGTTTAATATGAAATCAGACTTAGTTTGTTTCATATAATTGAAATAAAAAGAATGTTTTAAATTGTAAAATTGTTTTAAATAACTTTAAATTATTAAAGTGTATATTAAATGGTTGATCGGTGATGGGAACTCGGGTTTCCTCGAGTACTTTGACGTTTGGCTCGAAGTTTACCTGGGTTGTGTTTGAGGTAATTAATGTGAGGCTCGGGCAATGGTTAATGATTTGAAATTTTAGTTAATGTTTCAAACTTTAGTAATTTGTTTCAATTTTAAATCTTAAATTTAAAATGAAATTTAAAAGTAAGATTTGAAAGTAAATTGTTTTTTTAAATACCTTGTTAATGATAATTTGATCATTAATAAGAAAAAAATGTTTTTTATCTTTAAATAAATGAAGATTTAATTAATTTAATAACTAAAAGTTTAAATCAATTTATCAAGGTTTGAGATAATTAATTGAGGATAAATAAATTTGGTAAGCAAAGGTTTAAATTATTTAATTAAGGTTTAAAGATAAGTTAATTTATTTGTAAATTAAGGATTATTACTTGGATAAGATTGGATAAGTTAAGATTTTTGATTTTTGATTAGAAATAAATCCATCAAGTAATTAAAAATTAATTTAGTTATTGTTAGGTACTTAATTAACTAAATAATTAGGATTAATACTGAGTTCTTAATTGTTATTTAATTTATAATCAATAACAATTAATATAAGTGAAATTCTTTAGCAAGGTCATTAAAAAAAATTAATTGTTAATAAAGGTCATTAACTAAGATTAATTTAATAATTAAAGGTTAATTGAATCATTAATTAAAGATGGGTAGTTAATAATTAAAAGTTGACTAGTAAATGATTAAAGGGGAAATTTATTTTAGATAATTTGTAATTAACTTATGTTAATTAACCAGGATTAATGATTCATTCATAAGTGATACATATAATTTAGATAAATCAGTTGATTAGTAAATTTCACCTGTGAAATGTTTGGATTTTATTAGATGTTGAATTGTTTGATACCCCTGATATGTGATGCTTTGTGATATATCCTGATTTATGTTGTGATCTATAATGTAATTAATTATCTGTGATGTAATTTATTATCTGTGATATACATATCTGTGTTATGTGAATGAACGATAAGCGTTATAGTTTATACCGCTTATCAACTATATTTCTGTGTTTTGAATCTGTGATGATTGAATGATGTTGCACTATTGTGTTAAACCCCTGGACCACACCATACACACAAAAATATGGATTTCACGAGGAAATCGATTAAGTCACAGATTTTTGAAACAATTTTAAATAGATAATTTGAATTCAAATGGTTTGGAGATAGAATCAGGTTAAATGTGAAAAGTTTTTGAAATGGAATTTCAAAGATGAAATTTATTTTGAATAATTTGATTGAGTTTTGAAATTTAAATAATTTGATTTAAATTTAAATTCAATATTTGAAATTGAATTCAATAACTTGGAAATTTTGGTCTAAAACATTATACAAGTCATAAAGGATGTTTATATGTGTTTTTAACCATTTAAAAAGTATGATTCGGAAATTTGAATTGAAATCCTATTTTATACTTGAATAACTTTAACTTATGAAAATGGTAATCAGTTTTTCCCAAACCGGAAACTAGTTGTTTCAATAATAATAGCTTTCATAAAAAAAAAGGATTTCCAATTTGTATCAAAAGATTTCAAGTTTGAAATAAAATTGTAAATAGTTGGTGAAGTATGAATTAACCTTTATGAAGACGATTGAACCTTGTTTTGAAATCGGAGGAAGTTTCAAATAGTGTTTCTTTTATTTTAAAAGATTTGAAATGGGGATTGTTTGAAAGTTATAAATGGAGTTTTTGGCTTAATAATTGGATAAGTTAATCCAAATTGAAATGGAAATTGATTTGAAAAACTGTGAATGAATCTTTGTGAAATCTGGGTGAACTTTGGGAAGTGAATCTTTTTGTTTAAAGATTTGAAAATGGTAACTTGTTAAACCATTTGAAAAGAAAGTTTGGGTTTTAAGTAGTGACTTAACTGAGACCCCAATATCCATATATTTCTTGTAAATATTGCGCTCACAATTCAGTTTAGCCGGGAGAGGACCTTTGTGTCATATAGCCCATTCCGAATATGTGATACGACGTTATGGTTGAAGACCGATGGTGAAGACCGGATATTTTCGAAAGCGAAAGGATAACTCGTCGAATGTTTTTGCATCGACTGGTCCTGGTATAGAGACTCCATATGTGATGTGAAATCCGGACGTGATTAGGGATTATCCGGATTTGTAAGGGCTTCTTCGGAAGTGCCTTCGGTTCTGTTCGAACCCAGAACAGACTAGTATGGATTGTATGTCTGACATTACATTTTGAGATATAAAGCAGATTTCTTTCAAATACATTTCTATTGGTGGCGGAGAATTTATTCTCTTAGCTTAACACCCTTCTCTGAGACGTATGAGCTCAGAGGTTATGTAGTTGAAGGTTATCAGTAATATGTTCCCAACTTGGTAATGTGGCATGCTGAGTCTTGCTGATCATTTGTTGATCAAAGCGTGGCTTTTGTGAAAAGCGTAGCTTTGTGGACGAGACTTCGTCGAACCTCACAACCCGGTAATGGTTAAAACAGGAAGAATGCAGCAAGGTTATTTGGGGATAGCGCCCCCTGAGGGTATGTTCATTTCCTTCTGGATAGAGGTGGTATCATGGTATGGAGCCCAGATATTTAACATATGTGGTTACTACAAATTTATTACTTTGTGGTTGTTGGTTGTCGGGATCCTGAAATAAAGATCGGTTACGACCAGGGGATGGCATACTCGTGTCAGTAGTTACCTAGTTAGAGGTAACCCGGCCTTGTGTTGGCAGAGACCCGGTTAGGTTCTCGGGGCGTCCTTCCAGAGGCGTACCCATGTGGCAATGGGAAGTTCCTTGGCCTGACCATTTGTTGGATATCCAAAGAAACAATACGCACCTTTTACGGTTTTAGTTGTATAACCTGCCGTGAAATGTGGCTGTAACGACCCATAAAATTTTAGCAATTTTTAATTGGTATTTAACGTATTTAATTGGATTTTGAGAAATTATTAATAATAAAATTTTGAAAAAAAAGAAAATATGTTATGTATATTAATGATTTGTAGTACGAGCTGTGTACATATATTTTAAAGTTTGGTTGTGGTTATACCTATAAGATCTAGTACAAAAACTTTATAAACTATTATTTATACTATAATATAAGTTAAGTTTGATGTAAATTTGGTAGCATAGTTCATTTCTATTGGGTATAAATATCAATAGCGTGGGTAATAAATTTACGGTCTCCTTTTGCTTTTCAGCAAGGTGTGTAAATTTTAAGTATGTTGAGTACGTTCCATATATAGTTATTTTGGAAAACCACTGTATATGTATGATGGTCTATTTGAAGTGTATATATAGTAAAGCGTATTTATACCAAGTTTTATTTAATTTATATGTGTTATAATAGCTATATATATATATGTTAGTCTTGATACTAGTATATAGTTTTACTGAAGTTTGATTTCTAGTCATGTTAAATATATATATATATTTGATTTTGGGTTTTTGTGTCACCATTTCCAGTTTATTTTAGTGCATATTTAGTATATCTATACATATGTCGTCAGCTATAAATACGATAGTTAAGGGTTTCATATATCATATGAACCAAAGAAGAAGAGAAGTATATACTATATTTAACTACATATATGAAGTATATGTTTTAAGGGTTGATTTAAGGTCTGCATAAAAAAAAAGTAGTTGTGATTACCATTATTTCATATTGTACCTTCTATATTCCTGACTGACTTTCAGCGTTCATTCATTCATTTTTAATTGTGGGTTTTTCTTTTCTCTCTCTTTTCTTATAAATAATTGTACGCATTCATCTCTTTCCCTTTCTTATATTTTGTCCCTTCATCATCTTTTAGCCGTTAATTTTGTTTCGAAAATCAAGAAAATTTGTATACGTTTTATTCTTTTTGAACGTTTAGTAATAAAGATAAATCTGCATAGTATAATCAGATATGAATTGAGATCTAGGAAATAAATAAATATAAAAACGTATAACATGCCACTAATAATAAATTGCTTTAATAGCTTCTCAATTAGCGTACAGCTGTTTCCATCCCATGCCATGTCAAAAGTTTGAAACGTAATAAATGCTATATGATTATTTCGCATTTATTTTTTTTTTCCTTTATTATTTCCTGTACGTTTTCATTCCAATCTAAATTATAACTTTTTGATTTCCATGCCTTTTCGGATCTCAAACGCGCAGCCCAAGGAATATTTCTTTAATAATTTTCCTAAAAATCAGCTTTTGGCCGTTTTATTGCATTGATTTCAAATTGTGCCCGTTTGTTTTTCTCATTCCTCTCATACGTTACCACTTTTATTTATGCTCGGGACACAGCTTATTTTTTTTCCTTCGTTCCCTTTCTTTTATTTGCTTCCTTCGTTTCCATCGGTTCAATTATATAGATTTTTATATTCGTTGCACGTTTACATTCATTTATTTTGACCAGTCCTTTCCTTTGTTATTCCCCTAATTTTGTGCGTTACTTTACCATAACCAATGCTCCGTATTTATTCGCTTTAATCTTTTCAGCTGAATTTGACCATTACTATTCAAATCAATTCATATTTATTGTATACGTTTCGTATGCAACGGTTCTTTTCTTTATTTATTTTGCCTTTATAACCTTGTTTGACTTCGTTTCTTTCATATTGCAAACTGCTGTCACTTCCAATCTCATTCCTCATTTTAAGTTTTCTTCCTCCTTCTTCTTCCATTTTTCTTTCTACAGATCCACCTATTTTCTCCCTTCTTTTACCGTGCTTCCACCTCCCATCGCTTCGTCACCCACCACATCCAACTCATCCCTCTCCCTCCGCGTTTTTCTCTCCTCCTCTCATGCACATATCTCTCTACACGTGTTGTCATCGCCTGCATGCTCAGCCATCCTCAGAGCCTTCACCATCAACAATCATGCCACACGTTATCTTTGAGTAATAGGTTAGCATATATTTATAATATATATGTGTTATTGTATATTTTCTATAAGTCTGTATTTGGAATATGTGATCTGTCCTACATGATTTTAAATTCATGTTAGTTATGTATCATATGGTATTATATATATGAGTTCATAACAGTATTCTTTTTTTTTTTTCTTTTTTTTTTCGTTCATAGTGTGTATGATATTATACTATGTATAGAGATTTGATAACTTGATTGTTTTATACTTTATGTATCACGTTGGTATTCAATTTTAAAAGTTTGAAGGTTATATATTAGTTAATATATAGTTTAATAGATGTCAGTAATGTATATCTATGCAGTAATATTCTATGTATTATAGCAAAGTAAGTTTTTTTTTTTTTTGATTTAAGATATCATATATACATCTTATAAATATAGTATGGTTCCAAGTATGAAATGTTTGCAGTTTTCAGATTCTATATAATATAAAATTTTGTTCGCATGTTATAAAATTTGATAAGTGTATATATAAATATTATATAAAAAGTTAGTACATATATAAAACGTAAAGCATACTCATCTTATCAGTCGATTGTATATGTATTTAAATATATGATATGTTTAAAGCTATGTATTTTGTGAATAACTGGTTATAAGTATATATATACACATTTGATTTAAAGTTATAAAGGTATGCATATTGTGAATTAGACTATATTAATGGTTAGCTTACAAATATTTATATAGTTTTATAGGGAAGTACGAGCTATGTGGGTTATATTTTAAGCAAGCGTATTGTTACCACTTTAAAATGGGTGAAGTTTTACAGTTTACGGTCTATTTGTGTAAGTGTGTAATGTATGTTTAATTTAATAAAGTTATGATAGTTTTGTATAAAATGTTTAACTATTTATATATCTGATATAATGATAGTTTCATATCTGATATAGCTTATATATTATAAAGTTACAGGATACGTTAGTTTTATACGCTAGTTAATATATATATTTAATAATTGACTAAAATGTTTTCAGTGTGAGTTTACTTTTTTTAGTGTTGGATTTTATACGACATAGTATGTATACTTGTTCACAGTCTATATAAGTATATGAGTGCATGTGTCATTATAAGTATTTTGTTGTTTATAAATCTCGAGACATATATATGCGTTTAGGTGTTTGTTTCAGACTTACGTAATATATATATATATATAACCGAATATAGGCTATGCGTTTGGAATTTCTATATATACATTTTTATTATGAACATATATAGGTTGCTTTCATGGGTTTTTTTTTTAAGTAATATATATTACAATAAGTGGTTATATTGTTTTTATAATAATTATTGACTATAAAATATAATACAATGGTTTTTTTTTGGACGAATTATGTTTAAATTACATATAGGTATATATAGATTTTAAATATACATTTTTAATTTGAAAATTGGTTTTGGGAGAATTAATATCATAATAATTTATATTTTTTTCTGTAATATCAAAATTGATTCGATTCATTCTCATCGATTTCCCATTATCAGCCTTGTCCGTCGTGCCTATTTTCTGCATCAAATCTTGTCCATCCAGCGTTGCTTTGGATTTCGTAGCTTATTTCATCATCATATATCTCTAGCCTCGAAAGGTGAGCAATCACTCACGATTAACGTTCTTTTATTTATTAAATTTAATTTCAATTGAAATGACAATTGAAATATGCTGCTGTTAGATTTAAATTGTTATATATGCTTTTATCGGTAACTGTTCACTTATGGGATATGATACCATATCTTATTGTTTATATTTATTTTGATGATATATGCTTGTTGTTATTATTATTTTCATATCTGTTATCACTCTGCAAGTTCCCTATTAGTATAGAAATCACTATGGGTTGAAAAGATACATACCCGAACGGACTTTAGAATAGGATAATTTCGTTACGGGTTGAAATGATAGACCCAAGCGATTTTTGATTTAATTTAAAATTTTGGATTTCGGGTTGAAATGATATCCACCCGAATATATTTAGTGTACGGATTGAAATGATAAATATCCGTAGCACTTGACTATATGGTAGGAAATATATATACAGACACCGTTGGTCCATATAAATATTTTGAAATTATTTCTATAATTTTGGAAAGAAATATACGGTTTAATAAATTTTGATTCTTAAGATATTATATAAATGGAAATTTTATATATAGATTTAGTCGTAATATTTGATTTAAATTAGATTGATTTAATACATATAATATAGTTGAGTATCTATGGAAATCTATATTTCAAATAGATCTTTCTCGTAATAAATTGAAAAAAATAGGATTGAGAGGTACATTTGGGTTTATTAAAAATGGTATTTAAATAAGGATTTATTTAATTAAATCGACTTGAATTGAACTTGTAAATATTAAAGCTTTGAGCTATATTGGAATTTAAATGGCGATTTCGAGATTTAGATCTGTATTTGAAATAAATATAGTTGAATTTGTTATTTAGAAACTAAACTGAATTAAAATATAAATTTAGGTTGAACTAAATTTGAATTTATTATTTAGAAGCTAAATTGAATAAAAATTAGTTTGAAACGTTGAATACTTAAAGTTTGAAATATGTTGGAATATAAAGGGGGTATTTTGTGATTTCAAATTTGAATTTGAGATTGATAAATTGGGATTTGAATTTAATTTGAATGGGAAGGTTGGGTTAATGTTGAAACGATTTGTTAAGTTGAGGGAATTGAAAATACTTTACTGTATAAATTATTTAATATATATAAACACTATTTGGGAAATATAGAGATATTTGGAGTGAAAATGATGTTTTGGTTTTGAAGTATAAATTAAGATGAAAGAACCACGGTGTTATAGTGTATATTTCTACCCTGTAGATAGTTCCATGGACCCTTAGAGGATGGTTATTCCAAACATTCTTTGAGTTAATTATATTTCAGTTGATATTTCACTTGAGTTAGATTTATAGATATAAGAATGTTAATCCTGACTCGAGTGTTTTGTGTTTTGCTTTACGCTCGGGTCAGACTGAGTGATACAGCATTTGAGACTCACCTTCGAAGTTGGAGCCTTGCTTGAAGATCCAGCTATCTATCCTTTCAGTCATCCTGTTGATTTGTTCAGAGAAGTCATCTGCGCATACTGGAGACTTCACTATATCTAAGATATTCAATTGTATTTATTTCTATCTCCAATGTATATAGTAGCTTCATAAACTACTATTCTTTATCTATTCCGCTGCATTGTATTACTCTGTGTAAGTGATCTATGATTGATTTATTTACTGTATATTTTAAGTTTTGCCAAATTTTTATTAACAATTCGGTATTTTGAATTATTCAAGTCGGACATGTACGGTTTTATTGTCGAATTTGAATGGTCCAAAATAGCGGGTCGTTACAGTTGGTATCAGAGCTTTGGCTCTAGGCAAAACTTAGCATATATGGTAAATTTATTTACAGAATCACTTTCGTTCGAGTTGAATCTCTTCCTTTTTGACTCAATTTCCTTTGAGTTTTGGAATGTCCCTCGGTTTCGAAATTCATTCTGTCTCTCCCTATTTATATTCGTTTGATTCTGGAGTATCCCATAACTCCATTGAATGATTTGTAAAGGGGGTGAAAACTCCTTTTCAATTGGCATTGACTCACCGAAGATTCTTGTATCCTCGGTTTACGATGCCGATATATCTTGTTATGCCGAATTCTATATCTCCGACGATCGAATGTCGAATTGCCTCAGAATTCTACACCGATCTAATTTTGGAATCACGGTTGACAGGTAAAGGTCGCCCGCGATTTATAGAAGTATATTCATCTTCTATTTTGTAACTTAATTATCTCATCTTCGATCGAGTCTATCTTCGAATCAGGATTCTATTGATTAGAGTTCCTTTAAATTAAATCTCTATCTTTGTTTTGAAATCCATCCTTAAATCATCCTTTGAAAATCGGGTTTTGTTTGTATTTTAGAAATTGTTTATACCGAAATTATTATTTTGATAACTATGATTTTATTCTATATATATAAAGAAAATGTTTTCGGTAGAGATTATATACCTATATATAAAGCAAATAAGAAATGTTATTCTATATAAAAAGGGTTTTGAAAGGATTTGAAATTTTGAAAAAATTATAAGAAATTGATTTATATAAAAATGATTTATAATTGAAGTGTTAAATTTGAAATTCGAGAATTGAATTCCGGTATTTTGAAATTGGTTTTAAGATTTTGGAAATTATATATAAATAATACGATTTAAAAGTATTTTTCCGAATAAGAAATATTTCAAATGAATTCAAATGAATTCCAATAATTTTGAAGAAATTTCAAAGAAGTTTTCAAGAAAATAGAAGTCCAGAACTCACTTATGTCGCTGGAGAATAATTTCGGTGATGAGTGCACGCATCATCGACATTGATTTTCGAGTTTCAGAGTGGGGGAGAGGCCACTTTAATAGCTTCGCTATGCGAGTGATTTTGTAAAACCGTTTTTGATTTCAAATTCCGAAGTATAATTTGATATTTTCGAAAGATATATGTATATATTTGAAACAATTTGAAGTAAGACCGGTGTTCAGTCCTCGAGTTTTTGATTTGACTTAGAATAACTCTATTTATAAAAATTGATTTCCATCTCTTGGATTTGAAATTGATTTTCACCGACTATTTTGAAGGTTCGAGCACTTCCAAATCAAGGTTTAAAGGTTTAAAAACCAAGATATTTCGAAAGGTATAAAATATTTGATAAAGTATGCAAGTTTTGTTGTATGAGGTTAAACCTTTTATTAAGTAAGAGAATATGGCTATTTTAATTATACTAATATGGAATTTAGTTTTTAAATGTTTTGAAAGAATTTTAGTTTTGAATAATGGTTTTCAAAAAGGTAAATTGGATATTTCAAATCGAAGTAAATAGTTTAAAGGTTTTAAAGGGATAATTATAAATTTGGAAACCATTTTGAATATAATTGATTTTGAGAAAAATATTTGGTTTTGAAAATTAAATTGAAAAAAAAAACCCAGTACTTATATGGTGATTTTGGAAATGAATTTGTTTGACTTGAATTATTTTAATTTGGAAACTGGGATAATTTTCTACACCTATTATTTTGGGAACTTTGAAATTCAGACATTTAATTTGGAAGAAAATTTGGTGAAATCATATATGATTTTGAAACTGAATTGGTATTGAAATAATTTGAAATTGAGAACCTTAGATTACTAAGCACTTGATTTGGGAGTGGTCGAACTTATATAAAATGGATTGTATAAGTATGAGGTTGATTTGAAATCTATTGATTTGAAAGGTACTCAATTTGGAAAGAGATTTTATTTAATCGAAATCTATATAAGTATGATTTGATCTACTATTGATTTGGAAAGTATTCGATTTGAGAAAGGAATCCTATATATATGGACTTTATATAAGTACAATATTTGAAAGTGATTTGAAAAGGTACTATATGATATATATTTTCGAAGTAAAGATATGGAAAGTGCCTTCTGCTTGATATCCGCTTTATGGCCACATCGTGGATTCATTCTATCGATATTATTCTCTCTGATTTTCGGTTTTCCGGATGTAATACTCGAGTGTTTCCCACCGTGGCGTAACCCATGGTTTTTTTTTCTCTCGTGAATGCACAGCGCAATTGCCTGGCTGAGTCTTGCCTAGGGGTACGGATTGTTTCCTGGGGGATCCAGGCGTAACCATTGTGTATCCTGCAATCTGTGTAGGTCGCGAATAGTAGCGCAAGTGCCTGGCTGAGTCTTGCCTAGGGGTACGGATTGTTTCCTGGGGGATCCAGGCGTAACCATTGTGTATCCTGCACTCTACTAGTCATCATGGCGTAACTCGCAGGGCTGAGAAAGCTTACGGATATGGATTGTTTCCTGGGGGACCCAGGCGTAACCATTGTGTATCTGCGAACCATGATCGGACAAAGGTTTTGGTTGGTTGTTTTGTTTGGATTGTACTTTCCATATCTGTTTTTAAAGTTTTTTTCAAGTATTTTCACTGGTTGTTGAAACAGGTCTACTAAGTACTTGAAGAATTCTAGCTTTGCGCCTGATCAACGCATGGCCAGAGTCTGCAAGAACGAGGATAAACTTGTTGAAACATCGAGTTATAAGAATATTTTTGAAAGAAAAGATTTATTTCGATATAAAAGGTATTTATTATAAAAGTATTTCCAACAAAGAAATTTTGTGTTAATATTTGAAATTGAAACTCTCATGGTTTGAAATGTACGATTCTTGCCCGATTCTATTCTTTTGAATCTACCTTATCTGCCCTGCTTTATTTATTCAACTATATTCTCTTTTCCGAATCTATCTTCTTTCCTTCTTTCCTTCTTTTGAATATATCCTTTAAAACATTGTTTATTTATATTCTACCTGGTTTAATAAGAGAGAAAAATTAGTGTTTTATAAATAATTGATCTCATAATTAATTGAATGGATTTGATAAAATGAGTAATCTATTAAATATTAATCAATTTAAATAATAACAAAAGAAAAGTATAGGGTTTTAAATAAATTTTTTTTAATTTGTTTTTCAAAGTCTAAATTTTTCATCTGGTTGTTTCTATTCTCCTACTTTATTCCTTTTCGGGGACGAAAAGTTTTGAGTGGGGGAGAGTGTAACGACCCATAAAATTTTAGCAATTTTTAATTGGTATTTAACGTATTTAATTGGATTTTGAGAAATTATTAATAATAAAATTTTGAAAAAAAAAGAAAATATGTTATGTATATTAATGATTTGTAGTACGAGCTGTGTACATATATTTTAAAGTTTGGTTGTGGTTATACCTATAAGATCTAGTACAAAAACTTTATAAACTATTATTTATACTATAATATAAGTTAAGTTTGATGTAAATTTGGTAGCATAGTTCATTTCTATTGGGTATAAATATCAATAGCGTGGGTAATAAATTTACGGTCTCCTTTTGCTTTTCAGCAAGGTGTGTAAATTTTAAGTATGTTGAGTACGTTCCATATATAGTTATTTTGGAAAACCACTGTATATGTATGATGGTCTATTTGAAGTGTATATATAGTAAAGCGTATTTATACCAAGTTTTATTTAATTTATATGTGTTATAATAGCTATATATATATATGTTAGTCTTGATACTAGTATATAGTTTTACTGAAGTTTGATTTCTAGTCATGTTAAATATATATATATATTTGATTTTGGGTTTTTGTGTCACCATTTCCAGTTTATTTTAGTGCATATTTAGTATATCTATACATATGTCGTCAGCTATAAATACGATAGTTAAGGGTTTCATATATCATATGAACCAAAGAAGAAGAGAAGTATATACTATATTTAACTACATATATGAAGTATATGTTTAAAGGGTTGATTTAAGGTCTGCATAAAAAAAAAGTAGTTGTGATTACCATTATTTCATATTGTACCTTCTATATTCCTGACTGACTTTCAGCGTTCATTCATTCATTTTTAATTGTGGGTTTTTCTTTTCTCTCTCTTTTCTTATAAATAATTGTACGCATTCATCTCTTTCCCTTTCTTATATTTTGTCCCTTCATCATCTTTTAGCCGTTAATTTTGTTTCGAAAATCAAGAAAATTTGTATACGTTTTATTCTTTTTGAACGTTTAGTAATAAAGATAAATCTGCATAGTATAATCAGATATGAATTGAGATCTAGGAAATAAATAAATATAAAAACGTATAACATGCCACTAATAATAAATTGCTTTAATAGCTTCTCAATTAGCGTACAGCTGTTTCCATCCCATGCCATGTCAAAAGTTTGAAACGTAATAAATGCTATATGATTATTTCGCATTTTTTTTTTTTCCTTTATTATTTCCTGTACGTTTTCATTCCAATCTAAATTATAACTTTTTGATTTCCATGCCTTTTCGGATCTCAAACGCGCAGCCCAAGGAATATTTCTTTAATAATTTTCCTTAAAATCAGCTTTTGGCCGTTTTATTGCATTGATTTCAAATTGTGCCCGTTTGTTTTTCTCATTCCTCTCATACGTTACCACTTTTATTTATGCTCGGGACACAGCTTATTTTTTTTCCTTCGTTCCCTTTCTTTTATTTGCTTCCTTCGTTTTCATCGGTTCAATTATATAGATTTTTATATTCGTTGCACGTTTACATTCATTTATTTTGACCAGTCCTTTCCTTTGTTATTCCCCTAATTTTGTGCGTTACTTTACCATAACCAATGCTCCGTATTTATTCGCTTTAATCTTTTCAGCTGAATTTGACCATTACTATTCAAATCAATTCATATTTATTGTATACGTTTCGTATGCAACGGTTCTTTTCTTTATTTATTTTGCCTTTATAACCTTGTTTGACTTCGTTTCTTTCATATTGCAAACTGCTGTCACTTCCAATCTCATTCCTCATTTTAAGTTTTCTTCCTCCTCCTTCTTCCATTTTTCTTTCTACAGATCCACCTATTTTCTCCCTTCTTTTACCGTGCTTCCACCTCCCATCGCTTCGTCACCCACCACATCCAACTCATCCCTCTCCCTCCGCGTTTTTCTCTCCTCCTCTCATGCACATATCTCTCTACACGTGTTGTCATCGCCTGCATGCTCAGCCATCCTCAGAGCCTTCACCATCAACAATCATGCCACACGTTATCTTTGAGTAATAGGTTAGCATATATTTATAATATATATGTGTTATTGTATATTTTCTATAAGTCTGTATTTGGAATATGTGATCTGTCCTACATGATTTTAAATTCATGTTAGTTATGTATCATATGGTATTATATATATGAGTTCATAACAGTATTCTTTTTTTTTTTTTCTTTTTTTTTTCGTTCATAGTGTGTATGATATTATACTATGTATAGAGATTTGATAACTTGATTGTTTTATACTTTATGTGTCACGTTGGTATTCAATTTTAAAAGTTTGAAGGTTATATATTAGTTAATATATAGTTTAATAGATGTCAGTAATGTATATCTATGCAGTAATATTCTATGTATTATAGCAAAGTAAGTTTTTTTTTTTTGATTTAAGATATCATATATACATCTTATAAATATAGTATGGTTCCAAGTATGAAATGTTTGCAGTTTTCAGATTCTATATAATATAAAATTTTGTTCGCATGTTATAAAATTTGATAAGTGTATATATAAATATTATATAAAAAGTTAGTACATATATAAAACGTAAAGCATACTCATCTTATCAGTCGATTGTATATGTATTTAAATATATGATATGTTTAAAGCTATGTATTTTGTGAATAACTGGTTATAAGTATATATATACACATTTGATTTAAAGTTATAAAGGTATGCATATTGTGAATTAGACTATATTAATGGTTAGCTTACAAATATTTATATAGTTTTATAGGGAAGTACGAGCTATGTGGGTTATATTTTTAGCAAGCGTATTGTTACCACTTTAAAATGGGTGAAGTTTTACAGTTTACGGTCTATTTGTGTAAGTGTGTAATGTATGTTTAATTTAATAAAGTTATGATAGTTTTGTATAAAATGTTTAACTATTTATATATCTGATATAATGATAGTTTCATATCTGATATAGCTTATATATTATAAAGTTACAGGATACGTTAGTTTTATACGCTAGTTAATATATATATTTAATAATTGACTAAAATGTTTTCAGTGTGAGTTTACTTTTTTTAGTGTTGGATTTTATACGACATAGTATGTATACTTGTTCACAGTCTATATAAGTATATGAGTGCATGTGTCATTATAAGTATTTTGTTGTTTATAAATCTCGAGACATATATATGCGTTTAGGTGTTTGTTTCAGACTTACGTAATATATATATATATAACCGAATATAGGCTATGCATTTGGAATTTCTATATATACATTTTTATTATGAATATATATAGGTTGCTTTCATGGGTTTTTTTTTTAAGTAATATATATTACAATAAGTGGTTATATTGTTTTTATAATAATTATTGACTATAAAATATAATACAATGGTTTTTTTTTGGACGAATTATGTTTAAATTACATATAGGTATATATAGATTTTAAATATACATTTTTAATTTGAAAATTGGTTTTGGGAGAATTAATATCATAATAATTTATATTTTTTTCTGTAATATCAAAATTGATTCGATTCATTCTCATCGATTTCCCATTATCAGCCTTGTCCGTCGTGCCTATTTTCTGCATCAAATCTTGTCCATCCAGCGTTGCTTTGGATTTCGTAGCTTATTTCATCATCATATATCTCTAGCCTCGAAAGGTGAGCAATCACTCACGATTAACGTTCTTTTATTTATTAAATTTAATTTCAATTGAAATGACAATTGAAATATGCTGCTGTTAGATTTAAATTGTTATATATGCTTTTATCGGTAACTGTTCACTTATGGGATATGATACCATATCTTATTGTTTATATTTATTTTGATGATATATGCTTGTTGTTATTATTATTTTCATATCTGTTATCACTCTGCAAGTTCCCTATTAGTATAGAAATCACTATGGGTTGAAAAGATACATACCCGAACGGACTTTAGAATAGGATAATTTCGTTACGGGTTGAAATGATAGACCCAAGCGATTTTTGATTTAATTTAAAATTTTGGATTTCGGGTTGAAATGATATCCACCCGAATATATTTAGTGTACGGATTGAAATGATAAATATCCGTAGCACTTGACTATATGGTAGGAAATATATATACAGACACCGTTGGTCCATATAAATATTTTGAAATTATTTCTATAATTTTGGAAAGAAATATACGGTTTAATAAATTTTGATTCTTAAGATATTATATAAATGGAAATTTTATATATAGATTTAGTCGTAATATTTGATTTAAATTAGATTGATTTAATACATATAATATAGTTGAGTATCTATGGAAATCTATATTTCAAATAGATCTTTCTCGTAATAAATTGAAAAAAATAGGATTGGGAGGTACATTTGGGTTTATTAAAAATGGTATTTAAATAAGGATTTATTTAATTAAATCGACTTGAATTGAACTTGTAAATATTAAAGCTTTGAGCTATATTGGAATTTAAATGGCGATTTCGAGATTTAGATCTGTATTTGAAATAAATATAGTTGAATTTGTTATTTAGAAACTAAACTGAATTAAAATATAAATTTAGGTTGAACTAAATTTGAATTTATTATTTAGAAGCTAAATTGAATAAAAATTAGTTTGAAACGTTGAATACTTAAAGTTTGAAATATGTTGGAATATAAAGGGGGTATTTTGTGATTTCAAATTTGAATTTGAGATTGATAAATTGGGATTTGAATTTAATTTGAATGGGAAGGTTGGGTTAATGTTGAAACGATTTGTTAAGTTGAGGGAATTGAAAATACTTTACTGTATAAATTATTTAATATATATAAACACTATTTGGGAAATATAGAGATATTTGGAGTGAAAATGATGTTTTGGTTTTGAAGTATAAATTAAGATGAAAGAACCACGGTGTTATAGTGTATATTTCTACCCTGTAGATAGTTCCATGGACCCTTAGAGGATGGTTATTCCAAACATTCTTTGAGTTAATTATATTTCAGTTGATATTTCACTTGAGTTAGATTTATAGATATAAGAATGTTAATCCTGACTCGAGTGTTTTGTGTTTTGCTTTACGCTCGGGTCAGACTGAGTGATACAGCATTTGAGACTCACCTTTGAAGTTGGAGCCTTGCTTGAAGATCCAGCTATCTATCCTTTCAGTCATCCTGTTGATTTGTTCAGAGAAGTCATCTGCGCATACTGGAGACTTCACTATATCTAAGATATTCAATTGTATTTATTTCTATCTCCAATGTATATAGTAGCTTCATAAACTACTATTCTTTATCTATTCCGCTGCATTGTATTACTCTGTGTAAGTGATCTATGATTGATTTATTTACTGTATATTTTAAGTTTTGCCAAATTTTTATTAACAATTCGGTATTTTGAATTATTCAAGTCGGACATGTACGGTTTTACTGTCGAATTTGAATGGTCCAAAATAGCGGGTCGTTACAGTGGCGGTAACCTGCTATTGAACGCGGTAGCTATAGTAGGCATACGATAATGGTCATATGTTGGCTAAGATTAATAGTATATTTTTAAAATGTTTTCTGCACTTTGCACTTATAGTAATAATATCGACTAAATTTGTGTATCAAGCATGTTTGACTATCATAAGAAGAAATCTCGTCCAATTCTGCATTTGCATTGTGTGTGTGGCGGGAGGTCTTATGGTAGTTTCATTTCCAAAAAAGCATTGCGAATTGAATTTAAAATTCTCTTTTTTTGTTTTAAAGATAAACTGTTTTCGTTTACTCATACAAGTCTCATGACTGACCTGGAGTTTATTGTTTCTTTCCTAAACTCTGGGTGCTCAAAATTTTTCCACACGGGCAGTCTAGAGTTGGGTTTTTCAGATAGTCAGATTTAGTAGATTATCTGGAGTTAGTTCAGTCTTTGGATCAGAACTGCATTTGCTTATCTTTGTGCATCGTTATTGGGAGTTCGAGCTATTTCTGGATTGGTGCCTTGGAGTTCTCTTTTGAAGACTACCTTGGAGATTATCTACTGCTGGTCTTATCTGTTTTCTTTTCTGCTGCTATTTTTCTTGTATCGTATCTCTGATAGTATTGATATTCAGTTGTATCATTCTATTGTATTATCAATTGTATCATATTGTATCTGGATATTTTATCAGATGTTGTATATGATATTATTCATTTCTCTTTCTTCCACTGAGTTGTTATACTTAATTGTGTTATAAGCTCCGACGACTCGGATTTGACCGGTCGAATCTGCGGCATTCGAGTACGATGTGAAGTATGAATGTCGATTTTCGAACGTGAAAATCCATATCGTTACATCTTCCCTTTCAATGCTCGGGTCAGACTGAGTATATTTATAGGTTTAGATTTGGTGCTTTTGGAGCTTCAAAAGGCGAGCTGGAGAACTTCATGTCATACACACTTATATGTTTTGTTTTTCCACTGTCTTGATTGTTTTTGTTGTAAATTATCAACATTTGTAAGAGCATGTTGTTATAACTGTCCAGGCTGATGATTACTTATTGTGTACCTTGATATTGATTTATGTATATTACAATTTCTCTTTGAATTGATTATTGATCTACATTATATGTTGTTCCGCTGCCATGTGAGATTCTGTATTGGTTCTGTTTCTCTCTTTTCTTCTTCTCTTCTCTTCTTCTTTCTCTCTCTTTCTTCTTACCCTCTCTTTTCTTTCTCATGATCATCTGCAATCGGTGCACTCTGGGTCGGCCATGCATGGTTTGGTGTCAAATTCAAAGGGTGTCGAGTGCGGGTCGTCACAGCTGGTATCAGAGCTTAGATTTAGTATGCTCCTCGGTTTTGATGTGTACTCAATATAGATAGGGTGAGTAGCACCATAAATCGAGTTTGAGTGTGTTATATATATTTGTGCACATTTTCTAGTGATATAAAAATATTTTATGTTGTGTTGATTGAGTTTTTGAGTGGCTTATGGGTTTTGATCATTGCGTCTGGCTAATGTTATCGATAGGGATCTCTAAACACTTGAACATGGATATTGGACATGATATTATTTTCGAAATTGGGTAAATGAAATAATTTTACCTTGATTTTATTTTACATAGTAGTATATAAGTTGTTTGATTGGTTAATGAATGGTAATATTTGATCGTTATCATTTGTTACTAATTGTTGTGTATAATAAAAGTTGTTATTATTGTGAATTTAAACAAAGGTCAACAAATTTGAATGAAACTTATATAATAAAAGTGAAGTAGGAGAAATTATGTAAGTGTAAATTTATTCATGCGATTTAAAAATAAATGGATTTTCGAAGAATTTGAAGCACTAAATTCACTACCATTATTAGCAAATAATAAGGGTGACGACTACAGCATCACCAGTATCATTTTTGAGTTTCTGTATGATTGATTTGCTACCACTAGTAAATTGAAAATTAATTTTTGTTGTGATAAAAAAATTTCAATTTAAATCCAAGTTTGAAATTGATCAATATTAGTGAAATTAGTTTGGACATATAATATGAAATTAAAATTAAACTTAAGTAAAGTTAAATAAATTTCAGTTGATGTAATTAAATAGTGATTAAAAATTTAACTAAAGGGAAGTTAAATAAAACCGAATTAGATAAGTTATTGAAAAGAATATACACTTAGGATTGTAAAGTGATTATATAACCATGAATTAAAATTATAGTAAGTAAATGAACTTAAGTATATATTCATGAAAACTTAAGTAAATATGTGTATAACTTATAAAATGAGAAAATGTAAAGTAAAACCAATTATTAAAATGATTAAACAATTTTGTTATGAAAAACAAAATCTGAATTTGAATAGTAATATGAAATTTGACTTAAGTAAAAGTTAAATAAAATGACTTTAGGAATGAAATTTAATTTAAGCCAAATAGAATGAAATGTTGTGAAGCAATTTAACTTAAGTAATGTTGAATGAAGTTGGAATTGATATCAAAATTAGTGAATGTAACTAACTGAATATTAGTAAACAAATTGAAGTGCTGAATGTAAGTGAAGCAAATCAAATTAAATGTAATAACAAATGGAAATGAATTAAATTAATCGGATGAGAATCAAATGAAAGAAAAATGAGAATGAATGTAATAAAATGATTGTTAGTTTACTTGAATGTGAATTAGTTGGATGAAAACTAAATAGTAAATGAATGAGTTGATTTGTTGGTTGTTAGTTAGATGTTGATAGTTTGATGGTTTCATGTTTGCTTTTGTTGCATTTGCAACATTCGCATATATAGTTGTTGTATTAGTATATGCTATATATTGATATTATGTGCTATGTACATGTACTTATTGTTTGTTTAGTGTATGGTTGGTGTGGATGGCGTTTGCTTCGCATCTGAAGCTCGCTTTCATGCTATATTAGTCGTATATGCTTTGCTAATATATATAAGGCACATATCTCGTATTACGTATCGTGCTTTTATACTTTTTACCTACGGGATGCCTCATCCTCACAGATGAGATGTATATTTGTGATATTATACATATTGTGATTTTTCCGGATCGAACCATGCAAAGGAGGCTATGGCGAATATTTCTGAAAATTTAAGGTGTTAGAATTTTTTTGGAAAACTTGGAAAAAAAATTATAACTAAAATTTTGATTTTGAGTTATAAATTGAAATGATAATAGTTGATTTATAGAAATTGTATTAGGTAATAAGTATAAATGAATTTGGAAACTTAGAGAAATTTTTATTAAAAAGTTGCAACTAAATGATTTTGGAAAAGTTAACCATTTGAAAGAATTGATTATCTATTTCAACTAATTTGTTTTTAAAAGTTAATGTAGTTGTGGCATCTTTTCTTAATTAGTAATTTCAGGGACGAAATTCTTTTAAGGGGGAAGAATGCAACAATTCAATTTTTCAATCGTTCGAATTTGGAATATTAAATTGATTTTAAACATTCATACGAAAATATTATAAGTTGAATTGTTAAATAATTTAATTTTGAATTTAATGTGAATGAAAATGGTTTATAAAGTTGATATAAATTCTACTTGAATAAAAATGATGGTAATTAACTTTTAAAATTGAATCAAAATTGAATTTACAGAAATTAGAAATTTTAATATTTAATTAACGTGCAAAAATAGTCATTTTTAACATGATCTCAGACGACAAAACTAGTTTCATTGGATGCAGAATGTTATATTATTATAGGATTCCAAATTTCGTATCAATCAGACTTACACTTTGGTTGTACAAAGATGAAATGCCTAGAAATTTATTTAAGTAAATTTGAATTAACATAATTCGATTCGAAAACCTATCTTCCAAATATGATGGAATTGGCTCCCAATATATATTCCATTTTGTTCGGAATAGGGGTAAAACATTATAAATGCCAGGCGGCACACTTTAATTGGAGTTCAAAAATTTCGCGGATGAATAGTGCATGAAAATTTTCTATAAAAGCCCCTCATTTTTACCCTTTTTCACAAACCCTAGGTTAAAAACCCTAGCCGCCATTTATATTTCGATGGCCTGAAATTAACGAGTTTCTCCCCTTATTATCTCCTCATTCATCGACATTCATGAGAAATTCTCAACTATAATATTTTAGAGTTGGACAAGAGCTACTGTGACGCCCCACCTCTATACCCACGCTAGCCAAGAACACTACGGTGTAGTGCTGTCAACTAGCGCGGAGAATAAGGCTGTTGAGGAGCGACCTGCAACGACCCGGAATTTTCAAAGCCGAAAATTCCAGATAGTTATGGAAAAGAAGAAAGAGATAGAAGAAGAAGAACAGAAACATCAACCAACTCACATTCGCAGCGGATAAAATATAATAATAATAATATCAGTTTACAGAAGAATATTATATCTGTCGATTACATTTAATATACATCAGAGTTTCACATATATACAGCCACTGATCATATACAAATCATGTCTCGGATATAATAATATACTGCAGCGGAAATACTCTACACGTACTTGTCATCCAACTCGTCTCCTGAGCTCCAGAACGTACCTACCTGAAAACCTGTAATACTCGGTCTGACCCGAGCATTACATCAAAGTAACACCCGGGTCAGGCTGGAAACCAGCGTGAGTAAACCCAACTAACAAGGAATACCAAAAGTATACAACTCATATAAACCCGGGGTAACTTATATCAATTTATACAAGTTGCTATAGACGTCACCTATTTCACAATGCAATTAAGTGCCAGAACTTAGACTATATGGTCCAGTTCACTTAAATCATTTCATTACAACCTATTGATCCCACGTATCAATTTGTAAAGAATCGAAGTGGTTTCGGGTATTAACTATTACCCGACTCCGGTCTCTTCGAATTCAGTTTATCATAACACAAATTATTCAAGTGAAATGTAATACAACTTTAAATAAAAGATGTCCCCTTTACATAGCGATTCCTCATTGATAAATAACCACATTATCATTGCTCATCCAAACACATCATATCACGAACCATTTCATATCAGGGTATCAGTCAAATCAGGGCATTAAATTATCATTTAATCATACATCAGCCAGATAAATAAATCACATCATCTCGAATAAACCCAATTAGCCATAATTGAATTAAATCAATTACCTTTAAGTCCTGCTTATTTATTACTTTCAACCCAATTGATTAATCATCCCATATTCATTCATCTTAATTAATCCTCCTTGATTAATTATTCTTTAATTACATTAAGATTATCATCATTATCTAATTACTTCCATTAAGTAATTATACTTAACCACATTCCATGAACGATTATCCTTAATTAATCAATTAAACTTAATTAACTGTATAATAAACTTCAGTTAACGCTTTTCATTAAAAATTCTTTAATTGCTTCTCTATAGTAATTAAATTTAACGTACCATTATTGATTACAGATTAATTTTTTTATTGATTAAATTAATCCTAAACCTTACTTAATTCATATCAAAATAATTTGATCTACTTAATTTATTACTTATGGATAAACCATTTTATTCTTCTCCGTTAACCACTAATTAATCAACTTATTTATTAATTTTACTTAATTACTCACTTAATTAATTAATTCTTAATTATTAATTGTACGTAACCTTAATTATTAATTTATAAAACTAATTACTATTTATTAATCGCTAATTTCTTAATTAACCATTAATTGCCAATTAAATTAATCATTAATCCTTAATTAATTACCACCATTATTAATTTAATTAACTTTAAATAGTTAATTAAATTCATAATTACAAACTGATTAAACACAAGATTATTAATCCTTAATTACAAATTTATTTAAGCTTAAATTATTCATTTAATCACCATTATAAATTAATTGCATCCTTAATTAACTTTCAATTTAAACTAATTATTAATCTAGATCTCTCTTAATGATTTTGAATCAACTCTTAACTTGAACCATGTTAACTTTAATAACTTTATTAATACTGAGCTTTAATTAACAAAATGACTTAGTATTTTATTAGGCTAACCCTGGAAATGGAACCCGAGGGAAACTTACGCTCACTGGAGTTAAAAGCCGAGTCTCCCTAACCTTTCCCCCGCGTTCCTTCTTTCTTCTCCTCCTACTTCCTTCATCTTCTACTACCTATTCTTTCCTCCTTTCCATTATTTATTTTTAAGTTTGAGTAAATAAAAACTACAGTATTCTAAAACTTTCACGTACCACCAGGAAAATACTTAAAGCAACACAACTACATCCCCGAGTAGCAACACGCGATGACCCTTGTTTGAAGTCGCTGACATCCACCACTGCTGTGCACGTGCACAACAGTTAGCCGTCACTCTGACGAACCACGGCCCCTCCTTCACATCATAAATCGACCACAAACTCGCAAGCAATCATCAATTCAATGCGAAAACACAAAACCAAAAATGTACCCCTCTCGTTCGAACTGCCATACGAACGTGCCAATATAACATCGCCACGACCACCCAACGTCGACCGCCAGTGGCAACGCGACTTCGGCCACACCTCGCCGTAACCCTCCGCTACCACCTCCTAGAAGCATGTACGGCTCGATCCATCCACAGCGATGAAATCGACGAATTTCAGAACACAAAATAAAACTCGTACCAAACCCTACTTTCGATTCGTCTCAACAAATCTTACATTAGAAAAATTTTCTAACATTTTTCCCATATTCGAGAATCCTCAAACTAGCTGTACCACAAATTTCAACATTTAAAACTTGTTAAATCAACAGAATTTGATGAAATTGCAATTTGAGTTCATATAGGAACTGCTCCATGTATACACACCTAAAAATCATCGTTTTTGTTTTAATAATCTCACCTTTTTATACTTAATCAAGATATGAAATCAAAACCACAATTTAAAACATTCAAATTTTAACATATGATTCCCTTTCCCTCGAAACTTGAATGTCCAGTATCCATATCACAGTGTAGCTCCTCAAACAAAATCCCAAACTCTGAGTTTAGTTCAAAACAATCTTATTTAATTTAAATTCCTAAGTTTAAATTATTTATATGAAGAAGTATTTGAGGTTTTTCCCTGTTCCCTTTACTCAGTAGCTTGAAAAGTATATAAAAAAAAAATGACAGAGTATAGCTTCCAGTAAACAGCAAACAACAGGACTTCATATTTTCAAAAGATAGCAAGCACAAAATTTCCATAAATCAATTATCAAGATCTAAACTTCGAGATGATATGTTTACTCACCTGCAAATTCTTTTGAACAGAAATCACGCTTCTTGTTTTCCTTTGAAACCTGTAGGTTGAAACTGCCTTTAATCTTTGTTTTGTCTTTGTTGAATTGAAAAGGAGTTTAAGCTTTAAGAAATGAAGATGTTTACTATATTTTTTTTCTTTTTCTGGTTTGCTAAGTTTGAACGAGTAGGAACTAGAAGTATGTGTATATAAAGAGAAAGGTTTTACTTGGGCAGGTTATTTCTGGAACAAGCTTTTCCTGTTTTTGATCAGATTTTTTTTTCTTGTGAACAAGTTCGGCTTACAGGGAGACAAAAAGGTGGCTGCTATGTTGTACAAGCTCCATATTTTCTTGATGTCATTTTACTTTAGCTTGTGTTGAAATATGCAGACCTGATTTTGATTCATATTGTACTTGACTAGATTTCTTTTTTTTTATAAAGGCTGATTTATTGTTTTATTTTATGTGCATATATACTTGCAGGTAGACTTTGGTTTTGTATAAAAATATTTATTTTATCAACTTCTAGCTTGAATACACATATTTGTGTCAGGTTTACTTTTATACACTTGTGCTTTATTTTATTCTATACTTTGTTCTTCCAGTTTATGTTGCAAGCATACGCTAACAACTTAATTCTTGATTTTATTTATATTCCTATTTGTATTTTAACTATCAGTATTTAAATTAGATTCATGAGTTTACTTATACTTTATACTTGAATTTTATATTGATAGAATTTGATTTTATTTCAAACATTATTATCCATATATATATTCACCAAATGTTAACAAATGAAAGAATTTTAATTCAATTATATAAGTTAAGAAAATTTTATTGTAAATATTATTAAGAGATTTATTTCAAATATCCTAAATCAAACTTCCTTTTCACAAATACAAATCTACACAATAAATGGCAATTATTCCAAAAGATTCATTAGTTTTAAAATGATCGGTTTACTTAATATTTAATTAGATTAATTATTTATTAAAATAATAGAGCCAAAATCCAGGGTCTTCACATTCCTCCCCCCTTTGAATCTTTTCGTCCTCGAAAAGAAACGAAGTCATATTCATTCAATTTTAATGATTCGCAACTCCATTTCTTATATTCAATTAATTTTTTTAATCCAACCATCATTGCATTTTCATTCCTCCGCATTGGTTTCGTTTCAAAACTAGTTCATCGAGCTTGACAACATTCAATGTTTGTACACTGCTAGCCATTCCCAAATTAATTCAATCAAAGCTTTATTTAATAGGCTTTCACTCTAATACATATCCAAGCTTCCATAAAATTTTAAACTTAAGTTAATTACTTTAATTTATTTCAACATCAACTTAAGTTTACTTCCATTCAATTTTAATTCATTTCCACACTCCATTATTCATTTACAATCCATTTATTTACCAAGGTTAAATTTTATTAACATACTTTATCAAATAATTATTTAGTAGCTTACTTCCAACTTTTATTACAAAGAAAATTACTTCATTAAATTTTTCCTGAGTTCAAATTTATTTTTATAATTCCTGTTTGGAGTTTCCCCTTTTATTTTCCCAAATTCCAACTCTTTCATTTTTAAAAAATTTAGAAATGTCTTTAAAATCTCACAATATTATTAAAATAACTTTTATAAAATATTTCTTATAACTCGATGTCTCAACCAGTCCATCCTTGTTCTCATAGAAATTCAGTCATACGTTGATCAGGCGTAGGACTGAAAATCTATAAGTACTTGGTAAACCCGTTTTCAACATCCAGTGAAAATACTTGAAAAATAATTTTATTGAAAATATAGAAAATAGTTTTTTTGAAAATAGTGGAAATATCTTTGGTGAGAATGCTCTGGAAATCATCACCCCCATCCATGGTCACAGTTACATACCAGGGTTACGTTGCAGTCACAACAAAAGTCCATGTAACTGCAGGCTCTCCGCGGCCTCTCGATTACGCCATGGATCCCACACAACAGATCACAGTTACATCCAGGGTTACGTTGCCGTCACAGCAAAAGTCCATGTAACTGCAGGCTCTCAACGGCCTCTGATTTTCGCTGACGAAATGAAACTTCTCCACTCCTACATAGGTCGCAGTCTACCGAGATATACTCAAACGCAGACTGTTGGCTCTCAGCGACACACACGACTTTCGCTATGTGGTATACCATAGTGTCGCAGTCTACCGATATAAAATCAAACGCAGACTGTTGGCTCTCCGCGGCACACACGATTTTCGCTATGGTACACTACCCATAATCCTCAGGAACTAGTTTTGTCCGGACTCCTCACAGGATCAACTTTAGAACCCCCCGGGGCTCAAGGCAGCACCACCCAGTGGCACTCCTGAGAAGTCCATTTCAAGGAAGCGCCTTTTTTCCCAGAGCTATCATCAAAACATTTTATACTATACATATAGTATCTTCAAATCATACACCTAGTATGATATTATACAAAGCTCCTTTACACAAAATCTATTATCCAAAATCGATAATTCTCAAACTAGGCTTTCCAAATTCAATATTGATTTTACCCAAAAAAGTCAAAAGCCTTTCCAAATCCAAAGGTTCGCAAAACCTTTTCCAAAATCCACATAAGATCCTTTATATATATATATACAGATATATAAAAATTTTAAAACTTTGGATCCTTTCAAACTTGTATAAAACTCCTTTTTATACTTCAAACACTTCCAAAATCCTTTTCTTCCAACAATAGATTCAACAAGGGAAGAATATATATATACAAAGATATAACTTTGTTTATCCAAAATCAAATATTCACATTTGATTATTCTTTCCAATATCAATTTCCTTTCTATTCACATTCATTTAAATTTTTCATTCACTTATTCACATTTGCCTTAATCCTCATTTGGATTATTACCTCAATTCTTATCCCAGTTGGGTATTTGATCAATAACAGTTCGAACTCCAACCAGTTTATATTTAGAAAATAGTTTGAAAATTCTAAAAATAAATAAGTAGTGGAAAAATAATTATTAGTTTGTAAAATTGTTATAAAATAGGTAACTAACTGTAAAATAGTTAAGAAATAGTTGAATATTTTCAAAATTTGTAGATAATTGCAAAATAGTTGTAAAATAGAAATTAGTTTGTGAAATAGTTGAAAAATAGTGATTAGTTTAGGAAACAGCTGAAAAATGGTTAGAAACCTCCAAAATAATTATAAACAAGTATAAAATAATTTGGCTTTAAGAAAGAAAGGTTGTATATATTTAATAGCTTAGAAAAATAAGTTTATATGAAAACAATTTATATTGAAAATAGTCAAAAGTCAAACTGTTCACTTCTCCAACCATTCAACTTAAATCTCCATTTAAATTGACCCAATTCCAATCCAAATAACTCCAAATTCCATTGGACTTGATTAATTCCCAATTCAAGTTGAATCAATCTTGATTCCTTCCCAAATTTAAATCAAATTCTAATTGATTTTAATCCTGTTCAATTTTAATTATAATTTCATATTATTCCAATCAATTTGAATTATTATCAATTTAATTTCAGAATCCCAGTCTCTTCAATTAAATCCATTCCAATTTCCCATTTAAAATTTTTAAACTTATATATTTTCAATCATCAATCCAATTACTTCAAACCAAATTAAATTTTGAACTAATTCAATTTCAATCTTGAATTTTAAACTACCTCGAATTATATAAATTCGAGTTAAATTCTCAAAGGTTGATTTAAAATTTTAAACCAAATTAACTTTTATTTAAAGTTTTTCAACAATCTCAAATTTCTGAGTCCAACTCTTCATTTCAACTTATCTCTACTTATATTTTTTTCATAAACATTTTATCAAGATCCCAGAATTTAAACAAATTTCCAAAATTTCAATATCACTCTAGATCTCAACTATATCCAAAATTTCTTTGGCAAATTCATTTATCCCTTTGAATTTCAAATCTAAACCCAGTTCACAAACAATTCCAATTAAAGACATTTTGGTAGCAATTTCTCTTTTAGAAACTCGAAAATAAACATCGATGATGCTGCAGTCATCACCGACGTTATTTTCCAGTGACCGAAAGAATTCAATGCTTTTCTTTCTTTAAAAAACATTTCCAAATATTTTGAATTTCAAATCTCCAAGATTCCATACTCACAATCTATCAAATTCATATTTAAACATTACTCTGGAATTTTCATCTTACTCTATTTCAAATATTCTAATTACTTTGGACTAGTATCCATTCGATTGAACCCACTTCCATTTCAATCATTTCAATTCAATCCAACTCCAATCTTCCATTAATTTTTTTTTTTTTTTTTTGAACTTATACATCTTCCATCCCAAATCCAATTAATTCAAATCGGATTCAATTTGAATGAGTTCAATTCCAACTTCAAATTTAAACCATCTCGAATTATATAATTCGAGCCAAATTCTCAAAGATTGGTTTAACCTTTTTAAACCAAATTTAACTTTGTTCTTTTAAAGTTTCAAACAATTCTAATTTCTGAGTTTTAATTCTAGAATTTCACTTTTAATTAATTTAATTTTAATTTGGTTGTATTATAGTCCTTCTTAACTTAATTCCAATAATTTAACACCCAATCACCTTAATATTTATTAGAAGGAAATATTGTTTTATATATCAAAATATACTTTTATATAAAACCATTTAAAACCTTTATATAAGAAAATAACAAGTACGCGCTCATATATATACACTCAACTCATTCTAGAGTACTACAGACTCTATTTACTGAGTAATCCCCACCAGAGCCAAGGTTCTCGCTTAACCTTCAGCTCTGATACCAACTGTAACGACCCGGAATTTTCAAAGCCGAAAATTCCAGATAGTTATGGAAAAGAAGAAAGAGATAGAAGAAGAAGAACAGAAACATCAACCAACTCACATTCGCAGCGGATAAAATATAATAATAATAATATCAGTTTACAGAAGAATATTATATCTGTCGATTACATTTAATATACATCAGAGTTTCACATATATACAGCCACTGATCATATACAAATCATGTCTCGGATATAATAATATACTGCAGCGGAAATACTCTACACGTACTTGTCATCCAACTCGTCTCCTGAGCTCCAGAACGTACCTACCTGAAAACCTGTAATACTCGGTCTGACCCGAGCATTACATCAAAGTAACACCCGGGTCAGGCTGGAAACCAGCGTGAGTAAACCCAACTAACAAGGAATACCAAAAGTATACAACTCATATAAACCCGGGGTAACTTATATCAATTTATACAAGTTGCTATAGACGTCACCTATTTCACAATGCAATTAAGTGCCAGAACTTAGACTATATGGTCCAATTCACTTAAATCATTTCATTACAACCTATTGATCCCACGTATCAATTTGTAAAGAATCGAAGTGGTTTCGGGTATTAACTATTACCCGACTCCGGTCTCTTCGAATTCAGTTTATCATAACACAAATTATTCAAGTGAAATGTAATACAACTTTAAATAAAAGATGTCCCCTTTACATAGCGATTCCTCATTGATAAATAACCACATTATCATTGCTCATCCAAACACATCATATCACGAACCATTTCATATCAGGGTATCAGTCAAATCAGGGCATTAAATTATCATTTAATCATACATCAGCCAGATAAATAAATCACATCACCTCGAATAAACCCAATTAGCCATAATTGAATTAAATCAATTACCTTTAAGTCCTGCTTATTTATTACTTTCAACCCAATTGATTAATCATCCCATATTCATTCATCTTAATTAATCCTCCTTGATTAATTATTCTTTAATTACATTAAGATTATCATCATTATCTAATTACTTCCATTAAGTAATTATACTTAACCACATTCCATGAACGATTATCCTTAATTAATCAATTAAACTTAATTAACTGTATAATAAACTTCAGTTAACGCTTTTCATTAAAAATTCTTTAATTGCTTCTCTATAGTAATTAAATTTAACGTACCATTATTGATTACAGATTAATTTTTTTATTGATTAAATTAATCCTAAACCTTACTTAATTCATATCAAAATAATTTGATCTACTTAATTTATTACTTATGGATAAACCATTTTATTCTTCTCCGTTAACCACTAATTAATCAACTTATTTATTAATTTTACTTAATTACTCACTTAATTAATTAATTCTTAATTATTAATTGTACGTAACCTTAATTATTAATTTATAAAACTAATTACTATTTATTAATCGCTAATTTCTTAATTAACCATTAATTGCCAATTAAATTAATCATTAATCCTTAATTAATTACCACCATTATTAATTTAATTAACTTTAAATAGTTAATTAAATTCATAATTACAAACTGATTAAACACAAGATTATTAATCCTTAATTACAAATTTATTTAAGCTTAAATTATTCATTTAATCACCATTATAAATTAATTGCATCCTTAATTAACTTTCAATTTAAACTAATTATTAATCTAGATCTCTCTTAATGATTTTGAATCAACTCTTAACTTGAACCATGTTAACTTTAATAACTTTATTAATACTGAGCTTTAATTAACAAAATGACTTAGTATTTTATTAGGCTAACCCTGGAAATGGAACCCGAGGGAAACTTACGCTCACTGGAGTTAAAAGCCGAGTCTCCCTAACCTTTCCCCCGCGTTCCTTCTTTCTTCTCCTCCTACTTCCTTCATCTTCTACTACCTATTCTTTCCTCCTTTCCATTATTTATTTTTAAGTTTGAGTAAATAAAAACTACAGTATTCTAAAACTTTCACGTACAACCAAGAAAATACTTAAAGCAACACAACTACATCCCCGAGTAGCAACACGCGATGACCCTTGTTTGAAGTCGCTGACATCCACCACTGCTGTGCACGTGCACAACAGTTAGCCGTCACTCTGACGAACCACGGCCCCTCCTTCACATCACAAATCGACCACAAACTCGCAAGCAATCATCAATTCAATGCGAAAACACAAAACCAAAAATGTACCCCTCTCGTTCGAACTGCCATACGAACGTGCCAATATAACATCGCCACGACCACCCAACGTCGACCGCCAGTGGCAACGCGACTTCGGCCACACCTCGCCATAACCCTCCGCTACCACCTCCTAGAAGCATGTACAGCTCGATCCATCCACAACGATGAAATCGACGAATTTCAGAACACAAAATAAAACTCGTACCAAACCCTACTTTCGATTCGTCTCAACAAATCTTACATTAGAAAAATTTTCTAACATTTTTCCCATATTCGAGAATCCTCAAACTAGCTGTACCACAAATTTCAACATTTAAAACTTGTTAAATCAACAGAAATTGATGAAATTGCAATTTGAGTTCATATAGGAACTGCTCCATGTATACACACCTAAAAATCATCGTTTTTGTTTTAATAATCTCACCTTTTTATACTTAATCAAGATATGAAATCAAAACCACAATTTAAAACATTCAAATTTTAACATATGATTCCCTTTCCCTCGAAACTTGAATGTCCAGTATCCATATCACAGTGTAGCTCCTCAAACAAAATCCCAAACTCTGAGTTTAGTTCAAAACAATCTTATTTAATTTAAATTCCTATGTTTAAATTATTTATATGAAGAAGTATTTGAGGTTTTTCCCTATTCCCTTTACTCAGTAGCTTGAAAAGTATATAAAAAAAAAATGACAGAGTATAGCTTCCAGTAAACAGCAAACAACAGGACTTCATATTTTCAAAAGATAGCAAGCACAAAATTTCCATAAATCAATTATCAAGATCTAAACTTCGAGATGATATGTTTACTCACCTGCAAATTCTTTTGAACAGAAATCACGCTTCTTGTTTTCCTTTGAAACCTGTAGGTTGAAACTGCCTTTAATCTCTATTTTGTCTTTGTTGAATTGAAAAGGAGTTTAAGCTTTAAGAAATGAAGATGTTTACTATATTTTTTTTTCTTTTTCTGGTTTGCTAAGTTTGAACGAGTAGGAACTAGAAGTATGTATATATAAAGAGAAAGGTTTTACTTGGGCAGGTTATTTCTGGAACAAGCTTTTCCTGTTTTTGATCAGATTTTTTTTTTCTTGTGAACAAGTTCGGCTTACAGGGAGACAAAAAGGTAGCTGCTATGTTGTACAAGCTCCATATTTTCTTGATGTCATTTTACTTTAGCTTGTGTTGAAATATGTAGACCTGATTTTGATTCATATTGTACTTGACTAGATTTCTTTTTTTTTATAAAGGCTGATTTATTGTTTTATTTTATGTGCATATATACTTGCAGGTAGACTTTGGTTTTGTATAAAAATATTTATTTTATCAACTTCTATCTTGAATACACATATTTGTGTCAGGTTTACTTTTATACACTTGTGCTTTATTTTATTCTATACTTTGTTCTTCCAGTTTATGTTGCAAGCATACGCTAACAACTTAATTCTTGCTTTTATTTATATTCCTATTTGTATTTTAACTATCAGTATTTAAATTAGATTCATGAGTTTACTTATACTTTATACTTGAATTTTATATTGATAGAATTTGATTTTATTTCAAACATTATTATCCATATATATATTCACCAAATGTTAACAAATGAAAGAATTTTAATTCAATTATATAAGTTAAGAAAATTTTATTGTAAATATTATTAAGAGATTTATTTCAAATATCCTAAATCAAACTTCCTTTTCACAAATACAAATCTACACAATAAATGGCAATTATTCCAAAAGATTCATTAGTTTTAAAATGATCGGTTTACTTAATATTTAATTAGATTAATTATTTATTAAAATAATAGAGCCAAAATCCAGGGTCGTCACACGACCATCCATGTAATTTCTTATCACATGGTGGCTATAAAATAATCTTCGAAAACAAATATAGAAGTAAGCATAACATGCGAATCAATCACAGATATCCATATCACAAAGGCGGAAAGAGATATGAATATATATCACATAAAAGTGTACATCAGAGTAGTGGTCTAAAAAGATCCACGATAATACAAAAGAATAGCAACGCGTGCTATACAAAAGAATACAACTATGAGTCTATATCTCAAGTGTAAACAACAAAAGCTGCTAATCTAAACAAGTAGCCAAAAGTCTGAGTAGTGAATCACTGGGGGAGGAGTCATGCAGTAGCACCTGTAACATCTCGGTCTGACCCGAGTATTATTTATAAGAAAATAATAAACGGATCAGTCTAGCTATAAATATCAGATGACATGATATAAAATAAAAGATATGTCATAAACATAAAATATCCATACTGACATACTACTATAAGTATGCAAATAATGATCAACAGGAGATCAACCGATAAGAGATAAATCAATATCACAAGAATCTTCTCAAAGATCCAAAGAGGGCATCATACCCTAAACTTGTACTCATGACAAGTCAAAGAGATAAATTCCAAAAATCAACACAAGAAATCCAGAAATCATAAAAAGGGAAAGAGGCCTATCACATGACGGTCCGAAGACCACGGGGAGCTACCCCACATGTGTGAGTGGAATCACACAGATTGAGGTCAAGACTAACCAAAAAGCAGAAAGGTATGTGTGAATGGAATCACACAAGTGGTGTCTAGTCTAACCTTGCAATGAAAGAGACATCGCGCAATTGCTAGTCTAATTCATAAAGCGATCATCAAGATCAACGAGAAGTGTCAATTACACTAAGCTAGTAAATATAGAAGTTTAGCTTCATGTCCCATAACCACTTGCTTAACTTAAATATTTACGAACAAACTGTAAATCTTCACTAATAAAATTGTTACAAGAGGTTCAATCGAACAAGTCCAAGAATTAACCGACGAAGTGAACGCAAGCGTTTCAAAGCACTTGTTTTACTAAGTCGTTTAATTAGATTTCTCATCCGAGTGAGGTAATGGCTTGTATATACTAATAGATTGGAAAACGGTTGAAGAAAAGAGCTTTGTTATTAAAAATAGAGTTGAAATTGTTTGTTAAAAGAGTTTTGATATTTACTACTAGTATTGAAACCTTTATATTATAAAGTGACAAAACACAGAAGCAATTGCAGAAACAATCAGTCCCAAAGATCGCATACGGAGATGCGAATAAAATCCAAGGAAATCAGCTCAATGTTTTTCAGAAAAGATCCCCTACGGAGGGGGGGTCCGGGGGGGGTGGCAACCCCCCTATGTGGGGGTGCGGGGGCAACGCCACCGCTTACGGGGTTCGACCTGCCCGGTCAGGTCGCAGGGGTCCAGGGGGCAGCGCCCCCGGCGGGGTGCGGGGCAGCGCCCGGACTAAAATGGTACGACCTAGTGAAGACCAAAGGAAGGATAGGATCGAGCGACTTAAAGGGTTTCGACCTAAAGAGTCACGACCTAAAGGAGTAAGCGACCCTAAGGAAACTCGCGACCAAATCATGGCCGAGCTAAGGTGAGGTGCGACTCAACTAGGTAAGCGACCTAAGGAAGACGAGCGACCTAAGGAACTTGCGACCTAACAAAAGCACAGGTCAAGCGACCTAAGGGAGACGAGCGACCTAAGGAAATCGCGACCTAACAATAGCACAGGTCAAGCGACCTAACGTTTTAAGGCCGAGCGACCTAATTAAACTCGCGACTTAATGGTGTGAAAGGCATGCGACCTAAAGTGTTACGACCTAAGGGTCGAGCGACTTAGTGGAACAAGGTCATACGACCTAACGGAGTAAACGGTCGAGCGACCTAACAGGTTATAGGTCATGCGACCTAGTGGGTTAACGGCCTAACGACCTAAGGGTTATAGGCCCAACGACCTAACGGGTTATAGGTCCAACGACCTAGCGGGTTAGAAGGTCATGCGACCTAAAAATGGAAGGCAAGGCCGAGCGACTTAAAGAACCAAGGCCACACGAGTTAAGGCCTAACGGCCTGACGACCTACGACCTAAAGGCCCACGACTTACGACCTAAGGAGCCAGAGCGAGCGACCTAAGGCTATATAGGGGATTTAAGGCTAGAAACGACCTAAGTGTTTGCGACCTAACGACCTAAAAGCCCGCGACCTACGACCTAAGAGCCATACGACCTACGACCTAATTCCGAGTGCCGAGCGACCTAACGTTGTAGGCCATTTTAAGGTCGGAAACGAGCTATTTTGAGGCCGAGACTTTTCCACGCGAACGACCTAGCATAGGCAGAACGACCTAAGTGCAGAATTTCACCAAAAACACTAAAAATTGGAGTTTTTCGCCAATTCGATTCAAACCAAATGCAAATGTGCATGCAAAAGTGATAGGGAATCATTCCCAACAGTCCAATATAGTTATAGACTAGAATTGTGAGATAAAAATCTCACCTTTGCTCCAAAACCCAATGAAAATGAAGAACAAAGCTTGAAGGCAAATGGAGAAGCAACCACAAGCTTGAATCCGATGTCTTCTTCTTGACTTTGGAGTTGAATGTTGGAGTTGCAATAAAACAAAGACTTTGGAGTTTTAATTTCTCATTCCATTCACCATTTTTGTTGAAGCTTTAGTGTTAGGAAATGAAATGAAGCAATGAAGAAGAAGGGGGGTGGAACTTGGGCCTAATGGGCTAAAAGTCCAAACCAAAGGCTCGAGTGAAAAAGTGGTGAAATTCCACTAACCCCAAACATATCAATGTTTATACTTAGAAGATTGCAAACGACGTTTCGAACTCAATGGAAGTGGTCTCGAGTCCTAATTTGACCGTTTGCAAAAAGTAGCTTCGGACCAAAATCCGATTAACGATAAAATATTTAAATAAAATATTTAAATATAAAAATCGATAAATATGCGGGTTGTTACAGCTACAAATCCGTACGGTCGTGATCGATTTTAGAGAGGTGGATTGCCTTAATTTTGACCATGTTTGTTCGTTCTTTGCACACATTTTTCGAGAGGAGGAAGTGGCCAAGTTCAACGAGATCTTGGGCAGAGGTGGAGTTGGCAGTGGGCTTCCACGTTATGTTTTTGATCAATCTCCGATGGAGATAGGAGGGTGCAACATGTTGAAGTCATGTGTGTTCATGGGTTAGGTGCATGCATTTACAACCAAGGAAGAAGAAGTTAAGCATTCGGATCAGATTTGTAAAGGATGAAATCAACGGCCATGATGAGACTAGGTTATAAAAAAAGAAATTGAAAATTATATTGTTTTAAAATTCGTGTAAACTTATAAATTGTATATCATTGTCATACGAGGTCCGTTTCGCATGAAACTAGTTGCATTGGGTTCGTATTATTGAGCACTACATTATGGGGATGGATTGGATTGATTTGGAATTAGTGAAAATTTTGGTTAAAATTAAATGCTCATTTAATTTTAATCGAAATAAATTACTATCGTGACGTCTGCAAGCAAAGTGAGTACAACTCGCTCTTTCTGACTTGCTTATATTTTTATATAAGTGAGAATAAATTTATTTATGATGATTGATAATTTTTTGGGTGATATATGATAAATTATTTAAATTTATTGGTTCAGATATATTCCTGCATATTTTAGCGGATGGGGCCCTATACGTTCCCGTGTATGAGCGGATGACCCTTTATATGCGCATCTTCCTCGAAGCAGACATTGTATATATTTTCTTATATGCATATTTGTTGCAGGTCACTGGTTGGTGGGATCCAGTTGGTTCCTCACCGTTGTTGATTTTATTACAGATATTGTTATATATGTTGTTATCAAGTTATATATGATGGTTGGATGCAATGATTGACATGATTGATGTGAATCCCTTTGTCTAGCGCTTTTACAGCATTGGGCCATATTTGGAATTTAAAATATTGAAACGATGATTTCAATTTAAAAATGGTTTCAAAGTGATTTTGAAAATATATATGTATTAATAATTTTTGAGTTGTTAAAGAAATGGATTTATTTTAAATAAATAAAAGTTATAATTTTTATGTCATAAAAATCATGGCTATGTGAAATATAATGAGAATATGATTTTTAAAATATGGAGTTAACTGTTTTGTAAAATAAGTTAAATTAGATTTTTGGACTGATTATAAATGGTTTATATATAAGATTTATAAAATTGATATTTTATAAATAAAAGGCAATGGAATTATAAATGAGTTTGTAAGTTTTGAAATGAAGTTATAACTGAATCTTGTAAGTAAATAAGATTTATAAATTTTTGAAGTTATAAAAAGAATGAATTTGTAAATAAGGGATTTATAAGTAAATTAACTTATAATTGGATTTTGACATATAAATGAGACATAAATGGGATTTGTTAGTAAAGGAATTTTGTATATGGAAGCAAATAAAATATAAATGAATTTATAAACATTGTTTTATAAATATGAAATCAACTTAATCTGATAAGTTAAATTTGAAAGTTTGGTAAAGGAATTATATTCACGATTTTGGACAGTGAACAATCCTTTAAATTAAATGTGTAGTAGTAATGAATTTGGTAAAGGAATTATATTCACGATTTTTGGAAGTGAATAATCCTTTAAATTAAAGGTATATAAGTAATTAATTTGGTAAAGGAATTATATTCATGATTTTGGACAGGGAATAATCCTTTAAACTAAATGTTCAGAAGTAATGAATTTGGTAAGAGAATTATATTCACGATTTTGGACAGTGAATAATACTTTAAATAAAATGGATATTTTGGAAAGTGATATGATAAAATGGGAATTTAAATGGTTTTAAAATAAAATGAGTTGTGAATGTACTTATTATTAAAATAAATGTATTGAAATGTTTTCCAAATATTCAATAAGTGAAATGGTTTTTAATATTATCTTTTAAGAGATATTTTGAGGCGAGTAATTGAGAAGTTATTTGAATTATAAACGAGTAATGAAATCAGGCCCAATGACTATTTATGTGCTAGATTTCGTTTGTTTCTTTGATAGTAAAATAACCGACCATCAAATTTGGCCATTTTAGTTCCTTAACTTGATGCGGAAACGAATTAGTCGTACATTTAGTATGTAACTTACTGTGTAGGCTAGATTATCATTTGTGTTGAGAATGTTGATTCGTGTAGTGTAGAGTGATTACGCCAATCTATCGAGCTTCCTTCTTTGGCTGAAGGATGGCAAGTTGAAAGTTGGAAACGTGATAAGTCTACGAGGCTTGGTTTTTGTTCGAGGTTGAGAAGCTTTTACGTTGTTGGTACAAAGAGACTGGGATCAAATTTGTCTGAAAACCACTTCAGATCAACATTTATGTGACGGTTGTGCAGGTTGTTCGATGATATTGAGGTTTAGGATTTTCATAGTGAGGGACTGCTTGTTGATCACTTGTGGTTATAATCTCAATATACATATAGTAGCAGTAGTCTCTTCGTTATGAAATATCCAATGCAAGGACTATTCGTTACTACTCCTACATATATCCCGGCAGGATATGGTAGGAAAGTACCTTTGGTTTGTCCTATTCCTGGACAATTTGTATGGACGAGTGTCTGACAGTGCATTCTAATGATTATGTACATTGGCTTTTACAAACGTACATCTGTTTGGTGGCGGAGAAGGCAACTTCTCTTAGCTTAACACCCTTCCTTGAGACATATGAGCTCAAAGGTTGTATTTTTTATGGAAAGCAATTAGTAGTCAACGTGAATGGCAATGTGGCATTCAAAAGATGATGTGATATGTGATTGGAAATCGATACCACTTTTGGCCTTACTCCCTGGAAAATGACTGAATTAAGGATAGAAGAAGCAAGGCTATGTGAGCCGCTCCCAATTAGGAGATGTCATCACTCTTCAAGATATATCTTTACACGCTACGACTTCTTGCATCTACTTACAATTGATGTATGTTCGTGGCCACAGATAAAGGTCGATAACGACCGGGGTGATGACATATTCGGTGCTACCCAGGGATGGGTAGGCCGGCCTTGTGTTGGTTTAGGTGGGCAGTATCTGCTCCCTAGGTACGTCCCTCTAGAGGTGTACTGTGTTGGTTCGGAAAGGTAGTCCCTTTACCTAGTTATTTGTATGGAATCCAAAATCCACTATATGCCTGGCATTTTCTTTTGTAAAGCCTAGTATTGTTGGAATTTAATGATGGTAACAATTTCAGCTATGTAATTTATTATTTGTATAATAAACACTCTTATAATATAACATAATTTGATATGAAAAGGTTTTGGTTATCGTAAGGGAAAAACCCATCTGTGTTTATGTATGGTGTGTCTTATGAGATCCTTTTGTTTTGATAAAGGAAAAGTTTTCAGTAACTTTATAAATTTAGTTGAGATGTATTTTCTTACGCTGGTTTACCAAACCGATCCGAGCGTTCTTTCCTCTCAATGCTTGAGTCAAACCTAGTGTATTCATAGGCTTAGATTTGGTGCTTTTAGAGCTTCAACAGGCGAGCTAGAGATCTTCATGTCATATACACGTATCTATTTATTTTTCAGCTGTCTTGATTGTTGTTGTTGCAAATTATAAGCATTTGTGAGGATTTGGTTGTTATAACTATCCAAGCTGATGATTACTTATTGTATACTTTGATATTGATTTATGTATATTACAGTTTCTCTTTGAAAAGATTATTGATCTATATTATATGTTATTCCGCTGTGATATGAGATTTTGTATTGGTTCTTTTTCTCTCTTTTCTTCTTCTCTTATCTTCTTCTTTCTCTCTCTTTCTTCTCACCCTCTCTTTTCCTTCTCATGATCATCTGTAATCGGTGTGCTCAAGGTCGGACACGCATGGTTTGGTGTCAAATTCAGAGGGTGCCGAGTATGGGTCACCCGCTCACGTAACTTTCCCCATATTGTTTATATAGGGAAAATAACCATTCTTTTAGATACAAGTAGTAGGTATTGCTAGTATATTCTTAGGCAAAGAGTTTGATCAATAATCAGAAAGTATTTCGAGATTTATTTTAAAATATAGCTTTATAAAATTCTTTGTACAATGTTTATTCATTTCAAAAATCATTTGAATTTTTTACCAAAATATTCTTTTCTTTTCAAATATATACATACATATATATTAAGGTAAAATGTTTTCATATAAAACCAAATAAATTTATATATTTTATAAACAAATACGCGCTCATATATAATACTCTAAAAACCCATTCTAGGGTGTTACTAACCCTATATCTAACGAGTTACTCATCCTAGGGCATCGTTAACCCTATCATTAATGAGTCTTTTACCCCTATCAGGCTCAGATGTTAGCTCAACATAAGCTCTGATGCCACGTTGTAAGGACTCGTACCTTTGACTCCCAAAAATCGACACTAATACATCCTCGGTATTCACGGGCAGTAAATCCATGTGCTGGAGAAGCGGATCCTTAAAGGAAAGAAAGAAAAATAAGATAGAATGGAACCTCACATAGTTATTTCAAATAAATATTTACAACAGAAATTAAAATACATTTATCAGAGTTAAACATGGCTAGCTATAAATTCCTATCCTTACAAAAGTAGAATACAGTATCACTCAAGTTATGCTGGAAATAGCAAAATCTTCAGAAAATCTTCATACTCCATGCTTCGAGCTCCATCTGGATTCCTTCTAACTAAACCTGACTAGTAGGCCGCTTGGGGAATATTAGGGCACCCAAAGTTTGTGGAAAGGGAAAATTAACTCCTCGTTAGTCATGGGACTGTGTGAGAACTCAAAATACGCATTTTGAAAACAAAAGGATATCTCATATGACCACGCCGCACATAAACATGGATTTTTACCTTATGGTGACCAAAACTGTGATGTCCCGGAAATTTAGGCAATAATTATTTAATAATTTCATTGATAATTATTTTAAAATGTGAAATATTGATTTAATAATTTAATTCAAAACTGGAATTCTCTTTTGAAAATTTATAATGATATTCTTTTCAAAGTTAAAAATATTTAAGTTATAAATTTATCTTTCTAAGCTTATAAAAAATATTTTATTTATAATGAATAAATGTTTTTACATTGTAAATAAGGGATTTGGTTTTAATTTTAATTTATATTAAATAAAGAATATTTTCTAATTATTTTATAATTGTATAATTTGTAAATTGATTTAAACTAATTTAAATTAGTATTTTAAACTTTTCAAAAAAAAGATTTGTTTAGGGATCTATCTTATAATTTTCATAGAAGTGTAAGTGAGTATTTATTTTGCTTATAAAAATGAATATAGTTTAATTTTGTTTTATAATAAAAGTTTGTTTTGTTTATTTTAAATTTGTTTCTCTTTTGAAATAGATTTAAATCATTCTTCTCTTTTGAAATTTATTTTTATAAAGAATATTATTTTAAAAAATAATAATTAAACAAACATTTAAAATGTATAGTTTTATAAAGAAGTGTATATGTATGTATTTAAAAGCTAATGTTAGTAAAACATTTGAAAATATGCTTAAATAAATTTGAAATGGCTTAAGATAATTCAAATACATATATAAATTTGGGAATTCTCTTTTAAATATTAAAATATGTATATGTGTTAAAATCTTAAAAACTTAAAGAGACACTTGTAATCATCTAACAAATCAATACAACAAGTGTTAAGCAAATTTATTTCTGAATTTTAATTATATTGACAATAAAACATAGCTTAAGCAATTTGTTAAAAACATTCTCTTCAAAATTGAAAACCTGAATCATATTTCAGTAAATCAAAACCCCTCAAAACAAATGCAAATTAAAATCTGCATTCAACTTTAAATCTGCAAATTACAAATCTGCAAATCAATTTCATCAAAATGCAAGATAACAACAACTCCAATCTGCAATTTCTTTTCCATAATTCAACTTCAAATCTGTGCATTTGAGAATGGGATCTGCAAGCATCTTCAACATGTAAAGCAACTTCAACTTCAAAATACAAGCCAGGATCAACATGCATTTCAATGTGCATTTCTGGAAAATGGAATCTGCCTAAGCTTGTGCTCTGCATCAAATTGATTTTTGCATCTTCAATTTAATAAGTGAGTAAACTTCTTGTTTTAAAAACAGATTCTTCCTTTAAATTAAATGCTTAAGTGATATACTAAAATCAAGTTTAACAAAACTGTCAGGTAAAAATCAAATTTAACTGCTATGATTTGAAACTGCAGCACCTGCATTTTGATAAATAACTTCACAATTGAAAATTGTTTTAAATAATCTGTGCATGTGTCTGATAAAACTAAGCTTGTTGGATTGATCTTGTGTTGTGATGATGTTTTGTGTTTACATATGTAAATATGTAAAAGTGTGTAGATGATGAATCTGCATACCTGTTTGTCTTATTATTATATATTTTTTTACCAAGATTTAAAAAGAGAAAACCTTTATCCCTGAGTTTAGTTCTCTGTTAGGAATGTTAAGTAAACAATATTTGTTTGTTGAGTATAAATTCAAGTTTATAAATTATATTCAAGATAAATAAATTATGTGTCTCTGTTATAAGAAATACAGTATTGGTTCTTTTAAAATAAAATATAAATATAAATCAACATCATAAACTGTTGCAAGATTTTAACATGAACATATGTTGGAAATCAGAAAGTATAAACAAGTTACATTTTTTTTAGTTGACTGTGTTGATTAGCATTTCTGTTTCAAAACAGAAATAGGAAAATTTGAAATTGTCTGTAGGCTAGTGTATTTGGAGGTTAAGGTGCCTATTGTAGTGGAGTTTTGATGTTAGTATGTAGGGGAAATTGTCAGTAGTTATGTCAGAGGTGGTGGTGATATGAAGTGAGTGTTCCAGGTTTTCAAAACCACAGTTTTAAGTGTTGCAGTGCTTAGCATATGCACATGTTCTCTGTTGCTTAGAGTAATTTGAGATTTTGGGAGATTGCAGAGGGGATGTTGGTGTGTCATTAGCCAGGGTTGCATCAACGATGGTGGTCGGAATGGGTCGTCAGGGTGGATGACAGGTTGGTCTTGGTTGCAGTGTTGATTTCAGGTGAACTGCATTGTCTGTGTGCAGGGTTTATTTTCCCGAAGTAAGCCTCGGGTTTTTGTGCTTCTGACTCGAAGCAGAAGATAGATGAACTCGAAGTAAATGGAGGGGTTTCTCGGGTAAGATAGTTTCAGAGTATAAACAGAGTGTTTGCAATTTAAGAATTTTGAATGAAATCAATATTTTAAGTTGTAATTTGATTTAAATGCAAGATAAAACTGAATTCAAATAGAGTTTGAAATTCAAAGTTTTTAAAAATGAAATAATTTAAATTTAAACAAGTTTTAAATTTGGTTTTAGATCAATATTAAAAACAATTGCAGGTTTTAGAATCTGCAATTTTACAGTTTTGAAGACTTTGAGTGAAACTCATATTTTAAGAATTGTAAACTGATTCAGATGTAAGATTTAACTGAATTCAAATGCAGTTTGAAATTCAAAGTTTTTAAAAAATGAAAATCTAAAATTTAAACAAGTTTTAAATTCAGATTTGAAGTTAAGTTTAAAACAGTTTCAGGTTAGTCTTTTTATAACCAGAATTAGATTTAAAAAAAGTGTTGTAAGTTTTAAAGGTATGAACAGATTTAAATGTTGAAGTAAAACTTAAAATTTGTTTTTGAATTCAGTTTAAAAACTGTTTAAGATTTCTTTGAAATCAGTTTTAAATTTCAAAACAGTTATAAATTTAAAAATGATGAACATATTCAAATGTTTAAGGATAAATTTGAAACTGGAAATTTGATTTCAAATAAGTTTAAAAACTTGAAAGAATTTGTTTCCTTTTGTATTGAATTAAAATATGAAGTGTTAGTTTAAATTTGAAAGTTAAAATTAATCAATTCATTTTCAAAGCTTAATTTATTTTAATCAAGTAAATTTATTTTAAAACCTTTCTTATATTTAAGTAATGAATGTTTTTAACATTCATTTTATTTTAAGGTTTATAATTATGAAATTTGGAAAAATGTTTTAACGATTAAACATTTGAATATTTAATTTTTAAATGAATTGGAATTTGAATATATTTTGAACTTAAATGAGTCATTGATAAGTAATTATTTTGGGAAATATTTAAGAAAATTAAGGATTTACTTAATTATTTGATTTTTAAATAATGGTTTAGATTAATATTTATTAGGAATGATTTATTAATCTAAATTAAATTTTCTTAAGTATATAATTAATGGAATGTGTTAATAAATAATTGATGATAATTATCTAAGGATAATTTCATAATTAATTAATATAATTAATTTTGATAATTAACAGGATTAATTAATTGAATCTAATTAATTGTAATTTGTTAAAGTAATTAAGGAATTAATTACTTATTGTAATTAATTTTAATATTGTGATTTGTTAATTAATTTAGTTTAATTAATTTAAATAAATCATCTAATGATTTTTAGAGAGTAATTACTTAAAGTAATTAGTGGAGCAAGATTACTTAGAGAAGTAATACTGATAATTACTGGAATGTAAATAGTAATTTGGATAATTACCTTTGGAATTAATTAAGGAATTAATTAATGATTAATTATTGGATAATTAATTTGATTAAAGAGTAATTAAAGATAGTTAATTACTTAATTGAATATTAATCAAGGTGATTAATAATTAGATTAATTACTAAATGTAATTAATTTTAATTAAATAATTTATTTAAATATTAGAGATCATTAATTATTATAATTAATGATGTAATTAAGGATTGTTTAATTAGGTAATAATTAATTAATTGATTGATTAATTAATGGTAATTAAATTAAGGACAAATATAATTAATTATAATTAATTAATAAATGAAGTAATTAATTATTAATTACTTATGATTAAGGTTAATTAATCTATGAAATTAATTAAAGACTAATTCCTTATTAGTAAATGATTAATCAAAGTTGTTTAATCAAGTTAAATACTTAGGAAGTGAATTAATTAACTGGGTTAATTAATTAATGGATGCTAAGCAGGGTTTAAATGAGTAATTAATTTAGTTTATTTTAAATTAATTAGAGATAGTTGTAATTAATTTAATTCATTTTAAATTAATTATAATTGATGATTAAATCATTGCTTATGGATGTTATTGATTGAATGGTTGTGATCTCAATAATGAGATTAGTTGTATCTGTATGATATGAATGTTTGGTTTAAGTATGATAGTTTGTGATGGATTATTTGGTTGTGATGATTATCTGTTTATGGATGATACAGATTATCTGATATGATATGAATGTGCTTATTTATTGTGAGATGTAGTTTATCTATCTATGTGAAATAGATAACAATGAATAAGTTAATTGTTTGAAACCCTTAAGTACAACTTGGACATTAAAATGGCGTTTGGTTTCGATGAGACCGGGATCGGGTTTCCATATTTGGATATCCGAAAACCACATTGATTCCAATTAAACGTTAGGTCGTTAATCCAAGTGGAGCAAGTGAAGACTCGAGGTGTAAGGGCTATACGTCAGTATAACTCTGTGGGTGATTCCGTAATGAGTTTGACGAAATAGGACTTATAGGTTCGAGATGGTGATTTAGAGTGCAAGGGTTATTGTCGTTAACTCTGAGGGTGATTCCAATACGAGTGTAACGAGATAATGCCTTCGGTTTCGTTCGAACCTGGAACGAACTTGTATGGATTGAATGCTTTCAGAACATTGTCAGGTGGACGATGAGCATTCTAAGATTTGATGTCCTATAAAGGTAATCGTAGCCTCAAGCCTCATCAACCGGGAATGGCTAAAACAGGGGAGGTGCAGCAAGGCTTCGTAGGTAGCACCCACTTGAGAGCAAGATTTTCCCCTGTCTAGATGTCCCTTTTTATTCGGCTGTGTGGGCAGTTGGAATCGCGCGCCAACTGCGGGGTTGTCTTGTTCGAAACTATTCAGTAAGGAATGGGTCCGGCCTTGTGTAGCAGGTGATTGGGAGTAATCCTCGGTACGTTGATCTAGGCCACGTACTGTGACGGGCGGTACCCCAGTAGCCCTGCCATTGATGGAATCCATAATCCAATAAGTGCCTGTACGGTTTTGATTTTGCCCAACTATGTTGGAACGTGAGATGTAAGCATTCCAGCTATTTCTGTATTTTATTTTAAAAACCCTAGCCACTATTATAATATCACTGGATTTCCTACCAAATGTTTTGGTTAGCGTAAGGTAAAGACTTTTCCATGTTTATGTGTGGGAAGTCTTACGTGATACCTTTTGTTTTTCAAAGGATTTTCTAAAGTTAAGCAACTTTTATCCCTGTTTACTCACACCAGACCCCTGTCTGACCTGAGTGTTTATTTTCTGTTTTATTAAACTCTTGGGTACTCATATTACGTATGAGTAGTCAAGTGTTTCAGGATTGCTTTGACAAGTTCTGGAGGAGACAATGGAGCAGGAGGCTTCAGCGGGTAGATATATTTAGTGGTTCCGCTGTGTTTGAGTTAAGTCTGTTTCTCTGATGTTCTTGAATTGTAATTGCTAGACAGATGTTTATAACTGTCTAGTTTGTGTTGTATTTGCTGTATTACTCTGATGTATATGATACTATGTAATGTTTTATGTGATATATTATAATTTATTCGATTCCGCTATGAGATTCTGATGTTGGTTGTTCTTTCTTTTCTTTCTTTTCTCTTTTTCTATCCCTTTCTTTCTTCTTAGCGATGCGACTTCCTGGAGTATGGAAGTTGGGTCGTTACAGGTGGTATCAGAGCTCTAGGTTGAGCGAATACCTAGACTCTGGAGTGGTGTCCTTCTTGAGAGAGCGTATTTGTAATTTTGAATATATATATATATATTTATTTATTTCTACCTATAGATTGGGTTACCTGTTCAGGTATTCCAATATAAGTTCTAGAGGTAGATAGGGTAGTGGTGTGTGTAACACAACTACCAGTGGTTGGAGTTCGAATGTTTGAGGTTGGATGTGATCTGCTAGGGAAGTATTGAGCATCTTAAGTAGCTTGGCAGTTTGGTGTGAAGGATTTCACCAATCTCTGAAGGCAATCTTTTCAAAATTCAGAGTTTATCTTTGGATTGTAAGCTTGGTTGCACTCGTGTGAGTGGTTTTTCTTAAAGTTTGGATTAGTAGGAAGTTCTGGAGCCAGCATTGGTATTTTGGTAACCTTAGGAAGGAGTTCTGTCTATATTTAAGTTTGAGACTTAGTTTGGCAGAGTGTTTTGAGCTTGGTTTGGGAGCGAGTTTCCTGAGAGATATCTGTCTATTTGGAAGATTCTATTGTGGAGTGGCTGGTGTAGCTTTGGGATTCAATGAGCTTTTGGATAAGGAAGTTTTTGGCCGCAGTAGCAGTAACAGCAGTGAGTGGCATTTTTCTTTGTTGGTTCAGAAGTCTCTGTGATTCTTCTGTTAGTAATCCGAGCAGATGGGGGAGCTTGTCCATTTCTCTGGAAGCTCAGTTGGGTGTGGTGTTAGTGGTTAAGAGGTGGACCACTAGTTTCTTCTTTTGAAGGCTTTAGCTGTTCTGATTATTGAATTAAGAACGATTTCTTGGAATCTGAACTGAGTGGAATCGCAAAAGTGACTTGCGATGGTTCGGAAGTTCTCTGAGTGATCTTTGTTTGGATTTAACCATCTTTAGAGGATGTTTGAGTTATCGAAGTGGTATTTTCTGGATATCTTCGAAGGAATTAAGATTGGAATCCGTATCGAGAGATTGAGTTCTGTATCGACTTGGTTCTTGGAGCTGTACCAATGGTTCAGCATTGCAGGAGATTCTTTGAGTGTGATCTGTTTAAGTTGGCAGGATTTATCGGATCTGGTTTCTGGTTGAATTTTTGCTGTGGTATTTGTGACCGAATCGGATAGGTCACTGAGATTTATGGAATTTGATGAACAATATTCCGGGATAAGTTGATCAAGTTTATACTTGTGTTCATCAACAACATTCTTAAATCAGAGTTGCGTAGTGGAAGCATGCTGGTAGCTATTTCAGAATAGGAGCACCCGATTCTTTGGGAATATGAGTTTTGTTTTGGATCAGAGGATTTCTACAGGAAATTCATTTTAGATCTGGAGACTTGATTGTTTGTATCTGTTTGTTTTCCCAGATAGAGTAGTTTGTCTGCAGACTTCTGATATTTGAGTAGAAGAGTTGTGTGGGAGATTTGTTCGATCTAGAGGTTGGAGGCAGCCCAGGATCGTCAGGAGAGATTTGTGGATATGAGTATTGGATCTTTCTGTTTGCTCTTGAGAGTTAAGTGTTTGTTCTACAGGATTGAATTTCCAGTTCGAATGGCTGGAATTTGTTTTGTTTTTCACGTATCTCTAAGGGAGTACGTGTATGGTTTATCCCTGGTTTAGTGTCAGTAGTTCTGAGAGGTTTGGGAATTGATCAGGACGTGTCTGTAGTCCTGTATTCTGTTTTAGATTTGTAGATCTAGGTATATAGGAGCTCTAGACCTGAGTGGTGTAGCTAGTTTAGATTCTGTAGGGCGAGTGTCCCGATGTTTGTACCTGGGAAACTCTAGGGAATCCTATCTAGAATTTTGTCTGGGTAATTAGAATTATTTGAATTGGTTGCTAGGGTTGCTAGTATTTGGTTGATAGTATATGATTGATTTTTTTTAATTTTTTTTATAATCTGTATGGGATTATTAAATTACCTTTGCTTTTAAATTTCGGGGACGAAATTCTTTTAAGGGGGGAGGAATTTGATGTCCCAGAAATTTAGGCAATAATTATTTAATAATTTCATTGATAATTATTTTAAAATGTGAAATATTGATTTAATAATTTAATTCAAAATTGGAATTCTCTTTTGAAAATTTATAATTATATTCTTTTCAAAGTTAAAAATATTTAAGTTATAAATTTATCTTTCTAAGCTTATATAAAAATATTTTATTTATAATGAATAAATGTTTTTACATTGTAAATAAGGGATTTGGTTTTAATTCTAATTTACATTAAATAAAGAATATTTTATAATTATTTTATAATTTTATAATTTGTAAATTGATTCAAACTAATTTAAATTAGTATTTTAAACTTTTCAAAAAAAAGATTTGTTTAGGGATCTATCTTATAACTTTAATAGAAGTGTAAGTGAGTATTTATTTTGCTTATAAAAATGAATATAGTTTAATTTTGTTTTATAATAAAAGTTTGTTTTGTTTATTTTAAATTTGTTTCTCTTTTGAAATAGATTTAAATCATTCTTCTCTTTTGAAATTTATTTTTATAAAGAATATTATTTTAAAAAATAATAATTAAACAAACATTTAAAATGTATAGTTTTATAAAGAAGTGTATATGTATGTATTTAAAAGATAATGTTAATAAAACATTTGAAAATATGCTTAAATAAATTTGAAATGGCTTAAGATAATTCAAATACATATATAAATTTGGGAATTCTCTTTTAAATATTAAAATATGTATATGTGTTAAAATCTTAAAAACTTAAAGAGACACTTGTAATCATCTAACAAATCAATATAACAAGTGTCAAGCAAATTTATTTCTGAATTTTAATTATATTGACAATAAAACATAGCTTAAGCAATTTGTTAAAAACATTCTCTTCAAAATTGAAAACCTGAATCATATTTCAGTAAATCAAAACCCCTCAAAACAAATGCAAATTAAAATCTGCATTCAACTTTAAATCTGCAAATAACAAATCTGCAAATCAATTTCATCAAAATGCAAGATAACAACAACTCCAATCTGCAATTTCTTTTCCATAATTCAACTTCAAATCTGTGCATTTGAGAATGGGATCTGCAAGCATCTTCAACATGTAAAGCAACTTCAACTTCAAAATACAAGCCAGGATCAACATGCATTTCAATGTGCATTTCTGGAAAATGGAATCTGCCTAAGCTTGTGCTCTGCATCAAATTGATTTCTGCATCTTCAATTTAATAAGTGAGTAAACTTCTTGTTTTAAAAACAGATTCTTCCTTTAAATTAAATGCTTAAGTGATATACTAAAATCAAGTTTAACAAAACTGTCAGGTAAAAATCAAATTTAACTGCTATGATTTGAAACTGCAGCACCTGCATTTTGATAAATAACTTCACAATTGAAAATTGTTTTAAATAATCTGTGCATGTGTCTGATAAAACTAAGCTTGTTGGATTGATCTTGTGTTGTGATGATGTTTTGTGTTTACATATGTAAATATGTAAAAGTGTGTAGCTGATGAATCTGCATACCTATTTGTCTTATTATTATATATTTTTTTACTAAGATTTAAAAAGAGAAAACCTTTATCTTTGAGTTTAGTTCTCTGTTAGGATTGTTAAGTAAACAATATTTGTTTGTTGAGTATAAATTCAAGTTTATAAATTATATTCAAGATAAATAAATTCTGTGTCTCTGTTATAAGAAATACAGTATTCGTTCTTTTAAAATAAAGTAAAAATATAAATCAACATCATAAACTGTTGCAAGATTTTAACATGAACATATGTTGGAAATCAGAAAGTATAAACAAGTTACATTTTTTTTAGTTGACTGTGTTGATTAGCATTTCTGTTTCAAAACAGAAATAGGAAAATTTGAAATTGTCTGTAGGCTAGTGTATTTGGAGGTTAAGGTGCCTACTGTAGTGGAGTTTTGATGTTAGTATGTAGGGGAAATTGTCAGTAGTTATGTCAGAGGTGGTGGTGATATGAAGTGAGTGTTCCAGGTTTTCAAAACCACAGTTTTAAGTGTTGCAGTGCTTAGCATATGCACATGTTCTCTGTTGCTTAGAGTAATTTGAGATTTTGGGAGATTGCAGAGGAGATGTTGGTGTGTCATTAGCCAGGGTTGCATCAACGATGGTGGTCGGAATGGGTCGTCAGGGTGGATGACAGGTTGGTCTTGGTTGCAGTGTTGATTTCAGGTGAACTGCATTGTCTGTGTGCAGGGTTTATTTTCCCGAAGTAAGCCTCGGGTTTTTGTGCTTCTGACTCGAAGCAGAAGATAGATGAACTCGAAGTAAATGGAGGGGTTTCTCGGGTAAGATAGTTTCAGAGTATAAACAGAGAGTTTCCAGTTTAAGTATTTTGAATGAAATCAATATTTTATGTTGTAATTTGATTTAAATGCAAGATAAAACTGAATTCAAATAGAGTTTGAAATTCAAAGTTTTTAAAAATGAAATAATTTAAATTTAAACAAGTTTTAAATTTGGTTTTAGATCAATATTAAAAACAATTGCAGGTTTTAGAATATGCAATTTTACAGTTTTGAAGACTTTGAGTGAAACTCATATTTTAAGAATTGTAAACTGATTCAGATGTAAGATTTAACTGAATTCAAATTCAGTTTGAAATTCAAAGTTTTTAAAAAATGAAAATCTAAAATTTAAACAAGTTTTAAATTCAGATTTGAAGTTAAGTTTAAAACAGTTTCAGGTTAGTCTTTTTATAACCAGAATTAGATTTAAAAAACAGTGTTGTAAGTTTTAAAGGTATGAACAGATTTAAATGTTGAAGCAAAACTTAAAATTTGTTTTTGAATTCAGTTTAAAAACTATTTCAAGTTTCTTTGAAATCAGTTTTAAATTTCAAAACAGTTATAAATTTAAAAATGATGAACATATTCAAATGTTTAAGGATAAATTTGAAACTGGAAATTTGATTTCAAATAAGTTTAAAAACTTGAAAGAATTTGTTTCCTTTAGTATTGAATTAAAATATGAAGAGTTAATTTAAATTTGAAAGTTAAAATTAATCAATTCATTTTCAAAGCTTAATTTATTTTAATCAAGTAAATTTATTTAAAAACCTTTCTCATATTTAAGTAATGAATGTTTTTAACATTCATTTTATTTTAAGGTTTATAATTATGAAATTTGGATAAATGTTTTAATGATTAAACATTTGAATCTTTAATTTTTAAATGAACTGGAATTTGAATATATTTTGAACTTAAATGAGTCATTGATAAGTAATTATTTTGGGAAATATTTAAGATAATTAAGGATTTACTTAATTATTTGATTTTTAAATAATGGTTTAGATTAATATTTATTAGGAATGATTTATTAATCTAAATTAAATTTTCTTAAGTATATAATTAATGGAATGTGTTAATAAATAATTGATGATAATTATCTAAGGATAATTTCATAATTAATTAATATAATTAATTTTGACAATTAACAGGATTAGTTAATTGAATCTAATTAATTGTAATTTGTTAAAGTAATTAAGGAATTAATTACTTATTGTAATTATTATTAATATTGTGATTTGTTAATTAATTTATTTTAATTAATTTAAATAAATCATCTAATGATTTTTAGAGAGTAATTACTTAAAGTAATTAGTGGAGCAAGATTACTTAGAGAAGTAATATTGATAATTACTAGAATGTAATTAGTAATTTGGATAATTACCTTTGGAATTAATTAAGGAATTAATTAATGATTAATTATTGGATAATTAATTTGATTAATGAGTAATTAAAGATAGTTGATTACTTAATTGAATATTAATCAAGGTGATTAATAATTAGATTAATTACTAAATGTAATTAATTTTAATTAAATAATTTATTTAAATATTAGAGATCATTAATTATTATAATTAATGATGTAATTAAGGATCGTTTAATTAGGTAATAATTAATTAATTAAGTGATTAATTAATGGTAATTAAATTAAGGACAAATATAATTAATTATGATTAATTAATAAATGAAGTAATTAATTATTAATTACTTATGATTAAGGTTAATTAATTTATGAAATTAATTAAAGACTAATTCCTTATTAGTAAATGATTAATCAAAGTTGTTTAATCAAGTTAAATACTTAGGAAGTGAATTAATTAACTGGGTTAATTAATTAATGGATGCTAAGCAGGGTTTAAATGAGTAATTAATTTAGTTTATTTTAAATTAATTAGAGATAGTTGTAATTAATTTAATTCATTTTAAATTAATTATAATTGATGATTAAATCATTGCTTATGGATGTTATTGATTGAATGGTTGTGATCTCAATAATGAGATTAGTTGTATCTGTATGATATGAATGTTTGGTTTAAGTATGATAGTTTGTGATGGATTATTTGGTTGTGATGATTATCTGTTTATGGATGATACAGATTATCTGATATGATATGAATGTGCTTATCTATTGTGAGATGTAGTTTATCTATCTTTGTGAAATAGATAACAATGACTAAGTTAATTGTTTGAAACCCTTAAGTACAGCTTGGACATTAAAATGGCGTTTGGTTTCGATGAGACCGGGATCGGGTTTCCATATTTGGATATCCGAAAACCACATCGATTCCAATTAAACGTTAGGTCGTTAATCCAAGTGGAGCAAGTGAAGACTCGAGGTGTAAGGGCTATACGTCAGTATAACTCTATGGGTGATTCCGTAATGAGTTTGACGAAATAGGACTTATAGGTTCGAGATGGTGATTTAGAGTGCAAGGGTTATTGTCGTTAACTCTGAGGGTGATTCCAATACGAGTGTAACGAGATAATGCCTTCGGTTTCGTTCGAACCTGGAACGAACTTGTATGGATTGAATGCTTTCAGAACATCGTCAGGTGGACGATGAGAATTCTAAGATTTGATGTCCTATAAAGGTAATCGTAGCCTCAAGCCTCATCAACCGGGAATGGCTAAAACAGGGGAGGTGCAGCAAGGCTTCGTGGGTAGCACCCACTTGAGAGCAAGATTTTCCCCTGTCTAGAGGCCCCTTTTTATTTGGCTGTGTGGGCAGTTGGAATCGCGCGCCAACTGCGGGGTTGTCTTGTTCGAAACTATTCAGTAAGGAATGGGTCTGGCCTTGTGTAGCAGGGGATTGGGAGTAATCCTCGGTACGTTGATCTAGGCCAAGTACTGTGACGGGCGGTACCCCAGTAGCCCTGCCATTGATGGAATCCATAATCCAATAAGTGCCTGTACGGTTTTAATTGTGCCCAACTATGTTGGAATGTGAGATGTAAGCATTCCAGCTATTTCTGTATTTTATTTTAAAAACCCTAGCCACTATTATAATATCACTGGATTTCCTACCAAATGTTTTGGTTAGCGTAAGGTAAAAACTTTTCCATGTTTATGTGTGGGAAGTCTTACGTGATACCTTTTGTTTTTCAAAGGATTTTCTAAAGTTAAGCAACTTTTATCCCTGTTTACTCACACCAGACCCCTGTCTGACCTGAGTGTTTATTTTCTGTTTTATTAAACTCTTGGGTACTCATATTACGTATGAGTAGTCAAGTGTTTCAGGATTGCTTTGACAATTTCTGGAGGAGACAATGGAGCAGGAGGCTTCAGCGTGTAGGTATATTTAGTGGTTCCGCTGTGTTTGAGTTAAGTCTGTTTCTCTGATGTTCTTGAATTGTAATTGCTAAGCAGATGTTTATAACTGTCTAGTTTGTGTTGTATTTGCTGTATTACTCTGATGTATATGATACTATGTAATGTTTTATGTGATATATTATAATTTATTCGATTCCGCTGTGAGATTCGAATGTTGGTTGTTCTTTCTTTTCTTTCTTTTCTCTTTTTCTACCCCTTTCTTTCTTCTTAGCGATGCGACTTCCTAGAGTATGGAAGTTGGGTCGTTACAAAAACATTCTGCGTAAAAATCATTGGTATTATTTTTGATAACATATCTTTGAAAACATTTGCAAGTAAACTTATTAATATTAGCCAAAATTGTTACATTATAAAATTCCAGCATAAATCTTTGTATTACAAGGCTTCTATATCTAAAATCTTGCAGGCGCTTATTCGCGAACGGGTTTCATGCAAATAACTAGGTGAAGGTACTACCTTCCGACAGTACATCTCTAGAGGAATGTATCGAGGTCAATAGAACATCTACACCGCTACCAACACAAGACCGGCCTACCTTTCCTTAGATAGTACCAAATATGTCATCACCCCGATCGTTATCGACCTATCCAAGAGCCCTCGTCGCATAGATCCACATTAATTTACATCTCCAATGTCATATCAGGAAGAAATATATCTAGAAGGGGATGATCATCCCCTAATGATTATGAACTACATAGCCTTGCTGCATCCAACCATGTTTTGGTCATTTCTGTATGTGAGGCGTGAGGTAAAGACCACCTTTTTACATAGCCCATCATCTTCTTTTGAATCCTACACTAACATTCTATCTATCACTTATTGGCTTCCACAAACATACAACCTTCGAGCTCATATGTCTCAGAGAAGGGTGTTAAGCTAAGAGAAGTTTCCTTCTGTGCCACCAAACAGATGTATGTTTATAAAAGTCAATAATGTAAATATCAAGAATGCAATGTCAGACATCCATCCATACAACTTCGTTTTGGGACTGAAAGAAACAGAAGTTACTCTCCTACCACATCCTATTGGGAATCAACCCTAGGATTAGTAGCGATAAGTCCTTGCAACCTAATGAATTTAAAAATGAAGGGACCACTACAACTTTAGTATTTGGAAGCTAACCAGAATTATCAACAAGCAGTCCTTTCATCCCAAAAATCCTTGGTCTTCAATCTTCATTCTCTTTATTATGACTTTATTTTTGGAACGTGTATATTGGTTAGAAGTAGTTTTCGAATAGGGATTACCCCAGATCCGAACCACGTTCCTTCGATCTAATCATTGATAAAAAGAGGTTTTGAGAATAGGGAATCATTCTTTAATTGGTCAAGTTCTTTTAATCAAAACACATTTAGAGATATATATTTCTTAGAACATTATTTCAGGTATATACGGAATTATCAAACCTTTCTTATCAAATCTTTAATTACTTTAAACCCTTTTTAAAGTTAGACAAATTTGAAACCTTTCTTTTATACTTAGGGAAATATTCCCAAAATCATTTCATTCAAATCTTAACCAATATTTCCAAATCATAAATTTTAACATGGATCAAAACAATGTTATTCGAGACATCGTTTACTATAAAAACAAACCAATAAATTTTAAGTATAGGTATTTAAATTAATTCCAAATCATCTCATTTAAATCTTAACAAAAATTTGTTGGTTTAAAACTCATACTTTTTATTTAGTTGAAACAATGTTATCTATGATGTTAATCCGAAACCAATAAATATTAAGTGAGCAGAATCTATAATTCTACTCAATATCAATTCTCATATTCAATAAATACTATGGGTGGAATAACAGCGAAATCACCTTTTGAATTCCACGAATAGTACGAGTTCCCTCTTCGGGGTTTAACACCGAGTACAAGAAGATCATCTCCATAAAATCAAGTTGTAATTGAATTTTAAAAGTTAAATCTTTTACACTTAACTCGTTTCCAACATTTCGACCTTATCTATCCCTCGCCTAGGAAAGAGGACAGGTGAGCCAGGGCATTGGTTCCTCCTGAACATCTCCTTAGTTTGAGCACCTCATATCCGAATCTCATGAATAGAAGAATCTAGTCTACTCGTCGGCTTTTAGAGCCAAGATTAAACAACTTATTTGTAATAGCTTTTCCTTTAATCATTTACTTAAACTTTCTTTAATAAGCTGGAAAATACCCAAATCATTATTAAAAAACTTAAATGTCCATTAGAAATCATGCATAAAAGATTTAGATAAAAATTGTTAATCTTAAAACTATATTTCAAAAGTTTTTGAAAAGTTCTATGAAAAAGTGCTATGGAAAGTGCATTTTAAGCTATATTGATCAAAACAACTTTATATTATTTGAAAATCCATTTTTATTACTCAAATCATTTTTAAAACATTTTAAAGGATTTATAAAATTTATTTCATAATTTTAATCAATTTAAAACATCGTTTTCAAAGAAATCTAGTTTTAGATTTCGAATTGTAATTTCAAGATTATTTCCAGAACTTGTTTTACTCATATTTCAAAATCTACTTATCGAAATCTCGATTTTCTTTCTTCATTGGAAAAATATGGCTATAGTAGTTCGGAAAATTCTTAACACAAAGAAGTCCAAGCTATATTCCAACTTTTACACTTGATTGACTTTATAGCACGAAACCGCGAACTACCGTTACGCGACACACTTATTTTTAACTATATTTTCCATTTCTTTTCAAACTTCACCAAAACACTTTTAATTGTTTATAAAACATTTCAAATAAATTTTAAATGGTTTATAAGGGGTTTAACAATTCCATACACACCATTTCATTAATTCAAGGAAAGTGATTTCATTTGTGCTTAACGACGTGTATATATGTGTCTAACACATATATTTGAAAATAGCATAAACAACCAAACTTGGTGATCAAAGAATATTAAACATCCATTTGCAAACATCATATCATAATTTAAAATATAATATAGCAGTTTAGGAGCTCTCACATTGATATATCCCTCGAGCTAATATAAAATGGGCTATAAATCCGCTATCTCGAAATCTGTGCTCACACTAGCACTATTGAATTTATGGAACTTGGTCTAGGATATGGTGCTTATGGCAATGGTGGAAATGGAGGAAGGGCATGACCATGGTGGTGTGGCTTGTGGCCATGAGTTTGAGGGGTGGAAAGGAGGTTTTTTGACTTGTTTTTGAAGTGGATTGATATTATATACATGTGTATATATTTTACTAATATTTTTTCATAACTTTTTCTAGTATTTTCCTAAAGCATGGAAGCCATTGAAGAAGATCTTAGGAAACTTGAGAAGAAGGAAGAAGAAGAATGAAAAAGAAGAGAGTAGGGTATTTATAGGAAAAAAGATAGGAGTATAAAGGAAGACATGTGCACATCACCTTTGCATCATCATTTCAAGGCTTCTCCAACACACCTCTCTCTTCAAAATACAAGGCCATAGCCTCCCCCTATGTGCCCATCACTTCCATCTACTCATGTATGCATAGGTAGAATTGTTGAAGCTAAAGGAGGAAGCTTTACTTAAAATATCTTTGATTTTTGTCATATATATACATAAATACATACACAGACACACACACACACACACACATATATTTATTTATTTATTTATTTAAATGTATTAGTATATATGGATGCATACATATGTTCATGTGCATGATAGCATATGAATTTGTGTGTTATATATGTGTACATGATATATAAACAACATTGCATTGATTTCAAACAACTTTCGTTCGATAAACCATTGTCGATCGGAGAACCAATTCCCGGTCACATTTTCACTTACACTTTAACTTACATATATTTGTAAAAAAAAATTCAACATAAATTTCCTTTCATTTAAAATGAATTAAAATGGTCACGTTTCATTTATAAAACCATATAAATTTATATTAACAACTATTTACAAAAAGCGTTATTATATCAATAAAGCGATATCGATTTTTCCTTATATTTTCAAATCAAATACATCTCTTTATAAAATTATTATACATGATTTATTATCACATTATAATTATTCAAAATGGATTATAACCTTATTAAAATCATTATTTGAATAAATATGATAATTGTTTAGTCATTAATTCTCAATTTAATTTAATAAACCAATTATCATATTTAGGGCATTATTAAAATTGTCAAAACATATTTTATTTCCAAAATCAAATCAAGTGATTTAATTTTATATTCTTGTTTAATTATAAAAATAAGTGTATCCGTGCACGACATATTACGGTTGTAGAGCTATTTATCGATTAAACAATTTTCGGCCATTTTATCGACTATGATTTTGAGGAAAATATTTTTGTAAATATTTACTCAAAATAAAATTACTGGTGCTTATTATCACCCAAAACAATATTACTTATATTATCAACCTTTTTTTTAAAATAAATTTAAAATTAAATATAATTTATCAAAGTGATAAATTGTCGGGTCGTTACAATAGGATTTCAAAACATTTTAAAAGAAACAAGTTTTCAAAATATACATGCATATGCCGACATATTCGCATAGCGTATGTCGACATACATCTCACCACGTGGTTTTTTAGATTTGAAAGCAAGTGTCTATTCGTTGTAACTCCTCATGAATGGACGCATCTGTTAGTTTACTACATAAAAAGGAGTGCAAACGAACTTTTCGACGAATAATTACATATTTTCTTCACTCCACTTACTCCCTTGAAAATTCCATTGAAATATATATTCAAATCTCTTAAAAAACATATAGAATCAGTTCATATTTCTTTGTATTGGTTCAATACTAAACATATTTTTTCAATTCAAAGATCAAAGTGTTGTCCAAGAGGCCATATGATCCATTGTATCAAAAGTTTAAGATATTGCCTCTGAAAAGACTACCAATTCTATTTATATTTGCTTAGGTGTGCTTGTAGCTCATTCAAATCATGCAAGTGTACTTAGTAGCCAGCAAATTTAGTGGGTGTGCTTGTAACCCATTCAAATCAAATGAGTCTACCCTAAGCTTAAAATTTCAGAAGCATATGTCTCAGAACCTCTAAATCGAGATTGTGTTTGGGTTTGCCTTCTACTTAGTTAAAGATTGACATTTGAAAAGAAACATATTCATGCAATTATATGGACCGGATGTAGATATATCTGAACCAGTATAAAATCTTCAGTGCCATTTCTCCAACTCTTTACTTTTCTTTATTGCTTTTATTTTTATCTGTGATTGCATCTACGACTGTTTGATAGCTTAAGTCTATGTTGTTAATATGTGATTTAAAATTTAACTTGAAAGAAATTAAAAAGGACGTATATAAGTTAGAAAACACTATTCACCTCCTTTAGTGTTTAATTAGCCTTAAGATTCAAAATTCTGCATCCCCACAAACCACGATTAGTTTTTGTGACGCCCCACCTCTATACCCACGCTAGCCAAGAACACTCCGGAGTAGTGCTGTCAACTAGCACGGAGAATAAGGCTGTTGAGGAGCGACCATCCATGTAATTGCTTATCACACGGTGGCTATAAATAATCTTCGGAAACAAACATAGAAATAATCATATCACAAATCAGTCACAGATATTCATATCACAAATGCGGAAGAAGATATGAATATATAACTAACACATGAAAGTGTACATCAGAGTAGTGGTCAGTAAGATCCACGATAATACAAAAGAATAGCAACACATGCTATACAAAAGAATACAACTATGAGTCTATATCTCAAGTGTATACAACAAAAACTGCTAATCTAAACAGTTAGCCAAAAGTCAGAGTGATGAATCCCTGGGAAGAAGTCAAGCAGAAGCATCTGTAACATCTCGGTCTGACCCGAGTATTATTTAAGAAAATAATAAACGGGTCAGTCTAGCTATAAATATCAGATGACATGATATAACATAAAAGATATGGCATAAACATAAACATACATAATGACATACCACTATAAGTATGTAAATAACGATCAACAGAAGATCAATCAATAAGAGATAATCAATATCACAAGAATCTTCTCAAAGATTCGAAAAGGGCATCATACCCCAAACTTGTACTCATAACAAGTCAATGACATAAATTCTAGAAATCAATGCAAGAAGTCCAGAAATCATAGAAAAGAGAAAGAGGCCTATCACATGACGGTCCGAAGACCAAGGGGAGCTACCCCTCATGTGTGAATGGAATCACACAGATTAAGGTCCAGACTAACCAAAAAGCATAAAGGTATGTGTGAGTGGAATCACACAAGTGGTGTCTAGTCTAACCTCGCAACAAGAGACATCGCACAGTTGCTAGTCTAAATCATCAGAATGATCGTCATGATCAACGAGAAGTGTCAATTACACTAAGCTAGTAAATATAGAAGTTTAGCTTCATGTCCCATAACCACTTGCTTAACTTAAATATTTACGAACAAACTGTACATCTTCACTAATAAAATTGTCACAAGAGGTTCAATCGAACAAGTCCAGGAATTAACCGACGAAGTGAACGCAAGCGTTTCATAGCACTTGTTTTACTAAGTCGTTTAATTAGATTTCTCATCCGAGTGAGGTAAAGGTTTGTATATACTAATAGATTGGAAAACGGTTTAAGAAAAGAGCTTTGTTATTAAAAATAGAGTTGAAATTGTTTGTTAAAAGAGTTTTGATATTTACTAGTAGTATTGAAACCTTTATATTTTTAAAATGACAAATTACAGAAGAGATTGTAGAAACAATCATCACAAAGATCACATTCGGAGATGTGAATAAAATCCAAGGAAATCAGCTCAAAAGCATCAAAGTGGAAGTTCCCCAACGACCAAACGTGGCCGAGATAACCAGAGATGGTTTGTCTCGAAGAATGGTCAACTCAGCATCTCAACAAAGCAAGTTCTGTTGAATGTTTTTCAGATAAGATCGCCTACGGAGGAGGGGTCCAGGGGGGGTGGCAACCCCCCAAGGTGGGGGTGCGAGGGCAACGCCACCGCTTACGGGGTTCGACCTGCCCGGTCAGGTCGCGGGGGTCCAGGGGGCAGCGCCCCCGGCGGGGTGCGGGGCAGCGCCCCGACCAAAACGGTACAACCTAGTAAAGATAAAATGAGGTCCAACGACCTAAGGACTCAAGGGTCCAACGACTCAGCGACTCAAGGGTCCAACGACTCAGCGACTCAAGGGTCCAACGACTCAGCGACTCAAGGGTCCAACGACTCAGCGACTCAAGGGTCCAACGACTCAGCGACTTAAGGGTTGCACGACTTAAGGGTTAGGCCAGGAGCGACCTAACGAGATAAGGTCCAACGACCTACGAGTTAAGGGTTCAGCGACCTATCGGGATAACTCGTAACCGACTTAAGGGTTGCGTGACTGAAGGGCTGCACGACTTAAGGGTTAACTCGTAAACGACTCACGACCTATGGATGAACGACTTAACTCCGAACGAGCTAAAAAAATGGCCAGAACGACCTAGGGTTAACTCGTGAACGACTCACGACCTATGGACGAACGACTTAACTCCGAACGACCTAAAAAATGGCCAGAACGACCTAGGGTTAACTCATGAACGACTCACGACCTATGGACGAACGACTTAACTCCGAACGACCTAAAAATGGCCAGAACGACTCAAGTGCAGAAAATTCAACAAAACGCTAAAAATTGGAGTTTTTTGCCAATCCAATCCAAACCAAATGCTAACATGCATGCAAAAATGATAGGGAATCATTCCCAACAGTCCAATATAGTTATAGGCTAGAATTGTGAGATAAAAATCTCACTTTTGCACCAAATATCAATGAAAATGAAGTTTTAAGCAAGCAAGAATCAATCCTTCTTCTATCTAAGCACAAGAAGCTCGAATCCAATGTCTTCTTCTTGAATTTGGAGTAGAAAGATGGATTGCAATTGAATTTGAGTTTTGGAATTTTAATTTCCCATTCCCTCCACCATTAATGCCAAAGCTTGATTAGTTAGGAAATTTATGAAGAGTGAGGAGAAGAGGGTTGGAACTTGGGCTTAATAGGCTAAACTAACCCAAAGTCCAAAGCGGGAAAAGTTAGTGAAATTTCACTAACTCCAAACCTATCGATGTTTATACTTAAAAAAGTTGTAAACGACATTTCGAACTCAATGGAAGTGGTCTCGAGTCCTAATTTGACCGTTTGCAAAATGTAGCTTTTCGGACCAAAATCCGATTAACGAGTTAATATTTAAATAAAATATTTAAATACAAACTCGATAAATATGCGGGTTGTTACAGTTTTTGACTGAATTATTTAACACATTTTAAAAATTGAGTTAAACAACTAATTTTAAAAACCGAGTTATAAAAATCAATTACTTTTTTTATTTTTCTTACAAAACAATGATTTTAGACCAATGTAAGATAAAATAATATTTTTTAAATGCACCAAGTTATACCATCAATCACATAAGTTATTCATATTGATCTATTTGGAATAAGTAAATAAATAGAAGATGTTCCTACATAGGAACACCATAAGCTATTTTGATCAAGAAATTCTACATAAGTTACAACTAAAAGGGTGAGTATATAACTTTCGTATTAATGTGATGTAGAATAAAAAATGAATAATAGTAGATAAACTAAAATAAAGTAGAGAAACATAAAATGAAATTCCTATAAAATGAGATAATAGATTTTTGTACACCAATGTTGATATCCCAAAACCAAAATTAATTTTGCGTAAACATTAAAAAAATCATTTATGAATCTAATTAAGAATGAAGCGATAACAAATTTAGTTTATATTGGGCTAAGGAAGAGTAGTTAGGAAAGGGCAGATGTTTGTATTCTCTTTTTGTCTTCTTTCTCCTGATGTAGTAAACATATAAGTCAAGTTGGAAGTTTAGCTATTATTTTCAATGTGAAATCATCATATACCTAATAATTTTTATACTGCCATGTCCTATCCATAACAAGTTTCACAAGATTGAGAAAAGTAATATTATTTTTGAAAACAATTCAAATTCTGACAAAAATTTTTGTAAAGTCATTTACTCATCACCAAAATTTCTCATTAGAAATAACTATAGTTTATAATCAAGTATTGTTAACCCCGTTCCAGCATACGAGCTAAAAGGCCTACGAGTTAGAGGCGTCAACGGGTTAAGACTTGAAACGACCTACGACTTAAGGTGCCTAACGACTTAGGAGACCTCATGACTTAAGGAAAGGACCGACTCAAAGAATCCCCGACTCAACTAGTAGCGACTCAATGATACAGGCCGACTCATTAAGCTGCCGACTCAAGAAACCTCACGATTCATTCTATCACCGACTCATCTGACCTGGCTCCGACTCATCAAAGACCGACTCATTTGGTCGCGTCTCATCCATTCGAGGCCCTTAAGTATTCCATTGGGTTTACGACTCAGGAGATGAACGGTTCATAAAACCTTACGACTCAAGTTCATTAACGACTCAACGACCCAAGGAGAGATCCGAGTCATAAAACCTTATGGCTCAAAAGACTTACGACTTAAGGAGTCTATGACCTAAGGCAGCTACGACTCAAAAGATAGGTCAATTCACGACACACGACTCAGAGACAAGCTCAGAATCATGCTGCAAGGGGATGACTCGTTGATGACTTACGACTTAAGATGAGTCGTACATGATGACTCGTTGATGACTCAACCTGAAGCTGCTGTGTAGAAGACCAGGGTCGCCTCATCTTAGACGGCAACTTTTGACTCGCAGACGACTCACGATGAGTCGGCCACGACTCACGACTCATGATGAGTCGGTCACGACTCATGACTTGAAAGTTCCAGCCTAAAAATTTGCCTATAAATACATGGCCACATTCAATGTGGAGGGGACCTTTTGGGCTAATTCTCGAAGCACCGTTACTCTGCCATTTTCTCAACTCAAGCAGCACTCCAAGCACTCCAAACTCCAAGGACGCTATTACACACTTCAAAGAAGAATCACAATCATTCAAGATGAATTCGAAGGATTATTCTTCATGGGAGTTTGAACTATTTGTCTGAAGTTAATTGTAATTGAAGAAAGTGATATAAATTGTACTCATATCAGCAATAAAGAGAATCTAAGTGGACGTAGGCCTGATTTTGGGCCGAACCACTATAAAACTTGTGTTTTTACTGCTTTTCTGCAATCTCCTTACTTATAATTCTTTCCCGATCTATCGGGTGGTGCTTTCATAAATACACTTCACACACCGGGGTGTTAGCGTTCAAATTTAAGCGTTAACATTTTTGGTGCTTTCACTGAGAATTGAACTCAGGACAGCTGTCATCATTGCTTCGCAGAGATTTGAAGAAAGAATTTCCTTAAAAACCAGAAGTATATCTGAGATTATGGCTCCTGGAAGGAAAAGCAGATCTATCAGATCTGGGAACATTCAAGAGGGAACCTCCGCTTCCCCTGTGCCTAATCTACCCACTCCGTCTGTTGGAGTTACGAAAGCGGAATTGGATGCTGTGATTCTAGGGCTAAACCAGCAGATAAACGCCCAAAATGCACAACTAGAGGCTCAAAGTGCCCAGAATGCTCGGATTCTGAATAAGTTGAATGACTTACTTGGGGCAAACAATGAACCGGCTGGTAATGAAAGGAACTATGCTGGCAACATTCATGATGTTAATGAAAGGAATGCTCCTGAAAGACCTACTAGTCCCTTTGAGCAGGCAGTACCTGACGCCGGTGGATCTAGAACTCGACATGATGAGGAATATCTTTCTGGAATGGTCCGGCAGATCATGAAAGAAAGTATGCAAAGGATTGAAGATGAGAAGGAATGGGGTTTCGCTCCAAGTAAAACTCCGTTTACTGAAAAAATCTTGAAGGCGGAATTTCCAAGGAAGTTTGTCCCTCCGACTATTCCAGCTTACAAAGGGACGAGTGATCCGAATGAGTTCCTGTATAAATATGACTGGCACATGACAGGTGCCAGGGCCTCCGACGAAATAAAGTGCCGATATTTCCCCGTATACCTGGAAGGCGTGGCTTTATTGTGGTTCACCAAGTTACCAGTCCGATCTATCGATCAGTTTTCAGACTTGACCAGAAAATTCAAGGAGCAGTTTAGACTATATGCTTCGAAGGCCAAGGATATTATGTCACTATCGAGTTTAGAGCAGAATCCTGGTGAATCTATCAGATCCTTCTTGAACCGCTTCAATATAGCACTGGCTGAGGTGGACAATGCTGAACCACGAATGATATTGACTTATCTGATGAGGGCTATCGATAAGTCAAGCGAATTTGGGAAATGGTTAAATATGAAGGAGCCAACCTCTCTCGAAAAGTTCTACAAAAAAGCAGACGAGTTCATTCGCTTGGAAAGCCGTCCTTTACCAGTAAAGACAGTGTTAGAAAAAGCAGAAGACAACACTGTCGCTCCACGCAAGAATGAATCGGTGGGGGAAAAAAGGGAGAATAGTAATGGGAAGAAACAGGGTAATCTGAAGAAGCCCCGATCCTTCAAGCCATCAGAATATACTCCATTATCACATACACCGGAGCACATCTACCTCGCCACTAAAGATTCCATCGATTTCCCTAAACCTATCCCGTTGAGAACTGGGAGAAAAGCCATACAAAGTGGGAAATTCTGCCGCTTCCACAATCAACCAGGTCATGAAACTGATGAATGCCGCCAGCTGAAAAATCTGATTGAAGAGTTGCTAAGAGAAAACAAGTTGCAGCAATTCGTAAAAAAGAATAGCAACAATCCTGCATCGTCGAGTCAGGGGCAGCGGGCCCCTGTTCATCAGCCCGGGGCAGGAGAGAAAGCTACGGGGCACGAATCTGGAAGGCCCGTTATCAATGTCATTTCAGGAGGACCTCACCCAGCTGGTAAAAGTTGGGGTGAGATGGAGAGATATTCCAGGGCTTTGAAATATGCTCCAGCCGAAGAAAACGTCTTTGTTCTAGAAGACACTACGCCCCTTAAACAACAGAAAACTTTCAGTGACGATATTATTTTCAGAGCCAGAGATTCTACAGGTATTGAAGCTCCTACTTTAGATCCCTTGGTCATCTCGGCTGGTATTGGACCAGCCATTGTCAGAAGAGTCCTCATTGACTGCGGAGCATCATGCAATATTCTCTTCAAGAAGACATTTGACCAGATGAAAATCCCTATGATCGATGTGCAAGCCTCATCACAGAAAATCTTGGGCTTCACAGGGGAGCCAAAGCAACCAGTAGGAACCATCGATTTGTTTGTAGAACTTGGGGAAGGAGAAAGGAAAGTGGCCCGAAAGCAAACATTTGTGATTGTCGATGAGCTTTCTGCCTATAATGCTTTTCTTGGCCGTCCAACACTCGCAGCATTCAAAGCTATCCTAGCCCCGTGGTGCCTCACTATTAAATTCCCTACTGACAATGGAGTAGGAGTTATAAAAGGGGATCAAAATGCTGCACGAGAATGTTATTGGACAGAGCTGCGAGAGTCAAGAAAAAGAGAAATGGGAAAGGATGCGGCAACTCCAGTCCGCATCAAGGAACCAGCTTTGTAGCAATTACAGAGCGGACCCTGCACTGGCGAGCACAGCGGGGCACGGAAAGAAATGGATCCCAGAAAAGCCAGTACAAGGGAGAATAGAGTAGTACCGGTGGAAACGACAATTCCGGTACCTGTTGACCCGAAGGACCCAAATAAGGTGTTGAATGTGGGTTCGCAGCTTAATGTGTCAATTCAGAATGTCTTGATATCTTTCCTGAAAGCAAATCTGGATGTCTTTGCTTGGACTCATGCCGATATGTGTGGGATATCCCCAGAAGTTGCAGTACACGCTCTGAATATTGACCCAAAGTTTACGCCAGTTAAACAGAAAAGAAGAACCCAAGGTCCAGAAAGGTCAGCAGCATTAAAAGAAGAAGTTGATCGACTCATGGAAAATAACTTCATCAAAGAATCTACGTATCCGAATTGGGTTTCAAATCCTGTGTTGGTCAAGAAAGCTAATGGAAAATGGAGAGTATGCATCGACTTTTCTGATCTAAACAAGGCTTGCCCCAAAGATTGCTTCCCATTACCCAGGATCGATCAACTGGTAGACGGAACTGCGGGACATGAATTGTTATCCTTCATGGATGCCTACTCCGGTTATAACCAAATCATGATGCATGAGCCGGATCAAGAGGATACAAGCTTTATCACAGATGTTGGACTTTATTGCTACAGAGTTATGCCCTTCGGATTGAAAAACGCAGGGGCAACCTACCAAAGACTTGTTAATGCTATGTTCAAACCGCAATTGGGCAAAACTATGGAAGTCTACGTCGACGACATGTTAGTGAAGTCCAGGAAAGCAGTGGATCACATTGAACACTTAGCAGAAATGTTCGCAGTCCTTCGGAAATACAGAATGAAACTTAACCCTCTGAAATGTACATTTGGGGTCGAATCCGGAAAGTTCTTAGGTTTTATTGTCAGTGCTAGGGGTATAGAGGCTAGCCCAGCTCAAATTACCGCCTTAAAAGAAGTTAAAGCTCCTAGAACGAAGAAGGAATTGCAAAGTCTCAACGGAAAAGTCGCCGCTTTGAATCGGTTCATTTCCAAAGCTACTGATAAATGCATCCCGTTCTTCGATGCCCTGAAAAAAGGAAAGAAGAACTTTGAATGGACTCCCGAATGCCAAAAAGCTTTTGAAGAGTTGATCCGTCATATGGAAACGCCTCCGATACTTTCTAGGCCAGGCGATGGTGAGGATCTTCTTATATACTTGGCAGTATCATCTCATGCTCTAAGTGCAGCGCTGATACGGGAAGACAAAAGAATTCAACATCCAGTTTACTATATCAGCAAAAGACTCACTGGGGCAGAGCTGAATTACTCCAAGTTGGAAAAACTCGCCTATTGCCTACTAGTTGCATCGAGGAAACTGAGGCAATATTTCCAAGCTCATCCTATCAAAGTACTCACTGATCAGCCTCTAAAGCAAGTCCTATTTCGCCCTGAAACTTCGGGTCGTCTTCTAAAATGGAACATTGAACTTAGTCAATATGACATCACCTATCACCCCCGAAAAGCAATCAACGGACAAGCTTTAGCTGATTTCATTGCAGAATTCACAGAGAAAGATAATGGTGAGGAAAAAGCGGTCAATGATTCTCCAATCCAGTGGAAGATGTATGTTGATGGCGCAAGAAATGACAACTGCTCTGGAGCCTGAGTGGTACTTGAAACTCCTGAAGGTCGATCATTATGTTATGCACTAAGACTGGAATTTCCTTCAACAAACAATGAAGCAGAATATGAAGCTCTTATTGCAGGTCTGAAAATCGCTAAAGAGCTGAACATTCAAGCATTACAAATTTTCAGTGATTCTCAGCTTATTGTATGCCAAGTCAAGAAAGAATTTCAAGCAAAAGGTGGAAATTTGCCTTCCTACTTGTCAAAGGCTTGGGAACTCCTATGTGAACTCGGTCACTATTCAATAAGCCACATTCCTCGGGAAGAGAATATGAAGGCAGATTCCCTCGCAAAGTATTCAAGTTCTGGTGAAGCTCAACTATTGGGATTGGTCCCTGTAGAAGTCCTTTCAGCGCCAAGTATAGACGAGATGGATATAGACTGGATTGTGAATGTATCTCAAGAACAAGAGTCATGGATGACTCCAATACTGGATTACCTACTCAGGGGTTCTCTGCCAGAAAACTCGATAGAAAGACGAAAGCTTATAAGAAAGGCCTCTCGCTATGTAATTCAGGATGGCCGATTATACAGACGGGGATTCTCAATGCCATTGCTTCGATGTGTATCCCGGGAAGAGTCCAAAACAATCCTAGCTGAAGTGCATGGAGGAGAATGTGGTGATCATTCAGGTGGTCAAACATTAGCAAAGAAAATTCTCCGATACGGATATTTTTGGCCAGAAATTAATCGGGATGCCGCAGATTACTCCCGAAAATGTGACAAGTGCCAAAGATATGCCAAAATTCCTAGAGCACCTTCTACCGAACTCACACAGATGGTCAGTCCATGGCCATTTGCAATTTGGGGAATGGATCTCATTGGGCCGCTACCAACTGCTAAATCAGGGATTAAATATGCTATTGTTGCAGTTGATTATTTTACTAAGTGGGCTGAAGCTGAACCATTGGCTACTATCACTTCTAAGAAAATGATAAGCTTTGTGACCAAGAATATCATTTGCAGATACGGTGTGCCTCAGAAAATAATCACAGACAATGGTACTCAGTTTGAAAGTGAGGAATTCCAGGATTTTTGCAAACGATTCAAAATCCAGAAAAGCTTTTCGGCAGTAGCTCATCCGCAGGCAAACGGGCAAGTGGAAGCAGTGAACAAGATCATCAAATCAACCATCAAAAAGCAACTCGAAAGAGCAAAAGGTGGTTGGGTCGATAAACTACCACTTGCACTATGGGCATACAGAACTACTCACAAAACTGCAACTGGGCATACTCCTTTTTCGTTAGCATACGGATCGGAAGCAATGATCCCGGTTGAAACAGAGGTCCCTTCACACAGAAGAATCCATTTCAATCAAGCAGAAAATGAAAAGCTGCAACTTGAAGCGCTGGATCTCCTTGATGAAAAAAGAGATGAAGCTAACCTCAGAGTTGCAGCTCATCAGCAAAGGATAGCCAGACATTTCAATTCCAAAGTTCGTCAACGCAGCTTTGAAATTGGAGATCTAGTCCTGAAAAGAATTATGACCGCGACAGGTGTGTTTGGGCCAAATTGGGAAGGACCATATGTAATAGGTCAGAAGCTTCTCGACGGCACATTCAAGCTCACCACTGTTGATGGAGATCAAATTCCAAGGGCATGGAACAGCAACCACTTGCGTCCATACTTTACTTGAAAATTTTGTTGAAACATTGTAAAAAGAATTATGAATGTATGATTCTTGTAATTGAAAGCAATTGTGAAACTGATGCAAGTAAATAATGAAAGAATATAAAGTGGATGTAGGCCCAATTTCATGGCCGAACCACTATAAATCTTGTGTTCCTTATTATCATTATATGTTTGCTTTGTTTTCGATATAAAAATACATAAAATGTATTGCTGAAATGTCAATTTAAATTTTTGCAGACAATGGAAATGAAACTTGCGCATAATAAGACCGAGCGATTCTCACCATCATTCAACAAACAAATTTCAAGTCTCAAAGACCCCGAATTCAAATCCTAGATAGGAAATACTTCAATTGAACGGCTAATGATTTCGATAGAAACGAGCCCTTGCTGATAAATTGAGATTGTTTGAACAAACAAACATCCAATTAGGAAGCTAGTGCCCGTTCTCACGAACTTGCCTGGCAATGAAGTACATTTCCTTGGATTAAACAAGCCACTTGCGAGAAGAGGGGGATGAAAACTTGAAAAGAAAAGAAAAAAAAAAAAAAAAAAAGAGGGGATCGCTGAAAAGGCATAAGCAAGTGAACAAAGGAACAACCAAAGCTACCATCAGCAGCACAAGTCCTCTTCGGAGGCGCAACTCTTCGGAGGATAAAAGACCTCTAATGGGTCATACGCCACAAAAAAGAAAGTTCTCTACTCAACAAAAAAGATTGGAGGAGTCATGACCCTCCAACCATGAGAGAGTAACTTCCAGGCGATGAAAACCCTCTCTGAGGCACATTTCACCAGGAGTTGAAGTGTTATAACCGCTCTTCGGGATTTCACTTCACCAGAGTTGAAATGCAAACAAAATAAAAGCCCTCTTCGGAGGCCCATTTCACCAGGAGTTGAAGTGTTATAACCGTTCTTCGGGATTTCACTTCACCAGAGTTGAAATGCAAACAAAATAAAAGCCCTCTTCGGAGGCCCATTTCACCAGGAGTTGAAGTGTTGTGACCGCTCTTCGGAATTTCACTTCACCAGAGTTGAAATGTAAACAAAATAAAAGCCCTCTTCGGAGGCACATTTCGCCAGGAGTTGAAGTGTAACAACCGCTCTTCGGAATTTCACTTCACCAAAGTTGAAATGCAAAAACAAAGACCTTCTTGAAAGCACACGTTTCACCGAGATTGAAATAAAACTTCCAAGTGTTGAAACGTGAAAAGGCTTTCTTCGAAGGCACAACTCTTTGGGGGTACACGTTTCACCGAGATTGAAATAAAACTTCCAAGTGTTGAAACGTAAAAAATCCCTCCTTAGAGGTACAACCCCCTCCCGGGGACACAATTAAGAAGAAAGACCTCTTCGGAAACCCACGTTTCACCGAGATTGAAATAAAACTTCCAAGTGTTGAAACGTGAAAAGGAATTCTAAGGCATAACTCTTTGGAGGTACACGTTTCACCGAGATTGAAATAAAACTTCCAAGTGTTGAAACGTGAAAAAATCCCTCCTCAGAGGTACAACTTTCTATATATAAAAAAAAAAATCCTCATCAAAAGCGTACTTTAACTTTCAAAGGAAAAGTAATTTGCCTACTATGGGAAATGATCGTAAAAAGAAAAGAAGTTAAAGTACCCTTCAGAGGTCCGCTTTACCACATAGAGGAATTCACTTGGTGAAATATGCACGTAAGAAAAAGAAAAAAGTGATTTCTTCGAACGACAAAGCGTAAAAACTTATACGAAGGGAGTTGTACTCTATAAAAATTTTCTTTAAAGAATAAAATAATTATTCTTTAGCAAATAAGAGTGCAAGTCCCCTCGAAGTGTAAAATATTGCAGCAAGCTTAAGGTATGGGGGCAACATGGTATAGTAGTATAGATGCATCAGTAGAGTAATACTCAAGCAACATACCATAAGCCCGCTGCAACACTATATAAACAAACTTGTGCAAAAATAAATAGTAAATGCATTCTCAAATTCAAACAGAAATTTGTACAAACGAAGAATCATTTTATTCAACTATAATGCAGATACAGGTTTCAAAATAAAAGCGGGGGCCGGTACCCGCACAACTCTCGGCCAGTTCATACAAAAGGAAAAAAAGCTAAAATCTTCACTTCTTCTTCCCTCCTTTGGACCCTTTACTCGGTCGAATAACCAGCTTTTCAGGTCGGCCAGTGGTTATAAGGGAAGTAGGAGAGGCAGGTGTAACCGGTTCAACTTCCGGCTCCTCTTTAGTGGCGGTGATTTTCTTCCCCCTCCTCTTTGATGTCCCACGCTTCTCTCTCCTTTGTGAGGAAGACTCACTCCCCGGAGTGACAAGTTTTGATAGAACAATGTCGTCAGAAGGAGTCCGTTCCGGGGAAATGTCACCTCCCTCAGGTCTCTCATCTTTCTGCTCTTGCGAAGCGATGGGATCATCCAAGCCGTGAAGAGCCTCTATTTGTTCCTCCTGTGATCCAGGTTGCGAGGCAGAAGGAGGCGCCACTTGAAGAGATGAAGGAAGGATAACCGGGGGAGAAGAAGCTTGAGTTTGGCTCGGTGCTTTCACTACAAAGGAGAAAAAACTTAAAATATCAGTATCTTTCGAAAAGAGAGGGGATGACGGCTCGTCGAAAGTCGGGAATTCATTGACATTTGAAGAATAATCAAAAGTCGGGAATTCATTGAAATTCGAAAAATAATCAAGAAGATCGTCAAGTTCACAAGGAGCAAACGAGCAGTTCACCACTTGGACTGGTCCGGTGTCAAGTTTACCTGGGGCAGTTGGATCTCTGATGCTGATTTCATATCGCTGCGCTTCGTTGCTTTCACCGCCTTCATCCCCGCCTTGTGCACTTGTAGTTTCAGTTACTATCTTAGTCGCAGGCGGAGTGTAGGAGCTAGAACCCGTGATGTCAACCACGGGAGAAACTGGAGGTTGGACAGAGGGAGTAAGTGGTAATTCCTTTCCAGAATGTTCCTCTTCCGCCATTCCAGCTCTCATCCTGGCAAGTTGTTCTTGCCCCTTCACAAGAGCAGCGCGAGCTTCCTCATCCAGGTAACGCGCCTCAAAATCTTCATCGCCATACCCGGCGTCTTTAAACATGCTAAGAGCAGCTTCCCACACCTCGGCCAGGGTGATTTCATATTTAGGACCAAGAAAAGAGAGGCTGCCGCGTCCCAAGACACAGTGTACATAAAAATCGAATAAAGTCGAATTGATGTCGGTTTCCATGGTCTGAATAGTTTCTTCGGCTGCAATCTTACCAGCCATGGCCTCATCTCGATCTTTTTCGGTCTGAGCAAGTTGGGCTTTTAGCGCTTCAATCTCCATGTCCCGGGCGCTCAGTTTATTCTGCAACTGGGTGACATCAGTGCGGTGGTTCTCTACAGCTTGCTCTAGCCTCTCAGCTTTAGCTTCGGCGTCCCTCTGGCTGGCGTGCGCATCTCGCACTTGTTTTTGCAATACCTCTTCTCTTTGGGTGTAAGTATTAGTAGAAGAGGCAAGATCATCTTTGAGCTGCTTTACTTCGGCTTCGAGTTTTTCATTGTATTCGGCTATCTCCTTCATCTCAACGTTGTGTTGATCAAGAATCTTCTGCCATTCTGATTTATCATTTTCCATGGTCAGCATTGCTTCGATGTTAGCCCGATTAACTCTTTGAAGTTCATCAACAAGCTTTTGCCATCCAGACATTCTGTCAATATCAAGCCTGACAGCATCGAGATTTCTGTACATGGCTTCTTTGTCGATGGGGACCAAATCAAGGTCGAAGCGTACCCCCCTCAAACACCAATTCGGGAATCGGCTCTGCAAAGTCGGGGGGCCCCTTTCAACATGGTATGAAGGCCTGTTGAGGAGTGTTTGAATGGCACTTCCTTCAAGAGCAGGAGATTTGGAAGGGATGTCAGTAGAAACTGAGGCGCCAGGTCTCTCAGATGTCACAGGCGCGTGTTCCTCGCCAAGTTTGGTCCGCTTTCTCGAATCCTCAATATGGCTCTTCCCCCTATCATCATGCGTTTTACGTTTATGGGAATCATCACCCCTTGGGAAGGATTCGTATCGCGTGCCTGCTCCCTCGTGGCGTTCTTCATACTTTCTCCTCTCTTCAGCTTTTCGCGCAGCTCTCTGCTCATTGGTCTCTCTGGAATCGGTATAGTATTGCTTGTAATCATAGCTACCACGCCCTCCATAGCGTCGAAAGTCTTTGTAATAAGAACCGCTGCCGCTGCGCCCCATAGAGGAATCTGAAAGGCAAAAATAACAAGTCTTAAAAACTTCCAGAGAAAAGAAGTTAAATGTGAACAAATGCCAAAAAATCCTAAGTGTTGTGTGATGTGCAAGCTACACGCATTAAGCTACAAACCAATCTTTGGTGTAGAGGTGATGATAGCTTGGGTATGAGGAGTTGATGTTTGTGTTGGCGTTTGTCGAAGAAGAGACGTCGCCTCAATTACAGGAGAGATAGTTTTAGATACGTCATCTCTAAAAAGCTCCTGCGAAGTCACTATTATGTCGCTCAACCCCTCATAAACATCGTCACCACCATGCTTGGTGGGACTTGTTTTCTCAATTCCTACATCAGCTAATCCCCCGAGAGGCTGTGAAGGTTCTTCTTCTTCCTCGATCGGGGCAAGCACCGTCTTACTGGATGACCCCATAATGTCGGTAGAAGTGGAACACTTCACCAATGAAGCTTCAATATTAGACTCTTTTGATGCGAGTTGTTCGACAGTAACCGGGGCGTCAGGAGTTTTCGTCGGGGAATCGGGAACTTCTGTTGGAACTTCATGAGCATGCGTAGAACGAGAAGCATGTAGAAGCCCGTATTGGTGTAAAAATTCATCCTTCAACAGAAATTTTATGCTCCTTTCTTCCACAGCCACGGCACTCAACCTCTCGAAAACTTGTTTATGAATCGGATCTCTAGAAGGGAGAGGAAGTGCTAAAAACAGGAAAAGAATGAAATTAGCAGCTGAGAGTTCAGATCTCGAGAAGGTTTCAAAACGGAAAAAGTAGAGACAGGAAATCTTACTTCCCACTCTCCAGATGGCATAAAACCCTGGAGGGCAGCGAACGAAGAAAAACTGATTCAAAAATCCGTGAGCGCTTTCGGAGAGATCAGTAATAAGTTTGCGATTTCGAGCGCTTCTTACAACCACGATGGAGGGATGGTCTTTAGTTTTCGTGAATGAGCAAAAATAGCAGATCTCCTCGAAGCTTGGTAACCGATCCAAAACTCTCCTGGATAGAACACATAACCCCATCAGAATGGCGTAGCCATTGGGGTGTAATTGGAATGGAGAGATAGACAACCGAAGCAGGAACTGTTGGAGAAAGTCGTTAAAAGGAGGAATCGCCCCACTTAAGCACATTTGGCGATTGACTGCAACAAAGCCATAGGGAGGATTGTCAGCAGTGTCATTTGGCCCCGGAAATAAGATGTCGGCATCATCAATGCCAAACTGGACGCGCAGTTGGTTAAATGCCCGCTGATTCAAAGTTGTGGATGTCCTCTCCGGAGGGTTGTCTATAGGGATGGCTACTGGAAAGACATCTTCAGCCTGGTCCATCGGCTCTTCTTGATGAGAGGTCATTCTACACAAGCAACTGGATGTTCAAATGCGAAGGTACACGTTTCCTAAAAGTGTGAAATGTTGTGCAGAACTAATGAAAATAAACAAGTAAATATAACTGAAGTTAAGCTAGTTGGCAGTTGGTTGACTACCAAATTTCAGGACTTATTAACTTAAAAGTTCAGGTGTGGTGTTAGTGCAAACCGGTTAATTTCAGTTGACTGTTTCAATATTGCTTTAGCATTCTACTTGAATTTGTTGATTTAGAGCACTTCTTTCACATAATTTGTTTAAATTGATTATCTGCTATAAGCTAATCTGTCATTTGATGTGGGCAGTCAATGGCAGTATATTCGTCCCAATTTTCTGTAAATATTGTGTTGGACAGATTGTTAGCCTGCAAGTCAAGGTAACCCGTCAATGAACGCAATAGGGTTCAACGGTTCAAAGACCATGCAATGGTTCAAAGTTCGAACAAAATCCATACAAGTCCTAACTCATCAACGACTCAAGAATCTTTCCTACGAGTTAAGAGCTTTGAGTCATAAGTCATAAAAACAGTGGGAAAATCTCCAAGTCCTATCTCTGGCACGACTTATGGCTTTAGTCATGGTGTACGTTAGGTCGGTTCATGGTTAAGTCGCAAGAAGCAGCTCAGAATGGAAAATAGCCAAGTGCTGAGTCGTTCACGACTCAAGGCTTAAGTCGTGCATGGCTTAAAGAATAGGTCGTGTAACAAATTCAAAGGACTGGGTCGCTCGTACAACCGAAGCTGTAAGTCGTCAGACAACCAATACAACCTAAAATCTAAGCCGTGTGCAATTGAGATTGCGGAAAATCCTTAAGTCGGAAGATCCAAAAGACGATAAAGTCGTGAAGTAGGTCTGGAATGCAAACTCCTCAACTAAGCCTATTACTCATTTATCCCACCAGTTTATCAAACGCCGATCCAAAACTGTTATGAAGCTGCCACGAATCAAGGGCGATGCTATAATCTAGAGGATCACAACAACAACGTAGCCAACAATGATCAGAATCGTTCACAACTCAAATCAAAGCCCAAGTGAGACATGCGGCGGTGATTTGGGAACAGGAAGCGAAAATTTGTGCCTTAGCAATGGACGTTGTTGGATTGAAGTTCGAAATCACTTACGCAATGTAGTGGAAAGGATGGATTGATGATCAGCTAACTTGGATTCGCCTTCGAAAGGTTGAAAGGTCTCTAATGGCAGATGCGGCTCTGGGATAAGTAATAAGAAGTGAGAAAGAGGAGAAGCGACTCAAGCATTTTTATACCTGGAAATGTTGGGACTCGACTCGGCACGGGTCATGATGAGTCGAAGCACACGACTTACGACTTAAGCGTGTGCTTCGAGGGGCAAATGTTAACCCCGTTCCAGCATACGAGCTAAAAGGCCTACGAGTTAGAGGCGTCAACGGGTTAAGACTTGAAACGACCTACGACTTAAGGTGCCTAACGACTTAGGAGACCTCACGACTTAAGGAAAGGACCGACTCAAAGAATCCCCGACTCAACTAGTAGCGACTCAATGATACAGGCCGACTCATTAAGCTGCCGACTCAAGAAACCTCACGATTCATTCTATCACCGACTCATCTGACCTGGCTCCGACTCATCAAAGACCGACTCATTTGGTCGCGACTCATCCATTCGAGGCCCTTAAGTATTCCCTTGGGTTTACGACTCAGGAGATGAACGGTTCATAAAACCTTACGACTCAAGTTCATTAACGACTCAACGACCCAAGGAGAGATCCGAGTCATAAAACCTTATGGCTCAAAAGACTTACGACTTAAGGAGTCTATGACCTAAGGCAGCTACGACTCAAAAGATAGGTCAATTCACGACACACGACTCAGAGACAAGCTCAGAATCATGCTGCAAGGGGATGACTCGTTGATGACTTACGACTTAAGATGAGTCGTACATGATGACTCGTTGATGACTCAACCTGAAGCTGCTGTGTAGAAGACCAGGGTCGCCTCATCTTAGACGGCAACTTTTGACTCGCAGACGACTCACGATGAGTTGGCCACGACTCACGACTCATGATGAGTCGGTCACGACTCATGACTTGAAAGTTCCAGCCTAAAAATTTGCCTATAAATACATGGCCACATTCAATGTGGAGGGGACCTTTTGGGCTAATTCTCGAAGCACCGTTACTCTGCCATTTTCTCAACTCAAGCAGCACTCCAAGCACTCCAAACTCCAAGGACGCTATTACACACTTCAAAGAAGAATCACAATCATTCAAGATGAATTCGAAGGATTATTCTTCATGGGAGTTTGAACTATTTGTCTGAAGTTAATTGTAATTGAAGAAAGTGATATAAATTGTACTCATATCAGCAATAAAGAGAATCTAAGTGGACGTAGGCCTGATTTTGGGCCGAACCACTATAAAACTTGTGTTTTTACTGCTTTTCTGCAATCTCCTTACTTATAATTCTTTCCCGATCTATCGGGTGGTGCTTTCACAAATACACTTCACACACCGGGGTGTTAGCGTTCAAATTTAAGCGTTAACAAGTAAAATATACAAAAAAGTTGAGATCTTATTTATTATTTATTAATAATGAGATATGTAGAAAGGATCTTATGAAATACCTGGGTTAATAAATTATGAAAAGCATAACCAAGGAAATTGAAGTAAACCTATATGTTACATACTGTTAATTCAGCTTGAATATGTTAAAACCTTGTATTTTGATGTTTTGATCATGACAACCATATAAGTAAATGTAATGTGAACTAATCATATTTGCAGAAGAAGATATTATTCTACTCGACAATGTGACGACCCGACTTTCTACTCCCAGAAAATCGCATCATCAAATAAGAAAGAAAGGGATAGAAGAAGAAAGAAAGAAAAGACGAAACAACACTAAAATCTCAACAGCGGAAGGAATAAATTATATTACTAACATAAGTATTTACATAATATACAATATCAATCAGAGATACACAGCATACACATCACATATACTAGATAGTTATAAACACCTGTCTAGTATTTACAACTTAATACAAACACACAGAGAACACACAGCGGAAAACTAGATATCTATAACGCAGAAGCCTTCTGCTCCATTTCTCCTCCAATATTTGTCAAAGCCAACCTGAATCTCTTGACTACTCGTAAAAATTTGAGTACCCAAGAGTTTAAGAAAACAAAAGATAAACTCCGGGTCAGACATGGGTCTGGTGTGAGTAACAGGTTAAGGTTGCTTAACTTTAAAAACCTTTTTGGAAAGAAAGGTATCACGCAAGACTTCCCACACATAAACAAGGAAAAGTTTTTACCTTACGCTAACCAAAACATTTGATAGGAAATCCGATGATATTATAATAGTGTCTAGGGTTTTCAAATAAATAAGAAATAGCCGAAATTGTTACATCTATTAAATTCCAGCTACTAGCCACAAAAGTGGGTAATACAATCAAAACCGTTGGCACTTATCGGATTTTGGATTCCATACAATGGCAGGGCTACTGGGGTACCGCCCATCACAGTACGTGGCCTAGATCACCGTACCGAGGAGCCACCCTAACTCCCCTACAACACAAGACCGAAACCATTCCTTACTGAACAGTTCCAAACAAGACAACCCTGTAGTTGTCTGCAACCAACTGCCCACACAGCCGAATATAAAGGGACTTCTAGACAAGGATCAATCCCGCTCTCCAGTGGGAGCTACCCACGAAGCCTTGCCGCACCTCCCCTGTTTTAGCCATTCTTGGTTGATGAGGCTTGAGGTTACGATTACCTTTAGAGAATACATCTCTTAGAATGCTCGTCGTCCACCTGACGATGTTCTGAAAGCATTCAGTTTATACAAGTTCGTTCCGGGTTCGAACGAAACCGAAGGCATTATCTCGTTACACTCATTTTGGAATCACCCTCAGAGTTAACGACGATAACCCTTGCACTCTAAATCACCATCTCGAACCTATAAGAACTAGCTCCGTCAAACTCATCACGGAATCACCCCCAGAGTTATCTTGACGTATAATCCTTACACCTCGAGTCTTCACTCTTCACATAAGATTCACGACCTATCGTTAATTTGGATCGATGTGGTTTTCGGATATCCAAATATGGAAACCCGATCCCGGTCTCATCGAAATCCAAAGCGTGTCTTTTAGGTCCAAGTTGTTTTAAAGTTTAAAACAATTTGATTCAATATTATCTACATACACACAAATAGATAATACACAACATCATAATAGATTATCAATATTATCATCACAACAGATAATCTATATCATCAACTCAATGCAACCATAGCATCCAAATCACACAACATCATATATCCCATATCTGAGATTTCAACCATTCAGGGTAATAAATATCAATCATCATTCATAAGCAATGACTTATTAATACATTATATAATTAATTCAAAATGAATTAAATTAATTACTTCTTCCTTAATTAATTTAAAATGAATTAAATTAATTACTTATCCATATAAATCTTGCTTACGTATTCCTTAATTAATTACAAATCAAATAATTAATTACCCTCAAATAAATTACCCTAATTAATCATCTTGATTACTTATATTTAAATTACATTCAAATAATTAACCTCTAATTAATTTCACAAGTTAATTATTCCAAAACAAATTAGTAATTAACCTGCAATTACTTTATTAATTAATTATAATTAATTACATTAATCCTCAATTAATTACATTAATTAATTCCTTCATGGATTAACTGTTCTTAATTAATCCATCTTACTTACATCATTAATTATATAAATTAATGATCTCAAATTATTTTATTTAAAAAAACTCCGTTAAATTAATTATCAATTATCTCTGTTGATTAATCATTCTTGATTAATCACATTAAGTAATTAATTACATTAAATTAATTACATCTCTTTATTATTTTCAAATAACTCAATTATCAAAACCTAAATTATTTACACTGAGTAATTAATTATTAATTACTTACTTAAGTAATTATTCAACATACAAATTACATATTAATACACAAAGTAATTAATTTCGAAAACTCCTCCATCATCCAAGTATCCTTCAATTAAATTACATCAAGTAATTTATCTTCTTAATTACTTCACTAAGTAATTATTCATTTTTTTTTTTGGCAAGGCCGACGAGGTTAAATGGACCTCGACCATATATTGCTACACCAATAAGAACGACAAACAAACACAAGGAAGATGGAAAAACGGGGAACACTTGGCGCAGCAAGCACAGGGGGAAAACAAACAACAACAAACAAAAACAAAAGAAGACATTGATTACAAGCTATAAAGAAGAGAAACACGTATTCCAGGATCAATTGCATAAGTCAGTTGGCCCACACAATCCCTAATTTCACTCAAAACCCAACTTTTGAAGCTGCTGTCATTTTTTGCGTTTGCATTATCAAATAACCGAGCATTTCTCTCTCTCCAAACCGATGTTAAAAAGCATTTTAGCACTGCATTTAGGGTTCTTCCTCTGTCATTATTTCTATTGATGCTTTCGTAAATTCTTCTCCACTCTCTCAGGTTATCAGTAGATACATTCCTCCTGTGAAACTTCGTCATAACTCTTTTCCAGATTTGATGAATATAGTGGCACTCAAAGTACAAGTGATCCACAGTCTCAGGCATAATATTGCAAAACTTACAGCGATTATCAATACTCATACCTAAACTAGCAAGTCTCGCAGATGTTAGCATCGCACCATTCAACACTTTCCAGAGCATTAGGTCATGTCTCAAGCTACTGTCTCTTCCCCACGTTCGTTTGCACCATCTCCACTTAGGGCGATCACCATTCTTCATCAGATATTCATATGTGTCTCCAATTCTGTAGGCAGACTTCTTATTGCCCCAAACCATACGCTTGGTAACATCAGTGATTGCATTATGACAACGTATCATGTTCCATATTTGTTGTATCCTAGGATTAGACGTTGAATAGCGCGTGTTTTGGAGGTTGTAAAGAGTATCACGAACTTTAGCTTCCTGATGTATTCCAGACTGTTGCATTTCACTGTGGGTAAGTTGACGTTTAAGAATAAGACCCGGTTTCAACCAGGGGTCTTCCCAAAAATTCACACTATATATGGGATTCGTGTTCAAAAGCATTAAAGGAAGAACTTTTTCTTTGAGTTTGAAAATGCATTGCCACGTCCAACTCAAATTTTGAGGCTTAGTCATACTCCATATGCTTCTTCCCTTAATCACGTTCTTATCAGACCATATAGCCCATAAGCTGTCAGTACTATTAAAAAAAGTGTCTATGTGTTTTGCAAAAGCAGCAATGTTCCAATTCTTTAAGCTGAGAATGCCTAGCCCCCCCTTGTCCATGGGCCTTTCCACTGAACAAAATTTGATCGGAGCTATGTATCTGCCTGTAACCCTGCCTTTCCATAGGAATCTCATCATAGCTCCTCTAATCAGTTTAATCAGTTTGAAGGGGAGAATATACGTTCTAGCCCAGTAGACTTGCATTGAGAATATCACTGATTTTATAAGAGTTAATCTCCCAGCTTGACTAAGCAACTTGGAAGTCCAGCAGTTTAATCTAGCTGTAATTTTGTCAAAAAGAGGAAGACATTGGTTAGCAGTAATCCTAGAACTAGTTAGAGGCAGACCAAGATAACTGGTAGTATCATGATTTATGGACAACCCAGTGATATGCGAGATAACACTACAGTGCTCAGTACTAACACCAGCAACGGTGATGTCAGATTTCTGGAGATTAACTTTCAACCCTGTCATTTCGTAAAATTCTTGAAGTGAGTGCATTATGCTTGTGAGAGTGTTGGTTTGAGGAGTACAAAAAACTACAAGATCATCTGCAAACATCAATGCAGAGATCCTTGGTTCAGTACATCCAGGGTGAAGCTTGTAATTTCCATGTGCTATTATCCTCTCAAACATTCTCGTTAAGAGCTCCATAACAATGATAAAGATATAAGCCGAAATGGGATCCCCCTGTCTTATCCCTTGTTCACTAGTAAAGAAACCTTCACTCCTGCCATTGATAGTAACTGAAAAGGTAGGAGACGTAATACACTCATATATCCAAGCAATGAAATGAGGAGGGAAGTTCATATATCCCATGATTCTGACAATACTGTTCCACTGCAGCATATCAAATGCCTTCATGATGTCCAACTTCAACATAGCTCTAGGAGATATGTTCCTGCGCTTATAATTTTTGATGAGTTCATGGGAAAGAAGAACATGATCCAGTATACTCCTACCTGGAAGATAAGCAGCCTGATTTTTGGAAACAATATTGGGGAGCACAAGTTTGAGTCTAGAAGCTATAACCTTGGTGATGCATTTGTATATGGTGTTACAACAGGAGATGGGACGATAATCACTAACACAGTGAGCATTTTTAATTTTGGGTATAAGAGCTATGTTAGTGTAGTTATATGATCTGAAGAGTTTACCCTTTCTGAAGAAGAGGAGAATGGCATTGATTACGTCAGCAGAAACGATAGACCAGCAAGAAGTATAGAATAGAGTGTTGAGACCATCAGGTCCTCCACAAGATTCAGTGTTTAATGAAAACATGGCATTTCTTATTTCTTCAGGGGTTACTTCCTTACAGAGAAGGTCATAATCAGTTGAATTTAATCTAGGGAGAATGTCACTGGGTATAAGATCAATATTCGGCACGAAGTGATTAGCATTTCCATATAATTCAGAGAAGTGTCTGACTACAGCTTCCTTGACCATTTGTGGAGATGTGTGAAGATTACCTTGAGTGTCATATATAGTAGAGAGGTTCTGACTAGTTTGCTTGTCCTTTAGACTAGCGTGAAAGTAAGCACTATTCTTATCACCTTTTTCTCTCCATTTTATTCGCGTTTTCTGCCTGATCATCTCACTCTCTTTAATTAAAGCTTGTTGGTATTGCAAAGAGAGAACACTTTCCTCCTCTGATAGATTAGCATTGTTGACAGAGGCCATCATAGCTGTCTGGACATCAGTAAGTCTTCTTTTAATCACTGTGCTCATCTTGTCTCCTTCACCATACTTGTTATGCGCCCATTGTTTCAAGACTTTCCTAGTTTCCCTGATTTTTTCCTGCAAAACATACAAGTGATTACCAATTTTAGGCAAATTCCATGCAGATAAAACAATGTTTTTGAAGTCTGGTTCAGATGTCCAAGAGTTAAAAAATTTAAAATTTGATTTCCCCCTCAAGTCCGCTTCACGAAGATGGATGATTTGAGGAGAGTGGTCAGATAGGAGAGGAGGTGGAATGTGGTTGAACAGGAGAGGCCATTTAGTATATGCAGATTGGTTCGAGAATGAATGGTCTATGGTGGAGAAGGTTCTACAACCATGCCTCCTTTTGTTATTCCATGTATACTGCATACCCAGAGTTCTAATCTTGACAAGGTCAGAGTCATAGAGAGCATCAGCAAGGGGCTTTATTTCACTGAGGGAGAGGGGATTACCCCCCATTCTATCAGAGAGAGAGTGACAGCAATTAAAATCTCCTAGAATTAACCATGGATGTGTGTTTTGTCTTAGAGAAGGAATTACAGAAAGTAAAGACTCTCTAGTGTTAACAGAGTTGTAAGCATACACAAAGGAGACATAGAAGGTTGATTGTTCATTGATATCTAAGGCATGGCAGTGAATTAGCTGGGGAGTGGATAGGATTGGGGATAGTTGGACAAGATTAGGATTGTAAAGGATCAGAATCCGACCATAAGTTGCTTCATTGTGGTTGTGTATGAATTTCCATCTGGGATTGATGTACTCTGCAGCTTTGATAGAAAGGGCAAGGTTCAATTTTGTTTCAAGAACTGCCAAGACAGCCAGCTGGTGAGTAGAAATTAGTTGCTTACATTGGTCCTGCTTAATTACATGATGTGCACCACGTATATTCCATGCCCCAATGCGTAGCATCATTGGTCAATTTGTGCATTGAGAAACTCTATTTTCATACTCCTAGTAACTGCTTGTTTCGAAGACAAGTAATTAGGAATGGTGGCTGATAGGGGGGTCACTGCTTGTTTAGAAGAATCTTCTTGCATTTTGGAAAATGACTGAGTTGGTGTGGTAGGTTTGGTTGGTAGAGTAGTGATAGCTGCAGAAGGCGGGGCTTTGAAAGCATGAGGTGGTTTGATATTGGAATACAAGTGTGGTAAAGGGGTATTTGGGGATGAGTTAAAGTCAGGGTTAAATGTATTGGAAGAATGATTTGTGTGCTTTGCTGTGCATGGGATGTGCACTTCCTTGTCTTCTTGTGATTTAGTACTGTGTTTTGGTAACTTGATGTTGTTCTTTTTCCTTAGACCACTCTCTAGCGATTCACAATTACTTGCTTCACCAACACCTTTGTTTTCTTCAACTTCCACTTCCCTCCTGCATGTATCGAACTTTGTATGGACCATCTTGTGCTTCTCTTTTTTAGTTTTGCTACTGCCTTCTTCTTCATTTTGTCTCTGTATATTATTTTCCTGTTGTTTAGCATCCACTTTACTTTGTACAAATTGACATTTATCTCTAATGTTCATTTCCTCTTCTTGCTTATCACTGACATTTTCCTCGTCATCTAGTGTAAGTAACACTGCAAACTTGTTATATGTCAGTGGGTTGCCTTCAGTTTCACTTTCACTACACTCCACAGCTCCTTCGATTCCTACCACTATATTCACAGTGTCTTCTTCGTGTTTTTCGTTGCTTTCATCCATTTCTCTCGTGACTTGTTTTTCTACTTCAATTTTTCCTGAGTGAGTAAGTTCACAACTTTTGTTAACTTCACTCACTTCTCTCTGCATTTCTATAATATCTTCTCTCTTTTCTTCCTTATTACTTTTGTTTACTGGATCCATCCTTTTCCTGGTTACACGTTGCCAAACCTTAAAGTTTCGTTTAACAGCCTGTCTTTCATTTCTTTTCAATTGTTTTGGTTTAGCTTTTATCACTTCTTTTTCTTTGATTGTCTTACTATTATCTTCCACTTTGTTCTCAAACAACTCTTCCTTCTTATTATTACAAACATCAGACTTGTGTCCAAAAGCATTGCATAACACACAAATGTCAGGTTTCCACATGTATTGAACATGTATCTTCTGTTGCCCACCTTCAACCAACTTGACCATAAATTCTTCTGGTAGCTCCTTACTCGGTTTTACTTCCACTAAGCATTTGGCATAGCTAAGTCTTTCCTGTTTTTCAGTCATTTGGTCCATGCACAACATCTTCCCCAGATGGCTACAAAGCCAGTTAATCCCAAGGGGAGACCACGCAAAAATTGGAAGGTTATACATATTAACCCAAACAGGAACTGCTGTTACCGATCCAGCAACGTTGCTAATGGAAGGATCATAAGGTTTAAGAATAAATAACTTCTTGTTCAAAATAATGGGATCACTCTGAAGGATGTTATCTCTGTCCTCAGCACAAGAAAAGTTAAACAAGAATAATATACCGTCAGACTTAACTTTCACTGAGCCTTTAAGTTTCCAAATCAGCTTAAGTTTGGAGATCACTGCAGTATAGGAAAGAGGTTTATCAAGAAAGAACCCCACCAAAGTATCTTTCCAAATCGTCGTGCCAGCATCAATGACATCAGCAGGTGGCACTAAAGCATCATCTTCGTAAAAAGGTGACAAGTGAACGGGAATGTACTTCCCTGCATTCTTGGGTATATGCTTGAACAAGGAAGTCCATGCCCGTTCACAAGGAGGAGGAGCAGGAGGAACAGGAGTAAGAGACGGGGGAGCAGTTAGAACGGGATCAGGTGGATCAGGTGGGGGGTTAACCAAGAGGGGTGGGGAAGAAGGAGAAATGGTTAGGGCATAACCAGCTGTGGACAAAGAATTAGCGGAGGTACGGACCAGAGAGTCAGAGAGGGACGTAGAGGGGTCAACTAGAATGGCAGAGGGTATGGTTGGTGAAGGAACAGTGTTGGCAGAGGGTAAGGTAGACGGTACTACTGAGGGGACAAGGTAGGTAAGGTTGGGGTCTCCATGAGCAGACATGGCAGGGGGATTATTCATTTTTAATTACATTGGTAATTACTTCCCAAATCAACCAGTGATTAATTTAAATTGATTAAACTTAATTAATTAACATAATTAATCAAAATAAACTCGATTAATTACAATTAGTAATTAATTTCTTTAATTACTTCCATTAAGTAATTTCACTTAAATAATTCAAATGATTATTCTAAATTAGTTAATACAATTAATTATTAAAATTAATCACATTAATTAATTATAAAATAATACTATGTTAATGACCTTCATTAACCAATAACAAAACTTAATTACTTTTCTAAAGTAATTAACTGAATTAATCAATATTAATTCTTACTTTATTTATAAAACTCATTAATTAATTTCTAATTATTAAATTAATCAAGTGATAATTAAAAACTTAATTAATTATTAATTACTTGATTAATAAATTCAATTCATTAATTAAATTAATCAAATCTTATTTAATTAATTGATTTCTAAATTACACTTTAATCAAGTTTAATTAACTTACTTAATTATTTAATTAATTAAATAAAGTCCTTAATTATTTAATTAATTAACCTTATTATTAATTCATTAAATTAATTAATTATAAACTTAATTACCTTGATCAAATAATAGATTATTAAGTTCAAATCAACTTAATGAAAATCATTAATCTCATTATTGATTTAAAAATCATTATCAAAGTAATTTAAAAACAAATTGCTTTTAATTTTTTCTCTAAATTCCATTTAAAATTAAAATTAAAATGAAATTGAATTTAACCTTAAACAAGGTTTAATTATTTAAAATCTTTTTAAAAGAATTGCTCATCTCTTAAGGAAAATTTTAAAAATAGTTTTTAATTCATAATCAATTTAAATAAATGTAAATTATAATTCAAATATTCAAGTGATTTTGAAACATTTATTTTTAAAAACTATTTTTAATTCCACTAGAATTTAAATCATGTTTTGAATTCAGATTTAAAAATTTTAAATTTAAAATCCTGTTTAAAATCACATTCAGATTTATAAAACACATATTATAAAATACTATAATATTCAAACTTGAATATAACATTAGAATTTATCAACTTATTTCCTTTTTAAAACTTTCAGATTCAAATTCAAATTTGAATCCAGGATTTCAAATCCAGATTTAACTTAGTTTTAAATCTTGTTTAAAATTTCATTTCCAGATTTATAAATTACTTCATAAAATACTGTACAGGTTTTTTTTTAAATATTCATTTCTGCACATTATTTATTTGAACACTGGAATTCAAATTCATTTGAATCCAAATTTAAACTTGCTTCAAGTTTAGATTTAAATTTTCTTTGCTTCTTTTTTTAAATTTAGTTTTCAAATTTAAAACCTGAGGCAGTTCAGGTTTCAGGAACAAACCCTGCAACTAAAAACTACCGAGTTCAACCCTATCTTACTTTGAGTCACCCTTACCTTAACTTCGAGCAAAAACTGAAATGACCCGAGCACCACATCTTCACCATATTCCAGAAACCGAATCTCCTCCATATGACTACTGTGCATATGCACAAATCCATGGACAACTTTTCGATCATCAGTGATGATCATCCACATCCACCATCCACCCTTGAATCCAACTTGAACACCTAATCATCAGAAAACTCCATTTCACCAAAAATCAAAAGCCAACCCCACTTCTAAAACCTAGAAACCACAGTGCACCCCAAACCCCACACCTGTCAACAGCGTGTTCTCCTTCCTCCGACCATCGTTTAAGCTACAATTCCGGCTAGTTCCTCCTCTTGAACCCAGCAACCATTCTTCAAAAACGCTTAACACTCGATCAACCCGTAGAGAGTGGAAAGGTCGAATTTTCTAACTATTCACAAGACTAGGGTTACAGATCAATTTTCCATTTCTCTACTAATCCAAAGATTAAATCATTAGGTTGATAATTTTAATGAAGTTCCTGATCACTCATCTTCATTCACATGAAACTTCAAACTCCCAGATTTCCAAGATCAACAGAATTTTACAAATTCATATTTTCAGATAAAAGTGAACTGCCCCTATAATCTTAAACTATAAATTGTATTTCCTGAGTTAAAAATCATGTTTTCTAGAATATTTTCAGATCCCAACCTTAATTCAATAAATTAAGGAATTTATGCTTAAAACAATTTCATGTTTACCAAACATTTTTAGTTTCCAGAAAAGATTTTGAATTTAATTTACCTTATTAAATTTTCATACTTCAGATTTATGTCTAGCAAACAAGTTTTTAATCTTAATCATAACATTGGCATGATCCAGAGATAGGGGTATAATTCAAAAAAATAAAATAAAATAAAACTGAGTCTTAAGCTAGAAGCAGAGGGTCATCGATAGACATGCACACATTTTATCCCAATATCTACAGATTGTTCTTATATATTTATATATAGAAACTTACTGATCACCATTCATGATTATTCACAGAAATAAATCGTGCAACCATGTTAAACTTAAATTATTAAATCAAAAATGTTACTCACTTTAAATCTGAAGAACGGAGCACCCAAATTTTAAAGCTTTGAATCCTGTCTGATTTAATTGTTGCAGGTTCAATGATTCTAGTTTGAAGAATGCTTGCATTTGAAACTCCAACCAAAATTAGATATATGCATGTCATTTTTAAAGTTGATTCCAGAGATGAAATGCATTGATCTTCAGGTTGTAAAAATGCAGACTTCATTAATTCCAGATTGCTTGCATTTGAATTCCTGACCAACATAGATGCATGCAGGCCTTGATAAAGATGCAGGAATTCATTTTGCAGGTTGATATTCTGGTTGATTGATTTTGAAAATGCAGTTGATCTTCTAGAGATGCAAATGTAGTTGCATGCAGATTTGGTTTTGAGGAGTGATTATCTTAGATTTGCTTTTTGAAATGAATTTGCAGATTTTGTTTTTGAGGGATTTTCAGATTTTTAAGTGAAATGTTTTCTTCTGATTCAACTAGCATTTGATTTTTAAAAGATAATAAAGGAAAGTGAAAAATGTTTTAAACGGCTGAAAATACTTTAATTAAAATAAAGAAAAGATTAAAATCAAATGACACTTGTCATTTTGTTTGTTTTACAATTAACACATGTAGCTTAGATTTGTTTAATAGTTAACAGTTGTCTTTATTTAATTAAGTTATACCTTTAAATGTTCAAAAAGAGTTCTCTTTAATTCATTTTATGTTTGAATGAATATATATGATTTTCTTATTTTAAGAAAAATGTAAATAAAACAATTTATAAATTAAAACTTATACAAATATTTTAAAGAATCAATTAATTTGAATTTAAAAATAAAATTCCAAATTCAAATAAATCCTTTGAATCCCAAATTAAAATCAATTTATTTAATTTAAATGAAGATTCTATTTTCCTATTTTAATTCTTCTTTATATTTATGGGAAAAAATAGTACATTTATTATTATGGCTTGAAAATAACAATTTAAATTTTTTTATATGATATATAAAAAGAATTATATATCACTTTTTATAAATAAATAAATTTTAAACCATATGCTATTTGTATTTTAAACTTATATAAAATATTCTCAATTTATATTTAATCAAATAATATTTAAAAAGAAATAAAATCAACCTTTATTTAAATTAAAAAAAAAATTAAGCTAAGACAAATTTTAAACAATTTAATATTTATTTTTAAATATTATCAAACCATATAATTACTAGTTTAAATAGATTTTTAAAAGCTTAATATTAATTTAAAACATAATTTCCTAATTACTCAATATTTTATTAGAATTTAAAAACAAAACTTTATTTATTTATTAAATCCCAAAACAAATATAAACTACAATATATATACAAATATATATATATATATAGACACACACATTATAATTTAAAACATTTATTTTAGCCTTTAGAAGGTAAATCACTAATTAAATATTTATTTATTCAGATTATTAAACCAAAACATATTTTATCAATCAATATTGTCAATATCAATTTAATTTTATATAAATATTATTAAAATGATATTGTCAAAAATTCGGGGATATCACATTCCTTTCCCCTTAAAAGGATTTCGTCCACGAAATTTAAAACAAAGGTAATTTAATAACGTATTTTAAAGATATTTAATTTTAAAGTACAAGCATATATCAAACATATCCTAACAACCCTAGCAATCAATTCATCCAATCAAACAAAATTAACTATCCAGAAAAAATTATGGATAGAGTTTCCTCGAGTTTCCCAAGTAAACACCGGGAAACTCACTCTATAGAAACCAAACAATCAACACTACTAAGCTACAGAACTCCTACTCATCTAGATCTACAACTGAACAAAACTTCAGACTACAGACAAGTCTGACTCATCAACCAAAATTTCCCAGAACAGCTGATTCCAAAACCAGAAATAGATCATACACATACTCCCTCAGAGATACGTGAACACATCGGATTCCAATTGTCCAAACTGGCAATTCAATCAAACACTTATCCGAAACAAAACACAAAGGAAATCCAAAACATCACGGAGCTAGCTTACCCAACCTTACCAAAATTTATAGCTCCAAAAAACTGAGAAATTTATCCAGAATCAGATCTTCGACTTCAGATTCAAAAAACTCTTCGGACTATCTCGGGCTGCCTACTTCTTACCTGATCAGCTCAACCCTTGCTGATGTCACAGGAAACAAACTAGACCAAATCCAATCCACTAGAATGATCCTCCCTGATCAACCAAGATCAAGAACAACTTCCACTCACAACCATCAGAAGAAAACAAACTTATCCTATCTGGAAAAGAAAAGCAGATGCACTCCCAAACTACCTCCGCTGCACAACTCTGATCTGGAGTAGAAAAGAATGCTGATGAATAACACAAGCATAACTAGACAACAAAACTAAAGAGAAAATCTCTGATGTCCAAAAGAAAACTCAGAAGTTCCTCAAAACCTGAGTTGCTTCAACAAACTCCATCTCAAGAAACCAACCTTCAACTAGTTGAACCACCGGTACCACTGGATCTCTAGATGAAGACAAACTCTGACTTCTCTGAAAATATTCAGAAAAATCCCCAACAATCCAAGAGAACACTCAACTATCGCAATCGCTTTTGCGATCAACTCAATCTAATTCCAAAGAAAACTGTTCTCTCTAAACCAATTAGAACAGCTTATGCCGGTCTTGCCAACCCATCGAAGAAATGGATTTTACTCCCCCGCTTCTAAATTCCATCTCCAGAAAACTACTAAGCCAGAAAACTCTGCCAACACACAGAACACTCCGAGCTGCACTGCTGACACCAATGCCAAAGAATTCCCAATCCAAAGCCCTTCGAGAAACTCGGACTTCGAACCACACAAAAAAACCCTGCTGAACTCAGCCACAACACCGAAGCAGACCTACTTCCTTAAACTTGTTCCAAAAAAATATCTTCAGAAACATCCATAGTCACTGCATCTCATCACGTAGCTACTATTCCTTGAGATATCAAGATATCATCACTTGCTTCTGCTCAGCCAACAGATCCAAGCTCTACTCATCCAACTTCAAAGATAAACTCCGAACCTTAACAGGTTACCTTCAGAGATTAATGAAGTCCTTACACCACTTCAAAGCTCACTCGAGACGGTATTAGGTCTACAGTCTCAACAGATACACTTCCAACCTCAAACATTCAAACTCAAACCAATCTGTAGTTGTGTTACATACACCACTACCTCAATCTACCTTTATAACTTATATTGGAAAACCCGAACAGGTAACCCAATAGACAGGTAGAAATAAAATATACATATATATAATAAAAATTACAAATACGCTCTCTCAAGATAGACACCACTCCAGAGCCTAGGTATTCACTCAACCTAATGCTCTAATACCAACTGTGATGACCCGACTTTCTACTCCCAGAAAATTGCATCATCAAATAAGAAAGAAAGGGATAGAAGAAGAAAGGAAAAAAAAGACGAAACAACACTAGAATCTCAATAGCGGAACAAATAAATTATATTAATAACATAAGTATTTACATAATATACAATATCAATCAGAGATACACAGCATACACTTCCCATATACTAGATAGTTATAAACACCTGTCTAGTATTTACAACTTAATACAAACACAACACAGAGAACACACAACGGAAATCTAGATATCTATAACGCAGAAGCCTCCTGCTCCATTGCTCCTCCAATATTCGTCAAAGCCAACCAGAATCTCTTGACTACTCGTAAAAATTTAAGTACCCAAGAGTTTAAGAAAACAAAAGATAAACTCCGGGTCAGACATGGGTCTGGTGTGAGTAACAAGTTAAGGTTGCTTAACTTTAAAAACCTTTTTGAAAAGAAAGGTATCACGTAATGCTTCCCACACATAAACATGGAAAAGTTTTTACCTTACGTTAACCAAAACATTTGATAGGAAATCCGATGATATTATAATAGTGTCTAGGGATTTCAAATAAATAAGAAATAGCCGAAATTGTTACATCTATTAAATTCCAGCAACTAGCCACAAAAGTGGGTAATACAATCAAAACCGTTGGCGCTTATTGTATTTTGGATTCCATACAATGGCAGGGATACTGGGGTACCGCCCATCAAAGTACATGGCCTAGATCACCGTACCGAGGAGCCACCCTAACTCCCCTGCAACATAAGGCCGGAACCATTCCTTACTGAACAGTTCCAAACAAGACAACCCCGCAGTTGTTTGCAACCAACTTCCCACACAGCCGAATATAAAGGGACTTCTAGACAGGGATCAATCCCGCTCTCCATTGGGAGCTACCGACGAAGCCTTGCTGCACCTCCCCTGTTTTAGCCATTCCCGGTTGATGAGGCTTGAGGTTACGATTACCTTTAGAGAACACATCTCTTAGAATGCTCATCGTCCACCTGATGATGTTCTGAAAGCATTCAGTCCATACAAGTTCGTTCCGGGTTCGAACGAAACCGAAGGCATTATCTCATTACACTTATTTTGGAATCACCCTCAGAGTTAACGACAATAACCCTTGCACTCTAAATCACCATCTCGAACCTATAAGAACTAGTTCTGTCAAACTCATCACGGAATCACCCCCAGAGTTATACTGACGTATAGTCCTTACACCTCGAGTCTTCACTCTTCACATAAGATTCACAACCTATCGTTAATTTGGATCGATGTGGTTTTCGGATATCCAAACATGGAAACCCGATCCCGGTCTCATCGAAATCCAAAGCGTGTCTTTTAGATCCAAGTTGTTTTAAAGTTTAAAACAATTTGATTAAATATTATCTATATACACACAGATAGATAATACACAACATCACAATAGATAATCAATATTATCATCACAACAGATAATCTACATCATCAACTCAATGCAACCATAGCATCCAAATCACACAACATCATATATCCCATATCTGAGATTTCAACCATTCAGGGTAATAAATATCAATCATCATTCATAAGCAATGACTTATTAATTCATTCTATAATTAATTTAAAATGAATTAAATTAATTACTTGTTCCTTAATTAATTTAAAATGAATTAAATTAATTACTCATCCATATAAATCTTGCTTACATATTCCTTAATTAATTAAAAATCAAATAATTAATTACCCTCAAATAAATTACCCTAATTAATTATCTTGATTAATTATCTTTAAATTACATTCAAATAATTAACCTCTAATTAATTTCACAAGTTAATTATTCTAAAACAAATTAGTAATTAACATGTAATTACTTTATTAATTAATTATAATTAATTATATTAATCCTTAATTAATTACATTAATTAATTCCTTCATGGGTTAATTGTTCTTAATTAATCCATATTACTTACATCATTAATTATATAAATTAATGATCTCAAATTATTTTATTTAAAATAACTCAATTAAATTAATTATCAATTATGATTAATCACATTAAGTAATTAATTACATTAAATTAATTACATCTCTTTATTATTTTCAAATAACTTAATTATTAAAACCTAAATTAATTACACTAAGTAATTAATTATTAATTACTTACTTAAGTAATTATTCAACATACAAATTACATATTAATTACACATAGTAATTAATTTCCAAAACTCCTCCATTATCCAAGTATCCTTCAATTAAATTACATCAAGTAATTTATCTTCTTAATTACTTCACTAAGTAATTATTCATTTTTAATTACATTGGTAATTACTTCTCAAATCAACCAGCGATTAATTTAAATTGATTAAACTTAATTAATTAACTTAATTAATCAAAATAAACTCAATTAATTACAATTAGTAATTAATTTCTTTAATTACTGTCATCAAGTAATTTCACTTAAATAATTCAAATGATTATTCTAAATTAGTTAATACAATTAATTATTAAAATTAATTACATTAATTAATTATAAAATAATACTATGTTAATGACCTTCATTAACCAATAACAAAACTTTAATTACTTTTCTAAAGTAATTAACTGAATTAATCAATATTAATTCTTAATTTATTTATAAAACTCATTAATTAATTTCTAATTATTAAATTAATCAAGCGATAATTAAAAAATTAATTAATTATTAATTACTTGATTAATAAATTAAATTCATTAATTAAATTAATCAAATCTTATTTAATTAATTGATTCCTAAATTACACTTTAATTAAGTTTAATTAACTTACTTAATACTTTAATTAATTAACCTTATTATTAATTAATTAATTATAAACTTAATTACCTTGATCAAATAATAGATTATTAAGTTCACATCAACTTAATGAAAATCATTAATCTCATTATTGATTTAAAAATCATTATCAAAGTAATTTTAAAAAAATTACTTTTAATTTTTTTTCTAAATTCCATTTTAAATTAAAATTAAAATGAAATTAAATTTAACCTTAAACAAGGATTAATTATTTAAAATCTTTTTAAAAGAATTGCTCATCTCCTAAGGAAAATTTTAAAAATAGTTTTTAATTCGTAATCAATTTAAATTATACTTTAAATATTCAAGTGATTTTGAAACATTTATATTTAAAAACTATTTTTAATTCCACTTGAATTTAAATCATGTTTTGAATTCAGATTTAAAAATTTAAAAATTAAAATCCTGTTTAAAATCACATTTCAGATTTATAAAACACATATTATAAAATACTATAATATTCAAACTTGATTATAACATTAGAATTTATCAACTTATTTCCTTTTAAAACTTTCAGATTCAAATTCAAATTTGAATCCAGGATTTCAAATCCAAATTTAATTTAATTTTAAATCTTGTTTAAAATTTCATTTCCAGATTTATAAATTACTTTATAAAATACTATACAGGTTTATTTTTTTAAATATTCATTTCTACACATTATTTATTTGAACACTGGAATTCAAATTCATTTGAATCCAAATTTAAACTTGCTTCAAGTTTAGATTTATATTTGCTTTGCTTCTTTTTTTTTAATTTAGTTTTAAAATTTTAAAACCTGAGGCAGTTCAAGTTTCAGGAACAAACCCTGCAACTAAAAACTACCCGAGTTCAACCCTATCTTACTTCGAGTTACCCTTACCTTAACTTTGAGCAAAAACTGAAATGACCCGAGCACCACATCTTCACCATATTCCAGAAACCAAATCTCCTCCATATGACTACTGTGCATATGCACAGATCAATGGACAACTTTCCGATCATTAGTGATGATCATCCACATCCACCATCCACCCTTGAATCCAACTTGAACACCTAATCATCAGAAAACTCCATTTCACCAAAAATCAAAAGCCAACCCCACTTCTAAAACCTGGAAACCACAGTGCACCCAAAACCCCAAACCTGTCAATGGCGTGTTCTCCTTCCTTCGACCATCTTTTAAGCTACAATTCCGGCTAGTTCCTCCTCTTGAACCCAGCAACCATACTTCAAAAACCCTTAACACTCAATCAACCCTAGAGAGAGGAAAGGTCGAATTTTCTAACTGCTCACAAGACTAGGGTTATAGATCAATTTTCCATTTCTCTGCTAATCCAAAGATTAAATCATCAGTTTGATAATTTTAATGAAGTTCCTGATCACTCATCTTCATTCACATGAAACTTCAAACTCCCAGATTTCCAAGATCAACAGAATTTTACAAATTCATATTTTCAGATAAAAGTGAACTGCCCCTATAATCTTAAACTATAAATTGTATTTCCTGAGTTAAAAATCATGTTTTCTAGAATGTTTTCAGATCCCAAACTTAATTCAATAAATTAAGGAATTTATGTTTAAAACAATTTCATGTTTACTGAACATTTCTAGTTTCCAGAAAAGATTTTGAATTTAATTTACCTTATTAAATTTTCGTACTTCAGATTTATGTTTAGCAAACAAGTTTGTAATCTAATCATAACATTGGCATGATCCAGAGATAAGGGTATAATTTAAAAAAATAAAATAAAATAAAACCGAGTCTTAAGCTAGAAGCAGAGGGTCATAGATAGACATGCACACATTTTATCCCAATATCTACAGATTATTCTTAGATATATATATATATACACACACACAGAAACTTATTGATCACCATTCATGATTATTCACATAAATAAATCATGCAACCATGTTAAACTTAAATGATTAAATCAAAAATGTTACTTGCTTTAAATCTGAAGAATAGAGAACCCAAATTTTAAAGCTTTGAATCCTGTCTGATTTAATTGTTGCAGGTTCAATGATTCTAGTTCGAAGAATGCATGCATTTGAAACTCCAACCAAAATTAGATGTATGCAGGTCATTTTTAAAGTTGATTCCAGAGATGAAATGCAATGATCTTCAGGTTGTAAAAATGCAGACTTCATTAATTCCAGATTGCTTGCATTTGAATTCCTGACCAACATAGATGCATGCAGGCCTTGATAAAGATGCAAGAATTCATTTTGCAGGTTGATATTCTGGTTGATTGATTTTGAAAATGCAGTTGATCTTCCAGAGATGCAAATGTAGTTGCATGCAGATTTGGTTTTGAGGAGTGATTATCTTAGATTTGCTTTTTGAAATGAATTTGCAGATTTTGTTTTTGAGGGATTTTCAGATTTTTAAGTGAAATGTTTTCTTTCGATTCAACTAGCATTTGATTTTTAAAAGATAATAAAGGAAAGTGAAAAATGTTTTAAATGGCTGAAAATACTTCAATTAAAATAAAGAAAAGGTTAAAATCAAATGACACTTGTCATTTTGTTTGTTTTACAATTAACACATATAACTTAGATTTGTTTAATAGTTAACACTTGTCTTTGTTTAATTAAATTATATCTTTAAATGTTTAAAAAGAGTTTTCTTTAATTCATTTTATGTTTGAATGAATATATATGATTTTCTTATTTTAAGAAAATATAAATAAAACAATTTATAAATTAAAACTTATATAAATATTTTAAAGAATCATTTAATTTAAATTTCAAAATAAAATTCCAAATTCAAATAAATCCTTTGAATCCCTAGTTAAAATCAATTTATTTAATTTAAAATGAAGATTCTATTTTCCTATTTTAATTCTTCTTTATATTTATGAGAAAAAATAGTGCATTTATTATTATGGCTTGAAAATAACAATTTAACAATTTTTATATGATATATAAAAGGAATTATAAATCACTTTTTATAAATAAATAAATTTTAAACCATATGCTATTTGTATTTTAAACTTATATAAAATATTCTCAATTCATATTTAATCAAATAATATTTAAAAAGAAATAAAATCAACCTTTATTTAAATTTAAAACAAAAATTAAGCTAACACAAATTTTAAACAATTAATATTTATTTTTAAATATTATCAAACCATATAATTACTAGTTTAAATAGATTTTTAAAAGCTTAATATTAATTTAAAACATAATTTCCTAATTACTAAATATTTTATTGGAATTTAAAAATAAAACTTTATTTATTTATTTATTAAATCCCGAAACAAAGATAAACTACAATATATATACAATTATATATATATATATACTTTATAATTTAAAACATTTATTTTAGCCTTTAGAAGGTAAATCACTAATTAAATATTTATTTATTCAGATTATTAAACCAAAACGTATTTTATTAATCAATATTGTCAATATCAATTTAATTTTATATAAAGATTATTAAATTGATATTGTCAAAAATTCCAGGATATCACAGACAAAAGTTTGCAGACTAAGAATTTAGAGAGAAGTCCCAATGTTAATAATGGTTTGTCTATAGTCTAGTCTAGTAGTTGATTGTTGTTAAAATCTCTCCGAGGTATTATTTGCGCACACACAAGTGTTTAAAATTATTATAAAATCATATGCACACAAGTACTTCATTTATATTAAGTTAACATTCACAAAATTCTTCAAAAGAACCTTCCACATGGTTGAAACAAGTTATGGCCGATTGAGTCAAGAGGTTTAGTCGATTGAATATCTATGCACATACATAGTGCATTTGAAGGTTTAATCGACTGAACTACCCTATTCTATTGACTGAATTAAAAATCATTTAGTGTAACGACTTTTAATTCGAAATTTTTTAAAATTCAGTAGACTGAAATCTTTTGTTCAGTCGACTTAAAATTCATAACGACTATTTTCTAAATGGTCACTTCTGTTCATCAAGCAGAAACAACCCTTGATTCAAGATTTTTCCATATCTTTCAACCGTAACTTTTCACGAATAATTGCAACACTTAATCAACAATATGTAGCCTTCTTTTTAGTTGTTTTAATCACCTAATTTCTTATTCTATTCTCATATTCTTATTCTCTAAAATATTCTGCCATTTTTTTCCAAATCTTGTTCTAATCACTTGCACATTCAAGCATAAATTCATTTGTAATTAAATTATCTTCCAATCTTCACGAACTACACTATATACCACGGTGTAGAAAATTATAAAAAGTGTGCACTTTAAAGACTTATTCGTGCTATTAAAAGAGCACATTTAGTCAAGAAAATTCTCTGTATTGTTGAAGTCATGTTCAGTTGCTAAGGCAGTGGAAGTCCTATTTAGTTGTATAGATGGTAGAAGTCCGGTTCGGTTGCTCAAGCAGTGTAATACTTATTCCTTTAGGTTAAGAGAGGGTTGATAGTTAAAATCCAAAAGGAGTCTAGGACTGTACGTAAAACGCTTAATTTTAAAATTCCGCATCCCCACAAACCACGATTAATTTTTGACTGAATTATTTAACACATTTTAAAAATTGAGTTAAACAACTAATTTTAAAAAACGAGTTAAAAAAATCAACTAAATTTTTTTATTTTTCTTATAAAACAATGATTTTAGACCAATGTAAGATAAAATAATACTTTTTAAATGCACCAAGTTATACCATCAAACACATAGGTTATTCATATTGATCTATTTAGAATAAGTAAATAAATAGAAGATGTTCCTACATAGGAATACCATAAGCTATTTTGATCAAGAAATTCTAAATAAGTTACAACTAAAAGGGTGAGTATGGAACTTTCATATTAATGTGATGTAGAATAAAAAATGAATAATAGTAAATAAATTAAAATAAACTAGAGAAATATAAAATGAAATTCCTATAAAATGAGATAATAAATTTTTGTGTACCAATGTTGATATCCCAAAACCAAATTTAATTTTGCATAAACATTAAAAAAATCATCTACGAATCTAATTAAGAAAGAACCGATGACAAATTTAGTTTATATTTGGCTAAGGAACAGTAGCTGGGAAAGGGATGATGTTTGTATTCTCATTTTGTCTTCTTTCTCCTGATGTAGTAAACATATGAGTCAAGTATGGAAGTTTAGCTATTATTTCAATGTGAAATCATCATACACCTAATAATTTTTATACTGCCATATCGTATCCATAACAAGTTTCACAGGATTGAGAAAAGTAATATTATTTTTTGAAAACAATTCAAATTTTGACAAAAATTATTGTAAAGTCATTTACTCATCACCAAAATTTCTCATTAGAAATAACTATAGTTTATAATCAAGTATAATAAACAACAAATTTGAGATCTTATTTATTATTTCTCAATAATGAGATATGTAGAAAGGATCTTATGAAATACCTGGGTTAATAAATTATGAAAAGCATAACCAAGGAAATAACGAAGTAAACCTATATGTTACATACTGTTAATTCAGGTTGAATATGTTAAAACCTTGTATTTTGATGTTTCGATCATGACAACTATATAAGTAAATGTTATGTGAACTAATCATATTTGTAGAAGAAGATATTATTCTACCCGACAAAAGATTGCAGACTAAGAATTTAGAGAGTAGTTCCAATATTAATAATGGTTTGTCTATAGTCTAGTCAAGTAGTTGATTGTTGTTAAAATCTCTCCTAGGTATTATTTGCGCACACACAAGTATTTAAAATTATTTTCAAATCATATGCTCACAAGTACTTCATTTAAATTAAGTTAACGTTCACAAATATCTTCAAAAGAACCTTCCATATGGTTGAAACAAGGTATGGCCGATTGAGTTAGGAGGTTCAGTCGATTGAATATCTATGCACATGCATAATGCATTTGAAGGTTCAATCGACTGAACTACCCTATTTAGTTGACTGAATTAAAAATCTTTTTAGCATAACAACTTTTAATTCAAATATTTTTAAAATTCAAGAGATTGAAATATTTTGTTCAGTCGACTAAAAATTCATAACGACTATTTTCTAAATGGTCACTTCTGTTCATCAAGCAGAAACAACCCTTGATTCAAGATTTTTCCATATCTTTCAACCGTAACTTTTCACGAATAATTGCAACACTTAATCAACAATATGTAGCCTTCTTTTTAGTTGTTTTAATCACCTAATTTCTTATTCTATTCTCATATTCTTATTCTCTAAAATATTCTGCCATTTTTTTTCAAATCTTGTTCTAATCACTTGCACATTCAAGCATAAATTCATTTGTAATTAAATTATCTTCCAATCTTCACGAACTACACTATATACCACGGTGTAGAAAATTATAAAAAGTGTGCACTTTAAAGACTTATGCGTGCTATTAAAAGAGCACATTTAGTTAAGAAAATTCTCTGTATTGTTGAAGTCCTGATCGGTTGCTAAGGCGGTAGAAGTCCTATTTACTTGTCTAGATGTTAGAAGTCCAGTTCTGTTGCTCAAGCAGTGTAATACTTATTCCTTCGGATTAAGAGAGGGTTGATAATTAAAATCCAAAAGGAGTGTAGGACTGGACGTAAAAACGAGAAGTTCGAACTAGTATTGTTAACACCACTCTGAACGGCGACTCAAGTACTCGAAAGAAAAGCGACCTAACGATCTAAAGCCTCCAACGAGTTAACGTAGCAACAGTTAGCGACCTAATGACCTAACGAATTAAGGAGCCAAGCGACCTAACGGGTTAACACACAAGCGACCTAATGCGATAAAGGGCGAGGGAGCTAACAAAGATGAAGTTCTACAGCGAGCTAACATGTGACGACCTAAGCGACCTAGCAATCAATACAAGACAGCAGTATATCGCAACAGAGGAGCTCAGCGACCTAGCGACCTAGTAACTAAATGACCTATGCGACCTAACAAGTTAGCAACCTAGCGAGTTAACAACCTAACAAGTTAACGACCTAGCGAGTTAACGACCTAGCGAGTTAAAGACCTAGCGAGTTAACGACCTAGCGAGCCACAAGCTTCATATCGTTATGTTGCTTGGATATAGGTCGAACCAGCACTAGATCGTTGCTACTCCTACGCCTAGCCTAAGTCGCTCCATTAGGTACCTCGGCATGATTAAGTCGCCAACTATTCTCCCCTAGGTCGCTCACGACCTACGACCTACCAGCCTGTTCAAGTGATCAAGTGCTACCATGATGAGCCGTAGCTCGTGTCCCCTAGGTCGCTCATGAACTAAGACCTACATCCAGATTTTCCCTATAAATACCCCACCTGCTCCAACTGAGGGAGTACTTTTGGATCATTTCTGGAACGCCGATACTTTGCGGTTTTCTCAACTCATCCAACACTTCAAACACCAAAGACGCTTCAACGAATTTTGGGAAGAGATCTAGCACATTCAACATGAATTCGAAGAGCTCTTCTACATTGAAGTTCTAGCTTCTCGTCTTAGTTGTGTTGTAATCAATGATCATTGTAAAAGTTGTAATCGAATCAGCAATAAAGAGGATTAAAGTGGACGTAGGCTTGACATTAAACCAAACCACTATAAAAAATGTTGTCTCTTTACTTTTCTTTTTCTGTTATTTTCTGCTTATCTCTAGTTCCCGTACCAACGGGTGGTGCTTTCACTATACTACAACTTACACCGGGGTGTTAGCGTCCAATTTTAGCATTAACATTTTTGGTGCTTTCACTGAGAATCGAACTCAGGTGCTTTCATCATTGCTTCGCAAGAGTTCGTTGAAAGAATCTCTCTCAAAACCAGAAGTCTATCAGAGATTATGGCTCCTGCAAGAAAGCACAGATCTACTAGATTCTGTGATGCCCATGAGAATACCGCCACTTCTGCTTCGTCAAATCAAGCAGCTCCAAGTGTTGGAATTACACGGGCGGAGTTAGATGCTACAATGTCTGGGTAATATCAGCAAATGGAAGCCCGGAACACTTTAATGCTGGACAGGTTGAATGCTTTGCTCGGAGCTAACCATCAACCAGTGAATAATGAAGAAAACTTTGCTGATGATGTTCATAATTTTAAAGGGAGGAATATTCCTCAAAGGGCAGCTGGACCCGCCGAAGTGGCACCTCCCCAAGCTGGAGGATCAAGGCCGCAGCCGACTCTCCGCGAACGTTTTTCCAGGAAAACTTTCGAGAAAATGGCTGACGTTTGTCCCGTGGAGCCTCTAAACAATGAGGAATACCTCTCGGGAATGATTTGACAAATCATGAAAGAGAGCATGCAGAGGGATGAAGATGAGAATGACTGGGGGTTTGCTCCAAGCAAGACTCCGTTCACCGAAAGAATTTTGAAGGCGGAATTTCCAAAGAAGTTTGTTCCCCCAACCATTCCAGCTTATCAGGGGACAAGCGACCCTAATCAATTCTTGTACAAGTGTGACTGGAACATGACAGGTGCCAGAGCGACAAATGAGATCAAATTCCGGTACTTTCCGGTATACTTGGAAGGAGTGGCTCTACTCTGGTTTACAAAGCTACCAGTTCGATCTCTAGACCAGTTCTCCGATTTAACTCGAAAGTATAAAGAACAATTCAGGTTGTATGCTTCAAAGGCGAAGGACATAATGTCACTGTCCAGCCTGTAACAGAATCCCGGAGAATCTATTAGATCTTTCTTAAACCGCTTCAACCAAGCCTTGGTTGAAGTCAACAATGCAGAGCCATGAATGATTTTGACCTACTTGATGAGGACTATCGACAAATTGAGTGAGTTTGGGAAATGGCTGAAGATGAAGAAGCCAAATTCGCTTGAGAAATTCTACAAGAAAGCTAACGAGTTCATGCGCCTGGAAAGCCTTCCTGCGCCGGCAAAAGTGGTATTGATAGAGGTTGAGAATAACACTGCTGCTCCTACCAAAAAGGAATCCGGAGGTCAGAAGAGGGAGAATAACGGTGGGAAGAAGCAGAAGGATGTGAAGAAACCTTGCTTCTTTAAACCTTCAGATTTCACTCCTTTAACCGATACTCCGGAGAATATCTTTTTCGCTACCAAAGATGCTGTTGAATATCCTAAACCATCTTTGTTGAAGCTTGGGAAAAAGGCTGTTCAAAATGGGAGATTTTTTCGGTTTCATAATCAACCCGGCCATGATACTAAACGAATGTTGCCATTTGAAGAGTTTGATTGAAGAACTGCTGAGGCAGAACAAGCTGCAACAATATGTTAAGAGAAATAGGAATGACCCAACTTCAACTACTGAGGGCCAGCAACTTCTTGCTCATCCATTTGGCTTAGGTGAGAGGACTACCGCGCATGAATCAGAAAGGCCTGTTATTAATGTAATCATGGGAGGTCCTCACCCAGCAGGCAGAAGTTGGGGTGAGCTGGAAAGATATGCTCGTGCTTTGAAATATGCCCCAACGGAAGAAAATGTTTTTGTGTTGGAAGACGTTGCACCTTTGAAGCAGCAAAGAACTTTTAATGATGACATTGTGTTCAGGGCCAGGGACTCTATGGGGGTGAAGCTCCCACCATGGATCCCTTGGTCATCTCTGCGGGTATCGGGCCGGCTATTGTAAGAAGGGTGCGTGTTGACTGCGGCGCCTCTTGCAATATCCTCTACAAAATGACGTTCGATCAAATGAAGATTCCTATGGCTGATGTTCAAGCTTCATTGCAGAAGATTGTTGGGTTTACTGGGGAACCAAAGCAGCCAATTGGAACTATTGACTTATTCGTGGAGCTTGGAGAGGGGCAGAAAAAGGTGGTTCGAAAGCAGACTTTTGTGGTTGTTGACGGATTTTCTGCTTACAATGCCTTCCTGGGCCGACCAACTCTTACAGCATTGAAGGCAATTCTCGCTCCGCGGTGCCTTACTATGAAGTTTCCCACGGATAATGGCGTCGGTGTTATTAAAGGGGATCAGAATGCTGGGCGAGAATGTTATCTTATAAAGTTGCGGGAAGCAAGGAAGAGAGAGATGGGAAAGGATGCTGCAGCTCCACTCCGCATCAAAGAACCAACCTTGTAGCAATTACAAGGTGGACCCTGCACTGACGAGCATAGTGGTGCACGAAAAGAAATGGATCCCAGAAAAGCCAATGCAGGGAAGAATAGAGTGGTGTCGGTGGAAGTAACAGTGCCTGTTGACCTGAAAGATCCAAACAAGGTGCTTAATGTGGGTTCGCAACTTAGTGTGACGGTTCAAAGTATTTTGATATCATTCTTGAAAGAAAATCTGGATGTTTTCGCTTGGAGTCATACCGATATGTGTGGAATTTCTTCAGAAACCACAGTACATATTCTGAATATTGATCTGAAATTTACACCCGTGAACCAGAAAAGAAGAACCCATGGTCCTGAAAGGTCAGCAGCATTAAAAGAAGAAGTAGATCGGCTCATGGAGAACGGCTTCATCAGAGAGTCCACTTATCCAAATTGGGTTTACAATCCGTTGGTGGTTAAAAAAGCAAATGGAAGGTGGAGAGTATGCATCGACTTTTCAGATTTAAACAAAGCCTGCCCCAAAGACTGCTTCCTGTTACCCAGGATTGATCAGTTGGTGGATGGAACAACTGGGCATGAATTGTTGTCTTTTATGATGCTTACTCCGGATATAACCAAATCATGGTGCATGAGCCAGATCAGGAGGACACGAGCTTCATCACCGACGTTGGTCTTTACTGCTATAGAGTCATGCCCTTCAGACTGAAGAACGCAGGGGCAACTTACCAAAGACTTGTTAATGCTATGTTCAAACCACAGATTGGCAAGACTATGGAAGTTTACGTTGATGATATGTTGGTGAAATCAAAGAAGGCAGTGGAACATATGGATCACTTGGCAGAAATGTTCGCAGTCCTCTGAAAGTATGGAATGAAGCTTAATCCTTTGAAATGTTCATTCGGGGTAGAGTCCGGGAAATTCTTGGGTTTCATTATGAGTGCTAGGGGCATCGAAGCTAATCCTGCTCAAATTCCTGCTCTGAGAGAAGTCAAAGCCCCTAGGACAAAGAAGGAATTGAAGAGCCTTAATGGGAAAGTCTCTACTTTGAGTCGGTTTATTTCCAAGGCCACAGATAAATGCATTCCCTTCTTTGACGCTCTAAAGAAAGGAAAGAAAAACTTTGAATGGACTCTGGAATGTCAAAAAGCTTTCGATAAACTGATTCGTTACATGGAAGCGCCTCCAATACTTTCTAAGCCCAGCAATGCTAAAGATCTTTTCATATATTTAGCAGTTTCGTCTCACGCTCCTAGTGCAGCATTAGTACGGGAAGATGCAAAAGTTTAGCGCCCGGTCTATTACATCAGTAAAAGATTCACTGGGGCAGAGATGATTTATTTAAAGCTGGAAAAGCTCGCCTATTTCCTACTGATAGCTTCCAGAAAGTTGAGGCCATATTTTTAAGCTCATCCGATCAAAGTCCTCACTGGTCAGCCTCTAAAGCAAGTCCTATTTCGCCCTGAGACTTCGGGTCGTCTTCTGAAGCGGAATATTGAACTCAGCCAATATGATATCACTTACCATCCCCGAAGAGTAGTCAACGGACAAGCTTTAGCAGATTTCATTACAGAATACACAAATAAAGGTGATAGTGAGGAAGAAGTTACTGATGACATCCCGAACCGATGGAAATTATATGTTGATGGCGCAGGAAACGACTATTATTCTGGAGCTGTGGTTGTGCTTGAAACCATCGAAGGGCGATCATTGTCTACGCATTGATATTGGAATTTCCTTCGACAAATAATGAAGCAGAATATGAAGCTCTTATTGCCGGCTTGAAGATTGCTAAAGAACTGAACATCAAAGTGTTGTAGATCTTCAGTGATTCCCAGCTTTTTGTATGCCAAGTCAAGAAAGAGTTTCAAGCTAAAGGATGAAATCTGCCTGCTTACTTGTCAAGGGCCGGGAGCTTCTCGATGATTTCGATCATTATACGATAAGTCACATACCCCGAGAAGAGAACATGAAGGCAGATTCTCTCGCGAAGTATTCAAGCACCGGCGAAGCTCAATTATTGGGATTGGTCCCTGTGGAAGTCTTGTCAGCTCCAAGTACCGATGAGATGGATATTGATTGGATCATGGCTGCATCCCAAGAGCAGGAATCGTGGATGACTCCGATCAAGGAATATCTACTCAACGGCTCCCTGCCAAAAAATTCAAAAGAGCGCCAGAAACAATTAAGGAAAGCCTCGAGATATGTAATTCAAGATGGCCGGTTGTACAGACAGGGATTCTCGATGCCATTACTCCGATGTGTAACCAAAGAAGAGGCTAAGACAATTTTAGCTGAGGTACACGGAGGAGAGTGCGGGGATCATTCAAGTGGCCAAATTTTAGCAAAGAAAATTCTCCGTTATGGATATTTTTGGCCAGATATTAATCGAGATGCTGCTAGCTATTCCCGAAAGTGTGACAGATGCTAGAGATTTGCAAAAATCCGAAGAGCACCATCCACTGAGCTAACACAGATGGTCAGTCCATGGCCATTCACCATTTGGGGAATAGATCTCATTGGGCCTTTACCGATTGCCAAGTCCGGAATCAAATATGCTATTGTCGCTGTTGATTATGGGCTGAAGCTGAACCATTAGCTAATATTACCTCTAAAAAGATGATAAATTTTGTGACTAAAAATATCATTTGCAGGTATGGTGTGCCTCAGAAGATAATCACAGACAATGGCACCCAACTCGAAAGCGAAGAATTCCAGGATTTTTGCAAGCAATTCAAGATCCAAAAAAGCTTCTCAGTAGTGGCTCATCCGCAGGCAAACGAGCAAGTGGAAGTAGTAAACAAAATTATCAAATCAACCATCAAAAAAAAGCTGGAAAAGGAAAAAGGTGGTTGGGTCGATAAGCTGCCACTAGCACTATGGGCATACAGAACTACCCACAAAACTACGACTGAGCACACTCCATTCTCATTAGCATATGGATCAGAAGCAATGATTCCAGGGGAAATAGAGGTCCCCTCACACAGAAGAATCCATTTCAACCAAGATGAAAATGAAAAGCTGCAACTTGAAGCACTTGACTTCCTTGATGAAAGAAGGGAAGATGCTTAGCTCAGAATTGCAGCCCATCAGCAAAGGATAGCCAGGCACTTCAATTCCAAAGTCGCCAACGCAGCTTTGAAATTGGAGATCTAGTCTTGAAAAGGATCATGACAGTAACAGGAGTGTTTGCGCCAAACTGGGAAGGGCCGTATGTCATAGGCAAAAAACTTCTTGATGGCACTTTCAAACTCACAACTGTCGAAGGAGATCCAATTTCAAGAGCTTGGAACAGCAATCACTTGCGTCCATATTTTACTTAGAAGCTTTGCTTAAATTTGTAAAATAATTATGGATGTATCATTTGCGTTATAAGCCATTGTAAAATCAGTGCAAATCAATAAATGAACTATAAAGTGGATGTGGGCCCAATTCTTGGCCAAACCACTATAAATCTTGTGTTCTCTACTATTATAAAATGCCTATTTATTTTGATGTGTAAATACCTTAAATGTAATGCTAAAATGTCGATTTAATATTGCAGGCCATTAAAACAAAGCTTACCTATCACAAGGCCAAGCGATCCCTAAAATCACCCAATAAACAAATGTCAAGACACAAAAATTCCAGATTCAAATCCTGCGTAAGAAGTGCTTCATGCAAACAGTTAGTGATTCCGCCGGAGGGGCACCTCCTTAACGTGGAGGTTCCAGGCCCTTGCTAACTGATTGCGATCGTTTGTGCAAACGGACATCCGGTTAGATATCTTGCGTCTGCCCCGTGGACTCACCTAACAATGAAGTACACTTCTTTGGATAAAACAAACTACTTGCAAAAGAAAGGAACATGTGCTTGGAAATGATAACAGGGAATCATTGATGAGCAAATGACGAAAAGACATGGGCGAGCAGACAGGAAACAGCCAAAAAGGAGTCTTGCCTCTCAACAAAAAGGTTGGTGGAACCACCGGAGGGGCACCTTCCCAAAGCGAAGGCACCAGGCCCTTGCTAACTGATTGCGATCGTTTGTGCAAACAAACATCCGGTTGGATAGCTTGTGTCTGCCCCGTGGATCCACTTAACCGTGAGACGCAACCTTCCTGGCGAGCCAACCACTCAAAGCCCTCTTCGGAGGCACAACTCTTCAGAGGATAAAGCCCTCTAACGAGGCGCGTCGAAAAATGAAAGTGCTCTTCTCAACCAATAAGGTTGGTGGAATCACCGGAGGGGTACCTGCTCAAGTGGAAGGCACAAGGCCCTTGTTAACTGGTTGCGATCGTTTGTGCAAAAGAACATCCAATTAAGTAACTTGCGTCCGCCTCATGGATCCATTTAACTGTGAGAAAGTAACTTCCAGGCAATCAAAGTGACCATCTCTGAAGGTTGAAGCATAATAACTTCTCCAAAACGAGGTACATTCTACCAGAGCGGAATAATATTTCCTCAAATATGGAATAATTATTCTCCAAAATAAGAGTACAAGTTTCCTCCAAATGGAGAATATTACAATGAGCTGTGGTATGGAGGCAATATAATATAGCTACATTAATAAAAGCAGTACTCAAGCAACATACCACAAGCTCACTGCAATATCACACAAAGAAAATGAAGAAACTTGTACGAAAATAAGGAATAAATGCATTCACAAATACAGTCAAAATATTGTACAAGTAAAAAGAATCATTTTATTCCATACTATATGAAATTTGTATACATGTGCAGGTTTCAAAAAAGAGGGGGCCGGTACCCGCACAATCTCCGGTCAATACAAGCAAAAAAGCAAAACAAGAAGGGTAAAGCGAGACTCGTTATTTCTTATTCCCGCCACCTTTAGAGCCCTCGCCTGGCCTAATAGTTAGCTTTTGGAGCCGGCCTGAGTGAGTCGGAGAAGAAGGAGAAAGAGGTACAACTGGGTCTACTTCCGCTTTCTCTTCACTAGCAGAAGTGCTTTTCCTTCTCTTCTTCGAAGTTACGTGCTTCCCCCTCTTCCTTAGAGAAGACACGCTGCTCGGAGTGATAAGTTCAGACAGTTTTGTGTCATCGGCATAAAATTTCTCCGGAGTCCTTTCACCTTCTTCAAGTTCCTCAGCCTTCTGCTCTTGTTAAACGGCCGGGTCGTCCAAGCCTTGAAGGGCTTCTATTTGTTCTTCTTGCGACCCCGGCTGAGAAGCAGGAGTGACTTGTATGGATGGAGGAGGAATAGCTGGAAGAGGAGAAGTCTGTGCAGCACTTGGTGTTCTCACTACAGAAGAAGAAAAGTTAAAATCAGTATTCCTCATAAAAAGAGGAGATAGTGTCTCGTCAAGACTTAAGTAATAAGCAAGAAGTTCATTGAGCTCAGTCGAAGCAAACGAGTAATCCACTTGAGTTGGATCAACGTTGAAGTTGCCTGGAGAAGTTGGCTTTATCAGTCAACTTCAAAGACTTGTGCTTCAGCGCTTTCTTGAGCCTCATCTCCAGTATGAGCAGTTTCAATTTCAATGTCATCTTTAGCAGGAGGCGAAGAATGGGAATTGGAGCCAATGATATCAATGTCGGCCGAAACCGAAGGATGAGTCGGGTCGGTCGAAGGTGCCTTCCCTGAATGTTCTCCTTCCGCCGTTTCGACTTGCTCTTTAGCAAGTGGCTCCTTCCCCCTTGCAAGGGCGGCATGTGCCTCATCATCCAGATAGTGCGCCTCAAGATCTGCCTTAGCATAGCCAGCGCCTCCAAGCATATCAATTGCGGCCTCCCACACTTCCGCCAAGGTAACTCATACTTAGGTCCCAAAAATGAGAGACTACCACGCCCCAGGACGCTGTACAAATAAAACTCGAATAAGTTAGAGCTGATGTTGGCTTTAGTTGCCTCATGAGATTCTTCGGCTGTTGCTTTGCCGGCAATGGCCTCATCACTCTCTTTTTCAACTTTAGAAAGCCGAGCTTTTAACATTTCAATCTCCATGTCCTAGGAGCTAGTTTTTTCTCGCAACCGAGCAACATCAGTGCGGTAGCTTTCTACAATTTTCTGCTGTGCCTCAAGTCTAGCCTCAGCATCTCTTTGACTTGCATAAGCATCTCTCACTTGCTTCTGAAGCACCTCTTTCTTTTGAGTACAAGAAGAGGAAGAGGCAGCAAGGTCGTATTTAAGCCGCTTGACTTCAGCTTCGAGCTTCTCATTATATTTGGTGATATTTTTCATCTCCGCGTCATGATGGTCAAGAACTTTTTGCCATTCGGTTTTATCGCTCTCCATGGTTAACATAGCCTCGAGATTTAAGCAATTTACCCTTTGAAGCTCGTCAACTAGCTTTTGCCATCCAAACATTCTCTCAATGTCAAGCTTAACAGTGTCAAGATTCCTTAGCATGGCCTGCTTGTCAATGGGAACCAAGTCCAAGTCAAAGCGTACTCCTTTTAAACAACAGTTTGGAAACCGACTTTGGAGTGCAGGCGGGGCATTCTGTTCGTCGACGAACATTCTATCGGTTTAGAAAACCGTCGAACGAATTTTGAAATAAAATTTACTGCAAGCGCACGGTGTACGAATGTAGCACGTGGCGAATACGGGTCGATCCGCAGGGAATTGATGATTTTAAAATTCTATTCAATCAAATTAAACCAAAGTTAAAGAGAATGTTAAGCCAGAAAATTAGAAAATTAACTAACTAACAAAAAGAAAAGAAATGAAAATATGAGAGTTAAATGACAATTTAGAGAATAAATCCACTCTCTAGATCATGTAGTTCAACACATGAAATCATGATCTCTCTTTTATGGTCATTAGTGTTTTAATTGATGTGTTTATTATAAGTATGACATATTTGAGCTATTGATTAGCCAGCATAAGCCATCAAACTATAACACACCCCTTAAAACACTTACTAACTTTCATGAAACTTGACAAAGAAAATGAGAATGAAATCTATTTTAAGTATGGCCTATTAACTATTGATTAGAAACATAGACCATCAAATTTTAATTTCAAATCACTTTCTTATGCTATAATCATATATTGATGAAGAGGCATTTGTGTTAGTGATTGTTTAAGCATAGCCTATTTGGTGTCAACAATATAGACTATCAAATTCAAAGCAAAAACACAAATAAAACCACTTCTATCATCATCATTAAGAACAAAAAGAGAGCATGAATTAACAAAATTTTGAAGCTACATTAATTAGAGAGCTTTATTACCCCTAAATTGAAGCGGTTTAGCTTCTCATATTTGTCATTTTATTAACAAATGTAGCTAACAACATGAAAGCAAAATGAAGAGGAAAAAGAGAGCAAAATGAAAAGATAAGCTAACTAACTTGCATAAAAGAAAAGAGATCTACACTACAACATAAAAAAGAGGCATGTAAAAGGAAAGAGCATGTATTAATAACATAAAAAAAAGGAAAATTACATGAAAATAAAAATGGCTAAGTAGCCATGAAAAAAGAAAGAAAGCTTTCTTTTATTTGATCTAAACTAATGAAGAGGAAGTGGAAGAGAGGAGGCCTAAGAGAGACTAAGAGAAGCGAGATTGATTACATGAAACATAAGGGGTATATATACAAGTTTTAAAACCCTAATTCACTTTTTGGGGAATGCCCAAAATGCCCCTTAGGAAGTGTGGAGGCCAAGTAATCATTAACATGTCTTAATCCCCCCTTAAGTGTACATGAAACCATTAACTCCATAAGCATGTGCATTAGCCTTTAATTTGTACTTTAAGGTAGGTGGGTAGGTAGGGTCCTCCATGATCTTCACTTTGAATTATTTCCATCTTCATTCCTTTATATCCATTTTATGCATGCATGTTTCTTCATGAACCCACTAATATGAGAAGCTAAATTCCTACAAAATATTATAGAAATTTCCAATTAAATTCTATCAAATTAATATATGCGCACAAATGGCCATTTTGCCCTTATATGAAGATGAATATGTGAAAATTTCGAATTAATATGAATTTTGGTTAAAACCAGTTAAAATACCCAATATGATCATTTATTTAATTTAAATAGAATAAATATGGTGGTAAAAATATGCACATTTACGTGCACATCAAATACCCCCACACTTATCTTTTTATTCATCCTCGAATAATGGAAAACTAAGACAAATCCGTTTTCGTAGGAAGCACGATTGCATTGAGCGTATGCAACAAGCCGTTAAACCTCTGGGTCCCCAGTAGGACGAGTGTTGTCTCGTGGGGGTTTTCAGTGGATACTACCCACAAAATCCAAATGCAGGATGAAAATATTTACAAAATACAAGATTTATTTACAAAGAGATGAATGCAAATTTTTGAAAATATTTACAAATGAAGGATTTGTTTTTAAATTGACACGAATAAGTTAAATATAGGTTTTGGTTATTATCTTGAAAATTTATGTCATTTACTCGTCAAAATTTCCAATCATGTTATCATAACAAATAGACAATAGTTTAACTTGTTGTTTCGGTTGATAACAAAGTGTAATTATAAAATGGATCCTTAGTTGATTATCAAAGTTTATCAAAGTGGTATTTTCATTTCGTTTCAATAACAAATCAAATCAAATAAGTAAAAATAGTGCTAGGATTTCAATTGCTTGCTCTCTCATTATTTGCTAGAAAAATTACACACCTAGCATAGGTAAACTTAGGCCAGATATACCACCCATGCACTGCCTTTCGGGCTTATGTGAGGGGAGTACAGAGCATGGCGAGTGCACACACTTTCATGCATACACTATCGACCGTAGGTGGTTTTTATTAAGTCTTTCTTTTTTTTTACATGTGTTCCATACGTCATAACCGTGAGGACTTTTAAATGAGTATGAAAGCACATAATCAAAACTTCCTAGTAATCACCCATGCATAACCATGAGGACTTTTAAATGAGAGTGAATACTTGGATGTTATAATTTTTTATTTTTATTTTTTTTCGAGTGGGAGTTTTGCAAAATCATCTTAGCACCATTTAACTTAGAAGACAAAAAAAATGTTATATCCTTTACTTTAAATCAACCACATTTTAAAACAAAGATTTTCAGTTAGGATGTACTTCATAATTAACACGTATGAATCTTCCTATATACTAGTTAAACCATTATTATTTGTAATCAAACTTCATTTTTATTTTTGTTAAGACCAATAAATTTTCAAAAATTTCAATTTAATAAACCAAAGCCATATTTTTATCTTATAGTATTTCTTTTAAAAATAAATCAAAAGAAAATTTGATTTTGGGATTTTTTTTTAATTTTTTTTTGTTTTTGTGATTTTAAAGCAAAAATAAACCATGAAAAAAAATGAAGGTGAGTTTCCTACCCCCACACTTGATTTTGACTGTGTCCCCACAGTCAACCTAAGTGGAAGGAAAAATAAAATAAAATAAAATAAAAATCTTATATTTACATGAAAGATTATTATTTACAAGAGATGAGAAAGTATACAGTCAAAAAGTAAATGAAACGGTCTTGTAAAGACCGATTCATTTGTCTCGTCAAATGTGCGAGACACAGCTTAAGCTCGAAAAACCAAATTGTAAAAGATTTCGAAGCCAAATGTGGATTTGAAAAAACAAATGTTGTTTTATTAAAAATCGTACGAGTTGTTTTATTTTCGATGATTTTTGGGGTAGATATAACGATTGATTGAAATTCAAGTTTATTTTCACCAAATTGAAATTCAAATTCGTCATTGAAAAATTCTTCAAAATTATTAGTTTCAAAATGGTGATGTAAATCGTCCCCTTTTGAATCCAACAACTCATCTTCAAAAAGTCCAAAGAAATCGTGTTCGTTAAATTCATCTTCCTTTGTTGGATTATCAACAACTTCATTGTGTATCTCAAGTTCAAAATTCAAAGTTGTTGTGTTCAAATTTTTGAAATCGAGAAAAGGAAGATTGAATTTTAAGTTTGGTTCCACACCCTCAAAAAAATTGAAATCCAACTCAATTGCCATGTTTTCAACAACTTCGTTAAGATTTTCGTTTTCAATTTCGAAAGTTGTTATTTGAAAATCATCGATTTGGGTAAAAGGTGGATTATCATTTGACTTCTCACACGTTGGAATTTGAGTATGTTTATCACGTTGATTCAAATATGTTTCGAAAACCAAATCCATGTGATCATTATACATTTCATTCATTTGCTCAACAAAGTCAAATTTGTAATTATTAACTTGAAAATTTTCGATTTGGACTTGTTGAGAACAAGAATTGTCAATTTCGATAAACAGTGCATTATTATTTGATTCTTCGCAAGTTGAGATTTGTTTATGATTCACGAAAAGTTTTGTATTTTTCAAGTAATAAATCCCCTTTATCTTTTTCCATTTGGTCAACAAAATCAAATTCATAATTATTAATTTGAAAATTTTCATTTTGAATTTGTTGACAACCAAAGTTTTCAATCGAATCATTATTGAAACAATTCCCATTGCCAAAATTATTTGAAAATTGGTTCACATTTCCGTCTTGATTTTGGAATTCATTTTGAAGCTCGAAATTGAATTGCCATGGGTTATACTCGAAATCATTTGAATTTTGAAGTGAATTCAAATTTTGATTATTTTGACTTGAACTATTGCACAAATATGAGTTACACAAATCGTTTATACTTCGATTCTGTTGTGTACAGATTTCAACTAAAGACGAAATGCTATTTTCAAGATTCGAGGGTTGCTCATCGTCTTGAAAACTTTGTTGTTCAAAATTCGAATTGTTCAAAGAATAGTTGTTGTTAAAATATCCATACGAATTCGGAGTGAAATCATATGGATTATATTGATTTTCACAACTATATTCAAGTGAGTAAGAAAAAGGAAACTCGGACATTTTCAATAAAAAAAATTTGGTTTTTTTTTATAAAGAAAAATATTTACAAGTAGAATTTAATTTTCAAAAGGGAAATTGATTTTTGTTTTGTTTTTTTTTCAAATTTTTTCTTTGTTTTTTTGAAAATGTTTTATAATATTTTTTTTTTTGGATTTTGGTTTTTAGCTTTTTTTTGGATTTTTGAAATTTCAAAGGAAAATTGATTTGAAAACTTCAAAGGAGAAGGAATATTTACAACTTTTTTAGTTTTGGATTTTGAATTTTGTTGTTGTTGTTTTTTTTAAAAAAAAATATGCATGAATTAATGCAACTAAATGAATGCAGTGGTTAATTACAAATGATTTATCCTAAGTTAACCCAAAATTGTATAATCACAAATTGTCTTAAATCAACAAGATAGTTCTCAGCCAGGTAACGGGCAGGGGTTATCGGTGCAACACGAATCACCGTAGCAATGCAGCCGAAGGTTTAAGTACCTTCAGAGGAACAACCACTCTAATATTTACGAATCACTGTAATATTTATAAATGGTTATTACTCTGTCGTAGCCTAGACACCAAGAATTTAAATTGTTCAAAGAAGACAAATTGTCAATATACAATTAAGTGTTATTGATTTGTAACCGTTATTATTAATCAAAATCAAAGATGAAATGCAAAGCAGAAAATAAACGTGTATTAACAATGCAACTAGAATGAAATTTTGTTTTTGCTTTTGATTTTGAATTTTTTTAATTTTTTTTTCTTAAAATGCAAGCAAACAACAATGCAAGACAACTAAAACATAAAATTTTATAAGCAAGCAAGCAATTATTTTTTTTTTCGCCAAGCACTTCAAATCAAGCAATTTATTTAACAAGCACTTCTGCTCTTTCCATAATTCTGCTTTGGCAACCTGAAATAAAGCAAGATATATACAACTTTTTTTTTGAAAGGAAACTTAAAAGTAGGGTTTTAATTAAAAAAAAGTTTTTTTTTGAACAATTTTGTTTAAATACAAAGCAAACTAAAAATTAAGAATCAAAACAATTCCTTTCGCCCTTTTTTTATACCAAAACCGAACTATCAGATCCGCTAAAGCCCATTGCAGGCCCACTATCAAACAAGCCAACTCCCCAACCAAACTTAAACCAAATGCTAAAATATTTTGTTTTGCGCTTCTTTTTTTTATATGAACTAAACAAAACCGAACTGCTAAAATTAAAAAAAAGTGGAAGAAATCAACAAAACTCTTCTCAAATCCAAATTAAAACGATTTATTCCAAATCAGACTTCCAATTCCAATCAGGCAAATTTCGAATTCGTGATCGAGTGAGGGCTACAGGTTTGTATTCTGGAGCGGTCAAAGGCGACTAGAGTTCGACTGGAGAGCACGGTAAGAGGGTATGCGGTCACTGTCGATACTGATTTTGAGCTGCTACTCTGGTCAGTGGTGCTTGCGATTGGGGGTTGAGGAGGAAGTGAGAGGCAATTCGTGTTGGAGGTGGAAATGTGCAGCTCGGTGGTTTGCAAGGAATAGCTTTTTCTTCTTTTTCTTTTTTTCAAAAATATTGGTCAAAGTTTGTGAATGGCTGGTAAATGATATTGGTGAAGGCTGATGCTTTGCTTGTGTAGAAGTGTTATGCAATGAACTAGCAAGAAAGGAGGGGATGGAGTTGGTGAGTATGAGGCAGTGAAGATGCAGGGAAACAGTCAGTTTGTAAGGCAATATGAGCTTGAAAGAGGAGATTTGTATGATATGCAGTGGTGTATGATTTGAATTTGGAGGAAGAGTTGACGTAGGATGGTTTGTTTGAGTTGAAGTGTTGGTGTTTGGTTCAGGTGCAATTAGTAGGAAGGTGGTTTTGGGATTGAATGCTGGTGTGGTCGCAGGTAGTGGAAGCACAGCATGTCAGGGATGAAGGCAACAAGAGGGTTGTCGAAATGATTGTAAGGTAGGGATTATGACAGTGATATTGAGTTGGTAGAAGGGTGGTATGTGGGGAAGAAAGTAGTGAATGGTTTGGGATTGGTGATGATTTAACAGCAGGCAATGATAGTTGTGTGTTGAATGGTTGTGGCTGTGGAGGGATGATTGCGGTATGATGGTAGGAATTGAAGTGGTGGAGAGGTATGGATTGAAGTGTCTCTGTGTTGACAGTGTTCTAGAAGTACTGATGTAAGTGAAGTGCTGCTAGTTGTGGCGGATGCATTGATTATGGAGAAGGCAATTGTGACAGTATTTGTTGAAGCAGTTGTGACAGTATTCTGGAAGATGGTTTTTGCAGAGGCGGGTGGTAGTTTGCGGGTAAGAGGAATGGATTTGCGGGTTGTTGATGATGACTGTGAAAGGAAGTGCAGTTAGGGGTGGTGGTTATGTTATTGAGGAAGTGAAGGTGAAGGCGGTTCTGTTGAATATGAAGGTGATTATTGCTTGGTGGTCAGGGAAGTGAGAGGTTGAACATGGTTGGAGGAATGAAGGCAGGGGATGTATGTGATGTTTTTGCGGAAATGAGGTGGTGGATATAAAGGGATGTATGTGATGTTTCAGGTAGTCATAGTTTGCAAGAATTGATCTGTGGTGGGGTTGAAGTTGAATTGTGGTGTATGCAGAGTAGTGATCAGGTGGTTGATGCTGTCGGTGATGAAATTGGTTGCATTAGATTTGGGCAGTTCGTGGAAGTTGGTGGATTTGGGGATTATGGAGGAGTTTTAGGTGGTGATTGGTGATTGTTTGGCAAGTATATGGTTGTGAGGCAGTAGCAGCGTGTTGAAAGGGAAATGTGGGACTGGTGAGAGTGAAGTGTTATGGCAAGGGTCTATTGTGGTAGTAGATGCAGGTTGGATGTTTGCAGGGGGTAGGGGATTTGACAGGGATTGTAAGATGGATGGTGATGGGTTTTGTGGAGGAAATGTATATGACAGAGGTTGCTTATGCTCGAAGAAGTAGCAAAGGCAATAGCAGTAAAAGCATAGGTTTTGATGTTTGAAGTGCAGAGGTAGGTGGGTGACCGCAGCAGTAAGGGTCAGTAGAGATGAGCAATAGTGGGAAATGTTGTGGTGGGTTTGTGATGATATTGGAAGGTGGATCAAGTATGGTAGACTGTAGTGTAACAAAGAGGAGAAACTGCAGTTTTGTAACAGAGAGGGAGAAATATAGAGGGAGGAAAGTTTTACAAAATAGAAAAGAAAGTTGTTTGTATTTTATTTCTTTTTAAAAGAAAAAGAAAGTTGTAAATGAGCAAAAGAAAATGAATAAAAAGAAAATTATTTTTGGAATGAAATTGTGATTTTTTTTTTAAATAGAAAAAAAAAGAAATGAAAATGAAAAATGAAAAACTACAAACACACTAACAAATGCAAGCATAATCAAACACACACAACAATTTTTTTCAATGCACTCAACACACAAAACAAACACACAATATAATCAAAAGAAATTAATTCGAAGAATAGAAAATAAAATCAAACAAATCCCCCGCAACGGCGCCAAAAACTTGTTCGTCGACGGAAATTCTATCGGTTTAGAAAACCGTCGAACGAATTTTGATAAAATTTACCATAAGCGCACGGTGTACGAATGTAGCACGTGGCGAATACGGGTCGATCCGCAGGGAATTGATGATTTTAAAATTCTATTCAATCAAATTAAACCAAAGTTAAAGAGAATGTTAAGCCAGAAAATTAGAAAATTAACTAACTAACAAAAAGAAAAGAAATGGAAATATGAGAGTTAAATGACAATTTAGATAATAAATCCACTCTCTAGATCATGTAGTTCAACACATGAAATCATGATCTCTCTTTTATGGTCATTAGTGTTTTAATTGATGTGTTTATTATAAGTATGACATATTTGAGCTATTGATTAGCCAACATAAGCCATTAAACTATAACACGCCCCTTAAAACACTTACTAACTTTCATGAAACTTGACAAAGAAAATGAGAATGAAATCTATTTTAAGTATGGCCTATTAACTATTGATTAGAAACATAGACCATCAAATTTTAATTTCAAATCACTTTCTTATGCCATAATCATATATTGATGAAGAGGCATTTGTGTTAGTGATTGTTTAAGCATAGCCTATTTGATGTCAACAATATAGACTATCAAATTCAAAGAAAAAATACAAATAAAACCACTTCTATCATCATCATTAAGCATAAAAAGAGAGCATGAATTAACAAAATGTTGAAGCTACATTAATTAGAGAGCTTTATTACCCCTAAATTGATGGGGTTTAGCTTCTCATATTTGTCATTTTATTAACAAATGTAGCTAATAATATGAAAGCAAAATGAAGAGGAAAAAGAGAGCAAAATGAAAAGATAAGCTAACTAACTTGCATAAAAGAAAAGAGATCTACACTACAACATAAAAAAGAGGCATGTAAATGGAAAGAGCATGTATTAATAACATAAAAAAAGGAAAATTACATGAAAATAAAAATGGCTAAGTAGCCATGAAAAAAGAAAGAGAGCCTTCTTTTATCTGATCTAAACTAATGAAGAGGAAGAGGAAGAGAGGAGGCCTAAGAGAGACTAAGAGAAGAGAGATTGATTACATGAAACATAAGGGGTATATATACAAGTTTTAAAACCCTAATTCACTTTTTGGGGAACGCCCAAAATGCCCCTTAGGAAGTGTGGAGGCCAAGTAATCATTAACATGTCTTAATCCCCCTTAAGTGTACATGAAACCATTAACTCCATAAGCATGTGCATTAGCCTTTAATTTGTACTTTAAGGTAGGTGGGTAGGTGGGGTCCTCCATGATCTTCACTTTGAATTATTTCCATCTTCATTCCTTTATATCCATTTTGTGCATGCATGTTTCTTCATGAACCCACTAATATGAGAAGCTAAATTCCTACAAAATATTATAGAAATTTCCAATTAAATTCTATCAAATTAATATATGCGCACAAATGGCCATTTTTCCTTTATATGAAAATGAATATGTGAAAATTTCGAATTAATATGAATTTTGGTTAAAACAATTTAAAATACCCAATATGATCATTTATTTAATTTAAATAGAATAAATATGGTGGTAAAAATATGCACATTTACGTGCACATCACATTCTCAATTTGATACGGAGGCCTGTTGATGATCGTCTAAATGTCAGCTCTATTAAGGGCAGGAGATGGAGAAGGGATGTCTAGAGAGATAGAAGCAGCGGGCACTTTGAAAGTTTCAGATGTGGACCTTTCGCTAAGCTTGGTCCGCTTGCTTGGATCTTCAGTTACATGACTCTTCGCTTTATCATCGTGAGATTTTCTTTTGTTAGAATCGTCATCTCTCTGGGAAGAATCATGCCAGTCATCTTTTCTCCCATAGCGCTCCTCATAAGCCCGCCTCTCGCGATCTTTTCTTGTAGCTCTTTCTTCGTTGGTCTCCCTAGGGGCAGGAAGATACCGCCTGGGATCATAAGAGTCGCGTCTTCCATAGCGCTGAAAGTCATCATAGTATGAGCTGCTGCGTCCCATTGGAGAACCTAAAAGTGAAGAAGTGACAAGACTTAAGAATCTTTGAAGTAAAGAAGCTAAGTACATATAAGTGCCAAAAATCCTAACTGTGTGTGATGTGCAAACTACGCGCGACAAACTACAAATCACTCTTCGGTTGGGGAGTGATGACGGACTTTGCAACGGGTGTCAACTCTTGGGCTGACGAAATATTACAAGGCGGATGTTGCCTCAACTGCTGTGGAAATAACTTTAATGGTGGTAGAGTCGTCTTTAAAGAGCTCCTTTGAAGTAACCACCAGGTCGCTCAGTCCCTCAAAAATGTCGTCACCGTCATGGCTAGCAGGACTCTCTCTCTTAGCTCCTTCATCAGCAGCCTTCCAGGAGTGTTGAGGAGGTTCCTCTTCTTCGATAACCGGGGGAAGTGGAAATTTGCCGGATGACCCCGCAACGTCAACGAAAGCGGAACATTTCACCAATGAAGCCTCGGTAGTAGGTTCCTTCGGTGCAAGTTCTTCGGCGGAAACTGGGGCATCTGGTGTCTCTGCTTGAGAACCAGGGGCATCATGAAGCTGAGTGGATCGGAAAGAATGCAAAAGTCCGAATTGGTGCAGTAATTCGTCCTTTAGCAAAAATTTAACGCTTCTCTCCTCAACCGCCATAGCACTTAGTCTTTCAAAAGTCGGCTTATGGCTGGAATCTTTAGAAAGAGGAGGGAGTGCTGTAAAAGTAAAGAATGAAGTTAGCACTTAACAACTCGGATTTTGAAAAGCTCGAAAACGGAAAGAACGGAGATGGGCATGCTTACTTCTTACTCTCCAGATGCCGTAAAATCCTGGGGGGCAACGTGCGAAGAAAAATTGGTTCAAAAACCCGTGAGTGCTTTCAGGAAGATCAGTGATCAGTTTACGGTTCCTTGCACTTCTCACAAGTATGATAAAAGGATGATCTTTGTTCTTCACAAATGTGAATAAATAGCAAATCTCTTCAAAGCTCGGAAGACGGTCGAGTTTCCTCCTGAACAGTACACACAGTCCCATCAAGATGGCAGAGCCATTGGGGTGCAACTGGAAGGGAGAGATAGTTAATCGGAGAAGGAGCTGTCGAAGAAAATCATTAAAGGGAGGAATAGCTCCACTCAAGCACATCTGACGATTAACTGCGATAAAACCAAGAGGTGGCTTGTCAGCAGTATCGTTTACCCCAGGAAGCAAAGCGTCCGCTTCAGCAATACCGAACTGAATACATAATTGATTGAACACCCGTTGATTGAGAGTAGCTGAAGTTCTTTCCGGGGAATTATCCAAGGGGTTAGCTATTGGGAAGACCTCTCCAGCTTGCCCTACTATCTCTTCTTGTTGAGAAGTCATTCTACACAAGGAACTGGATATTCAAATATGAAGGTGCACGTTTTCTAAAAGCATGTGAAGTGTTGTGCAAGACTACTGAAATAACAAGTAAATGAAATAAAACTTGAAATAGTACTGATTGATGCATGTCTATTCAGGAAGTTTCGAGGCTTATTGTTAAACCAAAGTTAAGTGTAGTATTAATGCAGATGATATTTAGCAATAAGCAGTTATAGCTGTGTGCATTTTACGTTGATGCTTCATTTAAATCAGTTGACTCACATCACTTCATCTGTAATCAGAATCATACTATTTTACTTAAGTAAAATATCATTTCTTTAATCTAATCCATCACTCGATGTGGGTAGTCGATGATGAGTATATTTGTCCCATTTTTCTACAAATGTTGTGTTTAACAGGTTGTTAGCGTTAAAGTTAATATAATCTGTAAAGAAGTGCAACAAATTCAGGCAAGTTATCTCAACAGTTCAAGTTGAGAATTCAAGTTAAGTACTATCACATTTTTGCAAGTAGTCAAGTTCAAGCGGCTTAGCATAGGTCAAAGCTTTCTTGAGTCGCATTGTTCAAGTCAGATAGTTCAGCAATGTCATGTTCCTACGAATTAAAAAGTGTTCAAGTCAAAGAGTTCAAGGCATGAGACTTCAGGTCAAGGCAGCGCATTTTTGTCTAAGTATTAGCTCGTTCAGGTGTGGCCGCGACCTAAAGATTAAGTAGCAATGAGCTTTAGTCGTAGAGAGCTTAAATCGCAAAGAGCTTAAGTCGCAGAGAGCTTAAGTCGCAAAGGCATTAAGTCGCAAATAGTTATGTTGCAAGGGCTGTTAGGTCGGTCGGCTTCCTTTAGGTCGTAAGGGTTGTTAGGACGGTCGAATTCATTAGGTCGTTCCTAAGGTAGCTCGGCAATATTGAGCTATCTCCCATCAAAAGCCACCATCAAAAGCCATAAGTCCTATTCCCCAATCATATTTTTCCATGCGTCCACCACCATTGGTCGCCCGAAACATCATGGCTTAACCTAAAAACCCACTAACCCGTTAACCACAAATTCTTTGTCTCCTCCAATCGCTTAAGGCCTCATCTTCTCATCTGAATTTCCAGAAAGCATCATCAAACTCCATAAACTCGAACACACACCACACAACTCTGAGAAATCATAGGCCGATCCGTTTTTAAAGCAATTACAAACGGTTCAATGGCGATCGGAGGGTGAATCAGGAGGAAATCTTACGGTGAGGTAATAAAAACCGTGTGAAAGTGATTACGAGGAAATTGATCGCGGATACAATGGAGAGGCGATCGATTTACCTAGGATTGTTGTTAGGAATAATGATTGAAGCAACAAGGGGTTTCGCTTTGAGGATTCTTGAGCTCAAGAATGGAAATGGCGGCGAGTACAAGCAGTGGAATAAGGAGGAAGAAACGAGCTAATGGATTATATAGGGGAAAGAAAAGAAGGCGTATCGGCACACGAGTTAGCGAGATTGTTAACTCGCCCACGACCTAGAGTAGTTAGATCGAAGCACACGACCTATAACATAGGCGTATACTTCGAGGGACAAGTGTTAACACCACTCTGAACGGTGACTTAAGTACTCGAAAGAAAAGAGACCTAACGATCTAAAGCCTCCATCGAGTTAACGTGGCAACAGTTAGCGACCTAACGACCTAACGAATTAAGGAGCCAAGCGACCTAACGGGTTAACACACAAGCGACCTAATGAGTTAACGACCTAGCGAGCCACGAGCTTCATATCGTTATGTCGCTTGGTTATAGGTCGAACCAGCACTAGATCGCTGCTACTCCTACGACCAGCCTAAGTCGCTCCACTGGGTACCTTGACATTATTAAGTCGCCAACCATTCTCCCCTAGGTCGCTCACGACCTACGACCTACCAGCCTGTTCAAGTGATCAAGTGCAACCATGATGAGCCCTAGCTCGTGTCCCCTAGGTCGCTCACGACCTATGACCTGCATCTAGATTTTCCCTATACATACCCCACCTGCTCCAACTGAGGGGGGGACTTTTGGATCATTTCTGGAACGCCGATACTTTGCTATTTTCTCAACTCATCCAACACTTCAAACACCGAAGACGCTTCAACGAACTTTGGGAAGAGATCTAGCACATTCAACATGAATTCGAAGAGCTCTTCTACATTGAAGTTCTAGCTTCTCATCTTAGTTATGTTGTAATCAAAGATCATTGTAAAAGTTGTAATCGAATCAGCAATAAAGAGGATTAATGTGGACTTAGGCTTGACATTAAGCCGAACCACTATAAAAACTGTTGTCTCTTTACTTTTCTTTTTCTATTATTTTCTGCTTATCTCTAGTTCCCATACCAACGGTTGGTGCTTTCACTATACTACAACTTACACCGGGGTGTTAGCGTCCAATTTTAGCGTTAACAAGTATAAAATCGTGTCATTTATTTTACTGTTTACTTTTATATTTTATTCCGCACTAGTAGATATTTTAGTTACTATTCCATATTACGATCCTTAGTAGCATTTTCACATGGTGCCAGAGCGTAGTCCATCATATAACCATAACACAGTTATTTGGTGTTCAGTTAATATGGAAAATAACGCTAACGCAAGTTTTGTTGAAGGTCAATCCACTGCACGACCACTGCTATTTAATGGTTGGAATTACAATTATATGTCAACTTGAATGAGAATCTTTATGGAAGCAAATAGATATGATACTTGGAATATCACTTAAAGTGAATACACTATGCCAACTACACCATTTGCAGAATGGTCAAATATACAAAAGCTAGATGCTACATCCAATGCAAAATCCATGCATATGTGATTTTGTGCCTTAGATAAAAATGAATTTAATAGAGTTAGCATGTGTAAAACTGCTTATGATATTTGGAGAACTTTTAATGTAAGGACCCGTAAATTTAAATGATTTAAATTTGTTAATTTGATAAAGTTTTGGTAATTTAATATTGAAAGAATGAAAAATTTGTTAATTAATAAGGAGATAATAACTTAAATGAAAAGTTACAAGGTTAACCAAAGTTAATTATTAATTATTTGAATGAAATTGCAATAAATGAGATAATGTAAAATAGTATAACTTGGTTACAAGTTGAATGTACGCAACAAATGTAAATGTTGATTTATTAATATAAATCTGCGTAATAAGTGGGATTTGAATAGGATTAGTGTGATATGAGCTGGTATAATCATTGGTGACCAATAATGAAAATTTCTTTAATGACAATTATTATAATCACGGAAAGTGTGAGAGTATAAATTTCATAGAAACATAATGTATGTATAAAGTAATAAATTGGTACTAGAATGGAATTCAAATTAATTTAAATAGTCAGTATAATATTATTTGTTATAAATGAAACATAGGTAAACAAATGTAAGTAACGCTGAATAAAATTGTTAATCAATTTGCAATTAAAGGTAATAATGTTGACGTAAGCTAATAAATTAAAATTTCAATGCAATACCAATTAATGGAAAAAAATTTAAGGTTATAATTGCTTGGAATCAGTAAATTGGGAAATAAATTCAAGTTATATTAGTTGATGAAATAATACGCAGTAAACTGTAATTTGACATAATCAATGTTAGGTAAGTAATTTTATTTTGGTCATTTGATAATAGAGTACGAATGGGATTAAATTAGGCAAATTGTGATAATTATTAATTGTTTACCTATTTATTTAATTTAGTTAATTAGATCTAAATCCATTGCAATTAATCGTAATTAACTACTACGTTAATATAAACTTAGTTGATTACTGGAAAATATTAGGGAAATTGGATTTACAGTAATGTTAAATTTACCCATAAGATAATGATTGACTGAATTAAAAGAATGGAAATCAAGATTTTATTTACTTAATTGAAATGTAAAATTCAATAATTAGATTAATTGCAATTAAATGAACTGAAATATTTAAATATTGCATAAATGGAAATTTAGATGAAATCTGAGAATATAAATGTAAACAATCTTGAACCCATATTAACTCCATCCTTTTGATAATGATGAATTAAATAATAGAATGAAAAGTAAATTTAATATAACTATTGGAAATTAAATTATAATTTTGAATTTAATGAAATAGATGTTAATATTGAAATTTATAAATTAATCATCTCCACATCTACATTTAAATTTGTTTAAATCATTGTAAATGATTGAGAAATCATAAGTGATGAAATTTGTCAATTTTCGAACTGAAATTGAAAATTTGATTTAGTCAATTTATTTTTAATTTATTTAATTAACTAGAAATTAGCCATTTTGACCACTGACTCGGATTTGGCGAAACTAGTTTCATCGGATCCGTATCGGTGAATTATTGTAGGATTTTAAGTTTCGTAGCGATCCGACTTGTCATTTGATAGTACGGGCTCGAAACGCCTTGAAATCAATGAAATTGAAATCAATTAATTTTAGCATAACTTCTTCATACGATGGAATTTGGACCTGAAACCTATTCCATCGATTTTAAAATATTTAGAAACAACTATTTTAATATATGGTTTGAGCCAATTTCGTTCCGGAGTCAGAACGGGCTTTTCAGGCCATTTATCTTTCAACGCGTATATCCAATCGATCTGGTCCATTCTATTTCAGCTTTGTCTATAAATACCATGTTATAAAACCTAATTTTTCATCATTGTCATTTGTCTGTACGTACAATTCCTCCTCATCATCTCATTTAAATGGTAGACAATCAAATTCTAAATCCAATTATAATTCAAAAATCAAATAGAAATTTCAAACTCCTCAAAAAAATTCAGAATAATTATATATCGAAGTTCTCGAAAATATGAATCAGCGTCTGGTGTTTATTTGTCGTAATTATGCTTCAACCAACGGCAAATCGCGGTCAAAACCTCGAATTTCGAAACCCTATGCAAATTTGGGATCTTTTGATTTGGGCTATAATCGATGAAATTGTGATATGGGTTTTGGAGAGAGAGGCTTGTGAAGTTGAATGGTGGTGGCCGCTTGGCCTAAATTAAAGTGTGGTGGCCGGATTTGGCGTGCTAGGATTTTGAATCACTAAAGAATGGCTGGTGACGCGACGAGCTAGGGGACGACGGAGCTGGCAGGGTGGTGCGGCGTGGTGGTGCAGGGTCATGTGAAGCGGCACCGTGGCAAACGGTGACGTGTAGGCTGAGCAATCAACGGTCAATGTCTCGGCAAATGGGCCCTAGGGTTTCGATCGAAACCTATCTACTATGCACGTGAATTCATAGAGGCGCTGACGTTTCTGTTGGTTTCTGGTTCGTTTATTTTTAGTTCATTTTATTTTTATTTCAATCGTTCAAACGCGCATTACTTTCTCATACGATACCCAATTTTCCTACGATTTTTTTTGTTAAGATCGTATTTAAAATCTGGACATTTTGGTGCTAGTTCGGACGAATTCTGAGACTGTCCTATTTTTGGGTTTAAATTGGATTTAAATTCGATTTAAATTCAAAAGGTGAGTGTTTTAACCCACTCACAACTTCTAAGATTTCTTATGTTTGTTAAATTTAATTTATGTTTTTTGAACTTATTTATGACTATTTGTATATTTTTAAATCATTCTCTCAATTAATTGCATTTGTTTAAATTTAATCGTTATTTGATTTATTATTGAATATAACTGCCTGTTGATTAACTATTATATATTATCAGTTATATATTGATATTGATTGAGTGTTTTGGATGATGATTATGATGGATGTATGATTTTATGATGGATGAATGGTTTATGATGGATGAATGGATGTTTTATTTATATCATCAAAATCTGCAAGTTCATTATTAATTTGTCATTATTTTTTGGGATTGCGGTTTGAAATGATATATAACCGTATTTGTGTTTAAATTACGGATTGATATGATATCCGTATCACTTGACCATAGGATAGAAAGTTTTATATGTAGACACCGTGGTCTATATATATATATATATATTGGAAATGATTTCTGTGGTTATGGATAGAATTATACGGTTTAATAAATATTGATTCTTTTTGATAGTATATAAAAATATTTTATGTGTAGTTAAATTCATGTATTTAAGCTATGTATAAATTTGTTTAATAACAATAAGGTAAATAATGGAGTTTGATTTAAATAAAATATGGCTAAGTATTTAAATCATACTTTAATATAGAGGTTATAATGGTCTAAATAAATTATGATTTGAAGGTAAATTGGAAATCTATTTGAAACTGAGCTTATTTAAGAATTAAACATCCTAAGTTAATGTAAAATTTATTAAACTTGAAATTTTAAAAGATATGATATTTATAACTGGATTTTTATTCAAGATGAATTAAATGAATATTTCTAGTATAAATAAATTGAAGGAAGTATTTAGTAATTGGTAATTTGAGTTTTATTTATATGATTGTGGATTTATTATGCAAATATTTCAAAACTAAATAATAGGACATTGAATTATTGAATAATGATTTCCAACTTTAGTTTTGAAATTGTTTAATAGTCAAAGTTTGAAATATACTGAAACTGGAGTGGTTCATTGAAACTGAAAGTGAGTTGAAAATTTATGAATTTAGATTTAATCTAAAGTGAACAAAATCGTAAAGTCGAGGAAATTATTTTACTTTATAAAGTAATTTTAAATTCAAACTATTTTATTTTATACACCATTTGAATATCCAAACTATATAAACTTTGGAAGTTATGGTTTTAGAGCTATAAAATTCGAAGTATTATGTTTTGAAAAGTTATATTACAAGCGTTTGGTTTTGAAATATTATAATTTTGGAAGTGCTATGATTTTAGAAAAGAGATATATTTGAAATAAAAATGATATTATATAGATTTAGGTTTTTATAATATCATATTGATTTGGTTTTTAAAATGAAAATGATATCATATTCATATGGTTTTGAAATGAATATTTTATTCTGGTTTTGAAGTATAATTATTTTAAAATGACTGTGGTGTTATAATAAAGTTTGGTTGTTGAAGAGACCGGGATCGAGAGTTTTCATACTCTCGCCCAACTCCGAAAACCACTTTAACAACCGTCTACACGGTGGAGATTCCGAATTGAAGTACGATGGTGGCGGCATTTCCTTTGAGGTAAATATGTGGACCCGACTCCCGTGAGTTGGCATAAGGTCGTTAAAACATGAGCGATTTACGGGCTAAGAAGGTAGCACCTTTTTTCGAACATATCCCTTCGATATTATACTCTGACTTTGGATTGATTCGATGGCCACTTTTGATTTTTGATTTGGAGGTGTGGCTCGAAGTGGGCGGTAGTAGGTGCTAAGCGTTACCATCGGGCCGAAAGCGTAATTGATATATCTTCCCTGGCATTGCCTAGTTGTGTCGTGTCACCTAACCTATCGCACCTTGTACGAGTTTGATTTTCTCCCGTAGCCCGTGGAGTATTTAGGGCAGTCTCCAGATCTGGAGATGCGCTAATACTGGATGGAATACTGGGACTATTACGTGTTAAGGTGGAAAATGTAAAGCCTTAATGCTATTTAAAAGTAAGCTTATTTTACTATAGACATTATTATAATAGCGAAATATTACTACATGGTAAATAGTTTAACGGATCCTTAGGAGATGTGAATCCAGAACATCTCTTAAGTTACTGCACTTACGTTAGACACTGGATAGGAGATGACAAATCCCGTAAACATCTCTGTCGTCGTTCCACTCATATTATTGACAGTTGATTTAACTTACATAAGATCTTTTAGTTCTAACTCGAGTGTTTTGTCTTTCAATTCGTTCGGGTCAGTCTGAGCATTTCAGGACTCGAATACTTTATTTCTGGTGGATGAAGACGAAGAGTGTATTACTATTATCTATTATATTATTCTACTACACCACCGTATTCTGCTACATTATTAATATTCTCTGGTATGTGTTACTCTAATATGTATTGTATAAGTATAATCGAATATTTTGTAAAACGGATTCATGAACTGTATATTTGATTATTATATTTTGTTGTTCCGCTGCAAGAATCTATTTTTTTCTTTTTCTTTCTCTGCTTTTTATTATTTACCCCATAACAATCCGCCCTTTTGTGTGGTTTAAGTCTGACGTGTGTGGTTTATCGTTGATTTAAAGTATACAAAAAGGCGGGACGTTACATCTACTATCAGACCTTTGGTTTAGCGATAAACCTTAGCATTGTGGGGTCTGACTCTTATCAACAGGGTAGTATTACCCTATGATGAGTCGCTGAGTGTATATATATGAGAGAGCGTATTTGTTAGTGTTATAGAAGGTTTTAATATTGTTAATTTGTTCTGTTTTGTATTTATAAATTCTGGTTGGTGCATGAGACGCTATGACATCAATAGGGATTTCTAAACTCTTAATAGGACAGACTGGCACAATATTTGTTTTGAATATAGGTGAATGAAATAATTTTTCCTATTATATTTTCTACATATAAATTAAAATTTTATAAATGATATATATATTTTTTGGTTGAAATATATTGATTGTTAGGTAATGAAATTTGTAAATATTGATTGGAAAATAAATTGAAAATAAAATAAATGAAAATTGGGAATTTAGAAGTTAAGCCTAGGGTTTTAAAAATTTCTTTCAAAGGAATTTGGAATATAATAATATTATTTAGAAGTATTTTCTGATATAAATATTTCAATATGATTTGGAAGAATTGTTTTGAAGAAACTTTAGAAAGTGATAAATTATGTACTCCCCTCCCTGTTGCTGGAAAATAATTTCGATGATGAATGCACGCATCATCGACATTCATTTTTGAGTTTCGAAGTGGGAAGGTCACTGTAGTAGTTTTACTGTAGGTTTATTTTCATAAACAAATATAAATTTTAAATTGTTTTAAATATAATTAGATATATAAGTTGTAAGTATATACATTTAATTTATTATTTTAAATGATTTGAAATTAACCCGGTACCTAGTTCTTAAGTTTTCGTTAATTAATAGTCTCAGTTATTGCAGTGAAATGGAATGTAACTAATTAATAAATGGAGCCTTTAATTAAAATAAGAGAATTAATGCTTGGTTATAAATGAAATTAAAAGAAATTTGAAATATGTAACCTATAAGACAAAGGATAATATTATTGAACATTACTTACCCAACAATAAAAGTTACAATGTTTAATAAGAAATTGTAATAGAATATTATACAAGTAAAAATTTGGAATAATGAAAGTATTCAATGAAATTCTTTAATAAATGAGAATTTGGTGTTGTAATTGTTATGAACTTAAGTATAATTGAAAGACTACTAATTAAAATTGAAAGGTAAGTAATATAAGTGGAATTTAGTAGTAAATGAAAGTAAGTAAATGAAACTAAGTAGTATAAATGAATGATAATAAACTTAAGTAAACGGTTGAAGCTATTTATAAATAAAATAAGTAGGAAAATGAATGTTGTAAATAAGTGAAATTAAGTAATGAATAAATGAATGTAATGCAAATAAAATAAATTTGCATTATATATGGATAAATGAAAACTATAAGAAATAAAATGTAAAATAAAAAGATAAACCATTATATGAATGAAAAAGAAATCAAATAACAAATGTATGAAATAAAATTAAAAGAATGCACTTGATATATTGTTTGAAATTGTTGTTTGTTTAGTTATGGTTGTTTGGGCAAGGATACCCTAAAATTGTTTGGGTGAATAAATAATCTATTTAGTTTAATCTAAGACTGTTAAGTAAATGGTGCAATAAGTAGTTTATTTTCCATTCTGTGCAATTTAAAGTTGAACCCGAACAACTATTTGTTTTGTTTAATATGAATGGATGATTGTTTGTGATGACTCTATGTGATGATTATATGCCTTGTTGCAAGTAATTGTTGTTTGTATTGATTTGTTTGTTATGATTGAAACGACCTTAAATATTTCATTTTATATAATTGTTAATTTTTTTTGGATTATATAAGTGTAATACAGGTTATGGAAGCAATTGCTACTACTTTGGGTTTCATAATTAAGCATAAATCACCCGACAAATAGGTATGTTTTCGGATTATGGTTTATAGCGTTATTATATTGTTTTTCCCGGGTTGGGACATGTATTATTTTGAAAAATCTGTGTTGTATATTGTTATATTTAATATTTTATTTTCTCCCGAGCCTTACCGTACAAAGGAGCCTCTATCGAAATTTTCCATAAATTTTGGACTTAGAAAATATTTTGAAATTGTTTTCCAAACTGTATTAATTTGAGTATACAAAGATTAAATGGTTATAAATTGGTATATTTTATCTAAGTTAATTAATTTTGAAAATTTATTTGTTTATAAATTTAATATTTTAACTAAGTTATATTGATTCTTAATTCTTCCTTTCCCTTCGTTTTTCTTTTCAAGGAAGAAAAGTTTTAAGTGGAGGAGAGTGTAACGACTCGTAAATTTCAATGATTTAAATTTGTTAATTTGATAAAGTTTTGGTAATTTAATATTGAAAGAATGAAAAAATTGTTAATTAATAAGGAGAGCATAACTTAAATGAAAAGTAACAAGGTTAACCAAACTTAATTATTAACTATTTGAATGAAATTGCAATAAATGAAATAATGTAAAATAGTATAACTTGGTTATAAGTTGAATGTAAGTAACAAATGTGAATGTTATTTTATTAATATAAATCTGCGTAATAAGTGGGAATTGAATAGGATTAGTGTGATATGAGCTGGTATAATCATTGGTGACCAATAATGAAAATTTCTTTAATGACAATTAATATAATAACGGAAAGTGTGAAAGTATAAATTTCATAGAAACGTAATGTATGTATAAAGTAATATATTGGTACTAGAATGGAATTCAAATTAATTAAAATAGTGGGTATAATATAATTTGTTATAAATGAAACATAGGTAAACAAATGTAAGTGTTGAATTAATGTACGTTAGTTATTTAGGGTGTTGAATAAAATTGGTAATCAATTTGCAATTAAAGGTAATAATGTTGATGTAAGCTAATAAATAAAAATTTCAATGCAATACCAATTAATGGAAACAAATTGTAAGGTTATAATTGCTTGGAATCAGTAAATTGGAAAATAAATTCAAGTTATATTAATTGATGAAATAATACGCACTAAACTGTAATTTGACATAATCAATGTTAGGCAAGTAATTTTATTTTTGGTCATTTGATAATAGAGTACGAGTGGGATTAAATTAGGCAAATTGTGATAATTATTAATTGTTTACTATTTATTTAATTTAGCGAATTAGACCTAAATCCATTGCAATTAAATGTAATGAATTTGTAACGACCCGCTATTTTTGGACTACTCGCATACGCACATGTCGGACTTGAATAATTCAAAATACCGAATTGTTAATTTAAATTTGGCAAAACTGAACATATACAGTAAATAGATAATCACATATCACAGATACAGAGTAATAAATGCAGCGGAAACAAAAGATAGATGTTCATGAAGCTACTATATAAATAACAGAGTTAAATAAGTTACAACAGAAGTCTCGAATACAATAGTCAAATACAAGAATCAGAATATAACACTAGAATCAACTGAATATCTGAAAACTGGATAGATAGCCGGATCTCCAAGCGAAGCTCCAACTCCAAAAGTGAGTCTCAAAAGATGAACCACTCAGTCTGACCCAAGCGTAAAGCAAAACACAAAACACTTGAGTCAAGATTAACTTTCTTATATTAATAAATCCAACTCAAGTAAAACAACAACTGAAATACAAGTAACTCAAAGGACGTTGGAATAACCATCCTCTAAGGATCCGTTAAACTATCTACTATGTAGTAATATACGCTAAATAGATAATGTCTATCAGTAATACGAATATAAAAATAGTGTTAAGGCGTTACCATTATCCCCCTTAACACATTTTATATAAATGTCGTAGTCTATACAACACTATAAACTCCACCGTAAACTAGTGGGATATCAGGATGTACTCCATAGGTATAACACAAAACAAATTAGTAGTGGTCGCGTATATAGGGATACAAGTATGACAAGGCACATGAGGCAATACCCAAGTTAGTGAAACTACCGTTTGCCTGATCCGAACTGGTGAAAACGCATCGCCGCAACGATCGTAACACCGCAAAACTACACTCCCAAAATTACGAGGGTGCACCAATCAATAACAAGTAATGAGTAGTTTACGAAGAAGTGTGTTCGGTCGAGGTGGCTAACCTCATTTGGCTCGGCACGGCTCCTATTTTGGTCATTTCCAATTTGACACAAGCGTCAAGGCTATCCATTATCGTTCTCTTTCTTCAGTCATCACGTACATTATTCCAACCACTTCATTCTGGATCACACTCCGCGTATAGTTATCAAAGTGGTTTTCGGTTTAGACAGAGAGTATGTCCATAACCGATTCCGGTTTCTTTAATAACTTTCATAATTATTACACCGATTGGTCATTTATACATTTCAAAAATAAATCAAATTCAATTTCAATTAGAATTTGTAAATCAACATTTCATTTGTCTTTCTGAAACAATTTCCAAAATTTACGTTTCAAAACTTCAAACTTACCATTTCCAAAATCTTATAATTCAAGGTCAAATTTTTATTTAGAACAATTCAAATATTAATTCAAGTTCGTATATAAGTTCCATTCCGAAATTATTTAAATTAATTTAATTTAACATTCAAATCAATATAAACTCATTTGTCGGTTTCATTCAATATTCATTGAGTTAATTTATCATTCAAACAATTTCTATTAAATTTCCAATTCATTAAATCAATTACGTAAGATCACTCCATTATATCAAAACTTACAAATTAAATTAAATTAAATTTGTCATATCAAATTCTTCAAATTACAAGTCTTACATTTATTTCAATAAATCACATTTTATTTCTTGTTGAAGAAATTCGATTTCCCTTATATATTTACTTTAAATAATTTTCCCAAAACTCAATTAATAAAGAAACTCGATTTCATTTATTAACGAAATTCAAATTCACTTATTTCGAAGTTCAATATCTCTTATCAAAGAATTCAATTTTTATTTAATTATCAAATAGTTCAACCTTATTCAAGAATTAAACAATTTTAAAACTTAATTATTAAATAATTTCAAAACTTACGAATTTCAAACTTGATTATTCATTATTTTCAAACTTAATTATTAAATAATTTCAAATTTAATTCAATGAATAATTCCAAATTTTATTGTCAAATAATTTATTTTAAAACAACATTCTTTCAACAACTACCATGTTAATATTTTGTTACCGATTATTAAATATTAACACTTAAATTTCACTAGAATTCAAATTTCAACTTCATTAAAACCCTTATTATTTTATTCAAATAAAATCTTTATTTTTATTTTTAAATCAAATTATTGACCAATCGGGTTTTTATTTAATTCTCTATCCTAGGACAAGTTCATTTGGGTATTTATCATTTCAACCCGATTCCAATTCAATTCAAAAACCAAATCATAGCTAAGGGAACTTGTAGTGTGATAACTGGGATGGTGTCAAAGTAAATAAACAAACAATAGCAACCATCAATAACAATCCAATAATTAATTCAAATAATCCCTAAATAATCGTATTAATTCACATTGTTGTTTGTGCAAATTAATATAATTATTTCTAGAATCTACACGATCATTTCATGTAGATTAAAGAGTGTTACACTATTATTTATATGGTTCTTCACTTGATATCTATTATTCAGTTTCATACTACATTAATTTAAACAACATACATTTAAATGGTTCAACGTGTAATTAACACTATTTCTACGTCAAGTAGTTAAACATTTAAAGGGGTCATACTATATAACTTTAACTAATCAAATACAGCACATATATCAATTTATCCTATATCAAATTCAATTGCATATTATTTATAACTTTAAACATAAAAAATTTAACGTCCATTGTAAACATCGAACAATCAATCAAACGGGATTATCATCATATAATTAGCAGATAATGGTGTCAGATGTCACAGGTGAACTGATACAGGTAATAATATATAAACAGTGTAAATAACTAACAGCGGCATATTTCATTTGTCGTTTCAATTAAAATCGAATTTAATAAATAAAAGAACATTAATCGTGAGTGATTGCTCACCTTTGAGGCTAGAGATGAACGAGAATGGGATGAGTTACGAATCCAAGCACGAATTTCCAAACGAAGCTAGATTGACACGAATTTGACGGATAAGATGATAAGAGGAATAGACGAAATAAATCAGAATCTTCTTGACATGGATTGAAATAAATTATATGCTAATTTATTATATTATCTTCTTAAACCATTATTAAATTAAAATACATATGAAAAATTCATATATATACATATATTCTGAAATCGATGTCGTATCTTTAAAACACACACAGATATATATCCTCCCGCATATATATAACAATGTTTGGAACTAAAACTCAATATATACCAATACATGAAATCACTGGACAATATACATATATTGAGATATATTCTAATGCATGTTGACCCATATATAAACAACGTATACATATTAAAATATACTTACATAATGTAAACAAAATTTATTAGACAAGATAAACATTTGTGCTTTAAATATGTGTATACACAGGCGTAATTATAAATACAACTGCAAACACCATACAGACTAATGGGTATGCAAACATGTAAGTAATCCTATATAAATGCAGACACTATAAAGTTATAAACATATCCTTCATATAAAACTTTGGCATTGTAAACATAAATATATACAATAAACAGATGTACTTACATTATTGGTTAATAAAATGTAGACCCAAATAGGCGCAGGCAACTATATATAAAATTGTACACCGACATATATGAGGTGTATATATGTGACTAACAGACCCAATATAACCTATTTATACAACTGTCCAACACGAAACATAAAGGGTATACAAGTCGACCCATACATATGTACCAATTTATGTACTAATATAGCACTTTACAACCAAAATAGAAGATAAAATTTCACTTTCTAAATTTCTTATATATTCACGTGCATGCATATTGTTCAAAAATATAGACAGTAACATAGTTCAACATATATTTAGATAACAGGAAATAAACTCAATATACTTCCAGAACAAAATAAATATACTCAGTTTATATTTATATCATTGTAATATATAAAATACTTTATTAAATATGTAAACTTACCATGAAAATTCACTGTGCATATACATATTAGATGCTTTAGCTGGTATAAACCGATTCATATAACTTGTAATTTGATGCATATACTCACTTTGTCGTACATGCTCCAAATATATAAAAGGTATAAACTTACAATACTTTATAATATATAACTTATATACCAAACATACACTAAGAAAATGAAGATAACCAACTCAGACAAACATAAAGAAGTCTGTAGCTTAAATTCTGAAAGCAAACTAAAATATACATAACACATAAATATATATACACACACATACATATGCTAATATATGTATAACTTATATATATCTACCTCACAGAGAAGAGGATGAGAATGATTGATGCAGTGATGAGGCCGAGTGGCAGGAAGCACTAGTCTGTGTTGTTCGCCGGGGTTGTTGTCGACATTCATGCGGAGGCGAGTGGTGGATAAGGTTGAGGGGGGCGAAGCCTGGTCGAGCGATCAGTGGTTTTATGGGTTCGGAAATGAACAGCAGTGGAGGGAAGAGAAGAAGACGTTGCACAGGGAGGAGGAAAGTACTTCGGCGGAGCTCGACAGGGCTGTGGAAAGGCCGAACGCGGTTACTGACCGGAGGCAGAGGGGAGGAGCGGAAGGCGAGGCCGGTGCGTTGGCGCGGGTTGTGCTTGGCCTTTGTTCGGTCATGGTGAAGGGAGGTCGATAAAATAAAGGTGGAGGCGGAGTAGGCGAGGCCTGGAGGGAAGACTCGGCATGCAAGTGTGGTGGCCATTGAAGTGACGTGGAAGTGTGGGGTTATGCGATGCCGCGCATGAGGGTGTCAACGGCCGGTAGAGGGGAGAAGGAACACATTCACTCTCAAGCCTGACATGTGAAAGTAGAAGATAATGAAAGATTTTCAGACAACAGGGAAGAAGGGTGTATTTCTTTAGTATATTTTGTTTTACAAGTGAACCGAATAGAAAATGAAGGGCTGTAAGAAATTGAACGAACCAACAATTATTAAATATTGGGAATAGAGAAAGGCACTGACCTGAATTCAGGGAGATATCAATGCTGAATAACGTTGGGTTAGTATCGAGAAAATTCGAATAGACACTAGATTTCAAATGCCCAAGCGATACCGATACGGATCACTATTTTACAAATTCCGCTGCGTATCGGACTTCAAAACACAGAATTGAATATACCGTAGAGATCAGCTTGACGAGACGATCAAAATGGTATACAGATATCGGTGGTATGATTGAATTATAAAAATTCGAATTTTCTACTAGCGGAAAATACAGCAAAAACGCAGAAAAATAAGATCGACGGAGCTAAAAAAGTCCGAATTTGAAAAAATGAAAAATGACTTCTTGCTCAGAAGACGATTTAGAATTTTTCTATGTAAAAATATTCATGTTTCGAAAATATTTAATTTTCATCGATTTTTAACTGATTAAATTGAGGTAAATTTACGCACGAAAATAAACTTCATATTTTTAGACGAAAATTTACCAGTTGTTATGTTTAACTAGACGCATTCCAAATATCAAATTTATATTTCAATATTTTATCGTTTAAAATTCCATAAAATTTCAGTTAATAACGTTATTAAAACCGGTTAAATTTACGGGTCGTTACACTCTCCGCTACTCAAAACTTTTCTTCCTCGAAAAGGAAGGAGGTAGGAGAATAGAAACAACCAAAAAGAAAATAGACCGAAAACAATATAAAACGATTAATTTAAACCATATAAATTTCAATTTAAATTAATTTATTCAACAATTGACTTTAAATTCGAGGTAATTCATTAAGTTGATATTATTTCAATTTATTAATATTTGATACAAAAGTTTCTTTCAAAACAAAATTTTATTTTATTTATCTCATTTAGTCATTTTTTATTGTCCAATTATCCTCCATTAACAATTTTCTAAAATCATAGATTTGAATAATAATTTATTATAATCATATTCTATTTTAATTTCCTTTGTTCCAAATTATTATTAAATTTATTCTACTTAATATTCATGTCACAAATATTAAGTATATTTACACTATTTAAAACCGCTCAAATTTATTTATAAATTCCTTTAACATCATTTTATACTGTATAATATTCATACATAGTTAACTTTTGAAAATTTAGGTAAGTTATATAAAATGCAATTTAGTATTATTCAAATAAAATTCTACAATTCCGTTATTTCAAGTTAAGTATTTATATAAAAAGAATTTGGCTTTATTTACAATTGAAAATCAAATTTTTAAGAATTAAATTTCCGAGAAACTTCAAATTTATTTAGAGATAAATAAATATATATTATATATCAAATCAAATTTTAATCATACATCAATATATATTACAAATCAAATCATACTTTAAGAAATCCAAATCAATTTATTTTTCAAAGAAACCGTAGCAAAGCTACAGAATAGTCTCGTCACTTCGCAACTCGAAAATGAATGTCGATGTTGCGGCCGTCATCACCGAAATTATTTTCCTACGACAAAGAGAAGAGCACTAATTTAATCATTTAAAATTCGTTAAAACCATTTATTCTAAAATATTTTATATAATATACATTTTTAAAACTTTAAAACCATAGTTCGAAATTAACGGAAATTAAATTCTTAAATTCTAATTTAATTCACTTCAAATTCCAAATCATATTATAACCAAGTTTTATAATAAAAAATTTGTGCAATAGTCAATGGTTTACAAACAATAAATGAAAATCAATTATTATCATTTCGAACAACAGATTCATTAACAATTTATTTTCAGAAAACTTTTATTATATATACTATAATCATACAAACTATTTTGTTTACCAAATTTGAAAACAATATTGTGTGGGTTTGTTCTGTTCAAGTATTTTGGAAATCCCATCGATAGCGTTGATCAGACAAATCGATCGAAAACCCAAATCAACATCAACAACTCAAACAACACAATATATAAAACATTTTAAAATTAATTTACAAATACATTTCCTCGTTCGACGATGCAAGAATGGATTTCAAACAAGGATAGAGATTCAAATTTGATGGAAATCAAATCAAAAAGAATTTTGATTCGATAATAAGTTCGAAACAGAAAATAAGATAATTCAATTAATAGAATTGGGAGATGGACAAACTTATTTAATTCACGGGCAACCTTAACCGGTCTACCGTAACCTCAAGAATAAGATCGATGCTGAATTCTGAGGTAAATCAACATTCGATCTCGAGAGATAGAATTCAGGTAAAGCAGGGAATAAATAACATCACAAACCGAGGATACATAAATATCCGGTAAATCAATGCCTATTGTAAAGGAGTTTCACTCATTTACAAATAATTCAAAGATTTTGAGACCGCCGATTCATTATAAAGATCGTTCAAAGTGGAGTTATGGGATGCTCCTGAATCGAAAGAAGACGAATAGTGAGGGACACGAATGAATTTTGGAACCACAGGGAACGTTCCAAAATTCAAAGGAATCGAGACAAAAGGAAGGGATTGAAACTCGAATGAGAGTGATTCTGTAAATACATTTACCATATATGATAAGTTTTGTCTAGAGCTACCAAAGCTCTGATAGCAACTGTAACGACCCGTAATTTTTGGACTATCCGCATCTGCACATGTCGGACTTGAATAATTCAAAATACCGAATTGTTAATTTAAATTTGGCAAAACTGAACATATATAGTAAATAAATAATCACATATCACAGATACAGAGTAATAAATGCAGCGGAAACAAAAGATAGTAGTTCATGAAGCTACTATATAGATAACAGAGTTAAATAAATTACAACAGAAGTCTCAAATACAATAGTCAAATACAAGAATCAGAATATATCACTAGAATCAACTGAATATCTGATAACTGGATAGATAGCCGGATCTCCAAGCGAAGCTCCAACTCCAAAAGTGAGTCTCAAAAGCTGAACCACTCAGTCTGATCCGAGCGTAAAGCAAAACACAAAACACTCGAGTCAAGATTAACATTCTTATACTAATAAATCCAACTCAAGTAAAATAACAACTGAAATACAAGTAACTCAAAGGACGTTGGAATAACCATCCTCTAAGGATCCGTTAAACTATCTACTATGTAGTAATATACGCTAAATAGATAATGTCTATCAGTAATATGAAATATAAAAATTGTGTTAAGGCGTTACCATTATCCCCCTTAACACATTTTATGTAAATGTCATAGTCTATACAGCACTATAAACTCCACCGTAAACTAGTGGGATATCAGGGAGTACTCCATAGGTATAACACAAAACAAATTCGTAGTGGTCGCGTATATAGGGACACAAGTATGACAAGGCACATGAGGCAATACCCAAGGTAGTGAAACTACCGTTTGCCTGATCCGGACTGGTGAAAACGCATCGCCGCAACGATCGCAACACCGCGAAACAACACTCCCAAAATTACGAGGGTGCACCAATCAATAACAGGTAATGGGTAGTTTACGAAGAAGTGTGTTCGCTTGAGGTGGCTAACCCCATTTGGCCCGACACGACTACTTTTTTAGTCATTTCCAATTTGACACAAGCGTCAAGGCTATCCATTATCGTTCTCTTTCTTCAGTCATCACGTACATCATTCCAACCACTTCATTCTGGATCACACTCCGCGTATAGTTATCAAAGTGGTTTTCGGTTTAGACAGAGAGTATGTCCATAACCGATTCCGGTTTCTTTAATAACTTTCATAATTATTACACCGATTAGTCGTTATACATTTCAATACTAAATCAAATTCAATTTCAACTAGAATTTGTAAATCAACATTTCATTTGTCTTTCTGAAACAATTTCCATAATTTACATTTCAAAACTTCCAACTTACCGTTTCCAAAATCTTATAATTCAAGATCAAATTTTTATTTAGAACAATTCAAATATTGATTCAAGTTCGTACATAAGTTTCATTCCGAAATTATTTAAATTAATTTAATATAACATTCAAATCAATATAAATTCATTTATCGATTTCATTCAATATTCATTAAGTTAATTTATCATTCAAACAATTTCTATTAAATTTCCAATTCATTAAATCAATTACGTAAGATCACTCCATTATATCAAAACGCACAAACTGAATTAAATTAAATTTGTCATATCAAATTCTTCAAATTACAAGTCTTACATTAATTTCAATAAATCACATTTTATTTATTGTTGAAGAAATTCGATTTCCCTTATATATTTATTTTAAATAATTTTCCCAAAACTCAATTAATAAAGAAACTCGATTTCATTTATGAATGAAATTCAAATTCACTTATTCCGAAGTTCAATATCTCTTATCAAAGAATTCAATTTTTATTTAATTATCAAATAGTTCAACCTTATTCAATTATTAAACAATTTCAAAACTTAATTGTTAAATAATTTCAAAACTTACTAATTTCAAACTTAATTATTCATTATTTTCAAACTTAATTATTAAATAATTTCAAATTAAATTCAATGAATAATTCCAAATTTTATTGTCAAATAATTTATTTTAAAACAACGTTCTTTCAACAACTACCATGTTAATATGTTGTTTCCGATTATTAAATATTAACACTTAAATTTCACTAGAATTCAAATTTCAACATCATTAAAACCCTTATTATTTTATTCAAATAAAATCTTTATTTTTATTTTTAAATCAAATTATTGACCAATCGGGTTTTTATTTAATTCTCTATCCTAGGACAAGTTCATTTAGGTATTTATCATTTCAACCCGATTCCAATTCAATTCAAAAACCAAATCATAGCAAAGGGAACTTGTAGTGTGATAACTGGGATGGTGTCAAAGTAAATAAACAAATATTAGCAACCATCAATAACAATCCAATAATTAATTCAAATAATTCCGAAATAATCGTATTAATTCACATTGTTGTTTGTGCAAATTAATATAATTATTTCTAGAATCTACACTATCATTTCATGTAGATTAAAGAGTGTTACACTATTATTTATACGGTTCTTCACTTGATATCTATTATTCAGTTTCATACTACATTAATTTAAACAACATACATTTAAATGGTTCAAGGTGTAATTAACACTATTTCTACGTCAAGTAATTAAACATTTAAAGGGGTCATATTATATAACTTTAACTAATCAAATTCAGCACATATATCAATTTATCCTATATCAAATTCAATTGCATATTATTTATCACTTTAAACATAAACAATTTAACGTCCAATGTAAACATCGAACAATCAATCAATTATCAATCAAACGGGATTATCATGATATAATTAGCAGATAATGGTGTCAGATGTCACAGGTGAACTGATACAGGTAATAATATATAAAACAGTGTAAATAACTAACAGCGGCATATTTCATTTGTCGTTTCAATTGAAATCGAATTTAATAAATAAAAGAACATTAATCGTGAGTGATTGCTCACCTTTGAGGCTAGAGATGAACGAGAATGGGATGAGTTACGAATCCAAGCACGAATTTCCAAACAAAGCTAGATTGACACGAATTTGACGGATAAGCTGATAAGAGGAATAGACGAAATAAATCAGGATCTTCTTGACATGGATTGAAATAAATTATATGCTAATTTATTATATTATCTTCTTAAACCATTATTAAATTAAAATACATATGAAACATCCATGTATATACATATATTCTGAAATTGATACCGTATCTTTAAAACACACACAGATATATATCCTCCTGCATATATATAACAATGTTTGGAACTAAAACCCAATATATACCAATACATGAAATCACTAGACAATATACATATACTGAGATATATTCTAATGCATGTTGACCCATATATAAACAACGTATACATATTAAAATATACTTACGTAATGTAAACAAAATTTATTAAACAAGACAAAACATTTGTACTTTAAATATGTGTATACACATGCATAATTATAAATACAACTGCAAACACCATACGGACTAATGGGTATGCAAACATGTAAGTAATCCTATATAAATGCAGACACTATAAAGTTATAAACATATCCTTCATATAAAACTTTGGCACTGTAAACATAAATATATACAATAAACAGATGTACTTACATCATTGGTTAATAAAATGTAGACCCAAATAGGCGCAGGCAACTATGTATAAAATTGTATACCGACATATATGAGGTGTATATATGTGACTAACAGACCCAATATAACCTAGGTATACAACTGTCCAACACGAAACATAAAGGGTATACAAGTCGACCCATACATATGTACCAATTTATGTACTAATATAGCACTTTACAACCAAAATAGAAGATAAAATTTCACTTTCTAAATTTCTTATATATTCACGTGCATGCATATTGTTCAAAAATATAAACAGTAACATAGTTCAACATATATTTAGATAACAGGAAATAAACTCAATATACTTCCAGAACAAAATAAATATACTCTGTTTATATTTATATCATTGTAATATATAAAATACTTTATAAAATATGTAAACTTACCATGAAAATTCACTGTGCATATACATATTTGATGCTCTAGCTGGTATAAACCGATTCATATAACTTGTAATTTGATGTATATACTCACTTTGCCGTACACGCTCCAAATATATAAAAGGTATAAACTTACAATACTTTATAATATATAACTTATATACCAAACATACACTAAGAAAATGAAGATAACCAACTCAGACAAACATAAAGAAGTCTGTAGCTTAAATTCTGAAAGAAAACTAAAATATACATAACACGTATATATACACACACACACACACATACATATGCCAATATATGTATAACGTATATATATCTACCTCACAGAGAAGAGGATGAGAATGATTGATGCAGTGATGAGGCCGAGCGGTCAGGAAGCTCGAGTCTGTGCTGTTCGCCGGGGTTGTTGTCGACATTCAGGAGGAGGTGAGTGGTGGATAAGGTTGAGGTGGGCGAAGCCTGGTCGAGAGATCAGTGGTTTTGTGGGTTCGGAAATGAACAGCAGTGGAGGGAAGAGAAGAAGACATGGCACAGGGAGGAGGAAAGCGCTTCGGTGGAGCTCGACAGGGCTGTGGAAAGGCCAGACGCGGTTACTGACCGGAGGTAGAGGGGAGGAGCGGAAGGCAAGGCCGGTGCGTTGGTGCGGGTTGTTCTAGGCCTTTATGCGGTCGTGGTGAAGGGTGGCCGATAAAATGAAGGTGGAGGCGGAGTAGGCGAGACCTGGAGGGAAGAGTCGGCATGCAAGTGTGGTGGCCATTGAAGTGACGTGGAAGTGTGGGGTTATGCGTTGTCGCCATGAGGGTGGTCAACGGCCGGCAGAGGGGAGAAGGAACACATTCACTCTCAAGCCTGGCATGTGAAAGTATAAGATAATGAAAGGCTTTCAGACAATAGGGAAGAAGGGTGTATTTCTTTAGTATATTTTGTTTTACAAGTGAACCGAATAGAAAATGAAGGGTTGTAAGAAATTGAACGAACCAACAATTATTAAATATGGGGAATAGAGAAAGGCACTGACCTGAATTCAGGGAGACGTAAATGCTGAATGACGATGGGTTAGTATCGAGAAAATTTGAATAGACACTAGATTTCAAAAGCCCAAACGATACCGATACGGATCACTATTTTACAAATTCCGCTGCATACCGGACTTCAAAACATAGAATTGAATATACTGTAGAGATCAGCATGACGATACGATCAAAACGGTATACAGATACCGGTGGTATGATTGAATTATAAAAATTTAAATTTTCTACTAGCGCAAAATCCAGCAAAAACGCAGAAAAATAAGATCGACATTGCTAAAGAAGCCCGAATTTGAAAAAACGAAAAATGACGTCTTGCTCAGAAGACAATTTAGAATTTTTCTATGTAAAAATATTCAAGTTTCGAAAATATTTTATTTTCATCGATTTTTAACTGATTAAATTGAAGTAAATTTACGCACGAAAATAAACTTCATATTTTTAGACGAAAATTTACCAGTTGTTACGTTTAACTAGACGCATTCCAAATATCAAATTTATATTTCAAAATTTTATCGTTTAAAATTCCATAAAATCATAATTAATAGCGTTATTAAAACCAGTTAAATTTACGGGTCGTTACATAATTACTACGTTAATATAAATTTAGTTGATTACAGGAAAATGTTGGGGAAATTGGACTTACAGTAATGTTAAATTTACCCATAAGATAAGGATTGCCTGAATTAAAAGAATGGAAATCAAGATTTTATTTATTTAATTGAAAGGTAAAATTCAATAATTAGATTAGTTGCAATTAAATGAAATTAAATATTTAAATATTACGTAAATGGAAATTTAGATGAAATCTGAGAATATAAATGTAAACAATCATGATCCAATATTAACACCATCCTTTTGATAATGATGAATTAAATTGTAGAATGCAAAGTGAATTTAATAGAATTATTTGGAGAGTAACTTATTAAATTTATTTTTGATAACTTAAAATTTTATTTATTATAGGAAAAATTAGCGTAAATAGAAGTATGCGTAAATTAAATTTATCAAAAGGGAAAATTAATAGTTTAATTAAATCATTTGCCAATTAAAATTTCTACATGGAAATTTATTATTAAGTTAATTAAATTATTAATAAATTATATAATGTTTATACAAGGTTTTAAATCACGGAAGCAAGCCAGTTTGGAATGGATTACAAACAGAAAAATAAGAGTGAGTTAATCTCACTCATCTGGGTTTAATTTTAATTTAAATGGTTAAATTTAGATAATTGGTTGAATGATTGAATTGATTTAAAGTGCTATATTATATATAGTAGTATATATATAGTATATAATGGAGTGATTGATTTTCCACATTATATAGCGGATGAGACCCTATGCGCTACATAATAGCGGATGATATTATATTTAAAACACATATACTGCAATATTCCATCTCGAAGTGGAATTGGTATTTTTTGTTGTGCTAACATCTGTGGATGTTGGGAAACAGGTTGGAGGGATCCAACTGGATTCCTCAAAATTATTTAGATTGTTTAATATTCTGTGTTATGAATATTTGATATTCTGTGATGAATTATATTGATAATTGAATATTAAATGCTACGGTTTGCTTGAATATATTTCGGTACACTGAGTTATCAGAATATATAGAATTGGATTTTGAAAAGAAAATAAAAAGTGAATTTTGAGTAAAATAATCATAGAAATTAGAATAAATTAAGAATGAAATGGAGAAGAATAAAAAGTGATTTTTGAATTCTGATGAATAAAATTCCAAGTATGGAAAATGAGATTTTGAATAAACGGGAATATGTAATTTTATTTTTAATCTCAAGTGATATTATTTTAAGAAACAAAGAATTTATTTTGAAATTTAAGGATTAAATTTATTTGAAAGGATGAAGAAGAAATTTTAGGAAATATGAAATTGGTATTTTAAGTTAAAGGATTTTAATTCATAATGGAGAAATAAAAAGTCTGAAGTTAATGGATTTTGTAATAAATGGAGCGAGTAAGGAAATTTATTTAAAAATGAAGTAAATTTAAAATCAATTTTAAGATTGATTAAGTGTTCAAAACCGGGATTTCTAAAAGAGAAGTGAGACTATGAAATATATAAACCGGGTTTATAAAAGCGAAGTAATATATCAGTGGATATTTGGAAGAATAAATTCACGGTGGGAATTTATTAAAAGAATGGGTAAAGTTGTTTAAAATTAAATAGTGAATTATTTTTAAAAGATGTGAATGGGAAGCATATTTCCCTGAATAGCCAAGTACGTTTCAAACAAATTTTAAGTATAAGTAAAAAGTTTTAAGTGGTTTAAAAAGTATGTTAAGAAAACCTATTATTTCTAAATGTTTAAATTCTAAAGTAAGTATTTTCTTTTAATCTATTATAGCAGTAATTATTTTAATGGTGATTTGGTATTTTGTTTTAAAAAGAAAAAATTTAGTTGTATATTTTATAAAGTAACCTCATTTTCAAATATTCCTATAGTATATATTTTTAATAAAGTAATGAAATAGTTTTCAGCTTAAATGTTTTAAAGGATATTTTATAATAAAGAGTTTTTAAATTATTTTAAAAATCTAAAGCTTTGTACTTGGTGCTTTCATTAGAAAAAAATATTTGGGAATTCTTTCCATGAGAAGAGTAGGGTCTGAAAACTGTTTTAAAAAAGGATTGAAAGTGGAACTATATCTTGCGAAGATATTTTGAGGTTAATAAATAATTTGGTGAAATTATTTATTGTTTGATGGATGTTTGTGAATGTTAATTGATAGTTAAATCACCGACTATCAATATTGGCCAATGCGTTGATCGTTTCGAAGAGTCCGGGATCGGGATTAATTTCTTGAAAACCACTTCAATCCGGTTTGTACGTTTTCGTGTGGAAAACAAAAGTTCGGAGTCGAAGATGGAGTAGTGGAGTGCAAGGGCTAGTCGCTACTAATCTTGAGGTGATCCCAAAATGGATGTAGTAGGAATTGTGCCTTCGGTTCCGTTCGAACCCGGGACGGACTTGTATGGATTGAATGCTTTCAGAACATCGTCAAGTGGACGATGAGCATTCTAAGAGATGAGTTCTCTATAGTTAATGCTTAGCCTCAAGCCTCATCAAGCGGGAATGAGTGAAAATCAGAGGTTATGCGGCAAGGCTAGGTGGGTATCACCCATTAGTGTGAGGTCATCCTTGTCTAGATTCCCTTTTATTTCGGCTTAGCGGTGCGGTTGCTGATCCCAACCGTGGTGTGATCTTGCTCGGGATTATCCAGTAAGGGATAGTCCTGGTCTTGTGTTGCAGGAGATTGGGATTAATCCTCGATACGGTGATCTAGGCCACGTATTGTGACGGTGGTACCCCAGTGCCTAGTCATTAGTTGGAAATCCATTCTCCCTACGTGCGTTTTACGGTTTTGTTTGTATTACCCACGACTGTGGCTAGTAGCTGGAATTTGATTAATGTTACAATTTCGGCTATTTGAATAAGTATTTGTATATAGACATTACTGTAATATCAGAGGATTTATAATAAATGTTTTAGCTATCCTGAGGTAAAAACCCGACATGTTTATTTATGGCATGGTCTTACGAGATGATTTTGATTTTCGAAGGATTTTTGGAACATTAATAATCAATTTGAGTGTGATTTCTCACACTGGTTTTCTAGACTGACTCAAGTGTTATTTAAGTATAATGCTCGGGTCAGACCGAGTATTATAGAATACTGGATATGATGCTGTGGAGCTCAGGAGACGAGCTGGATGGCGATATGTACTTCCGTACTTGATTATTATTCCGCTGTGTATTCAGTTTTGAGGATAGGTTTATATGATAGTCCAGTTGTATGTTCTTGATGATGTTGAACTCTGATGATGTATTCTAGTGATGTATGTATAAAATAGATATACTTTTATTTTGTGTAAGGATCTGTTATTATCTATTATATTTTATTCCGCTGCAATGGTTAGATTCTGATGTTGTTTTCTATTTTCTTCTTCTGCCTCTTTATCTTTAACCCAAATAGTTCGCATTTTCGTACATCTTGAGTCGATTGATGGAGAATAGCGTTGACTCTAAGGGGTATGGATTTGCGGGCTGTTACAGTGGTATTAGAGCGTTGGTTGGTGATAACCTTGGCTCTGGTGGGAATTACTCAATAGAAATAGAGTCCGTAAGTACTCTATGATGAGTTTGAGTGTATTAATAAATACAAGCGCGTATTTGTTAGTGAATATAAAGTTATTTTTATATTGTGTTGACTTATCGATTGGGTGTCTATGGATTCTGGCTGATATCTGGGAAGCCATGTTATCGATAGGAATTTCTAAACTCTTAAACAAGATGAACCCACACAGTATTGTTTTAAATAGGGTAAATGAAATATTTTACCCAAGTTATTTTTGTATATAAAGGAAATAATTATTCATAAATTATTACAAATATATATATGGATGCTTGGTTGTTAGGAATGATAATATTAAATTATTATCATTGATGTGTAAAATTGAATAAGAAACTGAAATTATAACTAAAGCCAAGGAATAAATTCATATGCAAAGGAAGTTTGTAAATTTAAACTGTAAATGTGATTTATAAATTGAAATAAGATTTCAGAATAATATTTGAATATGAATTGAAATAATTTAGAACTTAAAATTTTGGGGAAGTTTGAATTCTTTTGGGTTTGGAAATGGTTTTCAAAGGTTTGGAGATAATAGTGATATTATTTGAGAAATATTTTTTCATAGAAGATTTGGAATTTAAAAATATTTGAGAGGGATTTTAAAGTGATAAAAGCATTAAACTCTTTTGGATTCTAGAAAATAACTTCGGTGATGACTGCAGCATCATCGATGATCATTTTCGAGTTTCCAAGAGAGAAATTGCTACCAAATTGTTTTGAATTGAAATTGTTTGTAAAAATTGGGTTGATTTTGGAAATGCAAAGGATTTTGGATATAATTGATTTCAAATGATTTTTGAAATACTTAAGTGAATATTGAAGGCTCTGGAATTGGTTTAAAAATTTTCGAGTGTCTAAGTAATGGTTTAAACTCTGGAGGTTTAACTAAAAATGTTATGGATTATAAGCAGGTTTGGAAATTTATAAAGTTTGAAAATTTCCTGGAATGGAATTGGATTAAAATCGAAATGATTTGGGTTGCAAAATAAATCCAATTCAACTATAAATGAGTTAAATATAAACTTGAATATTGTCTTAACAAACTAAGAATGGGATTAAAATTAAAATGAATAAAGAGTGGGGTAATTGAATTTGATGAGAATCAAATTAAATAGAAGTGAGCTTAAGTTATGAAGTTGAGATAATTTGAAGAAAGTAAATTAACTTAAGTTTAAAGTTAATAGAAGTTTGGCTTCGAGTAAAAGTGAAAGTCTGTTAAATAAAGTTTGAGTTGAATTAATCTGGAAATGGTTAGTAATATACAAGCATGGAATGTGTCGAGCTAGATAAAATGGGTTCGTATGGAACTTATGAAAATATGAAATAAAATATGATGTAAGTTAAAATGGAAAAGAATTAAATGAAAATTGAGTTAGAATCGATTGGAAGTAGATAAAAACTAAAATGGATGCGCCATTAAGTGAATATCATCGAAATTGCATAGAAATGATTATCGTTTGACGTAAACGAGATTTAATAAAATTCTATGAATTAGTGGAAGCAAATATAATTGAATTTTTAAATCAATTGATAAGAATATGAGTTTGTTTGGAATTATAAATGAGCTTAAGGTAAGTAAGTGAGTTGTACATCACTTAAAGTGAAGGCAAGGGTAAGAAAAGCGAGTGAAAGCAATTGAAGTGGTGATTGAAACCTTATTAATTACTATTAAGTGCTATTTGGTAGGTATGGCTTATGAAATCAATGTGTTAGTTATTGAAAATGAGCGAAGTGTAAATAAATTTCCTATATATTGCACACACATATTTAAACTGAATAAGTATAGGTACCAGATGACTGTTTGGTTGGATTTTAGTCGTGCAAATTGCTAAAATAATAAGCCGCTTGCTTAAAAATGCTAAACAGAGGTACACCTACGCAATATAGGAAATATGAACTGTTTTTGTTTTTCTGACCGGGTGGGTCGATGTATATATATTTATATCTCTTGTTAAATTCCAAAAGCTCCTCCGTGCAAAGGAGACTGCCAAAAAAATTCGAAAATTTTGGGAGTTAGAAATTTTTTGAAATTTTTTGGAAAACTTTTGTTAGCGACCAAACGATTTCAAATTGGAAATTGAAATAAATTAGTGGATGAAACTAATTTAAAATAATGATATAAATCAATTATAAATGGAAGATTAATTCAATATTCAGAGTTGAAGATAAATTGAATTCATATGGAAATGGGAGGACCAATTTGAATAGAAGTAGATATAAACTAAAGCGGTGAAGTGAAAATAAATATAAGAAGGGTATAAAAAACTTATATTGAACTTAAGAAGAAATGGTAGAATACTTAAGTGATATGGGTGTCGGGAAAATATATTGCATAAGCATTTAAGTGAAGATTTAATAAAAATATGTGAAATAATAAGCGTTGATTAGTAAATAGAAATCAAAATGAATGTGAATAAAAGAGAATGGATATAAATACATAGGATGTACGTATATTATTTTATTCGCATAGCAGTTTGATCCAGAATTGACGCAGCGGATATTTAGGAAACAATGAAATCGATGGAATGTAGCAATCGGTGGATTGAAGATACTGAAATGCCCGAATTCGTTGATCCGAAGATACCGAATTCTATCTATCTCTGACTCGTTGATCCGAAGATTCCGGGAAAGAGATCTACGATTCTTCGACGTTGATCTTGCGCACAAGATTCCGTGAATCGGCTTCACAAACGAAGATTCGAGCGCACTCGAATGACGTAGGTGGAGATAGGATATCACACTCGACTACTAATTGAAAGAAAGCACAAAGCAATCAAAGGAATTTTATTCAAATTTCAACCAACTTTACAAATGACCCGACTCACCTATTTATAGGCTACAACTCAACGCACAACACAATTTCCCGACCCAACTTAAGTCGTTAGGCGACCTACGACGTAAACAAGGTCGTTAGCGATTTAGTACTGCACGACTCAACACGTTACAACCCTTACACGACTTAAGCACATACACCGTATTACAAACCATTCAACACTTAAGTCGTTCACGGCTTAAGAAACTCGACCCATATTTACAATACTTAGGTCGTATACGACCTATACAACACACGATCTAAAAAATAACCATTGGTGCACGACTTAAGAAAACACATTACATCACGACATACGACACAACGTTACATGCGACTCAACAAACCCAGCATTTACATCTTAACATCATTGCGACCTACGACCTAAGTTAGGTCGTTAACGACTTAAAACTCCCAGCGACTCAAGCCTCTTAGGTCGGTAACGAGTTAACTTCCAGAGTAGCTTTTCTTCCAGTGCGACATAACTCCAAACAACTCATCTCCAGGCGACTCATCTCCAGGCGACTTAACTCCGAACGACTCATCTTTCCGTGACTCATTATCCTTCACCTTGTTAGGTCGCGAACGACTTAACATTTTGTTAGGTGGTGACTCCTCTTCACATAGCTCTTCACATAGCTTGTTAGGTCGTGACCGACCTAAAACTCCTCCACTAAGTCGTATACGACTCATGCCTTCACTTTCTGATCTGTTAAGTCGTGAACGACTTAAACTCCCACTAAGTCGTAATTTTTTTTCCATATGCTCTGTTAGGCTGAAGACGACCTAAAGCATCCTCATTAACTCGCGGCTCCTTTTCGTATAACTCCTTAGGTCGTGGACGACCTATTGCTTCCAGCTTAAGCCGTGGATGACTTAACATTTTCTTGAGTCGCGTACGACTTATCACTTGAAGAATTTTTGGTTGCTTATTTTCTTCTCTGGCCTGAGCTGCATCATCCTCCCCTGGTTAAGAAAAATTCGTCCTCGAATTTGTAAATTGTTCTTAATCAGATTGTTCATCTCCATAATATGGCACAAGATGCTTAACATTGAACACGTCAGAAGTGTACACATCCTCTGGTAGCTTCAACTTATAAGCATTTTTATTAATTCGTTTCACAACTTCTACATGACCAATTTTTCTGCCTTTCAACTTGTTATACGCGCCTGCTGGAAAACGATCCTTCGTTAACACAGCGTAAACCAAATCACCTTCGCTAAATTCAACATTTCGTCATTTCAAATCTGCAAATTTCTTATATTTCTCATTTGACTTCTCCAATCGTTCCTGAACGATTCTATGAAATTCCGTTAATTCTTCAACAAAATCAGCAGCTCGTTTAACTGTCCCCTTTGGTTGTGGTACTACTGCTAAATCCAACGGTCCCCTTGGCAAACTTGAATATACAATCTGAAATGGACTATAACCTGTGCTTCTATTAACCGCATGATTATGTGCAAACTGCTTGGCATAACTTCATGTCCCAACTCTTCAGATTCTCCTGTACAAGACATCGCAACAAATTTCCCAACGATCTGTTAACAACTTCTGTCTGTCCATCTGTTTGCGGATGATAAGCGCTACTAAATTTCAGCTTCGTTCCAACCATCTTCCACAAACTTAGCCAAAAATGACTCAAAAATCTGGTATCCCTGTCTGAAACAATAGATTCTGGTAACCCATGTAAACGATAGATTTCCTTTAAGAACAATTGAGCAACACGAACAGCATCCGCCGTCTTCTTACAAGCAATAAAATGTGCCATTTTCGAAAACCTGTCCACCACAACAAATATAGAATCATTCCCCCTTTGAGTTCTAGGCAAACCCAAAACAAAATCCATGCTGATATTAACCCATGGTTTGTTAGGTACTGGTAACGGTATATATAATCCTGCATTTGTCGCTGTTCCCTTCGAAATCTGACAGATTAACATCTCTGAACAAACCGTTCAACTTCCTTCCTCATCGATGGCCAATAGTAGGATTGAGAGATTAACTGCAATGTTCGGTCTCTACCCACATGGCCTTCTTCATGTAATTCTTTAACAATCTTCATTCTCAAACTGCAATATGGTATGCATAATCGATTTCCCTTAAATAAGAAACCATCAACCAATGCAAATTCATTAGTATCTCCTTCCTTAACTTTCTCAACGAACTTTGCAAAGTAAGGATCGTCCTCAAACAATTCTGGCAATAACTCAAATCCTATCACCTCAATTTTCATTGTCGTTAATAAATGACTCCTCCTACTCAAAGCATCAGCCACACGATTCGTTACCCCTGACTTATGTTTGACAACAAAAGTAAATTGTTGTAAATAGGCAATCCACGATGCATGCCTTGCTGAAATCTTGTCCTGCCCTTGCATATGCTTCAACGCCTCATGATCAGTGTACAGAACAAATTCTTTCTGAAACAGATAGTGTCTCCAATGCTTAACAGGCTGAACAATTGCGTAAAACTCCACATCGTACGTGCTATACCTCATCTTTGCTCCTGATAACTTCTCACTGAAATAAGCAACGGGTTTCCCACTCTGACTCAAGACTCCCCCAATTCCAACCTTTGAGGCATCAGTATGTAGTTCAAACAATAACTGGAAATCTGGTAAAACTAGAATTGGTGCAGACGTTAATAGTTCCTTGATTCTCTCAAAAGCAACCCCCGCTTCCTCTGACCATACAAACTGTTTCCCTTTCATGCAATCAGTAACTGGAGCCATCATGCTACTGAAGTGTGGAATGAATCTTCTGTAGAATGATGCTAGCCCATGAAAACTTCTCACTTCGATAATTGTCCTAGGCTGTGGCCAATTTCTGATTGCTTCCACTTTATTCCGATCCACCTGGATTCCTTCTCCCGATACAACATACCCCAGAAATAAAACACTCCTTGCCATAAACACACATTTCTTCGTTGCGGCATAAAACTGTTCCTGTCGTAATACCATCAACACTTCTTTCAAATGGTGAACATGGTCCTCCATACCCCTGCTATATATCAGAATATCATCGAAATATACCACCACAAATTTCCTGATAAAAGGTCTAAAAATTTGATTCATCATTCGCATGAATGTACTTGGTGCATTTGAAAGACCAAACGGCATGACCAGCCATTCGTACAACCCCTCTCTCGTCTTGAAAGCTGTCTTCCATTCGTCTCCAGGTCTAATCCGAATTTGATGATAACCGCTCTTCAAATCAATCTTCGAAAAGATAGTTGCCCCACTCAACTGATCCAGCAAGTCATCCAATCTTGGCATTGGAAATCTATATCTCACCGTAATCTTGTTCAATGCTCTACTGTCAGTGCACATCCTCCAAGTTCCATCCTTCTTTGGAACCAATAAGGCTGGCACAGCACACGGACTCAAACTCTCCTGCACTCGTCCTTGTTCAAGCAAATCTTCTACCTGCCTCCTCAATTCTTCATGTTCCTTTGGACTCATTCGATAATGTGTGCGGTAATACTGCTCCCGGAACAAGATCGATTTGATGTTGAATGTCTCTCAGTGGCGGTAACTCCTTTGGCAACTCTTCTGGAAACACATCCTCAAATTCTTTCAAAACTGGCTTCGCTTCTTCTGGGATTTCAACCTCTTCACTACAATCTCGTCCAATTAACAAATAGACTTCAGGTTCCTCTTCAACCTCCTTGACAAACTCCTTCAAAGATAGTAAAGTTTTCAGTTCTTCGATCTCCTCTAGCTTGCTTTCCTTCTGTTGCTGCTTCTTGGGAACTAAAATAATCTTAGTACCTTCAAACATGAAACTGTAGCTATTAGCACGTCCATCATGTTGTACTGCTCTATCAAACTGCCATGGTCTGCCCAACAACAGATGACACACATCCATGTCTACAACGTCACACTAGATTTCATCTTTGTATCTCTTCCCAATAGAAAAATTAACCAAGCCCTTCGACACACCTTCACTTCACCACCCTTCCTTAACCATGCTAACTTGTACGGTTTAGGATGTTTCTTAGTTTTCAAGTTCAACTTCTTTACTGCTTCTGTAGAGATAATATTTTCACAACTCCCATCATCAATGACAAACTTGCAAACCTTTCCCAGAATAGTGCATGTGGATTGAAATATGTTATTCCTCAACCAACTGTTTTCCTCTTCCTGTTTCGGTGCCAAATAACTTCTCCTCATCATTAAATTGCACCCTTCATCTCCGGATAATTCTTCTTCTTTCTCTTCATAAGATGAATTAGAACATTCAGCTTCCACATCCTCTTCTTCTATCTCTGCAACCATTGCTCTCCTCTTAGGCTTCGGACGTTCATTGCTCTTGTGACCCAACTCCTGACAATTGTAACATTTGAAACTGCTATTAACCTTCGCCTTCTCAACCTCCTTCACCGCTGGTTCACTGATAGGTTTAGAAACATTAGAACTTCCACTGGAACCCTTCACTGGATTATTGGAATCAGTAAACACACCACCACCACGCCTTCCCTGCTTCTCCCAAGCCAACGCCTTTTGGTGTGCTTCCGCCACAGATCTTGGATCGAACATATTAACCATATCTTGGATCTGCATTCGCAACCCTCCAACAAATCTAGCAGTTAGCTGTTCCTCTGTCTCCATAATGTCATTTCGAGCAATCAGTTGATAAAATTCATCAGCATAATCATTAACAGTCTTCATCCCTTGCCTCAGATTCTGCAATCTCTGGTACATAAGTGATTGATAGTTGTAAGGTAAAAATGTAGCTCTCATCAACTTCTTCATCTTATCCCACGATTCAATCTTTGACTTTCCCATTCTCTCCCTTGTAAGTTTAGTTTGCTGCCACCATGCCAAAGCTCTCCCCCTCAACCTAGTAGCAACCAACTTCACTCTTCTATGCTCAGGAACCTCCTTGAAATCAAAGATCTCTTCAACATTAGACAACCAATCCAAGAATTCTTCTGCTACCATTCCACCCTTGAATTCAGGAATTTCCATCTTCATACCCGATTCCCATCGACGATCATCATCTACATCCCGATATGAATTTCGAACTTGGTCTTAATCTTGATAATGAATGCTAGCTTTATCACCCTCTTCATCAAATGTACGTCTATATCTATCTCGACCATCAACATTCCTTTGATCACGCATGTCTCTTCTACTGTGTCTCTCTTGATCTCGATATGGCTCATTTTCAAACTCTCGCGGAGTTCTCCTTTCTTCATGTCCATAATCATGGTGATCTCTCCTGGATGAAATTGATGTTTCTCTTCTCTCTCTAAAAAATTACGGTGATACCCTCCTCGCTTTCGTAACCGATGGCGAAACTCGGTTTCCTCCATGGTTCGAGATTGGTGATCTCCTCCTTTGATTTTGATTCAAATCATTCATCAACTTCTCTAACTTTCCAATACCTTCATCAAATTTCTCATTAATGCATTGCTCCATTTGCTCGGCTTCTTCTCTTCTATACAACGCTTCAACATTCTGATGACGATTAGCTCTTCTCGGCGGCATGGTTAGATTTCACAACACTTCAACAAATGATATCAAAGTGATGCTTGAACAAGCAAGATGATGCATGGCTCAATACTTGACACAAAGTTATGTTCGGCCTTCACTCAAACACTTCTCCAATTTTGATCCAAAATGAAATGGATCGAAAGCTTCTAACTTGTTGCAACTTCAAGATGAACACGATGAACACCAAACTTCAAACTCCTTGGCTCCAAGACTCATCTTAGCTATGATTGGCTAAGTCAAGCTTTGATACCAAAAGCTGACGCAGCGGATATTAAGGAAACAATGAAATCGATGGAATGTAGCAATCGGTGGATTGAAGATACTGAAATGCCCGAATTCGTTGATCCGAAGATACCGAATTCTAGCTATCTCTGACTCGTTGATCCGAAGATTCCGGGAAAGAGATCTACGATTCTTCGACGTTGATCTTGCGCACAAGATTCCGTGAATCGGCTTCACAAACGAAGATTCGAGCGCACTCGAATGACGTAGGTGGAGATAGGAGATCACACTCGACTACCAATTGAAAGAAAGCACAAAGCAATCAAAGGAATTTTATTCAAATTTCAACCAACTTTACAAATGACCCGACTCACCTATTTATAGGCTACAACTCAACGCACAACACAATTTCCCGACCCAACTTAAGTCGTTAGGCGACCTATGACCTAAACAAGGTCGTTAGCGACTTAGTACTGCACGATTCAACACGTTACAACCCTTACACGACTTAAGCACATACACCGTATTACAAACCATTTAACACTTAAGTCGTTCACGGCTTAAGACACTCGACCCATATTTACAATACTTAGGTCGTATACGACCTATACAACACACGATCTAAAAAATAACCATTGGTGCACGACTTAAGAAAACACATTACATCACGACATACGACACAACGTTACATGCGACTCAACAAACCCAGCATTTACATCTTAACATCATTGAGACCTATGACCTAAGTTAGGTCGTTAACGACTTAAAACTCCAAGCGACTCAAGCCTCTTAGGTCGGTAACGAGTTAACTTCCAGAGTAGCTTTTCTTCCAGTGTGACATAACTCCAAACGACTCATCTCCAGGCGACTCATCTCCAGGCGACTTAACTCCGAATGACTCATCTTTCCGTGACTCATTATCCTTCACCTTGTTAGGTCGCTAACGACTTAACGTTTTGTTAGGTGGTGACTCCTCTTCACATAGCTCTTCACATAGCTTGTTAGGTCGTGACCGACCTAAAACTCCTCAGGTCGTATACGACTCATGCCTTCACTTTCTGATCTGTTAAGTCGTGAACGACTTAAACTCCCACTAAGTCATAATTTTTTTCCATCTGCTCTGTTAGGCTGAAGACGACGTAAAGCATCCTCATTAACTCGCAGCTCCTTTTCGTATAACTCCTTAGGTCGTGGACGACCTATTGCTTCCAGCTTAAGCCGTGGATGACTTAACATTTTCTTGAGTCGCGTACGACTTATCACTTGAAGAATTTTTGGTTGCTTATTTTCTTCTCCGGCCTGAGCTGCGTCAAGAATTGAGCATGGAATTTCGAGATAGTTATATCGATCCGAGTTAGGATTTTTCACTCGATTTTCGACGGCGAACCCTGGATATGGATTTTGATTGATTCTGCAAATTCTCTATCGTAGTTATGACTGCGCAAGGAGAATGACGGTTTTTGATCAGGAAACCAGATCTGAGTCTGCACTAGGAAGTCGAGTGGACGATACTAGTTCGGAAATGAAATTGTGTGATCGAGTAAGCGATCGAATTTGATATTGTGTACGGATGATATATGTACATCGTACGGGCTTAAATGAATAGATACTGAAATTTTGTAATGAAGTCAATAAAATGTTTTTGAATGTTGTGATTGGATATTATTTCTAAGTAAGATGTACATGTATTTAAAAGCATGAGAAAAATTGGTTTTGATTTCAGAAGATAAATTTGAATTGCTCGACAAAATGGTATGTGTTTAAATTTCTGTATGAAATTTGATTTGGGTTTTTGGATCTAGCCACTTGGCCTTTTGTTTTCTTTTGGAATTTGAGAGCCCGTAGAGGCATTTTGTAGTTGTACCGAGCTAGCCGCGCAAAGAAGACGTTGGCGAAATTTTGAAAAATTTAGGGAGTTAGAAAATTTTTGTGAAATTTTAAAAATTTAAAACTTGGTTTCGAATTATAATTTGAATGGTTGAATAAGTAAAGTTGTTTGGGATGTTGGTTGAAGTAATAGTGGGTCCTTAATAAAAGATATGTTATGGCAAGTTGATAACACTATTTAGTTTTGGAAAATAGTAATGGGTATTGGATCATTCTTCTCAACTAGCAATATCGGGGACGAAATTCTTTTTAGGTGGGAGGAATGTGACGACCCGGAATTTTGGATGTTTAAAATAGGAATATTTAATTGGTTTTAAATATTAAAAAGAGTAACTTTAACTTGAATTTCAATCATTACCATTTACTGGATAATTTAATTTTGAATTAAACTATTGGAAATTGGGTAAAATATGAAGTCTGGGACTTTTAGCTTGTTAACATTAATTTGAAGGCGTGTAAAAGTTATATTGATAATACTGAAGATAGTAAAAGTGTTAAAATTGAATTTAAAAGGTGATTTGTTCAATTTTGAAAATATATCGTTTAAATCGATATTTAAAAATAGCCTTCCGAGGTACAGTCTCGGAATTTGACGAAACTAGTTCCATTAGATCTGTAATATTGTATTATTATTGGGTTTCAATTTTTGTAGTGTTTGGAATTGTTGTGTGAGCGTACGACATATAAACGTGCTGAAATTTATATTGAAAATTCAATTTAATAACTGAGTCCAAAAAGCTATCTTCTCCACACGATCGAATTAGGGCTCGAAACCTTTTTCATTTTGTTTCGAATAGGGGTATAACACTGTAAACATCCAGCGGCACGTCTCGTTAGGAGGTCGAAAATTTAAACTACAAAGTTGAGACAATTTGAAATCAATTTAATATATATATTTATTCACATACAAATAGTCAGCCTTCAGCCAAAATAATGCCGCACCTTTGCTTTGTACACTTTATTTCAATCACTGTAGCAAAGCGTCTTCAACATGCTTCCTCTCTTTAATATTAATAGCTGAGCATTCTAAAGCAACCAAGTCTTTTCCTTCTTCCACTTCAATTCAAATCGCCTTTCCTGTTTTTTCATTCTTGTCAGTTCAAAATCAAGTTTGGAAAATGCCGAGTACACAATTTTTACTCGAATCAAAATGCATGCTCTTTCCTTCTCCTGCCAGTTCGAACAAATAAATAGGGAGGGGATTCGCGATTCAGGCGTATGCGGTTGACGGCGACGTGATGATGGGGTGTCGCGTGGAAGCTCACGACTCTCTTATGTTTAGAGCTTCGGCACGGTGAAGCACGACGATTAAGCAGGACATGGCGTGATCATGGTGAGGCGCATGGTTCTCGAGGCAGGAATTGGATGAGGCTTTGAAGGCGGTGGCTGATGCTGTGCCACGAAGTAGAGTTCATCGTTCGGGTTAGTGAGATGGCGATCGTCGGTGGAGTTTCGTATAGGATAGATCTGGGTTCTTGCGTTGCCGTGAGGTAGTCTTTTCTTCAATTTTAATATAGTTAATTTTTGTATAAAAACATATGTATATAAAATATTATAGTAAAATATAAGGTAATTCTATTTAAATTTAATAAATAAATGTATATATTCACATGCATGTCTTAATTTAATTTTATGTTAGAATACAGAAAAGATTTTATGTAGAAAGGATTTTGAAAAAAAGATATAGGAACTTAAAATAATCGAAAAGTTTTATATAAAATTAGATTATTGAATCGATATAAATTTAAAATTTTAAAATATATGTAGTTTAAAGAAAGTAAAATAAAATAAATGTACATTTACACAATTTTATTTACTAGTTTATTTTAAATAATATTTGGGAGATTAACTTATTAAATTTATTTTTGGTAACTTAAAAATTTATTAATTATAGGAAAAATTAGCTTAAATAAAAGTGTGGGTAAATTAAATTTATCAAAAGGGAAAATTAATCGTTTAATTAAATCATTTGCCAATTAAAATTTCTACATGGAAATTGATTATTAAGTTAATTAAATTATTAATAATATGTAATGTTCATACAAGGTTTTAAATCACGGAGGCAAGTCAGTTTGGAATGGATTGCAAACAGCAAAATAAAAGGTGTGTTAATCTCACTCATCTGGGTTTAATTTTAATTTAAATGGTTAAATTTAAATAATTGGTTGAACGATTGAATTGATTTGATGTGCTATATTACATATAGTAGCATATATATATAGTATATATTGGAGTGATTGATTTTCCGCATTATACAGCGGATGAGACCTTATGCTCCGCATAATAGCGGATGATATTATATTTAAAACCCATATACTGTGATAGTCCACCTGGAAGTGGAATTGGTATTATATGTCGTGCTAACATCTGTGGATGCAGGGAAACAGGATGGAGGGATCCAACTGGATTGCTCAAAATTATTTAGATTGTTTAATATTCTGTGTTATGAATATTTGATATTCTGTGATGAATTATATTGATAATTGGAATATTGAATATTATGGTTTGCTTGAATATATTTCGATACAACGAGTTATCAAAATATATAGAATTGGATTTTGAAAAGAAAATAAAAGAGTGGAATTTCAGTAAAATAATCATAGAAATTTGAATAAATTAAAAATGAATTGGAAAAGAATAAAAAGTGATTTTTGAATTTTGATAAATAAAATTCCAAGTATGGAAAATGAGATTTTGAATAAACTGGAATAAGTAATTTTATTTTTAATCTCAAGTGATATTATTTCAAGAAATAAGCAATTTATTTTGAAATTTAAGGATTAAATTTATTTGTAAGGATAAAGAAGAAATTTTAGGAAATATGAAATTGGTATTTTCAGTTAAAGGATTTTAAATCATAATGGAGAAATTAAAAATCTGAAGTTAATGGATTCTGGAATAAATGGAGTAAGTAAGGAAATTTATTTAAAAATAAAGTAAACTGGAAATCAATTTAAAGATTGATTAAGTGTTCAAAACCGGGATTTTTAAAAGAGAAGTGAGACTATGAAATTTATAAACTGGGTTTATAAAAGTGAAGTAATATATCAGTGAATATTTGGAAGAATAAATTCATTATGGGAATTTATTAAAAGAATGGGTAGATTTTTTAAAAATAAATAGTGATTTATTTTTAAAAGATGTGGAAGGGAAGCATATTTCCATGAATAGCCAAGTACGTTTCAAACAAATTTTAAGTATAACTAAAAAGTTTTAAGTGGTTTAAAAAGTATGTTTAGAAAACCTATTATTTCTAAACGTTTAAATTTTAAAGTAAGTATTTTTTTTTAATCTATTATAGCAGTAATTATTTTAAGGGTTATTTGGTATTTTGTTTTAAAAGAGAAAATCTTGTTTTATATTTTGTAAAGTAACCTCATTTTCAAATATTCCTATAGTATATATTTTTAATAAAGTATTGAAGTAGTTTTCAATTTAAATGTTTTAAATGATATTTTATAATAAAGTTTTTTTGAATTATTTTAAAAATATAAAGCTTTGTACTTGGTGCTTTCGGTGGAAATAAATATATGGGAATTCTTTCCATGAGAAAAGTAGGGTTTGAAAACTGTTTTCAAAAAGGATTAAAACTGGAAATAAATTTTGCGAAGATATTTTCAGGTTAATAAATAATTTGGTGAAATTATTAATTGTTAGATGGATGTTTGTGAATGTTAATTGATAGTTAAATCGTCGAATTTCAATATTGGCCAATGCGTTGATCGTTTCGAAGAGACCAGGATCGGGATTAATTTCTCGAAAACCACTTCGATCCGGTTTGTATGTTTTCATGTGGAAAAAAAGTGTGGAGTCGAAGATGGAGCAGTGGAGTGCAAGGGCTAGTTGCTACTAATCCTGAGGTGATTCCAAAATGGATGTAGTAGGAATAGTGCCTTCGGTTCCGTTCGAACCCGGGATGGACTTGTATGGATTAAATGCTTTCAAAATATCATCAGGTGGACGATGAGCATTCTAAGAGATGAGTTCTCTAAATGTAACGCTTAGCCCCAAGCCTCATCAACCGGGAATGACTGAAAATTAGGGGTTATGCGGCAAGGCTAGGTGATTAGCACCCATTAGGCCGAGGTCATCCCTATCTAGCTGTCCCTTTTATTTCGGCTTAGCAGTGCGATTGTTGATCCTAACCGTGGGATAACCTTACTCGGGATTATCCAGTAAGGGGTAGTCCTGGTCTTGTGTTGCAGGGGATTGGGAGCAATCCTCGGTACGGTGATCTAGGCCACGTAGTGTGACAGGTGGTACCCCAGTGCCTAGTCATTAGTTGGAAATCCATTCTCCCTACGTGCCTTTTATGGTTTTGTTTGTATTACCCACGACCGTGGCTAGTAGCTAGAATTTAATTAATGTAACAATTTCGGCTATTTGAACAAGTATTTGCATATAGACACTATTATAATATCAGAGGATTTTATAATAAATGTTTTAGCTATTGTAAGGTAAAAACCCGGCATGTTTATTTGGGGCGTGGTCTTACGAGATGCTTTTGATTTTCAAAGGATTTTTGGATCTTTAATAATCAATTTGAGTGTGATTTCTCACGCTGGTTTTCCAGACTGACTCGGTTGTTATTTAACTATAATGCTCGGGTCAGACCGAGTATTATAGAATACAGGATATGATGCTGTGGAGCTCAGGAGACGAGCTGGATGGCGATACGTACTTCCATACTTGATTATTATTCCGCTGTGTATTCAGTTTTGAGGACTGGTTTATACGACAGTCCAATTGTATGTTATCGATGATGTTGCACTGTGATGATGTATTTTGGTGACGTAGTATAAATTAGATATAGTTTTCTTTTGTGTAAAGTTCTGTTATTATCTATTATATTTTATTCCACTGCGATGGTTAGATTCTGATGTTGTCTTCTATTTTCTTCTTCTACCTCTTCTTCTTCAACCTAAATGGTTCATATTTCCATACATCTTGAGTTGATTGATGGAGAACAGTGTCGACTCTAAGGGGTACGGATTTGCAGGCTGTTACATCTCCCGATTTGGAGATGCGCTGATATTGGATGAACTACTGGGACTATTACGTGTTAAGATGGAAAATGTAAAGCCTTAACGCTATTTAAAAGTAAGTTTATTTTACTACAGACATTATTATAATAGCGAAATATTACTACATAGTAAATAGTTTAACGGATCCTTAGGAGATGTGAATCCCGAACATCTCTTAAGTTATTGCACTCGAGTGCTATGTCTTTCAATTCGCTCGGGTCAGTTTGAGCATTTCAGGATTCGGAGACTTTATTTCTGGAGGATGAAGATAAAGAGTGTATTACTATTATCTATTATATTATTCCACTACACCATTGTATTCTGCTGCATTATTAATATTCTCTGGTATGTGTAACTTTGATATGTATTGTATAAGTGATGCAGCGCACCGTGACAAATCGCTTGTTTTAGATCTCTATCTTGTTAAGTCGCAGGAAGGCCATAAGTCGCCAACGAGTTACGACCTACCAAGCTACGAACTAACGAGCTATGACAATCGCTCGCGTATGCCGCATTTCCTTAGGTCCCGCATAAACAAGATAAAAGACCTAGCGACTTAAGTCGCTGACCTTATGCCGCATTTTTTTCATGAGTCGCATGAATCTTAAGTCATTTTCAGTTATGCCGCATGCTATCATTCTTAGGTCGTTACATTTCTTAGGTCGCTCCATGGTTAGGTCGCTGCATTCCTTAAGTCGCTTATCTACTTAAGCCGCATATGTAGAAGATTCTTTATGCCGCATTGGACCTTATCTCGTTAAGGCGCAAGAACCTAAAGCTTATGTTGTATGGAATTGTGTCGCGTGATGTGTTGTAACATGTTGTTGTAATTCCTTATGTCGTTTGTGCTTAGGTCGTTAAGTCATATACTGATGTAACTTGTTAAGTCGAAAGTCGCGTGTGTTGTTAAGTCGTGTATTGTGTTATCTCGTGTGTCGCATGTATTGAGCCGTGTACTGTGTTGTAATTCTCCTATAAATAGGGGTGTGTTGTCATTGTAAAGGTAGTTGATTTTTGAATAAAATTGTTTGTGTGCTTTTGCCACTTTTGTTGAAGTTGAGTGTGATCTCCTTCTTCTTCCATCTTCGGATATTCGAGTGTGCTCGAATCAACGAATTTGAAGCCGATTCACGGAATCTCGTGCGCAAGATCAACGTCAAAGAATCGTAGATCTTCTAACGCGGAATCGTGCGCGATCAACGTGTTGAAGATAGCTAGAATCCGGTATCTCGAGAGATCAACGGATTTGGGCATTTATCGTTCTACCGGTTTACTTAACACGAAATCATTTTGTGAGGTAGAAAGTTCCTCAATTTGTATCAAAGCATAATTAGTGCGTCGATTGTTATTATCCGCTGCGTCAGTTTGGTATCAGAGCTAAGTCGAGCCTGTTTGGAGATAAGTTTGATCAAGGCCGAGAGCTAAAGCTAGTTGGAGCCGAGTCAAGCCAAGTCGAGCAAAGTCAAAGCCAGATCAAAGTTAAAGCCGAGAGCTAGAGTTAGAGGCGTGCATCAAATTTTGTAAGTCAAAGCTGAGATCAGTGAAGGAAACGTGATAGTTGGTATCATGCTGCCGAGACGTGCTAATCGTTATCAGCAAGTTGAAGATGTGTATCGAAGATAAGAAGCTGAACAGATGGAGCAGTGTATTAATGAGAAGTTCAATGAAGGTACTGAGAAGTTAGAGAAGTTGATGAAGGACATGAATCAAAGTCAAAGGAGAACTTCACCAATTTCGAGCCAGGGTAGAAATAGAGTTTCACCATCGGTTGCGGAAGAAAGGAGAATGTCACCCCAGTCTTATCGAGAAAGGAGAGAGTCATCAGTTTCAATGAGGCAAGACTACCATGAGTACAGAAATGAAGAAAGAAGAACTCAACGTGAGTTTGACAATGAACCATATCGTGATGCTGAGAGACATGGTAGAAGGGACATGCGTGATCATAGGGATGAAGATGGTAGAGATAGATATCGAAGTACATTTGATTTTGAGGAGGATGGTGATAGAGGAAGTATTCATTATCGAAATCGAGGCCAAGTGCGAGATCAATATCTGGATTCCAAAATGATCGTAAATGGGAGTCACGAATGAGGGTGGAAATTCCAGAATTCAAAGGTGTTATGCAAGCCGAAGAATTTCTTAATTGGTTGTCGAGTGTTGAAGAAATCTTGGAATTCAAGGAGCTGCCTGAGAATCATAGTGTTTAGTTAGTTTCTACAAGACTAAGGGGAAGAGCTATGGCTTGGTGGCAGCAAACTAAACTAACACGGAAGAGAATGGGAAAATCAAAAGTTGGTACTTAGGAGAAGATGAGAAAGATGATGAAAGCAACTTTCTTGCTGTATAATTATCAATCTCTTATGTATCAATGTTTGCAGAATTAGAGACAGGGAACGAGAACAGTGAATGATTATGCCGATGAATTCTATCAATTGATTGCAAGGAATGATATTATGGAAATTGAGGAATAGCTAACGGCTAGATATATTGGAGGGTTACAGATGCAAATTCAAGACATGGTTAATATGTTCAATCCAATGTCAGTTGCTGAAGCACATCAGAAAGCGCTAGCTTGGAAGACACAAGGGAGACGAGGAGTTGGTGTATTTACAAATTCTAACAACTAGAATAAGAGTGCTAGTAGCAGTATTAATGTTTCCAAAGCAATCAGTAAACCAGTTGTCAATGGAGCTGCTAAAGCAAAGGTGAACAACAGTATCAAGTGTTATAATTGTCAGGAGTTGGGCCATAAAAGTAATGAATGTATGAAGCCAAAGAAGAGAGCATTAGTTGCAGAGGAATGTGAATATGAGGATGTGGAAGCTGAAGTTGATTATTCTCAACCATCGAAGTTTGATGAAGATGAAGAAGTTGTGTCAGGAGATAAAGGGTGTAATTTGATGATAAGAAGGTCATGTTTAGTGCCGAAGCATGAGAATGATTCTAGTTGGCTGCGAAGCAATATTTTTCAGTCCACATGTACTATCTTGGGAAAGGTTTGTCGATTTGTTATTGATGTGGGAAGCTGTGATAACATTATTTCTGAAGAAGCCGTTACGAAGTTGGGATGAAAGACTGAAAAACATTCTAGACCTTATAAACTGGCATGGTTAAAGAAAGGTGGAGAAGTGATAGTGGGAAGACGAGCATTTGTTACATTTTCTATTGGGAAGAAGTACAAAGATGATATATGGTGTGATGTAGTGGATATGGATGTATGTCATTTATTATTGGGAAGACGTTGGCAATATGATAGAGCTGTGCAACATGATGGTCGCACCAACAGCTACGAGTTTCATGTTCGAAGGAACCAAAGTTACCTCAGTTCCTAAGAAGCATGAACAAAGTGAAAGAAAATCAGAGAAGAAGGTGGAAGCAACTACTCTATTATCTTCGAAAGAATTTGTTGAAGAAGTGAAAGATAGTGCTGAATTGTTTATGTTGATTGGGTATGAAACACGTGAAGATCTTGAAATTCCTGCAGAGGTTAGACCGGTGTTAAATGAATTTGAAGACGTCTTTCCTACGGAATTGCCCAAGGAGTTACCGCCACTAAGGGACATACAACATCAAATTGATCTAGTGCCAGGTGTTGTTTTATCGCATAGGCCGCATTATCGTATGAGCCCAAAAGAGCATGAAGAGTTGAGGAGACAGGTTGAGGAGTTGCTTAATCAAGGGCGTGTTCGGGAGAGTCTCAGTCCTTGTGCCGTGCCAGCTTTATTGGTGCCAAAGAAGGATGGTTCATGCAGAATGTGCACAGATAGTAGAGCGCTCAACAAAATAATTGTCGGATATAGATTTCCTATGCCAAGGCTTGATGATCTATTGGATCAACTCAGTGGGTCTGTAATCTTTTCTAAGATTGATCTTAAAAGTGGTTATCATCAGATTCGCATAAGACCAGGTGATGAATGGAAGATAGTATTCAAGACTCGAGAAGGATTGTATGAATGGCTGGTTATGCCGTTTGGTCTATCGAATGCTCCAAGCACATTTATGAGGGTGATGAATCAAATTTTCAGACCATATATTGGGACGTTTGTTGTAGTTTATTTTGATGATATCTTGATCTATAGTGCTGGCACAGATGAGCGCATTTAACACTTGCGAAAGGTGTTAATTATTCTTCGTCAAGAACATTTCTATGCATCAACGAAGAAATGCGTGTTCATGACACCAAGTGTGTTATTTCTGGATATGTCATGTCCAGGGAAGGGATACAGGTGGACAAGAGTAAAGTAGCTGCAACCAGACATTGGCCACAGCCTAAAACTATAACAGAAGTCAAAAGTTTTCATGGGTTAGCTTCATTTTATGGAAGATTTATACCGCACTTTAGTAGTGTGATGGCTCCTGTTATTGATTGTATGAAGGGAAAGCAGTTTTCATGGACGGAAGAGGCAAGATCTGCTTTTGAACAAATCAAGGAACTTTCAACCTCAGCACCGATTCTAATGTTGCCAGATTTTCAGTTGCTATTTGAGTTACATACGGATGCATCTAAAGTTGGAATTGGAGGAGTGTTGAGTCAGAAGGGTCGTCCAATTGCCTATTTTAGTGAAAAACTTTCGGGAGCGAAGATGAGATACAATACTTATGACCTGGAGTTTTATGCTATTGTGCAAGCTATGAAGCATTGGAGACATTACTTGTTCCACAAGGAGTTAGTTTTGTATACGGACCATGAAGCATTGAAGCATTTACAAGGGCAGAATGAAATTGCATCTAGGCATGCATCGTGGATAGCTTATTTGCAGAAAATTACATTTGTCGTGAAGCACAAGTCCGGAGTAACTAATCGCGTCGCCGATGCGTTGAGTCGAAGGAATAATTTACTAACAACTATGCGAGTAGAGGTGATGGGTTTTGACTCACTTCCAGACTTGCTTATTTCAGATTCATATTTTTCCATGATCCGAGACAAAGTCAAGCAAGGAGACATGGAGGGATATATGCTTGTTGATGGTTTTCTATTTAAAGGAAATCAATTGTGTATTCCAGATTGCAGTCTGCGAATGAAGATTGTCAAAGAATTGCATGAGGAAGGATATATGGGCCGCGACCGTACTATGCAATTGATTTCAAGGTCTTATTTTTGGCCGTCAATGGGGAAGGAGGTTGAAAAGTTTGTTCAGAGGTGCCATGTTTGTCAAGTTTCAAAGAGGACCACTACAAATGCAGGGTTATATATGCCATTGCCTATACCTACTAAAACATGGGTGGATGTTAGTATGGATTTTGTATTGGGTTTGCCGAGAACGCAACGTGGCGATAATTTTATCTATGTGGTGGTTGATCGATTTTCAAAGATGGTACATTTTATTGCATGCAAGAAGACGGCAGATGCAGTTAACGTCCCATAATTATACTTCAGAGAGATCTATCGTCTTCATGGGTTGCCTGAATCTATTGTTTCGGATAGGGACACTCGTTTTCTGAGTTATTTTTGGATGAGTCTATGGAGAATGGTCGGGACAAAGCTGAAATTTAGTAGTGCTTATCATCCATAGACGGATGGACAGACTGAAGTTGTAAACAGATCCCTAGGCAATCTATTGCGTTGCCTCGTGGATGACAATTTGAAAAGTTGGGATTCGAAGTTATGTCAAGCGGAGTTTGCACACAACCATGTAGTTAATCGTAGCACTGGTTTCAGTCCATTCCAGATTGTTTATTCAACAATTCCGAAGGGACCATTTGATTTATCTGTAGTACCACAGCAGAAAGGAGTGATCAAGCGAGCTAGTGATTTTATGAATGAGTTGCAAGAATGCCACAAGGTTGTGCAGGAACGATTGCTTAAGGCGAATGAGAAATATAAGCAAACTGTAGATATTAAACGACGAAATATTGAATTCAAAGAAGGAGACTTTGTGTATGCAGTATTGACTAAGGATCGATTTCCTGTTGGTTCTTACAACTAATTGGCTACTAGAAAGATTGGTCCTTTGGAAGTTGTAAAGAAGATTAATGAGAATGCTTATCAGTTGAAATTGCCAGATCATATCCACACTGCCGACGTTTTCAACGTCAAACACTTGATTCCATATCATGGGGATAAGTGTATCGAAGAAGAGGAAGGTGTGAATTCGGGGTCGAATTCTTTTCAACCAGGGGAGGATGATGCAACGCACCGTGATAAATCGCTTGTTTTAGATCGCTATCTTGTTAAGTAGTAGGACGGCCATAAGTTGCCAGTGAGTTACGACCTACCAAGCTACGAACTAACGAGCTATGACAATCTCTCGCTTATGCCGCATTTCCTTAGGTCGCGCACAAACAAGATAAAAAACCTAGCGACTTAAGTCAATGGCCTTATGCCACATTGTTTTCATGAGTTGCATGAAGCTTAAGTCATTTTCAGTTATGCCGCATGCTATCATTCTTAGGTCATTACATTTCTTAGGTCGCTCCATGGTTAGGTCGTTGCATTCCTTAAGTCGCTTTAGTTAAGCCGCATATGTAGAAGATTCTTTATGCCATATTGGACCTTATCTCGTTAAGGCGCAAGAACCTGAAGCTTATGTCGCATGGAGTAGTGTCGCGTGATGTGTTTTAACATGTTGCTGCAATTCCTTATGTCGTTTGTGCTAAGGACGTTAAGTCGTATACTGATGTAACTTGTTAAGTCGGAAGTCGCGTGTGTTGTTAAGTCGTGTATTGTGTTATCTCGTGTGTCGCATGTATTGAGTCGTGTACCGTGTTGTAATTCTCCTATAAATAGGGGTGTGTTGTCATTGTAAAGATAGTTGACTTTTGAATAAAATTGTTTGTGTGCTTTTGCCACTTTTGTTGAAGTTGAGTGTGATCTCCTTCTTCTTCCATCTTCAGATATTCGAGTGCGCTCGAATCAACAAATTTGAAGCCGATTCACGGAATCTCGTGCGCGAGATCAACGTCGAAGAATCGTAGATCTTCTAACGTGGAATCGTGCGCGATCAACATGTTGAAGATAGCTAGAATCTGGTATCTCGAGAGATCAACGGATTTGGGCATTTATCGTTCTACCGGTTTACATGACACGAAATCATTTCATGAGGAAGAAAGTGCGTCAATTTGTATCAAAGCATAATTAGTGCGTCGATTGTTATTATCCGCTGCGTCAATAAGCATAATCGAATATTTTGTAAAACAGCTTCATGAACTGTATATTTGATTATTATATTTTATCGTTCCACTGCAAGATTCTGTTTTGTTCTTTTTCTTTCTCTTCTTTTTCTTATTTACCCCATAACAATCCTCCCTTTTGTATGGTTTAAGTCTGGCATGTGTGGTTTATCGTCGATTTAAAGCGTATGAAAAAGCGGGACATTACATTTAAAGTCATACATGAAAAAACAAACATTGTTAAGCAGCAAAATTCCTATGCTTAAAAATCAGTTTCAAAATTTTAGAATAAAACCGGATGAAACTATAAATGAAATGTATTCTAAATTTCAAGACATATGTCGTTCATTACTAGCGTTATGAGAGAAATATTCAGATTTTGATGTTGTATCAAAAATCCTAGACTCTTTGAAGAAGTTGATGAAACCATCAAACCTGAAGAGTTGATATGAAGTCGCACGTCATATGAAGTGAATTTGCAGGCAAAGCGAGATCAAACACAAGATAAAAAGAACGTTGCCTTCAAAACTGAACAAGAAGATTCATATTTAGAAAAAGATGACATGGCATTGATTATAAAGAATTTCAAAAAGTTTTAAAAATTTAGAAAGAACATGAAGTTTGGAAACAACTAGAGAGACGATTTCAGTAAACCACCAGTTTCAAATTTCGAATGTTATGAATATCATAAGAAGGATCACATGAAGAAAGACTATCCTGATAGAAAGAAAGATAGATTTAAGAATAAGAAGGACAAATAAAAAATAAGCAAGCATTCTTTGTCACATGGGGTGATTCAGAATCGTCTTCTTCATCATATAGTGAAATTAAGAGAGATTTTGAACAAGCCAACATCTGCTTTATAGCTTCGACTAATGTTGTAAGTGATTTAACTTTTGACATTTAATTGATATAAATTCATAGCTGTTAGATAAACTCAAAGAAATTAAAAGGAAGTATAACAATGCTCTAGAAAAATTAAACAGAAACGAAATAGAAGTTGATATGCTAAGAGATGAAAAGAAAATTCTAGAAGAAGAATTTGTAATACACAAGAACCTTTACCTAACTCTTCTCTCAACTCACTATGCAATAAAATGAAGCAGAAGCAGAAAAATAAAAGAATATGATATTAGCTTTAGAAAATCATGATTTAAAATCAAATGCCAATATTCTTGAATTGAAAAATGCTTGTCTCAAAACCAAGTTAGTGAATATCACTAAAATGTAAGTAATTTTAATATAGAAAGAGAAAAATCTTTTTAAGGTTACCAATAATTCTCAAATTACTACTAATAAAAATGGATTAGGTTATAATATTTCTTCAAAGACTAGTTGAAAGAAGAATAGCATATCATATAAGAATTTCTATTTATATAAGAATTTTGTAAAGGCAAAACCAAAACTAAAGGTTCTCTGTCAAAAGAAAGATATTTGCAATACAAATACTATAAAAAATTTGATGACTAATAATTTAATTAGAAATAAGTATATAAAATATCTTATAAGTTCAGTTCATAAAAATAAGGGAATTCTAAACCCACTTCGGTTTGCCTTCGTAAGATCAAACTCTTAGGACCCTAGTAAAAAGCGGGTGCCAATGTTATTCCTATATTTTTTGCAGGTACCAACTAAGAAAAGAGGAAAGTGGATACTTGATAGTGCTTGCTCAAAACATATAACAGGAAACAAAGAAATGCTAACTAACATTATCCACTCAGATGGAGGATCTGTCACATTTAGAGATAATTCCAAAGGATATATCTTCGGCAAAGACAATGTGAGCAATAATGGTACATCTAACTTTCCTCTTTTTACATATATTTCATTAGTTAAGAATTCAAAACATAATTTGCTAAGTATAAGTCAACTTTGTGATAAAGGTATTAATATAACTTTTCAGAAAATAAATGCAACATATTTGATCAAAATAATAATATTACATTTGAAGGAACCAGAGAAAGAAATATTTATATATTAAATATGAAAGTTAATCATAACACAAATATATGTCTAGTAGCCAAAGAAAATGATCCTTGGTTATGGCATAAAAGATTTTGTCACATAAATTTTAATGCAATAAACAAGTTATCTAAGAATAATTTAGTTAAAGGTTTACCAAAAATGAATTTTAAAGTAAAAAATATTTATGATGCTTGTCAATTAGGAAAAATAACAAAATCTTTTAAAAACTAAGTTTCCTGTTTATTGTTTTATATTAAGATTTGTATATGTTGTATGTTTTTCTATTAAATAAGAACATATTTTTGATTTTACAATATATTAAAATTAAAAAACTAATGTGTACATTTATATTAATTAGTTATGTTAAAGAAAAACCTTTGCTATAGATAAGATCCTAAATACGCATAGGTTAAGTCGACTGAGTTGGGAAAACCAGTCGTCTGAATGTTCTTATGAAATTTTTTTAACTTCAGATTCAGTCGACCGAATCAGTCATTCCACTCGATTGAAAAGCCATGTTTTTTAACTATAAATAGTCGGCCAATTTTTTTTGCATATTTGTCGACTGGCCTATGGTTTCAACCGGCTAAATCTTCATATTTAGTTCAAATTTGCTTCAGCAACCAGCCGACCGACTATATCAAAACAATCGATTAAATTGCCTAAATTTGAACTGAAAAGAAGTGGATTTGACTTTCCAGCATATCAGTCGACTGCAAGCTTCATTTCAATCAACTGATTCCTGTATATTTTGTTTTTTAAAAACCTACCTACGCACTTCCCCAAACACCTTTCCACCAACCCTGTATAACTATCTCTTCTTTTTATTAAACCCTTTCTTCTTTCAGTAGATAAAACCCTAGCCTCCATTTTACTAATCAATTAATTTAATGGCCCACAGAAGCAAAAGAGCACGTGAATCCTCCACCGGGCCTTTGGAAAGCCTAATCTTATCTTGCCTCCATAATGAAACTACAGCTACAATATTCAATGCTATGAAAAGCTCTAGAATTTTCAATAGCTCCTTTGTGAAGTTCCCCGATTTCAACGGCTATGCCATTCCGGAGATTGCTGCAGCAACTGAGATCGATAACTTAATTGGGTATGATGCTAACATTGTTAAGATTTATCCCCTTCGCATTAAATTATTCTTTGCAAATATGAACTTGGATCACCAAGATCCAAGAAATAAAGATGATTATATATGGATGTTTGTTTGTGGTGTCAGGAACTACCTTCCACTTCAACGAATCAAAAATATTCTTCGTTGTCCAACCAATTAGAGCAGATATCAATGACAGTGATGTCGATATGAATAACAACGATGAAGTCTCCCATTGATTTCTTTTCGATGACTTAACCATGCTCAAATCCATTGCCTTGTGACCAAAGGCACGTATTCCATACCGAGCTCTTATTCGGTCCCATTAACTTCATAACGGGAGTTACGAAAAAGTATACAAGGGAGATATTTCAAGCTCTCCACATGATTTACTTTTTCCAAAGGGTAAACTGGGCTAAGGTTATCTAGACGAATTCCTCACTATCAATCATAAGTTGAACCATATGACCATTTTCTAAGGAGCATCTATAATGCATATTCTTATGAATTTTGGAGTCACCTTACCCGATGCCGACTTCATTACTATTGGCGAACTAAATTCTAAGACTCTTAAGTCTTATGAACCTTCCCAAGTTCCCTCACCTCAAGAAACCATAAGTTTTCAAAAATGGATGGCCAATCAATAGCAAGGGATTCCATAACCCCGAGATACACACATTGCCTCTTCCTTAACACAACCTTCCCGTCAAATGGAAGAAGACGACGACGATGAAATCCACGAACTTCATGGTGATTTCAATCCGAAGCAAGCACTTTTCACACTCTCCTACAACAACACCAAGCTTGGACGACGATGGTCACTGTAGAAAAGAATGCCGTCAAGATCAATAAGAAGCTGGATTTCATTAAAGAGTTCTTAAACAAATATGGGAGAAGATATCCTGTACCGGCCCTACTTCTACATGTATTGTCGAGAATCCCACTCCCTTTACATGGTCTACATTTGAATAGGAAAAGAAGAGGAAGGATTAGATGTGAGAAGGTTTAGATTTTTTATCTTATCTTATGACCATCTTATTTTTAAGACATTATTTAATGTCGATTAATGTTTTATGTGACTTTGCTCATTTTTCTCTACGATTTTTTTTTGTGTTATTGAAACATGTTTATCTATGTTGTTGTTGTTATTGTTTACCTATGTGTAACGTTCGCGACTTTTCGAATTTCGAAAACCGACATCAATACGTCCACTGTATCAACTGCCGAGCAATCGAATGCCGGAAAACCGAAATGTTATGGTTAAAGAAGAAGAAAATGGTAGAAGAAGAAGAAAGAAGAAGAAATAGAAAACAATATCATAATATCACAATCGCAGCGGAACAACATATAATAGATAAATGAATAATCTTTAAACAAAGAACTATATCAGTTATTACATTACACCACATTACATTACATCATCAGAGTGTACAACAACAAACAGCGAAAAAGAAATATAATATACTAGTTTGATACGCCATGCCATCCAGCTTGCCTCTAGATCTCTACATAAACTTCCGAATCCAGAATGACCTGATAACCTGACTGTAGACTGCCCGTGTGGAAATTGGTGGGCACCCATAGTTTAGGAAAGAAACAATAAACTCCAGGTCAGTCATGGGACTGGTGTAAGAACTTAAAACAGTTTATCTTTAAAAACAAACAAAGAAATATTTTTAAAGTCAATTCGCAATGCTTTTTAGAAAACGAGACTACCATAAGGCCTTCCGCACACACACACACTGCAAACGCAGAATTGGAGGAGATTTCTCCTTATGATAGTCAAATACGCTTGATACGCAATTTTTTTTTCAATATTATTACTATAAGTGCAAAGTGTAGAAAAAAAACATTTCGAAAGTAGATATAAATCTTAGCCAGCATAGACATTTCGCACTTATGCCTATTATAGCTACCATGTTCAATAGCAGGTTACCGCCATATTCCATGGCAGGTTATACAACTAAAACCGTACAGGGCTCGTATTGTTTCTTTGGATTTCCAACAAATGGTCAGGCCAAGGAACTTCCCATTGCCACATGGGTATGCCTCTGGAAAGACGACCCGAGAACCTAACCGGATCTCTGCCAAAACAAGGCCGGGTTACCCCTAACTGGGTAACTACTGACACGAATATGCCATCCCCCGGTCGTAACCGACCTTCATCCGAGGATCCTCGATTCCAACAACCACAAAGTAATAATTTTGCAGCAACAATATAAGTTAAGTATCTAGGCTCCATACCATGATACCACCTCTATCCAGAAGGAATGACATACACTAAAGGGGCGCTACCCCCTAATAACCTTGTTGCATCCTTCCTGTTTTGACCATTTTCGGGGTGTGAGGTCCGACGAAGTCTCGTCCACAAAGCCACGCTTTATATAAAAGCTGTGCTTTGATCATCAAATGCTCAACAGTACTTCGTATGCCACATTACCAATTTGGGAATGTATCACTAGTAACCATCAACTACATAACCTCTGAGCTCGTACATCTCAGAGAAGGGTGTTAAGCTAAGAGAATAAATTCTCCGTCACCAACAGAAATATGTTTGATAGAAACCAGCTTTACATTTCAAATTGTAACGTCAGACACACATCCATACAAGTCCGTTCCGGGATCGAACGGAACCGAAGGCACTTCCAAAGAAGCCCTTGCAATACGGATATTCACTAATCACGTCCGGACTTCCCGTCACTAAGGGTGATAAAACCTCTATATCGGAGATCAATCGATGTAGAGTCATTCTACGGTAATCATTCCGTTTTCATAAATATCTGGTCTTCAACATCGATCTTCAAATGCAATCCATAACGACGAATCACATATTCGGAATGGGTTATACGACCCAAAGGTCCTTTCCTGACTAACCCGAATAGTGATCGCTTATTTTGAAAATAAGTGTTGCATTCAAATTCAAGCAAATCACAAAAAATACCCATTTAAAGGTAAATATTGATAGTCAGTTATTTAACCATCAATAGGTATGCACAACATCACCAGATTCCAAATAATTTTCCAAATTATTTATTTTCCAAAAATATCTTTACAAGATATATAATTTCCATACTTCAACATTTGAAAATAAATTTCAAATCACTTTTCACCTTTACAACTTTTGAAAACAAATTTCAAATCATTTCCCTACACGGGATATATTCAAAAATCTATGTTCATTTTCATTTCAAAATGGTTCATTTAAAACAATTAAATAAATCCTTACCGATTTATTTATATTTACGTTCCAAATTCGTAAATTTATTTCCACACTTCAAAAATAAATCAACGTTTATTGTTAAACAAATTTCCCTTTCTTTTATAAATTCCATAGTGGATTTACAATTCCAAAATATCTATGAATATACGATTTTCAAATCGATTTCTAATATTCATTTTCAATTTATCTTTAAAAGAAAAAACCTCAAAGCATTCACTTCATATTGGAAAACATTTCCATACCTATTTAATAATAAGTAATTCACAAATCCATTTATTTTCAACACTTGGAAAATATTCAATATACTTAAATCGAAATTAAGTATATATTTCATTCCTTAATAAAAAGATGCGCTTAAACACATTTATTTGAGTCAAAACAAATGTTGCGTAAAGCATCGTTACGACGACCCAAAATCGCTAGTATAGGGATTTGAAATTAAGATAGATATATGAATCCCAATACTATATAAAACATTTCCTTCTAGAAATCATTTACTATAACAACAGTGTTATAGTCCACTATTTCCTTCTATTTGTCGAAAACGTCTATTTCAACAATAAATGTTGAAATCTATGTATTCGATACTTAACGCATTTTAAAACATCTTTAAATCGTTTTAATTCTATTTAAAATATCACTTCCCAAAACATACCATTTTATTTAATAATATATTCACTGTCCAAAATCATGAATATACTTTATTTACCCAATTCAATGTTTCAACACATTTATTAAAAGATTATCCACTATCCAAAATCGTGGATAAAATTCCCAACCAAACTCTTATTTTTACAACATTTAACTTAAAGGATAATTCGCTGTCCAAAATCACGAATATATCTCCTTTAATAAACTTCTATGTTTAATTTATCAAATTTAATAGAATTTCGGATTTATAAAAATGTCTACAAATTCCATTTCTATTTATAAAAACTTCGATTTATAAATCTCCTTTACTAACCAATTCTATTTATATTTCATTTACATGTCGAAATCCAATTTATAAGTAAATTACTTAAAATCCATTTATTCAAAAATTCATTCTTTTATATCATCATAAATTTATAAATTTAAAATTCTTATTTACTTATAAATCCATGTACAAACTTCATTTTAACACTTATAGAAACTCGTTTTATAATTCCAATATTTTAATTTATAAATATCAATTTTATAAATCTTTTATATAAATCGTTTATAATAATTCAAAATTCCAATTTAAACTATTTTATAAATTTATCAACTACTTATTTCAAAAATCACATTTCGGTTATATTTCACAAAAATCATAATTTTTATAACTTAAAAATTTTAGCGTTTATTTATTTAAAATGAATCAATTCCAAAATTTAATAAAACGTATATTTTCGAAAATCACTTTAAAAATCTTTTTAACTTAGAAATCGTTCCTTTAACATTTTTAAAACTTCAAAAATAGACCTAATGATGCAACAACACCAAATAATTAATCATGGCAATCAAACATCATATATCATCATATGATAATCAATAAATATCACAATATATGTAATCAAATAAATATTGGTGAGGAGTCCAGTTGGATCCCCCCAACTTGTTTTCCTACATCCACAGACGTTAGCACAGTACCAATTCCGTTCCAATACGGAATATCGCGGTATATAGGATTTATAAAATATTACCCGCTATTATGCGGCGCAATAGGGTCTTATCCGCTATATAATGCGGGAAATCAACTACAAGTACATATATAATACCAATTTCACTTTGCAGTGAAATATTCGCGGTATATGTTTTTAATAAATAACCTCTGCTTAATATACGGCGTATAATGTCTATTTGAGACAATAGATAACAATTTATCATCTAATCACAGAATCAAGCAATTTTAGATCTAACTATTTAAAATTTAAAATGGAACAATTCGATTGAGTGAGAAGTTCTCACCTCGGTTTCCAATTTCCAACGTTTTATTTCGAATAAAATTAAACTTGCGTTTAATTTTACTCAAAATTCAAACTAGCTCCAAACGACTCCAATCCAATTCCATAGCGTAATGCTCGACAAATCAAAGCCAACACAACTCGTTTCGTGCGTTTTCGACCTCGTATGACAAAGATACAATGTTTTAAAGTTTACACGTTAATTATAAGTTAATTTACAACTTATTTTATTTATATTTTAACCTTGAATTGATCTCAGCCGTGCATTCCAAAGCTCTAACATCCTGGCCGTGCTATGCTTCTTCCCTCCTCACATTTCACTCCCAGGCAACACACGATCGAACAAACCCAACACGGCCGCCATCATCTTTGAATTATCGGCCCACCTTCGTTCGATTATAAGACGATCAAACTACGGCATTTCGAAGCCCAAAGCCTCACGCACCACCGCCCAAAAGAGCACGAAGCATGCCGGTTGGCATTTCTAGGGTTTAACCTACGTTCCGGACATAATGGAATAGGTTTCAAAGGCTAATTCGATCATATGTGCAAGTTACGGAAATAAACGATCAAATTCAAATTAAATCGATTAAACTAATTTCCATGCGTTTTAGCTTGATCCGGACAAACGGTAAATCTGATTGACACGAAATTTGAAATCTTACAATATATCACATTACGGATCCGATGAAACTGGTTTCGTAGAAATTCGAGACTGTTTGAAAAACTATTTTTTTCACGTCAATTAAATATTAAAATATTCAATTTCCACAAATTAACTTTTAATTCGATTTTAAAAGTTCTATAACATCATTCTAACTCCAATATGATTTAATAAAATTTTACAAATCAATTTCAATCATATTAAACCCAATTTCCAATTATTTCTGAAATTTCCAATATTAAACTATCAATTAAATTATCCAATTAAATCTAGATATTCAAAATAAAATTTATTTGACCTATAAATTTTACTTGTTTATATTTAAAATCAATTAAATATATGAATTTTAATTAATAGAAATTCTGGGTCGTTACAAACTTCCCCTCTTAAAAGAATTTCGTCCTCGAAATTACCAAGTAAGAAAAAGTTACATAATCCATTAATTTTTCAAAAATATTTGTTCAAATTAAATTTCAAATTCACTTAAGTGTTTAACTTTCCCAAAATCCAATAGTTAAACTTCTTATAAAAACCCTTCTAAGTTTTCGAATCTATACTTAGTTATCTTTTCAAAATTTTCCAATTTTCTCTCCTTTGCGCGGCTCGATCCGAAAAAAAAATGACAGTATATATATCACAAATATACATCTCATCAAGTGATGAGGCATCCCGCAGGGATAAAAGTGTAAAAGTACGGTATGTAATCCGAGATATGTACCTTATATATTATTAGCGAGCATATACGGCTAATATAGCACGAAAGCGAGCTCCAAATGCGAAGCAAATGTCATCCGCACCTACTAAATACTCAACAAACCATGAGAAACATGTATATAGAAAATAATATCGATATACAACATCTACCAACAACTATATATGCCAATATAGCAAATGCAACAAAAGCAACAAATCCAACCATTAACCAACTAGCATCCAACTAACATTCATAACCAAATAAATATTCATTCATATTCTCCTTAATATTCAATGAATTGGTTTTCCATTTTAAATCATATTTGATTCATTAACATTGGATGTTTTTGCTAACATTCATTTATTCATATTCAATTAGCAATCATTCACTAATTTACATTCAAGTTGGTTCACTTCCACATTCAAATCAAATTCAATTCCATTTAAGATTTACTTAACTTCCAATTTGATTTATAGCTTTCAATTTTCCTTAATTCAATTACATTAACACTTGATGAATTATATAAAATCAACTAACAATCATATAACAACCAATGTATATCCAATGTAACCAATTTATTCAATTTACATTTCTTTACATTCAATTTGGTTCAACACTTTTAATTCCAATTGGTTGATATTAAATTGACTTCCATTCAATTATTCAATTTCTCAACTTCATTAGCTTCTAATGAATTAACATTTACATTCATTATTCCATATCAATTTATTTTACATTCAATTGATTAACATTCAATCCATTTATTAATTCAATTGCTAATTTATTTAACAAATAAGGTTAAATTTATTTTGTATAACTCAAGTTCAAAATCGTCACTTCTGTTGATTAATTACTTCGATACCAAAATCAACTTCAGTCAACATCACCTTAGTTATATTCCATTTCAAATTTCCACTTATATTTACTTTCACTACACAACTTAAGTTATATTCATTTCAACATCCTTTGTTTAACTTAACTTAATTTTTTCACTTATAAATCCAATTCAGATTTCAATTCTAAAGTCAATTCTATTTAACTTTTACCAAAGCCAAATTTATTATCTCATATTATAAGTTCAAAACTTGATTACTTATATTCAACAATTTCAGCTTGGATTTTTATTTCAAATTTGTTTATCACAATAAAACTTCAATTCCCAATTTACTATGGTAGCAAATCTATCACATAGAGACTCGAATATGATAATGATGATGCTACAGTCATCACCCTTATTATTTTCCAGTAACAGTAGTGAATTCAATGCTTAATATTCTTTCAAAATTTTCGTTTTTATTCATAAATCATATTTACAAATCTTTTACTTATAGAATTTCACTATTTAACTTTTAATTTTGAAAAATAACTTCCAAAATAAACAGGGGTCAAAATTTTCAAATTCATAGCCCAAATTCATTTTTATATTTACAACTCGTATTAATAAATATATTCATATAGTTTCACCTTTATATACAAGATTATTTCACAATTATAAATCATATTAATTATAATTCCATACTTTATAATTCAATTGCTTATACAATTATTCTTTTAATTAACTTATATTCATTCTTACGTTTTTAACGACCAAACAATCAATTCATATATACTTAATAATTCTGAAAAATTATTCCTTTGTATATAAAATATAATCAAGGTAAAATTATTTCATTTACCCTATTTTAAAACAATATCGTGTCAAATTGTTCTGTACAAGTGTTTAGAGATCGCTATCAATAACGTTAATTACTCGTATTGACCAGAATCCATATACCACTCAACAAACCAATCATCACAATATAAACAATTTCATATTCACTAACAAATACGCACTCGTATCTATTATTACACTCACACTCATTCTAGAGTACTACTGACTCTATCTCTATTGAGTAATTCCCAACATAGCCATGGTTGTCGCTTAACCATATGCTCTGATACCAAATGTAACATTCGCGACTTTTCGACTTTCGAAAACCGACATCAGTACGTCCACTGTATTAACTGCCGAGCAATCGAATGCCGGAAAACCAAAATGTTATGGTTAAAGAAGAAGAAAAGGGTAGAAGAAGAAGAAAGAAGAAGAAACAGAAAGCAATATCAGAATCTCACAATCGCAGCGGAACAGCATATAATAGATAAATGAATAAAACTATATTAGTTATTACATCACATTACATTACATTACATTACATCATCAGAGTGTACAACAACAAACAGGGAAAAGAAGTACTATATACTAGTTTGATAGGCCATGCCATCCAGCTTGCCTCTAGATCTCTACATCAACTTTCGAATCCAGAATGACCTGATAACCTGACTGTAGACTGCCCGTGTGGAAATTGGTGGGCACCTAGAGTTTAGGAAGGAAACAATAAACTCCAGGTCAGTCATGGGACTGGTGTAAGAACTTAAAACAGTTTATCTTTAAAAACAAATAAATAAATATTTTTAAAGTCAATTCGCAATGCTTTTTAGAAAATGAGACTACCATAAGGCCTCCCGCACGCACACACAATGCAAACGCAGAATCGGAAGAGATTTCTCCTTATGATAGTCAAATATGCTTGATACGCAAATTTACTTTCAATATAATTACTATAAGTGCAAAGTATAGAAAAAAACATTTCGAATGTAGAATATAAATCTTAGCCAGCATAGACATTTCACACTTATGCCTACTATAGCTACCATGTTCAATAGCAGGTTACCGCCACATTCCATGGCAGGTTATACAACTAAAACCGTACAAGGCTCGTATTGTTTCTTTGGATTTCCAACAAATGATCAGGCCAAGGAACTTCCCATTGCCACATGGGTATACCTCTGGAAAGATGACCCGAGAACCTAACCGGATCTCTGCCAACACAAGGCTGGGTTACCCCTAACTGGGTAACTACTGACACGAATATGTCATCCCCCGGTCGTAACCAACCTTCATCCGAGGATCCTCGATTCCAACAACCACAAAGTAATAATTTTGCAGCAACAACATAGGTTAAGTATTTGGGCTCCATACCATGATACCACCTCTATCCAGAAGGAATGACATACACTAAAGAGGCACTACCCCCTAATAACCTTGCTGCATCCTTCCTATTTTGACCATTTTCGAGGTGTGAGGTCCGACAAAGTCTCGTCCACAAAGCCATGCTTTATACAAAAGCTGTGCTTTGATTATCAAATGCTCAACAGTACTTCGTATGCCACATTACCAATTTGGGAATGTATCACTAGTAACCATCAACAACATAACCTCTGAGCTCGTACGTCTTAGAGAAGGGTGTTAAGCTAAGAGAATAAATTCTCCGCCACCAACCGAAATATATTTGATAGAAACCGGCTTTACATCTCAAATTGTAACGTCAGGCACACATCCATACAAGTCCATTCCGGGATTGAACGGAACCGAAGGCACTTCCAAAGAAGCCCTTGTAATCCGGATATTCACTAATCCCGTCTGGACTTACCGTCACTAAGGGTGATAAAACCTCTATATCGGAGATCAACCGATGCAGAGTCATTCGACAGTAATCCTTCTGTTTTTACTAATATCCGGTCTTTAACATCGGTCTTCAAATGCAATCCATAACGATGTATAACATATTCGGAATGGGTTATACGACCCAAAGGTCCTTTCCCGGCTAACCTGAATAATGAGCGCTTATTTTGAAAATAAGTGTGGCATTCAAATTCAAGCAAATCATAACAAATACCCATTTAAAGGTAAATATTGATAGTCGGTTATTTAACTATCAATAGGTATGCGCAACATCACCAGATTCCAAATAATTTTCCAAATTATTTATTTTCCAAAAATATCTTTATAAGATATATATTTTCCATACTTCAACATTTGAAAACAAATTTCAAATCACTTTTCACCTGTACAACTTTTGAAAAAAAAAATCATCGTTTCCCTACATGGGATATATTCACAAATCTTTATTCATTTTCATTCAAAATGGTTCATTTAGACCAATTAAATAAATCCTTACCGATTTACTTTATATTTACATTCCAAATTAGTAAATTTATTTCCACACTTCAAAAATAAATCAACGTTTATCTTTAAACAAATTTCCCTTTCTTTTATAAATTCCATTGTGAATTTACAATTCTAAAATATCTATGAATATACGATTTTCAAATCGATTTCTAATATTCATTTTCAATTTATCTTTAAAAGATAAAATCTCAAAACATTCACTTCATATTGGAAAACATTTCCATACTTATTTAATATAATTCACAAATCTATTTATTTTCAACACTTGGAAAATATTCAATATACTTAAATAGAAATTAAGTATATATTCCATTCTTTAAAGAAAACGTGCGCTTAAACACATTTATTTGAGCCAAAACGAATGTTGCGTAAAACATCGTTACGACGACCCAAAATCACTAGTATAGGGATTCGAAATTAAGATAGATATATGAATCCCAATACTATATAAAACATTTTCTTTCAGAAATCATTTACTATAACAACAGTGTTATAGTCCACTATTTCCTTCTATTTCTCGAAAACGTCTATTTCAACAATAAATGTTGAAATCTGTGTATTCGATACTTAATGCATTTTAAAACATCTTTAAATCGTTTTCATTCTATTTAAAATATCACTTCCCAAAACATATCCATTTCATTTAATAATATGTTCACTTTCCAAAATCGTGAATATACTATTTACCGAATTCAATGTTTCAACACATTTATTAAAAGATTATCCACTATCCAAAATCGTGGATAAAATTCCCAACCAAACTCTTATTTTTACAACATTTAACTTAAAGGATAATTCGCTGTCCAAAATCATGAATATATCTCCTTTAATAAACTTCTATGTTTAATTTATCAAATTTAATAGAATTTCGGATTTATAAACAATGCCTATAAATTCCATTTCTATTTATAAAAACTTCGATTTACAAATCTCCTTTACTAACCAATTCTATTTATATTTCATTTACATGTCGAAATCCAATTTATAAGTAAATAACTTAAAATCCATTTATTCACAAATTCATTCTTTTATATCATCATAAATTTATAAATTTAAAATTCTTATTTACTTATAAATCCATGTACAGACTTCATTTTCACACTTATAAAAACTCGTTTTATAATTCCAATATTTTAATATATAAATATCAATTTTATAAATCTTTTATAATAATTCAAAATCCCAATTTAAACTATTTTACAAATTTATCAACTACTTATTTCAAAAATCACATTTCGGTTATATTTCACAAAAATCATAATTTTTATAACATAAAATTTTAGCGTTTATTTATTTAAAATGAATCAATTCCAAAATTTAATAAAACGTTTACTTTCGAAAATCACTTTAAAAATCTTTTTAATTTAGAAATCGTTCCTTTAACATTTTTAAAACTTCAAAAATAGTCCCAATGATGCAACAGCACCAAATAATCAATCATGGCAATCAAACATCATATATCATCATATGATAATCAACAAATATAACAATATCTGTAATCAAATAAATATTGGTGAGGAATCCAGTTGGATCCCCCCAACCTGTTTCCCTGCATCCACAGACGTTAGCACAATACCAATTCCGTTCCAATACGGAATATCACGGTATATAGGATTTATAAAATATTACCCGCTATTATGCGGCGCAATAGGGTCTCATCCGCTATATAATGCGGGAAATCAACTCCAAGTACATATATAACACCAATTTCACTTTGCAGTGAAATATTTGCGGTATATGTTTTTGATAAATAACCTCCTCTTAATATACGGCGTATAATGTCTATTTAACACAATAGATAATAATTTATCATCTAATCACACAATCAAGCAATTTTAAATCCAACTATTTAAAATTTAAAACGAAACAATTCGATTGAGTAAGAAGTTCTCGCCTCGGTTTCCAATTTTCAATGTTTTATTTCGAATAAAATTAAACGTGCGTTTAATTTTACTCAAAATACAAACGACTCCAATCCGGTTCCATAGCGTATTGCTCGACAAAACGAAGCCAAAGCAATTCGTTTCGTGCGTTTTCGACCTCGTATGACAAAGATACAATGTTTTAAAGTTTACACGGTTAATTATAAATCAATTTACAACTTATTTTATTTATATTTTAACCTAGAATTGATCTCAGCCGTGCATTCCAAAGCTCTAACATCCTGGCCGTGCTATTCTTCTTCCCCCCTCACATTTCACTCCCAGGCAACACACGATCAAACAAACCCAACACGACCGCCATCATCTTTGAATCATCGGCCCACCTTCGTTCGATTATAAGTCGATCAAACTACAGCGTTTCGAAGCCCGAAGCCTCACGCACCACCGCCCAAAAGAGCACGAAGCTCGACCATCTCCCTAGCACACACATCGAGAACAAACGACGCCACTTTGCTCGCGATTTGCCGTCGATCCATAACCGCTTTCACGATCTTGACCATTGGATGTATAGCTCTCATCGAGCTCTAGAAAGTTGTAGTTGGATGTTTTCGACGATCATTGGTGGATTGGAAGAAAAAGGAGGAGAAAGGAGGATGTATTTCGGCCATTGGTCAATTGATGGCGGCTGTAACAAATTAGGATTAGGGTTTCAATTGGTGAAGGTGGATGGGTCCTTTTATAGAAATTTTTCACAAAACACCATTCATCCGAAATTTTCCAAACTCCAAACGAAGCATGTCGGCTGGCGTTTCTAGGGTTCAACTAGCGTTTCGGACACAACGGAATAGGTTTCGAAGGCTAATTCGATCATATGTGCGAGTTACGGAAATAAAAAATCAAATTCAAATTAAATCGATTAAACTAATTTCCATGCGTTTTGGCTTGCCCGGACAAATGGTAAATCCGATTTACACGAAATTTGAAATCTTGCAAATACGGATCCGATGAAACTGGTTTTGTCGAAATTCGAGACTGAAAATGGCTATTTTTTTCACGTCAATTAAATATTAAAATATTCAATTTCCGCAAATTAACTTTTAATGTGATTTTAAAAGTTCTATAACATCATTCTAACTCCAATATGATTTAATAAAATTTTACAAATCAATTTCAATCATATTAAACACAATTTCCAATTATTTATGAAATTTCCAATATTAAACTATCGATTAAATTATCCAATTAAAACTAGATATTCAAAATAAAATTATTTGACCTATAAATTTTACTTGTTTATATTTAAAATCTATTAAATATACGAATTTTAATTAATAGAAATTCTAGGTCGTTGCACTTTGCGTGCGTGTCTACACTCATATATATATCCTTATCATGCTATCTATGTATTCCTTTTTGTCGATGACAAAAGAGGAGAAATATAATTGTTTGGTAGGTAGAATATTCATTCAGGGGAGTATCAATTGTTTTTATAAATTTTTTAAACTTACATAGTTGTCATCATAAAAAATGGGGAGATTGCTAGAACCTTTTATTTTGATGTTTTGATCTTGACAACCGTATAAGTAAATATTATGTGAACTAATCATATTTGTAGGAGAAGATGCTATTCTACTCGACAATAGATTACAGACTAAGAATTCAGAGAGAAGTTTCAATATTAATAATGGTTTGTCTATAGTCTAGTCTAGAAGTTGATTGTTGTTAAAATCTCTCCTAGGTGGCATGTGCACACACACAAGTTTTCAAAGTTATTTTCAAACCATATACACACAAGTACTTCATTTACTCAAGTTCAAGTTCACAAAAATCTTCAAAAGAGCCTTTTATATGGCAGATATAAGGTATAACACTGACTGAATCAGGTCAGTTGACTGAATCACGTGCATAGTGTATTTGAAGGTTCAGTCAACTGAACCACCCTATTCAGTCGATTGAATAAATTGTTTTCAATATAACAACTTTTTACTTGAATTTTTTTTAAATTCGGCTACATCCGCTTAGTCGATTTCTATTTATTGTTCTCTGTTTTTACAACTTGGTAGTCATAACTCGGCAGGAATCCATCTCGTATATTTTTCCTAATTTTAGGACTCGTCGTTGTTAGAAGTTCAGAATAGAGAAGGAGAGAAAAGTCTGTTTCAAAGTGCTCTCTACCTCTATTTATAGACAAAAACCTTCGAGATATTCTCTAAAAATTTCTCCACACTTTCACCATTTCGTGCATGTTCTCTCACATAAGTTACTCGATTTACCTCTAACCTAACCACCATGGTTCGTGCCGAACCATGAGGCACAAGTCGGTGCCAACTTGGCTCAATCCCAACTCCTGCCAATCGCTTCATCTATTTTGGGCTTTGCTTCGTGTTGTTTTCCCTTGCACATTTGTGCCTTACTTCAAGTCATTCCCTTAAATGCTTCGAGTCACTTCCGCATTTCTTCATGTCGGGCTAAGGTACAACTCGAACCTAAGTTGGCACCGCCAACTTGTGAAAGTTGATTTGGAGTTTCCTATCAATCTTTTTTTCTTTCTTATATTTTTCCTTTGTATGATGTTTTCCAAGTTCTTAAGTTCATTCCTTATTGTTTGCTCGTCTAGTTCGATATTTTAAATCTATTTGAATAACGTAGAAAATTCTCTCGTAACACTTGCCCCCAAAACTATGCCATATGAATAGACGGCGTGCTTTACTTAAGAACAAATATCGAAGTTGGATAATCACTAGCAGTTGAATTTTCTCGCCATTAACTTGTCAAATCATGATGAATCATCCGATTCCTTCGAATTTATCTGTAAATCAATAGTCATTCCAGGTCATTATAGCTAAGGACTCAAGTCCTTGCTTGAGTGTTAGTCACAAATCATTTCTATGTTCTCCCTAAATTATTGCATCATATATTATATCATAAATCAGAAACGCCCACTGTTCATCCAGGAGTTAATGGTCATATATCAAAATCAAGGTCATCCCGTGTTTCCTCAGGATTTAAGTTATAATATATAAATCATGCATTTGGTAATCAAAGGTGGACAGTTGTGTAAGTTTATAGCCATGGTAGGAATGTTTTTTAATAAATTTTATAGTACCACATAGCATCCCATTATAAGAATACCCAGCTAAATCAAAGCAATGACATCAATTATCCAATTGTCATAAGTGATCAATCAAGTTGCGCATTACCATCAGTCAGAGAATTATTTACAAGTTAAAAGGTATCGCCCAACATCTCATCATAAACGATTCCAATTGAATCAAGGAAATGACGTAATCTGATAATCATTATCAAATTGTTTCAAAGTCAAGTGGCATTTAAATCCAATGTCTAGTTTTTATTTCTTTGGATTACATTATCAATGTCCAGGATGACTTCTAATATCTCTAGATCGTGTGATCAATGACCAATCCAATTCTTGATCTCTCCAGATCGTCAGTTTGAAATCCTTGATCTCTCCGAATCGTTAGCTTAATTCTTAATCTCTCCAAATCATAGTTTAATCCTTGAACTCTTCAGATCATTGGCTTAATCCTCGATCTCTCCGAATCGTTTGCTTAATTCTTAATCTCTCCAGATCATAGTTTAATCCTTGAACTCTTCAGATCATTGGCTTAATCCTCGATCTCTTTGGATCGTTAGTTCATGCTAAGTCCTATATGCTTGGTCTTTGGTGAGAGGAACTAATGACCAAGTAAATCCATTGGCTAACTATTTGACGAGGAGACTTACTTTTTATGTTCCATTTTTTCCATCTCTTTAATTAGGATAACCATGTTCAATTAGTTAACAAATCAATATTAAGCAGTAACCAATTTCCATTGGTGATTTCGAAATTGATAGCAGCAATCACGTTCGAGTATTTCCCGTTTCAAAAAATTATCAATAAATCATAAGGATTAAATCAAATGCATCATTCAAGCATCCAAAACATCTGATCCTGTTAAGGATCACTTTCAGATTTCCAACTCAAAACATGCCTATGGATCGATGGGGTCCCATACATATGTAAGAAAGCTAATAGAAATACTGCATCATTCATTCAAAACAAAAGGTGAAGTGAGGAAATCAAACCTGATTCATGTCTATCCCGATCATGGGATGACCATTCTCAATGAAGATCCATGTCTATATCCAAATATATTCATCACATAGGGTGATCGCTCCTACATCACCACTGAAATTTGTGCTATGTTAATATGATTTCTGACATATCATCATGAGTGTTACTCCAAACGCACACTTTGATTTATTTCTCCATCGTGGCCCCCATTCCCGCAAGGCGTTCGGACACTATATCTTGTTGATATGCATTTGCACTCTGATCTCTGCTCTATGCTCGATGTCATTCCTTAACCTACTCCATTTCATCCTGATTTCAAGTATAGGTCAATCATGACCCAGTCTTTTCTCACTCAATATTGACATGCAAAGTTCAGACTCAATACCGAGTTGTGATTCGAACAAGAGATTGGCTCCAACTTCTTCTGCTCCATTTCTTGGTGTATTCTTTCTACCTTCCAATCGTTGCTTCTGGTTTCCAATAACTCTGGCCATTCTTTGCTGTCATATACTCCAGAAAAGTCCATTCATCATTTCTTCCTGCAAGCTGTTAATGTTTTCAACATTTCTGTCATCATTCTCTTCATTACCTCTTGGTTATGTAGATGGATGAGGGGGTTAGATTCCAAGGATGCCTCCATGCTGCCACCTTGTCCTTGTTGGCTTCCCTTAGTAATGGCTTTCTGTGTTGATGGTCTTTTCATCTTCTCAAAACCGTAATTCAATTTGTCATATCCTATTCCTCTCAATGAAAACACCAAAATGTTCACGCCAAAGATGGCAGAAACACTGAATTGAATAATGTAAATGTAAAATATGATGAAAAAAAAGGAATGGCAAGAAAAAGAATAAAAGATTTTTATGGTGGTTACGCGAACACTCTAGCCTAGGTTCGCTTAGTCAATTTATATTGATTATTCTTTGTTACAAAGCTGTTTTTACAACTCGATGGTCAACACTCTGTAGGAATCTAGCTCGGATATTTTTCAGAGTAATGATTTTACAATTAGTCATTATTAGAATTTTATAGTTGACACGGAGAGAAAAGTCGCTTTCAAATTTCTGCCCACCTCTATTTATAAGCAAAAATCTTCGAGATAATCTTCGAAATTTACTCCACGCGTTCATCACGTCATGCATGTTCTCCCAAAGAAGTCGGTTGACTGACGCTTAACCCGATCACATGTTTCAATGTCGAACCATGAAGAATAGATCGGTTTCGACCTGGCTTGAGCCCAAATCCGGGAATTTTAGGCTTTTCTTCATGTTGTCGTGCCCCTGGGCACTTGTGCCTTAGTTTGAGTCATTCCTTCAAGCGCTTCAAGTCGCTTCACAATTTCTTCCCGTCGGGCAAGGTATAACTCGAACCTGAGTTGGCACTTCCAACTTGTGAAACTTGAGTTAAGAATTTCATATCCATCTTTAGTTATTTCCTATATTTTGCCTTCATATGAGGTTTCCAATTTCTCGAGTTCATTCGTTATTGTTTATTCATCCAATTCGATCATTTAAGTCTATTCGAAGACTATGAAATAATCGACCGCAATACTATGGTGATAAAATTGATAAATTAAATTAAATATTATAAATTTTTACTTTGATTACAAAAGGATGAAAAATTAATTTTCAGGTACAGACAAGATTAGAACAAAAAGGTAAGCTTGTTATTAAATAAAAGTGTAAAAATCATTAAACAGCCATCTTTAATAAAATCCTAACTCACCAAATATATCGTATAAAGTGTAAATGAAAGAATAATAAGTATTAAAAAACTCAAACTACTTAGGGAATAATAACTTAATTGAATACATTGTATCTTCCAGTGTTATGATGTCACGAGAACCTAAAGATTAGAGAGAAGACGCGGGGAGCCTGGAGTAGCAAGAACCATTAGTGTTTTCTGACGTTATTTGGAGAGATGATGCATTTCTAAGCCGATGTCTGATGTTACTTGGAGAGATGATGCATCGTGTGTCGAGCATCACCTAATGTTGCCATACGGACAAGCCAAAAGAAGTTGCTACCGAGAGAAGTCGCTGCCTAAAAGATGCCTTAAATGTTGTTAGAGGCTTGAGCATTATCGATATGTAAAGAGAAATCCTAATTTTGATATTTGGTCGTATTGGGATTGGGATGGGCAGGTGTGAGAAAAATAAACATAAAAAATTTATAAATAAGGGTAACTTTTAATGAATTATTTGCAAATTTACTAACTATTGCAATATTTGGTTACATTTTAAGTCATAATCAATGTCTTGGAAAGTTTATATAGAAAATTATTTATTTTTACCAAAGTTTTTTCAAGTATCCTAACACCTTTTTACTATTATTTGTTTGGAACATTTATAAGTATTAGAAATTGAAAATCATAAACGTAGCGAAATAAATGATTTTGTGTAGTGCTTTATCTATGTTAAGTTGACAAGTACGGTGCTTAGTTTGGTGAGATTATTCATGAAGAATGTAATAGGACTTCATGGAATACCAAATAACATTATTAGTGAAAGAGATCCTTGTTTACTACCGAATTATGGAAGAGTCTGTAAGATGTATTTCGTACCAAGCTGAAGATGAGTGCCCCGTACCATCTGCAGACTAATGGGAAAACAGAAAGGTTAATAAGGTATTCGAAGATTTATGTTGAGCTTGTGTATTCGACTTTTGAGGGTTGTGGGAAGACCATTTTCATTCATTCCAGTTTTCCTATAGTAATACTTATCAGATTAATTTAGGAAAGACATCTTTCAAAGAACTTTATGGAAGGCCATGCAAATCGCCAACATGTTGGTTGGCGGTAGATGATAAACCAATGCTTGGACATGATTTGGAAGAAGAAGCACTAAAAATATTAAGTTAACTTGGGCGAGGAAGAAGGAATCTTAATCAAAGAAGAAAATTTACATGAATAAAAAGCATAAGTACTTGAAATTCTCGGTTGGTGATTATGTTTTTATGGAAATATCACCGATGAATTGTGTTATACGATTTGGGAAAACAGAAAAGTTACACCAAGATATGTTGTTATGTTCCCTATAATGTTTTTCACATATCTCACCCTATATATGGAAATACTTTGGCACGAGTCTATAATTTTTTTCACATATCTTACATAAGGAAGTATGCGCATGATCTAGAGACTACTATTGAGCTGATGGTTTTGGAGGATTTAGTAGAGAAGCCTGATATGACTATCATTAAGCGACCTAATCGTATAGTGGATAAGAATACGAAAAAACCAAAAAATATGAAAGTCATGTTAATAAGGGTCTGGTGGAGTGAGATGAATGAGGTTGCAATTAAGAGAATGCAATGATTCACTATTTCAAACCATTCAAATCGATAATAATCCACACATGTTAGACTTGAATTGCTCAAAACAACAGATTGTTAGTTTATATTTGGCTAAACTTAGCATATGTAGTAGATAAATCAATCACAGAATCACTGACTTTGGTAACATAACAATAAGCAGTGGAATAGATAAATAGTAGTTCATGATGCTATTATAGAACATTAGAGTCTAAAATAATACAACAGCAATCCAAATAAATAGGAGTCTCTAATATATTAGCAAATGACAAGTCTGAACATAAATAACCAAAAATAACAGAAATAACTGCAAAGCTGAATCGATAAAAGGTAGATATCTAAGAAAAGCTCCAAAGGTGAGTCTCAAATATTGTGACACTCAGGCTGACCCGAGCATAAAGAAAAACACAAAACAATCGAGTTAGGATTAACATTCTTATGCAGGTACATCAAATCAAGTGAAATATCCAAGTGAAATGCAATATAACTTAAAGAATGTTGGGATTCCATCCCTTAAGGATCCGTGGAACTATCTACATACAGAATACAACACACTACATAGACAATTTCTATAGTAAAGTAAACTATTAAAATAGCTTTAAGGCATTACCCATATCCCCCTTAACACAATTTATATAAATGTCATAGTCTATACATTACCGTAATACCTCCATAAACTGGAGGGCTATCAGAGGCACTCCATAGTGTACGACACAAATCAAACTCATAGCGGGCGCGATAAGACAGGTGACAAGGCATGTGAGGCAAGCCTAGGTTACGATACTACCGTTTTTCACTCCCAGACTGGTGCGTTATAACAGCTACTACCATCCACCTCGAGACACACTCCCAAATCAAAGGCACACCCAATTAAATCACAAAGTAATAGATATGGTTTTGAAAAAATGTGCCAGACAAGGGAGGGACCCCACTTGGCTGGTATAGCACCTTTTTTAGTCACAGCAAGCTGATTCGTAGAAGTCAGGGCTGCATTCATACCTTATACAGACCATCTCCAAACCATCCCACTTCGTCTGGATTCTCCACCACGTGCAAGTTGTAAAAGTTGTTTTTGGTATTAATAGAAAGTATGACAATATCCAATCCCAGTCTCTTTAACGACCAAACGCTTATTTCACATCGTGATCAATTTTCATTTCAAATAGTTCATACTTCATATCAAAATATCATATTCATTCAAAAACTATATCACTTTCGAGATCATATTCACTTTCGTAATCATACCACTTCCGAAATCATTATTCACTTTAAATCATAACAGTTCCAAATTAATAGTTTGAATATTGAAAGTAATTTATATATTGGAATAGTTATACATTAAAAATAGTTTATATTTAAAAATAGGTTATACATTAAGATATTTTATATATTAAAAAGATTTTATACCAAAAATAGTTTCAAATTAGAACTGTTTCTTCCAATTTCATAAATTAATTCAAATCCACTTTAGTTCCAAAAATTCAATTTAAATCAATCTCAGTTCAATAATTTCAATTAAAAATGTTAAAGGTTCAATTCAAAAATTCTTATAAATTTATGTCGATTTCAAATCTATGTTTGACCTACAAATTTAAACCACTTCCAATTCAATAGTTTTCAATGTTTAAATATTCAAACACTTATAATAACTTAATTTAATAAATTTCATTTATATTTCAAAATTCACTTTAATTTCATTTAAATTCAAAAATATTCACTTAATCATTTTTACTAACATTTAAAAAAAAAAACTCAATCACAAATTTAAATCAAAATTAAATATTCTATCTTATTTAAATTTGAAAATATTCATTTAATCACCTTCAATAAAAAACCAATTATCAAATAATAAAAATCATATCTTTCAAATCTCAAAATTTATAAGTTTCAAATCAATTTTTATTGAAGTACAATTCTTAAGCAAATAAAATTTCAAATCAATTTCAGTTCATCTTTCCAACCTTAATTTAATAAAGTTATTGTAATATTTTTATAAAATATTAATATAATTTTAAATAAATACTTAAAAATATGATATATGTATATTAGTTTAATTAATTATTTTATTAAATTACATATGTATATTAGTTAAATATTATATATGTATATTAGTTAAATATTATATATGTATATTAGTTAAATCTAATTTAAATCTTATTATATATATATATATTTTAAAATAACAAAAATATTAGTAAATCTTAAATTTACATTTCACAACATAACTTATAATTTTAAAATTTCCAAAACTTATAATTTAATTCTAAATTTTAAACATGTTAAAATAAAAGTCTTTATATTATATTTTAAAAATAAATATTTAATATACCGCATATATTTTCCTCTTTAAAATTTTGGAAATCGTTTAAAAATAGACCAACGTTGTCTGTATTTAGTTTTCTAACCTATGGTAAGATGATACGGATATTTATCATTTCGATCTGCAATAATTAAATTTTATGGGTTATCATTTCAACCGGCAATCCAAAAATTCCAAAATTAACAAAATCGCTTGGGTTTACCATTTCAAACCATAATGATTTTCCCCTAATCTATAATATCATTCAGGTATGTATCATTTCAACCCATATGGATTTTCTAAACTAACAGGGAACTTGTAGAGTAAAACCAATAAAATAATTGCATAAATTGACGTAACATATGTCATAGTTAATAGATTTAAATAAGATACATACAACAAGTTATGATTATCATATATTAATTAACATAGGTGATCAACTGCAAATAATAACATATCATACTTAACAATTAAGTTACTAACCAATTCAAGTTTAATAATATATTTAAATCGCCATTTCATGTGAAATCAATTTACTAAATATAAGAATGCAATCCCGAGTGATCGCTCACCTTTCGAGGCTAGAGAAACAATGAGAATAAGCAAGCGGACATGGACACGCACACGGATACAGGCACGAACTAGCGGGACATCGACAAGCTAGGCAACTACTGCGACATTGGCCAGGACATCAAAGAAACAAAACAAAACCAACTTTAACTTGAGAATCAAATATATATATGAAAATATACCTTTTATCTCTTTTTTCAAGGAAGAGGCTGAACTTGAAAAGCTAGATGCGTTAGACACCAAAGCTGTTGAAACCCTATTACTGCTCATAGAAACATACTCTTAGGCATAAAGGTCAACCTTATAGAGGTAAGTAGAGGACAGTGGCAATGGGAAAATGGGCTGGGTTGGCTGCCGCATGGTCGGAGGAAAGGGAATGGGGCGTGGCTACTACCAGGTGGTGCAAGGTGTGGCTTGGTGGAAAGCTAGTGGATGATGGCGGGTGCCATTTGCTCGCTGAATTGGATGGGTTGCGAGTAGGGCTCGATGGAGGAGGGCTGCAAGGGGAAGGTGGTGGCCATGATGCTCAGGCGGTGGGTGCGGGTCAGTGGTGGAGTGTTGCGAGTTAGGTGGCTGCTATGCAAGGTGGGCATGGCTGGGGCTTCAACTGTTTGGTGGAGGGTTGTCATCCAGTCATGGGTTGAAGGAAAATAGAGGGAGAGTGGAGGTTGATTGTTATGGTGCAAGGCTGTCAGGTCGATAGGGTTCGGTGGTTGGCGTTGGAGCTACTCGCAGCCTGTGGGAGATAGGAGGAGAGGGTTGCTGTGGCAGGCAAGTTTGGCGTGATGTGGTGGAATGTGGATAGGTCAGGCGACAAGGAGGGCTATGTTGCTAGGTGAAAGAGAGAGGGCGTGGAAAGAAAAAAGGTGGAAGAGGAGCTGGGAATATAGGTTTGGTAATGTTAGTGCAGCAAGGGTGGATGAGCAAGATGCAATGTCAGGTCAACAATTAGGTTGTGTGGCGTGGACGAGGTTCAACAGGGAGAGGACGAGTGGATTCAAGGTGTGGACGGCGGTGTTATAGAACTCGGTGGAGGAAGGTATAGGCAAAAGGAAGGGACAATTGAAAAGAAGATGAACAAGCTTCTTCAGCTAAATATATGTAAACTTTATATAGTATTATTTCTCTATAGCAAGGCACAGAACAAAAGAGAAAAGGGGAAGAGAAATGGAAACGAATGTACCAACATATTATAGTGGAACCAAGGAAAAAGAAAAGGTTACGCCTTAAATTATGAAAATAATAAAGGCTAGTGGCTATTATCTTTACCAGAGACAAATGTAAGGACATAGAAAGCCCAAAAGGCCCAAAATGGATACCGCTACGGCTAATCATTTCGTAGGCTTCGCTGCCTACCAAATACCGAAATACACAAATGAATATACTACGGAGATCAGCATGACAAAATGAATAGAATGGTGCTTAGATATTAGAGATATAACCATCCTATCAAAACTCGGTTTTCGTTACCAAACTGTTGTTAAACCATCGAAAGTAATATAAATGGGGCTAGCGAAATTCAAATTTGACAAAATGAAATATAACATCTCACTAAGAAAATGATTTACAATTTTCTTATGTAAAAATATTCATATTTAAAAAATATTTAATTTTTCATCAATTTAACTGATTTTAAATTTTAAAATTGAAATTTCAGAACCAAATAAACTTGCATATTTTTCGATGAAAATCTTACGCTTGCTATTTTTAAATAGACGTATTCCAAATATCAAATTTTCATCGCTAAATTTTAACTGTTTATTTTCATGAAAAATTCAGTTAATTGCATTATTTAAATCGTTAAAAATTTTGGGTCGTTACACTCTCTCCCACTCAAAACTTTTCTTCCTTGAAAAGGAACGAGATAAGAGAATAGAAGCAATATAAAGGAAAGATAGATTCGAAATACATAGTATCAGATACAACAATTAATTCAATACCATATAAATTTCATTTTTGGACATCTTATTACTTACATTTATATTATATATTATTCAATTACATGTTCCCATAACGTTCAAACTTTTTCCTAGTAAGTGTTTATTAATGTTTCAGAATGTAATCAAGCAATGCAATTTTCGTTTTATTTAAAACATTTCTATTAATCGAAATTTAGTATGAACATTTTTATTACTTATATTTCTCTTATAACCTTCAATTACATATTCACATTACATTTTAACTTTTTGAATGTTTCAGATAAGTTATATATGTTTTAGAATGCAATTGAGTATTATACAAATAAATTTTATCCTACTTCAACTGTTTCAAGTTGTTTCAATTCCATTTATCATTTTAGACACTCCAATTATTCAAAAAAAAATCTTCATTTCAATAATTAAAAACCATTACTTAACATAAAACTTAAGAGTTAAATTTCCATTTTCACTTCAAACTATTTTAATATATATATATATATATATATATATATATATATATATATATATATGAACATCAAATCATACTTAAGAAATTCGAAACAAATCCATTTTTCAAAACAAAAGTGTAGCAAAGCTACTAAATGCTCTCCCCACTTTGAAATTCGAAAATGAATGTCGATAATGCTGCAGTTATCATCGAAATTATTTTTCGACGACATAAGAGGAGAGTACCGTCTTACTTCTTTTAAAATTCTTTGGAAACAATTTCCTTTTGAAAATACTTCCAAATAATATATATTTTTCAATATTTTGAAAACCAAATTTAGAAAAGCATCGAAAATTAAATTCTCAAACCCTTAATTTAAATTCATTTAAATTGCAAATTAGATTTATAACCATGTTTGTAAAATTTCATCTTCTTATAACATACAACAATAGTTAATGGTTTAGGAATGTTAACAAAACAACATATGTTAATATAGTACTATCGTTCTTCATAACCAATTCATTTAACCATCTAATTTCCGAAAATTATACTCTTATATATAACATGTGATCATACATAAAATTATTTCATTTACCAATTGTGAAAACAATATTGTGTCAGTTTGCCCTATTCAAGTGTTTTGGAATTCCTATCGATAGCATTAGCTAGATAAATTGGTCGAAGCCCAAAATTCAAACTTAACAGTTCAAACAACACAATATAAAACATTTTTATATTAATTACAAATACGTTCCCTCATAGGATGATTCAAGAATGGATTTTAGAACAAGGATAGAGATTCAAATTTTGAGGGATCCTAATGAAAGAGAATTCTAACTAAGAAGATAGGCTTAGAAGGAAGATAAGATAATTAAATTACAAAGGAGGAAAGATGGATGGACTTATATTAATCATGACAACCTTAACCGGGTCAACCGAGACTCCATTTTCAAAAACAACATGCACAAGGAATCGGATTACATCACTTCAGAAATGGTGTTAGAAAATTCAGCTTTCAACTAATGACTCCTGCGAGTTTCCAGCCCGTAGCCAAATGTGACTCTTGTTTCTTCTTAGATTTAGAAATGTCGAGAATATCATCCATGAAAACCAAGACAAACTTTTTAAGAACATCGCGGAAAACACGATTTATTAGATCAACAAAGAGGGCTGGAGCATTGGTTAATCCAAAGGGCATGACTAACTATTTATAGAAACCATTTTCCTTTTGGAAAGTTATCTTGGGAATGCTCTCCTTAACTTGACTTTCTCTCTGGTTGCCATCCATCCAGGAGGAAGAACAACAGGTCGAGCTCTAGGAATAAGGTCAATGCGGAATTCAATTTCCCGCTTGGAAGGAAGAGAAACGACTTCACCAAAGACATTCGAAAATAGTTGAATAATAGGAGTGTAGTCAAGATCACTAGGTTGAGCTTCTAGCGAAAAGGTAAAACTGCCTGCATAATCTTGAGCCATTGGACATACGATCACAAGAGAATTACTCTAGTTGTCTACAAGAGAAACGGTTCGGGCTTTGCAAGAAATAACAACATCATAATGCTTTAACCAATCACCTCCAAGTAACATATCAAACGCATCAAAATCGAGGACATAGAAATCTCCGGTGAATCGATGCATGTTGTAAAGGAGTTTCACCCCTTTACAAATCATATTATGGTTGGCGGGACGATGATGGGATCAGTCACAAATAAGGACGAAGTTGCCAATGGAGGTTGCAAGATGTGCTCAAATTTACTTCAGGGATCAACAGAAATAAAGCTATGGGATGCTAAGTATCAAGAAGAATACGAACAGGAAAAGACGGGAATGGATTGTAGAACAAAGTTAAAGTTCCAAAATTCAATGGAAATCCAAATCAAAGAGGATCCTAACAAAGAATTTCAAGTTCGAAAGAAGATGATTATGTAACTAAATTTACTCATTCTAGGGTATTACTACCCTATCTCTATTGATTTTTTTATTCCATATGCTAAGTTTTACCTAAACTAGAGCTTTGATACCACTTATAATGGCCCGCTATTTCGAACCATTCAAATCGACAATAATCCACACATGTTAGACTTAAATTGTTAAAAACAACAGATTGTTAATTTATATTTGGAAAAACTTAGCATATATAGTAAATAAATCAATTACAGAATCACTGACACAGAGTAATATAATAATAATCATCGGAATAGATAAATAGTAGTTTATAAAGCTGCTACAGAACATCAGAGTCTAAAGCAAAATACAATAGTAATCCAAATACATAAGAGTCTCTAATACATAAGAAATGACAAGTCTGAGCATAAATAACTAGAAATAACAGAAATAATTGCAAAGCTAAATAGATAAAAGATATAACTCCAAGCAAAGCTCCAAGCTCCAAAGGTGAGTCTCAAATGTTGTGACACTCAGGCTGACACGAGCATAAAGTATAACATAAAACACTCGAGTCAGGATTAACATTCTTATGCAGGTAAATCAACTCAAGTGAAATGTCCAAATGAAATGCAATATAACTTAAAGGATGCTAGGATTCCACCCCTTAATGATCCGTGGAACTATCTATATACTAAATACAATACGTTACATAGGTAATGTCTATAATAAAGTAAACTATTAAAATAGCGTTAAAGCATTACCCATATCCCCCTTAACACATTTTATATAAATGTTGTATTCTATATAGTATCCTAGTTCTTCCATAAATTAGAGGGACATCAGAGGACACTCCATGGTGTACGACACAAACCAAACTTGTAGTGGGCGCGATAAGGCATGTGACAAGGCATACGAGGCAATGCCCGGGGTAAGATACTACCGCTTTCCACTCCCGAACTAGTGCTAACTCATAGTAGCTACTACTGCCCATCTCAAGACATACTCCCACATCAAAGGTGTACCCAATCAAATCATAAAGTAATAGATATGGTTCTGGAGAAATATGCCCGATAGGGGAAGCGACCCCACTTGACCCGATATAGCACCTATTTTAGTCACATCAAGCTGACTCGTGGGAGTCAGGGATACATTTATACCTCACATATACATACGCCAAACCATCCTACTTCGTTCTGGATATTCGACCATGTGCACAGTTGTTAAGAACATTTTTCGTATTGACAGAGAGTATGACAATATCTGATTCTTGTCTCTTTAACTACCATACGCTTATTTCACACCATGGTAATTTTTCATTTCAAATAGTTCATACTTCATATCAAAATATCCTTTTCATTTAAAAATCATATCACTTTCAAAATCATATTCACTTTCGAAATCATATCATGTTCGAAATCATTATTCACTTTAGCACAACAGTTCCAAATTAACAGTTTGAGTATTGAAAGTAGTTTATATATTGGAATAGTTATACAATAAAAATAGTTTATATTTAAGAATAGGTTATATATTAAAATAGTTTATATATATTAAAAATAGTTTGTATATTAAAAAGGTTGATATAGAAAATAATTTCAAATTAGAATTGTTTCTTCCAATTTCACAAATCAATTCAAATCAACTTTAGTTCCAAAAAAATTCAATTTAAATCAATCTCAGTTCAACAATTTCAATTAAAAAGGTTAAAGGTGCAATTCAAATTCTCCTAAAAACCATTATTAATTTAATTCAAATGCAGGTTTGAACTACAAATTTAAACCACTTCCAATTCAATAGGTTTCAATGTTTAAATATTCAAACATTTATAATAAATCAATTTAATAAATTTCATTTGTATTTTAAAATTCACTTTAATTTTATTTATATTTGAAAATATTCACTTAATCATTTTAATAACATTTAAATAAAATCTCAATCACAAATTTAAATCAAAATTAAATATTCAATTTCAATTTTATTTAAACTTGAAAATATTCACTTAATTACCTTTAATCAAAATCCAGTTATTAAACTATAAAAGTCCTATCTTTAAAATCTCAAAATTTATAAGATTCAAATCAATTGTAATGATTTTCTTTTAATCTTAATGGCTTCCAGATCTAGATCTGGAGATTAGGGTTTCTCCCTTTTCTCCTTTTTTTCGATTCTTCTTCTAGCTTGAGATTAATTCTTCTATTATCTGTCTTCAATTCTTTCTCCTCAAAACTGGACGTCAACGTTTTAACATGGGTTCGCTGCGGGATGAAGAAGGCTGGGAGGAGGTGAGAAGGAAAAGGGGCACGGCTCCAGCTTCTTCGGGACCTGAAACAAGACTCAATCTGGGAGGTCATCGTCAAAACAGAACTGGGGTTTTTCCAGAACGGAATTCGGGAAGAAAGATTCAGGCGGCTAATAATGATCGGACATCTACAATAGTCTCGAAAACATTAAAGCCGAACGCCTTTCAAGGAATAATTTGAAAATTAAATTCACTGTTTCAGAGAATGCTATAGTGAGGCTGTTAAAATTGGAGCGGTCGGAGATTTAGGCAACCTAGATCATGAATTTATTGAGCCTAAAATAGCTAATGGTAAAAGAATAGGTACCCATTCATCTGAAGATATCAAAGAAGCGGAGGATGGATGGGACTTATGTGTCTTACTGTATGTTGTTGGTTATAAACCATGGCTTAAAACTTTTGAAGGTTATGCCAACAGAGTATGGTCCACACAGAAGCCGTTTTCAGTCCATTCAAGGAATAACGGATTCTTTGTGGTGAGATTTGGTACTGAGGAGGATTGCAACAAGATTTTGAAATCAGGTCCTTGGTTCATGGACCGAAACCTGATTATCATGAAGCGGAAAACCCCAGATATGAAAACAGATAGAGATCTACTTACATCTTTTCCTATGTGGGTTAGACTTCCTGGTTTAAGCTTTAAGTTGTGGGGTAATAAAGCTATTAGTGCCCTAACAAGTACAATAGGAGTCTGTAACGATCGCGATTTTTCGTTGCCGAAAAACCGAATAGTTAGGGTTTAAGAAAAAGAAAAAGTAGAAAAGAAGAGAAGATAGAGAGAAAAGATAGAAGATGGAGAGGAAAGAAAATAGAACAGAACAGAAAACAACAGAATCACATCAGAATCTCACAATTCGCAGCGGAATAACATATAATAATAAATGAATAATCTTTAAACAAAGAACTATATCAGTTATTACATTTTATACATTTCATTTCATTACATCATATCATCAGAGTATACAACAACAACAAACATCAAACAGTGCAGCGGAAAAGAAATACTATATAAACTAGTAATACGCCATGCCATCCAGCTTGCCTCCAGCAAATCCAGAATATCCAGAATATCCTGATAAACCTTAACTCTTAACTGCCCGTGTGGAAATTGGTGGGCACCCAGAGTTTAGGAAGGAAAACAATAAACTCCAAGTCAGTCATGTGACTGGTGTGAGAACTCAAAACAGTTTATTTATCTTTAAAATCAAAAATAGAGGAATATTTTTAAAGTCAATTCGCAATGCTTTTAAAAATGAGACTACCATAAGACCTCATGCCACACACACAATGCAAACGCAGACTTGGAGAAGATTTCTCCTTATGATAGCCAAACATGCTTGATACGCATTAAAATCAAATCAATTTTGATATTATTATTAGTGCATAGTGTAGAAGAAATTCATTTCAAAAGTAGAATATAAATCTTAGCCAGCATAGGTACCATTATATTATGCCTACTAATAGCTACCATATTAGATGGCATGTTCTACAACTAAAACCGTACAAGTCACGTATTGTTTCTTTGGATTTCCAACGAATGATCAGGCCAAGGAACTTCCCATTGCCACATGAGAATGCCTCAGGATGGACATCCCCGAGAACCAAACCGGATCTCTACCAACACAAGGCCGGGTTACCCCTAACTGAGTAACAACTGACCGAATATGCCATCCCCCGGTCCTTTGGGACCTTTTCACCGAGCGCTCGTAATCAATTCACACAATCATAACAAAGTGTTTTCAACATGAGTAAGTATCTGGGCTCCATACCATGATACCACCCTTTTCCAGAAGGAAATGCACACATCCTAAAGGGCTCTACCCCTCATAACCTTGCCGCATCTTTCCTGTTTTGACCATTCACGGGGTGTGAGGCTCGACGAAGTCACGTCCACAAAAACATACTTTATACAAAAGCCATGCTTTGGGTCAACAAATGATCATAGAAATGATCACAAAGATAGACGATCAAATAAACGATCCTATCACAAATAATCAACACAACGATCATTTCAGCATCACTCAGCATGTCGCATTACCAAATTGGGAATATATCGCTGATAACCTTCAACTACATAACCTCTGAGCTCGTACGTCTCAGAGAAGGGTGTTAAGCTAAAAGAATAAATTCTCCGCCACCAACAGAAATATATTTGAAAGAAATCGGCTTTATATCTCAACTTGTAATGTCAGACACACAATCCATACAAGTCTGTTCCGGGCTCGAACAAAACCGAAGGCACTTCTTACGAAGCCCTTGCAAATCCGGGTATTCACAATCCCGATCGAATTTCCCATCACTTAAGGAATCTCTATACCAGGAGCTACCCAGTGCAGAGACAATCGATAGGTCATCCTATCGCTTTCACAAATACTCGGTCTTCAACACCGATCTTCAATGCAATTCACAACGACGTATCACATATTCGGAATGGGTTATACGACCCCATGGTCCTTTCCCGGTTAACCCGAATAGTGAGCGCTTATTCAAAAATAAGTGTGGCATTCACATTCAAACAAATCACATCAAATACCCATTCAAAAGGGAAATATTGATAGTCGGCTATTGAACTATCAATTGATATGCACACATCACCAGTTTCCAAATAATTTTCCAAATTATTTATTTTACCAAATATCTTTACAAGATATATAATTTTAACACTTCAAAAATAAATCAATATTTATTTTTCTACAAATTCCACTTTCTTTTATAAATTCCATAGTGAATTTATATTTCAAAATATCTATGAATATTCGATTTCAATTATTCATTTCAATTTATCTTCAAAAAGATAAATTCCCAAAATATTCACTTTATATTGGAAAACATTTCCATACTTATTTAATAAGTAATTCACAATCTTTATTTATTTTCAACACTTAGAAAATATTCAATATACTTAAATCGAAATTAAGTATATATTTCATTCTTTAAGGAAATCACTCTCTTAAACATATTCATTTGGGCCAAAACGAATGTTGCGTAAAACATCGTTACGACAACCCAAATCACTAGGTATAGGGATTCGAAATCAAAATAGATATATAAATCCCAATACTATACAAAACATTTCCTTTCGGAAATCATTTACTATAACAACAGTATTATAGTCCACCATTTCCTTTTATTTCTCGAAAACATCTATTTCAACAATAAATGTTGAAATCTATGGTTTTGAATCTCAACACATTTTAAACATCGTTAGATCGTTTTAATTCTATTTAAAACATCACATTCAAAACAATTTCTTTAACATATTATTCACTATTCAAAAACGTGAATATACTTGTTAACAAATTTCATCACTTCTATTCATTTTATTTCAAAGGATTATTCACAGTCAAAAATGTGAATATAACTCCATTAATAGGTTTCAACAATTAACTTATCAAAAATAAGTCGTTTGCGAATTTATAAAACAACGTTTATAAATCCCTTTTCTATTTATCTTATAAAAACTTCTTTTTATAAATTCCTTTATTAACCTATTCGATTTATAATTCAATTATAAAACAAAGGTTCATATTATAAGTTAAATACCTATAATTTATTCGTTCACAAAAATCGTTCCTTTGAACTTCATAATCATAAATCTTATAACTTATAAGATTCAATTATCTATCCAAAACCATTCTTTTAATGACTTTATAAATTTTATAATTTCACCGTTTATAATTCTATAAATCTCATTCAATTTATGAAATTCATTTTCACTTCATTCAAACACTTATAAAAACTCGTTTTATAATTTCAATATTTCAATTTATAAATATCCATTTATAAATCTCTAAATATAAATCAATTTATATTATTATTCTAAAACGTCTTTAATTTCCTTTATAATTTCACCATTTTAATTTATAAAATAATCAAATTTTATAAATCCTATATTTAAACTTTTAATAATATATTCAAAAATCCAATTTAAACTATTTTATAAAATCATTAATCCATATTTCTCAAAAATCAATCTTTTAACTATATTTCTCAAAAACATAATTTTATAACTTTTAAAAGTATAACTTTTATTTATTTAAAATAAATAAATTTCCAAAAATAGTTTATAACGTATACTTTCCAAAAATCACCTTTAAAAATCATTTTAAAATTCCAAAATTTGGGTCCAATGATGGTACACACCAAATAGTCAATTACGACAAACAACGATATCATATATTGATATGATAATCTATCAAATATCAAAATATCTGAAATCAAATAAAAACTGTTGAGGAATCCTGTTGGATCCCTCCAACCTGTTTTCCTGCATCCAAAAACATTAGCACAATACCAATTTCGCTCCAGTACGAAATTATCGCGGTATATGGGATTTAAATATTATCCGCTTAATAACGGCGCAATAGGGTCTCATCCGCTAAACAAAAAATGCGGGAAATCAATAACTCCAATATATACATATGCCAATATATATATTGATATTATATATATAATACCAATTTCACTGTTTATGAAATATTCACGGTATATGTTTTTATTAAATAACATCCGCTTACTAACGGCGTATAATGTCTATTTTAACAATCAATAGATATCAATCAACATTCAAACATGCATTCAAACATTTTAAATCTAACTATTTAAAATAAAATCGAAACTGATTCGATTGAGTGAGAAGTTCTCACCTTGATTTTAAATTCCGTTTTAGCGATTTATTTCGAATAAAATTAAACGGACGTTTAATTTTATCCAAAATTCTCACTAACTCCAAACGACTCCAAACCAACTCCATCGCGTAGTGCTCGACCATACGATTCCAACGCAACTGGTTTCGTGCATTTTCGACCTCGTATGAAAAAGTTACAAATATTTGAAGTTTACACGATTTATATTTACAATTTACAACTAAATTTTATAATTTTCAAACCTACACGTTCCTGGCCGCAAGATCCAACATCTCCCCATCGTGACCATTCGTGCTCTTCTCCCCCAACTCACGCAACCATCTACAGACAAAGCCGCTCCACCCAAACCCATCACATATAGATTAGGGTTTGAATTTGCATCTTCATTTCTCGACGAAACTCGATCAAACCACTTGCAATAGGAAGCTCTTGACCCCCTCCATGCTCGGCCTGACCATGGTAGCACTCGGCCACCTCGTGATGCACGCGCATGTCCATGAACAGCCCACGCACACGGCTCCATATCTCCCCCATCGTCGCTCCAAACACGATCTCCACCGTTGAACTTGTAGATCTTGATGTCCTCTTCAATTCTCTAGTTGAAACCTAAGGCTAATTGTCGACAGATTTGGAGTAATCGAGGGAGGAAGGAGAAGAAATACTGGCCATTCATTTGTTAGGGCCGGCTGCAGTTCAAAATTAGGGTTAGGTTTAGAATCTTTTAATTTTCTTGAGTGAAGGGTCTATTTATAGAATTTTGAACGACACTATTCATCCCGGAAATTTCGAACTCCGATTTACGCGCCGTAACCAGCGTTTCTTTGGTTTATCCCGCATTTCGGACACAATGGAACAGGTTTCGAAAGCTAATTCGGACATCTGTGTGAGTTATGGCTATAAACGTTCAATTTAAATTAAACCGATTTTCTAGGCGTTTTAATTTGTACCGGACAAACGGTAAATCCAATTGACATGAAATTTAAAACCTTACAATAATATCGCATTACGGATCCGATGAAACTGGTTTCGTCGAAATCCGAGACTTTTTGAAAAATGGCTATTTTAACTCGCCAAATTAAAAATTAAAAACAATTCGATGCGTTTCGAGCTGCTACGATCAAACGATAGCTCCGATTGACACGAAAATTGAAATCCGGTAATAACTAACTATTACGGATCCAATGGAACTGGTTTCGTTCAATTCTGAGACTGCTCAAAAATTGACTATTTTCACTAGTCGATTTAATATTAAAATATTCAATTTTCACAAATAAACTTTTCATTCGATTTTAAAAGTTCTAAAATATCGTTCTAACTTCAATATGATAAAATAAAATTTTACAAATCATTTTCAATCATATTTAACCCAATTTTCAATTATTTCCATAATTTAACATATTAAATTATCGATTTAATTATCCAATTAATTCCAATAATTCAAATAAAAATTTATTTGACTTATAAATTCACTTATTAATATTTAAAATTAATTAAATATTCAAATCTTAATTCCTAAAAATCCTGGGTCGTTACAGAGTCCCTATAAAGATGGACAAGGCAACCAAAAAAAATCTAGATTAGCCTACGCCAGAGTTTTGGTTGAGGTTAATGCTACATATGGTATGCCTAACACCATAGAAGGTATGGAGGACAAAGGGAGGAGCTTCATTCAGGAAGTGGAATATGAGAACCCCCCTCCCATATGTGGCAAGTGTGTTTGTTTTGGTCATGTAACTGAAGAATGCCCTATGACCAAGTCTTGGGTCCCTAAACAGACTCAAGTAAATGACTCTGATAAGGAAACCACTGTGGACCCAAGTCCTGTTGGATGTTTGAAAATAGTAAGGGAGGAAGGCGGTAATGACACTACTATTGATCCGGGAAAACAAGTGAATGATGGAAGTCCTGCGGAATACCTAAACACTGAGTTAACGAACGATGGTCGCTTAACTGATGAAGTTACTAGGAAGAACGTGAAGGAGGTACCATGTGGAGAGGGTTAACCTTAGGAGCATCAAAAGGATACTGAACTAAAGGTCAACGGACCTCTTATTCACGGGTCTCAGGAGAGTAATCAGATAACTTATAAAACGCTGGAGATAGAATGCAGGGGTGAAAAAAACTCAATGGCCAGTAAAGATGTCCTTTCTGATCCAGGAAACAGTGAGTCGACCATCCTTGCGAGATCGACTACCCCGGGAGTCAGAGATTCGAGTTCATCACCTCCGAAGTCACCCTCTTCCCACATAACCATTCTCAACCGCCCCTCATCATCATTGGATACCCCGTCATCTCTTTCTAATACTTTACTTTCTAATGAAATTTGTATTGATGATTGTATAATTAATAATGTTAATTTTAGAAGAGGCTCTGAACCTTGTATTGATATACAGGTACAGGAAAATCTGGATCAGGATACAGGAACGACAAAAGAGGCAGAGGAACAGAACACATATGATAATGCAGATACAGCTCATGAGGAGCATTCTATTCCAAAGCCTCAGGATATAGAATTTGATAACATTCAGAAGGATAAGCTTGTTCGTAAGAATCCCAAATGGGTTCAGATGTTAGGCATTTCTGCAGAAGACAAAGTGGAGTCCTCTAGTAGTAGGTTGCAGAGGACCCGTAACTCCAAGGTTACATAATGTCGTTTTCATGTTGGAATGTTAGATGGTTTCATAACCTTAACAGGATGAAAGAAGTGAGAAAGCTCATTAATAATTATAAAATAAGTTGTTTCGGTATTTTGGAAAACAAGCGGATGTACTCGGATATAATTAAACTGGAAAAAGGTTTGGATGAAGGATGGAAAATAATAAGTAATGTCTCTTGTTATTTTAAATGCAGAATATTCGTTCTAATAGACGGAAATTCATGGGATTTTAATTACATTAGTATGAGTGACCAACATATAACTATTGAACTGATCAATAACTTGAAATTCAAATGTAATTTAGCCTTTGTCTATGCTCAGAATTTTGCTATTCTAAGGAAAAGTCTGTGGAAGAATCTTCAGGAGGATGCTATTAATATTTTCAGGCCTTGGTTGGTTTTCGGGGATTTCAATTGTATTCATAGTCCCTCAGAAAGAAAGGGAGGCAACCCAGTGCCATTTGGAAACCTGTTTGAATTAGACGATATGTCTAACTATACAAGTCTTAAAGAGATCAATATTAAAGGTTATGAATTTTCTTGGTGGTCTGGTCCAAGACGCAACATATTTTCTAAAATTGAAAGGGTCTTCGCTAACCTTGACTGGATCAACATATTTCCAGATTTGTCGTCTGAATATTTGCCTCCTTCAGTGAGTGACCATAATGCAGTCCTAGTCTCACTTTTTCTTAAACCTAGAGACAAGAATAGACCATTTAGGTTTATGAATCATTGGCCGCTATATGATCAATACTATCCCCTGATTGAGAATGTATGGAATCCAAATCAGGAAGATCGACCTTTATATCAAATCATGTATATTCTCAAGAATACTAAAAGAGAGCTTAAGATTTGGAGTGCTAAAATAAGGAACACCAAAAAAGAAGCTAAAGTTCAGAGAGAGAACTGTTCTAGACTTCAAAAACTCATGGAAAAATCAAATGATCTCAATTTAGCTATAGAATTTCAAAATGCCAAAATTAAACTGGAAATGGCACTCAAAAAAGAGTTTCTGGATACCGAACAAAAGGCTAAATGTGATTGGCTAATGATGGGTGATGAGGCTTCTTCTTTCTTTTATGCTAAAATGTCTAGTAGAAGAAGTAGAAAATGTTTGACTAGCATTGTAATAGATGGCAAGGGACTTCAGAAGATACATTCGCTGAATCGGCTATTAACTACTATAAACAAATGTTTAACCTTCACTCCGGTGATTAGTTCCCTGAAGTAATATGTAAATCGATCGTTTCTGAATATGGTGTTAATTTCTTTAATGATGGTATAACTATGGAAGAGATTAAATTTGCATTGTGGGACATTAAAGATACTACTTCTCCAGGTCCGGATGGTTTTAATTCGAAGTTTTTCAAAACACATTGGAACCTCTCTAAAGATCTAATTTACAAAGCTTTGAATGATATTTTTCAAAAGGGTTTAATAATCAAAGAGTGGAATCATACTTTCTTGCACTTGATTCCTAAAAAAGTACATACCACTCGCATTCAAAATTTTAGACCCATCGCCTGCTGTAACACTTTATATAAGGTTTTCAGTAAAATTCTTTGTAACAGACTGGCCCCGTTTTTGGAAAAATTGGTGTCCCCGAATCAGACGCCGGTTATAAAAGGAAGATCAATAGGGGATGGAATTTTGTTTGCTCATGAAATTATCAGAGGACTAGGAAGAAAGGAAAATAAATACATGTGTATTAAAGTAGATTTAAAGAAAGCATACGATTCGATTAACCGAGCTTTTGTTATACACATGTTAAAAAGCCTGGGTATCCCAGACAAATGGGTGAATATTATTGAAAACATTATAACGACTCCCATGTTCTCTATCATTGTAAATGGGGAATCGCACGGTTATTTCAAGAGTTCAAAGGGCCTTAGGCAAGGCGACCCACTCTCCCCTATATTATTTACATTGGTCAAGGAATATTTTACGTTATTGATGGAAGAAAAAGTCAGGCATGGTCAAATTTCTACAATCACAGACTATGATAACAAGCTGACTCATCTTATTTACGCTGATGATATTATTATATTTACTAAAGCCAACGCACAAACTGCAATTGCTATTAGTGATGTCTTTCAAACCATGAAGAGAGTTACCGGCTTGGAACTAAGTTGTGAAAAATCAAGTGTATTCTTTGGAAAAGGGGTAGATCATTGCACTGATATTAGCACCATCCTTTATATTCAACAATCGGATCTCCCAATAAGGTATTTGGGCATTCCCTTGTCTAGCGCAAATTTGAGGGATAAAGATTGTTCCCTTGTGTTAGAGAAGATCAAGTTAAAATTTGGAGGATGGGAAACTAGAATGCTTAGCTTGGCTGGGAGACTCGAACTCATTAAATCTACCATATACCCTGTAATACAATTCTGGATGCAATGTTTTTGTCTCCCAGTCACCACTGTTCAAAAAATTAAACATTTGATTCTTAACTTTCTTTGGAAAAGCCGGAGTAGTAAGATTCCCTGGGAAATTTTGTGTAGGCAAAAAGAAGAAGGTGGAATGGGATTGAGAGATCTAGAAGAGATGAATCGAGCGTTATATATTAAATTGATATGGAAAATAATTAATGGAGAAGGAATTTGGGCTGATCTCATGCAGTGTAAATATATTGGACATAAAAGTTTTCGGGAAATTAATCAACGATCGGACGACTCGGGAGTGTGGAAATACATTTTGAAAAATAGACAAGAAGCTTTGAAATGCCTCTCTCTCAACATTGCCGTAAAACTATTTCTCTATGGTATGATCCATGGTTGAACGGAAGTTCTATTATGGAACGTATTGGCAGAGACACAGCTTTCAGAACTGGTACGGAAAATTTGTTTCTTTGAAGGATTTTAAAGAATGGTGAGTGGAAATGGGACTCGTATAGTTTTTTATTTCAAATACATGCAGAAAGAGAAGGCGATAAAATCCACAATGATAGGTAAAGGGACTTTTGGCCATGGAAATGTACTAAGGATGGTTTATACCAGTTCAAAAACATATGGAACACGACTAGAACCAATTTTGAAATCAAATATTGGTCGTCCTTGGTCTGGAATAAAATTCACGTTCCAAAAATGGCGCTATGCTTTTAAAAAGTCGTAAATGACTATCTACTGACAAAAGAAAGACTACTTCAGAAGCAGATAGTCGTGGATCCCTTATGTGTTTTCTGTAATAACCACATTGAAACTATAGATCACTTATTTTTTCAATGTAATTATACAGATAACGTATGGCTTTGGAGGTGTAAAAAAAATTTAAATCTCCGAAAAGTATGTTTTCCTTTTCTCTAAAGGAGGATTTATAGAAAATTGTTTCTTACTCTAGAGTTAAAAGTCTTAATTCAGATTTGTTTCAACTCTCACTCTCAGTTAGTGTTTGGCATATATGGAGAGAAAGAAACGATAGGATTTTTCAGAATCGGTATACAGCAAACACGCAGATTTGTTCAAGTATTTATCAGGCAATGAACATCAGAATGACTAAATCCAAATATCTTAAGAATATTACTGGCATGAATGAAAAATTAGCAATGAAATGGGGATATACCTCCCAACGCTGAATTGGGGCTATATCTGTATAATCATATGTGTCGTTCTCCTGCAATCTTCTTGTATCTCTGTTCTTGGCTTAGGTTAACCTGTACCTGTATTATTTACATTGACCTCACCCTCCCTCTTTTATATTACATTATAATTAACAATTAACAATAATAATTGATCTTGATTGTTAAGTTGCAGATTGCAGTCTATCCTGGAACTATGTTGGCTGATATCCTCCTTTACTTGCTTGTTTTCATCTTGAACAATCTAATCGCAAGGACTTTTGTCAGTTTCTTATTTTCAGTTACACAGTTTTGGGTGTCAGATTCTTACCTTGTGAAGATTTGCTTTTCTTGAGGAGTACTGGACTTTGGTTTTGGGTTCGTGATTTGCTCAGATCTGGTAGTGGGAGATGATGCTTTGAGTGACTCTTGACTTTGTATAGTTTCTTCGCTTTTACGGAGAAATACCGAGCTTCCCTATCATAAAAACTTAATTAGATTATTATCAAAGCTTAAAGACATCATCTTTAGGGAGTCAGAGACTTATCTAGATAAGATCCGTATTTTCTGGAACTATGAACGTCTGTAGGATGTCATTTTGCTTGCTAAGGTCTGGAATTAGTATAGATCTAGAAGAAGACGTTGATGTTTAGAGTCACTCTTCATGTTGAAGAGATTCTCTTCCACTTGTTGCAGCCTCGAGCAATGTATCTGCAAAAAACTTAGTTAGTTTTTCTCCTACAAAGTTTAAAGAGCTCATCGTTAGAGTGTCAGAAATATATCTTGAAAAGATTTGTGTTGTTCGACTAGAAGGGGAGTTTATCTTCCAGATTTTCTTTCTCTGGACTTTCCCTAGCCTGTAATATTGCTTCGACCTGGAAGCAGTAGTAGTAGAGAAGAGTTTTAGTTGATATCGAAGAGTAAAATGACAAGTATTTCATTATTCCCCTCATGCCGCCATTAAAGGAATTTTTTGGAGATGAGTTAATGAAATATCTGGAAGTGTCGATCTGCCTTATTTACTTGGAGAGATATCTCGAATCTTCTGATAATATGGGCTTACTTTTGTAGGCTTCGGTTAGTTTTTTTGAATATGTTTGTAGGCCTGTTTAGCGTTTTGGCTTAGAGATGTTGTGATCATGCCTTATGGCATTTGTAAATAGTGTTATTATTGCTTAAATAGAAAAGTTAGAACCCGCTTTCAAAAAAAAAAGATTCAAATCAATTATTATTTTAATACCTCTTAAACAAATAAAATTTCAAATCAATTTTAATTCATCTTTCCAACCTTAATTTATAAAGTTATTACAAAATCTATTTTTTATTAAAATATTACTATAATTTTAAATAAATACTTAAACATATTATAATATTAGTTGAATTAATTTTTTTATTAAATTAAACCTTATCATTAAATTTAATTTAAATCTTATCATATATTTTAAGATAAAAAAATATATGAGTAAAATCTTAAAATTTACATTTCACAACTTAACTTATAATTTAAAAATTTCCGAAACATATAATTTAAAATCTAAATTTTACACATTTTAAAAAAAAATCTTTATATTATATTTTAAAATTTAATATTTAGTAAAACACATGTGTTTTTCTCTTTAAAATTCTTGAAATCACTTAAAAATAGACCAACGGTGTCCATATATAGTTTTCTAACATATGCTCAAATGGTACAAATATTTATCATTTCAATCCACAATAATTGAATTTTACGAGTATATATCATTTCAAACCGCAATCCCAAAATTTCAAAATCAATGAAATCGCTTGGGTTTATCATTTCAACCCATAATGATTTTCTCCTAATCTATAAAATCGTTCAGGCAAGTTTCATTTCAGCACATGGGGATTTCCTAAACTAATTAGGAATTTGCAAAGTAAGAATAATAAAATAATCGCATAAACTGACATAGCGTATATCATTGTTAATAGATTTAAATATAATGATTATCATATCTCAAATAACATAGGTGATCAATTGCAAATAAAAACATATCATACTTAACGATTAAGCTACTAACCAATTCAAGTTTAATAATATGTTTAAATCATCATTTGATGTGAAATCAATTTACTAAACATAAGAATTTCAATCATGAGTGATCATTTTTCTTTTGAGGCTAGAGAATCAACGAGAATAAGCAAGCAAACACAGACACGGACACGGATACAGGCACGAACTAGCGGGATAGCGATAAGCTAGGCAACTATTGTAACACTGGCCAGGATAGGTGAGAAGCAAAACAAAACCAGCTTTGATTTGAGAATCAAATATATATATATAATACATGTATATACACCTTTCCTCTTTTTTTAAGGAAGGGGATGAACTTAAAAAGCTGCATAGATGCATTAGACACCAAAGCTGTTGAAACCCTATTACTGATCATAGAGACATACTATTAGGCATAGAGGTTAACCTGATAGAGGGAATGCGGAGGACGGTAGTAGCGGTGGCAATGAAAAAATGGACTGGGTTGGATGCCGCATGGTAGGAGGAAAGGGAATGGGGCGTGGATACTATCTGGTGGTGTAAGGTGTGGCTTAGTGGAAAGCTAGTGGGTAATGGCAGGTAGCGTTTGCTGGCTAAAGTGGATGGGCCGCGGGCAGAGCTTGGTGAAGGAGGGCTACTAGGGGAAGGCGATGGCCGTGTTGCTCGGGCGGTGGTTGTGGGTTTGTGCTGGAGGGTTGCGAGTTAGGTGGCTGCTATGCAAGGTAGGCACAGTTGGGGCTTTGGCTGCTTGGTGGAGGGTTGTCGTCCGGTGGTAGGCAGAAGGAAAATGGGGGAGAGTGGAGGTTAGTCGTTACGATGCAAGGCCGGCAGGTCGACAGTGTTAGGTCCTTGGCGTTGGAGCTGCTCGAGGCCAGTGGGAGATAGGTAGAGAGGGTTGCCATAGGAGGCAAGTCTGGTGTGACGTGGCATAAGTGGAGAGGTGGATGGGTTAGCGGAAAGGATGGCCGTGTTGCTGGGTGAAAGAGAGAGGATGCAGAAAGAAAAAAAGTGAAGGGGAACTGGGAATATGGTTTCGGCAACACCAGCATAGCAAGGGTGGACGAGCATGATGCAAGGTCAGGTCGGCGGTTGGGTTGTGAGGCACGTACGAGGTTCAACAGTGAGAGGACGAGTGGATTCAAGGCGTGGACGGCGGTGTTATGAAAGTCGGTGGAGGAAAGTAACGACAAAAGGAAGGGGCAGTTGAAAAGAAGATGAAAAAACTTCAACTATATATATATATATATATATATATATATATATATATATATATATATATATATATATATATATGTACGTACGTATGTATGTATATATAAACTTTATATTATATTATTTCTCCATAGCAAGGCACTAAACAAAAGAGAAAAGGGGAAGAGAAATGAAAACGAACAGACCACCATACTATATTGGAACCGGGGAAAAAGCGAAAGTTACGCCTTAATTTTTAAAAATAATAAAGGCTGGTAGTTAGTTACTTTACCAGAGATAGTTGAAAGGACACAGAAAGCCCAAAAGGCCCAAAATGGATACCAATACAGCTAATCATCTTGCTGATTTCGTCGCGTACCGGAAGTCAAAATACACAAACGAATATACCGCGGAGATCAGCACGATGAGACAAACAAAATGGTACACAGATATTAGGGATATGACCATCCTATTAGAACTTGACTTTCGCTACCAAACTGTTGCTAAACCGTCGAAAATAATATAAACGGAGGTAGAAATTCAAATTTAGCGAAACGAAATATGATATCTCACTTAGAGAATGATTTATATTTTTCTTATGTAAAAATATTCAGATTTCAAAAATATTCAATTTTCATCAATTTAACTGATTTTAAATTTAAAATTGAAATTTCAAAAATAAATAAACTTATTTTTCGATGAAAATATGACGCTTGCTACATTTAAATAGACGTATTCTAATGTTAAATTTTCATTGCTAAATTTTAATTGTTTGTTTTCATTAAAAATTTATTTAATTATGTTATTTAAATCGGTTGAATTTTCGAGTCATTACGGAGAATGAAGATAGCATAAAGAGCCTTGTCCTGAGCTATTTTAAGTGGTTGTTCTGCTAGTAATATTTGAGTTCTGGACTTGTGGCACATATTTGTATGATGATATGCATATTGTTTGACAAATTATCGGAATCTCAAGAATGAATTTTTTACATGGAGAGGGATCCTGTAACAAACTAATTTTTGTTGCACATTATTTCAAATATTTGATTAAGAATTATTTAAATAAACAATGTGGGAAAGTATATGTGCAGTATGGATAACTGCTATATTAATATAGTTTCAATTTTTAACTTTGAATATAGTAATTGATTACAAGGAAATAAATTAAATTCCTTAATCGTATTAGGATGAGAGAGAAAAGGAAGATAAGGGATTGAATTATTCCCCTAATACTCTCCCCCGCCTCTCGTATTTTCAACCACACCCTCATAAACCTTAGAACAAAAGCAAAACACAAATCAAGGGCATTGCATTAAGTTTCTCTCAACAAAGAAGAAGAAAAGGAGGAAAAAGCCAGGGAAAGAAAAAAATGTAATTATATCCATATAAGATCAATCTAAGATAAATAGCATTTACATCTCTCTTTTTTATAGTTTGGATTTGTGATGAAATTTGAATGATTATTTATGTTTATCATGCATGTGGATATTTATGTAGTTGTAGCTGTGATTTATGAATTTTTATAAAATTCCCTAAAGAGTCTTTGAGTTAAAATATAGATCCTCCAATGATTTGGATTTATGATACAATGTTTGGAATAATAAGATTGGTTTTTTATTTCATTATTTTATGAATTATATTGAATTAGATATGAATTTTTCCTAGTTAAGAAATTAGATAATTTCAAATTTTAATAATTAAAAATAAGAAAAATTAGTTATTTAACTCCATAGTTTTAATATGCTGGAAGAAAGAAAAATTCAATTTTTTTTTGAATTTTTAGCGTTTTTTACAAGTAATTGCGATTTAGTATAATTTGCTTTGTGTAAAAGGTTTTTGTTAGGCCAAAATTTAGTCCCAACTTGTATGCTTAATTAGTAAAATCAATGGTACTTGGCCAAGAGGTTGGACACCTGTTTAAATATGCATGTAATTATGTCCTCAATAGTCGAGTATGCAAATAGGTTATTATATAAGCACTTATCATAAGATCCCAATTTGGATTTGACCTAATCGGCTATTAGCGTGCATCAACTTCTTTGTTCATGCTTGATAAAAATTAAAATGAGGATGAAGTACAATTAAGAATCCGCTCTTCTTGGTAAAGATTATATGCCTATTTATAGGAAATTTGTGCCCATGGATTGTTGAACGTGGTAGTAATCAAACTTAGATGGTTGAGATTTTCTGATGAGACACATTATTGAGGTGACATATGGAACAACTTCTTTTGAGATGACATGACAGAATAACCTAACCAATAGTTTCCATATAGTTGTTACTCGGTACCTTAGCCCGGCAACACAAAGGTAAATACAAAGGTCTGAATTAACCATTGGTGGAAGAATGGCTGCGAGACGACATCTATATGACCAGAGTTTGATTTCCAAGCAGCTATATCTAGCCCAGGGTCAATAAGGCCGATGGATGGATGAAGCAGGATGTTAGGATTATGAAGGTGAGTTTGGTGGAGTAGGGGTTGGCAAAGATTATTGATAAGTTGGAGAATTTGTAGCATTCATGGGATCGGCATAGCAAGTGCGATGTGATCTATTTAGCATGGAGCATATTGTAGAGCTCGAGTCGGCATTGCATGTAATAAAGCTTGGCTCAGCATTCCATGTGATAGAGCTCGGGTCGGCGAAGGATGTGACATAGTGCACTTTGGGTCGCATATTGTGTATGGACCCATCAGGTGGGCATAACGTGCACAGGTCGGCATTACAAGTAGAATGGATGTGGTCGACATGGAATATGTGGTGGACCGGTTCGGCACAATGCATGGCAGCGTTCGGGTTGGCCTATATTGTAAAGATCACCAAGTCGGCATAAGGTGTAAAGGCTATCAGATCAGCATACTTGAAGGGTTTAGCAAAAATATGTGGTGCGGTGATGCGTTGAGAACGATCGGCATAATGGAGACGGCATTTTCGAGTCGGTATGATTGGCATAACATGATTGGGCTGAGCTTTCCTTGTGATGGGCCCAACTGACCAAGGGGAGTCCAGGCTTTGAGATGTCAGGCTGCCTTCATCTATAGATACATGGGCAGGGGTTCATTCTGGAGGGGCCTTTTTTCAGCGACTGAGGGAACACTCTGCCATTTTTGCAATCAGTTTCCTTATGTTCTAAATTTTATTCAAGTTATTCCTTATGAATTGTAATTGTAATCAAGTAACTGATAAAGCAATAAAGAGAGCAATCAGAGTGGATGTAGCCAATCGACATCGAACCACTATAAATCATATTGTGTTTAATTTTTATTACTCTTTCTAGCCATATATATGCTTTCTTCTCATTTTCCATTTAATTTTTTCATTTATTTCACTACTCAAATCTATACTCGGGTGTTTGTGACTAATTTGGTTGCTAACATTTTGGAGCTTTCACTAAGAGCTCAATTCTCAAGCTATTAGGATCACATTTGTTGCTACTAGATTGAAGAAATCCCATAAATGAGATCTAGATTCATTCTCAAAAGTTTGCAGATACTATTCGGATTTTCCAAGATCTAAGAAAAGGACTCTAAGATGGTAAGGCATACTAGATCTACCTCCCACAACGTCAACACTAATAGAACTGCCAGTGTTCAACAAAAAGGACCAAGCAACCAGCCTGCTAATGCAAATATGGAACTAGTTGTAGCCCAGGATCCTGCCGATTCCATTACCAAGGCCGAATTCAATGACTTGATGATGGAGCTAATGGAAAGCTGGAGACAACTAAATGAGAAAATCCAGTCAAATGCCAATCTGATGAATCAAATTTCTCAACACCAGCGTCAAAATGATGGAGGATGTCTTGCTTTATACTCGGTGACTGATAGATCAACTTCATCAGATGGATATCACAGCCATAGACTTTGTAGAATTGAGACGACATGAGCCGAAGCAACGGAGCAACTTGTGGCGGACCATCATGGGCAGTCAATTGAGGATAGTACTGATCCCTTAACCAGGAGAATGGCTACTCAATTACACCTGGGAAGTCATGCTCAACCTAGATTGGGGAACTTAGGCACTAGAGCATGCTTGGATGTTGGTCAATTGCCTAACTAGGATGATAATTAAGTGGATCCTCAAGATACGCATCTAGAGGACAATAGGCCGAGAAGGCATAAGATGCCCGTAAGACACTGGTCAGATTTAAGCAGGATGGAACCCGACTTGGCACCCCTTTTCCAAACTTTAGACTTATCCGTAATGGTTAGGAAACTAATAAGAGAACCAGGGATTGACTAATGACGATTGGGGAGTCTTTACGAGTCATACTCCGTTTACCAATAACATTTTACAGGCTGAGTATCCCCAGAGGTTTAGCATGCCTACCATGCCCTCTTACGAAGGGAAGACTGAACCCCCAATAGCACATTATGAGGTACGGATGGTTGATGGACTCGGTTAGGGCTAATGACGCAACCAAATGCATATGCTTCCCTATAACTCCTGTTGGAATTCCTATAATGTGGTTTACCAGGTTACCCCCATGATCAATCTCGAGATTTGATAGCTTGCTATAAGATTAATGGGGCAGTTTCAAATTCACGCTACTCGCCCCAAAGATGTGATGTGGCTATCCAAGGTAATCCATGCTCTGGGTGAATCATTGATGGATTATTTACAGAGGTTTCATGTTGCACCTATTGAGGTTAGTAATCCAAATGACCATGCCATACTAATGGCTGTAACAAGGGTGGTTAACCCAGAATTCAAGTTCGGTGATTGGCTAACTGGAAAAATGTTGGCCGTGTTGGAGTGTTTCTACTTAATGGAATATTAGTTCATGAGAAAGGAGGCGGCCAGATTGTCCAAAAGGAGCATGCTACAAGACAAACTAGAGATGCGATACAAAGCAACATTGTTGTAAAGAAATCTAGCAGACGCTTTGGGAAGGTTCAAGTCGATGTTCAAAACAAGCCTGGTCAACAAAAAAGGGCGGAGAAGGAAATCATGATCGGAAGGGGGAATTCGAAAAGTGGAAGCCATGAATTCCTTCTTGTAACGATTATACACCCTTGAATGCTTCTTTAGAAAATATTTACCTGTCCATCTGTAACACTTTCCAGTATAGGAAGCCGCGTCTAAAGGAATTGTCCAAGGAACAGAAGCAAATAGGACAATACTGTCGGTTTCACTAGTCCTACGGGCACAACACTGTTGAGTGTAGGCACCTCCATGATGCCATTGAGAAATTAATTTTCTAGAAAAAGTTGCAGCAGTTTGTCAAGATTCCGCACAATGGCGGACAAGGAATGTCTGATCTCAATCAAGGACAAGCTCCACGCCGCCCCGAGGTAGCCGGTCAGACCAAAAGAAGGTTGGTAGTAAAAAAGATAGTTGGTGAACTGCATCCTTGGACAGGAGTTGGCAGAAAATGTAGCGTTATGCTAGTTCATCAATGAGACATGTGGACTTTGAATGTTGTTCGAACATGGAGGATGGGACTCCAACAAAGCAGCAACGTATGATGATGGATGATATAGTGTTCAAAAGTAGAGATGCTAATAAAGTAGAAGCCCTACTATTGATCTGATGGTTATCTTTGCCATGGTCGGACCTATGCTAGGGAGAAGGATATTGATTGATTGAAGTTCTATGAACACATTTTTAAGAAAGCTTATGATCAAATGAAAATGGAAGCTAAGGATTTGAAACCATACAAAGCTCGTATACACGGCTTTAACGGCGTGGCTACTGAAGCGGTAGGTTCTGTTGAGTTACCAGTTGAGTTAGGTGAAGGTGAACGTAGGAGGTTGCGGATTTTACCGTTCATTGTCTTGGATGTTGATTCCCCGTACAACATTTTTCTGGGGCACCGGACCTTGGCTGGTTCAAGGCATCCCTTACCCCATGGTGCTTGACTTTAGAATTTCCTATAGATAAGAGTCGGTGTTGTACATGGTGATCAGGCGACTAACCATGCTTGTTATGTAGTTGAGTTGAGAGAAGCCCAGCAGAACGAAAAGGGATAGGGTATGACAAATCTGTCTGCATCCAAGTTACTGAAGATTGACTAATAGTGCCCAAGCCTTAGCTTGGGCACCATAGTCGGTTCTATAGAGATATAGATCCGAAGGATGGTGAGGAGGAGCCCAAGGAGGCCAAGGAAGCACTGGTAGAACCGATGATTGATATCACAGTCAGCTATGGCGATCCATCACCATTGTTGATGATCGGATCACAACTCGGCCCTTCGCTGATGAAGGGACTTACTAAATTTCTCCAAGCAAATCTTGATGTATTCGCTTGGACTCATTCTGACATATGTGGGATCTCACCTACCATCACTAATCGCACGTTGAATATCGATCCAAATTATGTCCCTGTAAAAAAAAAGATGAGGCACGGAATCAGAGGGATCTGTTGCTCTCAAGGAGGAGGTAGATAAACTTAAAGCTAATGGCTTTATTCGCAGGGCCCTCTATCTCGAATGGATATATAACCCTGTAGTGGTAAGGAAGGCAAATGTGAAATGGAGAACATGTGTTGACTATTTGCACCTGAACAAGGCATGCCCCAATGATAGTTTTCCCTTGCTTAGAATCGATTAGCTAGTTGTCTCAACCATAGGACATGAATTATTGTCATTTATGGATGCATGCTCAGGGTAAAATCAAATCCCAATGCACATCTCAGATCAGAAGCATACCAGTTTTGTTATAGATGTTGGATTATACTATTATGTAGTGATGCTTTTCGGGTTAAAGAATGCGGAAGCAAACTATCAGCGTTTGGTTAACCGAGTGCTTAAAGATAAAATTGGTAGGACGATGGAAGTCTGTGTGGATGATATGCTCGTGAAGTTACGACAATCAAATGACCACATTCGAGATTTTGTAGAGATGTTCGATATCCTTCAATTTTATAGCATGAAAATCAGTGCATTGAAATGCTCATTTGGTGTCGCACCTAGAAAGTTTCCAGGTTTCATTGTCAACACATGAGGAATCGAGGCGAACCCAGAGAAGATTCAATCTATTCGGGATATACAAGTACCTCTAACTATTAAACAAGTACAAAGTATGAACGAGAAGGTTGCTGCTTTGAGTCAGTTTATCTTTAGGGCAACCAATAAGTCCATTCCTTTCTTCGATTTGATAAGGAAAGGGAAGAGGAATTTCAAATGGATGCAAGACTGTGAAGGTGCATTCCGATCTTTGGTGATTCATCTAAGGAGACCCCATGTTTTGTCAATGCCCGCAGACCATAAGAAGTTGTATATTCACCTTGTTGTATCGCCACACGCCATAAGTGCCACTTTGATTCATGGGGAGGATTAGATCCAGAGACCTGTTTATTACATCGGTAAATGATTAATGGGGCAGAAATAAATTACACAAGGATAGAAAAGTTGGCATACTTCTTGGTGATCTCGTCGCGCAAGCTTCGCTCATACTTCCAAGCACATCCAATCAACGTCTATACCGATCAGCCTTTGCGGCAGGTCCTGCAGCGGCCTGAGGCATCCGCAAGGTTGCTTAAATGAACATCAAGCTTAGCCAGTTTGACATCACCTATCTTCCTCGAAGAGCAATCCAGGGACAGGCATTGGCAGATTTTATAGCAGAATTTACCATGTAGGATGAGCCAAGTGAGAGCGATGTGGTTCCTACTGTACGGTGGAAACTATATGCCGGTGGAACGTCCAATGATCATTGTGCTGGAGCTGGCGTCATTCTTGTAACCCCCGAGAACCGATCAATCTTCTATGCTTTGAAACTTGATTTTCTTGCTAAGAGTAGTGAAGCTGAATATGAGGTGTTGATTGTTGGACTAAAGCTTGCTAGAGCTCGGGGTGAAATCGATCGAAATCTTTTACGAATCGCAATTGGTGGTTTACCAAGTTAGAGGGGACGGCCAAGCGAAAGGACAATGGCTAGCTCCATACCTAACACGAGTTCAGAAGTTGTTGGCAGACCTCGAATACTACGACATTTCGCATATCTCGCGCGAGCAGAATAGGGAAGTCGACTCGTTGGCATGGTTCGCAAGCACCGACGATGCACAACAGATGGGCCGGGTTTCGGTCGAGACCCTACATACCTCGAGTATAAATAGGATGGAGGTTGATTAAATGCCAAAAACAGAACCCGAAAAGGAATCATGGATGTCCCTATTTAAAGAATACTTGTTGCGTAGAACCTTGCCTGAGAAAAAGAGCGAGAAGCGGCAAGTCCTTGGCAAAGTCTCATGGTATATTATGAAAGATGGAGTTATGTATCGAAAAGGATTCTTTATTCTTTTACTTAAGTGCATCGTCCATGATAAGATAAAGCGGGTCTTGAAAGAAGTCCATGAAAGAGAATGTGGTGACCACACTGGGGGCAAATGCTAGCTAAAAAATACTTCTTATGGCTACTATCGGTCCACCATGAGTTGGGACACCACGGATCATGTGATACGATGTGATAAATGTAGATATTTGCAAGAGTCCGAAGAGCACCACCGATGGAAATCACGCAAATGGTTAGTCCATGGCCATTTATGGTTTGGGGAATTGATATCGTCAGCTCATTGCTGATTTCTAAAGGTCGTGTGAGGTATATGATTGTCATGATTGACTACTTCATCAAATGGACAGAAGCAGAGCCATTAGCTATAATCACAACCAAGAAAGCCATTAACTTTGTTGTTCGAAACATTATATGCCATTTTGGTCTCCCACAAACTATTGTAATTGATAACGGGACTTGATTTAATAGTGCTGAGTTTATGGAGCTTTGTCGAAGGTATCGTATTGTGAAAAGGTATTCGTCGGTTGCTCACCCTTGGGCTAATGGGAAAGTTAAAGCGATAAACAAGATTATAAAGTTCGTCTTGAAAAGTGTTTGTAAAGGGCTAAAGACAAGTGAGTGGACGAACTTCTTACGACATTCTGGGCCTACAGGACCACCCATAAGTCTGCACTGGCCAAACTCCTTTCACCCTGGCGCACAGAGCCGAACAAGTAATTCCTGTAGAACTCGAAGTCCCTTCTCATTGGTTGACTTAATACAATCCTAGAACAAATCAAGATCTATAATTGGAGTCATTGGACTTTATTGACGAAAGTGCGAGGAAGCCGATTTGAGAGCAGCCGCACATCAGCATTGGGTCGCCCGGTACTATAATATGAAAGTCCGACCAAGAACCTTTGATGTTGGAGACCTTGTCCTAAAGCGAATCCACTCGACGATTGGCTAAGGAACAAAATTTTATTTACAATTTCAAAATTTCATTACAACCCCTCCAAAGTTTCGAGGACCACACCCGTACATGTGCAACTAAAAAGGAAAAGAAAAGGGAGAAAACAACTACATAAGTCTAACTTATTTGGGCTAACAAATTTTTTACAAGACCCCAACTATTTCTTCATCTTCTTCTCCTTCTTCGGCTTTTCAAGGATCGTTTCATTCAAACACCTCTTTTGAGACCCCTTGCTACCTTGAGAGAAATTACTTGAGGAAGGAGGAGGAACCACAATAGGAGTAGAACCACCAGGAGAAATGAATTGTAAATGCCTATGAAGCTGATCATCAACCTCCACCACATTAGGCTCACCCTTAAGTTTAAGCTTCGATTTCTCTTCTTTTTCAATCTGCTCCTTTATGCTGAACTCAGTAACGTGCCCAGAAGAACCCGTAACTATAACTTCAACATGATCCTCCATAAGTTATGGGTCTTTCCGTTTATCTTCATTAAGGGCCCCAATCACTTGAGCATCGGGCCCAGGGATATCCGCTACGGCTAGATCCTCAGCACTTTTTCCTTCTTGCTCTATGGCGACGTCGCTCCTTGAAGTTTACTCAGGACCAGCATGCCCTATAATGTGTACAAAAGAGAAAATGTTAAATTACGACAAATGTTCATCAAACGATGAATTTTTATATTAAAAAAGGGTTAATGTAATACCCACATCCGGTTAGCTCTCGGTTGTCATCGGAGTGCTACCTTCAACAATAGAAGATACCATATGTATGCCGAGTCCAGGCTTCTCCAGGTCATAGCCAACATGTTGTTTGAAGGTTTGAGAAGATAAAATCCCAACCAGCTGAGCGGGAGAAGGACCCAAGGGCTCGACGCCAGGCGAATCAACGGTTTCTTCCTTTTCCTTAAGTGGTGCGAAATCCCTGCCAAACTGAAGCTTTACGGCGACCAAGTCGGATGGCTCATTTCCTCAAGCACCTCCCGTGCAAGTTCCCCTTCGTTGACCTCTGCCACCTTCAGCTCCTCCTTTTTGATCTTGGTAACAGTATTCCAAGCCTTGGCAAGCGACTCAAGGTAGCCTTTACCCAAGAATGTTAAGTCTCTATACATGAGTACCTTTGCATTATGTCCAACAATAAGTGGATCAAATAGGCATTTAATTTCCTCCCTACTAGACTTAGTCACTGCCTTGATTCAGGAATTGGCTTTCACAAGCAGTGCTTTCTTATCCTCTTTATGAGCAGCCTCTTTCGACGCTTCAATTTGGGAGAGTTTCTCATCGAGCTTCGTTTTTAAGTTTTTCGTCTCGATGATCTCCTCATAACACTTTTAAGACTCCTCTTGCACCTCAACTTTCTCCTCCCTCTCCTAGGATAGCATTTCTTCCTACTCCTCCATGTGGCGTGCTAAAATATCTTTCTCCTTTTTTAAGGAGTCTTTTTCGAAAGCCAAAGTGCCGCTACATTGGAGTGCACCATCCAATTCCTTTTTATGTATAGCCTCGAAGCGACTAACTTCTTCAACCATCTCCTTAGCATTCTTCTTTGCCTCATCGAGTTAGGTTTAAATGCAAGAAACTCGGTATCCTGGTGCTTAATAATGTCTTGGTCATGAATGACCTCTAGCTTGAGGCGATAAATCTCGTGTTGGCGTTCGATAGAAACCTTGGAGACTTCTTCGACTAAATGATTGAATACTTTGTGTTGTACATACATGTCATTCACACATGCCAATGAGTTCTCTTTTGCAGTTCCAAGGATAGGATGTATGGTTGGGAGGAATTTAAGCGCGTCAAAGTAAATCTTTAGAAAGGCAGCCTTAAGCTCAGCTAGTTTCTCCGCCGTAATCGAATCATGGGCAGGAACTGGGGGAGTTTGTTCAAATGTGATCATCGTTTATTTACGGTGCTCACCGCACTGCCTAGTGTTGGATGATCCAGATTGTTGGCCACGGAGCATCTGATCAAGAGCCTCGGTGTGCTGACTTATCTCCACTGCACGTAGGAGGGATAGTTGGGTCACTTTGAAACAACGCGTGCATTTGGGATCTCCTTCTAGAGGATGAGGATGACTCTCATGAATGATAATCTTTCCCACATCCTTCGTCCCTCTCTCGGCATCTTCCAGACTCATAATCCTTACTTGAACAATGGAAAATGGAGGAGCCACGAAGGTGGTCGAAAGCGTGCGAGTAATACATTGCACCTGTAAGAGAACCAAACGAGAACATGTTAGTAGACGCTATGTCAAGAGTTAAATGCAAGTGAATGATGGGGTGTAAGTGCTTGTTGTGTGTCTTAATGCATCCCTCCGACGGACCAGTGACGTTTTCTTTACTCATTGGGGTTCTTTCTCCTTGACTGGGAGGTTGCCCGCCTTCACCGCTTAGATTTAATCCCTTTGATGCGAAAGGCAGTGAAGTCATATTTCAACAAATCGCCCGGAATAGAGATGTCGAAAAGCCCCTTCAACGAGCTCTCTATTTATTGAGAAGATGAACCCTTTTCGACAGGCGTTATGACAAAATTTGGGATCTCTCCCTTTTTCTTCATCTTAATTCTATACGCCATACTTTTTCTCTTTTTCGAGGAAGGTTGAAATTGGCTTGTATGTGGCACATCGGCTGCCGGTGCTTGTCCAAGGCATGCACCTTCGTTTGTTAGCCCTAGATCTTCCGTTTCCTTTATCTCCCCTTCTTTGGTGCCTTCTTGGATTCCCGCAACAGGGGCACCACGAGATTGATTCGTTCTTTCCTTCTCTTGGCGATAACCTTTGGGATCGCTCTACTCCTTAGAAGGCTGATTCTGCGGTCATCTTCCTATAGCCCGAATAGTGAGAGCAGTTCGTCAGTGACGAGGAGTTCGATTTCTCTATCCTCCATAGGAGTAGCATGGATAGCCGCAACTACCCTAGAATATCAAACGCCTTCGGGTCGAGAGCGAGCACCTAAAAGAGTTGAAAGAATTTGTATGATTAGGAAAGAAGATGTTATTTGAGTTCTTGAATTTAAGGCAGAGGCGAGAATAGTACTTACGTCCTTCCAACCACCTTCTCGCGAAGCCAGGAGAACATTGCATGTAGAACCATTCTTGCTTGAACAGGGAGAAATTATTCCATGCACCCATTAAGACTTGGCACTTGGGCAGGGGATCAAGAAAGATGTACGAAGGACTATCACTTGCCTTTTGAAGTTATAAATACACCAGATGTCCTTTAGATTTGGCGGACGAAATAGAACACTTATAAAAAGCAGGATAGCACCATGTATAAAGGCATAGCTGTTGGGGTGCAATTGAGTGGGAGCGAATCCCATATATTTCAGCACTTCACGAATAAAGGAGTTGAAAGGTAGCACACACCCGGACTAGCACATGAACTCGTTACATGCGGTATACCCGGCTGGGGGAAAATGAGGCCTGTCTTGCCTTGATGGAACCAGGACATCTTTGAAAGGATTCCTGTGGAAAGAGCACAATCGAGGAAGTGTAGCTTCATAGATTTTTGAAGCCTATGAATCGTCTAGATTATTCAAGAGAATGGGATCATCCCTAGCATCAGGAGTTGGGTCTATAACCTCTGCAGAAAGAGTAGGGATATCGGAAAAAAGGCATGATGGCAGGCCAGATGTCTCTATTACAACTCTTTGCTAGCTTGTTTTGGGCTTGTCAGACAAAGTAACGGAGCTCGATTTCTTATCTGATCTAGAAGACATAGCGGCCATGTTGTGTGTGAACTAGTGCAATAGACTTGAAATTAATGTGATCAGTTTAAGATTAGAAAACCAAAAGTAAAATGTCTAAGTTCTAAGGTTTCGTTCGAAGAGACAGTAATCGCTGACCATCGCAGACAAAGTGAAAGGTGATCGATGACAAAAGCTTTAAGATTAGATGTTGACGTTCAGAATTATGAAGTTCCGTTGTTTGAATATGTTGAGCTATTTTTATACTTAACTCGTGTTAAATGGAATGGGATTTTTTCATTCAATCTTGAGTCCATCAGTTCATATATGCTAGTCATGTTATTGTTGGTCACATTATGCTTAGGTAATGAAGTATTCAGCCATATGCTTGGATAACTCGAGTTAAAATGGTTTAATTTGTCAAATTTGATCCCACCCATCGATGCTGATCCCATCATCTAACATATATGTCGATCCCACCTTTCCTTGAAAAATACCGACCCTTCGTCTCCATACACTATATCGATCCCTCGATTCCTAGACTATACGTAGCCCTATACCTAAAGTAGAATGTCGACCTGCTTTTCTTTCTAATTTTTATGCCTAATAAAAATACCGACTCCTTGCTTAAACAACTTACACCGATCCCTTTCTCATAAACCGACCCTTTTCTTTTATCCTAACCTATGCCACTAATCCTACTGACTCCATCTCATGGATTGTCCTCACGGAGTTCTCTCCAGTTAACTTCAGCTCGTCCAAACCCATTCTCTCCTCCTTCAACTCTCTTCTTTTCCTCCCAATCCTTCTTCTTCTTCACATCCCATCTGTTTCTTACTAGAACCCATCTACTTACACACCAAAATGACACACAAATCCCAAACTCAAAGATTATAGCCCGACAATGTAGAATGACAAAGGATTCATGCCTACATGTGTGTTCAAATTGGACGGAGAATGTTAAGATTCTTGAATTGAAGGACAGCAAGAAGCGACTGTAGGGGATGGCTCGAGTTCGTGTGTGGTTTTGAGGTTGAAAATAGGAAAACTTAGGTTTGTAGGAGGAACGATTTTAGTGATGGCAAGGGGTTAGGTTGTAGGAAGCGTAGGGATGCTAAGGGAGAAGGTAAAAGACTTAAAGGAATGGAAGTAAAAGAGAAAGATAAAGAGGTATGTGGTTTTATATATAGGAGAACTATTGGCAATATGAACCGGTCTTAGCCAAGAGACCTAGTCATATTATGGGAAGCCGTTAGCCTTGAGGTATATCGACCTCTACCATGAGAATTAATTAAGGGTTCGGCATAACAATTGCCAATCCCTCTCACTAAAATAAATAAATAAAAACATACATAAAAATAATAATAAAATATAATAGAAAAATAAGTAATATAATAAGATGTAATAAATAATAATGGAATGATAATGTATATTGTAAACCACGAAGGAGAAGGAAAGATGTGTTTGGATAGTAGATGATGGTGAGATAAGGAAAACTTTTCGGAATTCAACCTTTAAAAGGTTAAGCCAGAAAAACCTAGAGATTTCGTACGAATAGACTTGTACATTCAGAGGGGACAAGACTTCATCAAAGGCTAGTAGCGAACAACGATCAACCGATGACTTAAAAAAGCTTGCCTCTGGGAAACTGGATTTTTCTCTGTTTCAAAGCACGTCGTATTATTCACAAGAAACACTTTGGGGAGGAATGTTACTTGGTACCTTGGCCCGGCTACACTAGGATAACTGCAGAGGTCAGAATTGACTATTGGTGGAAGAATGGCCACAAGACGACATCTATATGGCTAGAGTGATTTCCAAGTAGTTTTTTCTAGCCCAGGGTCAATAAGGTCAACAAATGGATGAATAAGGATATTAGGATTATGAAGGAGAGCTTGCTGGAATAGTGGTGGCATAGATGATTGATAAGTTGGAGAACATATGTCATTCATGGGGTCGAAATAGCAAGTGGGATGTGATCGGGTCAACAAGAGCATATTGTAGAGCTCAGGTTGGCATTGCATGTAATAGAGCTTGGGTCGGCATTCCATGTGATAGAGCTCGGTTCAACAAAGAATGTGACATGGTGCACCTCGGGCCGGCATAGTGTTTATGGACTCATCGGGTCGGCATAGCATGCTCGGGTCGGCATTACAAGTAGAATGGATGAGGTCGGCATGGAATAGGTGGCGGAGCGGGTCGGCACAACACATGGCAACGTTTGGGTCGGCATAGAGTGCAAAGGTCGTCAGGTCGGCATTAGGTGTAAAGGACATCAGACAGACATACTTGAAAGGTTTAGCAAAAATATATGGTGATACATTGAGAACGATCGACATTATGGGGTTGGCATTTTTAGGTCGGTATGATTGGCATTGCATGGTTGGGCTGACCTTTCCTTGTGGTGGGCCCAAGTGACCAAGGGGAAGTCTAGGCTTTGAGATGTCAGACTGCCTCCATCTATAAATACCGGGGCAGGGGTCATTTTGGAAGGGCCTTTTTTCAGCGACCAAGGGAACACTCTGCCATTTTTCTAATTAGTTTCCTTTTGTTCTAATTTTATTCAAGCATTCCTTGTGAATTGTGATTGTAATCAAGTGATTGATAAAGTAATAAAGAGAGCATTCAGAGTGAACGTAGGAAATCAACGCCGAACCACTATAAATCTTGTTGTATTTACTTTTTGTTGACCCAAAATATGGACCAACACTTTGATTTGAGTTTGAAAGCACCAGCCCTGTTTTGACAGAGCAATGTCACAGATAATAGATATATAGAAAGAACAATTCAATAAAGTAGATAGAGAATTTTTATAGTGGTCCGGCTGTTAATGAAGCATACGTCCACTTTATAGCTTTACTTTAGACTGATTGTTATCACAAGAGTTGTTTGATTACAAGACTTTTGTTATTTCCGAGCTAGATTGAATCTCCAGAGTAGGAATCCACTGGGGAATTACACTGTATTCCTTTGGAGATTGTTGTGAGGGAGGCAGGGAGTGAAGAATAATTCTAATAGAGTTTCAGCAACCAGTCCAGAGAAGATCCCATTTATGGTGCAGGTAGGATGGCATTTATATGGATTAGAGACCTTCTGGGCTAAGCCAAGCCTCCATCAGCTCGCAGGTAAGTAACCGACAACTTAGGGAGTGTTTGGCTTGCAAAACGAGCCAAATTCATGTGTCACTAATGACCCCTGGCCCATAGGTTGCAAGCGACCCATTGTCCATGGGTCGCAAGCGACCTATAGGCTTTGGATCGCTTGTGATCCAATGCCTTTCCTGCTTACTTAGTGTTTCATGGCTTGTTTTCTTGAAGTCTTGAGGAGAGGCCTGGGTCACTAACGATTCAACCACTTAGGATTTTTCTGGAGTTTGGAATTGGAGATGTTTCCATAGCCCTTTTACCGTTGTTGATATGTTTTTGATGGTAATTTACTAGCTATTTACTTTCAGCTACTGATTGGACTAAAGGAATTTTGATCTCTCGGCTTCGTTAATCCCAATCATTGCCTTATTCATATAACTTGGCCCTTATCGATCCCTCGTCTTAGTTTTTGTGGTTAAGTCCTGAACCATCCTGTCTACACAAATTTTTTCTTTTTTCTATTTGTTTCTGCTAGGCTAAAAACCCGAATAAATTTTTTCCCTCAGAGTATGTCTTCATTGTAAACAAGGCGTGCTTTGGAAGTAATCGTTTCCAATATTCATTTGTTGATTTCCAAGTGATGGAATTAGAGCTGTACGAATATGTTAGCTCAAACATCATCAGTCGTCTCTTTTTGATTTTGAGTATTATTACTTACCACAACTGTGACGCCCCACCTCTACGCTTACACTAACAAAGAGTATTAAAAGGAAATACTGTCTGTTATTACGAAGAAAAAGGCTGGATAGGAACGGCCGTCCGTAGCTAGGCCTTACGACAGTTATTACGAAGAAAAAGGCTGGATAGGAACGGCCATCCGTAGCTAGGCCTTACACTAGTATTGGTTGTCTCGATAAGAGTGGTATATATATTTATTTTTCATCTCTTTGTTTATTTACTCCCATCGAAATATTCAATTCCATTATAAAACGAACTACGATGGTTCATAATAGTTTAGGACAACATATATAATAATAACATAGATAAGCTAAACACAGAACACGGATAATACTAAATCTCATATATAACTGAAGTCGGTTACAATACATGTGATACAATTACAACTCTCGAAACTGGAAGTTACATATACAAGTACATTATTGTAAATAATATACATGAATGCCTATCATCCTATAAAATAATAATGACTACTCTAAAAGATATGAAGAGACTTCATAGCTCAAGCAGCAACGCAAGCAAGATATCAACAGCCTGCAATAACTCGGTCTGACCCGAGTATTAATTCAAAAGAACATAATACGTGGGTCGGTCTAATTCAAACTCTGTTATTAATGCATGGAAGCAATAATAATTAAATAACAAATAGACGACAGTCACAATAAATCTCGCAATCCAATATTCTAACAAGAAAATCGGATAACGATAGATATAACACGTAACAGCAATAAACAGCGAATCAGCAAAGCCAAATCATCAACAAAGATAAATACAAGGATTATCAATGAAGATAATTTAGAAAACAATAGAATTGCCTAAACAACAATTAACATCAAGTAGCCAAAGCAAAACTCAAGTCAGTGAACAACATAAACAACAAAATCTACCAATTGATACGATAATTAGAAAACACATAATCTAATTATGTAGTAGATAATTAGATAGCAACAAAATAATCAAATTAAACTAAATCAAAATACCATTTCAAATATATTGAATGGAACACACGAAACAATTCAAGCAATTGAAATTATCAATTTAAAATGTCAATTCAGTTTTGGCTGCAGTACACGCTCACGTGCACTACCTCGCCACTGCAGTGATGAAATATGCAAAAGATCAATGAATCAGAAGTAAATGGCACCAACCTGAGATAAGTTCAAGTTATACAAGCAAAACTCAAACCAGAGACAAATGGCATCAACTACAACAATGAATCAGAGAATCCAAACCAACATTAGCAACATTAAAAAGGCTATAACCAAATTCATGAAACTACAAGGCAACATGCATGCTACAGGTTTAAAACTCAAAGGCAACCCAAACTCAACTGGACAGTGCATCTTTGATGAAAACGAATGCAAGAGACAGCTATGGATCAAATGGTCAATGAGCAAGGCTGCACAGTAAAGACTGTAGGCAAACCAAATGCACCAATACTAAACAGAAGAATGGTATGTACCAAGTTAATCAGAGACTTCGAAACAAAGACCAGACCCAATACAACAGAGGGTGCAACTCAATACAGCAGTACAAAGGTCATAGGCTCTCAAATCCGCAAAGCCCAAGCAATACATGAACAAAGTAGTTTAGGCATGCACAACAGAGACGAGTAAGTGCACCAAAGACCAACAGCAAGTGTTGGCCACACAAATGTACACAAGTAAAAGGCAACAACATGTATATATGCAGTTAGTCTTCTAAATGAATACATGAACATGTGCACAATGACAACCACATAAGCTACAATGAATGACCAAACTTAATGAAACAACACTATAGATGCAGCACAGTTCACATCAATGCCCAACTCAAATGAACTACATGATGAACAAGTATGCAAGTGAAGACAACAATGTTTGGACTAAATGCGTGTGAATTCTAAGCAAGACAGTGTTCGAACATACAAACCAGAAATGCTTAATCACATGAACGCAAGTTGAAATACCCAAATCAAATGGAACAAACAAACATTAAAATTCACATGCTACAGAGACTCGAGTACACATGTGCAGACACACAAAAATAGTCAGGCAATGGGAAAGGCAAAGCAACGCAAAACCTCCAGATGAATACAATCATCACGTAGCAGTTCCAAACTAATGATATACAGCAAGTTCGAACTAATCAGGTCAAAGCCTGGTGATAAAAATCACATATTTAAAGTAACTGAAGTAGCTGGTTTTACAAAAATCAGAAAAGACTCAAAGTAGCTGTTTCAAAATAACCAAAGCCGAAGTCATGGAATCGCATACACAAAATCAAGACCAAAGTCAGATGCAATTCAAGCCATAATGACCAAGGAGTTCGAACAGTTCAAAAATCATCAAAGCCGTATAATTGAACCAATCAAAAATCAATACCGTGAGAAGCAAGTATCAATGTATATGAATTTGATTAAGTCAGAGAAAACATCAACATCGAAACAAAATCGAACTGCCAAAGCACAGTATTAAGGATGAATTAGAATGTGAGTGAAAATTACTCACCTTATTTCGAAGAGCACGATTGCGATGACCGAAACTCTCTTCCCCCCTTTAGTTTGCTTTCGCTCGGCGCCTGATAAGGCTTCAGAAATATTTGAAATCGAAACCCTAGCTGCCATTTTTTTCCATTTGTTTTGAGATGGGCTTGTGGATCGAAATGAATGGAGGAGGGGGACAGGTATCTGCATTTGATAATTATCACAGCACCAAGAAAAAGAAACGTGGGCCAAGATTTTTATTTAAGCCCACATAACCCTTAACAAATTTTAAAAGAATCTCAACCTAATTAAAAACTACCAATAGCAATTAGCTAGCAATTTTAATCGTCTAATGACGATAATTAACTGGTGCAAAACCCCGGTTCGTTACAGACTCCCCTCCTTATAAAAATTGCGTTCATAATTAAAGTCGTCAATAACAATTATTTTTCTATATAAAGGTCAAGAATAAAAACGCCAAAGAAATCTTTTAATTTCATAAAAGAAATTCACAAATTATCAACAAAATCTAATTATTAAATAAATAATCAGAAACAACAAAACTGAATAAATACAATTATCAACAATATTTAATTATCAATTAGATAATTGGAATACAGAAATTACAAAACAGCAATATCTAATTATCGATACGATAATTAGAAAACAGCAAAATCTAATTATCAACAAAGATAATTAGAAAACACAAATCAAAAATCGCAAAACCGCAAATATCTGGTTACCTAAAACGATAATCAGAAAACAACAATTATCTAATTATCAACAACGAAAATTAGAAAACAACAAATATATAATTATCAAAAACGATAACCAGAAAACAACAAATATCTAATTATCAAAAATGATAATCAGAAAACAACAATTATCTAATTATCAACAACAATAATTAGAAAACAACAAAAATCTAATCATCAAAAACGATAATCAGAAAACAACAAATATCTAATTATCAAAAACGACAATCAGAAAATAACAATTATCTAATTATCAACAACGATAATTAGAAAACAACAAATATCTAATTATCAACAAAGATAATTACAAAACAACAATTATCTAATTATCAAAAATGATAATCAGAAAACAACAATTTTCTAATTATCAACAACGATAATTATCAACAACGATAATTATCAACAACGATAATTAGAAAACAACAAATATCTAATTATCAACAAAGATAATTAGAAAACAACAAATATCTAATTATCAAAACGATAATCAGAAAACAACAAATATCTAAGTATCAAAAACCATAATCAGAAAACAATAATTATCTAATTATCAACAACGATAATTAGAAAACAACAAATATCTAACTATCAACAAAGATAATTAGAAAACAACAAATATCTAATTATCAAAAACGATAATCAGAAAACAACAATTAACTAATTATCAACAACGATAATTAGAAAATAACAAATATCCAATTATCAACAAAGATAATTAGAACTCAAATCAACAAATATCTAATTATCAACAAAGAAATAAGAACTCAAATCAACAAATATCTAATTATCAACAAAGATAATCAGAACTCAAATCAACAAATATCTAATTATCAACAAAGATAATTACAACTCAAATCAACAAATATCTAATTATCAAAAACGATAATCAGAACTCAAATCAACAAATATCTAATTATCAACAAAGATAATTAGAACTCAAATCAACAAAAATCTAATAATCATCAAATATAATTAGAACTCAAATCAAAAAATATCTAATTACCTACAGATAATTAGAAACAACAAATATCTAGAAATCAGTTAAGATAACTAGAAAATCAACATAAAAGATGGATCGATCTTAGCAGATGGCGAGTTTTAGCTACGCCGCACGTGCATCAACATATGGCCAAAGCCTACCAAGTACTGTCATCATAGTTTTGGCGCCCGACAAATGACCCGGAGGTCCAACATATGACCCGAAGGTCTAGTATTGGTATTTGACCCGAAGGTCCATCAGATGACCTAAAGGTCCAACAAATGACCCGAAGGTCTAGTAGAGTGGCTCGTAAGACCAACAAAATCATCAAAATCATCAAACAGCAGGTGTTTCAATTAACGAGTCCAGAATTAACCGAAATAGTAAAAGTGTGGTTCCATACTCCGCACTTTTGCTAAATCGTTTAAATCTCTTCATCATTTCCTTGAAAGTGCAAAATTGTGTATTTTATAAAAATAACATTTTACGTTCTCAAACGGACAAGTCCTGAATTAAGAGAATAGGTAAAAGTGAGGGTTCATAGTCCTCAATTTTGCTGAAGCGTTTAAATCGCTTCCTCATTCTTTTGAAAGTGCAAACTATAATATTTTTGAAAACAATTTTATTTTAAAACGATTTTTAAAACATGAGATTAAAACAGCAACATCTGTAACAATTTCGACGAGGAAATTGCGCTTCACAAAACACCGTAAAAACGGATACAAAATCAGCGTTGCGGAATAACTGCTTGCAAATCCACTTTAAAATTGACGGTTACTGAAGTCAAAACAATAGTGATTTTTATATGTCAAAATCTTATCAAAATAATTCGCATCAAAATATAATACGGGTGTAAAAATCCCATTATAAAAATAACGGCAACAAAATACGACTTAAAATCAAACACCGGTTCAACGTAAAATTAATGCAGTAATGTGTAACTCATATTTGCACGCACACTATAAGATGAACAAAGAAATCAATCGATTATATCTTCAATGAAGATAATTTAAAACAGCAAAAATCTCAACAAAATCACATAATTGCAATCGCTGCGGATCCTCAAATCGGATTTGAATTTTTTTCAAAAAAAACAAAAATAAACACTTCTAATTAACAACACAATGAAATTTATTTCGTTTTCGTATTTTGATTTTTAAATCAAAAGGGTTATCAGTTGTACTCAGCGAATGTAGTCTCACTGTTTCCGCTGCGCACTCTGATAAACAGAATACAAATTAATCAATCATCAAAACACAATTTCACTTCTATTTTTAAATAAAGATATTTAAAAATTTCATCATAATTTCAAAAGTTTTGACTCAAGGCACGATTAAAAACATCAACAAATAGTTGTAACACATGTTCCATCTAAGTAATGTTCTATATTATGTCCATAAACCCCTTGCTCTGATACCAATTGTGACACCCCACCTCTATGCTCACAATAACAAAGAGTATTAAAAGAAAATACTGTCTGTTATTACGAAGAATAAGGCTGGATAGGAGCGGTCATCCGTTGTTAGGCCTTACACTAGTATTGGTTATCTCGATAGGAGTGGTATATATATTTATTTTTCATCTCTTTGTTTATTTACTCCCATCGACATATTCAATTCCAGTATAAAACGAACTACGATGGTTCATAATAGTTTAGGACGACATATATAATAATAACATAGATAAGCTAAACACAGAACACGGATAATATCAAATCTCGTATATAACTGAAGTCAATTACAATACATGTGATACAATACATGTGATACAATTACAGCTGTCGACACTGGAAGTTACATATACAAGTACATTATTGTAAATAATATACATGAATACCTTTCATCCTATAAAATAACACTGACTAAACCAAAAGATATGAAGAGACCTCATAGCTCAAGCAACAACCCAAAGCAAGATATCAACAGCCCGTAATAACTCGGTCTGACCCGAGTATTAATTCAAAAGAAAATAATACGCGGGTCAGTCTAATTCAAACTCGGTTATTAATGCACGGAAGCAATAATACTTAAATAACAAATAGACGACAGTCACAATAAATCTCGCATATCTAATCCTTTAATAGGAAAATCGGATAACGGTAGATATAACACGTAACAACAATAAACAGCGAATCAGCAAAGCCAAATCATCAACAAAGATAAATACAAGGATTATCAATGAGAATAATTTTGAAAACAACAAAATTGCCTAAACAGCAATTAACAGCAAGTGGCCAAAGCAAAACCCAAGTTAGTGAAAGCATAAACAACAAAATCTACTTACCGATACGATAATTAGAAAACACATAATCTAATTATCCAGTAGACAATTAGATAGCAACAAAATAATCAAATTAAACTAAATCAAAATAACATTTCAAAATATATTGAGGTGGACACACGAAACAATTCAAGCAATTGAAATAATCAATTCAGAATGTCAACTATATTTTGGCTGCAGTACACGCTCACAGCACTGCCTTGCCACTATAGTGATGAAATACGCAAAAGATCAATGAATCAGAAGCAAATGGCACCAACCTGAGATCAAGTTCAAGTTATACAAGCAAAATACAAACCAGAGACAACTGGCATCAACTACAACAATGAATCAGAGAATCCAAACCAACATTAGCAACATTAAAAAAGCTATGACAAAATTCATGAAACTACAGGGCAACATGCAAGCTACAGGTCTGAAATTCAAAGGCAACCCAAACTCAACTGGACAGTGCATCTTTAATGAAAAAAAATGCAAGAGACAGCTATGGATCAAATGGTCAATGAGCAAGGCTACACAGTGAAGACTGTAGGCAAACCAAATGCACCAATACTAAACAGAAGAATGGTATGAACCAAGTTAATCGGAGACTTCGAAACAAAGACCAGACCCAATACAACATGTGCAGACAAACATTAAAATTCACATGCTACAGAGACTCGAGTACACATGTGCAGACACACAAAAATAGTCAGGCAATGGGAAAGGCAAAGCAACGCAAAACCTCCAGATAAATACAATCATCACGTAGCAGTTCCAAACTAATGATATACAGCAAGTTCGAACTAATCAGGTCAAAGCCCGGTGATAAAAATCACATATTTAAATTAACCGAAGTAGCTGGTTTTACAAAAATCAGAAAAGACTCAAAGTAGCAGTTTCAAAATAACCAAAGTCGAAGTCATGGAATCGCATACACAAAATCAAGACCGAAGTCAGATGCAATTCAAGCCGTAATGACCAAGGAGTTCGAACAGTTCAAAAATCATCAAAGCCGTATAATTGAACCAACAAAAAATCAATACCATGAGAAGCAAGTATGAATGTATATAATTTTATTAAGTCAGAGAAAACATCAACATCGAAATAAAATCGAACTCCGAAGCACAGTATTAAGGTTGAATTAGAATGTGAGTGAAAATCACTCACCTTATTTCGAAGAGCACGATTTCGACGGCCGAAACTCTCTTCCCCTCCCCCGTTTAATTCGCTTTCGCACGGCGCCTGAAATATTTGAAATTGAAACCCTAGCAGCCATTTTTTTTCATTTGTTTTGATATGGTCTTGCGAATCGAAATGAATGGAGGAGGGGGCCGGGTACGTTCCTTTGATAATTATCACAGCACCAAGAAAAAGAAATGTGGGCCAAGATTTTTATTTAGGTCCACATGACCCTTAGCAAATTTTAAAAGAATCTCAACCTGATTAAAAACTTCCAATAGCAATTAGCTAGCACTTTTAATCATCTAATGACGATAATTAACTGGTGCAAAACCTTGTGTCGTTACAACAACATATCACATTTCTTCCCATAGTTCCCTGGCATGCTTTGGAATGACGAACAATTGTAATCGATAGAGTTTGAGATGAATAGATAAAGCTTTCTATCTTCCTTTAAAAGTGTATATGCATTCTTTATCATCATCATTTATTTTAGTGGGTCGATAACTATCCATATGGGATTGGTCGTAAGTGACATAACTTCCTAGAGAATTATTCGCCACAAGGTTAGGTTGGGTCGTTGGCGACCCATGTTGGTAGGGTCATTAGAGACACTATTACTTAGAAATTTTTTTGGAACATCAGCTTGCCTACTTATACTCGAACCGACCATAGTTTCTTCGCTTTGACTCGAGTTGGCTTTGCATCTTCACCCGATCTAGCCACCAGCGATTCAATTCTTCGATGATTCAGCTCCAGGAGATCCCAGCATTGAATCGATCTTCTCGTTCACTTAAATCCACGATTCCTTCAAGCGTTGCCTCTTTCATATAACCCTCGATGATCCACCATCTTGTTTGAATCCAAACTCCAGTTCATTATTTGATTGTTGTCGACCCATCGTTAGATCGCCAACGATCCACTCCATAGCTCACTGAGTTTGATTTATCATCCTTCTAGTGCCTTTTATATCAGTTTAAGGTGGATTTGCTTAGTGGGTTGGTTAATTACTACGTTTATGCGATGATCGGATGACTAGTGTCCACCTGCAACATTGATTACAATAAGTTCGAGTTGATTGTGGTTTAATGGAGGAAGATAGTAAATCAAGTCTCAAGTTGCCTCTTTGAATGACATTCGGGCTTTGGCTTAAGGCTTGACGCATTTTCTATCTTCTTCTATTAGACCAGAATCGAATTGTCCCTAGTTCTATAAATGTTACTTGCACGACGTATTATCAATCAACCTTGATTTTTCCGAGAACTAAGACTTATCCTGCTAACTTATTGCATGCTCGGTGTCCCTGTAGTGAGAAGAGTTTTATGTGTCGCTTCGGACATTGGATCTGTTATCGATCGTCGACTGATAACGGGTGAGTGTGCAAGTGTATAAATAAAAGCAAAAAGTAAAGTAACATAGGAAGTTCTTTTCTCCTTCCACTACGAGCGAACTATATACATGGGATATGGCATTTATAGTGCTTCGGACACCAAGTTTATCCCATATAGATAGCACATTGCATTTACCCCAGTTCGTACTTGAAATCGGCTATGCTAATCTCAAGTTAATGCTGCTTTGGAATTCAAGTGTGATAGGGGAAACTTATGAAAATAGGATAGATTTACCTGGCCATTTTTGGATGCAAGTTCTATTATATAGAATGAAGCAGCCATCCACACATCGTAAGTCAAGTGGACAAATCCTGACACTCTTCGAAGCCGAATCATCATCCACCTCACAAGCCTAGTATGGTCAATTAGTTTCGGTTGGGCGTATCTGGACCGCATGCCTCCCAACTTTCGAATTCTACTTAATCCACCTGAAAGAGCCTCATCAGCGGTCTTTGGCAAGGTTCTTCATTCGAAGTCATATAACTTTAATAGAACTTAGTGACAGACAGCACTTAGAGGATTTTTGTTTAGAAATTCAAAAAACTTCAGAAAAATTTGTAAGTTTTAGAAAATTTTGTTTACAACTTTCTAAGTTTCATAAATTCATATAACTTTTAGAAATTCACAAAACTTAGAAAAATTCTAAGTTTTAGAAATTTTTGTTTGGAAGTCGATAAAACTTTGGGATAGAACTTGTGAACTTGTTATTGTTTGGAGTGACAAAACCTAAGAGCTTATTGTATTTGTTTGGTTCTGTCTTAGTATGGGTGTATGTCGCTCAGTTCAAAGGGCTGTTCACTTCAAATGACTTTCAAGTAGCTGATAACATGGGGTTTAAATAATTTTATTGAAAATTTGGATAAGTTACAACTTGATTCTTCCTTTTTATTTCTTATCTTTGGGAGTTTTGCAACTTGAGCGCTAACTTGAGATTTTTGTGAGTTTCAACCCTTAAGTGTTCATAGTTGAGGCTTTTCATTTGGTCTATAACATCCTAATTTTGTTAGAATTGCGTTCGTTACTTTCGATTACGGGAGTGGTCTGAGTTGATAGTGAAATGTGATGTTTCTTGCACTCCTCTGTGTTGCCTATCTTCGGGGAGCATGAGAAGTTGGTATTTTGGCGTGCAGCTGATGAGGTATGTGGCTTTTATTCTTCCTCGACGTTGCCTATCTTTGGACAACATGAGAAGTTAATAGTTTTGTGCTCCACGGTGTTGTCAATCTTCGGGCAACATGAGGAGTTTTGATTTTGGTGCTCCTCGGTGTTGCCTATCTTTAGGAAACATGAGGAGTTTTGATTTTCCTCGGTGTTGCCTATATTCAGGCAACACAGAGAGTTTTGATTTTAGTGCTCCTCGGTGTTTTCCATCTTCGGGCAACATGAGGAGTTTTGATTATGGTGCTCCTCGATGTTTCCTATTGTCGAGCAACACGAGGAGTTTTGGTGCTCCTCGGTGCTGCCTATCTCCGGGTAGCATGAGTTTTTGTTTTCCTTGGTGTTTCCTATCTTTGGCAACACAAGGAGTTTTTATTTTGGTGCTCCTCGGTGTTTCTTATCTTCGGGAAACATGAGGAGTTTAGGTGCTCCTCGGTGCTGTCTTTCTTCGGGCAGTACGTAGAGTTTTGATTTTGGTGCTCCTTGGCATCACCTATCTTCAGGCAGAACGAGGATTTTTGTTGCTCCTCGGTGCTGCCTATCTTTGGGTAACATGAGGAGTTATGTTTTTCCTTGGTGTTGGCTATCTTCAAGAAACACAACAAGTGTTGATTTTAGTGCTCCTCGGTGTTGCGTATCTTTGGGAAACACGAGGAGTCTTGATTTTCCTTGGTGTTGCCTGTCTTCGGGAAACACAAGGAGTTTTTTATTTTCGTGCCCCTTAGCGTTGCCTATCTTTAGGAAACACGAGGATCTTATTGAAAGTAGCACTTGAGGAAAGCAAATTTTAGAAGTTTTTATTGTTATTTTAGAAGAAAACTTCATTGAGGAAAACATGGAAGATTCTTGGGCTATTTACAATGCCTCAAGCATTTCCAGGATGGCTTATTTGCTTGAAAAATAGAAAATACATAAAGTTGTTTTTTAAATGAAATAATGGCGGAGCGATTCACTATTCTAGACTCTCAGAATTCCAACCCCGTCGATGGTTATTAACTTGAAATTCCCATCCTCAAGCTTTTGATTGACAACATATGTTCCTTCCTAATTTGGTTCGAAGTACCCTGAAACAGGGTAAACTCGTCGAGCATAAGATCTCCAACTTTGAAAGTCTGACTCTGAACTATGGAGTTGAAGTACGTGCAGCCCTTTATTTATGGTCAGCCGTTCTCAACTCTACTTCTTCCCTTTTTTCGTCGACCATGTCTAGCGACACAAGTAGGAATTGCTCGTTTTGTGCTTGATTAAAATTCTGCCTTTGGTAGGAGGGGACTTTTAATCCAACAGGAATCATTGCTTTTGAACCATATGCTAATATGAACGGAGTGTGGTCGGTCACCGCTTTATGTGTAGTTCTGTGAGACCATAGTGTGAGTGGAAGCTCATCAGCCGAGTTTCTTTTTGTTTTTATTAATCTTTTTTGATGATGGACTTGATGATCTTATTTATTGCTTCCATTTGCCTATTTTTCTATGGAAGAGCCATTGTGGAAAAGCTTTTTTCAATTTGAAAGCGCCTGTAGAAGACTGGGAATTCGACGCTTTTGAATTGTGTTCTATTTTCAATGATCATTTTTTGCAGCATTCCAAACTTGCAAATGATGTTTTCAGTAACAAAGTTAATAACTTTCTTTGTGGTTATGGTGGCCAGCGGTTCCATTGGCCCATTTTGTTAAATAATCTATGGCAACTATAGCATATTTGGCTCCTCCTTTTGCTATTGGAAGGACGCTAATCTGATCGATCCCCTATATTGCATACGGCCATGGGCTAACCATCTACATTAGTTCCGTTGAAGGAGATATCTTAGTTTTGCTGAATTCTTGACAACGATCACATCTCCTGGAGTGATCTGCAGTGTTGTAATTTATTGTTGGCCAGAAGTACTCGTAATGTAGGACTTTCTATTCTAGTGTCTGCCCCTCAGTGTGGCCTCCACACTCGCTTTCGTGTACTCCTTTCAAGATTTGTTGTGCTTCATCATCGGTCACACTCCGAAGGAGAGGGGTCTAGAATCCCTTTCAATAGAATATTCCATCCCGTATCACGAACCATGATGCCTTTCCAAGGAGCTTTATCCATTGATTTCGGTCAGTTGGAATGGTTCCCTTCGTAGATAACTTTTTATCGATGTCATCCATGTTTCCATTTCGACCGTGGTATCGAAAATCCATTCTACGCCCATTTCGTCGATGCTTGGGTTGGTTAGCATTTCCATCGGAACCAATCCCAATGATTTGGCTTCTCCAGAGCTTTCCATCTTAGCCAGATAATCCACCTTGGTGTTTTGCTCCTGTAGGATGTGAGTTATGGCTCGATATCACTTAGCAGATCTTGCACTTTGGATAGACATGGGGCAAGATTCTCTCCATGCACTTGGTATCCTCCTTACACATGACGTACGACTAGATGGGAGTTGCTATATATGTGGATAGACTTTATTTTGAGTAACTTCACAACCCTCAGTCATGTTATCTGTGCTTTGCATTCCGCTTTGTTATTTGTAGCTTGGAACTCCAAGCACAAAACATAGCTAATTTCTCGCCCCTCGGGGGTTTCGAGCACTACCCCTATGCTCGAACAGAAGTCGTTCACTGCGTCTTCAACGAAAAGCTTCCATTGCATGTCCGTTTTTGATTAAACTACCTCCATGTCATCTCTTATGATAAATTCGGCAACAAAGTCAGTGAATGCCTACTCATTGCTTTCTTTCCTTGGGTGGTATGTAACATCATATTGACTCAACTTATATTCCACTTAAGTATTCGCCCTAAATTTTCGGGTCGGTATAAAATTTGCTTCAAGGGTTGGTCGGTCAGCACTTTAATTGGTTGAGCCTGGAAGTAAGGTCGTAATTTCCAAGATGCAATCAAAAGGCAATACGCTAGCTTTTCTAGTTTTGGGTAGTTCTTCTTAGCTCGGGTGACTCAGTTGCTAATGTAATACACGGGTCGCTATATCTTGCCACTTCTTGTACGAGAGCGACACTTAGTGCATGCGAGGAAACTGCTAAATAAACGAATAATTCTTCTCCATCGACCAGTTTTGATAATATCGGGGGAGTTTCCATGTGTCGAGAAATTCCTTGAAAGTAGTCTGGCAAGCTTCGCTCCACTCAACGTTTTTCTTTCCCTTCTTTAGCGCATCGAAGAATGGTAAACATTTTTCTGCAGCTTTAGAGGTGAATCGACTCGGTGTTGCGACCTTTCTGCCCAAGCTTTGAAGTTCTCTCTTGTTTCTAGTGGCTTGGACTTCCTGTGGTGCTGTTATTTTTTCTCGATTCGCTTCGATGCCCTGGCCACTTATGATGGATCCTAAGAATTTTTACAAGGCTATTCCAAAGTGGTACTTAAGTGGGTTAAGTTTTATTCCATAGTTCTGGAGTGTTTCTAACATCTTAGCGAGGTTTTCAAGATGATTAGCAGCTACTCAGGATTTGACTAACATATCATCCACATAAACTTCCATAGCCTTCCCAATTTGGCATTTCAACATAGCATTCACTAGCCTTTGGTACATTATCCCAGCATTTTTCAAACCGAATGGAATCATTCGGTTATAGTACAACCCAAATCGGTGATGAAACTGGTGTTCTCTTGGTTTGGTTCATGCATCAGGATCTGGTTATAGCCCGAGTATGCATCCATAAAAGACAGTTGCAGATGTCCTGCTGTTTCGTCCACCAACTGATCAATTCTAGGGAGTGGGAAGCAATCCTTCGGATAGACTTTGTTGAGATTTGAGAAATAAATATAGGTTCGCCACTTTCCATTAGATTTCTTGACAAGGACTGGATTCGATACCCATTCAAGGTAAGTTTCATCTTAGATGAAGCCGTTGGGCATCAGTTTATCTACTTTTTCCCTCAGTGCTTTGGACCGCTTGGGGCTCAAGCTGCACCTTTTCTGCTGTACTGGTGTAAATTTGGGGTCGATATTGAGTGTGTTATAGGCAATTACAAGTGGCACCACACACATTTTGGAATGTGTCCAAGAAAAAACGTCCAAGTTGGAGTGGAGGAATTTGGTTAGTTCCGGTCGCATCTTGTTTTCAAGGTGCGACCCGATTTTCAAGACCCGCATCGGATCATCCATGTAGACTGGAACAGACACAGTCAATTCTTCTGGTGCTACCCATTCCCCCCTAAGCTCTTCTTTCTAGGGTTCGAAGCCTTATCGAATTGGCTATGGTCCCCAAGCTAAGGGCGCTCTGTAGTTGCTATTCGGAAGGCTCACGGATGTGGAGTGTTTTTCCCACATCCTTTCTTTTTTCCTTTTTTTGACTCGTGTAGTTCCACGATATATCATTCCCGGGTGAATGTGGTCTCCTTTCACAATTCCGATTATATGCTCGATAGGGAACTTCATTGTAAGGCACTATTGGGCCAATGTTATTCTAAAGTTGGCTAGTGTCGGTCTTCCTAGGAATGCATTGTATGCTGACATTTCATCCACGATTACAAAGGTCTGGATGAGGGCAACCCTTCGCTACCTTGTCCAAACTTAACCAGTAGGTCTATTGCTCCCACCATTTGTTTGAATTCTTTGGTAAACTCTTGAATCTTTGTTTGGCATGCGGACACACTCTTCATGCCAATTTTCATTTGATCAAAAGTATGTTTGAAAAGTATATAACCTGACTTACCACTATCAACCAGCACTCGTCGAACGATGGCAGGCCTGATTCCTACTGTCTTCACCATTGGGTCTAAAGTCGAAGCTTCAATCCCTTTGGTGTCTTGATTGTGGAACACTATGTCATCACTCAAAACCTTTTTCTACTTGACCGAAATTTCATCATCTATTGCCAAACATGATTTCTTCAGGGCATGCTTTAATGAACACGCATATCGCTCCATCACTCCCAAACTTTTTTGCATGGGATGTGATTCCCCAGATATTGTTCTAATAAGAAGCCTCTGATCAGTTTTTTCAACCCTTCTCTGCTAGTTCTAGCTTGATTCCTTAGCTTTCTAGGAGGTTGAGGGACCATAGCCTGAGCATGTATTTGTGGCTTCTTCATATATTGTTGATGCTTGTTCTCTCGATTAATTCCTTGATGAGATTCTTTAAATGGAGACATTCGTTGGTATTGTGACCCTGTGTCTCGTGGAAGCGGCAAAATTTCACTTAGCTCTTTTGCTGCTCGGTTGCTTTTTTCCTTAGAGGGTTTCTTATATTTTTCAGTCTCCTATGTTGTGAGATAAATATTCTTTGGAGTATCATTCAGGGGGGTGTACTCCTTCTCTTTAAACTCCCTATATCTTTTGCTATTGCCAATGCTATTTCTTTTATCAGAGTTTTGGTTTTTTCTTTTCTGATTTCCGCTCTTTTCTGCAGCTCCTTGAGTAGTTCCTACATTGCATGCATTTTGGCTTGTCGCCACCTCATTTTGCTCGTTGCTCATCTTTTTTACACTAGCAGCCTTTCTTTTCAACTCTTACGCTTCCTCCAATCTCAAGTACTGGCTTGCATTGTGATTGAAGTCGTTTTTGTTAGTAGGTTGCTTCATCTTAATCCATCGAACTTCGTTTCTGGACGAATAGCACGGACTAGCGCAATAAAAACCATATACTCATTAGGGTTGCTTACTTCATTACCGTAGTATTGAACTCGTTCATGAAAGATTTCAATGATTTGTTGCATCCCTGGACCAACTCGGAAAGGGACATAACGTCCTTTGGTTTGTGCGATATGGAGCCTAAACTAGTCTAGGAATTTCGTCGCGAGTTGATCAAAGATAGAAATAGATCTTGGACAGAGTCTGTGAACCACATAGATGTCACTCCTTCTAGAAAAATAGGAAAGCACCTGCAGTGGACAGCCTCTGGAGCATTTGCTCCATCCATATACTAACTATACTTATATATATGTGGTTTTGGACCTTTAGTTCCGTCATAGGAGGGAATAATTGGCATACTGAATTTTCCTGCATATCTTTCATTCAAAATTTCGTAGGTAAAAGGAGTCTGACTCTGAGCAGATCCCTATTCATCATCTTTCATTTTTACTCTCGTCCATCAATCGCTTGACCATGTCTGCTATGTATGCCTCTGCTATTTAGAAGTCCTAAGGATGGCAGTCAGCCACTACATGAAGTGTTTGGTTTACAAATAGTCTTGGCGTGCGGGTTGATGTCTGGGCTCTCCTGTCTTTGGGAGAGTCACTCTCACGGGAACCCATCGGCTTGTAGTTTACCTAACTAGGGCAGTCTGGAAGTTTCTAGCATCATCTAATGAGTGACATCCTCTTCCACCTGATTGCCCTGCTATCCATCTTCCAAATTGGAGAGATTCATAGTTATGTCCTTCTGTGAAGTTTTGGCCCCTTGATTCAAATTCAAATCCGGTTGCCTTGCATCCGATGGGGTATTCTCATTCTCCTCTAAGTTACGTCCTATTGTTACCCTTCTTAGTGGCTACATTAAGTTTCTTCTATCCAGGCCGGAAATAGAGGAATTTTCTTGTTCTGTAGCAGTTGCTAGTTCGGGCATAGCCCTTTGAGCGGGGTTTAATTGTGGAATTATGAGAGCATTGAGCTTATCCATTAGAGCCTTTTGACTATTTTCCATTCTCTGATTGATCTCTTCAGCCATCGTATTCAACTCATCTTTGGTGATAACTTCATTCTTACCGGAGGACCCTGGTGCTTGATTTCCTAAGTTAGCACCATTTACTTCATCTTGTTGGAGACTAACACCTTCTACAGCTATTGCTATCACTATGGACCATCCAGAGGCATTTTTTTCTTCCAGGAGACATTTACTTTAAAACAGCAAGTTCTTTAAGCAAGGACTAGAGATCTAACTTCTGGACCTATGAAATCCAAAGTAGATAGCTTGATCCAGATCTTGAGTTGGAGTTTTCAGTGAAAGCACCAAAATGTTGACTCAAAAATGGACTAACACCCTGGTTTGATTTTGAAAGCACCAGCCCCGTTCTGATAGAGAAATATCATAGATAACGAGGTACCAAGAAAGAACAATAAAAGAAAGTAGATAGAGAATTTTTATAGTAGTTTGGTTGTTAATGAAGCCTACGTCCACTTTATAGATTTACCATAGACTTATTATTGTTACAAGTTTTGTTTGATTACAAGGTTTATTATTTCTTAGCTAGATTAAATCTCTAGAATAGGAATCTATTAGAGAATCACAATGTATTCCTTGGAGACTGTCGTGAGGGAGGCAAGAAGTGAAGAATAATTATAGAAGAGCTTCAGCAACTAGTCCGGAGAAGATCTCTCTTATGGTGCAGATGGGATGGTATTTAAATGGATCGGAGACCTTCTGGGCTAGGCCAAGCCTCGAATAGCTTGTAGGTAAGTAGCAGGTGACTTAGAGAGTGTTTAGCTCGCAAAACGATCCAAAGTCATAGGTCACTAGCGACCCATGCCAATGGGTCACTAGCGACCCATGCCAATGGATCACTAGCGACCCATGGTCTATGGGTGGCTAACGACCCATGGGTTTTGGCTCGCTTGTGAGCCAATGCTTTGCCTCGTTTCTTAGCGTTTCATAGATTATTTGCTTGAAGTCTTGATGAGAGGCATGGGTCACTGATGATCCAACCACTTAGGATTTTTCTAGAGTTTGGAATTGGAGATGTTTCCATAGCCCTTTATCATTGTTATGTTTTGATGGCAATTTACTAGTTGTTTACGTTTAGCTACAGATTGGACTAAAGAAATGCCGATCTCTCGGCTTTGTTGATCCCAATCATTGCCTTAGTCATATAGCTTGGCCCTTTTCAATCCCCCATATTAGTTTTTCTATTTAAGTCGTGAACCATCCTGTCTACAAAAGGTTGTTCTATTTTTTATTGGTTTCTGCTAGGTTAAAAACCCAGATAACACTTTTTATTGTTCTTTCTTGCAACATATATTGTTACTTCTCATTTTCCATTTAGTTTCTTCATTTATTTCACTATTCAAATCTATTCTCGGTTGTTTGTGACCAATTTGGTTGTTAACAATAGCTAATTGGATCATTTCTATTTTTAATGTTTTATCATCTAGTAGTGGTAGTTTTAAGTGCTCGATGCTACTATCGTAGACATACGATAGCCTTATTCCTTTAATACTCAATAAAATCACAGTTAGCATGTGATATCTCTTATCGTCTTAGTAGTCAATATCTCTTTATGGTAGCATGTAACAACTTTTTTGTAAGAACCTATCCTTCTTAATACTTTGAAATCAACATAGAATAACAACGTTTGACTTTCAAATTCTACAAAAGAATATTTGTTGGGGTAAAATTAAAACAAACAATATATCAAGACATAATTATGGAATCTCATAGAGGAATGATAACATATAATATACTTAATATACATTAACATGACCGGAGAATAATATATAAGAGACCACACCAGCGAAAGCCACTGATAAATAAATATAAGCATAGAATGTTAGAATACATCAACTCCGCATAGTCGGAGTCCTGAATAATATTTAGTGTAACAAGTCTCGCATATAAATAACATAACTATCATGCATTACTACAATATCAAGTGTGTGTGTGTGTGTGTGTATGTGTACATTAGAAGTATGGACGTCATGCCTCCTAATGCTCCAATGGCTTCAATCTAATAACTTTTCCCCAAAAGCACCTGATTCCCAGACTACTCAATTAAGTACTCGAAAATTGTCATGTCATAAACAAAACAAAGGCAAAACATGAGTCGGACAAAAAGCCTAGTGTAAGGGAAACTATCTAAAAATGCTATGTATCAAAACTATATGAAAACAAACAGTAAACTACTAAAGCACAACCGACCATCTTCACAAATGTGGCATAGGGATAATTCAGATTGTCAACACTATATACAATCAAAAAACTATTAAAATACAACCGGTCTCTCTTCTCTTGTACTCAACGAATCAGCACAACTAACATATTGTGGCTAATATATAATGGTATATCATGATAAAGGTAACCCAACATACAGATGCAAGGTTATATATATATATATATATATATATATATATATATATATCACAATATAAGACTATCCTAGAATACACAAAAATAATATCAACCAAATAATATAAGATGCGAACAAACATAATGATAAGTGCCAAACATAGATATAAATTGATACCCATCAGTGTTGATGGGTGAAGTCCGCAATGGACATCTATCGTGATTCAATGATTCCTATCTAGGGTCCAAAATAATTATAGTGGCATTGAATTGTATCATGGACATTAATCATAATCTAATGATTCCTATTGAGGATATAAAGTAAATAGAGTCAGCACCAAATTATACTATAGACCTGGAGCCACATCCAAATGTGGTCGAACTCACATTGATCTCATCTTACTCCATATCGAGCATAAGTATATGTGAGATACTCTAGATATTTGAAACCTATGTGGATCCCACATACCCCATATTGAGAATAAGTGAAAAATGATCCACTCATAAATGACCTTTATCTTCCGCTTAGTCGTTATATATTTCTTAACAAATTCGCATGTCTCAACGAAAGAGAACGATTGTCATGTCATGTATAATATGTTATTCGAACCACATAGGAACACCAATGTCATATAGATGTACATACATCAAATACACTTATCACGAATGAAGATTGATATCTCTTCAAAGTCTATCTACATGGTAGCTACTGCAATAAGACCAATAACATGTATGGCCACTAATCTAGACCAATACTAGTTATGGTCACAAAGATAAGACCAATACCATTCATCAAAACGTATATACCCTAAGGTTGAAACCAAGAGGTACAAACTTACTTCATTTATTTATACATGGTCACTGGATATGACTATGTAACCAAACACTTTACATTGTCATTCAGATCCCAATATTTTCCTTGCATTCCACTTTCTCGAGTAGCCCAAAGTCTTTCGAAAGTCATGCCAAATCCTCACGCCTACTTGCATTCGGACAGAGGAAAGAGCTCCCCTTTGTTGCTCCCTATCTAGGTCTTATTGCTTAGGACAGGTCCCTGCTAGTGGATCAGTTGGGCTCCGTTGGTGGAACAGTGGGAGGCTACTCCTAGGCAATAAGCCTAGGCAGCGAGCTTCTACACTCTCCATTGACTATAGTTTCGCATATCATTTCCTCCATTGCTTCATTAAATGAGTCGTTAGCTTCTCTAGTTTTCCTTCACCACATCGTTCCACTTTGGAGTGCATTGACTAATATTTTAGAAGTGGTTCCTTATGTATTCATAAATTAATTTCAATACGAAATCCACTCTTCCATGTGTAGACTTCCACGAGACGATTCTTGCAGTCCGATCTCCTCTAGAATGTCAAAGCGAACTCAACTGACCTTCTTACTTTAAGTAATGGCTATGTTTATGGAAATATACCCGTTTGTGCACTTTTCTACACACACGCGCACTCAAACACCATTCCAGTACATAAATCACATTTCGAGCTTCATCGAAGCGATTACTCGGCCCGGTAGCCTCCTACATGACTTAGCGCACACGATAGTCATTGTCGCTACATGTGATGCTCACCATGTGCTTATATACACACATAGATATTCCCACACACGTATATAACTATTTACATATATATTAATATACGCACACAACCACATTCAACAATTTATAATTACAAAACATGAATTGTATAGATTATCATACAACTTCAGATACACGTATACATATAACTATCCATAAATATTTACACATACATATATTTAAATAAATATTTCAACTATTACTTTAATCAAATCTTATTTTATTTACTTAATCTATTCAGTGGAATTCCAATCTCATTTTCTACTATTTTATAAAATCATTCTTTATTTTATAAAATACAGTAGCAGTTTATTAATCATTTGAAAGTCATATAACACTTAATTTCTTCCTTCTAATGAGGAACTAAACTTTATAAAACACATTCAAATGGCTTAATTATTACTTTAGAGCGCTCGATCAGTGAGCTATTATGTAATAATGACACATACATCGTTACGTCACCTAATTAGTCTCAAATCGATCCATAAGGTCTCACCAAATCATTCGGCTAACCCCAAATCATAATATAGCAATCTATGAATCTCTCTATAGCACTTCATAAAAATGTATAAACAAATTAATGAATTATAACAAGAAATAAGGTAAAAGAATCATCTTACTCGCCTTCTCCCTCACTAAATCAAGCTCTAATCATAAAGCCAACTCCATGCCCTCCTTAAAGCTAAGTTAAGCCACAAACTCCACTTTAAGATAATTTAATGATGGGTTTTACGATGAACGATGAAAGAAGAATTATTATGATTTTTCCAAGATTTATTAAAATTTATTTGGACATGATTTGTGGACATATAGCTTAGGGATTCAAGGAGTTTAAAAAAAATGAAAGGTAATGTGGAATGAAAAATGAATGAAGAGTAAGCTAGCTTATGAACCTTAGTCTAAATTCATTTCATTCTCTAGAAATCACTATTAACTCTATAAATGTTGAATCTAAATGAAGCCTTCTTATATTTGTTTTTCAAGTGATGGATTTGCGGTCTTAATGGCATATGCGTCGAATCCCAATTCACCCGTCTCTAAAAAAAAAGTATAATGGGTACTTCATAAATTAACGATTAAATATTTAAATCATTCATTTAAATATTCGATCATTAAAAATATAGGTTATTGCATTCACCCCTCCTTAAAAGAGTTTCGTCCCTAAAATTCCCATCAGTACGACAAAGTAACAAGACTAACCTAAATTCCTAAGCCTCAACTTCGAAAAACTTCAGTTGTACTTCCCTTACGCTGCTAGCATTATGGAACTCCTAAGTTTGAATGTGTGTCTCATTTAGGAAATATGCGATAACCTATGTTATCCCACATTTCCCAAAAACAAATACCTCCTTTTAATAAAGCTTCTCAATATTTAAACACAAATCTAAACATATACACGTTTATATAGCTATACCTATGCTCCTAAGTACTTAATTGTATTAGACAATGAGGAATTTGCACCAACTCTATAATAACATGAAATTAGAACATGTAAAATTAAGTGTAGTAACTGATATTGTCATAATCATATAAGACTGTTTATTGGAGACTAAGATAAAATAGTCAATATTTAAATATACCATCGACTCCGAGTCACACAAAATAAAATTGACTCGTATATATCTTACCTCGAACCTCTAACGACCGTGACTCAACCTTCGAAAATCGACAGCAAATACGACACTCGTATTCAAATGCAGCAGATCCAAACGTCGAATCTAGTTCACCGGAGCTTATAACACATTAAGTATAACTCAGCAGAAGAAAAGAACAATACATTTGATATACAACATTAGATACAATATTCAGATATAATGATGACACGATGAATATCAATATACATCAGAGATATGATACAAGACAACAGCAGCGGAAAGAAAAGATAACACCAGCAGCGGAACATTATCTCCAATATGGTCTTCAAAAGAGAATTCCAGTATCGGTAATCTTCATCTCCAAAGCACCAATCCAGAAATAGCTCGAACTCCAAATCAAGATGAAGTGAAGCAACTCGGTCCAATGCGATTGCCAAATCCTAAGGCTGAAAGCTATCGAATCTACACCTACTATTGGTTATCTAAAAACACCAACTCTAGACTGCCCATGTGGGAAAATTACGGGCACCCAGAGTTTAGGAAAGGAACAATAAACTCCAGGTCAGTCGTGGGACTAGTATGAGCAAACAAAAACATTTGGTCTTTAAAACAGACAACAAGTGAATTTAAAATAAACCACCAATGCTTTTTAGAAAATGAAACTCCATAAGGCCTCCCGACACACACACAATGCAATCGCACACTTGGGGGAGATTTCCCTTTATGATAGTCTAATATGCTTAATACGATAAAAATTCTTTGATATTATTACTAGTACATAGTGGAAAATCTTTCGAAAGTATAATATTAATCCTAGAAAGCTAGGTACCATGATGTTATGCCTACTATAGCTGCCATGTTAAATGGCAGGTTCTACAACTAAAACCGTACAAGGCACGTATTGAAGATTAGATTTTCCAACAAATTGTTAGGCTAAGCAACTTCCTACTGCCACATGGGTACGCCTCTGGGGGGATGTCCTGAGAGCTTAACCAGCTCACTGCCAACACAAGGCCGGGTTACCTCTGTAACTAGGTAACTACTACATGAGCGCGACATCCCCTCGGTCCTTTAGGACCTTAATCTGAGGTACCTCTAATCCAACAACCACAAAGCAATCACAAAGTAAGAGATATGCAGTGACCTCATGAGTGAAGTATCTGGGCTCCATACCATGATACCACCTTTTCCAGAAAGGAATAACAAACCCTAAGGGGTGCGGCCCTCATAACCTTGCCGCATCTTTCCTATTTCGACCATTTCCAGGGTGTGAGGTCCTGATCCAGTCTCGTCCACAAAGCTGCGCTTTATATAATAGCCATGCTTTGATCAACAAATGATACACAGCAGCACTCAGCATGCCACACTACCAAATTTGGGAGTATATCACTGAACTATCAACTACATAACCACTGAGCTCATACATTTCAGAGAAGGGTGTTAAACTAAGAGAATAAATTCTCCGCCACCAAGAAGAAATGTATTTGATAAGGATCAGTTTAATATCTCAAAGGTAATGTCGGACATACAATCATACAAGTTTGTTTCGGGTTCGAACAAAACCGAAGGCACTTCCGAAGAAGACCTTGCAATCCGGGCATCCACAATCCCGATAGGACTTCCCGTCACTTAGGGAATCTCTATACCGTAGCTAATCGGTGCAGAGACAATCGATAGGTTATTCTATTGTTCTCGCAATTACCCAGTCTTCAACACCGGTCTTCAAAAGCAAACCATAATGTCGTATCACTATTCGAAATGGGTTATATGACACAAGGTCCTCTCCCTGCTAAACCGAATAATGAGCGCAATATTTAAAAAAACATATGGATATGAGATTTCAGCTAAGTCACAACTTTAAACCAAAAACCTTTCTTCAAATGGTTAAAAAAATTACCATTTCAAATCTTTAACAAAAAGATTCGTTTCACAAAGTTCACCTAGTTTCACAAAGATCTATTTATAGATTTCAAACAATTTCCATTTCAATTTGGATTAACTCATTTAAATCTTTAAATTAAAGATTTAACTTATAGCTTTCAAACACATTTCCAGAGATTTATTCATAACTTGGAAAACTATTTTCATTTTAGACTTGAAATCCTTTTAACACAAATTGGAAGTTCATTCCATATGTGAAAGCTTTTATTATTTGAAAACACATAGGTTTCGTTTTGGGAAAAACTGATTACATTTACATAAGTTGAAGCCATTCAAGTATAAGCTTGGTTTAAATTCAAATTTCCAAAACAATACTTTTTAAATGGTTAAAAACCCATGTAAAAACATTTACAAGTTGAATAACCTTTTTTTAACCATAGTTTCCAAATCATAGAATTCGATTTCAAATATTGAATCCAAATTTAAATCAAATTATTTAAATTTCAAAACTCAATAAGTTATTCAAAATAACTTCTATTTACGAAATTCATTTTCAAAAGCTTTCAATTCTAATTCCAAAACTATTATGGATTCAAAAATTCAATCTTTAAAGCTATTTCAAAATATGTGACTTAACTCATTTCCACGAGCAATCCATATTTGTGTCTGTATAGTGTGGTCCATGGGTTTATACAATAGAAGTGCAACATCATCAATTAGCACAGATTCAAATACAACAATATATTTAATAAGCGGTATAAACTATAACGCATATGTTAACTCCTATGTTAAGCGACTCAGCGACCCAAGGCAATAGCGAGGCAACTAAAATGATACTCTACATCACAACTTAGCGACTTAGAGACCGAAGCGACCTACGAGTTAACAAGATAAGGACCTAACGACCTAACACATGAAGCGGCTCGTAAGCGACTTAAAGCATAAACAAGTTAACAATTATGGACCCCGCGACCTAAAGGTTGAACGACCTAATGACTTTAGTCCTCAGCGACCTAAGAGCTCGGGCGACTTAAATGGTAGAACACTGCCAAGCGACCTAACAGTTAACGACTTAAGGAAAGCAGCGACCTAAAAGATTAGATGGTCCAGCGACCTAACAGCTTGAAGGCTAGGCGACTCAATGGTCCAACGAATCATGACCTACCGAGTTAACGATATAAGGAGTGAAGTGGCTCAACAACCTAGCCTAGGTCGCTACATTGGATATCTCAACGTTGTTGGGTCGCTACCCATAAGTCACCACCGACCTACGACTTACCTTAGGTCATTCACGACCTAGTACTTGGTGATAAAATCGTGCCGCTTTCCTCTAGGTCGTTACGATCTACCAGCTAATTCAAATGACCAAGTGCGAACCAGTTAAGTCATAGCTCGTATTCCCTTAACTCGCTAGCGACCTATGACCCACTTTAGGTCGTGCACGACTTATACCTCGCCCAGCAAAATCTCCTATAAATACAACCCTTACTCCAATACGACGGGGCACTTTGAGCTCATTCTCGAAGCGCCAATACTCTGCCATTTTCTCAACTCGAACAGCACTTCAAGCACTCCAAACACCAAGGACATTACGACAAACTTCAAGAGAAAATCTACATCATTCGACATGGATTCGAAAGATTATTCTCCATCGAAGTTTGAACTACTAGTCTAAAATGTGTTGTAATTGAAGATAGTTGTATAAGTTGTACTTGAGTCAGCAATAAAGAGATATAAAGTGGACGTAGGCTTGACTATAAGCCGAACCACTATAAAAACTATGTCTTTTACTGCTTTTCTGAGATTTTCCTGCTTATTTTCTGATTCCCGTATCGACGGGTGGTGCTTTCACACTTACACAACTCGCATCGGGGTGTTAGCATTTGATTTTTACGTTAACATTTTTGGTGCTTTCACTGAGAACCCAACTCAGGATACTGTCATCATAGCTTCGCAGAAATTTATGGAAAGGATCTCTCTAAAAACCAGAAGTTTATCAGAAATATTGGCTCCTGGAAGAAAGCGCAAGCCTGTTAGATCCGACGATGTTCGCGAGACTACTTCCACTTATCCTCCTTTAAGTCAAACAACTCCAACTGTTGGAGTAACGCGAGCAGAGTTGGATGCTGCGGTTTTTGGGCTATATCAGCAGATGGAAGCCCAAAACAATTTGATGTTGGAATGGTTGAACGCTTTGCTTGGGGCTAACCGTCAACCAGTGAATAACGAACCAAACTTTGCTGATAATGTTCATGATGTTGAAGAAAGAGATGTTCCTCAAAGGGCAGCTGGCCCAGTCAAAGACACACCTCCCCAAGTTGGAGGATCGGGACAACAACCAACTTTCCGTGAGCGCCTGTCAAGGCAAACTTCTGAGAAGATGACCGATGCCTGTCCGGCTGAGCCCCTTAATGATGAGGAATATTTCTCAGGGATAGTTCGACAAATCATGAAGGAAAGTATGCAAAGGGAGGAAGATGAAAAAGAATGGGGATTCGCTCCGAGCAAGACTCCATTCACTGAAAGGATTCTGAAAGCAGAGTTTCCTAGGAAGTTCGTCCCTCCTACCATTCCGGCTTATAAGGGGATGAGTGACCCTAATGAATTTCTGTACAAGTATGATTGGCACATAACGGGTGCCAGAGCTTCTGATGAGATCAAATGTCGGTATTTTCCAGTATACCTGGAAGGAGTTGCTTTACTTTGGTTCACAAAGCTGTCGGTCCGGTCGATAGACCAGTTTTCTGATTTGACTCGAAAGTTTAAGGAATAGTTCAGATTGTACGCTTCAAAGGCGAAAGATATAATGTCGTTATCCGGCTTGGAGCAGAATCCTGGAGAATCCATAAGATGTTTCTTGAATCGCTTCTATATAGCTTTGGCTGAAGTAGACAACGCAGAGCCGAGAATGATTTTAACGTACCTGATGAGGGCTATTGATAAGGCAAGTGAGTTCGGGAAGTGGTTGAAAATGAAAGAACCGAATTCGCTTGACAAGTTTTATAAGAAAGCCGATGAATTCATGCGCTTGGAAAGCCTCCAAGCACCGGCTAAGGTGGTATCGACAGGGGCTGGAAATAGTAATGTTGTTCCAAATAAGAAGGAATCTGGCAATCAGAAGAGGGGAAACGATGGTCAGAAGAAGTAAGGAGATGCAAAGAAAAATCGTCCCTTCAACTTCACCCCTCTGACTGATAACCCGGAGAATATCTACTTTGCAAACAAAGACACGGTTGAATTCCCCGCACCAGCTAAGCAGAGGGTTAATAAGAAAGCTGAGAAGAATGGAAGGTTTTGCCGGTTCCATAACCAACCCGGGCATGATACCAATGAGTGCCGTCACTTGAAGGAGTTGATTGAGGAACTATTAAAAGAAAACAAGCTCTAGCAATATGTAAAGAGGAACAGGAATGGCCCAACTTCGTCAACTCAAGGACAACAAGCTCCTGTTCATCGTCCTAACTCAAGTGAAAAGGCAACGGCTCATGAATCAAAGAGGCTCATTATTAATGTGATTACAGGAGGACCTCACCCAGCTGGCAGAAGCTAGGGTGAGATGGAACGGTACGCTCGTGCATTGAAGTATGCGCCAGCAGAGGAAAGTGTTTTTGTGTTGGAAGATGCTACACCTCTGAAGCATCAGAAAACTTTTAATGATGACATTGTCTTCAGAGTCAGGGATTCTATGGGTGTTGAAGCCCCTACCATAGATCCCTTGGTTATTTCTGCTGGCATTGGGCCAGCTATTGTAAGAAGAGTACTTGTTGATTGCGGTGCTTCTTGCAATATTCTTTTCAAAAAGACCTTCGAACAGATGAAGATCCTAATGGCTGATGTTCAAGCTTTGTCACAAAAGATTGTTGGGTTTACTGGGGAACCCTGGCAGCCGATTGGGACTATTGACCTGTTCGCGGAACTTGGAGAGGGGCAGAAGAAGGTCGTTCGAAGGCAGACTTTTGTAATTGTTGATGAATTTTCTGCCTACAACGCCTTCCTAGGCCGTCCAACTCTTGCAGCCTTTAAAGCAATCCTCGCCCCGTGGTGCCTTACCATGAAATTCCCCACAGATAATGGAGTCGGTGTGGTTAAAGGGGATCAGAATGCGAAGCGGGAATGTTATCTGATAGAACTGCATGAAGCAAGACAAAGAGAAATGGGAAAGGATGCGGCAGCCCCAGTCTGCATCAAAGAATCAACCTTGTAGCAATTACAGGGCGGACCCTGTACTGGCGAATGTAGCGAAGCACGAAGAAAAATGGATCCCAGAAAATCCAGTGCAGAGGAGAATCGAGTGCTGCCAGTGGAAATAACGGTACCAGTACCTGTTGACCCAAAAGACCCAAACAAGGTGCTGAATGTGGGTTCACAACTTAATAGGGCAGTTCAGAATATTTTGATATCATTCCTGAAAGCAAATCTGGATGTATTCGCTTGGACCCATGCTGGTATGTGTGGAATATCACCTGAAGTTGCAGTACATACTTTGAATATTGATCCGAAGTTTACACCTGTGAAGCAGAAAAGAAGAACCCAGGGTCCCGAGAGGTCAGCGGCATTAAAAGAAGAGGTAGATCGGCTCATGGAGAATGGCTTTATCAAAGAATCTACTTATCCGAATTGGGTTTAAAATCTAGTACTAGTTAAGAAAGCTAATGGAAAGTGGAGAGTATGTATCGACTTTTCAGATTTAAACAAGGCCTGCCCCAAAGATTGTTTCCCGTTAACCAAGATCGATCAGTTGGTGGATGGAACAGCGGGGCATGAATTGTTGTCTTTTATGGATGCTTACTCCGGATATAACCAGATCATGATGCATGAGCCAGATCAAGAGGAAACAAGCTACATTACCGATGTCGGTCTTTACTGCTGCAGAGTCACGCCCTTCGGACTGAAGAATGCAGGGGCAACTTACCAAAGGCTTGTTAATGCGATGTTCAAGCCACAGATTGGAAAGACCATGGAAGTTTATGTTGACGATATGTTGGTTAAACCAAAGAAAGCAGTAGACCATATGGACCACTTAGCGGAAATGTTCGCCGTCCTACGAAAGTATGGAATGAAGCTTAATCCTATGAAGTGTTCATTCGGGGTGGAGTACGGAAAGTTCTTGGGTTTCATTGTGAGCGCTAGGGGCATTGAGGCTAATCCTGCTCAAATCACTGCCTTAAGAGAAGTCAAAGCTCCTAGAACGAAGAAGGAACTATAAAGTCTCAATGGAATAGTCGCTGCTTTAAGCCGATTCATTTCCAAAGCTACTGATAAATGCATTCCATTCTTTGATGCTCTGAAGAAAGGAAGGAAAAACTTTGACTGGACTCCAAAATGCCAGAAAGCTTTCGATGAGTTAATTCATCGTATGGAAACTCCTTCGATACTTTCTAAGCCCGACGATGGTGAAGATCTTTTTGTATACTTGGCGATCTCAGCTCATGCTCTTAGTGCGACACTGGTGCGAGAAGACGCCAAAATTCAGCACCCAGTCTACTGTATTAGCAAAAGGTTTACTGGGGCAGAAATGAATTATTCAAAGTTGGAGAAGCTCGCATATTGTCTACTGATCGCATCAAGAAAATTGAGGCCATATTTTCAAGCTCATCCAATCAAAGTCCTCACTGATCAGCCTCTGAAGCAAGTCCTCTTTCGCCCTGAGACTTCGGGTCGCCTTTTGAAGTGGAATATTGAACTCAGTCAATATGACATCACTTATCATCCCCGGAGAGCAATCAATGGACAAGCTTTGGCAGATTCATCGCAGAATGTACAGAAAAAGGTGATAGTGAGGAAGTAGTGATTGAAAATCCTCCAATTCGATGGAAATTGTATGTTGATGGCGCAAGAAACGATTACTGTTCCAGGGATGGGGTTGTGCTTGAAACCCCTGAAGGGCGGTCATTGTGTTATGCTTTAAGATTGGAATTCCCTTCAACAAACAATGAAGCAGAGTATGAAGCTCTTATTGCTGGTTTGAGAATTGCTAAAGAATTGAATGTCAAAATGTTGCAGATCTTCAGTGATTCACAGCTTATTGTGTGTCAAGTCAAGAAAGAGTTTCAAACGAAAGGAGGAAATCTGCCCGCTTACTTGTCAAGAGCCTGGGAGCTTCTCGATGACCTTGACCATTATACGATAAATCATATACCCCGGGAAGAAAACATGAAGGCAGATTCTCTCGCAAAGTATGCAAGCACTGGTGAAGCTCAATTATTGGGAGTAGTTCCTGTGGAAGTCCTGTCAACTCCAAGCATTGATGAGATGGATATTGACTAGATCATGACTATATCACAGGAGCGAGAATCATGGATGACTCTGATATTGAAATATCTGCGCGACGGTTCTCTACCAGAAAACTCAAAAGAACGGCAGAAGTTGTTAAGAAAAGCCTCCAGATACATAATTCAAGATTGCCGATTGTATAGGAGGGGATTCTCAATGCCATTACTCTGATGTGTGACCAAGGAAGAAGCTGAGATAATTCTAACTGAGGTACACGGAGGAGAGTGTGGAGATCATTCAGGTGGTCAAAGTCTAGCAAAGAAAATTCTCCGTTACGGGTATTTTTGGCCAGATATTAACCGTGATGCTGCAAGTTACGCCCGAAAATGTGATCGATGCCAGAGATTTGCAAAAATCCCAAGAGCACCTTCCACTAAGGTAACGCAGATGGTCAGTCTGTGGCCATTTGCTATTTGGGGAATAGATCTCATCGGGCCTTTGCTAACTGCCAAATCCGTAATCAGATATGCTGTTGTTGCTGTTGATTATTTTACTAAATGGGCTGAATCTGAACCATTAGCTACTATTACCTCTAAGAAGATGATAAACTTTGTAACTAAGAATATCATTTGCAGGTATGGTGTGCCTCAAAAGATAATCACAGACAATGTAACCCAATTCGAAAGTGAAGAGTTCCAAGATTTTGCTAAGAAATTCAAGATCCAGAAAAGCTTCTCAGCAGTGGCTCATCCACAGACAAACGGGCGAGTAGAAGCAGTGAACAAAATTATCAAGTCGACCATCAAAAAACAACTTGAGAAAGCAAAAGGTGGTTGGGTCGATAGGCTGCCACTAGCACTATGGGCATACAGAACTACCCACAAAACTGCGACAGGACACACTCCATTTTCACTGGCATATGGATCAGAGGTAATAATTCTGGTAGAAATAGAGGTCCCTTCACATAGAAGAATCCATTTCAATCAAGCCGAAAACGAAAAGCTGCAACTCGAAGCCCTTGACTTCCTTGATGAGAAAAGAGAAGAGGCTGAACTCAGAATTGCGGCTCATCAGCAAAGAATAGCCAGGCACTTCAATTCCAAAGTTCGCCAACGCAGCTTTGAAGTTGGGGATCTAATCTTGAAAAGAATTATGACACCTACAGGCGTGTTTGGGCCAAACTGGAAAGGGCCGTATGTCATAAGCCAAAAACTTCTTGATGGCACATTCAAACTCATAACTGTTGAAGGAGATCCAATTCCAAGAGCTTGGAACAGCAATCATCTACGCCCATATTTTACTTAAAGGCTTTAATGAAATATTTTAAAAGAATGATGAATGTATGATTCTTGTATTGAAAGCCATTGTAAAGCCAGTGCAAGTGAATAATAAGAACTATAAAGTGGATGTAGGCCCAGTTCTTGGCCGAACCACTATAAATCTTGTGTTCTTTACCATTATAAACTTCTTTGTTTTATTTCGATATATAAAATACGTCAATTGTATTGCTAAAATGTCGATTTAATACTGCAGGCCATTAAAAGACCAAGCAATCCCTGACATCACCCAACAAGCAAACGCTAAGCCGTTCAAAATTTCCATACTCAAATCCTACGAAAGAAGTGCTTCAAGCAAAAAGTTAGTGATTCTGCTGGAAGTGGGCCCTTCCTAACTAATTGTGGTTGTTTGTACAAACGAGAATCCAGTTAAATAGCCTGTGTCTGCCCCCATCAACTCGATTAACTATGAAGTATACCTCTTTGGATAAAGGAAATTATTGGCAATAGAAAGAGAGGCGTGTTTGGAAAAAAATAACGGGGATCGCCGATATGAATCAATGGCAAAGAGACATGGGTGAGCGAGCATCACAACGCCAAAGACCTCTTCGGAGGCACAAGCCCTCTTTGGAGGCACAACTCTTCGGAGGATAAAGACCTCGAACGGGGCATGCCAGAAAATGAAAGTTTTCTTTCTCAACAAAAAAATTGGTATAGAATGACCGGAAGCACCTTCCCAACTGGAAGGCAAGGCGCTTGTTCACTAGCTGAGATAGTTTGCGCAGACAAGCATCCAAGTAACTTGCGTCCGCCCCACGAATCCATGCGATGATCGGAGGCACCTTCCCAAGTGGAAGGCAAGGCGCTTGTTCACTAGCTGAGACAGTCTACGCAAATAAACGTCCAAGTAACTTGCGTGCGCCCCGTGAATCCAGCCAACCATGAGGAAGAAACTTCCAGGCATACTCGGAGGCACGCATTCCACCGAGATTTGAAATAAAACTTCACAAATGCTGGAATGTGAAAAGCCCTCTTCGAAGGCCCATTTCACCATAGTTGAAATGCTAAAAGACCTCTAACGGGCCTCGCAAGTAAAAGAGAGCTCTTTCTCGACAGAAAGTTGCGGACTGATCGGTGGCACAGAACACTCATGTCCGCCCCGTGAATCCATCCACTTGAGAGAAGGAAACCCCAAACTTCCAGGCAAAAGCCCTACTCAGAGGCACACATTTCACCGTGATCTGAAATAAAACTTCACACGAGTCGAAATGTGAAAATCGCTCTTCGGAGGCCCGCTTCCCAATGAATAGGGAAAAGATAAAAGCCTCTCCCAAGAGGCAGAAACAAAAAGACATCTTCCCAGAGGCACAATCAAAGAAAAAGACCTCTTCCCAGAGGCGCAACCAAACAAAAAGACCTCTTCCCAGAGGCGCAATCAAACAAAAAATCCTCTTCGGAGGCACAAGCAGGTTGAAGCCCATTTTCGGAGGCCCACTGTACTATGAAGTAAAATTCACTTGCCAAAGAAAAAGTGACTTTTTCCAAAAGTGAAGTGTAAAAACTTCACACAAAAAAAAGAGAAGACTTCTCCAATACGAGGCGCATGCTACTAAACCAGAAAAATATTTCCTTAAAACGGGAATATTATCCTATAAAGTACAAATGCAAACCTCAATCAAATGGAAAAGTTGTTCTCTAAAGGAAGAGTACAAGTCTTCTCGAAACAGAAGAGTTGTTCTTCAAAATTTTGCCGGTGTGAAAGAGATTGCAATAAACCATGGTATGTGGGCAATATAATATAGTCGTCGCAAAAATAAAAACAATGCTCAAGCAACATACCATAGGTTTACTGCAACATCACACAGGAAAAATAAAGAAACCTGTATAAAGAAGAATAAATGCATTCTCAAATACAGACAGAAGTTTGTATAAGTAAAAGAATCATTTTATTCCATACTATTAAAATTTTGCATACATGTGCAGGTTTCAAAATAAAAGAAGGCGGGTACCGGTACCCGCACAATCTCCGATCAACACAAGCTTATATACAAGCAAAAAGCAAAGAGCGAGATAAAAAGCACAGGACCAAAGCCATCATTTCTTCTTCCCTCCATCTTTTGAGCCTGCACCTGGCCGGATGACCAACTTCTTGCGCCGGCTTGAAAGAGTAGGGGAAGAAGGAGAAAGGGGAACAATTGGACTTGCTTCCGCTTTTTCCTCGCCGGCTGAAGCTTCCTTCTTCTTTGAGACTCCACTTTTCCCCCTTTTCTTAGAAGAAGACCCGCTTCATGGAGTAAAAAATGTGGCTAACGGCGTATCGTCAGAACCAATTAGTTCTGGAGTCTTTTCACCCTCTTCAGTTTCTTCTCCCCTATGTTCTTGTGAAGCAATGGGATCGTCCAAGTCTTGGAGAGCTTCTATTTGCTCCTCTTGTGACCCTGGTTGAGAGGCAGAAGGAGGAGTGACCTGAAGAAACGGAGGAGGAATAACTGGAGAAGGGGAAGTTTGAATAATAATTGGAGCTTTTTCTACAGGAGAAGAAAAGTTAAAGTCGGTATTCCTCATAAAAAGAGGGGATAATGGTTCATCGACACTTAAGAAATAAGCAAGAAGCTCATCGAACTCAGTCGAAGCGAACAAGCAGCCCGCTTGAGCAAGATCAACATTATGGTTACCTGGAGAAGTAGACTTCACTATGTCGATTTCGAAGTCTTGCGCTTTGGCGCTTCCTTGAGCTTCATCTCCAGTGTAGGCAGTAGAACTTTCGGTAACGACTTTAGTAGGAGGCGGGGAATGGGAACCAGAACCAACAATGTCGATATCGGCAGAAACCGAAGGTCGAACTGGGTCGGATAAAGCTGCCTTTCCTACATGTTCTCCTTCGACCATTCCGGCTCTCTCTTTGGCTAGTTGCTCCTTTCCTCTGGCAAGAGCAGCGCGGGCATCGTCATCAAGATAATTTGCCTCTAAATCCGCCTCAGCATAGCCAGCACTGCCAAACATGTCAAGGATGGCCTCCCACACTTCGGCCAGAGTTATTTCATATTTGGGACCTAGAAAGGAAAGACTACCATGCCCCAAGACGCTATGCAAGTAGAAGTCAAACAATGTTGAGCTGATATTGGCCTTCATTACCTCATGAGACTCTTCGGCTGCAATTTTGCCGGCAACGGCCTCATCGTGCTCTCTTTCAGCTTTAGAGAGTTGAAGTTTTAGCATTTCGATCTCCACGTCCTGGGAGCTAGTCTTCTTTCGCAGCTCTACGATGTCAGCAATATGGCCATCATTAATTCTTTTTTGCTCATCAAGCCTATCTTCGGCATTTCTTTGAGCGGCATGAGCATCTCGCACTTGTTGTTGAAGCACTTGCTCCCTTTGCGAATAGGAAGTGGAGGAAGTGGCAAGCTTTTTTTTGAGTTTTTCAACTTCCGCTTCGAGCTTTTCATTGTAAGTAGCGATGCTTCTCATTTCCGCATCATGTTGCTCGAGAATCTTCTGCCACTCAGATTTGTCATTTTCCATTGTTAACATGGCTTCAAGATTCGTGCGATTTACCCTCTGGAGCCCATCGACAAGCTTTTGCCAACTTGACATTCTTTCGATATCAAGTTTGACAGCATCAAGGTTGCGCAGCATAGCCTGCTTATCGATCGGGACCAGGTCAAGATCAAAGCACACTCCTTTCAGGCACCAGTTCGAGAATCGACTCTGAAGAGTAGCTGGGCCTGGACCAACTCGATATGGGGGCATTCCAATGATGGTTTGAATATCAGTACGCGCCAGGGCAGGAGATTGAGGCAGTACAGGAGCAGCAGGTTGTTTGGAAATCTCGGATGTTGGTCTTTCGCCATGTTTGGCTCTTTTACTCACATCTTCGGCAATTTGACTTTTCCCCATGTCGTCACGGGACTTCCGTTTATGAGAATCATCTTCCCTTTGGGAAGAATCGTGTCGCTCGTCCCGTCTTTCATGACGTTCTTCGTGGGCACGCCTTTCACGAGCTTTTCGTGCGGCTCTTTCTTCGTCAGTTTCCCTATAAGAAGGAAGATATCTCTTAGGATCAAAAGAGCCGCGTCTCCGTAGCTCTGAAATTCATCGTAATAAGAGCGTCGCCCCATTGAAAGACCTGAAAATGGAAAAGAGGCAAAGCTTGAGAATCTTTGAAGTAAAGTGCATGTAAGTGCATAAGAATGCTAAAAATCCTAAGTGTGTGAAACGTGCAAACTACGCACGTCGAACTACGAACCACTCCTCGGTTGCGGGGAAATGATGGGTTTTATGGCTAACGTCAACTCTTGAGCTGACGAAGTCTGTTGTAAGGTAGATGTTGCTTCAACTGCTGAAGAGATAGCTCTAGTAGAAACAGGGTCGTCTTTAAAGAGCTCTTGTGAAGTGATCATCAGATCGCTCAACCCTTCAAAAATGTCATCCCCACTCTGCTTGGCAGGACTCACTCTCTCAGTTCCCTCATCACCGGATTTCCCTGAATGATGAAAAGGCTCTTCCTCTTCGATGATCGGGGCAAGTGTAACCTTGTCAGATGGCCCCGCAATATTAGTAGAAGTAGAGCACTTCACCAGTAAAGCTTCAGAAGTAGGTTCCTTCAATATGGGTTCCTCAGCAAAAATGGGGGAATCTGGCGGTTTGGCCGGAGAATCGGGAACTTCATGAGGTTGAGTGGAGCGAGAAGAGTGCAAAAGCTCGTATTGGTGCAGAAGTTCATCTCTCAGCAAAAACTTAATACTTCTTTCTTCAGCCGGCACGACACTTAATCTATCAAAGGTCGTCTTGTGAATGGGGTTTCTAGAGGGAGGAGGAAGTGCTGTAAAAGAAAAGAATGAAGTTAACACTTAGCAATTCGAATCTTTGAAAGCTAAAACGAAGAAACAGGGATGAGAAATCTCACTTCCTTTTCTCCAGATGGCATAAAACCCTAGAGGATAGCGGACAAAGAAGAATTGATTCAGAAAGCCATGAGCACTTTCGGAAAGATCAGTAATAAGTTTGCGATTTCTGGCACTTCTCACAAATATAAAGGAGGGGTGGTTTTTATTCTTTGCGAATGTGCAGAAGTAGCAAATTTCTTCGAAGCTCGGGAGGCGGTTAAGTGTCTTCCTGAATAAAAAACACAATCCCATCAGGATGGCGTATCCATTTGGATGTAGTTGGAAGGGAGAGATGGTTAGCTGCAAAAGGAGTTGATGAAGAAACTCATTGAAAGGGGGAATGGCACCACAAAGGCACATCTGACGGTTGACGGCAACAAAACCAAGAGGCGGCCTGTCGGCAGTATCATTTGGGCCAGGAAGTCTAGCATCTGCTTTGGCAATCCCAAATTTAACACGTAGTTGATTGAATGTCCGTTGACTCAAGGTAGTTGGAGTTCTCTCCGGAGGATCAACCAATGGTTCAGCTATCGGGAAGACTCCTTCAGGTTTCTCGATTATTTCTTCTTTAGAAGACATTCTACACAAGGAACTGGATATTCAAATATGAAGGTGCACGTTTCCTAAATGTGTGAAGTGTTGTGTAAAACTAACAAAGTGACAAGCAAGTATAACTGGAATTAAAATTAATAAACATATGACAAGTGTAAAATTTCAGGACTTGTCGCCTTAAGTCCAGATGCAGGTGCAGTATCGATGCAAACAAATCGACTTTAGTTTGCTTTACTACTTCACTTGAATTTGTTGGTTCACGGAATTTCATATAATTTCTTTAAGTTGATTATATTTTATCGGCTAATCTGTCATTCGATGTGGGCAATCAGTGGCAGTATATTCGTCCCATTTTCTGCAAATGTTGTATTTAACAGGTTCTTAGCTTGCAAGTTAGTATAATCTGTAAAGAAGTGCAACAGAGTTCAGGCAGTTCACTCTAGCTGTTCAAGTTGGAGATTCAAATTAAGTTCTGTCAATTTTTTGCAAGAAAACAAGTTTAAGCAACTTAATATAAGACAAAGTTCCATTAAGTCGTTCTTTTAAGTCAAAAAGTTCATTATCATCCTCCGGCGAGTTAAGGTTGTGATGCATGTTAAAGAATAAAGCTTCAAGTCAAAATGCCGCAAAATTGCTCAAGTCCAAGCTCGGCCACGACTTAAGAAGTTAAGTCGCGCACAATTAAGGTCGTCAGGATGCTAACACGACCTAAGAAGTTAAGTTGCGTGCAATTAAGGTCGCAAAAGTTCTTAGGTCGGTCAATTCGAAAACCGTGCAAATCAATTAAATTGCAAGAATTTCAAGGTTGTCCAAAATATGTTAGGTCGCTTCAGGTGATTATTCGGCAATTTCAAATTATCTCCTTAACCCGCTAGCTCATCTCCAACCCGATAACCCACTATCGCCCAAACAATGAAAAATCCATCATCCTCTCCGCTAAGTCCGTTATTCATACCACCAGCACACCCTACTCTGATTCGAATCGTCTCAAATCCATCTCACTGCTTTTCTCCCATGAATCGCAACAGTAGCATAACTCATCGCGATCGAAAGTGAAGCGAAGCACACAAAGTTGGATTGGATCAGACGATGGGGTTTCGTGGTTTAAAGGTGATCGTGGTTGGATAAAAGTTGAATTCACTTACACAATGTGAAAGTAGTGATGAATTGACAGCTTGATTGGAAAGGATTTGCCTTAAGAAGCTCGAAAGATCATTAATGGCGGAGGAGGTTATTAAGACAGTTCAATTAAGGGGAAGGAGCGAGTCAATGGTTTAAATAGGGTAAAAGGAAGAAGACGAATGGCCATACGAATTATCTCTTGGGTCGCTCACGACCTAACAAAACTAGATCGAAGCACATGACCTACGACCAAGGCGTGTACTTCGAGGGGCAAATGTTAACTCCTATGTTAAGCGACTCAGCGACCCAAGGCAATAGCGAGGCAACTGAAATGAGACTCTGCATCACAATTTAGCGACTTAGAGACCGAAGCGACCTATGTGTTAACAAGATAAGGACCGAACGACCTAACACATGAAGCGGCTCGTAAGCGACTTAAAGCATAAACAAGTTAACAATTATGGACCCCGCGACCTAAAGGTTGAACGACCTAATGACTTTAGTCCTCAGCGACCTAAGAGCTCCGGCGACTTAAAAGGTAGAACACTGCCAAGCGACCTAACAGGTAACGACTTAAGGAAAGCAGCGACCTAAAAGATTAGATGGTCCAGCGACCTAACAGCTTGAAGGCTAGGCGACTCAATGGTCCAACGACTCACGACCTACTGAGTTAACGATATAAGGAGTGAAGTGGCTCAATAACCTAGCCTAGGTCGCTACATTGGATATCTCAACGTTGTTAGGTCGCTAATTACTCCCATAAGTCACCACCGACCTACGACATACCTTAGGTCATTCACGACCTAGTACTTGGTGATAAAATCGTGCCACTTTCCTCTAGGTCGTTACGATCTACCAGCTAATTCAAATGACCAAGTGCGAACCAGTTAAGTGGTAGCTCGTATTCCCTTAACTTGTTAGCGACCTATGACCCACCTTAGGTCGTGCACGACTTATACCTCGCCCATGAAATCTCCTATAAATATAGCCCTTACTCCAATACGACGGGGGACTTTGAGCTCATTCTCGAAGCGCCAATACTCTGCCATTTTTCTCAACTCGAACAGCTGTTCAAGCACTCCAAACACCAAGGACATTACGACAAACTTCAAGAGAAAATCTACATCATTCGACATGGATTCGAAAGATTATGTTCCATCGAAGTTTGAACTACTAGTCTAAAATGTGTTGTAATTGAAGAAAGTTGTATAAGTTGTACTTGAGTCAGCAATAAAGAGATATAAACTGGACGTAGGCTTGACTATAAGCTGAACCACTATAAAAACTGTGCCTTTTACTGCTTTTCTGAGATTTTCCTGCTTATTTTCTGATTCCCGTATCGACGGGTGGTGCTTTCACACTTACACAACTCGCATCGGGGTGTTAGCGTTTGATTTTTACGTTAACAGCATATATTTGATAAGCGGTATAAACTATAATGCTTATCTTTCATTCGCAGATCATAGGTATATATCACAGATAATTAGCACAGCTCAAATCAAAATATAGCATCACATATCGGGGATATCAAACAATTCAATCATCTAATAGAATCCAAACATTCATAAGTAAAATCAGTTAATTGTCTAATTAATGCAAATCAGATTAATTACTAATCCTGGTTAATTAAAACTAATAATTTACAAATCATTTTGATTAATTATTCTTTAATCATTTATTAATTAACCATTAATAATAAATTAATTAACCTTTAATTACAATTAATCAACCTTTAATTATTTCATTCACCATTTAATTAATTATCTTTAATTAATTAACTAACACTTAATTAATTAATTACCATTAAATTAATTGTCCCTAATTAGTTACGATAAGTGACAATCCCTAATCTTAAATCATTTTTTTTTATCACTTGATTAATCCACCTTTAATCATTAATTAATCACTTTTAATTAAGTAATTATCTTTAAACAATTAATTACCTTTAATTGTTTTTCATTAATTTAATCTTCATTTATTAATTATATTAATTAATAAATCCTTAATTATAAATTGATTAACCTTATGAATAATTAATTATCTTTGATTAATTACAATGATTGATAAATTAATCCTCAATTAATAATGATTCCTTAATCACTTTCATAAATTAATCTACTTTTAATTAATTAATTATTTTTAAATTAATTACCTTTATTAATTAATCACATTAATTAATTATTCTTTAAATTAACTAACCTTTAAACACTTGATTTATAAATCTTTAAATCATTTATTATTCATCTTTAATTACCTTCATTAAGTAATTACTTTTAAGAAATTAATCATTCTTAAATTAGTTATTCCTTAATTTCTTGATTTATTAAACTTCTAATCATTCACTTATTACCCTTAATTATATAAGTTAACTTAACCTTTAAGTTGATAATTTAGAAACAAAACGATTTCAAAATATTTGGTATAACATTTAAAACGTTGAAAATTGTTTTTTAAAATTTGAAACTCCATTTACCTTCCTTTGGAAACTTATTTAGTTTAAACATGTTTTAAAACTTTATTAGAAAAAATTATTTTTGTAACTAAATGAACTGTTGCATTTTAAAACTTGAAAACATCCTTTTTTTAGGCTTGAAATCTGGTAACAGGTTAATCAAACCCAAGCTCGACTTCGGGTTATTCGTGGATCCCTTTAAGTTCGCCCTATGCAAAAATGTCATCTGCTTCAAGACTTCCCTGAGTTAACTCTTGTTTTTTTTAAGTTTCCCTTTCAAAAATTATTGTATATCGTAAAAGCTTGCAACTGACCAGTAGCAAACTCGAGCAATATCTTAGAATTCTCGAGTCCATCTTCGAGCTTCATCCCCGACTTCTTCTTCCCAACATCAAAAACACCCAGGCACACAAGTGCACGGTGCACGTACACCTTCGCTTCGAACGCCTCCAATCACTGTCGCGACCACCCCCGGATCATCAACGACACCACGAATTAACCTAAACGCCCAGAAACCTGAATCAAACTCGAGGGCAAAATTGAGTCGCTCAACCCAAAAACTAGAACCACCCCTCATCTGGAAACCACTACGTGCCGACGATCCATGCCACCATCAACCTCGCCATTTCACCCAGGTTTTCACCTTCAACCCACGCAGAGCTTCCACCAGTTCCGATCGACTATAGTCCATCTCCATTGATGAATTTTCCTTGCAAACTCAATCAAATAAATCTATTTCCAAAACCCTATTCCCTCGAAAATCATTCACCATGGCGAACGATGATTATTTTTTTATTTTTCCACTAATCTAGAATGCTTGAGCCACCTTTGACGTAAGGCCTGACCCACAAAAGTTCGTCGTTGATTTGATTTTGACAAAAATGTGACTTCTGTTCAACCTAAAATTTCTCGATGATTATACTTAAAAATCGCGAAATGATTTTTAAAAATCATATCTTTCTAATACAAATCGAATTATAATATCAAAACAACATATTACGATTATCAAGTTTTGACATTTATATGATTCTTTTCTGTGTATATTTTGAATTTCCAGATAATACTAAAAAAATCTCAAAAATGTTTCTATCCCCTAGTTCTTGATGATGCAAACCCATTTCATTCAGATCACGAAGCCTGAAATTGAATCAGAGAAGTACGTTTTAGATTTTCTTCTATATTTTATTTACTTTAACAGGTTTAAAACCTGTAAAATCCAGAACAGACATTCATGTCTGTTCCAGCATGCTCAATTCAACCTATATATTCAAACATGCAGGCAAGTTCACATATCATTCAACCATATTTCATATCATACTACAAAAAACATCAAGTTAAAATCAGAGTTAGATGGTTTGCTCACCTGACACTGAAGAACAGAAGAGAGGTTTAGCTTAGGCCTAGAAAATGTTTTGAATCTAGAAGATCTGGAAAAATGTTTTGGTTTATCTGCTTTTGATCTAAATTTGGTTATTGAAATCCTTGCTTTGGAATGCTTCAGATTTCTTTTTTTCCAGGTTGAACTTGCATGCTTGCATAATTCAAATTTACATTTGCTTTGACCTTCATTTTTAATTTCTCGTTTATGAATTGAATCCATTTACATTTGCGTCAGATTTTTTTTGAAGTTCTTGTTTTCTTCTTTTTTGGTCTCATCTCCTTCTTTGCTTTGATTCTAGATTGAAGCTTTCTCTTATTTCAGGTTTGAGATTTTGAAAAACAAAGATTTTGTTTCAGATTTTTTTTGAGAAGAGAATGGCATTATTTTTTCTGATGTGTTTTCTTTCTACTTTAATTTTTCTTGGGTGTTGAGATTTGAGATGCTCAATCTTTTTTACTGTACTTTTCGGAGTTGGTGAGAAGTTATAGGATTTGAATATGGGGAGTTGGAAAGTTTTCTATAATTTTTAACCCCATTATTTTATTCAAACAATTATATTGGGTGCCAATTGTAAAAAGAAATGATTATGACATCTAATGCACGTTGATTGCTTTACTCCATCTCTTTTGTATATGTTTATCATTTGTAATTTTCAAAGACAAAAGAATTTTAAATTTTTTTATAACATATTCATTCTATAAATAAATGTACTTCTTTATTCATTTGTGTGTGTATATGTATATATACAATGTTAAAAGAGTTGCTTTTGGCCAACATTTACATTATATAAATTTCGCCTTAATGATTTTAAAAGCCAAATGTTTATTTTAAAAACATTTATTTTAAATGTAGATTCAAATTCCCAATTCACTTGAATTAAAATTTGTTTATGTCTATTTATATATTCATACATATAATTATGCAATTTAAATTCAAATTCAATGTTTACATTTGCAAAATGTTTATGTTTCCTTTTATATTGTATTTACACAAACAAAATTTTATCCCTAATTTTCACATTGCAACCTTTAATTTAGTTCACTATCTCTATATACACATATATTCTTTTTTACATTTTACATTCATACATTTCTTTATTATTTATTTTTGTACAACTTTATAAAAAGAAACGAATGATTTAAATATTTTGATTTCATATTAACAAATAGTCATATTTATTTATATAAGAGAATTAAATCATAAAAATATATCTTTTCAAATTTATTACACCTTCCAAATATTAATATAGTTAAAAATTTAGAAAACAAATTGTCGTTATCTTTTTATTAATCTCAAGCTTTTAAATTTCTATTTTATTTTTAATACATTTTATTTTGAAATTCAATATTTGTTTATAAAATACTTATTCTTATATTTTAAATCAAATTTCTATTTATTCTCAATACACTTATTTTTCCTAAATCCAATATTTGTTTGAAAGATACTTATGCTTAAATTTCAAATTAAATTTCTATTTATAATCAAAAATTATTTATTTATTCTAGAAATCTTAATTAATTCACAATTTATTTTCCAAAATTAATTCAATTGCCAAATTAAACCGGGTAAATTTTCAGGAATGTTACAGATTCCCCCCTTAAAAAAAATTTCATCCCCGAAATTTGCAAGGGAGACGAGAAAGAATAGATGATAGATAAAGAAATGATTGATCTGATCAGATCGAAATATTTATTTTGCATTCGGTTTACCAAATTAGAATATCAACAATATGAGAACAAACTCATACAATATTACACAAGATATTTGGGTCCACCAGTCTACGAATATGCAAGGGGATTGATTAGTTCGAAGGGATAACTAATCGTTCGTAGAATGTATCGGATCCCAGAAAATAGATAGATGGATTTAATCTCCCACAATCCTCAATCACTAGATATGGATTCCAACTTCGATTTGGAATACCTCAAATTATATATAACTTGTCCCTCTTTGGACTTTGATATACACAAGAAATAGAACTTCAAATTTGGTTTTTTTAAACCGATATCGCTTTATAGATACAATTCAAATTTTGCTTCATATTCTATTAACCAATTTAATTTAATTTAAAATTTCCAATTTATTTAATTTCAAATTTCAAATTCATTAGAGTTTAAAACGAAAAGCTGATAAGAAACTGATGAAGATACAAAGTAAGGATTTTCTACAACGATTCGTAGGGCCACCATCACACCGAAGCTGTCACAAAGCCATCAAAAGAATTTGGAATCGAATCAAAGGAGGATGGAGAAAGTTGTTTTCGCTATTGCAGGGTATTGACCATTTATAGTGGTACTCCCCTGTCCCTAATCTCGTCCTCTTCTTGCACTCATACTCACTATTAATGGATAGTAAGAGAATTTACTGAGGCATTCGAACGGATATCTTAGAGATATACTCATTCTAGGGTATACTTCACCATATCTCTAATGAGTTACTTAATGTGTTATACTCCTGAGCTAAAGTTTTAACCTTCAGCTCTGATACCAATTCTAATAGTCTAGGCTTTTCAACCATCGACAACGGCCAATCTCGACTGGTAGGCTTTTCAACCATCCCAGCTCCGTTGTGGCTTAGAATGGTACCCTGCCCTTTATTTTACGGCCATCCTTTCGATTTTCACGCCTTACGGCTAACCAACCCCTTAAAGAGGATGTGTAGGGGTAAGAGTCTCCTGCTCGCCACCTAATAAAAAGCAAGAACTCCCCATCACATTTCGCCTAAATAAGCAAGGTCAATCGTGGGACTGGTATGAGCAAAAAAACATTTGGTCTTTAAAACAGACAACAAGAGAATTTAAAATAAATCCGCAGTGCTTTTTAGAAAACGAAACTACCATAAGGCCTCCCGGCACAAACAGAATGCAATCGCACACTTGGGGGAGATTTCCCCTCATGATAATCAAATACGCTTAGTACGAGAAAAATTCTTTGATATTATTACTAGTGCATAGTGGAAAATCTTTCGAAAGTATAATATTAATCCTAGCCAGCATAGGTACCATGATACTATGCCAACTATAGCTGCCATGTTAAATGCCAGGTTCTACAACTAAAACCGTACAAGGCATGTATTGAAGATTGGAATTTCCAACAAATGGTCAGGCGAAGGAACTTCCTACTGCCACATGGGTACGTCTTTGGCGGGATGTCCCGAGAGCATAACCAGCTCTCTGCCAATACAAGGCCGGGTTACCTCTGTAACTAGGTAACTACTACACGAGCGTGCCATCCCCCTGGTCCTTTGGGACCTTTGTTCGAGGTACCTCGAATCCAACAACCACAAAGCAATCACAAAGTAATAGATTTGCAGTGATAACATAAGTGAAGTATCTGGGCTCCATACCATAATACCACCCTTTTCTAGAAGGGAATGACAAACCCTAAAGGGCGCGACCCTCATAAACTTGCCGCATCTTTCCTGTTTCGACCATTTTCTGGGTGTGAGGTCCTGATGCAGTCTCATCCACAAAGCTATGCTTTATACAAAATCCATGCTTTGATCAACAAATAATACACAGCAGCACTCAGCATGCCACACTACCAAATTTGGGAGTATATCACTGATAAATATCAACTACATAACCTCTGAGCTCGTACGTCTCAGAGAAGAGTGTTAAGCTAAGAGAATAAATTCTCCTCCACTAAGCAGAAATGTATTTGATAAGGATCAGATTAATATCCCAAAGTATAATGTTGGACATACAATCATACAAGTCTGTTTTGGGTTCGAAAAGAACCGAAGGCACTTCTGAAGAAGCCCTTGCAATTCGGGTATTCACAATCCCGATCGGACTTTCCATCACTTAGGGAATCTCTATACCATAGCTACTCGGTGCAGAGACAATCGATATGTTATCCTATCTTTCTCGCAATTACCCGTCTTTAACATCGGTCTTCAAAAGTTATCCATAACGTCGTATCACTATTCGGAATGGGTTATATGACACAAGGTCCTCTCCCAACTAAATCGAATAATGAGCGCAATATTTAAAAAAAAAACATATGGATATGGGATTTCAGCTATGTCACAACTTTAAACCCAAAACGTTTCTTCAAATGGTTAAACAAATTACCATTTCAAATCTTTAACAAAAAGATTCGTTTCACAAAGTTCACCTAGTTTCACAAAGATCTATTCATAGATTTCAAAACAATTTCTACTTCAATTTGGATTAACTCATTTAAATCTTTAAATTAAAGACTTAACTTAGAACTTTCAAACCCATTTCCAGAGATTTATTCATAACTTTGAAAACTATTTTCATTTTAGACTTGAAATCCTTTAACACAAATTGGAAGTTCATTCCTTATGTGAAAGTTTTTATTATTTGAAAACACATAGGTTTCGTTTTGGGAAAAACTGATTACATTTACATAAGTTAAAGCCATTCAAGTATAAGCTTGGTTCAAATTCAAATTTCCAAAACAATACTTTTTAAATGGTTTAAAACCCATATAAACACATTTACAAGTTGAATAACCTTTTTTTAACCATAGTTTCCAAATCATAGAATTCGATTTCGAATATTGAATCCAAATTTAAATCAAATTGTTTAAATTTCAAAACTCAATAAAGTTATTCAAAATAACTTGTATTTTTTAAATTAATTTTCAAAAGTTTTCAATTCCAATTCCAAAACTATTATGGATTCAAAAATTCAATCTTTAAAACTATTTCAAAATCTGTGACTTAACTCATTTCCACGTGCAATCCATATTTGTGTCTTTATAGTGTGGTCCAGGGGTTTACACAATAGAAGTGCAACATCACACAGATTCAAATACAGCAATATATTTAATAAGCAGTATACACTATAACGCTTATATTTGATAAGCGGTATAAACTATAACGCTTATCTTTCATTCACAAATCACAGATATATATATCACAGATACTTAACAGAGCTCAAATCAAAACATAGCATCACATATCAAGGATATCAAACAATTCAATCATCTAATAGAATCCAAACATCCATAAGTAAATCAGTTAATTGTCTGATTAATTCAAATCAGATTAATTACTAATCCTGGTTAATTAACACTAATAATTTACAAATCATTTGTTTTAATTATTCTTTAATCATTTATTAATTAACCATTAATAATAAATTAGTTAACCATTAATTACAATTAATTACCCTTTAATTATTAAATAATTAACCTTTAATTATTTAATTCACCATTTAATTAATTATCTTTAATTAATTAATTAACTCTTAATTAATTAATTACCATTACATTAATTGTCCCTAATTAGTTACGATAAGTGACAATCCCTAATCTTAAACCAATTTTTTTATCACTTGATTGATCCACCTTTGTTCATTAATAAATCACTTTTAATTAAGTAATTATCTTTAAACAATTAATTGCCTTTAACTGTTTTTCATTAATTTAATCTTCATTTATTAATTATATTAATTAATAAATCCTTAATTATAAATATATTAAACTTATGTTAATAATTAATTATCTTTGGTTAATTACAATGATTGATAAATTAATCCTTAATTAATAATGACTCCTTAATCACTTTCATAAATTAATCTACTTTTAATTAATTAATTATTTCCAAACTAATTACCTTTATTAGTTAATCACATTAATTAATTATTCTTTAAATTAACGAACCTTTAAACACTTGATTTATAAATCTTTAAATCATTTATTATTCATCTTTAATTACCTTCATTAAGTAATTACTTTTAAGAAATTAATCATTCTTAAATAAGTTATTCCTTAATTTCTTGATTTATTAAACTTCTAATCATTCATTTATTACCCTTAATTATATAAGTTAACTTAACCTTTAAGTTGACAATTTAGGAACAAAACGATTTCAAAATATTTGCTTTAACATTTAAAACGTTGAAACTTATTTTTTAAAATTTTAAATAGCATTTACTTTCCTTTGGAAACTTGTTTAGTTTAAATATGTTTTAAAACTTTATTAAAAAAAATTATTTTCGTAACTAAAAGAACTGTTGCATTTTAAAACTTGAAAACATCCTTTTTTTAGGCTTCAAATCTGGTAATAGGTTAATCAAACCCAAGCTCGACTTTGGGATATTCGGGGATCCCTTCGAGTTTGCCCCGTGCTAAAATGTCATCTGCTTCGAGACTTCCCCGAGTTAACCCTTGTTTTTTTTAAGTTTCCCTTTCATAAATTACTGTATATCGTAAAAGCTTGCAACTGACCCGATAGTAAACTCGAGCAACATCTTAGAATTCTCGAGTCCATCTTCGAGCTTCATCCCCAACTTCTTCTTCCCAACATCAAAAAACCCCAGGCACACAAGTGCACGGTGTATGTACACCTTCGCTTCGAACGCCTCCAATCACTGTCGCGACCACTCTCGGATTGTCAACGACACCACGAACTAACCTAAACACCCAGAAACCTGAATCAAACTCGAGGGCGAAATCAAGTCGCTCAACCCAAAAACTAGAACCACCCCTCATCTGGAAACCACCACGTGCCGACGATCCATGCCACCATCAACCTCGCCATTTCACCCAGGTTTTCACCTTCGACCTACGCAGAGCTTCCACCAGGTCCGATCAACTATAGTTCATTCCCATTGATGAATTTTCCTCGCAAACTCAATCAAATAAATATATTTCCAAAAACCCTATTCCCTCGACAATCATTCGCCATGGCGAACGATGATTATTTTTTTATTTTTCCACCAATCTAGAATGCTCGGGCCACCTTCGACGTAAGGCCTGACCCACAAAAGTTCGTCGTTGATTTGATTTTGACAAAAATGTGATTTCTGTTCAACCAAAAATTTCTCGATGAATATATACTTAAAAATCGTGAAATGATTTTTAAAAATCATAGCTTTCTAATACAAATCGAATTATAATATCAAAACAACATATTACGATTATCTACTTTTAACATTTATATGATTCTTTTCTCTATATATTTTGAATTTCCAAATAATACTAAATAAAAAAAAATTCTCAAAAATATTTCTAGCCCCTAGTTCTTGATGATGCAAACACATTTCATTCAGATCACGAAGCCTGAAATTGAATTACAGAAGTAGGTTTTTGATTTTCTTCTATATTTTATTTACTTTAACAGGTCTAAAACCTGTAAAATCCAGAACAGACATTCATGTATGTTCCAACATGCACAATTCAATCTATATATTCAAACACGCAGGCAAGTTCACACTACCATTCAACCATATTTCATATCATACTACAGAAAACATCAAGTTAAAATCAGAGTTAGATGGTTTGCTCACCTGACACTGAAGAACAGAAGAGAGGTTTAGCTTAGGCCTAGAAAATGTTTTGAATCTAGAAGATCTGGAAAAATGTTTTGGTTTATCTGCTTTTGATCTAAATTTGGTTATTGAAATCCTCGCTTTGGAATGCTTCAGATTTCTTTTTTTCCAGGTTGAACTTGCATGCTTGCGTACTTCAGATTTACATTTGCTTTGACCTTCATTTTTAATTTCCCGTGTATGAATTTAATCCATTTACATTTGCTTCAGATTTTTTGGTCTCAGCTCCTTCTTTGCTTTGATTCTAGATTGAAGTTTTCTCTTATTTCAGGTTTGAGATTTTGAAAAACGAAGATTTTGTTTCAGATTTTTTTTGAGAAGACAATGGCATTATTTTTTCTGAATTTTTTTCTTTCTACTTTAATTTTTTCTTGGGTGTTGAGATTTGAGATACTCAATCCTTTTTACTGTACTTTTCAAAGTTGGTGAGAAGTTATAGGATTTGAATATAGGGAGATGGAAAGTTTTCTATAATTTTTAACCCCGTTATTTTATTCAAGCAATTATATTGGGTGCCATTTGTAAAAAGAAATGATTATGAGATCTAATGCATGTTGATTTCTTTACTCCATCTTTTTTGTATATGTTTATCATTTGTAATTTTCAAAGACAAAAGAATTTTAAAAAAAATTATACCATGTTCATTCTATAAATTAATGTACTTCTTATTCATTTGTGTGTGTATATATACAACGTTAAAAGAATTGTTTTTAGCCAACATTTACATTATATTAATTCCACCTTTATGATATTAAAAGCCAAATGTTTATTTTAATAACATTTATTTTAAATGTAGATTCAAATTCCCGATTCACTTGAATTAAAATTTGTTTTTGTCTAATTATATATTCATACATATAATTATGCAATTTAAATTCAAATTCAATGTTTACATTTTTAAAATGTTTATGTTTCCTTTTATATTATATTTACATAAACAAAATGTTATCCCAATTAATTTTCACATTGCAACCTTTAATTTAGTTTAGTATCTCTATATACATATATATTCTTTTATACATTTTACATTCACACATTTCTTTATTATTATTTTTTGTACAACTTTATAAAAAGAAAAGAATAATTTAAATATTTTGATTTTGTATCAAAAAATAGTCAAATTTATTTATATAAGAGAATTAAATCTTAAAAATAAATCTTTTGAAATTTATTACACCTTCCAAATATTAATATAATTAAAAATTTAGAAAAAAAACTGTCATTATCTTTTTATTAATCTCAAGCTTTTAGATTTCTATTTTATTTTTAATACATTTTATTTTGAAATTCAATATTCGTTTGTAAAATACTTATTCTTATATTTTAAATCAAATTTCTATTTATTCTCAAGACACTTATTTTTCCTAAATCCAATATTTATTTGTAAGATACTTATGCTTAAATTTCAAATTAAATTTCTATTTATAATCAAAAATTATTTATTTATTCTAGAAGTCTCTAATTAATTCACAATTTATTTTCAAAAATTAATTCAATTGCCAAACTAAACTGGGTAAATTTTCAGGAATGTTACAAAACCCCGTAATAGGCATGGGTGATATGTGGACTATCCAAAATAAATATTGTTATCTCTCTCCAAACATATTCTAACAGGTAACTATAACGACACATAAGAAACCAAACACACAAAACAATCAACAACAAGTGACAACAAGCAATCATCAAGCAACACTGGCAACCGTAATCAACAACAATCAATCAACAACAAATAGCAACAAGCAACAAAAATCAGAAAAAATAAACATTAAACAACAAAAATTATCTTAAAAAAGGGCCTATACCAATATGCACGGTGACCAATAATGGTCAAAACATGCATGTCAAACTATATACTCTTATAGGCCTGTTCGACATCCAAGATGACCCAAATACTAAAGCGGTGCAACTCCTTTCACGAATATTATACATAAAAGACTATCACACCTCCTGCTATGAAAAGGAAAACGTATATGATATGATGGATCATCGATCTTCCAAACTCTCAAATAAACCCAGCAATCTAAGTCTTATCTTTCCTTTCCTTCCAAACAGAACTCATTCTCGAATGAAGAAAACTTTACTAATTAAATCATTATTAAAAGACAACCTACAAATGGTTGGATCCCCTTAAGTTTAAATTCACCTCAATCACACAATGTTAATAAGGATAATAAAGTAAGTGTATCATGGTACTTGCCAACGCAAGTATCATACTGCAATTTAAAAGATATCTGAATCTTTACAAAACTAGTTGAGGCATACTTACTTGAACTATCATAATCAATCATAACTATACTATACTATAAATGATTTTATAACGAATAGAGATCATCTAAAATAATATATGTTACCTGATCTAATCCATTGTATGTTCGCAAGCTTTCTTTATGAAGCTAGGGTCGACCACCTGATTCCACTTATTCAAACTCTGATCTGGCTTCTTGGTCCGACTTAAGTGCTCGCTTTTTAAGAATATCTCGGTCTCTTTAACAATATCTCGGTCACTTTGAGAATTCAACTCAAATGCTTAGCTTTAAGAATCAAGTGAGACACCATTGCCTAACTAGTGCATATCACCTAGTAACTCTGCGCTCAAACTAGTGATTATGAACTGTACACAAATGGACTGATCCTCAAAAAGTATCTCTTTAGCATGTGAGATTACCGCTACCACCAAAGGTTTAGTAACACAAGGACAGTTAGCTTCTAATATGAATGAATCCACACAAAATGCATATAATCACATACTTGGATTTTTCTCACTACTAGGCATCCATAAATCATACTAGGATGCAAATCTAAGTCACACTTCAACAACCAACCTCACTCAACTCCAAAGCTCATTCATCAAGCTCGAATGATAGTACTTTTGGTTGCTACACCACCTTCAATACCTATGAAACTTCTGGAATGTCCGCGGGTGGTGGAATATTCCATGTAGTATACAAGTAGCCTTTGAACCAACAAGACTTCCAAAACTACCCATCCTCGGTCGCTCTTGCAATCTGTCCCCTCATACTGGTAGCCTGAACGAAGATATCTTAGCAACTAGCAGTAAAAATAAATCAAGGTTTACAAGACAAGTGGTGAATGAAACAGTCTGACATAAATATGATAGATTTAAAAGAGAATGGGTTAAATGAGAAAGTTGGTGCAATAAAATGGTTCTGACTCGGATATTCAAAGATAAGCTATTACACGCAGCGAGAAATGATGAAATAATCATGTAAAGGTATTTTATACATGTGTTATAGTTTTTGTTATATTGCATCTGTTAAACAAGGGTATTGTAGATAAACTAGGGTATTTCGGATATACGACACGTGAAAGAGTACTAAACATATCTAATAAACTAGGGTGGTGCCAACAAATATGATTTTCAAAATTTTGTAGTAATGTTATTTTTTCTATGCATTTCTTATCGTTCTATTTTTAATGTATTTTAATTCATATTAATGTATTTTTTTGTTGCATTTTATTTAATTGCAATTACTGAATGCAAATTAGATAATAAAAACTAACAATTAATTTTCAATAAATCTATGAAACTAAAAGTCAAATTTCAAATACTCCGCTTAAACACTAAACTCATACAATAAATGGATGAGTCTTCTCATGAGTAGCGTTTCACTTCAAGTAGTTTAACACATACCCAACCATGGTTGTAACATTATTATGACATCATGTGATTGAACATAATCAAAATTCAATATAAATACTTAAGTTCAACAATACTCTCAATTATGAAGACGGCTACATATCATTACATGAGATCTATTTTTATTTAATTATTTTAGACTCTCGTTGAGTCATTTTCCATGTGTTCATAAAAACCACAAGTATGTAATTCGTTGGTGAACCTAACGGTAAAGAATATTTTTCTATCCATGGTATGGAGATGTATACTACTCTCAATGGATGTATGAGTATCATTTTCTTGATGCATTTAATCATGTGGTTCCTAAAGTTCGTTAGGGCGATGTCATTCGCAATGTTTGATGATTATTAAAGGCAAATATGTTTTGCAATATTTGATTTGGTATAAGAACTGTATATCGCACAAATGGAGTTGATTATGGCGATTCATTTTGCATAAGCTCAGAAGTCTTATGTATGAGAGGGCGTAGCATTAGTGAGAATGATTCATGAGAGAGCCCGAGACTAATGAAAGATCCAGATACACATGTTCTCTTGTGCATTGTGGTACCCGTGGATGACAATGTAGTAAATAAGTGGTTATTGGTATCAAACAAAGTAGGTTGGGCCCGAAACTAATAGTTATTCATATACGGTGGATCCCGATGCAACACAATAGGAGACATCTTGTCGCTACGATCGAGAGAAAAAATATGGTTGCATACGATGAGTCGTTATGCGAGTTTGCATTTTTGGTGTTCTCTCTCTCTAGGTGGAGTGTTGATGGTGGTAGGAGAGTAGTTCCTATTTTGGCTGATTGTTAGTGTAGGCTCGATCAATAGTTTCTAACTTTTGTGTTAAATAAGAAAACTTAGGTATTGGACCCTAGAAGTTTACGGGCCCTTGATTATACTTTATATCATTTAGAATACATTTAAAGTAATTGCATTGGTCGTCTTATTAGTCTTGTTCTTATTCACCGGACTTTATGACTGACCCAACCTCCTTCTTCTCATTTTCCCCTACCATAGGATGATAGATTAGTAGTGATTATACATAGTATGAGGGAGAAAGGAGCGCAATGATCGAGTTCTCATATTATCTATTATTTATATTGTAGTTATCTACTGTATTAAATAACTATAGAGTTCATATTGTACATTGGGAATGGTGTGTACGTAAAACAAGTATTTTGGAAACTGTTTTTCTTAGATGTCTATTTTGTATATTTATATTTTATTTCCTTCCGGTGTGATATCCAAAAGTGTAGATTGCCTTAGAACTCCATTTTTACGTATGCTTTGTAAAAAAAAATTAAAATCCTAATAACTCATATTTCCATAGATTATTTGTATTGGAAAGTGCGATACATTTGGTATTAGAGCTTAGATTTGTGATTCACTAGGATTTAGGCACTTATTGAGAGAACGTACTTGTAAATATTGAAAAAATGGCAGGAAGTTTTTCAAAATGTTTCTAAATTTTTTTTTCAAATTGGGCATTAATATATATATATATATATATATATATATATGTATGTATGTATGTATATATATATATATATATATATATGTATGTATGTATATGTATATGTATATATGTATATATATGTATGTATATGTATGTATGTATGTATATGTGTATATGTATAAAAGTTTTCAAAGAGATTCCCAAATATTTTATCTATATATCGATATTTATGCTATTCATGCTTATGTTATCTGCAGTAAAGTGGAAAATGATTCCCAAACAAAGATAGTGAGAATGAAAACAAGTTTTAGGAGATAGGATGAATCAAGTCTAACTAGGGGAGCTAATTATGATTTTATGGCATGTGTATTAGTACAGAACACCCTATACAAGTGAGCACATAAGGTAGTTGTTGGCACATCCCTTACACAAGCGGAAAATTGTGGGTTAGAATAAATGTTAAGATTTTAGCAGTTGTGATGGAAAATGAATCATTTATATTTATTATGATTTACCATGTAAGAAATGCTAATAGAGGTTTCTTATATCAGCTGGCAATGACAATTAAATTATGGATTTAATGGTGAATGAAGAATATTAGCACCATGAGACACGTATAACGAGTATAAGATGAAGATAAAGCGTAATAATATGAAAAAGGACTCTATGAGCTTAAGGTAAATTTCCCATTTAAAGTAGAAACACTATTTCATATCTGCAATAGTTGCACGGGCTTATATTTACTTAAAGGAATGACTGACGTATTTCATATTGGAGTGAGACATTAAATTTAAGAATGAACTTGAGTTAACCAATTTTGGGAAAGGAGGCCAGAAGCCTTATGCACTTAAACATTGTTAGGAATTTATGAGCTGGTGTAATTACTTTGTTATTCTCTACTCCAATTTAAGTGATAAAATAGTAAAAATGTTTTCTAAAAAAATTGAAATAGTTGATGTCTGATATTTTAAAAAGAAGTTTTTCGAGAACTGTCATAAAGTCCATATTTTGTTTCTTGGACACATTGTTACACTTACTTTCGATGTGCACTATGCTTTTAAAATGAAACTTTTAAAAGAAATGAACAGTTGGTTTATGATTTTATATAAATAGTCAGATAAAATTTATTGGATTTTTTTAAATGTAAAATTAAATGATTCGATGAAAAGTTATTTTCAATAACTAGTTTAAATGCTTTGTTCTGTTTTGGGCACATTGTTATACTTATCCCAATGTGCATTTTACTTTTAATAATAGAACTTTTGGAAAAAAATTAATTAAGAAGTGTAAGATCCAACTTTGGAACTCTTTTAACAATGGTTAATATGTGAAAATATCTTTTATAAATTCTTTAACCAGACTCTAATAATAATAAGTCAAAAACACCACACTTTCTTTAGAGATACGTTTTGTGGAAATTTCTTATTTATGAAAGAAAATATTGAAATGATATGTTTTATGTACACTTTTACTAATTTAACTTTATCATTTTGATGATTTGATTAAAGAAAAATATCATGATTTTAGTCAAATGGAAACGCTTGTTAAAAATAATACGAAAAGAGAGTTTTACAATTTTTAAACATACTAGTTTGATGGAATAAAGTTAAAAATCAAATATTTTGATGTAAAAAGGTAAAGTGAGAAAATTTTGATGATCACTTAAAAGAAGAGAAAAAGATTAGGGTTAGACAAATATGATTAAACAAACCACTAGAAAGGAATTTAATGTTGGAATTTGGAAGCCCCAAATGGTTAATATGAAGATAAAAGGAAAAAAGTAACGTGGGAACATAGTAGCCTTTTTAAGCAATGGTTGAATTGGATGGTTGAATAGTAGGGTTTGAGTAAACTATTTCAGAATAAGAAAAGGTTAAGTCAAGATGTTATAGTTATATAAAGAATATTGCAAATGCAAGAAGCCTTTTGGTTTGAACAGTAAAAGCAAAAAGTAGGTTCTAATTCAATCCATTTTACAATTTTTACGTAAAAAATAGCTCTTTCCTTGATTACATTAGGTAGTCTAAAATTGGACAGTAAGTATTGGTTCGGTTTTATAGCGGCACATTATTGATCGATACCGTTTATGTAGGAATAGGATATCTATAGGCCATGGACAATCCAGATATTATGATGTCCCCTATAGATTATGGGGAGATAGAAAGACAAGAATGGGAAAATATGTATTTTACACATGTTATTGAATTTATGTTATATTAGTTGCATTCCATGAATGCTTAGATGTGAATCTTCGAACGATTGGGTTAAGTATAGTGTATTTTGGAATGCAGAAAATAAAGGAAAAGTAGTCCCTAAATGAACGAGAACCTTCATAGAAGAAATTGTATGATAAATTCTAGATTTGTAGATTTATATGACTTAACTAAAATAAAATGAAAAAAATTTCATTGTGTTGAATTGTCGGGTAACTGATATGGATTATTAAATACTTAGAAGTTGTAATAAAATGAGAACAGAATTTAAGTAATATTTTAATTCATTGGAATAAAGTGTGTAGCAATGTAAATTTCTATGAAATATCCAATTCAAGTATAAAAAGTGTACCGTTTGGAATAATAAGGAATATACTCAAATGAAAGAGATGTACAAAATAAGGAGAGTTATCACATTTTGTACTATCTATTTCAATAATAAACATAAGTGATAATTCTTTTTAATTCCAAACAAAGCACAACTTATCTTTTAGATAATTTATGAAAAATTATAGCATTTACATTTCATTTATGAGGAAAAGTGTAGTTCTAATGCATTAAAATGCAGCAAATCCAAAGTATAAACCAAAATAATGGTCAGTATGTAATTGGATTAAGATAGCAGGGCACCATTCCACGTTAAGTTGTCTCAACCATGAAATAAATAAATGGAGTGAAGTAATAGGAGGTTCATTGGGCGAAACAATCCTATTTATGAAATGACATCAAAGGATGGAAATAGAAATATTTGGAAATTGTTCTTGATCATCGCACGGATTAGACGAAGATTATTTTCTTAAAAGAATTTATGAAAGATTGACATGTCGTACATGGTCCTGTGCATAAAACTGCATGTGAATGAAGTAACCCTTAAATGGTTATTATTTTGGTTAGGATGATCTTAGGGTATAACTTGAATCAATATAAGGACTTTTTATTATTAAGGTTGAATGGGAAGATAGATGTAACGACCCGGAAATTTCGATCCCGAAAGTTCCAGATAGATAGTGAAAAGAAGAAAGAGAAAAGAAACACACAATCTCACAATCACAGCGGATAAAATATAATATCAATAATAGTAATACCAAAGAAAACTGTATTTATCAATTTACATCGATATATCAGAGTTACAACAATTTTAAACAACATCGGATAGATACAATTTAACATGTCTCGGATATATATAATATCATAGTGGAAAACTCTCCATACGTCCTTGCCATCCAGCTCGCCTCCTGAGCTCCAAAACGTCCTTACCTGAAAATCTGTAATACCCAGTCTGACCTGAGCATTACATCAAAGTAACACCCGGGTCAGGCTGGAAACCAGCGTGAGTAAACCCATCTAACTTGGAATACAAAAGCATACAATTTATATAAACCCGGGGTAACTTATATCAATTTACACTTCATAAGTTATTATAGACATCAACCATTTCATACATCAATTTCTAAGTGCCAAAATATTAGATTTAAATAGACCAATTTACTTAAGTCATTCCATTTCAGCCTATTAGTTTCACATATCAAACTATAAGAATCGAAGTGGTTTTGGGTATTCAGTAATACCCGACTCCGGCCTCTTCGAAACTATTGTCAACTTAACTTAAATTATTCAAGTGAATTACAATTCTACTTTTAATACAGGATGTCACAGTAATTCATCATCAATAGATAATCACACCTTCACAGTTTAAATCCAACATATCATATCACATAGCATCACGAACCACTTATTAGGGATAACAATTAATCAAGGCTTCCAATATCATTCTATTTATCCTTTAGTTACATTTAAGTAATTAATCCTTAATTAATTTCACAACTAATTATCCTTAACCCAATACGGTAATTAATCTTTAATAGATATCAATTCAATAGATATCATCTAAATTCAGACATTCAACAACCCATCATCCAGAAGCAAGTATTATCAATTCATATCATAATTAATTTAATTACTTAAATTAACTCCTTAAGAATTAATCACTTAATCTTGCTTACACAATCATTAATTAATTACTAACCTTAATTAATTAATTACATCCCTGATTAACTCACTTAATCAATTAATCAATCTTAATCCAGATTAATTACCCTTTATTTATCAATCAATAATCCTTAATTAACTGTTAATCCATCCTTGATTAACAGATAATCAATCCTTAATTATCATCACCATTGATTAATCAATTAATTACCACTTAACAACTTCTTAATTAATCCTTAATTACGGATTAATTATTCTTTAATTATTAATTAATAAAATCTTAATTATAAATTAATAAAACTTAATTACTAGTTAAGCACTTCTTAATTATTAGTTAAGTTACCTTTAATTACTTAATTAATTACTCACCAATTACTTAATTAGTAAATCTTAACCACTTGTTTTTTTTTTGTATACCCGAGCCTAACCCTTCAATAACTACGGATTCCAAACCAAACTTTTCCGAGCTACCTTATATAATTTAAACTTAAACAAAAGTTTAAAAAATTTAAAAATCTTTCTTTTAAAAATTATATGGCAAAGAAGTACTTGACTTATAAAAGTAAATTTATAAGTGTTTACACCAAATTCATCCATTTTTTTTTAGTTCAAATAAATTCTAAATTTTCACTTAACATACAAAGTAGTTTTAATCTTTTAAATTTAAAACTTCTTTTAGTTTGAAAAATTGAAATTCAAATTTAATCTTTGATTTCCAGATTTAAATTCAACTCCAATCTTGCTCATATTTTAAAATTTTCAGTTTTTAAAACATTCAATCTACTTCCTATTTGAAGTGGTTAATAATTCAAGTTTGAAACCTTATATTTTATTTTATTTTTATTTAAAACTGAGATTTAAAACTAACTTGAATTTTAAATTTTCAAGCTTAGATTTAAACTAGGTTTAAAACTTCCTTTACATTTAAAAGCTTCTGTTCAAGGAAAAAAATCTCCAACCACAGAGTACAGGTTCACTGTTAAAAACCTGTAGACTAACAATACCCGAAACAACCCAAAACTACTTCGAGTTCCAACCTGTACTTCCCCGAGCCCACTACTCAACGACTTCGAGTTAAACAAATATTTACCCGAGTACACACCTTCACTATAACAAGCTGCAACAGTCACCAGGGCATGGTGCACATGCACATTTCCGACCTTCATCTCCGATCATCAGAGATGATCATTCCACAACCAAAATCCTCTCATCATTCAACCTCGATCTTCAGATTATCTTCACCCAACTCAAATTCAAATTCGAGTTTCCACCTGAATCTTGGAACAAAACACCAGAGACAAAACTTCAACCTGTACATTTGCCTCGCCATCACAATCCCGATCATCGGAGTTGTTGAAACTCCGGCCAACCCTTCTTCTACTTCCCAGCATTCATCACCCAAAAAATTGAAACACTCGGTCCTCCCTAGATCCTACAGTGATTGAATTCCCAAACCCCACTAAAACTAGGGTTCTAAAGTAAAATCCACCACCGCAACTTCCAAAATTCTTTCCAACATCATCAGTGATTTTTTCTCGCTTTTCCTAACTCTCCTCCATCACCTGGAAAAAACCCCGACCATCCCAGTCGCTTATATTATCAAAATTCCTTCAAAAACCCAATTCTGGTCATTTCCAAAATGTCCATTCATTCTTGTACTAAAAATCTTGATTTTTATTTTAAAAATTCTATCTTCCGGAAATGATTCTAGATATGTACTCGAATCGATAAATTTAAACAATTTTGTTTTATTAAATTATTAAGATTTTCTACTGCATTACCAAATTCTAGCTTTTTTTCAAACTTTAAATACTTGAACATATTCTTATATCTTAGATTATATACAAATTATGTTATTCCGTTTGAAATTCGTAGTTTTACAGCAAACAAGTAAAAGAATTGGGATCTTTTTTTTCTAGATTCCAAAAACCTGGAACAAAGAGGCATGTCTGTGCAACAGTCATGCACAGCATAACTACATCCATTCTTGTATGTATATATAAATATATTTTACCTTTACTTAAGTTAAATCACAAAAAAATACACACATCCAAACATATTCAAGCAAGTCTCTGTGTTTAATTTCATGATTGAAGAAACAGAGTAATATATATGTGTATGCAATCATGCATCCTGTCAAATTCATAAATTTTAAAACTTGTAAACATAATATTATTCATGCAAACTACTATCTCATCATTCTTTCCAAATATTATTAGCATGCATCATATCTAAAAAGTTAGGCTTGATTTACTCACCTTTTCTTATGCAGGGCAGATTTTAAAAAAAAAACTTTCCAGGCTTTGAATTTTTTTTTTTTTGGAAAAGCTTTGATTGCTGATGAAATCCCTTTGCATGTCTTTAATATGATGATTTTAAAAGATGTTGAAACTGATGTTGATTTGCAGTTGAAAATCCATTTGCATCACAGGTTGAAATTGCAGATTTGAAGGTTGTAGGATCTTAATTTTGTAGTTTGAAGTTGATATGAAGTACTTCGCTTGCAGATTTTAATTTTGACCTCAGATTTTGATTTGCTTTCTAGTTTTAAATTATCAGATTTGAGAAAGATTTCTAGTGGCCATTAATTTGAGAAATGAAATGAAGACAAAGGAAATGAAAGTGTTGTGTTTGTTAAAATTAAAGAAAATAAATTTTAAAAAGAAGACACTTGTAATATAAACTTACACTTGTTACTACATGAACTTATTTGATTTACATTTGTTAAGATGCAAGAATAAAGTGTTTACATATATTTAATTTATAAGTTATGCCTTCATATGTTTAATACTTAATATATCTTATACATATATTTAAAGAAAATATGAATCTATTTAAATTTCTTATTTCTTATAACTATGCTTAATTCATTGATATGTTTTTTTTAAAATAAGCTATTGTAAAGTTTCTATATTTAATCCAATCAAGTTTTCCAATTTACAACATACATATATATATATTAATATAAATTTGAAGACATTTCTTATTAGTTTAAATTAAAATCAAACTCCTTATTTACAATGTATACATATATATATACATTATTAAAGAAAATTCTTTCAATTAGCTTAGAAAGATAAATTTTATTATTTAAATATTTTAACTTTGGAAAGAATAAAATTCCCAAATTAAATTATTATCATTATAGATTTTAAAAAGGTAACATTTATCAAATTAACAATTGGAGATAAATCCTGTTAAATTAGATTATTAAATCGATATTACACATTTTAAAATAATTATTAATGGAAATTATTAAGCTAACATTGCCTAAATTTCTGGAATATTACATTCCTTCCCCCTTAGAATCTTTTCGTCCTCGAAAAGAAACGAAGCCAAAATTTATTAAATATTTTAAAACCAGTTAAAATATCCTTTGATTAATTTAAAACACTTTTAAAATCTGTAATACTGCCAAAATAGTTTTATAAAAATACTTTTTATAACTCAATGTCTCAACCAGTCTATCCTTATTCTCCTAGAAATTCGGTCATACGTTGATCAGGCGTATGACTAAAAATCTGCAAGTGCTTGGCAGACTCGTTTTCAACATTCAGTGAAAATACTTTGAAAATAATTTTTATTGAAAATATAGAAAACAGCTTTTTTTTTTTTTGAAAATAGAGGATATATCTTTGGTGAGAATGCTCTGGAAATCATCACCCCCATCCATGGTCACAGTTACATTCCAGGGTTACGTTGTCGTCGCAGCAAAAGTCCACGTAACTGCAGGCTCTCCGCCGCCTCTCAATTACGCCATGGATCCCATACAACAGATCACAGTTACACCCAGGGTTATGTTTCCGTCACAACAAAAGTCCATGTAACTGCAGGCTCTCAGCGGCCCTCTGATTTTTGCTGTCGAAATGAAACCTCTCCACTCCTACATAGGTCACAGTCTACCGGTATAAAATCAAACGCAGACTGTTGGCTCTCAGCGGCACACATGACTTTCGCTATGTTATACCATAGATCGCAGTTACATCCTGGGTTACGTTGCCGTCGCAGCAAAAGTCCATGTAACTGTTGGCTCTCAGCGGCACACACGACTTTCGCTATGTTATACCATAGATCGCAGTTACATCCTGGGTTACGTTGTCGTCCCAGCAAAAGGCCATGTAACTGTTGGCTCTCAGCGGCACACACGACTTTCGCTATGGTATACGCTACTCAAAATCCCCAGGAACTAGTTTCGTCCGGACTCCTCACAGGATCAACTTTAGAACCCCCCTTGGGGCTCAAGGCAGCACCACCCGGTGGTACTCCTGAGAAGTTCATTTCAAGGGAGCGCCTTTTTCCCCAAAGCCATCATCAAAACATTTTATATTATACATATATAGTATCTTCAAATCGTACACCTAGTATGATCTTATACAAAGCTCTTTAATACCAAAATCGATTATCTCAAAATCGATAATTCTCAAACTAGGCTTTCCAAATTCTCATATTGATTTTACCCAAAAATCAAAAGCCTTCCCAAATCCATAGGTTCCCAAAACCTTTTTCCAAAAATCCTCATAAGATCCTTTGTACATATATATACAGATATATACAATTTTTTTAAAACTTTGGATCATTTCAAACTTGTATAAAACTCTTTTTATACTTCAAACACTTAATAGATTCATCAAGGGGAGTTTTATCTTATATAACAAAGATATCTAATTTTATTTATCCAAAATCAAATATTCAAATTTGATTACTCTTTTCAATATCAATTTATTCAAATCCGTACGATGTACACATATCATTCGTGCGCCATACCAATCTGATCGCTTACTCGATCACATAATTTCACTTCTGAACTAGCATCATCCACCCGACTTCTTAGTGCGGACACAGATCTGGTTTCTTGATCAGAAACCATCATTCTCCTTGCATAGTCATAATTATAATAGAGAATATCCAGAACCAATCAACAATCCATATCCAGGTTCGCCGTCGAAAATCGACTGAAAAATCCCCCTCGAATCGATATAAGTATCTCGAAATTCTGTGCTCAAATCTGGATCAAATCACTATGCAAATAGAATAACATACGTACACCCTATTATCTTTATTGGTTATTAGCCAAATCAATTCCAATTCTATTCACATTCACTTTAATTTTCGTTTACTTACTCACAATTGCTTCAACCCATTGGATTATCACCTTTATTCTTATCTCGATTGGGTATTTAATCAATAACAGTTTGAACTCTGTCCAGTTTAAATTTAGAAAATAGCTTGTAAAGTAGATAAGTAACTGGAAAATAATTACTAGTTTGTAAAATAGGTGTAAAATAGCTAGAAAATAGTTTAATAATTATAGAAATTTTAGATAATTGCAAAATAGCCATAAAATAGTAATTAATAATTGAAAATAGTAATTAGTTTATAAAATAGTTAAAATATAGTAATTAGTTTAGAAAACAGTTGGAAAATTGTTAAACAGTTTCAAAAATGATTGTAAAACAAGTATAAGATAGTTTGCTTTTAAAAGAAAGGTTGTATATTGATGCAGCAAGGCATATAGGAATTCAGAAGTTAAACCATATTAAATCGTGCACGAGTCAAGGAGCTTTGGATTTAACTCGTGAGTCGTACACAAGCTTAAAACGTGCATGCTTGATAAGTCGGTCACGAGATGGAGGACGCATGAGTCGGTTCCGGTTTAACAAAGCCTGGAGGAGTTCGAGTTGGATGAGTCGTTACCGACTTAAGAGATTACAAGGGGGAGATAGCATAGGTCGAATGGAGGCAACTTTAGAAGTAAGTCGTCCACGACTTAACTTGAGTCGTCTACGACTCAACATGAGTCGTCCGCGACTTAACAATCCAAGAGGAAAAAGACTGCGACCTAATGAGGCTGAAGGAAAAATGACCGACCTAAGGAAGCCGGAGTGGGAAAGGTGCGAGCTGGTGAAGAGGGCTGAGTCGGAACCGAGCTAATGGGCTACGACCTAAGATGAGTCGGCAAGGAGATAAGCTGTGGATCTTGAGTCGGTCGTGTTGAGTTGAGTCATGTATATATGAGTCGGTATTGTATGAGTCGTGAGTCGTCTTGTTCTTGAGTCGGAGGAGTTGTATTGGCAGGGTTGTTAAGTCGCTGGATTTGATGAGTCGGTTACCTTTGAGTCGGACCTGTATGTAATGTGTTGAGTCGTATTAACTGCTGTGTCTATAAGTCGTGCCTTGTTGAGTCGGCAGCGACTTATGTTGAGTCGGCCGAGATGAGTCGTGTTTGTTGAGTCGGTGCCGACCTAGGAGTTGAGTGTTGTATGTTGTGTTGAGTTGTAATGCCTATAAATAGCGGGTGTGTTGTAAATTTTTGGGGAGTTGAATATTGAATAAAATTTCCTTTTGTTAGCTTTGTGCTTTCATTCCAATTGGTAGTTGAGTGTAATCTCCTATCTCCTCTTTCGGTTAATCGAGTGCGCTCGATTCAACGATCGTAGAAGCCGATTCACGGAATCTAGTGCGCTAGATCAACGTGCGAAGAATCGTAGATCTTGAAACACGGTATAGTGCGCTATCAACGTGTTTGAGATAGCTAGAGTTCGGTATCTTTGGATCAACGAACTTGGGCATTTGGTATCTTCAACTCACCGATTGCTACATTTCATCGATTGAAGTTTATTTCGAATTATCCGCTGCGCCAGTTTTGGTATCAGAGCCATACTTAGCCAATCATAGCTAAGTTTGATTCTTGGAGCCAAGTTTTTGAAGTTTTTGAAGTTGGAAGGAGTTCATCGTGTTCATATTGAAGTTGCATCAAGTTTGGAGAGTTTGATCCATTTCATTTTGGATCGAGGAGTTGGATTTTGTTTGGATTTTGAATTGGTGATTTGCGCGCCAAAGTTTTGAAGGTTTTGGAGTGAGCCGAGGCAAGTCTTGACCGAGCCAAGCAAAGTTGTGAAGAGTCAAGGCCGAGACAAGCATTGCCGAGACAGTTGAGCCTAGATTGCCTTATCGTGTGAAATTTTGAAGTATTGTGTTCAATTTGTTGAAGTTTGTGAAAATTTTAACCATGCCACCAAGGAGAGCTAATCGTCATCAAAACGTTGAAGCTTTGTATCGTAGAGAAGAAGCCGAGCTTATGGAACAACGTATTAATGAGAAATTTGATGAAGGCATTGGTAAATTGGAGAGATTGATGAATGATTTGAATCAAAGGAGGAGATCACCAAACTCGAACCATGGAGGAAACCGAGTTTCGCCATTGGTTACGGAAGCGAGGAGGGTATCACCACATTCTTGTAGAGATAGAAGAGAAACATCAATTTCATCACGAAGAGATCATCATGACTATGCACATGAAGAAAGAAGAAGTCATCGAGAATTTGACCATGAAGTATATAGAGATGAAGAGAGACATAGTCAAAGAAGCATGCATGAGAGAAGGGATGATGTTAGTCGAGATCGATGTAGGCGTACCTTTGATTTTGTTGAAGAGGGTGATAGAGCAAGTATTCCTTATAGAGATCGAGACCAAATTCGAAATTCTTACCGTGATGTGGAGGATGATCGTCGTTGGGAGTCGGGTATGAAAATGGAAATTCCAGAATTTAAAGGCGGAATGGTTGCTGAGGAGTTTTTAGATTGGTTGTCTAATGTGGAGGAAATCTTTGATTTCAAGGAGGTGCCGGAGAATAGAAGGGTGAAGTTAGTTGCTACAAGGCTGAGGGGAAGAGCATTGGCATGGTGGCAGCAAACTAAACTTACTCGAGAACGAATGGGGAAGTCAAAGATAGAATCTTGGGAGAAGATGAAAAAGTTGATGAGATCTACTTTCTTACCTTACAACTACCAGTCACTTATGTACCAAAGGTTGCAGAATCTGAGGCAGGGAACAAAGTCTGTTAGTGATTATGCTGATGAATTTTACCAACTCATTGCCAGGAATGATATCATGGAAACAGAAGAACAGCTAACTGCTAGATTCATTGGGGGCTTGAGAATGCAGATCCAAGATATGGTTAATATGTTTGATCCTAGATCAGTAGCAGAGGCACATCAGAAAGCGTTAGCTTGGGAGAAACAAGGAAGGCGTGGAGGTGGTGTGTTTACTAATTCCAATAATCAAGCAAGGGGTGTTGGCGGAAGTTCTAGTGTTCCTAAACCTGTTACAAAGCCAGTGGTGAAGGAGGCAGAGAAAGCGAAGGCTAGTAGTGTTTTCAAATGTTATAATTGTCAGGAGTTGGGTCACAAAAGCAACGAATGTCCGAAGCCGAAGAAGAGAACCATGGTTGCAGAGGTTGAGGCAGATGATGGTGAGGAGGCAGAGTATTCAAATGTACCTTATGTTGAGGAGGAAGAAGAAGTGTCGGGAGATGAAGGATGTAATCTTATGATGAGGAGAAGTTGTTTGACACCAAAGCAAGAGGAGGATTGTAGTTGGCTGAGAAGCAATATTTTCCAATCGACATGTACTATTCTGGGAAAGGTCTGCAAGTTTGTTATTGATGCAGGAAGTTGTGATAATATTATTTCTACAGAAGCAGTGAGAAAGTTGAACTTGAAGACCGAGAAGCATCCTAAACCATATAAGCTAGCATGGGTAAGGAAGGGAGGTGAAGTAAAAGTGTGTCGAAGGGCTTGTGTTAATTTTTCGATTGGGAAGAAGTACAAAGATGAAATCTGGTGTGATGTCGTAGATATGGATGTTTGTCACTTATTGTTGGGCAGACCATGGCAGTTTGATAGAGCAGTTCAGCATGACGGTCGTGCCAACAGTTACAGTTTCATGTTCGAGGGTACTAAAATCACTTTGGTTCCTAAGAAGCAACAGCAGAAGGAGAACAAACTGGAGGAGATTGAAGAATTGAAAACTCTGTTGACTTTGAAGGAGTTTGTTAAAGAAGTGGAGGAAGAACCGGAAGTGTTTTTGTTGATTGGGAGAGAGAGTAGTGAAGAAGTTGAGATTCCCGAAGAAGCAAAGCCAGTTTTGGAAGAGTTTGAAGATGTCTTTCCAGAGGAGTTGCCAAAGGAGTTACCACCACTTAGAGACATTCAGCATCAGATTGATCTTGTTCCGGGGGCAGTGTTACCACATCGACCACATTATCGTATGAGTCCGAAGGAACATGAGGAATTGAGAAGGCAGGTGGAAGAGTTGCTTGAACAGGGTCGTATTCAGGAAAGTTTGAGTCCATGTGCTGTGCCAGCATTGTTGGTACCCAAGAAGGACGGAACTTGGAGGATGTGCACTGATAGTAGAGCTTTGAATAAGATCACTGTACGTTACAGATTTCCTATGCCAAGGTTGGATGATTTGTTGGATCAGTTGAGTGGGGCAACTATATTTTCAAAGATTGATTTGAAGAGTGGTTATCATCAAATTCGTATCAGACCTGGAGACGAATGGAAGACAGCTTTCAAAACTAGAGAGGGGTTGTACGAATGGTTGGTTATGCCATTTGGTTTGTCTAATGCACCTAGTACATTCATGCGGGTGATGAATCAAATTTTTAGACCACTCATTGGAAAGTTCGTCGTGGTTTATTTCGATGATATTTTGATTTATAGCAGGAGTACGGAGGAACATGTTCTACATTTGAGGGAAGTGTTGCTTATTCTTCGTGAAGAACAATTTTATGCTGCTACAAAGAAATGTGTGTTTATGACACCTAGTGTTTTATTCCTGGGTTATGTTGTTTCAGGGAAAGGTATTCAAGTTGACCAAAGCAAAGTTGAAGCAGTCAGGAATTGGCCACAACCAAAGACAATTACAGAAGTGAGAAGTTTTCATGGGCTAGCGTCATTCTACCGAAGGTTCATACCACACTTCAGTAGCGTGATGGCTCCAGTTACTGATTGCATGAAGGGGAAGCAGTTTGTGTGGTCAGAGGAAGCGGGGGTTGCATTTGAGAAGATTAAGGAATTGTTGACGTCTGCACCAATTCTTGTTTTACCAAATTTTCAGTTATTGTTTGAATTACACACTGATGCTTCGAAGGTGGGTATTGGAGGAGTTCTGAGTCAGAATGGGAAGCCAGTTGCTTATTTCAGCGAAAAATTGTCAGGGGCAAAGATGAGATACAGTACATATGACGTTGAATTTTATGCTGTTGTTCAGGCTGTTAAGCATTGGAGACATTACTTATTTCAGAAGGAATTTGTTCTGTACACTGATCACGAAGCTTTGAAACATTTACAGGGGCAAGATAAAATTTCTGCGAGACATGCATCATGGATTACTTATCTGCAGCAGTTTACTTTTGTCGTTAAGCACAAATCAGGGGTGACAAATCGAGTAGCTGATGCTTTGAGTAGGAGGAGTCATTTACTAACGACAATGAAGGTTGAAGTAACGGGGTTTGAATTACTACCAGAGATGATTGAAAAGGATCCTTACTTTGTGAAATATGTTGAGAAAGTGAAGGATGGAAGTGCGGATGAATTTATGTTGGTTGATGGTTTTCTGTTTAAAGGAAATCGTTTATGTATTCCGGATTGTAGTTTGAGGATGAAAATTGTGAAGGAATTGCACGAGGAAGGACATGTGGGCCGTGATCGTACTTTGCAGTTGATTTCACAGTCTTACTTTTGGCCGTCGATGAGGAAAGAGGTTGAGAGGTTCGTGGAGCGATGTCATATTTGCCAGGTTTCAAAGGGGACAGCAACGAATGCAGGGTTGTATATGCCGTTACCAGTACCATCTAAGCCATGGGTTGATATCAGCATGGATTTCGTTTTGGGTTTGCCGAGAACTCAAAGGGGAAATGATTCGATATTTGTTGTGGTGGACAGGTTTTCAAAGATGGCACATTTTGTTGCTTGCAAGAAGACAGCAGATGCAGTTCGAGTCGCACAGCTATTTTTCAAGGAGATTTATCGACTTCATGGTTTACCAGAATCTATTGTTTCTGACCGAGATACTCGTTTTCTGAGTCACTTTTGGTTGAGTTTGTGGAAGATGGTGGGAACGAAACTGAAGTTTAGCAGTGCTTATCATCCACAAACCGATGGGCAGACAGAAGTTGTTAACAGGTCATTGGGAAATTTGTTGCGATGTCTTGTACAGGATAATTTGAGAAGTTGGGACATGAAACTATGCCAGGCAGAATTTGCTCATAATCATGCAGTAAATCGAAGCACAGGATTCAGTCCGTTTCAGATTATTTATTCAAATTTACCCAGGGGGCCATTGGATTTAGCAGCTGTACCACAGTCAAAGAGAACAGTTAAACGAGCTACTGATTTTGTTGATGAGCTGACTGAATGTCATAGAACCGTTCAGGAACGATTGGAGAAATCGAATGAGAAATATAAGAAGTTTGCCGATTTGAAACGTCGAAATGTTGAATTTAAGGAAGGTGATTTGGTTTATGCCGTATTAACAAAGGATCGTTTTCCGGTGGGTGCTTATAACAAGTTGAAGGCGCGAAAAATTGGTCCAGTTGAAGTGTTGAAGAAAATCAATGAGAATGCTTATCGATTAAAGTTACCAGATGATGTTTATACTTCTGATGTTTTTAACGTCAAACATTTAATTCCATATCATGGGGGTGAGATTGTTGAGGAAGAATTTACAAATTCGAGGTCGAATTTTTCTCAACCAGGGGAGGATGATGCAGCAAGGCATATAGGAATTCAGAAGTTAAACCATATTAAATCGTGCACGAGTCAAGGAGCTTTGGATTTAACTCGTGAGTCGTACACAAGCTTAAAACGTGCATGCTTGATAAGTCGGTCACGAGATGGAGGACGCATGAGTCGGTTTCGGTTTAACAAAGCCTGGAGGAGTTCGAGTTGGATGAGTCGTTACCGACTTAAGAGATTACAAGGGGGAGATAGCATAGGTCGAATGGAGGCAACTTTAGAAGTAAGTCGTCCACGACTTAACTTGAGTCGTCTACGACTCAACATGAGTCGTCCGCGACTTAACAATCCAAGAGGAAAAAGACTGCGACCTAATGAGGCTGAAGGAAAAATGACCGACCTAAGGAAGCCGGAGTGGGAAAGGTGCGAGCTGGTGAAGAGGGCTGAGTCGGAACCGAGCTAATGGGCTACGACCTAAGATGAGTCGGCAAGGAGATAAGCTGTGGATCTTGAGTCGGTCGTGTTGAGTTGAGTCATGTATATATGAGTCGGTATTGTATGAGTCGTGAGTCGTCTTGTTCTTGAGTCGGAGGAGTTGTATTGGCAGGGTTGTTAAGTCGCTGGATTTGATGAGTCGGTTACCTTTGAGTCGGACCTGTATGTAATGTGTTGAGTCGTATTAACTGCTGTGTCTATAAGTCGTGCCTTGTTGAGTCGGCAGCGACTTATGTTGAGTCGGCCGAGATGAGTCGTGTTTGTTGAGTCGGTGCCGACCTAGGAGTTGAGTGTTGTATGTTGTGTTGAGTTGTAATGCCTATAAATAGCGGGTGTGTTGTAAATTTTTGGGGAGTTGAATATTGAATAAAATTTCCTTTTGTTAGCTTTGTGCTTTCATTCCAATTGGTAGTTGAGTGTAATCTCCTATCTCCTCTTTCGGTTAATCGAGTGCGCTCGATTCAACGATCGTAGAAGCCGATTCACGGAATCTAGTGCGCTAGATCAACGTGCGAAGAATCGTAGATCTTGAAACACGGTATAGTGCGCTATCAACGTGTTTGAGATAGCTAGAGTTCGGTATCTTTGGATCAACGAACTTGGGCATTTGGTATCTTCAACTCACCGATTGCTACATTTCATCGATTGAAGTTTATTTCGAATTATCCGCTGCGCCATATATATAATAAATAGCTTGGAAAAATAGGTTTATATTAAAACAATTAAAAATAGTACAGAGTCAAAACCGTTCACTTCCCAATCTCCATTCTCATTAATTCAATTAAATTTCCTCTATCATTTAAATTGACCCAATTCCAATTTAAATAACTTCAATTTCCATTGAAATTGATTCAACCCCAATTCAAGTTGAATTAACCTCAGTTCTTTCCAAATTTAACTTTATTCAACCTTGATCTCTAATTCTACTAATACAAATAAATTTCAATTAAACTGGTTCTAATTTCAATTCATTTCAACTCCAGTTTGAATTAATTCCAATTTCAAACTCCATTTCCAAATCAAGTTAAATTATTCTTAACTTCCTCCCAAATTCAATTCAAATTCCATTTGAATTTAAAATTATTCAACTTTAATTACAATTTCAAATTATCTAAATCAATCCAATTCAAATTTTCCATTTGAATCTTATACTCATACATCTTCAATCACAATTTCAATTAATTCAAATCAAATTCAATTTGAACTAATTTCAATTCAAATTCCAAATTTAAACCATTTCGAACTATATAAATTCGAGTTAAATTCGCTAAGGTTGGTTTAACCCCTTAAACCAAGTTAACCTTTATCAAAAGCTTTTAACTATTTTAATTTACAAATTAAATTACTCAAATTTTTAGTTCAAGGTAATTCCATACCCTTAGTTTTCAAATTAAATTTTAGTTTCCCCTTTATCAACTTATTTTAAAATATCCATTCATTTTCCAAATTCCAGACCTCAAACCCATTTGAGATCACACAAACTCCCAGTTCAGATTAACCATTTAACTTCCCAAATCTTAATTTCGTCTTTAAATTTCCAAATCAGGTTGATCATTCCAACTTATTTAACTCTTTTGTCGGTTAAACTCAATTCACTTAATCCAGTCAACCTTACCCAATTTGAACTTCCATTTCAAATTTTGAACTTCTCATAAATAATCTTCCCACTAATTAAGTTCAAAAACTTATCATTTTTGGGTATCACATCTTATTCCAAATTCAAAACTCACCATTTAGAGTTTATTTCCAACCACCTTCGATATTATGTATATCCACATGTATACATACTAATTTCTTTTACATACCAAGTTATACTTTAAAATTTTAAACCACCATTTGTTTTTAATTCAAAACAATTTTCTTTAAAATTTTCAAACATTTCTTATTTTTAAAATAAGATCATATTCAAAGTAGTTTGAATAATATGATTTCCTCTAACATTCTGAAACAATTCAAATATTTAAATTTAGAATTCAGAACTTCACAAATTTGAAACCCACTTTATTTTACATCCTTTCTAATTTACAAGTTACTCTCTTTAAGTGGTTACTTTCCTTAAAACGTTTTATTATTAATCAAAAAACAATCATCCCATTATTAAACACAATATCCATTCTATTTTCTGGTTTTGAACCAATTCTAACTCATCTTTTTCTGAAATACTTCTCCAATTGAAGATTTCAATTTTAGTTTGAATCTATTTCAAACTTGTCTTTATTTAATTTCAATTTAAATTAGTTTGCATTCTATTACTTCTTAATTTAATTCTTACTATTACTTTTAATTTAATTAAAACTACAACCATTTTCCTTAATATAATAGATAATCTATTTCTTATATAAGATTCACTTACTTTTGAAATCTTTTAAAAACCATTATATAAGAAAATAACAAGCACGCTCTCTCATATTTATACACTCAATATCACTTACCCTATCCTTAATGAGTAATCCCAACAGAGCCAAGGTTCTCGCTTAACCTTTGTTCTGATACCAAATGTAACGGCCCGGAAATTTCGATCCCGAAAGTTCCAGATAGTTAGTGAAAAGAAGAAAGAGAAAAGAAACACACAATCTCACAATCGCAGCGGATAAAATATAATATCAATAATAGTAATACCAAAGAAAACTGTATTTATCAATTTACATCGATATATCAGAGTTACAACAATTTTAAACAACATCGGATAGATACAATTAAACATGTCTCGGATATATATAATATCATAGTGGAAAACTCTCCATACGTCCTTGCCATCCAGCTCGCCTCCTAAGCTCCAAAACGTCCTTACCTGAAAACCTGTAATACTCGGTCTGACCCAAGCATTACGTCAAAGTAACACCCGGGTCAGGCTGGAAACCAGCGTGAGTAAACCCATCCAACTTGGAATACAAAAGCATACAATTTATATAAACCCGGGGTAACTTATATCAATTTACACTTCATAAGTTATTATAGACATCAACCATTTCATACATCAATTTCTAAGTGCCAAAATATTAGATTTAAATAGACCAATTTACTTAAGTCATTCCACTTCAGCCTATTAGTTTCACATATCGAACTATAGGAATCGAAGTGGTTTCGGGTATTCGGTAATACCCGACTCCGGCCTCTTCGAAACTATTGTCAACTTAACTTAAATTATTCAAGTGAATTACAATTCTACTTTTAATACAGGATGTCACAGTAATTCATCATCAATAGATAATCACACCTTCACAGTTTAAATCCAACATATCATATCACATAACATCACGAACCACTTATTAGGGATAACAATTAATCAAGGCTTCCAATATCATTCTATTTATCCTTTAGTTACATTTAAGTAATTAATCCTTAATTAATTTCACAACTAATTATCCTTAACCCAATACGGTAATTAATCTTTAATAGATATCAATTCAACAGATATCATCTAAATTCAGACATTCAACAACCCATCATCCAGAAGCAAGTATTATCAATTCATATCATAATTAATTTAATTACTTAAATTAACTCCTTAAGAATTAATCACTTAATCTTGCTTATACAATCATTAATTAATTACAAACCTTAATTAATTAATTACATCCCTGATTAACTCACTTAATCAATTAATCAATCTTAATCCAGATTAATTACCCTTTATTTATCAATCAATAATCCTTAATTAACTGTTAATCCATCCTTGATTAACAGATAATCAATCCTTAATTACCATCACCATTGATTGATCAATTAATTACCACTTAACAACTTCTTAATTAATCCTTAATTACGGATTAATTATTCTTTAATTATTAATTAATAAAATCTTAATTATAAATTAATAAAACTTAATTACTAGTTAAGCACTTCTTAATTATTAGTTAAGTCACCTTTAATTACTTAATTAATTACTCACTAATTACTTAATTAGTAAATCTTAACCACTTGTTTTTTTTTTGTATACCCGAGCCTAACCCTTCAATAACTACGGGTTCCAAACCAAACTTTTCCGAGCTACCTTATATAATTTAAACTTAAACAAAAGTTTAAACAATTTAAAAATCTTTCTTTTAAAAATTATATGGCAAAGAAGTACTTGACTTATAAAAGTAAATTTATAAGTGTTTACACCAAATTCATCCATTTTTTTTTAGTTCAAATAAATTCTAAATTTTCACTTAACATACAAAGTAGTTTTAAATCTTTTAAATTTAAAACTTCTTTTAGTTTGAAAAACTGAAATTCAAATTTAATCTTTGATTTCCAGATTTAAATTCAACTTCAATCTTGCTCATATTTTAAAATTTTCAGTTTTTAAAACATTCAATCTACTTCCTATTTGAAGTGGTTAATAATTCAAGTTTGAAACCTTATATGTTATTTTATTTTTATTTAAAACTGAGATCTAAAACTAAGTTGAATTTTAAATTTTCAAGCTTAGATTTAAACTAGGTATAAAACTTCCTTTACACTTAAAAGCTTCTGTTCAAGGGAAAAAAAATTCTCCAACCACAAGTACAGGTTCACTGTTAAAAACCTGTAGACTAACAATACCCGAAACAACCCAAAACTACTTCGAGTTCCAACCTGTACTTCCCCGAGCCTACTACTCAACGACTTCGAGTTAAACAAATATTTACCCGAGTACAAACCTTCACTATGACAAGCTACAACAGTCACCAGGGCATGGTGCACATGCACATTTCCGACCTTCATCTCCGATCATCAGAGATGATCATTCCACAACCAAAATCCTCTCATCATTCAACCTCAATCTTCAGATTATCTTCACCCAACTCAAATTCGAATTCGATTTTCCACCTGAATCCTGGAACAAAACACCAGAGACAAAACTTCAACCTGTGCATTTGCCTCGCCATCACAATCCCGATCATCGGAGTTGTTGAAACTCCGGCCAACCCTTCTTCTACTTCCCAGCATTCATCGCCCAAAAAATTGAAACACTAGGTCCTCCCTAGATCCTACAGTGATCGAATTCCCAAACCCCACTAAAACTAGGGTTCTAAAGTAAAATCCACCACCGCAACTTCCAAAATTCTTTCCACCATCATCAGTGATTTTTTCTCGCTTTTCCTAACTCTCCTCCATTACCTGGAAAAAACCCCGACCATCCCAGTCGCTTATATTATCAAAATTCCTTCAAAAACCCAATTCTGGTCATTTCCAAAATGTCCACTCATTCTTGTACTAAAAATCTTGATTTTTTTTTAAAAATTCTATCTTTCGGAAATGATTCAAGATATGTACTCGAATCGATAAATTTGAACAATTTTGTTTTATTAAATTATTAAGATTTTCTACTGCATTACCAAATTCTAGCATATTTCAAACTTTAAATACTTGAACATATTCTTATATCTTAGATTATATATAAATTATGTTATTCCGTTTGAAATTCGTAGTTTTACAGCAAACAAGTAAAAGAATTGGGATCTTTTTTTTTAGATTCCAGAAACCTGGAACAAAGAGGCATGTCTGTGCAACAGTCATGCACAGCATAACTACATCCATTCTTGTATGTATATATAAATATATTTTATCTTTACTTAAAATAAATCACAAAAAAACACACACATCCAAACATATTCAAGCAAGTCTCTGTGTTTAATTTCATGATTGAAGAAACAGAGTAATATATATGTGTATGCAGTTATACATCCTGTCACATTCATAAATTTTAAAACTTGTAAACATAATATTATTCATGCAAACTACTATCTCATCATTCTTACCAAACATTATTAGCATGCATCATATCTAAACAGTTAGGCTTGATTTACTCACCTTTTCTTATGCAGGGCCGATTTTAAAAAAAAAAACTTTCCAGGCTTTGAATTTTTTTTCTGGAAAAGCTTTGATTGCTGATGAAATCCCTTTGCATGTCTTTAATATGATGATTTTAAAAGATGTTGAAACTGATGTTGATTTGCAGTTGAAAATCCATTTGCATCACAGGTTGAAGTTGCAGATTTGAAGGTTGTAGGATCTTAATTTTGCAGTTTGAAGTTGATATGAAGTACTTTGCTTGCAGATTTTAATTTTGACTTCAGATTTTGATTTGCTTTCTAGTTTTAAATTATCAGATTTTAGAAAGATTTCTAGTGGCCATTAATTTGAGAAATGAAATGAAGACAAAGGAAATGAAAGTGTTGTGTTTGTTGAAATTAAAGAAAATAAATTTTAAAAAGAAGACACTTGTAATATAAACTTACACTTGTTACTACATGAACTTATTTGATTTACATTTGTTAAGATGCAAGAATAAAGTGTTTACATATATTTAATTTATAAGTTATGCCTTCATATGTTTAATACTTAATATATCTTATACATATATTTAAAGAAAATATGAATCTATTTAAATTTCTTATTTCTTATAACTATGCTTAATTCATTGATATGTTTTTTTTTAAAATAAGCTATTGTAAAGTTTCTATATTAAATCCAATCAAGTTTTCCAATTTACAATATACATACATATATATAAATATAAATTTGAAGACATTTCTTATTAGTTTAAATTAAAATCAAACTCCTTATTTACAATGTATACATATATATATATATATATACATTATTAAAGAAAATTCTTTCAATTAGCTTAGAAAGATAAATTTTATTATTTAAATATTTTAACTTTGGAAAGAATAAAATTCCCAAATTAAATTATTATCATTATAGATTTTAAAAAGGTAACATTTATCAAATTAACAATTGGAGATAAATCCTGTTAAATTAGATTATTAAATCAATATTACACATTTTAAAATAATTATTAATGGAAATTATTAAATTAACATTGCCTAAATTTCCGGAATATTACAATAGATTAAACTTTCACTTGTTGAACTTGGGATAGATCCATGTAGACAATGAACAAGATGCCTAAGTACCATGAATTTTGAAAGATTTGGAAACAGTCCAAAAGTAAAGAGAAATGACTAGAGTTGGGTAGAAGGGAAAGGTCTACACTTGATAGGCAGGAAGCAAGTATTGACAGGAGATACATGGGGTAGTCCATGTAGCCAAGTCCATGTAGAGTCTGTGTAGCCAAGTCCGTGGTGGAGAACATATAAGTAGAAAATCCCTAATGCGGCTTAATTATTGAAAAGCCATCGTAGGTAACCGTGGAAGTGTCTATGTGGTGTAGCTAATATAGTCAAGCAATTTTGGTTAGAAAAGCATAGATTACCTTTATATTAAGGTTTTAGTTTAGATAGAGATCATTTAACAGTAGGAACGGTTGCAACATGTCAATAGGATATGTTATGAATGATGGATGTTAATGGCTGTATTTGGATGTATTATTTAGATTGCATTTGTTTACACATATAGGATAGTATATCCACTATGTAGTACACGTACTCACATTTCTATTATTTATCGTCTGTTGACCTAATTTTTTTTAATGTTTCGAATGAGAATATTAAATTTATTTAAATCTTCAAATTTTGATTCAAATTCAGTAAATAATAATAAATTTTATTTTAAATACAATGAATCGACTTTTAATGATGTATTTTTAATTTAATTTATAAGATTTTTCCATAATTTTTAATTTAGAAATATTTAAATTATCGTTTGATGATTTTTCGGCAAAATGATAGTATTTTTGTGATTTTACAAAATCAGTTAACCAGTGTATATTGTTATTTTTTTGACATCGTAATTCATTTTTGTATGTGATCATATTTTTATGCTATTGTTTGCGATTCATACATGAATGAAAATTGGGTGGCGAGACGTCGAAATTTGCAAATTTAATATATCTCCAGCACTTGAGAAAAATCAATGCCCTTTACTTCCTCTTGCCTTTACTGTTCTATTATCTTTGTCTAAAACTTAGGAATCCACATCTTTAAATATTCAAATAAAAGGATTTACAAATCAAAAATTTAAAAAGTTTAGATCTTTTTGTTTAAAATGTGTAGATCTATAATTCTATGTTGTTTTAGGTGTGCTCCACACTATTTTGGGTGGATGAAAAGTCTGAATGAGTGCATATAAAGCTAGGGTCTGGGTTATTGGGAATTTAGGAAACATGAGGTGGATAGTGATTGGATTTGGGTTTGTGAGGTCGAATGGCACTTGTGGAAGAAGTTTGGAGTCCAGCGCTGTGTGGTGAAACACATCCTGGAACTTGCACAAGGAACACTGATAGGTGGGGATTTTCTCAGGATCTGTAGCATTCCCAGTTTTTAGGCAAAATAAAAATTAGTAATTAATATAATTTTTGGGATAATTGTGAATTAGTTTGAAAATGTGGGAATAAAAATGTATGTAAGAATTTAGTTAAAGGATTTGATTTGGAAATCTAAATATTTTATAAATAGATTATAATTTGGAATTTGAATTTGAAATTTTCTAAAATAAATAATATATGTTGTTTATTTATATATATAAATTAATTATTAACAGAATTTTGGTTTGAAATTCAAAAATAAATATATTGAATATAAATTGGATTTAGAAACTAATATATATTTATATATATGAGTATATGATTATTTGTAGTGCAAAATTAAGTCTAAATCACAGTCTTTAAAAAGTTACATTTGAAATTAATATAGTAAGTTTCAAAGGTTATTTGAATGCTAAATTCTATATTATATAGATATGCGCGTTTGTTTATTTATGTACAATTTGCTTTAAAAATCATTTTTCTTAAGATAATATAAGTATATAAATAAGAGGAAATGTATATAAATAAATGTTTATTTATTTAAAGGTATAATAGTTTTAACTAAAAACATAGGATTTGATAAAAAGATATAATCTTTAAAAAATGTAACATGAATAAATGTGATTTTGTGTATAATATAAAAATTTAAAAGCATTTAATTACATGTAAAAGACGTGTGTAAATATTTTAAAAATGTAAATATAAAATGAGATTAATAAAATGGTTAAATTTCTTTCTTTTAAAATAAATATAATTTGTATATTTATCTCTTAATACTTAATTATTAAAAATATATAACACGATTTATAAATTTATTAAAATAAGGGTTTAAAACATAATTTATAAAATTATTTAACATAAGGATATAAACATAAATTTGATTGGAAATGACATTTGTGAGAATAAAAATAACATATAATCACAAGTATAACTAATTTAGACAAGTGGCAAATAATTCTTTTTTCTTTTTAAATTTAAAACATATAAACATGTAATAAAGATTAGAAAACCAGGTTGATCATTTTATCTTTACCTTTTCAAAAACATTATTCAAACCAAACTTTAAAATAAATAAATAAAATCTAGGATCAAGCACCAGTTCATTCCAGATCATCAAGATCAAAACAAGTTCTTCAATTTGATTCAGATCTAAGGCATGCAAACGCATCTCGGTCAAGCAATTTAATGATCAAATTCAACTCAGCAAATAACAGATCTAAATCAAGTCAAAAGGAATTAAAGAAAACTATTCTCTGTTCGATCAAAAAAATTCCAGGTCTCTATTTTAACTCATAGGTGAGCAAACCTCATTATTTTTAAGCCTTGATATGTTAATGGATGTGATGAATGATTGAAGTATTGTTATAGATATGTTTGCATGAATGTTTTGAACTGGAATTAAGTCCGAATTACCATGTATATTGATATGTATATCTGTGTATATGCATATTCATCTCTGGTTGTACTAACAGGTTTAATTCAATCAAAATAAATTATATCTCTCAATCTAAACAATTTCTGGCTAGGATCCCTAAAGGAATTAGGTTTGGATTAACTAGATCTTATTTTTAAAAACAATTATAAGTGGAATTAGTCAATGTTTAACTAGGAATTGAAAAAAAACTATAGTAAAAATGTATAAGACAAAAAAATTGATGTATTGAATTTCGTGTTTTGAATATATAACTAAATTCGAATTGGAAAATCATGAATTTTGATATAAGTTTTTATATTTCTAAGTTCGGGGATGTTGAGGAAGTCAGAGTTGAACGGATAGTGGTTATTCGTAAAATTCGGCGATTGGCGAAGAATTTATCGACACGTTCGTTGCTGGAGGAAGAAGGAAGGTTGGAGATCACGAGAAAAATGGTGACGAAATTTCTACGTCGACGTGGAGGTGGTGTATCAATGAACTAGGGTTTTTAAGCAGTTTTGTTCGAATGAGACAATCGAGACGATTTCGATGTCATGGGTGGATCGGAATCAATCGCAAGGGGTTGGATCGACGTCGTGGCATGGCGTAGCTGTGGACTTGGTGGCTCGTTGTAACAACCCGCATATTTAACGATTATATATTTAAATGTTTTATTTAAATATAGCGTCGTTAGTCGGATTTAGGTCCGAAAAGTTACTTTTTGCAAATGGCCGAATTGGAACTCGAAACCATTTCCATTGATTCCAAAATGGCGTTTGCGATCTTTTTGAGTATAAGCTTTGATATTTTTGGAGTAAGTCGAATTTTGCTATTTGCTAAGTAGGCTTTTGGGTTTGGGTTTCACCCAATCTATTATATAAACCAACTCAGCCCTTTCTCTCCTTCCATTCACACATTTTCATTTCTTAAGCTTAAGCAAAACTGAAAATGGGGGAAGAGAATGCGAAATAGAAATTCCAAGCCCTAGTTTACCTTGCAAACTTGAATTCTTGCTCCAAAATCATAGAGAAGCTAGTGGTAAGCCTCCTCTTCGTGTTCTCCAACTCTTTCTCCTTCAATTTCAGAAAATTTCCTAAACCTAACTGTTAACCCTAACTCGTTCACAAGTTAACAGGTCCACGAGTTAAGGCATGTACGACTCAAGGCATGTACGACTCAAGGCATGTACGACTCAAGGCATGTACGAGTTAAAGGATACATGAGTCAGCAACTTCCTACAACTTAAAGACCTCTACGAGTTAGCAAGCTTACGAGATAAGCAGCCTACGAGTTAAGGAGTACCCGAGTTAAGCTACTTGCGAGATAAGCCTTTACGAGTTAGCATATCTACAAATTAGCAAGTGTACGAGTTAAGATCTTCCACAAGTTAAGCCTCTACGAGTTAATCCTCTGCGAGTTAAGATCTTCTACGAGTTAGCAGGCATACGAGTTAAGAAAAGCTAACGACTTAAGGTCTTTACGACTTAAGGAAATTGATGGCCTGCGACTTAATGATAACTGCAGTTTGTACGACTTAAGACCCTTACGACTTAAAGAAGTTATACGACTTAAGGAGGATACGACCTAAAGACACACCTCTTAACTCGTCTACGAGTTAAGACTTGCTTTAAACCAGTTGCAATTGGTTAAGTCGACTACGACTTACGACATAAAAAGAGTCGTATACGACTTAAGAAGGGAAATTAGCAATTGCAGCCAGATAACTCGCACACGACTTAGAACTTAGGGATGGGTTCAAAAAAGGGGAACTGCCATAGACTCGGCTCAGTGACCCGGGGACGACTTACCTTAAGTCGAACACGACTTATCTTAAGTCGGCCACGAGTTAGGACTTAGCACTTTTTCCGCCCAGAACTCTCTATAAATATGAAACCATCTCCAACATGCAAAGGACCTTTGGGCTCATTCTCTTCAAGCGCCATTACTCTGCCGAATTCCAGACGACTTCAAAGCTTTTTAGATCCAACAAACTTCTAAAGGAACTCCATGAAGGAATCATCCACATTGACCATGGATTTGAAGATGATTGTCAACATCAAAGCTTGAGCTACTTGTTTCACATATCCTATCACTTGAAGTGTGTTGTAATTGAAAGATCTTGTAAAGAATTGTAATCAAACTAGTGATAAAAAGATTAAAGTGGACGTAGGCTGGATTATAAGCCGAACCACTATAAATACTGTGTCTCTTACCGTTTTTCTACATACTTTCTGCTTATTTCTGTTTCCCGTACAAACGGGTGGTGCTTTCACAATCACATCTTATACACCAGGGTGTTAGCGTTTAAATTTTTTCGTTAACATTTTGGTGCTTTCACTGAGAATTGAACTCAGGACATCTATCATCATTGTTTCAGAAAGATTTGTAGATAGAGTTTCTTTAAGAACCAGAAGTCTATCCGAAATCATGGCTCCTGGAAGGAAAAGTAAATCTGTGAGATCTGCAAACATTCAAGAGGGAACCTCCACTTCCCCAACACCAAATCAAGCCACTCCAGCTGTTGGAGTTTCAAAAGCGGAATTGGACGCTGCTATCTTTGGGTTGAATCAGCAAATAAATGCCCAGAACGCGCAATTGGAAGCTCAGAATGCTCAGAATGCTCTGATTCTGAATAGGTTAAACGATCTGCTCGGGGCAAACCGTCAACCTGCGAATAATGAAAGGAACTTTGTCGGTAATGTCCATGATGCTGAAACTAGAAACATTCCCGAAAGGGCTGCTAGCCCCTTTGAACAGACATTGCCTGAGGCTGGAGGATCCAGAAATAGGAATGACGAAGAATATCTTTCTGGTATGGTTCGACAGATTATGAAAGAAAGTATGCAAAGGGTCGAAGATGAGAAAGAGTGGGGTTTCGCTCCGAGCAAGACTCCGTTTACTGAAAAGATCCTAAAAGCTGAATTCCCAAGGAAGTTCGTCCCTCCGACCATTCCAGCTTACAAAGGGACAAGTGATCCAAATGAGTTCCTGTACAAATATGATTGGCACATGACAGGTGCCAGAGCTTCTGACGAGATAAAATGCCGCTATTTTCCTGTGTATTTGGAAGGGGTAGCTCTGCTTTGGTTCACAAAACTACCTGTCCGGTCCATCGATCAGTTTTCAGACCTAACCAGGAAATTTAAAGAGCAATTTAGGCTATATGCTTCAAAGGCAAAAGACATCATGTCGTTATCCGGTTTGGAACAGAATCCGGGGGAAACTATCAAGTCTTTTTTAAATCGCTTTAATATAGCGTTAGCTGAGGTGGATAATGCAGAACCCCGCATGGTCTTGACCTATTTGATGAGAGCTATTGATAAGTCAAGTGAATTCGGAAAGTGGCTGAACATGAAGGAGCCAAATTCTCTGGAAAAGTTCTACAAAAAGGCGGATGAATTCATGCGTTTGGAAAGCCGTCCTGTCCCGGCAAAGGCAACAGTAGAGAAAGCTGAAGACAACACTGCTGCGCCACGTAAGAATGGATCTGTGGGACAGAAAAGAGAAAATAATGATGGAAGGAAACAACACAATTCGAAGAAGCCTCGATCCTTCAAGCCATCAGAATATACTCCTTTGTTAGAAACACCAGAGCGCATCTACCTGGCTACAAAAGATTCTTTTGAGTATCCCAAACCTCCTGTTCTCAGAACCGGAAGAAAAGCTGTGCAAAGTGGGAAGTTCTGTCGCTTCCATAATCAGCCTGGTCATGACACAGACGACTGCCGTCAATTGAAAAATATAATCGAAGAATTGCTAAGAGAAAATAAGCTGCAGCAATTTGTGAAGAAGAGTGGTAATGATCCTGCTTCGTCAAGTCAGGGGCAACAAGCTCTTGCTCATCAGCCCAGGACAAATGAGAAGGCCGCAGGACATGAATCTGGAAGGCCAGTTATTAATGTCATCACAGGAGGACCCCACCCAGCAGGCAGAAGCTGGGGTGAAATGGAGAGGTACACTCGAGCTCTGAAACATATGCCAACTGAAGAGAATGTCTTTGTTTTAGAGGACTCTACACCCCTGAAACAACAAAGGACTTTTAATGATGATATTGTGTTCAGGGCTAGAGATTCCACGGGCATTGAAGCTAGTCCAGCTCAAATCACTGCTCTAAAAGAAGTCAAAGCTCCTAAAACAAAGAGGGAATTGCAAAGTCTCAATGGAAAAATTGCCGCCTTAAGTCGGTTCATATCCAAAGCTACTGATAAATGCATTCCATTCTTCGACGCTCTAAAGAAAGGAAAGAAAAACTTTGACTGGACTCCCGAATGCCAGAAAGCTTTTGAAGAATTGATTCAACATATGGAAACGCCTCCAATACTTTCCAGGCCCGGCAATGGCGAGGATCTTCTTGTATACTTGGCAGTTTCATCTCATGCTTTAAGTGCAGCGCTGGTACGGGAAGACAAAAGGATTCAACATCCAGTTTACTATATCAGCAAAAGACTCACTGGGGCAGAAATGAATTACTCCAAGTTGGAAAAACTCGCCTATTGTCTATTGATTGCCTCAAGAAAGTTGAGGCAATATTTCCAGGCTCATCCTATCAAAGTCCTCACTGATCAACCTTTAAAGCAAGTCTTGTTTCGCCCTGAGACTTCGGGCCGCCTTTTAAAGTGGAATATTGAATTGAGCCAATATGACATCACTTATCATCCTAGAAAAGCGATCAACGGACAAGCTTTGGCAGATTTTATTGCAGAATTTACAGACAAGGGTAACAGCGAGGAAGAAACAATCGAGAACTCCCCAACCCAATGGAAGTTGTTTGTAGATGGCGCAAGAAATGATTACTGTTCAGGTGCTGGAATTGTTCTTGAAACTCCTGAAGGCCGGTCATTATGCTATGCGCTAAGATTAGAATTTCCTTCAACAAACAATGAAGCAGAATATGAAGCTCTGATCGCTGGTTTGAAAATTGCTAAAGAACTAAACATTCGAGCGTTACAGATCTTCAGTGATTCTCAGCTTATAGTATGCCAAGTCAAGAAGGAGTTTCAAACGAAAGGAGGAAATCTGCCCGCTTATGTGTCAAAGGCTTGGGAACTTTTATGTGAATTCGACCATTACACGATAAGTCATATTCCTCGAGAAGAAAACATGAAAGCAGATTCTCTCGCAAAATACTCAAGTTCTGGCGAAGCCCAATCCTTAGGGTTAGTTCCAGTGGAAGTTTTGTCAAATCCGAGCATTGATGAAATGGATATCGATTGGGTTATGAGTATGTCGCAAGAGCAAGAATCATGGATGACTCCAATAACAAAGTATCTACTCAATGGCTCTTTACCAGAAAACTCTAAAGAACGACAAAAGCTACTGAGAAAAGCTTCTCGATATATAATCCAGGATGGTCAATTATACAGACGAGGATTCTCAATGCCATTGCTTCGATGTGTATCCCGGGAAGAGTCCAAAACAATCCTAACTGAAGTGCATGGAGGAGAATGCGGTGATCATTCAGGTGGTCAAACATTAGCAAAGAAAATTCTCCGATACGGATATTTTTGGCCAGAAATTAATCGGGATGCCGCAGATTACTCCCGAAAATGTGACAAGTGCCAAAGATATGCCAAAATTCCTAGAGCACCTTCTACCGAACTCACACAGATGATCAGTCCATGGCCATTTGCAATTTGGGGAATGGATCTCATTGGGCCGCTACCAACCGCTAAATCAGGGATTAAATATGCTATTGTTGCGGTTGATTATTTTACTAAGTGGGCTGAAGCTGAACCATTGGCTACTATCACTTCTAAGAAAGTGATAAGCTTTGTGACCAAGAATATCATTTGCAGATACGGTGTGCCTCAAAAAATAATCACAGACAATGGTACTCAGTTTGAAAGTGAGGAATTCCAGGATTTTTGCAAACGATTCAAAATCCAGAAAAGCTTTTCGGCAGTAGCTCATCCGCAGGCAAACGGGCAAGTGGAAGCAGTGAACAAGATCATCAAATCAACCATCAAAAAGCAACTCGAAAGAGCAAAAGGTGGTTGGGTCGATAAACTACCACTTGCACTATGGGCATACAGAACTACTCACAAAACTGCAACTGGGCATACTCCTTTTTCGTTAGCATACGGATCGGAAGCAATGATCCCGGTTGAAACAGAGGTCCCTTCACACAGAAGAATCCATTTCAATCAAGCAGAAAATGAAAAGCTGCAACTTGAAGCGCTGGATCTCCTTGATGAAAAAAGAGATGAAGCTAACCTCAGAGTTGCAGCTCATCAGCAAAGGATAGCCAGACATTTCAATTCCAAAGTTCGTCAACGCAGCTTTGAAATTGGAGATCTAGTCCTAAAAAGAATTATGACTGCGACAGGTGTGTTTGGGCCAAATTGGGAAGGACCGTATGTGATAGGTCAGAAACTTCTTGACGGCACATTCAAGCTCACCACAGTTGATGGAGATCAAATTCCAAGGGCATGGAACAGCAATCACTTGCGTCCATACTTTACTTGAAAATTTTGTTGAAACATTGTAAAAAGAATTATGAATGTATGATTCCTGTAATTGAAAGCAATTGTGAAACTGATGCAAGTAAATAATGAAAGAATATAAAGTGGATGTAGGCCCAATTTCATGGCCGAACCACTATAAATCTTGTGTTCCTTATTATCATTATATGTTTGCTTTGTTTTCGATATAAAAATACACAAAATGTATTGCTGAAATATCGATTTAAATTTTTGCAGACAGTGGAGATAAAACTTGCGCATAATAAGACCGAGCGATTCTCACCATCATTCAACAAACAAATTTCAAGTCACAAAGACCCCGAATTCAAATCCTAGATAGGAAATGCTTCAATTGAACGGCTAATGATTTCGATAGGAACGAGCCCTTGCTGATAAATTGAGATTGTTTAAACAAACAAACATCCAATTAGGAAGCTAGTGCCCGTTCTCACGAACTTGCCTGGCAATGAAGTACACTTCCTTGGATTAAACAAGCCACTTGTGAGAAAAAGGGGGATGAAAACTTGAAAAGAAAAAAAAAAAAAAAAAAAAAAAAAAAAAAAGGATCGCTGAAAAGGCATAAGCAAGTGAACAGAGGAACAACCAAAGCTACCATCAGCGCCACAAGTCCTCTTCGGAGGCGCAACTCTTCGGATAATAAAAGACCTCTAATGGGTCATATGCCACAAAAAAGAAAGTTCTCTACTCAACAAAAAAGATTGGAGGAGTCATGACCCTCCAACCATGAGAGAGTAACTTCCAGGCAATGAAAACCCTCTCTGAGGCACATTTCACCAGGAGTTGAAGTGTTATAACCGCTCTTCGGGATTTCACTTCACCAGAGTTGAAATGTAAACAAAATAAAAGCCCTCTTCGGAGGCCCATTTCACCAGGAGTTGAAGTGTTATAACTGCTCTTCGGGATTTCACTTCACCAGAGTTGAAATGTAAACAAAATAAAAGCCCTCTTCGGAGGCCCATTTCGCCAGGAGTTGAAGTGTAGCAGCCGCTCTTCGGAATTTCACTTCACCAAAGTTGAAATGTAAAAACAAAGACCTTCTTGAAAGCACACGTTTCACCGAGATTGAAATAAAACTTCCAAGTGTTGAAACGTGAAAAGGCTTTCTTCAAAGGCACAACTCTTTGGGGGTACACGTTTCACCAAGATTGAAATAAAACTTCCAAGTGTTGGAACGTGAGAAATCCCTCCTCAGAGGTACAACCCCCTCCCGGGAACACAATTAAGAAAAAAGACCTCTTTGGAAACCCACGTTTCACCGAGATTGAAATAAAACTTCCAAGTGTTGAAACGTGAAAAGGATTTCTAAAGCATAACTCTTTGGAGGTACACGTTTCACCGAGATTGAAATAAAACTTCCAAGTGTTGAAACGTGAAAAAATCCCTCCTCAGAGGTACAACTTTCTATAAAAAAAAAATCCTCATCAAAAGCGTACTTTAACTTTCAAAGGAAAAGTAATTTGCCTACTATGAGAAATGATCGTAAAAAGAAAAGAAGTTAAAGTACCCTTCAGAGGTCCGCTTTACCACATAGAGGAATTCACTTGATGAGATATGCACATAAGCAAAAGAAAAAAGTGATTTCTTCGAACGACCAAGCGTAAAAACTTATACGAAGGGAGTTGTACTCTATAAAATTTTCTTTAAAGAATAAAATAATTATTCTTTAGCAAATAAGAGTGTAAGTCCCCTCGAGGTATAGAATATTGCAGCATACTTATGGAATGGGGGCAATATAGTATAATTACACACAATACGGTATAACTAAACCAGCAAAAGGTAACGCTCAAGTAACATACCATAAGCTCGTTGCAATATCAAATAAACTCATGCCAAAACGAATAACAAATGTATTCTTTAATTCAAACAAAAGTTTGTACAAACGAGGAATCATTTTATTCAATTACAACGCAGGTACAGGTTTCAAAATAAAGAAAAGCGGGGGCCGGTACCCGCACAATTCTCGGCCAGTACATGCAAAACACAAAAAACTAGAAACTGAAGATCTTCACTTCTTTTTGCTGCCTTTAGACCCTTTACCCGGCCGAATGATCAGCTTTTCAGGTCGGCCAGTGGGTATAAGGGAGGAAGGAGAGGTAGGCGCAGCTGGCCCAACTTCTGGCTCCTCTTCAGTGGCAGTGATTATCTTCCCTCTCCTCCTTGATGCTCCTTGCTTCCTTCTCCTCTTTGAGGAAGACTCACTTCCTGGAGTGACAAGTTTAGATAAAGTTATATCGTCAGAAGGAGTCCGCTCCGGAGATATGTCACCTCCCTCAAGTCCCTCATCTTTTTGCTCTTGCGAAGCAATGGGATCATCCAGGCCATGGAGAGCTTCTATTTGTTCTTCTTGTGACCCAGGTTGCGAGGCAGAAGGAGGCGCTACTTGAAGAGATGGAGGAAGGATCACCGGGGGAGAAGAAGCTTGAGTTTGACTCGGTGCTTTCTCTACAAAGGAGAAAAAACTTAAAATATCAGTATCTTTCGAAAAGAGAGGGGATGACGGCTCGTCAAAAGTCGGGAATTCATTAACATTTGAGGAATAATCAAAAGTCGGGAATTCATTGACATTTGAAAAATAATCAAGAAGATCGTCAAGTTCACAAGGAGCGAACGAGCAGTTCACCACTTGGGCTGGTCCGGTGTCAAGTTTACCTGGGGTAGTTGGATCTCTGAGGCTGATTTCATATCGCTGTGCTTCGTTGCTTTCACCACCTTCATCCCCGCCTTGTGCACTTGTAGTTTCAGTTACTGTCTTAGTTGCAGGCGGAGTAGAGGAGCTAGAACCCGTGATGTCAACCACAGGAGAAACTGGAGGTTGGACAGAGGAAGTAAGCGTTAATTCCTTTCCAGAACGTTCCTCTTCCGCCATTCCAGTTCTCATCCTGGCAAGTTGTTCTCGCCCCTTCGCAAGAGCAGCGCGAGCTCCCTCATCCAGGTAACGCGCCTCAAAATCTTCATCGCCATACCCGGCGTCTTTAAACATGTTAAGAGCAGCTTCCCACACCTCGGCCAGGGTGATTTCATACTTAGGACCAAGAAAAGAGAGGCTGCCGCGTCCCAAGACACAATGTAAATAAAAATCGAATAAAGTCGAATTGATATCGTTTTCCATGGTCTGAGCAGTTTCTTCGGCTGCAATTTTGCCAGCCATGGCCTCATCTCGATCTTTTTCGGTCTGAGCAAGTTGGGCTTTTAGCGCTTCAATCTCCATGTCCCGGGCGCTCAGTTTATTCTGCAGCTGGGTGACATCAGTGCGGTGGTTCTCTACAGCTTGTTCCAACCTCTCAGCTTTAGCTTCAGCGTCCCTCTGGCTGGCGTGCGCATCTCGCACTTGTTTTTGCAATACCTCTTCTCTTTGGGTGTAAGTATTAGTAGAAGAGGCAAGATCATCTTTGAGCTGCTTTACTTCAGCTTCGAGTTTTTCATTGTATTCGGCTATCTCCTTCATCTCAGCGTTGTGTTGATCAAGAATCTTCTGCCATTCTGATTTGTCATTTTCCATGGTCAGCATTGCTTCGATGTTAGCCCGATTAACTCTTTGAAGTTCATCAACCAGCTTTTGCCATCCAGACATTCTATCGATATCAAGCTTGACAGCATCGAGATTTCTGTACATAGCTTCTTTGTCGATGGGGACCAAATCAAGGTCGAAGCGTACCCCCCTCAAACACCAGTTCGGGAATCGGCTCTGCAAAGTCGGGGGGCCCCTTTCAACATGGTATGAAGGCCTGTTGAGAAGTGTTTGGATGGCACTTCCTTCAAGAGCAGGAGATTTGGAAGGGATGTCAATAGAAACTGAGGCACCAGGTCTCTCAGATGTCACGGGCACGTGCTCCTCGCCAAGTTTGGTCCGCTTTCTCGAATCCTCAATATGGCTCTTCCCCCTATCATCGTGCGTTTTACGTTTATGGGAGTCATCATCCCTTGGGAAGGATTCATGTCGCGTGCCCGCTCCCTCATGACGTTCTTCATACCTTCTCCTCTCTTCAGCTTTTCGCGCAGCTCTCTGCTCATTGGTTTCTCTGGGATCGGCATAGTATTGCTTGTAGTCATAGCTGCCACGCCCTCCGTAGCGTCGAAAGTCCTTGTAATAAGAACCGCTGCCGCTGCGCCCCATAGAGGATTCTGAAAAGGCAAAAATAGCAAGTCTTAGAAACTTCCGAAGAAAAGAAGTTAAATATGAACAAATGCCGAAAAATCCTAAGTGTTGTGTGATGTGCAAGCTACGCGCATTAAGCTACAAACCACTCATTGGTGTAGGGGTGATGATAGCTTGGGTATGAGGAGTTGGTGTTTGTGTTGGTGTTAGTCGAAGAAGGGACGTCGCCTCAATTATAGGAGAGATAGTTTTAGACACGTCATCTCTAAAAAGCTCCTGTGAGGTCACTATTATGTCGCTCAACCCATCATAAACATCGTCACCATCATGCTCGGTGAGACTTGTTTTCTCAGTTCCTACATCAGCTAATCCCCCGAGAGGCTGTGAAGGTCCTTCTTCTTCCTCAATCGGGGCAAGTGCCGTCTTACTAGATGACCCCATAATGCCGGTAGGGGTGGAACATTTCACCAATGAAGCTTCGATGTTAGACTCTTTTGATGAAGATTGTTCGATAGTAACGGGGGCATCTGATGCTTCAGTCGGGGAATCGGGAACTTCAGTCGGGGCTTCATGAGGCTGAGTATAGCGAGAAGAGTGAAGAAGCCCGTATTGATGTAAAAAGTCATCTCTCAGCAAAAACTTTATATTCCTCTCTTCTACTGGCACAGCATTCAATCTTTCAAAAATTTGCTTATAGCCTGGGTCTCTAGAAGGAGGTGGAAGCGCTGAAAAGTAAAAAGGGAAATTAACATCTAACTACTCAGGCTATGAAAAGATTTTATAAGGAAAACATGTGTCAGGAATAAAGCTGAACGCCCTTACTTCCAACTCTCCACACACCATAAAACCCCGGAGGGCAACGAACATAGAAGAATTGGGTTAAAAACCCGTGAGCAGTATCAGGGAGGCCAACAATCAGTTTGCGGTTTCGGGCGCTCCTCACAACAGTAATGGAAGGATGATCCTTAGTCCGAGCAAAAGAGCATAGATAACAAACTTCACCAAAGCTTGGAAGTCGATCAAGTGTTCTCCTAAAAAGCACACACAACCCCATTAGAATGGCATAGCCATTGGGGTGTAGCTGGGATGGAGCAATGGCCAGTTGACGGAGAAGTTGTTGGAAAAAGTCATTGAAAGGAGGAATGCCTCCACTTAGGCACATTTGCCGGTTAATTGTCACAAAGCCAGAAGGAGCTATATCGGCAGTGTTATTTCTTTCGGGAAGAATGGCATCTGATTCAACGATACCAAACTGAGCACACAACTGGCGAAAAACTTTGTATGATAGTGAAGTAGGAGCTCTTTCGGGAGGATTAACCAGTGGAGCCGGAAGAACAGTTACCTCTCCAGTCCGAACTGTTGTATCACCTTCCTGAGAAGTCATTCTACACAAACAACTGGATATTCAAATATGAAGGTGCACGTTTCCTAAAAAAGTGTGAAGTGTTGTGCAAAAAAAAAAACTAATAAAAAAATAATAATAACAAGTAAATATAACTGAAATAAAACTAGTCGACGATTGATCGATTACAAAAATTTCAGAACTTGTTAGTCTTTAGTTCAAGTATAATATTAATGCGAGCTGGTCAATTTTAATTGACTATTTCAGTATTGCTTTAGTATTTTACTTGAAGTTAATAAGTTGAGCACTTCATTCACACAATCTGTTTAAGTTTAATGACTGTTGTTAGCTAATCTGTCATTCGAAGAGGGCGATCAATGGCAGTATATTCGCCCCGGTTTTTCTGTAAATGTTGTATTGGACAGGTTGTTAACTTGCGAGTCAAAGTAATTTGTAAAAGAAGGCATCAAAGTTCAACAGTTCAACATCACTGCAAATTCAAGGTTTAAGCAGATCCTAAAAAAAAAAAAAAAAAAAAACAACACAAGTGCTAAGTCGTATCGAACACAAGTGCTAAGTCGTATCGAACACAAGTGCTAAGTTGTATCGAACACAAGTGCTAAGTCGTATCGGACTCAAGTGCTAAGTCAAAACCGACTCAAGTACTAAGTCGCAACCGACTCAAGGGATGAGTCGTTCCTATCCTCAGCCATCAAACACATCAAGCTGCTTATCCTCTAAGTCCTAAGTCGTAACTCGGGGAACAGGAGAAAGGCTCTGATCCAAAACAACTAGAAATCCTCCAAGTCTTAACTCGGCTACGGCTCATGGAAATCGCTAAGTCACATGGAAGAAGCCGAGTCATATATGAGACGATCCCTTGTTATCATCACTCAACCTATTCGACCAACTCGCCTCCCTTTCAAATCTCTTAACCTGTTCATCCTTGGCTTCTTCAGCAGCGACAACCTTAACTCGTTACACTATGAATCGCCCCAAAGCGCGAATCACCATAGGCCAAATCAGATGAATTTTAGTTCATCGGTAATCAATTCGAATAGAATTCGCAGGGTTTGAATGGGGCAAACCAAAGATGATGAACTGAATACATAAAGTAACAATGGTTAACGGTCGAAGTTTGAAGCAAGATCTCTTACGATTGTTTGATGCTAGAAAGAATCAGAGATGAATCGGGTCGAAATCGCCTCGGAGAGCTTGAAGATGCGTTAATGGCAGAAAGCAGTTTAAAAGGTTAAGTGATGAGAAGAAGGACGACTCAGGCTTTTATATCTGGAAAGGTTGGGATTTGAAACGACATGACCGAGTTATGATAAGTCGAAGCACACGACTTACGATTTAAGCGTGTGCTTCGAGGGGCAAATGTTAACCCTAACTCGTTCACAAGTTAACAGGTCCACGAGTTAAGGCATGTACGACTCAAGGCATGTACGACTCAAGGCATGTACGACTCAAGGCATGTACGAGTTAAAGGATACATGAGTCAGCAACTTCCTACAACTTAAAGACCTCTACGAGTTAGCAAGCTTACGAGATAAGCAGCCTACGAGTTAAGGAGTACCCGAGTTAAGCTACTTGCGAGATAAGCCTTTACGAGTTAGCATATCTACAAATTAGCAAGTGTACGAGTTAAGATCTTCCACAAGTTAAGCCTCTACGAGTTAATCCTCTGCGAGTTAAGATCTTCTACGAGTTAGCAGGCATACGAGTTAAGAAAAGCTAACGACTTAAGGTCTTTACGACTTAAGGAAATTGATGGCCTGCGACTTAATGATAACTGCAGTTTGTACGACTTAAGACCCTTACGACTTAAAGAAGTTATACGACTTAAGGAGGATACGACCTAAAGACACACCTCTTAACTCGTCTACGAGTTAAGACTTGCTTTAAACCAGTTGCAATTGGTTAAGTCGACTACGACTTACGACATAAAAAGAGTCGTATACGACTTAAGAAGGGAAATTAGCAATTGCAGCCAGATAACTCGCACACGACTTAGAACTTAGGGATGGGTTCAAAAAAGGGGAACTGCCATAGACTCGGCTCAGTGACCCGGGGACGACTTACCTTAAGTCGAACACGACTTATCTTAAGTCGGCCACGAGTTAGGACTTAGCACTTTTTCCGCCCAGAACTCTCTATAAATATGAAACCATCTCCAACATGCAAAGGACCTTTGGGCTCATTCTCTTCAAGCGCCATTACTCTGCCGAATTCCAGACGACTTCAAAGCTTTTTAGATCCAACAAACTTCTAAAGGAACTCCATGAAGGAATCATCCACATTGACCATGGATTTGAAGATGATTGTCAACATCAAAGCTTGAGCTACTTGTTTCACATATCCTATCACTTGAAGTGTGTTGTAATTGAAAGATCTTGTAAAGAATTGTAATCAAACTAGTGATAAAAAGATTAAAGTGGACGTAGGCTGGATTATAAGCCGAACCACTATAAATACTGTGTCTCTTACCGTTTTTCTACATACTTTCTGCTTATTTCTGTTTCCCGTACAAACGGGTGGTGCTTTCACAATCACATCTTATACACCAGGGTGTTAGCGTTTAAATTTTTTCGTTAACACTAACTTAGGAAAATACTTGTTTTGATCTTAGATTGAAGCTAGTAGAGTTGAAGTGGAGAGTGGTTGGTTGTTTTCTTTGCTATTGAGCTTCTCTATTATTGTTTTGAATTGAAAGGTGAGTTTTGAACTCACATCTACTTCTCTTGATATTATTGATGTTAGGTGAGATTTTTATCCCACATTTATGTTTACAGCTGTCTTGGGTTATTAGGAATGAATTCCTAATATATCTACATGTTCATTTGCTTTCGATTTGGATTGCTTTGGTGAAATTGCCAAATATTGATTTTTGAAGCCAAATCTATGAAAATCCTTCTATGATTGATGTTTATGTTGTTCGGAGTGTTTGGGTGAGTCATTACGATTGGGTAGTCGTTTGACGTAAGCCCATAATCAACACGCATCCGATTGCTTTCGATTGGGTTTGGCCTTCAATGGCATAGGTTCAAGAAATGCCTGACCATCAGTTTTCAAACGTCTGAATCCCTATTTCAGACGTCTGAATATTGTTCTGGGGAAGATTTTCATTCCCAGATTCAGACGTCTGAAATTATATTCCAGACGTCTGAATTGACTAAATTTCAAACCAGAAAGGAAATAGGCTAAATATTGCCTATTTCAGACGTCTGAATTCTCTTTTGAAAAAGAAATTAATTTCCAGATTCAGACGTCTGAACCACTTCTTTCAGACGTCTGAACCTGCTGTTTTTTTGCCAATTTTTGTTCATTTAGTTTTCCAAATTTAGTCGACGCTTGTTGATTCCAATTAGTTGTTATGCATATTTGACCTTGATGGTTCCTTTTTGACTTCATTCACAGGTTTTATAAATGATTTCTTCAATTCGTATTAAAACCTCGCTTCTCCAATTTATAAATTCTATTTAAAACACACACACAATTTCGCACGAGCGAAGTGGGAGGAGAATTAAATGATTAGATAAAACGCGTGCAATGAACACGTGCATTCATCCTTTCAGTTAATTCCCAATCTATTCGTTTGAACGTTTTGACCTTTGGTCTGGTTTACCGATGAAATGAGGTGAACTTTGTACTGCTTTGAGTGTGAAATTGACTGACGGATAGTAAACCGTTTAGTGCGAACGAGTGGTTATGGGACTCACGTTAACACTTTTCGGATTCCTTTTTGAGAGTTATGACACATTCTGCCAGTTAGTGGTGTCCAGTACTGGGCCTCAGGACCTTCACCACTACGGTTTGTTGCCTTCGGGTTTGCACCTTCAGGTTTGTTGCCTTCGGGTATGTTGCCTTCAGGTTTGTACCTTTGGGTTTGTTGCCCTATTGTATCGCTTTCGGAGTTAGGTCTTTATGAGCCGCTCGAGTGATATTTGGGTTTGGAGTCTGCGGGCTCATGGATCCTTGTTTATACAGTACTGAGCACGTGCAAATTTTATGATGTTTCATTGATATGTATGTTCCCTAGGTATCGCCCTTCGGTGTTGGTCTTTTTGAGCCGCATGATATGTAGCGATTACCTCGTGGAACTTGTGTTACCTTTATTGGTATTTGTTATTGCCTTTTGGCTTGTTTTGGGATATTCCTATCCTTTGTTTCTATGAGTTGCCGATGATATGAGGCTTGTTATCATATGATTCATCTTTTGATTAGATGATTGTGTTATCTCTTTCAGAGATATTTGTTATACCTTGTAACCTTGTAGGTTTATTGTTGTTCAGTTTATCTAACTGATTTGTTTGGCTAGACTGACCCGTGTATTTTATACTCGGGTCAGACCGAGATGTTTCAGGTTAGGTGCTTTTGGACTTAGCCTATTTTGCTTCCGCATGGACTATTCAGCTTGCTCCTTTTTGTCATAGCTTTTTGTGTTATCCTATTTTGTTGTAACTCTGATATTTATTCTTCTAGATTTGTCTGTATATTGTGGTTTGTTATACCACTCGGCATGTATTATTCTGTATACTCTGTTATGTATCAGTATATGTATATCTATGATGATCTTCTGTTCTGTGATATATATTACATGTGAGTTGTTATATTCTGTTCTGATAGATCCTCCAACCACCTATGGTTTTGTTTTAAGTATTCATTGGATGTGTCAATCTGCTTTGTATGATTATTGTCGATGTATCAATAGATAGTTAGAGCAAGGCTATAGATGGTCGCTCCTATCCAGCCTTATTCTCCGTGTTAGTTGACGGCATTACCCTGTAGTGTCCTTGGCTAGCATGGGTATAGAGGTGGGGCGTCACAGCGTGCGTGGTATCAAAGCCGAGTTCAGAACAAAGTATGATAAACACAGAATAGAGGCACATATTACGATACATCAGAGTGTAATAAGTGATACAAATCTTTGAATCATCATGTCTCTCTATTCCTTCCACTATCAAAGGTTAGATAGAATTTGGGGAATACGTCTAGGAATGCATTTTATTCCGTAGTATTCCTTATTGAAGTATCTACCTTGTGATTAATCTTGTTCTTATCTTACTTTTAGCGTATGGCTGGAAGAGGCAGGGGACGACGTTCGGATGCTGGGCGATCTAGTGGTTCACATCCGGATGGCATTTATATGTCTGCCGATCAGTTTTTGGAGTTGTTTAGGAGCACTCAGCCTCCAGTTCCTCCTCGAGTTTCTCCACCTCGCAAGTCTGCCTTTGCACGTTGCAGTGATTTTGCTCATCTTGGAGGAAAGCCTTTTAAAGGCTCCGAGTCCGTTCTTGAAGTCCAAGCTTGGTTTCGTACATGCGAGCTTATCTTCTCTTGTATGGATCTTTCTGACCATGATAGAGTTCTTGTAACTTCTAGCTTATTACAAGAGCGTGCTCTTGATTGGTATGAGCTTCTTATAGCCGAAATTGATGAGTCTACTCTCTCTTGGACTCAGTTTCGAGAGAGGTTCGAACTCAAGTTCGTTCCTGAATCTGAAAAAGTTTTATTGACCCATCGCTTCCTTGAGTTGAAGCAAGGGAAATCTTCTGTTTATGAGTATGTTGCATCATTCGAGGCTTTATCTAAGTATGGTCTTGAATTCATTAGCACTTCTTATAAGAAGAATTTGAAGTTTGTTTCTGGTCTTAAGAAATATCTTAAGAAGTCTTTGTTGCTCCAGCTTAAGCTCTCTTTTGAGGAGTTGATTGATTCGGCACTTCATCTTGAAACCATCGAGAAGGAGTGTGATAGTGGTGAGGATTTTGAGGTTTCCAAGAATCCCAACAAGAGGCAGTTTCCATTTCAGAAGTCCAGGTCTTTTCCTTCTAAGAAGAAGAAGACTGGTGGTTCCAGTTCTCAGCCTCGGTTTGTTGGAACAACTTTCATTCGGAAGTGTTTCAATTGTGGTTCTCCTGATCATATGATTCGAGCTTGTCCTAAGCCTCTCTTCTGCCGTTATTGCAAGAAGGAAGGTCATCATGTTTCCTCTTGCCCTACTGTTCCGGCTGGTGCCAAGTCTAGCAAGCTTTATGCTGCTAAGGCTTCTGAAGGTCCCTCTCAGCCCAAAGGTATATCTCCACCAATTTTGGAAGGTTCTATTTTATTTCATGATCATAGTATTCGAGTTCTTTTCGATACGGGTGCATCACATTCTTTCGTATCGAAAAAGCTCGTTGATGATTTATCTTTGGATGTTTCTTGTTTGGTTACTTCTTGAAGGATTGCGAATCCTATTGGGGAATCCGCGACCTTAGCCTGCTTTGTGATGATGTTGAGATTGTTTTATGTGGCTTTTCTTTTCGTGCGAGTCTGCATGTTATTTCTTGTCTGGGATTTGATTTGATTTTGGGTATGGACTGGCTAGTAAGAAATGATGCCACGATTATTCGTTCGGAGAGAATTATATATCTTCGACATCCGGATTCGCCTACTCAGCTATCTCTTATTCTTCGGGATGTGGATAATTCCGAAATGGCTTATTCTCTTGACTCGCGGGATGATGATGATATATCTCGTATTCCTATTGCTTGTGACTTTTCTGATGTTTTTGAGCCTGTCTCGGGTTTGCCACCTAAGCGGGAAATTGAGTTCCGCATTGATCTCATTCCAGGCGCGCAGCCAGTTAGTCGTCCTCCCACGAGGATGTCTACAGGGGAAAATGAGGAACTTAAGAAGCAGCTTTTAGAGCTTGAGTCCAAGCAGTTGATTCAGTCTAGTTTTTCTCTGTGGGGATCCGCGGTCGTCTTCGTGAAGAAGTCCGATGGAACTCTTAGGCTTTGCATTGACTATCGCAAGCTTAATGAGTTAACCATCAAAAATAGGTATCCATTGCCTAGGATCGATGATATGTTCGATCTATTGAGTGGTGCTAAGGTCTTTTCTCAGCTTGACCTTGCCACGGGTTTTCATCAATTACGAGTCGCGGCGGATAGCATACCTCTTACCACTTTCCGCACTCGTTATGGTTCTTTTGAGTGGCTCGTTATGCCGTTCGGTTTAACGAACGCTCCTGCTTTCTTTGTCGATCTCATGAATCGGTTATTCCGGGAATATCTAGACAAGTTCATCCTTGTATTCATTGATGATATCCTTATTTACTCTAAGTCTGAAGCCGAGCATGCTAATCACTTGAGTATTGTCTTGAGTACTCTTCGTCACCATCAGCTTAAAGCCAAGTTCTCCAAGTGCCATTTTTGGGAGAATAAGGTTAAGTTCTTAGGCCATGTTGTATCTTCCGATGGCACTTCTGTCGATCCCTCAAAGATCGAAGCCATCCAGAATTGGAAGAGGCCTGAGAATGTGCATGAGATTCGTAGTTTCCTTGGATTGGCGGGTTATTACCGTCAGTTCATTAAGGATTTTTCTCGGGTTGTGCTTCCTCTCACCAGCCTTACTCGGAAAGGCATTCGTTTTATTTGGTCCGACAAGTGTGAAGCTTCCTTTCTGACATTAAAGGAACTTCTCACTAATGCTCCTATTCTTGTGGTTCCCGAGGGGAATCATGATCTTTTTGTCTACACCGATTCTTGTGGTAGTGGTCTCTGTGCTGTTCTTATGCAGAAGGATCGGGTAGTTGCATATGCTTCTAGGCAACTGCGTCCGAATGAAGTTCGCTATGCCACTCATGATCTTGAGTTAGCCGCCATTGTCTTTGCCTTGAAGATTTGGCGACACTATTTATTAGGCGAGCGCTTCATTCTTTATACCGATCATAAATCGTTGAAGTACTTGTTCACTCAGAAGGAACTCAATATGAGACAACAGTGTTGGCTCGAGTTTCTTGCTTCCTATGACTTTGATATCCAGTATACCCCTAGAAAGGGTAATCGTGTTGCTGATGCGCTTAGTCGCAAACATTCGGCTGTTGTTTCTATGATGCTTGCCGAATGGGATATTCTTGAGACTCTATCTTTTTGTGAAATTCGTGATCGAGGTTCATCTTTTGATTCTCCTATTCTATTATTTAGTTTGGGAGCTCGACCTATTTTGTTGGATCGTATTGCCGATGCTCAGCGGCGTGATCTTGATTTGTTGCATCTTATTCAGCTTTGTGAGTCTGGATCCTGTGATGAGGCGTTGCGAGATTTCAGCATTGATTCTCATGGGTGTCTTCGCAAGAAGAACCGTCTTTTTGTGCCTTCTGATTTTGCACTTAGGCATGACATTCTTGATGACTGTAATCGTTCTAAGTATACCATTCATCCTGCTAGTAGCAAGATGTATGCCGATATGCGTCGTCTTTATTATTGGGAAGGCATGAAGCGCGATGTGGCGAGTTATGTGAGTAATTGCATAACTTGTTAGCGTATTAAGGCCGAACATCAGCGTCCTTCTGGTCTTCTTCAGCCTCTAGAGATTTCATTGTGGAAATGGGATCAGATTTCTGTGGATTTCATTGACGGCCTACCTCGTTCGAGATCGGGCCACTCTAGCATTTGGGTTATTGTTGATCGCCTCACAAAGTCTGCTCATTTTGTTCCTATTAAGTCTAATAGGACTGCTTCGCATTTGGCTAAGTTGTATGTCAAGGAAATCGTGAGACTTCACGGTGTCCCTAGTTCTATTGTGAGTGATCATGATCCTTTATTCACGAGTCATTTTTGGAAGAGTCTTCAGCAAGCTTTGGGAACAAAGCTTAATTTTAGTATAGCCTATCATCCGCAGTCCGACGGACAGACTGAACGGGTGAATCGTACCTTGGAAGATCTTCTCCGTATTTGTATTTTTGATTTCGGTGGTAGTTGGGAGGATCACCTACCTCTTGTAGAGTTCTCCTACAATAATAGTTTTCAGTCCATTATTAGTATGGCTCCTTTCGAAGCCTTATACGGAAGGCCATGTCGATCACCTTCTTGTTGGTTGGAATCTGGGGAGAAGCTTATTCTTGGTCCAGATTTTGTTCGTGATTCTTCCGAGAAGATTGATCTTATCCGATTGAGAATGAAAGAGGCACAGAGTCGCCAGAAATCCTACGCGGACAACCGTAGGAAGCCTCTCGAGTTCTCGATTGGTGATCTTGTTTTTATTCGTGTTTCTCCTTTGAAACGGGTTATGTGTTTCAGTACGACTGGGAAATTGGCTCCCCGCTATATAGGACCATTTTCTATTACTGAACGTATTGGCCCTGTGGCTTATAGAGTTTCACTTCCTACTCATTTATCTGGCATTCATGACGTGTTTCATGTCTTGCGACTTCGGAAGTGTCTTCGAAAATCGGATTCTATTATTGATTCTCCTGATTTGCTTGAGCTTGAGATCTCACCGGACTTATCTATTGTACAGTAGCCTATTCGCGTACTTGACACGGACGTGCAACACCTTCGGAACAAGGACGTGCCGCTCGTTAAAGTTCAATGGTCCGCTAATCCCAATGACTGTACTTGGGAAATCAGAGAGTTTATTGAGCGATCCTATCCGGGTTTTCTATCTTTGCTTGGAAACGGTGAGTATATCTTTTCAACTCAAGCTTATTTTCTTTTCTTTTGAATGATGCATGCATGTAGTTGTTACAATTATCATCTCTAGAAATTGCGGGGACGCAATTTTGTTAGGAGGGGAGATTTGTAACAACCCGCATATTTAACGATTATATATTTAAATGTTTTATTTAAATATAGCGTCGTTAGTCGGATTTAGGTCCGAAAAGTTACTTTTTGCAAATGGCCGAATTGAACTCGAAACCATTCCTATTGATTCCAAAATGGCGTTTGCGATCTTTTTGAGTATAAGCTTTGATATGTTTGGAGTAAGTCGAATTTTTCTATTTGCTAAGTAGGCTTTTGGGTTTGGGTTTCACCCAAACTATTCTATAAACCAACTCAGCTCTTTCTCTCCTTCCATTCACACATTTTCATTTCTTAAGCTTAAGCAAAACTGAAAATGGGGGCAGAGAATGGGAAATAGAAATTCCAAGCCCTAGTTTACCTTGCAAACTTGAATTCTTGCTCCAAAATCAAAGAGAAGCTAGTGGTAAGCCTCATCTTCATCTTCTCCAACTCTTTCTCCTTCAATTTCAGAAAATTTCCTAAACCTAACTTAGGAAAATACTTGTTTTGATCTTAGATTGAAGCTAGTAGAGTTGAAGTGGAGAGTGGTTGGTTGTTTTATTTGCTATTGAGCTTTTCGATTCTTGTTTTGAATTAAAAGGTGAGTTTTGAACTCACATCTACTTCTCTTGATATTATTGATGTTAGGCGAGATTTTTATCCCACATTTATGTTTACAACTATCTTGGGTTATTAGGAATGAATTCCTAATATATCTACATGTTCATTTGCTTTCGATTTGGATTGCTTTAGTGAAATTGCCATATATTGATTTTTGAAGCCAAATCTAAGAAAGTCCTTCTATGATTGATGTTTATGTTGTTCGGAGTGTTTGGGTGAGTCGTTAAGGTTGGGTAGTCGTTTGACGTAAGCCCTTAATCAACACACATCCGATTGCCTTCGATTGGTTTTGGCCTTCAATGGCATAGGTTCAAGAAATGCCTGACCATCAGGTTTCAGACGTCTGAATCCCTATTTCAGATGTTTGAATATTGTTCTGGGGAAGATTTTCATTCCCAGATTCAGACGTCTGAAATTATATTCCAGACGTCTGAATTGACTAAATTTCAAACCAGAAAGGAAATAGGCTAAATATTGCCTATTTCAGACGTCTGAAAATTGGGTTCAGACGTCTGAATTCGCTTTTGAAAAAGAAATTAATTTCCAGATTCAAACGTCTGAACCACTTCTTTCAGACGTCTGAACGTTTGAACCTGCTGTTTTTTGCCAATTTTCCTTGTTCGTTTAGTTTTCCAAATTTAATCGTTGTTGATTCCAGTTAGTTGTTTATGCATATTTGACCTTGATGGTTCCTTTTTGACTTCACTCACAGGTTTTATAAATGATTTCTTCAATTCGTATTAAAACCTCGCTTCTCCAATTTAAAAATTCTATTTAAAGCACACACAATTTCGCACTCCGAGCGAAGTGGGAGGAGAATTAAATGATTAGATAAAACGCATGCAATGAACATGTGCGTTCATCCTTTCAGTTAATTCACAATCTATTCGTTTGAACGTTTTGACCTTTGGTCTGGTTTACCGATGAAATGAGGTGAACTTTGTACTACTTTGAGTGTGAAATTGACTGACGGATAGTAAACCGTTTAGTGCGAACGAGTGGTTTTAGGACTCATGTTAACACTTTTCGGATTCCTTTTTGAGAGTTATAACACATTCTGCCAGTTAGTGGTGTCCAGTACTGGGCCTCCGGACCTTCACCGCTATGGTTTGTTGCCTTCGGGTGTGTTGCCTTCGGGTTTGCACCTTCAGGTTTGTTGCCTTCCGGGTATGTTGCCTTCGGGTATGTTGCCTTCGGGTTTGTACCTTCAGGTTTGTGCCTTCGGGTTTGTTGTCGTATTGCATCGCTTTTGGAGTTAGGTCTTTATGAGCCGCTCGAGTGATATTTGGGTTTGGAGTCTTCGGGCTTATGGATCCTTGTTTATACAGTACAAAGCACGTGCAAATTTTATGATGTTTCATTCATATGTATATTCCCTAGGTATCGCCCTTCGGTGTTGGTCTTTTTGAGCCGCATGATATGTAGCGATTACCTCGTGGAACTTGTGTTACCTTTATTGGTATTTGTTATTGCCTTTTGGCTTGTTTTGGGATATTCCTATCCTAGCCTTTTGGCAAACATTGGTGCACGTGCACCTGTGCACATATGTATCTGGTTAATCAAGTTGTTGGGGAAGAAGGAAAGCAGCTCGGGTTGGATCCCAGGATGAGTTTGTGCATGACTCGAGGCAAAAGGAGGGTGAAACTCGAAGCAAAGCTCGGGTAAAACAAGTGCTTGTCTCGGGTTGTAATAATGCAGGTTTAAATTTTTAAATTAAACATGTTTTTTAAAGTTAAATAATTTTTTACTTTAATTCTTTTATATAATGAAAGTCTATTTTAGTTTGGGATGTATTAAAGGTTTAAAATAAATTATTAAAGGTTTAAAATGTTTTTAAAATTTTATACATAACCTTTTATTTTAAATAAACTTGATATTGTAATTAAGTAGATGAAGTGTCTTTAATCCTTAATTTAACATAAAGGTCTTAAGTTTATGTATTAATAATGATTTATTTCCAAAGATTATTAAATACGATCTTAAATGATTTTGTATGATGATAATTTCAAGTATTTATCTTAATTTAATATGATTTAAAGGAGGTAATTAAGTAATTGAGTAAGTATAATTACTTTGTGTAATTAAATTAAAGTTAATTACTTTGTGTAATTAAATTAAAGCTATCTACTTTGTGTAACAAATTTAAGGCTAATTAATTATTGTGATTAAATTAAAGAATAATTAATTAATTTCTTAATTGATGTTTAAGGGGTAATTAATTACTTAAGATAATTACTTAATAAAAATAATTAATGATAATTAATTAATGATTAGGGATTGATTAATCAAGTGATTAAAGAGTAATTAATTAAGGAAAATTAATTAAAGGGTAATTAATTAAGGAAATTAAATAATTAAAGGTTAATTATTTAATGTTTAAAGGTTAATTGACTTATTAATTAAGGTTGATTAATTAATAATTAAAGGATTTATTAATTTATTAATTAAGGCTAATTAATGAATGATTAAAGGATTATTAATCAAATTTGTTTGTAATTAATTAATATTAATTAACCAAGATTGGTAATTTATTCCTAGGTAATTGATATAAATAAATTAATCAGATAAATTAATTGATCTTACTTATGAATGTTTGGATTCTATTGAATGTTGAATTTGTTTGATATACCGGATGTGTGATGCTTTGTGATATGAATTGTTTTGATTTGAGCTATGATGTATGTAATTTGTTTATCTATGATGAATTATTGATCTGTAAATCTGTGAATAAAGATAAGCGTTATAGGAATATATCGCTTATCGATATTGCTGTGTTTGGATTGTGATGATTGATGATGTTGCACTATTGTGTAAAGCCCCTGGACTACACCGTACACACAAATATGGATTTCATGAGGATTCGATTAAGTTACGTATATTTTGAGCTTAATATTATTTATGAAAATTGTGAAAAGTTTAAAAGTTGAATTTTGAATCCAAATGGTTTTGGAAATGGAATAGGATATGAAAAGCATTTGAAAAGGAGTTTTCAAATTAAAATAATTTGATTTGAATTTAAATTAAATTAAATATTTTGAACTTGAGTTATATATGTATGTATGTATGTATGTATGTATGTATGTATGTATAGAATTTGGAATTATTTTAGAAACTATGGTTTGTAAAGTGGTGATATAAGTTATATAATATGTATATGGATTTCTAAACCATCTTGAAAGTATTTTAAATGTATTACTTTGGGAATTTGTATTTAACCCATGTTTTTACTTTAAAGGCTATAACTTGTGCATATCTGACCAGATATTTCCGAAATGAAAAGCATTAGTTTTTAAATGATAATGGCTTTCATATAACGAAAGGAATTCCAGTTTCTGTTGAAAGGAATTCAAGCTCTGTGATTTAAATTGTAAATAGTTTTGAAAGCTATGAATGAATCTTTATGAAATATTTAGTGAACTTTGTTTTAGGATCTCAAAGATAGATTTTTTGTTTAAATATTATGGATGAATCTTTGTGAAAGATTTGATAAACCTTGTTTTTAAATTGAGAGGATCTTAAAGGTGTATCTTTTTGTTTAAAAGATTAAAAGTGGAAATTTTGTTTAAACCATTTGAAGAAATGTTTTGGGCTAAACGTTGTGACTTAACTAAGATCCTAATGTCCATATGGTTTTAAAATTGAGCGCTCATTATTCGGTTTAGCCGAGAGAAGACTTTGTGTCATAAAACCCACTCTGAATAATGAAACGACGAAATGGATAGCATTTGAAGACCGATGGGGAAGACCATGTATTTTAGAGAACGAAAGGATTACCCATCGAATGACTCTGCATCGATAGCTAAGGTATAGAGATCTCCATATGTGATGGGGAGTCGGATCGGGATTGCGAATACCCGGATTGCAAGGGCTTCTTCTGAAGTGCCTTCGGTTCTATTCGAACCTGGAACAGACTTATATGGATGTGTGTCTGACATTACACTTTGAGATGTAAAGCTGGCTTCTCACAATACATTTACGTTTGTTGGCGGAGAATTTATTCTCTTAGCTTAACACCCTTTTATGAGACGTACAAGCTCAGAGGTTATGTAGTTGATATTTAATAGTGATGCATTCCTAATTTGGTAACGTGGCATACGAAGTGCTGCTGATCATTTGTTGATCAAAGCATGGCTTTTGTGTAAAATTACGAATTTTTTATTACGTGGATTACCTTAATCCTGCTTACTTAACATTAATTATTTAACCTTTAATAAATTAATCATCCTTTAATCATTAAATAATTAACCTTTAATTGTTTAATTATCTATAATTAATCATATTAATTAATTACTCCTTAGTTAATTATCATTCCTAAGTTAATTGCATAATTAATTAAATAGAGATGAATTAATTGGTTATTAAAAATTAATTAATTTGTAATTAATAATGGTTAATTTAAGTTTAATTCCTTAAGGGATGTAATTAAAGAATTGTTAATAGTTAATCAAAGATCACTAACTAGCGATTATAAAAGGCGTAGCTTTGTGGACGTGACCTCGTAGGACCTTACAACCCAGAAATGGTCGAAATAGGAAAGATGCGGCAAGGTTATTAAGGGTCGCGCCCTAGGTATGTCCATTTCCTTCTGGAAAAAGGTGGTATCATGGTATGGAGCCTAGATATTTAACATATGTGGTTGCTGCAAATTTATTACTTTGTGGTTGTTGGTGTTGAGGATCCTCAGATAAAGGTCGGTAACGATCGGGGATGGCATACTTGTGTGGTGTTTCCTAGTTACAGAGGTAACCCAGTCTTGTGCTGGCGGAGATCCGGTTAGGTTCTCGGGGCATCCCTCCAGAGGCGTACCCATGTGGCCTAGGAAGTTCCATGGCCTGACCATTTGTTGGAAATCCAAAGAAACAATACGTGCCCTGTACGGTTTTAGTTGTATAACCTGCCATGGAATGTGGTGGTAACCTGCTATTGAACATGGTAGCTATAATAGGCATACAATAACGGTTGTATGCTGGCTAAGATTAATATTATACTTTCGAAAGGTTTTTTGCACCATGCACTAATAATAATATCAAAAAGGATTTTACGTATCAAGCATGTTTGACTATCATAAGAAGAAATCTTTTCCAATTGTGCGTTTGCATTGTGTGTGGCGGGAGGCCTTATGGTAGTTTCATTTTCCAAAAAGCATTGCGGATTTCTTTTTAAATTATTTTGTTTGTTTTGTTTCAAATAAAACTGTTTTCATTTGCTCACACCAGTCCCGTGACTGACCTGGAGTTTATTTTCCCTTTCTAAACTCTAAGTGTCCATAATTTTCCACACGGGCAGCCTAGAGTCAGATTTTCAGATAATCGGATAGTAGGTGTAGTTTCGATAGCCTTCGAAGTCTTTGGTCATTGAAGCCGTTTGGATTTGGTGATAGCATTTGTTCACTATGACTGACCTTGCTTAAGTCAACTTGATGGTGATTTGGGCTTCTTAGCTTGGAGATCTTTGGAGCCTTGGATTGGAATGCAGTTTGGGGTTCTATCTTTGTTTCTATCCTTTGGAAGATTAGATTGGTGTTATTGTTCCGCTGTTGTTCTTCCACTGTTGTCTTGTATCTCTGATAGATATTGATATTCATTTGTATCAGTTGTTGTACCTATTGTGTATCAATAAATGTCATTCATTTTCTTCTGCTGTGTTGTTTATTTAATGTGTTATATGCTCCGACGAACCAGATCCGACGTTTGAATCTATGGCATTCGAAGACGGGTGATGTATTTGGTATCGATTTTCGAAGGTCGAGTCAGGATCGTTACAGGAGTGGGGGAGGCAAGGTTGTCAGATCGAGTAAGTTGAGGATGCGGAGAGAGGAACATTTGTGGTATCGGTTGATCGGATAGAAGACTGAAGTGGGAGGACAAGCCCTGCATGCACGCTGATGATGCATGACATGTTCACAGGCGGGAGCTTTTGTATTTGGGAAAGATGAATTTATGGTGTAATGAAGGGTAATGATTATTTAATTAAGTAATTAATCATTTCACTCAATTCAAAATCTTATAAAATGTATATCTCTCCTATATGAGGTCCAATCGAGATGCGGTAATTTTCATTGTGCTCGTATTGGCAATAACTACGCGATGGAAATATTTCATGGAATTGGAGCAAGTAAAATTTTAGGGTATTTCAAACGACTAAGCGTCCATTAGAATTTCGGTGTGTTAAACTCACCATTTTGGATAATCAATATGGTATATAGTAGTTGAAATGACTTATTGGTTAGTTTGGTTATCCGCTTCTTGAAAATTAATTAACATTTAAAATGAAATATAGAAAAATTTATAGAGAAATTCGAATTTATCAAAGTTGTGAATTTTCATTCTTGTTATGTATAAGTTGATTTTATTTCAGTTATATACCTTTTATATAAATTGGTAAATGCTAAAATTTTGATTGTTTAACCATACTAGATATGACACTGACATGTGTTAAATGTTGAACATTTTTAGTGAAAAAGGTTAGCAATAGCATGGGTTCGGTGCTATAGTAACTATTGGCCTTAAAATAGTGTTTTGAAAATACTGTTAATTGCTGTTTGACTTGAAAATGGTTTTCGATTTGAGAAATGATTTTTAATTTGGCCTTTTTGAGTTGCTGTAATATTTTATTGAAAAATAGATTTTGTAGTTCTCTATTTTACTTCAATTTCCTTTATTATTGTTTTCAAACAAATGTGTATATGTAAATATTTTAAAATTATTTTGGAAAGTATCCATCTTATAAGAAAGTTATTATAATACATAATGTTTATTTTTAAAAAAATCAAAAGGTTTATCTTCTATCCTAAGGTGATTTTTGTTTTAAAAGAAGATATAAATATTTTAGAATAAAGATTTGGGAAACATTTTGTATAAAATGTTATAACAAAGGATCATCTTTACAAATGGTATTTCGTAACTTAAAGAGCAATGTATAAATATTATTTTATAAAAAAATAGATTTTTAATTGATATTTTAAAAGTGGGAAATTAGTATCTTTCTGATAAATTGGAAAACAAATCCTAGTTGTGGATTTATATTAACATGTATAATGATCGGTTTATGGAAAGTGTTTGGCTCTATTTTGGAAATTAAGGTTTGTGGATTATGATATTTATAAAAGGGAGTTTCATAATGGAAATTTTTAAATGAAATTTATATAATGGAATTCATAAATGATATTTTATAAAGGAGATTTATAAAAAGGAGCTTTATTAAGGAGATTTAGAAAGGAGTTTTATGTATATAAAAGAGTTTATAAATATGAAAGATAATTATCCAAATGAACTTTTTTAAATATGGAAACGATTTTTAAAATAAATTTTATAAGGATTATCAAAGGAACGAGCCCCGATTTCCATAAATATCATTCTAAAATTAAGGCGGTATGGTAAATGTTCTTTTCTCAACACCAAATTCTAAGGTACGGATACGCATCTCTATCTTGAGAATCAAGAATGTGTATCATGGAAAGAATAGTTTTCTAACTTGTCGATTTCATTCTTAATCGAGAGATAGTATCGTTTGAACTTGGAAAGTGGCGTTAAGTATATTTGGTCTAGTTTCTCTATCATTTATTTACTTACACCAAAAGGAAAGTTTTCATGGTTACATTTATCATTGTTTTAAATTAACCTTTGTTTTAACCCAATATGTACGGTTTTGGAAAATAAAATCTATCTGAACATTTGTGAATATACTTGTACCGTTGAGATAAGTATATCGATACACTTTCAAAGTATTGGAAATGTAGAGTTTTATGAATATACTTATACATATGTATATGAAAAAGTTTTCCAAGTATTAGAAGTGAAAGGAGTTGAGAATGTACATTCATAGTTAAGATAAGTATATCCATATGTTTCAAGTATTGAAAGGAATAGAGATGGCTCTTTGAATATATTTTTGTAAAAGTATTTGGATATTTGTATTTACAAGGTGATTTTATTTAATGAAAAGATCAAATGAAGAGGCTTAGTGGTTGCTTGAGCTTCACCATGCTTGGTTCACTACACCACAAAAGGCTTTTAACAGCGTTTGATAAACGCTGTAATATGATACAACAGCGTTATTAGAAACGCTGTATAACGACATGCTGTCGTATATATATAACTTACAACAGCGTTTCTATAAACGCTGTTGAAACATCTCTGTGACAGCGTTTATTACGAGCTGTCAATAATATTTTCAACAGCGTTTATAACGTGTTGTATTATGTTTTCTAAACGCTGTTATTGAATCATCAACAATTTAGACAGCATGTTAAAAACGCTGTTATTGAATCATCAACTATTTCGACAGCATGTAAAAAACGCTGTTATTGACAATTTCAAGAGATAATTACAGCACGAATTAAACGCTGTTGTTTCTTCATTGACAGCATTAATCAAACGCTGTCTTATATTTATATAACAGCTTTAATATTCCACTCTATTTTTGAATATTCCAAAATTATATTTTGAGTATATTGAAGCAACTAGCATATATAACATGTTCTAATAACTATTAATTAGATACATAAACGTTTACATGATATATACGTTCAGTATATTACAATTACAAATATATACATTCAGTATATTACAGTTACATGATATATACGTAAACTGCTAACAACTCCTTGCGGCAAATCAATAAAAAAGACTGCAACTGCTAACAACTGCTACTACCGATCTTCACCATCACAATTACCCCCAGAACATACATCACCACAACTCAGAACTGCTACTAACCTCACTATTGCACATCATACTTCACTGCTTGCAACCCATCTTCACTACCTACAGCAACAACCATCCACTTCCACACACTTTTTAGCAATTCTGTCAACTGCCTTCCTTCATCTATCTACCCCTTCTGCCAAAAATAGCACATCACCACTGTCACTCATCATCTACTTCAAATCTTCCACTACAACCTTCCATAATTCACACTGTCAACTTCAACATAAACCAAAGCTCCTCTGCCTTCACAACAACTACACCGAAACCACCAAAGTTCACCGCTTCTCGCTGACATTAACACTACACGGCCAACCCCTTCAAACTGTGATACCATCAGCCTGCACACACCACTATTTCATCCTCTGCCTCATTTCTACCTCAACCACAAACTACTCTACATCCAAACATCAATAGAGACTCACCACCAGAGGTCCCAAACCAAACACCTGCCCAGACAACAATATCCTCTTACTAAACATAGTTTTTCAAATTCTCTATCATGGTATCAGAGCTGTTTCAAGCTTAACGGCATTGAAATCAGATTTTGAAGAAAGAAAGAAGTCAAGATATCATCAGAGAATTATCATCATCTGATATCTTGATAACCCATCAGGTATATCTCATCATTTGGGTTACATAATTGATTTTGCTTATTAAAACAGGTGCCGTGCCAAAGAAATCAACAAGTTTCTGACTGCAACAAGTTTTTAAGCAAATTCCAAAGCAAGAAGATTCAGAAAAGAAAAACAGATATCAAGAAAGCAATCAAAGGCAGAAAGAAAGTAATTGCCCTGCCAAGAAATCATCAGAACACATTCATCATTTGATTCTGGCTGCAACTAACCTGAGCATACTGCATCTGAAGCAATCTTGTTAACATGTTAACATTAACAAAAAGTAACTGTAGTAGCCTGTAGTAGCTTACACATCTTTCTTGCAGAAGTGCAAGAAGGATCTGATGCATAACACAGACATCTCGAGCCACCTGTAGTAGCCTCATTATTATTAGGGCAGCAATTAGATTGTACAGGTGGACTTTCACTATGACCATCTAGTATACACATATTAATAGCACGAAGAACGCTTCTTTAACGAGAGGTCTTAAAACTACACCTGGAAGCTTTTTCATCAGGTTTTCAACGATTTTCATGGTTTGGAACATTAGATGATCTTCTTTTTTAGCCAGCATACCGGCTAGAAAACTGTTGCATCAATAAATTTGATAAGACAAAACAGAAAAGCAATAATCAACTCAAGTAACATGCGATTTTTTGGAAAAAATATCTACCTTGATATATTTGCCTTCTTGATCTTATCTAAAAGCATGTCAGGAGTGTTGAAATATATGATGCTGCTTATAATAGTAACACAACTGTAGCAAACTTGTACACTTGTTTCAGACATAGCCACCTGCTTGAACAAGTTTAAAAATTGTGTTAATCAAGAGAAAGATGGTGATGAAGATTCCTCTTTTTTTTTTAAAGTCATGTCTGCTTAATCGGTTTATACTGGTTAGTAAAAAAACAAAAGTCATTATCATTGTCCATACAACTTGTTTAATAGGAAAAGGTAATGCTTCGTACGAGCTGATTAAACATGACTTATTTTGATCACCTGGATCTTTACCATAACAACTTGTTTAATAGGAAAAGGTAATGCTTCTCGGTCACATAATCTCAAGTACCTTTAGTCATGCTTTTCAGTTCAGCAACCCTTCAGCACATTCTCCATCTACTCAAGCCACAACAACTGATTCATGCCATGTCTCATATATAAGCAGATCATGTTAAATGCCATGTATAACCTCAGAACCATGTATAACCACAATGAACAAACATCAGGCCTATTTTTTGTTTCTCTTACATATTAAAGGTGTAAAAATAAATTGTTGTATACCTAAATCATAGATGCTAAGTAGGTATTCGCTCTTGATGCGAAGTGTTGACCTAGATACCTTGTTAGATCTCTTAAAAAGTCTTCATAGTCACTTTTACAATATAAAAAACAAAAAGTTAATGTAAAAATACAAATTATTATGATCAGTTAAACAAATATCAACACTCAATAAGCACCTGTGATCCGAGTTAAAGGATTGTTTATTGAGAAGAATAGATAAACCATCGACATAAGCAATGCAACCAGTAGTCTAAAAGTGTTCTAATTAAAGCATAGTGAAGTTTAGATAAGTTAAAATAGGAATGATATTCAAATAATAAAGGAATTAGACTTCTAATTACCCTGCAAGCTTGGTGAACACAAAGTTCCTCATCATAATATGTATAATGAGACGAGGGAGTATTGCATGAACCTGTAGTGAATTATTTAAAATCAGTTTCCTGGAGTCAGAAGCGTCCACACGTACCTACGTACATACAGGACGTGCTTAACGTTGCTCCTAGAGTAAATAAATAAATAAATAAATAAATAAATAAATAAAATAAAAAAATAAAAATATCTGCTCCAGATAAGTTGTCTGTTGCGAACCTACACCAGAAATGCTTAATGCTCCATATGCTGCAAATGCATTGGAACGCATGGTTGCATTTGTACATGTCTTTCACAGCAAGAGCAACAATATGACCAAAAATGCACACGGTAAGGGCATCATTCAATCCTAAACCGTGATTCTTGGAACCAAGATTCATAAATTAATTCAAGCATACATGCTGAAGTTGCATGCTAAATCAAACTATCATGATTATTAGCTAATAAGGAAACTACACATTAACCATTCATTTCTGGAGGGTAAAAAAATTGTGAATGCATTAAGAGTCAACGAAATTGGGTGTTGTTGCTTATTTTCTACTGAATCATAATGAATGAAACTACTTGCCAAGCTACACAAGCTCTTGAAACACTCGAAATGAATGCTAACTTATGTTGTAACCATTTCAATGTAGATATGAGTTATATGAAACAAATCTTGATAAACCTTGAGTTAGTTGGGCAAAGAACGGTGTAAAACAAAGATTAAAATCAGCAGCGAGTAATAAAGCAAAAAAGTTGAGTTAGTGGATAGTGTTAATTGCATATACATACAAAATGATTGATTAGATATTTTGCAAATGACATCCGAGTAGATGTAAGCTGATGAAGTAGTCAAGCCTTGTAATTTTAGATCAAAGATTTTATATAACGGCTTGTTTGAAGTTCTGTAATAGCAAAAAATTTATCCAGTAAGCATTTGCAATGGACTATAGTGTTTCTACAGGTGAACTTAAGTAGGTTTTGTATATAATGAATAAAAGTCCAACGAATATAAAATTGTACTAAAATATAAAAATAGTAAAAGTCTGTTGTAGTACTTATGTATTGTACTAAATTGTGTAGTAAACAAATGTGAATAAAATGTCCATTTGTCCTTCCTATATGGTATATTTTTACAAAAATATAAAATTTGACTAAATGGAGAAGTTATTGATGTGTTGGTAAAATAAGCTTTTTTTCCGTATGCACTATAAATAAACAGGAAAACGTATAAGCTTCTGCCTATAACATGGTCATGTTGCCACTTTGATCAAAAGCATCATTTAATATTGTACGGCCGAACATAAATTGTGTATACATATAACAACTAACTGAACACATTGTCTATATATGTAAAACACACTTACTCATATTATAACACATTAATTTTTTAAATGTATTTATGATTATAATATCATGTGTTTTTATATAAAGAAAACTCGCACATAGCTTCGGTTAACAACTATTATGGTACACAGATTTGAAAAATCCCAAATCATGTCCTTTTTACAACGTGCCTTCTAGCACAACCCAAAATATATCATATATTCATAAAATACATATCCAATCATATCAAACCATATATCAAATCATACAATACCATTATATCTACCAAGACCTTTTAGCACGAGATGGCATTCGAAGCATGAAGAAGAAAAATATTATATCCAGAAAGACCGACGGTTCTCAGACTAAATGCAACAACCATTCATGAACTAAAAACAAAGAGTTGATGGTCCCATGAAAACCCAAATTTGTTGTCGCATCACCAAAAGATCATGAATAGGTGAGTAGCTGTAATTCTTGTTACTATACGGTTATAAATCTCTAGGTGGCACATGAAATTGTGGCGTTCAGATTTCAGGCGGTCACTCAAGCCCCAGTTGCCACTGCTGCAAGCTCTTGCGGTTGACGAGAAAAAGGTCCTTTTTTTTCTTTGTTTTTTTTCAAGAAAAAGTTGCATAACTTACTATAATTTTACCCCCACTACGCTTCACTTCCTATGTTTGTTCTAGGAATTCAAATTTTCTCATGGACATCATATTGAAAAAAGCTAGACTTTATTTTGTACCGTGATTAGGCACTACAAAGTTTGAATTGAATGTGCTATAAAAAAGTTACTTTTCATAAATTAAGTGAAGTGAGTAAGCAGTGTTATTGGTTGAGTGAAAAATAACTATTATAATGTATATGTGTACATTATAAAACTGCAATGAACGAGAATGGGTCGAAAAGTAAAGCGGATTGGAATTGGATCAGAATCCATGATAACGTACATGAGTTTGTGTTGGAAGGAATGCAACATGAAGACATAGGCGAGATATATTATGAATTGTATCAGCTGATGAATGAAACGAAGAGATTAAGATGTGTCTGGTACAAGTTGCATTGTGAGTAATAATCTGTAAATGAAGAGATTGGGATGTGTTTACATACAGATGGGTAAATACCAGTAAAATTATAGCGATTATAGTGATTAAGAGCAGTAGGAGGTGTAATGATTGTCAAATTATGGCTTAAATTATGTTAGACTTTATTTTTAATTTTTTCTAAGTTGTTTCATTGAGAATATGACTAGGTTTAGATTTAGATTAGAGGACAATCTATGTCTAAAAATGTAAAATGTAGAATGTTGCATTCATATCATACGGTGGCAACAAAAATACCAATTCCAACTGTACCCTACCAAACTACTAAAATAAATTAAACTACTAAAAACTTAAGTGATGAATATAATGATAGATGTATTATGCATACCACCCATGGTGTCCGCCGATGGCCACTCAAGATTTTTAAACATCTCCCGGTCTGGCAATCGATTATCTTAACAGTGTGATCACCACTGGAATATAACTAGACAGAGTTAGCAACTTATTGTAGAACAGCCATTAGCCTTTAAGAGAATAATAACAACTATTTATGAAAAAATTTCTACTACAAGCACAAACAATAATAACTCACTGTGTAGAAGCAATTGTCTTTCCATCCAAACTAAATGCTGCAGCGATTGTTGATCGTGGAGGAGGTGAAAGAGGGCAATATTTAGCTGACAAATGATGCAATGACTTTGCTTCTACCCTGAAAATGATGCCCTCAAATAAACATCAGATAAATGTCATCAAGATACTGATAATTGTGTAGAAAATAAAATACAGCAATGTACTTGTAACCATGTTTTTGAGCACATTAAAATAGCATGCAAAAAAAAATAGATGGTTTACCAAGAATTTAATTCATGTCTAGCATCTATTTCTTTGCAGTTTGACCCACATTTTACGGTTTGCCTCTGCAACCTTTTCAAGGAGCATCTTGGTTGAGAAGAGATTTCTCTGCATGCTAGTGACTGGAAAACATTTGTATGCCTACATGAACAAAAACGGTTTTAGAACATGTAAACGCGAGCGATCAATATAGAGGAATGCATTAAAAAAATTGACTTTCATATCCAGTTATATGACTTGTTTAAGGAAAACAATATGAAACACGTATTTTAGAAATAAGTGGTGAAAGAGATTAAAACACACGAGACGTTTTGAACAAATCAATACCACCTCCACACTTAAATGATGACATAAAACCTGTTACAATTCGGAGGATCTTGACAATAGAAGAATGAACATCTTTAACACAACAAACATTGAATATGTAGAGATATTCAACAACAAAAATAGTAAAAATGAAAGTCAATGCCAAGAAATATATTATGATTGACGTGTAACATCTAAGACAAAAGGAAGGTCAGAGGTTTAACAATTTAGACAGAAATGAATGTTGGATGTAAAGGAAACGACTAGCATTCGAGCCTCAGGATCGATTATTTGCTTAAAAAACATTAACATATATTACTATAAAGAAGCAAACTTCCACATATTATAAGAACACAGGGTCTACAGGTTTGTAAGACAAAGATCCCACCTGCAACTCAAGCAAGAACTTGAAGGAGATTGTGAGGAACATGAATTTGATGAAGCAGATGCCATAGAAAACTTTGCATTGTCAATAAAATGCTGACGCATTGGTTCCTCTAAGCATGATAAGCCTGAAAAAGACAAAAAAAATCATGATAAGCCTGAAAAAGACAACCACCTCCAAAACTGCTTCATACCACAGTACAACCACCACACAGCTTCCTGCCTCAAAACCACTCCACTGTCATACAACATCAACTCAACTTCATTTCCGTCACATATTCAACTTGTTCTCACTTCGACTACCGACCACTGACTTCACTCAACTGTCAACAACACTGCTTCCAAATTGCTAAACACTGATAACCACCTTGCCAATATCACAATACTGCTGCCTCCTCTGTCATCTTCCCCTACCATTCAAACAGCCAACTTGCCAGAGACAACTACATAGCTCCAACTACAACTTCAATAACCACTACTATCAAACAACAATCACACTGTTTCATTGCTATGCGTTTCTCGGTTAACAGAACCACGGACAACCAGCCTACACATCACTGTCAAACACCAGCATTCCAACATTCCAGCACAACAGCGACTTCAACAACCCAAAGCTCTACAACCCAAAGTCGAACTACGCAGCCTCACCAGAACCATCTAAACAATCCTCGAATGCTAATTTCTGTGAAATCCCAATCGCCTCAAACATCACAAGCATACACAAAACTCCAACCAACACCCACCACAGTTCAACTCGCAACCTCCTAGCCCCTTGACCACCAACAATCTCCTGACAACATACCCAAACAAAATTCGCAACTGCCATTCACCAGAATCAAACCAAAGAATAGTGCCAGTCTCACCGTAGCTTCCTGAACATCGACGACTCTGAGCCAACAGATTCGCAACCATCAAAACCGCACACCAAAACAGATTTGCAACCATCTAAGCAGTCGTTCGCATGTTGTGGTGGTAGAATTGAAGCGATGGTTGGACAGATGCTGGCGATTTCGATTTAGGGTTATGCTTGGTATTTGGGGATATCGGGTGTAAAATTATGAAATGAACATGATTAAAGGAACAAATAAAGTATGAACAAGAGAACTGAGATTAGATTTGAAGAAATCGGGACAAAGAATGAAATGCAGGAGATTTTGGTGAAGAAGATAATTGATATTTTTTGTAATGAGGAATGAGAATAAGAAGGAAAGGCGGTAGAAAGAAATTTTAGTCCCGCGTTAATTTTTTTAGCTCTATCCCAACAATGTCAGCGTTTATTGATTAATATTGTTCGTTTAAAATATTATTGACAGCATTTCCTTAAAAAACGCTGACAAATGTTGCTGTTGAAGGTGATTTTTCTTGTAGTGGTTGAATCTTTGGTTGAATTGCTTGTTTATTTGATGCTTAATAACCAACTGTCAAATCTTTGGCAGTTTTAAAACAATTTGTTGTCGGTTCGAAGAAACCGATATCAGATATATTATTCTAAAAACACATCGAACTTGCATTAGCATTTGAATTGAAGACATCTTAAAGATGATTGGAGATGGAGCTCTTAGAAGTGTAAAATCTACTTGCTACTAATCAAAGGGTGATTTCAAAATTGATGTATTAGAAGTAATGCCTTCAATTTGTTCCTATCCTGAATGACTTGTATGGATAAATGTTAGTACTGCATTGTTGCTTGGAGAGTAGTGTTAGCATTCCAAGTGGGATTTGCTAAAAAGGTAAAATGTAGCCTCTAGCCTCATCAACCGAGAATGGCTAAAACATGGGATATGCCACAAGGCTATGTGGGTCGCACCCATTAAGGTATTGTCATCACCCTTTCTATATTATTATTTATGGATTTTGTTGTGCATGAGAGCTTTTGGGTATAGTTTCAAAGCAACCGGGTAATGAAATTTTCGTTAATATTCAATAAGGGGTAAGCCAGTCTTGCCATGTAGGGGATCCATGTGAGACCCTCGGTACATTTTATCTAAAGGTAAATGTGACAGATGGAACCCCAATAGTCTTGTCATTGATGGAATCTATTCTCTAATTAATGCCTTTCGAACTTGGTTATATACCGTTTATGCTAGAATTTAACTAACATAGCAATTTCATATATGATTCAATACATATTTTTTGACTTAGACATTATTATAATATCACTAGGTTTCCTATGGAATGGTTTGGTTATCGCAAGGTAAAAATCCATCCATTGTTATGTGAGGCATGGTCTTATAAGATACATATATTTTGAAGGTTTTGTAATATTAAAATTCATTTAAGGTGTGTTTCTCATGTGGTTTACCAGATTGATCCAGGCATTATTTTCTTATAATGCTTGGGTCAAATCGAGCTTATTTTCAAATTAGCTATGGATGCTTTGGAGCTTCGGGAGACAAGCTGGAGGCCTTTGAGATGTACACATGTATGTTTTGTTTGTCACTTCATTTGTTGGTTGCATTTGTGAGCAATTATGAGGACATGTTGTTATAAATGTCTAGGCTGATGATAGATTACTATACTCTGATTGATGGATGTATACTACAATTCTCTCTTGTAAAGATCCATTAAATGTTATATATTACTCGTCACTATGTGAGATTATATTATGTCATTTCTTTCTTTTTCCTCAACAATCTGTCTTTTCGGCACTTGGAAGCTCGTCCTGTGAATACCATGGATGTATTAGTGTCGACTTTTAAGGGTCAAAAAGTTAGGTCGTTACAAGTAGTATCAAAGCTAAGATTGAGTGAACACCTAGGCTTTGGTGGGGAAAATTCATTAGAGATAAGGTCAGTAATCCCTAAGATGAGTTTGAGTGTGTGTGTGAGGAGGTGTTTTTATACATGTTTATATGACTACGATTTTTTAGTAATATAAAAATGTTTATATCATGTTGATTTATTGGGTGAGTGGTTTATGATTTCTACTCGATACCGAAGGAACAATGGTATAGATATGGGTTTCAAAACACTCGAACATGGCAAACTGACAAAGTATTGTTTTGAAATGGGTAAATAAAATAACTTTACCTAAATTATATATTATAAACAAAAAAGAATAATTTTTAGAAAGTAATTTTGTCATATATATGATATGTTTGGTAGTTAGAGAATGACAATATTAGATTATTATCATTTATTGTTGACTAGTTCGCTCAGATTGTTTATAGGCATTTTATTTGGTTAAATTAAATACGAACACCTTGTGAATTCAGTTTCACGATTTTGCTATAAGGCATTAAATGATAATGTTCTATTAAAATTTAATTTTAATAAAAAATCTCAGCAAAGATTTACATTTGTGAAATATATTTACATAAGAAGTGAAATTATATATGTATGGATTATAAATAGGATTTACTATTCAAAAAAGGGTTTAAGGATGACAATTTGAGAACTTAAATCCTAATGTTTTGGAAGTTGTTTTTCAAAAACTTTGAGAAAATAATAATAGTATTATTTGGAATCATTTTTGAATATAAATATTTTAAAATGTATTTTAAAGGAAGTAGAAAGCACTAAACTCACTTTTCTAGTTGGAAAATAATTTTGATGATGACTGCACCATCGTCGGCGGTCATTTTTAAATTTCCAAGTGATGAATTACTGTTATAGTAGCTTCCATCAGATTTTTTTTGGTAAAACAAATTTTGTTTTAAATTTTGAAAATATGATTGGATATAAAAGGAGCTATGTCTATTATTATTTCAAAATGATTCGAAATAAAACCTCGGGTATTCAATTCTGAAATTTGCAGTTAAAATATTGTATGGACTCGGGTACTCTATGCATTAGGATAGTTGCATCTGTGCATCCAGTTATGATTTATTGTTCGGTAATTCTCATTTGTTAAATGAAAATCGAATTTCCATCGATTTTGGACGGTCAGAAACTTTAAAGTTAATTGAGAACTTAAAGCTAAGTATTCTTAAGCGAATATTAAAAAAAGGTCTGTAATTTATAAATTTGTGAAGATAATAAGTTAATCAAGTTTAATTTGTTGAACATCCTGGTTAACTAAAGCAAATATGAAATTGTATATACTCTTAAGATGTAGAAGAGTGTTATTTGAATATGAACTTAAGTTTTGAAGTGATTAATAACGAAAAGTTATGTATTAGAAAATGTTTATAAACTTAAGTGATGATTTATTGAATTGGTTCATAAGTAATTTTAGTATTAAAGGAAATATACTATTGGTGTAAACTAAATATGATTTAAAATAAAAAGAAACTGGTATAATTAAGAAACCAATGGAATAACTACATAAGTTATACGTAGATTATTTTATTTGCAAAACTATTCTGGATCCAGATTTGAGTACATGATTTCCAGAAGTTTTACACAGGCCTGAGATAGGATTTTTCTCGATTCTTGATGGTGAATACTTGATATGGGTATTTGATTTGATTCTGAATTTTTCTATCATAGTTTACAGCTATGCAAAGGGAACAAAGGTTTCTAATCAATGAACCTGATCGGAGTCTGTACTAGAGTGGTCGGATAAGTGACACAAATTCGAAAGTGAAATTTGTGTGATTGAGCAAGTGATCAAAATAGATATTGCATATATATGACATATGTGCATCATATGTGCTTTAATATAATTATAAGCTTTTGATATTAGAATTGCAAGTTACATGGTTTGATATCATTTGTAAGTAAGATGCAGATTCATGGAAGCAAAGGCTAGCTTATTGCTTTTTATTTCATGAGTGAGGATAGTTTGCATGACTGTTAGGTGCATGTTTATGTTGTTGTTGATGGTTTTATGCCCCAAATACGGGAGGCCACTTTTGGGCTTTTGTTTTCTTTTGTTGACTTGAGCCCGTTGTGCAAACTGTATTTCTCACGATCAACCCACGCAAAGGAGGTACTACCAAAATTTTCTATAACTTTAAGATACTTGGAAATTTAATAATTCATTTCAACTAATTAATCGTGAAAACTTAAGGATTTGGTGACAATTTCTTCATTCAGAAATTTTGGGACAAATTCTTTTAAGTGAGGAAGAATCTAATAACCCAAAGTTTTTAACTTTTCGAATGGGAATATTTAATTTATTTAAATATTTTGATTTGATTCAAATTAAATAAATAAAAGAAAATTAATTTTTAATATAAGGACTTGACTTTTAGTGACGTAATTTTAATTTAATTTAGAATATTTTTCTATAATTTTTTATTTAAAAATAATTAAATTATCGTTTAATGATTTTTCGGCAAACTATGGTATTTCTGTGATTTTACAGAATCGGTTAATAAGTGGATATTATTATTATTTTGAGATCATATTGAATTTTTATGCGTGATCATATTTACGTTTTGTTATTCGCATTTTGTACGTGAACGAAAATCGGGGCAGCGAGATGTCGAAATTTGTGGATTTAATAAATATCCAACGCTTACAAAAATCAATACCTTTACTTCCTCTTAATTTTAGTGTTCTATTTTCTTTGCCTAAAACATAGAAATCCACTTCTTTAAAAAGTTCAAACAAAATGATTTGCAAACCAAAATATTAAAACGTTTAGATCTTTATGTTTAATATTATAGATCTACAAGTCTATATTGTTTTGGGAATGCTCGAAGCTATTCTGGGCGGATGAACAGTTTTGAATGAGAGTATATACAAACTAGGGTTTGATTTATTGGGGAATTGAGGCGACATGAGGCTGGATGGTAGTTGGATTTTGGCTTGTGGGGTCGAATAGAACTTGTGGAAGAAGTTTGGGAGGTCATGACATTATGTAGTGAAACGCATCCTGGCACATGCATGAGGAATGGTGGTAGATCAGGATTTGCTCGAGAGGGTTGGAGGCGAGGTTATTGGGTCAAGTGACTTGAGGATGCGGAGAGAGAAACGTTGGTGGCAGCAGTTGGGTGGATAGATGACCGAAGTGGAAGAACGAGCTGTGTGCGCATGGTGATGATGTATGGCTTGTTCATAGGCGGAAACTTTGTATTCGAGGAAGATGGATTTATAGTGTAATTAAGAGTACTTATTATTTAATTAAGTAATTAATCATTTCAATTAACTCAAAATATTATAAAATGTATATCTCTCTCATACGAGATCCAATCGAGATGCGGTTTTTTATTGCGATCGTAATAGTGATAGCCATCCAATGGAATTGGTTTCTTTGAATTTTGAGTAAGTGAAATTTTGGACTAACTTGCCTTTTTGGATAACTGTATGATATATAGTAAATAAAACTTGTGGTTAAATGACTTATTGGCTTGGTTTGGTTAAATATCCGCTTCATGAAAAGCAATTGATATTTAAAATAAAATATAGGAAAATTTATTGAGAAATTTGGATTCCTCATCGTTGTGATTTATAACTCCAATTATCTATTTTTTGATTTTATTTCAATTATATACTTGTTATATAGATTGTTAAATGCTCAAATTTTAGATTGTTTGGCCATATTGCATATGGCGCAAACATATGTTAAAAGTTGAACATTTCTAGTAAAAAAGGATAGTGATAGCATAGTTGAGTGCAATAATAACTATTGACATCGAAATAGTATTTTGAAAATACCATTACTTGCTATTTGATTTGAAAATGGTTTTGTATTTGAGAATTTTTAGTCTAACCTTTTTGAGTTCTTATGATATTTTTGTTTAGAAATATTTTTTGTACTTCACTACTTTACTGTAAATTCTTTTATTATTCTTTTCTAATATATGTGTGTATGTGTATGTTTTAAAATTATTTTGGAAACTATTTTTCATATAGGAAAGTTATTGTAATACAAAATGTTTGTTTTAAAAGAAATCGAAGAGGTTTATCTTTTATCGTAAGGTGGTTTGTGTTTTTATAAGAAGATAGAAATATTTTAGAATAAGTTCTGGGAAATTTTTTATATAGAATGTTGTAATAAATGAATAGATTTAAAAATGATATTTTGTAAACGAGAGAGATTTATAATGGTATTTTATAAAAGAAAATCGATTTTTAAATGACATTAATAAAGGGTAATTAGTATCATTTGTGAAAATTGGAAAATAAATCATTATTGTGGATTTATATTAATATGCGGGAGGATTGGTTTATGGAAAGTATTTGGTTCCATTTGGGAAATTGAAGTTTATGACAAATTATGAGATTTATAAAAGAGAGTTTTATAATGAATTTTTTTTAAAATGAATTATAATAATGGAATTTATAAATGATATTTTATAAAGGAGATTTATAAAATGGGGGCTTTTTTAAGGAGCTTAGAAAGGAGTTTTATTTATATAAAAAGGCTTATTTAAATAAGTGAGTTTATAAATACGAAAGATGTTATAAATATGAAAGGGAATTATAGAAATGATTTTTGTAAATAATAGGAAAGGGTTTTAAAAGGAATTTTATAAGAGTTATCTAAGGAACGAGCCTCAATTTCTATAATTGATCATTTTAAAATTATGGCGGTATGGAAAATGTTCTTTTCATACTTAACACTAAAGTCCGAGGTAAAGAAACTCTTCTCTGTCTTCGGAATTAATAACATGTATCGAGGAAAGAATTGTTTCTAACTTGTCTGATTTCATTGTTAATTAAGGGATGGTACGGTTTGAAATTGGAGATTGATGTTAAGTATATATAATCTAGTCTATGCATGTTATATTTACATACACCAAAAGGAAAGTGTTTGGGGCTATTGTTATTGATGTTTTTAAATTAAAATTCTTTAACCCAAATAATTATGGTTTTGGAAAATGAAATCTTCCTTAAGAACTCTGTATATACTTATACCATTGAGATAAATATATAAATACATTTTCGAAGTATTGGTTGTGTATTGTGAATATAACTATGCTGTTGATATAAATATATGGAAATGCTTCCTAAGTATTAGAAATGAAAGAGGTTGGGAATATACTTTGTAACAACCCGTATATTCAACTATTTTAAATTATGGAATTTGATATAATTATTGAATAAAAATGGTTCAAAATAAAAATTTAATGATTTTGAATGTAAGACAATGGATATGAACTTGCATAAAATTTCGAAACTAAATTTGAAGATTTGACGATAATGAGTATTGAAATGAAATTATATATATTAACTAGGTTTACAACCAATAACTGAGGTTGGATAATAATTATAAATTATTTAGATAGAAATAAAAAGATATTGATAGCTAAAATTTATTTGGAACTTAATGATTTGTTTATATTGATTTATAGGTTAATTAAATTTTTTAAATTAATATTGGAAATTATTTGAATAATTGAATTCTAAATTTAATGTGATTGAAAATGATATCGAAAGCTGATTTAAATTTTATTTAAACAGCAATGATGACCGTTAACATTTAAAATTGAATCTAAAAGAGAATAAAATAGAAATGGGGAATTTTATATTTAATTGACGAGCAAAAATAGCCTTCAGTGGCATAGTGTTTTCCCCGAAACTAGGTCCATTGGAACTGTAATAGTGCATTATTATCGAATATCAAATTTCATAGAATTTGGAGTTATCATTGGGTCGTACGGGATATAAACGTGTTTCATTTAATATCAAAAATTTAATATTTTAATTCAATTCGAAAAGCAACCTTCCTTATACGATCGAATTAGGCTTCGAAACATGTTCCATTGAGCTCGAGATTGGGGTAAAACATTATAAACGCCAGGCGGTGCATTTCAGTTGGAGTTCATCCAAAATTTCGCGTTAATAATCGAAATAATATTTTTATAATATAGTAACAAGCATATATAAGCGTGTATTCATCCAAACCCTAAAAATTGCAGCTGCGCCTCCACTTATTCCTCAATGGCCGAAATGTGATGATCATTCTCTTCGTTTTCAACTCAATCCATCCATTTTACAAAAATCTTTCAACTAGGAAACCGTAGAGCTTGGCACGATCTTCGATATGAACGGTAGCGACCGTGAATGACGCGACGAGGAAGGAGAAATTGAAGCACAGCCCTAAGCCGTTTGTTAGCAAATTACTCAAAGAGGGGGAGCTCGTGTTATACGTGGTCAGAGCTGAAGGAGGAGCTCGCATGGGCGCACGCGACGGCAGTCACCGATCAACTTCTAGGGCAACCTAGTGGTCGAGGTGGTTTGATGTTTGAATGACATGGTGGGTTTTTGTGGCCATTGGAAGAAATGCGAGATGAAGGGTGAAAAGAAGAGGCAAGGCCAGAATTCTGTGATAACAGATCGTGCGGCCCAGATTATTTTCCTAGGTCAAAAAATTGTAAATTTAATTACATATTAAATCGCGAATCTTCTAAATTGCATATTTGTCACATAGGAGGTTGGAATTGGACGAAACATACCACGACGGAATCATGGCGACGAGCAATACATCATGGAGCTGATTTGGACACGATTGGAGCTAACTAAAATTTTAGGTTAAATCGAACGTTCTGTTTGATTTAAAATCGAAAACTCAACGTGAGTGTTTTATAACGCTCATGACGTACTTGAAATTTTATGTTAATTAAATTTAAAATTTTGAAGTGGTTTAAATTTGTTGATTGTTGTTCGATATTTTTAATCGCAATTTAAATGGACATCTAAATTAATATAGAAATTTAAATTGACAGTTAATTGAATTGGAATTAAAAAATAAGTAAAATTCTAAATCATTGACAATTAGTTAGTTGATGCGATTTATGGACTGATTTGGATGTTGATTAAGATGGATGCTATTGAGTGATGTTTTGGATGATTTGATGTTTATTTATTTTGATATATCCTACTATCATCCAGGATATTATTTATTGTATATAGAACTGTAAATTGAATTATTTGGAATAATTTAAGAAATATGTTGAAATGATATATATCTATGATACTATGATTTGGATTGAAATTATGTATATCCATCCTTGAATCAAAATGAAATAACTGATCGCTTGGCTATAGGATAGAAAATTTATATGGACATTAGATTAGTTAAATTTAATGATTTTAAAGTTTTTGATTTGAAATATATTAAATGATTTGATTTTAAGAAATGAAAATCGAATTTATGGAAATCGAACTATTTCGAAATTGAGCTCGGAATTGAATTTTATTTGAGGATTTGGATTTCAAATTGGGTATTGAAGGTAAATTTGATTTTAGTGTTTTGAATCGATGTTCTGAACATCTCGAACTCGAAATTGATAAACATCGAAATGGTTCAAAATTCAAAATTGAAATTATTTTGGAATTGTAATTGAAATTAATTTGAAATTGAAATTAAAATTAATTTGAAATTGACATTGAAATTAACTTGGAATCGAAGTAAAATTCGACTTGAAATCAGAGTTGAATCGATTAAATCGAAATGGAAATTTAAAGGTGATTTGAATTGGAAAATTTGGAAATTGAATCAGTCTGATTTTGAAACTATTTTCAAATAAATTATTTTGATATAAAATATTTAAATCTATCCTTTTAAATATTCAAATTATTTTGGATTTTTCAAACGATTTTGCTATATAAACCATTTTAATACTTAAACTATTTTATATTAAACTATTTTAACCATTTAAACTATTGTTAACTATTTTAACCAATTAAACTATTTCGACTATTTTTACTATTTAAACTATTATAAAACTATTCGAACTATTTTTTCTAAAATTCAAGTTGGTCAAAAGGATGGATTTTTTATATTTAAATCTTGGATTTAAATACAAATTGGGTTAAAATGAAGCTATAACCTAGACTGAAATTCAAACCGATTTTGGAAGCGAAATCGAAATATTCAGACGAAAATGTTTTTGCACTGAAATGGTATATTTTGAGTAAATATGATGATTTCGAAGTGGATTTGATTTTGAAGCGAATGTGATATTTTGATATTAAGTATGAACTGTTTTGTAAATGTACCAACTGGTGTGTAAAACTATGTTTGGTTGTTAAAGGGGCCGGGGCCGGATATGGGCATACTCTCCGTCGATACCGGAATTACTTTAACAACTGTGTTCGTGGAGTGATGGTCTAGAATGAAGTGGTTGGACTTGGCGTATGTTTCCTCGATCTGAAGAAAGAGAATGATGATGGATTAGCCTGACACTTGTGCCAATTTGAAATGACTAAAACAGGAGTCGTACCGATCAAGTGGCTAGCTACCCCGAGTGGACACATTTCTTCATATTACCATCATTTACATTGTGATTGAATGGTGCGTACCCTCGAATTTTGGAAGTGCTGGACGCGGTAGGTGATCATCGCTATGATGCATTGCTACCAACCGAGAAGGGTGAACTGGTGGTATCCAACCTTGGGCATTGCCTCACATGCCTTGTCATACTTTTATCCCTATACGAGACCTATACGATTTTGGTTTAGTGTTGTTGTATCACGACGCATCCCTATCCACCGATGGTTTATTGGTATTTTATATGCAACTATATGAGAATGCTTAAAAAAGCATTAAAGGGGGTTAATGTAAAGCCTTAACGCTAAGAAAAATATTTATTTTACTGATTAGACATTATATATGTAGCGTATTCTATTATGTATAAATATTTTGATGGAGGCTTAAGAGATGGACAATCCTGTAACATATTTTAGGTTATTGCACACACATTATACATTAGATAGGAGATGTGAAATCCCGTAAACATCTCTGACGCTATTACACTTATACTATATGTGATATTGACTTGACTTACATAAGGATATTTTAGTCCTGATTCGAGTGTTGTTTTTATATTATGCTCGGGTTAGCCCTGAGTTTTCACCTTATCGAAGATTTTCTCTGGCGGACGAAGACGAAGGTTTGGTATATTACAATTACTAAAATTACTCCCAGCATCATGTTGTTCTGCTGCATTATATTTTGTTTCTGCTGTATATATAACTCTGGTAAATGTTGTGTAAATTATAATCAAAAGTATAACAAATAGGTTCATGAACTATTTATTTGATTATTATATTTTATCGTTCCGGTACAAGATTCGGAGTTTGTTTTCTTCTTCTTTTCTTGTTTTTCTTAATTAGCCCTAATGATTATTTGTGTTTTGGATTGTTTAAGTTGGACATGTGTGGATTATTGTCAATTTAAACCTTTCGAAATGTGGGTTGCCACATACTTACAAAGTTGAGATAAGTATATCAATATTTTTCAAGTATTGAAAGGAGTAGAGATGGTAAAAGTATTTTTATATAAGTATTTACAAGGTGATTTTAATTAATGAAAAGTTTAATTAAAGATGCTTAGTGGTTGTTTTGAGCTTAACCATGCTTGGTTGAATCTCTAGTTGAATTGTTCATTTATTATATAGTTAAATAACTAAGTATCAAATAGCGCCCAATTTCAAGTTTATCATTATCTATTCGGAGAGACCGAGATCAGATATGTTATCCTAAAACCACTTTGAACTGACATTAATGTTCAAATTGAATACATCTTGAAGAGGATTGAAGATGGAGCCCTTTGAAGTGCAAGTTCTACTTGTTACTAATCCTAGGGGAGATTACAAAATAATGTAGTAGAAATAGTGCCTTCGGTTTATTCTTATCCTGAAGAACTTGTATGGATGAATGCTAGCATTGCATTGTTGTCTAGAGTGTAGTGGTAGCATTCTAAGTGGGCTTTGCTAAAAACGTAAAACATCGCATCTTGCCTCATCAACCAGAAATGACTAAAACAAAGGACATCTTGCAAGGCTGTGTGGGTTGCACCCATTAGGGTATTATCATCACCCTTTATAAATTATCATTTATGGATTTAGTTGTGCACGAGAGCTCTTAGGAAAAGGTTGCAAAGCAATGGGGGCGATGAAATATTCGGTACTACCCAGTAAAAGGTAGGCCGGTTTTGCCATGTAGGGGGTCCGTGCGACGACATCGGTACATTTCATCTATAGGTGTACTGTGACATGCGTAACCCCAGTAGCCTTATCATTGATGGAATCCATTATCCAATAATTATCTTTCGGACATTGTTGTATACCTACTATGCTGGAATTTAATTAACGTAACATTTTCGGTTATGATTTAATATTTGTTTTTAGCCATAGGCATTATTATAATATCACAAGATTTCCTATGAAATGGTTTGGTTATCATAAGGTAAAATCACATCTGTATTTATATGTGGTGTGGTCTTACGAAATACCTTTATTTGAAACTTTTTATAACACTAAAATTCATTTAATGTGTGTTTCTCAAGTTGGTTTACCATACTGATCTGGGCATTATTTTCTGTAATGCTCGGGTCAAACTGAACATATTTTTAGATTAGCTAGGATGCTTTGGAGCTTCTGGAGAAGAGCTAAAGGCATCCAAGATGTACTCATGTATGTTTTATTTTCTTCTGCATATCGGTTGTATTTATCAGCAATTGTGAGGACATATTGTTATAACTCTTCAGATTGATGGTAGACTAATGTACTTTGATTGAAATCTGTATATTGTAGTTTTCTTTTATAAAGATCCACCGTTTATTATGTATTGCTCGTCATGATGTGAGATTATATTCTATCTTTTCTTTCTTTTTCCTCCAATAATCTATCTTTCCGACACAAGGGAGCTTAACATGTGAATACTATGGACGTAGTAGTATTGACTTTTTATGGTTAAAACGGCTGGATGTTACATATCGTCTAGCTGATGAATGTTTGATTATTGTTATGCTAGTGGATGTTATGTATATGGATGTTGCACATGGATGTAATGCTGCACATACATTAGAATGGAAAGTTAACTTATTTAGGTTGTTCCATACATTTGGATGCATGGCTTGAGCATTTGCATGACAGAAAGTCAAGTGTATCAGTGGACCGCCTATTATTTTGAATTCGTGTAGGATCACTCGCTTTTCATATTGCAAATATGTTTCCACATATTGCATTCGAAAATTTATGGAAACGGTGATTACTCATGGACAATGGATGAGTAGATGATTGTAGCTATTAGTTGTTGTGTGTATAAGCTACATTTTTTCGTCTTTAGAGATTTTAAGGAAGGAATCCTTCAAAGGGAGGAGAATGTAATACCCAAAGAATTTTTGTAAAATCTAACAAGAATTCAATAGAGATTTTAATTGAAATTTAATAAGAAAAATAAATAGAAAGAAATAAGGACTTAATAGTAAATTTTCATAAACTTTCGAATTTTCTATGAAACTTGCACCATATGTCCATAGCGATTTTTCGAACAATTTTCATATGTAACTTATCGTAATTCGAGTTAGTATGAGAGAGTTACGAGTGACAGAATGAGAGTCGGGAAATAAAAATATAAAAATATAACATACATAAGAAAATTAAAAGGCCAGGTTGATTGTACATAGGTTAGGTCGATAGGTGACGGTCGACCCAACCCTAGGGGCGGTCGACCTGGCCTTTGTAGAATCAATGATTTTTTGTGCTTTTGTTGAACGATTGTTATGGTTGCTTGCACGCGAAGAGATGGATGTCTGGTTTAGAACTGCATTTAAGTTGATCTGATGGCCCTAGTTTCTATCTAACACTTCAAATAAATTAATAATCTAAAGCCAAAACTTTTGTTAATTGATAAGAAAATTTCTATCAAAGGCCTATTTTACCCCAAGTCCAAAAATAAAAAATAAATCTAAATAAAAACCTAAATTAAAATCAAATCTAAAGCAAAGAAAGCAATCAAGGAGGGGAGCTATCGATTGGAGGCCAGTTTTCTCATATTGAGAGCTTAGGACAAAGATGAGTGGGAATAGATTAATATTTTAATTAATGTAGTTGATTTTAATCTATTTTTAATTATTAGACTTGCAATAACCCTATAATTAACTTGTTAGATCAAAATTTAATTTGCCAATCCAAAAACCCTTGAATTTAATTTGAAATTGAATTATCAAATTAGGTAAGTCGACACTAGTAAATGCAAACTTGTAATCCCTGATCTACAAACCCTAGTATTGATTGAAAGTGGAATATTAATTAATTGGAAATTAGATTTAATAGTAATAATAATTTTACATATATAATCAATGTTAATTAGAAAATAATCGATAATAACAATCGAACAAAACCCTAACAGAAACAACCTGTAAGGTCGACACTGGAATAGCCAAGGTCGACCAGTAGCGGTCGACCTAGAGTCTTGGGTCGACCATCCGAGTTAGAAATTGGCAAATTGAACCTTGGCCTAAAGCCCAAACTAAATGGTTAAAATTATGGTTTGTTGGACTAATTTAGGCTAAGTTCCGTGCATTAGAGGATAAGGAAATTTGGTTCCCTATCAAAGTTGGTTAGGACGCTGTATTTCGCAATGATTGATGATTGTTAAGGGCGATATTTTAAAGTAGTTGATTTTGTATAGGCAACGTATATTGCACAAACGTAGTTGATTATGCCAATTTATTTCGCCTAGGCTCATAAGCATTACATACTAATGATTTTTCACATACGGTAGACCCCAGTGTAGTACAATAGGAGGCGTTTTGCAACTACGATTGATAGATGAACATGGGTGCATAGGACGAGTCATTATACAAGTTTTCATTTTTGGTGTTCTCCCTCTTTATGCGTAGTGTTGATGTAGTTATGGTGGGAGAGCAGCTCTAGTTTTGGCCGATAGTTAGTGTAAGGTTCAATCAGTAGGTTCGAATTGTGTTAGATAAGAATTGTTAAGTATTGGACCATAGGAGTCCGTGGATACTGAGTTTCACCCTATATCACTTAAAGTAGATTTAAAGTCAGTTTCGCTTAACCATCCTATTAGTCTTGTTCTTATTCACTAGAATTTATGTATGACTTACCCCATTCTTTTCATTTTCTCCTACCATAGGATGACAGGTTACTGGTGATTGGACATAGTACAAGGGAGAAAGGTGCTCAATGATGGAGTTCTCATGTTAATTATTGTTTCTATTTTAGCCATATATTATACTTAATATCTATATAGTTTATATGGTACTTTGAGAACAGTGTATATGTAAAACAAGAACTTTGGAAACTGTTTTTCTAAGCTGCCTATTTTGTATACTTATATTTTATTTCCTTCTACTATGAGATCTGAAAGTAAAGAATGTCTTAGAACTCCACCCATTTACTTATGCTCTGTAATGTTTTCAAAATCCCAACAGCTCATATTTTCCAACATAATTCGTGTTAGAAAGTGCAGGTTGTTACAAAGTTTTTTGTTTATTCTATTGTCCATCAATGGTAAGCTTTATCAGTGTTTTACCTTATTTAGAGATAGATTCCTTTGAGTATATTTCGATGATGGATAAACTCTACTCTATTTGCTTTGTATGACTTTCATGAATGTTGTAGTCTTGGTTCATTTGGTTATATTTATCTGTCTCATATTTTTTATATGTATTTGATATTATATTTTGTTCGATGTGTTATAAGATATACGAAGGGTCTTGTTTAGAGTTTTAGCCAACTTACCTTTGAAAATCGTCCTATATAGGCCATGTACCGCTATGTCATACTCTTTAGGTATACTGGTTATCAAGGATTTAAGACATTCATTACACATGGTCTCAGAGCTTAGTTTGAGCAATTAACCTAAGTTGGTACTTAGATCCATTAAAGATAAGATAAGAAGAACACCTTAGAATGGATTGAGCAATAGATAAGAGGGTTTTCTTATTATATATTTTGGGTTTCTAAAATTTTATATAGTGGTACATATATTATATAAGTTGCATTGCACATTCGAGTACCATAGATGTAGTTTTCCAATATGAGATATTGGTCATTCTTATTAAAGTGTTTAAGAATGAGCCGACATACAAGGAACACTACTAGGAATTCTATGTCACAGAAAAGGAGGGAGCTGGCCTGGAGACAGCTAACCCCGACATGTATACAATGTTCATGGAGATGATAAGGAACATGATGCAGAACACCCGAGGTGTTTCTCTAACTATTGTTGGTGATGGTGCTCTAGTGTAAGCGCCTAAAGCGAACTTTGCTAAGTTAAACAAGGACTATTCTAGCCTTGAAGGCAAACCGTTTCTCAGAATGGAATTGACTATGGATGTGTAGGAGTGGTTGGTTATCTTTGAGTGTATCTTTGTATCTGGAAGATGCAATAAAGAGGAAGTTAGTCTCAAGGTAATAATAAGGTTGTGCCGTGGGATGGTGGAATGTTGTTAAGATTACTACTCTTGAAGATCGGTTCACTTGGGAGTGGCTTAAGGCCGAATTTGAGGTAGAGTTTATACCTGCTGCCAAGCATTCGATAGTATTTAAGAAGTTTTCCAAGTTAAAACATGGAGAAATGACCATTTCGGAATATGTAGCGGAGTTTGAAATGTTTTCAAAATAAGGTTTTTCTTTATCGACGCTCTTTTGAAGAAGAATGAAAAGTTCATAATTTGTCCGAATGAGGATTTAGGATAAATGGTGATGGATCTTATTGATGAGCCTTTTAAGAAGGGTGTGGAAAGGGCTTTGAGGCGTGAAAGCTTATAACCAAAACCAAAAGCTGAAATTATTATTTCAAAGGAAAGGCCAAAGCCATAAATGGGTGAGGGAGGCAATAGGAAATGGAATAACAAAAAGAAGAAGTAGTCGAAGAAAGGATAGCCAGAAATAAAAACAAGTGGGATCTAAAGTGCTTTAATTACAATAAGATGGGTCATATTAGCAAGGACTGCAAGGCCCAGAAGGATGGGGAGGAGAGGTACTTCGTCTACAATAAGACTAAGCCCTTGTAAATGGACTTCCCAGAACCATGGAAGAATAATTAGAGTGGGACTACGTATGCATTGGATGTCGTTCCTACTTCATCGGCTGCTCCATCGACGAAAGAAAGGATGGGGGATTCTTGTCTGAGGTATGCTTTTCATTGATGTTATTCCTATGAATGTTTTTATTTGATATCTATATGTCAGATCCTTCATATATTCAATGACTTGCTAATTAGGTTAGAATGGGGACGTGATTTAATAGGCAGATTGTTTCAAACTTGGTGATGGTTAAACTGACTTAGTGATGGTTTGTTGAGATTTATTATGCTGATTCATGGATGCTTATTGCTTGTATTTTCTTCATTTGGATTTTAAGGAGTTCGATATCATTTGGGAGAGAGCAACTGAAGGGATACAGAGCTATGGCGAAATAGTGAGGTGTAGTAGGCGACAAACAGAACAGGATGAGAGCGAAGACTAGAATAAGACAATACAACTGGAATGGAACAGTTATGGTTAGCTTGGTGTTGTCTCACATGAGGAGTCATCATCATTTTCCATAATGAAAGAACATTCAAAGGAAGCCAGATGATCGCTACGCAGAGGGATGAAGTTTTGTATCGAACTAACGACATGTGTTATAACTTCGAGGAGAGTGGTACTCAAAGGGAGTAGAGGACTAGAAGTGCAAGAGAATGGATCTTGGAAGAGGGGGTTCTTTCATAAGATTATAGCCAATGAGAATCACTTCTAGTATTTGCATGGTAGGCGAATGACTCTTCGAGATGATATAGAATATAGAGAGCTTGAGAAGCTTATACCAGTATTCGATGGAGACTTTCTTTTCCTCTAGTGAAGAAAAAGTACTCGGTGCTCTTGAGATAGCACCTAAGGAAACATTCCAATTGAGGAGTAGAGTTTGTAGTGCATATTCGATTTGAGTATATTATCGGTTATGATTTTCGAACAAAGTGAGGGGCAGAGCCAAAAAGTTGGCAAGCGAAATATAGGCCTACTACTGTAGAGATAGATGGGATGCCTATGGGGATGAGGCAATACAGACTTAACCAAATTAGTTGGCACCAGGTAGAGTACAGACCACTTATGCCTAACATTGATGAATTTAGGGATGACGTACTATGAGAGTTGTAATAACCCGCCTCAAACATGCCTGAGTTCCGACCTAAAAAAGACCCTTTAAAACATAAACCCATTCCAAAGTTGGTCGTTGGGGGGTATAGAGAACAGCACATAGAGTTATTTACCTATACGTTTAGAAACTCACAAGAGAAGGATAAAATATAATATAAGAACAACAACTATTTTATCAAAAATTCAAATGTCATAAAAACATAACACAGTACCATAAACAATTGTCAACTATCCATAATAAAGTATTCCAAAGTTACTACATCATTTAATGAGTATGTCAAAAATAAAAGAAATAACACAAGTAGATAAATAGTAATTGCCACAAGTCCTCGTCTTTGTCACCACCTCCTAAAATCTACATCACATCTCTAAATTATGTTCTAATAAGGAAGAAGTTAAAATAACAATGCCTGATGAATATAATCTCAAGCTTTTCTATAATAGTTCTTGGGCAGTATAATCTAAATAGGAATATTTCTAGCGTATCTTGACCATGTTATAGGTTTTTAGACCATAAGCCTAAAGGCTTTTCTATCAATTAATCATCCAACCCAATATCTATATTTATCGACAATAATGTCTTAACAATGCAAGAGATAATATCCAAGCCACTTAATACCTTTTTAGTGGAAACTTTTGCAGACTCTGAACATTTAATACCTCATTTAAGTCATGTCACCCTCATTTACTACCTATCCCAATGTGGACTCCTCTCTGGTAATATTTACCTGACATTGCATGGAATCTCTTCAGGCCACTTAACACTCCAAATCTAAAGCGGACCCTCTTTGGGATACCCTAACTGCGCCCAACCATTACCCTAACCATTTAATAATTCTATTATAGGGAAGAGTGGGGCCCTCAACCAACCACTTCCTACCTTCAATCCCTGAAGCAGGTCATATGTACTATGACTCGTAATCCAACCACGATGTCTCACATTAGTCTGACTATTCGTAGGTACTAATAGCAAGGTTAACTGGGCAGTTTTACCCTATAAAATAACCTTGCATCCTCTATGGTTACTTATTATAGGAGATATCTCACATCAGCCCCAAAGTCACATTGCTGGTTGTCACATTAGCTAGGAAAACTTTTGTGTGCTTTTGACCGACCTCGCATCCCTTTAGCTTAGTCATAATTTATAACACTCTTTTCATATATTATCCCACATTTCAGCGCACTACAAATCAAGGCCTTATAAAGAAAACTCTTATTTCTCCATAATTAATTACTATCCTAAAGGGAATTTAATGATAATTAATATTATTTTAATTACTCGATTAATACTTTATAATTGTACATTATTTGTGCTTATATACACACACACACATACACACGCATGCTTTAAAAAAGCATGCGAAAACATCCTAAACTATTGTTTAAATGTTAAAACTTCAATTTTATACAAGTTTATTTCCATATAGCAAATATACAATATACCCAATATCTGTAACCTAATTAACAAACTTGTACAAAATAAAATCCATAACAAACTTATTTTATACTAAAACAGCAGAATCAATCATTAATAAAAACTTACAACTCAAATACTTTTACGCTCTATTCAACTTCTTTAGATATAATTGAAAAGTGAATTTATGTTTAAATTGTGGAAATAGGTGGTGCAACTACAAACAAAAGAATACTTACCTTACATACCATTTTCTAATTTATTCTTTTCAAAACCATTAACCAGATCCGAAGAAAAAGGTAAGAAGTGGAATGGAATGTAAAACATTAAATTGCAATACCTACACAATTCCATTATTTTACTATAGAATAATTGATATTCAAACTTAAGAATTCTCATTTTGCTTTGGTGGAATTTTGGGGTTTTTATTGTGATGTTTGCGTAAACAAAATTCCTGATAGGAAAATATCAGATCCAAGTTATGATATACAATTACTAAAATAGGAAAACTAAGATTTTCACTCAAAATCAATCCTTAGATATTTCCATTTTGGATTTGATATGCCTACTTTATTCTCTTACCGATCTCTCCTTTCAGAAATATGCAACAAGGGTATTGTATACATATTAGATTCAGAAATTTAGAGATTGGAGGAGAAAAGTAATAGAAATTGAATAATTAAACAACTAAAATTCTTACCCGAAACCTTAAAGTAATTTTCTAAATCTTTAAGGAGAGAGATTATAAGAGCTTCGCTTAGTTTCCAAAATAATTTGTGAATGAAAGTAAGGGGGCAAGGTTCTTATGTATAATGGTTTGAAAGCACTAGAACCTCGGATTTAAGTCGGTAAAAAATAAAAAAAATAGGTATATTTGTTTGCACATACCCTAGTCGACATACACAGTGACCAATCGACCGCCTACACTACAGGTCAACCACTAGCGGTCGGCCGGTACATATAGCCTCTCTATTGGTGGTTCTTTTTTGAAATGTTTATTCTTACCGTCGATTAATTTGTTTTATTCCTTAACGATACTTTTTACATTAACGTTGATTTTAACATTTACTTAATCCCAAGTCTAATTACTATTCTTTTTGAACTTCAAATATGGAATTAATTATTAATTTTAATTTGAATTCAATTTAAATTATTTTAAATTCGAAAACTTCAAATGTCTATAACCTTTTCATTTGAGCTCTATTTTCAAAACATTATATATGAAAATTGATTAGAAATCACCACAACACAATGGCACATCTTCTATGCTAAATTATAACTTTTGCGAAGTTCCCACTTTTAGCCTTACCTTATTTAATTAATTTAACTTATTATTTCTTATTAATTTTTATGGTGTGTTACATTCTTCCCTCTTAAAAGGATTTCATCCCTAAAATCTTTCCAAGATGTGAATAGCACAATGTGCAATAATATTCATGTTATACAACCAAGTTATCTACACACTGCCTATTTAACTAAAAGTGCAATGTGATTATATATGTAGACATACTATAAATGAGCTCAATCCTAGCGTGAGTGTATGATAGTGACATGTAGGCATGTATGCAAGCATTCTAAACATGCATAAATCTTTTGTACAAGTTCAAAGTGACTATGAAAAGTGTGCCAACCGTTCTTACCATCGAATCTAGCAACCACGATGCAACCAAAACTTAAATTTGGAGAGAAAAGTTTTCCAGTAAAAAGCTCAGGACAAGAAGCATCCACGCATTCCACTGGATATTCCCCTACCATTGTACTTGAGCCCACCTAATTACTTTATTGTATAGCCTCCTAGCTCCATGCTGCATAATGTGTGCGATGGCACGGGATGCCATTGGCACCATCTCTATATCCCCCATTTGATTATGCCCTACCATAGTAGCTATGCTATGAAGGCATTTCCTTAAGCGTGAAACGTAAATAAAAGTCATGAGCTCCTGTCAACTTATCTAATAGCTCCATACTATAAGAAAGTCTATTCTTTCCAAGATTGGAAAAGATCTAACAAACCTTGGCATCACTTTCTTTACTTTCCAAATCTCATGACCTTCTTAAGTAGGGAAACATTAATGTATGCTATTTCCCCAACCTCAAAACTCTAACTACTTTCTTTGCTTGTCCATATAGGATTTTTGACGGCCTTTCATGTTGTTCATACGTTGCCTAATCAATTATGCCTTCCTCGAAGTCTCATGAATTAAATTTGGTTAGAGCAGGAATTTTTCAGTGGTTTCCCCTAACAATTTGGTGAATGTATGGCCTCCCACAAAGTTCTTCATAGGGTATCATACCTAATCGTCTCTTGGTGACTATTACTAATGCGAATTCTAGTAAAAGTGCTGCTCCCGGCATTCTCCAAAGTCCTATCACTAACAATGCAGAAAATCAAAATTTCATGAAGTTGAACCACCTTCTTTGTGATGATCTACCTCCTCGTCCTCCAGAAATCGACAGTAATACATCCTCGGTTTTCACGTGCATCAAATCTAAGTGCTGGAGAGGTGGACTATCAGGGTTTTTAAAATAAATAAAGATAGAAGATGGAACAAAATGGAATCTCACATCATAGACAACGTTTAATTATGCATACGAGTAGTACATGCAATTACTACAAATTGCTCCAGCAAAGTTATAGTAAGTACTAATCCAGGCAGGATAGTTATAACTGTCCATCCTCACATGCGCTGGCAGGTACAGCATACAAAATATAGTCGAATTAATAGATAATTTCCATAAATAACCCAAAATGCTCCATGCTCCATCCAGATTCTCTAAGGTACCTAATTACTTAGCTGCCCGAAAAATAGGATAACCAAAGTTTAAGGAGAAAAGAAAATAAACTTCGGGTCAGTCATGGGACTGGTATGAGAAATTCAAATACAGATAATTCGAAAAATGGGTAGCTCATAAGATTATGCTGCACATAAACACGGAACATGTTTTTACCTTATAATAACCAAAACATTTGTTATGTAGAATATGCGAATATTATTTTTGATGACATTCTTTTGAAAACACTTTTCAAATAAACTAATATCATCTTAGCAGAAATTGTTACATTATTAAATTCAAGCATACTAGGTTCTACAATCAAGTGCATTCGGATTTCATAAAATGACAAGGTAAGGGACTACCTTCTTATACTACATCTCTATAAAAATGCACCATGACACCAATAGATGGTCCTCTACCAACACAGAGCCAGCCTACCTTTACTGTAGAATACCGAATATGACATCACCCCGGTCGTTTCCTACCGCATCTATCCTGTTTTATCATTTCATCATGATGAGGCTCGAGGCAACGATTACCTTTCACATAGCACATTTCACTTTGAATGCCACATTGCCAATTCCATATCACATTATTAATTTCCAGAAATGTACAACCTTTGAGCTTGTACGCCTTAGAGAAGGGTGTTAAGTTTAGAAGAGTAACCTCCTGCACCACTAAAAGGATGTACACTTGTAAAAATCAATGTACATGCATTTTAGAAATGTATTGTCAGACATTTGTCCATACAAGTTGTCCAAGTATACGACAAACCAAAGAAACTCTCCTACTACATCTTATCAAGAATCATCCTTAGGATTACTTACGAGTAGCCCTTGCATTGAAAATCAAATGAAGATGCTACTGCCATATATATATGATATGGGACATTTCCTATGAAGGTTGATGATAAGCAGCCCTTCAATCTATTTATTATCATTTCATGTCTTTAATTTCAAACGTACATTGGTTCAAAGTGGTTTTTGGAAAAGGATTACCCAAACCCGACCCCGGTTCCTCCGAGCCAATCATTGATAAAAGGATGTTAAGTAAATAGGTGCTTGTCATTTAATTAATTAAATTCACTTTATCAATAATATCTCCTAGACGTATGTATATCTTTAAAATATTGTTGTCCATATATACAGAATCATTAAACCTCTCTTTAACTTTGAAAATATAAAATCATTTTCAGAATTCATATTGGAAAACATTATCGAGTTAAAAGGGTTCGATAGAAACTATACTAATTCTACTCAACATCAATTTCCGAACTCATCCTTTACTATCCGTTGAATAATGGTAAAATCACCTTTTAAATTTACATGGATGGTATGGGTTCCCACCGCCGAATTTAATACCAAGTATAAGAAGATTATTTCTATACGATCCAAGTTGTATAAAATTTGGAAAAATTAAATCTTTTATTCTTGCCTCATTTTCGACATCTCAACCTTATCTATTCCTCGCCCAGTAAAAAGGCTAAGTGAGGCAAGGCACCAGTTACTTCTGAACATCTCCTTAATTTAAGCACCTCACATCCAGATCTCACGAATATAAAACTCTAGTCTACTCATCAGCTTTTTTTAAATCATTCATTTAAACCTTTTAAAATAAATTATAAAACCTTTAATTCATTTTTGAGATACTTAATTATTTATTTGAAAACATTTATAAAAGACTTGGAAAAGAATACTTAAGTTTAAAGCAATATTTTAAAAGTCATTAAAAGTGCTGCGAATGGTCCTTTTAAGGCTTATTTGATCAAACCAATTTTTCTGTCATTTAGAAATTCTTTTTTAATCAAATCTCTTAAAATATTTTATATATTTCACATTTTTAGAGAATTAAAAATATCATTTTTAAAGAATTTATCGATTTGATTTTCGAATTACCAAACCGCGACTGTTTTGAAAACATGATTTGCTCATATTTCAAATCTATTAAACAAAATCTCAATCGTTGTCTTTTATTTGAAAACTATGACAATAAGTTTTAGGAAAGTTCTTATTATAAAGAACTACAACTTTGAATCCATCGTACAAATGGATTTAACTTTCTACAGTGCAAAATTGTGAACTACCATTACGTGACGTATCTATTTTTGACTCAACTTTCATAACTTGTCTAAACTTCACCACATCGGGTTTTAGTGTTTATAACATATTTACAAACCATTTTAGATTTTTTCAAAGGGGTCTAATAATTCCATATCACTTTTATAACTTGATTCGGAAAGTGATTTCCTTGTATAATATTGACCTGTATTTAATGTAACGTGTTTACAGTTAAACACTATACTAAAACAACCAATATTTGATGATCAAAGCATAGTAAACATCCATCGCAATCATATGACATCATCATCATTATATATATAGAGGTTCTCACTTGATTTTCGATCAAATTAGCGTTAAAACGGCTATTGATCCGCTGTCTTGAAATCGAAGCTCAAGATACTATCATAAATGCTCCTAGGGGGTTTGGCCTTAGTCTTGGAGGCTTGGAAGGGCCCGGCCTTGCTTGGAAAGTGGTGGTGGAGTGCTTGGTTGCACACAGCCCTGGTGGAGGAGAAGGAAGAGATCACTAGCTTGAACTTTGGTTTGAAGTGGTATAGATATTGAGTAATTTTGGTATAACTTTGTTTTGATTTTTGTAATGTTTTATTTATTAGGCCATGTTAGCATTAATGCGGAGGAGAAGAGGACGAAGCATAGAAATTTTATGAAGAAGAAGTGTAAATAAAGTGAAGATGGGTGGTGGTATTTATAGGAAAAAAGTGAATAAAAATATCAAGATATTTCCATAAAAATACATTACCATTGCATCGCCACCACCTCTCACCTCACCATTCTCAACCGAGCATCCTCCTTGTGTGCATGGCATTGTGCCTCCTTTGGATGGTAAGTTGACTTGATTTTTGTTGAGAAATATCTTGATATTTATTTCTTTTTAACATAAGTGAATTTGTAAATATATATCGTAATTCTTATATGTCTTTGAATGTGCATTTATGTAGATGTGTATGTGTGTGTAAGTTTATATATGTATGTCACTTATAGCCTGGAATGTTGCATAACTTTTCTATGTTAAATCGTAATAATTTTCGATTTCGATTCCTAATCATATTATCACTTCTTAATTAATACACATACAATTTTAAACAAAGTTCAATAATAATATTTCTATCATTATATAATAATTAAAAGGGCTTATTTAATAATTAAACTAATTATTAAATCAATTAAACTCAATTTAAATTCAAAAATCATTTATTCCAAAATAGTGATATCATTGATGATGTCATAAATAAGTGTATGTATCCTACTCCATGCACGATGTTGGATGGTCTAAGAGCTGTTTATTGATAAAATGGTTTTTGGTTATTTTATTGATTTATCTTCCAAGGTGTATACTTTTGTAAATATTCATCCAAAATAAGATTATCAACATTATTTATTATTCAAAACACTATCATGTATGTTATAAAATCTTATATTTGAATATTTTAAAAAAAAATCTAAAGTGATGAATTTGCGGGTTGTTATATATTTGATATAAATCTATGCTAGAGATGATGCGGTCCTACTATTCATAATTAGAATAAAATGGGCGCTTTTGGTGAGTCTGTCAATTACGACCCAAATTGCTTCATTGCCTATTTGGCCCATAGGTAACTCATCTATAAAGTCCATCGATATTTGCTCTCATTTCCAAGTTGGAATCTCCAATGATAATTACAATCCTTATGGCTTTCCTTACTTATTCTTAATCCTCTGACATGTCAAACATTTGGAAACCAATTCAGCAATTCTCTCTTCATCCTTTACCAATAGAAAATTCCATTTACATCCCTATACTTTTTATTTACTTCGAGTGAATGGTGATTCTCTACAAGTTAAATTTTATTTTTTCCAAAATCCTAATTTTTATGGGATCGAAGCATTCTTTTCTTTATTTCTATTTTCGAATCTCATTTCCTTATTAACTTCCAGCCTTACCTAAAGTATAACGCTAGATAAGTATCCCTATGAGGTTTTCTTATTTACACTATTACTCAATATGTACATATTTATCTAATGGTCTAATGTCATCCATAAAATCAATACAATGATAAAACAAGAACATATCTTATGTTGTCTCGTATGCTTTTCCAATAACATAAAGGAGACAACTAACAATTACAACCCAAAATCCTAAAACAAAATATTGCTAGAAGCTGCCATTCATCAATAACTGGTGTTAATTGATGTTGTGGTTCCAATAAACATTACTAAATTAAGATGGTCATTCCTAGTATATCATTCCACCATAACCCACCTCCCTTAATTTTCCTACATGGTTTAAAATAAATGAAATCCATCCATTACTTTGTTAACGTACCTATAATAATTGATCCATAATGTCAAATTGGACCATCTCTAATCAATCCTTATTAAATCTCTTTAATCTTTTTATAGGTTTCAAGCTCCTTCTATTATGCCGATTCAGTTCCTCCATAAATACTATATTAAATTCCCTAACCAGTCCCCATTTAATTCCTTTTGATTCTCCATTAATCACAAATTTATTTCCCACTAAATCTATAATCAATGTTCACAAATCCTAGTCTTACAATTACTATGCTATTTATAACTAATACAGATACCATTATAAATTACATTATTGATATATTTATATTTTTGAATCTTAAACATGGTTATATGTGGATATATATGTGTGTGTGTGTGTGTGTGTGTGTTTCTAATCTAGAACATCCCTTTTCGCATTTTAATTTGTTAGAGCTATCCTTCAAAAAGATTGTCATTGTACTTTTCCATAAATTAACCAAAAGTGGGATTTTCACTTCATTTGAAATTGCAAGAAATTATTTCCTTTCTTTTATTGAAATAGACAGTGTAAACCATGGAGAAGAATATTAATATCTTGCACATCTCCTTTTATTTTTGGTATATCCATTGTTAATTCAAAGGACACACTTTATACATATTCTGGGATGGTACAATTTATGAAAATTACAAGGTACTCACTCTAAGTAAATCGAAACATAGAAATTCACATTCAATGTCAATGAGGGGAGCCTAATTTTACAACCCATTTATGGACCTGAAATATTTTACAACTTTACTAATATTCTATAGATAAATACTTAGAACTGACTTCAAATTTCCAAATCAGGTTGCACAAACTATTTTTATGTATACACATCCTAAAACCTTTAACCTTTCTTACCAAAATAGTGATTCCTATCTACTCCACAAAATATTTTTGGTTTGGTTTAGTCCTCCTATAACAACCTGCCTTTATGGACAGTTTAAGTTGACAATAAATCACACACGTCCAACTCAAACTATTCAAAAGATAGATTATTAATGGGATTGTTCTAATGAAATAAGATTCAAAAGATTGTTCTAATGAAATAAGATTCAAAAGAACAGAATACAAAATCTTGCAGTGAAGGATAAAATATAATGCACAAGACAAATACATAAACAGTTCATGAAGCTATTTATAACAAAATCAAAATTTACATTTTTTTACAGGCAGAATAGACAAATGCTTTAATAGTAGTAGATATGGTTCTTAACTCTATCTTCGTTGTAAGAAATAAGTGTCGTCGGTAAACTGAAATACTCATTTAGACCCAAGCGTAAAGTAAAACAAAACACTCGAGTCAGGACTAACATTCTTATGCAAGTAAGCCAACTCAAGCAAAATATACATATACTCGATAAGGGAAATGCTCAGGTTTAAATAAACATGATCTTTCATATTATAAATCGATTCAGTCCAAATACCGATTTTCATATTTATTTCTAATCGATTCGTAATTAAATTCAACTTAGGTTCAAATTCCCGTATCACAAGACAGTTTATTATCATAACTTCATATTTCAATTCTTTATTTCCATATCAAAATTATCTCAGTGAAATCATTATATTCAAATCATTTGAACTTAGACAATTTGGGTGGAAATGGACTTTTATTCAAAATAAATATATGAATGTAATAGTTAAATTTTAACATATAATATTAGTTAAAATAGTCGTAGAATGTAATTAACTAAATTGAATCTAATATAGTTTGATAAAATGTAAATAGTAAAATTTAACATCAAAATAGTTTAATTAAAAATAGTTATAAAATATAAATAATTAAAGTTAATATAAAATATATTTTTCAAAAATAGTTATAAAATATAAATGGTTAAATATAAAATAGTTTAATAAAATAGTTATAAAATATAAATAGTTAAATTTAATATTAAATATGAACCAAACCAATCACATTCCATGATTCAATCCGAACCATATATCAACATTTCCAATCTCGACTTAAATCAATTCAGATTTCAACTTTCACATCAACTTAAGGTTCACCTTTTAAATTTCTCATTAACACAATTTACCTCAATTTAATCCAAATTATCCAGTTTCATCATTCAAATCCAATTCTTTTAAACTTCAACATTCACCTTTAAAAATCAATTACTTTGTAATTCCAAATTCATATCTTTTCATAAGTCAATTTTCGATAAATCAATTAAATCTTTTAAAGTTTAACTTGAAATTTTATACCATTATCTTAATTTAATCTTTAAATTGAATTAATCCAATTTCTACATTAATTTTATCTTAATTCACCGAATCGAATCAAATTTTTGGATTAAATTAAATCTTTCAATAAAATCTATCAAATTAAAATCAAACAACAAGTTTAAATCTAAAAATCCCATTAAAACTTTTCAATAAACCAATTAAAATTCAATTTCATTATTTCAAGTTCAACACTAATTTAAAATTATAATATTTCAATTTTAATTTTTCTAACCCAATTTATTTAAACCCAATGTAGTTTTATATCAGTTATATATCATTTCAACCCAAAGTGATTTCCAAATTATCAAGGAACTTGTAGTGTGAGAACAATAAAATAATAACATAAATAACATAACATGTCAATGACCAACATACATGCATATTTAATAATTTAATATACATACACACATGCCTAACTAACATATCACATATGTCCCATATCATAAACAACATAAGTGAATATTTTCAAATTCTAACATGTCATATACTAACATAATATATAAATATATAAATGACATACATAGAAGAAACTCGCAAGGTGATTTACAATAAAATAACATGGCATATGTCACAACAAATTACATAACAACCATTTACAAATCATGTCAACTTGCATAGCATGGGAGGGTCATTTTTTTATGTCTAATATGTGTCAAATACGTGTCATTTTATCTGTCAAAATGGAGGTATAAATTAATTTATATCGTATGAATTTAAATAAATAAAATCCTAACTAAAACAATATTTCTATAACTTTTCACCTGCTATCAATTCACTAACATAAAAATATCAATCGTGAGTGATTGCTCACCATTGTGGCTAAGAAGTGATGATAAAAATGGAGCAATATGGGGATTCCTAGCAAAGATCCAGATGCGAAGCAAATCCAATAAAGCATAGACACGAACACGAAACAATAAACAAGTTTCAACTACTTCCAACTTCCAAACAACCTAAGATCCAAACTATGGACAAACCTGCAACTAGGTCATCTTTAAGAAAAAAAATTGACCAGAATATTACTGAATTTGTAAACTGACTAACTAGAAAGTTGTTGCAAATTATTTACTCTCCACTTTCAAAAAAATAATCATTTGAAAAGATGTTGTCTTGAGGAAGTTATGGTCAAAAATAACAGAGGCGTTTTCTGAGATAAAAATCTGTGTTAAAAAATACTTCAAAAAGATTTGAGTTTTTGTCATAGCAAATTAAAGAATTTGAAGAACTGATCTAAAAGAAAGTTGAACTTACTGAAGAACAAAATGGCTTGAAATATAGAATCACATAATTTGGTTCTTTCCTGAAGGAGGCATGATTAATTCTATATGGGGCATTTTCGGCCAAACTGGACATGAGAAAGGACTTGAAAAATGGAGTTTTTGATATCAAATATTCAAAATGGGAAGAAGGGTTCAACAAAAAGTTTTTGCCATTGAATTATTTGATTTAGAGTTGTTTAGTGGAATATAAAAGCCATGGAAATAAGGGGAAAAAAGTAGGGAAAAAGGAAGGGGAAAAGAAGGGAAAAGGGAGAAAGAAGAGGAGAGGGAAGGTGGGGCTTTGGCCATGGGTTGCCGTCGTGGGTTTCGAGTGGTGATGGAGGTGGGTGGTGGTAGCAAGGTGAGGGGAAAAGTGGTGGCGTGGGTGGAGGAGGGAGAAGAGGGAAAGGTAAGGGATGGTGGAGGAAAGGAGAAAGGAAGGAGGTTGATTTGGTTTTAGAATTTGATTTTTTTTGTTTTTAGGTCTAGGGATTAGAAAGGAAGAAGAAAATACAGATAATTTTTGTACAGAGAGGAGAAATGTGAGGAAGAGATGTTCTGTACGTACCTATTAAGAAGAAATGAAAAGATATGGTCTCTTTAATTTTCCTAAAGCCCATTAGTCTACTAGTCTATTTGCATTTTAATGACTCGTTAAATTCCTAGAAGCCCGATAACTAAATAAGAGAGCCCATTTGAAATATAGAAAGAAGGAGAATAACATACGAAAATACACAAAGGAAACACTGACAAATTACGCATGTTTTTCCACTAAAACCTACATATTTAGAGTTCTAGAACTCCAATTTCAACGAAACGAAAAGTAAAGTTCTTTTTAAAATTTTGTCCGATTTTTTTCCAATAATAAAATACAAATTTTGAAGCATTTAAATTTTTACCAAAAATTCAAATTAAACTTAGCTTTGACAAGAATTTGACTTTTTCCAAAATTGTTCATTTAATTAGATTTGATCAAATTAATTATTCAAAAGCACACAATTAATTATTTTAGTTTAAATTTTGAATTTTTCTTGAATTGAAATAAATACTCAATTTTAAATCATTCAAATTTATGGGTCATTGCACTCTCCCTACTCAACACTTTTCATCCTCGAAAAGGGAGAAATAAGAAATCTAGTATTTAAACAAGATACCATTCGTGCGCATATCAAATTCAATTGCTTGTTCGAATACAAAATTTTGCATCCAATTAGTATTGGTAACCTGACCATTCTAGTACGGACTCTGATCCAATTCTTTGATTAGAACTTATGTTCTCCTTGCATGGCAATAAGCTATGATATAGAACTTATGATTTGTATCAAAACCCATATCAGTATTCATCGTCAAGAATCGAGCAAATAATTCTACTCGAAAGAAAAATCATACATTCAAAATTGAATAAAAACTTTTATGCGAATAGAATGAATTATATTCAACTATGTATTTATTCCATTATTTCCCCTCCATTTAGGGACGAGAATTAGTATTTGATATTTTTCAAAACAGTAAATTTGTAAAACAAAAAAAACCCTTTTTTACTTTAATGTGTTGAAGATATAAAATATTTAATTTTCAGGTTATTGATTTGTTATTTAAAGTCAAAAATACTTTGATAACTCAAAGTCTTAACAAGTTTGTTTTCGTTCTCCAAGAATTTAGGCATTCGTTGATCAGGCGCATGTCTAAAATTCTCCAAGTTCTTATTAGACTTGTTTCAACTCCCAATGAAAATAATTAAAACATTTAAAATAGATATGGAAAGAACATTCCCTCATGGATCGTAGTTACGCAATGGTTAAGCTGCTATCCTAGCGGAATCACTTGTAGCTGTAGGCATCACTGACACCTCGACTTCCGCTATGGTTCATAAATCGCATCTATGGTTACGTCGCTATCCCAGCGGAATCACTTATAGCTATAGGCATCGCCGCCCCTCACTTTACTCTATGCATTAATATGGAAAGAGTATAATAGGTAACCCACCAAGTGGTCTTCCGATATGTGTTCCTACCGGGTAGGACCTCGATTTCCAATACATGTTCCTACCGAGTAGGACCCAGATCTCTAATGGACATCCCGCGTGGAGTTCCAACGCAACCCCACCAAGTAGGATTGCGATTTCCAACGGAAGGTACTTCCCATATCTTCAGTTTGAAAACACATGATACTATATATATATATATATATATATATAAATATATATATATATTATTTTTCATTTCATATTCCACGTACACCATACTTATATAAATGTCATTAATCTTTTTTTATCCTTAAAAAAAAGATTTTCCTAATCATAATTCCAAACATATCATTCTTACATAAATTCCATTATATATAAGATTATCAATTCCAAATTGAATGCCTTTCAAAATAAATAGTGTTCGAAATAACTTCAATTTATATAAGGTCCATCTTATATAATCAAGAGCTTTAAATCAATATATTTATAGAATCAAAGGTTCTTGAAAATCAATAAATTTCAAATATCAATTCAGTTTCAAATTCATATATGATTTTCAACAATCATTTTTCCTCAAATCGAACATTATTCAGATTGAAATCTAACAAAAATTCAAACTTAATATTTAGGAAAATTTATTTATACCTCACAAAGTCACATTTATATGAAATCAAAATTCCTTTTCAATTAAAGAATCAAAAAAAAATTTCCAATGTCAAATCTTTGTCAGATTTAAGATTTTAAATAACCAATGGATTCCAAACTTTTCGATTTCATGCTTATATAAATATAAGATCATAAATTTCCATACTCAAATTTCAGAGTTTAATAGTTTGCATTCATTTCAGGTTCGAATAACATTCTTTTTTGATTTTTTAACATCTCACAAAGAATGTTTCTTCATACAAATTCAAAACGGAAGACAATTCAATATCTTGTATGAATTCCATTTATAATAAAACAATAACTTTGAATTTGATTACTTACATAGTTTCTTCGTAAAATTCCTCAATTTCATAAAGTAAATTGTCGCTTATAATTCTATTTAAATATTCATTTCAATATATGTTTTTCATATGTATTTAAACATTTATGTTCAGAATAATTTCTTTACTTTTATGAATATTCAATTTGATTGGCCTCATTATTTGATATTCAAATCAAAATCATCCTCAAGTTATTGTCGTTGTCATTCCAACATTGAATTTCCATTTATTTAAAAACATTCCAAAGTAGATATTTATTTAGATTTGAGCATTTCACTTGAACATTTCAAGGCAGATTTCAAAATTTGTGAACTAAAGTTCCCTAGTTTTCATTTCATCTATTACAAATCCTTTCAAAAATCATCTCACGTCCAAGTTCATTTTTCTCTTTCAGTGTTATCGTTTATTCAATTAAAACATTACATATACTTATATTTACATAAAATCCCATTTATCCAAATGGATATTTCAAAGGAATCAAGATTTTTCATAATTAATGGATTTTATAATCCATTCATCTCATACTAAATGGTCTCATACGTAGCTTTCTATTAACAACAATCTAAAATTTAGAAAAACAAAATATTTCAATTTATTTATTTACTTCACATTCGATTTATTTCCCATTTAATTCATTTACATTTATACTATCCCAATTTGTTTATATTCCTTTTTTATTTTAAATTAGTTGTACTTAATTTATTTACATTCGATTAATTTACATTTGTTACCCGGCACTTTGGTCCGGCTATATGGTGATAATCGCAGAGCCTATCGTTGAACCTAGATGGGACTCGAGCTAAGAGAGGAATGAAAGTATAAGAGGCCGATGTAACTCAAGTTTGGATCGGCCTATATGCATGGGTCAGTGTATCTGTATGGCTCGACCGAGGTGGATCGGCATTGAGGATCGACCGAATTAGATGGGACAGAACGGCTAGGTCAAGAACGAGTTAGTCCTAGTGGCTCGGTGTAGATAAGTTCGGCCGTGGTGGTTCGGCTGATTATGGTCTGGCTTCAGAAGTATTAGGGCATGTGTCGCTCGGTCAAGGAAGGGAAATAAAGATGGTTTGGTCAAGATGTCCAAGGAGAGATCGCTCGGCAAGGGTGGCCCGACACTTAGTGGATCGGCCTTAGAGGAATTGGTTCATTTGGTTCGGCTATGTTGATTCGGCCTTGTTGGATCAGTCAAGGAAGTTGGTGTAGAAGTGGTGCGACTAGCCTTCCTTTATTTCGACTCGTACCACCACTTCCGTCAAGTTATTTAAGGACAAACTTTGAGTTACTAACAAGAAGACCCGAGGTTGGTCAAGGTCGGTCGGCAATCATTGTTTGGCATTGGTAGCTCGAAATGCTCAGCTTGGTGAACACGAATTTCCAATTGTGGGCCGAAGTATCTTGGTCATGGGCCTACACAGGAGAACCATCCTACCTTCGTCTATAAATAGAGGGGCAAGGGTGCAGTGGAAATGACTTTTTTGGGGAACTCCAGGGATACTTCACCATTTTTTGTATTCATCTCTTTTCTATTCAAACTTACATTCAAGCTGTTTGTTTTGCGAATACTCTGCCTACCTTCATCTATAATAAAAATCATATTCAAAATGAACGTAGGCAGTTACGCCGAACCACTATAACTCTGGTGTTTCCTTTTCGGTTTATTTTGCATTTAATTATGTTATTTCTCCGTTTCAATTTACTTTCTTCATTAATCACTCTACATAAGTCTATTCAAGGGTGTTAGTGCCAATTTTGGTGCTAACATTTTGGTGCTTTCACTGAGAACATGCATTCTCAAGCTATTAGGATATACTTTGTCGCCACTGGATAGAAGAAATCCTCCAAAGAAGATCCAAGTTTATTCTCAGGGGTTCATAGATTCAATTCAAGGTTTCGACACATAACTCCAAAATAGGCAGACAACGTACCAGATCAACATTCCATAATGCGGATATCAATGAGATCGCCAGCATCCAGCAAGTGGGACCCAATAGTCAACAAGCTAATCTAGGTGTACGGACCGCCACCGTCCTAAACCAATCAGTAGTTGTCACTAGAGCAGAGCTCAATGAGCTGATGAGAGAACTCATGGAAAGCAAGAGACAATTAACAGGAAAATTCCGACTAACACCAATCTCATGACCTAGATTGCTCAGCAACAGCATTAGAACATTGGAGGAAGCTCCATTTCTTACTCGACATCTAACAGCTCCACTTTGTCAGACGAACATCATAGGCGTAGGCGCCGTAGGATTGAAATGGCACAAATAGGTGCAGCAGAACAATCCAATATAAACAGTCCAGGTTCCCTACCTAGAACCGTGGCCCCTCACCTACACTTAGGAAATTGCACTCAAGTTGGAGTGGGAAACTTAAGATCTAAAACATAATGGAAGTCGGTCCACCCAATTGCCAGCATCGTAGCAAAGCGGGTCCCCAGAACGTGCATTTGGGAGACCACCAACCTAGGAGCCACCAGCCGTAGCGACCATGCAGGACGGATTCCAGCTTGCCACCTCATGTCCAAACCCTGATTTTATCATCTATGGTAAGACAACTCATGAGGGAAAATCAGGGCTTATCCAACGATGATTGGGCATATCTAGGAGTCATACTCCATTCACAGATGCTATCCTAGAGGCTGAGTACCTTGAAAGTTTAGTACGCCGACTATTTCAGCCTATGACGGGAAGACTGATACCTGATAGAATGTAATAAGATACGAGTGGATAATGGACTCGGCGAGGGCAAATGATGCGACTAAATGTAGATGTTTCCCAATAACCTTATCCGGAATTACTACCAAGTGGTTCACCAGACTTTCTCCATGATCGATCTCCAAGTTTGATGAGTTAGCGATGAAGTTTGCAGAGTAGTTCAAGATCCATATCACTCGCCCAAAGAACATGATCTTTATCTAGTGTAATTCAAGATCCAGGAGAGTCGTTAAATGAATATTTGCATAGATTTCACGTTCGTGCTACCAATGTTAGCAACCCAAATGACCATTCTATTCTTATGGCCATGATGCAAGGGGTATATCCAGACTTAGAGTTTGGCGATTGATTGGCAGGAAAGCCCCCGACTACCCTGGAATGTTTTTATCCAAAGTCGAGCCAATTCATGAGAAGGGAAGAGTCGAGGTGGATAAGGTGAAGCAGGACGCCAGGGCCTGGCAAGGAGACAGTCCAAAGCAACATTGCAGTAAAGCAATTTGGCGACAACTCCAGTAAGGTCCAGGTCAACATTCAAAATAAGCCAGAGTTGTCTAAAGGCTCTGGGGGAGGAAATTCTGAAAGGAAGAGGAGAGCATGAAAGTGGAAACCAAGGATCCCAACCTATAATGAATAAACTCTCTGAACACATCTCTGGAGAATATTTATTTATCAACTAGCAATACATTCCAATACTGAAAGCCATGCCCAAAAGAATCCACTGAGGAACAAAAGCAGAGTGGGAAATATTTTTGCTTCCATAAGACTTACGGGCATAATACCGAAGAATGTAGACACCTCCATGATGCTATAGAAAAGCTGATTCAACGGAAGAAGTTACAGCAGTTTGTTTAAGAACCATAGGATGGTGGACAGGGGACATTCGACCCCAATCGCGGGCAGGCCCTACATCGACCTGAGGAACCTGCTCAGACTGGAGGTAGACTAGTCATAAACACGATAGTCGGTGGCCTCACCCGATAGACAAGAGTTGGAAAGAAATAAAACGCTATGCTAGTTCCCCAAAAGCATGCGGATTTCGAATGCTGCTCGAGCACAGAAGATGGTACCCCAGCGAAATAGCAGCAAATGATGATGGATGATATAGTATTCAGGAGCAGAGATGCCGACTAGATAGAGGCACCTACCATTGACCCGATGGTCATCTCAGCCATGATTGGGTCGACACCTATGAGAAGGATACTGATTGATTGTGGGAGTTCTGTGAATATTATCTTCAAAAAGGCGTATGACCAAATGAAGATGGAGGCAAAGGATTCGGAACCATCTAAAGCCTGCATTTACGGCTTTAATGGTGCAGCCACTTGTGCGATAGGTTTTGTCGAATTGCCATCTGAGTTAGGAGAAGGTGAACGTAGGAGGGTACGGATCCTACTGTTCATTGTTTTGGATGTTGATTCCCCATATAATGTTTCTCTGGGCCGATCGGCCTTGGCGGAGTTTAGGACTGCTTTGGCCCCGTGGTGTTTAACCTTGAAATTTCCAACGGATAGAGGAGTTGGTGTAGTGCATGGAGATCGAGCGACTGGTCATGCATGTTATGTGGCTAAGCTGAGAGAGGCCCAGTGAAGAGAGAAGGAAAAGGTTGTGGACAACTCAGTCCGCATCTATGCTGCTGAAAATTGACAAGTAATGCCCGAGTCTTGGCTCGGGTTATAGGCCGGATTTATAGAGACATAAATCCGAGAGATGACGATGAAGAACCCAAGGAGGCTAAAGCAGCACCGCCTGAACTGACGATTGACATTCCAGTCAGCCATGATGACTCATCACCATTGCTTATGATTGGATCACAACTCAACCCCTCGATGATTGAGGATCTTACTGATTTCATTTGAGCGAATCTGGATGTTTTCGCTTGGACTCACTCTAATATGTGCGGGATTTCTCCCGCCATCGCAAGTCATATGTTGAACATTGACCCAAAGTATGTACCGGCAAAGCAAAAAAGGAGTGGAATGGACCCGAAGAGGTCCGCTGCTCTCAAAGAGGAGGTGGATAAACTCAAGGCCAATGGGTTCGTCCGCGACACACTCTATCCTGCATAGGTATCTAAACCTGTACTGGTGAGAAAGGCAAACGAGGAGTGGAGGACCTGTGTTGATTAGTAAGACGTAAACAAGGTGTACCCTAAGGATAGTTTTCCTTTTCTTAGAATTTATCAGTTGGTCGACCTGACAGCATGACATGAATCATTGTCATTTATGGACGCGTATTCGGGATACAATCAGATTTCGATGCACATTCCAGATCAAGAATATACTAGTTTTGTCGTGGACGTTGGACTATACTGCTATGTAGTGATGTCTTTAGGGTTGAAAAATGCAAAAGCGACTTATGAACATTTGGTGAATCGGATGTTTAAAGACCAAATTGGTAGAATGATGGAAGTCTATGTGGATGACATGCTTGTGAAGTCACAATAGTCAAACGACCACATTCGAGACTTAGTGGAGATGTTTGATATACTCAGGTGCTACGGAATGAAAATCAATCCACTAAAATGTTCCTTTCGCGTTGCATCGGGAAAGTTTTTGGGCTTTATTGTCGACGCATGGGGAATTGAAGCTAACCCAAAAAATATTTAGGTTATTCGAGACATACAAGCACCTAGAACTATAGAGCAAGTACAAAGCCAGAATGGAAAAGTCGCCGCGTTGAGTCGTTCATATCCAGAGCGACCGACAAGTGTATTCCTTTCTTCGATGTGATAAGGAAAGGGAAGAGAAATTTTGGATGGACGTTGGACTGTGAGAATGCTTTCCGTGCTCTGGTGAGACACATGGAGAAGCCCTCAATTCTGTCAAAGCCTGTAGACCATGAGGAGTTGTATGTTTACTTGGCCGTATCTCATCATGCCATCAGTACAGCCTTGGTTCATGAGGAGGACCAAATTCAAAAGCCAGTGTACTATGTTAGTAAACGTTTAGCGGGAGCAGAGAGAAATTATCATAAGATTGAGAAGCTAGCCTACTGCTTGGTGGTTGCATCACGCAAGCTCCATCCGTATTTTCAGGCGCACCCGATCATTGTTTATACCGATCAACCTCTGCGATAGGAGCTCCAATGACTAGAAATCTTTAGGAGATTACTTAAATGGGACATTGAGTTGAGTCAATTCGATATCACTTACCTACCATGGAGGGCTATCCAAGGACGAACTCTAGCAGACTTCATTGCTGAATTCACCATATCAGACAAGCCAAGTAGTGGTGATGTAGTCCCCCCTATTCGATGGAAGCTGTATACCGATGGGGCATCCAATGACAATTATTTTGGGGCTAGTGTTATTCTGTAACTCCAGGAAACTAATCAATCGGTTATGCTTTGAAACTCGATTTCCCAACTATGAATAACGAAGTTGAATATAGGCATTGATTATCGGCTTGAAACTTACCAAGTAACTTGGAATAAAATCAGCGGAAATCTTTTGTGACTCGCAATTGGTAGTGTACCAAGTACGGGGAGACTATCATGCAAAGGGGAAAAGGCTTTCCCCATACATTGCTTGAGTTCAAGAACTGTTGGCGGACCTGGAATATTACGATGTTTCACATGTCATGTGTGAACAAAATGGGGAAGCCGACTCATTAGCAAAATTTGCAAGTACTGGTGATGTACAACAAATGGGCTTGGTTCCCATCAAACCATACGTGCTCTGAGTATAAACGAAATGGAAGTAGATTTTATGCTAGGAACGTAAACCGAAAAGGAGTCGTGGATGACCCATTCAAACAATACTTACTACATGGGATTTTTCTTGAGAGAAAGAACGAGAGACGACTAGTCGTTCGCAAGGCATCGCGGTGTATAATGCTGGATGGAATAATGTATCGGAAAGGATTTTCTGTTCAGTTACTCCATTGAATCGTCCACAATGAGATAAAGCGGGTCTTAAAAGAAGTTCATGAAGGAGAATGTTGCGACCATACTGGGGGGCAAACACTAGCCAAAAAGATCCTCGGCTATGGATAATATTGGCCGACCGTGAATCGAGACACCGCGAACTATGTAAGAAAATGCGACAAATGCCAAAAGTATGCAAAGATCCTGAGATCCCCAACAATGGAACTCACGCAAATAGTTATTCCATGGCCATTTGCAATATGGGGATCCATACAATCGGCTTCTTGCTGATCTCCAAAGGTGGTGCGAAATATGCAGTTGTCGTGGTCAATTATTTCACCAAGTGAGAGAAGCAAAGCTGTTAGGTACGATCACCACCAAAAAGCTCATTAATTTTGTTGTGCAAAACATTATATGCCATTTTGGACTCCCACGAACCATTATTACGAACAGCGAAACTCAATTTGAGATTAGATATTGTATTGAGAAGAGGTTTGCAAAAGTCGCTAACCCTAAAGCCAATGGACAAGTTGAAGCCGTGAATAAAATATTCAAGTCCGTATTGAAAAAACATCTGGAGAAGGCCAGAGGCAAGTGGTTGATGAGCTTCCGACAACACTTTGGGCTTACAGAACCACTATAAGTCCGCGACTGGCCACACTCCATTCACTTTAGCATACGACACTAAAGTTATTACCCATAGAACTTGAAGTTCCCTCTCACCAGGTGACTCATTATGACCCGAGGTTGAATCAAGATCTTTTACTAGAATTAATACACTTTGTCGACGAGAAACGTGAAGAAGATGATTTAAGGGTGATTGCATATCGACACCGAGTAGCCCGATATATAATGGAAAAGTTCGATCAAGAACTTTCGATGTGGGCGACCTTGTTTCGAAGAGAGTTTTTCCACTCCCATCACATATGAACCCTACATGGGAAGGTCCATACGTCATCGAACAGGAGCTTGGGGAAGGAACCTTCAGGCTAGCGACCGTTGATGGCGTGACGCACCAACCGAGCATGGAATAGGGAGCATTTGCGTCGTTATTACACTCAGTCTATTTCTTTTTCATTTTAGTGGCAGCTGTTTCCAGTGTATGTTTCCTTTTGTTGTTCTCTGTTTCCAACATGTAATAAGACAATTCAGTTTGTCCCTATTTTTTATAATCGATAAAGGCTTGAAGCTGTTTTTCTATGAACCGTTGATGTGCCATGTGTTACAATTCCAAGGTAAAGTTAAATTGTAATAATCTGTCCAACGTAGGAACGTACACATAAAACTAAAATTCGATCAATAAACGATTCAAAAATCTCTAAGTCCTCGGAGTACCGACTAAAGTACTCTGAGTCCTTGGAATGCGGACTAAAGTATAAATGATTCGAAAATCTCTAAGTCCCCGGAGCGCGAACTAGAGTACTCTGAGTCGCCGGAGTGTAAGTAGAGTATAAACAATTCAAAAATCTTTAAGTCCTCGAAGCGCATACTAGAGTACTCCGAGTCCCCGGAGTGTGGACTAGAGTATAAAAGATTCAAAAATATCAAGCCCTTGGAGCGCATACTAGAGTACTCTGAGTTCCCGGGGTATGGACTAGAGTATAAACGATTCAAAAATGTCTAAGTCCCCAAAGCATGGACTAGAGTATTCTGAGTCCCTGAAGTGTGGGCTAGAGTATAAACGATTCAAGGAATCTCTAAGTCCCCAGAGCACGGACTACAGTAATCTAAGTCCTCGGAGCATGGACTACAGTATAAGTAATTCAAAACTCCAAGTTATGTGGAAGCGGACCGGAGCTTAGGTAACCCAAAAGATTCTGAATTTCAATTACAAGTTAGGCGATAAGCTAAACGATGAAAATCTTTGAATACCAAAGAAACAAAATTTTATTTACTAATCAAAAGTTAAGTTCCATTACGACTTCTCCAAAATCCGGAGCCAAAGCTAATCCACAAAGACTATAAAAAAAGAAATAGAAACAACTATATGATTTAGGTTTATTCAGGTTGAACGAGGTATGCCCTAATGATAACTACCTCTTTGACTTTTTCTCCTTCTTCGGTTTCTCCAAAGGCTCCTCACCCGAGCGTTTGCTCTTGGATGCCTTGCTTCCTAATGAAGTGGTATCCGGGGGAGGAAGAGGAACCTCCAGAGGTGTGGTCCCATCGAAGAGAACGACCTTCAGGAGCCTGTTTAGAGGATCATCAATTTCCACGAACTAAGGTTCAATCTTAAAAGTTCGGCTTTCCTTTTCTCCTCTTCCATGATCTATTCCTTCATACTCAGCTTCAAAGTATGTTCAGAAGCGCCTGTGATCTCGACCTCGTCATGTTCGTCTACAGGCGAAGAATTCAAAGTTTATCCTCATTAAGTGCCCCGATCACTTGAGCATCGGGTCAAGGAGTATCCCCAGTGTGGAGTGCCTTTTCCATTTTCTCTTCCCTCTCCGTGGCGACATCGCTCCTGGTAGTTGGTTTAGGATCAGAATGGCGTACACGAAGTCATAAAAGACAAATGTTACAGTACATCTATTACTCGCCAAAAGCGATGGTTCATTGAACTCTAGAAGAAAAAATTACATATCGGCTTTTGATTGACTCTCAACTGTTTTGGGAGTCTCACCCTCTAGAATAGGGGATAGAACGTGAACATCAAGCCCGGCTCCTCCGGGTCATAGCGAATAGGCTACTTGGAAGGATCAAGTGATGAGCCACCAACCGGCTGAGCGGAAGGAGGAACGGGAGACTCAGTTCCGTATCGGCCAGCAATGTCATTCTTCCCCTTCAATAAGGATGAATCTCTTCCAAAGAGGGCTTTCGTTGTGGATAAGTCGAAAGGTTCGTTTCCTCGAAGTACTTCCCTCACAAGAGCCTTTTCATCAACCTCTTCGGTGTCCAACTCAACTCTTTTAATTTTTATTAAAGTATCTCATGCTTCCGCTAATGATTCGAGGTAACCCTCGCTCAGAAAAGATAGATCCGAATGCATAAAAACTCAAGCATTATACTCGGCAATGAGCAGATCAAATAAGCACTTAATTTCTTCTCTGTCGGCTTCAACAACTGCCTCGAGACGAGAGTCAACTTCTTTCAGCACCATTCTCTTACCGTCCTCACAAGCTGCCTCACTAGCACTTTAGCCTTAGAAATTTCCTCATCAAGCTTTGTTTTAGAAGTCGTATTGCGACAGTTTCATCGCAATATCGTTGTGACTCTTCCTGTGCAGCAGTTTTCTCTTCTTTCTCTTTAAGGAGCATCTCCTCCAGTTCTTTAACTCATCAAGTGAGGATATCTTTTTCTTTATGGATGGAACCTTTCTCTAAGGCTAAAGCACCACTACGTTGGACTGTCTCATCAATTTCTATTTTGTGAGGGGCCTCCAAGCGACTAGATGCCTCGGTTGTATCCTTGGCATTTTTCTAGGCTGCCTCGAGTTGAGATTTGTATAAGGATAGTTCTTCATCCTGTGCTTTAATGATATCTTTGTTACGAATGGCTTTAAGTTTTAGGAGATTAATTTCGTGTTGATGTTCCATAGAAACCTCTGAAAAATATCTCCGCCAAATGAACGAACGTGTCATGCTGAACATAGACATCATTATTACAGGTGATGGCGCTTTGTTTAACATGCACTAGAATAGGATGAATCGTAGGAAGAAATTTCAGTCCGTCGAAGCATATCTTGGGGAATGTGGCCTTAAGCTTGGCTAATTTTTCTGCTGTCAACGGATCATGTGCGGAGGCTGGGGGAGTCTGTCTGGCCGGAGTAAAATTTCTTATGGGGCTCATGAGATTGCTTAGTGCTCGATGAGCCAGAATGTTGGTCATAGGAAGCTTTGAATTTGGATCCCTTCTGAGCAGATTTTTTTCTATCATGCTCTGACTGAGGGGGAGGATCGTTTGGATATGAGGAATGATTATAAATGCTTCTTCGGGAAGATGGTGACTCACTGCGATGATAAGTCATCCTTTCTCGTCGTCTACCTGATCCTGAATCTCGACTGGAATGGTAGAAGATAGAGGACCCGCGAAGGCGGTTAAAGCCGTGTGTACCCCCCATATCACCTGCGTAGAACAACAAGTGAGGACGAGTTAGCGGAAATCATTTGGTGACTAAAATTCAAGTGTAGGGTGAAGTGTAAGTGTTTGTGTGTGTCCTACTGCTTCCTCGCAACGGACCAGTGTTTTTTGCTTTACTTATTGGAGTTTTCTCTCCTTGATGACAAGCTTGATCGCCTTTATCGCTCCTCACGGGCGAATTAAGTCCCATAGCCTCTGGGTCATTGAAGTCATAATTTAGTAAGTCATCAGCGATGGTCAGGCCTGAAAGACCTTTTAAGTAACCCTCTAAATTTTGGGAAGACGACTTTTTCTTAACTGAATAATTGTAACTTTTGAAGTTCCGCCTTATGTTTTCTTTTCCAACTTAAAGGCTAGGCTCTTTTTCCTCTTCGAAGGGTGAGGCATTTCAATGATGCCAGGTGCGTGAGTTACTGGAGCAAAATCATAACCTATATTCTCATCGGTCGCTTCTAGCACCTCGATTTCTTTGATTTCACCTTCCTTAGTTGTATCGGGGGGCTCCTCTTGCAGGGGGCACCAAAGGTGGGGCACCGAAGGTCCTGCCTGCACTTTGCCTTTTTCCGCGGCAAATTCAATTGCAGTGGCGCCAATTAGGAGGTTTGTTAGAAGACCCTCCACCAATAACCCAAACTTTAAAAGCAATTTGTTGGAAACAATGGATTTAATGTCTCGGTCTCTCACGGAAATAGCTCAAATGGCCTCGATGGCCTCGGAATACCCAGCGCTTTCAGGTCGTGGGCGGATACCTATAAAAATCGAAAGAAATTTAGAAAGAATGCACTACGAGCCTTAGACAAATATTAGTCTAGGAATGAAACTTACTACCTTCCAGCCATCTTCTTGCAAAACCAAAGGCAGCGAAAGTAAAACCACACTTACTTATACTAAGAAAATTTACTCGACGCCTCCATTAGGATTTGACATTTGGAATGTGGCTGGAGAAATATAAAGGATGGACTGTCGAACTGTCTTTTAAAGCGGTAGATATAACGGATATCCTCGGGAGTGGGCAGTCTGAATATGGTACTCATAAAGAGGACATAGGGGCCGTGAATGAACTCATGACTATTAGGGTGCAGCTATGCCGGAGCAATCCCGATATACCGTAACACTTCACAGAAAAATGAATTGAAAGGTGGCATGCTTCCGACCCAGCAAGTAAATTTGTTGCACGATGTATATCCGTGTGGGGGCAGGTAAGGCCGATCTTGTCCTGACGGAACTAAAACATCGTCGGAAGGGATTCCAAGAATTGAGCACAACTGACGAAGAGCGGCTTCATCGATTTTTGAAGCTTGTGAATCAATAGGATTATCCAAAATAACGGCTACGTCTTTAAATCAGGAGGCGGGCCTATAACTACAGCAGATGTTTTGGAATACCTTGTGTAGAGGTGTAACGACCCGACTTCCTACGCCCAGGAAGAAGTATCGTTTTTAAAGAAAGAAAAGGGTGAGAAAATAGAAAAGATAGAGAAGAAAGAACAACAACATCAGAATCTCACAGCGGAACGAATAAATTATAATAATCACATAAGTATTTACATAATACATAACATCAATCAGAGTTATACAGATAATACATCACATGCTAGACAGTTATAAACACCTGTCTAGTTAGTACACCTCAATACAATACAACTCAAACAATATGACACAGAGATACCAACACAGCGGAACTATATATACAATGCTGAAGCCTCCTGCTCCATTGCTCCTCCAGAAGTCGTCAAAGCTAACCTGAATCCCTTGGCCACCCGTAAAAAATTTGGGTACCCGAGAGCTTATGAAAAACAAAAATAAACTCCGGGTCAGACATGGGTCTAGTGTGAGTAACAGGCTAAAGTTGCTTAATTTTGAAAATCCTTTGAAAACAAAAAGTATCACGTAAGACTTCCCACACATAAACATGGAAAAGTTTTTACCTTACGCTAACCAAAACATTTGATAGGAAATCCAGTGATATTATAATAGGTCTAGGGTTTTCAAGTAAATAGAAAATAGCCGAAATTGTTACATGATTAAATTCCAGCTACTAGCCACAAAAGTGGGTAATACAATCAAAACCGTTGGCACTTATTGGATTGTGAATTCCATACAATGGCAGGGCTACTGGGGTACCGCCCGTCACAGTACGTGGCCTAGATCAACGTATCAAGGATCACTCCCGACCCCCTACAACACAACGCCGGAACCATTCCTTACTGAACAGTCCCGAACAAGATAATCCCGCAGTTGGCTGCAGACCTACTGCCCACACAGCCAAATAAAATAGGACATCTAGACAGGGGAATATCCTTGTCCTGCTTGGGCATGACCCACCTAACCTTGCTGCACCTCCCCTGTTTTAGCCATTCCCGGTTGATGAGGTTTGAGGTTACGATTACCTTTATAGAACATATCTCTTAGAATGCTCATTGTCCGCCCGACGATGTGCTGAAAGCATTCAATCCATACAAGTTCGTTCCGGATTCGAACGAAACCGAAGGCATCATCTCGTTACACTCGTTTTGGAATCACCCTCAGAGTTAACGACGATAACCCTTGCATTCTGAATCTTCATCTTCACTTCAGATTCACGACCTATCGTTAATTTGGAATCGATGTGGTTTTCGGATGTTCCAAATAAGGAAAACCGATCCCGGTCTCATCGAAATCCAAAACGTGTCTTTTAAGGCCAAGTTGTCTATTTAGTCTTAACAGTGAATTCAATATTATCAATATACACACAGATAGGTAATTCACATCTCATAATAGATAATCACATTATCATCATAAACAAATAACTAATATCATCATCCAAACGGATAATTAAATATTATCATACTTAAACCATACATCCATATCACATAGATATTATCATCCCATATCTGAGATCACAATCAATCAATGAAATATCAATATCATCCATAAGCAATGATTTATGAATCACAAGCTATAATTAATTTAAAATGAATTAAATTAACTACTTTCATCTTTAATTAATTTAATTTAAATTATATTAATTACTCATTCCAAAAATCCTGCTCTCACAACCATTAATTAATTATAAATCAAATTAATTAATCATTCTCTAATTATAAGAAGTAATTTAGTCTTTAGTTAATTTCTCAAATGAATTATTCTAAATCATATATAGCAGTTAACATTTAATTACTTCCCTATTAGTTAGTCCTTAATTAACAATTCTTAATTACATCATTAATTATATTAATTAATGATCTCTAATTTATATTAAATTGCTTTATTTAATTTAATTACATTACGTGGTTAATCTTTAATTAAACACAATTATTAATCACCCTTGATTAAAAACAAACCAGTAATTAACTACCCTTAATTACTTATTTACAAATTAATTATTCCATGATTAATTATTCCCATAAATTAATCCTTTGATTAATTACAAAAGAAATTACCCAAATTACTTCACTTACAAATCATCTTGTATTAATTTCATCAAGTAATTATCATCTAATTACTTTCCTAAGTAATTATACTCCATTAATTACACTAAGTAATTACGCATACCAAATCATAAAATGATTTCTTAAATTAATTAAAATTAATTAACTTAATTTAAATCTTATCATCAATTGCTTCTATATTCCAATTAATCATCTTGATTTAAATATCCTTTGCTGCATTCCAGTAGTTTTTCCTTAATTTATTTACAGAAATTAATCTTGAATAAATCCATTAATTAATTTCATTTATATAGATTTATTACCGTTAAATTATCGTGTTGATTTATTATTCTTAAATAAATCAATCTCTAATCCCATCATTAATTATATTAATTAATGATTTCTAATTACATTTTCATTTGTTATTTTATTAATTATACAAATCTTCAAATCACATATATTAACCCTCTTGATTAATAACATACAGTAATTAATCGTTCTTAATTAATTACTTCTAAAAAAAGCTTAATCCCTTGATTAATTTCAAGTAATTATACTCCAGTTACTTCCATTAACAACCATCTCATTAATTTCATCCAGTCATTATCCATCAATTACTTCTCTAAGTAATTTACCTCCAAAATATCAGTTAATTAAACTAAATTAATTAACTCAAGTTAAATCAATGTACACAATTAGTAAGTAATTAATTTCTTAATTACTTTCCAAATAAATAATTACTTTTAAACTATTACAATGATTATTATTGAATTAATTAGTCCAATTATTTTATTAAAAATCAATCACATTAGTTAATTATAAAATAATCTAGTTAATGATCTTCATTAACACTTATTTAATTATTTTCTTCTAAAATAATTAACTTATATTAATAATTATTAATTATAAGTTTGATTAACCATTAAATTTTATTAATTTAAATAAAAAAAATCTAATCTATGGTTCTTAATCACATATTAGTTAATTAATTTTTTAATTAACTTTAATTACTACTTTTAAACTTATAATTACTAATTTAATTAATATCAATCATTAATTATTCTTACTTAATTAACTTAAAGGTTAATGCATATAAATTCTAAGTCTTCATTGCTTAAAGTGACTATTCTTATTATGGATTAAATTTTTACTTTCAAAATGTTTAAACATTTATTTCAAATTACTTCGTAAATAAATTCCAATTTTATCCTTAATAAGGTTTAAAACTAATTTTTTCCAAAACCCTTTGTAACGACCCGTATTTTTAACACTTTAAAAATACGAATTAAAATAAAATAAAATAAAAAAAATTTTGATAGAGAAAAAAAAACCCGAAGGAAATAAAATTTTGTGTTGTTAAATGTGAATTACAAGTTAAAATACAAAACTGAATTCTGAAATAACTTATTTGTAAATGAAATATGGATGTTAACTTATAGTGAATATAGATAATGAATTGAATGTGATTGTAAACCAAATTGGTTATGATTGTAAACAAAGGATAAATAAAATGTTACATTTAATATTGAAGTTATAATATGGAAATCAACGTAAATGAATATAATTTAATATTATTGTGAATTTAAATAAGATGATTGCTGAAGAAAATGAAAGTAAATGAATTATAAACCATTGATAATAATGCATAAGTAAATGGTTGATTCATTTATGAAAGTGTAAATCGAAATAAAAGAATTCATCTGAAATTAAATAACTTGAATTTGAATTACAATATAATTGAACGCTGAATCTAATCTAATCTTTTATATTGGATCTATAATGGAAAACTGCCTTGTAAAAGATTGTTAATTACTGTGAAATTAAAAATAGGATTTGTGAACAATTGAAATTTGATTTAAAAGTTAATAATATAAAATTGGGAATTTTATATTGAAATTAAACAGTCGAATAATTTACTTTTCGAATATTGGATTTAATTAGGTAATTAAATCGATAATTTAATAAGTTAAATTTCAGAAATAATTGAAAATCGAGTTGAATATGATTGAAATGATTTGTAAAATTTTATCTTATCATATTGGAGTTATAAGAATGTTATAGAAATTTTAAAATTAAATTTTGAGTTAATTTGTGAAAATTGAATATTTTAATATTTAATTATCGACTGTAAAATAGCTAATTTTTGAACAGTCTCAGAATTGAACGAAACAAGTTCCATTGGGTCCGTAATAGTTAGTTATTACCGGATTTCAATTTTCGTATCAATCGGAATTACGGTTTGACCATGGCAGCTCGAAACGCGTTGAAATTGTGTTAATATTAATTTGGCGGGTTAAAATAGTCATTTTTCAAACGATCTCGGATTTAGACGAAACCAGTTTCATTGGATCCGTAATGTGATATTATTGTAAGGTTTCAAATTTCAAGTCAAACGGATTTACCGTTTGTCCGGGGCAAGCCAAAACGCATAGAAATTCGTTTAATCGGTTTAATTTAAAATTGATCGTTTATTGCCGTAACTCACACATACGATCGAATTAGCTTTCGAAACCTATTCCATTGTGTCCGGAACGTGGGATAAACCCTAGAAACGCCGGTCACCGCGCGTAAATCGGAGTTCGAAAAATCGAGTGAATAGTGATTTTCGGTAAATTTCTATAAAAGGACCCCTTTATCATTTCATTTGCACTCAAGCCCTTGTCTTCAACAGCAGCCGGCCCTAATCTCAATGGCTGAAAATTTTCGAAACTTCTTCCCTTAATATCTCTCAATCCATCAGCAATTAGCAAAAGTCGTCAACTACAAAGTTGTAGAGCACGACGAGAGCTTCAAATCCATACGGAGATGATCGGAAACGGAGCTTCGAGTCAACGGGAAATCGAGATGGAAGTCGCTGCGTTTTTCACGCAAATCGAGGTGATGAGGGGAGCCGAGTTCATCCATCTCCTGGCCGTGGGTAGCTCTTGCATAGGCGCTTCTAACGTGGGTCTCCGATCAACTTCTCGTCGAGTGATGGTGGCGAATTCGTCGGTCAAAGGTTGGAAGAGGTGGGTTGTGTTGCTCACGTATAAACCTGGGAAGGTGGAAGAAATGAAGGCACGGCTCAGATCTGAAGTGTGGGAATGAGCGGCCAGATCTGAAAGTTGTAAATGTATGAAAGAAAATAGCAAATTAATTATATTTAAATTCGTGTAACTTTGAAAATTCATATCTTTTTCATACGAGGTCGGAAACGCGCGAAACCAGTTGCGTTGGAATCGTATGGACGAGCTCTACGCTATGGAGTTGGATTGGTAGCATTTGGAGCTAGAGAAATTTTGAGTTAAATTGAACGCCGTTCGATTTGATTTAAAATCGTAAAATCAAGGTGAGTGTTTTATAACGCTCACAACGTACTAGAATATCTTTATGGTAGTTAAATTTAATATTATGAAGTGATATGAATTTTATTTATCGTTGTTTGATAAAATTTAATTGTCATATAGATTGTCATTTGAATTCACCGTTGAAAATTAAATTGACAGTCAAATTGAAATTAAAATTGAATTGCGATTAAGTTACCTGATATTGAGAATTATGAAATTGTCATGAATTGCATTGTCTACTGGATGATTTATTGCGATGGATGCTATTGGTTGATATTTAATTGTTTGGATGTTTATTTGCTTATATATATCCTGTTATACATACATATGACACTGTGTTGGTTTAAATGATACATAATCATCCCTGACATTTAACTGAAACAAATAATCACTTGGCCATAGGATAGAAAATCTTATACGGACACCGGGTTGGCTAAATTAATTGATTTTAAAGGTTGTTTTGAAATTATTTAAATGAATTGATTTTAAGAATAAAATCCAAATTATGGAAATTGAATTATTTTGAATTGGAGCTTGAAATGTTGGAATTTAAACTTGATAAACGAAATTGATTAATAAATTGAAGTTTAGTTTTAAAAAATTGAAATACGGCCTAAATTTCTGGAAGTTGATTTATTTTAAAAGATTGGACTTTTATTAGAACTTTGAATATTTCTAAGAAAATTTATATGGAATGATATTTCAGGTTTGAGTTTAAAATTGAAATTTGGATTCAAAATTTGGTATTGAAAGTAAATTGATTTAATGTTTAAATCGATATTTTGAAATTGGATTTGGAATTGAAATTGGAAATTAATGTGAAATTGGAATTTAAATTAATTTGAAATTGAAATTTAAATTCATTTGGGATTGGGATTGGAATTGGAAATTAATTTGGAATTGGAAATTAATTTGAAATTGGAAATTGAAAGTGAACGGAATTTGTTTATTGAAATCGAAATTTATATGGAATCAAAATTTATTCGAGTTGAAATCGGAATTGAATCAGTTAAATCGAAATGGAAATTGAAATTGATTTGGGTAGAAATTGGGAAGTTGACCGGTTTGACTTTGGAATTATTATTTTAATGAATATTTTAGTATAAATGATTTAAAATCTATATTCTTTAAATATTGAAATTGTTTTGATTCTTCAAACTATTTTACTACATAAACCATTTTATATTCAAATTTCTTTTATTAAACTATTTAAATATTTTCTATTAAACTATTTTAAACTTTTATTATTTAAACTACTTTTAAACTACTTAAAACTATTTCTAAAATTTTCAAGCTGGTAAATAAGGTGAATTTGTTTATATTCAAATCTTGAATTTAAATATGAATTGGGTTAAATGAAGTTGCAATCTAAATTGAAATCCGAAATGAATTTGAAATCGAAATGAGATATTGATGCGGAAAAATGATTTTGAAATGAAATATTACATTTGGAAGGATACGATGATTTTTGAAATAGATTTAATTTTTGAAGCGAATATGATATTTTGATATCAAATTATGAATCGATTTGAAATGTAAAAGAGCCAACGGTGTAATAATACGTAGTTATTAAAGAGACCGGGATCGGATATGGACATACTCTCTGTCGATACCGAAACCACTTTAATAACTATTATACGCGGAGTGATGATCCAGAATGAAGTGGATGGTTTGGTGAACGCGTTGACTGAAGAAAGAGAACGATTATTGGATGACCCCTGACATGACTAAAACAGGAGCCGCGCCGGGCCATTGAGGTTCGCCACCTCTAGCGGACACACTTCTTCGATACCATATCTATTACATTTGTGATGCGATTTGGGTGCACCCCTTGATTTGGGAGTGTTGTTTCGCGGTGTTGGGGTAGCTGCTGGCTATGCCCAACATCAGTCCGGATCACGCAACTACTAGTATCCTAGTTGGTATTGCCTCATGTACCTTGTCATACTGATTATCCTATTCGCGACCACTACGTTTTGATTTGTACCTTGAGTATATGGATTGCCCTCTGGTGACTTCCGGTTTTGGGGAAACTACGGTCTTGTATATGCTCTTGGGAATAAAAATGTGTTAAGCGGTGAATGGGCGTCGCCTTAACACTATTTTGATACCTTTACTTTACTTTAGACATTATCTATATAGCGTATCTTATTGTATATATAGATAGTTTAACGGATCCTTGAGAGATGGAAAATCCCGTAACATCTCTTGAGTTATTGCACGCACGTTGACACTGGATAGGAGATGTCAAACCCCGTAAACATCTTTGACGCCGTTACACTCATATTTATTTACGATTGATTTAACTTTCATAAGGATATTTTAGTCCTGACTCGAGTGTTTTGTCTTTTCATTACGCTCGGGTCAGTCCTGAGTTTCAGATTTTTGAGGATCTATTTCTGGAGGATGAAGACGAAGATTTGGTATATTATCTACTACTATTATATTCATCCCATTCCGCTGCATTGTTGTATGATATTTGCTGTGTATGTAACTCTGATAAATGTTGTATAATAATAATCAAATGTATTCATTTCAAATGTATTCATTTAATTAACAGCTTCATGAACTGTTATTTTATTATTATACTTTAGCCTTCCGCTGTGAGATTCTGTGTTGTTTCATTTCCTTTATTTCCCTTCCTTTTCTTTTCTTAATTACCCCAATAACTATCTGCCCTTTTAATGGTTTGGAATCGACGTGTGTTTTGCCTATGTATTTGATCGTCGGTTTAAACTGTCCAAAAATGCGGGTCGTTACAGTTGGTATCAGAGCTTTGGTTTAGCGATAAACCTTGGCTCTAGTGGGGAATAACTCATTGAAATAGAGATAAACTATATGAATGAGTTGAGTGTATATGAGAGAGCGTACTTGTTATTTGATATAAAATGGTTTTATATTGTGTTAATTTGTTCCGTTGAGTATTTATGAATTCTGGTCGATACTTGGGACGCCAAGGCGTCGATAGGAATTTCTAAACACTCGAATAGGACAAACCAACACAATATCGTTTTGGAATATATCTTTATATAAAAGAATTTTTCGAATATTTATTTATTTTGATTGAATTGATTGTTAGGAGGTGATAATATTAGATTATTATCGTTATTGTTTGATTAGTCAATATTTACAACAATTGATTAAATAACAATGGATTTAGGAAAATGAAATCTTGTAAACACAATTGATAATGAATATAAATGAATTTTAACTTGGATTTGGGAATTTAAATTCCGGTGTTTGAAATTGACTTACAAGAACTTGAAAATATAATATGAGTATTATATGATAGTATATTTGAGTTGAAATTGTTTTCGAAGGATTTTTTTTTTATGATAAGTGTTATATTCCCTTCTCTTGACGCTAGAAAATGATTTCGGTGATGAGTGCACGCATCATCGGCGTTTATTTTCGAGAGTCCGAGTGGGGGAGACCACTTACTAGCTTGTCTAAACCTTGTTTGATTCAAATTGAATTTTTTTTTGTGTTCTCTATAGTATGATTTGATATATAAATTATATAAATATATATTATTTCAAAACTTGATTTGAAATGAAACCGGGATTGGAATTCTTAAGTTCTTTAATAATTAATGATTTTTTTATAATTGTAATGAATTAATACTTAAATCATTAAGGAACTTCTGAATTGTGAAATGAGAAATAAACCTAAGAGCTAAGTGAAATATCAATTGAAGTAGAAATCCTCAGAATTAGGAAACTATGAAGTTAAAATAAAATTGAAACTGTAAAACTCACATAGTATTAAATTTCATTCTATAGCATAGATATAACTTACCAAAATATTTAAGAAGTTCAAAAATGTTATATGAATTGTTAATTGGATAATATACACGAATAAGTTTGAATAATGAAATATGCATTTAATTAATGGTTTGCGAATATAAATAAAATTGTTAGTAAATAATTGGAATTTAAATGACATTAAAGGTGATTCAAAATTATGATGAATATAAAATGGAAATACTATATGTGAATGTAAAGGTAAAATTAAATTATAGTGAAATTTAGGTAATGACTAAAGAATTAATTAATTGAAAATTCAACTCTGAAAAAAAAAAAGTTGTATGTTGTTTAACTACATTCTATTTGCATAACTATAACTTACCAAATATTTTAAAAGTTTAAAGTGCTAATAAGGATAAGTAGAGGAATAATATACCAGTGTGAGAGTAAATAATAAAATGTGAAGATCTATTGATAGTTGTAAATATAAAAGAAATTTAAGCTGTAAAATGAATGATATATACAAGTGTATGAAAAAAAAGTTTAAAATTAATGAAATATAAAAATTTTAAATGGAAAATAATTAAATTTGAATATAACTAAATGTTAATAAACTTGGAAGTGTGTGAAATTAAAATTTGACTTGGATATGTATAATTGATTTTGTGTAGATTTTGGATGGATGTTAATGTTTGATATGCATTGGTTGTTAGATGGATGGTAATTGATTAAGTAGAATTCATTGGTGTTAATGGAATTAAATAAATGAAATAAAATTTTAAAATAATTAAATTCAAATTTGAAGAAAAGTGAAATAGATATGATTGAATTCAATTTAAATTGAAGCAAATTGACTTGAATTTAAAAATGTGAATGAAACAAACTAGAATAAACCGGAAAAAAAAATTGAATGTAAACATATTGCATGGATGAATAAGAAAATAAATGACTTTGTGGTTACGATTGTTCTTTAGAAAATTTGAAGTTTTGATGGGTTGTACTTTGAAATAATAAAAGAAAATTTTTGAAAAAAAAAAAAACCAAAATTGTCCAGTATATGCTGAAACGAAAACAACCATAACTTTTAAATGGCTAAACGGAATTCGACGATCTCGGACTTTTCGGAAACCCTAGAAACTGTGCTACATCTTTTGTTTAGAATGTTTTGATAAATACCTTCATCCACTAGGCTTAAAACACCAATATTAGTCGCTGGCCTGGGCGAAGTAGAAATCTAAAGCACCTTAGTATTCTCACCATAACTTTTTACTGGTATATCGGATTTTGACGATCTTGCACTTTCTGGAAAGCTTAGAACCTAAGCTCCAACTTTTATTTTATAAGCTTTTCTTATTTCTGTCATTTAAGAGGTCGAAAATCTGAAATTACATTTCAGGCCTGCACTAATTGCTCGGGGCTGAAGCGTATCATTTTAGTAAAACGGCCGTAACTTTTGGACGGATGGTCCGAATTTGATAATTTTGGACATTCCGGAAAGCCTGAAACGAATGCAACAACTTTTGTTTACATTCCATTGTCAAACTTTATCGTTTTGCTGACCAAAAAAAAACTGAGTTTCGTTGCTGTCCTGGAATTGGAATTTAAGTTTTGGAGCTAAACATGTTATATGTATGTTGTTTATGCTAAGTATATTGATCTATCTTTATATGCATGGTTCTAACTTGGTTATTGAGCATTTTAGTAGGTAGCAAAGGGGTTGCGCTTCGCTTGTGGAGCTCGCTTCTGCGCTAAAATGCAAAATGTAAGTTAAATTGCTAATAAACGCTTAATAAAAGGTACGTTCTCGGATTTCGGTTTATGTTTTGGTATATTATTGTGTTCCCCATGTTTTGGGATGCCTCATTCTTGTAATGAGATGTACATCATGCAATTTTACCACTGTGAAATTTTTTCGGTCCTAGCCGCGCAAAGGAGGTGCTGCCGAAATTTTCCGTAAATCCGGGTGTTAGAAAATTTTTCAAGATTTAAATTTTTTTTTATAACTTGTTTTGATAACTAACTTTTAAAGTTAAAAGGCGTTTGGAATAACTTAGTAAAAGCGTAGTAATGACTTTATAAATGGAATTTCATTATTTTATAAGTAGATAATTTCGAATATAATACATCTAATGTTGAATTCTATACTTAGTTCTTTTCCCTTCTCCGTTCCTTTTCGAGGACGAAAAGTTTTAAGTGGGGGAGAATGTAACGACCCGTATTTTTAACACTTTAAAAATACGAATTAAAATAAAATAAAATAAAAAAAATTTTGATAGAGAAAAAAAAACCCGAAGGAAATAAAATTTTGTGTTGTTAAATGTGAATTACAAGTTAAAATACAAAACTGAATTCTGAAATAACTTATTTGTAAATGAAATATGGATGTTAACTTATAGTGAATATAGATAATGAATTGAATGTGATTGTAAACCAAATTGGTTATGATTGTAAACAAAGGATAAATAAAATGTTACATTTAATATTGAAGTTATAATATGGAAATCAACGTAAATGAATATAATTTAATATTATTGTGAATTTAAATAAGATGATTGCTGAAGAAAATGAAAGTAAATGAATTATAAACCATTGATAATAATGCATAAGTAAATGGTTGATTCATTTATGAAAGTGTAAATCGAAATAAAAGAATTCATCTGAAATTAAATAACTTGAATTTGAATTACAATATAATTGAACGCTGAATCTAATCTAATCTTTTATATTGGATCTATAATGGAAAACTGCCTTGTAAAAGATTGTTAATTACTGTGAAATTAAAAATAGGATTTGTGAACAATTGAAATTTGATTTAAAAGTTAATAATATAAAATTGGGAATTTTATATTGAAATTAAACAGTCGAATAATTTACTTTTCGAATATTGGATTTAATTAGGTAATTAAATCGATAATTTAATAAGTTAAATTTCAGAAATAATTGAAAATCGAGTTGAATATGATTGAAATGATTTGTAAAATTTTATCTTATCATATTGGAGTTATAAGAATGTTATAGAAATTTTAAAATTAAATTTTGAGTTAATTTGTGAAAATTGAATATTTTAATATTTAATTATCGACTGTAAAATAGCTAATTTTTGAACAGTCTCAGAATTGAACGAAACAAGTTCCATTGGGTCCGTAATAGTTAGTTATTACCGGATTTCAATTTTCGTATCAATCGGAATTACGGTTTGACCATGGCAGCTCGAAACGCGTTGAAATTGTGTTAATATTAATTTGGCGGGTTAAAATAGTCATTTTTCAAACGATCTCGGATTTAGACGAAACCAGTTTCATTGGATCCGTAATGTGATATTATTGTAAGGTTTCAAATTTCAAGTCAAACGGATTTACCGTTTGTCCGGGGCAAGCCAAAACGCATAGAAATTCGTTTAATCGGTTTAATTTAAAATTGATCGTTTATTGCCGTAACTCACACATACGATCGAATTAGCTTTCGAAACCTATTCCATTGTGTCCGGAACGTGGGATAAACCCTAGAAACGCCGGTCACCGCGCGTAAATCGGAGTTCGAAAAATCGAGTGAATAGTGATTTTCGGTAAATTTCTATAAAAGGACCCCTTTATCATTTCATTTGCACTCAAGCCCTTGTCTTCAACAGCAGCCGGCCCTAATCTCAATGGCTGAAAATTTTCGAAACTTCTTCCCTTAATATCTCTCAATCCATCAGCAATTAGCAAAAGTCGTCAACTACAAAGTTGTAGAGCACGACGAGAGCTTCAAATCCATACGGAGATGATCGGAAACGGAGCTTCGAGTCAACGGGAAATCGAGATGGAAGTCGCTGCGTTTTTCACGCAAATCGAGGTGATGAGGGGAGCCGAGTTCATCCATCTCCTGGCCGTGGGTAGCTCTTGCATAGGCGCTTCTAACGTGGGTCTCCGATCAACTTCTCGTCGAGTGATGGTGGCGAATTCGTCGGTCAAAGGTTGGAAGAGGTGGGTTGTGTTGCTCACGTATAAACCTGGGAAGGTGGAAGAAATGAAGGCACGGCTCAGATCTGAAGTGTGGGAATGAGCGGCCAGATCTGAAAGTTGTAAATGTATGAAAGAAAATAGCAAATTAATTATATTTAAATTCGTGTAACTTTGAAAATTCATATCTTTTTCATACGAGGTCGGAAACGCGCGAAACCAGTTGCGTTGGAATCGTATGGACGAGCTCTACGCTATGGAGTTGGATTGGTAGCATTTGGAGCTAGAGAAATTTTGAGTTAAATTGAACGCCGTTCGATTTGATTTAAAATCGTAAAATCAAGGTGAGTGTTTTATAACGCTCACAACGTACTAGAATATCTTTATGGTAGTTAAATTTAATATTATGAAGTGATATGAATTTTATTTATCGTTGTTTGATAAAATTTAATTGTCATATAGATTGTCATTTGAATTCACCGTTGAAAATTAAATTGACAGTCAAATTGAAATTAAAATTGAATTGCGATTAAGTTACCTGATATTGAGAATTATGAAATTGTCATGAATTGCATTGTCTACTGGATGATTTATTGCGATGGATGCTATTGGTTGATATTTAATTGTTTGGATGTTTATTTGCTTATATATATCCTGTTATACATACATATGACACTGTGTTGGTTTAAATGATACATAATCATCCCTGACATTTAACTGAAACAAATAATCACTTGGCCATAGGATAGAAAATCTTATACGGACACCGGGTTGGCTAAATTAATTGATTTTAAAGGTTGTTTTGAAATTATTTAAATGAATTGATTTTAAGAATAAAATCCAAATTATGGAAATTGAATTATTTTGAATTGGAGCTTGAAATGTTGGAATTTAAACTTGATAAACGAAATTGATTAATAAATTGAAGTTTAGTTTTAAAAAATTGAAATACGGCCTAAATTTCTGGAAGTTGATTTATTTTAAAAGATTGGACTTTTATTAGAACTTTGAATATTTCTAAGAAAATTTATATGGAATGATATTTCAGGTTTGAGTTTAAAATTGAAATTTGGATTCAAAATTTGGTATTGAAAGTAAATTGATTTAATGTTTAAATCGATATTTTGAAATTGGATTTGGAATTGAAATTGGAAATTAATGTGAAATTGGAATTTAAATTAATTTGAAATTGAAATTTAAATTCATTTGGGATTGGGATTGGAATTGGAAATTAATTTGGAATTGGAAATTAATTTGAAATTGGAAATTGAAAGTGAACGGAATTTGTTTATTGAAATCGAAATTTATATGGAATCAAAATTTATTCGAGTTGAAATCGGAATTGAATCAGTTAAATCGAAATGGAAATTGAAATTGATTTGGGTAGAAATTGGGAAGTTGACCGGTTTGACTTTGGAATTATTATTTTAATGAATATTTTAGTATAAATGATTTAAAATCTATATTCTTTAAATATTGAAATTGTTTTGATTCTTCAAACTATTTTACTACATAAACCATTTTATATTCAAATTTCTTTTATTAAACTATTTAAATATTTTCTATTAAACTATTTTAAACTTTTATTATTTAAACTACTTTTAAACTACTTAAAACTATTTCTAAAATTTTCAAGCTGGTAAATAAGGTGAATTTGTTTATATTCAAATCTTGAATTTAAATATGAATTGGGTTAAATGAAGTTGCAATCTAAATTGAAATCCGAAATGAATTTGAAATCGAAATGAGATATTGATGCGGAAAAATGATTTTGAAATGAAATATTACATTTGGAAGGATACGATGATTTTTGAAATAGATTTAATTTTTGAAGCGAATATGATATTTTGATATCAAATTATGAATCGATTTGAAATGTAAAAGAGCCAACGGTGTAATAATACGTAGTTATTAAAGAGACCGGGATCGGATATGGACATACTCTCTGTCGATACCGAAACCACTTTAATAACTATTATACGCGGAGTGATGATCCAGAATGAAGTGGATGGTTTGGTGAACGCGTTGACTGAAGAAAGAGAACGATTATTGGATGACCCCTGACATGACTAAAACAGGAGCCGCGCCGGGCCATTGAGGTTCGCCACCTCTAGCGGACACACTTCTTCGATACCATATCTATTACATTTGTGATGCGATTTGGGTGCACCCCTTGATTTGGGAGTGTTGTTTCGCGGTGTTGGGGTAGCTGCTGGCTATGCCCAACATCAGTCCGGATCACGCAACTACTAGTATCCTAGTTGGTATTGCCTCATGTACCTTGTCATACTGATTATCCTATTCGCGACCACTACGTTTTGATTTGTACCTTGAGTATATGGATTGCCCTCTGGTGACTTCCGGTTTTGGGGAAACTACGGTCTTGTATATGCTCTTGGGAATAAAAATGTGTTAAGCGGTGAATGGGCGTCGCCTTAACACTATTTTGATACCTTTACTTTACTTTAGACATTATCTATATAGCGTATCTTATTGTATATATAGATAGTTTAACGGATCCTTGAGAGATGGAAAATCCCGTAACATCTCTTGAGTTATTGCACGCACGTTGACACTGGATAGGAGATGTCAAACCCCGTAAACATCTTTGACGCCGTTACACTCATATTTATTTACGATTGATTTAACTTTCATAAGGATATTTTAGTCCTGACTCGAGTGTTTTGTCTTTTCATTACGCTCGGGTCAGTCCTGAGTTTCAGATTTTTGAGGATCTATTTCTGGAGGATGAAGACGAAGATTTGGTATATTATCTACTACTATTATATTCATCCCATTCCGCTGCATTGTTGTATGATATTTGCTGTGTATGTAACTCTGATAAATGTTGTATAATAATAATCAAATGTATTCATTTCAAATGTATTCATTTAATTAACAGCTTCATGAACTGTTATTTTATTATTATACTTTAGCCTTCCGCTGTGAGATTCTGTGTTGTTTCATTTCCTTTATTTCCCTTCCTTTTCTTTTCTTAATTACCCCAATAACTATCTGCCCTTTTAATGGTTTGGAATCGACGTGTGTTTTGCCTATGTATTTGATCGTCGGTTTAAACTGTCCAAAAATGCGGGTCGTTACACCCTTTTAAACTTACATATTTAATATCATTAAAACTTATTTGAATCAATTAAATTATAAAACTTTATTTTATTTCCAAATCTAGAATTTCAAATCTAAGTCCTGGTTTCTTTTAGAGTTAACATGTTTCAATCTTTCCTTAACAGTTTAAATTTCATTTGAACTCAACTCTAGTTTGAAAATACTTTAATTATTAAACAACTTTAAGTTATTAAAATAATTAAATTGTGAAACTTAATTATTTCCAACTCTATTTCAAAACTAACTTAAATTCACTGTTTAAACTTGATTTAGTACTAGTTTTAACTTTGATTTAAATTTAAAACAAAAATCTCAAAACTGTTAAAAACAGATACAGGTTTTTAAAACCTTAACCAACAACAACCCGAGCCCCCTCTGGTTTACTTCGAGTAAAGCCACGAAGTTCCCCGTGAAAAACAACGAACTGCTCCGAGTTTTTTTTTCCCAGGCGCGCGCGAAATCAAACATGAGAAAAAATAAAACCTGGAAACACAACATACTCTCCCCCCAAACCTGTAAACATCTCGTGCGCGATACTCTGACCATCGGAGGCCACCAAACTCCGGCCGCGACATCAACCATCTCCCCTCTACCTCCCCTCAAAACCACGTGCCACTCGATCGCCTGCACTGGCCGCGGTGATAAAAATTCAAAACACAGTAAAATTTAGGTTTACAAACTTTAAAACCACTCCACCGCTTCCACGACCCATTACGCCGCCACCTAACATTTTTCCTAGATCCACGGTAGCCTCCTCCACCCCCAGACAGAAGCTCGACCCTCCAGATCAAATTGATCGCCCACGGCGACTCTAAATGCCTCAAACAGAAAAACCCAAGCTGTTCTCAAAACATACCACTAAAAATTATGATTTAACCCTTAAAAATTATGTTATTGTTCACTGATTCATCTTGTATACCTGAATTCCAAAATTTAAAAGGTTCAAATTTTGATTTATCTGGAGTTGTGCTTATGTATTTGGCTTTCCAGAGTTGCTACTAAGTTATTTTAGTTTGAACATATTTTTAAAATTCAGTTTAATGTCAAACAAACAGTATTTGTTTAAACTCTAGTTCCAAATTTCAAGTAGATTGGGTAGGAATGAGTTTTGAAAGCCAAGTTTGTTTTAGAATTCAAAATAGTGAATACATGTTACAGCCTGCACACACCACAACATCCTACAAGTATAGGCAAAGGATTCAACATATATATATATATAGATATATACATATACTATCCATAAAAGATTCATTTCTTAAATATATTCTATTTATTATTTTTATTTTATTTTTATAAAATACAGTTACTCACAGTTTCTAGAAAAGAAGAACATAAACCCTTTTGAACAGGCTTGAATACAAGCTGAAACTAGATTTATGTTTTAAACAGATTTATTTTATTTGAAATCCCATGATTCATATTGAACAAAGAAATTGGTTTGGAATTTTGATTCAACACTTGTAAGCTTGGAACAAAAGAAATAGAGGTTGTCAACGCCCAAATACACAGTCCAGACATGCATGTTTACAAATATTCATAACACTGAGTTATCACTATATATGCATAAGCAAGTATCATCCATCACAGAACTTTACAAGCAACAGAAATCTATTTATTTAGTATTGATTTAAAAAAGTTGCTCACAGAAGAAAAGAACAGAGCTTTCAAATAGGCACAGGATTGAAATTTCTCAGGCTAACTTCTTCATCTTGATCCACTGTTAGTTTGCATCTTGATTTGTGTTCAAGTAAAGCTTGTTTTAGTTTGAAATAGGTTTTTAATGAAGTTTATTTTAGTCTTTACCCAGCTCGAACTGATGTGAAGATTTATAGAAAAGAAGGAAGGCAGGGATATATTATTATGTTTCATATAATTGTGACAATATTTGCACAATATAGCATAAAAATCTTGTTTGTACAGATTTTGAAACAGAGATATTTTATTTAGGTTGGAGGCTGATATGCAGTGTACTGTGCTAGAAAGATTTTACATTAATTACTTTTGTTTGTTTGTTTAAGAATGCATTACACAGTCTTCCTTAGTAATCTTTCTATACAATTGTTTTTGTTACTGTCATTTTCTTCATGTTCGTGCCTATAACACTACAGTTTATTACTTATGCAGGCCTGCACATACTCTTATTTTTTTATTTTTCTATCTTTATTTTGTTTTATTTATTTCGGCCTGCACACATATTCAACCTTGTTTATACTAAACTTGTATATGCTGCAGTTTTCTTATGTTAGTTTACAAACTTGAAAATTATTTGTTTCTAGTTTCATTGTTGTCTTATTATTATTTTTGAAATGTATGAGAATGTTATCATTTTTTTTTTTGTTGTTTTAAAACTAAATGAACTTTATAGTTGTTATGTTATTATAATGTAACCAATGTACTTACTTATATTTTTTTCCAATATATCTTGTAGTCTTGTATTTTTGTTTATTAACATTATTTAGAAGTAACTCGTTTATCAATTTGAAATGATAGATAAAATAAATTATCTTTTTATTATAAACTACATATTTTATAATATATATTAAAGTATCGTTTGACAAAATTATATTAAAACTCATATATACTTTTAAATCCATATTTTAATCAAGCTATACTAAAAAGAAAAGAAAACAAATCTTTTTGTTAATAAATCTAAATCTAAACTTAAGTTAAAATAAGTTTCAAACCACTTAAGCATTTATCCTATGTATTTAAAACCCTATATTTATTTATTTAATTAGCCTTGAAAAGTTTATTTTAAATAAATCATAATTTCCAATTCACTAAAATGTATATTAGAATTTGAAACATAATTTATTAGTTAAACTTTAAAACAAATCTCATCTATTTACAATGTATACAAATATATACATATATAAATAGAAAACAATACAATTAATTTTTTATAGATAAAATTTACCGATTAGATATTTATTAAAAGAAAAGTATCAATTCAGATTTAATTAACAAAAATATATCAAATCAATTCAATTTTTAATGCAGATTATTAAATCGATATTTCCCGAGAATTCTGGGTTGTCACATTCTTCCCCCCTTAAAAGAATTTCGTCCTCGAAATTTAAAAGCAAAGGTGATTTAATACTCTATTTAAGATTTTAATTAATTTTAAATCATAAGCATATATCAATCACATGCTAACAATCATCACAACCAATCTACTCAATCAACAAGGCTAACCATCCATACAAAATTCTGGATAGAGCTCCCTAGAGTTTCCCAGTATAATACCAAAATACTCGATCTATAGAATCCAAACAGTCTATACTACTAATCTATAGAACTCCTTTGAATCAGAGAAAATCCATCCAAGATCAAACCTCCGACTTCGAAATCCAAATTCCTTTGTCTCTTATTCACCAAATTCCTTTGATGATCCAGAGCTGCTTCAACCTACTGATCAGCTCAATCTTTGCTGATAACTCCTAAAACAATCTGAATCCAAAAACAATCCAGTAGAATGATCTTCTCAAAATCAACCAAAACCAAGAACACAACCTTTATTATCCTCAGTAGAAAACAACTTCTCTTTTCCAGAAAAGAAAAACAAATGCACTCCCAACTGCTTCCGCTGCACAACTCTGATCTGGGGTAGATGAAAATGCTGATGACGCACATAAGCACAAACTGGACAACACATTACAAAAATATGATTCAACAAATCCAAAATAAAGCTCAGAAGTTCCTTCTAAACTTGAGCTGCTTTACCAAACCCTCTCTCTAGAAACCATTCTACTACTAGGCTGAACCATCGGCACTACTTCTGAAATCCAGTCGATATGAAAACTCATTCCTCAGATGCTAAGGCAAACCACTGACCTCTTCAAAGATATCCAGAAAAAGATTTTTGATAAACCAAGAGAATGCCCAATTATCGTAAGTCACTTTTGCGATCAACCTAAACTAATATACAAGAAAACTGCTCTCTCCTTACCAATCTGAACAGCTTAAGCTTATCTAGTCAATCCATTGAAGAAATGGATCCACAAAACTGCCTCTGAACTTCACCTTTAAAGAACTGCTGACCGATGACGTCCTCGCGTGCCGGCAGAACAATCTGAGCTGCAACACTGCTACTGATGCCCAAAAGTTCCTTAATCCAAAATTCCTCGAAAACTCAGGCCTCACAACATTCAGCTGAACTCAGCCCCAAAACTAATGCAGACACACTTCCTTATCCAAAGATCCTTGAGAACTTCTTCGGAAACAATCCTTCTCTACTGCATCTCAACACACAACTACTACTTCTTGAGTTACCAAAATAATATTTCTAGCTTCTGCTCAACTGACAAAAATCCAAATTCTACTCATCCAAACTTGTACAACAAAAATGGACTCCAAATCTTAACAGGTTCCCTCCAGAGATTTGGTGAAATCCTTACATCACAAATTTACTTGAGACGGTATTAGGTCTACAGTCTCGTCAGATATACTTCTAACCACTGGTAGTCGTGTTACACACACCACTACCCAATCTACCCTTATACTTATATTGGAAAACCCGAACAGGTAATCCAACAAATAGATGAAAATATATATATATACCAAAATTACAAATACGCTCTCTCAGGAAAGAAATCACTCAAGAGTCTAGGTATTCACTCAACCTAGCGCTCTGATACCACTGATACGACCTGACTTCCAACGCCCAGGAAGAAGTATTGTTTTTAAAGAAAGAAAAGGGTGAGAAGATAGAAAAGATAGAGAAGAAAGAACAACAACATCAGAATCTCTGTAACGACCCAACTTCCAAACTCCAGGAAGTCGCATCATCAATTAAGAAAGAAAGGGATAGAAGAAGAAAAGAAAGAAGAGAAAGAAGAAACAACACTAGAATCTCAACAGCGGAACGAATAAATTATATTAACAACATAAAATATTACATAGTTTACAACCACTATCAGAGTACACAGATATACAACACATACTAGACAGTTATAAACACCTGTCTAGTATTTACAACATAATACAATCCAAAAGACAACACAGAACACACAGCGGAATACTATATATCTAACGCAGACGCCTCCTGCTCCATTGCTCCTCCAATATTCGTCAAAGCTAACCCGAATTCCTTGGCTACTCGTAAAAATTTGAGTACCCAAGAGTTTAGGAAAAACAAAAATAAACTCCGGGTCAGACATGGGTCTGGTGTGAGTAACAGGTTAAAGTTGCTTAATTTTGAAAAAAACCTTTTAAAAGAAAAGGTATCACATAAGACTTCCCACACATAAACATGGAAAAAATTTTACCTTACGCTAACCAAAACATTTGATAGGAAATCCAGTGATATTATAATAGTGTCTAGGGTTTTCAAGTAAATAAGAAATAGCCGAAATTGTTACATCATTAAATTCCAGCTACTAGCGACAAAAGTGGGTAATACAATCAAAACCGTTGGCATTTATTGGATTTTGGATTCCATACAATGGCAGGGCTACTGGGGTACCGCCCGTCACAGTACGTGGCCTAGATCACCGTACCGAGGAGTACTTCCACTCCCCTGCAATACAAAGCCGGACCCATTTCTTACTGAATAGTTCCGAACAAGACAACCCCGCAGTTGGTGTACACTGACAACTGCCCACTAAGCCGAATAAAAATGGACCTCTAGACAGGGATCAATCTTGCTCTCCAGTGGGTGCGACCCACGAAGCCTTGCTGCACCTCCCCTGTTTTATCCATTCCCGGTTGATGAGGCTTGAGGCTATGATTACCTTTAAAGGACACATTATCTTAGAATGCTCATCGTCCACCTGACGATGTTCTGAAAGCATTCAATCCATACAAGTTCGTTCCGGGTTCGAACGAAACCGAAGGCATTATCTCGTTACACTCATTACGGAATCACCCACAGAGTTAACGACGATAACCCTTGGACTCTAAATCACCATCTCGAATCTATAAGTACTATTCCGTCAAACTCATTACGGAATCACCCACAGAGTTATACTGACGTATAGCTCTTACACCTCGAGTCTTTACTTGCTCCACTTGGATACACGACCTAACGTTAATTTGGATCGATGTGGTTTTCGGATATCCAAATATGGAAACCCGATCCCGGTCTCATCGAAATCCAAAGCGTGTCTTTTAAGGCCAAGTTGTTTAAAGGTTTAAAACAATTAAATCATCTATATACACAGATAGATAAATCACAGATCCATAACAGATAATCAACATTATCATCACATCAGATAAACCATATTATCATTATCCAAAAAGATAATCTATATCAATCATCACAATGCAACCAATGCATCCAAATCACTCAACATTATTTATCTCATATCTGAGATTCTAACCATCCAAAGCAAACAACACTAACCAACCATATAACCAATGATTAACCACACCCAAATATAATTAATTTAAAATGAATTAAATTAATTACATCATTCCATTAATTTAAAGTAAAATAAATTAATTACTTTACCAATATCATCCTTGCTCATATCACTATTGATAATTTATCAATCAATCAATTTATCATCATCCAATAATTCATTTTAATTAATCATCCCTGATTAATTAACCCTTAATTACATTCAAGTAATTATTTACTAATTAATTTCTCAAATTAATTATATTTAACCAAATACAGTAATTAACCTTTAATTACTTCCTTAATTAATTAACTATAATTAATTACATTAATCCTTAATTAATTACATCAATTAATTACCTTTAATCACTTATTATTGATTAATTAATCTTAATTAATTAATCTTAATTACATCATTAATTATAATAATTAATGATCTTCTAATTGCATTTTCAAATTAAATTAATTACATTAAGTAATTTAATCTTTATTTAAATCATAACTGTTAATCACCCTTGATTAACCCCATTCAGTAATCAACTATCCTTAATTACTTCACCAAATAAATTAATTACTCATTAATTAATTATCTCTAATTGATCCTTGATTAATTTACAAGTAATTATACTCAAATAACTTCATTATCAAATCACTTCTAATTAATTACATATAGTAATTACTCATTAATTACTATCCTAAGTAACTTCTCTTCATTTAATCACATTAAGTAATTATACTTCACAAATCATCAAATGATAATTTTAAGTTAATTAAGCTGAATTAATTAACTTAATCTAATCAAATTTAAACTCAATTACAATAAGTAATTAATTCCTTAATTACTTCCATAAGTAATTATACTTAATAACTTGCACAATTGATTATCCTTAAATTAATTAATCTAATTAATAATTAAAATTAATCACATTAATTAATTAATAAATAATCCTTAGTTAATGATCTTCATTAACTATTAACAACTCATTAATTATTTTCTAAAATAATTAACTTATTTAATCATTATTAATTACAAATCAATTAATCATTAATAACCCATTAATTAACCCCTAATTAATTAAATAATTAAGTGTTAATTAAAACTTAATTAAATCCATTATTACTTGATTAATTAATTATTAATCATTAATTAAAAACTAATTTTATTTAATTAATTATTCTTAATTACAAGTTAATTATTCCAAGAATAATTAATCCTAAACCCTTAAGATTAAATCCTTAATCACTTTAATAATTATTTATTTCATTAATTTTTTTAAATAAATTAATTATTCATTTAATTACTCTAATAATTAAATGAAATACAAACATTAAAGTGTTATTTAACTTTACAAGTTTAAATTCAATTTAAAACCTTTATTTGCTAAATAATACTTTTATTATAAAAGAAATTTTTCAAAAGTTAAAACAAATTTCTTTTTAAATTAAAACCATTTAAATTTTCACATTATTATTCAAATTTCGTTTTAAACACTTAAATTTATAAAACTTAAATTCATTTTAAACCAAAGATTCAAAATTAGATTTGAATCAAATTTAAACTTTATTTAAACATCACTACATATTTCAATTTCAAATTTAAATTTAAAATTTGAAACATAACAATTTCTAAACTTCAATCATTAGCCCGAGCTGACTCAAGCAACTCGAGTAACTCGAATAACAATTTCATCCTAAAATCTATTTAAATCTCAAGTATAAAACAGGTTTATACAAACCTGTGCTACAGGTTGCCAAACCCTGTAACAAAACTAAAAACCCGAGCCTCACATCAAATTCTTCGAGTCCCCAAACTAATTTCTTCGAGCAAAACATGAGGCAATCCCGAGTAAAACACAAACCTCCCCTTCTTCCCAAAGTAAACAACTGACACGCCACTTCACTGTGCACCTGCACCACCACGGCGACCCTCTCCGACCCATCGCAGCCCCCTACGCAAGTCAACGGCCACCTCCCAGTGCTATTCCAACCCTTAAATCAACGGTAGAATCCCCAACTCAAATTTAAGCATTCGAGTTCTCAAACTGGAAAATGTCGAATCTGAAGATCACCAGAATCCACTCGCCACTGACCACCAAAAAAATTATCACCTCCGGCCATATACTTTCCCACACTTCATCAATCATCCACAAGAATCTGGATCAACTCGATCAAACGTAGGAGTTGCAGAGTTTTAATTTCCAGATGAACCTTAAAACTAGGGCTTATCAATTTAATCCCAAATTCCCATCACTATACTGCAAAAATTCTTACCCCAGTATTTTTTTTTAGATCTTATTTCATTACTTTATCACCAAAGAGAATTATGGTCACCCAGATCCTCTAGAACAACAGTACCAACCCAAACATGTTTTCTGGATAAAGCAGTAATGCTCATCCATTTCCAAATTAAAATTTCTAATTTCAGTTTTAAAATTCAAGTCATGTATAATGTAACCTATTGATAATCTTAAATCAAAGAATTTCGATGATTAAATTCTTGTTTTTCAAATGATTGCTCTGTTGCACTGTGTGTTTTACAGAGACAATATAGTTTCATTTATATATATTTTTTATTTTATAAGATTGAAACTTAAACTTATGATACATACCCTACTTTGTATAAATCATAAACTATTATAGAGGTTTGAACATGAATTCATGGGATTTGTTCAGGAATAAACTTGGAATTCTAGGAGCAGACAATATCATATATTCATATATTCTACAGCAAGCATAATACTCAGCAACCATAGGTAAGAACTTCTATCCTATGCTTTCATATCATTGGAATATATCAGTAACTCATTGCAAGCAACTAAATTTACTTAATTTAGTTTTGAATAAAAATGTTACTCACAGGTTTTAGTAGCAGAGCATCCATTTTACTTGCAAAGCTTCAGATTTTACTTTTTGATTTGGTTTAAAACTGCAGATGCTTTTTCTTATTGGAATACTTGAACTTCAGATTGCCTTTAAACTTGAAATGATGTAGTACTTTGCTTTCCAGAAAATATTGCAATTTGCTTCTACTTCCAGATTTAGTTGCATGCAGGGTTTGTAAATTTCTTTTTTAAAGACAAAACAGAATTTGCAATTTTTCATGCATTTCAGGTTAATGATGCTTCAAACAGAAATGGATCTGCAGGTTTGTATTTCTTTTTTTTTTTTAGAGTTGCAAATTGATTTAGCTTTGTAAATGAATCTCAGGTATATGAATTTGCAGAACTGAGTTATGAATTTGCAGTTTTGGGTTTTGAACAGATTTCTGTTTTGTGGAAGAGAATCAAAGAGTTTGAACTGAAGTATTAGTGTTGATTTCAGATTTTAGATCTGAAGATTTCTTAAGTTTGAAAAAGAATAGGGAAAAGAAAAAATGAGGTTAAGAAGATATGTTTATATAAACAAAATTCTTGATTTAATTAAAAATAAAATAAAAAGAGATTTAAATGAGACACTTGTCTCTATTCTTACCATTTGTCACCATAATTTATTTTATAACATACACATGTTAATAAGGTGTCTTAAGAGGCCTACACATGTATTTTAAGTATTTAAATTTTAATTTAAAATTGTTTATAAATCTTTAAGCCTTTAAATCTTATTTATTTCTTAAGTAATATAAATGAATTTGTCTCTTTTTAAATTGAAAAGAAACAAAGACTACTAATTAAAAATATAGCATATTCAAAAATATTAAAGTATTTATGTTATTAATTTCAAAACATCAAATTCAAATTTAAAATAAATTTATCAAATCAAATTTTAATAATCAAGTTACATATGTAAAAATGCATACATAACTCTTGTAAAAATTAAAAACAACAAATCCTATTACTACAAATCTATTTATGTTTATAAAAACTTAAGTATTAAAATTTTTATTTAAAAAAATAACAAATTAAACAATATTAAATAATTTATAAATGAGATTATAAATTTCCTTTATCACTCAATATATTAAAACCATAAGTAAATTGTATTTTAAATTCTTATATAACATTTTCAAGCAATACTTTTTAAAAAAACAAAGCTTTGATGTTAACCAAATTTAACTTCATATTTAAGTTAATTAAAAATATAAATTTAAACAGATAAGATTTTCCTTTAATATAAACCATATAATTATTTCTTTGAATTGCTTTGAAAAGTTATATGTTAAATTTAAATCAAACCTCCAATTTATCAAATATAAATTAGAGTTAGAAAATTAATCCATTTACTAAATTCAAAAATCAAAATTTATCAATTTACATTATATAAAATTATATATTATAAACAGAAACAATTTATTCATTCAAAAGATAAGATCTTTCAATTTAAATATTTATTAAAACATGATTATTAAATCAAATTCCGAATTTGTTATTAAAATTATCAAATCAAATTAAATTTATAACACAGATTATTAAATTTATATTGCCCAAATTTCCGGGATATCACATTCCTCCCCCCTTAAAAGAATTTCATCCCCGAAATTTAAAAGCAAAGGTAATTTAATAATCTGTCTTAAGATTTTATTTTAAAACACAAGCATATATTATCAAACATATGCTAACAACAATAGCAACCAATTCAAACAAAACAAATTTAATTATCCAGAAAAATTCCGGATAAAATTTTCACGAGTTTTCCCGATATAAATATCGGGATACTCGCTCTATAGAATCTAAATAAGCAATACTATTAAGCTATAGAGCTACTATCCAACTATACCTACCACCAAAACAATATGTCAGACTACAGACGAGTCTGAATCAACAATCACATCCTCCTGAACTGCTGGTTTCACAACCAGAGATAAACCATACACGTACTCCCTCAGAGATACGTGAAACACATAGAATCCCAGTTATCCAAACTGACAATTCAACTCTGAAAACCAAACACCAATCCTCACAAGAACACAGAAAAGGTCCGAAACATCTCGGAGCTGACTTACCCAGTCTTACTCAATCTTATAGCTCCTTTTGATCGGAGAAAGCTTTCCCAAATTAAATCTCCGACTCCGGAATCCAAATTCCTTTATCTCTTATCCACCAAACACTCTTGACGATCCTGGGCTGCCTTCAACTCTTTTGATCAGCTCAACCTTTGCTGATGTCCCTAGAAACAAACTGGACCAAAATAAACCAACACAATGATCTCCTCAAGATCAATTCCAAACCAAGAACACCAACTCTACTCCACAAATATCAGAAGACTAACTTTCTTTTCCTACCCAAAAAAGATAAAACTAAAGCATTCCCAAACTGCTTCCGCTGCACAACTCTGATCTAAAGCAGAAGAAAAACTCGAACACAATTGGATAGCATATCACAGAAATATGGTTCATCAGATCCATAAAAGAAAACTCAGATGCCCTAACTGAACCAAAGCTGCTTCACTAAACCTTCGATATCACTCTTAGAATCCAGTCGATAAGAAAACTCAACCTCCCAATATGGACAAACTTCTCGTAGCTCAAGAGAACACTCAGACTATCGCAAGTCACTTTTGCGATCAACCCGTCCAACATCCAAAGAAAACTGTTCTCTCTTTACCAATCAGAACAGCATACGCTTAACTAGCCAATCCATCGGAAAAATGGATCCACTTAGCTATTTCTGAACTCCTTCAGAAAAACTGCTAACCAGAAGACTTTCTTGCCAGCACCCAGAATACCCGAACTGCACTGCTGACACCGACGCCAAAGACTTCCTATACCAAAGCTCTTCGAGAAACTCGGACTTCAAACCGGACAGAAACATCCTGCTGAATCCAGTCACAACATCGAAGCAGACTCACCTCCTTAACTTGTTCCAAAGAAAACATCTTCGAGAACATCCATAGTCACTGCGTCTCATCACACAGCTACTACTCCTTGAGATATTAAGTTACCATCATTCTCTACTGCCCTACCGACAGATCCAAACTTTACTCATCCAATTCAAAGATAGACTCCGAACCTTTACAGGTTACCTTCAGAGATCTATGAAATTCTATACTCCGCACAACTCACTCGAGACGGTATTAGGTCTACAGTCTCGACAAATACACTATCAATCTCAAGCACCAAACTTCAACCAAGGGTAGTAGTTGTGTTACACACCCCACTACCTTATCTACCTTTATAGCCTATATTGGATAACCCGAACAGGTAACCCAACAAATAGGTAGAAATAAATATATAAATATATATAATAAAAATACAAATACGCTCTCTCAAGATAGACACCATTCCAGAGCCTAGGTATTCTCTCAACCTAATGCTCTGATACCACAATGTAACGACCCAACTTCCAAACTCCAGGAAGTCGCATCATCAATTAAGAAAGAAAGGGATAGAAGAAGAAAAGAAAGAAGAGAAAGAAGAAACAACACTAGAATCTCAACAGCGGAACGAATAAATTATATTAACAACATAAAATATTACATAGTTTACAACCACTATCAGAGTACACAGATATACAACACATACTAGACAGTTATAAACACATGTCTAGTATTTACAACATAATACAATCCAAAGACAACACATAACACACAGCGGAATACTATATATCTAATGCAGAAGCCTCCTGCTCCATTGCTCCTCCAATATTCGTCAAAGCTAACCTGAATTCCTTGGCTACTCGTAAAAATTTGAGTACCCAAGAGTTTAGGAAAAACAAAAATAAACTCCGGGTCAGACGTGGGTCTGGTGTGAGTAACAGGTTAAAGTTGCTTAATTTTGAGAAAAACCTTTTAAAAGAAAAGGTATCACATAAGACTTCCTACACATAAACATGGAAAAGTTTTTACCTTACGCTAACCAAAACATTTGATAGGAAATCCAGTGATAGTATAATAGTGTCTAGGATTTTCAAGTAAATAAGAAATAGCCGAAATTGTTACATGATTAAATTCCAGCAACTAGCCACAAAAGTGGGTAATACAATCAAAACCGTTGGCACTTATTGGATTTTGGATTCCATACAATGGCAGGGCTACTGGGGTACCGCCCGTCACGGTACGTGGCCTAGATCACCGTACCGAGGAGTATTCCCACTCCCCTGCAACACAAAGCCGGACCCATTCATTACTGAATAGTTCCGAACAAGACAACCCCGCAGTTGGTGTACACTGACAACTGCCCACTAAGCCGAATAAAAATGGACCTCTAGACAGGGATCAATCTTGCTCTCCAGTGGGTGCGACCCATGAAGCCTTGCTGCACCTCCCCTGTTTTAGCCATTCCCGGTTGATGAGGATTGAGGCTACGATTACCGTTAGAGGACACATTATCTTAGAATGCTCATCGTCTACCTGACGATGCTCTGAAAGCATTCAATCCATACAAGTTCGTTCCGGGTTCGAACGAAACCGAAGGCATTATCTCGTTACACTCATTACAGAATCACCCACAGAGTTAACGACGATAACTCTTGCAATCTAAATCACCATCTCGAATCTATGAGTACTATTCCATCAAACTCATTACGGAATCACCCACAGAGTTATACTGACGTATAGCTCTTACACCTCGAGTCTATACTTGCTCCACTTGGATACACGACCTAACGTTAATTTGGATCAATGTGGTTTTTGGATATCCAAATATGGAAACCCGATCCCGGTCTCATCGAAATCCAAAGCGTGTCTTTTAAGGCCAAGTTGTTTAAAGGTTTAAAACAATTAAATCATCTATATACACAGATAGATAAATCACAGATCCATAACAGATAATCAACATTATCATCAGATCAGATAAACCATATTATCATTATCCAAAAAGATAATCTATATCAATCATCACAATGCAACCAATACATCCAAATCACTCAACATTATTTATCTCATATCTGAGATTCTAACCATCCAAAGAAAACAACACTAACCAACCATATAAGCAATGATTAACCACACCCAAATATAATTAATTTAAAATGAATTAAATTAATTACATCATTCCATTAATGTAAAGTAAAACAAATTAATTACTTTACCAATATCATCCTTGCTCATATCATTATTGATAATTTATCAATCAATCAATTTATCATCATCCAATAATTCATTTTAATTAATCATCCCTGATTAATTAACCCTTAATTACATTCAAGTAATTATTTACTAATTAATTTCTCAAACTAATTATATTTAACCAAATACAGTAATTAACCTTTAATTACTTCCTTAATTAATTAACTATAATTAATTACATTAATCCTTAATTAATTACATCAATTAATTACCTTTAATCACTTATTATTGATTAATTAATCTTAATTAATTAATCTTAATTACATCATTAATTATAATAATTAATGATCTTCTAATTACATTTTCAAATTAAATTAATTACCTTAAGTAATTTAATCTTTATTTAAATCATAACTGTTAATCACCCTTGATTAACCCCATTCAGTAATCAATTATCCTTAATTACTTCACCAAATAAATTAATTACTCATTAATTAATTATCTCTAATTGATCCTTGATTAATTTACAAGTAATTATACTCAAATAACTTCATTATCAAATCACTTCTAATTAATTACATATAGTAATTACTCATTAATTACTATCCTAAGTAACTTCTCTTCATTTAATTACATTAAGTAATTATACTTCACAAATCATCAAATGATTATTTTAAATTAATTAAACTGAATTAGTTAACTTAATCTAATCAAATTTAAATTCAATTACAATAAGTAATTAATTCCTTAATTACTTCCATAAGTAATTATACTTAATAACTTGCACAATTGATTATCCTTAAATTAATTAATCTAATTAATAATTAAAATTAATCACATTAATTAATTAATAAATAATCCTTAGTTAATGATCTTCATTAACTATTAACAACTCATTAATTATTTTCTAAAATAATTAACTTATTTAATCATTATTAATTACAAATCAATTAATCATTAATAACCCATTAATTAACCCCTAATTAATTAAATAATTAAGTGTTAATTAAAACTTAATTAAATCCATTATTACTTGATTAATTAATTATTAATCATTAATTAAAAACTAATTTTATTTAATTAATTATTCTTATTTACAAGTTAATTATTCCAAGAATAATTAATCCTAAACCCTTAAGATTAAATCCTTAATCACTTTAATAATTATTTATTTCATTAAATTTTTTAAATAAATTAATTATTCATTTAATTACTCTAATAATTAAATGAAATACAAACATTAAAGTGTTATTTAACTTTACAAGTTTAAATTCAATTTAAAACCTTTATTTGCTAAATAATACTTTTATTATAAAAGAAATTTTTCAAAAGTTAAAACAAATTTCTTTTTAAATTAAAACCATTTAAATTTTCACATTATTATTCAAATTTCGTTTTAAACACTTAAATTTATAAAACTTAAATTCATTTTAAACCAAAGATTCAAAATTAGATTTGAATCAAATTTAAACTTTATTTAAACATTACTACATATTTCAATTTCAAATTTAAATTTAAAATTTGAAACATAACAATTTCTAAACTTCAATCATTAGCCCGAGCTGACTCAAGCAACTCGAGTAACTCGAATAACAATTTCATCCTAAAATCTATTTAAATCTCAAGTATAAAACAGGTTTATACAAACCTGTGCTACAGGTTGCCAAACCCTGTAACAAAACTAAAAACCCGAGCCTCACATCAAATTCTTCGAGTCCCCAAACTAATTTCTTCGAGCAAAACATGAGGCAATCCCGAGTAAAACACAAACCCCCCCCCCCTTCTTCCCAAAGTAAACAACTGACACGCCACTTCACTGTGCACCTGCACCACCACGGCGACCCTCTCCGACCCATCGCAGCCCCCTACGCAAGTCAACGGCCACCTCCCAGTGCTATTCCAACCCTTAAATCAACGGCAGAATCCCCAACTCAAATTTAAGCATTCGAGTTCCCAAACTGGAAAATGTCGAATCTGAAGATCACCAGAATCCACCCGCCACCGACCACTAAAAAAATTATCACCTCCGGCCATATACTTTCCCACACTTCATCAATCATCCACAAGAATCTGGATCAACTCGATCAAACGTCGGAGTTGTAGAGTTTTAATTTCCAGATGAACCTTAAAACTAGGGCTTATCAATTTAATCCCAAATTCCCATCACTATACTGCAAAAATTCTTACCCCAGTATTTTTTTTTTTTTTAGATCTTATTTCATTACTCTATCACCAAAGAGAATTATTGTCACCCAGATCCTCTAGAACAACAGTACCAACCCAAACATGTTTTCTGGATAAAGCAGTAATGCTCATCCATTTCCAAATTAAAATTTCTAATTTCAGTTTTAAAATTCAAGTCATGTATAATGTAACCTGTTGATAATCTAAAATCAAAGAATTTCGATGATTAAATTCTTGTTTTTCAAATGATTTCTCTGTTGTACTGTGTGTTTTACAGAGACAATATAGTTTCATTTATATATATATTTTATTTTATAAGATTGAAACTTAAACTTATGATACATACCCTACTTTGTATAAATCATAAACTGTTACAGAGGTTTGAACATGAACTCATGGGATTTGTTCAGGAATAAACTTGGAATTCTAGGAACAGACAGTATCATATATTCATATATTCTACAGCAAGCATAATACTCAGCAACCATAGATAAGAACTTCTATCCTATGCTTTCATATCATTGGAATATATCAGTAACTCATTGCAAGCAACTAAATTTACTTAATTTAGTTTTGAATAAAAATGTTACTCACAGGTTTTAGTAGCAGAGCATCCATTTTACTTGCAAAGCTTCAGATTTTACTTTTTGATTTGCTTTAAAACTGCAGACGCTTTTGCTTATTGGAATACTTGAACTTCAGATTGCCTTTAAACTTGAAATGATGTAGTACTTTGCTTTCCAGAAAATATTGCAATTTGCTTCTACTTCCAGATTTAGTTGCATGCAGGGTTTGTAAATTTCTTTTTTAAAGACAAAACAGAATTTGCAGTTTTTCATGCATTTCAGGTTAATGATGCTTCAAACAGAAATGGATCTGCAGGTTTGTATTTCTTTTTTTTTTAGAGTTGCAAATTGATTTAGCTTTGTAAATGAATATCAGGTATATGAATTTGCAGAATTGAGTTTTGAAGTTGCAGTTTTGGGTTTTGGACAGATTTCTGTTTTGTGGAAGAGAATCAAAGAGTTTGAACTGAAGTATTAGTGTTGATTTCAGATTTTAGATCTGAAGATTTCTTAAGTTTGAAAAAGAATAGGGAAAAGAAAAAATGAGGTTAAGAAGATATGTTTATATAAACAAAATTCTTGATTTAATTAAAAATAAAATAAAAAGAAATTTAAATGAGACACTTGTCTCTATTCTTACCATTTGTCACCATAATTTATTTTATAACATACACATGTTAATAAGGTGTCTTAAGAGGCCTACACATGTATTTTAAGTATTTAAATTTTAATTTAAAATTGTTTATAAATATTTAAGCCTTTAAATCTTTTTTATTTCTTAAGTAATATAAATGAATTTGTCTCTTTTTAAATTGAAAAGAAACAAAGACTACTAATTAAAAATATAGCATATTCAAAAATATTGAAGTATTTATGTTATTAATTTCAAAACATCAAATTCAAATTTAAAATAAATTTATCAAATTAAATTTTAACATCAAGTTACATATGTAAAGATGCATACATAACTCTTGTAAAAATTAAAAATAACAAATCCTATTACTACAAATCTATTTATGTTTATAAAAACTTAAGTGTTAAAATTTTTATTTAAAAAAAATAACAAATTAAACAGTATTAAATAATTTATGAATGAGATTATAAATATCCTTTATCACTCAATATATTAAAACCATAAGTAAATTGTATTTTAAATTCTTATATAACATTTTCAGGCAATACTTTTAAAAAAAACAAAGCTTTGATGTTAACCAAATTTAACTTCATATTTAAGTTAATTAAAAATATAAATTTAAACAGATAAGATTTTCCTTTAATATAAACCATATAATTATTTCTTTGAATTGCTTTGAAAAGTTATATGTTAAATTTAAATCAAATCTCCAATTTATCAAATATAAATTAGAGTTAGAAAATTAATCCATTTACTAAATTCAAAAATCAAAATTTATCAATTTACAATATATAAAATTATATATTATAAACAGAAACAATTCATTCATTCAAAAAGATAAAATCTTTCAATTTAAATATTTATTAAAACATGATTATTAAATCAAATTCTAAATTTGTTATTAAAATTATCAAATCAAATTAAATTTATAACACAGATTATTAAATTTATATTGCCCAAATTTCCGGGATATCACAATCTCACAGCGGAACGAATAAATTATAATAATCACATAAGTATTTACATAATATATAACATCAATCAGTGTTATACAGATAATACATCACATAATAGGCAGTTATAAACACCTGTCTAGTTAATACACCTCAATACAATACAACTCAAACAATATGACATAGAGATACCAACACAGCGGAACTATATATATACAACGCTGAAGCCTCCTGCTCCAATGCTCCTCCAGAAGTCGTCAAAGCTAACCTTAATCCTTTGGCTACCCGTAAAAAATTTGGGTACCCGAGAGTTTATGAAAAACAAAAATAAACTCCGGGTCAGACATGGGTCTGGTGTGAGTAACAGGTTAAAGTTGCTTAATTTTGAAAATCCTTTGAAAACAAAACGTATCACGTAAGACTTCCCACACATAAACATGGAAAAGTTTTTACCTTACGCTAACCAAAACATTTGATAGGAAATCCAGTGATCTTATAATAGGTCTAGGGTTTTCAAGTAAATAGAAAATAGCCGAAATTGTTACATGATTAAATTCCAGCTACTAGCCACAAAAGTGGGTAATACAATCAAAACCGTTGGCACTTATTGGATTGTGGATTCCATACAATGGCAGGGCTACTGGGGTACCGCCCGTCACAGTACGTGGCCTAGATCAACGTACCGAGGATCACTCCCGACCCCCTGCAACACAAGGCCGGAACCATTCCTTAGTGAATAGTCCCGAACAAGATAACCCCGTAGTTGGCTGCAGACCAACTGCCCACACAGCCGAATAAAAAGGGACATCGAGACAGGGGAATATCCTTGTCCTGCTTGGGCATGACCCACCTAACCTTGCTGCACCTCCCCTTTTTTAGCCATTCCCGGTTGATGAGGCTTGAGGTTACGATTACCTTTATAGAACATATCTCTTAGAATGCTCATCGTCCGCCTGACGATGTGCTGAAAGCATTCAATCCATACAAGTTCGTTCCGGGTTCGAACGAAACCGAAGGCATCATCTCATTACACTCGTTTTGGAATCACCCTCAGAGTTAACGACGATAACCCTTGCATTCTGAATCTTCGTCTTCACTTCAGATTCATGACCTATCGTTAATTTGGAATCGATGTGGTTTTCGGATGTTCCAAATAAGGAAAACCGATCCCGGTCTCATCGAAATCCAAAACATGTCTTTTAAGGCCAAGTTGTCTATTTAGTCTTAACAGTGAATTCAATATTATCAATACACACACAGATAGATAATTCACATCTCATAATAGATAATCACATTATCATCATAAATAGATAACTAATATCATCATCCAAACAGATAATTAAATATTATCATACTTAAACCATACATCCATATCACATAGATATTATCATCCCATATCTGATATCACAATCAATCAATGAAATATCAATATCATCCATAAGCAATGATTTAAGAATCACAAGCTATAACTAATTTAAAATGAATTAAATTAACTACTTTCATCTTTAATTAATTTAAATTAAATTAATTACTCATTCCAAAAATCCTGCTCTCACAACCATTAATTAATTATAAATCAAATTAATTAATCATTCTCTAATTACAAGAAGTAATTTAGTCTTTAATTAATTTCTCAAATGAATTATTCTAAATCATTTATAGCAGTTAACATTTAATTACTTCCCTATTAATTAGTCCTTAATTAACAATTCTTAATTACATCATTAATTATACTAATTAATGATCTCTAATTTATATTAAATTTCTTTATTTAATTTAATTACATTACGTGGTTAATCTTTAATTAAACACAATTATTAATCACCCTTGATTAAAAACAAACCAGTAATTAACTACCCTTAATTACTTGTTTACAAATTAATCATTCCATGATTAATTATTCCCATAAATTAATCCTTTGATTAATTACAAAAGAAATTACCCAAATTACTTCACTTACAAATCATCTTGTATTAATTTCATCAAGTAATTATCATCTAATTACTTTCCTAAGTAATTATACTTCATTAATTACACTAAGTAATTACGCATACCAAATCATCAAATGATTTCTTAAATTAATTAAAATTAATTAACTTAATTTAAATCTTATCATCAATTGCTTCTATATTCCAATTAATCATCTTGATTTAAATATCCTTTGCTGCATTCCAGTAGTTTTTCCTTAATTTATTTACAGAAATTAATCTTGAATAAATCCATTAATTAATTTCATTTATATAGATTTATTACCGTTAAATTATCTTGTTGATTTATTATTCCTAAATAAATCAATCTCTAATCCCATCATTAATTATATTAATTAATGATTTCTAATTACATTTTCATTTGTTATTTTATTAATTATACAAATCTTCAAATCACATATATTAACCCTCTTGATTAATAACATACAGTAATTAATCGTTCTTAATTAATTACTTCTAAAAAAAAGCTTAGTCCCTTGATTAATTTCAAGTAATTATACTCCAGTTACTTCCATTAACAACCATCTCATTAATTTCATCCAGTCATTATCCATCAATTACTTCTCTAAGTAATTTACCTCCAAAATATCAGTTAATTAAACTAAATTAATTAACTCAAATTAAATCAATGTACACAATTAATAAGTAATTAATTTCTTAATTACTTTCCAAATAAATAATTACTTTTAAACTATTACAATGATTATTATTGAATTAATTAGTCCAATTATTTTATTAAAAATCTGTCACAATAGTTAATTATAAAATAATCTAGTTAATGATCTTCATTAACACTTATTTAATTATTTTCTTCTAAAATAATTAACTTATATTAATCATTATTAATTATAAGTTTGATTAACCATTAAATTTTATTAATTTAAATAAAAAATCTAATCTATGGTTCTTAATCACATATTAGTTAATTAATTTATTAATTAACTTTAATTACTACTTTTAAACTTATAATTACTAATTTAATTAATATCAATCATTAATTATTCTTACTTAATTAACTTAAAGGTTAATGCATATAAATTCTAAGTCTTCATTACTTAAAGTGACTATTCTTATTATGGATTAAATTTTTACTTTCAAAATGTTTAAACATTTATTTCAAATTACTTCGTAAATAAATTCCAATTTTATCCTTAATAAGGTTTAAAACTAATTTTTTCCAAAACCCCTTTAAACTTACATATTTAATAGAATTAAAACTTATTTGAATCAATTAAATTATAAAACTTTATTTTATTTCCAAATCTAGAATTTCAAATCTAAGTCCTAGTTTCTTTTGGAGTTAACATGTTTCAATCTTTCCTTAACAGTTTAAATTTCATTTGAACTCAACTCTAGTTTGAAAATACTTTAATTATTAAACAACTTTAAGTTATTAAAATAATTTAAATTGTGAAACTTAATTATTTCCAACTCTATTTCAAAACTAACTTAAATTCACTATTTAAACTTGATTTAGTACTAGTTTTAACTTTGATTTAAATTTAAAACAAAAATCTCAAAACTGTTAAAAACAGATACAGGTTTTTAAAACCTGAACCAACAATAACCCGAGCCCCCTCCTGTTTACTTCGAGTAAACCCACGAAGTTCCCCGTGAAAAACAACGAACTGCTCCGATTTTTTTTTCCCAGGCACGCGCGAAATCAAACATGAGAAAAAATAAAACCTGGAAACACAACTTACTCCCCCCCCCAAACCTGTCAACATCTCGTGCACGATACTCTGACCATCGGAGGCCACCAAACTCCGGCCGCGACATCAACCATCTCCCCTCTACCTCCCCTCAAAACCACGTGCCACTCGATTTCCTGCACTGGCCGCGGTGATAAAAATTCAAAACACATTAAAATTTAGGTTTACAAACTTTAAAACCACGCCACCACTTCCACGACCCTTTGCGCCGCCACTACCATTTTTCCTAGATCCATGGTAGCCTCCTCCACCCCCTGACAGAAGCTCGACCCTCCAGATCAACTTGATCGCCCACGGCGACTCTAAATGCCTCAAACAGAAAAACCCAAACTGCTCTCAAAACATACCACTAAAAATTATGATTTAACCCTTAAAAATCATGTTATTGTTCACTGATTCATCTTGTATACCTGAATTCCAAAATTTAAAAGGTTCAAATTTTGATTTATCTGGAGTTGTGCTTATGTATTTGGCTTTCCAGAGTTGCTACTGAGTTATTTTAGTTTGAACATATTTTTAAAATTCAGTTCAATGTCAAACAAACAGTATTTGTTTAAACTCTAGTTCCAAATTTCAAGTAGATTGGGTAGGAATGAGTTTTGAAAGCCAAGTTTGTTTTAGAATTCAAAATAGTGAATACATGTTACAGCCTGCACACACCACAACATCCTACAAGCATAGGCAAAGGATTCAACATATATATATATAGATATATACATATACTATCCATAACAGATTCATTTCTTAAATATATTCTATTTATTATTTTTATTTTATTTTTATAAAATACAGTTACTTACAGTTTCTAGAAAAGAAGAACAGAAACCCTTTTGAACAGGCTTGAATTCAAGCTGAAACTAGATTTATGTTTTAAACAGATTTATTTTATTTGAAATCCTATGATTCATATTGAACAGAGAAATTGGTTTGGAATTTTGATTCAACACCTGTAAGCTTGGAACAAAAGAAACAGAGGTTGTCAATGCCCAAATATACAGTCCAGACATGCATGTTTACAGATATTCATAACACTGAGTTATCACTATATATGCATAAGCAAGTACCATCCATCACAGAACTTTAAAAGCAACAGAAATCTATTTATTTAGTTTTGATTTAAAAAAGTTACTCACAGAAGAAAAGAACAGAGCTTTCAAATAGGCACAGGATTGAAATTTCTCAGGCTAACTTCTTTATCTTGATCCGCTGTTAGTTTGCATCTTGATTTGTGTTCAAGTAAAGCTTGTTTTAGTTTGAAATAGGTTTTTAATGAAGTTTATTTTAGTCTTTACCCAGCTCGAACTGATGTGAAGATTTATAAAAAGAAGGAAGATATGGATATATTATTATGTTTCATATAATTGTGACAATATTTGTACAATATAGCATAAAAATCTTGTTTGTACAGATTTTGAAACAGAGATATTTTATTTAGGTTGGAGGCTGATATGCAGTGTACTGTGCTAGAAAGATTTTACATTAATTACTTTTGTTTGTTTGTTTAAGAATGCATTACACAGTCTTCCTGAGCAAGCTTTCATATATACATTTGTTTTTGTTACTATCATTTTCTTCATGTTCATGCCTATCACACTACAGTTTATTACTTATGCAGGCATACACATACTCTTATTTTTTTATTTTTTTATCTTTATTTTGTTTTATTTATTTCGGCCTGCACACATATTCAACCTTGTTTGTACTAAACTTGTATATGCTGCAGTTTTCTTATGTTAGTTTACAAACTTGAAAATTATTTGTTTCTAGTTTCATTGTTGTCTTATTATTATTTTTGAAATGTATGAGAATGTTATCATTTTTGTTTTGTTGTTTGAAAACTAAATGAACTTTATAGTTGTTATGTTATCATAATTTAACCAATGTACTTACTTATATTTTTTTCCAATTTATCTTGTAGTCTTGTATTTTTATTGATTAACATTATTTAAAAGTACCTCGTTTATCAATTTGAAATGATAGATAAAATAAATTATCTTTTTATTATAAACTACATATTTTATAATCTATATTAAAGTATCGTCTGACAAAATTATATTAAAACTCATATATACTTTTAAATCCATATTTTAATCAAGCTATACTAAAAAGAAAAGAAAACAAATCTTTTTGTTAATAAATCTAAATCTAAACTTAAGTTAAAATAAGTTTCAAACTATTTAATCATTTATCCTATGTATTTAAAACCCTATATTTATTTATTTAATTAGCCTTGAAAATTTTATTTTAAATAAATCATAATTTCCAATTCACTAAAATGTGTATTAGAATTTGAAACATAATTTATTAGTTAAACTTTAAAACAAATCTCATCTATTTACAATGTATACGAACATATACATATATAAATAGAAAACGATACAATTAATTTTTAACAGATAAAATTTACCAATTAGATATTTATTAAAAGAAAAGTATCAATTCAGATTTAATTAACAAAAATATATCAAATCAATTCAATTTTTAACGCAGATTATTAAATCGATATTGCTCGGAAATTCCGGGTTGTCACAAGAGGTGTCGGTGGATTCGAAGTGCCTACTACCTCCTGCCGAGCACTTGGCTTAGGCTTATTAGAAACTGTAGCAGATCTTGATCTTTTGGACATGTTCAACGAGCATTTAGTATGAGTAGGTACCTGTTTAAGCTATACTTGAAAGACAATCGATATCATATATAATGACAATAATATATCACCCTATGTTATATGTGTACTAGTGCGATGACTCAAACGTGAGTGCAGAAAAAACTAAAGTTTTAAACACAAGTGGGGTGCGATAGAACTTTAAATTGTTGTCCTTGGAGAACGTCATCGCTGATCGTCTCCTGCGGTTTATCATTTAATCGGCAGTAGAATTCTTAGAATCGAACATTGGTATCAAAAAGTGTGAAGGATGTTGTACGCATTTGTTGAGTTAAATTTGCATTTAAGATTGTTTAAGCTATGAGGGAGTTAGTTCAAATTGGTTCCTTGGGCTTGTATGCTTTATCGCTTGTCATTGCCCAATATGCTATGCTTGGTTGTGAAGGTGAATCGCGCATATGTATGTTATGTTTGAGTTAGAATCGCTTTGGATGCCAATGCCGACCCAGACACACTAAACCACTGTTCTGTAGGATGACCAAACGGTTCACTCACCTCTCTCTCTCATCACCTAACCGCCCTTCTCAAACTATACCAAGCCACGACTTTTGTAACATTCCTGGAAATTTACCAAGCTTAAATTGGCAATTAAATTAAGTTTTGAAGATAAATTGGGAATTAATTTGAGATTTCTAGAATAGTTAAATAATTTTTGATTATAAATTGAAATTTAATTAGAAATTTAAGCATAAGTATCTTACAAAAAAATATTAGGTTTAGAAAAAATAATTTATGTATTTGCATAAATGAAATATAAATAGAAATTTGATTTAAAATATAAGGGTAAGTATTTTATAAATAAATATTGGATTTCAAAATTAAAATGAATTGGATATAAAATAGAATTAAAAGCTTGAGCTTAACAAAAAGATATTTAAATTTTAAAAAGATTTAATTTTAGGATTTAATTCTCTTATATAAATAAATGTAACAATTATTAATATGAAATCAAAGTATTTAAAACCTTCTTGTTAACCCGCCTTTTTACCAGGCCAGGGACATGCGGGATTAACATAATCGGTTGCACGTTTGCCAAGGCTGGTGTACGATGGATTCAGTCGACTGGATGGATGGATGGATGACGCAACGTGCTTAGGAGATGGAAATAAGATTGGATAAAGGTGAATCAACTATGGTTTGGGTCTAGGAAATATGGTTTGGCATTGGCAATCATTCGGCATAAATTGATTAGGCAGAAGACCAGTTATGAAATTGGGCAAGGAGAGTATGCTCGGCATTTGTATGTGTCCGGCATTTATGTGTGCTCGGCACTTAATTATGCTCGGCATGCTAACTATGTTCGACATGAAGATAGGTCCGGTATTTATGTATGATCGGCATGTTAAGTATATTCGGCATTTGCTTGTGTTCGGCATTTAGATCTGTTCGGCACCTAGTTATGTTCGGCATGATAGTTTGTTCGGCATTTGTACTCGGCATTGAAGTGCGTCCGGCATTCTTTCACTCGGCATCCTCCACTCGGCATTTGTACTCGGCATTGAAGTACGTCCGGCATTCTTTCACTCGGCATCTTCCACTCGGCATTTGAACTCAGCATTAAAGTGCGCTCGGCACACCTCACCCCAGCATCGATCGGCATGCATCACTCAAATGCCTCGTCTGGCATTCTTCCTCCAGATGCTTCGTTCGGCATGGAACAGGTCGGCATTGATGGCTCGGCATTACATGGCTCGGCATATGTGGACCGGCCATAAACTCGGTGGGCCTGAATCACGCAAAGGCCCAACAACTCAGGATTTGCCTATAAATACAGCATGTGGGGGTTCAGAAAAGGGATCTGATTCTCTCTCCTGCTCTCTAACTTTCTATCCCCTAAGGCTAAGGCTAGCCTATCACTTTGTAACTGTAATCGATTGTTACAGCAATAAAAAAGAAATTACTAGAGTGGACGTAGGCTAGAGTTAGCCGAACCACTATAAATTCCGTGTCTTTACCGCTTTCATTTTAGTTTCTGTTATTCTTCATATTAAATATCCTCTACATACATCCTACCTGTGAACTGTGATTGTTGTTTGGTACTTTCACTTGGATTTGGGTGTTAGTGACCAATTTTGGCGCTAACATTTTTGTGCTTTCACTGAGAACTGAAGCAGTCAGGAATTTTAGAGTTAGAAACTTGGATTTAAAAGAGCAATGGCTAGACCATCAGCAAGGAAGCAAGTAACGGAAAGGAGCAATCAGGAGGGAAGTCAAGAGGCTTCCTCTGGAGATGGAGCAGGTGGAGCATCCATTTACATCACTAGAGAGGAAATGGAGGCGATGATGAAAAGACAAGAGGAGATGATGCAGACTCTTCTCAGATAATTCGCACAAACAGAAAATGCAGGAGCTCAGATCCGTGGAGCTGGATCAGAAGCACTCAACCAGCAAGCAGAGGGAATAGCCCGGCAAGGGGCAACCCCCAATCAGCAAACAGCTATCAATCCAGATGGATCTAGACTTGGGGGCATACCACCAGGAAATGTTGGACCAACCCATGGAGGGATACCAGACGATGTCGTGCAACCCGACACCAACAGGAGTGCAGGAGTGCGAGATGAGGAGTATGTGCTAGAATTCCCTTATAAACTCGAGGGGTAGACCAGAGGCGATGGACAAGGATTACATCTTGGGGGCAACGACAGACTAGCGGAGATGGTTAGACGGGCTATGAGAGGTGGATTGGTAAATAGAGACTTGGAGGATGTAAATAGGAGTCCCTTTACTCCTACTATCAGGCAAGCTAGGAACCCGCCCGAATTTAAGCTACCAAATTTGGAAATGTATAATGGGAAGGCGGATCCAACGGTTCATCTGACGAAATACATAAGGCATATGGAGGTACTGGGGGCATCGGATGAGGTCATGGCTCGATGCTTCCCATTGTATTTGACAGATATCGCAGCTATGTGGTTTAGACAGCTGGAGAATGGTTCTATCAGCACATGGACGGAGCTAATTGAGAGGTTTATGAGACAGTTTCGGGTCCACATAGTTAGACCCAAGAACGTGATGACTCTGACATCTATGAAACAATGGAAAGGGGAATCGCTCAGGAACTTCTTAACCAGATTCAACGCAGCGGTAGCCTCAGTAGATCGACCCGATCCGTCAATGGTTTTGATGGCAGCCGTCTCGGCAATCGCGGATAACTCGGATTTCAAAATATCGTTGGAACGGGACCCGCCGAGGGATCTCGGGGAGTTCTATCATGAGGCGGAAAGGTTCTTGAGACAGGAGGATGCGCAGGCTGAGAGAGTAGGGAGAGAGGCTGAAGCTTATGCAGTGAGGGGTGGAGGTCCATCCAGGGAGGATCTAAGTAAAGATGATAAAGGAAAAAGGAAAACGAATGGAAATGGTGGCACTTCGAAGAAACCTCGGAGGGAGTCAAAGTTTTCTTCTTACACAGATTTAACTGAGACTCTAGAAAGGATTTACTTGGACACACGAGGGCGGCTCTAATACCGGAGGCCAGCAAAGAGAGAGCCTTCAGAATACGAACGGACATCGGGAAAGCATTGCCTATTCCATGAGCTGGATGGGAACAACACAAACGACTGTAGGCATTTGAGGGATATCATTGAGGAGCATGTAAGGAATGGTCACCTACAGCAATATGTCAGGAATCAAACTACGGCAGGGGAGCAAGAGCAGCCACCACCTACCTCTAGCAATGGCGGCATTGGGTCTGGTCAACGCCAGTTTACTATCAACTAAACAGGTTCATGGTTTTGAATAAGTAATAGAACTCAAAGTAATACGGCTAGGTCACTTACACACGTATGGGATTGAGGACGGTCCCTAGGCGTGCTCTGAGATAACCGAAAACCGTACTACTTGAGCCTATGAAATCCCGCTTTCTTTCTATTTTTCTGCAAAATTTGGTTTCCTCTTTCGTATTTCGGACACTTACTTTTCTTTGGTATGGTTTTGGAGTTTGGATTGAACTCCCGATTTGGTTCGTTTTTTCTTGGTTTCCCATTCTGGTTTGGATGTTTGATTTTTGATATGGATTTCTGGTTTTGTATTTGGTTTTGGATCAATGTAATAAATAGTTCAGGTTTTATAATTACTGTCCCGACCGGAGCGACGGGGCAGTGATCACAAGTTACGAGTCCCTTCGCCGGAGAGCGAAGAAATGAACTCGGGCAGAATATAAAAAGTCCTTGACCGGAGAGTCAAGGCCGGAGAATATAAAAAGTCCTTGACCGGAGAGTCGAGGCCGGAGAATATAAAAAGTCCTTGACCGGAGAGTCAAGGCCGGAGAATATAAAAAGTCCTTGACCGGAGAGTCAAGGCCGGAGAATATAAAAAGTCCCTGACCGGAGAGCCGAGGCCGGAGAATATAAAAAGTCCTGACCGGAGAGTCGAGGCCGGAGAATATCAAGATCCTTAGCCGGATTGCTGAGGCCGGTGAATATCAAAGTCTTGGACCGGAGAGTCGAGGCCGGGGAACATACAAGCCCGTGATGGAAAAGTCAAGGCTGGAACATGATAACACGACCCGGCGAGGTCTACAAAATCAAGATTAAGCCCGGAGAAGTCGTGGATTCGATGATATGGTTACAAAAAGGATGTGGACTTTGGATATCAGATTTGAGGCTATTCAAAACACACCTTCCAATAGCAAGGCATGTTTTGGGGGGCAACTGTTAACCCGCCTTTCTACCAGGCCATGGACATGCAGGATTAACATAATCGGTTGCACGTTCGCCAAGGCTGGTGTACGATGGATTCAGTCGACTGGATGGATGGATGGATGACGCAACGTGCTTAGGAGATGGAAATAAGATTGGATAAAGATGAATCAACTATGGTTTGGGTCTAGGAAATATGGTTCGGCATTGGCAATCATTCGGCGTAAATTGACTAGGCAGAAGACCAGTTATGAAATTGGGCAAGGAGAGTATGTTCGGCATTTGTATATGTCCGGCATTTATGTGTGCTCGGCACTTAATTATGCTAGGCATGCTAACTATGTTCGACATGAAGATAGGTCTGGTATTTATGTATGATCGGCATGTTAAGTATATTCGGCATTTGCTTGTGTTCGGCATTTAGGTCTGTTCGGCACCTAGTTATGTTCGGCATGATAGTTTGTTCGGCATTTGTACTCGGCATTGAAGTGCGTCCGGCATTCTTTCACTCGGCATCCTCCACTCGGCATTTGTACTCGACATTGAAGTACGTCCGGCATTCTTTCACTCGGCATCTTCCACTCGGCATTTGAACTCAGCATTAAAGTGTGCTCGGCACACCTCACCCCAGCATCGATCGGCATGCATCACTCAAATGCCTCGTCCGGCATTCTTCCTCCAGACGCTTCGTTCGGCATGGAACGGGTCGGCATTGATGGCTCGGCATTACATGGCTCGGCATATGTGGACCGGCCATAAACTCGGTGGGCCTGAATCACGCAAAGGCCCAACAACTCAGGATTTGCCTATAAATACAGCAAGTGGGGGTTCAGAAAAGGGATCCTGATTCTCTCCTGCTCTCTAACTTTCTATCCCCTAAGGCTAAGGCTAGCCTATCACTTTGTAACTGTAATCGATTGTTACAGCAATAAAAAAGAAATTACTGGAGTGGACGTAGGCCAGAGTCAGCCGAACCACTATAAATTCTGTGTCTTTACCGCTTTCATTTTAGTTTCTGTTATTCTTCATTTTAAATATCGTCTACATACATCCTACCCGTGAACTGTGATTGTTGTTTGGTACTTTCACTTGGATTTGGGTGTTAGTGACCAATTTTGGCGCTAACACTTCTTTTCTTTTAAATGTTGTACAAAAAAATAAATAAAAGGAAAATGTATGAATATATATAAATAGATATAAATAAATTTTAAATCAAATAAATTGGGAATTTAAATCTACATTTGAAATAAATGTTTTTTTTAAATAAACATTTGGCTTTTAAAATCATTGAGATGAAATTTATATAATATAAATATTGGCTAAAAACAATTCTTTTAAACATTGTATATATATAAACACAAAATAATAAAGAAGTATATTTATTTACAAAATAAATATGATATAAAAAATTTATTAAAAAATTTGTCTTTGTAAGATTATAAATATTAGATATACATATGTAAAGTATAACATTGTATAAGTGTTAGATCTCATAACCAATTGTTTTTACACATGGCATTCAATATATTTAATTGAATAAAAAAATGAAATTTAAAATTACAAGAAAACATTTGAGCTCCCCCATATGCAATCATATAACTCTTTACAAATCTGAAAAGTAGACGGTAGCAAAGATTTGAGTATCACACAAATCCAAACACCAAAGATAAAAGCAGAAAAAATCAGAAAAAGAAAGAAAAAAAGAGTGAAAACAAAGAAAGCAGAAAAAATCAATCTGAAAGCAAATCAACCTGGAGAAAAAATTTACATTCATAAGTTTACAACCTGGAAGCAATTAGCAAGCAAACCAAAATCAAATGCCTGGAAATCAAAGTTTGATTCAAGCTGGAAAAAGAAGAAAAAGAAAACAGCAAGATTATCCAAACCTGGAAGAAAGGAATTCAGGTCAGATTCAAGAACCAATTAAAAGCATTCCAGTTCAAGCATGCATGTTCAAATCAGTGTCAAACAAAGATTAACAACTCGGTAACAACAGCAAAGCTAAATTCATTTCAACTTCAACAAAGAAAAAAAAATCAAAGTTCAGGCCCAATTTTTCTTCTCCGCTTCTTCCCATCAAGGTGAGCAAACCCTTTTTATTTAAGCTTTAAACCTGGGTGTCCGGATTGAAAATGAAGTTGTTGAGGAAATGCTTGATAAATGCATGCGTGTGTAGATCTACATATAAGCTATGTTTGCATGCCTGAATATATTGAGTGCACAGGCAAGATATCTCTCTGTTCTTATGTTACAGGGTTTTAAACCTGTTTAAAAATTCAAAAGCACTTCTTCCATTTTTTTTGGATTGGATGTTTAAATAAAAAAAATTTAAATCAACAAGAGGTTAATTCTAAAAATGGTTTCAAGTTGAAATATTTGGTAGCTATTTTGTAAACGAGAAAGTACGGTAGAAACCACCTTCAAGTCAGAAAATTTATCATCTCGATTTCATGGTTTGGTTATATAATTAGAAGCATGCTAGGAAAAGGTGAATTTTAATAACAGTATCACGATTTTTAAATATGGGGATGTTGAGGGATTTGAAGTTGAATGAACACTGTATTTTCATTGATTTCTGATGATCGGAAAAATATTGAGCTTCAAGATTTAGGTTGGAGGCAGCTTGTAAGTTGGAGATTGTTGGAAAAATACAAACTATATTTATCAGCGATCAAATTAGTGGTGCGATGAAGAACTAGGGTTTAATAACCCAGTTGAGTCGATAATGTTTTGGGGAAGTGTTCGTCGGCGTTGGGCACGAGACGACGATCGCACCTGGGGCAAAGCAAGTATTGGTCTCTGATGAACATTTGGGTGAGTCGGCGGCGACCTCTGATGGTCGGCGTTGGGAGTTTGAAGGATTTTCAGGCGAGATCATGGTTCCAGGAACTGCTCGAGTAACTTCGAATTCGATTTTGGGTTCCAGGCGAATACTGGGAGGTCGGACTTGAATGGGTGGGTCATCAATGGTGTGTCGGCGATGGACTTGGAGGTCAAAGCTTCTCAGATGATCGGTGCATATGCACATGGCTTTAGCTGTGTCAGTGGACATAGGTTGGTGGAGGAAGGGATACGTCTCGAAGCAGCTTTCGGGTGATAGGGTTCGAGCTTGAGTTACAACTCGAGTAAAAATTTAGTGTGTCAGGGAAGAATACTTAGAAAAATTTTAAGATTGAAAAATTAGGCACTTGGGTTGATTTTCGATAAAACCAGAAGCAAGCAAGAATTTTTCTCGCGCATGACTCTAAGCAGGTCTCGAGCAAGAGATATAAACAGTTTTTATTTTAAAATTTATCAAACTTTTAAAACATTTTCAAACGTGTTTTCAAATTGATGATTTCAAGTTAGGATTGGATTACTTAAGGATATAAGTAATATATTTTCAAAGTAATAAAATTTTAAATCTATTTGATTTGGATACGTTATTTTATAAAGTTATTTATATTAAGTAAATGATGTAATTTAAAAGGGCAATTAAGATAGAATGTTATTTAAACTAATCTTAATCTTTTGAAGAAATTAATGTAATGAAGATGATTTATTAAACAAATTCCAAAAGATGGCCAAAGTGATAAGTAAAGGTAAAAGGATTTATCTTTAATTTATTAAGTAATTAATGATTTTTTAAATCAATTACATAATTCTACGATTAATTAATAAATCAATAAGGTGAGTTAATTTGTAATTAATTATTAATTAATTAAGAAGTAATTAATTGGTAAAAGTAATTAAGATTTAATTAATAAATAATTAAGGATTTATTAATTAAAGTAATTTATTAAAGGTTAATTAATAAAAGTAATTAAGGTTTAATTAATTACGATTAAGGTAAATTAATTAAGATAATTAATTAAAGAAATGATTAATTAACGAAGGGGGTTAAGACTTAATCAATTGAAGTTAATGATAATTAATAATGGATTAAAGATTACTAATGAAAGTAATTATGTGAGTAATAAATTTATAACCACATGATTTATTCACCTTAATCAGTTGATTGTTATTGAATGCATTGTGATGGATTGATATATTTGATATGTGATGTGATGCTATGTGATGCTTTGTGCTGAGCTATTTTATTTGTGATGGATATAATATTATATGTATATGAAAACCTCTTGACCCATAAAACGACATTTGAATTTCGATGCGACAGGTAGTTGGATTCCAGTTGGTTATCCGAAACCCACATCGAATCATAATGATGAATCTTCGTGATTGATAATTTATTTTATCTATGTATCTGTGAATGAAGATAAGCGTTATGAGTTATACCACTTATCGATATTGATATGATTGATGTTGTGCACTATTGTGTAAAACCCCTGGACCACACTTACACACAAATATGGGTTGCACGTGGAAATGGGTTAAGTTACAGATTTTGAAATAGTTTTTAAAGATTGAGTTTTTGAATCCAAAATAGTGTTGGAATTAGAATTGAAAACTTTTGGAAATGAATTTCAGAAAATAAAAGTTATTTGAATAACTTGATTGAGTTTTGAAATTTAAACAATTTGACTTAAATTTGAATTCAATATTTGAAATTAAATTCTATGATTTGTGAACTATGATTTAAAAAGGTTATTCAATTTATAAATGGGTTTATATGGGTTTTTTAAACCATTTTAAAAGTGATGTTTTGGAATTTGAATTTAACCCAAGGTTTTTAACTTGTATAAATGAAATCGAATTTTCCCAAAACGAAAACTATTCATTTTCAAATAATTAAAGCTTTCACATAAGAATGAACTTCCAACTTGTGTTAAAAGGAATTCAAGTTTGAAATAAAAATAGTTTTCCAAGTTATGAATAAATCTTTGGGAATGTGTTTTGAAAGCTATAAATCTTCAATTTAAAGATTTAAATGAGTTAATCCAATTGAAATGGGAAATGTTTTGAAATCTATGAATAGATCTTTGTGAAACTTGGTGGAGCTTTGTGAAATAAATCTTTTTGTTTAAAAGATTTGAAATGGTAATCTGTTTAACCATTTAAAAGAAAAGATTTGGATTTTTAAGTTGTGACTTAACTGAAATCTCATAGCCATATATTTTTAAATATTGCGCTCACTATTCGGTTTAGCCGGGAGAGGACCTTGTGTCATATAGCCCATTTCGAATAGTGATACGACGTAATGGATTGCATTTGAAGACCAGTGTTGAAGACCGGGTATCTTCGAGAATGATAGGATAACCTGTCGATTGACTTTGCACTGAGTTGCTCCGGTATAGAGTTCTCCCTATGTGACGGGAATTCCGATCGGGATTGTGGATACCCGGATTTGCAAGGGCTTCTTCGAAAGTGCCTTCGGTTCTGTTCGAACCCGGAACAGACTTCTATGGTTATATGTCTGACACTACACTTTAAGATATTAAAATGATCTCTGTCAACAACATTTCTTCTTGGTGTCGGAGAATTTATTCTCTTAGCTTAACACCCTTCTCTGAGACATACGAGCTCAGAGGTTATGTAGTTGATATTTATCAGTGATATACACCTAAATTTGGTAGTGTGGCATGCTGAGTGTTGTTGTGTATCATTTGTGATCAAAGCATGGCTTTTGTATAAAACGTAGCTTTGCGGACGAGAGTGCATCAGGACCTCACACCCCGGAAATGGTCGAAACAGGATAGATGCGGCAAGGTTATGAGGGTCGTGCCCTTTAGGGTTTGTCATTCCCTTCTGGAAAAGGGTGGTATCATGGTATGGAGCCCAGATACTTACTCATGTGGATACTGCAAATCTATTACTTTGTGATTGCTTTGTGGTTGTTGGAGTCGAGCGCTCGGATAAAGGTCCCAAAGGACCGGGGGATGGCACGCTCGTGTAGTAGTTACCTAGTTACAGAGGTAACCCGGCCTTGTGTTGGCAGAGAGCTGGTTAAGCTCTCGGGACGTCCCGCCAGAGGCGTACCCATGTGGTAGTAGGAAGTTCCTTAGCCTGACCATTTGTTGGAAATCCATTCTTCAATACGCGCCTTGTACGGTTATAGTTGTAAAATCTGCCATTTACTTATGGTGGTCACCACTGTTTAGATGGTAGCTATAGTAGGCATTGTAACGACCCGTATTTTTACGGATCGGAACATTGTAAAACTATATGCTTTAGGTCGTTGATGTTGTTAAGTCGTTTAGAGTTTGAGTCGACCAAAGCTTAAGTTGTGTGGAAGTTAACCCGTGTGGTGTTTAAGTCGTAGGAAGCTTGGGGTCGTTTGCTAGTTTAGGTCGTGTAAGCGAGTTAGGGAAAAGCTAGCGACCTATAGAATTGGAGCGACCTATAGATACTAGCGACTTAGTGAGGTAGAGCGAGCTAGGGACTTAGGTCGTATGATAGTTAGGTCGGAGGAGTTTTGGAACGACCTAAGGAAGCTAGCGGGTTAACGAGTTAAGGTGTTGAGCGACCTAAAGTGGAGGAGCGACTTAAGGTAGTTAGCGGGTTAAGGATTCTAACGACCTAGTGGGGAGCGACCTAGTGGTGAGCGGCTTAGAGGAATGAGCGACCTAATAGTTGTAGCGACCTATAGGAAGTAACGACCTAGTGGATGGTATGTGTTGTAGTTAGGTCGTTGAGTCCTGTGTTTGTTTTAGGTCGTTGAATTGTTAGGTCGGTAGGTTAATTAGGTCGTTAGACGACCTAAGGTAGGCCGCTATGAGTAGTTAGGTTGCGGCATTGTTAACTCGTGAAGTTGTTAGGTCGTAAGCTGATGAGTCGTATATTGGGTAAGTCTTTAGGTCGTATGAGTGATAAGTCGTACGAAGGCTTGAGTGTTAGGTCGGCCATGACGTTAGGTCGCGTGAGTATGGTGATATTAGGTCGAGCATTGGTGTAAGGCTTAGGTCGTTGGGCAGCTAGGCCGTGCGTATCTGTTAGGTCGCGTGCATGTGTTTTAGGTCGGAGGTCTTTAGGTCGGCAATAGTTAGGTCGTGGGCGACCTAAGGGGGCGGACGACCTAAGGTTTCAGCCTATAAATAGAGGCGCCTATCTTCACTTTTTGGCACCGGATTTTGAAGCGACGAAGTGCTGCCATTTTGAGATCTCGACTTCAACATTTCTTCATCTTCTTTTCTCCATTCCAATCTAGTTCTAACATCCATCCAAGATCGAAGATCAAGATCGAAGATCGAAGAGCCAAAGTTGAAGATCTTCATCCATCGAAGCTAGATTCCATCGTTTCAAGCGGGATTTCGACGAATCAAGCTTGGATCTTCGCTGTCCAGATCTGAAGTGATTAGTTTTTGAAGTGTTTGGGTGATTTGGTGAGTGGTAGTTATCTCTCACGCGGACCCAAAGGAGTATATTGGATTGGTGGTTTGTTGGAGTGTTGTAGATAGTGATTTCATACATTTTCCTTAGATCCAAGTGTAGATCCATTACTTATGAAGATGTTTACTTATGCAAGTTCATTCATCTAGTTATAGAGACAAAACCCATGATTTATATTTGTTAGATCTATGCTAAAGACCCATGATTCATGTATGTTAGATCTATGCTCATTTATTTACGAAATTGCCATTGTAATTATAAATGCCTATTTAGATCATGTTTGATTACTTGATTTTCTATGTAGATCTTGTTGAATGGTTGATTACTTGGATTAATGTTTGATTTGATTGATTAGTTGATCTATTACTTGACTTGGACAAGTAAGGTCGATGGTGATTCAAAAGCTAAGTGGAAAGGCTCTTGAATGGTGAAAGCTGCCTGTAGCATATGAAGCGGATGTGGAAGCTCATATGGATGGATTCGATGATGTGGAACCTTGCCATAATGCGAGAAGGCAAAGCATGATATTGAGATGGGACTTTGCTATGATGTGATGGGGCAAGGCATATGTTGAGATGGGACGGGTCATGATGACGTTCCAAGCACGGGTCATGACGACGTGCGAAGTTATAACTCGGTGATGCGGTCCGAGTTGGGATGGATAATGGTTAGCTTGAGAGGCGCTTGAGCTAGTATGGAAAGAGTCGTCAAGGAGGATGACTAGGAGGCTAAGATCTCATCGTTGTTGAAGGTTCTAGCATACTCAAAGCAAGGGTACGTTGGAACGGGTCACGATGACGTTCCAAGCACGGGTCACGATGACGTGCTAGTACTCTGGGCTGATGCGTTCGGCTTAGGCACGGGTCATGATGACGTGCGGAGTTATGTCTAAAACCGGGGTTACCATTAGCCCTTGACAGGTGGTCATTCAACTAACGGTGAAATCAAGGCAAGGATAACAGTGATAGCCAGAGTCATGGATGTTTGGTTGTATTATCATTCGGTCTCAAGAGCGGTGTTTTCTGGGTGCTTATCTGATCTTGGTTTAGGCCTTGGGGGTTTGTATTTGGAAAACATCGTCCTTGGCTCGAGTGATTATTGCTTTACCTTAATTATCTGCTATGTTATGCTTGCTTCTTCTTAGTATGTGTCTGGGGGCTATCACTGTAGAAAGAGGTGGAGTGGGATGGTTTGGTTCCTATTCCTTCTATCCCTTATGCTCTTTTGGTATGTTTGATAGTTGATTTACTGCTCACTAAGACTTTGTCTGACTCAAGGTTTTATGTCTCCTCTTATTACCTTGGGCTGTTCATCCATGTTGGGATGGGCAGACTAGGTAGCAGGTGACAGGTGCTGTTCTTAGAGATCTACGCTGATGATGACGAAGACGAGCAGGAGGCTTTGCATATTAGTTTTCTTACTATATGTACTGGGTGTTCCGCTGTTGTATCAGATTGAGTGTTATGTAGTGAGGCTTTGATGTATGACGATTCATATGTTTGTATAAAACTACTATGATGCTTATATGATGACATTCTGTTATGGAGCTTCACTACATATTTCCCTATTGTATTTTATCCATGCGCTGTGAGTGGTACGATAGAGTTTGCTGTTTTACTTTACCCTGACTATCGTCCATGGCTACCTGGCACGCTTTTCAGCGCACTATTCCCTTGTTTTGGTGCGGGAGTCATGGGCGGTCGTCACAGGCATAGTTTGGAATGTCTATGCTGGCTAGGATTTATATTATACTTTCGAAATGGTTTTCTACACTATGCACTAGTAATAATATCAAGGAATTTTCTCGTATTAAGCATATTTGACTATCATAAGGAGAAATCTCCTCAAATTCTGCGTTTGCATTGTGTGTGGTGGGAGACATTATGGTAGTTTCATTTTCTAAAAAGCATTGCGGATTTATTTTAAATTATATGTTGTTTGTTTTAAAAGAGATAGACAGCTTTTGTTTGCTCATACTAGTCCCACGACTGGCCTGGAGTTTATTGTTCCTTTCCTAAACTCTGGGTGCCCACCATTTCCCCACACGGGCAGTCTAGAGTTGGGTTTTTTAGATAGTCGTATAGTAGGTGTTGATTCGATGGCTTCCAGTCTTAGGATTTGGCAATCGCATTTGGATCGAGTTGCTTTTCTTCACCCTGATTGGAAGTTCGAGCTATTTTATGGATTGGCGCCTTGGAGATGGAGATTACCGATGCTGGAGTTCTTTCTTGAAGACCATATTGGAGATTTTGTTCCGCTGTTGGCGTTATCCTTTCTTTTCCGCTGCTATTGTTTTGTATCATATCTCTGACGTACATTGATGTTCATTGTATCATAATGTTGTATCATATTGTATCAGATATTGTATCATATTGTATCAGATATTGTATCAATGTTGTATATGAGTATGCTATTGATTCCTTCTACTGTGTTGTACTTAATGTGTTATAAGCTCCGGCGAACCAGATTCGACGTTTGGATCTGCGGCATTTGAATACGAGTGTCGTATTCGGTGCCGATTTTCGAAGGTCAAGTCAGGGTCGTTAGAATTGGTATCAGAGCTGAGGATTAAAACTTTAACTCAGGACTGTAACACGTTAAGTAACTCATTAGAGATAGGGTGAAGTATACCCTAGAATGAGTATATCTCTAAGATGTACGTTCGAATACCTCAGTAAATTCTCTTACTATCCACTGATAGTGAGTATGAGCGCGAGAAGAGGACGAGATCTGGGACAGGGGAGTACCACTATAAATGGTCAATACCCTGCAACAGTGGAAACAACTTTCTCTATCAATCTCCTTTGATTCGATTCCAAATTCTTTTGATTGCTTCGTAGCCGCTCCAGAAAGAAGCTTCGGTGTGATGATGGCCCTACGAATCATTGTAGAAAATCCTTACTTCGTATCTTCATAGGTTCCTTATCAGTTTTTCGTTTTAAACTCTAATGAAATTGAAAATTTTATAAATAAATTGGAAATTTTAAATTGAGTTAAATTGGTTAATAGAATATAAGGATAAATTTGAATTGTATTAATAAAACGATATCGGTTAAAACCAAATTAGAAATTCTATTGTAATTTCTTATGTATATCAAAGTCCGAAGAGGGACAAATTGGTATATACTTTGGAGTATTCCGACCCAAATTTGGAATCCATACCTAATGTTTAAGAAATTGTAGAAGATTGAATCTATCTATCTACTCTCCGAGGACCGATATATTCTACGAACGATTAGTTATCCCTTCAAACTAATCAATGCCCTTGCATATTCGTAGACCGGGGGACCCAAGTATCTTATGAAATAGTTAAATAAGTTTGTCCTCATATTGTTGATATTATGATTTGTTAAGCCAAATGCAGAATCGATATCTAGTTTGATTTGGAAAGATATTTCTTTATTCTTTCTCGTCTTCCTTGCAATTTCGAGGACGGAATTTTTTTACGGAGGGAATCTATAACATTCCTGGAAATTTATCAAGTTTAAATTGGCAATTAAATTAATTTTTGAAGATAAATTGGGATTTAATTTGAGATTTCTAGAATAGATAAATAATTTTTGATTATAAATTGAAATTTAATTAGAAATTTAAGCATAAATATCTTACAAATAAATATTGGGTTTAGAAAAAATTATTTATATATTTATATAAATGAATTATAAATAGAAATTTGATTTAAAATATAAGGGTAAGTATTTAATAAATAAATATTGGATTTCAAACTTAAAATGTATTAGCAATAAAATAGAAATTGAAAGCTTGAGCTTAATAAAAAGATATTTAAATTTTAAAAAGATTTATTTTAGGATTTAATTCTCTTTTGTAAATAAATGTAATAATTTTTAATATGAAATTAAAGTATTTAAATCCTTCTTTTCTTTTAAAAGTTGTAAAAAAAATAAATAAAAGGAAAATGTATAAATATATATAAATAGGTATAAATAAATTTTAATTCAAATAAATTGGGAATTTGAATCTACATTTGAAATAAATGTTTTTTTTAAAATAAACATTTGTCTTTTAAAATCATTGAGGTGAAATTTATATAATGTAAATGTTGGCTAAAAATGATTCTTTTAAACATTGTGTGTGTATATACAAAAGAATAAAGAAGTATATTTACTTATAAAATAAATATGATATAAAAAAATTATTAACAAATTTTCTTTTGTCTTTGTAAGATAATAAATATTAGATATAAATATGTAAAGTATTACATTGTATAAGTGTTAGATCTCATAACCATTTGTTTTTACACATGGCATACAATATATTTAATTGAATAAAAAACAAAATTTAAAATTACAAGAAAACTTTTGAGCTCCCCCATATGCAATCATATAAATCTTCACAAATATGAAAAGTATACAGTAGCAAAGATTTGAGTATCACACAAATCCAAACACCAAAGAAAAAGTAGAAGAAATCAGAAAAGGAAAAAAAAGAGTGAAAACAAAGAAAGCAAAAAAAATCAATCTGAAAGCAAATCAACCTGGAGAAAAAATTTACATTCATAAGTTTACAACCTGGAAGCAATTAGCAAGCAAACCAAAATCAAATGCATGGAAATCAAAGTTTGATTCAAGCTGGAAAAAGAAGAAAAAGAAAACAGCAAGATTATCCAAACCTGGAAGAAAGGAATTCAAATCAGATTCAAGCAACAATTAAAAGCATTCCAGTTCAAGCATGCATGTACAAACCAGTGTCAAACAAAGATTAACAACTCAGTAACAACAGCAAATCTAAATTCATTTCAACTTCAACAAAGAAAAAGAAATCAAAGTTCAGGCCCAATTTTTCTTCTCTGCTTCTTCCCATAAAGGTGAGCAAACCCTTTTTATTTAAGCTTTAAATCTGGATATGTGGATTGAAAGTTAAGTTGTTGTGGATGTAACGACCCGTAAATTTCGTGGATTTAATTTAGTTAAATTAATAAGCTTTGTAATTAAATCTAGAAGAAAAAGAAAAAAAAAACTTTATAACAAATATTGAAATAAATGCTAAATTAAATTTTATAAATGGTGACTTAAAACCTATTTACTAGCAATTTGAATAAATTTCAATAAATGAAATGGAGTAAGTATTATACCTGGATATAAGATTCATTTAAAGGAAATTTATTTATAGGTTAATGTAAATTAAGGAAATATTATAATAAATGATAATTCCATTCGTACTTGTAAGCTGTTACTATAAGTTGCGTGTTGAAAAGGGTTTGTTGAATTGAAATTTATATTTAATTTAGATGAAAATATTAAAGGTTTACAATAACAAGAAATTTAGGTAGTAAGGTTTGAGCAAGTTGATAAGTAGTAACCAAAATAAGGGGATAGCATTAATAAATAAAGTTGGAACAAATAGGATATAGAGAAATAAATGTAAGGATTTAATATATTAATTAGTGTTGGTTTATGATAACGTTACTTGGTGATTAATTATAGAGTAACGGAAGTGTGAACGTAAAATAATAAAAGCATAGATTTATGTTAGGACATGATTTGTGGATTTGGGGATTTAAATCCAAAGATTTATTAATTGAGGAAATAATACGTATTTAATTTCAACTTGACAAAATCAATGCAAATTTAGAAATAAAAATTAAATTGTAAGTTGGTAATTTAGGATGAATGTGAGTAAAATTTGGCAGGTGACATAATTATAAAGTTTTACCCATTCATATAATTTATTTAAATAAATATAAATCAATGGCAACATTGTGTTAATGGTAGTCGTAAGTAAACTTGAATGCTAAAGGGTAACAATCGTTGCAGGTTAACCGTTTATTTAGTATATTAAATCAAGACTGGTAATCGATTGAAATAAATCTAAATTTATTATTTTGTTTTGTTAATGTGATTTAGTTAATAAAGGGGAATTTTTAGGAGATGAAGCACGCATGGGAAATGCATTATAATTCAATGTTTTGTTTACCCATTTAATGTATTTACTGAATAGCAAAATTTTAAAATCAATAAACGAAATTTATTGATGTTTCAACTTTAATTAATAACAATTAATGTGGAATCAATTACAGTTAATTGACTTAAATTGCTGCAGTTAGGGTAGATTTGTTTCGGAATTTAAGATAGTTAATTTTATAAGTCGAAATTTATGATAAGCCTATTTGCTATATGAAACCTCATTGATTTAAAAAGTAAAGAGGCAAGATTTATTAATTTGATTAAGGGCGGAGTTCAATAAATGAATTTATTGCAACTAAATGAAATTCAATATTTAATATTTCGTAAATTGAGACTTGATGGAATAAGAACACTAGTATAATAAAAAGAAAGACAAATATTAACTATGATTTTTGAAAGGATTAAATAGACAATGGAAGAATTGAAATCAGGTAAAGCAATAATTTTAAATAACTGGATTTATTAAATTGAATGTTAAATACTATAATTTGTGAATTTATTTACTTTACCTTGATATGAGATTTCGTTTAAAGGATTTTTAAATTTCTTAAGTAATAAAAGGTGATAAATTTATGAATTATAAAAATTAAATTTCAAATAACGATTTAACCAATTAATTATTAATTTATTTAATTTATATAAAATAGCCCTTTTGGCCACTGACCGGATTTCGACGAAACCAGTTTCATCGGATCCATAACAGTGAATTATTGTAGGGTTTCAAGTTTCGTAGCGATCGGACTTATCGTTTGATCGTACGAACGCGAAACGCCTTGAAATCGATAAATTGAAATCAATTTGAAAATATTGATTTCAGCATAACTTCTTCATACGATCGAATTTGGACGTGAAACTTTTTCCATCGCGCTCAGAATATTTTAAAACACCTATTTGGATATATGGGTTTAACCAATTTCGTTCCGGGGTCAGAACGGGCTTTTTGGGCCATGTCATTCAACATGTTTGTTTATCGGATCCATCTATTCTATTTCTAACCTACCTATATAAACCCAGTTATAAACCCTAGCCTCCACCTATTCTCATTTCTTTGTGCGTTCTTTTCCCTCAACTCCTCCTTTCCAATGGCTGCAAACCCTAGATCCAGTTTCAATACAAATCAAAAGTCAAATTCAAATTCTCCGAAAAATTCACAAAAATTATATGTCATAGTTCTCAAAAAGCGTAATCTGCTGGTACGGTTCGTTTTTCGATTGGAGCTATTCTTCGTCCAAAAAATGTTAAATTATTTTCGGCCGTTCATGGTATTGGTGGTCAATCAACGGCAGATCTTCGACGTGGTGATAATCAGAGGGTACTGGAGCGTGGAGCACGACGTATGGAGTCGATCCATACGGTTAGTTCCTGATATGAGCACCAGAATTTGCCTCGAATTTGGCCAATTAACTCACGGCAGCGGTCGAGATATAGGGTGCCGGAGGTGGCGACGCATTGGGACTAGGGGCGGCTCGGCTTACTGAGTTCAACGGCGACCTGGATCGACTCAAATCGTTCGAGGCGGCGCTTTAATTTGATTGAAGGAAGGTGGCTGGGTAGGGTTTCGGTCGAGAAATCCTATAGATGCCGTGTGAGTTACGTGAGTAGGGGAATACGTGTTGACGTGGCAAAATGGTTTAGGTAAGTTGTTTTTTTTATATTAAATATTTAAAATTAAATCACACAAACCGTTATAACTTCCACATACGGACTCCTTTTCACGTGGAATTTTTTTTATTAGGATCGTAATTAAATTCCAGATCTTTTGACGCAGATTTGGACAGATTTGGAGATCGTCGATTTTTGGGTTTAAATTGGATTTAAATTCGATTTAAATTCAAAAGGTGAGTGTTTTAACCCACTCACGACTTCTAAGGTTTCTTATGTTTGTTAAATTGATTTATGATGTGTTTAGAAATTTATTTATAGTAGCTTGGCATATATTTCATCATTATCTTAGTTAATTAGCATTCGTATAATTTACTTGTTATTTAATTCATTTTTGCATATAAACTGCCAGTTAAAAATTTTAGTCAAATTTATTATTGCATATAAACTGCTAGTTAAATTTATTTATTATTGCATATAAACTACAGTTAAACAGTTATTTAATTTATTGTTGAAAAAATTAACTGTCAGTAATTAATTATTATTTATTGATGTGATTGTTTGAATTGGATGATAAATTGATAAATGTTGATGATTGATATGATGGATGAATGGATGCTGTATTTATATTGTATAAACTGCAAGTTATTATGCATTTTCATTTCATTCGGGATTGCGATTTGAAATGATATACAACCGCATTTTTTATTTTTAAATTGCAGATTTAAATGATAAATATCCGTATCACTTGACCATAGGATAGAAAATGATATACAGGCACCGCGGTATATATATAAAATTATATTTTGAAATGATTTTCTATGGTTTTGGAAAGAATATGGTTTAATAAATATTAAATTTTGATATATATATATATATATAGTAAAAATTCTTGGATTTAGCTAAGTATAAATTTGTTTCGAATTTTAAAATAAGCTAAATAATGAAGTTGATTTCGTTTATATAATATGGTTAAGAATATATTTGAGATTCTATTGTATATAGAGTTTATAATAACTCAAATAAAAGTAAGGTTGAAGATAAATGTGAATATGGTTCGAATTAAAGTATCTAAGAATTTTCCTCGAAAGATTTGTTTTGAAATGTAAATAAATTAAGATTTAAAGTTTATGATCTTATAACTTGATTTTTGATTAGAGGATTCAAACGAATATCAAATTTATTTAAAGAATATTATCGAGTTAATTTAATTAAAAGAATATCCTGTTATTGAAGCTTAAGGGTTTTACCTGAATAATATTTGTTTAGTAAGTAAATATTTCAAATTTAAATAATAGGAATTGGATTTGATATATATTAAATTATCAAAGAATCCATTTTGAAATAGTGGAATATTTAAAATTGAAATATATGAACTATAAAGTTTCGAAATATAGAATATTTAAGATTTGAAATATATGGGAATTAAAATGGTTTATTTGGAGGTTCAAATTGATATTGGGAATTATTGTGAAATTTAAAGAAGCTATTTTATTATATTAAGTAATATAGTATTTAAACCATTAAGTATTAAAAGTTATGTTTCAAAGCTATGGTTTCAAGGTATATATATTTGAAAATATTATGATTTTGGGAAAGGGATATTTATAAAATAAAAATGATATCATATTGATTTGGGTTTTAAAAATATAAATGATATCGTATTTATGTGGTTTGAAAGAGATATTATATTCTGGTTTTAAAGTATAAATTATTTTGAAATAACCGTGGTGTTATAATAACGATTGGTTGTTGAAGAGACCGAGGTCGGAAGTTGTCACACTCTCTGCCAACCCCGAAAACCAATTTGACAACCGTGTATGCAGTGGAGATTCCAGAATGAAGTAGGATGATGGCAGCGTTTCCTTTGAGGTAAATACGTGGACCCGACTCCCGTGAGTGGCATAAGGTGGCTAAAACAGGAGCGATTCTCGGGTCAAGGGGGTTAGCGCCCTTTATCTGATACTCCTCTTCGATATTATACTCTGACTTTGGATTGATTCGGTGGCCACTTTTGATTTCTTTGGTTTTAGGGGGGAGTTTCTCCGAGGTGGGCGGTAGTAGCTGCTACGCGTTACCACCAGCCCGGATGCGTAATTGGTATATCTACCCTGGCATTGCCTAGTTATGCCGTGTCACCTACCATACCGAGCCTTTACTACGAGTTTCTATTTGTGTCGTACCTATGGAGTATCCTCTGGTAGCCTCCCGATCAGGAGGTATTACGGCACTGTATAGATTATTGGCATTATTTGTGTTAAGGGCTATATGGGTAACCACTTAACGCTATTAAAAAGTAAGTTTATTTTACAATTAGACACTATTATAATAGCGAAATATACTACATAGTAAATATTTTAATGGATCCTTAAGAGATGTAAATCCTGAGCATCTTTTGAGTTACTGCACTCATATTTATTTCAGTTAATTTAACTTACATAAGATCTTTTAGTTCTGACTCGAGTATTTTGTCTTTTCAATTCGCTCGAGTCAGTCCGAGCATTTCAGGATCGAAGACTTTAGCTCTGGAGGACGAAGACGGAGATTTCTATTATTATTATTATTAATTATATTCCACTACACTTTTTAATTCTGCTGCATTGATTATTATTGGTATGTGAACTCTGATATTTACTATATAAAGAAGAATCAAATGTTTGTAAACAGTTTATGAACTGTATATTTATTTTTATATTTTATCCTTCCGCTGTGAGATTCTATTTTGTTTTTTTTATTTCCCTATTTTTTCTTATTTACCCCATAACAATCCACCCTTTCGTATGGTTTGGATTGGCATATGTGTCGATTTAAAGCATGCGAAAAGGCGGGATGTTACAGTGGAAATGCTTGATAAGTGCCTGCGTGTATACATCTACATATAAGTTATGTTTGCATGCCTGAATATATTGAGTGCACAGGCAAGATATCTCTCTGTTCTTATGTTACAGGGTTTTAAACCTGTTTAAAAATTCAAAAGCACTTCTTCCATTTTTTTTTGGATTGGATGTTTAAATATAAAAAAATTAATCAATAAGAGGTTAATTCTAAAAATGGTTTCAAGTTGAAATATTTGGTAACTATTTTGTAAACGAGAAAGTACAGTAGAAACCACCTTCAAGTCAAAAAATTTATCATCTCGATTTCATGGTTTGGTTATATAATTAGAAGCGTGTAGGAAAAGATGAATTTTAATAATAGTACCCCGATTTTTAAATAAGGGGATGTTGAGGAATTTGAAGTTGAACGAAAACTGTATTTTCATTGATTTCTAATGATCGAAAAAATATTAAGCTTCAAGATTTAGGTTGAAGGTAGCTTGTAAGTTGGAGATTGTTGGAAAAATACAAATTATATTTATCAGCGATCAAATTAGCGGTGCGATGAAGAACTAGGGTTTAATAACCCAGTTGAGTTGATAATGTTTTGGGGAAGTGTTCGTCGGCGTTGGGCACGAGATGACGATCGCACCTGGGGCAAAGCAAGTATTGGTCTCTGACGAACATTTAGGTGAGTCGACGGTGACCTCTGATGGTCGGCGTTGGGAGTTCGAAGGATTTTCAGGCGAGATCATGGTTCCAGGAACCGCTCGAGTAACTTCGTATTCGGTTTTGGGTTCCACGCGAATACTAAGTGGTCGGAGTTGAATGGGTGGGTCATCGATGGTGTGTCAGCGATGGTCTTGGAGGTCAGAGCTTCTCATATGATCGATGCACGTGCACATGGCTTTAGCTATGTCAGTGGACATAGGTTGGTAGAGGAAGGGATACGTCTCGAAGCAGCTTTCGGGTGATAGGGGTTTGAGCTCGAGTTACAAGTCGAGTAAAAATTTAGTGTGTCGGGGAAGAATACTTAGAAAAATTTTAAGTTTGAAAAACTAGGTGTTAGCGCCAAAATTGGTCACTAACACCCAAATCCAAGTGAAAGTACCAAAGAACAATCACAGTTCACGGGTAGGATGTATGTGGAGGATATTTAATATGAAGAATAACAAAAATTAAAATGAAAGCAGTAAAGACACGGAATTTATAGTGGTTCGGCTAACTCTGGCCTACGTCCACTCCAATAATTTCTTTTTTATTGCTGTAACAATCGATTACAGTTACAAAGTGATAGGCTAGCCTTAGCCTTAGGGGATAGAAAGTTAGAGAGTAGGAGAGAGAATCAGGATCCCTTTTATGAACCCCCACATGCTATATTTATAGGCAAATCCTGAGTTGTTGGGCCTTTGCGCGATTCAGGCCCACCGAGTTTGTGGTCGGTCCACATATGCCGAGCCATGTAATGCCGAGCCATCAATGCCGAGCCATTCCATGCCGAACGAAGCGTCTGGAGGAAGAATGCCGAACGAAGTCTGATAGAATAATGCCGGTCGAGGCATTTGAGTGATGCATGCCGATCGATGCTGGGGTGAGGTGTGCCGAGCGCACTTTAATGCTGAGTTCAAATGCCGAGTGGAAGATGCCGAGTGAAAGAATGTCGGACGTACTTCAATGCCGAGTACAAATGCCGAGTGGAAGATGCCGAGTGAAAGAATGCCGGACGTACTTCAATGCCGAGTACAAATGCCGAGTGGAGGATGCCGAGTGAAGGAATGCCGGACGTACTTCAATGCCGAGTACAAATGCCGAGTGGAGGATGCCGAGTGGAGGATGTCGAGTGCAGGAATGCCGGACGTACTTCAATGCCGAATGATTGCCAATGCCGAACCATATTTCCTAGACCCAGACCATAGTTGATTCATCTTTATCCAATCATATTTCCATCTCCTAAGCACGTTGCGTCATCCATCCATCCAGTCGACTGAATCCATCGTACACAGCCTTGGCGAACGTGCAACCGATTATGTTAATCCCGCATGTCCATGGCCTGGTAAAAAGGCGGGTTAACACTTGCCCCCCAAAACATGCCTTGCTATTGGAAGGTGTGTTTTGAATAGCCTCAAATCTGATATCCAAAGTCCACATCCTTTTTGTAACCATATCATCAAATCCACGACCTCTCCGGGCTTAATGTTGATTTTGTAGACCTCGCCGGGTCGTGTTATCCTGTTCCAGCCTTGACTTTTCCATCACGGGCTTGTATGTTCTCCGGCCTCGACTCTCCGGTCAAAGACTTTGATATTCACCGGCCTCAACAATCCGGTTAAGGATTTTGATATTCTCCGGCCTCGACTCTCCGGTCAAGGACTTTTTATATTCTCCGGCCTCGACTCTCCGGTCAAGGACTTTTTATATTCTCCGGCCTCGACTCTCCGGTCAAGGACTTTTTATATTCTCCGGCCTCGACTCTCTGGTCAAGGACTTTTTTTATTCTCTGGCCTCGATTCTCCGGTCAAGGACTTTTTTATTCTGCCCGAGTCCATTTCTTCGCTCTCCGGCGAAGGGACTCGTAACTTGTGACCATTGCCCCGTCTCTCCGGTCGGGGCAGTAATTATAAAACCTGAACTGTTTATTACATTGATCCAAAACCAAATATAAAACCAGAAATCCGTATCAAAAAATCAAACATCCAAACCAGAATGGGAAACCAAGAAAAAACCAACCAAATCGGGAGTTCAATCCAAACTCCAAAACCATACCAAAGAAAAGTAAATGTCCGAAATACGAAAGAGAGAACCAAAGTTTGCAGAAAACTAGAAAGAAAGCAAAATTTCATAGACTCAAGTAGTACGGTTTTCAGTCATCTCAGAGCACGCCTAGGGACCGTCCTCAATCTCGTACGTGTGTAAGTGACCTAGCCGTATTACTTTGAGTTCTATTACTTATTCAAAACCATGAACCTGTTTAGTTGATAGTAAACCGGCGTTGACCAGACCCAATGCCGCCATTGCTAGAGGTAGGTGGTGGCTGCTCTTGCTCCCCTGCCGTAGTTCGATTCCTGACATATTGCTGTAGGTGACCATTCCTTACATGCTCCTCAATGATATCCCTCAAATGCCTACAGTCGTTTGTGTTGTGCCCATCCAGCTCATGGAATAGGCAATGCTTTCCCGATGTCCGTTCGTATTCTGAAGGCTCTCTCTTTGCTGGCCTTCGGTATTGGAGCCGCCCTCGAGTGTCCAAGTAAATCCTTTGTAGAGTCTCAGTTAAATCTGTGTAAGAAGAAAACTTTAACTCCCTCCGAGGTTTCTTCGAAGTGCCACCATTTCCATTCATTTTCCTTTTTCCTTTATCATCTTTACTTAGATCCTCCCTGGATGGACCTCCACCCCTCACTGCATAAGCTTCAGCCTCTCTCCCTACTCTCTCAGCCTGCGCATCCTCCTATCTCAAGAACCTTTCCGCCTCATGATAGAACTCCCCGAGATCCCTCGGTGGGTCCCGTTCCAATGATATTTTGAAATCCGAGTTATCCATGATTCCCGAGACGGCTGCCATCAAAATCATTGACGGATCGGGTCGATCTACTGAGGCTACCGCTGCGTTGAATCTGGTTAAGAAATCCCTGAGTGATTCCCCTTTCCATTGTTTCATAGATGTCAGAGTCATCATGTTCTTGGGTCTAACTATGTGGACCCGAAACTGTCTCATAAACCTCTCAATTAGCTCCGTCCATGTGCCGATAGAACCATTCTCCAGCTGTCTAAACCACATAGCTGCGATATCTGTCAAATACAATGGGAAGCATTGAGCCATGACCTCATCCGATGCCCCAATACCTCCATCTGCCTTATGTATTTCGTCAGATGAACCGTTGGATCCGCCTTCCCATTACATTTCCAAATTTGGTAGCTTAAATTTGGGTGGGTTCCTAGCTTGCCTGATAATAGGAGTAAAAGGACTCCTATTTACATCCTCCAAGTCTCTATTTACCAATCCACCTCTCATAGCCCGTCTAACCATCTCCGCTAATCTGTCGTTGCCCCCAAGATGTAATCCTTGTCCATCGCCTCTGGTCTGCCCCCCGAGTTTATGAGGGAATTCTGGCACATACTCCTCATCTCGCACTCCTGCACTCCTGTTGGTGTCGGGCTGCACAACATCGTCTGGTATCCCTCCATGGGTTGGTCCAACATTTCCTGGTGGTATGCCCCCAAGTCTAGATCCATCTGGATTGATAGTTGTTTGCTGATTAGGGGTTGCCCCCTGCCGAGCTATTCCCTCTGCTTGCTGGTTGAGTGCATCTGATCCAGCTCCACGGATCTGAGCTCCTGCATTTTCTGTTTGTGCAAATTGTCTGAGAAGAGTCTGCATCATCTCCTCTTGTCTTTTCATCATCGCCTCCATTTCCTCTCTAGTGATGTAAATGGATGCTCCACCTGCTCCATCTCCAGAGGAAGCCTCTTGACTTCCCTCCTGATTGCTCCTTTCCATTACTTGCTTCCTTGCTGATGGTCTAGCCATTGCTCTTTTAAATCCAAGTTTCTAACTCCAAAATTCCTGAGTTCAATTCTCAGTGAAAGCATCAAAATGTTAGCGCCAAAATTGGTCACTAACACCCAAATCCAAGTGAAAGTATCAAACAACAATCACAGTTCACGGGTAGGATGTATGTAGAGGATATTTAATATGAAGAATAACAGAAATTAAAATGAAAGCGGTAAAGACACGGAATTTATAGTGGTTCGGCTAACTCTGGCCTACGTCCACTCCAATAATTTCTTTTTTATTGCTGTAACAATCGATTACAGTTACAAAGTGATAGGCTAGCCTTAGCCTTAGGGGATAGAAAGTTAGAGAGCATGAGAGAGAATCAGGATCCCTTTTCTGAACCCCCACATGCTGTATTTATAGGCAAATCCTGAGTTGTTGGGCCTTTGTGCGATTCAGGCCCACCGAGTTTGTGGCGGTCCACATATGCCGAGCCATGTAATGCCGAGCCATCAATGCCGAGCCATTCCATGCCGAACGAAGCGTCTGGAGGAAGAATGCCGAACGAAGTCTGATAGAATAATGCCGGTCGAGGCATTTGAGTGATGCATGCCGATCGATGCTGGGGTGAGGTGTGCTGAGCGCACTTTAATGCTGAGTTCAAATGCCGAGTGGAAGATGTCGAGTGAAAGAATGCCGGACGTACTTCAATGCCGAGTACAAATGCCGAGTGGAAGATGCCGAGTGAAAGAATGCCGGACGTACTTCAATGCCGAGTATAAATGTCGAGTGGAGAATGCCGAGTGAAGGAATGCCAGACGTACTTCAATGCCGAGTACAAATGCCGAGTGGAGGATGCCGAGTGAAGGAATGCCGGACGTACTTCAATGCCGAATGATTGCCAATGCCGAACCATATTTCCTAGACCCAGACCATAGTTGATTCATCTTTATCCAATCATATTTCCATCTCCTAAGCACGTTGCGTCATCCATCCATCCAGTCGACTGAATCCATCGTACACCAGCCTTGGCGAACGTGCAACCGATTATGTTAATCCCGCATGTCCATGGCCTGGTAAAAAGGCGGGTTAACACTAGGCACTCGGGTTGATTTTCGATAAAATCAGAAGCAAGCGAGAATTTTTCTCGCACATGACTCCAATCAAGTCTCGAGCTAGAGATATAAACAGTTTTTATTTAAAATTTATCAAACTTTTAAAACATTTTCAAACGTGTTTTCAAATTGATGATTTCAAGTTAGGATTGGATTACTTAAGGATATAAGTAATATATTTTCAAAGTAATAAAATTTTAAATCTATTTGATTTGGATACGTTATTTTATAAAGTTATTTATATTAAGTAAATGATGTAATTTAAAAGGGTAATTAAGATAGAATGTTATTTAAACTAATCTTAATCTTTTGAAGAAATTAATGTAATGAAGATGGTTTATTAAACAAATTCCAAAAGATAGCCAAAGTGATAAGTAAAGATAAAAAGATTTATCTTTAATTTATTAAGTAATTAATGATTTGTTAATATAATTATTTGTAAAGGTAATTACTTAATCGATTACTTAATACTAAGATTAATTAATAAATCAATAAGGTGAGTTAATTTGTAATTAATTATTAATTAATTAAGAAGTAATTAATTGATAAAAGTAAATAAGACTTAATTAATAAATAATTAATGATTTATTAATTAAAGTAATTTATTAAAGGTTAATTAATAAAAGTAATTAAGGTTTAATTAATTACGATTAAGGTTAATTAATTAAGATAATTAATTAAAGAAATGATTAATTAATGAAGGGGGTTAAGACTTAATCAATTGAAGTTAATGATAACTAATCATGGATTAAAGGTTACTAATGAAAGTAATTATGTGAGTAATAAATTTATAATCACATGATTTATTCACCTTAATCAATTGATTGTTATTGAATGCTATGTGATGGATTGATATATTTGATATGTGATGTGATGTTATGTGATGCTTTGTGCTGAGCTGTTTTATTTGTGATGGATATACTATTGTATGTATATGAAAACCCCTTGACCCATAAAACGACATTTGAATTTCGATGCGACAGGGAGTCGGATTCCAGTTGGTTATCCGATACCCACATTGAATCATAATGATGAATCTTCGTGATTGATAATTTATTTTATCTATGTATCTGTGAATGAAGATAAGCGTTATGAGTTACACTGCTTATCAATATTGATATGATTGATGTTGTTCACTATTGTGTAAAACCCCTGGACCACACTTACACACACAAATATGGGTTGCACGTGGAAATGAGTTAAGTCACAGATTTTGAAATAGTTTTTAAAGATTGAGTTTTTGAATCCAAAATAGTTTTGGAATTAGAATTGAAAACTTTTGGAAATGAATTTCAAAAAATAAAAGTTATTTGAATAACTTGATTGAGTTTTGAAATTTAAACAATTTGACTTAAATTTGAATTCAATATTTGAAATTGAATTCTATGATTTGGGAATTATGATTTAAAAAGGTTATTCAATTTATAAATGGGTTTATGTGGTTTTATATGGGTTTTTTAAACCATTTTAAAAGTGATTTTTTGGAATTTGAATTTAACCGAAGGTTTTTAACTTGTATAAATGAAATCGGATTTCCCCAAAACGAAAACTATTCGTTTTCAAATAATTAATGCTTTTACATAAGAATGAACTTCCAACTTGTGTTAAAAGGGATTCAAGTTTGAAATAAAAATAGTTTTCAAGTTATGAATAAATCTTTGGGAATGTGTTTTGAAAGCTATAAATCTTTAATTTAAAGATTTAAATGAGTTAATCAATTGAAATGGGAATTGTTTTGAAATATATGAATAGATCTTTGTGAAACTTTATGGAGCTTTGTGAAATAAATCTTTTTGTTTAAAAGATTTGAAATGGTAATCTGTTTAACCATTTGAAAGAAAAGCTTTGGATTTTTAAGTTGTGACTTAGCTGAAATCCCATATCCATATATTTTTAAATATTGCGCTCACTATTCGGTTTAGCCAGGAGAGGACCTTGTGTAATATAGCCCATGAGGCAGTGGGAAGTTCCTTAGCCTGGCCATTTGTTGGAAATCCATTCTTCAATACGCGCCTTGTACGGTTTTAGTTGTAGAACCTGCCATTTACTTATGGTGGTCACCACTATTTAGATGGTAGCAATAGTAGGCATAGTTCGGAATTCTATGCTGGCTAGGATTTATATTATACTTTCGAAATGGTTTTCTACACTATGCACTAGTAATAATATCAAGGAATTTTCTCGTATTAAGCATATTTGACTATCATAAGGAGAAATCTCCTCAAATTCTGCATTTGCATTGTGTGTGTTGGGAGGCCTTATGATAGTTTCATTTTCTAAAAAGCATTGCGGATTTATTTTAAATTCTATGTTGTTTGTTTTAAAAGAGATAAACTGCTTTTGTTTGCTCATACCAGTCCCACGACTGACCTGGAGTTTATTGTTCCTTTCCTAAACTATGGGTGCCCACTATTTCCCCACATGGGCATTCTAGAGTTGGGTTTTTCAGATAGTCGAATAGTAGGTGTAGATTTGATAGCATCCAGTCTTAGGATTTCGCAATCGCATTTGGATCGAGTTGCTTTTCTTCACCCTGATTCGGAGTTCGAGCTATTTTCTATATTGATGCCTTGGAGATGGAGATTACCGATGCTGGAGTTCTTTCTTGAAGACCATATTGGAGATTTTGTTCCGCTGCTGGCGTTATCCTTTCTTTTCCGCTGCTACTATCTTGTATCATATCTCTGATGCACATTGATGTTCATTGTATCATTCTGTTGTATCATATTGTATCAGACATTGTATCAATGTTGTATATGATATATGCTATTCATTCCTTCTGTTGTGTTGTACTTAATGTGTTATATGCTCCGGCGAACCAGATTCGATGTTTGGATCTGCGACATTTGAATACGAGTCTCGTATTCGGTGCCGATTTTCGAAGGTTGAGTCAGGGTCGTTAGAACTTTTAACTTTTGAAACTATCTGTACCGATTGAACCTTTAAACATAAACAACCAAAACATCATCCCACAAAATGCCGACCCGCTCACCTTAAAGGCCGAACGGCCTCAGCATAGCATATGCCGACCCACTTACCTTAAAGTCATTGAACGGCCTCAGCATAGTATATGCCGAGCCACTCCTTTTTAAATTTTTGACCGACTCTGTTACTAAACTCCTAACAACTCAAATTACTACGATAAGCTACCGCCCTTCCTCCCTCGATCGTAAGACAAGCTGAATCCTACAACCTATACCCCAACTTCTACGAATCACCAAACTTTCTTCTTCTCCATACCCCCGACTTTGAAGATAAGACTATAACTATTTCTCCTAGTAACATACACTTGCTCCATTAAGACCGAACCAAATTCCTAACCTACGACACGCTCATGTCTACAATCCATCCCTCTCTTCGTCGACTCCTATAAACTCATATTTAGGAACCCACGAGTCTCTGCATTTAGGGAGATAAATCTAGTGAGAGATTCGTACCTATATGAAAAAAATTAGGGACAATTAGAACTGTTGGGTTCAAGATGAAATTTGATTGGATTCGCTTGCAACTGGAGTTTCAAAGTCGATGGCCTCGTTCTGAGAGGAAGAAGGGTTGAATGGCAAGCAAGGCTTGAGGGGAGAAAAGGTTAAGGGGCTTGTGGAGGAAAAATAGAAGTAAAAGGAAAAACGCTGAAGTATAGAGCTTTTATATGTGTATAAGGGAAGGTGACATGCCTTACCCTGTGGAACCGGTCAAAGTATCTTAGTGGGTCGGTGAGTGAGCATGTCGGGCGATACAGAATAAGCCGAACGAGTGGTGTGACGCTCGTACGTCGACCGACCCATGACAAAATAGAATATACATAAAAAAAGAGAAGAAAAGGGGGGAGAAGAAGGGTCAAATATGTGTGTGTGTGTGTGTGTGTCAGCGCATGTAATGTTAGGAAAGTCTGCCATGGTTCAGCCTTCGTAAGATCGTATGCATTCATCTTTTGAAAAGTTAGAAACGGGATCTAAATGACGGATGATTATCTTTTTGGATGAGCTAGCTTTTGGAAACAAGAATTAATGGCTGATTCAAAGCATGTCATGTTGATTCACACGATGAACATTGGGGAGAAAATGTTACCCGACACTTTGGCCGGGCTATACGGCGATAGTCGCAGAGCCTATGGTTGAACCTAGGAGGACTCGAGCTAAGAGAGGATTGGAAGTATAAGAGACTGATGTAACTCAAGTTTGGATCGGCCTATACGCATGGGTCGGTGTATCTTCATGGCTCGGCCAAGGTGTATTGGCGTTGAAGTGTAGGCATAGAGGATCAGCTGAGTTAGACAGGACAGAGTGGCTCGATCAAGAAGGAGTTGGTCCCATTTGCTCGGTGTAGATGAGTTCGGCCCTGGAGGTTCAGTTGATTGTGGTCCGGCTTCAAAAGTATTAGGGCATGTGTCACTCAGTCAAGGAAGGAAAATCAAGATGGTTCGATCAAGATGTCCAAGGAGAGATCGCTAAGCAAGGGTGGCTCGACACTTGGTGGACCGACCTCAGAGGAATTGGCTCATTTGGTTCGGTATTTAGCGGCCCGTCCTCGGAGAGTTCGACACAAGCGGCTCGGCTATGTGGGTTCGGCCTTGTTGGATCGGCCAAGGTAGTTGGTGAAGAAGTGGTGCGACCGACCTTCCTTTACTTTAACTTGTACCACCACTTCCCTCGAGTTAGGTGAGGACAAACTTTGAGTTACTAACGAGAAGACCCAAGGTCAGTCAAGGTCAATCGTCAACCATCATTCGGCATTGCTGGCTCGGAGTGCTCAGCTCGGTGAATAAAAATTGCCAACTGTGGGCTGAAGTATCATGGTCATGGGCCTATGCAGGAGAACTAGCCTACCTTCGTCTATAAATAGAGGGGCAGAGATGCAGTGGAAAGGATCTTTTTTGGGGAATCCCAGGGATACTCTGTCATTTTTTGTATTCATCTCTTTTCTGTTCAAAGATACATTCAAGTTCTTTGTTTACGGATTGTATCTGTATTCAATTGATCAACAAAGTAATAAAAATCATATTCAAAGTGGACGTAGGCAGTTACACCGTACCAACTCTGGTGTGTTTCCTTTTTTGTTTATTTTGCATTTAATTTTTTTATTTCTCGGTTTCAATTTACTTTCTTTATTAATCTCTCTACACAACTCTATTCAAGGGTGCTAGTGACCAAGTTTGGTGCTAACAACATTCAATTTCCATTACTCTTGATTAATTTACATTTACTTATCAACATTCATTTTCTTAATCATTCAATAGATTTACATTCACTTAAATCAAATTTACGTGCTTTCAATTATCTATATTACACTTGCCTTCATTCGACTTAAGTACATTTATTTCTCAAGTTCAATTTTAGTTAACCCGTTTTATTAATTAATCTCATTATTTATTCCATTCATTCATTTTATTAACTTTACTTAAGTTATATTTCGTTTTATTTATTCTATTTAACACTATACAAGTTAAATTAAATTTCATCCCTTATTATTTAAGTTTCCTTTATAGCTCAATTTCCATTTTCACATTTCCCATTTTATACCAATTTCATTAACGAAATCATACATTAATCAATTTCTTAAGCTTGTATTTATTTACTTAAATAATATCTTCTTCCACCATTCAATTTATACATTTACATTTTATTTACATTTAACTGCACAATTTCATTTAATAAAAAATTCATTTGTGAAATATTTCATTAGTTATCTCTTGAGTTTAAAATAATTTTATAAAAGTTCAACTTCTTATATGTGACCTTATTTGAGCATACAATTATCTCAAAAGGTTACTACTTTTATTCCGATCATTTATTAAATACGCAATATTTATAATTAACAATTTGATTTTCTACTTTACAATTATTTCTCTGATCCCAACTTCATTTGAAACATTCTCATTAAGTTTGATTCACCTGTATAATATTCCCTTACATGCTCATTAACATTTTAACTTTAAATGCTTGGTAAGTTTAATATATGTGTTTTGGGAATGCAAGTTAATGTTATACAAGCTTAATCTTATTCATTTTAAATTAACCAGAATGTTCAACAATATGAAGTTTGTTTTCATTTCTATTACCTTTTTATTTAATAGTTACAAAATTCCAACTTTTCATATTTCACTCAACACTTCGCTTAAATATTTTTATTTCAAATTTCGTTTTATTTCAATAATTGAAAATCATTTATTAACATAAAACTTAAAATTTTAGTACCCGTTTCAATTCAAATTACTTTGAAATTATATATATATATATATATATATATCTTGTGTATATATCAAATCATATTTATAGAATTTCATTTCTTTTATTAACATTTAATAGGTAATAGCTTAGACTATTAACAAATCAAACAATAATGGTAATAAACGAATATTATCATTTCCAGCAAACAACATATTTTGTATATATATCTAATTTTCGAAAAAATATTCTTTTATATATAAAATATAATTCTAGGTAAAATTATTACATTTACCAAATTTCGAAAACAATATTATATGGTTGTTTCAAGTGTTCTGAAATTCCTAACGACAAAATGGTGTCCCACGTACCGATCTAAACCCAAAATTCAAATTTAACAATTCAAACAACACAATATAAAACATTTATATAACATTAACAAATATGCTCTCTCATATGTATACACTCAAACTCATTCCAAGGTGTAACCTTATCTCAAATGAGTTAATACTCCAACAAAGCTAAGGTTATCGCTAAACCTGGCTCTGTTACCAAATGTAACAACCTACCATTTTGGACAGTTTAAGTTGACAATAAACCATACATGTCTAACTCAAACTATTCAAAAGATAGACTATTAGTGGGATTGTTCTAATGAAATAAAATTCAAAAAAAACAAATACAAAATCTAGCAGAGGAAAGATAAAATATAATAAACAAGATAATTACATAAATAGTTCATGAAGCTGTTTACAACAAAATCAAAATTTACATTTTTTTTACAGGTAGAATGGACAAATGCAATAATAGTAGTAGATACGGTCCTCAACTCTGTCTTCGTCTTTAGAAATTAGTGTCTTCGATGAACTGAAATACTCGGTCAGACCAAAGCGTAAGTAAAACAAAACACTCAAGTCAGGACTAACATTCTTATGTAAGTAAACCAAATCAAGTGAAATGTACATGTACTCAATAAGTGAAATGCTCAGGTTTAAATAAACATCATCTTTCATATTATAAATCGGTTCAGTCCAAATACCACTTTTCATATTCGTTTCCAATTGTTCTGTAATTAAATTCTACTTCAGGTTCAAATTCCCATATCATAAGAAAGTTCATTATCATAACTTCAAATTTCAATTATATATTTCCATATCAAAATTATCTCATTGAAATCTTTACATTCAAATCATTTGAACTTAAACAATTCGGGTGGAAATGGACTTTTATTTAAAAGAATTATATAAACGTAATAGTTAAGTTTTAATATATAATATGAGTTAAAATATTCGTAGAATATAATTAATTAAATTTAATCTAAAATAGTTTGATAAAATATAAATACTTGTATTTAATATCAAAATATTTTAACTAAAAATAGTTATAAAATATAAATAATTAAAGTTAATATAAAATAGTTTATTTAGAAATAGTTATAAAATATAAATGGTAAAATATAAAATAGTTTAATAAAATAGTTATAAACTATAAATAGTTAAATTTAATACGAAATCCGAGCCGAACCAACCACATTCCATGATCCAATCTGAACCATATATCAACATTTCCAATCCCGACTTAAATCTATTCAGATTTCAACTTTCACGCCGACTTAAGGTTTAACAGTTCAAATTTCTTATTTACACAATTTACCTCAATTTATTCCAAATTATCCAGTTTCATCATTCAAATCCAATTCTACTAAACTTCAACATTTACCTTTAAAAAATCAATTACTTAGTAATTCCAAATTCATATATTTTCATAAGTCAATTTTTGACAAATCAATTAAAGTTTAGCTTGACATTTTATACCATTATGTTAATTTAATATTTAAATTGAATCAATCCAACTTCTACGTTAATTTTAAATTAATTAACCGAATTGTTACCCCACCTTTTAGTCAAGGTCGGGATATTAACAAATTGGCTAAAAATGATGGATATCGGAATTGAAGATCGGTTGGAAGCAAGAGATCGATACCTTCAAAATTGGACCAAGCTCCAATCAGGGTGGGGTCAATAGGAAATGATAAATAAGGCTAGGTGAGGAAATCTTTCAAATTTCAAGTCAATCGGAGTTCGTACGCTCAAGTTATGGATGGATCAATATTGGTGAGAAATGGTTTTTTATCCATACCTTCGTATCGATTAATGTGGTGTTTGGTTTGGATCAATCGACATTCGTATCGATACATCTCATATCAATGCAATTCGTATCGATCAGGCGGCTTCAGGATGGATACAGGTTGATGGATGTGGAATGATTGTTTTCGTGTCGATACATAGATATTGATTGGATGGGTGTGGTAAAGAATGTCGATACACTTTGTATCGATCAAAGTTGGAATCAATACGGGGAATAAAACAAACTAATGGATATGAGCCATGTGCTTCTCCAGAGCGACATCAGATCGATACGAAGGAAGGAGCAGATGATGGATATGAAAAGCAGCATGCATTCAGGGATCGATGCGAAGGAAGGATGCTGGATGGATACATAATTGATGGATGCATAATACATGAGCTGATGGATATGAAATCCATTGATACGATGGTTCCAGGCTACATGTACGAGTTCAATCTCGGATCGATCATATCTCTCAAACTACAAAACCTAATACCGTGAAATTTTCACAAGAACTTGATGTCAACTCAAGGTCCTCCATGATCGATCTTAGCTCAATAGAAGCCAATCTTGATCGATACGGAGACAACATGGATCGATAAGGGATCGATCCCAAACCACTCCAAATTAATTATATGGGCCCACCTATGCATGAGAAAGGGTATTCCAAGATTCAAGGCAAACATTTCCAGCTCTACACCTATAAATAGCACCTCCATTGCAACTAGAAAAGGATCTTCTTCTTCTTTTTCTTCTTCTTTTCAGGAAAAAACTATGCCATTTTGGTTATTCAATGGATTGTAACATAATCACAATATAAAAGGAAATAAAAGGATCAATTCAAAGTGGACGTAGGCCGGAGATTGCCGAAGCACCATAAATATTATGTCTTCTCTTACTTTCTTTCATTTTAATTTTGTTATTTCTTCATTTTCACTCTTTGCATCATCTGGATCCGAGATCTATGACTAGATACTAAGGATTTGCGTGTAAACACTGGTACTTTCATTGCATTCGGGGTTTGTGATTATTTTTGGCACAAACAAAAATCAAATCAAATTTTCGAATTAAATTAAACCTTTCCATAAAATCTATTGAATTCAAATCAAACAACAAGTTTAAATCTAAAAATCCCATTAAAACTTTTCATTAAATCAATTAAATTTCAATTTCATAATTTCAAGGTCAACGTTAATTTAAACTTACAATATTTCAATTTAATTTCTAAATCAATTTATTTAAACCCAAAGTGGTTTTATATCGCGTATATATCATTTCAACCCAAAGTGATTTCCTAATTATCAGGGAACTTGTAGTGTGAGAACAATAAAATAATGACATAAATAACAAAACATGTCAATGAGCAACATACGTGCATAATTAACAGCTTAATATATATACATGCCTAACTAACATATCACATGTGTCACATATCATAAACATCATAAGTGAATATTTTCAAATTCTAACATGACATATACTAACATAACATATAAATATATAACATGACATATATACAAGAAATTTGCAAGGTGATTTACAACAAAATAACATGGCATATGTTAATTACATAGCAACCATTTACAAATCATGTCAACTTGCATAACATAGGTGGGTCATTTTTTTCATGTCCAATATGTATCAGATTTATGTCATTTTATATGTCAAAATGGACATATCGATTAATTCATGTCATTCGAATTTAACTAAATAAAATTCTAACTAATACAACATTTCAATAACTTTTCACATGTTATCAATTCACCAACATAAACATATCAGTCATGAGTGATTGCTCACCTTTCGTGGCTACGAAGGTAATGGTAAAAATGGAGAAATATGTAGATTCCTAACAGAGATCTAAATGCAAAGCAAATCCAACAAAGCTTAGACACGAACACGAATCAATAAACAAGTTTCAACTACTTTCAACTTCCAAACAACCCAATATCCAAACTACAGACAAACCTGAAACTAGGTTATCTTTAAGAAAATATTCGAACCAGAATATTACTGAAATAGAAGTGACTAACTAGAAAATTGTTGCAAAATCTTTTATCTCTATTTCCAAAAAAAGAATCACTCAAAAAGCTTCGGTCTTGAGGAAGTTATGGTCAAAACAAACAGAAGTGTTTCTGAGATGAAAATCTGAGTTCAAAAATACTTCACAAAGATTTGAGTTTTGTAACAACCCACTATTTTGGACCATTCAAATCGACAATAATCCATACATGTCAAACTTGAATAATTCAAAATAACATATTATAATAAAATTTGGAGTAAATAAAACCAAACACAGAATCACGGACACAAAAATATCAGAATAACTCGCAGCGGAAATAAAAACACCATAGTAGTTCATGAAGCTACTATAACAAAATATCAAAAAAAAAAACATAATATCAGTCTGAAAACAAACGCAATAGAGATCCCAAATACATAAAGTTCCTTAATACAACAGCTGAAAAAGAACAACTAAAACTGAAATAGATAGATAACTATATAAGCAGAATCTCTAGCGATTCCTAGCTTCAGAAAGAGCAATCCAAAGCTGTGAATACTAAGGCTGACCCGAGCGTAAAGTAAAACACAAAGCACTCGAGTCAGGACATACATACTTATACAATGTAAACCAACTCAAGTGAACTATAGTAGTAATGCACGATAACTTAAAGTATGCTTAGGATCGTCCATCCTCTAAGGATCCGTTAAACCATAAACAATAATAAATGTTATCATAGAAATGCCTATATTAAAGTAAACTACGCAAATAACAGTGTTAATGTGGCTAGAGTAGCGTAGAGCTACGGCAATCGCTCACCTCTAGTCACAATTCCAAATTGAAGGTGTACATCTAAAAGTCACAAGGCATACAGAGAAGTGTACCCGTGGTTAAGATTCCAAAAAGGTTAAATTCCATAAAGGTTTGTAATTTCGAATTAAAATCATTCATTTAGAACTTAAGAAGGTGGATTCATTATACCTTCAAATCAAATATTAAATTCCCAAAACTTTAACCTTTTCACAGTTCATTTATTCACTTAAATATATTAAAACAGTGAAATTTCAGCTTTCACAGCACTTAGAAAATGCTATGGTAAGCTACATTTGAAAACAATTCAATTCAGCAAAGATAGCATTTAAAAATTGTTGTAATAGTTCAGTTCTATTCAAAAATCTCATTTCAGTTAACTGCAGCACTTATCAAGTGCTACAATAGCCCTTTTATTAATTTCAGATTCAAGTATTAGTTCATTCTGCAACTACAACACTTACAAAGTGATGTAATATCACTTAGTTAAATTTTAGCTATAGTTCATTTGCATCAACTACATCACTTACAAAGTGCTACACTATCCTTTACGACAGATTTTAACTTAACTTCAGAAATGATAGCATTTCTGAGTGCTGTTAATTCAATTTCCAGCTTTTCAATACAATTTCACAATAATAAAATTCCAATTTAAACCATTTCAACTTATAAAATTTCATATTTTTCCACTTTAAAATGGTCGTTTAAAATACCCTTTACTTTATGATTTTTATAAAGTAAATTTTATACATAAAAAAATCAAATTATTAATAATTCACTTATTAATTTCAAGTGCACAATCTTCTATTCTTTACATTTTTAAAATTTAACGTAACACTCAAATTTAATTACTATAATATAAACTAAATTTCCACTTTACTTTCGTAACTTAACTTTTATTTTAAACAAAATTTCACATTTCCAAGTCAAGTTATATTTCAAATTACACTTTTAAGCATTCATTTATTTAACCATTTTAATTCATAGAAAAACCAATAACACTTTATTAGGTAATTTAAATTCAAATTTAAATCAAATTATCATATTTTATTTATTTAACTTAAAGGGTTTTTTAGACACGGGAAAGAAGTTGCAAAAAAAATAGTCTCGGGGACAGCAAGTTTGTTTTTTAGTCTAAATGACACTTTGTAGTGTAAATCACAGAATGGTAGATGTAGCTATCATTTTCTGTTACACTATATAGTGTCCTTCAAACTAAAAAGAAAATTTACCGTCCTTTTCCTTGTGCCTATTTTCCTGTAACTTAAACTCCATTTTTAAACAAAATCACAAAAAATTTAGTTATATTTCAAATTTCAACTTAACCATTTATTTATTTCACATTTTAACTTGTAGAAAAATTATTGATACTTTATAAAAATAATTTTTAATTCAATTTAAATTAAAATATCATAAATTTACATTTATAAAATACTTTAAAATTTTCCAAAAAAAATATATGTATAAAATAACCACGGGTCTGCATAATATTTTCTAACCTAGGTCAAATGATACGAATAATATATCATTTCTATTCGTAATTTACAAAGAAAATCTGGGTTCTATCATTTCAAACCCGCAATCCAAATTTAAATAAAATAAATAAAAATCGCTCAGGTCTATCATTTCAGCCCATAACGATTTTTTCCTATTCTAAAGTCCGTTCGGGTATGTATCATTTCAACCCATAGTGATTCTATTCTACAGGAAACTTGCAGTGTGATAAACATATATAAATAAATAATATAACAACATATGGCAGTATCAGATGATATGACAGGTTTATAAACAGGGTTAACATCATATGATTCATATCACAGGCAGGTATAACATGATATAATAATCTACACATTCACTTGCGATCAATTCACACTTATATAAGTATGAATGTCATGAGTGAATATTCATCTTTTTACGCTGGAGTTAGCAAATCAAAACATGAATAAATTCCAGAAAGCATGATATCACGACACAGCACGACATAGCGCGACTTTGGATTCAAGTGAGTGAAGAGAGCCAAGATATTATCCTGTAACAACAACCAAAACAAAACAATATATACATGAATATATTTAACACAAAACACATCATTGAATCAAATGGAAATAAGAAGCAACAAAAGCAAAGTGCTTTAACCTTGCTCAGCCACACTAGTGCACGGCCTAGGTGATTCTTATGCTCGACCATGATGTGCTAGCTTGAGTTATGGCATCAAAACATACGGCTAGAGAGTGACGATATGAAGAGGTAGGTGATACAACTTGAAGAATACAAAGGGATAAAGCAATATAGGCAAGTTTGGTTCAACTTTTTGGCTCGGCCATGACATCATAGGGCTCGGCCTTGGTCAGGCCAGGTCTAGACAGTGGCTGGAACTGCGGCTAGAGGAGGTGTAGGTGCTGGTGGCGGCGGCTTAGGGGGTGGCCGAAGTGATGGATGAAGGTGGTGAAGACATAGGCTCAGCTAAGGCAAGTTTCAAGGGTTTTGGTGCAAAGTTTGATGTGCTAGCATCAATGGATGGTCACGGCCCATGATGGTTAGAGGAGGAAGAGGTGGTGCTGCTGTAGATGGTGGAGCTGATGGTCGATGGTGAGGGTGGAGAGTGGGGCCGAACAAAACTTGAAGAGGAGCAAAGGCATAAACAAGGAAAAAGAGGAGAAAAAGTGGGGAAAAAAGGGAAGATGCCATTACCATTTTGTTTCTTTAGCCGTGAGTTTTTGATGTGAGAAGTTTCTCAAGTGAAAAGTAGAGGAGAGACACATCTACAGCAAAAAGCAATGGATGGCTACAAGGAAAAATGAAAAGGCAATTGGTAAATGAAGAGACAAGGCTATATGAAAAGACAATGGAAAATGAAAGGTCTTTGCCTCTTTGTATTTCCATTTCTTTTAAATTAAAATAAACTAAATACAATTCAGAAAATAAAAGTAAAAAGCTGAACAAAATAAAGTGGAAAAGAATATAAATAATTATTTTAAGGACAAGTAGACAATAAATAGAAAAATAGCTTAATAATTGAAACTGGACTTTAAAAACTGAAAACAAAAGTACAATCAACATTTAAAAATTATAACTACACTTATAAAATGTTTGAAAAATAAAATAAATACATAACATGTCATATTACACAAATATACACAAATTAGAACAAGTTATGGCAATAAAAAAATATTTATATAAATTAAAATAAACAGTTTTGTTAAATAAACAATTTTCACACAATATTGTAGAAAGCATAACTTTCACAACATAAATCGGATTTCAACGAAAAGCATTATTCTTGAAATTTAATTTATTTTCATAATAAAAGATAAAATTCAAAAATTAAAATATTTAAATTTTGAATTTAAAAGTCAAAGTTTGACCATATTGACCCAAATCCACATTTTCTGGACAATACTCTATTTATTCGTGTTTGAAATTATGATTCACATAAAAATTAAAATTTATAATTAAAATAACAAAATTTGTTCATTTTAATAAATAGAATAAGGTTTTTAAATCAGCAATTCAATTTAAATAATTAAAGTATACAGTTAAAATGATCACAAAATACAGGGTTGTTACAAGTTTTTGGCATACCAAATCAAGGAATTTGAAGAACTGATCTAAAAGAAGTTAAAACCACTAGAAAAATAAATGGTTTCAAAAAAATTATCACATAATTTGGTTCATTCCTGAAGGAGATATGATTGGTACAATATGGGGTACTTTCGGCCAAAATTGGACCCAAGAAAGGACTTGAAAAATGGAGAGTTTTTGACATACAAATATTCAAAATGGGAAGAAGGGTTCAACAACAAGTTGTTTCCATTGAAATTATACATCGTTTCAAAAAAAGAATTATTTGATTTGTAGTAGTTTAGTGGAATTTAGAAGCCATGGAGATAAGGGAAAGAAAGAGGGAAAAGGGGAAGGGGAAAAGAAGGGAAAAATGAGAAAGAAGATAAGAGGGAAGGTGGAGCTTTGGCCATGGGTTGCTGTCGTAGGTTGTGGGTGGTAGCGGCAAGGTGAGGGGAAAAGTGGTGGCATGGGTAAGGGTGAGGGAGGAGAGGCAAAGGTAAGGGAATATAGAGGAAAAGGAGAAAGGAAGGAGATTGATTTGGTTTTAGAACTTGATTTTTTTTTTTTTTTTTTTGGTTTTAGATCTAGGGATTAGAGGGGAAGAAGAAGATACTGATAATTTTGTTCAAAGATGAGAAATGTGAGGAAGAAATGTTCTGTACGTACCTATTTAGAAGAAATGAAAAGGTATGGTCTCTTTAATTTCCCAAAGCCTATTAGTCTACTAATCTATTTGCATTCTAATGACTCCTTAAATTACTAGAAGCCCAATAACTGAATAAGAGAGCCCATTAGAAATTTAGAAAGGAGGAGAATAACATATGTAAATACACAAAAGAAACCTTGACAAATTACATGGGTTTTTCCACTAAAAACTGCATATTTAGAGTTCTAGAACTCTGATTTCAACGAAATGAAAAGTAGAGTTCTTCTTATAGATTTTTTTTCCAATAATAAAATTCAAATTTTGGAACTTTTGAATTTTCACCAAAAGTTCAAATTTGACCAAGTTTTGACCAGAATTTGGCTTTTTTCAAAATTGCTCAATTAATTAAATTTGATCAAATTAAATATTCAAAAGCACCCAATTAATTGTTTTAAATTTAAATTTCAAATTTTTCTTAAATTGAAATTTTCAATTTTAAATTTCTTAAATTTACGAGTTGTTACACCACCCTATTCTAAAAACTAAAATTTCAAAATCAAGAAGTACCTGATTTGAAACTTTTATCTTTGAAAATAAACTTAGAAACCCTCATTATGATAGTATGTGACGTTTGAAATTTAAAAAATTTCTTATTTCAAAGGAAAACCTTTAAACATATTTTCCAAAAGGATTTTTGTCCTACATAACAGTATAAGGAATCGAATTCCCAAAAGCAAGTAAACGCCATGTTTTAGTTTATTACACACACACACATATATGTATGTATGTACATATATACGTACATATATGTGTGTACATACATATATATGTATGTACATACATATATATGTATGTACATACATTTTTCATTAAAAATTTGAATAAAACCTTCTAAACATTCGAACCCAACTTCTCAAAAGCATTCAAACACAATTTTTGAAACATTTTCCGCTTTATTCTTATACTCGAATTTAAAAATTCAAAAACTGCTTAGCAAACTAACTTGCCTTCTCAAAGACTTTTACCCCAGCGACTTACTTCTTTGAAAGTATGATTTTTAGCCCTTAACATTTAAAAAGAAAAAATCAATTATTAAACCATAATATTATTAGATCAAAAATTCAGAAAGAAGTGCTTAATTCCAAAAAGAAGCAAAATAATTTTCCACTTTTAAAAACTTTATATATCAAAGTTTCATTCCTTTAAAAGTTGGTCTTTAAATTCAAAATATTCAAAAACATCTTCTATAAATTTGAACAATGAAAAGTGGAGTGGACAAGATAAATTTGTATCCTACCATTATCCCATCCTATTCCCATCACTTCTGTGCTATATTATATCTACAGGAAATTATTGTCGAGGAAAAAATTTCTAAGCATTTTAGCCTTAAGGATAGACTTTCAATATTTTTGCCTGAAGGACAACTTTCTTTAGGTATCGGTTTTAGTTATTGATGGTAGCTTTTAGGTATCAGTTTGTAGTTATCGGTAGTAGTTTATAGGTATTAGTTTTTTGTTCGATGGCAGTTTTGAAAGAATGTTTATCTTTATGAATAATTTTAAAAGAATATTTGTCCTTATGATTAATTTTTAGGAGAATGTTTGTCTTTGTGCTTAAAATATTGAGGTCGTGCCCTTGAAGCTAAAAATATACAAATTTTTGTCCTTTTAAATTAATTTCCCCTTTTTAAAATTGCAAATATTTGCAGCTTCCTGAAATGCAAATGTTTGTAGTGAAAACTACAAAATATTACAGTGTAAACGGCGAATGGCAAATATTTATAGTATTGCAAAATAAAATAATTCAAAAATAATTAATTTTGAATCTTTGATCATGCAAATCTTTGACTAAGCGGAGAGTTTTCGAGAAAAGAAAAATTCAAAATGTTTTTTGTCGAAACAACCTATAAGTGTAATTTAAAACATGTTTTTGAAAAGAATTTTTCGTGTATTAAGTTTGAAAGTAATGGGAGGAGCATAATTCAAATATATATTTTAACAAAAAATCTTCCACAATAGACCAAAATAGTCAAAAATAAAAACAAAAACACAAATGGCAGTAGTACTAGTAGTAGTTGTAACAACAATAATAAAAACAAAAATAACACAAAAAATAAACAGTAAAAGAATGCTAAAAGGAAAAAAAAAACGTCAACGGGTAGCATTGCATTACAAAAATGAAACTAAGTACTATCAAAACAACCAAACAACAAAAAATACAAAAAATACAATATATTATAATCAAGATCAAATGCAACACAATCAACAATAAAATCTTATGATCACCACCAATAGTAAACATAACAAAATACTTTGTAATCTCAATCACACTAAACAAATTTTCATTCCGACAAGATCATAGCTAATTTCAAAGGATTTAAGAAGCAAATCAGACTTTTTCCAGCAAACCTCATGCCTTGTAACATCAACAGTATCATTTAAACACAAAGGTTTTCCTAATGAATTATCAGCATAAACAAATAACGCCAACATAGCCATATCTACAGACCTAAAAACATACAAAATTCAGTATTAATGACGATTAAAGTGCTCTTAGAGAAACCAGTTAAAAAATATGTAACAAAAAAAGGTATATGAACTATACTGAATTCTAAAAAGTGCAACCAAAAGTGCTCAAGAAACAAATATAATTGTAAAACACCCGTTTAAGTTTCAAAACACACAACTGTTCGTCTCAAATACATGTTTTAAAAACCTTTTCATTTTTAGTTTCAGCCACACTGCAAGTATTTGCAATTTCTAAAGCTGCAGATATTTGAAATATAATCTGCAATATATGCAGTTTCCTGAAATGCAAATATTTATGATGAAAACTACAAAATAGTTACAGTATAAACAGCAATATTTGCAGTATTACAAAAAAAAAAAAAAAAAAGGTTAATTAATTTTGATCATGCAAACCTGCGGTTTAGTGTTAGATATGATCTCCAAAACAAAAATCAAAAAGATTTTTGTCAAAAATAACTTCATGGATGTAATCTAAAACATGTTTTTGAAAAGTGTTTCTAGTGTATTAAGTTTGAAAATAAGAGATCGATCTTGATTCCAATATATCTTTTAACAAAAAATCTTCCACAACAGACCAAAACAGTTATAAAAAAAATAGAAAAAGAAATAACAATTACAATAATAATACAAAACATAAATAGTAAAAGAGCTTAAAAAAACTGGGAAAAAAACATCAATAGACTAGATTGCATACAAAAATGAAACTAAGTAACATCCAAGCAAACAAAACAGATAAAAAAAATACAGAAAAACAAAATTTTAAGATCATCGCCGATAGTAAGTCTAAAAAAACTAAAGTGTATTGTTAGTGGCACTCTAAATCTAAATACAAAGGAACAACCGAAAAATTAAAATTCGACGTACCCCTACCTAACATAAATTTTTGCACTAAGTTCATCTCACCCACAATATCGAATTCCAAATTTAAATTCAACGCACTCCTACCGAATTTCAACCCTAAATTCGACAACCCCCATCAAAATACCCACATATCCAAAATTAAAATGCCAGTAACAATACCCAAACTAAATAACACAACCATTAACAATAGAAAATAAGAAACAAATTATAATTACCTTTCAAATCCAAAATCAACCATCAAAACTGAGAATACAATTCAATACCTAAAACTCTATAGAAGACCTAAAAACAATTACAAATCAAGCCAAATAACAAAACTAAAAACAGAAATTAATCAAACAAAACTAATAATGATGTTGAAAAAAAGAAACACAAGGACATATGTAACCGTTTGAAAAATCTTCTGAAAAAATTGATTCAAATTGATAAAAGAAGAACACACATGCTTGAAGAAAAGAAAGAAATAAAAATAAAATAAAATAAAAGAGATAACACATCATCAATTTCGAAAATAAGGGAACACGTTACATTGTCGAAAGCACGAGAGTTATATAAACATAAATGATACGGTACGAACATAAATTCCACATTATACGAAGCACACAAAAAAAATAAAAAAAAATACACATTACGATTTTTGAAAGAAAATTTGAAAAAAGAAAAAGTATATCAGAAACGAAGAAAAATATACCAACATTTAAAATATGTTTTTAATGAAATTCACCCGAATGCATTTTTCACATTGGGCCTGCATAAATCTGTCAAAAGATACTGTAATATATATCCATACAAGTACAAGCTGACAGCTAACAGTCGCAAGTTTTTCTTCATTATAACAAAAAAATCTGCATTACAATAATGCTACATACATCAAATACATATAATATATGCATTATTCCTCAGCTGAAAATGAAATAAATTTGTAAAGGCCATTCAGAAATTTTCCCAATTAAAATCCTTCGATCTAACATCATTTAAACTAGAAAAAAGCTCTTCAAAGTTCAGCTTCTTTGTAGCAAGGTTAAAGCATGAACAAATATTACAGATGCTGAAGATGTGTATCCTAATGGAATGCTTTAGGTATAAAAATAGCAGCTAATGTACACAGTGCAACTATTGTACAGAGTAAAGCCTGCAGAAAGACAAAAAGCCTAGAATCACAAATTTAAATAAAATAATAATAATACTGTATTAATAACTAAGCAAATGTGAAGTCCCCTTGAAGTGTGTTTATGTGTACATCAAAGATAACAAGATTATATTTTTTTTTCAGTAGAATATATGAAACTAGAGTAGTACAACTGAACAGCTAAAGTTTAAAGTTAATAGTTCATGATTTACACTTAACCACTGAGATTTAGATTTAGGTGTTGTATATCCATCTTGGTCATTTTCCACAAGTGAATTTTGAAAAAAAAAATAACACAAAAATTCTTTCGTGCGGTTTCATTTATCAGTATACAGTCGAGAAATTCGATAAGAATTACTATTTGTTGAACCATATTTTTTTGACATTCGCTGATCACAACTTTGTGCAGTAAAGTTCAAATATCTAACTAAAATCCTACCTAGTTAATAATATGATATTTACAACCATTTCTTTTAATCACAGTTGTACATCGAGCCCTTTTGACAACTTAAGTCTCTCCTTAAAAGGAACTTTGAATAGTAATTATCAATTAGCTTTAATTGAATGGTAAAAAATGAAAGTGTTGTGTAGACAAGTTGAAATTACGATGAATTTTAGTAGTTAAATTTGAAACAAATCAAACTAATATTTGTTGTTTATAGCCTATCAACTTATTTGCTCATTTTAAGTCAAAAGTTTAAGTTGTTGTCAAACGTTTCAAATTCAAAAGTAATCTGCAAGCTACTTTTGCTGCTTATAAGCTATTGTCAAACACATATAGATGGACGAAGAAATGAAATTGCAACTATGGCTACTACAAGCTCGTCTGACGACAACTAATTTCGAATTTTCTTAAAAGCGGTTTTGAATAGTAACTTCCAAGTAGAAGTGTTTTTGTATATTATAATTTCTAAGTAAAAATGGTTGGTCAAAATTGCTTATGAAGTTGCTTCATAAACCTTAAGCAACAATTTTCTACTTATTAATTACTTTTGTACACTTCTTCTAAGGAGTTACTAAACACTAAAATTGAAATGAATTACTCAAGTAGTTTTTACTACTTGTAAAATGTTGTCAAACATACTTACATCCTATCATCTGTACGATTAGGAGAAAGAAAACTCTATAGCAACACATATACCTAATAATGATATACAGAATATACTAAACTAAAAAATAAGCAAATGAAATGCTACAAATAAGATTGCACAGAATAACTGCAACAAATTCTAAGGAAAAGAGACTTACAGCAGCTGCAGCAACAGCGAGGCCACTCCTCTCTCTTGGATCCTTATCATAATATTTCCTCAAATATAAAGCCGCAGCGTAATACCATATTAACGGGCATAAAAACCCAAGAAGAAAACTGCAAGAAGAAGACATATTGCCAGATAGTAGAAATTAGATTAGAAGCAGGGAAAAGTGGAAGTTAGGTTTGTATACTATATACTCACGAACACCATCCAATTCCACAACCACAACACGGAAGAGGCCTGTTGAACAATGTCAGTCGTGGATCTTCTTCATCTTTTAGTAGAATGTACTTCCCAGCACACTCTCTACAGTCACATAATTGCGCTGTATAATAATCATCATTTAAAGGGTTTAGTAGTTGGAAAGCTTAAGAAAAAGATACCATATCGGGGTGCATGATATATATGTATTTATGTATGTATGTGTATGTGTGTGTATATGTGTGTATGTGTGCATGTATGTGTGTGTATGTGTGCATGTATGTATGTATATGTCTATGTATATGTGTATGTATGTATGGCAAGGATCTGGTACATCTCAAACCCCTTGATATCAGCCACAAGTTCCGAATTAAATAATATACTCTCTCTTCCCACTTCAATCTATTATCTATTTTGGAAGTTGTAGCTGATGTCAAGGGGGGTTTGAGGTGTATCAAAAATGAGGTGAAGCCGGTCCTTGCCTATATGTATGTACATATGCGTGTGTGTGCATATGTACGTACGTATGTGTGTGTATGTACGTACGTATGTGTGTGTATGTACATATATGTACATATAACAGAATATATTTGCAAAAAAAAATAATAGAACATTTATTTATTTCCTCTTTCTTTTCCATTGCTATTAGTGTTCACTTGACATGTTATATTTTGACGAATACAAAGTTAAAGTTTTGGAATACACTCTGTGCATTGCAACAAAGAAAGAAATAAGAAGAGGTTAAAAAAAGAACGGATCACAGAGTTTAAAAGACAGATATAACAATGTATTTCGATAAGAGTTAAGATTAAAGGATATGTAAATCTATTATTTGATCTAATTTGCAATATCTTTGATCTTTTCAATTGAATTAATATCAAGTAATTATCAATTTAAGATATAGAGTTTGCTTCAACTATTCTTCTAGATCCTATAACTCTGTTGTCATTTAAATATTACTAAGATTTACCGAAATGAACATACAAAAATTTGTGCTTGTGGAACCACTATGAATTGCATATCCCTTATCAAAACCATCAACACCTACAATAACGTGGTAGATACATGAGTCATATACAAGAGCAGATTCATAATATAATATAATATAGAAAAGTGGAAGGGGATACCATCTTCAGAAAAGGCAATGAAAGATAACTTTCATTTCAACGAGAAAGTGTGTGCATCATTTTCCTTGATACACATTTAATGTAAATAATAATTTCAAGGAGAAAGAAATGATGGATAAGTGTGATTATGCTACCTTTCCATTTGAAAGTAAGAAGACTTCTTTGAATTGTACTGGTGAAAAAATTATAGATGGTGGCAAGTTGGAAGAATTGGACAAAAATGGAAAAAAAAAACGCTATATAGAGGAAAAACCGGCATTCCAAAATTACATTTGGGTAAATTTGAATTGCTTTGAAGATAAGGGTAATAGGGTTCACTACAGATGAAGAGCATGAAATTATGATTATATTATTATTATTTGCCAAAGGAGCATATCATACCACATTTGTAAATATCATGGTTCATATTCGAGCTATCTTTTAAGTGCAACAAAACAGGTTACAATAGTAAGGAGTTGCATATTTAAATGAAAGAGCTCGGTAGTGATCATCAAAGAGGTAGCAGCCAGGGCCTCTTTTCTCACTTCAGATGAGAGATAGAAATGATAAAGTTCATAATGTTGATGATAGGAGGAAATCAAAATTTAAAAACTCGAGTAGAGATAGTACATATGAGCATCTAAGAAGAAACAAAGGAGGCAATGGATCTTGGTGAAGAAATGGGTATGATGCACTGGATGTGTTAACTTTTATATGATGCCTGAATTTAGGTCGTTTGCAGAGGCTATTTACTTTTTTGTGCAAAATGTAACATGTAGTACTTAGAACGTCGATGTAATATGACAAGGTCTTCAAAAATTTATTTAAATAGGAATGTATGTTATTACAAGATCTTCAAAATTTTATTATTTCAATAGGATGCCTCGCATCATTGGGATGCAGGATTGCTCTAGAGACTGATAACTAATGGGTTTCAAATGTTTATATTATCTTGATGAACATGTGATTATTTGGAATTCATATAGGCTTAAGGAAACAATTATTGAGAATGAAATTAGCATTAGTCGAAGCTTCACTTGATTGTTGATTCTATTTATTTATGGTATTCCAAGTGTGGTCATGTACAGAAAAAAAATATTAAGTTTTAAAGAAGTGAACAGTGATATTTAGCAAGCTGTATTTTTGTAAAGGAAAAAAATGTGTTAAAGAAGCGAACAAAGGTTATGTTTGATAAATTAAATTATGACTTGAAACGTATATGATAGATTTGACTTTTTTCGACCCTCGTTTGTAACTAATTTTTCTCGGGAGGTTAAAGTTAGATCAGATAAGTTCAAGAAGTTCAGAGTTCGGAAGATTTCAGTTGTTGAGATCCACTCTTTGTTACCATAATTTACACTTGGCTATTGTATTCCATCTTGGTACGTGTGTTCCAAAACACGACACACTAGCATTTTGAAACAATGTGACATGATTTGGTGAACTGATTTTGACTCTCTTTTTTTAAAAGTTGAATTCAACATTCCGAAACTTTTAGAAATGTTGAGTCCAATGATCCAAAATGTTCGCTTTAACAGTGTAATATATTAATGTGCATTTAGTAATAATAATTTTCTGCGGTAAATATACACAAATAATGAAGAATGATTTCAAATTAGACTTGAAAAGACAAAATATTGTTTTTGTTTTATTTTAACTCTGAACTGATCTTTATATACTCAAACCTTTTAGTGTGAAGATTTCAAGAAAGTGATAAAAAGTAAAAACCATTTAAAAAATGGAATGTTCATCCAATGGACACCATGATTGATGATTCTCATGTCAGATTAAAAGACATTCACTAGAACCCGCTAGGCAAAGAGAACAAAGATTTTCACATTATTAACACAAGACAAGATGAAAGGGAATGAATCCAAACATGATGGTGAATACAAGATTTTCACATTATTAACACAAGACAAGATGAAAGGGAATGAATCCAAACATGATGGTGAATACTACATATGGTTCAAAAAGAATTAATGGCCAAACTTCAACTTCAATCGTTATGGGCCTACATACGTTTTTACACGTAGAGCTCAACAATATGGAACTTCATAGTTCATGCAACAAGCAGGGTCATCATTTAGAATTGATGAAGAAGAAAAATGTAACATTTTCATAATTTTCAACTATTTAAACTACGAAAAAGACTCGCTAAACAAGTGAAATATAACGTTAGCACTTATGCAACAATATTTGAACATTTTGTAATTTTGTTTGACTTCAATTGCTATAAGTTATAACTTATAACTAGTTAAAAATGAATGTAAATATGTTTTTACTTTATGTTCACCCATTCATAGTGGATAACAATATTACACATATTTGCATGTAAAGAGAACATTTTCAAAAATGTTTCATGTTTCACCTAAGCTTATTTTACTTCGGTAAAACGTTCTATTTAAGTCTACCCCTAATCTATTATGTTTCATAGTATTAACATTTTTCATTGCCATTTTCGTTACATGTACCGAGTCAATTCACGTACGAAATAATGAAGGGTCTAATAATAATGCGAGCATTTCATAAAATTATAAGATTAGTTCATAAGGTTCTACGTAATATAGTGGTAAGACTCTAGATTATTAATCCAAACGACCTAGGATCTAGATTGTTGATCTATATGAGATAGGATCGAATCTCATTGGCATCAAAAACCATTGTTCAAAAACCGGTAATATGTTACATGGACGATGTTAGCTCTATCAGATATGAAATCCAATAATAACATATTGCTTTCAACGAGTAGGCTGTGTTGAAAGGCAAGATGGCTTCATCTAAGGCTTTAGATTTGATGAACGACACATCAAAGAAATGAAAGAAACTGTTTTCACTTCTATATTGGATAAAGTTAAAAGTGTTGCATAAAACGTAATGAATAATGATACAACATGTGATGGTTTATAGATTTTTCTTACTGTCGTTAGTATACAAGATAGTACAAAACGCATAGTTAACGTGGAGCTAAAGAAGAAGTGATTGCGAGAATCATCACAATATTTGGTCACCCAAGTTATATTAAGGTTTAGATTTCGGGAACATGGATCTTGGTGATTAACAGATTATGCTTTACATGTTGTGCAAGACGAGTCAACAAATTCTGCGGAAACCATAGATTTTTATAAGAATTTTAGATGGATTTGCACCATGGAATAGGAAATAGTCTCTTCATAAGAAATACATCAGTTTGGATTATGAGTCATTAGTTCCACCGTCCTTAATGAAGTTGAAGAAACTAGAGGTCAAACATTTTCTAAGGCCATTTGGATGTTCAAATTTATATGAAGCGAATAAAAATGTATGTTTAAAAAGGTGTATATCACAAGATTTACATAATTATTTTTGTAAAAATTAATAATAATAACAATAATTTTAAAAACCTTGCATGGCTTAAAACAGCCTTCTAGATAGCAGTACAAGGTTATGATGGGTTTATTTTTTTTATAATGTTTTTGATAAAGTGTAAATAATGCTTGTGTTTGTTTTAAGAATTTGAACGATGATGGTTGAGTTTAATTACACTTGCGTGTTGACGATATGTTAATTGCTTATAATGACATGTCAAAAGGTAATAAAGCAAAACTACAATCAAATGGCCAGTTCCACATGAAAAACCTTGTAGTATTACAAGATATTTCAGGCATTGATTATTATTATTTTCAAAGAAAAAGCAATATGAGTTAACATTACCCAGAAGAGGTATATTTCGATAAGATCCTATTAGATTTTAAGCATTACCCAGAAGCAATATGAGTACAAGTATATTTAGTATGTGAAAAAATGAAGATCACCGGTACACCATTATGTTTCCACATATTGTGCCTTTGAAGATGGAACATATATGGCTAAAGTCTACTATGCCAGCACAATTTGTATTTTGTATGATATGGTTTGTAGTTATAAGGTCAAAGCGTAACGTTTTGAGGTAGTTAGCAGGTACAAATCTACTCTGGATAAAGAGTTAGAAAGTCATAAAGTTAATTTTGTGCTGCTGAAATGTAATATTATGTATGGTTTTAGACTTCAAACAAAAAATTAGCATGGGTTACAATTTGAGTGATTATTGCGATTCAGATATCAATGGTTGAAGTTGAAGAAAATCAATTTTTGGTTATGCATCTACTCATGGTAGGTTTTCCTAGTCGCAAGTTGCAATTATCTTATCGATTTATTGATTACTAAGATGAGCGATTGTTACGGTGAAAGCGATAAAAGAAGTAGTTTGATTGTGTTATTTACTGTATGAATTGGACTCTGAAAACGAGATGTGATAATGCATTGTGATAGTCACATAACAATACGTTCGCTCAAGAATTCCACATTTCATTTGTGGGGAAAATATAAAGAGGTGAGAAGGTTTTTATGACAGTAATGGATAAAGCAAAATTTGATGTTCCAGTCATCTTAACTTGTTTTCAATGGACTTCAATTTGAAATTGCAAGTATTTCTGATTTGGTGATTTGGTACGGAATCATCAAATAAATGTCAGTTTTTATGCTTAATTTAGCATGAACTTGATTTCCAAAAAAAAAAAACTAAATTTAGCAGTTGTACTTCAATTGCAAGCTATATCGAACATACAATTATCGAAAAATAAAAATCATGGTACTGTAAATCCAAAATATAAAGCCACCGGCATAAATATGTACCATGAACTGGAAAAGAAAATTGAAGGAGAACAAATTTATGTTAAAATTAGATTTGTTCATGATATTTTGTGTTTTCTTTCAATTGAAAACAAAAGGGCAGAGCAAATGTACTCAGAGCAAAATAAAATTGAGGTGATAGTCAAATAAGTTAAAAACTTTAGGTCTTTAATGGATTGATGTGATTTATTGGATATGACCTGAATCGAAATATTAGTGATGGTACAAAATGGACCATGTTCTATAATTGAGCTGTTTAATTGTCATTTTCCATTGTGCTGGATAAATCTAATTGGGTTGGGTACAAATTACTGAAATTTAAACATTTAAAGTGTGTTGGTTAATTGAATGCATTATGATATTCATTCGAAACTGAAATCAAAATCTATGTTGAAATTTCATAATTTTCCTAAAGTGGTCGAAACTACTAAAAAAAAGCAAAATTGAAATCAAACTGAAAACCTTGAACACTGGGGTAAATATAAATTGCTTTAGCAGTAAAAAATTAAGACATGAAAAAACAAATCGAATGGATACGTTTACTATCGTTCTACTAGTGTTAAAGTTTGAGCATTTGTCTAATTAGATTTGTTTGAAAATATGTCATGGTGACACGGACTGACAAGCGCTGAATTTCTGTTATATTTATTGGCTTTTGTGGGGGGAGGGGGGGTGGTGGTGTTGTAATAGCACATAGGTGATAATTTCACCAAAGCATGCTACCCAAGCCGTAGAGAAGAATGATCAAAGATAAAAATTAGAGAAATCATGCATCATGGTTGTCATTAAGTAAATTAGTATCAAGATAGCATGTTACAACATGTGAAACTATAGACTGTTATTCATTTTGAGATTTGGCTTGGACAGTAGAATGAAAAGTAGAGAAGAAAGGGGAGAAAAACACAATTTGTACTTATATGTAATGATCTGTGTTTTATGTATCCAAGGATTGTAAAATGTATTATTATTCAATTCATATGAGGTCGTATGACTCTATGATTATGTGATTGGAGTGCTGCAATTGATTTCAGAAATCAGTTCGGAGGGATTCGGTTCGGTAAGAAAGACCGTACAGGGATTTCTGTCCAGTAGGTGCTTGGTTCGCAGTAGTCGGTTCAACGGTGTCGGCTCGAGGGAGGGTGGTCCGGAGCTTCTGGGGGAAGTGCCTGGGGTTTTGCCTATAAATAGATGAGCCATCTTCCCTCAAATCATTTTTTTCCTACCACTTCTCATTCAAACCTCAACCTTCATTATTCCACTCTTCACTCAAATCCTTCTCCTTTCTCATCTAAATCTTATCCAAACCATAAATAAGTAAAGAGATTCATTAGAGAGCTTCAAATCTACATCTTTGGGGAAGAAAAATCAGATCTTGAACGTTGATTTTCGGATATGTCTCGGTTTGCATGCAAATCTCCAACTTTTTGGGTGTTTGAGTTAAAAACCGTGAAACCAGACTTCGACGGATTGACTCGAGACTGTCGGAAATTGTGTCGTTGCACATGGAATGCACAAGAGCCGAAGAACGGAACCTAGCGGTAGAGGTGTAAGAAAATCGGACAGGACGAAGATGTGTTCAGTTTCTGTCCTAAATGAAATTGAACTGGACACAAACCGGACAAAATTTATACTCGTACAAATTTTATTGTCTTAATTCACGTCCGAAATAAAATCGAACGGACGTTTTTCGACCACGGACTCGGACGAACAATTATATTATTTTTATCGATATGTACTGAAGTATAAACATTTTATGAAATTACTCAATCTACCGACCAAACAGTTGTCGTAAATAATTTGAAGAACATAATGGATATACTGAATTATAGGAAATTCGGACGAATTAGAACAAACACGGATCGGGCGAGATTTTTGCTCATACAAAACTTGTTGTCTTAATTCATGTCATAAATGAAAATCGAACGGACTCGGACGGACGTTCATCGACCACGGACTCGAACGGTCATCGAACACTCGGACAAAATTAACAGCCATACGTAGCTGTGAAATCGACGCGAAACTTGGATTCTGCGACGCTACAGGATTTTGATTCGGTATGATTGGTTCGAGCTAGGCCTTGGTTCGGCGGAGGAGTTCGTTCGGTGACCAGCCAGGAAACTCGGTAAACTCGGTTCGGTAGAGTGGGGTCAGGGGCCTAACGTGGAGTTTTGTTCGGTATGTGGCGGTTTGGAGGTCGGACGTAGGTGGTGGTCCGGTGACCGGACAAGGACGACGGTTCGATGGTTGGCTTCAGGAATGAGAAGTACTGATTCAGATGTGGGCTGGCTCGGCTAGTGAAGAACCATATAGGAAATCATGTTCGGCAGGTGTTGATTCGGTTGGTGATGAATCGGACAGGAAATCATGTACGGTGGTTGTTGGTTCGATGTTGAAGAGCCGAACAACAAACGTTGTTCGGTGTTGCTTCTGCTCGATGAGAGCATGGTTTCAAGCTGAACAGGGGGATGCGGAACAAATCTTGGAGTGAAGCTTTTAGGGTGTTGGCTTCAAAGCCAGAATTGGGGTTCGGTAGTCTAGGAAGCTGGTTCACGGTAAGGATGGAGGACCCCAGAATGGTTCTAGATGACTTTGGAATGGCAATCAATGAAGTACGACGACTCGATGTGACGAGTGACTATAGCATCTGGTGGTGGACCGAAAAGACAAGTTATGTGATATTTACTATTACTACTACGCAGTATGTAGTTGGTTGTTGTCAACATTGTGTTACTAATATAGTAAGTTAGTACGCATTTGGTGACTTAGCGTTGTGTTACTAATATGGTGGGCTGGTACCTTTGGTGTTGTGCTAATTGATGATAGTAGAATTGAGGTTGATAGACGACTTGAGCTGTGTAGACAGACTTTAGAATCTAAGAGATTTAGGCTTAGTAGAACTAAAACAAAGTATATGAAATACGAGTTCAACAATGTCAGGTCAGAGAATGGAGATGTCATTCTGGCCGGACAAATAGTTCCTAAGAAGGAATCATTTTTAAATTTTGGATCAATATTGCAGTGTAATGATGAGATTAATGAATATGTTAGTTTTAGAATTCGAGTGGCATGGGTGAAGTGGCGATAGGCATCTGGCATTCTCTGTGACAAGAAAGTCTCACAGAAACTTAAAGGAAAGTTCTATAAAACGGCAATTAGGCATACGATGTTGTATGGTGCAGAATATTGGCCTACTAAAAACCAACACGTTCAGAAGATAAGCGTAGCAGAGATGCGTATGCTGCGATGGAGTTACGGTCATACAAGAAGAGACCGAATTAGAAATGATGATATATGTGAAAAACTTGAAGTAGCACCAACTGAGAAGAAGCTAATTCAACATCACTTAAGATGGTTTTGACATCTCCAACGAAGGTTGCCCGAGACACCTGTGCGCGTTGGAATTATAGGCCGCGTCGTTTGCTCAAAGAGAGATAGAGGTCGACCAAAGTTGATATGGGAGAAAGTAGTTAAAAGGGACTTGAAGGGTTGGAATATATCCGAAGAGCTGGTAACGGATAGGAGTGCGTGAAAGTTAGCGATTCACATACCAGAACCATGAGCTATGAGTTTTATAAGTTTTAGATTATAGGATTAGGGAAAAAGAGCTTAAAACGTAGTGTTTGGTTTTTGATCAATATTGCTATCAGCACCATTATTATTATTTGTACTCTTATCATCATCTATTTATTTTCTTAATTTTTTTCATACATATGTATTTATATTTTTATTTTACTTAGTTACTATTATTATTAATTTACTTATTTGACTTTATTTTATTATTGTTATTGTTATTATTATAACATTTAAATTACTTTTGTCATGTAGTTTCGGGTTTCATCTCTAATCGATCCCAACTTGTTTGGGAATAATGGTTTTGCTGTTGTTGGTACCTTTGATGACGTGGTGTTGTGTACTAATATGGTGGTTTAGTACCTTTGCTGATTTGGTGGTTTCATAGGAGCGGCGTTTCATGCTTACATTGATTTCATTGGTCGTGATGGTTGCAAATGGTTACATGGATGTTATGTTTGTTATGTGCTAACGACTATTTGGGTGCAGGAGAACAGAAACCAGAACTACATAGGCCTAATCCCTCAAAAAAGGTACTTATACAGTCTTTTTCTATGCAATAACCACGGATCCCTTAGGTTTGGGTGGGATATACAGAAATTGGCGCAATCCAAAAATAATTCAAATTTTTTCCCTTTTTATTTTGTCTATCCATACAGGTGTGAAGTTGCTGATAGGAGAGGAAGAGGGAATGAAAAGTGGATGTAGGCTATGTCGTGGATAGCTGATTGGTATATTCTTTTATTCCATTGGTTTATTGTTAGTTAGATAGTGTTAGTTTATAATCATTGATGCAAGTTATTGTGATGATGTTGTAAGATAACTGTATCATTAAGTTGATGTATATTATATTGGTGTTGAATTCCGCTGTGAGGTTTTCTTTTATTTTCGTAGTTTTGAAAATTTTAAATTTTAATATAAACGATCTACTGTTTTTAATAATGGAAATTAGTTGCAGCTTATTTTGTGACGTTTGTAATTGATGTCTGGCGTTAAAAATAGTGGGGCGTTACATTAATGTAGATGGAAAGAAGAGTCTGTCAATATAATTCTTATCGATTATACACTGATTTTGGAAATAAAAATACACACACCAAGTTTTGGTTGTTTTGAATGTGTCTTTGGGCATGTGGACACTTTTAAATGTGATTCAAATATAACATATCGTATCTTTGATTGAGACTAGATTAGAAACAGATGTACAATCGACGTCTGATATAATTCATAATCTGTACAATCTCTTTACTTGAATTACCACCAGAAAGGTATATGATTTTACTCTATTATTATTCTAAATGTTGAAATGACTTAAGAAATACAGTGATTCTTCGTATTTAATGTACATAATCTTGTGATTTTAAACCTACTTCAAATAATGTCTCTTTCGTTGATTGATATTTCCTTTTAATTGTTTCAATTGTTACAGGTGATTTATTGATGGAACAGTCGTTGATAATCTTATTACTTTTTGCCTGAATTATCGACACCGCCATATATTTTGGATTTATTATTTATTTATTACAAATTTAAGTGCTTTACAATCCAGCATATCACGAGATGATATGCATAAAACATTTGACATGCATTAACGTTTGAAATAGCGATAACCAAAACACACAGTAAAATGTGTATAACTTCTCAAAATCCTTTGATTAGTATCTTTTTTGCTCTTACTTTGTCCAAATTTATTTCTGTCAACCTTTGTTGCAAAATATACATAGAAGCTATGCCAATTATAATCATATACAATTTGTGGAGTCATTATGTGCTTTACAAAAAATGAATGCAAATTAATAGCTCGAAGTTGGGTGCTAAATAATTTTAGTAATTAAGAACAAATTAGAAAAAATAAAAAAACTTTTCAAAGGAAAAAATCAGCTACCTTGCTTCATCTATTAAACGTTGTATCTCATCCAAACGCATGCAGTAAACAAACACTTTCAACCTCTTAAAACCTGTTTCGTTATCAACATAAAACTTATTAAAAAACACACACAAATGAATCAAAATTGCACACATAACATGTAACAACTTGTAAAATTACATGCTTAAGTCTTCCATGATAACAGTAAGTCCAACATACAAGCAACAAATTGAATCATTTGACAAAGTAAATAAAATAAGAAAATAAAAGATCCCTACTTAAATGCAACAGAGAATAGGCACATTTTAAACCAAGAAACACTATCTTGATTTGAAACGGTGTTGGTTTTGAATAGAATAATTAAATTAAATCTATGTATGAAGTTTTATATGATAGTTATAAATCAACGAAATAAAGGACAATATGTATTAACCTTTTTTGGATTTTCCGATTTAGTATTACTTTGCAGTCCTAGTGGAAAACTGTTAAATAATTTAAATTGACCGTTTAAGTATATACAACAAACTTCGTAACTTTTTTCAAGAAATATAACACGAACCCACAGTGGCATATCCAAGTTGGCGTGGTCACAAATTTTCCTAGATGATACCTCTAATTATTTTAGCTATTTATTATTCAGATAAAAAAAAACTAATGAAAATAATGCTCATAGCAGAAAATAATTCATAATAAATTATCAAACAGCCATAAGCAAAAAAAAAACACATATTGATTTATTAAACAATAATTTTAATGTTACAAGCTAATTTTAATAATAAGAATGCAATATTTTATTTGAAAAGAAAACACATGATTTTAGTTACATATTTTCAACTAATTATAATTCCATGGTACAGGCAAAAGTGACAAAATGAGTAAACTTGTCAACTGATGTAGCATTGGACAGAAAGGCATAGTACCCAAATAAAAGAGAATGGGTGCATGGTAATAGCACATGAATGTGGCAGTGAAACAGAAAATATACTTTATTCAATGCAACAAATCTTCTTTTTTTCCATTTTCTTCCTTACCCATTTTTTGGGTTTCAAACCCAAGAAAATATCTTCAATTTTTAACCAATAATTCTTAGAATTTCTGGCGGGGTCACTTGCCCTCTCCAACCACAAGGTGGCTCCACCTATGCGAACCCATTTCCTTAGCATAGTTTATTTAGCATGCTAAATGCTAGTAAACAGTAGTATTATTTAAAATTACATTAAGCATCCGTCTCCTTCGAAATGTCACACTTAAAACTGTAACGAAATGGGAGGGTAATTTGATGGAGAAAATATCTAAGTTGAATTTGAAATGCAATGAAGGGTCGACTGATATTAGTCAAAGTGCCACAACATAACTTTCCTCCATTTTTATGTCTTACAAGTTAAAACTTCACCATGTCCAAATTTGAAAATATATTTCAACTATTTTCCTCCTTTTTGTTTCTTTTCTTTACAATTTTGAATATTTGAATCACCCTTCAAAGTTAAAGGTTACTAAAGTATATTTATTTATAGCATTATTAGTTGCAAAATATAAAAATAGTCTATTTCAAATTTAGTATTCTATGACGCTTAGGTAAAATATCATTAGCTATAAATAGATATACTGGATGCAGACATACATGTATATAACTTCTTATAAATGACACATGATAAATAATATGTTCATGCACATTACGATTATTAGTGTACTTGCGTATTTATTCTGTATATAGCTTATGTTTTATTAGAAGAATATATATGCACATAATCATGTTGTAACAGGTGATCATTAGTTCACAATATTATCCATGATTTACTCATGTGTATCCTTCAACAGCTCTGGTACAAAAAAAATCGCAAAATAGTTATCCGACCTCATTAGTGGTATCCAGGTATTCTACAACCAAATTTACTCTTTAAGTCACTCCACACGACAACTTCTCCTATGAGAGCATCATGAATGTACACTCAAACTGACTTTTTAACATCAAATTTTGAAGTTAAAGTGCTTTATGTGGATATTTATGCTTTCACTGGATCCTCTAACTAGTATGTGGCATGAGTTAACTATTGTATATAGTGGAAAGGATTTTAGACTGTAATTTTGCCAACGTTATACACATACGCATTTGTCGTCCAATTACTGTCTGTGTTGAATTACGTAGAATTTCAACTTAAAGTGTAAGACTTATGTTAGTTAAGTCTTCGGATAAATGATTTTAAAGAGTAATCACGTTTGAAGCTGGAGCTTATCCAGGATCAGGAGCCAGCTCTAAGATTTAGATTATGACTTTAGGTACTTAAGTTTCTAAACTAGCTCATCCTACACTTATGAAATATCACAATAATGTTTACATAGGTCCTTGAATAGTGATCATTTCAAAGAGATTAGCTGTAGTGATGCTGGCATGCCAACTACCGTGCTGTAATTTGTAAATCTAGGTTAAAAACAGAATTAACACATATGAGAGTTAATATTATGATGTTCAGAATGCTAAAAAATAAAGCGGAAAGTAAAGTGGGTAGTGAAAAGTATTCAATGGTAAAAGGATGATTTTACGCTACAAGAACCAATTACCTGAACAATAGTCCTGGTTAATAAACAACTAAAACTTGTCTCGTTCCTCATACCAACTAAGTATTACAATACAGTTGATAGAAAGTAGCAAAAATGTATCATATTTACATTAGATGATTATTAAATTTCATCAGAGTTAAGGCTTAAGATCAAATGACCATATCCAAAAAATCTAGAATGTAAATTACCTTCCAAGTGGAAAGCCACATCTCATCAACAATGGTGTTTATTTTGATAGAATAAAAAGTTTGGACAGCTTAACTTTTATGATGGACTGATTATCCGGAATGAGGCTTCCCTGATCGGAATTAAAATTTCCAAAAGTTGACAATCTGTTATGATTCCAAATAAGCATCATATGTAAGCAATAAACAAGGCTGACATTTCACATTGACTTGTTTTGGTAAGCTAGAAAGTTCAAAAAAGAAATTTCTTTTTTTTTCCTTATTTTTGAGATCATTTTAATGGTTAAAAAACATATCTAATAAACGCATCACAGAACAAAATAGGAATGAAAAACCAAGAAGCACTCATAAGGAATTAGAACCGTCAGAGACAGAGATCCCTACCCTTGTGTATAATGCGAATATAAATGGTACTAATTTCAAGATTTGTGAAAACAGTACATTATTGAACAGATCTTAATGCCTAATTTGTCTTGATTTCTATTTGGAAGTAAGCAGATAATAAATGAAAAACCAGATATTAGCATTGGAAGCTCATGCACTATTCCTGTTTGATATTATTCCAGCAACAATACACCAAATAATTTTCACCAACTAAAAGCCAAGTAGATAGTCGGTTACAATTTCCAAACTGAAAACGATATTTAAAACATTGAAAACAGGAATTTTTGACTTGGAGATCTGGCTAGATTCAATAGTCCAAAGTAATAACATTCAGCTAACATTGTTTCCATTGACAAACAATCGAACATATTGAATTAAACAAACATCCATCTGAGAATTAAAACTTTTCGCTTGCTGATTATAATCGAAAATGGTAGTATAAGAAAACTGAATCTGTATAACAAGAGCAAAAACATACCAACTGAAAGCAAATACAAAAATATATTTGGTAATAAACGTTTACCTTCAAAATTTGGAAGGAAATCCGCTAGCAGATAGGGAGCGAAGAATAGATATGCTTGTGATTGTGTATTGAAACACGGAAGATAATTTTGTTACACCGTGATCTTCAACAACCGAATAAAGGACGGCGTCATACTTTTGTACTGAGGATGATGACAAGACAACGGATGTGTTTGGTCGAAGAAGCATGAAATCATTTTAATAAGCTAGCGGCGCTCTTTTCTTTTTTTTTTTCCCCACTCCAAAGGCCAACTAAAGTTAGGTATACAAAATGGATAATTTCGAATACAGATTGCATCATATCCGTATCTAAAATCATTTTCGAATATTGAGTATCGATAGTCGTGGATACGGACGAATATCATATGTTTATCGGATATTCTTCAACTAGTTCACAACCAACAAACGTAAACAAATGAATAGAAATTTTTGATTTATTATAAATCCATTTTTGTACTAAATATATAAAAAATAATAAATACACTAAAAATAATAATTTTAAGAGGTAAAATTTGATTTTTATGTACATATTAAACTTTTTGTACCTAGATAAAACAGTAAAAGACAATCATTTTATGTACTTAAATACATAAAAAAAAGGAAATAATTTGAAAGGACAAATTAAAGTAAATAATTGCTCACATGGACACGCGCAAAAAACTTTTACCGTAAGGACAAAACCCAAAGCCCAAATACAAATTAAAACAAAACAAAGAATTCTGTTCGTCTCCTCCTCCTCGCTTGCACTCAGAATTTGACGAACTTTCTTTTAAAAATAAAATTAAATCAAAACAAATCAATTTCTCGTTCAATTGTTCAGAAGCAAAATCAATTTTCACAGTCTCCCCAAAACCAAAATCGCTTTCCCTAAACCAAAATTACAATTTCCAATTTCTTTGAGTCTGTGTTTGATGTCGCGGTTGTGGTTGGTGTTTTATAGAAGCGGTGAGGAGAAAATTTTGATTAGGTCGCGATTTGGTCGAGGTTAAGGTGGCGAGTTGTTGCAATGATTATGTTGGTCAAGGAAGGTGGATTGGAGTCTGGCCGTGGCAAATGAGTTGGGTTTTTTGGGCAGTGAAGTCGGAGAAGCAAATTGTTGTATATGCAGAAAGGTGGAGCAACCTACTTGAAAAAAATGATACATACTTACAGAAAACTGATACCTACTTAATACAAACCGATACCTAATTACTGCAAACTTGAAATCATTACATATTTGACTTAAGATATTTCACTGTAGCTAATACACAATATATTGTTGCATTTCAACATAATTTGTTTCAAAAATTACTTATTGTCTTTATTTTGAAATAATAGGATGATGATGATTTTGTTAATCTACATCCAGTTTAAAAGAAGCTATAAAATTGGTATGAGTAATTGGTATGAGATTTCTCTTTCTTTTAAAAAAATTACTTATTATAGGTAAAAAAGGTGAATATGAACTAACTTTTTAACATTTGTCTTTGTTAGAGACAAAAAATGTAAGAAATGCGCAAAGAAATCTGGAAAAGCAATAACATAGTAGGCATGGAGGTGAAACTAGATTATATTCATCAAATAAAGTGTGCACGACAAGCAGAAGACACGTAAGCTTTTTTTGGTTAAAATGACATCTAGTGACAACAAAATGAACAATACAATTGAAACTACTGGTCATAATTAATTGAAAGTTGCTCATTATTCAAACTATCTATATTTTTGCATTATAACATTTCATACATAATTCTATACATCATTGTATGCCTTTATATTTAATTGAATTTGATTCATAACAAAATATTGAAAAATATTATCTCTCAATTTCAAAAACAGTTAGTTCAGAAATAAACAATTACTACAGAAACAAAATTGATACCTACATAAGAGAAACTGATACCTACAGAAACAAAACTGATACCTACATAAAAGAAACTGATACCTACAGAAACAAAACTAGCACCTACAAAAACAAAAAAGATAACTACATAATAAAAAATAAAACAAAATATTTAGCAAATATATCTTAAAGTAATAGCCACAAATGCAAAAATACATACACAAATCGATACTAAGTGTCCTAGTAAAACTTTTAAATAATTTAATTCAAAGCATACTATATGCTTGTACCATTATCCCTGAAATTCAATGTTTTGTATAAATTGTAAACCTGATAATACAACTTATGCAAACTGATACTAACATTACATTTTGGTTTCGACAGGCTTGACTATGGAATATTTGTAATGGTATACATCGTTTCACTGAACAAAAGCAGAATACCAATAAAACTTGAAAAGAAGGAAATATTATCCACAAAAGCAAGGATTGTATAAGCAATATTGACAAATGATGAACATTGCTGGAGTCTATCTAAATACATATCAAACTTAGAAGAAGAAAGAAAAGGAAAGAACTGAATTCACATTGTGATGTTTCACAATTGAATTTTATACTTGTAAAGTAATGTAATTCTGACAAGCACCTTTGTCCAAGTGGTTAATTGATTCGGCTTTGGTGCAGGATGTCACAAGTTCGAAACTTGCTTTCGAACATTTATTTGACATGGGATATGTTGTCCCAATGGTTTGTTGTATATAAAGTACCAGTTCAAAAAAAAAGTAATGTAATTCTGTTGAAATTTATACTTGTGAAGTAATGATGTTCTGTTGCAATTTGATACTTATGAAGTAACGTGTTATGTCTTAAAACAAAGCTGCTCTTGCTTGTAAAAACAAACACCAGAACTGATACTGTAAAAACATTTAACTGATACTAAAACTGATACTATCACTTATACTAAATACTTGAAATTAAAGTCAATTTGATAATACGCTATACTGAATACAAATTAATAACAAAAGGTTCAATTATAATAAACCACCAAAACAAGTCACACATCCACTTATTAATCTGAAAAAATTCAAAATGAAAAATCAAATCATATCCTCTTCGAAGCTTGACAATTCCATTTATTATGACTAAGCTGTTTTGCACTCGCCACATCTGTTATGCTTGTTTTAAAAATACGAAAATCCTCCTTTAGACTTAATTGATGGTCTGTCTGCGCCACATTATCACCACTACCAAAAAAACATTAGTAAAAACATGTTCAGTTTAGAACATTAGTTTTTCCATTTTGAGAAAACTGATACCTAAGGTATACAAAACTGATACCTAGTTACTGATAATCAAAAAAATTGATACTAAGAAAAAATAAAAATGACACCAGAAAACATTATCCTAAGATGTGATACTTTTCCACTCTATCACAAGCTACAACCCAATCAACGATATTTTTCCAATCATCACAAGCTTATATCTCATTCTTTAAATCATACAAAGAGCAATCAATAGACAATCGAGTGCTAAAAGTGTTATTATTCAACACAAACAGACAAATAAGACTGTTATCCCCACTGCCAAAAAAATAAAAAATAAACATTAGTAAAAATATGTTCAATGTAGAACATTAATTATTCAATTTCACAAAACTGATAACTACCATTTACAAAACTGATACCTAGTTACTGATAACAAAAAAATGATAATAAGAAAAAATGAAAATGAAACCCAAAAACTAAACCTAAAATATGATACTTTTCCACTCTATCACAACTTTGTTTACAATCCGAATAACTTTATATCAAAACTTTGAAGAAAAAACGAGATCACATTAGAAATATGAAAAGAACGAGATTGACAAAGGCGCCTGAGAAAAATATGATAGATTAACTATAATTTTAAGAAGAACGAAATTGAAATGACCGAACAAGGTTGATCGATATTTTGATTGTGAGAGTAATATTGGATCGCGACAAAAAAAATTGATCGAAAGGAAGAAGAAGAAGAAGCGCGCGAAAGTGGGCTGAAAGGAAAATACATGCATGTGTCCTTGTGAGAAAATAGTTAGCGGGCTGTCCTACATCTAAAAAAAACCCTAAAATTTATCCTTGAGGAAAATTTCCTGTAAAAAAATTATAATCTTGATAAAAACTGAACAAATAATTATCGAATACAGATATGACCATATCTATATACGTATTCGTTTTTCGGATATTTGATAATTTTTAGTGTTTCGGATATGGATATGGACGGATTTCGAATTTTTCGGATGCTCATTGATAGGCCTAACAAAACTAAGTTCATCTTAACAATTTCACTTTCCTACTTTCTAACACCATGTATTATTCCCTTCATCCCATTTGGCACCCAAGCACTGAACAACGCACGAATTTTCAAATTGTCAGGCCACAGCCATATTTCTCACCACGAACTACCCGCCCATGTTGCCATCAAATGGGAAAGACCGGTCGATCATCTCAGCCAGCAAGCCACAACTCCCCCCTGTTGCTTCAGTGGAGTAAGTTTTTTGCATATTGTTGATTTGAAAGCCCTAGTCGCCATTACCATCGTTTTTTCCCCGATTTTCTTGTTTGGCACGACTAGTGGTAGATGCTTATTTTATTTTTATACGGTGGTTGGCAACTGTATCCTTACTTGCAGGCTTGGTTGGAAATTGTCATTCGGGTATTTTTAACGCATGTAGCAATGAATATTCAAATGGATTGTTATATTCATGTATAGGAATCACTACTTGTCCTTTCACACATATAACAATGTTTATTTTTTAGCATACATATAGTATTGTTATGTTAATGGAACAATTGTTTTCATTCATATGGATTGTTATGTGTGTAGTTATTCGAATTTTATATGTGAACAAGTAGTTGTTTATATTGTCCTAATGGACCTTTGTATGAGGATTTATTAGTATGTACACTTAATGAATTTGGTAAGCAAAAGTATAGAATAAGGGAAATAACTATTAATTAACAACATTATTGTATATATAGGTTCTTATTTGAATTTTATATGGAAATGCAAATAAATTTTGTATATACAAGTAAATTTTGTATGGATTGTATACATGTAGCACTTGTAACATTCATATGGCGTAGAAACATATTATGGATTTGTATTAATTTTTGTATATACAAGTTGAAAATGTTGTGACTACTTATACTGTGGATTCTTCATTATCTAAAATCCTTATGGCAGTTGTATGCAAGTTTAAAATGCAAAGTATTTAAAACATACTGGGAATTTATATTATTTTTTTAACAATCATTCATTGTATTTTTAACATGCATTATATTGTTTATAGGAAAGGATAAACAAGCCACGATGGCTTCTTTAAGACGCAAATGTGTCGTGGAACTAGAGAAGAAGAGGAAGATGGATGTTGTGGTAGAACTTGGAAACCAAGAAGAAGAAATAGGAATGATGATGGCTCAAGAGAAGAGTCAAGTAACGATGTTTCTAAAGATGGATCTGGCCACAATGATTTGGGAGATAGGTGTAGTAAAGATGGTTCGGGAAATGAGTCCGACCAAGATGGTTTGGGAGATAGGTCTGGTCAAGATGGATCTGGAGATGGGTCTAGCAAAAATGAAGATGAATCAAATGACGATGATTTAGATAATGAAGAAGCAGAAATGCAAACAAAATTTCCTCCTTCAAGTGAGCCTTCTTCTAGCAAAACTGCCAAACCTATACCTGTGAATACTTCTATATTAAAAATCTTTAAATCGCATATTGCATATACTATTTGGAATAAGCATGAGGAGAGAGTGTAATGACCCGTAAAATTTAAAGGTTTTAATAACGTAGTTGATTGAATTCTTGTGAAATTTCAAATTACTGAATTTGAAATAAAAAATTAATATTTGGAATACGTCTATTTAAACATAATAAATGGTAATTTTTCATCTGATAATATCAAAGTTTATTTTCTTGTGTAAATTCTATTTTAATTCAAATCGGTTAAAAATTGATGATAATAAAATACTTTTCAAATCTGAATATTTTTATATAATAAATTTGTAAGTCATCTTTTGAGTGAGACATCGTATTTCATTTATCCAAATTTGGATTGTTATTGCTTAGTTTATCTTAATTCCTGCGTTCTTGCAGCATTTTTCGGTACTGATTATCGACTTTTGATAGGATACTCGTACCACTGATATTTGTATACCGTTTTGATTGTCTTGTCGTGCTGATCTCCACAGTATATTCATCTCTATAATTCGGTGCCTGTTACGCAACGAAAACCACGAAACGAACATCCGTATTGATTACGAAATTTCAACCTTTTTGATGGTTGTGCCAATTCGAATTTCAAACGGCTAAAGAAACGATTACTAACATTTATTTTCGCCGAATCAATGGTCAGCCGTTAATATTCCATCATTTCAATACATTGATGGTTCATTCGTTATATTGGTTCGGTTTCGTTCTCTTCTTTCTATTCTTATTGTTGAAAATGTATATAAGCTAACTAAGTTTTATATCTAGTTTATTTTAGTGCATGTTCGTTCTTCTTCCCCACCCTTTGCCTCTCCCATTTCTCTTCCAACCCGCCGAGCCCAGTCACCACTCGTGCTCCTTCACCTTCCCCCGCCTCATGACCCAGTCTCAACCTATCTTCCAGTCCGCATACCTTCGCCTTTGCTACCTCGCATATCACCACATCTCCGATTTTCTCCATCAAACTGTATACTTCCTCCCCTCCTTCATATGCTCTTTTTTGCGGATTCTTTTGTTTATATATTACTGGTAAGTTTTTTTAAAACTTTTGGGTTCTCTTGATTTATATTTTCTATTACAACCTATATGTAGTATGTAGTTTTACAGTGTATTATATTACAAAGTAATATATATACTTTATTTTAAAAGCCTAGTCTGTTGTCCTATTAACAACTCGATGGTTATACATATGCAGTATAAGTTTTATTATACACACACACACACATATACTGTTCGATTTTACATATGTGTTGAATTTTTTTTGAAATGCTTGTTCGCTCATATGTCTATGTTGACATATTTTAATAACTTACGCTTCTACAGTATATATTATAGAAAAAGTATAACATATGTTCTACAATTATATATATTGTTTTATATTTACAAACACACTTCAAAAATTAGAGGCAGTGAATTTATGTATATATTTAGTTTATTTATCTGCATATATGTAGTCTAAAGTTAGCTATATATATAAGTAGGTGATATATATATATATATATATATATATATTCTTATTTATAAGTCTACACAAGTTTATATATTGGGTTATATTTTATTTTTGAATGAGTCTGTGTAAGTTATATTTGCCATATGTTAGATATATGTATATCTTTGTGTGTATGTCAAGTATACATATGTTTATTTGTATAGCTTGCATTATGGGTTGGTTTTGAAATTTTAATGTGTGTCAGTTATATATGTTTAAAAGTGTGTGTAGATTTTATATTAGGTATTATATATATATATATATGTCTGTTAATATATATATATATATATTGATTTTCGAATGTTGTAAAGTTAGTTTATATATATATATGTTTATACATTTTGATCGGTTGGTTATAATAGAAAGGCTTATACCAGTTTTTATATATATATATATATACACACTATGTATGCCAAATGACTTTTGTGTGTGTGTGTATATATATGTATATAGTATAAATATTTTGACTGTAGTATTGTTATTCGTGTGATATAATATGTAATTTTATACGTAAGTGCATGCACTGGTTTGTCAAAATATATTTTGTTTATGAACAATTTGGGTCTGCATATATTTGTGTCCTTGTTCTTATTTTGGAAATATTTTGATTTTGAAAATTTCGTGTATATATATATGATATAGACTATATAAGGTATGCAAGGTCTACTAACTTTCCTATGACCTGTTGGGTTATTTATATACTATAATAAAATTAAATCTGTATTAACTTTATAATATAATAAGAATATATATATGAAATATGTAATTATACATACAAGCTCGCATGAGTATGGGTTTGGTTATACATATGGTTTGCATACACTCTTATTGTTGAGCTGTTGTTATAAAATAAAAGTAGTATTATATATTGATTTTTGAAAATATTACAAAGATTTTTATTTTATTTTAATATATTTTAGACTTTAAATTTTGTATATATTTGTTCTCATCGATTCCTATTATCAGCTCTATTCGTCGAGTTCGTGCCAAGCCTGCTTTGCTTTGAAATTCGTGCTTGGATTCGTAATTCGTTTCAGTGTCAAATGTCTCTGTTGAACATGCGATTATATGATTTTTGTTTGATGATAATAAACATATATATATATATATATATATTCGTGTAAATGTATTTGTTAATGTACTATTTTATTTTTCACAGATTAAATAAATATTTACTGAATAAAATTAATTAACGCAGAATTTGAATTCAAACAGAATTTTTATTCAATCAAAAATTTATTACAATTTTGAATAGTACAAATTCAAGCTCTCACTATATATATATACACAATTTCAATCACAATACAATTTTGATTACATCACAAATTCATATTTACATTAGCACCTCACTACATAACACTCAAACTCATATTTTATCTTCCACTTCATTCTAGTTAGAATCCAGCATCTGAGCAATCTGCAAAAATATTCACTAACGCGGTAAAATTGAAAAAGAAATATTTTTGCAATATAAAATAAAATATGGATTTTGAAAATATTATTTGCCTCGGTTATTTGGGTTTTTCGTCATCATTTACATTCATCATACACGAACAATGTGACATGCACAGTGTATCACTGTACATGCCACAAGGCCGTGCACACCGATATACACTTGATAATGTTACAGGGACAGGTGAGCACAAGGTCAAACCCAAAATAAAAGGACGGGTTCAACTCAGGTGCAATATAAATAAAATCTCGACACGAGCACAAGGTCAAACCCGAGCGTTTAAGCTGGATTCAACTCAATGTACAAATCATAATACAACAATGCCCAACTCAAATGAACACAGTGAAATGCACAAAGGCATAGCAACTGCCACAAGACCACAATGCAATGTACATGAATACAACTACAGGTACAAGGCCAGAATGACCAATGAATGCAACAATCAAATGAAGAGAGCAACTAGTACAACTGAAATGCAAACTATATCAAACAGTGACAATGTGGATGCAACTCGAGCTTCAGTCAGTACACTATCAAATAAGCAGCCAATATCAATGTACAGACCCAGGCAACAGTGAATGATCAAGGGTACAAGTCCAAATACAACAATGTGTATCAGCAGTTACAAGTGATTCAGGCAAATGTACAGAAGCAAGAATCAAACTCGTCGAAGATGCCATAGAGAAACCAGTCTCAACCACTTCAACAAAACACACAGTGCACACCAGACACAACACTAACTAGCATGCCAACCGACTCGAATGACTCAAGTGATACAAGAACAATGTTCAAAAGACACAGCAGAATCAAAGTGAATAAACAAGTGGCAAATGCATGTACATTAATGTGAACACATAAACTACAAGCTAAGCATATCAAGCTTCAGATGGTATGCAAGTGATGCAGAATAATAAACAGCGAAGTAAATGCATGCACACTTGAATATATATATAAAAGAAACAATATATACATGCAAATTCGACAAGCACATGAGCAACCATTTTTCATAGAGCAAAGAGCAAATGATAGTGAAGAACAACTATGCAGTGTTCAAGAGTGAAGCCACAAACACACATGAATATGAAGACCGCAAGTGTACAACCATTGCAGACTAGTTCAGGTAGCACAAAGATATGACATCACAGTGAACTGCAAGTGTCGACCATGTAACAAGCAAGATCAACACAGTGCACATATGAAGTACAGCAAACACTTCACAAAGTCAGAAACCAACATATCAACTTACATGTACACCATGACATCAAGGCCAGAAGCTCAAGTCAGTGCACAACCATGTGACAGTATCAAGTTCGTACCAAATCAAAAAACATCAGGGTGAGGCAATCAATAAATCAATGGCCGGAGTCATGAAACAAGAGGAAAAATCAAATAAGGTCGAAAGTACTACCGAAGCCAGCAGAAGAATTAAATTCATGAAATCAAAAATTGGGCAAAGTCAAAGGAAATCAAAGCCGTGTTTCAAATCAAAGTCAACACCGTGATGACCAGGAAATCAAACGAGTCAGATTCGAAGCCGTGTGAATCAAGCTACTAGAAATTATACGAAATTGACAAAGTCAAATAAATCATCAACGTTCAACAAAAATCGAATGGCCGAAAGCATGATAATGAACAATTCAGACGAACGTAATTCAAGGAGATCGACTCCTATAAATTGCAACAATCATCATCGGCATAGTATGCATCGAGTTCAAGTACGAAAACATTAAAGCATAAAATCATAAATTACATATCGAAGCAAAGATAGAACTCGATCAACGAAGCAGCCAAAGTGAGCAACGTGAAAAGATCGACCGAAGCTACTCGCGAATTATCCACGCGATCGATCAACATAAAGCAGGCGCTTCAAAAACCCTAATTTGGATCAAAGGACGAAAGCCCCAATTTGGATCGAAGGACGAAGCCGCCACTTTCACACAAAAAACAAATAAAGGAGGAACGGGTTAAAATATAAAAGGGGCCGACCTTTTCTTAAGAGCTTTTCTTTTAATAATATTATAAAGGTTTTTATTTTGAATTAGGTTATTTTAATTTAAATTGTTTTTAATTTGTAATTCATTTTTAAACCGTTTAAATTTCTAGTCGTGTGACTAGGGGACAAACTACGTGGCGTAGTTTGAGAATTCGCAACTCAGTGGCTGAGTTGTGGCAGGGTTTTGAGCGTAGAGTTAGGTTTAGTCGATAGCGGGTGTCGCGAGTTTACGTGTGTAAGTGTCTGACTATCTAATTTCTAGTAGAAACCTTGGGGGCAGCACGTAGGCAGGGTTTTGCCGAAGCTGGCTAAATTCTGTGTCGTTCTATTTCTGCATTTTATTATTCTGTTATTTTTCTGTGCTGCTATTAATCTGTGATCTGTGTTGAAATTATTTATAAGCTTCCGCAATTAATTTTTATAATTAACACCATCACCCTATCCACCCCCCCTCTAGGGTGAAATCGATCTTACAAGTGGTATCAGAGCTAGGAATAGAAGTCAACTTCTGTTTTAAAAAATTCGTTTTTCAAAAACTAATTTTTGTTTTAAAAATTTGAATTTTTAAAATGACTTCTTTTAATAATGCTTTTGCTGAGGGTCAGTCCGTAGTTAGACCACCAATGTTCAATGGTGAATATGCTTACTGGAAAAATAGGATGGAAATTTTTCTGAAACCCATTGACGCTTGGGATATTGTTGAGACAGGGTATAGAGCACCAACTATAATTGAAAATAATCAGGAAATAAAAAAACCGAAGGATCAATGGACAGAATTAGAAAATAAATTACAAAATACTAATGCTAAAGCTATGAATTCTATTATCTGTTCATTGGATCAATTTGAATTTAATCGTGTCTCACATTGTCTAACTGCACATGAAATATGGCACACACTAGAAGTGACTCACGAAGGAACATCTCAAGTCAAAGAATCTCGCCTTGCCATGCTAAGTAGCAAATACGAGAACTTCACAATGGCGAAGGAAGAAAATTTCAAAGAGATGCATGGACGACTTTCCAATGTCGTTTACAAATCAAAAGCTCTTGGAAAATCATACACAGAGTCGGAGATAGTCCGAAAAATCCTCAGAGTCCTTCCACGAAAATTTGAAGCAAAGGTGACTGCCATTCAAGAATCAAAAGACTTAAAACAAATGAAAGTTGAAGAACTCATCGGAAATCTCACCACTTATGAGCTATAAATGAAATTCAAGGAAGAGCGTGAAGGAGGAGATACTCAAAAGAAATCAATAGCGCTCAAAGGAACAACCCAAAGTGATGATGATAACGATGATGATGATGGAGCAGCAGAGCTGGCACTGCTAATAAAGAAATTCAAAAGGTGGAATCGCAAATACGGAAATCCAGCTCGAAATCAGGAATTGAAAAGCAGAATAGGTAAAGCACTAGACTACTCAGAAGAACAGAAGATCATCTGTCACAAGTGCAACAAACCCGGTCATATCAAGCCAAATTGCCCACATAATCAATTCAGCCATGGAAAGAAACATAAAAGGAAAAGTTTTGCAGCCACTTGGGATGAAATGGATGAGGATGATAAAAGCACTCGCAGTGAGAGCGAAAAAGCAGATTTGTGCCTTCGAGGTGATATAACCGACAGTGATGATGATGAGCCAAGCGAGGTATCAAAACTTACTCATTCAGAGTTGCTTATATATTTTCATGAAGTAAATGGCTGTTTTGAACGACTTACGGAAAAATACGCTAAACTTGAATCACAAAAAGACACTTTGATAGAATTAAATGAACAACTTGACCAATTAGTTGAAACCTATCAAAGTAGGATCCCTAAGTGTGATAAGTGTCCAACATTTGAAGAAGAAATTAAAAAATTGGAAATTAATATAAAATCACTTGAAAATGAAATTCTGATTTTGAAAGAAAGTGAAAATACTAGGAGAGAAAATTATATCAAAAAGTGCACACAATTATTAGACGAAAATGAATCTCTCAAAACACAAGTCCAACAATTGTCAACGACTTTAGATAAATTTTCAAAAAGTGAAAAATCGTTGAATATGCTATTAGGAAAGCAAACTGTTAATACGGTTAAATAAGGATTTGGATATAATCAATCTAAAATTGTTGGAAGCAATATTAATCAAGTCAACTCTATGTGCACAATTTATAGAAAATATGGACACAATCACAATAATTGTAGGTATAGACCCAAACATGTGAAAACTATATTGATTTGGGTTCCAAAAGGCACAAATATAAAATCTCTCAAAGTTAAACAAATTTGGGTGCCGAAGGGAACAACTATAAATAGTTTTGGGTCTTTACAAAATTGTTTTTTAAAATTTTCTGCCACTAACAACCATGGACCTATGAAAATAAATAGGTCACATAAATCTTTTCCTATGTAGGTGTGGTGGCAGGCTAAGGAACAACAACAGTGTTCTCTGGATTTTGGCTGTTCCAGAAACACAACGGGCGATAAAGCAAAGTTCCTTAGCCTAGTACAAAGGTGACAGAATCACAATGGGTAACAATGAAAAATATCGTAAAGGTAAAACAGGTAATGGTATATTTATTTGACCGATATATTAAATGTGATAATTTGCACCATATTCTGAATTAAAATCCACCAATATTGAGATGATGAAAAGATGATGATTTTGATTCGGACTTATTCAAAATAGTTGGCCAATTATATTCTTATGCCAAAAACACTATAAAAATCTCTAGATTCTTTGAATTACTTCATATATATCATTTGGATTAATAATAGTATTTTTTTTGTTGGATGTTAATGCAATTGGTTATAATACGGCTAACTCAAAATTCACGGTTTTCTGATTATTTACACGGCTTCATTTCAAATTCAAGAGAATGTCCTTTAAATTGCTGTTAAAATTGAGTTTAAAATTTTTGGTGCACACTTCATGGTTTGGTCGATCAAATTCAATTAATGATGATTTTGAGTGAAAAAGAAATTCAGATGTAGATTACACTGGTAATCTAGTTGATAGAAAAATTACTAGTTGAACGTGATTTTTGTTGAGACATTTAGTAACTGCATCGTTTTTCAAAGAAAATATCTGCATATTTTTCATTTCAAATAATTTTCAAATAGTAGAAAATTTTCTTATAAAACCCCTTCGAGAAAATCATTTTTGACCATATTTTCAGATTAGTCATTTTGAAAAATTGATTTCATAATCATTTTTGAATTTGATTTTAAATGACTATTTTGACTAATCTGACTCCCTAATAATTATCGAAAAGATAAATAGTGATTGAATAAGTGATGAGTGTTGATATTTATCATATATTATGACTCGAGACGGTATAATTAGTAAATTTCTTTAAAAATTTAAATAAGAGTTATAAATTTTTTGCTGGTGAAAATTCCATGACCATCTCTATCTCTATCATATTTCTAACGACCATCACTCATCAAAATTCTATATAGTTTGTCGATATGTGGTACTTTAAACAGGAATCGTTCATTTTTCATTTTTACATTTTTTCAAAATAACAAAAAAAATTATATAGTAAAAAATAATAAAAAATAAATACCAAAGTATTCACTCTCATTTAAAAGTCCTCACGGTTATGCATGGGTGAATTACTTGGAATTTGTTATGTGCTTCCATGCTCATTTAAAAGTCCTCACGGTTATGCATGTATGGAACGCATATCAAAAGTTGATTTTTAAAATAAATAAGTTGATTCTAATCCCATTTAAAAGTCCTCACGGTTATGTGTGGTTATGATTTTTTTTTAAAAATAAAATTGGAATACTACCAATCTCATTTAAAAGTCCTAACGGTTATGCATGGTTAGCAGATATTCAAATTCCTGATATAAATATGTCACAAATAGACACAATTGTATGGTTTTGTATGATGACATAATTCCCATCATTCTAAAAGTGGAATATGTGCCTAACAAAATATTTATGATTTTTGTTTGATTTTTTATTGAAATTTAATATTTATATTCAGTTGAGTTTTAATGTTGGATTAATATCGATCACTTTATCTCTATTTTTTCTAACACTATTATTCTTTTGCTGATAACAAAAGGGGGAGAGAAAAGTTAAGATTTTGTCAAATAAAATCAAGCAAAGGTCAAATATTTTCCATTTGCATCTAGGCTCATTTGCATATTTTTATTTGTATGCATATATGTAAGGGGAGATTTGTGTAGAGAGGAAGCATTTAAATAGGGGAGCAATTATAGCATATCAATGATCAAATACATTTAACATATTCAAAATCTTAAATATATGTTTGTTATCATCAAAATGGGGAGATTATTGAATATTTGATTATATGATTTTTGTTTGATGATAATAAACATATATATATTCGTGTAAATGTATTTGTTAATGTACAAGTTTATTTTTCATAGATTAAATAAATATTTGCTGAATAAAATTAATTAACACATAATTTGAATTCAAATAAAAATTTTACGAACAAAAATTTATTACAATTTTGAATAGTACAAATTCAAGCTCTAACTATATATATACACAATTTCAATCACAATACAATTTTAATTGCATCACAAATTCATATTTACATTAGCACCTCACTACATAACACTCAAAATCGCATTTTATCTTCAGCTTCATTCCAGTTAGAATCCAGCATCCGAGCAATCTGCAAAAATATTCACTAACGCAGTAAAATTGAAAAAGAAATATTTTTGCAATATAAAATAAAATATGGATTTTGAAAATATTATTTGCCTCGGTTACTTGGGTTTTTCGTCATCATTTACATTCATCATACACGAACAATGTGACATGCACAGTGTATCACTGTACATGCCACAAGGCCGTGCACACCGATATACACTTGATAATGTTACAGGGACAGGTGAGCACAAGGTCAAACTCAAAATAAAAGGACGGTTTCAACTCAGGTGCAATATAAATAAAATCTCGACACGAGCACAAGGTCAAACCCGAGTGTTTAAGCTGGATTCAACTCAATGTATAAATCATAATACAACAATGCCCAACTCAAATGAACACAGTGAAATGCACAAAGGCATAGCAACTGCCACAAGACCACAATGCAGTGTACATGAATACAACTACAGGTACAAGGCCAGAATGACCAATGAATGCAACAATCAAATGAAGATAGCAACTAGTACAACTGAAATGCAAACTATATCAAACAGTGACAATGTGGATGCAACTCGAGCTTCAGTCAGTACACTATCAAATAAGCAGCCAATATCAATGTACAGACCCAGGCAACAGTGAATGATCAAGGGTACAAGTCCAAATACAACAATGTGTATCAGCAGTTACAAGTGATTCAGGCAAATGTACAGAAGCAAGAATCAAACTCGTCGAAGATGCCATAGAGAAACCAGTCTCAACCACTTCAACAAAACACACAGTGCACACCAGACACAACACTAACTAGCATGCCAACCGACTCGAATGACTCAAGTGATACAAGAACAATATTCAAAAGACACAGCAGAATCAAAGTGAATAAACAAGTGGCAAATGCATGTACATCAATGTGAACACATAAACTACAAGCTAAGCATATCAAGCTTCAGATGGTATGCAAGTGATGCAGAATAATAACAGTGAAGTAAATGCATGCACACTTGAATATATATATACACACACACACACACACACAAGAAACAATATATACATGCAAATTCGACAAGCACATGAGCAACCATTTTTCACAGAGCAAAGAGCAAATGATAGTGAAGAAAAACTATGTAGTGTTCAAGAGTGAAGCCACAAACACACATGAATATGAAGACCGCAAGTGTACAACCATTGCAGACTAGTTCAGGTAGCACAAAGATATGACATCACAGTGAACTGCAAGTGTCGACCATGTAACAAGCAAGATCAACACAGTGCACATATGAAGTACAGCAAACACTTCACAAAGTCAGAAACCGACATATCAACTTACATGTACACCATAACATCAAGGCCAGAAGCTTAAGTCAGTGCACAACCATGTGACAGTATCAAGTTCGTACCAAATCAAAAAACATCAGGGCGAGGCAATCAATAAATCAATGGCCGGAGTCATGAAACAACAGGAAAAATCAAATAAGGTCGAAAGTACTACCGAAGCCAGCAGAAGCATTAAATTCACGAAATCAAAAATTGGGCAAAGTCAGAGGAAATCAAAGCCGTGTTTCAAATCAAAGTCAACATCGTGATGACCAAGAAATCAAACGAGTCAGATTCAAAGACGTGTGAATCAAGCTACTAGAAATTATATGAAATTGACAAAGTCAAATAAATCGTCAACGTTCAACAAAAATCGAATGGCCGAAAGCATGATAATGAACAATTTAGACGAACGTAATTCAAGGAGATCACTCCCATAAATTGCAACAATCATCATCGGCATTGTATGCATCGAGTTCAAGTACGAAAACATTAAAGCACACAAGCATAAATTACATACCGAAGCAAAGATAGAACTCGATCAACGAAGCAGCCAAAGTGAGCAACGTGAAAAGATCGACCGAAGCTACTCGCGAATTATCCACGCGATCGATCAACATAAAGCAGGCACTTCAAAAACCCTAATTTGTATCAAAGGATGAAAGCCCTAATTTGGATCGAAGGACGAAGCCGCCACTTTCACACAAAAAACAAATAAAGGAGGAACGGGTTAAAATATAAAAGGGGCCGGCCTTTTCTTAAGAGCTTTTCTTTTAGTAATATTATAAAGGGTTTTATTTTGAATTAGGGTTATTTTAATTTAAATTGTTTTTAATTTGTAATTCATTTTTAAACCGTTTAAATTTCTAGTCGTGTGACTAGGGGACAAACTACGTGGCGTAGTTTGAGAATTCGCAACTCAGTGGCTGAGTTGTGGCAGGGTTTTGAGCGTAGAGTTAGGTTTAGTCGATAGCGGGTGTCGCGAGTTTACATGTATAAGCGTCTGACTATCTAATTTCTAGTAGAAACCTTGGGGGCAGCACGTAGGCAGGGTTTTGCCGAAGCTGGGTAAATTCTGTGTCGTTCTATTTCTGCATTTTATTATTCTGCTATTTTTCTGTGCTGCTATTAATCTGTGATCTGTGTTGAAATTATTTATAAGCTTCCACAATTAATTTTTATAATTTACACTATCACCCTATCCACCCCCCCTCTAGGGTGAAATCGATCCTACAGTCTCTAGCCACGAAAGGTGCGTAATCACTCATGATTGACGTTCTTATATTTATTAAATTCGATTTCAATTGAAACGACAATTGAAATATACTACTGTTAGTTATTTAAATTGTTATATATATGCTATTATCTCTAACTATTCACCTGTGGGATATGACACCATATCCTGTTGTTTATATTTGAATTATTAACTAATGATATATGCCTGTTGTTATATGTTATAGTTTCTCATATATGTTCTCACTCTGCAAGTTCCCTGTTAGTATAGAATTCTCTATTGGTTGAAATGGTACACACTCGAACGATCTGTAGAATAGGAGAAAATCGTTATGGGTTGAAATGATAAACCCAAGCGATTTTCATTGAATTGAATTTGGGATTGCGGGTTGAAATGATATACATCCATTTATATTTAAGTTACGGATTGAAATGATAGATATCCGTATCACTTGACCATAGGATAGAAAATTTTATATAGAAACCTTTGGTCTATATATATATATATATATATATATATATTTTGAAATGATTTCCATGAGTTTTAAAAAGCGATATATATGGTTTTACATAAATATTAATTTCAAATATTATATATATGCTATTTCGTAAAGATTTAAATTTTAGATTTTTAAAGTTATACGTTTTGAATTATAAAGGTTTAAAATTTTAGATCTTGATTTAAGGCGACTAAATGAATATTTCAAGTCCAAATAAATTAAAGAAAATATTTAGTTTACTTGAAGTTTGAGGCTTATTAAATGATATTGGATTTTATTAGTAAATATTTCAAAACTGAATAATAACGAGTTAAATTTTGATATAGATAAAACTATCAAATCTAGTTTTGAAAAAAATGTTTGAATATTAAAGCCCTGAAATATATTGAAATTTTGAATGGTTTATTTTATGGTTCAAATCTGTATTTGAAATCGATATAATTTGAAATGATTTATTGAGAAACTGAATTGAATCGAAGTTGAAGAATTGAGATTGAATTAAATTAGAATTTTGGAATTTCGAGTTGATTTGAAACGATTTGTGAAATTTGAGGAAACTGTTTTATTATATAAAGTATTTTTAAATTATATTTACTTTATGAATTATTTTAATATAAACTCTTTTAATATAAATTTTTATAAACTATTTTATTATATATTATTGTTAATATCTAAACTATTTAAGTGGTGGAAGTTATGGTTTCAAAGTTTTGGTTTCCCAAAATATTATAATTTCAAAGTGTTATGGTTTCCAAAGTGTTATATTTTCAAGTGTTTTGGTTTCGAAAGTGTTATAACTTTGAAAGTGATATGATTTTTGGAAATGGGTATATTTGAAGTGAAAATTTATGTCGTATTGATATGGTTTTGAAATGGAAATGATAGTTTGGTTTTGAAGTATAAACTATTTTGAAATGAACAAGGTGTTATAATAACGTTTGGTAGTTAAAGAGACTGAGATCGATATTGTCATACTCTTTGCCAATACCGACAATCACTTTAACAACTGTGTACGTGGTGGAGATTCCAGAATGAAGTAGGATGGTTTGGTGACGATTCTATATGGTATTTACGTAGCCCTGACTTCCATGAGTCAGCTTGATGCGGCTAAAACAGGAGCCATGCCGGGCCAAGTGAGGTCATTCCTCCTATTGGACACATTTCTTCGACACAATTCTATTGCTTTTGTGATGTGATTGGGTGCCCCCTTTGATTTGGGAGTGTGTCACTAGGTGGGCGGTAGTATCTACTATGTGTTACCACCAGTCTGGATACGTGAACAATATGTCCACCCTAGCATTGCCTCGAGTGCCTTGCGCATGCCCTATCGCGCCTTTTACGAGTTTATTTTTTACCGTACCTATGTGATGTCCTCTGGGTAAACCTCTAATTTACGGAGGAGGGTACAGAATTGTATAAACTATGAGAATATATAAAATGCTTTAAGGGGGATATGGGTAACGTCTTAACGCTATTTCAATACTCTTACTCTACTGTAGACGTATCATAATAGCATATATTACTACATAGTAGATAGTTCCATAGATCCTTAGAGGATGGTTATCCCAAACATCCTTTGAGTTACTTGTATTTCAGTTGATATTTCACTTTAGTTGGATTTATTAGTATCAAAATGTTAATCCTGACTCGAATGTTTTGTGTTTGGCTTTACGCTCGGGTTAGACTGAGTGATACAGCATTTGAGACTCACCTTTGGAGTCTAGAGCTTCGCTGGAAATCCAACTATCGATTCAGCTTTTCCAGTTGATTTGTTCAGAGATGTCATCAGTTTGTATTTGAGACTTCAATGTATTTGAGATATTCTGTTGATGCAACGCACCTTTATATGCGACCTAACGACTTATGCCTTAAGTCGCGCCCGAGTTATGCCAACTAGCAACATAGCATGTTATGCTTTAGGTCGCTGACCCTAAGTCGCTCAGGACATGCGAGCGAGCTACGCCCTAGCGAGGAATGCGAGTTAAGTCACAAGTTCGAGAGCAACGACCAAACAAGTTTATACCACATTTCCTTAAGTCGTTTGAAGCTTAGGTCGTTCCAGCATCTTAAGTCGCTCACAGCATCCAAGGCCGCATTTACTTTTAAGTCGCTCCTGTTCTTAGGTCGCGAGCAGATTCCCTATGTCGCGAAGCTTAGGTCGCTCCAACCTTATGTCGCGAGAATTCTTAAGCCGCTTATCTACTTAAGCCGCATATGTAGAAGATTCTTTATGCCGCATTAGACCTTATCTCGTTAAGGCATAAGATCTTGAAGCTTATGTCGCATGAAGTTAGGTCGAGCATGTTGTTATATTTTTAAGTCGTAGGTCGTTGTACTTATGTCGTGTTGTATATGTTGTTGTTGTAACTCGTTTGTTTTAGGTCGTTGAAATTAGGTCGCGTCTGCTAGGTCGCGTACCTGTGTGTTGTAAGCCTATAAATAGGCGAGTTGGGTCATTTGTAAAGTTGGTTGATTTTGAATAAACTTTTGTTTGAGTGCTTTGTGCCTTTTTAAAATTAAAAGTTGAGTGTTATCTCCTTTCTCCATCTTCGGTTATTCGTGTGCGCTCGAATCAACGATTTTGAAGCCGATTCACGGAATCTCGTGCGTGAGATCAACGTCAAAGAATCGTAGATCTTCTAACACGGTATCGTGCATGATCAACGTGTTAAAGATAGCTAGAATCCGGTATCTCGCGAGATCAACAGATTTGGGCATTTATCCTTGGTATCATTAATCCATCAATCCATATTTGTATCGTTCCATCGTTGTTTCATTGTTGTTACATCATCGTTGCTTGCATTTGAAGTTATCCGCTACACCAGTTTGGTATCAGAGCCATACTTAGCCAATCATAGCTAAGCCGAGCCTTTTGGGAGTAAAGAGGGAGTGTTGGAGTTTGAACCGAGTATAGAAGTTGGATCAAGGCCGAGAGTTACAAGCCGAGCCGAGCTAAGTGCAGGCCGAGTGAAGTCAAGTTCAGATTTGAGTTAAAGTTGTGCTAGTTGAAGTGTGTGTTTGGATTTGTTAGAGATTCGACAATGCCTCCAAGAAGAGCTAATCGTCATCAGAATGTTGCAAATGTGTATAGAAGACAATAAGCTGAGCAAATGGAACAACGTATCAATGAAAAGTTCGATGAAGGTAATGGAAAGTTGGAGAAATTGATGAACGACATGAATCAAAGTCAAAGGAGAGGGTCACCAGTCTCGAACCATGGAGGAAACAAAGTTTCGCCATCGGTTTCAGAAGCGAGGAGGGTGTCACCACAATCTTATCGAGAAAGAAGAGAATCATCAGTTTCAATGAGGCGAGAACACCATGAGTACAGAAATGAAGAGAGAAGAACTCCACGTGAGTTTGGAGGTGAGCCATATCGTGATGCTGAAAGACATAGTAGAAGAGATATGCGTGATCGTAGAGATGTTGATGGTCGAGATCGATATCGAAGTACATGTGATTATGATGAAGATGGTGATAGAGTTAGTATTCATTATCGAGATCGAGACCAAGTACGAAGCCAATATCGGGATGTAGAAGATGATCGTCGATAGGAGTCGGGGATGAAAATAGAGATTCCAGAATTCAAAGGAGGAATGATAGCAGAAGAGTTTCTGGATTGGTTATCAAATGTTGAAGAAATTTTTGACTTCAAGGAAGTGCCCGAGCGTCGTAGAGTTAAGTTGGTTGCTACACGATTGAGGGGAAGAGCTATGGCATGGTGGCAACAAACTAAACTTACACGGGAGAGAATGGGAAAGTCGAAGATTGTTTTATGGGAAAAGATGAAGAAGTTGATGAAGGCTACTTTCATTCTTTATAATTATCAGTCTCTTATGTATCAGCGCTTACATAATTTGAAACAAGGGACAAAGTCGATAAATGATTATGCATATGAGTTTTATCAACTGATTGCTAGAAACGATATCATGGAAACGGAGGAACAGTTGACATCTAGATTTGTTGGAGGATTGAGAATGCAAATTCAGGATATGGTGAATATGTTTGATCCAAGATCCGTTGCTGAAGCACACCAGAAGGCTCTAGCTTGGGAGAATCAAGGTAGAAGAGGAGGTGGTGTGTTTACGAATTCGATCAATCAAGTGAAAGGATCTAGTAGCAACACTGATGTTTCCAAGGCTGTTAGTAAACCGGTTGTCAATGAAGTTGCTAAGACCAAGGTCAACAACAATTTCAAGTGTTATAACTGTCAGGAGTTTGGTCATAAGAGCAATGAATGCCTGGGGCCTAAGAAGCGAGTGATGGTTGCTGAGGTTGAGGATGAGGATGCAGGAGTAGAATATTCCAAATCACCACAAGTTGAGGAGGTGGAAGAATTATTGATGGGGGACGAGGGATATTCTTTAATGATGAGGAGATCTTGCTTGACGCCAAAGCAGGAAGAGGAGACTAGTTGGTTGAGGAGTAATATTTTTCAGTCGACGTGCAATATTTTGGGAAGGGTTTGTAAGTTTTTATTGATGCAGGAAGTTGTGATAACATCATCTCTACAGAAGCTGTAAAGAAGTTGGCGTTAAAGACAGAGAAACATCCTAAACCCTACAAATTAGCTTGGTTGAGGAAAGGTGGGGAAGTGAAAGTTAGTCGAAGAGCTTGTGTAACTTTTTTCATCGGAAAGAAGTATAAGGATGAAATTTGGTGTGATGTGGTAGATATGGATGTATGACATTTGTTGTTAGGGAGACCGTGGCAATTCGATAGAGCCGTGCAACACGATGGCAGGACTAACTGCTATAGTTTCATGTTCGAGGGCACTAGAATCACTTTAGCTCCTAAAAAGCAACAACAAAATAAAAGCAAGTTGGAGGAAATCGAAGAACTAAAGACTCTGTTATCTTTAAAGGAGTTTGTCAAAGAAGTAGAAGATGAGCCTGAAGTATTTCCGTTGATTGGACGTGAAAGTAGTGAAACGATTGAAATTCCTGAGGAAATTAAGCCAGTGTTGAAGGAATTTGAAGATGTGTTTCCTGAAGAATTACCGAAAGAGTTACCACCGTTGAGAGACATACAACATCAAATCGATCTTGTACCGGGAGCTGTGTTACCACATAAACTGCATTATTGAATGAGTCCAAAGGAGCACGAAGATTTGAGAAGGCAGGTAGAGGAGTTACTTGAACAAGGGCGCGTACAAGAATGTTTAAGTCCTTGTGCAGTACCAGCCTTGTTAGTGCCAAAGAAGAATGGAACTTGGAGAATGTGTACGGATAGTCTAGCACTAAACAAGATTACAGTGAGGTACAGATTTCCGATGCCACGATTGGACGACTTGTTAGATCGGCTGAGTGGAGCTGCTATCTTTTCAAAGATTGATCTGAAGAGTGGATATCATTAGATTCGAATTCGACCAGGGGATGAATGGAAGACAGACTTCAGGACACGGGAGGGGTTGTATGAGTGGCTGGTCATGCCATTTGGTCTTTCAAATGCACCTAGTACTTTTATGAGAGTGATGAATCAGATCTTTCGACCGTTTATTGGAAAGTTCGTAGTGGTATACTTTGATGATATATTGATATACAGTGGAAGCGCAGAAGAACATCTACAACACTTGCGAAAAGTATTGATGATACTTCGTCAGGAGCAATTTTACGCGGCAACAAAGTAGCGCATATTCATGACACACAGTGTTTTGTTCTTAGGGCATGTGTTGTCCAAGGAAGGTATCCATGTGGATCAAGGTAAAGTGGAAGCAATCAAGGATTGGCACAACCCAGGACTATAACTGAAGTGAGAAGTTTTCATGGGTTAGCATCATTCTACCGAAGGTTTATTCCACATTTCAGTAGCGTGATGGCACCAGTGACAGATTGTATGAAAGGAAAGCAGTTTGTGTGGACTGAAGAGGCTGATTCTGCTTTCCAACAGATTAAGACACTTTTGACTACAACACCGATTCTTAGATACCCGGATTTTCAGTTACTATTTGAATTACATACGGATGCATCTAAAGTTGGGATTGGAGGAGTATTAAGTCAAAGGGGTTGTGCAATTGCTTATTTTAGCGAGAAATTTTCTGGAGCCAAGACAAGATACAGTACCAATGACTTGGAGTTCTATGCTATTGTCCAAGCCATAAAGCATTGGAGACACTACTTGTTTTATAAGGAGTTTGCGTTGTATACTGATCATGAAGCATTAAAACATTTGCAGGGGCAGGATAAGATTGCAGCCAGGCATGCGTCATGGATTGCTTACTTGCAACAGTTTACATTTGTTGTAAAGCATAAGTTTGGAGTTACAAATCGAGTGGCAGACGCATTTAGTAGAAGAAATCATTTGTTGACTACGATGAGAGTTGAATTGACGGGGTTTGAAGTATTTCCAGAATTGTTTGAGGAGGATCCTTATTTTGCTAAGATTGTAGATGAAGTCGAGAAAGGGAAGACGGATGAGTATGTGTTGATAGATGGCTTTCTATTCAAAGGAAATCGGTTGTGTATACTAGAGTGCAGTTTACGAATGAAGATTATGAAAGAATTGCATGAAGAAGGTCATGTGGGAAGAGATCGTACCTTGTTGTTGATTTCTCAATCATATTTTTGGCCTTCCATGAAGAAAGAAGTTGAAAGATTTGTGCAGAGATGTCATATATGTCGAGTTTCCAAAGGAACAGCTACGAATGCAGGATTGTATATGCCATTGCCTGTGCCTACTAGACCATGGGTTGATATTAGCATGGATTTTGTGACGACCCGGAATTTCTAACAATTTAAATTGGAGTATTTATGTAACGATCCTGAAATTTTTACAATTTAAAAATAAAGATATTTAATTAATTTTAAATATTTGAGATAATTTTAAATTGAATACCAATAGAACTATGAAGTTGGCGATTAAATTTTTGAAATTAATCTATTTAAAGTTAAATAGAAATTGAATTTAACTTTGAAGTTTGAAACTGAATATTGAATAGGTATTTAAAATTTGAACTAATGACCAAAAAAAAAAACATAGTTTGGATTTACAAATTATATCTATGTAAATTTATAAATAGATGTTGATAGTTGAACTTCAAAACATTTCTATGTTATTAAAGAAAACAATTTACAAAACAAAGTTAAATTCAAAATAAAAAAAAATAAAAATAAAATAGATATAAAATAATAAGGTATACATTACCTTACTTCCTTCAGCTGTTAACACGCCGCTTCACACGCCTTCAATTCTGCAAAGCACGATCTCCTTCCCTCTTTAAAAACAGCCGAGCCCCTTTTCATTCTTCAATTCAAAATCACAGAAAATAAAAAAAAAAAAAGAAAAGAAAAGGGGATCGCTCGCGCGAGCGATCGAACGCGGCAGCAACAATGGCGATGTCTGGAGTTAGGCGCGGCACACTCGCGCACGCGATTAAGGGCGGTGGCGGCGCGACTGGGGGAACGCGGTGGCAGTTGAGGCGCGCGTACGCGTAAGGCGATGGAGGCGCTTGCGATTGGAAGGGGGAAATGGCGCTCGTGCTAGGGCATTGGGGGCTCGCGAAGGAGGCGATTAGGCTAGGGTTTTGCGATGGGATTCGTGCGCGAGTAGGCAGTGGAGGCTAGGACAGATTGCGATGGCGAACTCGCTGTCTTGGGGGAGATCAAGTGGGGTGTTCGCGTTCGAGTCGGCGGCTAGGGTGGCGATGCAGTGGGTCGCGATAGCAGGGCGACGTGATGGAAGGAGGCGCGCTCGAATTCGTGGGTTTGGTATTCAATTTCGTGGTGCGGCGACGTTGAAGAGGGCGACGTCGAGGCAAGGTCGCGTACTGGAGATGAAGATATGGAGCAGTGGGGTTAATTTGCAGTGAGATTCTGATGTTGTTCTTTCTGTTCTGTTGTTCCTTTCTGTCAGTTCTATTTTTTAAATTTTTTTTTTTTTCAAATTCTCTATTTTCTATCTTCTTAACTACTCTTCTCTCTTTTTCTTTTCTTAAAATTCTTTTAAAACCCCTAACTATTCGGTTTTTCGGCAACGAAAATCCGTATACGTTACATTTGGTATCAGAGCTCTGATGGTTAAGCGACAACCATGGTTCTGATGGGTATTACTCGTTAGAGATAGAGTCAGCAGTACTCTAGAATGAGTTTGAGTGTAATAATAGATATGAGAGCGTATTTGTTAGTAAATATAAAATTGATTTATATTATAAAATATTTTTGCCCAAAACTATTTTTGGTATAGAAAAAAAGAAATGATTTTCTATGAATTATTATAGTATATGGTTGCATGATTGTTAGAAGTAATAATATAGAATTATTATCACTAGTATATGGAATTAAATAAAATGGATTGAACTCAAGTAAACTAACTTGATAAATTATTAATTCATGGACTAATGAATTGGAATTTGAATTGGTTAAATTAAAAGTTTAGTTGTAAGCTAAATTTGAAGATAAATTTGAATTTGTATAAAATTCAAGTAAGTAAAAGAAATAAATTGAAATTCTCTTTGTTGGTAATTAAGTAAATTTGAGATAAATTGAATATTGAAATGAATTAGTGAATAAAACTAATTCAATATAGTAATGTGAATTACTAAATAAAAGTTAATCGTTAGAATTCAATATTAGAATTGAGAATTGAATTCGAATGAAATCTAGAATTGAAAATTGAATTCAAATGAAATTGAAACGTGAAATTGAATGAAATTGAATATATAACTTCAATAGCGAAGTAAAAACGTATAAGAAGCATATGTTGAAAATTTTGTAATGAAATGTGCAAAATAGTTTGAATGTTGGATTTGGATGCTACTACTAGCAGGTTATACAGGTTATACAGGTGTATAAAGAAATGGAAATTTTGATTTCAAAGTTAAAATTGAATTGCTCGACAAAAAAGGTACGTATTTCAATTTTTATATGAGATTTGATGACTTTCTTCTCTAGCCACTTGGCTTTTCTCTTTTCTTTTTGATTCTGAGGGGCCGTGGTGCCATTTTGTAGTCGTACCGATCGAGCCGCGCAAAGGAAACGCTGGCGAAATTTTTCGAAAATTTAGGGTGTTAGAAAATTTTTGAGAAAAATTTGAAAGTTTGAAATTTGAATTTGAATTTAAACTTGAATGGTTAGTAAAACAATATTGTTTGAAACCTATAATTGGAGTTCGAAAGATAGTTGAAATGATAATGAATCTCTAGTAAAAAGATTTAGACTAGTAAGTTGATAAAACTATTTTGAGTTGTGAAAAACAATAAATGGGATAAGAGCATTCTTCCTAACTTGTAATTTCGGGACGAAATTCTTTTAAGGGGGAAAGATTGTAACGATCCTGAAATTTTTACAATTTAAAAATAAAGATATTTAATTAATTTTAAATATTTGAGATAATTTTAAATTGAATACCAATAGAACTATGAAGTTGGCGATTAAATTTTTGAAATTAATCTATTTAAAGTTAAATAGAAATTGAATTTAACTTTGAAGTTTGAAACTGAATATTGAATAGGTATTTAAAATTTGAACTAATGACTAAAAAAAAAAAAATAGTTTGGATTTACAAATTATATCTATGTAAATTTATAAATAGATGTTGATAGTTGAACTTCAAAACATTTCTATGTTATTAAAGAAAACAATTTACAAAACAAAGTTAAATTCAAAATAAAAAAAAATAAAAATAAAATAGATATAAAATAATAAGGTATACATTACCTTACTTCCTTCAGCTGTTAACACGCCGCTTCACACGCCTTCAATTCTGCAAAGCACGATCTCCTTCCCTCTTTAAAAACAGCCGAGCCCCTTTTCATTCTTCAATTCAAAATCACAGAAAATAAAAAAAAAAAAAAAGAAAAGAAAAGGGGATCGCTCGCGCGAGCGATCGAACGCGGCAGCAACAATGGCGATGTCTGGAGTTAGGCGCGGCACACTCGCGCACGCGATTAAGGGCGGTGGCGGCGCGACTGGGGGAACGCGGTGGCAGTTGAGGCGCGCGTACGCGTAAGGCGATGGAGGCGCTTGCGATTGGAAGGGGGAAATGGCGCTCGTGCTAGGGCATTGGGGGCTCGCGAAGGAGGCGATTAGGCTAGGGTTTTGCGATGGGATTCGTGCGCGAGTAGGCAGTGGAGGCTAGGACAGATTGCGATGGCGAACTCGCTGTCTTGGGGGAGATCAAGTGGGGTGTTCGCGTTCGAGTCGGCGGCTAGGGTGGCGATGCAGTGGGTCGCGATAGCAGGGCGACGTGATGGAAGGAGGCGCGCTCGAATTCGTGGGTTTGGTATTCAATTTCGTGGTGCGGCGACGTTGAAGAGGGCGACGTCGAGGCAAGGTCGCGTACTGGAGATGAAGATATGGAGCAGTGGGGTTAATTTGCAGTGAGATTCTGATGTTGTTCTTTCTGTTCTGTTGTTCCTTTCTGTCAGTTCTATTTTTTAATTTTTTTTTTTTTCAAATTCTCTATTTTCTATCTTCTTAACTACTCTTCTCTCTTTTTCTTTTCTTAAAATTCTTTTAAAACCCCTAACTATTCCGTTTTTCGGCAACGAAAATCCGTATACGTTACAATTTAATTGATTTTAAAATATTCAAAAGATAATTTTAACTTGAATGCAAGATATCAATATTTACTTGGTAATTAACTTATTGAATTATATAGTTTAAATATTGAATTTAATAATTGAAAATTGGGTAAATTGTTGAATTTGAAATTTCTAAGCCTGTTTAAATAATTTAAAGGCTTATAAAATTTATAATGATGATACTGAAGATGATAGAATGGTTGAAATTTAAAATAAAGGTGATTTGTTCAATTTTAATAATGTATCGTTTAAATCGATATTTAAAAATAGCCTTCCGAGGCACAGTCTCGGAATTCGAAGAAACCAGTTTCATTGGATCCGTAATAGTTAGTTATTATTGGATTTCAATTTTCGTAGCGATCGGAGTTGTCATTTGACCCTGGCAGCTCAAAACGCTTAGAACTATTTAATCAATTTAATTTCGAATGGATCGTTTATTTCCGTAACTTCCACATACAATCAAATTAGACTCCGAAACACGTTTCATTGTGTTCGTAACGTGGGTAAAACCCTATAATCGCCTAACGGCACTCTTTAAGTAGAGTTCAAAATTTTAAATGGCATTTAACGGGGCATCTTGAAAGCTTTATAATATAATAAAAAAATTAAAACAAATTCTCGTGCTCAGCAAGCCATCCCAAAACATATCTTCCCCGTCCCTCTCTCTAATCAGAGCAGATAATCGAACAATTAAAAAATAATATAGAAGGAAATCGCAAGCGATTATTCAATCGATGGCGACATAGAGTATTCGTGCTCATACTCGAGCGTATATATGTCGAGCACGCGCTCTCATGCGAAGTAGGGCGACACGGTACCAATTCGAGTTCGAATTGACAAGGCTGGGAAGGCGGCGCGTCTGGTGGTCTCGCGATTGGGTTCAAGAGGCAGTGTGCTCGAGTACGGCATCAAGGAGGGATCGATGGGTCGAGATCTGGAAGCAAGTCGCGACGAGGCTAGGGTCTCGCGATGGGAGCTCGAGCGAGGCGACACAAGCTCAGGCGCTCGATTTTAGGGTCGGTGGTGTGTTTGAGTTTAGCTGCAAGTATAACTACCTTATTTATCTTGATTTATTTAATTAAATAAAGTCTGTATATACATCTGTACTTACTGTTTAAAAATAAACAAATAAATGAATAATATATATAGTAGTAAGTTTTGCAAAATAATTGATTTATATATATAGAAATTATTTTTAGTAAATAAAATCTTAAATGGTTAAGCAGTATTGAATTTTTAAGTTGTTTTTATTTAATTTAAATATATATAAGGAGTCAAAATGAACGTGCATATTTTCACTTACCAGCTTAGCCTTAAAATATTATTTTATGGAGATAGATCTGTTTAATAAATCGATTCAAATTTTGTGGTAGCTAAAACATTTTTTTTTAAAGGGAAACAGTTTCAAAAATAATTAGTTTTAAAATTAAATCATTAGTTCTAATTAAATATATTAAACGGTGGTTAATTGTTCGATTAGTTCAAATATTAGTAGGCCGTATGTATAATTTTTATATAAGGTCAAGGAAATGGTGAAAATCGAGTCGAGATCAAAGTGGATTACGAATTAAAGTAAGGTGAGTAAATATCACTCTGTTGGGTTTTCTTTTATTTAATTTTGAATAGTTAAATTAAATATTTGGTTAAATGATTGAATTGATTTGAGGTGCACTGATAATAAGGTGACTTGGGTTTTGTTTGGATCTCGAATTAATTGTTGTTTGAGTCGTAGCATTTGGGTTTTTAAATAGTTTTAAACATAAATCATAAATAAGAGGATGGTTCATTTTAAAGTTAATAAGGGTTAAGGATTTGTGATTCATTAAATAAGTAGTATAATTTAAATGGATAATTAATTAATTAATTAATTAATTAAATTAATGATATGGGTTAATTAATTAAGTTTAAATTAATTTAGAATGATCAATGGGAGGTTTAATAAGTAACACTTAATGCAACAAAAAATATATATTTACTTTGTGAAATTTACCAAGAGATATATTAGGATAGTTAATTAAGGAATAATTTATTTATTTAACGAAGTAAATAAAAAGGTAGATAATTACAGGTTGAGATGAATCGAGAACGATTAATATTGTGGTGGAATTAAAGTAATTGATTTAGATTAGAACAAACTAAAATATAATTGGAAATCATAAATTTATATAATTATTGATGTAATTAAAGATTAAATCAACTCAATAAATAATGAATTATGAGAAATTAATTAATATAAGTGATTAAGTATTAATGTAATTATTATAGTTAATTATTTTATGAAGTAATTAAGATTACTTATTGATTTTTGGGTAAGAATAATTAATATCGTGAAATTAAATAAAGATAATTACTTGAATGTAATTGAAAAATAATTAATCCAAGGTGATTAATTAAGATGAATAAATGAAGGATTGCCTAACTAATTGATTTGGAATTAATAAATGTTAAATAAGGAAATCCAAATGACTGAGGTTAGAAATTCAGTTAGAATCAATTGAATTAATTTGGAGGTGATCAAATTTGCATATGAATGATTGATTGGTATTGGATGCTTTGAATGAGTTGATATCTCTGATATGAAATATTGTGTATTTTATATGGATAATTTGGATTTAGGATGGCATGAATTTTGACCGAGACTCGAAGTGTCCGGGTTCGGATATTAGGAAATACCCGAAACCACTTTGAATTTTTATAGATTGATATGTGAAATCTATAGGCTGAAATGAAGTGATTTAAAGGAATTGGACTATTTAAATCTAAACCATGGTACTTAGAAAATGGATGTGTGGAATAAGTGATGTCCATAATAAATTGGAGTTTTTGTGAATTGAAATAGGTTACCCGGGTTTTATATAAGTTGTTTGCTTGGATATTCCATGTTAGTTGGGTTTACTCACGCTGGTTTCTAGCCTGACCCGGGTGTTACTTTGATGTAATGCTCTGGTCAGACCGAGTATTACAAATTTTCCGGTAAGGATATCCTGGAGCTCAGGAGGCGGGATGGATGGCAAGAGCGTATTGAGTATTTCTACTGTATAATACTGTTGTGTATCTATGACTTGATAATTGAGTAAATTCAATGTCTTTATATATGTCACTCTGATGTATTTAAATGTAATTGATAGATATAGTATTCTTCTGTAAACTGTTATTATTCATTATTATATTTTATCCGCTGCGAATGTGAGATGTTGTTGATTCTGTTCTTCTTCTTCTATCTCTTTCTTCTTTTTCATAACTATCTGGAAATTTCGGGTGCGGAAATTTCGGGTCTTTACATTTGGTATCAGAGCCAGGTTAAGCGAGAACCTTGGCTCTTGTGGGAATTACTCATTTAATAGAGTCTGTAGTACTCTAGAATGAGTTGAGAATATATATATATATATATATATATATATATATATATATATAAGCGCGTACTTGTTATTTTCTTATATAAAGATTTTAAAAGATTTTATATAAAATATATATTTTGATATATAAAGCAATATTTCCTTCTAATAAATATTAAGGTGATTGGTTGTTAATTATTGAAATTAAAATTAAGAAGTAATATAATACAACTAAACTGAAGTCTTGAATTGGAATTAAATTAAGTAGAAATAGAAATACAACCAAATTAAATTTAATGGACTGAAAATGAAATTCTAAATCTGGTCCCAGAATTTGGAAATTTTGTTTCAAAGTAATGAAAAATAATAAATAAGTATTATTTGGATAACTGGTACTTGTTGAAAACAATGGGTTGTTGGAAATTTGATTTGAATTTAAAACCAAGGGTGGTTTAAAATTTTAAAACATGGCTGGGAGGGCCAAGAAATAAATATGTGTATATGTATGGATATACATGATACCAAAGCTAATTTGAAATAAACTCTAAGAGGTTGAGTTTTGATTTTTTTCCCCAAAGTGTGATGTAAAAACCCAAAGTGATATAAGTTTTAAACTTATAAGAGGGAAAGAATTTTGAAGTTTGAAGCGGGAATTCAAATTGAGTAAGGTTGATTGGATTAAGTAATTTGGAATTTAACTTGGAAAGTTAAATTGTTGATTTGAATTGGGAATTTGTGTGATCTCAAAACGGGTTTGAGATTTAAAAATTGAAAATTGGATGGACGTTTTAAAATAAATTGGATGATAGTATCTTGTTGTTAATAAAAATCTTTAAATTAAGAATGGTATTGTATAAATAAAATAAATTTGAATAATTGAATTGTAAAATAAACTTGTTTAAGAACTGGCTTCAAACTGGAAGATAAAATTGAATAATAAATTAAATTTTGAAAACAAATAAAATTGTACTGAACTCTAATTTGAACCTTGAAATTCATAAGTAAAAATAATTTAAAATGGAATTTTGAGAATTGGACTCAGAAATTAAATTGATTAAATTTTTTGAATAAAAGTTAATTTGGTTTAAAAAGGTAAACCAACCTTTGAGAATTTAACTCGAATTTATATAATTCGAGATAGTTTAAATTCAAGATTGAAATTGAATTAGTTCAAAATTTAATTTGGTTTGAATTAATTGAATTGGTGATTGAAGATGTATAAGTTTAAGAATTTAAAAGGGAAATTGAATTAGATTATGTTGAAATAATTTGAATTTGAAATGGGTTCAATTGATAATATTTCAAATTAATTGGAATAATTTGAAATTATAATTGAAGTTGAACAGAATTAAAATCAAATGGAATTTGATTTAATTTGGAAAGAAACACGGGTTGATTCAACTTGAATTGGGGTTAAATAAATTTCAATGGAAAGTGGAATTATTCAAACTGAAATTGGATCAATTTAAATGGAAGTGTAAATTTACATTGAATTGTTGGGGAAGTGAACAGTTTTGACTCTGGACTATTTTCAATATAAATTGTTTTGATATAAACTTATTTTTCTAAGCTATTAAATATATACCACCTTTCTTTCTTAAAGCCAAATTATTTTATACTTGTTTTACAATTATTTTTGAAACTATTTAATCATTTTTCAACTGTTTTCTAAATTAATTACTATTTTTCAACTATGTTACAAATTAATTACTATTTTCCAACTATTTTGCACTTATCTAAAATTTCTGAAATTATTTGACTATTTCTCAACTATTTTACAATTAGTTAACTATTTTATGGCTATTTTGCAAACTAATAATTATTTTTCAACTACTTATCTATTTTTAAAATTTTCAAGCTATTTTCTAAATATAAACTGGTCGGAGTTCAAACTATTGGATTTAATACCCAACTGAGATAAGAATTGAAGTGATAATCCAAATGGGGATTAAGGCAATTGTAAATAAGTGAATGGGAACTAAGGGAATGTGAATAGAAAGGAAATTGTTTTGGATGATAATCAATGAAAACAAATACGTAGGATGTACGTATATTATTCTATTCGCATAGTGATTTGATCCAGATTCGAGCACAGGATTTCGAGATAGTATATCGATTTGAGTTGGGATTTTTCACTCGATTTTCGACGGCGAACCTGGATATGGATTGTTGATTGGTTTTGGATATTCTCTATCATAGTTATGGCTTTGCAAGGAGAATGACGGTTTCTAATCAAGAAACCAGATCTGAGTCCGCACTAGGAAGTCGGGTGGACAATACTAGTTCGGAAGTGAAATTGTGTGATCGAGTGGACGATCAGATTGGTATAGCGTACGGATAATATGTGTATATCGTACGGATTTGAATGAAATTGATGTTGAAAAAAAAGTAATCAAATTTGAATATTTGATTTTGAATAAACAAAGTTATATATCTTTGTTATATAAGATAAATCTCCCCTTGTTGAATTTATTGCTGGAAAAAAAGGATTTTTGAAAGTGTTTGAAGTGTAAAGGAATTTTATATAAGTTTGAACGATCCAAGTTTGGAAAATTATATATATATGAATATAAATATGTATAAGGATCTTATGAGGATTTTGGAAAAGGTTTTGGGAACCTTTGAATTTGAAAAGGCTTTTGATTTTTAGGTAAAATCAATATTGAATTTGGAAAGCCTAGCTTGAGAATTATCGATTTTGGAATAATCGATTTTGTGTAAAGGAGTTTTGTATGAAATCATACTAGGTGTATAATTTGAAAGATACTATATATGTATAGTATAAAGTGTTTTGATGATGGCTCTGGGGAAAAAGGCGCTCCCTTAAAATGAACTTCTCAGGAGTGCCACCGGATGGTACTGCCTTGAGCCCCGGGGGGGTTCTAAAGTTGACCCTGTGAGGAGTCCGGACAAAACTAGTTCCTGGGGATTATGAGTAGAGTATAACATAGCGAAAGTCGTGTGTGCCGCTGAGAGCCAACAGTTTGCGTTTGATTTTATATCGGTAGACTGCGACCTATGATATAACATAGCGAAAGTCGTGTGTGCCGCTGAGAGCCAACAGTCTGCGTTTGATTTTATATCGGCAGACAGCGACCTATGTAGGAGTGGAGAGGTTTTATTTCGACAGCGAAAATCAGAGGCCGTAGAGAGCCTGCAGTTACATGGACTTTTTGTAACGTCCCGTCTTTTCGCACGCTTTAAATCGACATACGTGCCAATTCAAACAAACGGAAGGGCGGATTGTTATGCGGTAAATAAGAAAAACGAGAAAGAACAAAACAAAACAGAATCTCACAGCGGAAGGACAAAATATAATAATAAATACACAGTTCATAAAACTGTTTACAAACATTTGATTCTTCTTTATAGAATAAATATCAGAGTTCACATACCAATAAATCTCAATGCAGCGGAATACAGTGTAGTGGAACCATATAATATATAATAATAATAACAAAATCTTCGTCTTCTTCCTCCAGAAATAAAGTCTTCAAATCCTGAAACGCTCAGACTGACCCGAGCGAATTGAAAAAACAAAACACTCGAGTCAGAACTAAAAGATCTTATGTAAGTTAAATCAATAGGAATAAATATGAGTGTAGTAAATTAAGAGATGATCAGGATTTTCATCTCCTAAGGATCCGTTAAACTATTTACTATGTAGTATATTTTGCTATTATAATAGAGTCTAATTGTAAAATAAACTTACTTTTTAATAGCATTAAGGAGTGACCCAATATTCCCCTTAACACATAATATATTCCCATAGTCTATACAGTACCGTAATCTCCCCCGTAATGGGCGTCGTCAGAGGGCATTTCATAGGTATGGTACAAAACCAAAATCGTATAAGACACGCTATGGTAGGTGACACGGCACAACTAGGCAATGCCAGGGTAGACATACCAATTGCTATCCGGGCTGGTTGTAACGCATAGCCGCAGCTACCTCCCACCTCGAACAAACTCCCCTAAAATCAAAAGTAAAAGTGGCCAACGAATCAATCCAAAGTCAGAGTATAGTATCGAAGAGGAGTGTCCGATAAAGGGCGCTAACCCCCTTGGCCCGAGAATCGCTCCTGTTTTAGCCACCTTATGCCAACTCACGGGAGTCGGGTCCACGTATTTACCTCAAAGGAAACGCCGCCGCCAACCTACTTCATTCTGGAATCTCCACCGCGTACACGGTTGTTAAAGTGGTTTTCGGAGTTGGCAGAGAGTATGACAACTTCCGATCCCGGTCTTTTCAACAACCAAACGTTATTTTAACACCGCGGCCTTTAAAAATAGTTTATACTATAAAACCAGAATAAAATTGTCTTCCATTTCCAAAACAACTCATTTGATATTATTTTTATAAAACCCAAATCAATAATATCATTTCTTTCGAATATATTTCTTTTCCAAATCATACTGCTTTAAAATTTATAATATCTGGAAACCAAACATTTGAATTATAACTTTCAAAACATAATACTTCGAAATTCATAGCTTTAAGACCATACTTCTAAAACTTGAATGGTTTGGATATTCAAACAGTATATAGAATAAAATAGTTTGAATTTAAAATTTCTTTATAAAATAATTTCCACGACTTCATAATTTTATTCATTTAAAATTTTAGGTCTAAACCCATTAAATTTAGATTCACTTTTAATTTCAATAAAACACATCGATTTCAATATATTCAAACTTCGAGTATTTAAAATTTTCAAACTAAGGTTGGAAATCCTATTTAACAATTTATGTCCTATTATTTAGTTTGAAACATTCACATAATAAATCCATAAATAAAACTCCAATTTCTAACAATTAGTTATTTCCTTCACTTTATTTATACAAGAAAATTTCCATTTAATTTATCTTGAATAAAAATCCAGTTATAAATATCATACCTTTAAAATTTCCAATTTTAATAAGTTTACATCAACTTACGGAGTTAAGTTTTTAAATAAACCCAATTCCAAATAAATTTCCAATTTATCTTCCAATCTTAATTTTTTTTGGAATCATTAAACTCTATATATGAAATATCTTAAACTTGTACTAAATTGTGAAATATAAATTATCAAACTTCATTATTCAACTTATTTATTTATATTCAACAGATTTATACGTAGCTTAAATTCTAAATTTGACTATATATATATATATAATAATATTTATATAATATCCAAATTTATTATTTATTAAACTGTATCATATCCAAACCATAAAAATTATTTCAAAATAATTATATATATATATACCGCGGTGCCTGTATATAATTTTTCTATCCTATGGTCAAGTGATACGAATATTTATCATTTCAACCCGCAATTTAAAAATAAAAAAAATTGCGATTGTATATCATTTCAAACCGCAATCCCGAATAAAATGGAATGCATGATAATTTGCAGATTTTAAAATATAGTTCACATCATCCATTCACCAACATCAATCATCAACCATTAACTATAATCATTATCCAATTTAAATGACATCAACATAGAACATATAAAATATAACAGGGAATAAATAACAGGTATTAACTAACAGTTTATATTCGGTAATAAATTTAATAACTGTTTAACTAGCAATTTATATGCAAATAAATAAATTCCAACTGTCAATTTATATGCAATAATAAAATTTATTAACAGTTAAATTAAATAAATATGATTTAACTGAGATGATGAATAAAACATGCCAAACAATCATAAATAAATTTATACTCATATCTTAAGTCAAATTAACAAACATAAGAAATTTTAGAAGTTGTGAGTGGGTTAAAACACTCTCCTTTTGAATCTAAATTGAATTTAAATCCAATTTAAACCCAAAAATTTGACCATCTCAGAATTTGTCCAAACCAGCATCATCAAGTCTAGAATTTTATTACGACCCTAACAAAAAAATCACGTGTGAAACGGAGTTCGTAAGTAGAAGTTATAGCGAAAATTGCGAGTTGAAAATAAAAAAATAAATAGAAAAACACAATCACCTTCCGTGTTGCCACGTCATCAAGACATTTCCCCCTCCCCAGGTTTCTAACGCGCATGATAACCCAAATACCGTGCCCTTTAACCACCTTTGGCCCCCGATCTCTCGCCCTACCGGCCACCGTTAAACGCGTCACTACCCCCATCGGCTCCAGCTCGACGAGCCACAACCCCCTATGGCCTCCACTTCCACTCCGGTCGACCAAAATGCCACCAGCCGCCACCCTACCGAAACCCTAATTGCAAAAATTACGCCGATCTAACCGTTGATTTGCCCAGCTAACCCCTCCGATGAACTCCCCATTCGACTCTCCACACGACAGTACCAACGATTTGTCGATCCGTCACTATCCATCGACGATCAACGAACGGTCGAAATTAAACGCCCAAATTCTGGTCAAACCACAACCCGAATCGAAAAACGAATTACACCATTAAATTTCCCTCGTCGAGAGCATCAACATATAGTTTTTTTTGGAATTTTCTGAGGACTTTAAATTTTTTACTTTGGATTTGATTTTTGAATTGTATCTGAATCTAGGGTTTTCAACCATTGGGAAGAGAAGGAGCTGAGGAAATGAACGCACAAACAAATGAGAATAGATGAAGGCTAGGGTTTATAACTGGGTTTATATATGTAGGTTAGAAATCGAGTAGATGGATCAGGTTGGATATACGTGCTAACGCTAACGTGGCCCAAAAAGCCCATTCAGACCCGGAACGAAATTTGGGAAACCCATATATTAAAATAGGTGTTTAAATTTGAACGCGATATAAAAAATTTCACGTCCAAATTCCATCGTATGAAGAAGTTATGCTGAAAACAATATTTTCAAATTGATTTAAAATTGATTTCACCTAAATCGATTTCAAGGCGTTTCGCTTTCGTACGATCAAACGACAAGTTCGATCGCTACGAAACTTGAAATCCTACAATAACTCACCGTTACGGATCTGATGAAACTGGTTTCGTCGAAATCCGAGTCCGTGACCAAAATGACTATTTTTTATATTAATTAAATAAATTAAATAAATTAATTAAATCATTTTTTTCTTTTCACTTTCAAAATTTACAAATATTATCAGTTTTGTTTTCTAAAACAATCTCAGTGATTTAAACCAATTTAGATGTTAATTAATTGTTGATTCAACCATAAATTTTAGCGTAAACTCAAATTTCATTATATTATCAATTATAAATTTACCTTTTTATAATTTCATTGAATTCACTATTTAATCCTTTTTATTCAATCCTCTAATGGTTGAAATCAACATTGGTTCAAAGCTATTACATAAATATTTTACAATTTCAACTTAGTTTCCAATTAACGTAAAATTTTATATTAATTTCAATTAATTGCAATAAATCCAAATTATCATATTTTAAAACCAAATAAATAAATAAAGCTTTATTCCCGTTTAAATATTCAACTCATTTGATTGTAATTAACCTTTTGTCATAAATTAAATTCCGATAAATCAATAAACTTTATTTCCATCTTTCTATTCACAAATCATCATATTATGAAGACACTTACGTTATTCCCCATTTATTACTTTAATTTATTTAACGTAACACCTAATTTACATCTATTGCAATGTTTTCCAAATCTAACTGAATGAACCAGGTATATAACTCACAATAATTGTTGTAAACTCTTAATCCCACATTTATAAATATTATTTCCACTCAAATATTATAGATATTTACAGAGTATTGGTTTTTATTAATCATTATTTATTTTATATATACTAATTAAATAAATTCAATATTTAAGTCCGTTTTAAGTTTTATTTCCAGTTACCTATTTATCCAATAAATTTGAATTCCATTCAATTAATATAACCAATCAAATTTCCATTCACACTTTTATATAAACCCATAATTTGCAATTCATTATCTTATATAAATGTCATCCAATTTCTATTTCTTAATATAACTTTACAATCTATGTACATCCATTGATTGATTTCAATTTGCCTTTGTTTCCTTATATTAAATTCTTAGCTTAGTATGACAATATATAGTACTCCATTAAAACGACAATTCATTTCAATCCTTAATACTTAGCTTAAATTTCTACGGTTGCATTTCATTTACATTTTCGCTACTATATTAATAATTAGTAACGTTTATATCAATAACACATTATAATTACTTACCATTTAATGAGTTTGATTTACAAATAAATTTATTGACCGCTTAATTAGGCAATTTATACTAATTTGTTATCATACCCATAAATCCACGCTTATAACTAAGTCCTATATTGATTAAATTTATTAAATTACAATAAGTAGGTTTTTTAATTACCATTGCTACATTTTAATTTAGCATTCATTCCAATACAAATTTATCACCTTTTATTATTTCTACTAAACTTTAAACTACAAAATCCTATTAAATTAACAAATTTAATTATCGAAATTTACGGATCGTTACACTCTCCCCCCTCAAAACTTTTCGTCGCCGAAAAGGAAAAAGAAGGGGAAAAAGAATTAGGAATCAGTATATCTCATTTAAAACTTTATAACCAATTAAATTTATAAAATAAATTGATTTAGATAAAATATACCACTTTATAACCATTAAATCTTTTATATTAAAATTTATAAAGTTTGGAAAACATTTCAAAATAATTTCTAAGTCCAAAATTTACGGAATTTTTTTGCAGAGTCTCCTTTGTACGGGGGGCTTGGGAGAAAATAAAATATCAAAATATAACAATTATATTACATATATTATCCAAAATATAATATCCCAACACGCGAAATATATAAAATAACGCTATAAACCGTAATCCGAAGCGCACCTATTTGTCGGGCAATTTTTGCTTAATTTATGAAACAAAAAGCAGTAGCAATTGCTTCCATAACCTTTATTTCACTTATAAAATCCAAAGGGTTAACAATTTATGTAAAGTGAAATGTATAAGTGGTTTCAATCACTAACAACAAATCAATACAACGACCATCAAGCATACACAACAAATACAAAACAACCAATCCATCAAATAAACAAATAGTTGTTCAGGTTCTTAACCTTTAAATTGTACGGAATGAAGAATAAACTACTAGCGTATCATTTACTCAACAGTCTTAGATAAAACTAAATAGATTACCCATTCACCCCAAAATCCAATTTTTTAAAGTATCCTTACCCAAACAACCATCACTAAACAACAACAAATCCAACAACAATCAACTTAACTTATTATTTATTTCATTTCATACCTTTGTGGTTTGATTTTCTTTTTATTTATACAGTGATTTATCTTTTTAATTTACATTTACTAATTAAATGTTTGCTTCATTTATTTTTACTTATTACTTACAATTATTCAATCCCATTAACTCAGGTCATGCCAGTTCCTTTTATTTCGTTATAATTATTCATTCATTCATTCATTATTGCACGTCCTCATTTGTTTATTACTTAATTTCATTTATTGAAGTATTCATTTTCCTACTAATTTTATTTATAAATAGCTTCAACTGTTTACTTAAGTTCATTATCATTCATTTCATTTTTTTTTTCTAAATTCCATTTACAATACTTACTTTTTAATTTGTAGTCTTTTCATTTTAAACTCAAGTTTATAACTCTATACCACCCATTCTAATAAATAAAAGCAATTTATCGAACCCTTTCATTACATATTTTTAATGCACAATTTACATTACATTTCTTATTAAACATTTCAACTTCTAATATTTGGTAAGTTATACATATGTTTTTAAAGAATGCAATTGAAAGTTATACAAATTTTCTCATTTCTTTTAATTAATTCATTGTTCAATAAATTTTTACCCATTTTCCTTATAAGTTACAATTTCAACTTCCTTTTTATTTCCTTTATAACTTGGCATTAAATCTCATACCTAAATTAGAGGTTTCAATTATTAATTACTTACTTTTCATTTCACTACACTAATTCGAAACAAATTAATTAATGGAAATTTAAGAATTTAATACCGGGTTAAATTTTCAATTTATTTTAAAACAACAGATAAATATATTCTTACAACTTATATATCTCTAAATATATTTAAAACAATTCAAAATTTATATATATTCAAAAATGAATCTACAGTAGAACTACCACAGTGGTCTGTCCCCTTCGAAACTCGAAAATGAAAGTCGACGATGCGGCCGCCATCACCGAAATTATTTTCCAGCGACAGAGAGGAAAGTACAAATCCTATTTTCTCCAAAATCCTCTTTAAAACAATTTTTTTCAAATTATATCAAATATTTATATCATAAAATACTTATAACAATACTATTATGTTCCAAAATTTATTCGAGAAAATCTCAAAACCCCGGAACTTAAGTTCTAAATTTCCAAATTTCAGTTATTTATTTTCAATCTTATTTCTATTATTATTTATACACTTTAATACCTATAACCGATCTATTGCAGCCAAATATAGATATCATTTGAATTTTTTTATTTTATATAGAAAATATAATAGGCAAAATTATTTCATTCACCTATATTAAAAACAAATATTATGTCGTTCTGTCCTATTAAGTGTTTAGAAATCCCTATTGATGTCATAGCGTCCCATGCATCAACCAGAATTTATAAATACAAAACGTAACAGATTAACACAATATTAAAACCTTTTTTTAACACTAACAAATACGCTCTCTCATATATATACACTCAGTGACTCCCATAGGGTATTATTACCTTATTAGTAAAGAGTTAAACCCCACAAAGCTAAGGTTTATCGCTAAACCAAAACTCTGATACCAGATGTAACGTCCCGCCTTTTCGCACGCTTTAAATCGACACACGTGCCAATTCAAACCATACTGAAGGGCGAATTGTTATGGGATAAATAAGAAAAACGAGAAAGAACAAAACAAAACAGAATCTCACAACGGAAGGATAAAATACAATAATAAATATACAGTCCATAAAACTGTTTACAAACATTTGATTCTTCTTTATAGAATAAATATCAGAGTTCACATGCCAATAAATCTCAATGCAGCTGAATACAGTGTAGTGGAACCATATAATATATAATAATAATAATAATAATAATAATAATAATAATAATAAAATCTTCGTCTTCTTCCTCCAGAAATAAAGTCTTCAAATCCTGAAACGCTCGGACTGACCGAGCGAATTGAAAAGACAAAACACTCGAGTCAGAACTAAAAGATATTATGTAAGTTAAATCAGCAGGAATAAATATGAGTGCAGTAACTTAAGAGATGCTCGGGATTTTCATCTCCTAAGGATCCGTTAAACTATTTACTATGTAGTATATTTCGCTATTATAATAGTGTCTAATTGTAAAATAAACTTACTGTAACGCCCCACCCCAAGACCCATCTTAGTAAAGAGAATTATCGAGTAATTCCGTCTACTAAAGTGGAGAATAGGGCTGGTTAAGGGCGACCATCTATAATTTTGTCTTAAACATCTACCGAATACGTCGATAAATGCAATATGATTTTTTTCTTTTCTATCTCAACTAGATCGATATAACCAGTAAATGCTTAATCCAAAACTATAGGTGGCTTATGGATCTATCAGAACAAAATACAATAACTAAATGAAAAGCACGTCACAGAACAGTAATCAACATCATATATAAACATATACACTGATACATGTTTAGTACAATACAATATGAATACAATAAAGTTGGTGCACGACCATACCATAAACATTGAATCAAATATAAATACATCAGAGTATGCGAAAGAACAGAAATTGCTCAAGAGAAAGGAGAGTTGATATCCAGCATCAACTTCAAGCTAAGTCCAATAGATGATACCTGAAACAACTCGGTCTGACCCGAGTATAAATACACGGGTCATGTGACGAACCGGAATTTTCAAGCATTTAAAATCAGAATATTTAATTGATTTTAAATATTTAATAGAGTAATTTTAACTTGAATTCAAATATCACAATTTATTTGATGATTTAATTATTGAATTAAATAATTTAAAGTTGGAAAACTTATTGAACCGAGAATTTTAAGCTGATTAAAAATAAGTGGAAGGCTTATAAAATTTATATTGATAATACTGAAAGTTATAGAAATTGTAAAATTTAAATTAACAGTGGTTTGTTCAGTTTTAAAATTTATACTGTTTAAATTGAATTTGAAAATAGCCTTTCGGGACACAGTCTCGAAATTCGACGAAACCAGTTCAATTGGATCCGTAATATTGAATTATTATCGGATTTCGTGTTGATCGGAGTTAGTGTGTGAGTGTACGATATATAAACGCGCTGAGAATTTATTGAAAATAATCTAATGATATTTAATTTAAATGGTCAAGCTTCTCTAATACGCTTCTTCGTTTAATAATTAAAAAGGGGTAGATATTTTTCTTCGTTCTTGAAACAAAACGAAGCCTCCCTTTCTTTCTTCGTTTTGAATCCAAGCTAATGGCCGCTCTCATCCACTTGCAAATCGAAACCGAGCCTTTCCTTTCCCCTCCTTCTCTCTTTCATTCGACCTTCGGTTTGATTTCCCTTTCCTCTTCAATTTCGAAAACCGAAACCTAGCTTTAAAAAAAAAGGGCGAATAGAAAGGGGATAAAAATCGAAATCACATACTTTCTTACTTCAAGCCGTTAAATCAACATCCTCTTCCTTCAAAAATAATAATATAACCGTTCGAAGAAGAGAAGTTATGTCCTCCCATTCTTTGCCGACCAAATCAAGCTCGAAGGGAATCGAAGTCGCGTGGGCGACTGCCTGAATTTGCTCACGGTAGAGTGCTTGTCGCGAGTACCTATTGAAGCGCCGTCACGATGTCGATCTGAGCATGCTCGTGTTTGGGGTTCTTCAGGTTAGAGCATCAGGGTCGACGGCTCGTTTGGGGTGGGCGGTGCAGTGGGAGGAGCTCGCGATCTGAAGGTGAGGTATTATCAATTGTTTTATCAATCTAAAGTATAATGTTAAAAAAATGTCACAATAAGGTAAAATTTCAATTTTTGTTAACTAAAATTAATTATATGTATACATCTTGGCTGAAAAAAAAGGGGAAAATTTTGATGCTGAAAAATGAGTTTATGAGGTCTGAAGAGAAAAGGGAATAAAAAAAATAAAATAAAAATAAATTGTTATAGATTGAAAAAAGATTTACACTAAAATAAATTATTGATTTATAGTAATAATAATAATTATTGTCCACCGGAACGATAAGCAGGAAGGAAAGAAATTACTTTGACAGCTAGATTTTAAATAGTCGTGTTTTTAAATTTTAAATTTGGGTTATTAATTAGTTATGAAAAAAAAAATTATATATGTACAAACAATTTATATAAGGTTTAGAAGGAAATTATAGAAGAGATTTGTGATAAAATTTTACGATTTACGAATTTAATTTATTTTTATACCAAAAGATGTGATAAAGGAAATTTAGCTCAAAATTAAATTGAATGGTAATTAGGTGTTCGATTTATATTTCGAATATTAATAAATCATATAATATTTATTCAAGGTTAGAAATTGGGGAAAACAAGGCGGGTCTGAGGTGAATGGCAATCTAAGGCCAAAGGTGAGTTAATCTCACTCAGTTTAAAATTTAAATTTAAAATGATTTAATTTAAATAATTGATTGTATGGTTGAATTGATTGATGTGATATGGTTTAGTAAATTTGAAATTGGTATGTTATATGATGCTAATATCTGTGGATGTAGGGAAAACAGGTTGGAGGGATCCAACTGGACCCCTCAACTTTTATTTGATTTATTTAATATTCTATGCTCTGATTATTGGATATTCTATGATGTGTTAAGTGGAAGTACTGAATGCTATGGTTTGGATGAATAATTGAGAATAATGAATTACCAAAATTATAAATGTGATTTTTGAATGAAAATGAAAGAAGTGAAATTGCAAGTAAAATAATTATAGACTAAATTTAAGAATGACTTGGAAAAGAAATAAAGTAACATTAAAATTCTAATAAGTGAATCCTGAGGATGAAAGGGAAAATTTGAATAAACAGGAAGTTGATGAATTTTTAAAATTCAGTGTTATTATTTAAAGAACAAAACATTTATTTAAAAGCTAAGATTTAAATTATTGGAAGAATAAAGGAAAAAGTTGGGAAAAATCTGGAATTTGTATATTTCAGTTAAAAGTTTTAAAATCGAGTGGAATATAATAATATCAACAACAATAATTAAGTATATACTTAATGAATTTTGAAGTGAATTAGGTAATTAAAGAAATTTATTTCAAATAAATTGGAAATAAATTTGGGAAAATTGATTTAGGTGATTGGAGTTGGGATTTTCTCTGAATAGTCAAGTACATGTTTTAAAAAGTAAATCCTAAAAAAAAAAGTTAATTTGATGGATTAAAGTTGTTTTTATAGAAAGAAAGTTTTGTAAAATTTATTATTTCTAATATTTAATTTCTAAAGTAAGCATTTCCTTTTAATCTATTATAGCAATAATTATTAAAAAAGTGATTTAGTATTTGATTTAAAAGAGTAAATCTAGTTGTATATTTTATTAAGTAACCTTATTTCCAAATATTCATATGGTATGTATTTTATGAAATTATTGAAGTACTTGTTAAAATAAATGTTTTAAAGTATATATTTCAAAGTAAAGTGTTTTAAATTATTTTAAAAATATATTTTCGTGCTTGGTGATTTCAGAGGAGATAGAAAATATTTGGAAGTTTATCCTGAAAAGAGGGATGGTTTTGTAACCGTTTTCAAAAGGATTGAAAATAGAAATATATCTTGTGAAGATATTTTGAGGTTAATAAATAATTTGGGAAATTATCTATTGTTTGATGGTTGTTTGTGAATATTAATTGATAGTTAAATAACCGACTATCAATATTGGCCAAATGCGTTGATCGTTTCGAACAGTCCGGGATCGAGATTTATTTTTCGAAAACCACTTAGATCCGGTTTGTACGTTTCGCGTAAACAATTTGGATTCGAAGATGGAGCATTGGAGTGCAAGGCCTAGTCGCTTCTAATCCTGAGGATATTTCCAAAATGGATGTAGTAGGAATAGTGCTTTCGGTTCCGTTCGAACCCGGGACGGACTTGTATGGATGAATGCTTGCGAAACATCGTCAGGTGGACGATGGGCATTCTAAGGGATATATTCTAAAAAGGTAACGCTTAGCCTCAAGCCTCATCAAATGGGAATGACTGAAAATCAGGGGTTATGCAGCAAGGCTAGGTGGGTAGTACCCTAGCAGGGTGAGGTCATTCCAGTCTAGATGTCCCTTTTTATTTCGACTTAGTGGGCGGTTGCTGATCCCAACCGCGGGGTGATCTCACTCGGGATTATCCACTATGGGATAGTCCCGGCCTTTTGTTGCAGGGGAGCGGGCGTACTCCTCGATACGGTGATCTAAACCCCGTACTGTGACAGGTGGTACCTCAGTGCCTAGTCATTGGTTGGAAATCCATTCTCCCTACGAGCCTTGTACGAGTTTTGTTTGTATTACCCACTCTATGGCTAGTAGTTGGAATTTAATGAATGTAACAATTTCGGCTATTTTATAAGTATTTGTATATAGACCCTATTACAATATCAGAGGATTTCTATAAAAATTGTTTTAGCTATCGTAAGGTAAAAACCCTACATGTTTATTTGTGGCGTGGTCTTACGAGATGCTTTTGTTTTCAAAGAATTTTTTTGAAACTTTAATAATCAATTGGGTGTGATTTTCTCACGTTGGTATTCCAGACTGACTCGGGTGTTATTTAACTGTAATGCTCGGGTCAGACCGAGTATTATAGGATATATGATATAATGCTGTGGAGCTCAGGAATCGAGCAGGAGGGCGATACGTACTCCCGTACTTATATGTATATATATATTCCGCTGTATTGAGTTGCTATGTATCCATTTGTATGATATTGATGTTGAGCTGTGATTGATGTACTCTGATGATGTAATATGTAAACAGATAATTTGATTTTGAGTAAAGATTATTTATTATCTATTATATTTTACTCCACTGCGATGGTTAGATTCTGTTGTTGTTTCCCTATTCTCTGCTTCTACCTCTCTTCTTCTTTAACCAAATGGTTCGAATTTCCGTGCAACTTGAGTTGATTTACGTAGAATAGTGTTGACTCAAGGGGTACAGATTTGCGGGTTGTTACACTTGGTATCAGAGCTTAGGTTGGTGATAACCTTGGCTCTGGTGGGGATTACTCATTTAAAATAGAGTCCATAGTACTCTAGAATGAGTTTGAGCGTATTAATAGATATGAGCGCGTATTTGTTAGTGAATATAAATTGTTTTAGTATTGTGTTTATTGATTTATTGAGTGGCATATGAACCTTCGTCGACACAGTCTGCGCAACTGTATTGAAGGGGTTTCTAAACACTTAAATAGAACAGTCGACACAGTATTGTTTTATATATGGGTAAATGAAATAATTTTACCCAAAAGAATATTTTGATATAAAGAATAGTTTTTGAAAACTATTTAGCTAATATATGGTTGCTTGAATGTTAAAAATGATAATATTAAAGCATTATCATTGTTAAATGAAAATTTAACTAGAAATTGAAAATATAACTAAAGTTAAGGGAATAAATTCATTATAAAATGAAATTTATAAATATAAATTATAAATGTAATTTATGAATTGAATTACAATCAAATGGGAAGCTAGGCAAATGAATTATAGTTAAATTTGATTTAAGCAGGATTTGGAAATTTAAAATCCCGGAGATTTGGGAGTACTTGAAGATAAATGATAGTATTATTGTTTTGGAGGTATTTCTGAAAGGAAATTGTGTAAATGAATTTTGAAGGTGAAATAGCATTGAAATCACTTGGATTATTGGAAAATAATTCTGATGATTACGGCCGCATCATCAGTATTCATTTTCGAATTTTTAAGTGACGAATTGCTGCCAAAAATTTATTTGCTCAGAAGAGCTAGTAGTTTTTGAAGTTTCAAAGGAAATTTGTTGGGAATAAAACCAGGATTGGTTTAATTTTTGAGAAATGAGATTTGAGATGTTGAAGATTTCAAAATGTTTTGAAACCAATAACTGGGTGTTTGAAAATCCTGATGAGATAGGTTGTAAGCTTATAAATTATGATGATTTTTAGATCAGGAAGGAAATATAAGCTTTAAATGTTGGAATTTAAATTTAAAGAGAAAAGTTAAAATTGAAATTAACTTGGATTGGGAAATAAAATTTAACTGGATTGAAATTGATTGAATAGGCTGAAAATAATATCCAGTTGTATTCGAATTAAGTTGAAATCGAATTGAGTTAAGTAAAACCGAGTTAAAATAAAATTGAATTGGAATAAAAATTTAATTGAGTTAATGAATTGAATTAAATTCTTACCTGAATAAATGAAAAATAATTTGGATAAAGATTGAATTGAAGTAAATAAATTAGAATAACATATAAAAGAATTAAAAATCCATAGAAATGAAATATACTTGGGATATAAATAAGCATAAGGCTTGAGTTAAAAATAAAAGAATAATATATTCAAGCCTATGATGAAGGGAATTGTGTAAATAAATAAGTGTAAAACTCGAATTAAAAATAAAAGATGAATACATTCAAGCCTGGAATGAATGTGATTGTATAAAATAATAAGTTGTGATTAATAAAATTGAGATTGGAATACAAAGCCCAAAATTAATATTTTGATGAATTAGAAAATGAAGGGAAAATCCAAACTAAAATTATAAAATAAATTTAAACTTAAGAAAATTTAAATGAAAAGATTTTGAGATTAAAATCAAGTTCTGGATTATAAGTTGGGGAAAGACTATTAGATGATAATTAGATAATGAAATTGAACCGTGAGTTCATAAAATTCGATGGTAAATTGAAAATCGCTAGTGGATTCAGAACTTGAGTTATAAATTAAATTTTAACTTGAAGTGTTAACAAATTAAATATAATTGAAATGTATCGAGAAAAAAAAATGAAAATGGATTAAAATAGAAATGGTAGGAGTTGCAAATAAATTCCAAATAAGTGGGAATAAATTGGAAATGGCCTTGTAATAAATTGAATGAGCTGAATCTAGAAAGTTAAAACGTATAATAATTGATCAATTAAATTAGTAGTTTGAAATGGGATTGGATTAAAATAGAATCAAGTTAAATTGAAAAGATAACTTTGTTTGCAAAATGAGAATGAGCTTAAGTGTAAAATTTGAATAAATTGAAGAAAATTTACTTAAGCTAAATGACTGAAGGAGAGTTGAATTGAATTCAACTTAAACAAAGTTTAATAATATTGTATTGGTTTTAAATCAAGTGAAAGTAAATTTTTAATCGAAATAAAAATTCGGTGAGTTGCCGATAATATTTAATGGAAATAAAATTCTTAAATAAATTATTGTAAACCATTTAAATTGTTACGGAATTGAAATAATTAGAGACAATAAGGAAATGGAATGTTTTTAAGTTAATAGAATGGATTTGAATGAATACGGATAAGGAATGAAATGCTATTGAATCGATCGTGAATAAAATTGAAATAGTTATTGAATGAAATAGCTTAGACTGTCTTTGAGCTAAATAAAATGGTTTGGGATGAACAAATATGGAATGAAATATAAATAAATGGATTGTAAATGAAATTTAAACAGAATGTGTCGAGCTAAATAAATGATTGTGAATAGATTAAAATAAAAGGGAAGTTAATTGGCAATTAAGATGAACCTAGGTTGTAAATGGTTTTGAATGAACTACTTGGTTAATAAGATGAAATGTAAGTGAATGTATTCAAATTTGATATGCAATTGAAATGAGAGTATATGGGTTGTGAATAAATTGAAAATGGAATAGAATTAAGTATAAATTGAGTTGAAATCAATTTAAATTGGTTATAAACATAAATACTTATTTATTCACATAAATCTCGTCAAATTGCATAGAATTAATTGTTATTTGATGTAAATGGAAGTAATTAAAATTCTATGAGTTGATAGAAGTAAAATAAATTGATTTTGAAAGCAATTGAATTAAATATGAGTTCAGTTTGCTTAAGAATAAATTAAATGTAAGCGATTGAGTTTTAAACCATTCGAATTGATGAAGTGGTATACGAACGGATTGAAAACCATTCAAATTGAATGAAAATGGTTTGTAGATAAATTGAAAACAGTTGAATTAGTATAAAAAATTGTATAAATTGCTTACGGAAAATGTTTGATGTGCATTTCTTTTAGAATTCATATGTTTTAACCATTGTAACTAAGTGAAATATAGTTAAACTGCATATATTTGGCACTTACATGTTTAAATTGAGTAAGTACAGGTACCTGGAAGCCGTGTGGCTGGATTTGGTAGGGCTATTTGCTAAAAATAATAAGCCGCTTGCTTAAAATGCTAAATAAGGTACGCCTACGCAATAAAAATAGGAAATATGAACTGTTTTTGGTTTTTCCGACCGTGTGGGTCGATGTATATATACTTATCTCTTTTGTCAAATTGCAAAAGCTCCTCCGTACAAAGGAGACTCTGCCAAAATTTTTCAAAAATTTTGGGAGTTAGAAATTTTTTGGAAATTTTGTTAACGACAAACAAATTCAAATTGGAAACTAAAATAAGTTAGAAAATGAAACTAATAAAAGTAATGATATGAATTAGTAATAAATGACAAATAGAGTTTATATATTCAGAGTTAAAGATAAATTGAATTCGTATGGAAATGAAAGAATCAATGTGAATAGAAATAGATATTAACTTAAGTGGGAAAGTGAAAACAAACAAAGAAGCATATAGAATGCTTATACTAAATTTAAGTAAGGAAGAGTAAATTCTTAATTGGAGATTGATATTACAAATATACTCCAAGTTGATATTTGAATGAGTAAATAATTGACATTTTGTATGAAAGTCGATAAAATGTTTTTGGAATGTTATGATTGGATATTAGTGCTAAGCAGGATATGCAGGTATTATAAAGAGGGAAAAGAGAATTGGTTTTTGATTCAAGATGATAAATTGAATTGCCCGACAAAAAAGGTATGTATTTAAATTTGGTATGAAATTTGATTGGGATTTGGATTGAGCCACTTGGCCTTTTGTTTTCTTTTTGAATTTGGGAGGCCGTAGAGCCATTTTGTAGTTGTACCGAGCTAGCCGTGCAAAGGAGACGCTGACGAAATTTTTCGGCAATTTAGGGAGTTAGAAAAATTTTCCCGAAAAATTTCGAGAAAATTTTGACAATTCAAGATTTAGTTTAAATTGAAACTTGAATGGTGAAACGAATAGTATAGTTTGAAGCTTTGAGAGAGTTGAGAAGTTAATAAGAATTATAGTGGGTCTATAATGAAAGACATATTATGGTAGGTTGATGAAATTGTTTGGTTTTGGAAAAAAATAACGGGTATTTGACCATTCTTCCTAACTAGTAATTTCGGGGACGAAATTCTTTTAAGGGGGGAGGAATGTGACGACCCGGAATTTTCAAGCATTTAAAATCAGAATATTTAATTGATTTTAAATATTCAATAGAGTAATTTTAACTTGAATTCAAATATCACAATTTATTTGATGATTTAATTATTGAATTAAATAATTTGAAGTTGGAAAACTTATTGAATCGAGAATTTTAAGCTGATTAAAAATAAGTGGAAGACTTATAAAATTTATATTGATAATACTGAAAGTTATAGAAATTGTAAAATTTAAATTAACAGTGGTTTGTTAAGTTTTAAAATTTATATCATTAAATTGAATTTGAAAATAGCCTTCCGGGACACAGTCTCGAAATTTGACGAAACCAGTTCCATTGGATCCGTAATATTGAATTATTATCGGATTTTGAATTTCGTGTTGATCGGAGTTAGTGTGTGAGTGTACGATATATAAACGCACTGAGAATTTATTGAAAATAATCTAATGATATTTAATTTCAATGGTCAAGCTTCACTAATACGCTTCTTCGTTTAATAATTAAAAAGGGGTAGATATCTTTCTTTGTTCTGGAAACAAAACGAAGCCTCCCTTTCTTTCTTCGTTTTGAATCCAAGCTAATGGCCGCTCTTATCCACTTGCAAATCGAAGCTGAGCCTTTCCTTTCCCCTCCTCCTCTCTTTCATTCGACCTTCAGTTTGATTTCCCTTCCCTCTTCAATTTCGAAAACCGAAACCTAGCTTTAAAAAAAAAGGGCGAACAGAAAGGGATAAAAATCGAAATCACATACTTTCTTACTTCAAGCCGTTAAATCAACATCATCTTCCTTCAAAAATAATAATATAACCGTTCGAAGAAGAGAAGCTATGTCCTCCCATTCTTTGCCGACCAAATCAAGCTCGAAGGGAATCGAAGTCGCGTGGGCGACTGCCTGGATTTGCTCACGGTAGAGTGCTTGTCGCGAGTACCTGTTGAAGCGTCGTCACGATGTCGATCTGAGCATGCTCGTGTTTGGGGTTCTTCAGGTTAGAGCATCAGGGTCGACGGCTCGTTTGGGGTGGGCGGTGCAGTGGGAGGGGCTCACGATCTGAAGGTGAGGTATTATCAATTGTTTTATCAATTTAAAGTATAATGTTAAAAAAAATGTCATAGTAAGGTAAAATTTCAATTTTTGTTAATTAAAATTAATTATATGTATACATCTTGGCTGGAAAAAAAAGTTGAAAAATTTTGATGCTGAAAAACGAGTTTATGAGGTCTGAAGAGAAAAGGGAATAAAAAATAATTGTTATAGATTGGAAAAGATTTACAGTAAAATAAATTATTGATTTATAGTAATAATAATTATTATTGTTCCACCGGAATGATAAGCAGGAAGGGAAGAAATTAATTTGACAGCTAGATTTTAAATAGTCGTGTTTTTAAATTTTAAATTTGGGTTATTAATTACTTATGAAAAAAAAATTATATATGTACAAACAATTTATATAAGGTTTAGAAGGAAATTATAGAAGAGATTTGTGATAAAATTTTACGATTACGAATTTAATTTATTTTGTTACCAAAAGATGTGATAAAGGAAATTTAATTCAAAATTAAATTGAATGGTAATTAGGTGTTCGATTTATATTTTGAATATTAATAAATCATATAATATTTATTCAAGGTTAGAAATTGGGGAAAACAAGGCGGGTTTGAGGTGAATGGCAATCTAAGGCCAAAGGTGAGTTAATCTCACTCAGTTTAAAATTTAAATTTAAAATGATTTAATTTAAATAATTGATTTTATGGTTGAATTGATTGATGTGATATAGTTTAGTAAATTTGAAATTGGTATATTATATGATGCTAATATCTGTGGATGTAGGGAAAACAGGTTGGAGGGATCCAACTGGACCCCTCAACTTTTATTTGAATTATTTAATATTCCCTACTCTGGTTATTGGATATTCTATGATGCGTTAAGTGGAAATATTGAATGCTATGGTTTGGATGATATAATTGAGAATAATGAATTACCAAAATTATAAATGTGATTTTTGAATGAAAATGAAAGAAGTAAAATTGCAAGTAAAATAATTATAGACTAAATTTAAGAATGACTTGGAAAAGAAATAAAGTAACATTAAAATTCTAATAAGTGAATCCTGAGGATGAAAGGGAAAATTTGAATAAACAGGAAGTTGATGAATTTTTAAAATTCGGTGTTATTATTTAAAGAACAAAACATTTATTTAAAAGCTAAGATTTAAATTATTGGAAGAATAAAGGAAAAAGTTGGGAAAAATCTGGAATTTGTATATTTCAGTTAAAAGTTTTAAAATCGAGTAGAATATAATAATAATAACAACAATAATTAAGTATATACTTAATGAATTTTGAAGTGAATTAGGTAATTAAAGAAATTTATTTCAAATAAATTGGAAATCAATTTGGGAAAATTGATTTAGGTGATTGGAGTTGGGATTTTCTCTGAATAGTCAAGTACATGTTTTAAAAAGTAAATCCTAAAAAAAAATTAATGGATTAAAGTTGTTTTTATAGAAAGCAAGTTTTGTAAAATTTATTATTTCTAATATTTAATTTCTAATGTAAGTATTTCCTTTTAATCTATTATAGCAATAATTATTAAAAGAGTGATTTAGTATTTGATATAAAAGAGTAAATCTAGTTGTATATTTTATTATGTAACCTTATTTCCAAATATTCATATGGTATGTATTTTATGAATTTATTGAAGTACTTGTTAAAATAAATGTTTTAAAGTATATATTTCAAAGTAAAGTGTTTTAAATTATTTTAAAAATCTATTTTCGTGCTTAGTGATTTCAGAGGAGATAGAAAATATTGGGGAAGTTTATCCTGAAAAGAGGGATGGTTTTGTAACTGTTTTCAAAAGGATTGAAAATAGAAATATATCTTGTGAAGATATTTTGAGGTTAATAAATAATTTGGGAAATTATCTATTGTTTGATGGTTGTTTGTGAATATTAATTGATAGTTAAATAACCGACTATCAATATTGGCCAAATGCGTTGATCGTTTTGAAGAGTCCGGGATCGAGATTTATTTCTCGAAAACCACTTCGATCCGGTTTGTACGTTTCGCGTAAACGATTTGGATTCGAAGATGGGGCATTGGAGTGCAAGGGCTAGTCGCTACTAATCCTGAGGATATTTCCAAAATGGATGTAGTAAGAATAGTGCCTTCGGTTCCGTTCGAACCCGGGACGGACTTGTATGGATGAATGCTTGCGAAACATCGTCAGGTGGACGATGGGTATTCTAAGGGATATATTCTAAAAAGGTAACGCTTAGCCTCAAGCCTCATCAAATGGGAATGACTGAAAATCAGGGGTTATGCAGCAAGGCTAGGTGGGTAGCACCCAAGCAGGGTGAGGTCATTCCAGTCTAGATGTCCTTTTTTATTTCGACTTAGTGGGCGGTTGCTGATCCCAATCGCGGGGTGGTCTCACTCGGGATTATCCAGTAAGGGGTAGTCCCGGCCTTGTGTTGAAGGGGAGCGGGCGTACTCCTCGGTACGGTGATCTAGACCCCGTACTGTAACAGGTGGTACCCCAGTGCCTAGTCATTGGTTGGAAATCCATTCTCCCTACGAGCCTTGTACGAGTTTTGTTTGTATTACCCACTCTTTGGTTAGTAGCTGGAATTTAATGAATGTAACAATTTAAGGCTATTTTATAAGTATTTGTATATAGACCCTATTATAATATCAGAGGATTTCTATAAAAATTGTTTTAGCTATCGTAAGGTAAATACCCAACATGTTTATTTGTGGCGTGGTCTTACGAGATGCTTTTGTTTTCAAATTTTTTTTTAAAACTTTAATAATAAATTGGGTATGATTTTCTCACGCTGGTATTCCAGACTGACTCGGGTGTTATTTAACTTAATGCTCGGGTCAGACCGAGTATTATAGGATACAGGATATGATGCTGTGGAGCTCAAGAGTCGAGCAGGAAGGCGATACGTACTCCCATACTTATATATATATATATATATTCCGCTATATTGAGTTGCTATGTATCCATTTGTATGATATTGATGTTGAGCTGTGATTGATGTACTCTGATGTTGTAATATGTAAACAGACAATTTGATTTTGAGTAAAGATTATTTATTATCTATTATATTTTACTCCGCTACGATGGTTAGATTCTGTTGTTGTTTTCCTATTCTCTACTTCTACCTCTCTTCTTCTTTAACCAAATAGTTCGAATTTCCGTGCAACTTGAGTTGATTTACGTAGAATAGTGTTGACTCAAGGGGTAAGGATTTGCAGGTTGTTACAGGTCAGTCTAGCTACACGAATCAGTCAATATCCGGAATATGAAGCAGAATAGACATGAAGATACTTCTTCTCGAAAGAGAAGAATGAATAGATAAACTCATAAGCTCAACACTTAAGTAACAAACGCTACTTAGATGAACAAATACCTCGAAGGAGGTAACTCAATATCAAATCAAACACATGTGCCTCATATCATAGGCGACATCCCAAAATGTCTACATGGTTTCCATGAACCATATCTCCTCAAAAAGAGAAACATCAATACAAACTCTCGCCAAAATGGAAAACATAAAATTCTCAAATAGGATCATCCAAAACTCAATTATATTTGAATCTCCAAATTCGATTATACCTCATCTCATCGGTATAAATCTATATAAATCTCAATTTCAACTCGCCAAAATGGCAAAACCCAGAATATCCTATAAAATCCTGAAATTATCCAAACTCATAACTCAAGGAACTCGATAAGAGTTCAAAACATCATAATTGAAATCACCATATATATAACATCTCATATAGCACTAGGCTATCAATGTAATGAAACATCTCAAAAAGGTGAAATCACAACAAAACAGAAAACTCAAAAAATCCAGATTGGCCAAATCCCCGATTGTAATGCCGAAGCAATGTTGCACGTGCTAAACTTAGATGGTCGAAGCCTCAGACAAGGTCGCTAACACCTCCCAAAGCAGTTTGTCCTCATGACAAGGTCGCTGACATCTCTCCAAGCCATTTTGTCAGTCCTAACAAGGTCGCTAACACCTCCCAAAGCAGTTCATCCTCATGACAAGGTCGTTGACACCTCTCTAAGCCATTTTGTCAGTCCTAACAAGGTCGCTAACACCTCCAAAAGCAGTTCATCCTCATGACAAGGTCGCTGACACCTCCCAAAGCTATTTTGTCAGCTCTAACAAGGTCGCTAACATCTCCCAAAGCAGTTCGTCCTCATGATAAGGTCGCTGACACCTCTCCTAGCAGTTCTGTTAGGTAAACATCGTGAATGTGTCACAAACGGATAGGAACCCGAAAAGTGTTAACATATGTCCCATACCACACATTCGCACTTAGCGGTTTACTACCAGTTAGTCGATGCCACACTAGAAACATCATAAAACTCAGAAAATTATGTCTCGCCTAGTCTCATTGGCGAGTGATAAAGAGATTTCATACTTGTCTCATCTCATCGACAAGTAAAAACATCATGATGGTTCCTCATAAACCGTAAATCTCAATATATGAAATCATAAACTCAAGACTTGCCTTATATCATTGGCAAGTAAATAAAACATCATCATGGATCTCATCGACCATACTCCGATATAGGAGATCTCAAACCATAATGTTTGCCTAATATTGGCCATCTTAAATAATTCCAATAAATATGAATTACAAAAATAAAAATATGCCATAAAATGGAAAAACATATCAGAATCAATAATCTCAAATAGCTTCGATCGTACAAGTCCAGAATTAACCGAAATAGTAAACGCACATGTCACATACCACATGTTTTACTAAATCGTTTAATTCTCTTTCTCATACGTTCGAATAATACAAAAGTGTGTATTATATATATATATATAATAATTATAAATTTTTGTAAAACATTTAATATGAAAGCTTTTCCATTTAAAAAAAATCATTTCGAAAACCGTTTAGAAAACACGCGCAAAGAAACAGAAAAAATCGATGAAAATTCAATAAAATTAACATACGATAAAATCCAAATGAAACCGTCAATTCATAGTGCGAATCGACATTACTGTCAGCTTTTCTGTTATTAAGAGTTAGCCTTTTAGAACCATCTCAAAAAAAAATGCTCGAAATCATCGAATTCAAAAACAATTCAACAGAAAATAACAAACTTTGCAAAAGAACTCAAGCTAGCGGCTTGTTTTGCCAGTTCGCCCTTTCTTAACTCAGAATTTGAAAAAATATGAAACATAAAAGTTCAAGATGATTGTTACAGCTCGAAGTCAGAAAAAGAACCATCTAATTCGGACATTCGGGTCAAAAGTTACGACAATTTCAATTCTCAGGTCTAAAATTACAAAACTGTGAATAATTAGCATAACAACAGGGCTGCGGTTTAAAGATCCAATTTTACCCTGCAGATCAAAGATTTTGATAAATCATAAAATATAAAAGTTGAAGATCATTTTCATAGCTATAATTCAAAAAAAGAATCACCTGATTCGGATTTACAAGTCAAATGATACACCCAAAACAATTATCAGATCTGGATTTATTATCGCTGTATTTTGCTCTCAGGACAACGACAAAGAAGTGCATTTTTGACCAAATTAAGTTCAAAACTTAAGAAACCAAAAACATGAAACTTGTAACAAATCATTTATACTTTTCAGAACATCCAAAATTATCAAATTCCAATCCAAAACGAGAAATTTATGGCAAATTTTAGTTTTAGGTTTCAATTCTGAAAATCGCCAGAGCGGAGCATGTATCTCAGTTTCAAACCCAACTTCGATCCTTTAAATCACATAATTTGCAAAAACTTATAACATTAAATTGTAGCACGATGTTTAATCTTTTAATAACTTTAAACGATATCAAAATCCGATAAGAAATAAGAAAGTTATGCTTAAATTACTAATAATATTTTGCACAGAAATTTAACAGGGCAGAGACCATTACTCTGTCAAAAATTCGATTTTGACCAATAGATATTCAAAATATGAGAAAGTAATTAAAACAAAGGTTCTTCCTTAGAGAATTATCATTCTACTGCGAAAAGATTCAACATAATTGGATTTATCAATCAAAAGTTATGTTCATTTTACTCTTAGGTGTTAACTCAAAATTTTTATATGGCTGAGCTATGACATTAGTTTCAAACTCAATTTCGACCAATTTAACTGCAGAATTGCGAAATATGATTAAAAGAAAACTTGTGGCTAATTGAAATAAATTACTACCATAAAAAGATTGAGTCAATTTGGATTATTCTACCACAAATTATCGTTGTTTTACTGCGGCGACTTTTTTTTATAACAAATTTCCTGCAAACAATAACACAATAGTCACACAAGTTTTCAACCAAATTGCATACAGTTAATTCAACAATCATTCAAATAATGATGTGCAGCAAACAAAGATTTAGATGTGAGTGATTAACTCACCTCTATCCTTTAATTCAACAATCGAGACCACTAATTCAGCCCAAATTTGCAAACTAGCAAACCCTAAACAGAGAAGAAGTTAATAAATTTTCACTGTAAGTTAGATTTTGATGGAGAGATTGGTTTTAGATTGAAGATTACATGATTTTATACTTAAATCCATGTTTTAAAACATCCATTCTTCATTTTATTTTTGATTAATAGAGAATAGATTGGGAGAATGAGAAGGCTGCCATTATTTTTGAGCTTGAGAAGTTTTTAACAGAGAGGAGAGAAGTGAATGAATGTACAGACTTTTCTCCTCTTTCTCATTCTTTAGTCACATGTTAGGGTTTAATTATACTAATGGACTTAAGCCCAACAAGTAAATGAAATTAACTTGTGTTATTATTCAACCACTTGTTTCATGTTACAATGCATACTAACGATGAAATTTACACTATTTCAAGTTCCACGTCTTAAGAATTATGAAATTTATTACTCATGATAATAAAAATGTTTTACACCCAATTAAAATATTATTTACATAATTATAAAATATTTATTATCATATTTCCCTATTTAAAGAAAATAGCAAATTTACATTATTAATTACAAAACTCATTGTAATTAACACTATAAATTACACAAAAATCACATTTTTATGTCATAAAATTCTATAACTCATTTCAAATATAATTTTATGCTCAACTTATACTTTTAAACTCAATTCCATCATTTTATTAAATATATCCCATTTTAAAATTAATTACTTCCTTTAAAAAATATTAAATGAAGTAAAGAGCAATAATTAACAAAATTAGTGCATTAACTCTAAATAAAACACATTTTCCTCATTTATTTATTAACTCAAACCATCTTAATAAAGTTTTCAAAATTCCATTTCCTCATTTTATCCTCAAATATATTGTTTATTCCCGATAAATAATTTAAATTCCTTTTTAATTATTAATTCACACTATTAAATTATAACTGCCGTTATAATTTAATATTTTTAGGTAATCGCTAAAACCAGGGTTGTTACAGACTCCTCCCCTTACAAAAATTGCATCCCCGTAATTTTCTAGAAAAAGAGCTGTAAAGACATAAAAGATGCATTCATCGAAGGATAAAGACAAGCTCGAATTCCAAACCATTAATACTCTCATTATAGAATGGTAGAAAGAAATAAAGAAAAACTCACTTGGTTAACTCAATGGCCCATCATATGCTAATATAGTGATTAGCAAACCGTCGAGTTTTCCAAGTATCTCAAAAGAGTTTTGAAGATATCACGTCTTCGAATCAAAACTCAATAACATGCTCATAATTAACCAATCGGAAATGGTTGATTTCAAGAAAAAAACTCTATGAATAGAGTCGGGATCATACTCACTTAAACCCAAACTCTAAACAATAAAGAGATCATCAAGAAGATTTTCCGCATAAATATACGGAAAGAACATCCTCACAATAGGATAGACACAATAGACAAGAAAGATAAATCACAGGATGGCTTCTCACAAGGCCGCCAAATTCGAACGACTGCGAAAAATGCACGTCGTTGATAATAGCTCAAAGATAGAACATACTCAATAATAAGGATATAAGCTTGAATTATCTTTTAATCCAAGATATTTAGAATTTTAAATTTCAACATCTTTTTAAATTTTCAAATCTCAGTTTTCAACATTTGAAAATTTCTCAAACTCTTTACTATACTACTTAGTAAGTAATTTAAAACTCAAAGTTAAAATTCAAATTTCTTCTCTTACTTCAAAATTAATTTCCAAAGAATTTTGTAAATCCATAATAATATCCCTCAAAATAAATTAAGGGTTTAATTCTATTATTATATAATATAGATTCTAAAATCTCAAAATATACTTCCAATAAAACACAACTCAAAATAATCTCATTTATATTCTCATTTTTATAATTTAAAAATAAATAAATGTCATTGCCTCGCCATTGAGCCTCTAATAAATAAATATATCTGTTGGCTGCAGAGTTGACCGAACGATCAAAACAGCCTTGCCACTCTATTACTCATCTCTAAAATCAATGTCTGCAATTACCATTCAAAAATAAATTTAATATTTAATCTCCAATTATATTTTCAAAATCTCAATCCTTAAAACACAAATCGTCGTGTTTGATTGCCTCATCATAACATTTAGGAGATTCCTATCGATAAAGTTGTTTAGGCATATCGACCAGAACTCTTAACTACTCAATGGATAACCCAACACTCTCAATTATTTCTATAAAAGAATACCACTCATATAAACATATTCTCAAAACATTCTTTGATTTTTAAAATATCTCAAAACTCCAATTTCTCTTTTTGAAACTCATATATATATATATATATAGCGTCATAAACTCAAACCAAAGAACATTAAGAGAATGCATCGAGATATTCCTAGAATACTCGATTCACAAAATCAACAGAAGGAGATGGAGTGTTTGTCAATTTTACAATGCCACGAGCCACTCTTAAAAATCATTAAGATACAGGATAAGCAAGATATATTTCTCGAAGGAGAAGAAGCATACAAACAACAAATCATTACTTCAAACAAAGTAATGCTACAAAGGATAACACCAATTGAGTATTCGAAAAGGATAACTTAATGAACCGAATGATAAACTCAATCAAACTCGAACAATTCAGAAACTCACCCGTTCCTTAGTGGATATCCTCGTGGAAGGATAAACGAAAAGAAAAGAGCCAGGAATAAGGTTACCACAACACTCGATTGCCTAATTGGATGTCAAATCAAAACGGACTCAAAAACTCAACAAAGTCACCATGACTGGAATTTGACATATATCATCAACATCTCGATACTCAAGCGCGTTAACATTCCGAAGTAATAGAAATAATAAACCAATCAAATCAGGATGCCTAAATAAATATAGGATCCTATAACAACAAAAGGATCAGACTTTACATCAAATAAATCAATCCATCTCAGGTCAAATACATCTCAATATAGTGAGTAATAAACAAATACTCACCAAAGCAGCAACAAATAGAAAACTCAGAATGCTCACAACAAGCCAATCGTTATGGACCCTTCAATAGGATTCACAACTCTCAAAGGAATGCAAAAAGAATGCTCAAAGAAATCAATCAGCTCCATCGATACGAACTCACTCATATCGACAAAAATAAAAATAGAATAATCCAAAAATAAGATTATTCATAAGATAATAACATCAAATTCAATTATGAAATACTACGTAATACAATATATATTTCTAGACATATTCCATCTCAACATATCTCAAAACTCGAAAAGAATCAAAGCATGATTCGAAAACAAGATCGGATAAAGGACAATGATTCACTCGTATTGCACTTCGATGTATCGTGATATACGTACTGTTCTGTGTTTATTCTACTTTGTTCTAACCACAGCTCTGATACCAAGCTGTAACGCCCCACCCCGAGACCCATCTTAGTAAAGGGAATTATCGAGTAATTCCGTCTACTAAAGTGGAGAATAGGGCTGGTTAAGGGCGACCATCTATAATTTTGTCTTAAACATCTACTGATACGTCGATAAATGCAATATGATTTTTTCTTTTCTATCTCAACTGGATCGACATAACCAGTAAATGCTTAATCCAAAACTATAGGTGGCTTATGGATCTATCAGAACAAAATACAATAACTAAATGAGAAGCACGTCACAGAACAGTAATCAACATCATATATAAACATATACACTGATACATGTTTAGTACAATACAATATGAATACAATAAAGTTGGTGCACGACCATACCATAAACATTGAATCAAATATAAATACATCAGACTATGCGGAAGAACAGAAATTGCTCAAGAGAAAGGAGAGTTGATATCCAACATCAACTTCAAGCTAAGTCTAATAGATGATACTTGAAACAACTCATTCTGACCCGAGTATAAATACACGGGTAAGTCTAGCTACACGAATCAGTCAATATCGGTGATATAAAGCAGAATAGACATGAAAATACTTCTTCTCGAAAGAGAAGAATGAATAGATAAACTCATAAGCTCAACACTTAAGTAACAAACGCTACTTATATGAACAAATACCTCGAAGGAGGTAACTCAAACTCAATACTCAAATCAAACACAAGTGCCTTATATCATAGGCGACATCCCAAAATGTCTACATGGTTTCCATGAACCATATCTCCTCAAAAAGAGAAACATCAATACAAACTCTCGCCAAAATGAAAAACATAAAATTCTCAAATAGGATTATCCAAAACTCAATTATATTTGAATCTCCAAATTCAATTATACCTCATCTCATCGGTATAAATGTATATAAATCTCAATCTCAACTCGCCAAAATGGCAAAACCCAGAATATCCTATAAAATCCTGAAATTATCCAAACTCATAACTCAAGGAACTCGATAAGAGTTCAAAACATCATAATTGAAATCACCATATATATAACATCTCATATAGCACTAGGCTATCAATGTAATGAAACATCTTAAAAAGGTGAAATCACAACAAAACAGAAAACTCAGAAAATCCAGATTGGCCAAATCCCCGATTGTAATGCCGAAGCAATGTTGCACGTGCTAAACTCAGATGGTCGAAGCCTCAGACAAGGTCGCTAACACCTCCCAAAGCAGTTTGTCCTCATGACAAGGTCGCTGACACCTCTCCAAGCCATTTTGTCAGTCCTAAGAAGTCACTAACACCTCCCAAAGCAGTTCGTCCTCATGACAAGGTCGTTGACACCTCTCCAAGCCATTTTGTCAGTCCTAACAAGGTCGCTAACACCTCCCAAAGCAGTTCGTCCTCATGACAAGGTCGCTGACACCTCCCAAAGCTATTTTGTCAGCTCTAATAAGGTCTCTAACACCTCCCAAAGCAGTTCGTCCTCATGACAAGGTCGCTGACACCTCTCCTAGCAGTTCTGTTAGGTAAACATCGTGAATGTATCACCAAATCACGGATAGAAACCCAAAAAGTGTTAACATATTTCCTATACCACACATTCGCACTTAGCGGTTTACTACCCGTTAGTCAATGCCACACTAGAAACACCATAAAACTCAGAAAATTATATCTCGCCTAGTCTCATTGGCGAGTGATAAAGAGACATCATACTTGTCTCATCTCATCGACAAGTAAAAACATCATGATGGTTCCTCATAAACCGTAAATCTCAACATATGAAATCATAAACTCAAGACTTGCCTTATATCATTGGCAAGTAAATAAAACATCGTGATGTATCTCATCGACCATACTCCGATATAGGAGATCTCAAACCATAATGTTTGCCTAATATTGTCCATCTTAAATAATTCCAATAAATATGAATTATAAAAATAAAAATATGCCATAAAATGACAAAACATCTCAAATCAATAATCTCAAATAGCTTCGATCGTACAAGTCCGGAATTAACCAAAATAGTAAACGCACATGTCACATACCACATGTTTTACTAAATCGTTTAACTCTCTTTCTCATACGTTCGAATAGTACAAAAGTGTGTATTACATATATATAATAATTATAAATTTTTGTAAAACATTTAATATGAAAGATTTTCCATTTAAAAAAAATCATTTCGAAAACGGTTTAGAAAACACGTGCACAGAAGCAGAAAAAATCGATGAAAATTCAATAAAATTAACATACGATAAAACCCAAATGAAACCGTTAATTCGTAGTGCGAATCGAAATTAATGTCGACTTTTCTATTATTAAGAGTTGGCCTTTTAGAACCATCTCAAAAAAAAAATGCTCGAAATCATCGAATTCAAAAACAATTCAACGGAAAATGCCAAACTTTGCAAAAGAACTCAAGCTAGCGGCTTGTTTTGCCAGTTCGCCCTTTTTTAACTCAGAATTTGAAAAAATATGAAACATCAAGATAATTGTTATAGCTCGAAGTCAGAAAAAAATTCATCTAGTTCGAACATTTGAGTCAAAAGTTACGATAATTTCAATTCTCAGGTCTAAAATTACAAAACTGTGAATAATTAGCATAACAACAGGGCTGCGGTTTAAAGATCCAATTTTACCCTGCAGATCAAAGATTTTGATAAATCATAAAACATAAAAGTTAAAGATCATTTTCATAGCTATAATTCAAAAAAAGAATCACCTGATTCGGACTTACAAGTCAAAAGATACACCCAAAACAATTATCAGATCTGGATTTATTATCGCTGTATTTTGCTCTCAGGACATCGACAAAGAAGTGCATTTTTGACCAAATTAAATTCAAAACATAAGAAACCCAAAACATTAAACATGTAACACATCATTTGTGCTTTTCATAACATCCAAAATTATCAAATTCCGATCCAAAACGAGAAATTTATGGCTAATTTTAGTTTTAGGTTTCAATTCTGAAAATCGACAGAGCGGAGCATGTATGTCAGTTTCAAACCCAATTTCGATTCTTTAAATCACATAACTTGCAAAAACTTATAACATTAAAGTTGTAGCACGATGTTTAATATTTTAAGAACTTTAAACGATATCAAAATCCGATAAGAAATAAGAAATTTATGCTTAAATTACTAAAAATATTTTGCACAGAAATTTAACAGGGCAGAGACTATTACTCTGTCAAAAATTCGATTTTGACCAAGAAATCTTCAAAATATGAGAAAGTAATTAAAACAAAGGTTCTTCCTTAGAGAATTATCTTTCTACTGCAAAAAGATTCAAATAATTGGATTTATCAATCAAAAGTTATGTTCATTTTACTCTCAGGTGTTAACTCAAATTTTTTATATGGCTGAGCTATAACATTAGTTACAAACTCAATTTCGATCCTTTAAATCACATAGTTTGCAAAAATTTATAACATTAAAGTTGTAGCACGATGTTTAAGCTTTTAAGAACTTTAAACAATATCAAAATCCAATAAGAAATAAGAAAGTCATGCTTAAATTACTAACAATATTTTGCACAGAAATTTAACAGGGCAGAGACTGTTACGCTGTCAAAAATTCGATTTTGACCAAGAAATCTTCAAAATATGAGAAAGTAATTAAAACAAAGGTTCTTCCTTAGAGAATTATCTTTCTACTGCAAAAAGATTCAACATAATTGGATTTATCAATCTTAGTAAAGAGAATTAATGAATAATTCCGTCTACTAAAGTGGAGAATAGGGATGGTTAAGGGAGACCATCTATAATTTTGTCTTAAACATCTACTGAATATGTCGATAAATGTAATATGATTTTTTCTTTTCTATCTCAACTGGATCGACATAACCAGTAAATGCTTAATCTAAAACTATAGGTGGCTTATGGATCTATCAGAACAAAATACAATAACTAAATGAAAAGCACGTCACAGAACAGTAATCAACATCATATATAAACATATACACCGATACATGTTTAGTACAATACAATATGGATACAATAAAGTTGGTGTACGACCATACCTAAACATTGAATCAAACATAAATACATCAGAGTATACGGAAGAACAGAAATTGCTCAAGAGAAAGGAGAGTTGATATCCACCATCAACTTCAAGCTAAGTCCAATAGATGAAACCTGAAACAACTCGGTCTGACCCGAGTATAAATATACGGGTCAGTCTAGCTATACGAATCAGTCAATATCGGTAATATGAAGCAGAATAGACATGAAGTTACTTCTTCTCGAAAGAGAAGAATGAATCGATAAAATCATAAGCTCAACACTTAAGTAACAAATGCTACTTAAGTGAACAAATACCTCGAAGGAGGTAACTCAAACTCATTACTCAAATCAAACACAAGTGCCTTATATCATCGGCGACATCCCAAAATGTCTACATGGTTTCCATGAACCATATCTCCTTAAAAGGAGAAATATAAATACAAATTCTCACCAAAATGACAAACATAAAACATTCTCAAATAGGATGATCCAAAACTCAACTATAGATGAATCTCCAAATTCAATTATACCTCTTCTCATCGGTATAAATGTATATAAATCTCAATCTTTAAAACACAAATCATCATGTTTGATTGCCTCATCATAGCATTTAGGAGATTCCTATCGATAACGTTGATCAGGCGTATCGACCAGAACTCTGAACTACTCGATGGATAATCCAACACTCTCAATTATTTTTATAAAAGAATACTACTCATATAAATATATTCTGACGGTTTCATTTGGGATTTATCTGTTAAACAACTACAGTCCTCAGCTCTACCAACTAAGCTAAGGTCGGCTATTCTATTATTAAGAGTTATCCTTTTAGAACCATATCAAAAAAAAATGCTCGAAATCATCGAATTCAAAAACAATTCAACGGAAAATGCCAAACTTTGCAAAAGAACTCAAGCTAGTGGCTTGTTTTTCCAGTTCGCCCTTTTTAACTCAGAATTTGAAAAAATATGAAACATAAAAGTTCAAGATGGTTGTTACAGATCAAAGGCAGAAAAAGAACCATCTAATTCGGACATTCGAGTCAAAAGTAACGACAATTTCAATTCTCAGGTATAAAATTACAAAACTGTGAATAATTAGCATAACAACAGGGCTGCGGTTTAAAGATCTAATTTTACCCTGCAGATCAAAGATATTGATAAATCATAAAACATAAAAGTTGAAGATCATTTCATAGCTATAATTCAAATAAAAAATCACCTGATTCGGACTTACAAGTCAAAAGATACACCCAAAACAATTATCAGATCTGGATTTATTATCGCTGTATTTTGCTCTCAGGACAGCGACAATGAAGTGCATTTTTGACCAAATTAAATTCAAAGCACAAGAAACCCAAAGTATGAAACTTGTAACACATCATTTTTTCTTTTCAGAACATCCAAAATTATCAAATTCCGATCCAAAACGAGAAATTTATGGCTAATTTTAGTTTTAGGTTTCAATTCTAAAAATCGACAGAGCGGAGCATGTATCTCAGTTTCAAACCCAACTTCGATCCTTCAAATCACATAATTTACAAAAACTTATAACATTAAATTGTAGCACGATGTTTAATCTTTTAAGAACTTTAAACGATATCAAAATCCGATAAGAAATAAGAAAGTTATGCTTAAATTACTAATAATATTTTGCACAGAAATTTAACAGGGCAGAGACTATTACTCTGTCAAAAATTCGATTTTGACCAAGAAATCTTCAAATTATGAGAAAGTAATTAAAACAAAGGTTCTTCCTTAGAGAATTATCTTTTTAATGCTAAAAGACTCAACATAATTTGACTTATCAATCAAAAGTTGTGTTCATTTTACTCTCAGGTGTTAACTCAAAATTTTTATATGGCTGAGCTATAACATTAGTTTCAAACTCAATTTCGATCCTTTAAATCACATAATTTGCAAAAACTTATAACATTAAAGTTGTAGCACGATGTTTATGCTTTTAAGAACTTTAAACGATATCAAAATCTGATCAGAAATAAGAAAGTTATTCTTAAATTACTAACAATATTTTGCATAGAAATTTAACAAGGCAGAGACTATTACTCTGTCAAAAATTCATTTTTGACCAAGAAATCTTCAAAATATGAGAAAGTAATTAAAACAAAGGTTCTTCCTTTGAGAATTATCTTTCTACTACAAAAAGATTCAACATAATTGGATTTATCAATCTTAGAAAAGATAATTAGCGAATAATTCCGTCTACTAAAGTGGAGAATAGGGCTGGTTAAGGGCGACCATCTATAATTTTATCTTAAACATCTACTTAATACGTCGATAAATGCAATATGATTTTTTCTTTTCTATCTCAACTGGATCGACATAACCAGTAAATGCTTAATCCATAACTATAGGTGGCTTATGGCTTATGGATCTATCAGAACAAAATACAATAACTAAATGAAAAGCACGTCACAGAACAGTAATCAACATCATATATAAACATATACACTGATACATGTTTGGTACAATACAATATGAATACAATAAAGTTGGTGCACGACCATACAATAAACATTGAATCAAACATAAATACATCAGAGTATGCGGAAGAACACAAATTGCTCAAGAGAAAGGAGAGTTGATATCCACCATCAACTTCAAGCTAAGTCCAATAGATGATACCTGAAACAACTCGGTCTGACCCGAGTATAAATACACGGGTCAGTCTAGCTACACGAATCAGTAAATATCGGTAACATGAAGCAGAATAGACATGAAGATACTTCTTCTCGAAAGAGAAGAATGAATCGATAAAATCATAAGCTCAACACTTAAGTAACAAATGCTACTTAAGTGAACAAATACCTCGAAGGAGGTAACCCAAACTTATTACTCAAATCAACACAAGTGCCTTATATCATCGGCGACATCCCAAAATGTCTACATGGTTTCCATGAACCATATCTCTTTAAAAGGAGAAATATCAATACAAATTCTCACTAAAATGACAAACATAAAATATTCTCAAATAGGATGATCCAAAACTCAACTATAGATGAATCTCCAAATTCAATTATATCTCTTCTCATCGGTATAAATGTATATAAATCTCAATCTTTAAAACACAAATCATCGTGTTTGATTGCCTTATCATAGCATTGAAGAGATTCCTATCGATAATGTTGATCAGGCGTATCGACCAGAACTCTTAACTACTCGACGGATAATCCAACACTCTCAATTATTTCTATAAAAGAATACTACTCATATAAATATATTCTGACGGTTTCATTTGGATTTTATCTGTTAAACAACTACAGTCCTCAGCTCTACCAACTAAGCTAAGATCGGCTTTTCTATTATTAAGAGTTAGCCTTTTACAACCATCTCAAAAAAAAAAAAATTGCTCGAAATCATCGAATTCAAAAACAATTCAACGGAAAATGCCAAACTTTGCAAAAGAACTCAAGCTAGCGGCTTGTTTTGCCAGTTTGCCCTTTTTTAACTCAGAATTTGAAAAAATATGAAACATCCAGATAATTGTTATAGCTTGAAGTCAGAAAAAGAATCATCTAATTCGCACATTTGAGTCAAAAGTTACGACAATTTCAATTCTCAGGTCTAAAATTACAAAACTGTGAATAATTAGCATAACAACAGGGCTGCGGTTTAAAGATCCAATTTTACCCTGCAGATCAACGATTTTGATAAATCATAAAACATAAAAGTTGAAGATCATTTCCATAGCTATAATCTAAAAAAAGAATCACCTGATTTGGACTTACAAGTCAAAAGATACACCCAAAACAATTATCAGATCTGGATTTATTATCGCTGTATTTTGCTCTCAGGACAGCGACAAAGAAGTGCATTTTTGACCAAATTAAATTCAAAACATAAGAAACCCAAAACATGAAACATGTAACACATCATTTGTGCTTTTCAGAACATCCAAAATTATCAAATTCCGATCCAAAACGAGAAATTTATGGCTAATTTTAGTTTTAGGTTTCAATTCTGAAAATCGACAGAGCGGAGCATGTATCTCAGTTTCAAACCCAATTTCGATCCTTTAAATCACATAACTTGCAAAAACTTATAACATTAAAGTTGTAGCACGATGTTTAATATTTTAAGAACTTTAAACGATATCAAAATCCGATAAGAAATAAGAAAGTTATGCTTAAATTACTGAAAATATTTTGCACAGAAATTTAACAGGGCAGAGACTATTACTCTGTCAAAAATTCGATTTTGACCAAGAAATCTTCAGAATATGAGAAAGTAATTAAAACAAAGGTTCTTCCTTAGAGAATTATCTTTCTACTGCAAAAAGATTCAAATAATTAGATTTATCAATCAAAAGTTATGTTCATTTTACTCTCAGGTGTGAACTCAAATTTTTTATATGGCTGAGCTATAACATTAGTTACAAACTCAATTTCGATCCTTTAAATCACATAGTTTGCAAAAACTTATAACATTAAAGTTGTAGCACGATGTTTAAGCTTTTAAGAACTTTAAACGATATCAAAATCCGATAAGAAATAAGAAAGTTATGCTTAAATTACTAACAATATTTTGCACAGAAATTTAACAGGGCAGAAACTGTTACTCTGTCAAAAATTCGATTTTGACCAAGAAATCTTCAAAATATGAGAAAGTAATTAAAACAAAGGTTCTTCCTTAGAGAATTATCTTTCTACTGCAAAAAGATTCAACATAATTGGATTTATCAATCTTAGTAAAGAGAATTAACGAATAATTCCGTCTACTAAAGTGGAGAATAGGGCTGGTTAAGGGAGACCATCTATAATTTTGTCTTAAACATCTACTGAATACGTCGATAAATGTAATATGATTTTTTCTTTTCTATCTCAACTGGATCGACATAACCAGTAAATGCTTAATCTAAAACTATAGGTGGCTTATGGATCTATCAGAACAAAATACAATAACTAAATGAAAAGCACGTCACAGAACAGTAATCAACATCATATATAAACATATACACCGATACATGTTTAGTACAATACAATATGAATACAATAAAGTTGGTGCACGACCATACCTAAACATTGAATCAAACATAAATACATCAGAGTATGCGGAAGAACAGAAATTGCTCAAGAGAAAGGAGAGTTGATATCCACCATCAACTTCAAGCTAAGTCCAATAGATGATACCTGAAACAACTCGGTCTGACCCGAGTATAAATATACGGGTCAGTCTAGCTATACGAATCAGTCAATATCGGTAATATGAAGCAGAATTGACATGAAATTACTTCTTCTCGAAAGAGAAGAATGAATCGATAAAATCATAAGCTCAACACTTAAGTAACAAATGCTACTTAAGTGAACAAATACCTCGAAGGAGGTAACTCAAACTCATTACTCAAATCAAACACAAGTGCCTTATATCATCGGCGACATCCCAAAATGTCTACATGGTTTCCATGAACCATATCTGTAACGCCCTGGAAATTTTCGACTTTCGAAAATTCAACATCGATACTCACTTTATCGACTGCCGAGAAATCGAAGGCCGGAAACCCGAAATGTTATGGTTTAAGAAAAAAGAAAAAGAAGAAGAAGAGAGAAGAAGGTAGAGATAAGAAGATAGAAGATAGAGAGAAAAGAAAATAGAACTAAAAGAAATAACAGAACAACATCAGAATCTCACAATTCGCAGCGGAACAACATATAATAATAAATGAATAATCTTTAAACAAAGAACTATATCAGTTATTACATTACATCACATTTCATTACATCATATCATCAGAGTGTACAACAACATACAATAATAAATAGTGCAGCGGAAAAAGAAATACTATATACAAGTAATACGCCATGCTATCCAGCTTGCCTCCAGCAACTCCAGAATATCCTGATAAACCTTACTCTTGACTGCCCGTGTGGAAATTGGTGGGCACCCAGAGTTTAGGAAGGAAAACAATAAACTCCGAGTCAGTCATGTGATTGGTGTGAGAACTCAAAACAGTTTATTTATCTTTGAAAACAAAATAGTGGAATATTTTTAAAGTCAATTCGCAATGCTTTTAAAAATGAGACTACCATAAGGCCTCCCGCACACACACACAATGCAAACGCAGAATCGGAGGAGATTTCTCCTTATGATAGTCAAAGATGCTTGATACGCATTTAAAAGAACATTTGATATTATTACTAGTGCATAGTGTAGAGAAAAATTCATTTCGAAAGTAGAATATAAATCTTAGCCAACATAGACATTTCGTACTATGCCTACTATAGCTAACTATGTTCAATAGCAGGTTACCGCCACATTCCATAGCAGGTTATACAACTAAAACCGTACAAGTCTCGTATTGTTTCTTTGGATTTCCAACGAATGATCAGGCCAAGAAACTTCCCATTGCCACATGAGAATGCCTCTGGATGGACATCCCCGAGAACCAAACCGGATCTCTACCAACACAAGGCCGGGTTACCCCTAACTGAGTAACAACTGACCGAATATGCCATCCCCCAGTCCTTTGGGACCTTTCAACCAAGCGCTCGCAATCAATTCACACAATCATAAAGTGTTTTCAACATGAGTAAGTATCTGGGCTCCATACCATGACACCACCCTTTTCCAGAAGGAAATGCACATATCCTAAAGGGCGCTACCCCTCATAACCTTGCCGCATCTTTCCTGTTTTGACCATTCCCGAGGTGTAAGGCTCGACAAAGTCACGTCCACAAAAACATACTTTATACAAAAGCCATGCTTTGGGTCAACAAATGATCATAGAAATGATCACCAGGATAGACGATCAAATAAACGACCCTATCACAAATAATCAACACAATGATCATTTACAGCAACACTTAGCATGTCACATTACCAAATTGGGAATATATCGCTGATAACCTTCAACTACATAACCTCTGAGCTCGTACGTCTCAGAGAAGGGTGTTAAGCTAAAAGAATAAATTCTCCGCCACCAACAGAAATATATTTGAAAGAAATCTGCTTTATATCTCAATTTGTAACGTCAGACATACAATCCATACAAGTCTGTTCCGGGCTCGAACAAAACCGAAGGCACTTCTCACGAAGCCCTTGCAATCCGGGTATTCACAATCCCGACCAAATTTCCCATCACTTAGGAAATCTCTATACCAGGAGCTACCCAGTGCAGAGACAATCGATAGGTCATCCTATCGCTTTCGCAAATACTCAGTCTTCAACACCGGTCATCAAATGCAATTCATAACGAAGTATCACATATTCGGAATGGGTTATACGACCCCATGGTCCTTTCCCGGTTAACCCGAATAGTGAGCGCTTATTCAAAAATAAGTGTGGCATTCACATTCAAACAATTCACATCAATTACCCATTCAAAGGGAAATATTGATAGTCGGTTATTGAACTATCAATGAATATGCACACATCACCAGATTCCAAATAATTTTCCAAATTATTTATTTTCCAAAATATCTTTACTAGATATATAATTTTCACACTTCAAAAATAAATCAATATTTATTTTTTAAACAAATTCTCCTTTTCATTTATAAATTCCATAATGAATTTATATTTCAAAATATTTATGAATAAACGATTTCAATTATTCATTTCAATTTATCTTCAAAAAGATAAATTCTCAAAACGTTTCATTTCATATTGGAAAAACATTTCCATACTTATTTATTCATAAGTAATTCACAAATTTTATTTATTTTCAACCTTTGGAAAATATTCAATATACTTAAATCGAAATTAAGTATATATTTCATTATTTAAGGAAATCATGCTCTTAAACATATTTATTTGGGCCAAAACGAATGTTACGTAAAACATCGTTACGACAACCGAAAATCACTAGCATAGGGATTCGAAATTAATATAGATATATAAATCCTAATACTATACAAAACATTTCCTTTCGGAAATTATTTACTATAACAACAGTGTTATAGTCCACCATTTCCTTCTATTTCTCGAAAACGTCTATTTCAACAATAAATGTTAAAATCTATGGTTTCGAATCTCAACACATTTTAAAACATCGTTAGATCATTTCAATTCTATTTAAAACATCACATTCAAAACAATTTCTTTAACATATTATTCACTATTCAAAAACGTGAATATACTATGTTAATAAATTTCATCCTTTCTATACATTTTGTTTCAAAGGATTATTCACTATCTAAAATGTGAATATAACTCCATGAATAAGTTACAACAATTTTACTTTTTGCGAATTTATAAAACAACGTTTATAAACTCCATTTCTATTTATTTTATAACAACTTCCTTTTATAAATTCCTTTATTAACCTATTCACTTTATAACTCAATTATAAACCAAAGATTCATATTATAAGTTAAATGCTTATAAAACGATTATTTTACAAAATCGTTTCTTTGAACTTCATAATTATAAATCTTATAACTTATAAGATTCAATTATTCATCCAAATATATTCTTTAATAATTTCACAAAATTTATAATTCTTACTATTTATAAATTTCATTTATAACTTCACCATTTATAATTTTATAAATTCCATTCATTTACAAAATTCATTTTCACTTCATTCAAACACTTATAAAAACTCGTTTTATAATGTCAATATTTCAATTTATAAATATCCATTTATAAATCTCTTAATATAAATCAATTTATATTATTCTTTAAAACATCTTTAATCTCCTTTATTATTTCACCATTTTGATTCATAAAATAATTAAATTTTATAAATCCTATATTTAAACTTTTCACAATAAATTCTAAAATCCCGATTAAACTATTTTATAAAATCATTAGCATCATATTCTCAAAAATCAGTTTTTAACTATATTTCTCAAAAATCATAATTTTTATAACTTTAAAAATCATAACGTTTATTTATTTAAAATGGATCAATTCCAAAATTATTTTATAAAACGTATACTTTTCAAAAATCACTTTAAAAATCATTTTAAAGTTTCAAAATTTGGTCCAATGATGCTACATACCAAATAGTCAATCACGACAACAACGATATCATATATCGTATATGATAATCAACGAATATCAAAATATCCATAATCAAATAAATACTGTTGAGGAATCCAGTTGGACCCCTCCAACCTGTTTTCCTGCATCCACAAACATTAACACAATACCAATTCCGCTCCAGTACAGAATTATCGCGGTATATGGGATTTAAAATATTATCCGCTTAATAGACGGCGCAATAGGGTCTCATCCGCTATACAAATGCGGGAAATCAATAACTCCAATATATACATATGCCAATATATATATTGCTATTATATATAATACCAATTTCACTGTTTATGAAATATTCGCGGTATATATTTTTAATAAATAACATCCGCTTACTAACGGCGCATAATGTCTATTTTAACAATCAATAGATAACATCATCATTCAAACATGCATTCAAATATTTTAAATCTAACTATTTAAAATAAATTCAAAACTGATTCGATTGAGTGAGAAGTTCTCACCTTGATTTCAATTTCGTTTTTAGCGATTTATTTCGAATAAAATTAAACGCGCGTTTAATTTTACCCAAAATTCTCACTAACTCCAAACGACTCTAATCTAATTCCATTGCGTAATGCTCGTCCATACAATTCCAACGCAACTGGTTTCGCGCGTTTTCGACCTCGTATGAAAAAGTTATGAATTTATGAAGTTACATGAATTTTATAACTTATATTTACAACATTTTATTATATTATTAACCTACAAAAATTCCAGGCCGTGAGATCATGCCCCTTTGCATCACAGCCGCACATCCCCACCCCTTTCTTCTTCATCCTTCCCGTTGCTCTACAGGCCGAACAAAACCCATTAGCATATATTAGGGTTTCAATTTGCTCCGCCCACAAACATTTTCGAATCGATCCACTACCTCCAATAGAACGAGCGTCACGCGAGCCACCACTTCCTGCCACCACTCGAAGCTCGGTCAAGCATGAGCCTCGGAATTCGTGCGCGACTTCATGACAAATGCGGCCGAATATCTCACAATTTACAACTCCATTCGCGATCATACCCGTTGATTTGATAGAACTCGATGCCCTCTACATTTTTCATGTTGGAAGATTGTTGAAATAGGGCTTGGATTTGAAGAAAACGAGGGGGAAAGGAGAGTAGATATCGGCCATTAGTGAAGCAACTGGCGGCTAGAAGAATTAGGTTTAGGGTTTAATAAATTTCTTATTTTTGTGAAATTATGGGCTATTTATAGAGAATAAATGAACACTATTCATCCGTGAATTCCAAACTCCGATTTACACGCAGTGACCAGCGTTTCTAGGGTTTACCCCGCGTTCCGGACACAATGGAACAGGTTTCGGAAGCTAATTCGGTCATCTGTGCGAGATATGGCAACAAACGTTCAATTTGAATTAAACCGATTTAATCGATTTTCTAGGCGTTTTAATTTGTACCGGACAAACGGTAAATCCAATTGACATGAAATTTGAAACCTTACAATAATATCACATTACAGGTCCGATGAAACTAGTTTCGTCGAAATCCGAGACTTTTCGAAAAATGGCTATTTTAACTCGCCAAATTAATATTAAAAATAATTCGATGTGTTTCGAGCTGCCACGATCAAACGGTAACTCCGATTGACACGAAAATTGAAATCCGGTAATAACTAACTATTACGGATCCAATGGAACTGATTTCGTCCAATTCTGAGACTGTTCAAAAATTGGCTAATTTACAGTCGATTATTAAATATTAAAATATTCAATTTTCACAAATTAACTCTTAATTCGATTTTAAAAGTTCTAAAATATCATTCTAACTCCAATATGATAAAATAAAATTTTACAAATCATTTTCAATCATATTTAACCCAATTTTCAATTATTTCCATAATTTAACATATTAAATTATCGATTTAATTATTCAATTAAATCCAATAATTAAAATTAAAATTTATTTGACTTATAAATTTCACGCATTAATATTTAAAATAAATTAAATATTCAAATTTTAATTAATAAAAATTCTGGGTCGTTACAATATCTCCTTAAAAGGAGAAATATAAATACAAATTCTCACCAAAATGACAAACATAAAACATTCTCAAATAGGATGATCCAAAACTCAACTATAGATGAATCTCCAAATTCAATTATACCTCTTCTCATCGGTATAAATGTATATAAATCTCAATCTTTAAAACACAAATCATCATGTTTGATTGCCTCATCATAGCATTTAGGAGATTCCTATCGATAACGTTGATCATGCGTATCGACCAGAACTCTGAACTACTCGATGGATAATCCAACACTCTCAATTATTTTTATAAAAGAATACTACTCATATAAATATATTCTGACGGTTTCATTTGGGATTTATCTGTTAAACAACTACAGTCCTCAGCTCTACCAACTAAGCTAAGGTCGGCTATTCTATTATTAAGAGTTATCCTTTTAGAACCATATCAAAAAAAAAAAATGCTCGAAATCATCGAATTCAAAAACAATTCAACGGAAAATGCCAAACTTTGCAAAAGAACTCAAGCTAGCGGCTTGTTTTGCCAGTTTGCCCTTTTTTAACTCAGAATTTGAAAAAATATGAAACATCCAGATAATTGTTATAGCTTGAAGTCAGAAAAAGAATCATCTAATTCGCACATTTGAGTCAAAAGTTACGACAATTTCAATTCTCAGGTCTAAAATTACAAAACTGTGAATAATTAGCATAACAACAGGGCTGCGGTTTAAAGATCCAATTTTACCCTGCAGATCAACGATTTTGATAAATCATAAAACATAAAAGTTGAAGATCATTTCCATAGCTATAATCTAAAAAAAGAATCACCTGATTTGGACTTACAAGTCAAAAGATACACCCAAAACAATTATCAGATCTGGATTTATTATCGCTGTATTTTGCTCTCAGGACAGCGACAAAGAAGTGCATTTTTGACCAAATTAAATTCAAAAACATAAGAAACCCAAAACATGAAACATGTAACACATCATTTGTGCTTTCAGAACATCCAAAATTATCAAATTCTGATCCAAAACGAGAAATTTATGGCTAATTTTAGTTTTAGGTTTCAATTCTGAAAATCGACAGAGCGGAGCATGTATCTCAGTTTCAAACCCAATTTCGATCCTTTAAATCACATAACTTGCAAAAACTTATAACATTAAAGTTGTAGCACGATGTTTAATATTTTAAGAACTTTAAACGATATCAAAATCCGATAAGAAATAAGAAAGTTATGCTTAAATTACTAAAAATATTTTGCACAGAAATTTAACAGGGCAGAGACTATTACTCTGTCAAAAATTCGATTTTGACCAAGAAATCTTCAAAATATGAGAAAGTAATTAAAACAAAGGTTCTTCCTAAGAGAAATATCTTTCTACTGCAAAAATATTCAAATAATCGGATTTATCAATCAAATGTTATGTTCATTTTACTCTCAGGTATTAACTCAAAATTTTTATATGGCTGAGCTATAACATTAGTTACAAACTCAATTTCGATCCTTTAAATCACATAATTTGCAAATACTTATAACATTAAAGTTGTAGCACGATGTTTAAGATTTTAAGGACTTTAAACGATATCAAAATCTGATAAGAAATAAGAAAGTTATGCTTAAATTACTAACAATATTTTGCACAGAAATTTAACAGGGCAGAGACTATTACTCTGTCAAAAATTCGATTTTGACCAAGAAATCTTCAAAATATGAGAAAGTAATTAAAACAAAGGTTCTTCCTTAGAGAATTATCTTTCTACTGAAAAAGATTCAACATAATTGGATTTATCAATCTTAGTAAAGAGAATTAACGAATAATTCCGTCTACTAAAGTGGACAATAGGGCTGGTTAAGGGAGACCATCTATAATTTTGTGTTAAACATCTACTGAATACGTCGATAAATGCAATATGATTTTTTTCTTTTCTATCTCAACCGGATCGACATAACCAGTAAATGTTTAATCCAAAACTATAGGTGGCTTATGGATCTATCAGAACAAAATACAATAACTAAATGAAAAGCACGTCACAGAACAATAATCAACATCATATATAAACATATACACCGATACATGTTTAGTACAATACAATATGAATACAATAAAGTTTGGTGCACGACCATACAATAAACATTGAAACAAACATAAATACATCAGAGTATGCGGAAGAACACAAATTGCTCAAGAGAAAGGAGAGTTGATATCCACCATCAACTTCAAGCTAAGTCCAATAGATGATACCTGAAACAACTCGGTCTGACCCGAGTATAAATACACGGGTCATTCTAGCTACACGAATCAGTAAAAATCGGTAATATGAAGCAGAATAGACATGAAGATACTTCTTCTCGAAAGAGAAGAATGAATCGGTAAAATCATAAGCTCAACACTTAAGTAACAAATGCTACTTAAGTGAACAAATACCTCGAAGGAGGTAACTCAAACTCATTACTCAAATCAAACACAAGTGCCTTATATCATCGGCCACATCCCAAAATGTCTATATGGTTTCCATGAACCATATCTCCTTAAAAGGAGAAATATCAATACAAATTCTCACCAAAATGACAAACATAAAACATTCTCAAATAGGATGATCCAAAACTCAACTATAGATGAATCTCCAAATTCAATTATACCTCTTCTCATCGGTATAAATGTATATAAATCTCAATCTTTAAAACACAAATCATTGTGTTTGATTGCCTCATCATAGCATTTAGGAGATTCCTATCGATAACGTTGATCAGGCGTATCGACCAGAACTCTTAACTACTCGATGGATAATCCAACACTCTCAATTATTTCTATAAAAGAATACTACTCATATAAATATATTCTAACGGCTTCATTTGGGTTTTATCTGTTAAACAACTACAGTCCTCAGCTCTACCAACTAAGCTAAGGTCGGCTTTTCTATATTAAGAGTTAGCCTTTTAGAACCATCTCAAAAAAAAAATGATCGAAATCATCGAATTCAAAAACAATTCAACGGAAAATGCCAAACTTTGCAAAAGAACTCAAGCTAGCGGCTTGTTTTGCCAGTTCGTCCTTTTTTAACTCAGAATTTGAAAAAATATGAAACATAAAAGTTCAAGATGATTATTACAGTTCGAAGTCAGAAAAAGAATCATCTAATTCGGACATTCGAGTCAAAAGTTACGACAATTTCAATTCTAAGGTCTAAAATTACAAAACTGTGAATAATTAGCATAACAACAGGGCTGCGGTTTAAAGATCCAATTTTACCCTGCAAATCAAATATTTTGATAAATCATAAAACATAAAAGTTGAAGATCATTTTCATAGCTATAATTCAAAAAAAGAATCACTTGATTCGGACTTACAAGTCAAAAGATACACCCAAAACAATTATCAGATCTGGATTTATTATCGCTGTATTGTGCTCTCAGGACAGCGACAAAGAAGTGCATTTTTGACCAAATTAAATTCAAAACTTAAGAAACCCAAAACATGAAACTTGTAACACATCATTTTTTTTTCCAGAACATCCAAAATTATCAAATTCCGATCCAAAACGAGAAACTTATGGCTAATTTTAGTTTTAGGTTTCAATTCTGAAAATCGACAGAGCGGAGCATGTATCTCAGTTTCGAACCCAATTTCGATCCTTTAAATCACATAATTTGCAAAAATTTATAACATTAAAGTTGTAGCACGATGTTTAAGATTTTAAAAACTTTAAACGATATCAAAATCCGATAAGAAATAAGAAAGTTATGCTTAAATTACTAACAATATTTTGCACAGAAATTTAACAGGGCAGAGACTATTACTCTGTCAAAAATTCGATTTTGACCAAGAAATCTTCAAAATATGAGAAATTAATTAAAACAAAGGTTCTTCTTGAGAATTATCTTTCTATTTCAAAAGATTCAACATAATTGGATTTATCAATCAAAAGTTATGTTCATTTTACTCTAAGGTGTTAACTCAAAATTTTTATATGGCTGAGCTATAACATTAGTTTCAAACTCAATTTCGACCAATTTAACTGCTGAATTTCGAATTCCATGTTTATACTTAAATCCATGTTTTAAAAAATCCATTCTTCATTTTATTTTTGATTAATAGAGAATAGATTGGGAGAATGAGAAGGCTGCCATTATTTTTAAGCTTGAGAAGTTTTTAACAGAGAGGAGATAAGTGAATGAATGTACAAACTTTTCTCCTCTTTCTCATTCTTTAGTCACACGTTAGGGTTTAATTGTACTAATGGACTTAAGCCCAAAAAGTAAATGAAATTAACTTGTGTTATTATTCAACCATTTATTTCATGTTACAATGCATACTAACGATGAAATTTACACTATTTCAAGTTCCACTTCTTAAGAATTATGAAATTTATTACTCATGATAATAAAAATGTTTTACACCCAATTAAAATATTATCTACATAATTATAAAATATTTATTATCATATTTCCTTATTTAAAGAAAATAGCAAATCTACATTATTAATTACAAAAATCATTGTAATTAACACTATAAATTACACAAAAATCACATTTTTATGTCATAAAATTCTATAACTCATTTCAAATATAATTTTATGCTCAACTTATATTTTTAAACTCAATTCCATCATTTTATTAAATATATCCCATTTTAAAATTAATTACTTCCTTTAAAGAATATTAAATGAAGTAAAGAGCAATAATTAACAAAATTATTGCATTAACTCTAAATAAAACACATCTTCCTCATTTATTTATTAACTCAAACCATCTTAATAAAGTTTTCAAAATTCCATTTCCTCATTTCATCCTCAAATATATTGTTTATTCCCGATAAATAATTTAAATTCCTCTTTAATTATTAATTCACGCTATTAAATTATAACTGTCGTTATAATTTAATATTTTCAGGTAATCGCTAAAACCAGGGTTGTTACACTTGCTTTTTAATAGCGTTAAGGAGTGAGCCAATATTCCCCTTAACACATAATATATTCCCATTGTCCATACAGTACCATAATCTCCTCCATAATGGGCGTCGTCAGAGGGCACACCATAGGTATGGTACAAAACCAAAATCGTATAAGGCGCGCTAGGGTAGGTGACACGGTACAACTAGGCAATGCCAGGGTAGATATACCAATTGCTATCCGGGCTGGTGGTAACGCATAGCCGCAGCTACCGCCCACCTCGAACAAACTCCCCCTAAAATCAAAAGTAAAAGTGGCAACCGAATCAATCCAAAGTCAGAGTATAGTATCGAAGAGGAGTGTCTGATAAAGGGCGCTAACCCACTTGGCCCGAGAATCGCTCCTGTTTTAGCCACCTTATGCCAACTCACGGGAGTCGGGTCCACGTATTTACCTCAAAGGAAACGCCGTCGCCAACCTACTTCATTCTGGTCCCGGTCTCTTCAACAACCAAACGTTATTATAACACCGTGGCCTTTAAAAATAGTTTATACTATAAAACCAGAATAAAATTGTCCATTTCAAAACCCATAAATATGATATCATTTCCATTTCCAAAACAACTCATTTGATATTATTTTTATAAAGCCCAAATCAGTAATATCATTTCTTTCGAATATATTTCTTTTCCAAATCATACTGCTTTAAAATTTATAATATCTGGAAACCAAACATTTGAATTATAACTTTCAAAACATAATACTTCAAAATTCATAGCTTTAAGACCATACTTCTAAAACTTGAATGGTTTGGATATTCAAACAGTATATAGAATAAAATAGTTTGAATTTAAATTTTCTTTATAAAATAATTTCCGCGACTTCATAATTTTATTCATTTAAAATTTTAGGTCTAAAAACCCATTAAATTTAGACTCACTTTTAATTTCAATAAAACACTTCGATTTCAATATATTCAAACTTCGACTATTTAAAATTTTCAAACTAAGGTTGGAAATCCTATTTAACAATTTATGTCCTATTATTTAGTTTGAAACATTCACATAATAAATCCATAAATAAAACTCCAATTTCTAACAATTAATTATTTCCTTCACTTTATTTATACTAGAAAATTTCCATTTAATTTATCCTGAATAAAAATCCAGTTATAAATATCATACCTTTAAAATTTCCAATTTTAATAAGTTTACATCAACTTACGGAGTTAAATTTTTAAATAAACCCAATTCCAAACAAATTTCCAATTTAACTTCCAATCTTAATTTTTTTTGGAATCATTAAACTCTATATATGAAATATCTTAAACTTGTACTAAATCGTAAAATATAAATTATCAAACTTCATTATTCAATTTATTATTTATATTCAACATATTTATACGTAGCTTAAATTCTAAATTTAACTATATATATAAAAAATAATATTTATATAATATCCAAATTTAATATTTATTAAACCGTATCATATCCAAACCATAAAAATCATTTCAAAATAATTATATATATATATATATACCGCGGTGCCTGTATATAATTTTCTATCCTACGGTCAAGTGATACAGATATTTATCATTTCAACCCGCAATTTTAAAAAAAAAATTTGCGGTTGTATATTGTAACAACCCGCATATTTATCGAGTTTGTATTTGAATATTTTATTTAAATATTAACTCGTTAATCGGATTTTGGTCCGAAAAGCTACTTTCTGCAAACGGTCAAATTAGGACTCGAGACCACTTCCATTGAGTTCGTAATGCCGTTTACAACTTTTTTAAGTATAAACATCGATAGGTTTGGAGTTAGTGAAATTTCACTAACTTTTCCCGCTTTGGACTTTGGGTTAGTTTAGCCTATTAAGCCCAAGTTCCAACCCTCTTCTCCTCACTCTTCATAAATTTCCTAACTAATCAAGCTTTGGCATTAATGGTGGAGGGAATGGGAAATTAAAACTCCAAAACTCAAATTCAATTGCAATCCATCTTCCTACTCCAAATTCAAGAAGAAGACATTGGATTCAAGCTTCTTGTGCTTTAGATAGAAGAAGGATTGATTCTTGCTTGCTTAAAACTTCATTTTCATTGATATTTGGTGCAAAGGTGAGATTTTTATCTCACAATTCTAGTCTATAACTATATTGGACTGTTGGGAATGATTCCCTATCACTTTAGCATGCACATTTGCATTTGGTTTGGATTGGATTGGCGAAAAACTCCAAATTTTAGTGTTTTTGGGGAGAAACTGCTGTTAGGTCGTTCTGGCCGTTTTTGGCACGTTTGGAGTTAGGTCGCTTCAGTTGGGTCGCTCGCGAGTCAACACTAGGTCGTATGACCCTTGAGTCGTTAGGTCGTATGACTCTTGAGTCGTTAGGTCGTATGACCCTTGAGTCGTTAGGTCGTTAGACCCTTGAGTCATTACGTCGTATGACCCTTGAGTCGTTAGGTCGTATGACCCTTGAGTCGTTAGGTCGTATGACCCTTGAGTCGTTAGGTCGTTAGACCCTTGAGTCGTTAGGTCGTATGACCCTTGAGTCGTTAGGTCGTATGACCCTTGAGTCGTTAGGTCGTATGACCCTTGAGTCGTTATGTCGTTAGACCCTTGAGTCGTTAGGTCGTTAGACTCTTGAGTCGTTAGGTCGTATGACCCTTGAGTCGTTAGGTCGTATGACCCTTGAGTCGTTAGGTCGTATGACCCTTGAGTCGTTAGGTCGTATGACCCTTGAGTCGTTAGGTCGTTAGACCCTTGAGTCGTTAGGTCGTTTGGCCATAGCTCGTTAGGTCGTATGACCCTTGAGTCGTTAGGTCGTATGACCCTTGAGTCGTTAGGTCGTTAGACCCTTGAGTTGTTAGGTCATTAGATCTCATTTTGTCTTCACTAGGTCGTACCGTTTTGGTCGGGGCGCTGGCCCCTGGACCCCCGCGACCTGACCGGGCAGGTCGAACCCCGTAAGCGGTGGCGTTGCCCCCGCACCCCCACCTTTGGGGGTTGCCACCCCCCTGGACCCCCCTCCGTAGGGGATCTTATCTGAAAAACATTCAACAGAACTTGCTTTGTTGAGATGCTGAGTTGACCATTCTTCGAGACAAACCATCTTTGGTTATCTCGGCCACGTTTGGTCGTTGGGGAACTTCCACTTTGATGCTTTTGAGCTGATTTCCTTGGATTTTATTCACATCTCCGAATGTGATCTTTGTGATGATTGTTTCTACAATCTCTTCTGTGATTTGTCATTTTAAAAATATAAAGGTTTCAATACTAGTAGTAAATATCAAAACTCTTTCAACAAAATGATTTCAACTCTATTTTCCGTAACAAAGCTCTTTTCTTAAACCGTTTTCCAATCTATTAGTATATACAAACCTTTACCTCACTCGGATGAGAAATCTAATTAAACGACTTAGTAAAACAAGTGGTATGAAACGCTTGCGTTCGCTTCGTCGGTTAATTCTTGGACTTGTTCGATTGAACCACTTGTGACACATTTTATTAGTGAAGATTTACAGTTCGTTCGTAAATATTTAAGTTAAGCAAGCTGTTATGGGACATGAAGCTAAACTTCTATATTTACTAGCTTAGTGAAATTGACACTTCTCGTTGATCATGACGATCATTCTGATGATTTAGACTAGCAACTGTGCGATGTTTCTTGTTGCGAGGTTAGACTAGACACCACTTGTGTGATTCCACTCACACATACCTTTTTGCTTTTTGGTTAGTCTGGACCTTAATCTGTGTGATTCCATTCACACATGTGGGGTAGCTCCCCTTGGTCTTCGGACCGTCATGTGATAGGCCTCTTTCTCTTTTCTATGATTTCTGGACTTCTTGCATTGATTTCTAGAATTTATGTCATTGACTTGTTATGAGTACAAGTTTGGGGTATGATGCCCTTTCCGAATCTTTGAGAAGATTCTTGTGATATTGATTATCTCTTATTGATTGATCTTCTGTTGATCATTATTTACATACTTATAGTGGTATGTCATTATGGATGTTTATGTTTATGCCATATCTTTTATGTTATATCATGTCATCTGATATTTATAGCTAGACTGACCCGTTTATTATTTTCTTAAATAATACTCGGGTCAGACCGAGATGTTACAGGTGCTTCTGCTTGACTTCTTCCCAGGGATTCATCACTCTGACTTTTGGCTAACTGTTTAGATTAGCAGTTTTTGTTGTATACACTTGAGATATAGACTCATAGTTGTATTCTTTTGTATAGCACGTGTTTCTATTCTTTTGTATTATCGTGGATCTTACTGACCACTACTCTGATGTACACTTTCATGTGTTAGTTATATATTCATATCTTCTTCCGCCTTTGTGATATGGATATATGTGACTGATTTGTGATATGATTATTTCTATGTTTGTTTTCAAAGATTATTTATAGCCACCGTGTGATAAGCAATTACATGGATGGTCGCTCCTCAACAGCCTTATTCTCCGTGCTAGTTGACAGCACTACTCCGGAGTGTTCTTGGCTAGCGTGGGTATAGAGGTGGGGCGTCACATATATCATTTCAAACCGCAATCCCGAATAAAATGGAATGCATGATAACTTGCAGATTTTAAAATATAGTTCACATCATCCATTCACCAACATCAATCGTCAACCATTAATTATAATCATCATCCAATTTAAACAACATCAATATAGAACATATAAAATATAACAGGGAATAAGTAACAGGTATTAACTAACAGTTTATATTCGGTAATAAATTTAATAACTGTTTAACTAGCAGTTTATATGCAAATAAATAAATTCTAACTATCAATTTATATGCAATAATAAAATTTATTAACAGTTAAATTAAATAAATGCGATTTAACTGAGATGATGAATAAAACAAGCCAAATAATCATAAATAAATTTCTACTCATATCTTAAGTCAAATTAACAAACATAAGAAATTTTAGAAGTTGTGAGTGGGTTAAAACACTCACCTTTTGAATCTAAATCGAATTTAAATCCAATTTAAACCCAAAAATTTGACCGTCGCAGAATTTGTCCAAACCAGCGTCATCAAGTCCATAATTTTATTACGATCCTAACAAAAAAAATCGCGTGTCAAACGGAGTTCGTACGTAGAAGTTATAGCGAAAATTGCGAGTTGAAAATCAAAAAAATAAAAAATAAAACAGAAAAACACAGTCACCTTCCATGTTGCCACGTCATCAAGACGTTTTCCCCTCCCCAGGTTTCTAACGCGCACGACAACCCAAATACCGTGCCCTTTAACCACCTTTGACCGCCGATCTCTCGCCCTACCGGCCACCGTTGAACGCGTCACCACCCCCATCGGCTCCAGCTCGACGAGCCGCAACCCCCTATGGCCTCCACTTCCACTCCGGTCGACCAAAATGCCACCGGCCGCCACCCTACCGAAACCCTAATTGCAAAAATTACGCCGATCTAACCGTTGATTTGCTCAGCTAACCCCTCCGATGAACTCCCCATTCGACTCTCCACACGACAGTACCAACGATTTGTCGATCCGTCACTATCCATCGACGATCAACGAACGGTCGAAATTAAACGCCCAAATTCTGGTCAAACCACAACCCGAATCGAAAAATGAATTACACCATTAAATTTCCCTCATCGAGAGCATCAACATATATTTTTTTTGGAATTTTCTAAGGACTTTAAATTTTTGACTTTGGATTTGATTTTGAATTGTATCTGAATCTTGGGTTTTCAGCCATTGGGAAGAGGAGGAGCTGAGGAAATGAACGCAAAAAAATGAGAATAGATGGAGGCTAGGGTTTATAACTGGGTTTATATAGGTAGGCTAGAAATAGAGTAGATGGATCAGGTTGGATATGCGTGCTAACGCTAACATGGCCCAAAAAGCCCGTTCAGACCCCGGAACGAAATTTGGGAAACCCATATATCAAAATAGGTGTTTAAAAACATTCTGAACGCGATGGAAAAAATTTCACGTCCAAATTTCATCGTATGAAGAAGTTATGCTGAAAACAATATTTTCAAATTGATTTCAAATTGATTTCACTTAAATCGATTTCAAGGCGTTTCGCGTTCGTACAATCAAACAACAAGTCCGATAGCTACGAAACTTGAAATCCTACAATAACTCACCGTTACGGATCCGATGAAACTTGTTTCGTCGAAATCCGAGTCCGTGACCAAAATGACTATTTTTTATATTAATTAAATAAATTAAATAAATTAATTAAATCACTTTTTTTTCTTTTCACTTTCAAAATTTACAAATTTTATCAGTTTTGTTTTCTAAAACAATCTCAGCGATTTAAACCAATTTAGATGTTAATTAATTATTGATTCAACCATAAATTTTAGCGTAAACTCAAATTTCATTATATTATCAGTAATAAATTTATTTTTTTATAATTTCATTGAATTCACTATTCAGTCCTTTTTATTCAATCCATTTCAGTCTAATGGTTGAAATCAACATTGGTTCAAAGCTATTACATAAATATTTTACAATTTCAACTTAGTTTCCAATTAACGTAAAATTTTGTATTTAATTTCAATTAATTGCAATAAATCCAAATTATAATATTTTAAAACCAAATAAATAAATAAAGCTTGATTCCCGTTTAAATATTCAACTCATTTGATTGCAATTAACCTTTTGTCATAAATTAAATTCCGATAAATTAATAAACTTTATTTCCATCTTTCTATTCACAAATCATCATATTATGAAGACACTTACGTTATTCCCCATTTATTACTTTAATTTATTTAACGTAACACCTAATTTACATCTATTGCAATGTTTTCCAAATCTAATTGAATGAACTAAGTATATAACTCACAATAATTGTTGTAAACTCTTAATCCCACATTTATAAATATTATTTCCACTCAAATATTATAGATATTTACAAAGTATTGTTTATCATTTAATCATTATTTATTTTATATATACTAATTAAATAAATTCAATATTTAATTCCGTTTTAAGTTTTATTTCCAATTACCTATTTATCTTTTCCAACAAATTTGAATTCCATTCAATTAATATAACCAATCCAATTTCCATTCACACTTTTATATAAACCCATAATTTGCAATTCATTATCTTATATTAATGTCATCCAATTTCTATTTATTATTATAAGTTTACAATCTATATACATCCATTGATTGATTTCAATTTGCCTTTGTTTCCTTATATTAAATTCTTAGCTTAGTATGACAATATATAGTACTCCATTAAAACGACAATTCATTTCAATCGTTAATACTTAGCTTAAATTTCTATGGTTGCATTTCATTTACATTTTCGCTACTATACTAATAATTAGTAACGTTTATATCAATAACACATTATAATTACTTACCATTTAATGAGTTTGATTTACAAATAAATTTATTGACCGCTTAATTAGGCAATTTATACTAATTTGTTATCATACCCATAAATCCACGCTTATAACTAAGTCTTATATTGAATAAATTTATTAAATTACAATAAATAGGGTTTTTAATTACCATTTCTACATTTTGATTTAGCGTTCATTCCAATATAAATTTATCACCTTTTATTATTTCTACTAAACTTTAAACTAAAAAATCCTATTAAATTAACAAATTTAATTGTCGAAATTTACGGGTCGTTACACTCTTGCTGTGACAGCAATGTAACCCTGGATGTAACTGTGATCTGTTGTGGGTTCCATAGCGTAATCGAGAGGCCGCGGAGAGCCTGCAGTTGCATGGACTTTTGCTGCGATGGCAACGTAACCCTGGATGTAACTGTACCATGGATGGGGGTGATGATTTCCAGAGCATTCTCACCAAAGATATTTCCTCTATTTCAAAATGCTTTCAATATTTTCAATAAAATTATTTTTTCAAGTATTTTCAGTGGATGTTGAAAATTGGTCTACTAAGTACTTATAGACTTTCAGTCCTACGCCTGATCAACGTATGACTGAATTTCTGTGAGAACAAAGATAGACTGGTTGAGACATCGAGTTATAAGAAGTATTTTTATAAAAAAACTATTTTAATAGTATTATGTGAATTTAAAAGCTTTTCTAAAATTTTAAAATAAAATGTTGGAATTTTGGAAATGAAAGAAATCCAAAATGGAAGTATGAAATGTTCAAATTCAGAAAACTTTAATGAAGTGATTTTTGCAATAAAATCAAACATTGATTTAAAGGTTGGAAATAAGCTAATCAATTAAATAAACTATTGGATAAAATATATTGATGAGATTTAACTTGGTTAAACAAATGGATCGTAAGTTAATAATGGAGTTTGGAATTGAATTGGAATTGTAAACAAAAATTGACTTGGATTTGATAATTAATTAAATAAGTAGGGATGTTGTAAAAATAAATAGAGTTGGATCGAAATAGTGATGGTTTGAATTATAAACAAAATTCAAGTATGATATGAATAATGTTTAATGTAATTTGCAAGTAAATTGGATATAATGGAAGTGTTGTCGAATGAAATGAAAATGAATTATAATAAGCAAGGTTTGAATTGCAAAAAAAATCTAGACAAGTAGAAATAAATTGATAATGGCCTTGTATTAATAAAAAAATATATTTGAGAATGAATTAAGTAAGTGAATTAAAAAATTAAAATAGGTTAATTGAATTAAATAATAAATGGATGAAGTCTGATTGAATAAAAACTAAATCAAAGTTGTGATTGGAATTGGATTATCAGACTGAACTTAAGTTCGGTGGCATATTAATTTGAAGAATAAATGAGTTAACTATGTGCTTGGATATTATTTTGATAAATTGAGAAGGTGAATTTAAAATTAAAATTTAAAATTGATGGGCTAACTGAATTTAACGGAAGTTGATTAAATGAGAATCAAATAGAAGTAAACTTAAGTTTGATGTTGGAATAAATTAAAGTAAATTAACTTAAGTTAAAATTTATGGAATCTTGGCTTCGAATAAGGGTGAAAACCCATTAAATAAAGCTTGGATTGAATTAATTTGGGAATGGCTAGTAGTATACAAAAATGAAATGTGTCGAGCTAATGAATGGTGGGTGAATAAATTGGAAATGAAATGGAATTAAATATAAAATGAGTTGAAAATTAATTTAAAGTAGTTATAAACTGAAATAGATACTCTATTAAACGAATACCGTCGAAATTGCACAAAAAAATGGTTGTCGTTCGGCGTAAATAAAAGTAATTAAAATGCTATGAGTTAATAGAGATTAAATAAAATTGATTTCTGAATCATTTGAAGTGAATATGAGCTTGTTTGGATTAAAAATCAATTGCTTGTAAGAAATTGAGATGCAAACCATTAAAAATTAAATAAAATGACTTATGAATTGGTTGAAAGCAATTGTATTAGTTTTAAAAATTATATAAATCGCTTATGGAAAGCGTTTGGTGCTTGTTGTTTATGCAATGCATATGTTTAGCTATTGAAAGTAAGTGGAATGCTAATAAATTCTCTATATATGGCACTTACATATTTAAATTGAGTAAGTACAGGTACCCGAAGGCCGTTTGGCAAGATTTGGATTGCACTAAATGCTAAAATAAATAATCTGCTTGCTTAAAATGCTAAATAAGGTACGCCTACGCAATACAAATAGGAAATTTGAACTTTTTTGCTTTTTCCGACCGGACGGGTCGATGTATATATATTTATATCTCTTGTCAAATTGTAAAAGCCCCTCCATACAAAGGAGACTCCGCCAAAAATTTTCAAAAATTTTTGGAGTTAGAAAACTTTTGGGAAAATTTTTGTTAACGACAAAACAGTTTCAAATTGGAAATTAAAGTAAATCAGTAGATGAAACTAATATGAATCAGTTATAAATGAAAGATAAAATTTAATACTCAGAAGTAAAGACAAAATTGAATTCATATGGAATGGGAAAACTAATTTTGAAATAGATACGAAACTTATGTAGGAAAATGTATACAATGATTTGGAAGGGTTACGATTGGATATTATTGTCAAGTAAGATATGCAGGTATTAAAAGGGGAAAAGAAATTGGATTTGATTCCAAAAGATAAATGTAAATTGCCCAACAAAAAGGTATGTATTTTAATTTCTGTATGAATTGGATTGGGTTTTTGATCTAGCCACTTGGCTTTCTGTTTTCTTTTTGGAATTTGGGAGCTCGTAGAGGCCTTTTATAGTTGTACCGAGCTAGCTGCGCAAACGAGATGCTGGCAAAATTTTTCGAAAATTTAGAGAGTTAGAAAATTTTTGATAATTCAAAATTTGATTTTAAATTGAAATTTAGATGATTGAGCAAAATGGTATTGTTTGAAACTATAGATGGTTTTAGGAAGTTGGTTAAGGTGATAGTGTGCCTTTAATAAAAGATAGTTGGTAAGATGTTGAATTGTGAGTTTTGGGAAAGGTAAACGGGTATTGGTCTATTCTTCCTAATTAGTAATTTCGAGGACTAAATTCTTTTAAGGGGGAGGAATGGGACGACCGGGAATTTCTAACAATTTAAATTAAAATATTTAATTGATTTTAAAATATTCAAAAGATAATTTTAACTTGAATGCAAGATATCAATATTTACATGGTAATTAAATTATTGAATTATATAGTTTGAATATTGAATTTAATAATTGAAAATTGGGTAAATTGTTGAATCTGAAATTTCTAAGCCTGTTTAAATAATTTGAAGGCTTATAAAATCTATAATGATGATATTGAAGATAATAGAATGGTTGAAATTTAAATTAAAGGTGATTTGTTCAATTTTAACAATATATCGTTTAAATCGATATTTAAAAATAGCCTTCCGAGGCACAGTCTCGCAATTTGACGAAACCAGTTTCATTGGATCCGTAATAGTTAGTTATTATCGGATTTCAATTTTCGTAGCGATCGGAGTTGTCGTTTGACCCTGGCAGCTCAAAACGCTTAGAACTATTTAATCGATTTAATTTCGAATGGATCGTTTATTTCCGTAATTTCCACATACAATCAAATTAGACTCCGAAACACATTTCATTGTGTTCGGAACGTGGGTAAAACCCTATAATCGCCTAGTGGCACTCTTTAAGTAGAGTTCAAAATTGTAAATGGCATTTAACGGGGCATCTTGAAAGCTTTATAATATAATAAAAAAAATTAAAACAAATTGTCATGCTCAACAAGTAATCCCAAAACTATATCTTCCCCGTCCCTCTCTCTAATCAGAGCAGATAATCAAATAATTAAAAAAAAATATAGAAGGAAATCGCAAGCGATTATTCAATCGATGGCGACATAGAGTATTCGTGCTCATACTCGAGCGTAGAGATGTCGAGCACGCGCTTTCGCATGAAGTAGGGCGACACGGTACCAATTCGAGTTTGAATTTACAAGGCTGGTAAGGCGGCGCGTCTGGTGGTCTCGCGATTGGGTTCAAGGGGCGGTGTGCTCGAGTACGACATCAAGGAGGAATCAATGGGTCGAGATCTGGAAGCAAGTCGCGACGAGGTTAGGTTCTCGCGATGGGAGCTCGAGCGAGGCGACGCAAGCTCAGGCGCTCGATTTTGGGGTCGGTGGTGTGTTTGAGTTTAGCTGCAGGTATAACTACCTTATTTATCTTGCTTTATTTAATTAAATAAAGTCTGTATATACATCTGTACATACTGTTTAAAAATGAACAAATAAATGAATAATATATATAGTAGTAAGTTTTGCAAAATAATTGATTTATATATATAGAAATTATTTTCAGTAAATAAAATCTTAAATGGTTAAGCAGTTTTGAATTTTAAGTTGTTTTTATTTAATTTAAATATATATAAGGAGTCAAAATGTACATGCATATTTTCACTTACCAGCTTAGCTTTAAAATAATATTTTACAGAGATAGATCTGTTTAATAAATCGATTCAAATTTTATGGTAGCTAAAATATTTTTGTTAAAAAGGGAAATAGTTTCAAAAATAATTAGTTTTAAAATTAAATCATTAGTTCTAATTAAATTTATTAAACGGTGGTTAATTGTTCGATTAGTTCAAATATTAATAGGCCGTACGTATAATGTTTATACAAGGTCAAGGAAATGGTGAAAATCGAGTCGAGATCAAGGTGGATTACGAATTAAAGCAAGGTGAGTAAATCTCACTATGTTGGGTTTTCTTTTATTTAATTTTGAATAGTTAAATTAAATATTTGGTTAAATGATTGAATTGATTTGAGGTGCACTGATAATGAGGTGACTTGGGTTTTGTTTGGATCTCGAATTAATTGTTGTTTGACTCGTAGCATTTGAGTTTTTATATAGTTTTAAACTTAAATCATAAATAAGAGGATGGTTCATTTTAAAGTTAATAAGGGTTAAGGATTTGTGATTCATTAAATAAATAGTATAATTTAAATGGATAATTAATTAAATAAATAAATAAATAAATTAATGATGTGGGTTAATTAATTAAGTCTAAATTAATTTAGAATGATCAATGGGAGGTTTAATAAGTAACACTTAATGCAATAAACAAAAATATATATTTACTTTGTGAAATTTACCAAGAGATATATTAGGATAGTTAATTAAGGAATAATTAATTTATTTAATGAAGTGGATAAAAAGGTAGATAATTACAGGTTGAGATGAATCGAGAATGATTAATATTGTGGTGGAATTAAAGTAATTGGTTTAGATTAGAACAAACTAAAATATAATTGGAAATCATAAATTTATATAATTATTGATGTAATTAAAGATTAAATCAACTAAATGAATAATGAATTATGAGAAATTAATTAATATAAGTGATTAAGTATTAATGTAATTATTATAGTTAATTAATTTATGAAGTAATTAAGATTACTTATTGATTTTTGGGCAAGAATAATTAATATCGTGAAATTAAATAAAGGTAATTACTTGAATGTAATTGAAAAATAATTAATCCAGGGTGATTAATTAAGATGAATAAATGAAGGATTGCCTAACTAATTGATTTGGAATTAATAAATGTTAAATGAGGAAATCTAAATGACTGAGGTTAGAAATTCAGTCAGAATCAATTGAATTAATTTGGAGGTGATCAAATTTGCATATGAATGATTGATTGGCATTGGATGCTTTGAATGAGTTGATATCTCTGATATGAAATATTGTGTATTTTATATGGATAATTTGGATTTAGGATGGCATGAATTTCGACTGAGACTCGAAGAGTCCGGGTTCAGATATTAGGAAATACCCGAAACCACTATGAATTTTTATAGATTGATATGTGAAATCTATAGGCTGAAATGAAGTGAATTAAAGGAATTGGACTATTTAAATCTAAACCATGGTACTTAGAAAATGGATGTGTGGAATAAATGATGTCCATAATAAATTGGATTTTTTGTGAATTGAAATAGGTTACCCGGGTTTTATATAAGTTGTTTGCTTGGATATTCCATGTTAGTTGGGTTTACTCACGCTGGTTTCCAGCCTGACCCGGGTGTTACTTTGATGTAATGCTCGGGTCAGACCGAGTATTACAAATTTTCAGGTAAGGACGTCCTGGAGCTCAAGAGGAGGGTTGGATGGCGAGAGCGTATAGAGTATTTCCGCTGTATAATATTGTTGTGTATCTGTGACTTGATAATTGAGTAAATTCAATGTTTGTATATATGTGACTCCGATGTATTTAAATGTGATTGATAGATATAGTATTCTTCTGCAAACTGTTATTATGCATTATTATATTTTATCCACTGCGAATGTGAGATGTTGTTGATTCTGTTTTTCTTCTTTTATCTCTTTCTTCTTTTTCATAACTATCTGGAATTTTTGGGTGTGGAAATTTCGGGTCGTTACAGATTTGGTTTGGGTTTGCCAAGAACTCAACGAGGAAACGATTCTATATATGTTGTGGTGGATAGATTTTCAAAGATGACACATTTCATAGCTTGTAAAAAGATCGCTGATGCAGTCCGTTTTGCTCAATTGTTCTTTAAAGAGGTTTATTGATTACATGGGCTACCTGAGACCATTGTTTCTGACCGGGATACTCGATTTCTAAGCCATTTTTGGTTGAGTCTGTGGAAGATGGTTGGGACTAAGCTAAATTTTAGTAGCGCCTATCATCGACAAACATATGGGCAAACAGAAGTGGTGAACAAATCGTTGGGAAACTTGTTGAGATGTCTTGTGAAGGATAATTTGAAGAGCTGAGACGTGAAGTTATGCCAAGCTGAGTTCGCACGCAATCATGCCATTAATCGAAGTAATGGATTCAGTCCATTCCAAGTAGTATATTCAGCAATTCCGAAGGGACGGTTAGATTTGTCGATAATTCCACGTCAGAAAGGGGTTATTAAACGAGCTTGTGATTTCGTGAATGAGTTGCAGGAAATTCATAGGATTGTTCATGAACGATTGCTTAAGTCAAATGAGAAGTATAAGCAACTGGCAGATAAGAAGCGAAGGAGTGTGGACTTCAAAGAAGGTGATTTTTTTATGCAGTATTGACGAAAGATCGATTTCCAGTTGGAACTTACAACAAATTGAAAGCTCGAAAGATTGGTCCAGTAGAAATCTTGAAGAAGATCAATGATAATGCTTATCAGTTGAGACTACCGGATCATATCCATACTGCCGATGTTTTCAACGTCAAACATTTGATTCCGTATCATGAGCATAAGCTTGTCAAAGAAGAGCAAAGTGTGAATTCGGGGTCAAATTCTTTTCAACCAGGGGAGGATGATGCAGCGCACCTTGTTATGCGACCTAACGACTTATGCCTTAAGTCGCGCCCGAGTTATGCCAACCAGCAACATAACATGTTATGCTTTAGGTCACTGACCCTAAGTCGCTCAGGTCATACGAGCGAGCTACGACCTAGCGAGGAATGCGAGTTAAGTCACAAGTTCGAGAGCAACGACCTAACAAGTTTATGCCACATTTCCTTAAGTCGTTTGAAGCTTAGGTCATTCCAGCATCTTAAGTCGCTCACTGCATCCAAGGCCGCATTTACTTTTAAGTCGCTCTTGTTCTTAGGTCGCGAGTAGATTCCCTATGTCGTGAAGCTTAGGTCGCTCCAACCTTATGTCATGAGAATCTTTAGCCACTTATCTACTTAAGCCGCATATGTAGAAGATTCTTTATGCCGCATTGGACCTTATCTCGTTAAGGTGCAAGATCCTGAAGCTTATGTCGCATGAAGTTTGGTCGAGTATGTTGTTATGTTTTTAAATCGTAGGTCGTTGTACTTATGTCGTGTTGTATATGTTGTTGTTGTAACTCGTTTGTTTTAGGTCGTTGAAGTTAGGTCGCATCTGCTAGGTCGTGTACCTGTGTGTTGTAAGCCTATAAATAGGCGAGTCGGGTCATTTGTAAAGTTGTTTGATTTTGAATAAACTTTTGTTTGAGTGCTTTGTGCCTCTTTAAAATTGAAAGTTAAGTGTTATCCCCTTTCTCCATCTTCGGTTATTCGAGTGAGCTCGAATCAACGATTTTGAAGCCGATTCACGGAATCTCATGCGCGAGATCAACGTCGAAGAATCGTAGATCTTCTAACACGGTATCGTGCGCGATCAACGTGTTAAAGATAGCTAGAATCCAGTATCTCGCGAGATCAACGGATTTGGGCATTTATCCTTGGTATCATTAATCCATCAATCTATATTTGTATCGTTCCATCGTTGTTTTGTTGTTGTTACATCATCGTTGCTTGCATTTGAAGTTATCCGCTGCACCATCTGTTGTATTTTATTTCAACTCCATTATTTATCTATCCCATTGCTTATTGTTATAATACTCTATGTCTGCGATTCTGTGATTGATTTATTTACTGTATATGCTGAGTTTTGCCAAATTTAAATTAACGATCTGGTATTTTGAGCAATTCAAGTCCGACATGTGCGGATGCGAATGGCATGAAATATCGGGTCGTTACATGTGGTATCAGAGCTCTGGTTAAGGAAACTTACCATATATAGTAAATCTAATTACAGAATCACCTTCTTTCGAGTTTGATTTTCTCACTCTTTGATTCGGATTTCTTTCAAACTTTGGAACCCTTCCTTCGTTCTGAAATCCATTCTTGTCTTTCCCTATTCGTGTTTTCTTGATTCTGGAGCATCCCATAGCTCCACCGAATGATTTATAAAGGGGTGAAACTCTTATACAACACCACACCAAAACAGGCAAATTCTAGCATTTATAAGTGTTACAAATAATTTCAGTAACACTTTTTAAGTGTTACTAATGGACTGTGAGGAATGGAGCAACTAAATTTGTAACACTTATAAGTGTTATAAACATACGTACTACTAACACTTATAAGTGTTGGTACTTAAATATATGGTAACGCTTATAAGTGTTGGTAATGAAATATACGGTAACACTTATAAGTGTTGCTACAGAAATATACGGTAACGCTTGTAAGTGTTCATACAAAAATATATGGTAGCGCTTATAAGTGTTGGTAACGAAATATACGGTAACGCTTATTGGTGTTAGTATAGAAATACATGGTAACACTTATAAGTGTTGGAAAACGATTATTTTGTAACACACATATATACACACACCAAAACTTGAACGCAAAGTTTAAATATAAACACACTGCAAATAATGGTTTCCATATCACAGATAATTCATCATACATATTCAATGCAAAGTTTAAACGCTCTACAAATGTAGTATAATATATCATAAACAATTATTTACATATCTAAAATACCACAATGTCATATATTCAGATATTACTACAACATAAGCTTCAAAAAATATATTTCAAAATACACTTAAAGTTTAACTTACGGTTAACCTAACCATTCCTGATCATCCACTCCAAACTCTAATGGTTTTGAATATTCTTCAAAGTCCAATACAACAATCCAAAGCATCCTTCTTCAAGTTCCTGCATTTAATATAAACACTCGATAAAAACTTATACCTTCAAAATCAAAAGGTTAAAGACTGAGTTACAACTTAGGTTCTATTTTTTTTGTTGTAGTTATAAATTCGCAAACTTAGTATGCAAAATACATGTTAATCAAACTAAACCAGCACTTAGTATGCAAAATACATATTAATCAAACTACGTGAAGATAAAATGGGGTAGCCATACGTATGGACAAAGTATTAATCAATGACACCTTTCTGCAACACTTCCAAGATTTCATAGCTACTACCACTACATTAGCACTTAGTGATCACAGCCCTATCATCATTAAACTACATTCACAAGGTGCTCAAGGAAAGGGGATACATTCCAGATATATCAATATTTGGCATATGGCAGCAGATTATGTAGTGCTCATCTTATTAGACTTTACTTAGGGCAGTGGAATTTAGAAATTTATAATAAAATTTAGAAGAATTAAACAAAATCTAGAAACTTGGAACAAAACAAGAGAATAAGATACTAAAACAGTGAGTAAACTGGAAATATATATTATAATGATAAATTGCTAATATCAGATAATAATCCAGAGGATGCATTTGCATATCGGGAACTGATTACGTAGGAAATATTCTAAAAATTAAAACGCATGAAAAATATGTACAGGTAGTCTAGAAATTCCGCCGTTAAGTAAGTTTTTGGTTCCGTTGCCGGGGAATTAGCTTTGATTTTAATTTTCTATTTTTCGAATTATTTTTGTTTGATTTTTATTGTGTGTGTTTTGTGTGTTTATTTCTAAAAAAACAAGTTGTGTGTTTGTTGTTTGATTTTTGTATGCATTTGTTTGTGTGCTTGTTTTCTTTTTGTTTGTTTTGCATTTGCATATTTATTATTAAAAAAAAATCACATTGCATTTTATTTTTTAGTTTGCATTTCTGTTGTGTGCATTTCTTTGTTCACTCAGTGCATTTCATTTCATTGCCAAAAGAAAAAATATACTGCATTGCTTTTGTGCCATTACATATTCAGTAAAAAGAGCATTGTTCTCTGTTACATTTTTCGTTGTTACATTTCACCTCTACCCTCCATTTCATCACCATTTCACCCCTACCTCCTGCTGAAACATCTTCACTGCATCACTCCTCAAACTTCATCTTCTTATCACCACCTCATTATCACATCACCTGACCATAACCTCTCTGCCCACCACAATAATTCTTCCACGATTCCTGCCAACCATCATCATCCAGACTGCAAATACTCCTTCTATCTATTCACCACAAACAGTCAAGACCATCCCTTGCTTGCTGCTCCTTCACAATATTAAAAACTTCCCCTGTACAACATTATCCCCTTCCCATTGCCTGGCAACAAATAACTTACATTCATCCCTGTACAACATTATCCCCTTCCCGTTGCCTAACAACAAATAACTTACATTCATCCCTATACAACCATCAGTGCACAAACCCCAAACCATCCACTGCCTATCACCTTCCCACTCACATACAATTCTTTCACCAGTCACCTGACAACAGTGACCAACACCCTCTACTACACTGTGCAACTATGCACTGTGCATTTCAAACACCTCTAGACTCCAAACTATCATACTTCAATATCACATAACTTCCATCATTCAACTAGCTCTTGTTGAATATGCGATTCTGTTATGATTCATATGTCATGATTTTTGTTTGATGATAATAAACATATATATATATATATAAATGTATTTGTTAATGTACTATTTTATTTTTCACAGATTAAATAATATTTGCTGAATAAAAATAAATAACACAGAATTTGAATTCAAATAGAATTTTTATTCAAACAAATATTTATTACAATTTTTCTGAATAGTACAAAGTTCAAGCTCTCACTATACATATACAACCTTGATTACAATACAAATTCAATACATCACAATTTCACATTTACAGTTGACCTCACTACATATCACTCTCACTCGTATTTATCTTCAACTTTATTCCAACGTGTATCCGGCATCTGAGAAATCTGCAAAAAACATACATTGACGTAGTAATATTGAAAATAAAATATTTTTTGCAGTATAAAATAAAATGTGAATTTTTTAAAATAATATTTGCCTCAGTTATTTGGGTTGTTCGTCATCATTTAATTTCGAATCCATCATACACGAACAGCTAGTGACATACACAGTATATCACTGTATATGCCACAAGGCCGTGCACACCGATATATACACTCGATAAATTTACTGGGACAGGTGAGCACAGGTCAAACCCAAAACGTCGGGTTCAACCCAGGTGCGATAAAATAATGTCACAAACTTTAGCACGAGGTCAAATCCGAGCTACAAGCTAAATTCAACTCTAGTAATGCACAGTTCAACTAAAAGTCAACATGCTCATGAAAGACTGCACAAATTCAAGAAGGCATCAAACCACAAACAAAGTGCAAAGGTCAAGTCACTGCTATCATGACTCAACTCAACTGCAAGTCCAAACCAAAGCTAACAGCAATACCAACAATAAATAAATCAAACATCATGAGTCAACTGTGTATACATAAAGGAGTTGTACCAAAGCAAATGACACTGCTTATCAATCCAAACCAAAAAAAATATCAGACAACCTCAACAATGAAGTGGCTCAACAACATCAAAATGCACAGAAGACTCAGTACACAACAGAGGCAACTGGCAACAACATTTCAAAGTTAAAGTGAAGCAATACAAGATGAATCAGACCAGGCAACAAGCTCCAGATGGATAATGCAAGTACAGACTCAAGTGTACAACTCGAAGCAATGCTTACTGTACAACATACATATGAATCAAGTTCATATGTCCAACAAACACAAAGCTAATGAAGACTACAAATCGAACCAAGATATCAGCAACAACAACATGAAGGAAATAGACTATAAAGACATCAACAAGTATGACAGAAAGCAGTGCCACAAAGACCGCCAAGTTCGACATAAATGTAACAGTTAATGGCCAAAGTCGAGCACATAAACAACTTCAACATATGATAAGTGACAAGCATGCAAATACACAATGCAAAGATGAATGCATATATGGATGTAGGCATGCCAAATTTTACGAAGCTGAAAATGAACAAAGTACCTGAATTCATAATCATGAAACAATGCTAGTAGATCAAATGAGGTGTTTAATGCAACATGGAGCAACAGAACATTAATGCACTACACAGCAATGTGCGGCCGCAAACAATCAAGCACATGAAATCTCAAGCCAAGGCCGAAGCCAGCAGAAACTCATGTCATCAGAAAAATGAATTCACAAATCAAAATCAAAGTTAATCAAGTCATAAATCAAGTGTATGTAAAAATTGAAAAAGTCACTGCCAAAGTCGAACCAGCAAAATCAAAACCGTATCAACCAAGTAACACGAAAAGAACGAGTTGAATAAGTCAGTGAATTCATCAACGTCCAGCAATAATCAAATGGCCGAAACATAATTTTGAAAAAATCAGATGAACGAAAATCTAGGGACTCAAATCCATATATATACCCACAATCATCATCGGCAATGAAATCATCGGAGTAAAATCGAGCATAATAGAAAAGCAAAACGGAAAATCACACACCAAATTGAAGTCGAACTCCAGAAGCAGCCGAAAGCATCAGACGAACGATAATCGAATCCTCATACAATTATCAAGCTGATTGATCGACACAATCCCAGCTTCATCACGAAACCCTAATTTGGAACAAAGGGAACGAAGCCCTAATTTGCAAAGACGAAGAACAAAGCCCCCATTAACATAAAAAAAGGGGAACGGGCCAAATAATATAAAAGGGACCGGCTTTCTTTTTTATTATAAGGGCCTTTTAATTTTTTAATTAGGGTTGTTTTAATTTTAAATTGTTTTTAATTTGTATTTTGCTTTTAAACCATTGTAATTTCTAATCGTGCGACTAGGTGACAAACTGCGTGGCGTAGTTTGAGAATTCGCAACTCAGTGCCTGAGTTGTGGCAGGGTTTTGAGCATAGAGTTAGGTTAGTCAGTAGCGGGTGTCGCGAGTTTACGTGTGTAAGCATGTGACTACTTAATTTCTAGTGAAACCATGGGGGCAACACGTAGGCAGGGTTTTGCCGAAGCTGGGTAAATTCTGTGTCGTTCTGCATTTTATTATTCTGCTATTTTTCTATGCTGCTATTATTCTGTGATCTGTGTTGAAATTATTTTATAAGCTTCCACAATTAATTTTTATAATTAATACCATCACTCTATTCACCCCCCTCTAGGGTGAAATCGATCCTACAAGTGGTATCGGAGCTAGGAATAGAAGTTAACTTTTGTTTTAAAAATTCGTTTTTTCAAAAAAAATCAGTTTTTGTTTTAAAAAATTTGAATTTTTAAAATAGCTTCTTTTAATAATGCTTTTGCTGAGGGTCAGTCCATAGTTAGACCACCAATGTTCAATGGTGAATATGCTTACTGGAAAAATAGGATGAAGATTTTTCTAAAAACATTGACGCTTGGAATATTGTTGAGACAGGTTATAGAACACCTACTATAACTGTAGATGATCACGAAATAGAGAAACCGATGGATCAATGGACAGAGCTAGAAAATAAACTACAAAATGCTAATGCTAAAGCTATGAATTCTATTATCTGTTCATTGGATCAATTTGAATTTAATTGTGTCTCACATTGTGTAACTACGCAAGAAATATGGCATACGCTCGAAGTGATTCACGAAGGAACATCTCAAGTCAAAGAATCTCGCCTTGCCATGCTAAGCAGCGAATACGAGAATTTCACAATGGAAAAGGAAGAAAACGCCAAAGAGATGTATGGACGACTTTCCAATATAGTATACAAACCAAAGGCTCTTGGAAAATCATACACAGAGTTGGAGATAGTCCGAAAAATCCTCAGAGTTCTTCCATGAAGTTTGGAAGCCAAAGTCACAGCTATTCAAGAATCAAAGGATTTGAAACAAATCAAGGTGGAAGAGCTCATTGGAAATCTCACCGCTTATGAGCTAGAAATAAAATTCAAGGAAGAGCGAGAAGGAGGCGATACTCGAAAGAAATCAATTGCTCTCAAAGGAACAACTAAAAATGAAGACGATGATGAGGATGGTGAAGCTGAATTAGCGCTATCAATAAAGAGATTCAAAAAGTGGAATTGCATATATGGTAATCCGACCAAAAATCATCAAGTTAAGAGCAGAATAAACAAAGTTCTAGACACTTCAGAAAAACAAGAGATCATCTGCCACAAATGTAATAAACCAAGCCATATCAAGCCAAATTGTCCTCAAAATCGATCAAACCAAGGAAAGAAACCGAAGAAGAGAAGTTTTGCGGCTACTTGGGATGAAATTGATAAGATGAAAGTGATAGCATCGAAAGTGAGAGTGAAAGAGCAAATCTATGTCTCCATGGTGAAGTAATTGACAGTGATGACGACGAGCCAAATGAGGTATCGAAACTTTCACATTCAGAATTACTTATATATTTTCACGAAGTAAATGGCTGTTTTGAATGACTTAGGGAAAAATATGCAAATCTTGAATCACAAAAGGATACTTTGATTGATTTAAATAAACAATTTGACCAATTAGTTAAAACCTATCAAAGCAGAATCCCTAAGTGTGATAAGTGTCCAATATTCGAAGAAGAGATTAAAAAAATTAGAAAACAAAATTAAATCGCTTGAAAATGAAATTCTGTTTTTGAAAGAAAATGAAAACATAAGAATAGAAAATTCTATTAAAAAGTGCACACAACTGTTAAACGAAAATGAATCTCTCAAAACCCAAGTTCTACAACTATCAACGACTTTAGATAAATTTTCAAAAGGAGAAAAATCATTGAGTATGCTAGTAGAGAAACAAATTATTAATACATTTAGGCAAGGACTTGGATATAACAAATTTCAAAATAATAGAAATCAAATTAATCAAGTCAATTCATCGTGCACGATTTGTAGAAAATTTGGACACAATCAAAATAGTTGTTGGTATAAACTCAAACATGTGAAGACTATACCGATTTGGGTTCCAAAAGGCACAAATATAAAATCTCTCAAAGTAAAACAAATTTGGGTGCCAAAAGGAACATATATAAATAGTTTTGAGTCTCCACTAAATTATCTTTCAAAATATTCTGCCAGTAACAATTTTGGACCTATAAAAACAAATAGGTCACTAAAATCTTTTCTCATGTAGGTATGCTGGAAGGCTAAGGAACAACAGCAATGGTATCTGGATTCTGGCTGTTCCAGACACATGACAGGCGATAAATCAAAGTTCCTTAGCCTTGAAAAGTACAAAGGTGGCAGGGTCACAATGGGTAACAATGACAAGTGTATAATTGTTGGCAAAGGTAAAGTAGGTAACAATACATTTACCTTGAATGATGTACTGTATGTTGAAAATCTGCACCACAACTTGATATCAATCAGCCAGCTATGCGACAAAGGTATGAATGTTATTTTTGACTCTGACTAGTGCAAAATTGTTGACAAATCATCAAAAGAAATCTTATTTTCAAGTAAGAGGAAAGGTAATATATATTCTCTATCTTTTGATGATCTCACACTCTCTAAATGTTTAGTAGCTAAGGATATAGAAGTAAATTTATGGCATCGAAGTTTGTGCATGCTAGTTTGAACTTGCTAAACAAATTAAAAAGGAAAAATTTGGTAAGAGGGTTGCCCCTACATGAGTTTGAAATAGAAAACATTTGTAAAGCATGCACTTTGGGAAAACTTAAACAATCATCATTTCATGCCAAAAATAGTGTAAGCACTTCTAGAGTACTTGAACTAGTTCATATGGATCTGTTCGGACCTAACGACATTGCTAGCTTAGGAGGTAAGAAATATTGTTTTGTAATAGTTGATGATTACTCTAGATATAAATGGGTATATTTCTTAGCTAAGAAATCAAAAACATTTTCATACTTCAAGAATTTCACAAAAATAGTCCAAAATGAAAAGGAAGTTTCTATTATTTCACTAAGAAGTGATCATGTTGGAGAATTTGAAAATTACGAATTTGAAATTTTCTATGATGAAAACGGAATCAAATATGAATTCTCTGCACCACGTACTCCACAACAAAATGGGGTAGTTGAGAGAAAGAATCGAACTTTGCAAGAGTTGGCTAGGTCTATGATAAATGAGTATGAACTACCTCTGCTTTTTTGGGCAGAAGCAGTAAATACAGCATGTTATGTAATGAATAGAGTTATGATTTGACCGATTCTTAACAAAACCCCCTATGAGCTATGGTTCAACAATAAATCAGACATTGCTTACTTCAAAGTGTTTGGATGTCCTTGCTATATTCTCAATACAGGTGATCAGTTAGGAAAATTTGAAGCAAAAGCTGATGAGGGCATCTTCATGGGATACTCTTCGAGAAGCAAAGCTTATAGAGTCTACAACAAAAAGACTAAAACAATCGTGGAGTCAATCAATGTAAAATTTGATGAAGGCAATGATGATCAGGAAACATCCAAAAGCAATGTTGAAGAGAAGAAAGTAAAAGATGAGGTTGAAAAACCAAAAGAAACTGCTGATACTAGAGAAACTGCCACAAGTCAAGAAGTCCGAAGGAATCTGGATCCAGAGAAACTGAAATTCAAAGCAGACCATCCTCCAGAATTGGTAATTGGAAACCCTATAGCAGGAAAAGTTTGAAATGAGCTTGGTTGGAGAGTTAAAATTCATTTTAGGATTTCAAATCAAACAAAGCGATAAAGGCACATTCATTTCTCAAACAAAATATATTGGGGAATTTGTCAATAAATTTGGATTGAAAGATGCTAAACCAGCAAGAACCCCCATGAGTACAACAATTAAACTTGACAAGGATGAAAAAGGTAAGACAGTTGATCAAAAGCAGTACAGAGGTATGATTGGATCACTCCTTTATCTTACTGCTTCTAGACCTGACATCATGTTTTATGTCTGCTTATGTGCGCGTTTTCAATCTAACCCAAAAGAATCTCATTAAAAACCGTTAAAAGAATTATAAGATATTTGTTGCATGCCACACAGTTTGGTCTTTGGTATCCAACAAACGATAACTTTGAATTAAAAGGTGTTTAAGATGCTGATTATGCTGGAAATTTAGTTGATAGAAAAAGTACTAGTGGAGAATGTTTTATGTTACGACATTCATTAGTTGCAAGGTCAATCAGAAAACAGAATTGTATTGCATTATCCACCACAGAAGCAGAATATATTGCTCTAAGCGGTTGCTCTGCTCAAATCTTATGGATGATACAGACTTTGCAAGACTATGGTCTAAATTTTAAACGTGTACCACTAATGTGTGATAGTAAAAGCGCAATTGATCTCTCAAATAACCCTGTGCATCACTCACGGACAAAGCATATTGATGTTAGGCATCATTTTATTCGAGATCATATTTCCAAAGAGAATATCAGCATAAATTTTATTTCAACCGATTCTCAATTGGCAGACATCTTTACAAAACCCCTACCAGAAAATAGTTTCTGCAAACTACATCTCAGTTTAGGTATTTTAGAAATTTGATTTTATTGCCTATTTAACAATTCTATCTCCCTACTAATTATCAAAAAGGTAAATAGTGATTGAAAAATGATGAGGGTTGATATTAATCATACATTATTTCTCAAGACAAAATATTTAGTAAATTTCTTTAGAAGTTCAAACAAGAGTTATAAAACATTTTGTTGGTAAAAATTCCATGACCATCTCTATTTCTATCTATTTCTAACGACCATCACTCATCAAAATTCTATATAGTTTATCGATATGTGGTACTTTAAACAGGAATCATTCGTTTTTCATTCTACATTTTTTAAAAAAAATAATGGAAAAATTTATATAGTAAATAATAATAATAATAATAATAATAATAACAATAATAATAATAATAAATACCAAAGTATTCACTCTCATCTAAAAATTCTCGCGGTTATGCATGGGTGAATTACTTGGAATTTGTTATATGCTTCCATGCTCATTTAAAAGCCCTCACGGTTATGCATGTATGGAACGCATATCAAAAATTGATTTTTTAAAATAAACAAGTTGATTCTAATCTCATTTAAGAGTCCTTACGGTTATGCATGGTTAGAAGATACTTGAATTCATTTTTTTTAAAATACAATTGGAATACTACTAATCTCATTTAAAAGTCCTAACGGTTACGCATGGTTAGTAGATATTCAAATTCCTAATATAAAAATACCACAAATAGACACAACTATATGGTTTTATATGATGACATCATTTCCACTATTCTAAAAGTGGAATATGCGCCTAACAAAATATTTATGATTTTTGTTTGATTTTTATTGAAATTTAATATTTATATTCAATTGAGTTTTTTAATGTTGAATTAATAACGATCACTTTATCTCTATTTTCTCTAACACCATTAATCTTTTGCTGATAACAAAAGGGGAGAGAAATGTTGGATTTTGGAAAATTAATTTTATACTACTTTGCATATAAGAAGTGGGAGTCTTAGTGTAAAGATGAAGCAAAATAGGGGGAGCAAGTGCAAGTAGAATCATCAAATACATTTAATATGTTTCAAAATCCTAAATATATGTTTGTTATCATCAAAAGGGGGAGATTGTTGAATATGCGATTCTGTTATGATTCATACGTTATGATTTTTGTTTGATGATAATAAACATATGTATATATATATAAATGTATTTGTTAATGTACTATTTTATTTTTTACAGATTAAATAAATATTTGCTGTATAAAAATAAATAACACAGAATTTGACTTCAACGGAATTTTTATTCAAACAAATATTTATTATATTTTTTTGAATAGTACAAAGTTCAATCTCTCACTATACATATACAACCTTGATTACAGTACAAATTCAATACATCACAATTTCACATTTACAGTTGACCTCACTACATATCACTCTCGCTCGTATTTATCTTCAACTTTATTCCAATATGAATCCGGCATCTGAGAAATCTGCAAAAAATATACATTGACGCGGTAAAATTGAAAATAAAATATTTTTTGCAGTATAAAATAAAATGTGAATTTTTGAAAATAATATTTGCCTCAGTTATTTTGGTTTCGAATCCATCATACATGAACAACTTATGACATACACATTGTATCACTGTATATGCCACAAGGCCGTGCACACCGATATATACACCCGATAAATTTACAGGTACAGGTGAGCACAGGTCAAACCCAAAACATCGGGTTCAACTCAGGTGCGACAAAATAATGTCACAAACTTCAGCACGAGGTCAAATCCGAGCTACAAGCTGGATTCAACTCAAGTAATGCACGGTTCAACTAAAAGTCAACATGCTCACGAAAGACTGCACAAATTCAAGAAAGCATCAAACCATAAACAAAATCCAAAGGTCAAGTCACTGCTATCATGACTCAACTGCAAGTCGAAACCAAAGCTAACAACAATACCAACAATAAACACATCAAACATCATGAGTCAACTGTGTATACATAAAGGAGTTGTACCAAAGCAAATGACACTTCTTATCAATCCAAACAAAAAAAAATATCAGACAGCCTCAACAATGAAGTGGCTCAACAACATCAAAATGCACAGAAGACTTAGTACACAACAGAGGCCACTGGCAACAACAGTTCAAAGTTAAAGTGAAGCAATACAAGGTGAATCAGACCAGGCAGCAAGCTCCAGATGGATAATGCAAGTATAGACTCAAGTGTATAACTCAAAGCAATGCTTAGTGTACAACATACATATGAACCAAGTTCATATGTACAACAAACACAAAGCTAATGAAGACTACAGATCGAACCAAGATATCAATAACAACAGCATGAAGGAAACATATTACAAAGACATCAACAAGTGTGACAGAATGCAGTGCCACAATGACCACCAAGTTCAACATAAATGCAATAGTTAATGGCCAAAGTCGAGCACATAAACGACTTCAACATATGATCAATGGCAAGCATGCAAATACACAGTGCAAAGATGAATGCATATATGGATGCAGACATGCCAAAATTTTATGAAGCTAAAAATGAACAGAGTACTAGAATTCATAATCATGAAACAATGCTAGTAGATCAAATGAGGTGTTCAATGCAACATGGAGCAACATAACATCAATGTCACTACACAGCAACGTGCGGCCGCAAATAATTAAGCACATGAAATCTCAAGCCAAGGCCGAAGCCAGCAGAAACTCATGTCATCAGAAAAATGAATTCACAAATCAAAATCGAAGTTGACCAAGTCAGAAATCAAGTGTATGTAAAAATTGAAAAAGTCAGTGCCAAAGTCGAACCTGCAAAATCAAAACCGTGTCAACCAAGTAACATGAAAAGAACGAGTTGAATAAGTCAGTGAAATCATCAACGTCCAGCAATAATCAAATGGCCGAAACATAACTTTGAAAAAAAATCAGATAAACGAAAATCTACGGACTCAAATCCTTAAATATACCCACAATCATCATCGGCAATGAAATCATCAGAGTTCAATCGAGCATAACAGAAAACAGAAAGGAAAATCACATACCAAATCGAAGTCGAACTCCAAAAGCAGCCGAAAGCATCAGACGAACGATAAAAAAATCCTCATACAATTATCAACCTGATTGATCAACACAATCGGCAGCTTCATCACGAAACCCTAATTTGGAACAAAGGGAATGAAGCCCTAATTTGCAAAGACGAAGAGCAAAGCCGCCATTAACATAAAAACGGGGGAACGGGCCAAATATTATAAAAGGGGCCGACTTTCTTTTTTTATTATAAGGGGATTTTAATTTTTTAATTAGGGTTGTTTTAATTTTAAATTGTTTTTAATTTGTATTTTGCTTTTAAACTGTTGTAATTTCTGGTCGTGCGACTAGGTGACAAACTACGCGGCGTAGTTTGAGAATTCGCAACTCTGTGGGTGAGTTGTGGCAGGGTTTTGAGCGTTGAGTTAGGTTAGTCAGTAGAGGGCGTCGCAAGTTTATGTGCGTAAGCGTGTGAATACTTAATTTCTAGTAGAAACCTTGGGGGCAACACGTAGGCAGGGTTTTGTCGAAGCTGGGTAAATTCTGTGTCGTTCTGCATTTTATTATTCTGCTATTTTTCTGTGCTGCTATTATTCTGTGATCTGTGTTGAAATTATTTTATAAGCTTCCACAATTAATTTTTATAATTAATATTGTCACCCTATTCACCCCCCTATAGGGTGAAATCGATCCTATAGCTCTGTCTGTGCACCTTCATACAACCCCATCAGTCTTTAGTCACACTCGCAGAATACATATACTCCCCCTACTCTCACTGTAGCCATAATTTCTTCAACCACCAGCACAAACAATCACAGTCATTCACATTGTTACAACTCCTCATTAAAATGCACATATCAAAACTGCAGTCTTGCCATCATATCGCCATCTCACTGACTGCATCAATATACCACAAATAAACTTGGGACACCCCTTTGACATATCTCCAACATTCACTCATCATCCTGTCAACTACGGCCTATGCATTTCATTTCACCCTTAAACTCCATCACACGTACTGCCTAATTCACTACATTCAATACAACCAACTGCTTCATTGATCAACACTCGTCATATCACAACACTTCATCGATAAAATAACTATGAATTGTAAACTAAATGAAATGTAGATTTGTTGCAGCTCGAGCAATAGTGTGTAGACCTACTGCAGCTTGAGAGAAAGCAGCAGAATATCGTCCGATTGCAACTTGAGCAATAGCAGCAAGCAGAGTCGCTGCAGCTTGGAGCATGGACCAACTTCAGTTCAAGCAATGGGGCAGCTACAGCTCGAACAATGAAGCTGCTGGGGATTAAAGCATGAATCTACGGCAGATCAAACAGCGGAGCTACAGCTCAGTGCACGTAGCTACTGCAGCTTATGTGTGGAGCTGTTGCAGCTCAGACATTAAACCTAGACCCTCAATGGCATTGATCCCTCTTAAACTTACTAATTGTAAAATTACAACACCATGGATTTATAGATAGCCATTATATATCTATTAGTGCACACACTTTTTCACGTAAGATTGAGGTGGTTTTATATCATCTATTCACAAGTTAAACATTTGTGTACTCATTTTAAAAAATATTTTTTAATGTTATGGTAATCATTAATGTAAGTTGAAGAACATTATTTTATGAATTATGCATACATTTAGTCTTGTCCTTAAACATAGCATTATGTGTTGATGCATGTTTTTTCACATCTAAGTTTGCATACCTTCTTCCATGCAATGAAATCTATCTTTTCTTCCTTACTAATAAGAAATATAATCATTCATGCAAAATAAGTAAAACCTACAAATTATTACCTTATTTGAAATACAATTGATCTATATGACAGTTTGAACTGTGTGTAGCATTTTCAAACTGATATTAGGCATTATCGGTAAAATAAGGCATTATTAGCATTTGAAAAAGATAGTAAGCAATGGTTAACATCTATGGAAGTATATTAAGCAAAATTCAAGCTGTGTACAAAATTCAAGTACTTGTCAAATTAACAGTAAAATTAAATATTGAACAAAATCAATTAGTGCAAAATAAAGAAGCTAAGTAAAATTCAGCAAGAAAGAAAATTTCTATCAAAACATGAAATTCAATAGGAAGATAAAAGCAACAAACTAGAACCTCAAATATGAATTTGTGAATTCCTTTGAGTTTGAGTTGGGGAGAGCATCTTACCGTGGTGGCAACGGTAAAAAAGAGCAAGGATTACCCACTGATTGCAATTGAATTTGAAGAACTAAATTTGAAAATGAGCTAGGATTTTCCTGTTATTCAAATCAAACTGGAAAAAGGTCGGCGAGGGTAGATGATTAGCCAGTTTAGACACCATATCTCCAACCAGCTGCCACCAGAAAATCGCACATACTCCACATCACACATGCTACCTGAATCCATGCCGCCAACTCCACAAGTTCACCCACATCGTCGTTCACATTGCAGTTCATTACTGTCTCTAGATCGCAAGCACACGCTTCGCTCTCCTCCTCCTTGGAGGCCGATGGTGCCACCGGAGTAGAGCAACTTGTGACCGCGTCTCTCTCTTCTTGGTCGCCTCTGCTCGATATTTTTAAATACGAGTCATGATTTAGATAGAAGGAATTAGGGCAAGATATCGAACTGAATAGTTAAATAGGTATTGGGTTTGCAATTGAGGGAGAAGGAGGATTCTAAAACATAGTGAAAAGAAAATAGGCTTGGGAGCGGCTGAAATAATTTCGTGGTATGGATTTAATTCAGTGCGATTGAGGGAGAAGAAGGACGTTGATTTTTTGTGAGGAAGAGCAAACCCTAAATTAAATTTTAGGCGGCCAAAATATGTTTAGGAATGGGCAAGCATGGGAAAAGGGATCGTATTTACAAATTACAAAAGTCTCCTTTTGTTATTAAATTATTTACATTTTTACCGATTGTTGTAACACTTATATGCGTTGGCAAAATTAATGCAGAAGACTATTTATTTTTAGTAACTTTTTTTAGGTATCCTAACACTTTTTTACTGTTAGCGGTCTATGACATTTATAAGTGTTAGCAATTGACAGATATAAAATGTTGCAAAATCACTTATTTGGTGTAGTGGAACCATCATTGATTCACCAGAGATTTCTATATCCTCGGTTTAGATGCCGTTACCTCTTGTTATGTCCGATTCTATCTCTTGAGATCTGATGTCGAAATTGCCTATGGACTCTACATCGATCTTATTCTTGAAGTCACGGTTGAACCAGTTAAGGTCCCCCATGATTTATATAAGTATATCCATCTTTCCTCTTTTGTAATCTATCCGTCTTATCTTCCGAGTCTATCTGCTTAGCTAGAATTCTCTTTGATTAGGGTCCCCTTTGTATTTGAATCTCTATCCTTACTTTGGAATTTATTCTTGAATGATCGAGTGAGGGAGAGTATTTGTAATTAATATTAAAATGTTTTATGTTGTGACGTTTGAGTTGTAAAGTTTAAATTTTGATTGATTCATCTAACTAATGCCATCGATAGGAATTTCAAAACACTTGAACAGAGCAAACTGACGTAACATTATTTTCGAATTTGGTAAACGAAATAAATTTTGTATGATTATATTATATATATATATGAGTATAATTTTATGAAATTAAATAATTAAATGGATTAGTTATTGAAATAATAATATTTGATTCTCATTTATGGTTTTGTAAACCATTAACTAAATGAAACATGGTTTATAAATTTATTAGGAATTTAAATTAAGAATTTGAGAAATCAATTTCCAGTATTTTCAAGAAATTTTGTTTTCAAAGTTTTGATATATATATTATTTAAAAGTATTTTCGAATAGAAGTCGTTTCCAAAGAATTTTAAAGGTTTTAAATTAGTACTCTCCTATTTTGATGCTGGAAAATGATTTCGGTGATGACAGCCGACATTCATTTTTGAATTTCAGAGTGGAGAGACCATTCAGTAGCTTTGCTACACTTTTATTTTGGAAAAATGGATTTGATATAAAATTTCTTGTGTATAAATTTATTTATTTATAAAATATATATGTATATAATTATTTCAAAATAGTTTGATGTGAAACCAAAAATTTGAATCTCAAGTTTTATATTAAGAGATGTTTTCCATTATTGAAATAAAGTGAAATATTTGAATAATTGGAATATCTAAAATGATAAATGGAATTAAACTAGCCTGAAATAATGAATTTGAGCAAACTTGTTTTTATAACACTAAATTACGTTCTAGTATATATAACTTGCCTAAAAGATTCAAAAAGTTAAATGCTAAGGGATAATAAAGGGTTATACAAGAAGAAATTTAAGAAATAAATTGTTCAAACTAAAATCTGGCTTAATATAAATGTTGTAGATGGAGTGAAAATTTGTATAATGTTTAGTTACATTCATAAACATTAATATAACTTACCTAGAAAAGTTTAAATGTAATTAGAATGTAATTGGATAG